>OY998177.1:69733017-74533017 GCA_963921935.1 Galeruca laticollis
TTAATTTATGAAAAGTGTGCTGTGGACTATCAGATAATTGTTGCTGGTAAATGACATTTCTTGTGAGTGAATATTTTTTGCTGCGAGTTTACAGTCAATTGTTGCATTTTTTAAAACTATCATATACTTTTTCGATTGAAATTCCTCGTCACAATCATTTTACGAATGAAGAAATGCGGGATATGATTTGTGTATACCCACAAGAACATTTTTGCGGGCGTTCTGCAGCCAGAAGGTATGAATTGTTATATCCAGGCAGAAGGCAACGAAATCACAAAACTTTGTCAAATCTATTTCATCGTTTGGGTGAAACCGGGTCACTTCGCAATAAAAATCAAGGTGGTCGTCCGAAACAAATTTCACATAATCATGAAGATGAAATTTTGGTTCAGATAGACGAAAATCCTACAGTAAGTTCACGTCATTTGTCATCAGCAACAGGAGTAAGTCAGTCGTCTATTATTAGAATTCTAAAAAAAAATAAGCTCCACCCTTATCACTTCACTCCTGTTCAAAATTTGCTTCCAAGAGATCTCCCACGACGTTACAGTTCTGCCAACGTATTCTTAACAAGCATAATGATGACCGAAATTTTATTAAGAATATTATGTTCACCGATGAAGCGACTTTTACCAGACGAGGGGTATTCAATTGGCGAAACAGCCATTATTGGGAAGAGAATAATCCGCATGCTCTGAAAGAAAGACATTTCCAGCATGAGTTTAAATTGAATATTTGGTGTGGCATTATAGGCGACCAACTACTAGGGCCATATGTTCTGCCTCCAAATTTGAATGGAGATTATTATTTATTTTTTTTTGCAAAATACTTTTAGTGATATTTTGGATAATCTGTCACTAGCTGTAAGAAATAAAATGTGGTTTATACAGGATGCAGCTCCACCTCATTTCCCTTTAGTTGTTAGAAATAAACTAAATGACATATTTCCTCAACGATGGATTGGCAGAGGAAGTGATTTGGGGACATATGAAGTCCTTAGTTTATGTCAATGAAATTAACTCGAGATACGAACTCTGGAGGAAAATAAAAAATGAGGGTAACTTTATAAGGGGACAGAATAATATGTTCTTTGAAGTTCAAACGTGCTTTATTAAAAGAATTAGAAAATGCTTAGAAGTCGGAGGAGGCCACGTAGAACATTCAATTTGAGTTTGCTGTTTTTATGTTACATTGTTTTTAATTATGTTTCATCGTCGAAATAGAAGCCTTAAGATACCAGTTTTTTTATTGTCCGTTACTTGAAATCCCCTTCCGATACTCTGAACTGTTCAATTGCGTTTTTCTCGAAAATGAATGAGAATATCGTGTTTGAACAGGAGTACCAATATTACGTAGAAATGACGTTTATGTCATATTTTCTAATAAAAATCATTAAAAAGTTTCGTCAAAAAAAGTTACCAGTCAATTTCATCATCAGAAACCCTTCACTAGGCTCCCCCTGTAACAAAATGTCAAATAATATATAAAATAATATTGCCTGGGTAAAATTATGCCTCTGTGCCGATTTTGATAACAATCGATTAATATACAGTGAAATTATTACCAAAAAACTAAAAAAAAATTCAACTTTAACGCCCTTTATCTTTTTCCACAGCAATATTTTATTGAGGTATATTTGGTCCTATCGCCATATTTTGGTCCAAACAATCTACCCTTAACCTATGTCCCAATAGTTATGAATCACTCTGTATAATTACAATGTAAGTCATAATTTATAACGTCAATCGTATGTATTTCAATTTCTAATTTTCCTGCATTGAAATTTTGTCCCAGAACAAATGACAGAATTATGAACGTAAATGGAAGCAAGTCAAAACATAAATACCACATACATATTTTTGTTTAGGTTTTTCAGGTAGTAAATCATTAACTGCATTATCAGTAATATTGCGAAATTCTGGTGGAGTGCATGATAATTCGCTATTTAGTTCCATATTCATAAACTCCGAACAATGTATTAGAAAGTTAATGAACATTCAAATTTAAAATTTAAAACTTCTGTCAACTGACACTTGTATATGTGAGGGTTACCAACATAAATAAAAAAGCACAAAAATTCCTAGTATTGCAATTATATTTTCATGAAAAACATTTTTGCACGTTCAAACGCACTCGTACTACAAAAAGAGTCATTGTGACACTTGATTTACAATATACTATTGTAGCTCTATTCAAGACCTTACGAACGGTAATGATTTTTAAAAATAACGAGAAAAAATCATAGAAATTACTATCAGTCCAAAAACCTTTTGTCGAGGTAAAAATAGGTGACGCAAGTACACCCCTTATAAAAGCTGTGATACCAAAGCATAATATGTATATGATGACACAAGTATTATATCTACTTATAATATTTTTAAAATAAATGTATGCTATGGCTACATATTCACACTTTATTCCTTATTAATCTGAAAGTCTCAAATAATTGATGTACTTGCATTCAGCACTCGTTAAATATTTTGTGGTTTCGTTTGAAACTGACTTTTTTTTTCTTTAAATTTTACCACAAATCATTACATTCTCTGAAATTATTTTAGACGCACGTGCAAATTAGGATTCATTTAGTTCATACTACCAAAAATATATATGATGTACAGTGTATAGAAAATGCTTCATTCAATTAGTACTTCAAAAATCCAATACATCAAAGAAAGGCTCTATCTGGTTTAAAGGTACTATCAAAAGGCATAACAAAGGAAATGTTCCATCCGATTTAAATTATTAAAACAGATTAGAAAGAAAGGGCCCCATCCAAATTATACTATCGAAACGCATTACAAAAATAAGGCCACATCTGTTTCACTTGAGTTGTCAGAAATACAAAGCAAACAATAACCTTCTTTCTACAACCATTATGTAAAATAGGCTTTTCTACACAACTTTTTATACGCACAGCAGGACTTCTTAGATATCCGTTAGAAACGTAATCACTTACAGTGGGAAAAGTACACGTTATAGCACTTTTCCACACGGAAATATCAAATAATGTTTGACAATCTAACATTATCTTTATAGCGAATTTCGTTGACAGACATCAATATTACAATAAATAACTTATTATTGAAAAAATATACCGGCATAAGAATTCAAAATTGAGCAAAATTTATCACGTTTACCTAATTTTTGTATATTCAATATTCATTTTTCAAATTATTTCTGTTCAAAGTTTAAATTATAATTAACATTTTTCTCTCATTAATAAACGTGGTTGTAGGAAAAATATTGCGTACAGCTCGTACGCAAAGCACTTTTTCCACTCGCTGGATTTGGTGCGCTCGTGGGAAAAGTGACGCTTTGCGCACTCGTTGAACAAACTACTATTTTTATCTGCACTACAATAATACAAATTGATAAACAAAATTCATTAAAATGGAAATGGGAAGAATATGAACAAACATTATTTGAACAATACTGAATGTAAGTACATCAATTATTTGTGACTTTCAAATTAATAAGGAATAAAGTGTGAATATGTAGTCCTAGCATACCTTCATTTTAAAAAGATTATGAGGAGATACAGTACTTGTGTCACTCTATACATCGTATGATTTGATATCACATCTTTTGTAAGGGGTGTACTTGCGTCATATATTTTTACCTCTTCAAGAGATTTTTGGACTAATTTTAGTTTTTCATTATTCATACTTATTGAATATTTATACAAATGATCGTTCAGAAGACATCAACCATTCGTTGCTCCGTGAGCACTCACTAAAAAGTTGAGATATAAGTTATGTTTTCTGAAAGCACCTATATATAAGCTTTATATACGGGAAGGGTCAGTTGATGTTTATGACGTGACGTCATAATGTCTGATTGGTGTTCAATGTCACGTGACTTGAGACTGGCTTATTTAAATTTTATTTATTAAATAATAACTGGCTTAAAAATAAGGAGAATTATTGTTGTTTCTATTATTTCTATGATAAAAACTACCACCTTACGTTAAAATGATATTACTTTTCCGCCCAACCTATCTAATATGCGAAAAAAGTATTGGTTTACCCCAAAAAAAGTTGTGGATTTTTTGAGTTATTCTCACGTTTTTCAGCGAGGACACAAAAAAACGGTTTTTAGAAAAAAAATCCTGTGTGTTGGTCGTCGTTGTCGTCGGCCACTTTTCGTAACATGTCTTGTTAGCACGATACAGCCTCCGGAGTATAAAAAGTCACCAACTTTATGATTGAATATTGTTCAGGACATCTCACAGATGAACCGTATTGATTTTCAACTCACCAGAGCTAGTACAACAGGTGCTATTCTACTTGCAGTACGACATTTTTGTGATTTTTGGAGAAATTTCAGTTAGTTAACACGATGCAGCCTCCGGAGTGCAACAATTCACCAATTTTATGATTGAATATTATTCAGGACATCATACATATGAAACTTATTGATTTTCAGCTCACGAGAGCCAGTGCAACGCGTGCTATGGTACTTTAAGTACGATAATTTTGTAATTTTTCGAGAAATTTCAGTTTCTTAGCACGATACAGCCTCCGGAGTGTACACAAGTGACCAGTTTTATGATTGTTTATTGTTCAACGCGTCTCACAGATGAATCCCATTGATTTTCAGCTCACTGGAACCAGTACAACGTGCGCTATGGTACTTGAGGTCCCAATTTTTTGTCATTTTTAAAGAATTTTCAGTTTGTTAGCTCGATACAGCCTCCGGAGTGTATACAAGTAACCAATTTTATGATTGTATATTATTCAGGGCGTCTTATAGATGAACCTTCTTCATTTTCAGCTCACTAGATCTAGCATAACGGGTGGTATGGTACCTGGAGTACTACATTTTTGGAGAAATTTCGGGTTGTTAGCACTATACAGCCTTCGTAGTGTATACAAGTAACCAATTTTATGATTGTATATTATTCAGGGCGTCTTATAGATGAACCTTCTTCATTTTCAGCTCACTAGATCTAGCATAACGGGTGGTATGGTACCTGGAGTACTACATTTTTGGAGAAATTTCGGGTTGTTAGCACTATACAGCCTTCGGAGTGTATACAAGTGAACAATTTTATAATTGAATATTTTTCATGGTGTCTCACAGATGAGCTCCATTGATTTTCACCTCACTAGAGCGAGTACAACGGGTCCTATAAATCCAGATATACTACATTTTTGGTTATTTTTGGAGAAATTTCGGTTTGTTACCAATATACAGCCTCCGAAGTGTATAGAAGTGACAATTTTATCATAGTATATTGTTCAGGGCATCTCACAGATGCTGAAAAGTTAGTTTTTATGTTAAAAACCGTTCATTTCTATTTGGATACAGTTAACATCCCTATTTAATCAAGTAACTATCAATATTAACATCGTCTAAAAAAAGCAATCGTGGGTGTGTTATCACCGAAAGAAAAATGTGTCCAGTTGCCCATTACTTTCAGATTGATTGGCAAGGTCGCTAACAAAAATTATAATAATATGGCTCTTACGAACCAGATTTCATAATTTTCCTTCGTTTTACTTTCAATAACATTTTTATATTCTAAGCAAGTGAGTCTTTCAATTTGATTAAAGTAATAAATATATGTTGGGAAATAAGTCACGTATAATCGAATTCGGTAATAAGAATAACTATACAGGTTAAGATGGTTTTGTTCTTGTAAAGTGGTATTTGATGCCAGGTTCTTCTCTTTAGGTACATCATTCAGAGTCACTGGTTCCTACCAGTTATTTCTTTTTGAAAATCTGTACTCACATATTTTCAAGGACGCTAAATACGAATATCAAGTGAGAGAACTGAAATTTGGAACCCAATTTAGCAGATTCATTGCTTGTTAAAATCTCAAAAAAATACGTGCTTGTATTTAATAAAAAAATAACCTACCCACCTTTCCTTTAAAATAAAAAAAGGTGGGGGCTGCTGCAATCCCCCAGATAATTAAAGAAATAATCAAACTTCTTTGTATTATGCCCCATAGAAAATAAAAATTAACGTTTTTAAGGAATTTTGCGACAAATATTTACGTATTTAGTTTCAGAATTTGTTACAGTTAAGGTAGTTCTTCCGCGACAGTCCAGTCGAAATTTTTTAGCACAGTACCCACGTTAATACGTATCTGTAGTTCTAATAGTAAAATAAGGATTGAAATAGAAATTTTTTACACAAATTTACGTCATTCTTATAATGTAGTTTCTAGGATACAATAAGAATGTGTAAGGGTTTTTCATGTCGGCAACCCCCAGCAGCATATTTCAAAACTGCACATTGATACGAAACCAGTAACTAAATGCCGCGCTGCCATTGGCTGGATTTCGACCAACGTCACTCCCTACGCGAAGCGAAGAGGGGGCAAGCGGTTTCCATCGAGTCGTAATCTAATGAATAGAGAAAAATTAAAACAACGAAATGCAAAGTTGCAATAAATATATTTTTTTCATAATATAAGCTTTGAGGTTTTGTTAGTTTGATTAAGTATAATTTAATGACATTTTTGATCTCAAAATGCTCTCCATCTTAATTATACACATTGAATACACATTCAATAACAGTTTCTTTATGATATAATGCGGATAATTGAAACATATATTTGCTCATTGAAATTCTTTGCAGATTTATTTTTGTCCAAGACTGCAAGACACAAAACTAGCAAGCTTGAGATTCTTGTAAAATTATGAATTACAAAACTGTGATTATTATTCCATAGTTTTTGCCTCATATCATGAGGCTTAGTTCCGCGGTAAAATAGAATTATAATATTTTGTCTTATAGCCCAGGGACAAGTGAAAAATACTCCCCTGTTTGCTGGTTTATTAATACATACTAGAACTATGTTCGTTAGAACACCTGTATATAGACTTTTGCAATAGAATATTTTAATTCCTTCCTTAACAAATTTAGAAAACGTATTTTGCTCCTGGTTTCGTATCAATGTATAGTTCTGAAATATGCCCCCCAGCAACGGTTGAAAATTAATTTAAAATGTCTTTTTCGCAATTACTCGAAAAAGGTGAAAATTAGACAAAAAATTCTTATCGAATATTGTAGAGCTTAATATTTTATATAAAATAGTATATTGCAGTATAAGTGGATAAAGAGGTCTTTCAAACACGCGCGAATTTTCGAGCACGACGGCGCACACCAGTTATCCACGAATACTTTACGCTATTTTTTTTATTGGTGCACTTTGAAATCATAAAATATTATTATATTATTACTACAAAAAAATAGAAGTCCGTCCTCGACGCCCAGCCAAGTTTCGGGAACGTCAAATAGTATTTATTTTTATTTGAAGTTACGGGGTACTGCTGTCAGATCAATAATCAAAAAGTTTCTTTATTTATATTTAAAAGGATACAATGTATATATGAATATATAAATAAATTTTGCAGAAAAAACCAAATAAGACATTGGTTCCCAATGAAAATACAATTTAAAAACTACTAAAAAAAGTTGTCAATGATACTTACGTTTCTCAAGTTGTTGTTGTTACCATAGGGGCTTTAAAAAACGCGCGTGTTTGAAAGTTCGATTTAAACACGCTGACGCGTGCTTTAAAAAGGAAGTGACTGTGCAAAATGCGACATTTTTATTTTCTGCGTTTAATAATTTGAAGGCCAGGAGAATATACTACAAGTATCATCGAGAGCAGTTGTATAAAGGATATCGCTTAGTGAGGTGACCGCACATAATACTCCTTTGCTATATTTGGAAGCATCTGTATATATGATTTTGTCAAACTTCTGTTGGTTGATTCGGTCCGTGAATGTTATTCTTATGAGTATATTTGGGGTTTCTAGAAATTTAAGTTCCATTAACGGTGTGTTGATCTTTGGTATTTACTTTTTCCATGGATGAGAGGAGGATGTACAGAAAGGTAGTGTGATGTTGAGGTCAATGTTGTGTAGGATTGGTTTTAGAGTGTCGATCATAGTGCGTGTTAATTTTGAGGGGAGCTTTGATTATTCGTTATGTACGTTGGGATTAAGTTATCGATTAGGTTGTGGGGGTTGGCTGATGTTCAAATGAAATATGTCTGTAAAAGATATTGAAGTCTCAGGTGAAGTAGAGGTCCGTTAGCTCCAGCACATAAGCTGTGAGTGGGGCTGGATTTAAAGGCGCCTAGGCATATGCGAAAAGCTGTGTTGTGGATGGTGTTAAGCGTGTTTAGATGGGATTTTGAAAAGGAGAGATAATTGATGCTTCCGTAATCTATTTTTGATCTGATTACAGCTTTGTACACTCTGAGAAGTACTGTTTCGTCACTTCCCCAATGATAGTGGGATAGTGTTTTTAGTAAGTTAAGTTTTTTTATACAGGTTTCTTTCATTTCTGGAATGTGCTGTTTGAACTTGAGTTTATAGTCAAACGCTAAAGCCAGAATTTTATGGTGAGTTACTAAGGTGGGGTGTTTCCGTTGAGTTTTAGGTTATGAATTTGTGTATTATTATTATAATCAATGATGTATTAGATATAGAGAACAAATAATACCTTCAAATAAACATCCAATTAATAATAATGAACAAGAAATTATATAGGACACATGAATCAAATGGAAGAAGGAGAATTAAATATCACAGAACACTTATGTATAAAGAAATATCATGATAGAGTATACGAATTGTTGCAGTATAGAAAAAAAGTATTTATCTACGACTATTTAATAATAGATGCATTATGCTTGTGATTAACTACATAATGTAACTCATATTACACACCTGTGGAATGTGAATTTCATATTCCACACCCATGGAATACAATTTTTTATACGTATTCCATAACATGACCGCGTTACAAAATAGAATCGATCTTACTTGGATCGTTGTTACTAGGGCAAATAAAATAATTAATTTTGACAAATATATATTAGGATCATTTAGCACTGACAGCGATGTTGAAAATAGATATGCCAATAATCGTATCCATGGATGGATTCTACTTTCACAAGAATATGAATTCGAAATTAAATATGTACCAAGAAAATTGAACATTGTGGCAGGTGCATTAAGTATAGTAACAGAGGTATGAAATGAACCAAGAAAATTTGAAATTGGAGTGAATCTATTATATCAAACTGAAGGAATGTTTACTTTGGAAAAGGTTCAAGAAGATCAAAGACATATGGAAGATGGGAAAATCAGAGGAGCATATAAAATAGAAGGCATATGGTATACAAAATTAGAGGATAGAGAGGTGTATGTAATAACATAAGAATATGCAAAAGAGATTATTTGTCATTTACATGAAGAAAATGGACATATTGGAACAAGAAAATTATGGATGTTATTTAAAGAGAATTATATATCATAGAAGGATCTAAGTATCGTTAAAGATGTATGTAAATATTTTAAATTTTGTCAATTAAGTAAAGAAAAGAATTATCATAATTATATGACAGCAAAATTCATTATTGCTAATAAATCATTACAAATAGTAGCAATTGATTTTATAGGAAACCTAATTAAAAGTATATTGGGGAATAAACACTTATTGGTAATGGTGGATGTGTACAGTGAATATGACAAAGTATTTGCATGTATTCGTACAAATGCTAAAGTTTTGTTTGATTGTCTTAAAACATATATTGAGGAAATTGGAATTCCAGAGAAAATTATACTTGAACATGCTACAGATTTTGTGAGCCAATGGATAAAACAATATTGTAATGACAAACAAATAAAACTACAATTCTAAAACCAGTTTCTACTGCTGAAGAACGATATATAAAAGAAATTAGAAAAAACTTAAGAATTTTATGTCAAGAAAACCATACAAAATGTGATGAACAATTAACAAAATTAGAAACTTTATAAACGAATTACCACATGGAGTGACTGGAGAAAGTCCTATTTATATAATGATGAGAAAACAACCAGAACGTCACTGGATAGGAAATAGGGATTCAGCACTAACAGAAGTCAATAAAAAGCTATTATTAAATGCGGAAAGATATATCAGGAATCTAGAAAAAAAGAAGAAAACTGGATTTCAAAATGATAATAATAAGATCC
This sequence comes from Galeruca laticollis, assembly GCA_963921935.1. NCBI lineage: Eukaryota > Metazoa > Arthropoda > Insecta > Coleoptera > Chrysomelidae > Galeruca > Galeruca laticollis. Next base: position 69,743,007 of record OY998177.1, read on the forward strand.
TTAATAACACCACAATGTACTAAGTTATTTCCATTTGAAGGTCCCTATATGGTCGATACAGAAAATACTCAATACAGTTATGGATTGTTGTACGCGGGAATAGAAATGTCAATTATTTAACATTGGAAACATCTATAAATACAATTCTTAATAAAGAAAAAAAATGAGGAATAGATGTATGATTACTACACAAATTTGTATATAATAGGTTTTGTAAATAATAGATTAAGAATATTTATAAGATAATTAGGTTATAGTATACTAAGTATAATATAGAGGAACAAATATTGAACATAATAATGGAATTTAAGCCAATATACAAGTAATGATATAGGAAATTAATTTGAAATAAAAATTTAAGCAGCTATCAACATAATTGATATCTGTTAAATTTAAATTTGAGGGGAGTTGAAGCAATCGAGATATATATAGGGAATAATTAGTATATATTTTTATTAAAAAGAGTAACTAAGAAAAAAGCATATTTGTATTGGGAGACATTACGACATAACCTGAATTATCTGTGTTTATTACACTTTTTGAAATTTTCTATAAGATACAAGAATGCTATCATCATAGAATCGATTAGTTATTTAGATTGAAATGATAAATTAGTATTGAAAATAATTACCGTAATTCTATATATTTCACTATTCAATCCAATACTTTCGTATATATATCATATAAATCTTCAATAGACAAAATATTAGGTTGATCACTTTTGTAAAACTGGTTGACGCGTTTCACTAATACAGTAGATTTCTCAAAACGAATGAAGTGTAATTTAAAAATGTTTTAATATATACAGTGCAGAAATACAGAATGCTATTATACTAATGTTAACAAAAGCATTGGATGAAATTACCTGGAAATTCATTCACTACAAACATTCCTAAGCTATCTTCTAGGTAAAAAGGTTTAATAAAGGAGAGTGATTGATATCTATTTGGTCGTTAAGAAGGTTACCTGAATATTTATTTATTTTTGTTCATCTCAAGAGCCTCTAATAAATGTAAACTAAAGGATTTGAGTTATAATAAGATGTACATCTGAGAATAAAAAGAACAAAAAACTTTGAACGTACGTTAAAAAAAACTTACCTGGCCATAGTCATAGTATTGATAGTTAGTTAAGTCCGCTACATCCATTTATTCACCAATCATCACACAAGTAAAATCATTTTTTGCAATAATATATATGTAATACTTTTCCACTAATGAAAACTTATTATAATATTAAACTGTTTATATATAAATGTTTCTTATCAATTTCAATTAGAATCATCTAAACATAAATATTTTGTGGAAACACGTGGTTTAGACTAAGATTATTGAAAGCATTCGGACGGATAACATAAAATTAGGAATATGATCCGTACCACAGGCGTATCATACGCTTGTTAAATAATAAAATGTATATTCATTATATTAAGATTTTCTTATCAGTCTCATTAAAATAAAATTTTCAAAAATCAAAATAAAATAAAAAGAGATCATTCTTGGGTTTTAACAACAAATAGGCGCCAGAACCCAAAGGGAGTAAGGAGGATCTCATGCCCCGTATATAATTGAGCTAGCCAAAACAAAACAAAAACATAAATAAATATAGCAAAAGTTAAAAAAAAATAATAAATTAATAACAATATATATGTATATATATCTAATATCATAAAAGCACATTGGTTCAGAATATTTTAATTTATTATTTGAATACATTGAAATTTCATTAATAAAAGGATATATAAAAAACCACAGTCAGAATTCTAACTCATATAAAATTATATTATAAAATCATTTGTTTGATATAATAAAAAGAATAACAATAAAATATAGAGAAATTACCTTAATAAATTTCTAAAAGTATGGAAACCTTTTATCGAGTATGGAAGAAAACATTGTATCTGCCTAAAATAGGTATTAATTGTCACTAGGGAATCAGCTGTTTATCTGAAAACAAACAAGCAATAGTAATCATAGTTAACACAACTATAAGATGAAGATCAATAGTCAATATTTGTTTTAAAGAATTGGAAAAATAAATATATATAAATCCAAGATGACATAACTCTGATGATATGTCAAACTTTTGTATCATTTTCTATATGTTAACAGGAAAGGGAAATTGATAATAATATGGTGATATATAAATGTTAATATCAGAATTATAAAATTTGTATAGTTTCAAATTAAAAACCAAGACATATATTATATATAAAAGGAATTGTGTCATAAATTTTAGATATTATTTCAAATTTATTACATGTAGAAAAACGATAATTCATATTGTAATTTCAGTGTATTAACCATGAATTTTATCACTTGTCAAAGACTTATTTTATTCAAATTCTGTATATATTGAAGGAAGAAAAGATTTTTTTAAAGGTAAATTCATAGTCATATGTTTTCCTGAAACTTTAAAAGTGCAGTAAAGTGAGTAGAACTTTATATCTCAGAAAATAAAACATTTTTTGTTGTGACAGGACAATTTTGCTAAAAGGGAAATAAAGCAACAGTGAGCTTTGAAACATGTAGCTTGTTGATAAAAAAATCGACAATCGGGAAGGAAGCCGAGAGAGGAGAGCGGGGCGTCGGGAGTGGAGAACAAGGCTATGTTAGTTTGGAACAAAATTTAAGTAAATTTTGAATAAATACCAGTGAAAGTTGAAAAAATCGTAATATAAATCAAACACCAAACACTTACAATTGTTGATATTCAGTTATTTCCGATAAAATCCAAGATTTCTCCAGAAATTGTGCAGTGTGGTTTCCAGTCGGCGTTTTCCTGTTACCAGATGTGGTAATATGCAGACTACAGACTCCAGATCAGTGTGTTTTTAATATTATTGGCCAATAACAACAATCTAATTCTAAATTCAGTGATAATTCCCAATTATAAAGTACATTTGCATATATTTGATCGATCGAACTAAAAAAGAGAAAGCATCTATGTAATAATTCAATAGATTTTAAATTGAGATTAGTAATACAAAATTTTCATGAATATTCTGCATTTTGTTACAATATAATGGTGGTTACTTACGTGATTAATAATCGTATGGTAAATTTTTATTTCAATGTATAGAGATAATCTTTCCAAACCGTATATGTAGTGTCTATTTATCTAATAATATGTATATGTAATTCCTACACATAGATCCTATTATAATATTCACCATTATTATTAAGAAAACAATTCTAATATAAATAATATCCATACAAGTTAGCAGGCGTCTATATTATAACACGAACGTTTGTCTCTTTGTTCGTGTAATTTCGCTTATATGAGCATGCGCATAGAAAGGTTGGATGTATAGATAGTGACAGAGGTTTTATTATGCCATAGGCGTATCAAATATCTAATTTTGAAATAAAATTTCTTTGATGAATTAAAATATTAGCAATTAATGTGTTTTATTTTATTTAGTAAAATAATATATGCTGGAACCCAAAGAGTAGAATGAGTCTCATGCTCCCAAATAAAAAGAACTGAGCTAGCTAAACAAATAAATATCGAATCTAAAAATATAACATATCTTATAATAAAATCTATAATATAAAATAAAAATAGAATAGAATTGTTTATTTAAGTGAAAATAGATAATATATATACTATTATATATTTCTAATCCTTTAATTGTAATTGCCCCACGTTGATGCGTCAATTATTATATATCTAATGTTTTCATAATTATAATTGAATGGATGTATGATATATAACAATATGAAATATTATTTGTCGACGTTTTCACAATTTGTGATTGTAGCGACACTCTTGTACACACACCTTCAGTAGCGTATGTAACCTAATTTACTTTTGACAGTAGTTGTCAAGCAATGCCCAGCCAAGATAAATATTAATTTCTGGATATAGAAAGATAAATTAATTCCCAATATACTTATTCACTCTAATTTCAGGGTGGATCAATAATTTTTAAATTATAATAATTCAAATTTTGTAATTTTCAAATATTATTCCAATCAAATATTATTCTATATTCCGAATCTCGAGTAACTGTTTTTTATATAATAAAAGGCACTTGAATTATTTTATGACATTTACAAATTAATTGTCACTGGAAATTAAGCAAATGTCACTGATTGAATCAAAATTACTATATCATGCAAAAAGTTAAATACGTTGAAAATAAATACTGAATAAATACCACAGTGAGTTGGAATCAAAATTATATATTATATAATCAGATAACAAATTATAAAAGTTTTATTATTTCCCATAATATTGTAAACGAAACAAAGATAATAATTTCTACCAATCTTAATATTACTACAACTTATTCTAAAACTCGACTAATTGTAATTTTTTTATGCAAAAGTTCAACTCGTTTAATATACCCTTGACGTATATCAATGTCAAATAACGCAAATTTGTTTTCAAATTGTCTATTCAAAATTTTTCACTTGATGTAAGATCTTTTATGTATAACGTTAATTTGGTTTAGCTAATATTATTATTCTATAGATGCGTATATTTTCGAAAAGTATATAAAAAGGCCTGTTAATTCTCGAGAAATAATTTTAAACTGGAGTGGACTCACCAAATAGGACAGGAAAACTCGTACGTATTCTAAATGTATTTAGAATTCTGCAAAACTCTGAATATCTGATTTAGAAACTGGATACCACTTACACTTGCTACGATGCAATTCTTCTATGAATTATGCACGCACTGGCTTTACAAAGTATGGCTTTATAATCTGATTGTATCGTTATAATTTTTATTAAATTCTTAACAAAATTTGAGACAACTATTATTTCGATGTTGTCTCTTGGGGGTTTCAAATTCAACTAACTAAACTTTTCTCAAATAAATAAATCTCTTCTCCTGTGGTTACGAAAAATTCCTTTTTTAAAAAAAAATACTTATTTATGTTTCCCTATAACAAAGAGAGATTTGAATTCTTTTATTACTATTGTAATTCTGATAGCAGAGACATCTGTTTTTTAAAATTTCAAATATATTCTCCAAATTGTAATATAATCTGTCTATCATTAAATATATTCTACATAAACGTCATGCAAAAATTAAAATGTCAAATTTCATTTGTATACCGAATCTTTCAAAATTATTGATTATACATATAATACAGTGTGCATCGAAAGTATTGAATACAAATATAAATAGTTTTCTTCCTTATTTTAATGTTTATTTCACATTTTAAATAGAGGAACTGTATTAATACATATATATATATATATATATATATATATATATATATATATATATATATATATATATATATATATTGAACTAGTCCTCTATTATATTAAAACAATTCACAAATGTGAACAGACATTACAATGTTATATTAATACGTAGGGTGTACCGGTAGACACAACCAAGTTAAAAAACTAAGATTTAATATAAACGAATGGAATGAGATGAGCAAATATATTGTCAGATATTGAGAAAAAGAGTTACCAAAAGGACTTAAAGGATAATGAATAAAAATTCTAATGATAACATTGTATAAATAAGTATGAAATTTTACCTTAACGATTAATTCCCGGTCAAGTCAATGTCAACATGTTTCAAAATACTCTGAACACTGCCATGTAAATATCTGGATAAATAGAATGTAGTATCACTTGAAATCTGAAATAACAAAAATTAATATTCAACTCACTAATTGGTTATCTACAACCAATGATAGTAAAGGTTTAAATTTGGAAAAAAATTGAAAAAAAACTTTATAATATGTGGCATACGGAACAGAGCCAAGCTATCTGTCAAGGAAATATGATAATTCAAAAATCTTTATAAACAGGAAGTAATAAAATTTAGTGATTTTCTTGCCAACTTAAATTTGTTGGTTATGAATTGAATGTAGAACAATAAAGACGAATTAGGAAATAACTAATAGTTTATGTAAGATAAAATTAGTAAAAATTCAAAGATTTAAAACTACACAATTACATATGTATTAATAATTATTTTAGGTTGTAGAATTTGTATAATTGATTGTAAATACATATACCTTAAAAAGGGAAATATAACAAATTTTGATATTGTAACACATGAAAAAGACATTTTATGGAATCCCTAAGACAATACAAACATATACAAATAAGTGTTGTTATTCTCCAGGACTGTTAAAATAAATATTTTACATTTTTTAACTAAAAACATTCAAATCAACAATTATTGTGTAAAAAACAGTGAAAAGCAGGCTTTGCATTTTATGAGGAAAAAGTTTGTTGATTTTGAAAAAAAAGACAATCGCGCTTGGGATGTAGAATAGAGAGCTTCAGTATAAATCTCCTCTACAATGTTTTTCGATAAAGTAATATAAAAGTAAATTGTAAAGCAAAAAAAATTAAGAAATAGTAACATTAATATTGATTAAACTGTGTGAGAACGAGAAGTGGACAGAAGGAGCATTTCTTCGCTGAGAAATCCGCAAGAACTGGGAGACGCTAGCAGCAGTACAGGTACCGAAGATTCAAATAAGGTCTGTGCTTTTTAAGTAATAATTTTGGAATTCCAAAAAGAAAAAATAGTGAACAATAAAATATAGTTTGAACGTTTCAATAATAATAATTTTCACAAAAAGGCCAAAAACATTATAATATGATGAATATCATATATCCATGGATATCCATGCATTCTTAGTAATAGATATAGATTGTACTTACTTGTTATAATTAATTCATTCCATCATTGTTCACGCTGTACATAAATGATCATCTAGCTTTCATTTCTTCCTTCAGATGCATGTTTAACTATTCCTATCTATCACTATTCTAATTTCACTTCATTCGTATTTCTCTTATATATATATATATATATATATATATATATATATATATGTAATTGTATAGTTCAGTTTTAAATAACATATCGATGATTTCTATGAATATATGAACGTTAAAATCGCACAAACATTTAATACATGTAACATAGACTGTGAATTCCACATTTAGTGTCGCGTGGAACTTTAGGAAAGCAGACGTTTCTCCTATGCGCCGACGCAATAGTTACATGATCCAAAGTATTCAGTGCGCATGACTGAATAGAATGCAGGAGTGGTATCAGGAAATTTGATATTAAGTTAATTCTGTAGTGATCCCGAAAGGACGGTAACGGTAAAAGGACATTAGCTTAGAAATAAGATTTAAAAATTAGGTTAATATTAATTACAATATTTAGCGAGCGTTGATCTAGGAAGGTCAATGTTAGTTATGCGTGGAAGCACGTTCTAGTTAAAATGTAAACAGACACGTTCAATTAATAGACGAAGGTCAGGCATGTAGTACAGCGTACGTACACTTCCTATAAAATGAAAGTATAACGAACCAGGGGAATGAAGTGTTATTGGTAGTCTGAATAAGTCAACTGATATTATATTTTGTGTATTTTCAAATGTATTAAAAAAGCCCAGTGATTTTGTAAAAGTGATGTCGTTTATTCAACTCCCGAACACCGGTTACTAGGTAAGTGTTTTCCTCAAAGATAATATGCCTTTATGGTAAACGTAAAGTATACGAGGGACACTTACTAAGTAACCACCACATGGCGATCCTGTAAAGTAAATGGTAAAATGGAAATGGTAATGTAAAAATTAATGGTATAATGGTAATCGCCACTACATAGCGATCCTGCAAACTAATGGGACATGGTAATTATAAAATGGTTATGGTAAATTATCCTGCAAAGTTGATGGTATAATTGTAACAAATGGTTATGGTGAATTATCCTGCAAGTAAATGGTAAAATTTCATCCTGCGAACGAAAAGTTATGGTACAATTAATGGTACAAGGGTAGATGATCCTGCAAAATAAATGATAAGGTCAAGTGGAACTATATGGTTTTCTATCTAAATTTGGGACCTTGGAGAAGAGAAACAATGGGAGGATCATCAACCAAACAAGAGGCAAAAGAAACAGGAATTGTCAACAACACTCTCATGGTACAGCAAGACAATGTTGCGATGCACATAATGGTATTATTATACATCATAACTATAGCTTTCATCTTAAAATTTGTTTGGTCATTATGGAAAACGCACCGAAGAGCGTTGAAAAGGGATATCAGCCGAGGCATTGCTGCAAAGCAGACAACAGGAACTCTCACCGTGTAAAAATAATTGTAAGTACTTATGCATTCTATTCTTATGAACGAATTTATAAATGTCAATAACGTGGGAATATTTTGAAGATAAGTTACGATTAATTATGGAAGAAGTACAACAGGAGACTTGTAAAAATTATTCAAGTAGGATTAGGGATAAAGCTGATAGGGCATTTCAAGCGTTAAATTGTATTATTAAAATACCTACCTCTATATTTGAGGAAATTGACACTATTGTATTACAAGCAATAAGCAAACAGTTAAAAATGGCGACAAGTATAAATGATTTTTTAATTTTGCGAGTGAAGTTTTACCGAACGAATTTAACGGCGAAGCAAGCAAATTACAGTCATTCTTAGACTCATTAGATTTACTACAAACAGACGCGACTGGTAACGAGAAAAATGCTATTCTACTAATCAAAACGAGACTAACGGGAAAAGCCAGAAGTTTAATCACGACATCAAGAATAAACTTAAAACGGGGATAAGAGGAGACAATCCAAGCCTTAGCGGAACTTGGTAAAGAAAGACAAAATGGAAAAGATGTAACACAGTATGCAACAGAAATAGAAAAATTGGCGGAAAGATTACAGGCAGCATACAAATCGGAAGGGATGCCCGAACGACTAGCCGAAAAATATACTAAGGAAGCAACGATTAAGGCAGTAACTACGAATGTCGCAACGGATGCAACCAAAACAATAATTGCAGCGGAAAGTTTTGAAACTACACAAGAGGTACTATCAAAATTGTTTTCAGTAGAAGGTATAGTAGGACAACAACAAGTCTTACACATGAAGGATAACAGGAATTTCTTCAGGAAGTCGAACTTTGACTTTAGGAATAATCACCGGAGAGGAAGCAACAGAGGATTTTACAACGGTAATCATTCAGGAATGACATTTCGACAGTACAATCAAGGAAACAACTACGGCAGATACGAAAATTTTAATAAAGATAGGAAATACAATAATAATGGAAATTACAATAATCGAGTCAACAATAATGTGAGAATATGCAAGATAGAAGATAAAATTGAGGAAATGAGTAGACAAATAGCACAATTAAAGAAGGAAAACTACGATTTAAGGATGTAAAATATGGAATTAAAGGGAAAAACAGAATTTTTGGAAGCAAACATGACACAGACACAGACACAGAAAAATTTTAGAGGGAAGAATTTGGTAATACATGGTATAGAAGAAGACAACGAAGAAGATGAGGAACAACTAGAAAATAAATTAGAAGATGTAATGAAAAAGGTTAATAACACAGTAGATGTTAAAACAGATATTTTGAAATGTAAAAGATTAGGAAATAAGAACAGTGACAAAAATAGACCAGTATTAATAATGATGAAAAATGTGAATAAGAAAGTAGAGACTTTGAACGGAGCGAATAAACTAAAAGGAACAAAGATATATATTGATGAAGATTATCCAAAAGATATATTGGAACAGAGAAAACAGTTAATAAGATACATGAAACAAGCGAGAGGAAGTGGAGCTTAAGCTAAGATAATTGATAATACATTAATGATTAACGACAACGTATACAGTTTAAAAGAACTAGAAGAAAGGAAGAATAAATTAGAAATACATACAGGATGGAATAAATCAACATTAAAGGAAAATAACGAAACTAATCCGAAAATTTTGGATAAAATTTTCAGCGATAAAAGTTTTAATCAACTAAGAGGTAAATAATTTGTCTAGGAAAAATTTGAAATTTGATCGATTTGGAAGAATACGATTTCGAAATACAGTATGCTAAGGGTATAGCGAACTACGCGGACAGTATATCGAGAATATCCATAGAAGAACTTAAGGATTTATACATAAATAATTCACATGTCTTGGCGATCACAAGAGCACATACGCGAAAAGAAAACGCCCAAACAGAAAAGGATCAAAGGAATAACGTAGAAACAAAAGAAGTAAGAAAACAAAAACCTGCAGTAGTAAAAGTTTCAAATAATCTTGAGGCACATAGATTACCAATTTTACACTTTGAAAATAACCGTATCTCACTAAGGATGAGCATCCGGATCAAAAATAAATTGAAATTTAATGAAGCCTTAAATACCGGATTACACAACTTCGACCTAGGACGAACGTTGGAAAAGCTTGAAGAGCTATCGGTAAGAAATGAAGTAAAAAGAATGAAAATATATGCAAATGATGATATATTCAAAAAGTGCACAGTAGAAGAATTTATAGAAGTAGGAAATCAAAGGTTAAAAAGTGTTCCAGTATGTATATGCGAAGTACCAAAAACGGTACAGCAAAAAGAAGAGATCCAAAAGATATTAGAAAGATACCACAACGATCCAATGTTTGGAGGACATGTAGGAAATAATAGATTATTAAAGAAACTAAGAGCAAATTTCAAGTGGAAAAACATGGAGAAAGACGTAAGGAAGTATGTGAAGAATTGTCATAAATGTCAAGTGAATAAAGCAAAGCTTAATCATAAAGAAAAATTTGTCATCACAGATACATCTATAAAACCGTTTGATATTATTTACATAAACACAATAGGTCCCTTCGTAGAAAGTAACAACGAGAATCGTTACTGTATTACAATATTATGCGAATTAACTAAATACGCAGTTATGATACCGGTTCAGAATAAGGAAGCACACACTATAGCAAAAGCCATATTCGACAATTTTATACCGAATTACGGACTGATGAAGGAGATAAGAGCAGATCAAGGGACGGAATATAAGAACGAAATAATGAAGAATTTAGCGGAACTTTTAAATATAAAACATAATTTTTCAACAGCATACCATCACGAAGCAATAGGCAGTTGTGAAAGATTACATAGGACATTTAATGAATATATAAGAAACTTTATCAAAGGTTCTAGGGATAACTGGTGCGAGTTTGTAAAAATGTTTGCATATTGTTATAATACAACACCAAACACGTATCACGGATACACTCCTTTTGAGTTATTATACAGGAGAAAACCCAATTTGCCAGAATTTTTAAATGTAAAAATTGAACCGTGTTGCAATTTTGAAAGATACGATAAAGAATTAAAGTACAAGTTACAATACGCTAATGAGAGAGTCACACAGTTTTTGATAAATAATAAATTAAGTAGAGTCAGTAATAGTGAAAAGGATTCTTCACCTGTAAATTTTAGAATAGGGGAATTAGTTATTTTAAAAAATGAAGGGAGAAATAAATTAGATCCACATTATTTAGGTCCGTTTAAAATAACGGGAATAAAAGGCGTAAATTGTGAGATTACATCTCCAGACAGTAAACTACAGATAGTTCATAAGAATCGTATGTATAGATACAACGACCGGAAGCAATTGTAAACAAGTGAAGTGCGTTTATAAACGAACAAGTAGTGTTTAGTAAACAAAAACAAAACAAAAACATTCAATAAAAACTGTTATAGGTATAGGTGATATCGGAAAATTAAAATGATAATTTTTCTCTTCCAAGAGGGGATGATGTAGTGATCCCGAAAGGACGGTAACGGTAAAAGGACATTAGCTAAGGAATAAGATTTAAAAATTAGATTAATATTAATTACAATATTAAGCGAGCGTTGATCTAGGAAGGTCAATGTTAGTTATGCGTGGAATCACGTTCCAGTTAAAATGTAAACAGACACGTTCAATTAATAGACGAAGGTCAGGCATGTAGTACGGCGTACGTACACTTTCTATAAAATGAAAGTATAACGAACCAGGGGAATGAATTGTTATTGGTAGTCTGAATAAGTCAACTGATATTATATTTTGTGTATTTTTAAATGTATAAAAAAAGCCCAGTGATTTTGTATAAGTGATGTCGTTTATTCAACTCCCGAATACCGGTTACTAGGTAAGTGTTTTCCTCGAAGATAATATGCCTTTATGGTAAACGTAAAGTATACGTGGGACACTTACTAAGTAACCACCACAATTCGAAATCTGATCATAACAATTTATTAAAATATTTTCTTTGAAGTGTTGGTATTTTTATTATTATTCAATATCCATAATAAATTTATTAAAATTTGCTTATTTCATTCATTCTATGTAATGATATTCTGAATCATTAAAAGCAGAGGTGTATATTCAGGAAAGATTTATTTTCTGAATAAAGTGAACCATGAAATTTTAAGAATTAAATATTCTTAATTAAATCACATTTATTTATGTGCGTCCTGAACTCGAAGGGAGGAGTCTACATGCTACCGACTCTATGTTAGAAATTCAATTAACATTAACATATCATAATTAGGAGCTAGCCGAAGGTAAGTCAAGTCGATACAAATACAAGGCAACGACATTTATAACAAAATAAAATTAATAATAATTTATAAAATATTCAGCAAAAATTTATAATTATAATATATAATATATGTATATATATATATATATATATATATATATATATATATATATATATATATATATATATATATCATATTTATTTTCGACAAGAGCCCCACGTTTTGGGCACCAAATTATTATATATTCTATATTCTTTAATAATAATATTTATGATTTATATGATGTGAATTTTATTTTTACCGCTAAATATAACCTATTAAATTTTATGACAGCAGTTGTCAAATTAATATGCCCGGCTCTATAAATATAAAATGTTATGAAAGATAAATCAATATAAAATCAATTAACTCACTCTTAACTCAGGGAGGGTTCAAATATTTCAAATAAGAATTCAAATTTTATAAATTGCCAAATAATTTTCCAAATTACGTATTGCACTATTCAAAATGTAAAGTAACTGTTGGTCCAATACACTATAAGACAATTAAATTCTTATGACATATATGAAATTTACTGTCAGGAAATTAACCAAATGTCACTATTTATACTAAATTTTCTCTAGCATAAAAAAATTATCAAGAACCAAAGATATTTAGAATTCAAATTCATATAATCTATAATCAGATAACAGTTACAAATTAAAACTTATCAAAAAATATAAACGCATAAACCAAACATAGAACTTTCTATCAAACCTTAATATTAAACAACCTATAATTAGAAATTTCCTATCTAAATAATTTAACCAAAAGTTCAAAATGTCTACTTTTATAATTGATATATGTCAATGTAAAATGCGCGAATTTCCTTGTAAATTGTCTGTTCCAAAATTGTCTTCACTAGACGTAGAATTTTATATAAGTAACGTTACTATAATATAGATAATATGGACTGGACTCACCAACTAGGTTCTGGTAGACTCGTTCGTATTCTGAAACGCTTTTTAGAATTTCAGGACCAACTTTTCTAAATCAATAATTTAGAAACCGGAAAAACCACTCGCACTTCAACGCTGTAATTCTTTGCGAATAATACACGCACTGGCGTTACAAAAGGCAAAATATGTTTAACTGATAATAATCATACAAATTACTCTGCTATACTGAATTGAATTTGAGACAACTCTTATTCGATGTTGTCTCGAGAGAATCTAAAAATCAACTCTATTTTAAATAAATTTGAGACAACTCTTATTTGATGTTGTCTCTCAGGAATATCACAATCAACTCTCTAAACTGTTTCAATAAATAATTCTCCTCTCCTTTGGTTACCAAAAATACAAATTTTCGTTTTCATATACAAAGAGAGATTCTCATTGTTTCAGTGTAAATGCCATTTTGCTAACAGAGACATCGGTATTTCTGTTTTCAAATCGCTTTTAAATACTATCTATCATTGAGTCCATTCTGCATTAATGTCATAAGAAATTGAAATGTCAAATTTTATTGGTATATTGAACCTTTCAAATTATTTATAATACATGTGTATCACTAGTATTACAACTAAATAAGCACATTTTCTTTATTTCAATGTTTTCTTTAGAATTTAGACAGAGGATATGTATTAAATCCCCCTAATAAAAGAATGATAAATCGATTCTTGTATATAATTTTAATTTATCTTTCACAATTGTCAAATATCATACTATTATCTTCGTAACATAGTAATATCGTTCAAATAATTATTAACATATCTCAAACAAATTATCTTCACTCAAATTAAACTATTATTCCTAATTCCCATAAAACTTCTAAAATCTACTATATCTATTGAAATTTCATGCAACGTACTGTTATTTGTTATTCTAAAATTCCCTATATACATGTTGATAATTTCTTCTATGATCTGTAATATTTCCAACTCTCTTTTATTCTACTCCGCCTAAACAACTTACATGGAACTGGATATGATTTTACTTTAACATTTCTCAGTATTCTTCTTTATTATATCCATATTTTAATTAAGCAACCCTTAGCTCCTTCGACGTTCTTGTCTCATACATCTTTAATAATTCATTTATAACTTCATAATATTCTTCATTACAATCTGTCCAATTACCATTACTTTTCACATCTTCTATTTATTCTATCTCACACTCATAATAGTTAGCCAGTCTAATTTCTTTTTCAATCAATCCTTCATATTTCATCATCAAACTCTTCACTTTCTCTTCATATTTCTTATTTCCACTCATTAACTCCAATTCTACCATAATTCCATTCCTCTTTATATTCCATAACTTCCTATTATCCTCTTCAATTGCCAATACTTCCATATTTACCTCCTCAAATTCAATTATTTTACCATTTAATTCCATCTATCTATTCAAATTCTATTATTTCCTTATATTTCATCAATTCATTAATAACTATGTCTGTTTCTAACTTCTTCATCGACTATGCTTACATATCAACTTCTTTTTCATCCTTTAATTCAATCTTTTGTATCATATATTTGCTTAGTTCATATAACTTCCGTCCGTTTGATCCTATAAATGTAATTAATTCATCCTATCCATCTATTTTGTTGCTTAATTTCATTTCTATTTTCATTATCATTTCTTCTATCAAAGTTTCTAAAATCTCTTCTATTATCAATCCATGTTTATATAATTTATATTTAAATATGTTTTTAAATATTACTTGTTAATCATAAACCTTTTATTTACACATCGTTTTTATATCCATTATTTACCATGTACAATTCCTTTTCGTTTTCTAGATTTCATTCCTATAATCCTGTCATATAATTTAATTTTATTTTCTTTTCCTAAACTTCGCCTTATTCTCTTCTCTTATTGTTTGATTCTCTATGAGTTTCTGTAACTTCTTTCTGTTCACCATCATATTTTTTTTAATTTTGAAGTCCCATATCTCATCAATTTCTTCCCATAAATGCATTGAAATTTGCATCTCAAATTCTTCCATCTCATTGAAGTTGGTTTTTATTATTTTCATATCCATCATAATCTCAATTCGATTTCTTTCATTTCCAATTCTCTTAATAAATATTCTTGGATCAATTATTTTCATGTTTCTCTTAAGTTTCACTCTGATTTCGCCATTTTCTGTGTAAATTATTGGTTCTTCAATTTGTCTAGTGGTTTCTTCTATCTCTTCCTTAGTTTCTTGTAGTATCTTATTCATTTCCTCTAACTCCCAATTAAGTTTTATCCCCCTATTATAATTATTATTTCTTTCATCATATATCACGATTTGTTTTTCTGTATTACCATCTAAGTCTTCTATTTTCCAATACATATTTTTCTCATAAATTTGCATAACTTCGTCACTTCCTAAATTCTTTAAATCAATGTCTAACATATAATCTTTTGTTTGTTTTTGTACTTTAATAGCCTGTATCTCTTCAATTTCCTTCTCAACTTCTTTAATCTGTATTAAACTTTGTATTTTTATAAGTCGTATTTCTTCAGTTATATTCTTATTTTGTTTGTTTAGTTTCACTTGAATTGCTCCAGATAAATTTTCTTCCATGCATTTATCTAATTCTTGTACTTCATCTATCTGTTTTTCTCTAACTCCATTTTCTTGGTCTGTTTTCAAATTCTTATTTTGTTCTACCATATCTACTCTCATATCGGCCATTTGTTCACTCAATTGCTCGTTTCCATCTCTAATTTTCTTTATTTCATTTAAGGTTTCCATGTTTAGTTCTTCTATTTTCTTTTCCAATCTGTCCATGTTTCCGGTGATATGGTTAATATCCCCCTTAATCTCCTCCTTCATCGTATCAATTTTGTCATTTAAATATCAACTCATATTATTCATATCTTCACGCATACTAATCATATTTCCATTCATGTTGTTCATATTCTCCTCTGGTTTATCCATCTTTCCATTTAAATCTCCACTTATATTATTCATATTTCCATTCATACTATTCATATCTCCCTGCATATTATCCATTTACTCATTTTGTTTATCCATTTTTTTATCATCATTTGTAACATACTGATTACATCTAAAGTTTCCTCTTTTTTATATCCATTTCCCTGTATTTCTTTTAATTCTTGTTTGTCCTCTTGTCCTGTTTCTTCTGACAATGGTGCATCTTCTTCTGATTGCTGTCCTCCCTGCTTCAAGTATTGCACCTGAAAATCACCCATACTATGTCTTCTTTCTTCTCTTTGTTCCTCAGATCCACTTTCAACTCCTACCTGTTTACCATCTCTTAATGTCAATCTTCTTTCCATGATCGATACTTAATTTTTTTATATATTCAATGAATTTGCTACGTCAAATTATAATATTTTTCTATGTTTATGATAATAGTGACAAATCTATTTTCGCCCTACTTTGCGGCGCCAAATTATTCAATATTTATCTATATGTTTCAACTATATACTATATTGTATATCCTTTTATCGTTGCCCCACGTTGGGCGCCAAATTATTATATTTATTTTCGACAAGAGCCCCACGTTTTGGGCACCAAATTATTATATATTCTATATTCTTTAATAATAATATTTATGATTTATATATGAATTTATATGATGTGAATTTTATTTTGTTGCTGTCGTCACAATTTGTGATAGTAACTACACTCATGTGAAAACACCTTTACCGCTAAATATAACCTATTAAATTTTATGACAGCAGTTGTCAAATTAATATGCCCGGCTCTATAAATATTAAATGTTATATTATGAAAGATAAATCAATATACAATCAATTAACTCACTCTTAACTCAGGGAGGGATCAAAGATTTCAAATAAGAATTCAATTTTCATAAATTTCCAAATAATTTTCCAAATTACGTATTGCACTATTCAAAATGTAAAGTAACTGTTTGTCCAATACACTATAAGACAATTAAATTCTTATGACATATATGAAATTTACTGTCAAGAAATTAACCAAATGTCACTAATTATACTAAATTTTCTCTAGCATAAAAAAATTATCAAATATAATGAGAATGAATATGAAAAAAGAACCAAAGAGATTTAGAATTCAAATTTATATAATCTATTATCAGATAACAATTACAAATTGAAACTTTTCAAAAAATATAAACGCATAAACCAAACATAGAACTTTCTATCAAACCTTAATATTAAACAACCTATAATTAGAAATTTCCTATCTAAATAATTTAACCAAAAGTTCAAAATGTCTACTTTTATAATTGATATATGTCAATGTAAAATGCGCAAATTTCCTTGTAAATTGTCTGTTCCAAAATTGTCTTCACTAGACGTAGAATTTTATATAAGTAACGTTACTATAATTTCAAAGTAGGTATTTAATCATAAGATGCATCTATTTTCCAAATAATTTTACTAAAGGCCTATTAATTCTCGAGAAATAATATAGATAATATGGACTGGACGCTTTTTAGAATTTCAGGAACAACTTTTCCTAATCAATAATTTGGAAACCGGAAAAACCACTCGCACTTCAACGCTGTAATTCTTTGCGAATAATACACGCACTGGCTTTACAAAAGGCAAAATATGTTGAACTGATAATAATCATACAAATTACTCTGCTATACTGAATTGAATTTGAGACAACTCTTATTCGATGTTGTCTCGAGAGAATCTAAAAATCAACTCTATTTTAAATAAATTTGAGAGAACTCTTATTTGATGTTGTCTCTCAGGAATATCAAAATCAACTCTCTAAACTGTTTTAATAAATAATTCTCCTCTCCTTTGGTTACCAAAAATTCTTTTTCTCTTAAAAAAAATACAAATTTACGTTTTCATATACAAAGAGAGATTTTCATTGTTTTAGTATAAATGCCATTTTGCTAACAGAGACATCTGTATTCTTGTTTTCAAATCGTTTTTAAATTCTATCTATCATTAAGTCCATTCTGCATTAATGTCATAAGAAATTGAAATGTCAAATTTTATTGGTATATTGAACCTTTCAAATTATTGATAATACAGTGTGTATCACTAGTATTACAACCAAATAAGCACATTTTCTTTATTTCAATGTTTTCTTTTGAATTTAGACAGAGGATATGTATTAATTTATATATATATATATATATATATATATATATATATATATATATATATATATATATACTTTGGTAAAAATTCTGATGACATAGGTCTGGATCCAAGTTGGATGAAGTTACTCAAGCTGACATACACTGTATTGAGATTGACTCAACCCAAAAAAAATACCAATGGAAATGGAAACTGCCGACAACTTGTTTACTTACGTCACTCGAATTGGTACAAATCCTGAAGCAGAATCGTTTGACTTATATAGGAACGATTGAGAAAACAGAAAGGCAATTCCAATGGAGTTTCTACCCAACAAAAAGCGATCTGTTGGAACAGCATAATTTATTTTGTAGAAGACATAACATTTGTTTCCTATAGGCCAAAAGAGAATAAAAATGTACTACTACTCTTCTATATGTATCACACAGGAACGTATGACAAAACGACATCTAAATCCGAGATTATTAGTGATTAAAATTCAATTGACGATGGCGTTGATGCATTAAATGAAAAATGTGCTAAACACGGCACAAGTCGCCGAACTCGACGTTGGCCGTTGGTACAGCTAGCAGATCAGTTAGTGCGACCACAACTAATAAACTGGTCATTAAGTGTACACCTCAAATGTAAATTACGATCAACTATTCGCACAATTTTGAATATTTCAGAAAAAAATTTGCATAAAATTCCAGAAGAAAAGTTAGAGGCAGGGAAAACCTTTTATTCTTGGCCCTGTAAAATTAAAAAAAAACGTTCCATATCTGCTGTACATACCGGAAACCAGCTGCAAGTGTCCCAAAGGCCACTTTAAAAAAATATGCGGTTTGGAGGGCCGCATTATAAAATACTTCGTATGCAACTTTATCAGTGAGTTTTAAGTAGGTATGGTATACAAAGAAAAAACGCGTTTGTATTATTATTTTAATTTATTCAAAATATATCAAGTTACAAAAAAATTTGTGGGAAGTTTGAGGACGTTGGTTTCCACTAACTAATGCATCAATTTCAACGTTAATATTTGTTGTTGATAAACGAAGCAACTGAATAAGTGACTTATCAGAGAGGGAACATCTATATTTTGATTTTAAAAATTTCATGTTGGGAAAGCCGCCTTCGCAGAGATATGTGCTTTACAGCATTGAGCCTAGTGTAAGTCCTAAGTTTCGCAAGTTGGGGTATCGTTCTTCTTGCAGCAACTTGAAAAAGTCCAATCTAGTTTCAGCTCTTCCTTGGTAAAAAGGATCTGATTGCAAATCACACAATTCCAGTTGAAGGTCTGCATTCTCAACTGAAATTATAAGGGCTAACATCTCTCTTTCAATTTTTTAAAGTCGCTAAATCGATTTTCGAATTCTTCTGCAATTGTGTCAATGTATTTTATGTGAAGTAAATTTTGAACTTCCTCCAAATCATTCATTTCATGAAAATGCTCTTTACAACTTGGGAAAAATGAAAAATCACTTTTTTCTAATGAAGACAAAAGCTTAATTCCACTTTTAAGTCCATTTATGTGTCCAAATAAGTTCGCAATATTCTGCTGTTTACCTTGTAGCTTCAAATTCAGTTCGTTAAGGTGAGATGTCGGGTATGTTAAAAATGCTAGATCTGCTACAACTAGTGCATCTACCATTTGATTATCTGGACAAAACAATTTAAGGAAGCTGTTTGACATTGTCTTCTGCACTTTGGAATTTATAAATAAAACTAATAAATATTTTCATTTTTAGGCTTGGACGAAGGCCAGTTACTGATAATTTCACTCTTTTGCCAAACGATTTTAAAGTGCATGATCATTATATTCAAAATATTTTAAATCATGCTGTTCAGTCACCACTAATGATGGAATTGCATTCTTTAGAAGTACATTTTCCAAGTGACTGTTGTGAACAATTATATGTTGAACTTTTTGGAAATAATGAAGAGTCATTAATTTTGTCAATGCAGCAGCCAAAATCGTGGCATGATCAGAGAAAATTTCGAGTGACTGGATCCCGAGTTTATGGTTGGTATACGTATTTTGGAAAAGATTGGGACAAGAAATCAATACAGTATTTCTATCCAAAAAAATTTACCAATAAATTTATTAAACATGGTATCAAATATGAGGCTGAAGCTAGAGATGTCTTTATGGAGAAATCTGGTTTCATGGTTTTTCACATTTCACATTTTAATCCTTGGCTTGGATACTCTCCTGATGGATTAATAATGGAGGAAGATAAAGTTGTAGCTTTATTAGAAATAAAGTGCTTGTATAATGGTAATTTTTTTAAAGCCGTCTATTGTCAAAAACTATTTTCTTTTTGTAGGTATTTCAGCTACAATCAAAGAAGCTATTCCGAAGGCAACATTTTTGAAAAAAAATAATGGTTCTTACGAACTGAAAAAAGGCATCAATATTATAGCCAGATACGGTTGGGTATGGCTCTATCCAATGTAACAAAATGTTATTTTGTAGTATATGCCTCATTTGATAAAACCTTAGCAATTTTTGAAATTGATTTTGATCATGAATTTTCAAACGAAATGTTGTCAATTGTTAAACATATTTTTTTTTAAAAAATTATGCATACTTTGTGCAGTAACAAATAAATGTATTAACTAATTATTTATATTATATGTGTCCATTGTTTGTTTTTTGTTTCTAATAGGGAGTGTGGTAATCAATAAAATATTTTAAGTTGTTTTATGTTTAATTCGAGGAGAACGTAACAAAATATGAATGAATGCTAGTGATATATAAAAATGCTAAAATATATAACAAATTCTAAAGTACTTTTTACTCTTTAAGATATCGACAATTAGCTAATATCGAACTCGATAAGTTGGTTAATCCGCAAACTATAATAAATATATAATGAATTTTTTTAACCAGAGACCACTGTAGTTTAGAGCTTAAAATTTTGAAAATCTTTATTCTTTGATTTGCCCTCTCAATGTGAACATGAGCCGCTGCCATTTTTGAATTTAAAATCGATTGTTGTGCAGTCAATTGACTTTGTTTTTTTAAAAATGGAGGTCTGATTAATTTTATGTTTAAGGGTCTGACAAATATCATCAATCGAAAACCCCTTATCAACCATAATTCCATCTTTATTACTATCAAGTTTGAGTCACTAACATAAGTAATAATACCCCCAGGAGATACACCAGTCATAAATTTCACAGTAGTGTTTGATTTATATTGTGAATAAAACTTTATCCTACAGCAAAGGCACTTTGGTCTGTGTATACTTATTTCTGTACAATCAAGAACTAATCTAACATTTTGAAAGTCCTTAAAACATATTGGCATATTTTGTGCAACTTCTTGTCCAACGGGAAACTTTATGGCACCTTTTAAAACATTACTTAAAATTGAAAGCATATCAAAAATATATTTTTTACAATGTTCTTCAGATACAGCAAATAAAATTGAAAGAGTTATATAAGAAAGGTCACATTTCAATTTTGTCATCACTAGAATTATACGCTCTCGTATATTTAATCTATGGGATCTTTGATCAGTGTAATTCATTTCTACACCTTCGAAATCAACAATTGAAAACTACAAATTCCAGTGAAACTATTGAGAGCACTGTCTGTGGTCAGCAGATCACACAATGTTGAGATCTTCGGAGTGTTTACTTGGACCTCAAAGTCTCGAAATATAGTGGGTCCTTCATAATTTGGTTGTTCATTTAAAAGTACCAGCAGACCTTCTGCAGCTTCTAAGTCATTATGAGAATGTTCAGGTCCTGGTGGTTCTTGTTCAATACACTGACAATCAATGAATTCTGCAATTTTATTATCATTTCTCAAATTTAGCTTTTCTGTTCTTTGAGAAACTTCTGGGTTTACTTCAGTTTGAACAGAGGAAAGTGACAAATTATGTGAAGGAATAGCTGACCACTTCAATCTCCTTCTACCTGAGGCATTGGCTTCTAAATAAACTGATTCGTAAACATAATTTTAAAATGATAAACATCGTATTTACCTCTTCGGAAAAAATCGTTATCCGTGAAATGTTTAGAACAAACCAGTATATATTTGGTTACTGGTTTTCCAATTTTCAATTTTAAAATCTAGGCTTTTCGTCTGCATATCCAAGTGGGACGGCCTAAAGCAGACTTTATTTTCACGCGATGTTTTCCGGAAATTGGGAAGAAATGAAAACTCAGATCTAGATTTGTTTTCGTCCAAGACGAACACTGAGATACTGAACAGTAAGAATTATTCATTTTTTTAAATAAAAAACTCGCACAAAGAATCAATTTAACACACAAATCAACAAATGCTTCCCAACAAACGCAAAACACGAAGTTGAATTCAAACTGAATGCAAGTGAAAAGGTTTCCATCTATGACCACCAGAGTGCGTATCGTTTATTTTGATTCGCCTATAATAATTGAAACTCGTTATTAAACATTGTGAAAAATCAATTTTTGTACTTTTTACACATTTTTCACATAAAACTATGTTAAATAAGCATACTTGTTGTTTAGGTAACAAATTTTTCATTTAAGATATACAGTGTGTTTAAAGAAAAATTTGCGGTCACGGCGGAAGTGTACGAACTATCCGACTAAGGTGGTTAAGGGTTAATACTATGGAATGGCAATCCCAATGGAAAGACTCGTTCTCAGAATTTTTTTCTCATTTTTTAGTTTTTTTGTTGCATTTACTGTCATTTTCTTCTACCTTCTAGAATTCTTATCAATGCCTGAATTCAGTTTGATCATTCATAATAATTATAGTTTTAAAATGTTAGAATAACTCTAAAAAGGCTCCATTTATTACTTATACTCTTAAATATAAATAAAACTGATTTAATAAGTGGCGCGTTAATTTTTTGGATAAGTGTATTTACGTTTTCAATTTTCAATCAATTTCAATGTTACTAGTTGTATTATAGTCAGATAGTTGTTACTGTTTCCAATATGTCAAATAATTCAATTCTTTATCATTAATATGCTTTCAAAGGTATTAAGAGTCAGATGTTTATTATGATTCCGACTTTAAAGTGATACCTCAATCAAAAACTATCCAATTGCATGTTTGCTTCATAGTTGTTTCTAGCTTTCAACGTTACTCTATTTTTACCTGATTGAGAACTGAAATGTTTCCATTTCGGCGACCTAAAAGATTCTGTTCGTAAAGGCGTTGAAGCATTATTAAAACGACTCAGTTGGGCTATTCCCAATTAACAAACTATCGCCATATATGATGGATGGTGTAAAGTCTAAAAATGCGAGACAAAGGGTAGACTGACTAGAAATTATGGGTGGTATTATCGAAGATTTTGGTAAATCTTTACAGTTTTTAATAATAATTTCCCATTGTTATTTTTAGACAATCCCTCAAATCGTTTTCCTCGACATTGCAATTTTGTGAAGAGCTAACATTTTTATTCGATCGATGAAATTAAATAAATAATTTTTAAAATCCGTAACAATTTCCATCAATCGATTTTATGATGTCTATTACCGAAATTTGGATCGTGATCGTATTTATAAAGACGAGTAATTACCGTTTCACTTTCGCTATAGATATTTTCACGTTCGGTACTTCGTCGACCTCCAAAAAGGTAAACAGCCAATGCGAAATACATCATAACTGGGTTTATTTGAACTACGTGATGTGACGTAGGTTCAAATTAGATTGCGGAAATTTTTACAACGAAAATTTGTAATCTATAATAGTGATTGAATGAGAGAAAGTGTTTGATAGCTGCGTTATTGATTTTTAATGTAGTCAATATTTCGATAAATAATTATTCTTTTCACAACATCGAGTCATACAAAAAGTCGTTAATCGTAGAATTTGCTTAAATCCATGGCGCTGTGAAACAATTTTACCTTGAATGAAACGCCTTTTGAATATCTTTATTTTGTGAAATTTGGTCATAATATTGGAAACCGTAATATTTTATATTTGTTAACATATTTCGACTAGTTTAAAATATCTTTATTTACAATATGAAGATTGGAGATAAATGTGCCGATGCTCTGGCTCCAGATTATTCTATACCGTATCCCTCTCTTTGTAAGGCTCCTTACTTATTATCCATTCCAATGTTATGCAATCACTTTTAGTCCAGTAAATGAAGGAGGAAAAAAAGGCAAAGTTAACATTAATGACGCCCTATTTTCATCTTCCAGTTGGAAGTAGCATTTGGTACCTCATTAAACATGACACAAAGTTAAGCATGAAAACGCGTGCGAGGGCGGAGAAAATGGCCCCAAAAGATCAGCCAATATCTCCTAAAATATGGCAGTTAGAGATTTTCGGTTCAGATAAAAATTGAAGTTCAGTTAATTTTCTACAAAAATGGTCCTTATAATTTTTTTCGCAACATTAATATTTTCTGCAAAAAATTCGGGTTGAAAAACCGGAAATTTTGAGACTTGTGAAATATGCAAGTTTTGTACAAAATTTGAGCTGGGGGGTGTTGGAAATCCATTATTTTCAATGTTTTGAATTGTGGAAACCAATTGTAGATGGCGCCACCACATTGTACAGATTGGGAAAATCCTCGGTGCCATAAATGAGAAACCCTGTAACCAGACACTTTTGATGGATATTTATATTTCCGAGGGTCTTGTTTTCCTCTCAGATGAGGCCTCAAGATATACTTATTAGGAAAACAGGCTATAAGATTAATTACAGCAAGATGGACCCCACCAGTTGACCTGAATCTAGCAACAATCAGCTTTGCACATGTGGCAAAATACTGAAGTTCATTAAGTTTTTGGTAAGGAAAACTGAAAATGCCTCAAGAGTGAAGAATATTTACCCATAATACTCAGCAACAATTTCTTGCAGATTCTCCGCAAATTTTTTTGCAACCAGACTGATTGAGGTTTTTGGAATAAAGAGTTATAAACGTTCTTCATGTTTCATTTATTATAGAAAAATATATTTTTATTTATTTATCAACGGGAGAACCCAATATAATGATACAAGAATAATACATTATAGACTGAAATGTGACATAGAAAATTTTTAACAAAAGTACAAGAGATTCACGGGTTAGTTGTCCGAGAATTGATGAAAAAAGTATATATTGTATAATTGTTGCACTGGAAGCTGCCATTTCTACCTTTGACAATGTAGCGTCTCCTGCACTGCTTGTGCATTTGCAAAGACGTTTGTTTTTCCAAAAAAATATGATGTTTATCCTTCCTCTCCTTGCTAACATTAATCAAATTTTCTAAGCCCCGAGTTACGGGGACAGCATCCGCAGAAACGGGTTCCTTACAAAGGAAACACAATGCTGTAGCAGAGTTGACCTCCATTTTTCTATAACAAGAAAGAACAGACCAAGATTTCACTTAGAATAGTTGCTTCTAAACAAATGTTCTTGAATGAAAACAACATGAACAAATTCTCACCTTTTGCTCCAATTTTACAAGATTTGAATCTTCACTTTCTATGTTTTGGGTTGGTGATAAAAGTTAATTTTAACGAAAAACGTCAATATTTGTTCAATATTCTTCACTTTTATGACTTTTCTTTCTATAATTGACAATAATATTTATCAAAATAATGACAGGAAACAAACAAACTTATGCCTCCAAGCGTGGCCGCATGGTTTGTAGCAGACGACACGAGCGCCACGTAGAGCACACACGCGACGAACGACGGAGGAACGAAAGTAATAAATTATAGCGTGTATATTTATATATACTTGTTTTTTCCCGGGGTATCAAAGGTATGACTTATATACATCGATGGAAAGGTGGGAATTCCCACGTTACACTAGTTAAGGTGTTAAAATGTTAGAAATAAAGAGCAGGGAGAAAAAAAAACACCAAAAAAAGTGCGTTTTTTCCTTGAGCCCGCGCTTTCTAATTTTATTGAAAAACGGACGACTTCGTCAAAAAAAGTAATTGCACAATCGAAAAGTAGACTTTCTTAGCTTTCAAATGATATATCATAGAGACCAATCGGATGATGTATAAATTTTTAATTGATGGTTGTTCACAAAATTTCCTCGAGCTCCAAAAACAGCAAAAATTTGGGATTCAATAAACAACGATTAAATGAAAATTAAAAAAAATTAGGGTATACAAATTTCAGGGATGACAAATGAGCTTATGAGGACTCATAATCAAGAGAATTTTGAGTAAATTAGTGCAATACAAAAAAAATAGGAACAAATTCCTGGCGAGGTCAAGATTGCCCGGGAGCAGAAAGTTAGCCCCTGTTCCGATATGACCAAAAGAGTCAAGCGTGACTCAATTCACAGGGTATGATAGCAGCAGAATTCCTCTTTCGCATGAACTTTGAATCATGAGAAAATATGCATTTTTCACAAAGTTATTGAATAATTTGTCCCCCCGCTGATGTGTAAATACACGGACTGTGCTCTCCGGCATACAGCAGAGAAGCTCATTATTCGAGGTGCGCTTGGTGGCGTTTTTTCTCGAAACCGGTCAAATTTTTGAGAAAAATCATGAGGACCATTTTTGTAGAAAATTAACTGAACTTCAATTTTTATCTGAACCTAAAATCTCTAACTGCCATATTTTAGGAGATATTGGCTGAATACCTATTTTTCTGGTCTTTTGGGGCCATTTTCTCCGCCTCGCACGCGTTTTCATGCAAAACTTTGTCTCATGTTCAATGAGGTACCAAATGCTACTTCCAACCGGAAGATGAAAATAGGGCGTCATTAATGTTAACTTTTTCCCTTTATTTACTGGACTATTTGTACCTCACTCTCATACACTGGAAAAGCCAATAAATGGATTATTTCGGTTATTGTATATATTTATAGAGAATACCGACATATACCAAATTTACATGAATAATTGTCTTCCTTCAACTTGAAAATTTGATCCTCATCTTCAACCCTACAACCTCCAAGTTTCCAAATTGTGATAATAGGTATATCGTTTGAAACGTCTCATCATATTACTTTTCCGCCCAACCCTATCTAATATGCGAGAAAAGTATTGGTTTACCCCAAAAAACGTTGGAATTTTGAAATAAATATTAAGTTATTTTTTCGGTTTTCAGCAAGAACATGAAAAAACGGTTTTTATAAAAAAAATCCTGTCGTCGCCGTTGTCGTCGGACAGTTTTCGTAACATGTCTTATTAGCACGATACAGCCATCGATGGACGATGATACAGACAGTTCGGCCAAAAAGGTTTAAAAATTATATACAAATTACAAAAAAAATGTATAATTTTTTTTACTTTACACATTTTAGAAGTTCAAAAATATGTACCTATATAGGTATAAAAAATGTTTATTGTGTAAATGAACACCTGATAATATGGTTTCATGGATTATTGTTTATGTAAATTCTCGAAGTTAGTTTTTATTCCGTGGCGATTAATTGTTAAACGAAGCCAACTTGAAGGAACGTTTTCCATGCATCTTTATGCAATGATTACAAAAAGCCGGATATTTATCAGAAGCAACAAAACGTGGCTTTTCAGAAAACTGGCAGCTGGCGGCTTTTATTGACAGTGAATCATATCGTATTTATGAAGTAGGTATTTATATTATTTTTAATCGGGGTGTCGACGATCTCTTTTGTCGGTAAGTACCTAATTGTTTTAAAGCTGATTTTAAGAAATATAACATTATATGATGCTTACATTAATGCTGTGGTAATATGGGTGCAATGATAATTATTTGGTCATTTCATTTTTGATTTGGCTGCAGAGAAGATCGCGTAGAGAAAATTAATTTTGTTTGTGATTGTTTTGAAGAAAGTTGAAGAAAGGTTATAAATATGGTAAGTGCCTACATACATATCAATCATGTATTGTTGTGGGTTAAAATCATACACGAGTATTAGATGGACTGATGGTATATTTAAGTAATTAAATATTAACAATAACTTCGTAATGACATAGCACGCCGACGGACCCGGCTTCCAAGCTCAAACTGTCACAAAACTGTCACTTGCAAACCGGTACAGTGTAGTACTGGGTAATAGCAACGTTGCCAGACATAATAATATAATGATGCTGCCATAACATCCTTCCCTTTATCAAATGATTCGTTAACTAATATGTAATGTAAAAACTTAATTTTAATAAATGGTGTAATGATATAGGTAAGAAGGTCTCTTACTGTTTCTCACTGGCCGTGAAGGAGTATTACTGCACTTGGCAATCCCTTCCTCATTGGCACTATTATAACTATCACCCTTCATCTCCTCCTCACTTATTTTGG
Source organism: Galeruca laticollis (assembly GCA_963921935.1). Classification (NCBI taxonomy): domain Eukaryota; kingdom Metazoa; phylum Arthropoda; class Insecta; order Coleoptera; family Chrysomelidae; genus Galeruca; species Galeruca laticollis. The sequence continues at coordinate 69,771,566 of OY998177.1, forward strand.
AATTTTTATAGTCATCAGATGCAATTTTTTCATCAAAGTTACAATCGGACTTATTACTAGAGGTGCTAGATTCGGTTGATAAGGTTGGAGTGACTGATGTGATAGGAATGGGGCTGTTAGCGGGAGCGCTAAATTGAAGCTGAGGAGAGTATTTGGCTGGTATTAAATGCCAGCGATTTCTCCTCCTCGTTGAGTATCCACTAAATAAGATCTAGGCTCTTGTAAGATTTTTATAACCTTACCATATAACTTCTGTCACCCAAACCTTGTCATTGACCGCAAGATCCGATAAGGACTTAGTTCTATGTCTTAAATTGCAGTTTTGCGTAATTTTTTAAATAATTTTCTTCTATTTTTAGGACTGGACTTGTGCCTATGTTTTTGTTTAAGAGTTTTGGCAAAACAGGAAGTTTCGAGCGTATTTTTCTGTTAAACATTAGTTCTGATGGCGTGTAGCCATTAGGAAGTGGAGTAGTTCGATAAGCTAGCAGAGCCGTGTAAATATCTTTTTCTTTTTCAATTAAATTCTTTGCCGTTTTCACGGCCGCTTCCACTGCTCCGTTCAATTGAGAGAAGTAGGGGCTACTTGTTATGTGTTTGAAGTCAAATTCTTCCGCAAATAATTTGAATTCACGTTGAAATTGTGGCCCGTTATCAGATCTCACAATTTCCGGTATTCCTAGTCTTGAAAATAATTCTTTCAGTCTGGTAAGGATTTGGCTTTCGGTTAAACTTGAAAGCTTAAAAATTTCGAAATATCGAGAAAAATAATCGACTGCTATTAGGTACCAACCTCGATTTAAGTAAAACAGATCAATTGCTATTTTCTGCCAAGCGCGGTCTGGGAAGGGTTCTGTAATCAATGGTTCTTTGATATTAACACGGTGTTCAACACATTGTGGGCAATTTTTGATCATATTTTCTATTTCTGTGGAAAATTTATAACACCAGATATTAGCTTTGACACGCGCTCGACATTTTACGATTCCCTGATGGCCTTGGCGTAAAAAACGTAAACATTTACTCTGGAGGATTTTAGGAATCAATATTCTAGTCCCTCTTAAGAGATAAGCCTCACAATCAGATATCTCATATCTGTATTGATAATAAGGCGAAACCAATGGGTCTATTAGATTTTTACGTGGCCATCCGTCATGAGCATATTGCTTCAACTTAATGCAAATAGGATCCTTGGATTGTTCTAACTTGATTTCTTCTAAAAAGTAACGCTTAAACCTCGAAAGAAGTAGTGATTAGATTGACGTAGGTATCCGTTTCTAGTGCTAATTCGTTGTCTTCTGGCAACCTCTCGTTACCAAAATTTCTAGACAAGGCGTCCGCTGTTACCATGTCCTTGCCCGGTACGTAATATATTTCATAATCGTATCTCATAAGCCTCAACCGAAATCTTTGTACACGAGGGGTGAGCTCGTCTATATGTTTGCTCTGAAGCACTTGCACTAAAGGTTTATGATCAGTTTCGGTTAAAACTTTGATCCCCGTTATATATTCAGAAAAAATTTCCCACGCCCATGTCAGGGCTAAGCTTTCGCGCTCTATTTGCGCATAAGGTTGTTCGGTACTTGATAGTAATCTGGATGCATAAGAAATTACTCCTTTATCCCCATTACCATTTTCTTGCATTAAACAAGCTCCCAACCCGAAGGAAGAGGCGTCTGCTGAAATAATAACGTTTTTAGAAGTATCAAAATAATCTAAACAAGGGCTTTCCTGTAATAATTTTTTTATTTTATTAAAACTTTCTTCTTGGAAAATGCCCTAGGTAAAGCAAATATTTTTTTTAGTAAAGAGGTCAATGATTCTAATACTTGAGATCTACCCGGGATGAAACGGCTAGAAAAATTGACCATACCTAGAAATCGCATAAGGTCTGTTTTGTTAGAAGGAGCTGGAAAGTCCACTATGGATGAAATACGTTCAGGATCAACCGAGATACCATTGCCCGATATAATATGACCAAGAAATTCTAGCGATTCCACCCCGAAAATACACTTTTGATTATTTAAAGTAATGCCTTCCCCGTGAATTCGCTTTAGTACCTCCGAAAGTATTTCATTATGCTTTTCTAGGGTAGGCGCATGCACTAACATATCGTCAATATGAAAAATTACTCCCTCTAGACCACTTAACATTTTATTTGAAGTCATTGAAAAATATTCAGGGGCGCAAGTGATGCCATACGGTAACCTCTCGAAAGTAAATTGTCCAAATGGGGTTATAAAGCACATTAAATGCTGGCATTCTTTATTCAGACGAATTTGGTAAAATTCCGAAATTGTATCTAGGCGGCTAAAGAATTTAGAGCCTTGAACCTGGGGAAGAATTCTCTCAACCTTTCCGATGGGGAAATGCGTAGAAAGTACGGCTTTATTTAGTTTAGTGTAGTTCACATATAAGCGCAATTTTTTTCCTTTTTTTGTACTAAAACTATTGGGCTTATCCAAGGGGTTGGGTAATCAACAGATTGAATAATATCAAACGATCTAGTTCCTCTTTTAAAGGTTTAAATAAGGGTATAGGGACTACCCGAGGTACAGATTGGACAAAGGATGGGATTTCGGTATTAACTTGAATATCCATCTCATTTTTAAAAGTGCCTATGCTATCAAATATGTTTGTATAACTTTTTTCTATCTCCGCGGAATTTAGTTTGATTAGATTTAAATGTATGCCACTATCCTTACCAAACTGAAGAATGTTTATACTCGATAGTCGAAATTGTGTAAAGTGAGTCAGAGCTATCTAATCAACACTTTGGTTAAAGCGCAGTTGCCATATGTATTCTAGAGAGAAATGCTGTATTTTATAAATACACTTCAAATCCATTGTGTCAATATTTCAGGTACAAAAGATGCAATGTAATTAAGTCAATACCAATTTAATATATTTATTTCAAATTTCAAGCAGACTAATAATAATTAGTTTACTTGAAATGTGAAATAAAGTGTTTATGTATATTTCTTGAACGCAAAGTTTGTTGTGAAAAACTCGCCGATTTGACAATGTTGGAGAGTCGCTTCAATGTTCCGGCTTTGAGAACGAGATAGATAGATCGAGCTACGCGAATGAGACAGTGATAGTAAACAGTTATGTGAGGTGTTTATTCTCTTCATGAGCGTAACATCAGTATTTGTGTTGTGGTTTTGTGTGATAAATCGGTTATTATTGGTATTTATTGTAATATTTATATCGGTATATTTAGTGACAATAATGGCGGAGTGTAGCGGTGTTGGCGATAAAAAAGGCGTCGTAACAATTTAATTCGGGAAGAAAAAGTCCTCATATTAAATGTGTACGAAGGACTGCGTGCCATGGACAAACAGTTGGGTGTTAGTGACGCTGTGATTAAGTACAGTTATTTAACTAAAGTTTCTGAGAGTACTATATACAATATTCTAAAGAAATCGCGGGACGGATCTTTGACAAGAGAACGAGGTGAAAACTGTAAACCGGAAAGTAGGGGAAGAAAGAAAATTGTTTTGGACGACCAAACACGGAATGCTATACGTAGGGAAATACATTCTTTTTATTTTAGGAATGAAATCCCCTCGGTAGCTAAATTGAGCAAGGTAATAGAAGCTGATGATACTTTACCAAACATCAGTGATAAAGTTTTGAGACGAACTTTAAAATTAATGAGTTTTCGTTACCAAACAAGAAGTAGAAACAGTGCCTTAATTGAACGAAATGACATTGTGGAATGGAGGAGAAATTATTTAAAACAGATACGACAGTTTCGTAACGAAGGACGGCACATATATTATCTTGACGAAACATGGTTAAATGAAGGCCACACTGTGTCAAAAGTGTGGCAAGACATGAATATACGAAGCAATCGACAAGCCTTTATGGAGGGTTTCTCTTCCGGTTTAAAAGCTCCCTCTGGGAAAGGACGTCGACTGATTATTACTCACATTGGCAGCGAGGAAGGATTTGTAGAAGGTGGATTACTAAGTTTTCAGTCCAAAAAAACTGTCGATTACCATGAAGAGATGGATGGTAACCGGTTTGAAACATGGTTTAGATCAATTTTAACAAAGGTAACTCCTGGTTCAGTGATAGTTATGGATAATGCTTCATACCACTCTCGTCGACTGGAGCAAATACCTACTTCAGCTAGCCGCAAGAGGGTTATAATTGATTGGTTAGAGAGTAAAAGCATTCCGCACAACGAGGCAATGCTAAAAGTTGAATTATTATCTCTCGTACGGAAACATAAAAGCAGTTATATTAAGTACGTTGTCGATGAAATGGCGAAAGATTTCAACGTCTCAGTTATTAGACTTCCTCCCTACCACTGTGAGTTAAACCCCATCGAGCTGGTTTGGACCCAAGTGAAAAATTATGTTGCGAGAAAAAACAGTACATTCAAAATGGCTGACGTTGAGAAACTGTTTGACGAGGCGCTGCATACCGTTACTGCTGAGAGTTGGCGTAAATGTATTCAACACGTATTAAAAGAAGAAATAAAGTTTTGGGATTTAGACATACGTGTAGAAGTAATGACGGAACCACTCATTATCGATATAGGAGGAGAAAGCGATGATTCTGAGGAGTCGTCAGGGAGTGATACCGCTTCCAGTTAGTCAGACATTTTACAAGTGACCTCGCAACATACCTATACTTATTGGTAATTTATTTTGGTCTTGACAAACAACTTTTTTTTAGTTTTAGTAGTAGTAAGTTGGAATTGACTTTTAAACATTTTTTTATTTTGTTTTAACTTACTTATGAACAACTTGTGATAAGTTATTATTTCAAATGTTAAAAATTGAAATTCCAGATATTTCAGTATTCGCACCCTTAAACTATGATACGCTCATGGAGTTCACTTTAAATCGGTAGATAACCGATGACGTCACTTTACAGAATTTCGACTATCGACTTTTTTATATACATCTTATTATAGCTCATCCTTAAAAATGTGTATTATTCCTGTATATACATAATGATACCTACCATAATAATTTCGTATTTCTGTTCTCTCAAATTTAAACGCCAGAGCGTACAAGAACATTTTCTATTTATTTTTTATTTAGGACTATTAAGAACCCTTCAAAAATGATGCGCTCATGAAGTTCGCTTCTGCAACTGATTTTATGGACAGTAAGAGCGATGAGTCACTTTACAGAATTTCGACTATCGAGTATAGCTTAATGATTCAGGAACGAACTAATATCGGTTTACACAACTCTTCGATAACGTAAATTTAAGAGTCACATTGATTATTTTTACTTTTCAAAGTGGCATGCAATATACCTAAAACATTTAAATTTTCGCCAGAAGGGAATGTTACCTTTTTATTGGTATATATTAGAGATTGGATTATGTCCTCATTTAAAACATTGGCTGGTATACACGTGTGTCTATCATAAATTCTAGGTGTTTACTTATTTCTATAATTTCTAAGGATATAATAATCCACTCTTTAACCGTAATTTTATTTACATGCCTAAAAAATCTTCATCAGTTGAAAACCTCCTGAAATTGTTAGTGTTATACCCCGTAGAGTTTTCTACATTATCTTGAAAATTTTCACTTAATTGGATAGATCTCACCTGATTGCTACGGCACACCGTTGCCCAATGCCCTAATTTTTGGCACAATCTGCAAGTTGATTTAAATGCAGGGCGCTGTATCCTGAGATGTGGTCTTAATCTGCAAAACTGGCACATCCTGTTCCAGGATGTAGGAAAAGTAATACTGATCCTGAAAGCAACTAAGGTTTTTGGACGTATGATGCAACCAAATTTTTAATAACCACTTATAAAGAAAATAAACATAAATTCGAATCTCCTCAATGCAACAAAAAAGCGGTTTGGGGAATAATAAACGAAAAAATGAAAAAAATTGATGTTTATAAATCGGGGGAAAAGTGTTCTGAAAAATGGAGGAACTTGAAAAAAACATTCGATAAAACATTGAAGGAAAAAAATCGTACAGGAAATTCAGGAGGTATATATTGGATATTTTTTGATGACTTTCATGATATATACTTTAAGGATCCTCATTTCAACTCAATATATACGATTAGCAGTAATGCTCTTTTAAAAAGAGACTGTGTACTGAAGGTGAACTTGAAGGTTCTTCTAGTGACTGTAGTAATGAAGAAAATTTAAACAAAATCATTACTAACAAAAAATTGGAAGGAAAACATAAACAGATACAGTACACTGCTACAGACATCGAAAATAAAAGGCAAAATAGGCATAATGATAAAATTAAACAGAGGCAGGAGATATTCGACTGATTCAAAAAAAACTTTAAAAAATACCAGAAAGTAAAATTAGCTACTTCTTTGTGATCCTATAGTTTTTTTTGTGTTAGCTGCTGACAAGGCACTAATCCAATATCTGTTTTGGGGGTTGCCAGCATAAAATATTTGAATATGATGTATATACATTTGTGTTTTTAGTGTTTAGCCCTGAAATGTTACTTTGAGTTTTTGTGTTTATCCCTGAAATGTTACTAGTTATTTTTAACATGTTTTGTAAACTGTATGCATTATTAAAAATATTTTCGTGAATTTGTATTAATTTTTTCATTCAATTAAGAAATAAAACAAAACAAGTAATATAATAATCTTTATTCTCCTAACATGTCACATAGATTCTGCCTTTTCATAGAACCTACCCTTTGTAAATTTCTGTCAAATTCTTATGGAGGTTCTAAATGTTCATGGTCTTCATTTTCTTTAATAACTTCAAAATCTATTATATCATTTTGATAAATACATATATAATGAAGCACACGGCATGCCATTATGTACTTGTATGCTCATTCTATGTCTTTTATATAAAAAACCTTCAAACATCTAAATCTGCCCTTTAATACAGCAAAAGCTCTTCCTATGGCACATCTTGCTCTTGATAGGAGGCAATTAAAATGTTTTCCGGCATTTGTCAATTGGCCGCTATCTTTAAATGGAACCATTAAAGTTTGAATGCAAGGATATGCTTTATCACCGACAAGATGGCTATCGTTTTGAAATTTCTCAAGTCTTCTGTCTGTTAAAAAATAAAAAGCTCACTTCTCTTCAACACATTAGGATCATGGGTTGCACCAACCTCTCCCACAAACCAATGTGTAAAAAGCAATCTGTGGTCACATACACCCTGTAAAATAGGTACAAAATAATTAAACACAAAGACAATATAGATATTAAATACATACTTGTAGAATTAATGCTGGAAAGTTTTTTCTGCAAATATATGATAGCCCATTTTCTTTAGGTATTGGTATTTGAATGTAACACCCATCCAGAGCACCAAGTGTATTTGGAAAACCCATTTCATTCAAGGCAATTTTAACAGATTCTAAGTGATCCTCAATAGGCCATCTGATGATTGAGTCAGAAATGCTCAAAATTGCATCCGTCACTCTTCTTACTGTTCTCAGCGCTATTGCTTTCCCAATGTTGAAACGACAAATAGAAAGATGCACTCCCACTCAAAATATTGATACAAAGTAAATTTGGAAACAATTCTCTGAACAAGAATGGGTCTTTTTTCACTAAGAAAAACTACTTAAGACTATCAGATATTGAATTATATCTGGAGAAAAACAGCTGAGAGATAAATTATTTTGCCTTTTTTGCCAGATGTAATTCAATGCCTCATATATTGCTAGTAGTTTTTTTCTAATAAAAAACAGCACCATTTTGTGCAGTTAATTACTTTCCTTAACTTGCTTGTTTGTCTGAAGGCTTTGATATTATTTTATTGTAATTTTTTGGAACAATATACCAAATGGTCGTTGATAAAATGCATACCTATAAAAGTCAGGTGTGGCAAAGTACCATATAGTAAAAAGCAACTGATTTTTTGCAAAAACAGGATTTCTTCCCATATTATTACCAGGAACTAATTTGTCCCTAACTATAGACAGAATATGGTCAAAAGTTAGTCTAGACATTCGAAAATTCGCTCGAAATTCTCCATCAGTATACAATTCCACTATGGTGACAAAATTCTGAATTCTTGGCCTTAAAACTAAAGAAAAAAAAAAGTAATTATTGTATTAATAAATTATGCTAGATAGCTAGCTGCTTACCTTGTTTACCCCTTGCAACCCTGTAGTCATCATCTGAAGACTCTTCATCAGAACTTGACAAAAGAAGATGGTAAAACACGAAAGCAGCCCGATTGTCCATGATTAAAAACAACTGAAAATTTCCAAAATCTCTTTTTTGGAGTAACAACAACAAAATCCATGGCAGTTTTGAGAATATATTTAAGGTTACATTTTCGTTTCGTACTTTTACCGCTTTTATATCCCGAATACAACTAGATTTTTCAGTTTCATGCTGTCAACCAAAGCTGTTAACTGTGGTTATGGTTAGTTACTTCCGGACCATAGCCTAAAAAAAATTATGAAAACTGATTTTTTTTAAATGAAAGTTTTTAGACACAGATATGTTATCAATCATTGAAATTTACTCAGCTCCTACCTTACTCGAGTTATACTCAAACGCGATTCTTCCCTGTACATTTCTCACGGGACACATTCACTCAAGCAATTCGAATTCTCATAGCTCCTCTTCTAATGAAATGGATCTTGATCGTTTCACTCTCAGAACACTTAGTGGATCTTTCTTTTGAGCTATTAACTGCTTGAATTCGTTGAGGTTGAGGAAAGTTATGCGTGCACAATAATCTTTACATTCAATTTTTTCAAGATTTTCCTTCACTCAAACCTCTATAACTAGTTCTAATTAACGTAGGCTGTTGACACAAGTCTAAGAACGCTCAGTGGCTCAAGCCCTTTCTTTTGAGCTATTAACTGTTTAAATTCGTTTAGTTTGAGGAAAGTTATGTGTGCGCAATCAACTTTACTTTCAATTTTTTCCAAATACTGCGGCCGACGCACAGCTAATATTGTCTGGAAGGAAGTACTGTCAAATGACTTTATGTAGTAATGCACCCTCTCATACATAGTCTATCCTAATACTGCGGGGCAGCACGGGTTCTCTAGTACTTTGTTAAAATCATTACAAGAATGACCGTTATATGACGTTTGAAAATAAAAACAATGGAATATGTTTATCATTAGATATATTACAAAAAGTCTATAAAATAGTTTATAACGTATATAATACAATAAGTTATATTTATCAATGTGCCGAATTAATTACGTTGAGTACTACCACTTCGAGAATTTATGAGCCTCTCCAACGTCATAAGTTGATCGTGTGTATCCTTATCCACCTCTATCTCATTATCTCGTGAATTATGACTATTTGCTAAAGCAGATGTAGGTTCGGTAGGTTGATTTTGTTCGGGAAAAAACGCAGTTAATATTTTAGTCCCACCTTCGTTGGTACTGTCAGGAACTAAGCTGTAGATCCAATTACCAAATCGTAAGACTACGTTCATATACTTTTTAAAAAGCTGTAAATTATCGTCCGTATATAAAGAAGCGACGAACCGTATTGTGCGCATCTTTAGATCGAAAAGTTCGTAAATGTACTGCACAAACCTGGAAATAACGTCCACTAACATAGACGATATCGAACTTATCAAGTTAGGAGCTTCAGATTCTTCAACGTTGGTATCTGCATCTGCAGAATGAGCCGCAGGGATGCAGACTGACGATATTACCAAAAGGAGAAGCTGCAAAAAAATACAAATAGTTTTAAGCATAGTTAGTTGAATTGAAGATGAGTCAATAAGCCGTTCTGCACATCAGAATCTGTTCAACCTTAGATGAAACTTTGCTTGGTGAAAGCGATCAAGAGAATTTTTGATTTTTACCTTAAAATATACTCAATTGATATGGTCAACAAAGTTTAATTTACTGTCAAATGTAACGCCAAGGTATTTGAATGTTGCTCACCTTTGAAGCACATTATTAGGAATGTGGCTGTTAAACGATGGAGGGTATTTTTTTGGTAGATCTGGGAATTTTATGAGGCACATTAACAAAGACTATATCACAGGCAACGGGCCCCATAAAAACCACTACACCGAAAAGCCCAATACAAACTGTCTACGGCATGTAATGGTCAAACCATGAAAAGTCACTTTATATATTTATAATTTTTTTCATATAAAATGTTGATTTTCAAATGGCCGAAAAAATAGAAATGTATTCACCGATCACAATGGAATTCTGTCAGATGACTCGAGACACTAAGGAAATGCTATAGTCAAATTTTCAGCCTCCTAGCTGTACTCAAAGCTGAGACACAGGTACCCTCATTTTAGGTAATTTGTTGGTATGTACACTGTGTTATTTATAAAATGCGACATAGGGTTTCCTGTATAAAACTGTCAAACGCGAGCTAACTTTTTTACCAAACGGCGTTCGTGAAAAATAATAACAGATTTGAAAAGGTCGTTAAAAAATAAATTGTATTTTTAATTTTCTTGATAAGAAAATGCATAATTATGTTTTAAAAAGTAGTACACTATTTTTATATTACTTTCGAAGACAAACAACCGTTACCGATATGGCCGAGTTGGTATTTGGTACGCGAAATTTGAAAGTTGAATGTGGAGGATGACGGTTCGATCCCACGCTGTGACGAAGTTTTTCTTTTTAGTTCTCTTTTTACAATTTTGATCAAAAAAACATTAATTTTAAAATAAAGCGAAGTTATCTGTTTCAAAAATTTATTTATTTATTTAAAGAAAAGTTCAGACAATTCAGTATCAATTTTAAAAAGCAAAATCTAGTAGGTAGCCTTCCAAATAATGTAAATTTCATTCTTGACAATTTGTAATCTTTGGAGCGAATAAGTATTTTTGAAGGGATTAGATTTGTTATTTTAGTGTACTTGTGAGTAATTTCTGGTTTCGTTTGTCGATATTTTTGTAAGTTCATTTGTTGTATCAAGTTTATATTCATTTTTTTATAATTTTTAATTTATTATAATAGATATAATTTCATTTAAAATTGTTCGTGTTTTCACATTATTTAATTTATTTTATTGTTTATATTTTTGGTAGTTTTTAATTCTTATCAGTTAGTTATTATTTATTACTTTTCCGTCAACCTATTTATATGCGAGAAAAGTATTGGTTTACCCCAAAAAAAGTTGGAATTTTGAAATTTTTTTTTGAGTTATTTTTACGTTTTCCATCAACGACAACACGAAAAAACGGTTTTTAGAAAAAAATCCTGTGTGTATGTCGTCGTCGTCGTCGTCGTCGTCGTCGTCGTCGTTGTCGTTGTCGTCGGCCACTTTTCCTTACATGTCTTGTTAGCACGATACTGCCTACGGAGTGCAATAAGTCAGCAATTTTATGATTGATTATTGTCAAGGACATGTCACAGATGAACCCTATTGATTTTCAGCTCACCAGAGCCAGTACAACGGGTGCTATGGTACTTGAAGTACGACATTTTGTAATTTTTTGAGAAATTTCAGTTTGTTAACACGATACAGCCTCCGTAGTTCAGCAAGTCACCAATTTTATGATTGAATATTATTCCGGACATCTTGTTGATGATCCCTATTGATTTTCAGCTTACCAGATCCACTACAACAGGTGCTACAGTACTTTAAGTACGATATTTTTGTCATTTTTGGAAAAGCTTCAATTTGTTAGCACGATACAGCCTCCGGAGTATATACAAGTGACCAATTTTATAATTGGATATTATTCAGAGCATCTCCAAGATGAACTCTATTGATATTCAGCTCATTAAAGCTAGTACAACGGCTGCTATGGTACTTGAAGTACCAAATTTTTGTCATTTTTGGAGAATTTTCAGTTTGTTAGCACAATACAGCCTCCAGAGAGTATACGATTGATCAATTTTATGATTGAATATTGTTCAAGGTGTCTCACAGATGTACCCTACTGATTTTCAGTTGACTAGAGCGAGTACAGCGGGTCCTATAAATCCATATATACTAAATTTTTGGTTATTTTTGAAGATATTCGGTTTGTTAGCACGATACATCCCCCGAAGTGTATACAAGTAACAATTTTATCATAGAATATTGTTCGGGGCGACAATTGCGGAAAAGTTAGTTTTAATCTTTAAAACCGTTTATTTTTCTTCTCGTTTTAAAATGCTTACTCGTGAAGAAACTGTGCAAATTGTATTGTATGTATTATGACGGTCACAGTAGTCGCGATATTAAACAATTTTTATTTTATGTGTCCAGTGGTTAGACTGATGTACCGCATCATAGGATATATCAAATTATTAAACAATTTGAAACAACGTTGCGCCTAAAACCGGAATACCGACGAAAAAATCGAACAACATTAATGGAGACTGACGTGTCCATTTTATTGGCTGTTGTCGTAAACCCTAACCCTAACCATTAGACTCGTGGCACGAGATTTAAATATTAGTATTTTTCAAGTACACAGTGTTCTAAGAAAAAACGGCTTCAAAGCTTACAAACTTCATGATGTGCAAACTTTTTGAGCATGACTATTTTAATAGATAATTTTTCTGCGAAATTATGATAAACAAAGCCAACCGAAATAGGAATTTTTTAAGATACATCTGTTTTACCGACAAGTCTAGTTTTGTTTTAAAGAGATAAACTAACAAACAGAATCAAAGGTATTGGGATACAGGAAATCCATGTAAAATAAATGTGTCTCATACCCAATACAAGAAAAAAGTAAACGTATGGGCCGACATATTTTGTGATAAAATAATTGGTCCTTTCTTCCTAAGGAATAACTTCATTGGCCAAAAATATTTGAATCTTCTCCAAAATGAAATAGGACCCAAAATTGCAAATGCCGCACCTAGAAATATTTCAGTATGGTATCAACATGTTGCCCGGCTCATTCCAGTATGGAAGTATGGGAATACTTTTATACTGTTTTCACAAATACGTGGATAGGTCGAGGGGGTACAATAAATTGGCCGGCAAGATCTCCAGATTTAGCACACACCGATTTCTTTTTATGGGGGTTCCTAAAAAATAAGATAGCAGAATATGAACCGGAGACAGAAGATGAATTGAAAAATATTATTATCAATGAATGTCAGAAAATTAGTAGAACTGTTATTAATAATGTATGGCGGAACTTTTATGATCGTTTAGGACACTGTTTAGCAGCAAACGGAAAACAATTTGAGCATTTAATTAAATAAATAAATTTGTAACCTAAAAAATTGTTTTATTTTAAATATCTCTACTTAAAATTTCTTTTTGGACAAAAATTATGAAAGAAATATTTCGGATAAACTGCGGGAGCGAACCGCTAGCCTTTACGTTCAACTTTAAATTTTGAGTACCAAGTACCAACTCGGCCTCGTTGGCACCGATACTTAATATTCCAAAGTTTTATAAAAATGGCGTACGACTTTTCAAAACATAATTATGCATTTTCTCAGTAAACCAGACCGAATTTAAGAAAATTAAAAGTGCGTTTGAATTTATTTTTAACGACTTTTTCAAATCTGTTATTATTTTTCACGAACGCTATTTGGTAAAAAAGTTAGCTCGCGTTTGATAGTTTTGTACAGGAAACCCAATGTCGCATTTTATAAATAACACAGTGTATATATTTGTGACAACTTGGTAATGGCCCTAACGATTTCAATGAAACTTTGCAGGATGATAGAGCTCCTAAGGCACATCTAAAATTACTAAAATATGGATATTTTAAGTTTTTCCCATTTATACGGTTTTTCACCTCAGAGAAAAAAACACTAGATGGTTATTTACAGAATTAAACACCCTCTGAATGGCATTCAACTTCAAAATGTACCATGGATTATTTTTAGAATCTAGTAAGGAACCCTCAACTTCGAGTGGAATTGAACAATGTAGAACAATGGCAGTTGATGTAACAGTGACACAAAGGAAACAAAGAATGTGAGAAAGTTGGATCGTGCCTTGAATGTGAGTTGAAATAGGAAAAGGCGATTATCTTTAGTTCGGCGACAGTTTGCTCACCGTGAAAAGAAAATGGCCAGAACGAAAACCATAATTAAAGAGTTAACAAATAAGAGATTAATTCAAGAAGAAGCAATTGATGTCATTTCAAAATAAGGAGTAACTCAAGAATTGTTTCTTCGACTCTATAAGACATTAAGTTTCATTAGATGATAACAATAATCAAAGCATTAATTATAAAGCTATGAAAATTAAATTGAAGAATACCGTTGATTATAAATAATAATAACCGAAGAAAAAAACGCAACGAAAAAATCAGCGATGCAGTATAAATATAGTTTCCAGTTTCACCAATTCTTCTTCAATCACAAATACAAAATATGATATACAGTGCTAGAAATATTCTTTGGTAACATAGGGTATTAATACAGAGCCCATAAGCGACAATGTGTTAGAAAGGAACAAGTATATTCAGTGTATCATCCATTTTCTTTAACATGGTATCATAACATTTCAAAGAAGTATCGTCGCACAATCTGTTAAATGGTTTTTCAAATATCACTCCACTCATTATAGAGATTCTAAAAATAGGTTGAAAATTTAATAACTTCAATGGTCAACATATGAAAAACAATAAATAGACAATATTGACAATCAATGGGCTACTTTTTCAAATAATTTATTATTGCAACTCAATAAATTAAATACCGTACATTTTATAAAATGGCATATATTCAATTCTGAACGTTATAATTCCTACGCCCCGATAAAACGATTTCGTCCACAGCCGTAATTCTTCCATTTTTATATATCCCCTCTATTCATTTTCAATCTAGACATTGAAAGTATAAGTGCCCATAACAGAAATAATTCCTCATTTAATTCTACCTAAAACAATAATCGCCTCAAAGTCAACGGGAAAATGTAAGATGCACGTGGCATTACTAGTGTGTTAGGGAGACGCATAGTGAGATAGACAATCTAAAGTCAGCGTAAATTATTACAGTTAAAATAAGAATACGTGAATATACGAATACGAATCGCCCCGGCACCTCTCGAGGACGGTACTCCTTACCGGCTATAGTTCAGACGTTTAGCTGTACGTCACTACCTGTTTGTTTTCTGATTTCGATTGATGAACGATCTTTGTAAATCTTATAAAATGAGCATGCAGATACACCAAAAAGTACAAATTGTAAAATAGGTAATTCATATCGAGAAATAGCAGAAAATTTGTTTATTGCAGCATTCGAAAACACCCAACCAATTAGCAAGAAACAAGTGAGAACGGTTATAAGCAATTTTGACGAACAAAATCGTGAAATCCAACCCGAAAAAAAGATTTTAATCTGTGTAAGTGTACAAATCAATCCTCTACAGTCGTCCACTCATTTAGCCAAGGAATTTGATGTTGATCCGAAAACGAATCAAAACGGCTATCGTAGTTTTCAACTGAAGAAGGGTCATGAAATATTTTCAGACGATCAATTTCGTAAAATGGAATTTTGTGAAATCGTTATGAAAAAAATACAATTGAATGCAAACTTTCTTCAAAAAATATTTTGTTCACAGATGAATCAACTTTTCCCATACGCGGTGCACATAATTCACCCCTTATGCAATATTGGTCCAGGACAAACCTACAAAAACACTGCAACAGTAGAACTTAATATCCCCAAAAGTTAAATCTTTGGACTGGAATATTACGTGAACATTTAATTGGACCATTCGTTATTGACGGCAATTTAACCGGACAAAAATATTTGAATATACTGCAAAAATCCTGCCCTTATAGAATGATATATGGTACCAACTTGATGCTTGTGCATCGCATAATTATCGATTAGCAATAAATTATTTAAATACACAATCTCCCAATCGAATAATTTCCACGAATGGTAACATTAGATGGCCTGCTAGATCTCCAGATTTGGCACTCAACGATTTTTTGCTGGGGTTATGTAAAATCGAGAATTTATGGATTCCAGGAGAACAGGGTCAGTTTCTGAATGAACTTAATGAACAAACTCTACAAGCCTCTATGGAGATAACACCTCAAATACTCACCCATGTTCGTCAAGAAGTTTATAACCGGCTCGTTTACTGTTTAGCTTCAAACGGGAGTTTATTAGAACATTTGATTTAAATCAATTGACGAATTAAACAGTTTTTTTTATTTTTTTATTTATTACCTATCAGAATATTACTTTTATTTGAAAATAATAGGTATTTCCATTTTTGATTTTATGTTTATTATCGAAAGCTTTTTTTAATTTGTACTGCGAGTATTTATACAAAGATTCGTTTCTCATTTGAAAACAAACGTAAAAATAGTAAAACTATTTTTATTGATTCAAAAAGCAATACAAGTGTTCGGTCCACATATTTTCACGTTACCGAATCTCAAAAATATAAAGGTATTAACCGCTTTCAAACTGAAAACTAGAACAATATCCAGCATTACAACAAAATGTTTAACAAATAAATCGGATTAACTATCTTTATCTGTTACAACCTCTTGAATTATCATAATTAAAAGCTTCTTATAACTTGTTCTTGTGTTAGAATAATGCATTTTACAATTATTATAAATGTACCATGAAATACGGCAGCATTAAGTTTACTCCAAATCGTTGAGAGAAGAATTATTTCACTATTTCTGATATTCTGATATCCTGTTAATACCTACAATGAATTTATACTTGTAACACATCGATGTCGCTCACGGACATACCTTGGCACGTTTTCCACTTTATAATACCCTGTTACAGAAAAAGAGTAATATACTGAATTTATATTTGTATCTTTCTAACATATTGTCGCTTAAGCATATGTGACCAAAGAATATTCCTAGCACTGTGTACGAGAAATATGCATCAACTTCGGAATCGGATGAAATGCATGGCATCCATTAACCCATCTATTTAGAGCAAGTTATCAGATTCTTCGTTTTCTAAACCGTCATCCATGTCTATAGTTTGTTTAAACGAGGTTAGCCCCAATATAACATCATAAATTAGTGACAGAGAACTTCTAAATTAAAACATTTAGCATGATTTATTCCAAAATAAAAATGGCACAAACATCTAATTATACTACTGTGAAACTAAAGTGCAATTCAACTGTGCATATGAAAACTTTAGTGTTAAATGTACATAACGATCTCGTACATGAACATTTCAATAGTACTGTTTGGATTATAGTTTCTAAGTGTTCGAATTTGACCGGTGTTGGAGAAGCAACCATTTGTAGACTTTTGAAGCAACGAAAAGATGGAAGTATTACATACAGTATAACTTAACGAAATTAACTCTCTCGACCCCTACTTTGTGGAATCTACTCATATTATTGTTTCAAATGAAACTTACTGTTTCTAGTTTACTCCGCAGTATATTGAAAAATGTTAAAAATTCTGAAAAATTGACAATTGTTTCGATATTATCTAAATATCATCGTCAGAATGACAGAAGTTACATTTCATTTGATGCCTACCTGATGTTTAATTATTTTTGGCTAGTCCAAGAAGTGACCTATCTTTGAATGACTTAATATATGGTAATAGAAAAAAGAAAATATGATATTACAAATATTAAAGCTTAGAGATTATTAGCCCTATTAGCACTAAAGAAGACACTTTAAACGTGGAGAACTCCCTAGATTTATCTGTTCATCGACGACTTCATATTGTGAGTTCTAATTTTCAATTCTTCAAGGAAATCCAGTTTTTGTTTCTTATCACAAATATGTAGTACTTCTAGTTCTGTGTTAGGTGTCAATGAAAGATTGGTGTCAAGTAGATGTCTAGATGTCTGGCGTAGTGGGATTTATCCAGTTGATTTAATCGGTACGCTCGTAAGTGTTCACTGTATCGGATTTCAAAATTTCTAAGGGTCTGACCCAAATAGCCAGCCATTACATTCTTGACATTTAAGTTTGTATATACCAGATTTATTTAATGGTGATATTTTTGTTTTTACATTTAACAATTTTGTACTTATCTTACTATCTGTTTTAAGAGAAATCGTTGTATTTGTTGCTAAAGATATTATCTTTGAAATATTATTAGAAATATTTCCTGCATATGTTTTATAAGTTTTTATTTCTTTAGTTTGTTTAGGAAATATTAGTTGTAATGACACTTTTTCCTCTTTTTTACTAATTAGTTTATTTATCATATGTAATGGTTAACCGTTGGATGTTGCTATTTCTTTAATTGTCTTAATCTCTCTATAAAAATTACATTTGTTCATAGGAACTGAAAATGCTCTATGTATCATTGAATTATATGCCGCTAATTTATGGTACATGGGATGATTGGAACTGTATGGAATAGTCACATCACGGCTAATAATATCTAAGCTTTAATATTTGTAGTATCATATCTTCTTTTTTCTATTAACATATATCAAGTCACAATATAGGTTACTTCTTAGACTAGGCACAAATAATTAAACATCAGGTAGGTATCAAATGAAATGTAACTTCTGTCATTCTGACGATGATATTTAGTAAATATCGAAACAATTGTCAATTTTTTAGAATTTTTAACATTTTTCATTATACTGTGGAGTTAACTAGAAACAGTAAGTTTCATTTAAAACAATAATACAGTAGGACTGATCGAAAACAAATTACTTTTATATTCCAACATGCAACCCTCACTTGAATTTAATTGATAAAAAGCGCTCCACTCTACACCAACTGCTCTTGTCCAGAATAATAACGCTCCTCTCCACCCCAAATGCTTTAGTCTAGAAATTTTTATAGAAAACCCGTTAGAAACTGTCATATCTCGCTTTCCGCCCTCTAGGCAAAAGGCCGCTAAAAAGACCACACTTGCCAACGAACTGCCATATAGGTACGTTCTAAAAATAATTTAAGTATACTTTAAAATTTTGTCACTAAATGGTCAGCTCCAAAAGGCCAATATTTTAAACACGTTGTGTTAATTGTCTCTGATTGTGGTAACTTGTGAAGTAATCTCAAGGTGGTGAAGAATCCACCAAGTAGTGTTATTATTACACTAATTTGGTAGCGTACTCATATTCATATTAATATAAATGTCCTGGGTTTTATGAGAATAATAGATTTCGACTCTGTAAATTTTTATGTTTCAATGACCAGATTGTAGATTGAAGATTGTGAGGGCAATGGTAAAGGCTCTGCAGCCAATCAAACGACTAACATCTTTTGTGCATAACCCTAAATCTATTCGAGGCTCCATATTCCGAAGTTTATCAGTCTCCTGGGAGCTAAGATCCTGATATCAGAAGGCGTTAGGAAGGCCCGTCGTAGGAACTTCAGACTTTTGCAGAAAAGTGATGGCAACATTCACTATCTGATTTGACCATTTTTTTGAGGTGATACCTCAGTGGGCAGTGATCAATGAGGTAGTCCCGTTACCAATTTCAAGTATTTTTTGTTCAACTCGAGAATCTGCTCAGCTTTCCATGGCGAAAGGCTCACCAGCCTTTTCGCTTGTCTTTGTCCTGACTCTTTATTCCAGGGAGATATCATTAGATAGTATTCCCAGCATCTAAGCTCTTCTTCCAAGTGGGCTTTAGAAACTCCATAGAAGAGTTCCGGGTCAAGGAATTGGGTTCCTTCTTTGGCAAGGATGTCTACTTAAGCATTGCCTCTAACACCACTGTGACCTGGCACCCGCATCAGAGTGACCTGGTTGGTTGTTCCTATATAATTAGGGCTCTGCCGAGTGGCTTTGAGAGCCTGAAGCTAGGCCCCGTCACTCCTACTCCAGCTCATCTATCCATCTTGGATTCATTAGTGCACCAAACTGATGCATTCGTTACCAGTTGAGGTCCATTCTCTGCATATTTGGTGATTGTTTATGACCACTTCAAATTGTTTTTCATTCAAGACAAACTTGTAAATAAATGTTTTTGTTATTGTTAACTGACACGACATTATTATTCCACCAACCTTCCTCGAACCATTCGAAGGTATAAAATACAGTCCACTATAAAATATTAGCTTATCTAACGATTTTGGGGCAAAGAAACTCTCCAAAATTCTCTAATTGCCTAAAACCCATTCGAATAGACGGTACTATGAAACAACTCATCCGAACAAAAGTGCATTCATTTCATTTACGAAAAAAGATACCCACTTTGGATAAAATTGTAGTAGACATTATTAGAAACGAAACATTGCCAAACATTAAAAGAGACAAATTGTGGAGAACTTCACTTGAACTGCCAAAAGAACGATAGAAAATTGTAATATGTTAGTAGAGGAAACAATCAAACCAATTATTATTTCTGTGGGAAGTGACGAAACTGATGATGATGACTCTTTACCGGGAGAAAACGAGTTATTTATTTAGGTGTGTAACTCTATATTTATATTAATTAAAATAAGTTTACATGACGTTAGTAAATAAAATACAAATAAACAAATTCATAAGGAATGGAAACGAAATATGACTGTTTTATGAGAAAAGATTTTTAGTAATATAAATTTGGGTTTGTGTATATTTATTATCAAATTTTAAGGAACAGTCCTAAGCTAATATGTAGTATAATATTTTTATAAAAATAAATTTGAAGACTTAATATTGACAGTTTACTATTTTTTATATTAAAGTAATTTCGTACTCCTGTCATTGGGGTATATAATTATTGGTTAATCCCTTTATATTTTATGATGTATTGTATTGGAGGTTTTACTTTTTTCTACTTTGAACAATGCAGTCTAGGTATAGACCATCATAGAGATATAGAGATTTGCCATAAAAACTGTAATATCATGCATTTTCAAATAAACTATAATTACTTTTAATACTATTGTAACACTGATTCACATAAAAAAGTTATTGTAGTCGAGCATAAGGAACATCCGATAGCAAATCAGTGTATGGTGAGAACGGTTCGTTGTAAAATGACATCGCGCGAGCATAAAGCACTCGAGCAAAATATTTGTATAGGACAGCAACTAAAATTGTCGTACTAGCTATATTAAAATGATACAAAAACAGGTATATTCCTAAAATCTTAACTACATGGACATAAAGTTTCAAGTCATTGAACAGACCCAGTGATACACTTAATTCACAATTATACTAAATATTGAAAAAGCAAAGAAGGAGGTTGGAGGAAAGGATGTTTGTTACATCAGCTTCAATTACAAGACTCATGTGTTGTGCGCACGTTTTGTTACTGTTTCGCGCGCCACGAAGGAACAGCATTGTTAACAAGGTCGCGATTGTTAAAAAAATTATGTGAAAATTCATAACGCCGTGACTTCCACCTGGTAAAAATAAAATAGTTCAATAAAATAGTGCACAGAAACGGCTTAAAGTGGAAAGCTCTGGTGTAATTATTATATGTTTTTGAAGTGCTAAACTCGAATCTAAAATTGTTCAACAAAAATTCTGCCCGCAAATATGAGAAATCAATATAAAATCACCAAAACATCATAAGTTTTTTTAGTAATTTGCCCCATATAACTTTCAAAGCAAGCAGATGCACTTATTGTCACCAAAGCAATGGATCCCGCATAACAGTACAACAGCATAACTGTGTAGTTATTGTGGGTGAAGATGTGGGTTTGCTGGTGATCATGATTATCATTGTCGGGGTGTACATTCAAATGTATACTTTTTAAAGCCATGTAAAGGGGCAGTTCACAACTCATTTTTTCACCTGACTGCACACCAGAGCAATCTATAAGTGAAAACATACTGTTTTTACATGCTATGGGAGGATGTGACACAACTTCAGCCTAGTTCAAAGTTGGAAAAATGATGTTATTCAAAACTCTCAAGAAATCCCCTGCTGTAATCAGGACCATACAAATTTTTAAAGATCCTACGGCACAGGCACTGAAAAGGAAGACACGTCCATGAACAAATTGAGGTATTAATGCTACTTTAGGTTTGTATACAGAACAGCAGCCCATTTGGCACCCTTATCTCCTACAGAAGTTGCAGCACAACAACAGTCTTTGAGGGTATACATTCAAATGGAAATAAAAAAGATCTCGAACAATGAGGTTGAAAAAACCAAAAGGGGTCTGCAGCGAGTCCCAACAATTCAGTCACCAGCACCAGAAGCAGTTTTGATACTTATATCTTTCTTGTAAGTGCATGAAGACTAGTCAGACCAACTGTGGATGCAAAAAAGCTGGCCTTATCTGTTCGAGAGTATGTGACTAAACTATCAGAATACCTGTAGTAACATGCCCGTTACAGATATAGAAGAAGAAGTAGAGGATAATTCGGAGTTCCACTATACGTGAATCATTCTTTCGCACCTTTATTTTTTCTCCCACAATTTATTTTTGTTTATAATCAGACACTGTTATCACATCTATATAAGTTGTTTGTCTCATGTGTACAGGAACTGAAAGGTGGTCCTTTAGGAGGTATGGAACCCGTACACAAGAGAGCTCGATATAAATGCATATAAATTTCACTGAAATTTTTAATAGGTAATGCTTTTATATCTAATTAATATATTGTTGAATTTATTGAATTAATGAAATTGACTGTCTCGACCCTTACTTCGTGGAATATGCTCATATTAATGTTTTTAAATGAAACTCAAGGTCTCTAGTTAATTCCACAATATAATACAAGTTATTGAAAATTCTAAAAAAATGACAATTGTTTCGATGATATTGATTTATCGAAACAATTGTCAATTTTTTAGAATTTTCAATAACTTGTATTATATTGTGGAATTAACTAGAGACCTTGAGTTTCATTTAAAAACACTATTATTGAATTAAGTCAATGATGTCTAAGGGTCGCATTATTCATATTATTGCATGAATACTATTGAATTGTAAAGAAATTCGTTCAATTTTTTTTCTCAAAAATCACTTATTTCACTAAAACTTCAACACTTCTTTGTATGGAAACCATATGTGATACAAAAAAGTATTATGAGACATAAATTGTAGATAATTTTCCCCTCTTAATTTATTTTACTACTGTGTCACTTTTTATGTAAACAGCTTCCTTGGCGAGTTGAAAGCTGAAACCGCTAAAAACATAATTTTTAGTGATTTTTGATGATTTTTGATATTTGCCGTTGAACTTTTTGTTTGACACCTTAGATTCGTGTTCAGCATACCAAAAAACATAAAATAAATCGAAATTGATTGTCTCGACCCTTACTTCGTGGAATATGCTCATATTAGTGTTTTTAAATGAAACTAAAGGTCTCTAGTTAATTCCACAATATAATACAAGTTATTGAAAATTCTAAAAAATTGACAATAACTTGTATTATATTGTGGAATTAACTAGAGACCGTGAGTTTCATTTAAAAACACTAATAAAATAAATCATTCAAAACAATTACACCACAACTTTATACCATTTGACTAGGCTAATATTCAAATATTATTTGAACAAAATTGTCTTTTCTTTGAAGCCAGTTTCATTGATATTGGAAATGTTTTTCTTTGTACTGCGGCTAAAAATGCTCGAACTTCAATATAGATGAATAATATATATTTTCCGTCTCAGAAGCAAAAGAAACAGAACCGAGGTTCAAAGTATGTTTAGGAAAGTTTAAATGAGGAAAGAATAATTGAGGTTATAGTATATTTTCCATGCAGCTGTCTCTCTTCACTTCTCTCTATTCAGCAAACATTTCTAGAGGATTCTAATAATCTAAGGTAGAGTTCGAGAAAAAAAGGCCCAAACAACATCAAAGGTTAGATAGCCAACTTATTTCTTCTTACACATCTGCCAGATTGAAGATAGCCAGATTTTAACCGTGTTTCTGGGAAAAAAACAAATACTTTCCTGGATATATGTCGGGAGGAGAAATGGATTATATTTCTCAGAAAAACGTAACAGTAATCGACTTCTCAGTAGATTCATTTGTTAGGAGAGAGACGAACTAAGCCCTTTGTTATTTGTTTTGATTGAGATATGAACGATGGAATACAAGGAAACACAAAAAGAAATCGTAATATGCAATTTCCAAGAAAGAAATACTAACAATATATTCAACTGTGGTAGAAGAGATTTCCAAAGAATAGTGAAAAATTGGATATATCTACACAAAGTAGAAAGGAATTGGATAATATGCTTTATATGTAATTTATTTCTGGGAACACATCACTTTTCCAATCTCCTTCAAAACCAAATATTTTTGTTGTTATTTGTTGTGATTCAATATTCTTTTTTCTTCCAAAATAAGTAAGTTTAGTTAAAATTTCAAAAATGTGTTCTATAATGAATTAATCAATGATCGTTAAACCGATTCTATGCCTTACTGACTATGATATTGAAAAAATATATGAATATTATAATATATACTGACCATGGATCTTTGTAAAATCTTCATTTTGATTAAGCAATGCACTTCACAAGCTTCTTGTCACTCCTCAATCGACACTGGGTTTAAAATTTCCAAAATAGTACACCTCATTTATATTTTAAATTCCTATCATTAACGTAAATGATGATTCCAAAAGTCATTAACATTATTTAATTTAATATGTTTTAGAAAATGTCTAGCTACCAACTATTGTCAATTAAACACGCAAGGGAAATCGCAAATCTTTCCAAGAATTTCCAATATAATGACGGAAATTATTGAAGATTATCTCACTGAAATTTTCTAACCGAACATTCTTTCTTCTATTCTTCGTCAAATACTTGCCTTTCAAAACACCTCCTTGGACTACTTATCTTCTTGTGTATACTTTTCTACAAACAACGTGTAGTAGGCGTAAAATTATATCCTAGCAACTGGCATTAGACTTAAAAACTGCAATGAATTTATATCAATAAGATAAAACTAAAGTTGTACACACTAATAGCAAAGACCCAATATCCATAATATCAAAGGCATTCAGGATTAAAAATTACAATGCCAATAGCAAAAATGCAAGTTTGAGGTGGACAATAATTTACTACCGTTCAATGCATCTGGCAGATTGTCGATCAGAGGTAGAACATTGTTCAGCTGGCGATAGTTATACAAAACCATATAGCTTTATCCTTTATCTCGACCAGCAAAACTAGTGACATACATTGATTGGTAGATGGTGTTACTTCATCGTTTTTTACTTCACAGGTTATATATTCAGATTCTTCTCTTTGCTTGTGGTATTTTTCGAGATAACGCTTTGGTTAACTTGGTATTCTCCAGATATTTTTATTTTGACAAATGAAATCCCATTATTTTTGTAAAAAGTATCTCAATTTACTTTTGCCTATTATTAAATGTAATATTCTAGCGTAGTTGGAATCATTTGAGATTTAGATAAGCTGCTGAATACTAAATATGTCTCGAACCCAGAATACATTATGAGAAGTAAACCGTTTTAGTAAGAGATCCGGATCTAGCCTACATCTCTTACCTGATGATTTTTTATCAATGAAATCTATAGATCGACGAAACCTGGCGATACCACTCCATTAAAACTGTTTTGATTAAACGTTTTCCCAGTTACGGTCAATCTTTTTCTTAATAAAGTTGGTAGCAATCGAAAGCAAAGAGCATAATGAAAAAACTACCACTACTACTACCTTTTTCCTGGCAGTTATACCCGCCAATCAGGTATAAAGGGGTTAATTTGTATTAATAATTTTCTTGATTTAAATGAAACTCACTGTTTCTAGCTAATTCCACAATATAATGAAAATTGTTGAAAATTCTAAAAAATTGACTACTGTTTCGATAAATCAATATCATTGTTACATTTCATTTGATGCCTACCTGATGTCTAGTAGTTATTTTTGCCTAGACCAAGAAGTGACCTAACTTGTGATTGACCTAATATATGTTAATAGAAAAAAAATGAAGATGTGATAGTACAAATATTGAAGCTTAGATATTATTAGCCCTATGGTGATATCCTGGATATCATTTTTCCAATTAAGATCAGTATAACTGTGCAATGATATAGAAAACCAGGAAAACTATATCTGCTGATCTTTACAATTATCACTTAAGAAGACAGTTTATTAGTGGAGAACTCCCTAGATTTATCTGTTCATTGACAACCTCATATTGTGGGTTTCTTAAATGTCTTCTAATTTCCAATTCTTCAAGGAAGTCCAGTTCTTGTTCCTTTTCACAAATATGTAGCACTTCTAGTTCTGTGTTAGGTGTCAATGAATGATTGGTCTCAAGTAGATGTTTTGCGTATTGGGATTTATCTGGTTGTTTTAATCTGTATGCTCGTTAGTGTTCACTGTATCGGATTTCAAAATGTGTAAGGGTCTGACCTAAATAGACAGCATTACATTCTGGACATTTCAGTTTATATATACCTGATTTCTTTAACGGTGGTAATACTGTTTTTACATTTAAATAATTTTGTAATTACGTTACTTTCTGTTTTAAAAGAAATTGTTGTATTCGTTGCTAATTATTACAACTAATATTTCCTAAACAAACTGATGAAATAACAACTTATAAAACCGTCACATATGCAAGAAATATTTCTAATAATATTTCAAAGATAGCAACGAATACAACAATTTCTTCTAAAACAGAAAGTAACGTTAGTACAAAATTGTTAAATGTAAAAACAAAAATACCACCATTGAAGAAATCTGGTATATATAAACTCAAATGCCCAGAATGTAATGTTGTCTATTTGGGTCAGACCCTTAAAAATTTTGGAATCCGATACAGTGAACACTTACGAGCATACAGATTAAAACAACCAGATAAATACCACTACGCAAAACATCTACTTGACACCAATCGTTCATTGACACCTAACACAGATATTTGTGAAAAGAAACAAGAACTGGACTCCCTTGAAGAATTGGAAATTAGAAGACATTTGAGAAACCCACAATATGAGGTTGTCAATGAACAGATAAATCTAGGGAGTTCTCCACTAATAAACTGTCTTCTTTTCTTAAGTGATAATTGTAAAGATCAGCAGATATAGTTTTCTTAGTTTTCTATTTCATTGCACAGTTATACTGATCTAAATTGAAAAGTGATATCCAGGATATCACCATAGGGCTAATAATATCTAAGCTTCAATATTTGTAATATCACATCTTCTTCTTTTTTCTATTAACATATATAAAGTCATTCACAAGTTGCGTTACTTCTTGGTCTAGCCAAAAATAACTACTAAATATCAGGAAGGCATCAAATGGAATGTAACTTCTGTCATTCTGACGATGATATTGAATTATCGAAACAATTGTCAATTTTTTAGAATTTTCAACAATTTTCATTATATTGTGGAATTAGCTAGAAACAGTGAGTTTCATTTAAAACACTATTATGAGTACATTCCACGAAGTAAGAGTCGAGACAGTTAATTTCATCAAAAAATCTTCGACAGAAGATTTGACCCGACTGTACCAGAAGTTACTACAAAAACGTTACAAAACATCACAAAACATTTGGTTTAACCAAGAATGCCTTAGGAAAAAGGTAATACCAAATTATGTGAATATAAAATGTCACACTAAAACATCACAAGCACAAAAAGCTATAAAATGTGCTCAACTAGTTTGGATAAAAGAAGAATGTAAGAAATGGTTTAAAGTGAGGTACTCCTTAGACAACTACATAAAAGTTGTACATTCAGAACTTACGTTCCAATTACATCCAGTAGAATTTGAG
Source organism: Galeruca laticollis (assembly GCA_963921935.1). Lineage (NCBI taxonomy): Eukaryota > Metazoa > Arthropoda > Insecta > Coleoptera > Chrysomelidae > Galeruca > Galeruca laticollis. The sequence continues at coordinate 69,798,989 of OY998177.1, forward strand.
TGTTTAGATGACAAAATTAGAGAAAGTGTCAGCACGATGAAGCATAAGAAATTTAAGAAACAAGAACAATAGCTACAGAAACTTGAACACACACAACATAAAATTCAATACTGTAAACATCATGAAACTGTAAGTACCTATATACCAACACACTTGGCACCACGATTTGAAATCCTTTCAGACACTAATTTTACAGATAGTTAAATAGAATTTTTAAATAAAGGTTTAAAGTACAGCATACCACCAAAATTTACTAATAATATTAAACAAATTATAGCTACAGAGTCAGAAATAGCTTTAAAATGTAATTCAAATGATTTTCTTTATGAGAAATTAAAAATTGCCAATTTAATCAAAGATATTGAACCTTCAAAAGTTAAACGTCAACCAAAAAATGACATTACAGTTTTAAATACAATCATAAAGAAAGTAGAAGATAATAACCTAACAGTTACAAATCTGATAAGGGGAACACAACTGTCATATCAACAACTGAAAATTATAATTCAAAAATATATAACTTTATAGAATTTAGCGATGTAAAAGTTCTTAAAGCAGACCCAACAAAAAACTGTTCTAATAATGTAAGGGATATTGTTAATAATTCAAATTATCTTTTAAGTGATTACGAAAAGAGGTCTATCGTACATAAGAATCCTCATCGTCCACAATTATATGGAACCGTTAAATTACATAAAATAACGAAACCAATTAGACCTGTAGTTTCTTATGTTAATACTCCTAATAATATATTGACAAAGAGGCTTAACAATATACTTAATAGTTACGGATCTCCATCTGAATACTCAATTAGAAATTCAATAGAACTAATCAAAAAATTAAAAGAAATCAACTTGCAAGATAAATATAAACTTATTTCGTTTGATGTTACTAATATGTTCACTAAAATTCCTCCTAAAGAATGTCTAATACTTGTAAGAAAATTACTAGAAGATAAAAATATTAATCCAGAAATAATATCAGATATACTTAATTTATTTGATGTATGCATTAATCAGAATTATTTCACTTTTGACTATAAGATATATATTCAAAATGAAGGTTTACCAATGGGAAGCCCTATATCACCTATTTTAGCAAACATTTTCATGGACAGTTTAGAAAGAAAGATCTTTGAAAATAGTATTTCGAAAGATGTTTTATTTTCGTATAGATATTTAGATGACATATTAGCTTGTTTTATGGGTGGTGAACGACAATTAGATGTATTTTTCAACCACATTAGTAATTTACACCCAAGGCTTGTCTACCACTGTACAGTAGTATTTCTTAAATTAAAAAAAACAATTATTGTACACAAAAACAAATAATACAAACAATGAACTAGGTTAAAAATGATTAGAATGTATTTACAGAGTGTCCTAAGTAAAATAAAATTAGAATTAGAGACCTATTTTTAATTTTTAATAACTAGGTAAGTTGTAGATATTCGTTTATAATAGTAAGTTCGTATATATACAACTTAAATTGTCTATGTTAGTTCTGAAATTGACTGAGTCAGGATTTTTCTTAATATTTATCATTTCTTTTATTAATCTTTTACTATTATTTTTTTCTGTAGTTGTTATTTCGAACTGATTGCTGGTGTTGTTGAATTCTCTTAAGTAAATATTGGCTAGTTTGACCAATGTAAGTACCATTGCAATCAGAACAATTTATTTTATATATTGAAATTATTGTGTTATTATCCGGTTTGAGTCTAGGAAAAAGTTTATTTCCTGTAATGTTATTTGGTTTATCAGCAATTTTAATATCAAATGGTGTTAGGCATTTTTGTAATGGTTTATTTATATCGGGAATGTACGGAAGTGAAATATATTTTGATGGATTACTTTGGCTATAAAACTTTAATTTTTATTTCTGACCGTAACCCATGTAAATATAAGAAATTGAGAATTTACGGCCATTAAATATATATATGAATTATGGACAGTTTCATTACATTGTTTTTGTTTAGCTGGGATAATTTGTTCAAAGTTAACCTTAAAGCATTAATAAGTATTAGTTATTTTGCTGAATAATTACAATAGACACAATATCAAATGTAGAAAATGTGTTAACAAGTTGGTCAATAATAATGAACATTCTACTAACTAACATTTGAGGCACATCCTAATTCAGTACTCCTGTATTTATTGAAGTCCTCATTGTTTTCATCTTGGCTATGTTGGTTGTTCAAGACATGATCACTGGAAAGCCCCAGTAACTCTTTATCTTCACTTTTTGAGTTAGTCTAAAATTAAAAATATTAATTTCTAAATCCATACTTAAATGTAAAAAAAGACTTACTGTAATGTTTAGGAGTTCGAATTATTTGTATTTCACGTAACGTAACTTTATTTACAATGACTTATATATTGACAATTTTCAAAAATGACATAAAAATAATAAACGTAATAAAAAAAGAAATATATGTGTGACTTGAAATAAATCTTGAATGTCTGTCTCTTAACTCTACTCGTCGACTGTCCTTGTACATCCCCTGCCGCTTCCTCGTGACATTACACAGTACCGAACACACAGTAGATGATTTCTGAATTGTATCGACACAATTTTCAGTATTATCCTCAACATACTCCATTGATGACACATGATTGTCGCCATCATAACCATTATTTAATCCATAAACAGTTTAAGCATTTATTATACTTAAAGTTATATCAAAAGTTGGGTCGCTTTGATTTTGAGTAGGTGGACCTCCTCCAGTTTTACATAACTGTCTATGCTGATCAGCCGCTTGTTTCCTAACGTTTTTTTCAAATTTTCTCCCACTCTCTCCCACGCCATATCCTTGTCCTTCCAGGACACTGCATTGGTTACTTTATTTTCTAGGATTTTCTTAAGTTGCTCCACCAACTTTAACAAAAGCATTCTTTCTCTGAACGTATAATTCACACTACGGCTTCTTTTATCGTTGCTTGCCATAATCACAATAATAATTAAATATTATACACACGGAATAATAAACCACATAAGACATATGTATATAAAAAATTAAAAATTGACACTTTATACTCGTTTAGAAGTAAGGAGAGTCAAAATTGGTTGTCACTATCGCTTAAAACGTACTACAACGAGATCAATACGCGGTATTAGTGGTGACGTCATATTTTTAGGTTATGTCAATTTTGTATCCAAACAAACGTAACTAGCCATTTAGATACCATCGGTGTGATTTTGGACCAGAAATTATTTCCTTATATTTTGAATATAATTGCTGGTTTAGGCATTTAGATATACACTAAGACTTTTACAAAGAGATATATTCGATTCCAGCCAAAATAGGTTATCTAATCTAAACGTCCTATTATAAACTTATGAAATACAATTGTTTTAATTAATTGTCTAATTTTAGGTTTCCTCACATAAAGAATAATGGTACTGTGCTGGCATTATAATGTCAGAGAGAAGTGTAAGTGTTATAGATTTCCAAAGTATCCAAAAGTAAGAAGCAAATGGATGAATATAACATTTTATTTGGTGAAAAAAGAAAATTAGCCAACTATTTTTTTGTACATGATCAATCTTTGCAAACAAGGTAGAAGCAAACTTGTACGTGTTGATTGAATGTTTGATATTGTACTGTATATATCGATCTCCCTATAATATATACATTATTATTTGTCATTATAGATCTTTCGCTTTATATTTTTTAAATTGAAATTCCTCATTGTACCTTACTTTCCTCTTTCTATTAACTTTAAACCATTATTGTATTACAAGTAAATATTTCTCTGTGTAGTAAAGAAATTTGGAAACGTTTTTGTTTATATTATTTTTTTTTAGATAAAATTGAATATGTTTAAACATGTAGTTAAAAAAAAAGCCTACGAGTGAAATAAAATTGTAAAGCAACCAACAGAAACTCTGAAACTGATACAAATATGGTTTAATTGAGGCAAAGTTGTGGCATGATGTTCTGTTTTCAGGCTAATTTTCAATCTTGTTAATTTGCAACATTTCTCCGATTTAATTTTCTTGGCACGAAAGAAACAAAAATTTATAAGTATGAGAACATATTATTATGTTAATATAAACGGTACAAATATCTGAAGGTAGAATGTTTTTAAAACATATGAGTGAATTTTTCTTCCATTCTTAATGTCTAGCAATTCCCACAATTATATCACTCGGTTTCCATAATATTAAATAGCACATGTCTGCTCATGCAATATGTAATGCACCTTGCATCTGGTGATAATAGTTATATTTTTCAATTATCACTAATATATTGTCATCAAAATGAGTTATGTAATTCTTGTCTTTTGAGAGCGGTTTTAATTTTTCGTCATTCCGATACTTGAAAGGACACTTCACTTCAATTAGGCATTTTTCACTAACAAACCCATATTATCATTAAAAAAGGTTTCCAGAGAATGTTGAAACTTGTTTTGATGACACTAGAACAAACAATCACTATCATTTATCTTATATTTTCACATTAATCAAATAATCCTGTAAACATAACCTCGAACATAGCTTTTAAAATCATAACATAACTATTATTTTTTATATTGAGTAGATACGATAACTTAGTTTTTAACAATTTATTCCTTTCAAAAACACGTAGGAAACGCTTAAATAATCAAAAATCTTTACTCAAATGAAAATTCTTATGGCAACAAGTTTTGTTTGGATATAGCTTCAAATTGTGACATCACACTAATCTCGCGTATATACCTACCAGGGCAAAAAATTAGCAAGTATAGATGACCTTGACAGGAAGTTTACCGCGTTGTCATATGTAATTTTTACTTAGTTAAGTTTCTGTTAAAGAAGACCTTTGCGAACCAAATAAACCAAATAAATTTAAGGTGAACTTTAACTTTAAGTGACACTTTAGTAAGTGGAACATTTATTATTAACCGGTGCGAATGGCCGTTAGTGAAACAGAAAGTCCTCGAACACGTTAAATGCATGCAAGGTTTGTATAACGGTTCTTCTACAACTGTAGTTAGCCGTCCAATAGATTAAAATACATCTGAAATTTTACAACACATTGTTAATCATACTGTGGAAAATTCAAACGATTCACAATTTTCTTCGTAAGAAATGCTAGAATTTTTTCCGCATGAAAATTTGCTGCGCAGTGACTATGACTGAAACATCTTAAAAACCATTTTGAAGACGATATCGTCATTCACTCTGTACTTTTACGTTTTTATCTTAAATGTTTTTCACTGATGGTGAAGAACCTCGATTCCAGCTAGCTCAAAAGAATCGAAAATATTATTCAACGGTAGAGTAGGGATGGATTCATAAATTAAACATTGTTAGATTGAAACCATTGAAATTTTAATTTGTAAATCACACATATGATCTTTGCACGACCGAGTGGTACCCCTTGGTGTTTACAGGTAAGTTTAAAGATAAATCGATAATAATGTTTGAAGTAGAGGTTAGTTAGTAATGTATAACTTGTCGGAATTATGTTAAAATTTCAGGTTCAGATGCTTGTCCTTCAGATAGCAACCCTTTGTAAATGGTGAATGTAAATATAAATCGGAAAGTTCTTACTTGTATGATTGGCCGTAAGTTCAACGTCAATACTTGCGGTAGTTGGGTTGACTCGACCTGGATCCTCCTAGGTTTCAAATCTAATGAGATGAATCGCCTGGCATGTATCAAAATCATGCAGTACGGGGTTACTAGTTACATCTACTATCTACTATTCTGCTACGGATGAATGATGTAATGTGGAAATGGTTAGACAGCTTACAGGAAGCGATACTTATGAAAAGCGGTGAGTGATACAGCAAGTTCAGCACATATAGTAAGCGAGATAGAAACAGACAGAAGAAAATTAGAAGAGAAGGAGAAGGCCTAAAAAAAGTAAGAAATATGTGAAATATTAGCTATGAATTTAATAAAAGTGAATGGTCGATGATTTTTACTTACCCAAGTTGTAGGGTGGCCTTAAAGAGGTTTTTAGATTTTGGTCCAGATCCAATATAGATAATTTTGTCTACACTGACAATTATGACCAATAAAATCTAATAAAGTTTACTTTTTTTCCAGCTTATAAGATCCGATTTACAATCGAAAATTAAGGAACCATGTGCTCTGAATCAAAGCTGATATAAAAAGAAGGAAGGGTCAAAGTCCAATCAAGTAGGTTTTGTAGGCCATCCACAGAACTCAGGTGAAGTCACAGAACACAGAACATTCAGCGAAATAGTAAGTTGGATTGGTATCAAATAGTAAAAAAAGAAGAATAAATTGTTCTCCATGCATATGATAGATATCAAAATATAAAATGACAATTCAATTTGGAAAGAAGAGATTAAAACAATAAATTGGAGTAAACAAAAAAGTGCTTCGAGTTTTAATTATATTTTTATAAGCAGGTAAATTAGAGTTTTCAACTTATAATGATAAAAGATACGATATCTTATTATGATTTAGTTAAATAAAGCTCTGTTGTAAATGTAAATAAACCATTGATTTTTGGTTAATGTTGAATGTTGAAGTTATTGATTTTACTCTAATCATTGAAAAGGTGAGTTTCAATATATTTTTGAAAGAAATTATTATGTCAACCATTTGTATATAAGTGCATGATTACATTCCCAATAAATTTTGTACCAATGTTTTTTTTAAAACCGTAACAGTACAGAACGATAAAATCATATGAAAATTGAATATTTTTTCATTATTTTTTTTTCTAAATAAAAGGATTTTTATACATAGTGGAGATTTTGAAATATTTATTATTTTGCTAGAGCCACCGATTTTAAGCGCACGAAATCAGTCTCTCGGCGCTTCCCCCACTCCGCCGCTAATTTACGCCGAGTTCATCCGCTTCTCTTTAACACTCAATTAGTAGTATTAATTAACAATAAAACGATTTCTAGTATTTTGTTATTGAATATATAGATGTTTATTATTAACCTCCATCAAGCATATCGCTAGAAAATAATAATTGCGCCGTCTGCAATTTCTTGAAAAAAAATTATCTCTTCTCATAAGGCTATTGAGCAACATTTTTAAATTCGAAGACAAATTACAGTTGTCAGTCAAAGCATTTTAGTAAATTTAAAATTAAAAAAAGTTATTGAAGAAAAATATATATATATTTTTGGACTATTAAAACTAATAATTTCTTCATATTTTTCAATAACATTATAGTACAACTCTTTAGGAAAAAAATTAGCCGTATCGCGTTACTCTACAACCATACCCCGAGAACAGCGGGCTCACTTTCGGAGACGCCTTTTTGTGAAAAAAACGCAGTATCTCGATTTTTTTTTTTTAATGTTCAAAGTTTTTATTTTTTAGCTACTAATGTGCTATACTTTCAGTTAATATAAAACTTATCGCGATCTGAATACCCCGTATTTTAGCGTTTTTTTCAAAATCGAGTTATAGTTTCCGAAATATTTACAAAAAACGCTTTTCGCAACTTTGCGAATTTTTGTGCCATTTTGGATCGAGTTGGTCAAACCAGGAACATTTATCAGAATTTCATCCCCTATATAATCAAATTTTTTTCGTCCAGGTAGGTAACCTCTTCTACTTGTTCCTTGGACTAATTGGCATAATAGTCGGGGCGAGTCTGCGCCTCTTCAAGGTTTCAAAAGCCGTTTGACAGTCTTCGTCCCATTGGAAAGCTCTTGTTTCTTCAGTGAGTCGAGTAAGGGGCTTGGCAATATCTCCAAACTTCCTGATAAATCTTCTATAGTATGTGCAATGTCCAGGGAAGATTCTAATTTGATGTTTGTCGGTTAGTTGCGGCCATTGCTGAATGGAAGCAATTTTCTCTGGATCCACCGCAACTCCTTCATTGCTCACTATATGACCTAGATAGTTGACTGTGTTTTGAAATAGCTGACATTTCTTCGGATTTAACATGAGCTGGGCAGCTTGGAGTCGTTTGAATACATCTTCCAAATTCTTCAGGTGCTCGTCAAATGTCTTCCACAGTACTACGATGTCGTCCAAATAAACCAGGCATGTTTTCCAAGACAACCCTCTCAAGACATTTTCCATGAGTCTTTCAAATATCGCGGGCACATTATAGAGCCCGATGAATTGCCATAATCCAAATCCGGTGGTAAAAGCAGTTTTCTCTTTGTCTTCTGGGTTCATTTCTACTTGCCAATAACCAGACTTCAGGTACAAGGTGGAAAACAGTTTGCTGACGGCCAAAGTATCCAGCGAATCGTCGATTCAAGGCAGAGGATAGCTGTCTTTTTTCGTCACGATGTTAAGCTGGCGATAGTCCACGCATAATCTCGTAGTTCCATCCTTTTTCTTGACGAGCTTTATTGGAGAGACTCATGGACTAGTAGATGGTTCTATTACTTTTTCTTCTGTCATATCTCGAATTATTCTTTCAGCTGCCTCTCTCTTCTCTCGTGATAGTCTTCGAGCTGATTGCAAAATTGGCTTGGCATCACCAGTATCGATTTTGTGTTTGACGGCTGATGTTCTACCAGTCTCTCCTGCTTTTGGTACGAATAGGTCTCGATACTGCTAGAGAAATTCTCTCATTCTCTTTTTTTCAGCTCGATTCAAGGATTGACCAGCTACTGATAACATCTGTTTGAATCTGGCATTAGAATTGTCAGTGGTGGTTGTTTGACGAACAATAGATGTCACTGGTATGCAGGATCCAATTCTGGTTTCCTTCTTGATGGTAACTGGGTAATCGTTTCCGTTTATCCCACGTACTGGGATTTCTTTCGGCGACGTAACCAATTCTTTTCCAATTAGTACTCCTTTTCCAATCTCTTCGTTGTGGTTCATAGCTCCATCATAATCGGTATACCTTCTTCCATGATTCCTTGTAACCGTGCTACTATCATGATTTCGCTTCGTGCAGGTAGAACGGTATCTTCCTGTACAGCTGCCAACACCGCGCTGCCTTCATATGTATGAAAGAATACCTCCTCGGAACCCACTTTAATAGTTCTGTTTCTAAAGTCCAATTGGAAACCATGTAGATTCGTTATGTCCATCCCCAGAATCACGTCTTCTTCAATGTCAGCTACGATTAGCGTATGCGTGAACTTTTTTGCGCCAATTCCCAATTCGATTTGTGTATGTCCGTGAACGTTGGCACTCTCACCTGTGGCGGTCCGCAGTCGTAGTTTCGTTGGTAAAAGCTTCTTCTTGGAATTTATTATCTCTGGTCGTATAATGCTTCTAGTTGCTCCAGTATCTACCAGCAGAGTATATTTCTTGCCATTCACTCAGGAATCTACATATACACTGTCGTTGCGACATCTGAGAGAAGATATCAGTATGAGAGGGTATTTGGAACGATCATGTGTCGGTGTTGCCCCCTCGTAGCCGACCCGTTCTAGTTTTCCTGTGACTGGGGTTCTTGGTTTGCAGGAGTCCTGAGGCGCTTGCACGAACTGCGTGCATGCCCTAGATCGCCGCAATTCCATCATACACTTTATCAAGCTGACGATCTGGTCAAACCTGTCCCCGTCGCCTTCTTCTCGGAGGGTCCTAACTTTGTTATATCCTTTGTTTCATTAATAAGATATCAGCAGATATCTTCTTGTCCATATTAGCAGAAATGTCGTTCTTCATAACAGAAATATCGTTCTCTATAGCAGAAATATCGTTTTTCACATTCGCTGAAATATTCTCTTCCATGACATAAATATCGTTCTTCACATTAGTTGAAATCTTCTCTTCCGTGTCAGATATATGGTTCTTCACATTAGTTGAAATATTTTCATCCATGGCAGAAATGACGAGATTAAGGTGGAAGCATCGTCATCAAATAAAACTGTTTTTGGATCAAAGCCGTCATTTTCCAGTGCCACTTTAAGTCTTTCTACTAATTCAATTTTCTTGCAGGACGTTTCCAACTCACGATTTTCCAATTATGCTCTTAGTTCCGTCACTTTCAGGTCACTCAATCTCTTAGCCATGTTTACGTGACTATTTATTTATATTATCCCACTTCTGACACCAATGTAATGTTTTTCTAATTTATTTATAAGTTTTTATTACGACAGGTGGGATAAATTCATACACAAGGTAGGTCTTCTCACTTAATTTATTTATTCACTCTACTATTCACTAATTTATATTACATACAGAGTATATCCATTTACACTAATTTATATAAACACTTCACTACTGTTTATTTACTAACCGAAGTACCAATGTAAAGTTTTTCTAATTTATTCATAAGTTTTTATTACGACAGGTGGGATAAATTCATACACAAGGTAGGTCTTCTCATATAATTTATTTATTCACTAAACTATTCACTAATTCATATTACATACAGAGTATATCCACTTACACTAATTTATATAAACACTTCACTACTGTTTATTTACTAACACTATTTAACTGTTCACCGTTCATCTCACGGGATCAAATTATAAACCAACTCCTGCCGCTGGTCGGAATTCTTTATACATTAAGTGCCCTTTTTCCTGGATAATTCTAGATTGCGGTCACACAAAAACAATCGCCTCCTAGGAATCATCTAGATAAGACTGGAAATGTCTAGATAAGAATAGTCACAAAAAATAAGCGTAAACAGTTCGAAGAAATCCATGCGCATTCGCCAAAATTTTAACTTCCATATATGGTATTAGATAGAGTCGGATTCAGGGACTACACCAGTGTGCTATTTCATAACATTATTAAACATCTGCTAGGCACCACATGAAATGTAACTTTTGTCATCCTGACGATGATAGGAATATCTAAACAATTGTCAATTATATAGAATTTTACAATTTTTCATTATTTTGTGGAATTATTTAGAAACCCTTTCATTTAAAAAAGTAATACTTCGAAGCAAATTGCCCCAGAGAAGCCTCTAGACGAAGTTATGGTTCTCTGCAAGGAACACTTTTGGCATTATTTAGTTATCTTTAAAACTAGTTAGAGAGAACAAGTTCCTCTCAAGGCGAGGCGCTTTCTTATTATTATGGACCACAGAGTAGCACCCAGCCTTGTGATCGAAAGCTTTCTAATAAAATAACTTCTGAGCCAATTTATTTAAAAGGTTTTCCGACCTTTGAAAAACATTTTTCTTGATTTTTTTAATACTGGGAATACTGGATCATCTATTATTTTTTCTACATCTGTTATGAAAAGGAGCATATTTCTCATAGCTTACTTAATTTCAAAACCATATATTGCTCACACTGTGAGAAATTATTTCTCACGGCACTTTGCCCACACTACATTCATTTATATGGAGAGCCCAGTAGGGGATACTCGATGCCCAGCCAATTTCAGAAAGTTATACTCGATGCCCAGTCATTTTCTGTGGGTGGTCCTCGATTGACTTGAACTAACATTCCATTCTTGTTAATGGACTATTGACAACAAAAAGTTTCTGACAATAATAATCAACAAAAGTTTAATGACAATAATAATAATAGGATGAAAAAACATACTTAGAGTAGATATAAATCCTATTTCAATATATATTTATAGAGACAATACAATTTTTCAGGTCGACTATATTATCTGTTCGAAAAGGAAAAATAAAGCGGTGTTATTATGGATTGTGTAAGAGCGATATATGTTATAAATTATTTAAAACCAATAAATAATATATATATATATATATTCTTTTCTAAATTTTCCTAAACCTTGCTTGTAATATATACGCGTAATCCTGTGATTAAAAATATAATATGTTTATATCAGAAAATTTTTGAATTTTAGTATTATTAATAATATTCATCTTAAAACTAGATGTTAATTTTAGAGTTTCTACATGTGCTAACAATAGTTTATGGTTAATTAGGATGAAATGATTTACTTTTTATTTATATAATAATTATTTACCTAATTTTATTCACATAATAGATTGTATTGATAGCTCACCTCTCAGATAGCAGAGTTATTTTGCCTTTTTGAGAACACCCATAATACATTAACCACATTTTAATCGCTTCAACTGAGTTGTGAACAAGTACAGAATCATCAATATTTTGTGTTAATAATAGATTTGTTTGTGTAGATAATTATTGCATCTGCAGGCTTATGGCACAAAACAGAACGAAACATTTAAACTACCACTCTTTCAAGATGGCGGCTGCGCTTGCGCTTGCGCTTGTCATGTGATGAAAAGTACTATACAATAATAACAGATAATGCATTCATTGGTATGATATTTATTACGACTACATCCTGAACACGTGATTACGTCATACCCATATAATCAAAGAGATCGATTATAACATTATTTTACATTCCGCCGACGCCCTATCGGCATCGCCGATTGTTCCGTCTACATAAAGCCGTTTATTAAGACTAAACTCTGTATAATCAACGACCTGTTTACGTCTTTACGTCATACCCTGTATACGTCATTACATCATACCCTGTATACGTCATACTCTGTATACGTCATTACGTCATAACATGTTTACGTTATTGGTGTATCTGCATATCAGACTGAGGTATACGCTATCTTGGAATATGCGCAGATAAACCTAGACAGAGGCTATGTAGACCGACAAATAATCATAAACACCGACAGTCAGGCGGAAATTATGACCCTGACTGGAAATACCATCAACTCAGGTCTTGCAGCTGAATGCCGAGAACGGCTTACTTACTTAGCAACGTAGTGGGGCTGGAATAGATTCCGGCCCACTCTGGTTTGGAAGACAATGGCACTGATTGTGGATGGGGCGGCAGCACCTTTCAGCGGGCAGCGCCCGACCTTGTGCCTTACAAAAGAAGTAACCAGTAAGAAGACGAGGAATTAGTTGGGAAATCAATGCAGGTAGAATTCGTAAGCTTCGTTTCGACAGTACAGTTCAGAGAAAAGTGTGATTACCGGGATTGTGCAATACTAACTTGTTATGGCGACCTGCAGAAAGTAAAGTTGTTCATAAAAAGTGGAGTGAGCATTGTCGTTTTAAATCTCATGACCGAAGAGGCAAACAATGGCATATCGACAATTCCATTAACAAAGGTAAGTTTTAATTATTGCAATAAAATTTTTAAACCAAAGTAAGTATTTAACACATTTACACTCGATAGAAAAAAAATTTTAAATCGATTTTCGTACATAAAATATTTATTTGTTAAACGATTTAAAAAAGTGACATTAAGGTGAGACAAAGTATTTTATGTACTCATGTGTCAATTTTATGCACGGTTATCATGACAAACAAATCGACGTCATTTTTAGTCCATTTAGAGCAACCTAAATGAGACATTTTTTGGTTTTTGCATGCCTGCGGCTCATTCGTCAATTTTTCCATTCGTGAAAACAACACCACTTTATGCACTTGTTGCATAAATAACTATTCTGTTTCTGTCTACAGGGGTATATAAAAGGGCACATGTTTATTTTGTGTAAGATACATATTTAAATGTAATAGGTTTTTTAGCTTATAATTATGATTATTATACTCATTTCATACCTATTTCTATTACGTTTCTGTTTTATTATTTGTTTTGAACCATCTTCCGATTTCAGTTACAATTGCGGTTTGGTCATATTAAAATATGTTTGAACTAAAATCTAAAGATCGTTTGAAACAACTAATGAAATGAAACGTAATATAGTATTTTTGAATTTAATACTACTTTTAAATGGCCGAAAACCACGACAAAAATTTCTAAGAACGGTCACTGAAAACAAATTTAACTACTTCCTCATTTTATTTGTATAAAATTACATGAGTGAAACTTTTAATACAACATTTATATCGACTTATCTTATTGTCAGGTCATTGAACGAGTTTCTGCTGCTACGAAAGTTAGCCAAAGAACGCTTTCCCGTATTAAAAAGAAGCTCTGGCAGGAAGTAATGTTGACACTGATGTGCCTACTAAAAAACAAAGAACGTATGGATCAAGTCGACAAAACTGTGCTTAGAAGGTGCATGATAAAGTATCACACATATCCAAGAAAAAGTACCCACGTTAAGAAATGTACACCAAATCTTTGCAGATAGTTATGGCTTCACAGGAAGACGCGAATCTCTGCGGAAACAAATACATTCTTTGGGGTTTTCGTTGGACCAACATGAAAAACAACAGAAGTTTGTTGATGGAACGTCATGAAATCAGACATTTACGCCTACTATATATAAGAAACATAAAAAAAGTGCAGAGAACAGAACAAACCTATCATTTATATGGATGAAATATACATTCATTCATGTCACACGCACCTTAAAGGATGGAGCGACAAGAGTAACGAAGGATTGAGGAAACCCGTTTCAAAAGGCAATAGGCTCATCATTGTGCATGCAGGAAGTGAAAATGGTTTTGTACCTAATGCTGGTATTATGTGGAACTCCCAGTCAAAAACAGGAGATTATCATAATGAAATGGTGTACGAAAATTAAGAAGTGGGTACGTGAAAAACTTATTCCAAACCTACCAAAAAACGATGTTGTAGTAATTGATAACGCCCCATATCACAATGTTCTCAATGAAAAATTACCTACGACTGCTTGGACTAAACAACAATTTAAAAACTGGTTTTCTGAAAGAAACATATATTACAGTGAACAAATGTTAAAACCTGATCTTTATAACAGTGCAAAATGTTCAAACCACAATATAAAACTTATAAAATTGATGAATTGTTTATTTGACATGGATTGCAAGTTTTAAGGCTACCCCCTTACCACCCGGACTTAAATCCGATCGAAAGTGTTTGGGCGGCACTTAAAGAATATGTGGCCAAACGAAATGTTACCTCCAATTTTACAAAGGTTAAAGAATTCTGTAATGAATTTTTTGACACATTTTCTGCAAATTATTGGAAAGTTAGATGTGACCATGTTAAAAAGATTGAAGATGAATTTATGAACAATGAACCGCTTTTAGATACTGTTGTAGATAATATTATTATTAATTTGGCCGAAGACGGAGATAGCGAGGATGATGAAGTAGATATAGAAAGTGATTTTGAAGAATCATTTGTAGATGGATATCATTATTTTACTGTTGATGATCCTTGTACATCTAAAACATATTTTTCATTATAGTGTTTGTTTGTAGGTGGTATGACTGAATACATTAAACGCAACAAATATAAAAATGTGAATAGTTGTTATAAAATTGTAGATATTAGAGACGATTTCCACTAGAGTAATATAATATTTGTAGCACATCTGTACATAGTTCTAAATAAACAATAATTGACGGCACCCAGAACCAAGATTTTGTGTTTTGCCAGTCCTACCTCTGTGAAAAGTGTGAAGGGATGTTCTAATTTCATAGTAAATATTTGTAAAAAACCCAAAAATTTACATATGAAAGTAGAAATATCTACCACAAAAAAATCTTTAATATTTTATTTATATTATTAGTATACTTATTAGACCATCTCTGAAGGCGATTTCTCCAATTTGTTTTTCAAATTCAAACCCGAATTTTTACATTACTATCTACTACATATTGTTAAGAATAACGATTTTAGAAAGCTTAACAGGTAGGTATGTCATTAACTATTACTACGAACAGATAGGAAAGTTGTTGGCCATTGTTAAATTTAGAAAGTCGTTTAACAATCCTACGCTTTATCTACAAAATCTACCCGACTTCCAATTTATATACAAATAAAGCTCTTCTTCTTCTTTCGGTTCCGTCTTCACCTTAGTGAAGGTTGGCATCAATCTCGGCGAATTGGGTTCGGTTTTGAGCAGCTCGGAATAAGGAATGTGAGTCTAGTCCGGTCCAGTCTCTTATGTTTTTCAACCACGAATGTTGGCGTCTTCCTATACCTCGTTTGCCTTCTATTTTGCCTTCCATTATTATTTTCAGCAGCCTCATTCTATCACTCCTGATTACATGTCCCAAGTATGCGGTTTTTCTCTTCTTTATGTCGACAACTAAGCCTATATATTATGAAGGGACCACTTAAAAGATATTAATTTACAGTAAAGGTAAAAGTGTATGCTTCTTTGAATCTATTTATTATTTACATCACGAAAAATAATAAAGTGTAATTATAGAATTCTCCGTATGGTTTTTGAAGCAATAAATACTTATATCTGTACAAAAAAAAAGTTTCCTAGAAACAGCTAATGGTTTTTATTTCCTTATTCATTTAATTAATAATAATAAGCACATTAATGTTATTTTGTTTTGTAAACTCGATTTTATATAGCATTATATATGCGCCACAATTTATTATTTTTAAATCCAAATTCAAAATATTGTGTTACCCTCGTACGTATTAGCAGCCTCATAACCTTTAAAACTTTGCATGCGGAATGTACGTCGTCTGCTTTTCCCGGTAACTGCGTTCACAACGTTGTCAAGTTGTATGGGTTTCTCGCGCATTGTCAACTGCCAAAATTAATTTACTAACCTGTACCTCGCTCATTGGAGGGCTCTGCAGGGTCTAAGGCAGTCCAAGCTCCTATTGAGGGGTTGGACTAATGGGCATGCTAGAGAAGCTGTGGAATGGCCAAGGAGTTGGTTAAGAAAGATAGCAGGCACTGCTGTCTGAGGATACACCTCCATAACCTAGGTTTAGAGAAAAATTTCTTATGAAAGGGGGTGCGGCATGGATGACGAACCGTAGGTCCATGTTCTCCTAGTGTGTCCACATTGGGCTGTACTACTCAGACGCAAACATGCATCCACTAACGAAAGTGTCTGTGCAGAATTAATAAAGGATGGAAAATATGTGAAATATGGTAAAGCAATAAAGAACTAAGAGAATTATTCGATATAATAGGCACCGCAAAAGAATACAAATCAAGATGGTTAGGTCATGTATAACGAATGATTAATAAATAAGAGCTTAAAAGATAATAGAAAGAACGGTTGAAGTAAGGAGAAAAAGAGGTAAATATAAATGATAAATTGAAAACCGGAGAAGCAAAGCCTATAAATAGAATGAAATGGAGAAAATAAATATAACACGCCACGAGCCTTCTAGTCATGTAGTGCTAATTATATACTAATAAGTCGCTATTATTTGTCTTTTATCCCTTTCATGTAGTATTACCACCACTGTGGTTTTTCATTTTGTTGGCATTTGGCGTTTTTCCAGGCAAATGTAAAATAATATTATTACGATTTCAAAAAGTGTTCCTAGTTTTATAAGTACTGGTCTATATTTCAATATAATCTGTTCCTATATCCACTGTATCTCTTTTCTTTCGTTTAATGTTTATGTTTAATATTTTTGATGGGTATTTTCTTGTATCAAAGTGGATTTGTGGTTAACATATGCGTTTATTTACATGAGCTTACTCTGTATAGTGAATTTAGCTTCTTAAATATTTATTGAAAGATTTTTTGAATATTTATACAATAAAATAATCCGTATTGAGGTTTTGTGGTTAATAGCAGCAATCAGCAATGTTTCTAGAAGTTGCCCATGAATTGGTTTCGAGGGGTTTATTATTAGATATATGTATAAGATACACCCTGTACTATTTAACCATGAATATGATGTCATTCTGTTCGATACAAAAAGGAGAAGATAAGAGTTTTTATCTTTACATGCAGCTGCTGGCTTTCACGACGAAAACTGCTGATACAACAAGCGTTATGTTTAATCTCGAATACGAATATATCAACATATTTATTATCAGTCTTAAGACACTCTCTGTTCAAGTAAAGCATAAATAAAACAGCTCTGCAAATATTAAAATATTAATAAGTGTTTTAATTCAAATGCCCTTTTCCTATTATCAAATCTAATAGGTTATGGGCCCAGTATAAAAAATACGGTGTTCTACTTTCGGTTTCGTGTGTGTTTGTTTTTATTAACTTGAGTGATTATGGATACCAATAAAAGCCGACGAAATATTAGACAATTTGATGGTGAACGTTACAGTATTTGGAAATTCCGTTTAAGAGCTATACTCGCAGAAGAAGATGCATTAAAAGTGATTGACGAGGAGGCTCCGGTGGAACCTGATAAAAAATGGCAAAAACTCGAACGCTTAGCCAAAAGTGTTATCATTGATTGTCTTAGTGATACAATGATAGGTATTGTTACCGAAGAAGCACCAGCCCGTAAAATTATTGAAAAACTAGATTCTATCTACGAAAGAAAAAGTCTAGCAACACAGTTGGCAGTCCAGAAGAAATTGCTAAGTTTAAAATTTAAAGGTGATACAACATTAACAAAACATTTTCTAGTTTTTGACGAATTGATTATTGAACTTTTAGCTTCTGGAGGAAATTTAACTGAAATGTCAAAAATAGCTCACCTCCTTCTCACCCTTCCACCATCCTATGATGGTATTGTTACAGCAATTCATACTTTAACAGACGATAATTTGAGTCTTGCTTTTACAAAAACTAAATTACTCGACTACGAAACAAAATTACAAAATGAGAGTAGTGACACCAGTAATAAAGTATTACATGTAGAAAAGCAGCAACCCAAAACATCCTTTACACCAAATAAATATAAACACCATAAACAAAAGACTAGATTCTTCAACCAACAAACAAAACGAAATTATCAAAATCAAGGACATAGGAAATCAACAGGTCAATTTCATTCTAATATAAAGTGCAGACATTGTGGACGCAAAAACCACACAATCAAAAACTGTTATTTTTACAAGAAAAATCAATATAAATGGGAAGAACCTCGCGAACGTACCTTACAAACAATTAATACTCAACAAAGTAGAGAAAAGGGATTTGCTTTCATTTTGGAAAGTACAGCCTTGCAGAAAAGTGATTCAGAAAAAGACTTAACATTTATATTAGACTCTGGTGCTACGGACCATATGGTGAACCAAGTGAATTTCTTTACAACATACAAACATTTGGACAATCCAATTAGAATTTCAGTTGCGAAAGTTGGTGTCTCAATTACAGCGACGATAAAAGGAACCATCAACGTTACAACGAAAAATGGCATGACTGGAGTTCTGGAGGACGTTCTGTATGCTGAGGACATCCCATACAACCTTCTGTCAGTACGTCGAATCCAGGAATCTGGTATGACAGTTATTTTTAATGAAAATGGTTCAGTGAGTATTAACAAGGGTAACGAGACAGTAATTAAAGGTAAGATACAAAATAATTTAATAACAGTTACTCTAAAAGTTAATAAACAATTAAAAATTCTAGCAAATGCTATTTCTGAAAGAACATTAAATAATTATAAACTTTGGCATGCCCGTTTAGGTCATATAAGTAAAGAAAAATTTTTACAGTTGAAAAATATTGATTTTCTAAATGACAATAAAAAATTTAAACAATATTCAACTCTCACATGATTTATGTGAAGCTTGTATTTATGGAAAACAAGCACGTCTACCGTTTGCTAAAGCCAAAGACAAAACTCATATTAAAAGACCATTATTTATTGTTCATTCAGACGTATGTGGTCCTATAACTCCACCCACTATTGATGACAAAAATTATTTTGTCACTTTCATTGACGAATTTACTCATTACACAGTAACCTATTTATTAGCGTACAAGTCTGAAGTTTTTAAAATGTTTCAAGATTTTTTATTAAAAAGTGAAGCACATTTTAATTTAAAATTAGCAAATCTTTATTGTGATAATGGGCGAGAATATCTTTCGAATGAATTTAAAGACTATTGTGTTCAAAGAGGTATAAGTTATCATTTAAATGTACCCCATACACCGCAACAAAATTCTGTTGCAGAACGTATGAACAGGTCAATTACAGAAAAGGCCCGGTCAATGGTACATGGTGCTAAGTTAGATAAAATCTTTTGGGGCGAAGCAGTCCTTACAGCAACATATTTAATAAATCTGACACCTACTAAATCTTTAAAACAAAATAAAACACCTTTTGAACTATGGCATAATAAAAAGCCCAAAATAAATAATTTAAAAATATTTGGCTCAACAGCAATATTCATAATAAAGTCAGAAAAGATAAGTTTGAACAAAAATCAAATAAAGGCATAATGGTTGGTTATCAACCAAATGGATATGAAATATTAAATATCCAATCTAACAAATTTATTATAGCACGTGACGTCATTTTTGACGAAATAAATTTTATAACATCAAGACCAAAACTTGATGAAGGGGTTGATACATTAAGATTACAACTTAATGAGGGCTTTCAGCCTGAAAACTCCATTCCTCATAAAATGCCTAAGATAACATTAAATGAAACCTCTACAAAACCTGTACAAAATAAAGAAACAGGTAAATCTATCACTGAAATAGATAAATCTATACCGGAAATAGATAAATCTGTCATCAAGACGAATACAATAGTATACCTTCGCCAAATGAAAATCACAATAATACCAATTTAAGACGAAGTGAAAGAATTAAAAACCTTCCTTCTATATCATACAAAGAAACACCCTGTATGAAAAATTATCTCATGTGTGCACAATCACTTATTTGTAAAATTCCTGAAATAAAATATAGAGACGACAAAATTCAGTGGGAGCAAGCAATTCAGGAAGAAATAAATTCTCTATTAATTAATGAAACGTGGACTCTTGTTGACCGACCTCTTGACAAAAATATAGTTGACTGTAAATGGGTATTTGCCATTAAAAATGATGCATATGGTAATCCACACCGATACAAAGCTCGCTTAGTAGCAAGGGGTTTTAGTCAACAATATTTATTAGATTATGATGAAACGTTTGCGCCGGTGGCTCGAATTTCAACTTTTAGGTTTTTAATTAGTTTAGCTAATCAATATAACTTATTGTTACATCAAATGGATGTTAAAACAGCTTATCTTAATGGTATTTTAAAAGAAGAAATATATATGCGTATACCGGACGGTTTTAAAGCTAACAAAACAAAGTCTGTAAACTAAATAAATCATTATATGGACTAAAACAATCGGCGAGATGTTGGTTCACTCGTTTTGATGAAGTGTTAAAACAACATAGTTTTAAAAACTCAGAAGTCGATCGTTGTTTATATTACTTGGATAGAGGTCACATTAATAAAAATATCTATGTAATATTATACGTCGACGATCTGTTAATTGCTACAGCTGATTTAGATACTTTAATTAGTTTTAAAAATTATTTAATGAATCAGTTTAAAATGGAAGACATGCAAAAATTAAAACTTTTTCTAGGTATTAAAGTCGACCGTAATAAAGATCGAATTACATTAGATCAGAGTTCATATTTGAAAACAGTTTTAAATAAATTTAATATGACAGATTGTAAGCCGGTTAATACGCCATTGCCTAATAAATTAAATTATATTGAATTAAATTCAGATATAAATATAGAAGCACCCTGCCGAAATTTAATAGGTTGTTTAATGTACGTAATGTTATGTACACGGCCAGATATCTGTACAGCCATTAATTTATTAAGCAGATATCAAAATAAAAATAATAAAGAATTGTGGCAATGCCTTAAACGCATTTTAAGATATATAAAAGGTACTTTGAAACTTAAATTAGTTTATAAACAAAGCCATTTTAATCATATTTTGGTCGGATATGTAGACTCCGATTGGGGAAATAATGAAACAGATCGTAGAAGTACAACTGGCTATATTTTTAAATTATTTGAAAATTGTACAATTTGTTGGAATACAAAAAGACAAAATTCTGTTGCAGCTTCATCTACTGAAGCTGAGTATATGGCACTTTTTGAAGGCGTGCGAGAAGCTTTATGGCTTAAATCTCCTTTAAAAGATATTAACTTTAATATAATAGAGCCTATAATAATATATGAAGATAATAACGGTTGCATAGCAATAGCCAATAATCCTGTTTTTCATAAACGATCCAAACACATTGATATCAAATATCACTTTACAAGAGAACAAGTTAATAAAAATGTGGTAATTTTAAAATATATTTCAACAGGTAACCAATTAGCAGATGCTATGACGAAACCTCTACCGTCTCCTAGATTCCAGGAACTACGTTTCAAGATGGGCTTAACGGAAATCCAGGATACAACACCTGATAACGAAGATAAGATGATCTGATTGGGTTTTCTATTGGGGTTTTCCCATATCCATGCAACAAATGTTGGACCATAAAAGAACATTTCCCCAAAACTAAGAATAAGATTAATTTGAACAAATAATAAATTAGTAATATATATATATATATATATATATATATTTTTTCTAAATTTTCTCCTTTTTGAGTGGGAGTATTAGATATATGTATAAGATACACCCTGTACTATTTAACCATGAATATGATGTCATTCTGTTCGATACAAAAAGGAGAAGATAAGAGTTTTTATCTTTACATGCAGCTGCTGGCTTTCACGACGAAAACTGCTGATACAACAAGCGTTATGTTTAATCTCGAATACGAATATATCAACATATTTATTATCAGTCTTAAGACACTCTCTGTTCAAGTAAAGCATAAATAAAACAGCTCTGCAAATATTAAAATATTAATAAGTGTTTTAATTCAAATGCCCTTTTCCTATTATCAAATCTAATATTTATATTCAAGAAACTTTATAAAACGATTCCGTACTAAACAAATTACACATAAAATGAATTCAGTTGGATTCCGAACTGATATAATCATCGTCGATCGTAAATATTTTTATAAGGATTAAAAAATTATCTCAAACTGGTGTTACGCAAGAAAAATTATCAAAGGCATGTAAGAAGCGTATACGTAAGTTAATAACATGTTTTCTTCTTTTTACCTGATTTCGCGTCGACGTATAATTTTCTGTAAAATTACTATATATTTTAAGTATAGGTTTACAGTGTATATTACAAAATCAAGCAAAAGATTAAATATATAATTTAATTTCTTTTTATAAGCATACTAGATCAGTGAATAAATGAGTGAGATAATCTTTATAAAAAGGATTTTATCTTATAGGGAAAATAGTAAACATGTGATCAAAAACAGTTATTACGTGATTGTGATGAGCTGTTGTGTTTCGTAATCGAAATCATACAGATATGGGTTTCGTCATTCCTTATTTTCCTTCACAGTTCTTTTTGACTATATGGGATGTTATTTTCCTTTTCTCTTATATCGATTTATGGACTTTTCCTTTTTATTTGTCACCTTTTTTCTATTTTTACCATCAACCAATGTTGTCTCTTAATTTTTCTGTTTATTATTCCTATTATTCCACATGTACTGTTGAAATATATTAGGACCTTAAGTAATGTAATTTTCGAAGGACCATCAAAGTCAAAGTATGAAACATATTTTTTAAAGGTGATTAATTAGGCTAAACAGTGTATCATATTATAAAGAAGGTAAAAAATGTCGAAGAAAACGCCAATTCTTAATTAATTTCTTTTTAAACATGTAACAATAGAATCAAAAAATCAGATCAATGCTACCAACTGTGATAAAAATAAATACAAAAAAGCATAGAACGTCCCTTAAGTGCACAATAGAACCTACTGCAATTTTCAAAAATTCATATCTTTCAAACTGCTAAATATTAAGACTCCAAATTTTAGGGTATAAAACTAGAAATAATTATCTAGGCGGGATGCATAAAAAAATAAAAAAAATGATGTTATTTTTGAGATACGGTATTCAAATTTTTGAAATATTTTTTTTCTAAATACTCATGCAACGCACGTTCAGTCGATACGTATAAATCCATTCTCCAAATTTGAGCTCTTTATCTCTTTTCGTTTGCATGTAATGAGTTTTTGAAAATTGACTACCGGAAGATACTGCCCCCTAACGACATGCGTCCCTTAACTCAGAATAGTACACTCCGCTCAGCCATTTCACAGTGGTTACGTGTTCGTAGTGATTTTGATTTATCCAACGGATAGCGCGCTATTAGGTATTTGGAAATTTTAATGAAATAAAATGGGTAATAAACGAGGAATAAAAAAGAGTTGTGGTGTAGTTAGTGTTAAAAAACGGCGATAAGTTACTTAATTTAAGTATTCATTAATATTTAGGAAATAGGATAATAAAGGCAATCTATATTTTTACAAAATTTGTATTGATTAAGTTATTGTTAGTTAAAAATATTTTCTGAGGCACAATAATATTTGAAAGTAGATTCCGGCTGCCATATCGGCATATTAACATTTATATTTATATTAGTGATTTTAAATGAAACTCACGGTCTCTAGTTAATTCCACAATATAATACAAGTTATTGGAAATTCTAAAAAATTGACAATTGTTTCGATAAATCAATATCGAAACAATTGTCATTTTTTTAGAATTTCCAATAACTTGTATTATATTGTGGAATTAACTAGAGACCGTGAGTTTCATTTAAAAACACTAATATGAGCATATTCCACGAAGTAAGGGTCGAGACAGTCAATTTCATTTATATTTATACTTTCTGCTAATGATTTCAACCAAAGTGCTTCCCTTGCGGCTTCAAACAGAACCATATATTCAGCTTCAGTAGAAGAAGCTGCTACTGACAATTGTTTCTTTGTATTCCAACTTATCACACATTGATCGAATAACTTAAATAAATAACCTGTTGTACTTTTTCTGTCTTTATCATCATCTCCTCCCCAATCAGAGTCAACATAGCCACTTATAATATTTTTGTATTCACCTCGTATATATGTCAACTTAAAATTCACTGAACCTGAGAGATACCTAAGAACCCTTTTTAAACATTGCCATAGTTCCTTATTATTGTTTTTAACATATCTACTTAAAATGTTAATAGCTGTACTTAAATCTGGTCGTGTGCACACCATCAAATACATCAAACACCCGATAAGATTTCGGCTAGGGCTTTCATATATCTCTTGAGAATTCAGATTTGTATAATTTATTCTACTTGGTAGAGGAGTGCTGACAGATTTACAATCTTTCATGTCAAACTTTTGTAAAGTTGTTTTTATGTATACCTGTTGATCTAAAGTAATTGAATTTTTCTTTCTTTCAATTTTAATGCCCAAAAAGACAACAATATGTTAAAGAAAATTCCCGATTCAACCATCTGAAATCTTCATACTTTTAAAAATATAGGTACCTATTCAGATTTTTTATGTATATGTACTTAAGGAGAATGTAGATAATGATAGTAATATGAATTAAAAAATAATTATATATTTTTATATGGCAGCATTGGTACGCTGGCGGGGAAAACCAAATAAAGATTCTACATCTAATGTAGAAAAAAGTGAAATGGAAATTCCAACAGAGGTAGAACAGGAACATACTTTGGACCAAGAAATATTTCCTGATATTGATGTCGAAATGGAAATTCCAAAAAAAGAATTTTCCTTAACAGGAAATAGAATCATAAACATGGCTTACTTTTGGCAGCAGCTCCAGAATTTAAAACATTTACCCTCTTTTTCATGTTCTCTTGTAAACTGCCAGATTATTAACGAAATTCGGAATGGTTTTGCTTCTAAGTTTATTGTACAGTGTAATATGTGCAATGCAAAATTTCCCTTATATTCACAACAAAATGACGAAGAAATAGATGTTAGTATGGCAGCAGTTCTTAGTAAATATATGTATTTTATACAATAAAGAATTTTTGCACCTTTTGGCTATATCCAGCTATATCTCGCATTTTTTTATATCATTTTTCGTTTTCGAGATATAGCCGACCGCAAACGCAACTTTTTAAATTGTCACACTGTATACGTATGTACGATACAGTATGTGTAAAGAATATACAACTTTTAATTACAACGATGTTCAACAAAATTGCGTAGGGTATAAATGTTTCCTTGTGAAATGCGCACTACCTCCTATTTTTATGAACATTTGCCAAGCTTAAATTATATTGACCATAAAAATAGGAGACGGAATACACGGTATACCCGGAATTTTACAAGGAATGATTTGTACCCTGCGCGATTTTGTTGAACATCGTTGTACCTAATATTATATTACGTAACGTGTGTTGTAAGAAGCATTTTACGCACGAACGGAAGAGTTACGCACGAAGCCGCGTAGCGGCGAATGCGTAATTCCGTGAGTGCGTAAAATGCGTTATAACACGAGTTACGTACTATACTTTACCTACGACCCACTTGTACTTGTGTTTATAATCTCATTAAGGTAAGTACAAGTAAAAACGTACATCCTCGATACCCAGCCAAGTTTCGTAAAAGTCCGTCCTAAGTAGTATTTATTTTTATTAAAAATGTATGTAGAATTACCGGAATTGCATAAAATAGCGTATACACCTCTCGACTAAAGTGACATTAATCCCTTAGGTGGATTACTTCCCTCAGGAATCAAACACCACCCGCGGGATTAAATGGGGCACTTTAGTCGCTTGGTGTATAATATACTATTGTTCACTAATATGAGATACATTCAGACAGATGCGGATTTAATGAACCAACTATCATGTAATTCCAAATAACTCTTAGTATTAAATGCAATCTCATATCTAATAAATGTTATCTACCATTTATATATAGAATAAAAGTCAACGTCAAATATCTAAGTAATACATTTTGAATAAAATGGCTACGTCTATTGACAGTTGCTAAGTAGTTGCTATGGAAGCCGTGCGATTTACTTTACAGCCGTGCGTTTTGTTTTACCGTGCGTAATAGACGTCTTACATTTATTGCCGACTGTGTGTTATTGACTACTTAAAGGGGTGGTCGTAGGTAAAAGTATTAATGTGTATTCTTTGTAAAAGCTGTAAAATATATATAACGGTATGGTCTGTGATACACACACTAACATTTTAACATTTTATTGTAAAAATGTGGTAAACAAATATTTAGTTGTATTTTTTTCTTGTAGGATCCATTTCTAATGGATGCGGTTTCTCTCAGCTTGAACAAATTACTAGCACTTTAAATATACCTTCCATAAATGTTCCAAACTACAATTCGAATCAATATAAATTAGAAGAAAATATAGACAACGTACTGAAAAGACAGTTACAGCTAGCAGGTGAGGAAGAGGCTAAAATTTCAAGAGAAAATGGAAATGTTGATGAAGATGGATATCCGTATATCACTGTAATCGCAGATGGTGCGTGGTCCAAGAGGTCCTACAAAACTGCTTATAATGCTTTATCAAGGGTAGCTGTCATAATTGGAGAAGTGACAAGAAAAATTCTGTATATCGGAATCAAAAATAAATTTTGTATTGTGTGTACTAGATATAAGAACAATATTCCTGAACATAAGTGTGCCAAAAATTGGACAGGTACATCTACTTCTATGGAGAGTGCACATATACTGGAGGGCTTTAAAAGAAGTATTGAGATGCATGGAGTCAAATATCTTCAATTGGTTGGAGATGATGACAGCAGCGTGTCGAAAAATCTTTTGGAAGAAAGGCCATATGGAATGAAAGTTGTGCAAAAAGTGGAATGTGTAAACCATCTACTGCGTAATCTATGTACGAGGTTGAAGGTTGTGGCAAAATCAACAAGAAGTGCTTCAATACGATATTATTAAATTTACATCGGTCATAAAGAAATCTTCCGAACATTGGGGCAAAGCTGATTCAACAACAGCCGGAAAAATAATAAAATTTCAGAGTGATGTTAGAAACACAGTAAAACATATATTTGGCATGCATGACACCTGTGAGTCCTATTTTTGTACAAAAGAAGGGGATGCAAATGAAAACCTGGTTCCATTAATAATCAGATATGGATTAAAACACGATATCGATAAATAATTGCAGAGAATATTAGATAATGCTTCGTCTTTTCTGTTAAACTAAAATAATAATCCTGCGGAACACTTTAACAGCTTGGTGAATAAGTTTGTGGGTGGAAAAAGAATAAATTATTCTTTTGAATCTTCATACCGAACGAGATGCAAGATAGCTGCTATATCCTATAATTCCAAAGAAACATATATTGAAGAATTAATTAAAGTTACTGGAAAACGTTGTGGGTTATATACTAAGCAGCTAATGGCTAGAAGACAACTCATTAGAGTAAGACAATCCATTAATAGAAAGAAAACTATTCGCAGAAAGTCCATAAGAGAACCCAGCAACGCCGATCAGGATTACGGTGAAATCGAAGAAAATACTTCAGAAGAAGAACTGAAAGACAAGAAAGAAAAATATTTCCAGATCCTCTCAAAGACTCCAGTCCAAGCACTGGAAAGACGCACCGTAGGACAAAGTAGTAATCCCTTATGGCAACAAGAAAGGCTGTACAGAATTACTGCTTCAAGCTTTGGTAGAATATGCCGAATGAAGCGGACTACCAACCCTATAAAAGCCGTGAAAAGTATACTGTTACGAAACAGCACACTGGTATAGACCCTAAATCCGACTCTGTCTAAGCCAGCTATGAAAATTAAAATTATGGCGGATACGCAGGGTTTTTTTTCATAACTGTTTACGACTATTTTATCTAAACACTGTTTTTGTGACCAGACTTATCTAGAAAAGGCCAGAACCAATTATTTTTGTGCGTGTAAACCGCAGTCCGGAATTTTCTAGTAAAAAGGGCTTTAATATAAATAAATGACTGATCAGCGGATAGTTAGTTGATAAAGTGATCTTGACAAATAAACAGTAAATAAGTGAATATAAAAGTGTTGATATAAATTAATAATTAAGTTTGTGTGCATTTAAACTAAATTTAAGTGATTAGTTAAGTACATTTAAGTGTTAGTGAGTTAGTGTTTAAATAAATTAGTAAGTAGCCATATCGTGTGTTTAAAATTTATCCCACCCGTTTATTGTTTAAATAAATAACAAAAACATTACAATACTGTCCAGTACGTTCAGAGAAAATTCGGTAACTAAGAAAATGAAATCGTTGCCGTAAGGGATTTTGAAGAAATAACTGGTCTTACCGTATCAAAATGTGGCTTATTCGTTGGAAAAAATTACGAATTTTTCCTTCGCGCTAGTCCAGATGGACTAATTGAATTTGATAATTCAATTTTAGAAGTTAAATGCCCCGAAAATTTGAAAGCAATGACGGTACTTGATGGAATACGAGACAAAAAAATTACATATCTAAAAGTAACTGTAACGGAAGTAATTACTTTGAATACTTTGAAAAAAATCATCCATATTTCTATCAAATGCAGGGGCAATTACACCTAACCCAAAGAAAGTCTTGCTATTTCATAGTTTGGACTCCACATGGTCAACCTCACATAGAGAAAATTGAAAGGGATGACGAATTTTGGCGAAATAATATGAAGTCGGCTTTATTTTCATTTTTTAATAATTATTTTTTGCCAGAGGTGCTTAAAAAAATCCATTGTAAACTAGATAATAGTTTAACGATCATTAGTTAAAGGTACCTATAATTTGTATTTTTAAGTTTTGTTAATTTTCCTTTAAATATAAGAAACTGATTTCAAGTTGATAGTTTTTTTATTTTTGAAATAAGAACAATTTGATATGACTAACCATATTTTGTATTTTAAATCATTTTGCATATTTTTATTTTTAATTTCTTGGAAAATCGAAGAAATTTTAAAAATAGAAAGTATGTCTAGGTAATTTCAAATACCGTATAACATATGACTTTGCATTTGAAATGACTCAGTGGCGGAGACATTTTATTTTTTCTTTAAAAAAATTACATTATGACCCATATGCGCGCCAATGATTGACATACAATTTTTAATCATACGGGAAAAATGCACAATCGCTACCTCTCAAAATACCCTAAATTTCATTTAAATATCTCATCTGGTTTCAGAGAAATAAATAAATCTTTCGTTTTTAAGAAGAAAAGTTAACAAAAAAGTATCTCGAAAATGAAGCATTTGCGGACATATGATTAATAATACTTTTCTGCTTATTTTGATGCGTAGGTTCTATCCAGCATTTCATTTTGTGACACTTTTTAATACCCTATATTTAAATAAGAATAAACAAGTACAAAAATAAGTCACAAAACGCTGTAAGTTTGCAATGAAATGACAAAGTCAGTTTCTCGTTGCGCTGCGTGCTGTGCATCTTTAATTTCGACTGTACCCTGTTTCTCTGTTGGTTTTCACTTCACGTACTCATGTGTTTAGATTCGAATTCTCTTAACGCTACTACGAGGACGTTCTCGCTGTGTCTCTTTCCGGACTTTCGTCGACCGTTTAGCGTTTAACCAGGCAGCAGGAATATTTTCCAAAGAGAACACAGCTTTTTATTTTTTAATGTACAATGTTAACTTGCTGCCTAATTTCTGGCAAAAACTCAGGTAACTTTGGATTATCTGGCCAGCAATGACGATCTTCACGAATCCAATTAGGACCATGCAATCACAGGGAAGAGCCAATTGGTTGACTGGGATATTCTCCTCTAGATACTATGTCGGCATGGTTGGAAACGTGCTTCCATTGGACGTTGTGAGAGAGGTTTTTAATTTCCACGATTCAATTTCCAATAAATGTATTCAAAAGATTCGGACTTGTTCGAATCCAAGCTAATACAATGGAAGAGTCAGACCAATGATATATACCTTCAAAGTGGACGACAGTTTGGCTAGCCTTGAAGAAAGCAGGGCCGCACAGAGTTCCAGTCGAGGTATGCTTAAAATCTTAAGGAGTGCAACCCCGGATTTGCTACATAAAAGACTGACACTGCAGGCGCGGATCCAGGGTAAAGTAAATGTTAACAGAGTAAGATTTACTATTTTGAGATAGTTTATATTCTGTATCTGTATCTGTAAAAGTTGTAAGGGTGGGTAGACCCCACAGCACTTAGGCCACAATTGGTCCATTGTGCATCCTTCTGAGGTTCAAAACTTCATTCTAGCTCGTCATCCAGCCTACTTCTCTGAAGTAGGCAATAACGTCGCCTGAATTAAGTTCCCTCATACTGGCGTGTGTTAGCCTGTGCTCGCCGAATACATTAAACCTAAGATGAGAGAGTGTCTGACATTCACAGGAATGTGCTCGACAGTCTCATCTTCTTGCTCACATCCTCTACAAAGTGGGGTGTCAGAGAGACCCAGTATGTGGAGGTGTTTTCGTAGGTGGCAGTGACCAGTCACAATACCCGTGGTTGTTCGTAGGCTCCGCCTGTTCATAGTCACGTATTTTTTGGCTACTTTGCTGTCCGGATATTGTAGCAGTTCCTTGGCAAGCCTGCAGCCTTCTGCGTCGTCCCATCTACCCTTAAACCCATTAAGGGAGTGTTCCTTTAATAGGTCGGCCGTCGCTGACGCCGATAGACCAATGAAAGTGCCAGGTCCCAAAAGCTTTTGGGAGGCTGCCTTCCTGGCTAGCGAGTCTGCAATACGGTTTCCTTTCGATTTCTCATGGCCCTTAATCCAGCCTAAAGTGACCGTATTGTTGTTACAGGCTTCGATTAAGGCCATGTGACATTCTAGTACTAGGCCTGATGTAATACGTGGTCTGTTCAGGGCTAGTAGTATTTGTCTACTGTCCGTAAGGATGTATATGTTATTACCTGTGGCTTTCCTGTTGGTAATCTCTTTTGCAGCGATGCAGATAGCAGTGAGCTCTGTTTGAGCAACACTTGCATTGCAGCCCATTGCCCATTTTATGTTTAGATTCAGGGGTCTGGAGAAAATTCCACATTCTTGTTGGGTCTTGTTCGTTGTTTTTTAAGATTACCTTGTGGGGCCTGTAGAAGGCATATCGCGAGTTAAATTTATTAAGTAAAAAATATACTTTTTAAAAAGATTTTATTAAACTTAGTGATCAGTTACGTTTGAAGTTACAATTATGACTATTTTCTTTTTTATTTTACAAAGATGAGGAAATGTACTATAATGCTGAATAGAAGAAAAAATATATGATAACAAAATTATAATAATTGTAAACAGGATGTCTCCACGTGTTTGCTGATTAAGAATTATGAATACAATAATGTGGGAAACGTCCTGTCAGCAATTTAACAATGATATTATATGAGTTTAACAGGATGTCGCCATATGACTCGCGGTGGAATCGAGTCCGTATTGGCCTGCAGCAGTGGGACCTCCCTGAGAGCCTGATGCCACAAGTTACGTCTCAGTTTACCGAATCCCTACATCAGGTTGTATACCGGTAGAGCGTAGACGTGTCATGGTCATCAAAACAACCTCCTTGATGTATATGTCAAGGGGAGTGAAACCAAGGATTACCTCCATAGCTCTTGTTGGTGTGGTTCTCATGCCTCCTGTAGTGTTGAGGCATGCTGTTCTTTGGATTTGATCCAGTTTACGGACGACTGTCAGCTGGTTTGCTTGAGCTCCCCAGGCAATCTCGCCGTACGTTAGCATAGGTCTGATGATGGCAGTGTAGATCCAGGCAGCAACCCAAGGTGACATTCCCCAGGTGCGGCCGATGGCTCTACGACACAGCTCATAAGAAATATATGCTTTTTTAACTCTGTTTTCTAAGTGAGAGTTCCACGTTAACTTACTGTCAAAGGTGACCCCTAAATATTTCACCTCTGAAGAGAAATTAAGTATGGTATCTAGGAGCTTTGAGGCTTGATGTTTTGCAAGCTTCCTTTTTTCTTGAAAAGAACCATCTCCGTCTTTTTTGGATTTATTGACGGAGAATGGTCTCTGCACCATTGTTCTATGATATTGAGGGCCTCTTGCATTAAAGAGCAGAGTGTCTCCTCGAATCTTCCTGTTAGCAGAATCACTAAGTCATCTGCGTATGCTATTGTGTAGAGGTTGCTTTCGTTGAGGTGGCTGACCAAGGAGTCTAAGACCATGTTCCACAGTAGTTGCGAGAGCACCCCTCCCTGTGGACAACTTTTTACAACCAAGCCTCTGATGGTTACATCATCCACACTGATTTTTATCGCTCTTTTTGAGAGCATGTTGTATATCCAGCCATTTATGGTTTGGAAGATATTTTTGTTGTAAAGTGCATTTGTTATTTTAGGAAAAGTGGTACTATCAAATGCTCCTTCTATGTCTATGAATACACCCAGGGTGGACTCCTTATTTTCCAACGATCTCTCGATGCGGCCCGCTACGAGATGAAGAGCCGAATCGGTGGATTTCCCTGGAGTATATGCATGTTGATTTGGATTTCGTGTCATCACCACATCTCTTATGTATCGTTCGCACAGCCTCTCCAAAGTCTTAATTGAAAACGATGTGAGGCTAATGGGTCGATATGCTTTTGGGATTGAATGGTCTATTCTTCCTGGTTTTGGTATGAACACGACTTTGACTTCTCTCCAACCTTTTGGAATATACCTCAGTGCCAGTGAGGATCTGAGGATTCCTACCAGGTGCGGTATTAGGTCATCCAGGCCCCACTGAAGTAGGGCTGGATAAATGCCGTCTGTTCCCAGGGATTTGAAGGAGGAGAAGCCTGAGATGGCCCACCTCAGTCTGTCCGAGTCGACGTTCTGTCGTGATATACGCCAGTCGTCGTCTGTCGGGTGATGATTCTCCTCATCCTCCCAGGCTGCCGAATTTATGATTTTGGAGTCCGGGAAGTGAGTTGACATCAATAATTGAAGGCTTTCCTTTATGTTGGCAGTTTTTGTGCCATCTTCTCTGGTTAGTATACCGATATGACGGTGGGGATCTTTTGAGAGAGCTTTTTGGAGTCTAGCTGCTTGGGGGAAATCCTCGATTTCCTCGCAATAGATTCTCCATGCTTCTCTTTGTTTTTGTCTGATGACTTTTTTATACTCCCTGAGGTGAGAGTTGTGTAAGTTCCAATCCTCATCGAGTCTGGTTCTTTCAGCCTTATCAAAGGATTTCCTCGCCTTCCCCCTGAGCTGGTCAATCTCATGGCACCACCACGGAGTGGAGGATTCATCAAGATCGACCCGCCTGATTGGGCAAGACATCTTATAGGCATTAATTGTGGAGTTTTGCATGATTTCAGAATAAATTTCCAAATCTCCTTTATTGTTTTATTGTTGAGCAGCACATCCTCGACTCCTCGCAGATCCCCTTTCAAACAGTGGACATATTTTGTCCTATTCGTTTTCCTCGGGTCGCGAGTCATTTTAGAGGATGTGAGCACTAGTTTTATTTCGAATTTTATCCATCGGTGGTCCGAAATTGAAATATCGTCAGATACATGCCAGCCGGAGATTATATTAGAAGTGTTTATAGTAGATATGATCATATCTATTCGCGTTTGACTACGAGAGTTGATAAAAGTTGGTTCAGTACCTCTATTTAGAATAGAGAGATTCTTGTTAGCTATGTAATCATAAAAAGACTTACCTCTAGTGTTAATATCTTTGCTGCCCCAGCTTACATGGTGAGAGTTTGAATCACAGCCTATTACCAGTTCAAGCTTTTGGGTGAGACAATGCTCCACAAGGTCCTCCAGCTCCCTAGTTGGTGGTGATTTAGCTGCGTCTGAGGGGAGGTATGCGGATGCCAGTATTAACACTCTCTTTTGACCTTTCTGTGCATATTCAACCTTCACTACCGTTAGGTCGGAGGACGAAAAATGCGTCAGTGGGTAGGTCTTAAAATTCCTAGGGACATATATGGCCGTCCTAGGTTGCTGATTGCTTGGGAAGGTGAAAATTAAACCTTTTGGATTATTTAGACCCATGAATTTAGTTTGTCTTATCCAGGGTTCTTGAATAAGTGCTATTGTATCCTGCATCACATCCAAGTGGCGGCATAAAGTTGCCGAAGCCACTTTTTTGTGTTGAAGGTTACACTGAGTGAATCTTACCTTTTCATTGTCCATCTCTGCTTGATGGTGGTGAGATGGATTATGATTACTTTTTAGGCCATCTCCACTTCCTCAGTTGGAGGTGGGTTGACGTCGCCTGTATCTTGGCTTAGAGCTGTTAGTTCCTCCAGGAGACTGTCGGTCGCCATCTTGGAGGATGGTTCGACAGTCTCCGCAGTAGCAACAGCTCCTTGGGGTTCCTCGGATGGGAGAGGGGGATCCGTACTCGATTTCCTCCGTTCCGGGTCAGATTTCTTTGTTCTTACAATCAATGAGGTGAACGCGTAGCTCATCCTCATTGATCGTTTTTTTAGGACTCCCATTTCCTTGTCTCTTATACCAAAGACGAAAAGGTGTCCTCTGGGATTGACCTTCGCTTCGTGGTGGAAGGAAAACCATGCATCCACCCGAAGGTCTGCATTAGATGTGAGTCAAGTGAGGAAATCTTTGCCAACTGTTTTATCGTTGTTTACAATAACGTTGCACCTTTCCTTGTACTCTTCTTGGATGCAAAAACGTTAAAAACAGTTGTTTGTCGGAAAATTTGGTATTTCTTTAAGTAGCCTATCGAGTTTAACGGCCGTCAATTCTACTTTGTTGTTAGTTAGTAAGAGGAAAGACAGCTTAGCCTTAACACCGTGTTTTACAGAAACCAATTCGCCAAACTTTCCACGTATATAACTATTAAAAGAACCACATATTTCTTTTTTAACAAGTTAAGAATTTCTATCGCAGTCCTCTAAGTCGCATAACTTTACAATCATTATGTTGTCACGAAATTGGTTCTGTTATTGGTATAAGTCCATCTTTCAGCGCGTTTTATCGACTTCAATCTGACCAATAATAGCAGAGATATGTGCTAGTGCCCTAATGGCATCTCTTTGCACATCTGTATACGATAATAATCCAACAAATATAATAACGTTTATTTGACTTCCGACCAATAATAGCAAAGATATACGTTAGTGCCCTAATGGCATCTTTTTCTGTACATGCTGTATACGATAATATTCTAAAAATCATATAGCCGTTTATTAGACTCCAATCCGACAAATAAGAACAGAGATATGGGAAAATGCCTTTAGTACGTGCGCAGAACATCGAAAATGTGTCTTTTTAGGCCGACACCTGTTGGATAGTGTAGGTTGATGACGACGACGATAGATGGCAGGACAAGGTAACTGTATTACCGACACCTGTTGGACAATGTAGGTTAATGACGACGACGATAGATGGCAGGACAAGGTAACTGTATTACGACACCTGTTGGATAGTGTAGGTTAATAACGACGACGATAGATGGCAAGGATTTGACGGATGACACGTACGACGGAACGCATATACGTTACACACGTCACGTATGACAGATGAGACATTTGACGGATGGCCATACGGCACGTACGTCACGACGACGATAGATGGCAGGACAAGGTAACTGGATTACCGACACCTGTTGGATAGTGTAGGTTAATGACGACGACGATAGATGGCAAGGATTTGACGGATGACACGTACCACGGAACGCATATACGTCACACACGTCACGTATGACAGATGAAACATTTGACGGATGGCCATACGGCACGTACGTCACATATGACAGATGAGACATTTGACGGATGACACATTTTACACCCCCTAATCTTTTGCAACCCTGTATACCTTTACACCCCTAATATTTTTACGAGTACACCCTGTATAATATTTTACGACTATACCCTGTATAATATTTTACGACTATACCCCTGTATAATATTTTACGACTACACCCTGTATACTATTTTACGACTACACCCTGTATAATCTGTTACGTCATAGGGCGTGGTCGTGTTAGGTCATTGACCTTTAACCCGGAAGTCCCCAAACTAGGTCAAGGTCACGAAAAGTAGGTCAAGGTCACGAAATTTTGGCAATTGGCACGTGCCACCCCAAAATTTTGGCAATTGTCCCGGGCCAAACCCCCAAAAATGATGGCACGTGCCAAATTTTGGCAATTGGCCCGGGCCAAACCCCCAAAAATTACTCATCTTTGACTCATCCTCATGGGATTTGATATTGTTTTCGTGACCTTGACTCATCCTTGACTCATCCTCGTGGGGTTTGCTATGTTAGGTTACCACCCACGCTCGGAAAAAAGTTCCCACGCTCAAGTGGCCCACACTCTACTAACAAGTATACAAATCAAAATCATATAAATACACAATCGATAAATGTCGCAGAGTTTGCGAACTAAAAAATTAGTTTATTAATGAAACTATTTTCCGCTTATTCAAAAAAGAAAATGTAGGATAATATTATTGTAACGCGAAAAATTCGCCGAGTTGTCGGAGGTTTAACGATTGGCAAGCTTGTTGACGGAGAGAATTCAAAGCACTGTATGCGCGAAGTGGTCAGTCCTTCATTTTCCGTCAACGTGTAAACACACACTTCCAACATAAACATTTTACATGTGCTCTGGAAGCCATAAAGTATTTTGCGAAAAACCTGACAATCCTTACGTAGGGGAAGAAAATAGGGCTTAAACCAACAGCTGGCAGCTCTGACCCGTTAAGCTACTGGTCCAGAAACGGCCGATGACTGAGAATACCAGTAGAAATTATTGGAATTGCGTAATTCGTGGTAAATTTCCGTAGACGGCGTTGGTTAGAAGGATTCATTATCAAGGGGGGTTTTTTATGTGGATATTAAATCACTGATTGGAGATTAATGAGTCAGTGAGACCAGTTCCAGGAGAGCTGGAATATTCTGGAGCGACGTCAGTTCCTGTTCTGGGTCCGGAAAAAAGATAAGGGAACAGTTTTCCTTTTTATTCTTTATTAATTTGTAAATTCACCTTTATGCGTCACATTTCGAAGTTTTTTTATGTAAACTTTTATTTCTCTTTTGCGGCAATTACTATAATTTCGCTTTACACTTTGTATTTAAAATTGTAATCTTTGCTTATAGTTTAAAATATTGGGCTGTTGGCTCTGAACGCTAGGATACTACGGTACGTACCTGGGTACTGCGTTATTTAATGGATTTTTCAAATTCTGACGATTTTATGTATATAATTTTGCGCCGCACATAATTACGATTTATATTTTCTTTAGCAACGCTAAGCTCGTTTGCTATTTAAATTTTATGCTTATGCATTATATTTAAATTCATATTGGTATAAATTGCGGAAGTGTGAACCCTTGTAACTGTACATTGTTAATTTTTGGTATATACGAGTATTATCATTGTATTTTGAGATATTGTACATGAACCATTTGGTCGTTTCTCTATAATCATAGAATTGAGTCATCGGTGTAGTTTGGGGCCCTCAGCTCTTCTGCACCCTGAGTTTGAAGCCTTCAGCTCTGCTCAGCATTTATAGAACCTGCTTGTCAGTTATTTACTTAAGCTGTAACTGCTAATTTAGTTAGCAATTCTAGGATTTATGTAGATTCCGGCCTTCATCCTACCTACATTCTGAATCTACAGCCTTCAGCTGAGTTCGGACATTATTTGGGACATTGTTTTAAAAGAGACCTTTGGTCCAAAGTGACTAATTAAAACTTCATTCAGGGAATACTTGCTGACTTTTATTTTCTTATGATAACTTACCTTTCAGTTTAACCTTTGGAGTGTGTAGTGAGTGTTGTTAACCCACTGAGGAGTTGTGGGCTAATTAAAGAAGTCTTGGGTGCTTGCCAAAACTTCTCTGGTGCCCTTTTTGTAAACTTAATAATTTTTGAAGAATCCACCCCTTCTTCGACTCGAAGCTAGTCGACTGGCGAGCACGGGTTGTACCACGTGAGACAACCCGCATATCTATAACAAGCACTGAGAGAGTTGGTAGGTTTTCTCGTTATATTATATTACTGAATTACTCGAAAACACAAAAAAAACACACTTTGTGAAAGTTACGTCAATATAAGTGATCGGAAAATAATTTAATCTAGGTTTGACGTGCACGCCGAATTTCTTAACGGCTATTCTATAAAGCATAAACAAAAGTTCTCTAAGACAATGGCAATATCAGTAATAAATAAACTCGTTATCATAATAAAATAGTTCTGATACCGTATGGTTCTTTCGCTAAAGAAATGGCGTGACACTAAATTAGTATACGATACGATAATATATCTTAATAACTAAGAAAATCACCACTGATTCGCTCAAGTAATCTTCGTAGACTGCCTCTCGTAACGAGGTTTTTGGGGATAGACAGCCTTTTTTTTTAGAAATTCTTTCCGAAAAATAACTGTGAAATTAGTTCTAAAAAAGCCTTATAACAAACCATATAAAAAATGTCGGGCCGTAAATGCACAAATTACGCTGTGTACACAGAATTTCTTAAAAAGTACCTTTTTGTCCGAAGGCGATATTAAAAACTATTCTGTGCACATCGCACTTTTTTTAGAGGCGACATTAAAACTTTTGTACATTCAATTACCACTTAGTTCAATTGAAAGTCAAGATTGAGGCGTAACAAACCTTTTCGGCACCCAGAGATATATTGTTTCTAGTTTTTGTATGTTTATTGGTCATATGAAACGATATTCTACACAGTTCGAAGAAAATATTGTTACGCCAGGGCCGCATTGGGATAGAAATTATTCGATTTCGCAGTGCGAAATGTAGGGAATATAAAAACGTTACAATACACAAAGACCTAGTTCACTGTATTCAAAAATGAAAACCCCAATCAGAAAGGATAATGACAGTAGAATTGCATTAGGAACAAACAAAAATTACTGGCATTGTTGTGGTATATGGGCCAAATGAAGACGATAATAAAAATAACAAGGATACATTCTGTCATTATCTGACAGACACTGTGGAAAATACAAAAGGAAAAATATATCTAGTAGGGAATTTTAGCGGAAGAGAGGGAGACCAAGATGAAATATATAAGGGAAGAATTGGTAAATATGGAGAAAAAACGAGAAACAATCATGGACAACGGCTGCTTCACTTTTGCCTCTTACATAACCTGATAATAGCAAACACATGGTGCTAACACAAAAATATACTCAAGCGAAGTGAAGAATAGAGAAGAAAGATATATTATTGATTTCGTTGTAGTGGATAAAACAAATAGAATAGCCATAACGGACACTAGAGTCAAACGCGGAGCTGAGATTGGTAGTGATCACTTCCTGCTGGTATCAACGGCAAAGGAAACTGAAATAACCAACAAAAATTAAAATGTAGATAACTGTAGAAAACTTCATTTTGAAACCATAAGGATATATAAATTAAAAGAGAAAGACACAGACAGTCGCAGGAATTATACGAATTACACAACCGAAAAACGACTACCATCAAAAAATTAACACCATGGTGGACTACCCGAATAAACGAAGAAATAAAAAAGAAAAAAGGCACATAGAAACGATATCTGACAAAGCAGAATAATAGAAAACTATGGAAAATACAAAGAAGAAAGGAAAAAAGTAAAACAAATTTCGGTTATAAATTGGAAAGTGACAGCAAAGGAAATCAGAAATTGTTTTATAAAACGATTAAGTATTTAAGAAATATACATAAAGGATGAAAATGGTAAAATTTTAACAGAGGAGACAAAAATAATGGAAAGATGGAAGTCGTATTTTACTCAATTACTTATGGGAACAGAAAATAATAATGAACAAAATAAAGAAAACAATAACATAAGTAATAAAGAGGACCACGATGGAAACAAGGAAACAATAACAAAAGAAGAAGCTACATTGCATCAAGGAAAGTTCGCTAATATCTATACACTCCTATTCTTTCTTGGTTTTAACAGTTTTTCAGCAACTGAAATCAACTCAGTCCTTCATAATAAGGACGTGGATCTTCATATATTGCTTGGGAAGATTTGGTCTCATGAAGATGTTGATTCGAGAACCACCCTTCGCTCTTTATCGTCTGAAGATGAGAAGGCCGAAGACGTATTCTTATCCACAACCAAAATTTTAGACAACGGACGATATCAAGTAAACGTCTCATTCGTAGAAGCCAATGCTCACAAAAAACAAGATTCGCTTTTAATAGCAAAACGTACATTCCAATCGCTCGGAAATTTACTCACTTCCCAACTCTTTTCTCAGAATACAAACAATGTATCAATGAATATATTTCTCTCGGATATGGCAAATTTGTTCCTTTATCTCGCACCAACTACTCCAACGAAAATAAGTATTTTGTACACCACCTAAGTGTTTTGAGAGAATACAAGAAAACCACCAAATTTCGAATGGTCTTCGATTTCTCCTATAAAACTACTTCCTCTTTCACTTTTAATGACATGTCTCTCAAAGGTCCTC
This sequence comes from Galeruca laticollis, assembly GCA_963921935.1. Lineage (NCBI taxonomy): Eukaryota > Metazoa > Arthropoda > Insecta > Coleoptera > Chrysomelidae > Galeruca > Galeruca laticollis. The sequence continues at coordinate 69,839,688 of OY998177.1, forward strand.
AGGTGCAGCCCGAATTATTCGACACGTTATATCGTTTCCTCTCTCCTAGATACGTATTGTCGTTTCCCTAGCTGCCCGTGAGACATAAATGGACCTAAATAAATCAAAAAGAAATGATCGCCGAGTATCCAAAGCAAAAAAGCACGGGAACTCTGAAAAGAAAGAACAGGTTCATAAGGCCGTAGGGTAGGGAACATCTGAAGATAATCCGCAGGCCACAAGGCCAGGATCATCAAAAGATATCTCTCAAGCTGATAGGCCAGGAACCACAAAATCTGTCAGGGTCAAAACAGTTGAAGAGGTGCTTGAAAGATGAAGAAATTAAGGCTGCAAAGCTATCTGGTATCTCCAAAGCCAAAATAGACAAACTGGTAAAAAAGGACAAGATTACATAAAATCTAAAGAGGCTGTAAGCAACGCCAACTTTATCAGATCTATCGAGAAGGCAAAGGAGATACAGCCGGAACCGGAAAAACAAACAACACCGACCTAAGGCCCGAAACGGCCCAGGTCAGATAGTTGTACACCGCCCGAAAGTCAAAGCAAAGGGAAAAGGCCAAAAACCCAAGATGTAACTTTCAGCGAAGATGTCGCTTCAATCAAGGTAGCGGCCATTAATACAGGATTCGCGGAGGTCAAGATGGATATGGATAAGCTTAAAGCAGTCCAAAAGTTATTAATGGTCGCATATGATGCTATCCCGGAGGGAGGATCACAGGTCCACTTCTGGAAGAGTACACATAAACTGGGCTTTCTAAAACTAACATGAGCGGATGACACAAGCGCAAGATGGGCGAAGGATATCATCGCGACTCTAAAGCCTTAGGAAAATGCATTCCTTACGCCACTAGTAGGCGAGAAGATACCAAAGTCCTGTACAACGTTGTCTTCATACCAGACGACGAAGAAGGAGAACGTCTTGACTCCAAAAGGATGCTTAACAGCATAAAGATAAGTAACCTTGGGCCCAGGACGGATCTCTGGAAAATCTGGGGAAGTAAACCCTCCAACGAGGGAGTCGTGTAGACCTTATCGATGGATCAGGAGTCCAAAGAAGAGCTTCACAAGATAATCACGAATCCTTTTGCTTGCCAGTGTGTTACGGGGGCCATAATAACTACTCCCACAGCTGTTATTGAAGTCTTGTTGTGTCTACCGCCACTACACATATTCCTATAAGGCGAGGCTAGATCTGTAATGCACAGATTGATACATAATCAACAGCACATGAGCCAGAAACATAGTGCGGATTATCTGAAACTAATCGCGGATCATAAAGCGGACCATGTAATGGGTAAACCCATTGATGCAGCGGTAACAAGATATAGCTTTAATAATAAATTCAAAATAACTATACAAGGCAGGGGAGACTGGAAAGGGGGTGTACCCATACAGGCGGAAGCTACATGGTATACGGATGGCTCAAAAACGTCGGAAGGTGTAGGAGCAGGAGTAGTGGGGCTAAAACAAGGGATAGCTTTCCCAGTAAGCCTAACAAAAGACGTCACAATTTTCCAAGCGGAAATGACGGCGTTACACTACTATGTGGAAGAAATCCTAAGACAGCAAATAACATATTGTTCAATTGCCTTCTTTATAGACAGTCAAGCGGAGCTATAGGCACTCGATTCTGTAGAGGTCAATCCTAAGCTAGTGTGGTATTGTGTGTGTGTGCTCTAAACAGGCTGGGCGACCATAGTAAAGTCACGGTGGTCTGGGTACCGGGTCCCGAATGTCATAAGGGCAACGAAAAGTCAGACAAAATGGCTAAGCAAACTGCGTCATTGCTATTCGTTGGACCGGAACCCTTCTGCGGCGTTGCAAAATCAGTAACAAAAGCGGCTACAAACAAATGGGTGGAGTATAATTCCAAGATATGGTGCAGGAATTCACCAGGCCAAAGACGAGCGAAATAGTTTATATTAGAACATCCGCCAAAATTCAGGCAGACCTGATAAGCAAAGACAGGAAAACTGTCAAAGATGTTGTGGATCTGTTAACGGGATATTGTAAGCTTAATAGTGTAATGTTTTTCTTATTCATTTAAACGTTTTTATTACGGGTGGAATTCATTTATACACACACGTTATGTCCACCAACTTAATTTATTTATTCACTAATTTATATTATATACACAGTATATTCACTTACAATAATTTATATAAACACTTCACTACTTAGACTATTTACTTGTTCGCTGTTTATATCACGAGATCACTTTATAAACTAAACTTCTCCCGTTGGTCGTTCCTTTATATATTAGTGCCTTTTTTACTAGATAATTGTAGATTGCGGCTTACACAAAAACAATCGACTCCCTGGAATTTTCTAGATAAGACTGGTCACAGAAACAATGTCTAGATAAGATAGTCACAAAAGAATCGTAAACAGTTCTACGAAATCACTGCGCACCCGCCAAAAATTTTAACTTTCATACATAGCTTAGGCAGAGTCGGATTCAGGGACTACACTATTGTGTTTTTTCGTAACATTACCTCCTCCTTAAATGGAAGTTCCTCCTGGAACTTTTGTGTAGCTGAGACTGTATGTTTGAATCGGCAACTGGCCCCATTTCTACTCTATCCGATCTTATAGAAGAAACAGGGCACCGTCTTCATCGGATACTGATAACGGGGGTTGTAGTTGCTAATTAATATCTGGACACTGGTATCTTGGAAGATCACCTCTACCATGTTCCTGATGACTCGCCAATCCAACTGGTTACCTGGTTACTCGCTATCTTAGGCATAGCCAGTTTCTTCACACTGGATTCCAACATACGGTCTCGGAGGTTTCGAAGTGCTTTCCACACATCGCGGTAGGTAGATCGATCTTGAAATTCATTTTTAGATACCACGTAGAAGACGTACCGCGAATTGTGTTTCAGTCTCAGTGTCTTGCCAGGGCTGGAATCTGGTCTTCAAGTTTTTCTAATTGCCCGAACTTCTTTCGAAAGATTTTGCCAACCCTCGTGCGTATTTGTTACTGGCGGAGATGTTATGTACTAGTGAGTACTCTTCCGGGAGCTTGAACAAATCTAGTCTATGTTCTGTAGTGACTCCATATTCAGCTTTCCCGGTCTCTCCGTATGCGCCCATAAATTCTTCGAAGGCTGGGTCAGACTCTTGTTGTAGATGGTTCACCCCTTCCTGTTTGTCATGGTCTTCTTCGAATGGCGCTAGTCGGTTTTGGTGAACTACTTTTGGTTTTCCGTTTGGATCTTGCTTATGCGATATATTACATCATTGACCATTTTCTTGATTAAGTATGGAACTTCCCAGGATTTTTGTAATTTTGGAGAAAACCCTTTTCTCCTCGTCGGATTGTGTAACCATACTTTGTCCTCTTCTTTAAAACCGCCTACTGTGGCATACGTGTCGTACCGACTTTTCGTTCTGTCGCTGGCAACTTGAAGATTTGTTCGAACTAATTCATGAATATCGTCCAGCCTTCTTCTCAATTAGATCACGTAGTCTTTTCCTGCTAGATCTTCTCCAGGCCGAAAGCCAAATTCCAGGTCACCAGGAAGACTTATTTCACGTCCAAACAGGATTTTCGCAGGTGTTTCACCCGTGGACTCATTGACGGCAGATCGATAAGCCAATGCGAATAATGAAAAATACTGGTCCCAATCTCTCTGATGGCTGGAACCTACTTTGGACAGGTATTTTTCAATAGTCCTGTTCATTCTTTCGACCATTCCGTGTAACTGTGGATGTAATGCTGTTGTCCTGGTCTTCTTCATTTCCAGCTTGTCGCAATTCTCCTGAAATAGATGGCTTTCGAAATTTCTTCCCTGGTCACTGTGAACTTCCAAGGGCACTCCATATCGGCTGATACATTCTTTCAGCAAAACATCCGCGTCAGTTGTGGCCTCTTGATTCGGGATCGCGTAAATTTCCACCCACGTTGTGAAATAATCCATTATAACCAGGATGTATTTACGACCATTTTCTGTCGTCGGAAATGGTACTGCGATGTTTGAAGCAACCCTTTCGAAAGGGCTTCCAACATTATACTGTTTCATAGGTGCCTTTCTCTTGCGATGTGGTTCATTACTCGTAGCATAAGTCGTACATTTCTAACACCAGTCCTTCACATCGTCGGAGCTGACTTCCCGATAGATTGTCGTGTAACTTCTTCAGTACCTCAGCTACTCTCGCTCTTGGGATAACTAGCTGTCTACTCATCTCTGAAACATCATCGTTTTCAAGGACTCTCTTCAACAGCCCTTCTTCCAGGACAAGGTAGTCCTACTGAGCCAAATATGCTTTGAGTGTCGGTGAAAATTTTGACACTTCTTGCCATGTAGGTCGCCGATTTTCTTCCTTCCATTGCCCGATCATCTTCAGGTGAAGATCATTCTCCTGATCTTCTCTGATCCTGGAGGGGGACCATTACTCGTTGACTACAGTAGTTCTTGAAACTGCAGCTTCCCTAGATTCCGCCTTGTTGCAGTGGGAGCATATCTTCACCAGTACTACGATGTCGTCCAAATAGACCAGGCATGTCTTCCAAGACAACCCTCTCAAGACAATCTCCATGAGTGTTTCAAATGCCGCGGGCACATTACATAGCCCAAATGGCATGACGTTGATTTGTCATAATCCAGATCCGGTGGTAAAAGCAGTCTTCTCTTTGTCTTCTGGGTCCATTTCCACCTGCTAATAACCAGACTTCAGGTCCTAGCGTATCGTCAATTTGAGGCAGAGGATAGCTGTCTTTCTTCGCCACGTTGTTTAGCTGGCGATAATCCACGCAAAATCACTTAGTTCCATCCTTTTCCTTGATGAGTACTACTGGAGACACCCATAGACTAGTTCTATTACTTTTTCTTCTGCCATCTCTCGAATTATTCTTTCAGCTTCCTCTCTCTTTGATCGTGGTAGTATTCGAGCTGATTTCCTAATTGGGTTGGCATCATCAGTATCGATTTTGTGTTTGACGGCTGATGTTCTACCAGTCTTTCCTCCTTTTGGTACGAAAAGGTCTCGGTACTGCAAGAGAAATTCTCTCATTCCCTTTTTTCCAGCTCGAATCAAGGATTGACCAGCTACTGATAACATCTGTTCGAATCTGGCATTAGGATTGTCAGTGGTCGTTGTTTGACGAACTATAGATGTCACTGGTATGCAGGATCCAATCCTGGTTTCCTTTTTGATGGTAACTGGGTAAACGTTCACGTTTATCACCCGTACTGGGATCTCTTTCTCCGACGTAAGCAATCCTTTTCCAATTAGTACTCCTTTGCCAACTTCTCCGTCGTGGTTCCTTGGCTCCATCATAACCAGTGTACCTTCCTCCATGATTCCCTATAGTCGTGCAACTATCATGGTTTCGCTTCGTGCAGGTAGAACGGTATCTTCCTGTACAGCTGCCAACACGCCGCTGCCTTCATATGGATGAAGGTATATCTCCTCGAAAACCACTTTGGTGGTTCTGTTTCTAAAGTCCAACTGGAAACCATGTAGATTCATTACGTCCATTCCCAGAATAACGTCTTCTTTAATGTCAGCTACTATTACCGTATGCGTGAACTTTTCTGCGCCAATTCCCAATTGGATTTGTATTTTCCCGTGAACGTTGGTACTCTCACCTTTGGCGGTTCGCAGTCGCAGTCTCGTTGGTAAAAGCTTCTTCTTCGAGTTTATCATCTCTGGTCGTATAATAGTTCTAGTTGCTCCAGTGTCTACCAGCAGAGTATATTTCTTGCCATTTACTTCGCCATCTACATATACACTGTCGTTGCGACATCTGAGAGAAGCTATCAGTATGAGAGGGTCTTTGAAACGATCATGGATCGGTGCTGCCGGTGTGACTGGTGTTCTTGGTTTGTAGGCACTGGGGCACTTACACGAACTGCGTACATACCATAGCTCGCCCCAATTCTAGCATATGATCTTTCTCGGCTTCTTGTCCATCATACTTTTGATCAAGCTGACGATCTGGCCAAACCTGTCCTCGTCGCCTTCTTCAAGGGCAGCTGTTAATCCGTCAACTAATGTTTAGGGATGGGCTAAACGAAGCGTCCTCTGAATATCGGGGTCGCAGTAGCCATCAATAAAGGCCTGGATGCCCAGACATTCCATCATGTTCTCTGGTGCTGATGGATAAGCAAATCGAACTAGTCGGGCAATATCGACTTCGTACTCTTAAAGGGTTCCATCACGTTTCACCTTCGGTTCTTCAGCTGGGATTGGTACAAATGTTCTAAATGTTCGTGACCGTATCGCATGTCTAACCTCTTCTTCAGCTGCTCAAGGCCATCCGTTTCTTCCAGAGGTATCGTCTGAAGTGCATCTAAGGCATGTCCCCGAAGCGCGATTCTTCAGTTCACTGCTTTCTCCTTATCGGACCAATTATTCACTCTAGCGGCTGCTTCAAACAGTTTTACGTAATTGGTCCACGACATCTTTCCATCGAACGTTGGGGCCTTGAGTCGGGTAAAACTGCCAATGTCTTCTAACTTAGGGTGTGTTTCTGGATTGCAAGGTTTTTTTTGCTCGGTCTTCTTTTCTTCCGCTGACGTGACTTGAGTTCTTATATCTGTCATCTTTCTTCTTAATTCCTTGATTTTCTCGTCCATCGTTGTCATTTTATTCTCGATATCGAATTTTAGGGACGATATTTTATTTTCGACGTCAGCAGCAATGTCATTTTTCATTAATAAGATATCGGCAGAAAGTTTGTCCATGTTAGTAGAAATGTCGTTCCTCATGGTTGAAATCTTCTCGTCCATATTAGTAGAAATATCGTCCTTCATAGCAGAAATATCGTTTTTCACATTCGTTGAAATCTTTTGGCAGAAATTGACGAGATTACGGTGGATGCCTCGTCATTGAACAAAAATAATTCTGGATCAAAGCAGTCATTTTCCAGTGCCACTTTAAGTCTTTCCACTAAATCACTTTTCTTACCGGACGTTTCCAACTCACGATCTTCCAATTCTGCTCTTAGTCCCGTCACTTTTAGGTCACATAGTCTCTTGGTCATGTTTACGTAGTAATTTATTTATAGTACCCCACACCTGACACCAATGTAATGTTTTTCATATTTATTTAAACGTTTTTATTACGGGTGGGATAAGTTTATACACACACGTTATGTCTACTAACTTAATTTATTCATTCACTACACTAATTTATATTATATACACATTATATTCACTTACATCAATTCATACAAACACTTCACTACTTAGACGATTTACTTGTTCGCTGTTCACTTTATAAACTAAACTTCTCCCGCTAGTAGGTCCTTTATATATTAGTGCCTTTTCACTAGATAATTCGAGATTGCGGCTTACACAAAAACAATCGTGTCCCTGGAATTTTCTAGATATGACTGGTCACAAAAACAATGTCTAGATTCAGGGACTACACTAGTGTGTTATTTCGTAACAATAGGCACCTAAAATTGATGGGGTTGACACAGGAATCCTTATGTAGATTCTGTCGATCTGCGGAAGAAACTGCGGAGCACATTTTATGTCACTGCGATAGTTAAACAAACACGCTGTTTTCGGCACTAGGCATGTTAAAGCCACTAACAAGGAATTATATGGAAGATTCAGTATCTAAGCTGACATACTTCATAAGAAGAATAAGGCTAGAAAATATAATCTAGATTTAGAGGGCCACAAAGTCGTAGTGGAATAGGCCGTAACCCACCTCAGTGAAATATATAAATATATCTATATATTCTTTCCAAATATGCAAATGGGACAATCCATTGTGCATTAGTAGATGCTAAAAATCCCGAGTTGCGCCATTAAAAATATGCTGACTATTCCGAAATTAGAACTGAGTGCAATATTACTGTTAGCCAAATTTAATCAAAATTTACGCAACTTTTTAGACAAAAAATTAATGCCAGTCTGTGAAAAAGACTGACTTGTATCTCCTCCGACTCTTGTACAAATAGTTATAATTAGTTTTACGTTGTACATAACATGTAAATTTTCAATTAGGTGGTGGCCGCGGGCAGTTTGTTCTAAAATACATTTTTTTCTCTGATGAAGCCACTCTTTTCTATCGAATTTAGAAACTATTGTCACAAGAATAGATATTATTTACTTTTCGTGTGCCTTCAGCATTCACAACCGCCTTTTGTATTTCAAAAAATATTGTCCGCGTGGCTTGGATCACCGTGATCCCTTGTAGGTCCCTATTGTAATCTTCAATGTTTATTGGCCTCGTTCGAAATATACTCTGCCACATTACCTCCCATAAAAGATTCTATAACAATTTGTATAACAATTGAGGCAAATTAGTTTTACTTAGAAAAGTAAATAGCAAGAAATTTATTGGTGGAATGAAGAAATCAATAGACAAAGAACAGAATGCAACAGACTCAGGAGGAAGTGAACGATAATCAACATACAAAACCCAGCTGGTACAACAGAAATAACCGAGAACTTGAAGGAAGCTAGGAGAAAATTAAAGAAACTAATAATAAAAAACAAAGTAATAGCTTGGGAAAACATGTGTAGTACTGTCCGTGGGGGAAATTCTCCAAAATAGTGATGGGAAAACTGAAATCCAAACCTCTGGACATACCCGCTGATCTCAAAAAACAGATTATAGATACCTTATTTCAGCAGCAAGGAAGAGTTAATTGGATACCTGAAGGAGGATTAGAGGAAGCAGCGCAAGAGGTTACACTGGAAGAATTAAAGAATGCAGCTCAAAAACTGAAAACTCGCAAAGCTCCGGGCCCAGATGGAATACCTCTAGAAATAACAAAACTTGCTATAGCTGAATACCCCAACAAAATTAAAGAAATTATGGACAGCATCATTAGGTCAGGAGTATTCCCAGCAGAATGGAAAGTTGGAAAACTAGTATTAATTAAAAAACCTGGTAAACAAGACGATGGCCCTTCATCTTACCGTCCCTTATGCCTTTTGGATACTATGGGGAAAATCCTAGAGCATATAAAAGCCGCTAGAATAGCTATCAAATTGGAGGAACGTGAAGATATATCTGAAATGCAATTTCGATTCAGAAAAGGTAAGTCTACGATAGACGCAATTGAACAAGTGGTGAAAGTAGCGGAAACGGAGATGAAAAAGAATCAAAGATCCAGACGCTATTGTGCCCTGATAACAATTGATATTAAAAATGCTTTCAATACAGCATCATGGAAACATATAGTTAGAGAACTTAGAAGACGGAAATATCCAAAATACCTCCGAGCACTGATAACCAGCTACTTTACGAATCGTAGGATAGTAGATGGAAATGGAGAGGAATATAGGGTTTCCGCAGGTGCCCCGCAGGGGTCCGTACTTGGTCCCCTTTTATGGAACATACTGTACGACGGAATATTACGCCTACAAACATCAGATAATGTTAAAATTATAGCCTATGCTGATGACCTAGCAGTAGTTGTTACCGAAAGAGTAGAAGAATGGCTAATGTTTACGGTAAATTTGACCCTAGAAATGGTAAGTAACTGGATACTAAGCCATGAATTGAAATTAGCGCCGGAAAAAACAGAGGCAATCCTTTTAATTGGAAAGAAACAACTTAGGACAAACGTAACGTTTAGAATTGAGGAGAAAATAATAACTCCGAGTGACAGCGTTAACTACCTGGGAGTGACCCTGGATACGAGCCTAACATATGGAGAGCACATAAAAAAATTACGATGAAGGCACAAAATACCATGGCGACATTGATACGACTGATGCCAAGAAAAGGTGGCGCTACATATGTGAAGAGAAGACTGTTAGCTGGAGTAGTGCACTCTATAATCCTGTACGCATCAACTACATGGAGTAAAAGCATAAAAATCAAGAGAAATCTGAGTCCCTTAGTAAAGTTGCAACGAACCATCGCCATAAGAATATATAGAGGATATAAAACAATACCTACAGGAGGGAGCCTAGTTATCTCCGGTATTATTCCTATCCGCCTACTAATAGAAGAACGAGAAAAGACGCAGGGCAAAAGCCGAGCGGAAAAAAATGAAGCTAGAGATAGAACACTTGCGATATGGCAAAACGAGTGGTCGAATTTTGATAAGGGAAGGTGGACTCATACACTCATTCCAGATGTAAAAACATGGTGGAAACGTACGCACGGCGATAAAAGCTACTATCTGACAGAAATACTTACCGGACATGGATGTTTTATGTTATACCTACATAGACTTGGACTCAAAGACAGTGCGGTATGTATGTATTGCCAGTCGCAAGATACTGTAGAGCACACCCTGATCGAATGCGATGAGTGGATAGAGTTAAGACGGGAAGTAGAAACAGTAATAAAAGCTGAATTGACTGTAGATAGCATGATTAACCTCATGATGAGCCAACAAGCATACTGGATGGCGATCTCAGGTATGGTAAAGAAAATAATCGAGAAGAAAGAAACTGTTAAAAGGAGGCGACTGGGAATATAGGAAATAAAGTATAAACAATGAGTACTAACATCAATACAACCACCTTGCCTGAAGTAATGTCTTTCGTCAGTCCCAGGCAAGGCCGCAAGGTTACCAGAGTAGAAAATTTTTTTGCCGGTAAAAAGCTGGCACTATCGGGCTACACATACAGCTCGAGGGGACTCAGGTCCTTTCGATCTGCGTGTGTGGCTTGGTGTCTTGTTGAAGATTTTTGTTAACACTCAAGAAAAAAAAACTACTACTACTACTCCCCATAGGAGCTGTGAGACCTTGCCGTGGTCGGGGAGCTTAGTAGCTCCTTTGCTTCGAGCCTGATGGAAAGAAACGGAAAGGAAATAGCATGTTGTAGGATTTGTACGTGTTTTATTGATGGCATAGGATGTGTCTTGCTAGAAGTATGCAGTGCTAGCCATCAGTCGTGAATGTTTCTTCAAGTGAATCGGCTCCACTCCAGTTTGAGTCAAGATCAAGTTGTGTCTCAGTAGTTTACTGAAGTAACTCTAGTAACTTATTTTACTATTCGTACTCTGTATGTCTCGTGAGTTTCTCTATTTGAGCTACACATTTTCAAGAATATTTTGCAATTCTTTTTCTAGGGATCTCGATTAGTCAACGAGTGATTATTTAACAGTAAGATTTCGCAACCGTAAGGAAATATTGTACAGTTAATAATAAGTGTTAATAGTGTAATAATTCTGACTAAATATAGTGTAATGTTTTTCTTATTTATTTAAACGGTAAACGGGTGGCATAAATTTTAAACACACGGTATGGCTACTTACTAATTTATTTAAACACTAAACTAATCACTAACACTTAATTTATATATACTCAACTAATCACTTAATTATATACACAGTATATTCACTTAAACAGTTCACTAATTTATATTCACTTATTTACTTGTTTATCTCACGATGTCAAATCATCAACTAAACTAAACTCTTCCTGGTCGGTCCCTTATATAATAATGCCTTTCTCACTAGATAATTCTAGATTGCCGCTTACTCAAAAACAATTTTCTTTCTGGCATTTTCTAGATAAGACTTGTCACAAAAACAATGATAAGATAGTCACAATCCCTGCGCGTCCGCCATAATTTTAACTTTCATACCTGGCTTAGACAGAGTCGAATTTAGGGACTATACCAGTGTGCTGTTTCGTAACATTACCCCCTCCTTAAATGTAAGTTTCTCCTGGAACTTTTGTGTAGCCGAGACTGGATGTTTGAATCGGCAACTGGCCCCATTTCTACACTTTCTGATCTTATGGAAATAGCAGGGCACCGTCTTCATCGGATACTGATAACGGGGGTTGTGGCTGCAAATTAATATCTGGACACCGGTATCTTGAAAGATAATCTCTACCATGTTCCTGATGATTCGCCGATCCAACTGGTTACTCACTATCTTAGGCATAGCCAGTTTCTTCACGCTGGATTCCAACACATTGTCTCGTAGGTTTCGAAGTGCTTCCCGCACATCGCGGTAGGTAGATCGATCTTGAAATTCATCTTTAGTTACCACGTAGAAGACGTACCGCGAATTAGACGGGCGGCCGGGAGAGTGAACAAATCTTGTTGTTGTTCCGAAGTGACTCCATATCTAGCTTTCCCGGTACCTCCAACAGCGCCCATAAATTCATCGAAGGTAGGGTCAGATACGTCTCGAATATGGTTTACTCCTTTCTCTAGGTCATGGTCTCCTTTGAATGGCGCTAGTCAGTTTTGGTGAATTACTTTTGGTTTTCCGTTGGGGATCTTGGTTATGCGATATATAACATCATTGATCCTGTTCTTGATTAAGTATGGACCTTCCCAGGATTTTTGTAATTTTGGAGAAAATTCTTTTCTCCTCGTCGGGTTATGAACCATACTTTGTCCCTTTCCTTTAAAACCACCTACTGTGGCCTGCGTGTCGTACCGACTTTTCATTCTGTCGCTGGCAACTTGAAGATTTTTTCGAATTAATTCATGAATATCGCCCAGACTTCTTTTCAATTGGATCACGTAGTCTTCTCCTGCTAGATCTTCTCCAGGCCGACAGCCAAATTCCAGGTCACAAGGAAGCCTCATTTGACGTCCAAACTGGATTTTCGCACGTGTTTCACCCGTGGACTCATTGACGGCGGATCGATAAGCCAATGCAAATAGGGAAAGATATTGGTCCCAATCTCTCTGATGGCTTGAAACTACTTTGGACAGGTATTTTCCAATAGTCCTGTTCATTCTCTTGATTATTCCATCTGACTGTGGATGTAATGCTGTTGTCCTGGTCTTCTTCATTCCCAGCTTGTCGCAAATCTCTTGGAATAGATGACTTTCAAAATTTCTTCCCTGGTCGCTGTGAACTTCCAAGGGCACTCCATATCGGCTGATAAATTCTTTCACCAACACATCCGCGACAGTTTTGGCCTCTTGGTTCGGGATAGCGTAAATTTCCACCCACTTTGTGAAATAATCCATTACAACCAGTATGTATTTGTCACCATTTTCGGTCGTCGGAAATGGTCCAGCGATATCTAAAGCAATCCAACATTGTACTGTTTCATGGGTGCCTTTCTCTTGCGATGTAGTCCATTACTCGTAGCACAAGTCGTACATTTCTTACACCAGTCCTTCGCATCATCGGAGCTGTTCATCCAATAAAACCTCTCACGAATTCGCTGGAGGGTTTTCTTCACTCCCAGATGACCTCCCGATGGACTGTCGTGTAACTTGTTCAGTACTTCAGCTACTCTTGTTCTCGGGATAACTAGCTGTCTGCTCATCTCGAAACCATCATCGTTTTCAAGGACTCTTTTCAACAGCCCTTCTTTCAGGACAAGGGAGTCCCACTGAGCCCAATACGCCTTGAGTTTCGGTGAAAATCTTGACACTTCTTGCCAGGTAGGTAGCCGATTTTCTTCCTTCCACTGCCGAAAATTATTTAGGCAAGGATCATTCTCCTGATCTTCTCTGATCCTGGTGGGTGACCATTCTTCATTGACTACTGTAGTTCTTGATACCGCAGCTTCCCTAGATTACGACTTGTTGCATTGTGAATAGTCTACAGGGCATGACCCTCTAGGCAAAGAGTTGGCTTTTCGGTGATTCACAACAGCTGGATGTTCACCCCTGTCTGATTTCCCCTGTGACTGGAGTTCTTGGGTTACAGGAATCTTGGGGCGCTTAGACGGACTGCGTACGTGCTCTAGCTCGCCACACTTCCGGCATTTGATCTTTTTCGGCATCTTGTCTGCCATACCTTTCAACAAGTTGACGATCGGGTCAAGTTTGTCATCGTTATCTTCTTCCTGCATGGTCCTACCTTTGTTGTGCCACGAGCTTTTCTTGGCTGCTTTGCATTTAAGAGGTTCTTATATTGCAGGAGTCGTAGGACGCTTACACGAACTGCGTGCATGCTCTAGCTCGCCACAATTACAGCACCTAGTTATCTTCGGCTTCTTGTCTACCATACCTTTCAACAAGTTGACGATCTGGTCAAGTTTACCATCGTCACCTTCTTCCTGTATGGTCCTACCTTTGTTGTATCCCGAACCAATGTTTTAGGATGGGCTAATCGAAGAGTCTTCTCCATATCGTGGTCACATAAGCCGTCAATAAAGGCCTGGATGCCTAAACATTCCATCATGTTATCTGGTGCTGATGGATAAGCAAATCGAACTAGTCAGGCAATATCCATTTCATACTCTTGAAGGGTTTCGTCACGTTTCCGCCTTCGGCTGGAATCTGTACAAATGTTCTAGATGTTCGTGACCGTATCGCATGTCCAACCTCTTCTTCAGCTGCTCGAAATCATCCGTTTCTTTCAAAGTTATCGTCTGAAGTACATCTAAGGCATCTCCCCGAAGCGCGATAGTTAAGTTCACTGCCTTGTCTCTATCGGACCAATTATTCACTCAAGCGGCTGCTTGAAATTATTTCACATAATTGGTCCACGACATTTTTCCATCGAACGTTGGGGCCTTGACTCGGGTATACCTGTCAATGTCTTCAAACTTATGTAGTGTTTCTGGCTTGCAAGGTTTCGTTTGCTCAGTCTTCTTCCCTTCTTTTGGCGTGCTTCGCGCTCTTGAATCGGCAGCCTCTTCCTCTGACTCCTTGATTTTCTCGCCTATCGTTGTAATCTTATTCTCGATTTCAGATTTTAGGAACGAAATTTCATTTTCAACGTCAGCGGCAATGTCGTTTTTCATTAATAAGATATCGGCAGATATATCGTTCTTCAAAGTAGAAATTTTCTCGTCTATATTAACAGAAATGTCGTTCTTCATAGCAGAAATATCGTTCTTTATAGCCGAAATATCGCTTTTCACATTCGTAGAAATCTTCTCTTCCATGCAAGAAATATCGTTCTTCATAGCAGAATTCTTCTCGTCCATGTTCTCTTCCATGGCAGAAATCTTCTCGTCCATGTTAGCAGAAATATTAGCAGAAATAGACGAGATTAAGGTGGAAGCCTCGTCAGTAAATAAAACGGGTTCTGGATCAAAGCCGTCATTTTCCAGTGCCACTTTAAGTCTTTCTACTAATTCACTTTTCTTACCGGACGTTTCCAACTCACGATCTTCCAATTCTGCTCTTAGTTCCGCTACTTTGAAGTCACATAGTCTCTTGGCCATTTTTACGTAGCAATTTATTTATATTATCCCACTTCTGATACCAATGTAATGTTTTTCTTATTTATTTAAACGGTAAACGGGTGGGATAAATTTTAAACACACGGTATGGCTAGTTACTAATTTATTTAAACACTAAACCAATCACTAATACTTAATTTATAAATACTAAACTAATCACTTAATTATATACACAGTATATTCACTTAAACAGTTCACTTATTTATATTCACGTATTTACTTGTTTATCTCACGATGTCAAATTATCAACTAAACTAAACTCTTCCTGGTGGGTCCCTTATATATTATTGCCTTTCTCACTAGATAATTCTAGATTGCGTCTTACTCAAAAACAATTGGCTTTCTGGCATTTTCTAGATAAGACTGGTCACAAAAACAATGATAAGATGTCACAATCGTAAACAATCCATGCGCGTCCGCCATAATTTTAACTTTTATACCTGGCTTAGACAGAGTCGGATTTAGGGACTATACCAGTGTGCTGTTTCGTAACAATAGTAATAGTGTCCGAATTGGTTTTCTTATTCAACTGCAAACAATAATAACTGGTGTTTTTAAATGAAACTCACGGTCTCTAGTTAATTCCACAATATAATAAAAGTTATTGAAAATTCTAAAAAATTGACAATTGTTTCGATAAATCAATATCATCGTCAGAATGACAGAAGTTACATTTCATTCTGACGATGAAATTGATTTATCGAAACAATTGTCAATTTTTTAGAATTTTCAATAACTTTTATTATATTGTGGAATTAACTAGAGACCGTGAGTTTCATTTTCCACGAAGTAAGGGTCGAGACAGTTAATTTCAATAATAACTGGAACAGTACACTAAATATCACTGTACGTGCACATACGTACACGGACAGTATCATGGAGTCAGGGTGTAATATCTAAACACTAGAATTTTAGAAAAATATTTAATATTTACAAATAAAAAATACATAACCTTAAAAACTATTGAGCCCCCAACAATCTTTTAATCAAATCTCTACCAGTATTTTGGATAATGTCGTTAATGGCTACCTGCAGTATTCTTTGAATCAAACTTTCTGCTATAGCCGGCTGTCCCTGGTCAGCCATAGATATGGTACTATATGTCTGACGTCTTGATGCAGTATTTGGCATTATGTTAGGAGGATCTCCATTTTTCATACTTTGATTACTACTTCTCCATAATTGTCTTAGATTATTTATTGTATCCATACTGACATTGAGTGATGAAAGTGGTATTTTCAAATTACGCTTAATACTTGTTTCAACTTCTGTAGTGAGATTTGTTATGTGTTTCTTTTGAGTTCCAAATTTATTCGAATTCGTGGTGTCGCTGCTTTCTCCATTTATTTTTATATTTAAATTTCGATTGAATAATGAAGATAGATCGATAGGATTATTTGAGTTCGTACTATTTTTGGATTCAGATGCTACCAAAGTAGTATTTGTGTCATAATTTTGTTGTATTTCAGAATCATTATAGTTGAAAGTGAGATTGCCATTAGAAATATTAGGATTTGTACTATTTTTTATTTTAGCATATTCTAGGGGGATTTTCGTTCTAAATTCATTAAAATTGCTTGTTTCATTTTTGTTATCATTGAAATGTCGACCATATACTGAAACAAGGTCATTCGGAATATTCAAATTTGTATTATTTTTGATTGTAGCAAATGCTATTGTAACGTTTGCTTTGTGGTCATTCTGTGTTTCTAATTTATTAAATTTTGAAAAATTGTGGTGTGTTTCATCTTCCCTATTAGTGAAATTTCGGTCAAATACTAAAAAAAGGTCGTTAGGAACATTGACATTAGGAGAATTTCTGCTATCGGTATCTATCATATCAATATTTTTTTCAAAATGCTGTGTTTCAGATTCATTAAATTTCAAAGTGGGGTTGTCTGTTTTATTTTTTTTATTATTGAAATTTTTATCAAATGTTGAAAGTAGGTCGTTTTGAATATCAAAGTTGGTAATATTTGTGCTTTTAGTAATTTCCGCGGTATTATTTATTTCAAGATTATTTTTTGTTCCCAATTCATTAAATTCCCAAGTGGAGTTGTACGTTTCATTGTTTCTATTATTGACATTTGAATCAAATATTGAAAGAACGTCATTGTGAACATCAAAATTTGTTATATTATTGCTTTTAGCATCGTCCACAGTCTTATTTATTTCATGATTATTTTTTGTTTCAAATTCATCAAATTTTGAAGTTCCATTTTTTTTATTATTGAAATTTTTATCAAATGTTGAAAGTAGGTCGTTTTGAATATCAAAATTGGTAATATTTGTGCTTTTAGTAATTTCCGCGGTATTATTTATTTCATGATTATATTTTGTCCCCAATTCATTAAATTCCAAAGTGGAGTTGTACGTTTCATTGTTTCTATTATTGACATTTGAATCAAATATTGAAAGAACGTCATTGTGAACATCAAAATTGGTAATATTATTGCTTTTAGTATCATCCACAGTTTTATTTATTTCATGATTATTTTTTGTTTCAAATTCATTAAATTTTGAAGTTCCATTTTTTCTATTATTGAAATTTTTATCAAATATTGAAAGTAGGTCGTTTTGAATATCAAATTTAGTAATATTTTTGCTTTTAGTAATTTCCGCAGTATTATTTATTTCATGATTATTATTTGTCCCTAATTCATTAAATTCCCAAGTGGAGCTGTATGTTTCATTGTTTCTATTATTGACATTTGAATCCAATATTGAAAGAATGTCATTGTGAACATCAAAATTTGTAATATTTTTGCTTTTAGCATCGTCCACAGTCTTATTTATTTCATGATTATTTTTTGTTTCAAATTGATCAAATTTTGAAGTTGAGTTGTCGGTTTTATTTTTTCTATTATCGAAATTTGGATCAAATATTGAAAGTGAATCGTTTTGGATATCAAAATTTGTTATATTTTTGCTTTTAGTAACTTCCACAGTATTATTTTTTTCATGAATATTTTGTGTTTCAAATGCATTAAATTTCGAAGGGGAGGTGTCTGTTCCATTTTTTCTATTATTGAAATTTGAATCAAATATTGACAGAAGATCGTTGTGAATATCAAAATTTGTAATGTTATTGGTTTCAGTATTATTTATTTCATGATTATTTTTTGTTTTAAATTCATTAAATTTCGAAGGGGAGTTGTGTGTTTTATTTTTTATTTTGTTAAAATTTCTATCAAATAACGGAAGTAGGTTGTTAATAATATTAAAATTTGTAAAATTTTTGTTCTTAGCTGCGATATTTGTTTTGTAATTCTTAGAATTAATTGTGGTAGGTGTTTTTCTATTGTTGAAATGTCTGTTAAATACTGCAAGTAGGTCGTTAGGAATATCAAAGTTTTCGATCTTAGTTACTCTTACTGTATTATTTATTTCAAGATCATGTTTTGCTCCCATTTTATTAAATTTATTTATTCTATTATTTCTATTATTGAAATTTCTATCAAATACTGAAAGTAAGTTATTGGGAATATTAAAACTTGAAATATATTTATTTCTAGCATCTTCTAATTTATTAGTATTCAATGTTTTATTTATTCTATAGTGTAAATTTCGGTAAAAATCTAAAAGTAGATTGTTGTGAATATTAAAATTTATGATATTTTTACTTTCACCGGAAGTACCGTTTCTTCTACTATTAAAATGTGGTTGCAATATCGAAAGATTATTAGGAATAGTTAAATTAGTAATGTTCACAAAATTGTAAATACTACTTTTGTTTTTGGTAGTTTCGTCCTTATTTATTGTCTCAATTCCATTAAAATTTGAGGAAATATTATTTATCAAATTGTTATTAATAGTTTGTTTAGTTTTCCGATCAAATAGTGAAAATGAATCCTCAGCACTCGTTGAATTTTCAGAATCTAGATGAGTACTTGAAATAGTAAGTGTTGTTGATTTATTGACATTTATATTTTCATTACTATTCTTCATCGGTGTTACGGATGATTTTTGTACTGATTTATCTGAAACGTTTTTATTAAAATCGATTATACCTTTATTTGTGTTCAAATAAGTAGATACCTTTAAATTTTTTTCACTTAAATCATCGTCCAGTGGCTTAAAGTCTACTTGATCTGTATGTTTATCTCTTTCTGCTACCAAATACAAATCTTTTAACAATGTCAATTCAACTCCAGTACTGTGATTGTCTATTTTACCTAATGGATATTTATCAGCGACTATTGCTTTGTTATTTTCGTACATTCTTCTTTTATCTTCGGGGTTAAGCTTATCATATATTTTCCTGCTTACATCTAACCAGTCTGCTATAAGCAAAGTATTCGGTTGTAGATGTAAAGGAGCTGGAGGATTTTCTGGATCCGGTTCACTTAAAAAATTTATATTATCTTCAGTTTTGTAAGACAAAGTGTTTGCTACAGATTTAGATGGAGCTGATTCTTCGACTTTGGATAAACTTGTTGTAACGGCTAATGTCGTATTGGATTTTGTTTGATTTAATAAATATTCTAGATTGTCGAAATTCGGTAAAGGTATTACGTGATTGTTAACAGGTATTTCAAAACCTGGACGTTCTTTTTCGGGTGGAATAAGGTCTCTCAAATTCGTTGACGGTGTAACTGCTATTGATGATTCATCTGAAACTACAAGAAATATTAAATAATAATATAATACTATCACTGACTATTTACTGACATCTATTGTCGTATTACTGGAATTAAATATATCATTTGGTTCTATCTACTGACCACAATTCGATATTTCATCATAACACAGTTCTATATAAAAGAGGTCCGAATAACAGAGTTCTAATTGCGTGTAGATAGAACTCTGCTATTATAAGGTGTTGTGCCGTTAAATTGTCAACTATGAGGAGCATAACCTTACAATAACAATTATGTCTGACAATTCAGATGTCAGTTAGAGTTCGGAATAAAATATTGATCATCGTCTCCAATATAATTTTCAAGCTCATAGAAATCAATACTAAACTTTTTACAGTCAATAATATGGAGACACGAACATCAAAAATTATAAAAATGGGTGAGTTGGTTATAATAGTGTAATAAATAATTCAAATGTTGAAGAATTCCTACTCAAACAAACTTTTTTAGCAATGATTGTATCTCTTGGTCAAGGAGATACAGAAGTCGAAAATCGGATAGATGCAAAAAGAGTACTATCTTATTTAACTGAAGTGGGTGATGATGGTTTCTTGTCGTCAATCATTTTCAATCCCTGTTCAATAAGATTTTTATCCGGAAATCTCTGAACCGACGTGTATAGGTACCTACTGTTAATTATAACTGAACTGAAAAAATAGGGACGAGGCCGAAAGAGATACTGGGGACGATTATGACATTAATATGGTGGTTGAACAGGAGATATTGGATAATAACATCGAAACAGAAAAAGATAATGAGAAGTTCAAAAAGCGAAACTCTATTAAGAGGTTACGTAATCCTCAACATTGTAAAAGCAGAGTGTTAAAGAGTATTTGAGTGTTCGAGGAAAAAAAGTTCCTGAAAGAAAGATAAGTACTCGTAAAGATTGCAACAAAGTATGTAAATTCAATTGCTTAAAAATATTGGAGAAACAGACAGAAAATCATTATTTGATTTTTATGACAATCTGAACCAAAATAAGAAATATTTATAATTAAGGAATTCAACAAAAGAGTATAAGAAATCTCGTGTGATGATCCCAAAAGACACTATTAGATTTAATTAGATGTAACTAGATTTTAATTTCAAATCTTGCTAGCGGCCAGTGAACTGGAAGGTCACTGACAAGGTGTAGTAAGGTTATTAACAAACTGAGGAATCACGACCGTTTTGTAAATATATTATTGACGCGTCTTAACAATAAATAACAAGGTCCACGAAAAGAACATCGACTATTGATGTTTTGGTTTAACAAGGTATTTATAGAATTTCCTATATCAAAGAAAGAGATCATTTCTCTATAATTATCAATGTTTATAGTGTAAGTTAGCCATGGTCAGTAATTTGTATACGTAGTGTTAAATATAGTATCCCAGTGACTTTTAATAAACAATGGTATTTATTTAACCCCAAATGAAATGAAAAATGGTAAGTGTCTCCCGAACATTAATGGTTTGATGGTTTAACAAGTATATACAAGGGGTACTTGCTAAATAACCACCACATAGCGATCCTGCAAACTAAATGGTAATAATCCTACAAACTAAATGGTAATGATCCTGCAAATTAAATGGTAATATTCAATAATATTCCTGTAAATAGTCCTACCTACTGATGGTAATCCAAACGAGCGAAGGTATATGGTCTTTTATTTCAATTTTGGGCTTAGGAGGAGCAGAACTATGGGTGGTGCACCTACTAAGCAAGAGGTACAAGAAATTGGTACGATAAACAATAATTTCACAGTGCAGCAAAATCATTTTGCAACACAGATAATGGTCTTATTGTACATAATAACGGTAGCGTTAATTCTAAAATTCATGTGGTCCCTATGGAAAACGCATCGAAGGGCATTAAAAGGAGACATCAACCGAGGGATAGCAGCGAAGCAGACGTCAGGAACTTTGACTGTATAAAATTGTAAGTACTTATGCACTCCATTTTTATGAACGAATGGTAGATCTTGTTAATGCCAATAACGTGGGAAGATTTCGAAGATAAGCTAAAGGCAATCGTAGAAGAAATAAATAAACAGGGAAAAAGGGTTTTGAAAAAGGAAACTCCTAAAAATCCAGATATGCACATTGAAGTAGTTAACGGTATAATAATTTTGCTAAGTTGATAGGTAAAAATTGGAAAAACTTAAGTTTAGTACAACAAGAAAGTTCTAAAAATTATTCGTATAAGATTAGGAATAAAACTTTTAGAGCATTTCAAGCGCTAAATTGTACTGCTAAAATACCTATTATAACTGAAAGGGATTATGATAGAGCTGTAAAAAAACTTAAGCCAAAAAAAGCAGCCGGAGTGGATAGATTTCCTCCTTATGTCTTGAAAGGTTGTAGTGAATTTGTAAAAGTACCTCTATTGCATATGTTCAACATAATTGTCACTACCTCGACTTTCCCTGAAATATGGAAAGTATCTTCCTACACTCCAATATATACTACAGAGAAATATCAATTTTGTTTTTTTGTGTGCTTTCTAAGCTCATGGAGCAGATTTTGCATTTTTTTAACAATCATTTTAGGAATATGGTAGTAGACGAACAACATGACTATATGTCAGGACGTTCCATCAATACAAACTTAATACTATTTTCTAAATCGGTAAATCAAGCTTTTGCAAAAAGATCGCAATTAGATGTTATTTATACCGATTTTCAGAAAGCCAGAGTAAACCATGACATTCTATTGCAAAAAATGAATCAGTTTGGATTTTTAAACAATTTAATTAGACTTTTCAAAAGCTATTTAAAAAATAGGAAATTTATTGTTAGATATCAAGGAAACACATCAGGAAAATTTTAAGTTAATTCAGGAGTTCCCCAAGGGTCAAATTTAGGGCCATTACTATTTCTGTTGTACATTAATGATTTATCCAAGTGTATACAATATTCTGATTTTTTATTATTTGCGGATGATTTTAAGGTGTTTATGATAATTTCCACAGTTAGAGACTGTATAAAGTTGCAAAAAGATTTAAACAATATAAGAGAATGGAGTATAAAGTAATATTTGACTACATGATGAGCTCAGATCCATTAAGCCGAGTGAATGAAGTTAAGGATTTAGGAGTGTTGTATACTAGTAATTTCTCTTTTACCTCGCATATCAATAAATGCGTATCAAAAGCCTATCGAATGTTAGGATACATTTGGAGGCATACTTACTACTTTTCAGATAAAAAAACAATGTTTCTTTTATACAATACATTATTAAGACCAACGTTAGAGTTTGCCTCAATATTGTGCGGAGAACAAGCACAAGTATAATTAGAAATGGTAGATGGCCAGATTATACAACAGTGCGGACATCCAGACTGCGAGAAGGATTTAACATTTTATCTTTGAGTAACAGACGTAAACTAATAATCATGATTTTATTGTATAATATTATTAAGGGCATTTGCACTTCCAGTAGACTATTGTCGATAATACCATTTTTAGCTCCCCAAAAACTGATAAGGCATACCCTTCTATTTGGAAAACTAAATGCATCTTCTTCTTTAGATGCCATACTTAGACTGGCAAATAATATTGACAGAATGATGCATATAAATTGGGAAATATGCCTTGGTGGGTTTAAAAAAGAGATGAGATATATAACCACTTAAAAAACTGTGAAGTAAAGCTAAGCATGTATGTGGAATTTTGTCATCTTTTCGCTAATTGAATATTTTACTTCTGTTTAATACAAATATTTATAAGAGGATTGTACATATATTTTTATTATTTTTCTGTTTAATAGAAATTTTTATATGAGGATTGTACATATATTTTTATATAAGTATTTTAAATGAAACTCACTGTTTCTAGCTAATTCCACAATATAATAAAAAATGTTAAAAATTCTAAAAAATTGACAATTGTTTCGATAACTAAATGTCATCGTCAGAATGACAGAAGTTACATTTCATTTGATGCCTACCTGATGTTTAGTAGTTATTTTTGTTTAGACCAAGAAGTGACCTAACTTGTGATTGACTTAATATATGTTAATAGAAAAAAGAAGAAGATGTGATATTACAAATATTGAAGCTTAGATATTATTAGCCCTATGGTGATATCCTGGATATCATTTTTCCAATTATTGTACATTCAAAACTCAGGTTCCAATTACATCCAGTAGAATTTGACTGTTTAGATGACAAAATCAGAGAAAGTGTCAGCACGATGGAACATAAGAAATTTAAGAGGCAAGAACGAAAGCCACAAAAACTTGAACACACACAACACAGAATTTACTCGAAACATCATAAAACTGTAAGTACCTACATATCAACACACTTTGCACCACGATTTGAAAACCTTTCAGACACTAATTTTATAGATAGTGAAATAGAAATTTTAAATAAAGGTTTAAAGTACAGCATACCACCAAAATTTACGAATAATATGGAACAAATTATAGCTACAGAGTCAGAAATAGCTTTAAAATCTAATTCAAATAATTTTCTTTATGAGAAATTAAAAACTGCCAATTTAATCAAAAATATTGAAGTTGAACGACAAACAAAAAATGACATTACAGTTTTAAGTGCAATCAAAAAGAAAGTAGAGGATAATAACCTAACAGTTACAAAATCTGACAAGGGGAACATAACTGTCATATTGACAACTGAAGATTATAATTCAAAGATATATAACTTTATTGAATCTAGCCATGTAAAAGTTCTTAGAGCCAACCCAACAAAAAAGTTTTCTAATAATATAAAGGATATTGTTAATAATTCAAATTATCTTTTAAGCGATTACGAAAAGAGGTCTATCGTACATAAGAATCCTCATTGTCCACAATTATATGGAACCATTCAATTACATAAAATAACGAAACCAATTAGACCTGTAGTTTCTTATGTTAATACTCCTAATAATATATTGGCAAAGAGGCTTAACAATATACTTAATAGTTACGGATATGCATCTGAATACTCAATTAGAAATTCAATAGAACTAATCAAAAAAATGAAAGCAATCAACTTGCAAGATAACTATAAGCTTATTTCATTTGATGTTACTAATATGTTCACTAAAATTCCTCGTAAAGAATGTCTAATACTTGTAAGAAAATTATTTGAAGATAAAAATATTAATCCAGGAATAATATCAGATATACTTAATTTATTTGATGTATGTATTAATCAGAATTATTCCACTTTTGACAATAAGATATATATTAAAAATGAAGGTTTACCAATGGGAAACCCTAAATCACCTATTTTGGCAAACATTTTTATGGACAGTTTAGAAAGAAAGATTTTTAAAAGTAATATTTCAAAAAATGTTTTATTTTGGTATAGATATGTAGATGTCATATTAGCTTGTTTTATGGGTAGTGAACGACAATTAGATGCATTTTTCAACCACGTTAAAAACTTACACCCAAAAATTAAATTTACATTAGAAATTGAAGAAAATAGCTCAATCAATTTTCTTGATTAAAAAATTCAAGGAGTTAATAATGTACTTGATTATTCCATTTACCGAAAACGAACATACACTGATGTGACAATTCCATATAGTTCCAATCACCCCATGTCACATTAACTAGCGGCATATAATTCAATGATACATACATTTTCAGTTGCTATGAACAAATGTAATTTTGATAGAGAAATTAACACAATTAGACAAATAGCAACATCCAACGGTTATCCATTGCATATGATAAATAAGCTAATTAATAAAAAAGAGGAAGGAGTGGCATTACAACTAATGATTCCTAAACAAACTGAAGAAATAAAAACTCATAAAACCATTACATATGCAGGAAATATTTCTAATTATATTTCAAAGATAATATCTTTAGCAACGAATACAACAATTTCTTTTAAAGCAGAAAATAACGTAAGTACAATATTGTTAAATGTAAAAACAAAAATACCAGCATTAAAGAAATCAGGTATATATAAACAAAAATGTCCAGAATGTAATGCTGTCTATTTGGGTCAGACCCTTAGAAATTTTGAAATCCGATACAGCGAACACTTACGAGCATACAAAGTAAAACAACCAGATAAACCCCACTACGCAAAACATCTACTTGACACCAATCATTCATTAACACCTAACACAGAACTAGAAGTACTACATATTTGTGATAAGAAACAAGAACTGGATTTCCTTGAAGAATTGGAAATTAGAAGACATTCAAGAAACCCACAATATGAAGTCGTCAATGAACAGATAAATCTAGGGAGTTCTCCACTATTAAACTGTCTTCTTAAGTGATAATTGTAAAGATCAACAAATATAGTTTTCCTGGTTTTCTATATCATTGCACAGTTATACTGATCTTAATTGGGAAAATGATATCCAGGATATCACCATAGGGCTAATAATATCTAAGCTTCAATATTTGTAATATCACATCTTCTTTTTTCTATTAACATATATTAAGTCAATCACAAGCTAGGTCACTTCTTGGTCTAACCAAAAATAAATACTAAACATCAGGTAGGCATCAAATGAAATGTAACTTCTGTCATTCTGACGACGATATTTAGTTATCGAAACAATTGTCAATTTCTTAGAATTTTCAACATTTTTCATTATATTGTGGAATTAGCTAGAAACAGTGAGTTTCATTTAAAACACTAACATTAGTAGATTCCACGAAGTAAGGGTCGAGACAGTTAATTTCGTATATTTTTATTTTCATTGTTTTGTCATTTTATATTATATTCAATTGTGTTCATGTAATAAGGTTGTAAAACCTGTTTGAACTTAAATAAATAAATAAATTAGTCAAGAAAATCTTTACCAAGCACTTCAGAATTACAATTAGATTTTTATGGAAACAAGGGCCAAAACAGCATAACCTTCAATGTTTTCCAAAATCGGCAATATACAGCTTGGCTAACGTAGGTAGACACCTGAGATGTTGATGCGCCGTGGACAAGCCAGCCCCACTACCTAGTAAATGCAGACAGCTCATTATTAAATAGTATTCGTGCACTTCGTATCGTTGTTATAGTCTCAGATAAAATATGAAAATATTTTAGTTTGTATATTATTCAAAAGTAATTTTGCCAAACAAAATACCGTTTATAAGTAAGGTGAAAAATAAAGTATTAACATGTCAAAGTCATGAAATTATAAACAATGTATTACAGTTTTTTAAACAACAAGCAGAAGCTGGACTCCTATAATGAACAGGGGTATGGTCAATTTTTTAAAAGATTCCTAAAACTTCTATTAATCTTAAGGTATCACTTCTTCTTAATGTTTTAAACAATTGAAGCCTTTGTAGCAAAAAGCTAATAACTCTAAAAATATCAAATGAAAAATTTATTTAACTTTTAACTATACTGTATTAGGTTAGGTTGGGCTGTTTAATTTATTTTGAACATAATATTTTTTATAATGAATACCAATCTGTAACAACAACAAAATAAAACCATTCCTTTATTCATTTTGAAACGCAAAATTTAAATGTTGTCCAGGTTCAAAAACATGTTGCTGCAGCCACTGGTGTGTCTTAAAACAATTAAGCGAATTGAAATTGAAGGCAACAAGGTTGATACTGGTGAAGTACCGATGTTTTCAACACCCAATAAGAAGAGAAATTCGAGAAAATTACCAGTTGCACTTAATGAACAGGATCATGCTCTTTTATGCAAAACAATCATAAACTTTCATGCTACAGAAAAGTGCATACCAACTTTAAAGTCAATCCATAGAAATGGACTATCCGGGAAGTAAGGAGAGATTTGTTAAAGATATCCATAAGACGGGGTTTCGTTGGCGTAAAATGAAAATTAAACGTCCAATCTTAATGGCACGGCAATCCATTCGATATTTTAGAATACAATTTCTAAGACGAATGCAGTTATATAGAGAAGAAAAGCGTCCTATTGTTTACATGGATGAAAATTACATTCATTCTTCTCATACTAATTTGAAAGGATGGAATGACTCAACCAATGGTGGACAAAAAAATCTATTTCCAAAGGTGCTCGTCTTATAATAGTTAATGCTGGAGGTGAAATAGGCTTCGTACCCAATTCATATATTAGGTGGAAGGCGATTATCACAATGATATGCATTTTGCAAATTACAAAAAACTGGTAACTGAAAAATTAATACCTAATTTACCAACCGGAAGTGTAGTTGTTATTGATAATGCGTCCTATCACAACAAATTAAAAGAGACATTACCAACCTCTGCAACAAGAAAAAGTGATTATGCAGGAATGGTTAAGTTCCCGAAACATTCCATTTCACGAAAAATGTACAATCTAGAATTGTATGCTCTCATGGAAGTAAAAGGTACATGACTTGAAATTGATGATCTTTTTACCTGTAAGGGCCACAGCGTATTAATATTGCCCCCTTACCATCCCAATTTGAATCCAACTAAATTGGTATGGGCAGCACTGAAAGAATATGTTGTTAAGAAAAATGTTACGTTTTCTTTCCAAAATGGCATAACTTACTGTGATGATCTTTTTAAGCAATTTACTGTTGAAGAGTGGAAAAAGCGGTGTGACCGCGCGAAGCGTTTTGAGCAAAAATTTATGGAAAGCGAACCAATGATTGAGATAATTGTTGAAGAGTTGATTATAAATTTAACTAGTGATTCTGATACAAGTTCAGCGAAAATTATGAATATTCTGTTTTTTCAGTTATTGAAGAACTTTTCCACAGAAATGAACCATCTACAAGTGAAGGAAGAATTTGACTAAAATGAGGTTTCATTGAATTTGTAAAGTTTGGTTTTATCACCTGTGGGTTCTGATAGTAAATCAAACTTTTTAATATTTTAAAATTAGCAAGCCATTCATAATTATTGTAAATAATTATAATTAGGCTTTATTTTGAATTACATTCAATTACCCTTTTTTGTCTAATAAGACTTCTCGATTTTTTTCATTTCCTCTCGAATTTTTACGATTACTTTAGTTGTGTGACCTACTGATATTACTTTTCCGCCCAACCTATCTAATATGCGAGAAGAGTATTGGTTTACCCCAAAAGAAGTTGGAATTTTGAAAAACATTTTTGAGTTATTTTTTCGTTTTTTCAGCTAGAGCAACTCGAACGGTTTTTAGAAAATAAATCCTGTGTGTATGTCGTCGTCGTCGTCGTCGTTGTCGTCGGCCACTTTTCGTTACATGTCTTGTTAGCACGATACAGCCTCCGGCGTGCAACAAGTCACCAATTTTATGATTGCATATTGTTAAGGACATGTCACAGATGAACCCTATTGATTTTCAGCTCACCAGAGCCAGTACAACGGGTGCTATGATACTTGAAGTACGACTTTTTTGTAATTTTTTGAGAAATTTCAGTTTGTTAGCACGATACAGCCTCTGGAGTTCAACAAGTCACGAATTTTATGATTGAATATTATTCAGGACATCACACAGATGAACCCTATTGATATTCAGCTGACCAGAGTCAGTACAACAGGTACTATAGTACTTTAAGTACGATATTTTGTTGAGGGCGTCTTATACATGAACCGTATTGATTTTAAGCTCACCAGAGCTAGTACAACGAGTTCTATGGTACCTGAAGTGCCACATTTTTGGTCCTTTTTGGAGAAATTTCAGTTTGTTAGCCCGATACAGCCTCCGGAGTATATACAAGTGACCAATTTTATGATTGAATATTATTCAGAGCGTCTCAAAGATAAACCCTATTGATATTTAGCTCACTAACGATAGTACAACGGGTGCTATGGTACTTGAAGTACCAAATATTGTAATTTTTGGAGAAATTTCAGTTTTTTAGCACGATACAGCCTCCAGAGTGTATAAAAGTGACCAATTTTATGATTGAATATTGTTCAAGATGTCTTACATATGTACCCTACTGATTTTCAGCAGACTAGAACGAGTACAGCGGGTCCTATAAATCCAGATATACTACATTTTTGGTTATTTTTGGAGAAATTTCGGTTTGTTAGCACGACTCATCCCCCGAAGTGTATACAAGTGACAATTTTATGATAGAATATTGTTCAGGGCATGTCACAGATACGGAAAAGTTAGTTTTAATATTTAAAACCGTTTATTTTTTGTCGATTTTATATTGCAGAACGGAAGTTTACCTTACCATTATATCAACAAAATAATCATAAACATATTTTAAAAATAGCAACGAAATCTGCAGTAGTTCCAAACATGTTTCACCGACTGTACTTTCCCAAAATAATGAGTTATTGTTCTCCTTTACACAGCTGAGTTCTCTGTTTATCTTTTGCGCATTTCATGGGTCTTCCTTCGTTTGCCAAGCTGAACATTTGTCTAGTATAAAAAATCGACAACAAAGGGAGTATCCGTTATGTTGAATTCCCAATTTCCTTTTTGAAACTTAAAGTTTCAATTTATGTGACAGCAAATTTGACAACTGTTTTCAACCTTCTTACAAAAGTAGTCGCCGAACTTTGAATTATGTATAGATTTAATTTTATAATTCGTTGTATTGTTACTTTTCCGCCCAACCTATCTAATATGCGAGAAAAGTATTGGTTTTACCCACAAAAAAGTTGAAATTTTGAAAAAAAAATTGAGTTATTTTAACGTTTTTCACCAAGAATAACACGAGAAAACGGTTTTTAGAAAAAAAATCCTGTGTGTATGTCGTCGTCGTCATCGTCGGCCACTTTTCGTTACATGTCTTGTTAGCACGATACAGCCTCCGGAATGCAACAAGTCACCAATTTTATTATTGAATATTGTTCAGAACATCTCACAGATGAACCCTATTGATTTTCAGCTCACCATAGACAGTACAACGGGTGCTATGGTACTTGAAGTACATTTTTATCATTTTTTGAGAAATTTCAGTTTTTTAGCACGATACAGCCTCCGGAGAACAACAATTCACCAATTTTATGATTGAATATTATTCAAAATATCTCACAGATGAACCCAATTGATTTTCAGCTTACCAGAGCCAGTACAACAGGTGCTATAGTACTTTAAGTACGACACTTTTGTCATTTTTGGAGAAATTTCAGTTTGTTAGCACGATACAGCTTCCGGAGTAAATACAAGTGACTCTTTTTATAATTGGATATTATTCAGACCGACTCAAATATGAAGCATATTGATGTTCAGCTCAGTAAAGCCAGTACAACTAGTGTTATGGTACTTGAAGTACCAAATTTTTGTCATTTTTGGAGAATTTTCAGTCTGTTAGCACAATACAGCCTCCAGTGTGTACACAAGAGACAAATTTTATGATTGAATATTATTGAGGGCGTCTTATAGATGAACCGTATTGATTTTAAGCTCACCAGAGCTAGTACAACGAGTGCTATGGTACCTGAAGTGCCACATTTTTGGTCCTTTTTGGAGAAATTTCGGGATGTTAGCACGATACAGCCACCGGAGTGTAAACAAGTGGCCAATTTTATAATTGAATATTTTTTAAGATGTCTCACAGATGTAGCCTATTAATTTTCAGCTGACTAGAATGAGTACAGCGGGTCCTATAAATCCAGATATACTGCATTTTTGGTTAATTTTGGAGAAGTTTCGGTTTGTTTCCACGATACATCCCCCGAAGTATCTACAAGTTACAATTTCATGATAGAATATTGTTCAGGGCATCTCACAGATGCAGAAAAGTTAGTTTTAATCTCTGAAACCGTCTATTTTACTTTTCCGCCCAACCTATCTTATATGCGAGAAAAGTATTGGTTTACCTACAAAAAAATTAGAAGTTTAAAAAAAATTGATTTGTTTTTATGTTTCTAATCAATAAAAACACGAAAAAACAGTTTTTAGAAAAAAAACCTGTGTGAATGTCGTCGTCGTCGTTGTCGTCGACCACTTTTCGTTACATATCTTGTTACCACGATACAGCCTCCGGAGTGCAACAAGTCACCAATTTTATGATTGAATATTGTTCAGGATATCTCACAAATGAACCCTATTGATTTTCAGCTCACCACAGGCAGTACAACGGGTGCTATGGTACTTTAAGTACGACATTTTTGGAGAAATTTCAGTTTGTTAGCACGATACAGCCTCCTGAGAGCAACAATTCACCAATTTTATGATTGAATATTATTCTGAATATCTCACAGATGAACCCTATTGACTTTCAGCTCACCAGAGCCAGTACAACAGGTGCTATAGTACTTTAAGTACGACATTTTTGGAGACATTTCAGTTTGTTAGCACGATACAGCCTCCGGAGTAAATACAAGTGACCATTTTTATAATTGGATATCATTCAGAGCGTCTCAAAGATGTACCCTATTGATGTTAAGCTCACTAAAGCCAGTACAACGAGTGCTATGGTACTTGAAGTGTTACATTTTTGGTCCTTTTTGGAGAAATTTCGGGGTCTTAGCACGACACAGCCTCCGGAGTGTATACAAGTGACCAATTTTATTAGTGTTTTAAATGAAACTCACTGTTT
Source organism: Galeruca laticollis (assembly GCA_963921935.1). Taxonomy (NCBI): domain Eukaryota; kingdom Metazoa; phylum Arthropoda; class Insecta; order Coleoptera; family Chrysomelidae; genus Galeruca; species Galeruca laticollis. Next base: position 69,871,758 of record OY998177.1, read on the forward strand.
CTAGCTAATTCCACAATATAATAAAAATTGTTGAAAATTCTAAAAAATTGACAATAGTTTCGATAAATCAATATCATCAATTTTATAATTGGATATCTTTTAAGGTGTCTCACAGATGTACCCTTTCGATTTTCAGCTGACTAGAACGAGTACAGTGGGTCCTATAAATCCAGATATACTACATCTTTGGTTAATTTTGGAGAAACTTCGGTTTGTTTCCCCGATACATCCCCCGAAATGTACGAGTATACAAGTTACAATTTTATGATAGAATATTATTCAGGGTATCTCACAGATGCGGAAAAGTTAGTTTTAATCTTTAAAACCGTTTATTTTCTTTGATTTCAGTTATATGCATACGCTCGTCGGGTTACAATGTGTCTATTAGCTTAATTATTATTTAGTATGCGGTTCATGATTTCCAGACAGTTTAATTTTATTATGGCTGGTATTTTATGTTATTGCTCCCAATCTAGTAATTTTTTTAGTAATTTCTAGTGGTGTGAATCAGGCTTCTTAAAATGCGTCTCCTAGTTTAAAAACAGACTAAATCTCTCAGAAATATCATTGTGAACGAATTTCTGGCTACAAACTCAACAAAACTTCCTGCTGACTTTTTATATCTCAAAAACTGAAGTTACTACTTCCAGGCAGCTGATAGAGAACATCAAAGAGAATTCATGGCAATAACTGAAGCCAATTTCTGTAAATGCGGTTATAGCGAATATATTACTCATTGCCGTAAATTATTTTTTCCAAATAGTCCTACTTTGAAGACTCAATAGATTCAAATGTTTTACTCATCAATAGACTGTCTAAGCTGTGTCGTCACAGAGTAGGCGGAGCTTATGAACCTTTCCAAACAAATCTATAATACGTGCAAAATTGCTATAAGAGTTTTTTCGTTTTCAGTTTTTTCCAAAATGTGTTACAAATAAGGAAAATCGTTGCTAGAACTAGAAATTTAGTGTGTAGTTTAAAGGATGTATTTACAGAAATTGCAAAGGTAAGGAAAGGCTTTCCATCCTTTTTTTAACAAGTTTAAATATATTGTGGAACGTGGTCATGTGTTATTATCATATTTTTGTTATTATTTTCATATTTATTACAAATTTCATTACAAAAATGGTTTCAAAACATGTTCTGAAGCTTGAAAATAATAATATCATTAAAAGGGATGAAAATGCGTTGGAATCAAACAATTTGATCCTGATTTGATGATTAGGTGCGAAATTCTTGCTAGTAGGAAGGATAAATCATACAATGTTGAGGCTCATCTCCAGGTTCAATCAATAATACTCTCCCGATAGAGCCATTTCATTTGATACAAGCAGATTTTCTGTACATAAACAAATTACTGAAAAATGGATTCGTAATAGTTTATACTAGTTATTATAAATAGTATATTATACACCAAGGTGGTGAAGACTGTTATTATTGATCGAGCATCAAGATTATTTCGCGAGGGACTTTGCTCCGGTGCGAGGCCTATAAATGTCTTCACTACCGTGGTGTATACACAATTTTTTCCATTACTGGCCAAATTTAAGATAAAAATTTTGTCTTGTGAAAATCGAGTAGCACAGGAATGCAAATTCGCCTTTCTACTAATAAAACAAAAATCGAGTAGTCGGATGCAGATTGACATTTCCACTAGTAAAACTTATTTTCAAATAACGGGTGCGTTCAGAAAACATAACTTATAACTCAACCGTTGAGTGAGCGCTCCCTAGCAACGAATGGTTGACGTGTGCCTTCTGAACGATAATTTTTTCGTAAGTATATATCTCCTTATACAATGCAATTACAATATTAGTGCTTAGAAAAGTTAAACTCGGATTGCCATCCAAATCTTCATTCACATTAGCTGATTTTTGGTCGCGCCCTCTTTGTCAATGTTGAAATCTCAAAGCCATCAAATCAGAGAAAGAAGAAGTGGAGAAACTGCTACGTAAAGTGTTAAGTGTAATTACTAAAATTATGATGAACTGCATGGACCGCTTATTAGTTTCTACGGCTAAATGTACTGATTGTAATTGTTAATTTGTTCATTAGGGATGTATCTTGAATATTGAAAAATTAAAATTATATATTAGATGATGGTAATATAATTGATATAAACCGAAATATGATGATGCAATAGAAGATTTGCAGGAACCATTACCACATTATTATAACGTGAGAAAACGTGATATTCGTGATAATAACAGGAATTATTATCAAGAAATATTTCCAGCGTATAATGTTATGTTGTGTTTTATTTCTGTATTTATTGCACTAACATCACAATCTGCAACGTGTTGTACTCCGTGAGCGCACTTGAAAACTGCTTACAAAAATGGCGTCCGCTGACCAAACATCTTGAGTTTCGCTCACTGTCATAGACCATTCACCCAACGGTTAAGCAACAGTTGTGTTTTCTGAATGCACCCAAAGTTTGTAATTATCTGTAATTATCCCCATGTTGTAGTTACGAGATGTCATCAGTCATTATTGGTTGAGCGCGAATTATAAACTATAATGGCATTGCTATTCAAATAATTTTATCGTGTTAGGTAATTTCAAACAGCAAATACGTTAAAGATATTCTCCTGGGTATACAAAACTATGTTGCACACGTTTTTGTTAAACTACTGTGCCTGGATTCTCAAACCATTTGAATTTGTCCATTATTGACCTAGGTTAACAATAGAAACAATTATTAACCACTAATAGAGAAATTCAACTTCTCAGTTGGCTAGAAGACGCAATAATTGTCAACTTCATAGCTAGTAGTGGAAAAAATATTTTATTTGGTAATTACGCAAAATAAAACTACAACACTCGAGAAACAACCAGACCTCGTAGAGAAACAATCTGAACATACATGAAATTCTTCATCACGTAGCTCATCTTCAAGATTATCTTTCATTTCTAACCACACTTCTTGCAACTTTTTGAAAAGGAAATACAAAAAATAAAGAATCTGGACCTACATATGCATCCAACCAATATGTTACAATAATCATAAATTCACTTTATAAATATTACTTAAAAATCTACAATCATTCAGAATTACAGAGACCTAATTTAAATAGGATCTTTTAAAAAAATGTTTCTTTTAGTGCAACAGAGAAATAAAAGTTACATTCTTTTTTTTAAGAAAAAAATGTATTAACTTGCCTAGTTTAATTTTGTTTTGAAATGTAATCAATTGATTAACCAAATTATGTTCAAGCATTCAAATCATATTATGTTTGTGAAACCACAACTTGATTACAAAATTTGCAGTAATCTTGGCTGCGAATATTGTATTTTGTTTATGTTTTTAAATAAAGTAAATTAAAACGTTTGAATGCAGACATTTTTTATGTAGTCTTTTAGGCATGGAGGTTTCAGGCAATGAAAAGATGGGGCATCTTAGGGAACATTAACTTGAGCAGCACTTGAAGGTCCAGTTTTTTCTAGGGCAGCGGTTCTTAGCCTGAGGTAGGCGAACCCCTTGGGGTTCGTATCGGGTCCGTAAAGGTTTCGCGGAACGAAAATATGTAATGGGGGATATGGGTAGGAAAATACTTGTAGCTAAATAATAACCTGCTACATCCGTTTACTGTAGCAACGATGCAGGCATATACACCCTTCCGTTCTTTAATATTAGACTCGCCCAGGCCAGGCTAGGGACACTGCAGACCGTGCCATCTATAGAGCCTATCGAGTAACTAAAATCGGTAGACAATTCCAAAAAATTAACGATAACTGTAACGTCGTTAGTAATGAAATTTTTCATCATACGCTTCCATTAAGAATAAGTACAGAAACAAGTTGGATGCTTCACCAGATTTGAGATTGTACTTGGCTTCTTTCGAGACCAACTTCTAAAAGCTGTGCGCAATGAAGCAAGGGCAGGGATCACATTAACTTTTTATATATTGTTCTGCCTCTTTGTCAATAGGATGAATCAAAGAAACTTTTAGATTTCAGGTAATTTTTATCAAAATTGTATCCTTAACCCTTACATGTAACTACAAAATACATGATGTTGCTCATATTTTTTTAATTTTATTTATTGTAACCCTAAATTTCACTTTTTACAATTGTCTCTGAGCTGACCCTACTAAAATATGGTTCAGGGGTACAATTTATCTCAATAATTTGGTAAGGGGTACGCAGCTGAAAAAAAGGTTGAGAGTCGCTGTTCTAGGGAAAGGTTAGATCCTAGCGAGGAGTCAACATTTTTTGATTCAAGGGTTCGTTTGCTGCAAAAAAGGATAAACTTATTATAAAAAGTAAATGCCATACACTGTAATTAAATAAAAATGCTATTTATTCAAATTTGCAAACCGTTTCTCTGGACTTTCAAAACTCATTTTCTTTTAACATTAATATTGAAAATAGTTGGTCTATTTTTTCTATCCATTTTGACAAAATGACAGCTACAAACCAAGAAATATTTTGAGGGTTTCCTATCTTGCCCCGTATAAATTTTCACTTTAGAACTTACATTACGATTGTTCAATGACCCTTACGTCATTAGTTATACAAACTGTATTCTTACATAAATGTTAGCAATCTTCAATGTATGTATAGGTATGTCGTAGCCATCCAAAAACTACTTTTTAGGAATTTCTGACAAATATCGTAGAAGTTGTCATTCTAATAATTAACTTATGGGTATATTCATTAATAGTAAATCAAGTAGATACCGTATCAAAGATATCAATTTCCGTTTTTCTGTGGAATCTGTAGGAAACACAAAAAACTTGCAAATATTTTTCTCACTGTAATGATTACACTGAGGTACAAAATATATAACCATATTGAATATTTAAGGTATGGATCTAAAAATAAGAAGCAGAATCTGAAATATTCCTAATTTCCACATCAAATCCAAACACATAACCTAAATATATTTAAACCTCCTTATAATAGCTTGGAAAGATTTACCATTGATATTCAAAAGAATAAATTCTTTGAACTATCCACTAACTTCTTAATTCAAGTAACGATGGCCCTTATTTGTAACAAATTTGAGAAAAAACTGAAAACGAAAAAACTCTTATGGCAATTTTGTACGTGTTATCGATTTGTTGGGAAAGGTTCATAAGCTCCGCCCTCCCTGTGACATCACACATTCCTGGCAATTTTATGACGTGTAAATAGTTCTTGATGATCTTGATGTTATGATATTGTAATAGTTTATAGAAACAATGTAATTATCTATCTCATTATTTGCTAAGCTTACCCAAAATATTTTTCTCAATCATTACATTTTTGCGATTTATTTCGTTTGTAGAAAGTGTGTTTTTGAAAAATCCTTCCGGGGTTGTTCCAACTGGAATTATTGGAATCACGTACTCTTCATTTTCATCTTCTTTCAGTCCCGTGAATGGTATTCTTCCATTCGAATCTGCTGGTAGTTTTAAATCGACTGAAATGTTGGAAAATAAATCGTCCTTGATGTGATTTGAACTATTCACTGCTTGCAATATATTTTCTTTTTCATCTGAAAGCTTCGAAATAGTGGTAGTGTTGATCAATTTGAAATCTTTTTCAATCACAGTTGTAGATGGTGGCGGATTGAGACTATTTACAACCGGAGTTAGTTCAGGAATAGGTGATAGATTACGATCATTACTAACAGATGGTTTACAAGGCTGTATCGGTAGTGAATTAGAATGTGACTTTTCTTCATATTGCGATCGATACGGATACAAATCTTTGTTAGGTCTCATTAAATAGTGAAAAACGATATCGTTATTTCGAGTATGATGATAATCAGTTTGGTGAGTCATTGGAAGAAATTCTGTAACTAAATTCGAGTCTGAATTATCTGTTTGAAAGAAACGATTCGTTGGTGAATGATTGAATGTATTTATGAGATTTCGTAAGTCTCTGAAGTGATTTGAATATCCATTGATCAAAGTAAACCGACAGAACCATATGAAAGTGGAGGACAGTATCATTTTTTCCTGAAAAAAAGAAAAACCATTGATTTGAATGTTAGTCAGTCTTTTCAATTTTAAATTAATTATATGGTATAATATGGTACACTTTATTTGGAAGTTTTTCAGAGGTCGAAACCCAAGTTCCAAATGTAAGTCGAAACACCTAGTTTCACCTCAATTAAGTCAAACACGCTGTTTCTTAATTAGTTTTCGAGTTCATAACTCAGTTCAACACTAAATCCAGTTCATAGAGTCGTCGTTACATATCGAAGTAACTTCACTCAAAGTCAAACAGTCAGATATGCTAAGTCTAACATATCGTTACTTAGTTTCTGTACGAAACAAGTGTGTATTCATTAAAACGAAACATAAAGTGCCTTCCGATCTGAAACCACTGAAGTTCAAACATTCATAACTTTGTACCATTCTTGTAAATTTGTCATAATAAACTATTAATTTCGACATTAATTTTGTCAAATTAAGATTATTAATCTAGTTGAATGTCTACGCCAGTCGACGATGTTCAACTTGAAATATAATCACAGAATACACCAGCTTGATAAGAAACGAAAGCCGGCGTAAATCCTTTGAAGTTTTGGGGGCAAAATTTCGTGACCGTCAAACTGACGTTGACAGATAACTGAGCATCTTTACTTGACTTTACACTAAGAAAAGTGTTCAAAAAATGTAAATTAAATCTTACCTATACGCAAAAAAGTGAAACCAAAGAATCTCAAATAATAATAATTGTTTATTTTTATGGCTTGTTTCGACAAATTTTTAATTGTCAAAGAAATATTTAAGCATTCAACCGTGTAATATTTTGAATGTTAGTTGATAATTGGTGAAAACTCATTAAAGATGAAGAAATACCAAAGTATAATTTTCACAATAGGTTTGTTGAACTTAATTTGACAGCTGAACAAACAATGTGAAAAATATAGTTTAGCATTTCTTCATACATAAAGTTTTAGCTTCTGTTTTTGGAGTTCCAACCATTATTAAAAATAACGAGCTATTGTTTAACCAAATGATTCTTATTTTCTAAATTGTTATCGAAATTATATGTGTAAGTATGTATTTAAGTAGCGCTGTATGTAGGATAGGGTGAGTATAAAAACCTATACAATAATATAGATTATATATTTAGAAGTTTACAATAGAAAGAATTTCAGTAAATGATGATATAAAATTACAATAAGTATTGTACTTGAATACAAAAATTTTATAATTGATATATTTAAAAGTTACACTTCACCAGATTCTGAATTAAATATTTTGCAAGAGAAAATCTACTGATGTATGTGACAAAGAAGTTATAAAAAAGTAGCGACAGTAAACTTTTCTGCATAGTTATCGAAGTTTTGTTGCGTTTTTCAATTATTATCATATTTTGTGCTTTTTTCTGGTTAAACAGTTTATGCTGTTTTTCAGGTAATCCCTGCAATTAATAATACGATATAACTTAGACACACATAATATGATACTTCTTGTGGCACTAGCTTATTTTTGAGATCGCTTGTAAAGGAGAATTTGTTTGCTTATGTCGCGGCTTGAGAGGAATGTCCCACTTGCTCAAACGGCATGGTATCTGTAATTATAAAAATAATTGTAACAAACAGTAATTCCAAATAATCTATTCAAAAAATGTCAAGCATTCTTAGATTTGTCACTCTACACTCTAAGGAATACATAACATTTACATTGCAATTCTATACAGCTGTTTGAATACAAAGCATATGGCGATTCACAGATAGGCTAAACGCAATCTAATTATACGAAAGCCATCTATTTTGATGCATATTATCTACAAGAGTTGAAACTAAATGATGATTATATTTACCAAGAGATGGAGAAGCATCACCAATATGTCTTGTGGCGACTGGTGACGAATGTCCCACTTGCTCAAGCGGCATGGTATCTGTAGTTATAAAAATAATTCTAATAAATAGCAATTCCAAATAATCGGTTCAAAAAACGTCAAGCATTCTTAGATTTGTCACTCTACACTCTAAAGAATACATAACATTTACATTGTAATTCTATACAGATGTTTAAACACAAAGCATATGGCGATTCACAGATAGGCTAAATGCAGTCTAATTATAAGAAAGCCATCTATTTTGATGCATATTATCCTACAGAAGTGAATCTAAATGATGATTATATTTACCAAGTGATGGAGAAGCATCACCAATATGTATTATGGCGGCTTGAGACGAATGTCCCAGTTGCTCAAACGGCATGGTATCTGTAATTATTAAAATAATTGTAATAATCAAATAAACAAAATGCCAATAAGGTATTAATGAATCCTGTCGGAAAGTTATAATTAATTCTGCACTAAGGTGGCAAAAATAAATATCAATAACAACTGATGGTAATGTTTACTTAAATTTAATATTTACCACACTGAATAGCTATTTTTGTTGGTGGATCGCTCAATATAACATGGCCATTGCGTTTTAACTATGGGAATATTATAGACACAGCTTGAAAACATAGGTACTTTTTACGTCCTCTTTTGGAAGTAAATTTATCTTCAAAGTGGAGTTGACATAACTTATTATTGTTGTGTAAAGAATCTAGGGTTTTTTCAAACAAATCTCCACGGTTACATGCATCCAACCATAACTGTGCTCTAAAATGTAAATAAAGCTAAGTTAGTATATTTATATTCTCATTTATCATATGAGTATAAATAAAATAAACTACTACCAATTTATATTGAATATTGTGTATTATTATTCAACATATTCAAGCTGAACTCATCAGCAGTGACGCTTATTGTAGTGTATTCAGTGATTGTATTATTATTATTATTATTATTTATATTATCGAAGACACAGAGACAGAGAAATTTTAACACTCAAAACATAGATTCATGCAACTTACAATGTATAGGTGCAATGGAAGAATAAGATATTTAAAGAAAAAGAAATATATATCTATAATTTATTGTATTTAGAAACAATTCGTCTTACCTTACAGGATCTTTAGGAAATCTAAACATAGTTGTTCCGTCTCCATCTCTTGAATGACACCTACGAACTGCACAAGTTCTTGGCGCCATAACTAATATAATAGTTTTTTAAACAATTGAAAACACAATATATACATTACATTGTAAATAAGGAAAACCTGTACAGCAAAGAATATTCTTTGGTAAACAGGTAAATTATAAAATCACATGACATTGACAGATAACTGACTCTGACTCAGACATACGCAAATTAATTCTAAAATAGCACAAGCTTCGTTTCTCATTGGGATGGTGTATTCTGTGATATAATCAAAAACACAGGCAGTATTATCAGAAAACTGTATTATCAGGGGAAAACAAAATGATATCCCAATAAAAGATGTAATAAAAAGAAAGTATATGAAATGAAAAATTAGGAACCAAAACTTGCTCGATTGTCTCTAAGTACACAAAAAAATACAGCCCTTTGAAGTCCAGAAAACAGCTCAAAAATATGTTACCTCAATTCGTTAGTAATCTCATGAGATAAAGGGGAGAAGAATTAGTAGTTGCTTCTGTTGTGGTTTCTAATTAATTTCCTGGTGAATAATACGGTTTAATATTTAGAGTGTAGAAATTCATTATTTTGGTTACTGTGCATAATTACAAAAAATACCAAAAAGCGCCAAATTTAAATTATAAATGAATGTGAAAATGTGATCCCTACCTTCAAACCCGTTTGAATGGCAGGCGCAACCCCCTTTGAATGACAGATGCAACCCCCAACCATTGGTTTGTGATAAATCGTTTGAAAGGTCTCTTCATTCTCTATTCAAAACTGTTATAGTTTTCAAGTTTATTGCAAAAATGATCATCACTCACTTAACTTTCAATAAAAAGTGTCTGGGAAGGCACACAAAATTCTAAGTCGCCAAATGCAGACGACGGATCACGTTATTCTGCAGACATTACAGATTCTCAAAGGAATTCAAAGTACGTTCACGAGATAAATATAATAAAGAATAAGACTTTAGAACTTAAACTCCAAAATTTAAGCAACCTCAAACTGGTTTGCCTAAATGAGGAAAATACAGACCAAAATTACATTTCACATGGTACAGATGAAAATATTGATATACCCAAAAATTGCCTACAATTTATCAACATTGAAACTCTAAACAAATGCCTCAAATGATCATACATCCCAAAGCAACATGACAAGTGTCTAGGACGCGCCAAAGAAAACAAGTATCTAGAAAATCCAAATAACAAGTATCTGGAACAGAATAAAAAGACACCAGAATACACGGAAAACAAGTGTCATGAAACTTACAACACCATTTAAGCTCTAAAAAATAAAATCGTTTCTTAGTCGAGCACGTGAACTCAAAAGTCGAAACTCATCATTTCTACGTGAAGTTAAGTCACAAAGTCAAAACAGACCGTTAATTAGTCAGTATTCAAGTATTACCAAACTCACACTTACAGACTTTTACAACATATTCAACACATACAATAAAGTATTGGTAGTTGGTGATCTCAACTGCAAACATCAGCAGTGGGATCAATACACCAACTACACTAACGCTAATGGTAATACTCTCATGAAGTTATGCGATTTTTCGGATTGTGATGTATATCATACTATAGAGCCCACCTACTTTCCTTATGCCACAAACCACACCCCCAGCATTTTAGATCTAGCAATAGGCAAAAATATCAATAATTTAACAAAAGTAAAAACCCTCCCTGACTTTAACTCCGACCACGATCCCGTCCTTATCCATCTCAAATTGTCACATACCATACTAAATTAAAACAACCCTAAAATATATAACTACAAAAGCAATAAATGGTTAAAATTCAGAAAATACATAAATGAAAACCTTACAATCACAGAAAAAATTGAAAATGTACAAGAACTAACCGAAACAATAATAAATTTACAAAATATAATACTAAAAGCCAGAGATACATCTACCCAATTAATAAAAAAACTCTAAAACTAAAAATACTTTACCGGACAATATAATTCAATTAATGCACGAAAAAAACATCATTAGAAAAATATGGCAAAAAACAAGGAACATAAATGATCATAACCCACTGAGAGAATGTCAACACGAAATAAACAACTGAGTCGCAGATCATAAAAATAAAGAATGGGGAAAATGTGTAGATACCCTAAATCCTGAGGACAATTCCCACTGGAAAATCGCCAGACATTTTAAAAACAAACAATTTGATATACCCAAAATAATTCATAACAACAAAACATATACTGATACACTGGAAATCGCAGAAAAGTTCGGAGAGTATTTTCAAAGCAACTTCATAAATAACGCACAACACATACAATATCATAAAAACATCACTCACACAGTACACCAATTCATAAATTCACATAACAGCGCCAACACAAAAAATTTAACTACATGCACAGAAATATACAACACAACACAACAACTGAAAAACAAAACAGCACCCGGATCAGACACAATACACAACATATTACTTAAAAACATACCAAAAAAAGCAATCGTAAAACTCACATACATTACTAATTATATTATCAAAACGGGAAAATATCCCGATATGCTCAAGATAGCCAACGTTATCCCAATCATCAAAGCTAATAAGCAACCATGTTATGTAGATAGCTACAGACCAATATCCCTTAACAACATAGCAAAGGTGATTGACAAAATTATTTTAGTCAAACTAAAAACATAATATTATCCCCTCAGAACAGTACGGATTCAGAAGCGGCCACAGTACCGTTGCTCAGATAATTAGAGTGGTAAACCACATAAGGGAGGGTTTTCAAAACAAAGGAAAAGCAGTTATGGTAACGATAGATGTACAGAAAGCTTTTGATTCCGTATGGCACGAGGGGTTATCCCCGATTAATACTTTGACTCCTTCTTGATGTCTCGTGGAATAGAGAAAAACAAAAGTAAACCAATTTAAAAATGTTGCAGAATCGAACCATCCATGAGTTGTTCGGTTGTATCTGGTTTTATCGGGTCCTCCTTCCGACCAAGTTGTCCAAAGGTTTTCTGCTTTGTAGTCTACATACAGAGGCAGCAGAACTCCTGAAGCGCTTCCACAAAACATCAAAGAAATGTTCGATTTTGAGTGAGACAATAAACGTTCTGGGTATTTCACCTCTCTTTTAAAAGAGCATCTTGTAGACCCAGGGTCATCCGCTAAATTTGTCTCATCGAAATTGTATATACAATTGGGGGAAACTCCGTCTAGACATTGCTCAAGGTTATCAAAATATGCAATGAAAACTTCTCTAGTGGAAGATGCTATATTTGGGTTTATATTTTGAGATTTTCTTGCACTTATTTCTCTGTTTCTTTTCAGAAAACCTTTAATCCAGTCGATACCATGCAAATTATTATTAAACTGCTTAGCTGTCTTACCCGTTGTATCCAAATGGCTTTTCATAACATGTTGTAAATCGTCGTGAGTCAAAGGAAAGCCCCATTCAGTGGTTTTCAAGAGCATCTTGACCAGTGCCTTTTCTTCGTCGTTGTTTAAAACTGTGGGCCTTCCGACGTCCTCCATTTTTTTGTTGTTTAGTTTGTGGCTAAATGTTCCTTTTGACATGTTGTATTCCTTCGACGCCTTGGAAAGTGACAACTTTTTTGTTTTAATTTCGCGGACTGCTTATTCCACAGTATCAGAGGTGTAATTTTTATATGATCGACTACCCAACTTTCTAACGTAATCACGCATTTTGGAATGAGATTATCGCACTGCACTACTGCACCACAACTGAATTTCCTAACCCCACAATGTTCCTACCGCCAAGCCAACCAATGTTATACTGATCGGAATTGATTCAAAACTAGGTAGGTAACGCCAGACAATAATATTTACATGGAACTCGATTGATGGTGCCCGAGCACGTTGAATCCTGCCGTTCAATGTTACCCCATGTTCCCAAGAAAATTGATATATTTTTTGTATTAATTAATTAAAAATATTTCAGAACCCTAATCATTTACAGTATTATGTACAATAAGGTTCAAATAGGTACTAGTATCGTGGAAAATTAGTTATGAGAAGATATCTTTTGCATATCGCCGGTTGCACACCAAAGTTTGAGAGATTTTTTTTAAACCTTTTGTTTCAGAAACGATTTTTTATGTTTTTTTCGTTAATTTTGAGAACCTGCGACAAATTTTGTCAGAAAGTCCAAGAAAAACATATTTGCAACCCTCAAAAAAATATATCGGTCCCAAAAAAAATTCAGGCCAACTTGTAGAAAAATATAATCTTCATTGCAAAATTGTTCAATGTAACCCTGGGGTTCAATGTAACCCCGTTTTACGGTACTCAATATCTTTGTGGGCATTTTTTATTTCTTAGATCATGAGTCTACAGGTGCCGATGTGCAAGAAATGGAATCGTGTTCTTAATCCTTACAAACAAACAACCCAATTGTAGAACAAGTAGATGGTAAGTCAAACGTAAAATCGCTTACAGTTTTCTTAAGGTTGCGTTTACTTAAAAAATAGCGGGAAAATAAAAAATACATACCATTTAAATTCGTTTCATAAATTCTTAACTTCATAGCATAAATCGCATATTTGTCCATGTTGTATCAAAATATCGTTATCAAAAAATACTTTGTAAAGACAGTAGTTATTGCGATTTGGTGAAAAACAACAGAATTTCACCAAAGCGCAATAGCTGGCTTTAGTAAGTATTTTTTGACAACGATATTTGAACCCAACATGGATAAATACCTATGTGAATTTTTCTATGAAGTAAATTAGTTACGAATTTATTAAACGTTTTTAAATGGTTTACTTTTTTATTTTCCTGCCATTTTTTTATGTATACCCAGCCGTAAGTGTCTATTTTTATCTTTTTTTTTATTTCAGAAACAATAGTTGATAACTACTATACAAAACCAGGTCCTAGTTGCCAAGCTTCATTAGAAGACAGTAACGTCATAGAAGACAGTGACGATTCTATTGCTGATCCGTCATATAAAATTAATAGTAATCTATTACGTTATATAGTTGCTGATTCAAATTCAGATAACTTTAGTGAAGCATCCATTAAAGAAAATGAATATCCGGGAAGGCCTGATCGAGGTCGTAAACTTAAATATATAGAACAGAATAGAGTCTTAAATAATATGAATAAAAACACTAACAAAACATATTTCAACTACTGGGTAGAAACCATTTAAGGCATCCCCCATGATCAGGTGCCAACACCCCTGTGCTGGACAACAAAGAGACCTTCAATAGCTGGGGCCAATAAAAGTCGCTGGCTCTTTAAGGACTTTATTAATATAGTAAAGTATGTTCATCAGGAACAATAAAAAATGTACTATCAAACAAATACTTAATACATGTAACTTATAATGCATGTAAATGCCATTGGATCATCCAGAGTGACAGAGCAATGGTTCAACTTAGAAATGAATGCAATTCATATTGGAGAGAAATTTACAAGAGGGGAAGTCAAAATAATTAAGTACAGTAATTCAGCCCTGGTTGGGACAAAATAAAAGTTAATCGGGGGAGAATGTCTCGGTACAATACACTAGAAATTAACTAGGGAGAAAACGACTTTCATAATCTGGAAGTAGTTTCTCCTTATTATGACAAAAGTAAAAGATGTCTTGCATATGACTATTCCTGTATGAGGTATGATTACAATTAATATGACTCGGGAAAAATGTCCATAAATCTGAAAGTAGTCTTTCCTGACTATGACATAAATGAAAGATATCTGGCGTATGAATATACCTGTATAATATAAGAAAGTAACTATCAGGATTAGTGCAAAGAGTCTTTCGAAATCTGACCTGGTTATGATATAAATAAGATATTTCTACATATGAATATCCCTGTATAATATTTAAATTTCCGTGATTAAAATTTAGGGTTCCCCTGGATTATTAAATCGATTGCAAATCGTACTATTTCCTAAATATGTAACATGTAAATGCCATTGCAACAACCGGCATACGGAGACACACCGTCTTTCTATCTGTCGCGCAGATGACATTTCTCACTTCTGTCATCGAACTTATTATTTATAGAGCTAGTGTAGATAACTTAATTCTTTCATGTGACGATTCCTGTGAGGTAACCCTGTTGGGAGTTGGACCCTTTAGGCCCAAATCCCAAAGACTACAAAGGCAAAAAAATGGATCCAAAACTATTCAATTATTATTTTTGCAACTGTCCAAAAAAATTCTCTGAAAAGGTAAGCAGTGATAAAAGAACGGAAAAGTTTACCACGTATTGGTGATTGGAATCTTACAATGCGCAAACTAACTCTATTGCGGCATCAGTATCTGATTACCCTAAGCAAAGACTATATGGTCTAAAAGCCACAAAAAGAAGCTTTTCTAGAAAATACAAGCTGAGCAAAGAAATAGTTTGTCGCAATACGTTTGTTAAAACATTGGTAATATCAACGTTTAGAGTTAATACGACTTTAAAAAAGTTCCATGGATGGTCTTCTTTAACTGATCAGAGAGGAACTACAGGAGGTAAGAATAAACTACCAGATGCAAGTGTACAAGGAGTAGTTGATCAGATCAATAGAATACCACGTTATGTTTCGCACTACTGTCGAGATAAAACTGCTAACTTTCTGCCACCAGATATGACTTTACAAAATATGTATAATTTGTATTGCTCTGAAGAAATTGCCCCAGTGAGAATTGCCAGCTATAATAGCTATTTGTGTATTAAGAGCGGAAAGTGATACTTTGCCGCTTGAGGCGGCAACGCACTTTCTGCTCGAATTGCACACAAGATTTTTTTCTACGATCACCTTATTTTTAAACAAATAATTAAAAAAAACACGAAAAATCCTTTTACTGCGTCCCAAAGCTGTTCGTGTTCTAAATAAATCTGTACCGCGCATTTCCACGTACCATAGCTCTCGTGCCCTTTTAGATGCTCGATCAGCGGAAGCTGGCTCATGATATCACTTATTAACACAAAAATTCAACAAATTACAAACTCCAGAAGCTTCAATGGTGTCTCACGCGTGTCCTGTGTCCATAACCTCTTGCAATTTGATGTTTTGCGTCAAGGTTTCGAGAAGAAAATTAACCTAATCTATCAAAAACGGCGTAAAAGCAACTAATGACAATTTAAAACTTACAAAAGTCGTAAACGACATTAAGATGACATTTGCAAGGTTAAACAAATTGAGGTTCGAAAAATATTGGACTTTGAATATTTTTAAATATTAACTACAACTATAAACATAGGTGTTTTGGATGGTTTATAAGATAGAAAATAATATTTGAAGTGACGTCTGAATCGGTCTAATCTGTAAGGTCTTATAACACTGCGCCGTCGCGCTCGAAAAATCGCGCGTGTTTGAAAGACCAGTTATCCACGAATACTTTACGCTATTTTTTTATTGGCGCACTTTGACTTACTACAAAAAAATTGAAGTCCGTCCTCGATGCCCAGCCAAGCTTCATTTCATAAAAGTCCGTCCTCGATGCCCAGCCATGTTTCATTTCATAAAAGTGCATCCTCGATGCCCAGCCATCCTAAGTAGTATTCATTTTTATTAAAAATGTATATGGATTGATTCCCTCGGGGATTAAATGGGTCCCATCCGCGGGATTAAATGGGTCACTTTAGTCGCTTAGTGTATAATGTACTATTAATATACCTATTATTCACTAACTTTCTTTAATTTATTGTAAATGAAAACATGCGAGCGGAAAAGTACGCTCTAGAGCGGAAATAATGTCAAATTTAGATTTGAGTGTGCAAAAGGCTACTTTGGGTAGTGATCGTAGGAAAAAGAATTCTCCACAGAAAGTTTAATTTACGAACGAAATCAATCAAGAAAGACACATGCAACATATGTGACAAATTTAAAACTGCAATCGACAATGGGAAAAATATAGAATCGAAGGAAGAACTCAAAAATGAGCATAATACTCATCTATTTTTAGCCAAAGAAGCTCAGAACCTTCGGAGGCAGGATTTTGAAAGTACTAAAGGAAATGATAAACTGGAATGTTTAACATTTTATTTAGAAAAAACTCTACCCTTACCCAGAATTCCATCGAATATAGTACTCTACAAACGGCAGCTTTGGGTGTATAATGCTGGAGTACATAGTGGCAAAAAAGATCAAGGATACTGTTACGTATGGGTTGAAGGCCAAGCTGACCGTGGATCCCAAGAAGTAGGGTCGTGCTTAATAAAACATATCAAGAGTCAACTACCAGGAGCAGTAAAACACCTAATTCTTTGGAGTGATGCAAGTGGGGGGAAAAATAGGAATATAAAAATTACCATATTATTTAAATCTATTTTGCACATGAATGAAAATGGTTCAGATTTCAGCGACATTGAGTCTGAACTAAAAAGAAGTCAACAGCTTTACACAACAGATGCCTGCATTAATATAATAAGAAGTTGTCGCAAGAAAAAGCCATTTATTGTCACAAACACGGAGACCAATTATTTCTTCAGCGTTGAAAAAAATATAGTTAACAGAAAGGTGACATAAGAGAAATAAAATATAAACTGGCTACATATTAGAAGCATTATACTAGATAAATCCAAGCCCTTTTATCTTTTTATAAAACAAAACAAATTCTCAAATCCCTTCCAAAAGGTAAACATCAAACGACTATTCGGGGAAGGCCATTTGCTGGTGGAACACCCTATGAAGCTTTGGTACCACTATGGCAACAAGGCAAACCAATAGACCTACCGAAATTACAAAACCTTAATGAAATGATGCACCTAGTTCCATCTGATGCTTTACAGTTATTTACCAATCTTAAAGGCAACAAAAGAATAATTGAGGATGTAGATGGTTTTGATATAGAACAGCTTGATTTTGACAATGAAGATGGATGAACACTTTTAATAAATGCATCAAAAAATAAACTTGATCTACTATTTTGTGAAAATTCTAATTTTGTTTTTTAAGTTTTTTAAATGTTTAAACTCAAGTTTATACATAAAAACTATAAAATCCAGTGTTTTTTGTAATTTCCTGAATAGCAATAACAAAACAATCCACAATCTATCTAATTTTTTTGTAAAAATTTCTGTTTTTGTTTCGATTTTACAATAATAAGACTACATTATAATTTAACTATAGGATAGGTAAGTTAGAGTCATGAAAAATTTGTTCAAAAATTAATTAATTAATTAATAAAACAATTAAAAGCTAATTTACTATTAATTTAAATATTGTGGGTTCGTTGCTTTTTGCTTAACAGGGAGCAATTGTAACTTTTGAAGAAAAAGAAATACTCACCCATAACATATTCACTTCATTTAAAATCCACCTTGCTGTCTTCTACATTCATTTTGATACTTCTATTACAAATTTCACAACTTTCATTGTTTTGCCACTAACTTAATTTCATATTAACTACATTTTAATGGCCTATTTATTTACTTCTCAATATTTTGATTTTGAAATCGTTCTATTGGTATTCCCGAAATGTATTAAAAATTTCCTTTGCCACATCATGTCATTATATACAGTGTGGCGATTCTAAGATCACAGTTTTGCTATTTTAAGAAACACACATTAAAGTTTTTATGCGGTTGTACATAATGATAATTATTTTTATTAGATTAACTCGGAACAATTTCCGAAAGTAAAGTTATATAATGAGGCCCTAAATTAAAAATAGATTTTTTCCACGCAATTATGAATGCAAATAAAATATCCTGAAACAGGTCAATTTTTATATGTGAAACTACAATTTCTGAATAAAATTATTTACATGTACCTTCAACACTAATGGTAATAATTGCCCCTATAAAAATTTTAAATGTAAAAAAAAAGAAATTTCATTAGAGGTCACAAAATTTACCCTAAATGAATTTGCAGTTCCCAAATATTTATGATATATTATCAATAGATTCTCTAGCCCCCTCCTCTCCCTTACCATGGTAAATAGCTCTCCCTATCGTAACCATAAGCCTCACCCACCACAAACAGCAATTTTAGTCGTTGCTACTACCCGACGACTATTGCTGGAAACTTTAAAGTTGTGGTTACTAGTAACGAGAATGTTATTGCTACGGTCCCATTACGTTCCTACCACCAAAATGGGGAACATCTTGGAACCTATGACGCTTCGTCGCACTTACGTTCCAGCTACGTAGCGGCGTGATTGCCGCTACTCCAGCCGCTATATACTTTATAAGATTTGCTACCGCCTACTTTACTTGATGGCGTGGCGTGGTCTTTTCTTTTTCTTACATATTTAGAAACAGTTTAATAGCATCTTCCGTCATTATTCAGCCATCTCAACCATAATGGTTAAGTAAATATTACCGCTTGTGGGGGTACAAAAAACTTTGCTGATTTACGGGGTCCGAGTACAAAGGAATTCAAAACGATTAAAAAAATTCTATGAAATGTGATGTCGATAGATGTCGCGCCCTTTCAATAGTTATTTATGCAACAAGTGAGTAAAGTAATACTTTTTTTCACGAGTAGGACGGTTTGACCGCACTCGCCGTGCGGCAATTTCTACGAGTCTCACGAGTTTCATACAAAAAGCTTTCTACGTCCGTAGAGTTAAAAAAATCGACAAAGCTTTTATCAATTTTTATTTTGTAATAGTGATATTAAAAGTACAACTGTGAGCATTATTAATTTGAAGTGAAGAAGAAGTTACATTACTATTGGTACTTGAATTGGCAACACTTAACGAGTTGAAGGAAATAACATCGTCTATAGTTGTATTAGTACTTATTGGATTGTTGGTAGGATCATGAACATTTACAATGTTGCTTGAAGTCGAACTAGTTGTTCCCGTTAAAATTTTCACTGCGGAATCCATTTTGTTTTTTATTGAGTCGTCTACGTAACCCTCCGCAACTGTGTTGGATTTCCACCCACCGTGCTTCTTTAGCTGAATTATATCACCAGCGGAATCCACTAATAGAGACGCCGAAGAGCGTCGAAATGTATGCCTAGTGTAGTTTTTTGGATTAGGTAGATAAAAATATGTTGCGATAAGCGAGGGAATTTTTGAAAAGGTATTGATACCTACAACTTTGGTTTTGCATTTTCCATTTCTATACTGCAAAAAGAAATGATCTGTTTTGACATTTGTGGGTCGTTGGTTCTTATATTTTTTACAAATGTTTATCAAGTTTAATCTATTGTCAGATATTTCACCAATAACAGTAAATCGACGTTGAAAATGAGTTTTTGTATCAGGTACTGTGATAATTAAAACATTTCCGGTATCATTGATATCGTTACACTTTATTTTATATAATTCCTCCCTCCGCAGAGCTCCTGCGATTCCGAAAATTAAAGCAACCTGAAAGATGTTACAAATAATATCTAAGATTGCATTAATTTTAGTTGCTGTCATACGTTATGCATGAGATAATGATCGTTTGGAACTTGCAACAGAAACTTATTAATTTCTTCACGGGCAAATGTTTTAGATTTTTTGGGTATATAGTCAACTGATTTATTTTTCGAATATGCAATGAGTTTCGAGTATTCACTGATCTTAACGTCGTTATTTACCATTAGGGTGCCTTTCAGTTTTGAATAAGTCGACCAAAGTGTTGAAGACTTCCACATTTTGAATTTAGTTTCAAAGTAATCTAGTAACACTTTTTCGGCGAAGCTGTTTATGTATTTTTTAGTACACCACTCCATGAAAGAATTATATTCCTTTAAATACTGTTCCCTGGATTTCTCAGGGAGAAGATTCATAGTCGCTGCAGTTACCGATTCAACATCTTCTGGTGTGCATTTTAAACTTCCTTCACTATCACTAATAATAATACTACACTACTTTTAATTAGACACAAAACGGATTTTCTTGAACGAATATCAAGAAATAAAAAAGTGACAGTTTATCGGAGAAACGAATTGACATGAGAAATAAAGCGTTCACAGCCCACTATTTTGATAAAACAATTTTATTATTGCGTTAAAAAATGACACGTTACGGCACTTTTTTTAACGCAAAAGCGTGAAAAAAAGAACCGCTACGGTACTTTTTTTCACGCTTTTTGACCGATTCAGAAATTACATTCTTTACGAATGCAAATGAATGAAAAAAACGTGAATATTATAACGGACGTACAAAAAATATATTATTTGACACTTTTTTCGGTAAGGCAATGATAAAAATGTATTCATTTGATGAAAAAGGATTTTTTAACATTTCTACTAATAATATAAATTTTGTTTCACTATAATTGATCTTTTTTTGTGATTTTTCAACAATTCTACAACTGTAATAATTACTATAGGGAAATTGAAATAAATATAATGGTTTCCTACATTTTGTCAGTAAATATGGCGCATTTTTCAGAAATTACTATAAAATAGGATTTACTACATAAGGGGTGTTTGAAATAGCGACCACTACACTTTTATCACTTTAAAGTCATTATTACCAATTAGTAAAATATTTACTGGATAGATATTTCAGACTAAAAAACCATCTCAAAGTTCCCGAAGCCAGGATAAAGTCGTGTCGTGTTTTAAAATTGGTGCACTTCTAAAGTTAAAACCAATGAAAGTTTTATATTTTTACAAAGCTTAGAAAATGTTGCTAAAGAATTTTTAATGCCATTATACCAGTATTTTCAATTTCCCATTGGCAGGATATTGACCGATTTTGGAGTGTTAAGTAGAGTAATACCAGCAGCTGGTAATGTCATATCATTAGTGTAACGTTTTTATTTTTCTTACGATTTGCCCCACGTTGGGCGCCAGTGTGTAAGCGTCTTAACTGTTCTGTACAGAGTTTTCTGAAGTTTTCTTGAATGGAACAAAGATGGCCTCGCGGAATACTATTTTTCGGTACGGTAGTGGGCGATAAACAGTTGAAACGTATGCACACAGAGCTCTTGGGTTCGATTGGAGAGCTAGGGTCGTAGGTATATAAGAAGTTAATCAAACGAGTAATTAATTATAGGGCGCCAAAGATTTTGTAGCCTGCTTGTCGGACTGGCAGGAGTAAACTTTTGGGATAGAAGTTGGAGCAATAGTGGGTTTATTTTCCTCGAGTTTCCTACAGAGCGAGATTAGTTGCAAAACACTAACGATATCGTGAAGAGCCAGCTGTATTCCGGTAAAAGATTTTTTCTGAGGAACCGGACTTTGGTAGACTTAGCGGGAGTATTCGTTAACCGGTTAAATAAAATCTCTAAGTGGGCCAAAAAGATAAGAGCCGATTCGGATTTTTTCTGGGATCTCGACTTTATTTTTTCCCAAACTATGTCATTGCAATGGGGTGTAGTTATACTAGGCCGGCTCTGGGGCGGAAGTCGGCCATGTTGGATTTCGTTGGCGGCGCGCGCACCGGAAGTGACATCCATCTTGTGTCGTTGGCAGGGCGTGGTGTCTGTGACGTGTGTCGTATCCATCTTGTGTCAATGGCGGGGCGTGGTGTGACGTGTGTCGTATCCATCTTGTGTCGTTGGCGGGGAGCGGTGTCTGTGACGTGTTTTTTGCCTAGGGGAGATGGGGGTTGGGTAGATGAGGGATCGCAGTCTTGGGAGGGGAGGTTTAAAAAAATCCACTTGGAAATAATATACAACAATTACAAAGGTAATGCAGTATTTAAAAACCATTATCGGTTTAATGGGGAGTGGGGGTTTATAACAAATTTCTTCATTCACGGGTTTGTTTGTTTAAAATGTTCTTTATTTGAGTTTGTCATTCCCTGTTTACAAGTTACTAAAAATAAAAGTACAATACAAATTAAAGTAAAATACCATGCCGATGGTCTGGCGATTTTTAGTAACGTTGCGTTCGTCTGAGTGGTTATGGTTCCTTGCTCATCGGGCATTATCCATATAGTTTGGCTGTTACAATAACTTTGTCCCTAACATATAGTTTTGACTCCTATCATCTTTCGGCTCAGTTATCCCTCATAAAGACCCGTGAATGATACCATGATCATTCACGGGTCTTTATGAGAAAAAATGTTACCGTTCAGTGTTCCGTCCGACTAGGAGGTTGAGACATTATTGTGTGTGTGTGGAGATACTTACGCAAAATATAGGACACTAATATATCTGTAAACGAATCAGTTGCAGTATGTCATTAGTTGAGTATAGACGTCTATTTATAAAAATAGATCGATTGAATAAGGATGTAATATTTTATGAAGAAAAACGAAGGGTTATGAAGCAAATTGAAAACCTATGCCTTTCTGCTGCTGATAATACTACCGACTCAAGCCAAAAGAAGTTGGAGAAGCTCACGATAAATTGGGTGCCAGAAGAATTACAAAACGGAGCACAACGACAGGAGATTTCAAGTGCTGTAGATTATATCTTTAGACGTCCGCAAACAACAACAACATATCCATTAAACCGAATTCAACCTACAAGGCTTTCGCCATGATCAATATAACCAACACTAGCAGCATGTTCCATAGCATGAAAAATGAACTAAATAAGATATTTTCTATGACTCTATGTATATTATTAGAATTCATATTCGTTTTATTATTTAAAATTTTACCAAAAATTGTAAAACGTAAATTTAGATCTTCATGTAATATATCAGCTGATGAGTAGAGGATACTGGGTGTTTTAATAAAAAATTCTATTCACTTAAAAAATAATTTATTATTGATATAATAATTACAAAGGTAATGTAGTATTTAAAAACCATTGTTGGAGACGCTGTATATTTCTGGAGGGTCCTACAGTGGTGTGGCAGGTTCAAAGTTTCCAGTTACCCATGATGTGTGTGTGTCATCAAACTAGTAGACGTCAATAATAAAGGCATTTCTTTAGTAGAAATTCAGCTTTTTGTTGTGTGTTTGCAGCATAGTTTCCAATATATAATTTTTATTCTGGTATACTTGATGTCACATGAAGAGTATCGAATGCTATGCTGTAATTTTTCAGCTGATGAGTAGATACTAGATAATAAAAAAAAATCCATTCACTTGAAAAATCATTTATTCTTGAAATAATTGAGCTATCACTGAACATTGAAAATTATTTTTTGGAAATTAACCTGATGTTTTACTCATAAAAAAAACAATCATTGTTTCAATTAACAAAAATATTTAGGCAATATCCTAAAATTATATTGGAGTTGGAAAAAAAACAATACGTTACATTTTAAAATGAAAGTATAGTAATATATGTTATAAATTAATATGAAAGAGTAATAATACTACAAACAAGTATATAAAATGCCATAATTCACAAAGTAGTTATAGCATGAATTTTGCCCCATATTTCGGTAAGTCTGAACGACAGTTCATCTACACCTCTAGGTGAATGCTGAGAAGCTCTAACCTGCTAGTTAAGATTTTTTTCCGATAAGTGTTCAATCGAGTTAAGATCAGGACTTCGCGCTGGCCAATCCAAAGTATGGATATCTACTTCATGGAGGTAATTTTGCACTATCCTAGCAAGGTGTGGGCGTACATTATCATGCATTAATAGCATTTCTTTCCCTATAAATGGGGCATATGGCATTACATGAGGTTCTAAAATATCTGTTATGTAGCTGTCGGCTGCCAAACGACTGCCCTGGATCACAGCTAGGTGCGTATAAGCCTCCAAACTAATGCTACCCAATACCATAAGAGGACACACCTGCTGACATTTTCTGCAACATTACATTGAGCCTATCGCTCGCCAGGACGTCTACATACTCTCCTACGATGATCATCACTAAACAGACATAATCGTGACTCGTGCGTAAACAGTACATTGCTCCATTCTAGGTTGCCTCTATTTTGATGGTCTTGGGTAAATTGAAGACGTTGCGTGCGATGATGTACGGTTAGAAACGGACCAGTTGCTGCTCTATGTGGAGTAATACTGCTTTCTGCCAGCCTTCCACGAACTGTATCTTGACTTATACGGTAATTACGTCGATGAACTAATTCTTGCTGTAATGCATCCATTTCATAGTACCTGCATTTGAGATCTTCTTTGGTTCGTACCAGTCTCTTGATAGCGAGCCAGTTTTCTAAAGATCGTAAATTGGGTCACGCCATAGCGACGTGTCACTTGAACTTGTGGAACATCCACTTCCATGAACGGCGGAACCACGCCAACGGTCATCTATAAACAAAAATTCAACCTGTCAGTGAATTTGTGTACGCAGCATTCTAGTATTATTTTATTCAAAAATTGTTGTGTTTTTACTCAACATTCAAAAAGTTGTTGGGTACAGTTTAAAACTATAATTTTTAGGCCATTGGCTTGCATTCAAATATTGTTCCATTTTACAAAATATGCGGTAATTTTTCGGCACAGTGTATTTAGACACGGGATTTCCAATTTTAGGGGCATTTATTCGTCGTATCTCCATCTCTCTCAATCCTAGATTATTCTGAGCCAGAACTTTTTTTCATGTTATCGTGAAAAGCAGTGAAAGCTCGTTTTGTCCAATAATCACATTACGGGGCACAACAAATATTGATTTGAACTACTAGAACCACTCAATTTCCAAAAACAACAATGTACATATGTCTAGTTTCAAAAATCGACATCAAAGGGAGTATCCGTTATGTTGAATTCTCAATTGGATATCGGGGCACTGAATTCATTTACCTTATTTACACTGAATTTTCTACAGTGGAACGAGAAAAAACATGACTGGAGAGTAATTTACCTCCAAGAACTAGACGTGGCCCTTATTACACCTTATATGAATAGAAGGGTAGAAAATTTGGACCGCTCACATTTACATCTAATAGCAGCAGTGGAAAACGTTTTACAGGAGAGTATAAGGAAGGTAAACGAGTACAAGGACAGAGAGACATCCTCCACTGGAAAAGCTAGGTGCTGCGCTTGTATCAAAAGTGCAAATTCACGAAATGAGAGTATTAAAAAAATGTCAAAGACATCAATTATTGTATGTTCAAAGTGTGAAAAATACGTTTGCGGGAAGCATAGTGTAAAAACAAACATATGCATATCTTGTACAGTTGGTCCGGTGAATCTTTACCCATGCGTCATCGTTCATATACAACGCAATACATCAATACATTAAGTAACACGTAGGTACTTTATCAATAGACGACCGGAGTGTGACGTAGATCGGCCATCTTGTTAGGGCAGGTAACGGGTTACTTTCCATACAAACTTTTCTATCATTTTCTATCTTCTCTTCCATTCTTTGACTACTTGTTTTTATTTCTTCTTTTAATTCTTCTCTCGTGCTTTGATTACTTGTTTCCATTCTTTGATTAGTTGTTTTTATTTCTTCTTCCATTTTCTTCATTCTTTGATTAGTTGTTTCTATGTTTTGGCTTATATTTTGTAAAATTTGCATCATCATATTTTGTTCACCATTACTTCCAGCTCCTTCTCCTTGATTCTGTCCTACCACCTCTTCTCTACTTCTGGTTGTTTCTTCATGTTCATCAATTGATTCAGCTCATTCGCTTTCCTCTATCTCTTCATCATTCTCTTGATTATTTCTCCCTTGTTCCAAATATTGTATTTGGAAATCACCCATTCCATGTCTTCTTTCTTCTCTCTCTTCATCTGATCCACTTTCTGCTCCTACTTGCTTACCATTTCTTAGGGTCATTTTTCTTTCCATTTTACTTTTGTTTTGGTTAATTTAATTCTTCAATTCCAATTTTATGTATTGATTTTGTAAGTCCTGCGTTGGTAGCCACTGTTAAACATTTTTTATATAGCCCTTTTCAGTTTCACGTTGGTAGTGAATTGATTAAGTATGTTAATAGCCCTTTTTTCGCCCCACGTTGGACGCCGATTGTTTATAAATATTATTCTTATCAATTAATTACTTAAACAATTTTATTATGATTTTATTATAATATATTATGAATAGAAATATTATTATGTATTTAGTTGATTTTATTTATTCAAATATTTTTTACCTTAATCTTACCTGGCTATTTATAAACATGCTCTTTATTTAATTTACCCTCGGCTGCTCTTGTTTGCTTTAGGGTATGATGAGTCCTAATATCAGTAGGGTTCATGGGCAAATAATTAAGAAATCAACATTACTATTATTTTACTGAAACTTATTTTGTTTAAAAGAATGGATAACTGTCTAAAATAGAATATAACAAAAGTACATTTAATTATTTATATAATTCTTTAATAGTATAGTTAATAAAAAAAAACATCTTATTTATGAGACGCCTATGGAGTTAATTTGCATAAAATATATCCAACATTTAACCTTGAAGTTTTACAGCACATGCGCAGAGCAAATTTCCGCTATAACTTTATATACAGAAACAATATTATATTTAAGAAACTATTGAAATATAGATGTTTTTCATATACACTATGCAGTGATTTTCTTTAAGTTTGCATAAACATATTTTATAATAATGATAATATTCAAATGAATGAATTGTATGTGTGAAAAAAATTAAATTTGTGAATGATGATAGTGTAAAAAAGTTCCTATAAACTAAATACATACAAAATATATACATTTGAAACTCAGGTAAGTCATTATAATAATTATGATACAGTTAAATGATATTACTATATAGTTTTTTTATTCTTTATGTTTTATATATGTATGGCCTTTTATTATTTTTATAGTTTATGAAAATGAGCATTTTTTTATGTATCTGTTTATTTATTTGGATCCAAAAGATTAAAAAAATATCACTGACCTGTTTGATAAATTCTTTCTCTCGAAAAATGTCCGCACTAACGCGTCACTAAACACTGGCGGTGTAATCTTAACTCCTGGATATCTTGATAAAAAACTTGTCTCGTTCGGGAAAAATTATCTACACTTGTTACTGGGTCTTCTGTTAACGATTTTAATTTGTTGAATAATTAATTATATTTAATTTAACCACTTTTATTTAAAACTTTTTATAGAGTTCGACATGGAACTGGTAGCCCATTCACCTTCGGCTTCACTCTCCTCGTTTTCTTCGCGTCCCCAAGCTTTGTTGATAAGCGCAAGTTCTTAAAACTTCTAGAATTTCCTATATTTATAGCGTCTGATTGTCATTTTATTAATGTTCAAAATCACTATTTTTCTGACATAAACATACTGTATTTCGCTGTTTTTCACACTTTAGATTGATAATTGTTAATAAATTGTCCACTTTTATTCTTTATAATTGTCTTCATAATTATTTAACATAATCAGAGTCTTCTGATTGGTCGCAACTTATTTATTACTTTCACAAATTTTACAACCTGAATAATATTGTGCTATGTTAGTATTCATTTCTTTTTATTCCTGCTTGTTACTTATTACTTTATTAAACATAATACAATAGTTTTAAATTTTCATTTTACTCATTCAATATATATTTCTTTATTATTAGTTGCTTTATTACAGTCATATGTTTTCCTTAATTTAAATCTAAATTGTTTATATATTATATTATAGCTTTGATGATATATTAGCTTATTATTTTGACTTTCTCTTTCTGATAAAAATTTATGTGGCTAAAGTAACGCATCGTGTTAAGTTAGATTTATTGCTGTACAATTAATGACATTAATTGTTCAGCTTAGTCTCAAAGTGTGACAAATTTTTGTGAATAAATTTTTTCAGTAAAATACGTAATTAACGGTGCGTTTTTTACCAAAGGCTTGAATTTAATTTCGTTAAAATCGCCCACACTTTGAACCTTGTCAATTATTGTAAATTCAAACCAAAACCGTAACGAAATACAGGAATAATAAAGTGATTTATTTAATTTGGAAAAAGGAATTGGAATGAACTTACCGTTTTGTCTTCTCCTTGATTGTTTGACTTTTAGACAGTTCGCCTAAAGTTGTTTTCATGATTTTCCGCTGAATCCAATTAAGAAGGACCAAAATATGTTATTGTTTGTTGTTAACATATCTCAGAGGTTAAAAGGTTAAATTAAGTACAAATTTGTTGAAATTAAGCAGTATATGTTTTACTTGTCAACTCCTAACATTGCAGTTGTCAAAATTCATTTTTTATAATTCGCGACTTAAATTTAATAAGTAAAAAATATACTTTTTAAAAAGATTTAATTAAACTTTATGATTAGTTACAATTATGACTGATTTCTTTTTAGTTTACAAATATATGGAAAATGTAGTATAATGCTGAATAAAGAAGAAAAATATATGATAAGAAAATTATAACAATTGTGTAAACAAGATGTCTCCACGTGTTTGCTGATTAAGGTTAAAATTATAAATCCAATAATGTGGGAAACGTCCTGTCAGCAATTTAACAATAATATTATATGAGTTTAACAGGATGTCTCCATATGACTTCTCCCCTCTTTGTTAAAGGCACGACCTCGTGGCTTTGGCTCCAATAGTGATTGGGGTAGCTCCATTGGTTCACCCTGGGATTGTTCTGGATTTTTAATTTTTCTAAAATATTTTCTATACAGATACAAAAATAGTAGAATTCATAAAATGAAAATTATTATTGTTGTTATTCCTAAATGGCTTTGATGAAGTTTTATAGGTAGCAAATTTGGTTTTTGAAACTGTGGTAGTAGCTTGGTTGGATCGTCCAGATGTAAATTGTTGATGCTGATTTTGTGATGAATTTCTGTGGGTTCTTTGAGGCTGGGCCATTCTTGAGTAAATGTTTTATTGGACCCCATCCAAGTGTGTTTTTGAAAAGAATAAATACAATCATTGTTTCCTAGTACGATGTTACATTTTGAGATTTTCAATGATTTAAAATTTTTTTTGCAGTCTTCATTGATGATAGTTATCTTCTTTCAGCAAATTATTGTATTTCCATTAGTTAATTGTGTGAAAAGTGAAAAGTCGTTTTTTACTTGAGCAAAGTTGCATAATGAAAGGTCTTCCAAGTTACAAGGATCTTCGTGTGGTTCCCGCAATACCAGAACGAAAAGGTCTTCTTGCTTTCTTCGTTTGTCCAGTTTGTTGATCCTTTGGAATTCAATGTGAAGGCGTATGGGGGTAGGATATTATTTTCTTTACCGGGAATAGGGATAATTTTGGAAATATAAAGTAATTCATCGGCTAATATGGGTATTTTAAGAGTAATATATGAAGTTTTTGAAGTAAACATAAGATTGACATTGATTATTTCTAATAAAGTAGGAAGTAGGAAGCGATTTCATTGTGAGAATGAATAGTATGTAAATAATTAAGAAGTTCTTCTAATTCCTTTTGTTTAGTTAATTCTACATTTAAAGTTTCTTGCTTACTAAATGATATTGTTCTTAGTAAAATTTGAATATAATTTCTTAGGTCTCCAATTTGTTCTAGTTGAATATGAATAATAATTTCGTTATTCAATCTATCATTTAAAGTATTTAATTCTCTTAGAACGTTTTCAGCATAATTTTGTATTTTACGTAGGTCTGTTTGCCAGCGTTGAGTAGTCTGTCCTGCAAATGAATGCAACTTCGATATTTCAGTCTTTAGTTTCTTTTCATTTAAATTGATTTTTTCAAATGTATTTTGAATTTCGATTAGGTCGTTTTGATCATGATTTCCTGAAATATATTTTACTACTGTACCTAGGCCGTCTATTAGACCTCTTTTAATTACTTTATTTGATCGAGCATACATTCTAAGTTTATTTATATCTTCTGAGAGTAAGTCGATATCTCTGTTATAAATTTTTGCTAAAGTTATTGTTGAATCGTCAAGTCTACTGGTTAAATGAACTTGATTTAATACTAATTTACTATATGAGTTTTCAATTTCTTCAATACTTATACTAAAATAAATTTTATGATAACTAGTCTTATATTTAGCTAATCCTAAACTATCTAATATGTAACCTGGGGGTTCAATTGTTTTGACTTGATGTGCCTGGGCTATCTTCATGGTTAACCTGAAAAGATTTAGTATTTTTAATCATGTGTTTGCTAACCTTTTTAGATTTTTGAGAAACTAACTTATCGTTGGATTGATTTGTGTCTACTAATATTGGAACGAAGTTCCTTAATTAATTTAAAAATGTCTTTATTCACAATTGTTTATAAATGGTAAAATTTACAATGATAATACGAAAAAATACAATAGTGCTGATGTTCTGGCCTTTCCTGCTACCCTTGTGTTGTCTTGAGATGTAATACATGGTTCCTTGCGTTAGCATTACCCATTTGTTTGGGGAAAGTAATTACTTTGTCCAGTGTATACAAATATGACTCCCAGATTTTTCGACTGTGTCGTCCCTGAAAACCGGCTGAAAAACAGGGTTTCAAACTCGAACAATGTATTAGTTTATGAGGGGCGGCAACATGACAGATGTTGTTTATGTTTTAGTGAAGTTAATTATTGAGAATGAGGGATATTGTGGTCCCTAATTCGATGTTCTGGTTGTTTGAGATAAACAACTTATTATGCGAATAGTGTACCATGCAGAAGCCTACACCCACTATCAAGGGTGTCTTCTGCGCGACTAGCGGCTCTGAGAGTGTTACTAAGATTTTTTGGGAGACAGTTATTATAAAAATTTGTGGATATTTTGGTTATAAAGTCCTTGATAGTAGGTATATTTGCTTGTTCATGTAGCCAGGTATTTTTGGGACGTCTTGGGTAAACTGTGTAGTATTTGATTGCCATACGGAGACACTTATTCTGTACCACCTGTAAAGTGTGAAAGTTATGTTTTGTGGCTGTAAAGTATGCTGGAGCTGCGTATGTTAATATGGGTCGAATAATGTGTTTATATATTGTGATTTTGTTTGTTGTTGAGAGATAACTATTCTTACAAATTAACGGGTAAAGTTTACTCATTGCAATTTTCGCTTTCAATATCTGTTGTGCTATATGCGCATTGGCATTTGTGTTGCCATGCACAGTATAGCCCAGATATTTTAATGTACTACTGGGATTGATATATTGTCCATCTATACAGAGCTGTAATTGCAATGAGTTTTTCCTTGCTATCCTCCTGAGTAACAGGTACTCTGTCTTAGAGGCGTTAATTGTGAGTTTATTATCTCTCATGTATGGAAGAATGTGAGTGTTTATATGAGTTTGAATATTGTGTAATGCAGTTTCTGATGATGGTGCAGATGATACGAAACAGGTGTCATCCGCATACATGGCAGTGAGTATTTGTGGTGAGGTGGGAAGATCATAAGTAAAGAGTGAATACAACAAAGGTGATAAAACAGACCCTTGAGGGACTCCAGCTTGAATGATATATGGTCCAGCCACGCTATTGTTGACTTTTGAGTAAAATTGCCGATTTGAGATATAAGAGTTTATAATTTTTATTAAATACTCTGGTATTTTTGTTTTTATAAGTTTGTATAATAGCCCCTCGTGCCATACAGAATCAAAGGCCTTTTGGATATCTAACGTTACCATTACAGCCTTATTCTTAGCGAAAAAGCCTTCTCTAATATAATTAAATACTCTAATGATTTGGGTCACAGTGCTATGCCCACCTCTGAATCCGTATTGCTCGAGGGGTATTATGTTATTTTTATCTACATATGTTTGAATTCTGTTGAGTATGATTTTATCTATCACCTTTGCTATATTATTTAACAAGGAAATTGGCCTGTAACTATCCACATAACATGGTTGTTTGTTGGCTTTGACAATAGGGATAACATTGGCAGTCTTGAGCATATTTGGATAATTGCCTGTTTTTATTATGAAATTAGTGATATAGGTAAGTTGGACAATTGCTTTTTTGGGTAAATTTTTGAGAAGAATGTTTGGTATCCCATCCTTCCCGGGTGCTGTTTTGTTTTTAAGTGAAATAATTGTGTTATAAACTTCTTGTGTAGTTGTCAAGTGTTTCGTGTTTAAAGTTTGTGTATTGCATAAATAGTTTTGGACAGTGTGTGAAATATTATTGTGATATTGTGTATTTCGTGTATTATTAGTGAAGTTGTTCTGAAAATACTCCCCAAAGGCTTCAGCGATGTCGGTATTGTGCGTAATTGTTTTACCATTTACGGATATTTTGGAGATTTCTTCTCTTTTGCCTTTCAGCTTCTTGGTTACTTTCCAAAGCGAGTTGTCTCTGAATGATAATTTTTCGAGTATAATTTCTATGTTCTTTAATTAATCTATTTATTGTGTCTTGATAATATTTGAGTATTTGTTTATCATTGTCGTTTCTAGAGTTTTGCCATCTACAGCGAATTTCATTTTTATCTTTAATTATTTTAGTTATATACTCAGGGAGAGAGTTGTGGTCTTGAGATTTGGGTTTGATAGATGTGGTTTTATTTCTGGCAGTAGTAATTATTTCCTGTAAATTCAGTATTATATTTGTGAGGTGCTTGGTGTCTTTGATGTTATTTGTTATTTTTAATTGGTCGTTGATATGTTTTCTGTATTGAATCCAGTTGGTTGTTGTGTAATCATGTATCTTTTGGGGTGGGGGGTGTAAGGAATGTGTTATTTTTAATTCTAAAAGGATGGGATCGTGATCGGAGTTGAGGTCTGGGATTGTTTTTAGTTTTGTAATAGTATTTATATTGCGACCGATTGCTATGTCTATTGTGCTTGGAGAGTATCTGTTAAACGGAAAATGTGTGGGATCTTCTGTACTGTATATGTTACAGTCCGAATTGTCACAGAACCTTTGGAGAGTATTCCCATTTGTGTTAGGATGTGTGGCATAGGAGTCCCAAAGTGGGTGTTTACAATTTAAATCTCCCACTATGAGAACCCTATTGTGTGTTTTTGTGATATTGAAGAAGTCAATTTCAGTTAATTTGTTAAAGGGGTGGCTATAAGCCCCGACGAGTTTGAGTTTGTTATCATTTAATAGTGAAATATGCTCAATCGAAGAGTTGTTTGGTTGCAAGAGTTGAAAGTTGATGTCTTTTTTGATTAAAACTGCGATACCACCCCCGCCGACACCTGCGGGGCGGTCTTGTCTAAGTAGACGATAATTTGGATTTCTAAAGTTTACGGATGTATTCGGTTTAAGGAATGTCTCGATTAAGAAGAAAATATCAGGTTTCTGGGCGTCGAGAAAATGACTGATAAGATGGAGTTTGTTAGTTACTCCATGTACATTACAGAAAATTATTTTGAGTGAGTTACGTTTTTGAATGCCTGTTTTTCCACCTACCTGTCTAGATGTCATATTTATCTATACCTTGAACAAAATTATTGTAAATTGAGAATTTTTCCAGTTTGGTGGTGGCTTTTCTCATTTCATATAGTAGATCGGTAACAGCTCTGGTTAATTCTTCGAATTTTACTATAGAATTCAATTCTTGGAACAGTGAATTTAAATTAGTAAATTGTGTAATATCCGGTGGATGAGAGTTGGTTTCTTGTCTTTGATTGGGCTGTGGACGGATGTTTTGCGGTGGAGCTACTGTTGTCGTCTTTGAGGGAAGGCTCAGGAAGTCTTCTTTTTCATTTCTCTTGTTCCACGGGTTAGTTGTGGGGGCTGGAGCAGGAATAAATCTTGTGCCTTCTGGTTTATTAGCAGTTTGTTTTTGATTTAGATGACGTCTCTGATCCAACCATTCACGCCTCTTCACATACTCGGGACAGATCTCTGCGTTAGCAGGATGGTCGCCTTTACAATTCGCGCATTTAGCGGGTTTAGATCTGTCCTTCAGGCACTCGGGGATTAGATGTGAAGCTGCACATTTAAGGCATTTTGGTGCTCTGCCACAATTCGAAGTTGCGTGCCCCCACATCTGACAGATGTGGCACTGTATAATGGGTTTGCCCTGCCTGCGAAACTCCCATTGAACTCTTGTATACTCGATTACCTTAACATTTTTGTTAAGATGATCTAATGTAACTTTAGAATCGGTTACTACTAAAAATAAAGGTCTGCCTTTTGTTGTCATGCGGTAGACGTCAATTATCTTGATTTTATATACAGTGGTGAGTTCTTCTCGAATTTCGTCCAGTTTGATGCCTTCTGTTAATCCTCTCAACACAAAAGCGTGGGTCTTTTCTTCCCTCCGCGAATATGTGTGAAAAGGAATTTTTTCGATGCGAAGTACTTTTTTCAAGTTCTCAAAATCAGTAACGTCCTTCGTAAATATAATGGTGGAGTTAGCTGTGTATTTTATTTCGAAGTTGTTTTTAATTTCAGCTTTTAATCTGTTAACCATTTCGCGATGAGCTGACACATTGCCGTCAATTACGATTGGCGGACATGTATTGTTGGATTTTTTGTTGCTGTGTGTGGAATCTTTTGGTTTTGATTTCTTTTTCTGGTGATTGATTGTTTCCTCTTCTGAAGAGTCAGCATCATTTTGAAATTTTATGAATTTGGTTTTTTTTCTCTTTCTTTGTGTGGTTGTCGTGGGTTGAATTTCGTCATCAGATGATTCCGATAATGTATCAAATTTGTTTTCGATGTTAGTAGGTTGACGAGTCTTACTTGCTCGTTGAATTAATGCATTAAATTTCATATATTTTTTTGGTTTCGAAAAACCCGGTGGCGTGACGTCAGACACATCCATCTGGTCATTAGGGATTGTTATGATTTCGTTAAAGTCATCTTTTGGCTTATTCATATCTAGAGTTTTCGCCATTATTTGTTTTGGGTTGGAAATCAATTTTTGGTACTGCGAGATGAATTTGTCGCCTTCATTTATTTGTGCACTTTTTTCAACTTCCACTTCATGGGCCCATGATGACCCTGGGGTTGAGTGTACCTGGGCTTGTATTGTCTTGGCTGTTTGTTGGTTAGCTGCGTTTTCATTGTCGGAGTTTGCCTCGCTGGAGTGATCTCCTGCCGTGTCTTGTCCCATTTTTTGCTTATTATTTGTATTTATGTTTAATGCAGTCCTTTCTGGTGTGTTAGATTGATTAATGCTACTCCCTCGGTAAAATGGTATTGATAAATCGGGAAGAGAATCAGATTCTATACACTTTTTTTGGATATTTTCTAGACACTTTTTCGGTGTCTCTCCTATACACTTTTCAACTGTGTTTTCTAGACACTTTTTCTTGTAGTTTACTATACACTTGTTTTCGCTAGGTGTGTTGTTATCATTGTTTTCATCAATGGTATTGGAACTTCGATTGTTTCCTACGTTCACTATACTCTTTTTAATTAAATTAGCGTGTTCTAGACACTTGTGAAGAGTGTCAGTGTCGACCAATTCTAGACACTTTTTGTCTAAATTTAGGTTTAGTTGATTGTGATCAAGATTATCGTTAGTTGGTGTTGTTAAAGAGTTCTCATCTATATACACTAGTTTGAGGTAGTTAGAGTTTTTAGTTTTTAATTCTAGTTTTCTGTCCTTAATTCTTTTTAATTCTTTATTAAATTTATCCTGAGTGTCTAAGTTATATGGCAATGGACGTAGTTCGTCTTCAACATTTGGTGAAATAAAATTTTTAGGAACTTTCCGTTGTTTTTTTGTTGGATTGTTATTGTGTTTTTTATGTCTAATAGTTTTAGATTTGAACGTACCTTTTTTTATTGTTGTCTTTCTAGGTGACGTTTTCACTTTCACAGGATAACTCTTTTGCGTCTTTACACTTATGTTATTGTCATTTGTTAAATTTTCAGACGTGAAAATGTTGGGATTTAGGGAATTTAGTTTCTGAATTTTTTGGCGTAGTCGCCGCGTATATTCAGTTATGTACGGGGTTCCCGTAATTGGGGGAGATAAACTCGGGGAGAAATCTATGAGTACTCTCTATAGATTTCTTACGAACAAAGTCTTTCGATTTAAAGATTTAAATAAAATATCAATACTTTTGTTTTCCAATAATAAAATTCAATCCGTCGCACTTGAATGTTAGCATGGAGTGCGAAGTTCCTTATCGCGCGTTGTGAAAGGAGGCTAGACGGAAAAAATTCTTACGAAAAGTTGTCACGACACTTTTTGAAGCTATTGTAAGCTGTGCGGCGTGCGCATGTTTCTCCAACCAAGTCATACGATTTATAATCTCCACATTTTGTGTGTTTAGCAAGTGTATGCGTCATAATTTTAATAAATTCAAAAACAAATCATATTTTAATATTACTTAGTATAGTTTTTTGTCTTTATTATGTTAATTAATTGTTGAGATTCTCTACAACAAAAATTGAAATAATACACTTCAGTTGCTTGCTGTTTAATGAATAATACTTTTGTAGTATAGTGGTCAGTATCCCCGCCTGT
This sequence comes from Galeruca laticollis, assembly GCA_963921935.1. Taxonomy (NCBI): domain Eukaryota; kingdom Metazoa; phylum Arthropoda; class Insecta; order Coleoptera; family Chrysomelidae; genus Galeruca; species Galeruca laticollis. The sequence goes on from OY998177.1 coordinate 69,908,665, forward strand.
CACGCGGTAGACCGGGGTACGATTCCCGCCGGGGAGGAATTTTTATTTTCTGAAAAATTCTTTTTTTTGCTTTTTGGAACGAAGTGAAGTGAAGTGAAAGGGGGCTAGACGGAAAAAATTCTTACGAAAAGTTGTCACGACAATTTTTGCTATTGTAAGCTATTGTAAGCTGTGCGGCGTGCGCATGTTTCTCTGTCTGTCTGTCTGTCTCTCTCTCTCTCTCTTATAGAAAGCAAGCCAGATATTTTCATTTCTATTTCGCATTGAACAGTGTGGTGTCGCGACGATTATTTCATAAAAAAAATAAAATTTTATTACAATTCCTTCACTAATTAATCGAAAGGAACTTCGTTCCATCCGGGTGTCCCTTGACACCTCTCAACTTTTTTTTCTTATATTTAGGTTTAATTTTATTTCGTGGTTCCATATCTAAATATACGACGATTGGGATATCGTCTGTTCGTTTACTATTAATTTTATTCAATTGTTTTTGATAAAGATCGTCGAAAAATGGCATAATTTCTGTTTTCCGATATTCGTTATAATTTTGGAATACTTGTTTATGGGGATCTATTTCATGAAGATTTAGATTTTCGTATGGTCCATAAAGAAGTGAAAATGGTGTAAAATTTGTTACTGAATGGATTGATTGATTATATATAAGAATAGCAGTTGTAACTAAGTCGGTAATATTTTCTTTTGACTTTTGTCTTAGGATTCTTAATTTTTCGATTAAAGTTGAATGTGTTCTTTCTATCGGAGAATTGCCGGTATGAGATTGGGGTGCTGTATAATGAATTTTTATATGGAAGAGAGACGTGAATTCTTTAAAGGTTTCGCTAGTGAATTCTCTGGCATTGTCGCAAGTTATTTACGAAGGGTAGTTATGATGAGAGAAATAATGACGGAGTTTACTAAGTATAGTGATAGAATTTGAGTCACTAATTACGTAAGCTTGAAGGTACCTAGAGAATAAATCGAGTATTGTGAGAAATTGTTTTTCTATAGAGAATACGTCTATGTGAATATTTTCGAAAGGTCTTTTAGAAATAAGTGGGCCGGAAAATGGAATTTTTCGAGGGTTTCTATCATATTTTGAGGTGAGACATAATTCGCAATTATTAACGTGATTCGTTACTAATTCTTGGATTTTTGGGAAATAATGCAGGGACTTTATATGTTTCGTAGTTTCTGTGATACCATTATGAGTTTCTGAATGATAGTCTGAAATTAATCGGACTTGTTCTTCCTTATTAATTAAGTCTTTCAGAAAAGTCTTTGTTTTAATGATTTTTACGTTTTGTTCCAAGATTTTTGAACATTCTGTAGAAGCAATATTAAGTCATGAATCATTGGGGCAGTATATACAGTATGTTTTTGATGGATCAACTATTTCTAAAAACATATTACTTATAACATTATAGTCGGATCCTTTTCTAAAAGTAAGAATATAGCGATTTTTGCCAAATGGCTTAGAATAATCTATGTCGTTTTTGTATCCGTATTTTAGAATTATTTGAAAATGGGCGGAATTTAATGTTTTTTCTGAAATTGGGAAACCAAAAATTGGATTTTCATGTGCGGAATGTCTAGTTTCGCCTGAAGCGGTACTTTTGTTATCATCGGATATTTTACTTAAAATTTCGTTAGCATTACTTAATGCTAGATTTGGATCGGAAATTGCTCTTGCCATAGTTGAAATGGCATCGATATCATCAGGGTTTTGTTTGAAATCTTTAGTACTTGTTTTTGAGTTTGGGGGAGTAATAACTATATCACTGATTATATTAATTTTTAGATCACGTTTAGGAAGTTTTTTATCGATTACATTGAGCTCAATTCTCGATAATGCATCAGGGACGTAATTTTCTTTGCCTTTTTTGTAATTAATTTCAAAATCGAATTCTTCCAACTTTAGTTTCCATCTTATTAGGCGGTGATTGGGTTCTTTAAGAGAATGTAGCCAGACAGTGGCTTATGATCAGTTTCAATAATAAATTTTTTGGAATATAAATATGGTCGGAAGTGTTTACAGCTATCGATTATAGCTAAGAGTTCTTTTTCGATAGTGCCATAATTTATTTCAGCTGAATTAAGTGTTCGAGAGTTTAAAGCTATTGGATGGGAATCTTGGGAAAGTACGCTTCCTATAGCGATATTTGAAGTGTCGGTCGTTAAAGTAAATGTTTTTGTGAAATCGGGGTATGCTAAAATAGGAGAATTACAAAGAAGCTGTTTGCATTTTTGGAAAGCATTGAGGTATTCTGGGTCGTTTAAATCCAATTTATTTCCTTTTTTAAGATATTTATTTATTGGATAGGTTATTTTGGAGAAATTTTGAATGAATTCACGATAATAGGAGAGCATACCGAGAAATGATTTTATTTGTTTTTCATTTTTGGGCAAAGGAAAGTTTTGGATGGACTTGATTTGATCTGGATTTGGTTTAATACCATAAGGGGTTATGGCATGGCCTAAGAAGGCAACTTCTTTTCTGAGGAATTCTGATTTGTCTATTTGGACTTTCAAATTATATTTTTCTAATTCACTGAATATTTCTTTTATATGAAGAATATGAATGATCTTGAAGGGACTTCGAAAATATTACTATGTCATCCATGTATACGAAACATTGTTTATAAAGAAAAGGACGGAGAATTGTGTCCATGACACGTTGAAAAGTGGCAGGAGCATTTTTTAGGCCAAATGGCATACGAGTATATTCGTAGTGGCCGTTATCTACTGTAAATGCAGTTTTTTCTGCCGAATTTGGGTGTATTTCAATTTGGTGAAACCCTTGTGCCAAATCTAAAGTGGAAAAGTAAGTACTTCGACCAAGATTGTCGAGAATTTCATCGATATGAGTAGTTTTCGGTAATCGATAACTAATCGGAATTTTTTCTTTCCACTGGCGTCCATTCGTTTGGGGACGAAAAAGGTAGGGAAACTGTACGGAGATATACTTGGTTTAATTATTTTATTGTCTAGGAGCTTTTGTATCTGATTTTGAATTTCTTGTTTTAAATGGCAAGGGTATCTATATGATTTTTGATAAATCGGTACATCGTCGACTGTTCTAATGTGATGTTTAACTATATGAGTAAACGTTAAGTCGGAATTATCGTTATAAAATATATTTTAAAATTTTTTACAAAGAAAAATTATTGCATTTTTTTCATCGGGATCCAGATGATCTGTTCGAAGAAGTTTGGTAATATCAGTATTATTATTATAAGATGATAAAGGGATTGTTTCATTAAATTTCGATAGGGGTTGGACTGGAAGAGGTTCATGAAAATTTATAGAAATATTATTCAAAAAGATTTCTTGTTCAATAGGTATTTTACAGTAACCGTCTTTCGCTAGAGCTATACATTCAGGTATTATTATGTTGTTTAATTTTAATTCTGGAAGAACTACTTGTCCATTATCAATATTCACAGGAATATTTAAAATTCTTTTATCTAGAGATTCAGAATAAGGGGTAAATAAATTGGGATTGACTTCCAAATAAAATAGTATTTTAATAGAATTAATTTGTAATAAATGATTTTCGAAATTAATAAGTGCCTTTAATTTATCAAAGTCCTGACTACTTATTAATGCATCGAATCTATCGTGCCAAGGTACGATAAACATATGGAACATGTATTTAATGCCGAATTCTTTCAAAAGAGGGTATTTGCAGCTAAAATTGCCATTGTAAGTTGTTTTAATTGATTCGTAAATGGTATCTGAAAAAAATCACTAGGCTGGTTCTGGGTTTATAATGGAATTGCTTGCACCGGGGTCAATCAATATTTTTAAGTCTAGATTTGAGAGGTATATAAATAGAAGTTTAGGGGCCGAATTTATATTAGGGTTGGTTTCTTGGTGATTGATTATATGAAGTATTATGTTTTAGAGGTGGGCGATTTCTTTGACCTTTTTGAGATCTAAGAAAGTTAGCAAATTCAATTTGGGGTCTTTCGTTGTCTAATCTTCTACATTCGTACAATGCTTGTTCTAGAGATGAAACTGATATATGAAGTAAATGAACTCTGTAGGGATTTAAGAGACCTGCTTTAAATACCATAAGGGCTTTGTCAGTATACATAGTTTCCTTAGAAATTCTAACTCCTCTGTTATCAGAATTTATAGCTAGGTGTTCTTTAAGGACTTGTAATTTTTGAGAAATTTCGTCATGAAATTTGGAGAATGATTCAGAATGAGTTTGAATAGAAGTATTTAAATCGTGTGCTAATATTTCTTCAGATCTAGGATCGCCAAAACGAGTGATAAGAGCTGTTTTTAAATCGGACCATTTATCAAAAGATCTATTTATGATTACGTCTCTAGCTGGACCTACTAATTTAGATTTGACTTGCCCTAACAGAAGATTGTTGAATAAATCATTATTTTCGGTTTTAAAAGAGTTAAATATTTTTCAGATTGTCTTAAATAATATGCTAAATCTTTAGAACCACCGTTATATGTTGGGACAATATTGCTTGCTAAAGATAATTCGATTTGTGAAATTGCAGTAGACATCTCGGTATTAGTATTTAAGTTACGACTTACAGGTAATGGAGATCTGGATCGACGTACAGATAATGGAGATCTGGATCGATCACGATTTTGTGACATTATGAGATTGACTTTACTAATATATTAATTTTATACAACCATTAAAATTGGATTGTTTAAATTGCAATTCAAATAACACTTATATTGTAGTAAAAACATATTATAATATTCAAAACAATTATTAGCCGATGAATAATAAAATTAAAGGAAAGGCTTACAGGAGGATGCACTGAAGGATCATCTGCGAGCTTGTTCCTTGTCTCTAATTCTCTGAAGGAACTTGAGCCGTCTTCTTGAACAACCGTCTTCTTCACTGGAGGAATGGTCGGGTTGGAGTCAGCCTTTTCACACACCGTAACTTGTTTCACACAGTTTATTGGTTCGGAAACTATATTAATTTCTTGATAGAAAACGTAGACGTTTTACCACACAGAAAGAGTATTTTCTACTGACAGAATCCTGTTCGCAGCGCCAGTTAAATTTAATAAGTAAAAAATATACTTTTTAAAAAGATTTAATTAAACTTTATGATTAGTTACAGTTGATGTTACAATTATGACTGATTTCTTTTTAGTTTACAAAAATAAGGAAAATGTAGTATAATGCTGAATAAAGAAGAAAAATATATGATAAGAGAATTATAACAATTGTGTAAACAGGATGTCTCCACGTGTTTGCTGATTAAGGTTAAAATTATAAATCCAATAATGTGGGAAACGTCCTGTCAGCAATTTAACAATAATATTATATGAGTTTAACAGGATGTCTCCGTATGACTCGCGTATAAAAGAGACTTCATTATAACATTATTTACAGTGTCACAATGAAGCTCTTTGAACACTGTTATAGTAATTTTTAGTGTACAGTTAGTTATTGTATTTAGTTATATTTTTCTTTGACATTTGAGTTTAACCTTGACACAAATTATAAATAAAATGGTCTAGCGTTTTTCTAGCTAGCAAATTATTATATTAAATGTGCTTAAAGGTAAATTACAATGATTGATATATTAAAAATATTAATGAATAAAGTACTCTAACGTTTAATTATCAATGATTTGCCAATTGTTTATTTTTATATTATATAGGATCAATATATAGGTATACATAACGTTCGATTTTTGGGATAAATTACCAGATATTTATGTGAATATGTATTACAGAAATAATTCTGTTCATGATATAATATAAATAGATCGCAAGAGCATATACGAAGAAGCTCTTTTTCAAACAAACAATCATTCACTGTTTGCTAAAATGAAAGATTGTTTTCAATTTACACAATTATTCGGTTATAATATGTCAAAAGTCAAGTGCTGGATAAAACCATCTGTGATCTGACCAATCAGGAATCTACAGAATTGCCAACTTAAATTCAAACCACTCCCCCTAGTTTAAAAACAGGGATTGTATGAAATTCTATTTTATTTAAATATAAATGCGAATTATAAAAAATATTGTGTAAAACCACAATGACTTTCTGTAGTACTCGTGATTTGCGCAACTCACCGCTCCGCGATTTGTTGCTCAAACTTCACTCGTACTACAAAACGAGTCATTGTGACACTTGTTTTACAAATAACTATTACATGGTCACCGTGACGCAAATTATGATACCGAACACACGTTGAACTTATCTATAATCATTGCTGATTACGCTCCTGTCAGTCGATGGGTTTGAGGACAAAAACTGGTAGTAATAATTAATATCATGGATAATACATTTGGAATGTTCCAATATTTCAAAGTATGATTTATAGGTGTTTACAGACGAAAACAATTAGAGAGTACTCACTGCATTTCACTATAATGATAACTAATCTGTACAATTTTCGAAACATACGTGATTTATACAGTTCTAAAACTTAATAATGAAATAGTATATTGTATAATTAGTGGGAAAAGCATAATATTCCCAAACGACTGTGATAATTACCAGACGAGGAGCGTAGCGACGAGTCTGGTAACACAGGAGTTTGAGAATATGCTTTTCCCACTAATTATACATACTATTTTTTCTTCGATCGTTGATTTACATTTAAAAAATTAATTAAAAAATATTTAACTCAAGATGTAATCAAGTAAGTTTAGATAGGTTTCTCTATGTTCATATTGAAATATAGAAGTGGTAACCATGGAAATTACTTTGTTATGACAAAAGTAAAATAACTTTCAAGCCGGTTTTGTTTGACTCGTATTTTATAAGGAATTAAAAAAGAATTAGTAAACATGAACACCAATAGTGATTATTTGTTACCTTGTACGCCTCCTGAACTAGTAGAATTAATTTGTGTTAAAGAATATCGTTATAAATTAGATGTTTCTTTTAATTCTTTTATAACAACTTCATCAATACCTATAAAAATTAAAACCATACTTTGTTTCGTTTTATTGTAATAATCCATTTGTAATATTACCGCACTCTACAGCAGTGCGGTAAGAATATTACCGCTCGTTACAGCAGTGCGGTAAGAATATTACCGCTCGTTACAGCAGTGCGGTAAGAATATTACCGCTCGTTACAGCAGTGCGGTAAGAATATTACCGCACTGTTATTTTCTAATTGCTTAGCAACTGCCCACTATTCTGGAATGTTGGGCTTTGCGCATAGAAAACAGGTCAAAATAGTGTCACTTTTCCCACGATCGGAGAAAAAATATATTTTTGTTCACTTCTCTAAAAACAAATTTTTCGATAGTATCTAAATTTGCAATTTTATTTTATTTTCGTCCTTCTAGACTAGGGTTTAGATACCAGCATTTTATAACAATTGAATAAAAATTGCTGTAAATTAGTTCAAAATCACTTCACTATTCCATCCTACCGATAAAAGTTGACGTTGAGTAGACTTTTGGTTGAAATATTTCATGTTCATCTTCAATAAAACACATTTTTACTTCATAAATTTTTTTTCATGCATTTTTTACTTTAAGACACATCAAGATTGAATCACATTCATTATTTTTAAACAGTTGTATCTGTTTTTTAAAATATTGCTTTACATAAATTGCATGTAACTTATTGTTGTTATCAGTATTTTGGCACACTGAAAGATTTCCACTAACGTAGTTTTCCGCATTGTAAAATATAATACAAGTTCTACGTTTACTTCCATTTTTATATTATAATTATAATTTAATTGTAACAACATTTACGTACTTACAGATCTCTTTTCAAAACAATCGACTGGCAGACATTTACGAAAACAGTCCAAGTAATACTCTTAATCTGTTGTTTTGTGTTAATATTGTGTTATTCTTACTCAAATTACATAACTATCGAGTTTTTATATCGCTTATTTGTAAGTACGATACGAACGACAAAAATCACAAATTGAAATAGGTGGGGTCTGTTACCCAAATATTTCGCATCTAATAGTGATATCTAATAGTAATCTTATCTAAAAGAAAATGTTTTTGCATTTTAAAAGTATTTAAAATTGATGGAATAAGAAAAATTTAGCGAAAAAAGTCTATTTGGAATAGACAGAATGGTCTAATTTGAAAGTATTTTTTCTACTTTTTGATTTGAAAATGTTCCTAGTTTAGTTAATACGTAACTATATTATAAAACTGTCTATATTCTTTTCTAACCATTGAAACAACAGAAAAATGTATCATCTTTTTCTGTTGTACTTTAGTTGCACATATCTGTATTCAGTTAAACGATGCCTATAGCATTATTAATGGACCACACTGTATAAAAACGATAACTGTTCGCTCTAATAATGGTCTAATTATTTTTTAAAGGAATGTTTGGACAACTTGTAATATATTTGATTGCGGAAAAGGTCTAGGACGGTTACATTCAATGCGTATATAAATCTAAGCAAACCTCCCAAAATTAATTTCATATTTTCAGTTACAATTTAATTGTTTGATAATAGTTTCAAACATATACAGGTGCTAATAGTAATCAAGAAACTACAATTGATTAGGAGCACCTCGAAGTTTAACACACTCATTATTATCAATTTTAAAAATGGAAATTACACATGGTTTTCTTTCCTTTTATTCAAAATGCATTTCAATCACCTTAACTTATGACTACAGATTCGTGATATTCACTTTACCCAATAAGTGCGAATTTCGAACTACAAGGTCTATTAAAATCTCTCAAACTATGCAAGTAATCACGTTTGAATAGAAAATTGAGATGCATTAATTACCGTTGTGCATATTTTCGTCAATATTGTCTTTTTTGTTAAAGATATTGACTTGATTCCTGTATATGGAGAGATTAATTCGTGTTTATTAATACAATTCTTAATACAGTTGATATCAAAATCAGATTTAATTTTGGAAGTTTTGCAGGGAAATATAATTACGACAAATAACTATATAATGAAATTATTGATCACATAATAATCGAACTCTAGCTTTTAGATTAAATCAAGATCTATATAAATAAATGAAAATATATAATTTTATTATTGTCTATATATAAAATCTGGAAAATATACAGAGCATTTTATTTAGATAAGACATATTTGTGTAATAATTTTTAATTTCCCCATGGTACTATCCTAATACCTATAATAGAAACATTAAACAATTTTTTAAATACACAGATTTAATCAAAAAATAGTTTTTATATTTACAATGAATACTCTGCAAATTTTTCACGTGAAATATATTATTTATCTTAGAGTTTGCCAAAATTTCAGTATATTTCATCCATAAAAATATCTAAAATTTATATTAACTACTATTTTATGTACAATTACCAAAAATCATGACCATTTTCTTTGCCTTTGTCGTTTTTATACGGGTATTAATCTTTTTGTTGTTTAGATGATGGTTTGGCTTCTGAAGGTGCTTCCCTTTTGTAGAAGAGTTTGCTTTCCGGATGCCATCTTGGTGCTTCGCCCATTTCTTCTTTTTCTATCTCACTTTCCAATAACTAAAACATAAATAGTTCATACCACCTTCCGGAACAGCGAGTTTCTATAAATAATGATATCACTTGAAGGGAATGGAAAATGATTAAAGCTCTAAAAATAATAATGAACAACGGGAAGTTACAGTTTTTAGAAAGATTAGGTTAGAAATGCGAAATATATAAAAAGAAAGCAACATTAGAAGTATGAAACTACTATAACTGAGAAAGATGAAACGACGATAATAAAAAGAGTAATGGATAAGGAAGATCTATATATTTATAATAATTGTCGGTGATTCATTTTGAAATAAAGGAACAATTTCTGAAAACCAGCAAAAAAATAAATTACTCAAGCATTATATTTCTTTTTATATGCTTTAACTGATTTCTTACTTTTCCGCCTAACCCTATCTAAGATGCGCGAAAAATATTGGTCTACCCAGAAAAAGTTGGAATTCTAGTTTTTTTTAATTATTTTTTTGTTTTTCGACTAGAAAAACACGAAAAACGGATTTTTATAAAAAAAAGCATGTGAGTATGTTGTCGTCATAGTCGTTGTTGTCGACCACTTTTTACAAGACGTCTTATTAGCGCGACACAGCCTCTGGAGTGCATGCAAGTCACCAATTTTATGATTGTATACTGTTCAGGGCATCTCACAGATGAAACTAAATGTTGTTAGCATAATATACAACATACGGAGATAGATAGAGACTGGAAAATGAACTTTCACTAGTCCTTCCATTCATAGATGTAGTCTCTCTGCACTATATTTAATAGCATTTACAGGTTGGCAAATCAATTTTGGCAGTCGGAAGTTTGGCAACGTCCCATGCGCCGTAGCAAAGGCGTATGCGGATTGCATGAGCTCACTTTGCTGGCAGAATTCGTAAGTTTAGTTTCGACAGTACAGTTCAGAGAAAAGTGTGATTACCGGGGTTTTGTAATACTAACTTGTTATGGCGACTCCAGAAATTTGTTCTTAAAAAGTTGAGTGAGCAGTTTGAATTTCATGACCGAAGAGGCAAACAATGACAAGTCAACAATTCCATTAACGAAGGTTAGTTTTAATTATTGCAATAAAATGTTTAAACTAAACTAATTATTTAACAAATTTACACTCGATAGTAAATTCTTTAAATCGATTTTCGTACATAAAATATTTATTTGTTAAACGATTTAAAAAAATGAACATTGAGGCGAGACAACGTATTTTATGCACTCATGTGTCAATTTTATGCAATCATGTGTCGATTTTATGCACCGTTATGTCATCATGACAAACAAATCGACGCCATTTTTAGTCAATTTAGAGCAACCTAATTGAGACATTTTTCGATTTATGCATGCCTGCGGCTCATGCGTCAAGTTTTCCATTCGTGAAAAAAAGCACCACTTTATGCACTTGTTGCATAAATAACTATTCTGTTTCTGTCTACAGGAGTATATAAAAGGGCACATGTTTATTTTGTGTAAGATACCTATTTAAATGTAATAGGTTTTTTAGTTTATAATTATAATTATTATACTCATTTCATACCTATCTCTATTACGTTTCGCTTTTATTATTTGTTTTGAACCATCTTCCGATTTCAGTTACAATTGCAGTTTGGTCATATTAAAATATGTTTGAACTAAAATTCAAAGATCGTTTAAAACAACTTATGAACTGAAACGTGATGTAGTATTTTTGAATTTAAACTTCTTTTAAATGGCATAAAACCACGATATACTATGTTCCCCATCACAGCGTTGAAAAATTTGATAGATCCATCACAAAGCTAAGGGTTGTTTTTGACGCTGCTTGTGAATCTTCTACAAATTTGTCCTTAACTAATGTACTTAAAGTTGGCCCTACGATTCAAGATGACTTATTCTCGATTGTTATTCGTTTTAGACAACATAATTTCGTTCTAATAGGCGATTTAGAGAAAATATATCGGCAAATATTAATCCATCATGATGAAAGATATTTGCAACGAATAGTTTTGCGTAACTCACCATGGGAGGATGTAAAGCATTTTCAGTTGAATACAATTACATATTGCACTGCTTCAGCCTCTTTTCTTGCCACTCGTTGTTTGTTAGAGATTTCGTCAATTATTCAAAAGGAATTCCCACTTGAGAGTAACGTAATATCAAAGGATTTCTATGTTCATGATATTTTATAACGAGATCATCAAATATTTACTCACTGATAAATTTGAAACGCAATCTTTGTAAAATTTTCTTTCTCGGAATTCGGATTTGAAATGAGAAAATTCCAATCTAACGATCGTAGAATTCTTGATGATATCCAGCCGGAATATCTTGAAAGTAACAAATACGCAATTTCGAATGAGTTCAGTATCAAAACACTTGGGATATCTTGGACCCCAGATTAGACAAATTTGAGTATAACTCTAAGAATATTGTATCAAATCAGCAAACGGCATCTAAAAGAACTATTCTTTCATTTGTAACAAAAATGTTTGACCCCCTAGGCATACTAGGCCCATTATCTATTCGAGCAAAACTAATAATTCAAAAGCTATGGCAATTAAAGATCGATTGGGATGAAAGCATCCCGCAACAACTTTTTTTAGAATGGGTAGATTTGAAAAATGAAATATCACATGTTGATTTAATGCAAATTTCCCGACATGTGTTAGTCCAGCATCCAAAACTTATCCAATTGCACGAGTTTTCAGATGCATGCGAAAGAGCATATGCATGCTGTCTCCATGCCTCGTCTAGAACTCTTAGGAGCAGTATTATTGACCAAACTTATGTCAGAAAGTAGAGAAGCTTCAAATATTCATATAGATCAAACGTTTTTGTGGTCAGATTTCACAATTATGCTCTCCTGGATAGCAGCTGAACCCAGATGTTGGAAAACATTTGTGGCTAACCGTGTCTCCGAAATTCATCGACTACCGTATATTGAAGATTGGAATCATATTTCATCATAACAAAATCCTGCTGATATAATCTCCCGTGGAGCCAGTATAAGGCTTTCGGTTGGTTCTAAATTGTGGCTTCGTGGACACAGCTTCTTTTAGGAACACAATGATTGGCCTCACAATTCAAATATCTGTAACTTTGCACTAATGTTCCCGAATTAATAGTACAAAAAAGAATATATCATGTGCAGCACAAATCGATTTGAATTTAGATATTTTTGAGCAATTTTCGAACCTAAATAAATTGCTTAGAGTTTTGACGTACTGTTTAAGATTTTTTAACAATCTCAAGGTTTCAAAGGAGCATCGAAAACACGGAAAACTAAGTTCCGCTGAAATCCAACAAACAGAGTTATTAGTAAAGTTAGTTCAACTTCAATGCTTTTCATTAGAACTTTACGAGCTTAAGCATAAAAATCATGCTTTTATTAAAAGCAAAATCAAGTCTTTGTCGCCTTTCATCGACGAACATGGTATCTATCATACGGATCGCCGGTAGATTAAAACTCTCAATTTTTCAGTACGACGTAAAGCATCCCATTCTTCTTCCCGCTAAACATGTCTTCGCGCAGCTTATCATTGATTGTGAACACAAACGTACACTACATTCTGGAGTTCAGGGTACGCTATCGCACGTCAGGCAGAGATATTGGTCGCTTAAGGGCAAACAAGTTGTAAAAAATCCATCGGAAAATGTGTAACGTGTTTTAAGACCAAACCAAAAATAATTTTCCAAAAATGGGTGATTTACCCAAGCATCTTGTTACTCCGTCTCGTCCATTTTTGTCGGTTGCTGTGGACTACGCAGATCCATTTGAATTAAGAGATAGTAAAGCTAGTTACGTATGCATTTTCGTTTGTCTTGTATCTAAAGCTGTTCACATTGAAATCATCTGCGATTTGACTAGTGATGGTTTTTTAAGCCTATTGAAGAGGTTTGTTTCAAGAAGAGGGTTTTGCACACGTATTTACAGCGATAATACTACGAATTTTGTAGGCTCAAAAAATGAATTCATTTCAATCCAAAGGTTGATTGAATCTAGTAATATGGAACGGCAATTCATGCCTGCGAAGTCTCCACATTTTGGTGGGCTTCATGAAGCAGCAGTAAAATCTTGCAAACATCATTTAAAACGTATTTTAAATGGTTTTTGCCCACATTACGAAGAGTTTTATACTTTGACTACTCAAATTGAGGCAATTTTAAACTCAAAGCCGCTTGTTCCTTTGTCCTCCGATCCTAACGACCTACAAGCGATCACTCCGGCCCATTGTTTAATTAGTCAAGAGCTCACGGCCCTACCTGAGAGGAATTTATTAGAAGATATGGTCAATTTCGTTAGAAGATACCGACATCTTCAACTTTGGGACAACACTATTGGTCTCATTAGTGTTTTAAATGAAACTCACTATTTCTAGCTAATTCCACAATATAATGAAAATTGTTGAAAATTCAAAAAAATTGACAATTGTTTCGATAAATCAATATCATCGTCAGAATGACAGAAGTTACATTTCATTTGATGCCTACCTGATGAAATGAAATGTAATTTTTGTCATTCTGATGATGATATTGATTTATCGAAACAATTGTCAATTTTTTAGAATTGTCAACTATTTGCATTATATTGTGGAATTAGCTAGAAAAAGTGAGTTTCATTTAAAACACTATTATGAGTAGACTCCACGAATTAAGGGTCAATATAGTTAATTTCACTATTGGTCCCGTTGGAGTAAAGAGTATCTTCATTACCTTCAGCAACGAACGTGGCAATTTGATAGCAGTGCAAGAATTGATGTTGGAGCATTGGTTTTAGTTAAAGAAGATCACTTCCCTCCGATGTACTGGCCCTTGGGTAGAATATTAGAGCTTCATCCAGGGAAGGACGGTGTTGTTCGTGGGGTGTCATTAAAAATTAGAAATGGCACATTTAAAAGAGCAGTTACAAATATTGATGTGCTGCCAATTAACTAGAGTGAGATGAATCTTGCTTTCCGTGTTAACATATCGTTTTCACGACATATTTGTAAAATTTAATTAGGTAGTTAATGTTGAAATTCTAAGCCTAACCTTTCAATGGGGCCGAATATGTCTAGATTCATTATTAGATTTATAGAGTTACTGTCAAGTACGTATCGCTGCTGTCTAATTTGACATTACTAATTTTTTTACTGTAATTTTGTCAAACGTATCTTCATAAAATATATAATATAAAGTATGCACGAGTGGTATTTCTTTCACTCAGTTAAGAGGAAAAACCCCAACAACATTCAATGTATAACATAAGCACTTGGTGACCAAAAATCGTAATTTGTTAAAACACAATCTCAGAATTTATAAGCTTTAACTTTTGTGGAGCAAAATATCAATATAACTTTACAAATATTTTGAGACATATTTTATGAATATATTTTAGATAAAGATTTAACTAGTGAAAGTTGGAGAAGGTGGTTAACCTGATAAAGTCGAAACTCTAATATAATTATTAGGATGTAATGATGTTATGCAAAGATGACGGACCTTCCACGTAATAATTATAGTTCTCCAAACAAAATGACCTTGCAATCGTCTTTCGACGAGACACCAAAAGAATTTAGAAAGCGATAATGACTTAGTTCATAATTTAGACGTGTGTCGGTAATTCGAGCAATGCAATAACAAAAAACTAGCTTCTTAATGAAAGTTTTATTTTGGTTTTGTCTGAAAAGTTCATCTTGTTTTCAATGACTTGCCATAAAAAACTAGTTCAAGAATAACCAAGCCCTTAGGATAATTTATACAGTAGCTAATACGGGGGTATTCAGATAACTAATTGGTCTCTCAGTATTGTTATATCTCAATCATAGATATAGAATAAAAAATATATAACTGTTTACATTATTCTCGAAGCCAACATTATTTCACATTCTAAGCAAAAATCTGGTGGGGTAGCAGTATAAAGTGGTATTCTATCTACCTGTTACCAAATTTAGTTTGTATTTGGTTTATTTGGTTTTTGCTGCAGATGCAAGCTATTAAAAATAATCAATATTTCAGATCTTTAAATAACATTTCAATAGTATTCAGGATTTTTTAATTATTATTTGAATTAGATAACTGTGTTTAACATTTGATTTATACATAAATAGCGACTCTAGTTATTTCCTCTCAATGGCAGTCAATACGGGTTGATTTATTATTATTACAATAAGGTACGGACAGGGACCCTAAGACCCATAAGTCCTGAATTATACTATGCAAATATTACAAAAATTAAATTAATTAGAAAATTAAAAATTACAAGAAAATACAATAGTTAATCAGAAAATAGAAAAGCGTCCAGTCTGTTCTTAAAAATATTGACAGACGGTGCCGTTGCAATATCC
This sequence comes from Galeruca laticollis, assembly GCA_963921935.1. Classification (NCBI taxonomy): domain Eukaryota; kingdom Metazoa; phylum Arthropoda; class Insecta; order Coleoptera; family Chrysomelidae; genus Galeruca; species Galeruca laticollis. The sequence continues at coordinate 69,924,419 of OY998177.1, forward strand.
TCAGGTAGATGGTTCCATGTTGAAAAAACACGATTACACAAAAAATGATTCCTTGTCCGGCAAGTGAATATTTCTTATTTCAATTTCCATTTGTATTCTCGAAGGCGATTATCAGTGTCTACATTAAATATGCTTCTTAAGTTACCATAATTAAAATTTAAAATGCGAACTCTAAAAGTAAAAACTGAAAAGAATATTACATCAGCATCTACCAAAACAGAAATGTTAGAATGGCTTAGAGTCCACAAAGTTGTCGATGATGCCAGTAAAACAAAACCCACTTTATATGAAGCAATAAAAACATTTCGGTTATGTGTTCCTGTTTCCTATAAATTGGACTGTTTATTGGAAGAAAATGGGCATAAAGTATTATGGCTACCACCTTACCATGCGGAATTCAAACCAATAGAAAAAATCTGGGCACTGGTTGCAGTGCACAATACAACATTTAAAGTGGATGATGTGGAGAAATTAGTCCAGAAGAAATTTTCTGAAGAATCGGTCCAAGAATGGTGTTCTATTTGTGAACATGTAAAGAAATGTGAATCTGACTGGATTAAAAAAGAGCACAACTCAAGAGGAACAACTGAAAATAATATAGTAAGTTAACAGCAGGTGTTACAACGAACAGGATATTGCAGGAGACCGAGTTTGTTTCAGATGGTGCTAAATTGCATTATCAAAAAGGAGTAACCCATTCTATTGAATAAATCCCAGCAGACAAGCTTCACTTAGCTTAGAAGAAATGAGAAAGGTAATTATAATTCAAATTTCATAAATATTTTTCAAAAAATACTTCAATTGAACAGGATTCCATTTAAAAAATTAATTAGTTCAACAATTTAAACTACGAACCATTGGCAAAAGTTAATAAGGGTTTTGAAAAAAAAAAAATATAAGTCATGCAAATTTCAGAAGAGGATGTTTGTAAAATAAAAAACCCCGGAGGTTGAATCGTGTTAGCAAACAGAAATTTCTTCAAAAACTACCAAAAATGTGCTACTTCAGGTACCATAGCACTTGTTGTACTGGCTCTGGTGAGCTGAAAATAAATAGGGTTCATCTGAGATCCCCTGAACAATATCCAATCATAAATTTGTCAACTTTATGCACTACGGAGGCTGTATCGTGCTAACAACATATGTTACCGAAAGTGGTCGACGGCATACACACAGGATTATTTTCTAGAAAAGAATTTTCCGTGTTCCTAAAAAAATCAAAAATTCCAACTTTTTTTGGGGTAAACCAAGTTTCAGAATGTGTCTTTAAATCTTTGTGTAAGGGTATGTTGATTATAATTAAAATTTGTATTTGCTTTATATTAAATTGGAATTTTTCCTCTATATTTCATAAATTAAAATAAACAATTTTATAACTTCCTATTTTGTGTTTTTGTTACCTTTTTTGATACCTAAATGATGTACCTTCTTACGAGTTCAGGTAAGTTTGCAAATTATTTTGTTTTTAATTCAAATATTACACTTCACTGTAATTTTTGTATTATTTGTTTTCCGTAACCATAACCTATAAGCAACGTAGCGATACAAATTTAAATACACCACCAATCATCAAATGAACTGCCATATATCACAATAAACAAATTATTATTATTAATATTCCAATTTTGTGTTAACCTACAAAATGTAAAATCGTTAGGCTACTGATTTTCAATTTTACAATATGGCGGTGGTTTTTACAACAAGTTGGCGCATATGACTGCAACTTCAGGTGTATTCAACTTTAGTGAAACGGACTCTACTTGCATTCAAGCATCGCTTAATCCAAGCACAAATCATAACGGAGAGGTAAACACATCACAAATTCAATTAAAGTTATGTTTCGCATATTAAAGAGTTTTGAGAAACCGATAATAACATTGTAAGAAACTAATTACTCGTCTAAAATTAAATGAAATTAATTTAAATTGTTATTTATTACCCATTATCACGTGACTGTTCACACTAATCAGAGCACGATTACGTCACTGACCGCGAAACAAGCTGACTTCCTCTCTCATAACTAAGTTAAAAATTATCACAACTATTTCTCTCGGTAATTTGTACTTTTTCCTCGGCTTCTGCTATTCACTCCTGGATGTAAGCCTCTTCCTTGGTTTTCCATTTTTTTCTGTATCTGGCTTGTTCCCGCCGTTGTTCTGATGTCGTCCACCCAACTGCGTTGTGGTCTACCTCGACTTCTCTTTGTTTCTCGTTGTCTCCATCGAATAGTATATAATTTAATGTTTTTTTTATTTCACATTTTGAATGGACTACAAGTACAACGGTTCCATCTCTTTGGATAAAATACACATTCTATACTATAATATTTCTTTCGCATGTTATGATATCCTGTTAAATAAAAGAGTGATACACTGAATATACTTTCTAACACATTCTCGCTTTTGAACTCTGTGTTAAACTCCATGTGACTAAAGAATATTCCTAGTACTCTATATGATAAATTAAGAGTGAAGGACACAATATATACTTTAGATCAACTGGAACACAAACGAGAAGAAGAAACAAACGCACACAAGAAAAAGAAAGATAGGCTAGCCAATGGTCACCCAGTAGGGAAGACGAAGAAGTTATAGCACGCACCAACTCGAAAAATGATACATACGGGGCACCCAAAAAAGGTACTCAAAGATAAACCAAACAAATATACTAGTAGGTATTACGAATAGTAATATGTATAGTGGTAAGAATAGAAGTAGTTTTAGCAATAGGGATAAAGAAGAAACTAATAGGAAAGTTAACAACAAAAATAATAATGATAGGGGACAGAATATTAATGATCAGAGCAGTCAATGGGGTAAAAACAATCATAGACAATATATAAATAGTAAAGACAATGAACATTTAAATATAGGTATATGGAATATTAACACATTGACAGGAAAGGAAATAACGAAGGAAATGAAAACGCCAAACTACATATTCTAGGAATAAATGAAACAAAGAAAAAAGGATCAAGACAAATATTTTTAACAAATAATTACACATTATATTAGTCCGGAATAAAAGTAGAACAAAGAGCAAAAGAAGGAGTAAGAATAATTTTATCAGAGGAACTAAACAAAAAGGTGATAAATGCCAAAGAGATAAAATCAAGAATACTGGTCCTAAGTATACGACTAAAACAAATATTAAAATAAATATATTATAAATGTATGCACCCGTTGAAGGAACAGGAGAAGAAGATATTTTAGAATTTCATATAAAATTACAAGAAGTAGTTGATGAAATTGGATAGCAAAACGAGAAAACATAATAATTATGGGGAATTGGAGCGCAAAGGTTAGTAAAGACTACAAAGAAGAATGGGTTGTATGGGAAGATTATGGAGAAGAAATAATGAACAGAAATGGCCTTAAGATGATAGGTTTTTGTCAAAGAAACGATTTAATAATAGAAAATACGATGTGGGAACAAAAACAAGAAGATAAGTGCAGCGGAAGAAACGGTAAAAAAATAGAGACAAGAAAAGAGGCTGAAATGGAAGCAAACCACAGATTAGTAATAGCGTGATATGATATAAAAGTAATGAAGACATAAGAAGTAAGATACAGTAGAAATGCAATAAGTAAATTAAGAAGTACAGAAAAAAATCTAAATACCATGAAGAATCAGAGAAGGAATTCGAAAAACTTATTAATGAAAACAACGAATGGACGCTCGAAAAACGGTGGACAGCATTTAAATAAGTAATACTGTAAAAAGCAGGGGATATATGAGGAAGAATTAATTTTAATAAACATTTAAAAAGAACTAAGTGGTGGAGCAAAGAAATACAAACATTCGTTAAAAAAAGACTACATGGAAAAATACCTCCAAACAAAAATACAAGAAGATAAGGAATTATATAACGAACAAAGAAACATAGTGAAAGAAGCGATTAAAGAAGCGAAATGGAACTCCTGGTAAGAATGTTGAAGGGAGATTTCAGAGATATATGTATCAGATAATAGAACATTTTCGACAGCAATAAAAATATTACAAGAAAGTAAGGAAAAAGATATAAGTACAATAAAAATGACAAATTTTAGACTAAAATAAATCAAATACTAGAAACTTGGGAAGAACAGTACGAAAACACATTTAGTAATAGGTCGAAGAAGAAAACTTCAAATATAGTTAAAGAGGAAGGGAATGAACATGAATACCAAGAAATCCAAAGAGACGAATTAGAAGTGGCTATAAATAAACATAAAATAGGAAAAGCTAGTGGGAATGATGAAGTAGAGCCAGAGCTGATAAAATGGTTAGGAGAAAAAGGCAAAGAATGATTGTGTCTCCTATACGGAGAAGCATGGGAAAGTAAAAAATTCCCCTAAGACTGGGAAAATAACCTTATATTTCCAATGCATAATAAAGGCGACCAGACACTGTGCAACAATTATAGACCAATTTGCTTAGCCCAAACCAGCTTTAAAATATATGCGGGAATAATAGAGACCCGATTAAGACGATACGTAGAAGCAAAATTAGAAGAAGAACAAGGAGATTTCAGACCAGGACAACAAGCAAATGATAATATATACATTTTAAGGAGGCTAAATGATAATACAATAGAAGCAGGAGGAGGAATGTATTTAACATTTATTGACTTGAAGGCAGGTTTTGTCAGGAACGAGAAAAAGTTGGGAGGTATTGGAAGACTTAGAAGTGCCGAAATCTCTAGTTAAGATAATTAAAAGAACATACTAGACTATCAAAGTAAGAGTGCAGATAGGCGTCAAAGATAGGAAGAGTTTTTAATGAAAAAAAGATATAAAATAAGGTGATAATTTAAGCCCATTGTTGTGCGATGGACAAAATAGTCAGGAAAATAAAAACACAAGGAGAAAATTTGAACATAATAATAGGATACAGAAGCATGGAGCCAGTCAGATTAAGTAATTTACTGTATGCAGGCGACACTGTACTTATAGCAAAATCAAAAGACAAAATGCAGAAACTAATTAACGTATTGGCAAGAGAAATATGAAATTGATAGTAAATATAGAAAAACCTAAAGTATTGATAGTAAATGAAAAACAGTGAGTCGTGATTACTAACAAGGAATTGAAATGTAATCACACAACATTAGAAAGAGGAAAACAGATGTAGAACTGAATAACTGGGCAAATAATTCAATAAGATTATATTATTTCTAAAATCGAACAATATTAAGACATAAGCACTTTGATATGGGCACAAAGTTGGAAATATATTACAAAATTATAGTACCACTATAACGTATGCTAGCGAAAACTGGTTACTGGAAATTAAACCTTCAAGGAAAATAATGGGTAAAACAAAATGTGGCAAGCGACCAATAATAACAAAGATTAAAAAGAAATAATTAAAATGGTTTGGACACCTAGTAAGAATGCAGCAAGATAGAATAACGAGAAAAGTTATAGAAATAGGAAAATCAAGAAAAAGACAGGAAGGCCCAGGAGGAAATGGATAGACCAGATTGGAGAAATTGGAAAAAATGGAGGAAAATCATTAAGAGAGGTGAGGGCTTAGGGCAAGGGCAGAAAAAAGGGTACAGGAAGAAATCCAATCCGACGCCTGAAAAAGCGAAAAAGGCAATAGGATATGAGAAAGAAAGATTTCACAATGGAAACTGGATTCATCAAAGGAAGTAATTATAACTTACCGAAGGTTGGTTCTTTGATGTCGGCAAGTTTATTTGCTAGTAATAAGAATTTTTGTGTAGCGGAGCTTAGAAACGTGAAAATTTCTTTGTAAGTACCTATAATTTTACACTCATATACTTTATCACAAATGAAAGAGACACTTTACTCATTTTACACAGTATTTTATCATATTTAAAACTACTCATCATATTTATCAACAAGAAGAAAAGTTAGGTTATGTAGAAAGTTTTGTTAGTATATTTACGATCCTGTTTATATATTTATATTAAGGTACTAAAAAATAGCCAAATAAACAAACAACTAATAAATATTCGCCACATAACCAAAAATAAAACTATCTATAACGATTTTTTATTGGTAAAGTGACCGTATTTTGAGAAGGACCTGGGACAAAAAAAATTTGTTCGAACGACTCTATTGCTTATTCTGAGGGGTCTCCGTTTTCAGTGGACGTTTATTTAAACCTTGCAGAAAGTGATCAAATCAATTCATTTTACGTAGATACAATATCAGTAACCTGGATTAAGTTCATCCAGAATTGATTCTGCCTCAGCCTCAGGCTCTTCTCAAAATACCATATCTGTATTTATAGTTTATCAGAACTTATCAGTGATATTTAAAACAATTAGTGGTACCTGTTGGTGTCAAAGATGGTTCTAGCAAGTGCTAATCACTTTTTTCTTATCTTTGTACATTTTGGAACGTTTTGAAAATTTGTGGCGTACTGATTGACGTGCTTTTGCACATAGGCACCGGACAGACTTTTTTATAAAACGAGATATTCATTTTTGTGGCTTTTATAAAACGTGATATATGGGTACCATATACTTTTAGGTAGGAGGTGAACTATTTATTTATTATTAAGTGGTCGTAGACAAATATTATTAACAACAAAATACACTCCCAAAACACAATTTCGGGCTGTCACATAACATTAACACCCATTTTATTTCCAATTTTTCACAAATTTTGTAGGCAATTAGTCTGAAAGTCTTAAGTTTGGTACATCAAGTTATATTTAAATTAATTCATTGGATAAGCAATTACAATTCATAAAATTTTAAATGCGGAGTATTCCCAAAGTAATATGAAATATGCGGATTTGAAATTCTAAGTTTGAAATCGCGGTTGCTGAAGACAAGTTGTTTTAAATATAAGGAAAGCTGGTGCTACATCAGAATCAGTATGCTACAACATAGTAATTCTCAAATGCTACACAGGAAAACATATACTTCCTCATTGATTTTGAAAACCAGGGAAGCCGAAGAACAGGAAGAGTAAAGAGTAATTATTCAGATAAGAATGAAAAATCTTCGACCTGAAAAAAGGTTACGACAGTGTACTTTTGGAAAATTATAGAAAGCTTTGGAAACAACAAATAATAACGTTATCCTTATATAATCAGTCTAAAAGCTCTACAACAAATTTCTATAAATAGAATTCAGTTTTCGTTTACTAAATTTGCCACGGTGTCGCTAGAAATTGAGTAAACTTCCAATGTCTGTTTTTATGATCAGAAAAAAATCTTGACACAATCCAATTCAAAAATTTGCCTAAAAAATTTGCTAAATCATTTTGATTAATTTTATATTATACAGGGTGTCTCCGTCCTTTCCGAATATGAATCTCTGGTGACTAAAACAAATTGAAAAGTAGTAAGAACGAAAATTATGCGTTTTGTCCCTGAATACCGAGTTAATAATAAACAAATATCTAAAATTCAATCTGTAAACTAAATTAAAAACGAAGTCAACAAATGACTGGTTAGTTTAGTGGAATAAAATCGCTTGTATATTTCGATGCTTTCTGAGGGTGTGTGATACAAAGGTATAACTAAATGAAACCTCAATAATAACTTTAGGGAAAAGGAAAAGGAATTCCACAATTTTTTTAGTCCTACCGAACTTTGAAAATAGTCCTTAAAGGCCAGTTAGCTCGAATTAGGAAAACAACATTTTTCTTAACATTAATCGTTGTATTATTTTGAATTCTTAATCTAAAATTCTGATTTTTGGTATACCTGTACTTGAAATGTGAGCGCATCTAACAGTAATTCGGAAATTTCAAAAAAGGTCATAGTTTAAAAAAAAAGAAAGCATTATAGAATTATCAAAATGGGCATCCAAAACTTCACCCTGCGGCGAGAAATATGACTTATTGAAAATTTCTATACATATGTATCGAATCAAATGCAGTCAAAACATCCAGAATCTTTTTAAAAATCAAGTCGCTAACTTTTACAGTTATACAAATATGAATTTTTATCGAAGAATATTCAATTCGGAGCGAAAACGTTGAGAACAGCACGTAGTCAAATGTCGAAGTTTGCAGTTTTGAACTTAATCAATTTAATGGCTTTTTCACTACAGCTTCGTTTTTTTTATACAAACCAGTTATTATTTAATAACGGTTTATTATCTCCTCAATGTAATGATCTTGTGACTTATAAATATTATATGACCTCTAGTGCAACCGAGCTTTATAAATCTAAAGTAATGATCTTCTGACATAATTACTATACTACCTCTAGTGAAACCGCACTATACTAAAAGACAGTAAGAACACGTGCTATAATATATTTTATTTTTTAACGTAAATTTGTATTATGGCTGACTTAGGTGTTATAAACGGTTTAATTTGCGAGAAACCATGCGATTCGCAAGAAAAATACTACATCAATGAACCTACAAAAAAGGGCGAGGCTGATACTTCATGTTTTATATGAATATGAGGTCATTCACCAAAAAAAAATGGATTCAGATGTCCTCATATTACTTATTTACTATTATTCAGAATTTATTGAAGCAAATGCTTGACAAGAAACAAATCTTCATATGGTATTAGGACAAGTTGGAAAGCGTCACATTGTGGCATATAAAGACTTCTAAAGTAATTTCAGTTTAATGAACAATTAAGAGGCCTATTCTGTAATCAGTAACGATGTCGTTCATGGACGATTATCGTTACTGAAGGACTTTGTATATTCAGTATCATAATGACTACCGTTAGATAACGACAAAATGGCTGATATTATGTCGTTGTCAAACGTCAGCTCTCTAGCAGTCGTTATTGGGCTAGCAAGTCGTTGATTAAGAGGTGTGATGTGTTTTTTTCGATATTAATCTTAAAACATTGTTCCTTCTACAACGATCACATTTTATTTAAAATTGATCAACTGTTACGTATTGTTTTGGATAAATTGAATATAAGTTAAGTACATACAAGAGTTGAAAATTAATTTAAACTATTTACACATGCAATATTTTCAGAGGGACAAGAAGGACTACTTTTCATGTCTTAAGAGACCGAACTAATCTCTTCGAGTTACAAGTTGGAGTGCTCCGGCAGATGTATCAAGTAAACAGTGAAGCTGCTAATGAATTATTCCAGGACTTGTTACCTTTTGTGAATCGTGGTAGTCGAAATACTATACATAGTTAGATTTTTTATAACCATTCATTTCTTAACTCATGGGAGTTATCAGAAATCTGGGGGTGCATATTATTTAAATTGGTCACCACAATCTAACGTTAACCGATCAATTAAAGAAGTTGTTAATGTTATTGTTGGTCATCTCGTTAACAGTCATATAAGATTCCCGCAAACTACGAATACATGGCAGTCGTGGAAAATGATTTTTATAGAAAGATTCATGTCACTGGAATAGTTGGATGTATCGACTGTACCCATACAAAAATTGTACCACCATCATTTGTAATTCTTGGTTATCTATCCACCGAATATTTTTATAAAAAAAATTTCCGCAGTATCAATTGTGATGGAATTTGTTACATATTATCCATAAATGCCCAGTTTCCTGGCGGTATGCACGATGCCGCTATATGACAAATGAGTAATATGGAAAAAAATTCACATCAAAGGTTCGTTAATGATACATATTTGATAGGATATGCAGGTTACCCGCTTTTGCCGTATTTACTGACACGTGTAGTTGGAACAGCACCAAATACACCGCAGGGAAGTTACACCCATCGACATCAACAAATTCGGAACTGCATTGAAAGAACCAATGGAATGCTCAAAGGTGTGTAGCCTTGTTTAAACCCTGACCGAGTTTTGCATTACGATCCCACATTTGTGTCAAGAATTGTATTTGCTTGTGCCATGCTCCACAACATTATTATAAGATAAATAAGATGAAAATCTAATTTTATTGGAAGATGACAACAATTTTGTCGATGGAGATGATATTGACATGGACAATACTCAATTATTATATAGGGGTAATATAGTACGGAATCGAATTATAAATAATCTCATTAATTGAGTAAAACTTGTTGCATATTTTAGTACAACAATTGAAGAACAATTTTTTGAAGTTTCTTGTATTATGGCTCTTACATTGTACCATTTATAAGAATCAAAAGATAACGATCATTAGAATAACAATTCCACATAATTTCTAATTTCCATTTTAATTCAATAGTGTACTATACTTCCAGCACATTTTCTGCTTCTACTTTTAATCTCGTGTTGATATGATTGGCCAGGATTTTATATGCGGAGCCCAATAATGTTATTGCTCGGTAATTTGTGCTTTGTTGTTGTCTCCTTTTTTGTGAAAATGTGTGATTATTTCCTTATTCTATTGCTGCGGCGTTTTATTTTATATCCATATTTGTTTTATTAAGAGATATAAGTATTGAGGTATTTTTACTTTTCCGCCCAACCTTTCTAATAGGCGAGAAAAGTATTGGTTTACCCCAACATGTTGGAAATTTGAATTTTTTTTGAGTTATTTTTACGTTTTCCATCAACAACCCAAAAAAACGGTTTTTAGAAAAAAAACCTGTGTGTATGTCGTCGTCGTCGGCCACTTTTCGTTACATGTCTTGTTAGCACGATACAGCCTCCGGAGTGCAACAAGTCACCAATTTTATGATTGTACATTGTTAAGGACATTTCACAGATGAACTGTATTGATTTTCAGCTCACCACAGTCAGCACAACGGGTGCTATGGTACTAGAAGTACGACATTTTAGTCATTTTTTGATAAATTTCAGTTTGTAAACACCTTACAGCCTCCGGAGTTCATCAATTCACCAATTTTATGATTGAATATTCTTCAGGACACTTCATAGATGAAATCTATTGATTTTCAGCTCACCAGAGCCAGTACAACAAGTGCTATAGTACTTTAAGTACGATATTTTTGTCATTTTTGGAGAAATTTAAGTTTGTTAGCACGATACAGCCTCCGGAGTATATACAAGTGACCAATTTTATTATTGGATATTATTCAGAGTGTCTCAAAGATGAGTCCTATTGATATTCAGCTCACTAAAGCCAGTACACCGGGTTCTATGGTACTTGAAGTACAAAATTTTTGTCATTTTTGGAGAATTTTCAGTTTGTTAGCAAGATACTGCCTCCAGGGTGTAAACAAGTGACCAATTTTATGATTGAATATCTCCCAATAACCAAAAACTTCGAAATAAGGGAGTACCTTACCCCTTATTCAAAACATAAATGGTCCTCTGTAAAAACATATAATAAACTATAAACAGCGTCTGCCATGTTGCTATTCCGCATAAACTAAATCTCTGTTCGCTTTTGAAACCCTGTTTTTCAGCCGCTTTTCAGGGACAAAACAGTCGAAACATCTGGGGCGTCATACTTGTATATGCGGGACAAAGTGGGTTGTAATAAATAAATAAATGGGTAATGCAAACAGCAAGGAACCATATACCTACCAACATGGATACACAATGATAGTAAGGAATGCCAGAACATCGGCCTTATTGTTTTTCATACTATCTTTGTAAATGTTACTGAAAAATTATTGTAAATAAGAACATTTTTTAATTAATTAAATTATGATTGAATATCGTTCAAGGTGTCTCACAGATGTACCCTATTGATTTTCAGTTGACTAGAGCGAGTACAGCGGGTCCTATAAATCCAGATATATTACATTTTTGGACAAATTTCGGTTTGTTAGCACGATACATCCCCCGAAGTGTATACAAGTGACAATTTTATGATAGAATATTATTCAGGGCCACATATGCGGAAAAGTTAGTTTTAATCTTTAAAACTTATTTGACCACCATATTTGATCTTCTCCTGGAAATTTACCATTTTTTAGTTTTCTTATTATTTCAATAACTTCTTCTTCTAATGGATGTGTTTCTTTTTGTATTTGTTGTGGTACGAGGTTGTTTTCTAGTAGGTATTCTGTGTCTTTACTCAAGACTGTTATATAATAATATTTCCAGATATAAGCCATTTTTTCTGGATCGTTATCTGTTTGGCCGATTTATTTTACTAACCCTCTTGTTTTAACACTCGGATTATCATATTAGTTTTCATCTCTTTGTAGAACTGCTTTATTTTGTGATTAGTACAGTCTTGTACAATATCCTCTAACTGTTTATTTGTCCATTTTTAAACAAAAAATCGCTCAAGTCGCCTAAAATGTTTTTCTCTTTCGAAATAAGTTGTTTAAACACGTAATCATTAAAATATTGATTTTTTTGTTGTTGCTCAGACGGCACGAAGAAAGTTTTAAAGTTGTATAATTTTGTAGTTGCAGCTAGTCAAATTCTGTGTAACCATTGCTACCAATCTAAGTATATTATTTTTTTTAATTAAGCGTAATTTGGCATCGTATTTCAACTTATGTGTTTTGACAGCAGAAGAATTCATATAATTATTGATTTATATTAATGTTTTCATTAATATAGCATTTAACAACCTGCACAACCATCAAAAATGTTGGAACAAAATGTCTAAATGTCATGTCAAATGTCATAATGTGAAAACCAGATAGTTCTGTGATATAGTGTTTTCAGCTAAAGGTGGGATTACGAGGAGCCTTAAAATGCCAACTGAAAGAAGATAAAGCTAAAGATAGTTCATATTTCTATCTGTTTCTATAGGAAAAATCTATTGAAAAATCGCCCATATGCGCAACCGAAATATATTATATCACCCAAATAATCGCAAATCGCAAAAACAAAATTTTACTCGGAAGTTAACTTTTAAAATTTTGTGATAAATCGCCCGAGTTGGCAACCCTGTGCATATTTGACGTCAAAAGCTTACTCAATTCTTCTTTTGACTCGTACGCGAGCTAGCTTTACCGACTCTATTCTCCCCACCAAAATTGTTATCGCTCCGGTCCTGTGTTTATGTATTGAAAACGAATGAGTTTCCGATATCTTCGTCGCTTATATCCAATTATTATCTATAATAATACCCGTTATAATGTATTAATTTGGATAAACTTCTAGATTAATGAATTTTGCGTGAACTCGCCCTTTTCCATTTCAGTATGGATATTAACTAATATTTTGTCTTAAGTTTTAGAACTTTTTATCACGATTTTACTATAAATATTGCGAATTGACTTTAGACGTAATATGGAGACATAAATTTCTAAGAATTGAAAGCAGTGGTGGCCAGTGGGGTAATAATAGCCATCACATATAACAGTTACTGGCCTATTATTATTTCAATTTTAATACCTATTACGCCATCTATATCTGTGTCATTCAAACTGTACTTTAGCAACCAAGAAGTTCAGCCGGTAAAGCAGACATTTTTGGCAATGTCAGTTTTAGTTGATATTCATGCTTCATTGTTCGATTTTTAAAGGTATGTAAAAGCATTCAATTCAACTACATAATTGGTACCGAAATGCTGCAATTTCAATGTAGTTTAAGCCTGCTTCACAAATTTTTGTTTTAATTTAAGAGAATAATTACTGTGAGTTTATGAACATAAATATGTATTATGGGGTTATAATGGCCTCGTGTGTAGGGGTAATGTTGGCCGGCCACTATTACCCCATTTTTTTATAAACAATACAGGGTGTTTCTTCATAAATTCTTATATTTCAGATGCCTCGAGTTTACAAGAGAGAAAGCGACAAAGCAGGGTGGACTGCTCAACAACTTACTGCAGCAATAAATAATGGCAGAAGCGTCCGTGAAGTCGCAAGAAGTTTTGCTATTCCTAGATCTACACTTCAAATACGAATAAACCAAAAGGATACATTAGAGGCTTCTTTAGGTCGAAATTCGGTATTTTCAAAACAAGAAGAAAAAGTTTTAGCAGAGCAAGTAATAAATTTGGCAAAATATTTTTATGGGATAACTCCCACAGAGATTAAAAAATGTGCCTATAAATACGCCGAAGAAAAACAATTACCTCATCCATTTTCCAAAGAAAAAGAAACTGCAAGAATAGATTGGCTGACCGGCTTTTTAAAAAGGAATCCAACTATTCGATTAAGAAAACCGGAAGCGACAAGCATTAACCGCATATCTGCGTTTAACAAAACTGAAGTAGACTTATTTTTATCTAATTTAAAGTATCTTCTGGATAAGTATAAATTTTCAGCATCCAAAATTTATAATGCAAACGAGACGGGCATTACAACTGTCCAAAACCGTGGAAGAGGCCAAGCAACGACAATTATGTGCTGCATAAATGCTTCAGGAACATATATTCCACCCTTATTTATTTTTGCGCGTAAAAGGATGAAATCTGAATTAAAGAAAAATGGGCCACTAAGTGCAATTTACTGCTGCTCTGACAATGGTTGGATAAATGAAATCATATTTCTAGAATGGCTTCACCATTTTTACGATGTAGTAAAACCATCAAAGGAAGATCCAGTTTTGCTAATTGTCGACAACCACAGTAGCCACTGTACATTGGAGGGATACAATTTCTGTAAAGAAAGGGGAATTGTAGTGTTAACAATACCACCGCACACGTCACATCGACTCCAACCGTTGTATGTGGCATTTTACTCATCCTTGAAATCAGCATATAACATTGAATGTGCAAATTATCTAAGAAGTCATCCTCATGAACGTATTACAACGTCCGAAATAGCTGAAATATTTCAAAATGCATATGGTCGCGTAGCCACACCAATTAAAGCCATTAAAAGATTTGAGAATACAGGAATATTTGCATGCAAACCAGAAAATTTTACCGATGAAGACTTTGCTCCAGGTCAATTATTTGTACAAGAACTGTATGGAAAAAAACAAAATCAAGAGAAGGAGGTAATCGAACTAGATGAGGAAAAGAATAATAAGGAAGTTACGGAGAATCCAGAAAATACAACACCTGATAAAAAGCATGAATTATCGTTTGGTGACATAATTCCAATACCAGGATGCTCGAAGGACAACTCACTTGGAAATAAAAGATCCAACCATAATAGCAGTAGGAAGCAACATTCAGAAATAATGACGTCACTCTAATTAAGTCAATCTTAGAAGGAAAGCAGCAGAAAAAGGAGGAACAAATTAGACTTGATGTTGATAAAGGAACAAAATGAAAAATAGGTGTCGAAAAATCAATTCCTTTAAAACCCAGTCCTACTCCTCGAATAATACCCAAAAGAAAATGCTTAAAAACCCAGATGATCACAGAAAATACTTCATCTGAAGAAGAAGATGATCGCGACATCGACGTTAACGAGGATATTTGTGCAATTTGTGGCGAATTCGGTAAGAATAAAAAACTGTGGATCAAGTGTGGTATTTGTAGTCTTTGGGCACATAAAGACTGTACCAGTTTTGAGGGAAAAATATATATCTGCGATTTTTGTCAGTAAAATGGGGGTGATACTGGCATTGGCCACTATTACCTCTTAACCGTGGATAATTATAGCCACCCGCAGCATTCTGAAAAAACGTTCGTATTTTTTAAAAATCTTGTTTGATTATTTTCAGTAAATACACTATACACTATAGTAAGGTTTGAAGTTTTATTCACTGTAATATTTTAAAAATCTGAGCAGGTATAACGGCAGAAACAAAAAAAAATGCTTGGGCGGCCGCCATTCCCCCTTTTCCCCTATATACATCATGCGTTAGGCATATTAGAAACAAAACAAGTAGCAATGATATAAGAACGACATGTGATGTTTCAGATATAATAAGATGAGCCAGAACTAGAAGAAAAACATGGAGAGTTCATAACCAATAAGATGGAAAAGGATCGACTTGTAAAAATTGCAAAGGAAGAGAGACCGAATACCAGTAGATCTCAGGGAAAACTACCAAAGCGCTGGTATGAGAGCTGGTCATCAGCATCACAACTTAAGCTGCCTAACTCTTTATAAGTTAATTTATTGATTGATAGCAATTGAAGAGCACAGAGAAGAAAGAAGGAAGGTCAATTTTTGGGTAAAAAGAACAGAAGGTGGCAAAGTGTAAGTGGATACATGAAGCAAAAATCGACCGTTGTCATAGTCAAAACTGTGTCCTAAATTATCCCATACAGCGAAGAAAAGAGTTTGGTCCGCGCATAAAAACGAAGAATGGGGAAGGGGAGGGAGGATTTTTCAAGTTACCACAAAGTCTTATTTGTTTGTGTATTACTAGTACTGGGTGTCTCATTATATTCTGACTGTTTTTAAGAGCTTATATCTTCGAAACGGTTCTAGATAATAAGATGCGGTTTTCACAGTTAGGTTTAAAATTACAGTAAGTTTTGTTGTGACACATTTATATAAATGGCCTACTTCCGGTTTACCAGCTAAAAAAGTGGCGTATTTTCAGAATACAGTAGATGTAATTTTTTAAATAGGACACCCTGTATATTTAGCAATTTCTTAAAAGACGCATATTTTTACTGTTTAACGGTACCTTAAAGTTTAAAATCGGTGCACAGAAAGCGATGTTAGATAACTTTAACTGGGATACTGTAATGATTAATAAATAATAATCAAGGAAGCGTTAATATGTCACATCACAAAGATATTGCGATCATTGACAGAACGTCACATTGTGTTTTATATTCAATAAAATTGAATTGTTTAATCTCTCAAAATGAAGTATACAGGACAAGAAAAATCTCAAACAATATTTTTATATGCCCAAACTCAATCCTATGTTCAGACTAGAAGACGATTTGGAAGACAGTTCAATAAAAATTCTCCTGCTACAAATACCATCAAAACATGGTTAACCAAATTTAGGAATTCTGCTTCTATATCTAGAAAAAGGAGAACTGTAAATGGAAATTCAGAAGAAATGTTATCTGTTTGTGAACTTGTACAGAGAAATCCAAAAATTTCAATTAGAAAAATAGCATCAAATTTAGAAATGGACAAAATAAAGTTTTTAGAATTCTAAAAGTTCTCAAATTTTAACCTTACAAAATTCAAGTTCTACAAATAATTAACGATCGGGACCATGCTAAAAGAGTGTTTATGTGTGAAACATTAACAGATTTGTACAGAACATATCCAAATTTTAGATTTATGATGTCTGATGAGGCTGCGTTCCATATAAATGGACGAGTTAATAAACAAAATTGTAGAATTTTCGGATTAGAAAATCTAAGAGAATTTCATGAACATGAAAGAGATTCTCCTAAAGTTAATGTTTGGTGTGCAGTGTCTCGTGAAAAATTATATGCGCCTTTCTTTTTTGCTCATAATACAGTTCGTGGTAATAATTATACCGATATGTTGGAAAACTTTTATTATCCCCAGTTAGAACAAGATGGTATTTTAAACCAAAATGTTTACTTTCAACAAGACGGGGCTACACCCCATTATTCCAACATAGCAAGAGAATCTGTTAACCAAATAATTTGGAAATAATTGGATTGGTAGGAGTCTACAACCCGATGCCTACTACTATTGAGGAATTAAAAAATAACATACGGCAGGTAATGGAAAATATTCCTCTTGAAATGCTGACAGCAGCATTAGACAACTTAATGGTTCGATTCCACAAATGTATAGACAAATAAGGAAGACACATCGAACATTTGTTTAGAGTGTCCTAAAACATGTTCTAAATTGTTTTTTACTGTTCACTTTTAGTTACTAGCTAATAAAGTTTTTGTTTATGACAATTCCAACTTTATATCTGAATCATTACAGTATCCCAGTTAAAGTTACCTAACTTCGATTTCTGTGCACCGATTTTAAACTTTAAGGTACCATTATAAAGTAAAAATATGCGTCTTTTAAGAAATTACTAAATAAACAGGGTGTCTCATTTACAAAATTACCTCTACTGCATTCTCATAATACGCCACTTTTCTAGCGGGTAAACCGGGAGTATGCCATTTATACTCGTATAAATGTATCACAACAAAACTTACGGTAATTTTAAACCTAACTGTGAAAACCGCATCTTATTATCTAGAACCGTTTCGAAGATATAAGCTCTTAAAAACAGTCAGAATATAATGAAATACCCTATATTTTAGTTTAGTTCTAGCTTGAAATTTTTGCGGGCATGATAAGAGGTTCGTTCCAACCTCGCGAAGAACCATTCTAGAATGGGACTGCGCAAGTGCATACAGTAAATGCCGTTCCAAGCTAATAGTGACCGTAATATTACGGTTCTATTTTCGTTCCAACCAACATGTGATCGTTCTAGAGCCGCCACGGAACGGTGATTTCAATACTCGACCGAACGAAAGACCTGTGAGAACTGACATGCGCTGTTAGTATTTTGTCAGTTATTTTATTGTTTTTGTTTGTTGGCAACTCAACTTTTGTTCTGACTGGGTTATTTTTCAATACCATGAATTAGTTTATTTCTAAAATGTACAATCATTTTTTTTAAATAAATAAGATTTTAGTTTCATTTTCACCTAACTATATTTTTATAGTTTAGTTTAACAAATTAAACAGAAAATAATGCATAATACCACTAATAAAGTCCATTAAATACAAGAATATATATTATAAAGTGACGTCACAGCATTACACAAACAAAACGATCGCTAAACGATAATAAAGCAGGCCTAAAACCGTTCCAACTTACATCAGTTCTGGGACGGTACAAAGTTTGCGCCTGCGTATAAAATGATTCCTAACAATTCCAGAATGGTTCCAAAACTGTGATTTATCGTAGGTTGGAACAAACCTAAGATATGCAGTTCTAAGGGCAACCGTCCAAGGGCCACTTTTTCAGTTCGCCCCGACCACAAGTTTGCAGTCGCATACCGGCGAACTACAGCTCACCATAAGAAATACCATTCTAATCGTATACGGGCGTTTGTGAAGGTCGAAACGAGCGTCTGTGGTTGCCTTGTGGCCGGCTACCGCCGAGTGGTTGCGTCAACGGGAGGTGGTACAGCCGTACACGAGCATAAGTTTGCAGTTGCAGTTCCGACGTCACGATAAGTGTGGTCCATACAACCACAACTCGACAAGAAGCTGCCTCACACAATTACGGTTGACGAAAATAATTCTCTGTCCAAGATTAAATAAAATACGAAATCGAAAATAAGTGTTTAGAAATATTTTTTTCACACCCCGTATTATTTACTTATTATTTTTGTTTTTTCTCCAAGTAGATTTATAAACTAATTTGAATATTAGCTTAATAAACATGTTAATAATTTATTCAGAATGTTGTTTCAAACTTTAAAATTAAGATTTCTCGAAAACATGAAAAAGTGATCTTCCCCCTTTCTCCCATCTGCTTTTCAATTACTCGTTTTTAATAAAGTTTTAAGATTGAATTTTAGATCTTACTTTTTCATTAATAACTAGTAACCAAGGACAAAACGCATGATTTTTATTCTTACGATTTAATTTATTTTCTTTCCCCGGTTAATGTTCGAAAAGGACGGACGTCAATTTTAAAACACCCTGTATACAAATATTGAAAATATTGAATTATATACAGAAAGGAAATAATGGATGTGAATTTCATGTGACTTACCAAATAAACCTTACTCACTTCTTTGAGCATCTCCCTCAATTTTTCTACCCTATCTCCGTTGGCTCTCGTAGGAAGATACCTGGCATCTACTTGAGATGATTCTAAGGCTAATGTGACGAAAATGAGCAGAAGGGCGCTTAATAAAACTGTTTTTGACATCTTGACTGAAAAATAACGAAAATACACTTAATTATAGTCAATTAAAATATATAAATTGAAAATTATCATGAAAACTGTGGCCCAACTAATGAAATATGCCTTTTTTAACAGTAATTAATAAAAATTCCTTTCCATTTCACTTGAATGAAACAATTTTCTTTGTTGCAAAATTCCATAAAACCTTGCCTGGATTCCGAAATAAGTATACCTACATCAATACACTGACCAGTGGTAATGACGTCAATAATCGACGCCATACTGTTGATCGTTCCGAAATTTATTGGCCAGCACGTTGTCTTGACTTTAGTTCATCTATATGTCGGCGTCAAACAGTGAAATCCGTCATTCCCTGAAATGCCTAGTCATTTCACGTATTGCCGGCAAACAGCGTAATTCAACTTTTAGTACACCGTGTGCCTAATAATTTCAGGCATTCCCTGTAATGACGGAATTATTTCAGTCAAACGCTGTAACTAGCTAAATAGTACAGTCAATCTGGCATTTGGAGTCTCGATCGATGACCCAAGCTCTGATTTTTGTCAGAAGTTAGTGGTCCATTGAAAAAGCTTAAATTCAAAAAGTTGTATCCCCCCACCCCCCTGTTTTTGAGAAACTCAAAAAAGTTTTTGCTTTGATTTTGTGGCTAAACCGTAGGTCGCACAGAAAATTTTATTGAGCAAAAAATAAAGAGGATTAAATTGTCTATAACTTTACTCTCAAGTAACATAGCTCTAAAACTTACTGCAACAAAGTTAGAGGGCGCCAAAGTCGTCAAATACATTTTTTGGCAGTGTTTTGCATTTTTTAGGGTCAAATAATTTTTTTACGATCGCAAATTTTTTTAAAGTAAAGAGCATAAAAAACCTACAAAATTCATGTAGACTTTTTTTTTTCTACGATGCACTGTTTAGGAGATATAGTGCCTTTAAACCCCTTCGTTGGCATTGGCGCACTTCTGTGTCAAAGTTTTTCGTGTCGAGCGCGGCATTGACGCATTTCTTCGTCAACTGCTTTTTACCTATCTATGTAACCTACTCCAACTTGAAATTTGAGCGACACTTAGGGGTTTTCGGGTACGCTGACTATAGGCCCAGCGGCAGGTGTTTTCCAGCGCTCTCGAAGCAGCCGTCGGCATTACAAACGTTATGCCTCCTAAACAATGCATCGTAGAAAAAAAAGTCTACATGAATTTTGTAGGTTTTTTTATGCTCTTTACTTGAAAAAAATTTGCGATCGTAAAAAATGCAAAAAACTGCCGAAAAAATGCATTTGTCGACTTTGGCGCCCTCTAACTTTGTTGCAGTAAGTTTTAGAGCTATGTTACCTAAGCATAAAGTTATAGACAATTTAATCGTCTTTATTTTTTGTTCAATAAAATTTTCTGTGCGACCTACGGTTTAGCCACAAAATCAAATCAAAAACTTTTTTGAGTTTCTCAAAAACGGGGGGGGGGATACAACTTTTTGAATTTAAGCTTTTTTAATGGACCACTAACTTCTGACAAAAAATCAGAGCTTGGGTCATCGTTCGAGAGTTCAGACCCTTTTTGATGCCAGATTGACTGTATTAAAATGATTTAAGTTACCATGTTTGCCGGGATCAGTCGAACGCTGCTAATTGTTGTGTTGTGTTCTTTTTGTGAAAACTGAAATGTCGAAGCATTCAGATTTGTTTTATAAGAAGTTTGATGGTTATTACTCCAATCGAAACAAGAAAAAACCTTAGAACATTGCGGAATCGACGGCGGTAAGTAAATTCATTAGGATTTCAAACAAAACCTCAAATTACTGCAACCTATAAAATCACTTGAAATTCGCACACTGTTGTCACATTTAACACGATTTTATATTCATTTGCTTGGGGAAAGAGTGATTTTATTGTGTGCTTTTGTATTGGTTTTTGAGCATGTAGATTTTAATTATAAAGTGTTTTAAATGAAACTTACTGTTTCTAGTTAACTCCACAGTATATTGAAAAATGTTAAAAATCTAACATTTTTCAATATACTGTGGAGTTAACTAGAAACAGTTTCATTTAAAACACTAATATGAGTAGATTCCACAAAGTAAGGGCGGTCGAGACAGTTAATTTACTTATAAAACTGGTACACGTTTTATTTTTTTATTTTAGGTTGCTACAGAAATTCTGCAGGCTAAACAAATTTCTGGGAAAAAAACGAGGAGACAGTATCAACTTTTATCTTTATATGACGTTTTGGAAGTGGCAGAAGAAAAAATAGTAATTAAAAAAGGCAAACATGAAGGAGGAAAGTACGTTTCCGTGGTTCCTTATGAAAAAATATTCGATGTTCTTTATGAAGCACACATTAGTGTTGGTCATGGCGGTCGGGATAAAATAATGCACATTTTAAAAACAAAATATGACATTGGAAGATATGCAATAGAAGCATTGCTCGAAACATGTGAAGTTTGCCAAAAGAAAAGGAACAAGTCTCATACAAATCTGACTATAAAACCTATTATTCCAACAAACTTCAACTCTATAGGGCAAGTGGACCTTATCGATTTTCAATTCTGCCCAGACAATGAGTACCGTTGGTTGCTTAATTATGAAGATCACCTAACAACATTTTTATTTTTACGTCATCTTAAAACAAAAACTGCGAATGAGGTAGCAAACGAGTTGCTGAAAATATTTTTGGAAATTGGTGAACCTAGTATACTCCAAAGCGACAATGGTCGAGACTTCACGGCATCTGTGATATCGGAAATGATGAAAATTTGGCCATCTTTAAAAATTCTTCAAGGTCGACCAAGGCATCGACAATCGCAGGGAAGCATAGAGAGAAGCAATCAAGATGTGGAATATATGCTTAGAGCATGGATGTACGACCATAGCTCAAAGACCTGAACACTGGGCTGTTATTTCGTACAGTTTTAGAAGAATAGTTCCTACCACAAAGTCATTGGAGTTTCAACATACAAAGCATTATTTGGAGTTGACCCTAAAGCTGTATTTTCTCTTATGAATCTACCTAGAGACTTACTGGATCAAGTGAAAAATTAAGATGACTTGCGAAGAAGAACATATATGGAAAATGAAAACCTGCATGAAGAGTCACAATCTGATGAAATAGTAGATACCACATGGCAAGGAGGAAATGGTTGATGGTCACAAGGATTTTGTCGATGATATTGTTGACTCGAATGCTGAAGATCAAGATAAAATAGACACATTGATGACCAATGAAAATACAGAAAAAATACTTAGTCAAGAAGAAATTACGTTATGCATTACATGCCCTAAAGATGGAGGTAAATGTATATTATGTCAAAATGCAACAATAATTGAAGAAAACAGATATGATGCAAGCCGGGGCCAAAAGCGAGCAGCAGAAAAAATGTTTACAAATGCGGCCAGGAAATTTCCACCAATAAATATAGGTTCGTGCGTTCTTTTACCTATCGATAAAATTGATAGAGGTCCTTCTGACATGGAAAATTTCATGTGTGTTGTAATGGATTACAAAAATGGAGTCTATCAAGTCGGATGTGTAGCTGGTCGAATAAAATCATGGTTTAATCGACCTGATCTAATGGAAACCAAAGAGGCATTTCTTCAAGTAGGTGACATTCCTGAAAAGTTTGTATCAGTACGAGAAGCTGTGTAGTCGCTCTCACTTTCCGGAGGTCAAGGATATTCTAGGTGTTCATGTAAACCATCGAAAAAACAATGTTTGTCAAACAGATGTGTTTGTGTAAGAAAAAAATTCTTTGTAATTCAAGATGTCATAGAAGCGCACCTTGCGTTAATTGATAATAAACCATATTATTATATTTTTGTAGATTATTTTGTTTTGTTTCTATTTGTTCGTTCTATGATTTTTTTATAGTATGTATACTTAAGATAGGCGAATTTAATCTCAGAATCGTATTTTATTTTTTGTTATTTGTCTAAACATTTTTCCGGATATAATACATACTGACAATAAATGAGTTTATGTTTACAATTTAATAACGTTTCATGCACTACTGGAAAAACTGTCCTAATTACAATGGTTGACTAAATCCGGCAAACAGGGTACCTTAAATCATTTAGCTAGTTACACCGTTTGACTGAAATAATTCCGTCATTACAGGGAATACCTGAAACTATTGGGCAAACGGTGTACCAAAAGTTTAGTTACGCTGTTTGCCGGCAATACGTGAAATGACTAGGCATTTCAGGGAATGACGAATTTCACTGATTGACGCCGACATATACATACAGTTGGTCAGTTGATTCTTTACCCATGCGTCATTAATATTTTTTTATAACATAATCGACATAACTATTAAGTGGCATCTCTTGTTATTAATAGTGAAAAGCAGAACCAAATAATCCAACATAAAATTTTTCGACTAATTTCGTATGAATATTATTAATGACGCATGGGTAAGGAACTTCACGGAATTAATTACCTTATGGTATGTATGTTTATTCTTAATCAATCAAATTTACAATAAAAAAATACAGGTTATGAAGACAAAAAGAACTAATGATAAGAATAGTATACTCGATAAGTGAGTGAACACTTGTTTCGAGTGGAAATATTAGAATATTAAAATTTATATTATAAAAATCAAATACATAGCACATCAGCAAACAAGAAAAATAACTAATATCTAACATCTTACATGTAACCTCTAACTTTCGACATTTTACAATATATATTTACGAGAGAAAAGAATTTAGGTTTATTTGTTGAGTTTGTCTATACTACATTCATATTTCTATATAAATATGTACCTCATGTCTGGATTTCTACAAAATATACAATTTTAATTTATTTTTTAGTGAATGTTCGCTGTTTAAGACTTTTAATGATTCCGGTAACGTGTTGTATAATTTTGGAGCCAGGTAAATATAAGATTGTTGGGTGATTGTTTTAGTCATATGGGGTACAGGTTGGTGTGTTTTCTGGCGGGTATCATAGGAATATATAGTTGTTGGGAATGAATCCTTTGTCTTGCGAAATTTAGTAATTGTACAATAATAGAACAATTGCCTTATATCCATCACTTTTGCGTTTATATACAGCTGATCAGATGAATATTGGTATGGTTTATTTAGAATCACCTTTAAAAACGTTTCTGTGTTATCTCCAATACGTGTATGTGGGTTTTTGATGCAGCTCTCCTTCCCACTATTCCGAAGCGAAGATGAGTTGGACGAGAGCATAGTATAAAAGTTTTAAGGAATGCGCAGGAAGTAGTTTTTTTATATACTTTATTTTACATAATAACACTTGTAACTTTTTTACAGTTAACTTCATATGTTCATCCCACCTAAGATGTGAGTCGATTGTAACACCTAAATACTTAACATAATTCACAGCTTGGATGCGGTAATTACTATCATCTGCATTGATAGTTATATGGTTAAAAGTGGGTAGGCCAGATTTATTGCAGCTAAATGGGATATAGTTTGTTTTATCTAAATTTATTGTGAGTAGTTTATGAGACAGCCATTTTCTAATATGTTTAAAATCATCTTCGGCTTTTTCCTTAAGCTCATCCCAGGTGTTAGCGGTATAAAAAATAGCTGTATCATCAGCGAAACCAATAACGTGACCGGCGCTACCTAAAGAGAAAATATCATTCAGATAAATGTTAAATAAAAGTGGTCCTAGGACTGTGCCTTGCGGTACCACAAACTGAACTTTCCTGTACTCGCTATAGACCTCATCTATCTCAACGCTTTGTTGCCTGTCAAGTAGATACTCTTTAAATAATTTCAAGCAGTTACCCCTAATACCCATGTCCTCTAGTGAGTTGAGGAGAGAGTCGTGGTGGACGGTATCGAAAGCCTTTGACATATCTATGAAAATACATAAGCAAGCTTTGTTTTTATTAAAAGATTTGGTAATTTTTTATGTTAAAGCTAAAATCGCATCTTCAGTTGACGTTCCTTCTCTAAACCCAAACTGCTGTTTAGAAAGTATTTGATATTTATCTAGGTACGAAATTAATCGTTTTTTTGAGAGCCTTTTCAAATATTTTTGAGATATGAGGTAATAAAGAAATTGGACGGTAATTTGTAATCGTACTTTTGTTACCTTTTTATACACTGGGATTATTACTGATTTTTTAAAAGTTGAGGGCCATACGTCCTGTTGGAAGCACTCATTAATTAAAAATTTTAATGGTTCAACTATGTACTCCGCGACTGATTTGATTGTTTCCGCTCTAATATTATCTGCTCCAACTGCTTTATTACTTTTTAAATCATGGATAATAGTGAGTAACTCATTGGAATCAAGCGGTGTTGTAGTAAACGAATTACAGATGCTTTTCCTAGTTGGTACGTAATTTATATCTATATTTATATTATTGGCTAAAGTTGTGCCTATTGTGGCAAATATTATATTAAATTAATTAGCGATACTTTTTTTGTCTGTAATTAATCTGTCGCTATCATTGTAAACAGAATTTGTAGTGTGTTTTGTTTTTTTCTTTTTACTTATAATATTAACTATGTCCCACAATTTGTTTGGATTATTATGGTTTTTATTGAGCTCCGTGGTGTAATAGTCGTATTTTCTTTTTGCTATTAAAGAATTAAGTTTATTTTTGAAAGTTCGGTATTGCGTTTTAAGTAGTAGATTATTGGGATTTTTTGTAGCTTTTTAAACATTTTATTTTTTCTATTGACAGATTTTAGCAATGCGTTGGTGAGCCAGGGTGCAATTTTTGTGTATTTTCATTTTATTAGTCGCTTTTCAGTACAATTACCAATAGTGTTGCTAAGTATAGTCACAAATTTATTGGTTGCAGTATCTACATTGGTTGTACTATAAATTGAACCCCACGTTGTATTCTTTAGGACATTGTTTAATTTATTTTTGTTAATACTTTCAGCATAATGTTTTTTATTTATACATGATGCGTTCTTTGAGTTTAGCATTCCTTGCAAGATAGTAGTTGCATGGTCAGTTATATTCGTCTGGATTACTATAGACACAATTTGATCTATAATATGTTGTTTTGATTTCATGAATATATTATCCAGACAGGATTTTGCTCGTGTGGCAATTTTAATTGTAGAGCTATATCCGAACTCATTAAGGGTATTATTATATTCAGTTGAAATACTATTGCTTTCTATATATTTATGTTGAAATCCCCAACGAAAAGGTACATATCTTTATCATTATCAACACTTGCTTCAAAATAATTTTGCAAACATGTTACAAATGCGATCTCTATTATTTTATAAGTATAGTTATAATTACTCTTAATGTACATAACAACACCATCATTTTGGTTCTATTTACTTTCATTAAAAATTATGTCATAACCTTCAATATGGTGTAGACTTGTATCCAATATATTCCATGTTTGAGTGAATACAACGCAGTCTATATCAGAATTTAATGGTAAAAGGAAAATTTTGAATTCATTCAGATTTTTTTGATACTACGAATATTATTAAGTACTATTTTAAAATTTGAATTCAATTGGTTGATGGACAAAACCTCTGTTCAATAGTTTCTAATTTATATGTCTCTATATTCGGTACTTCGAAATCTCGTATATATTGTTCCATGTCAAAGATACACACTAATTAAACAAGAATTATAGATAAAGATAATCACGAACTCAGACAAGGAAATTTAGCTACATATATTAATATACAGATAAAATTTGCAATTAAAAAGCAGAAAGACGTGATAATAAAGAATAGAATTTAAACTATTGAGAGTTAATTAATAAAACTAAAATTTATTATAAAGATCTAGGTAGTATAGTTTTCCATTATTTAGGGTGTGATGCTGAGAGAGTTTTCGGCTTCTTAGTGTCAGCGTTGACTATCAGTGGTAGTTGTGGATTTACCTCACTTGTTTTTTGATCTTCAGACAAATTAGGAGTATTGGGTGGGCTGATGGTTTCTGTTCTTGATATTTTTGTCAATTCCTCAAGAGTGTGAGACTTGTTATGCAAAACCAGTTTATTATTTTTAATAAAACATTTAGAGTATTCCCCTGTTTTACGAAAATGTATGAGGTACGACTTTAAATTTTTGTAAGTTTCTCTCTCTTTTGGTGTTAGGTCATTGGAAATTGAGAGTCCCGAACCCTTGAGATTTTCAATATTGTTAAAATGGACTTTTTCTTTAAATACGACATAAATTCTACTTTAACTGGAGCAGACTCTGATTTTCCCAGCGAATAGAAATTATTTATGTCACTTTCATTTATATTAGTATCTAAATTCTCATTTATTTCAGTGCAGATATCTTCAATTTTAATCTTTGGAATTGGTTTGCTTAAGCCGAATATAACAATATTGTTAAGTCGTTTTCCCTATCTATCTGTTCTTTTATAATTTCGACCTCCTCTTCTACACGTCTGATCCTTGTGTTATGTTCTTCAGTTATTAACAAAAGTTTTTTCTCTGTTTCATCAATGGCACATTTCAGTTTTTGTATTTTGTAGCTCTTCTAGTATTTTTTCGGTTGCTTCTTTTAATATTTTTTAATAGTCAATTCATTCATTGTGTAGATTAAAAATTCAATAGTGTGTGGTTTGCTGTAGTTTATTATTGAAAATACTACTTGTAGATAAAAACTTTTTTCCAGTTCTGAACATAGAAATTTCGTGAGGTCTAGTTGTTCCCAGCCATAAATATTCATTTCGAAAACTAAATACTGTTTTATGAATCTCCGTTTTATATTATATCTGGAGTAGGATCATTCTTGAGCAACTTACTGGAATCAGATAAGTTAGAATAAGAGTTACTCACAGTTTTATTCAGTTTAACAGAGGAGATGTGAAGAACGTTGTTATCACCTTGAACTACGAACTACTACAATGGTGCAAAACATGCCAGACGTAACGTTACAGTTCTTATGTAAAATTGATAATATCTTGATAAACGGAGCCAACTGCGACTTTTTAAAACAATGTATTATCATTCCAATTCCGAAGTTAAATTATTCAACTGCACTCAGACACATTAACCTTATGACTTATTTATTAAAATCCTTTGATAGTATTATGGAGATTCAAAGTGGGTTATCTGTGGATACAACTGGAGTGGTGGTGTGATAACAATAATATTTTTCCAGACATACAGTTTGGGTTTCGTAGGAAAAAAGGCACAGTGAACTGAGTTGCACATGTAGTCATAGATATTCAATTATCATTTAATGAAAACAATTATTTTGCTGCGACATTTCTGGACATTACTGACGCTTACGATAATGTTCTACTGCATTCACCTTTAACAAATTAATTGGAATTGGAATTACCCCTAGATGTGTGTATGTCTTGTTTAAACTATTTCCGAATAGACAAATATTTATTCTGTACAACAATAGAAATCTTGGTCCACGACGTGTTTATCAATATTTACCGCAAGGCCGCTACACTTTAACCTATATACCTTAAACGTACAAGTCTAAGGAGTAGAAAATGGTTAAAAATAAGGGACTACTTAAACATCTACATAGAAGTTGTGTATTCTGGATTCACTTGCCAACTACATTCAGTAGAATTTCACTGTTTAGATGACAAAATCAGAGAAAGTGTCGGGACAATGAAGCACAATGCATTTAAGAACAAAGAACAAAAGCTAAAAAAATTGAATACATACAACTGTAGCATTATAAAAATACAATAACATATTGTATATATTTATTGACAGTACAACAATTCTGTCAATTTGCCCACTACTAGTATCTAACTGATTATACATCAGTCTAGTCTAACTGGTTGTCTAAATGGGTTAACTTTGTTTCATGATATATTTTTGGAATAATGGAATTTCGATAATTAAAATTAGTCTTAGAGAATAGTTTTATCAATCTGTTTCTTGAAAGTCCTCGTAATCAAATAGTGCCTATAAAAATTAACCCAGGACCACTTTTCAAATAAATTATACTAAACTCACGATCTTAGTGCTCTCTGACGAAAAGCTGCCTTCGACTTTGTAGCCTCCCAAATTTTTATTAACAACTAGAAGTAAAAGAGGCTACACGACATATAATTCAATACTCTAAACATCAGAAACTGTAAGTACTTACATACCAAACAAACTTTGTACCACGAGCTGTCGAAGCTCTCAAATCTAATTCAAATAATTGTCTTTGTGAGAAATTACAAATTGTCAATTTAATCAAAAATATTAAATCATCCAATGCTATACGTCAAACAAAAAATTATATTTCAGCTTTAAATTCAATAAAAAAGAAAGTAGAAAATTATAACCTCATAATTACAAAATCTGACAAAAGTAATACCACTGTCATATTGAAAACTGAATATTATAAATTCAAGTAAATGACTTTATAGAATCTAGTGATGTCCAAATTCTAAGAGCAGACCCAACAAAAAAGTTTTCTAATAATGTAAGAGATATTATCAATAATTCAAATTATCTTTTAAGTGATTACGAAAAGAAGTTCATCATTAATAAAAATCCTCATTCTCCACAATTATATGGAACCGTTAAATACTTAAAATAACGAAACCAATTAGACCTGTAGTTTCTTATGTTAATACTCCTAATAATATATTAGCAAAAAACTTAACAATATACTTATTAGTTACGGATATACATCTATAAATACTCAATTAAAAATTCAATAGAACTAATCAAAAAATTAAAAGCATTCAATTTGCAAGATAACTCTAAACTCATTTCATTTGATGTTACCAATATGTTCACTAAAACTCCTAAAGAATGTCTAACAAATGGGAAGCCCTATATCACCAATTTTGGCAAACATTTTTATGGACAGTTTAGAAAGAAAAATATTTGAAAGTAACATTTCAAACAATGTTTTATTTTGATATATGTAGATGACATATTAGCTTTTTTTATAGGTAGTGAACGACTACTAGATATATTTTTCAACCATATTAATAATTTACACCCAAAAATTAAAATTTACATTAGAAGTTTAAGAAACTAGCTCAATCAATTTTCTTGATTTAAACATTCAAAGAGTTAATAATGAACTTGATTATTCAACTTACAGAAAACCATCACACACTGATGTGACTATTCCATATAGTTCCAATCATCCCATGTCACATAAAGTATTTAATTCAATTATACATAGAGCATTTTCAGTTCCTATGAACAAATGTAATTTTGATAGAGAAATTAATACAATTAAACAAATAGCAACATCCAACGGTTATCCATTGCATATGATAAATGTACTAATTAATAAAAAAGAGGAAAATGTGGCATTACCACTAATATTTCCTAAGCAAACTAAATAAATAAAAAGTTATAAAACCATCACATATGCAGGAAATATTTCTAATAATATTTCAAAGAAAATATCTTTAGCAACAAATAAAACAATTTCTTTTAAAACAGAAAGTAACGTGAGTACAAAATTGTTAAATGTAAAAACAAAAATATCCCCATTAAAGAAGTCTGGTATATATAAACTTAAATGTCCAGAATGTAATGCTGTACATTTGGGTCAAACCCTTGGAAATTTTGAAATCCGATACAATGAACACTTACGAGCATACAGATTAAAACAGCCAGATAAATCCCACTACGGAAAACATCTACTTGACACCAATCATTCATTGACACCTAACACAGAACTAGAAGTACTACATATTTGTGATAAGAAACAAGAACTGGATTTCCTTGAAGAATTGGAAATTAGAAAACACTTAAGAAACCCACAATATGAAGTCGTCAATGAACAGATAAATCTAGGGAGTCTTCCACTTTTAAACTGTCGCCTTAAGTAATAATTATAAAGATCAGCAGATATAGTTTTCCTGGTTTTCTATATCATTGCCCAGTTATACTGATCTTAATTGGGAAAAAGATATCCAGGATATTCCCATAGGGCTAATAATGTCTAAGCTTTGATATTTGTAATATCATATCTTCTTCTTTTGTTCTATTAATATATATATTAAATCAATCACAAAGTAGGTCACTTCCTGGTCTAGCCAAAATTAATTATTAAACATCAGGTAGGCATCAAATGAAACGTAACTTCTGTCATTCTGACAATGATATTTAAAATCGAAACAATTGTCAAATTTATTACAACTTTTAACATTTTTTTCAATATTTTGTGGAATTATCTAGAAACAGTAAGTTTCATTTAAAACAGTAATTGAAACAATTGTCAATTCCTTAGATTTTTTATATTTTTTTCATTATATTGTGGAACTATTTAGAAACAGTTAGATTAATTTAAAAAGGTATACCTATTGTCTTTCCTTTGTAATATTTTGTACCCCCTTATCGTTACCTTTATCGTGTGATGCAAACAAAGTCGCTATGAAGGGCACCTTAGCGTGAAACGAGTGTCCCAGTTTATTATCCTCCTTCTTGGTTTTCTACGAATTCTGTTGTATAGGGCAATGAATGATGTGTGACTTAGATATGAGTTAATGTGTTTACTGCGTCATGCCATTTGTATTTTTAAATTATAATATGATTTGTTTATTCGTGGCTGATTGGGATTCACTTCCAAAGCCAAAAAATAAGAGCTTCACTTGCTTACGCTAGTTTTCTATTAAGATAATTATGGGAAGCATTGGAAACGACAAAAAGTAACGCTACAGTCCAAAAACTCTACAACAACCTTTCTAATGTCAAAGCGAGACGCAAAGTCTCACAAGGATTGTACTCAGTTTATAGCTAGTAGAAGCAGTTAGATCACAACCTTCTTCAATTATAGTTATCGTTATTGATACTGATATATGCTTTTAATAAGTTGAGGTTTAAGCAGGAATCACTCCTGGGAACGTCCTTAAAGCACTGAATAATATCGGAACCTATGTATTGATAATATTAAAATTCCATGCAAAAGTATACTTACAATAAATATAGTTTTCCTGAATACAACAATGGAGAAATTATTCTATCAACTTTCGATTCAAAACTAAGCGAAATTTTGGGAAACTTTTTCCTTTATACTATCCTAGAAAATGCGTGGGAGACGCGCAGAATCTCCCGCTTTGTTTACGGTTAAAAATTTCCCCTACGATGCTGTAATTCCAAGAAAGTCGAGAAAATCTTTTGCACCAGTGGTCAAGAATTTAATGTTTTTGTAGCCATAAATTGTTTTCACAATTTGGACAATAAAAATCCCATGATTTGCATAATTTTAGAATTTGGCTCTTTTGATTTTTCAACTTAATATTTCAAATATATTTGCATAAGGGTTTTACATAACTTTCTAAAAATTGCAAACACTGACTTTATTTTAGTACAAACATGTTAGTGAGGCATACCCGAAAGTCGCATTGGCATGTTTTTAAAATAAGCATTTTAATTCGATTTTGCAAAATTTGGCTTTTTTGAATTCAGTGTTCAATTGCTTTGTCTGGTGATGGTACTAAAAGTTTAAAATCATTTCCAACTATACTATACACTGTACTATAGACATTACTGACTTAGAAAATCTCTGCCACACTCAATGTTTCTTACACCTGTAGAAGAGGAGGAAATATGTCGGATTATAAATTCAGTGAAACCAAATAAATCACCTGGAATTGATAGAATTTAATATGAAACTTTCAAAGAAATTTAAATAGAAGTCGCCAAACGCATTGCATATCTTATTAACAAAATAATGAAATTTGTGATACGCGATTAACATCGTTTCTGCTAAAATGCCTAGTATTAAACGAATGCAGTTATCAATCGGCCATTAATGTTCCAACAAGAGTTCAAAGAAATTCAAAGACATGTATAGATCATATTTTTGTATATTCTAAAAGTGTTAATTTTTATGATAATTTGATTCCTCTAGTAATCAACTCATCAGTAACTGATCACTATACAGTAATGCTATAACTGATTCTTTCTGAGGGAGATCGTGTTGTAAATTCTAAATCTGAATATTTTGCCCAGATAGACAAGAATAAACTGATACATAGATTTCAACATACTGACTGGAATGATATTATTTTTAATCCAAATTTGGAATCCGCAACTGATAAACTGGTCAGCACTATCCAAGATAATATTAGGCAGTCAACAACGTATACAAAGATTAAAATAATAATTTAAGAAAAAGAAGAAATTGGATCACACCATCTCTCATAAAATCCGTTAACAAAAAAAAAGAAATGTATAAAAAATCAAAAATAAATCCTCTAAATAATATACTTAAAAAAGAATATACAGATTACAAAAAGCTACTAAATAAATTAATTGTCACTGCTAAAAATAATTATTATAATAAACTTATAGAAGACGAACAAAATTCGTCAAAAAAGATATGGAATGTAGTAAACTCAATATCTAAAAAAACAAAAAACACGGAAATTACAAATATTAAGGACAACAATGGAGAAACAGTAAATAAAGCTGAGATAATTTCTGAAATGTTTAATACTTTCTTTGTAAATATAGGACGAAATCTAGCAAAAACCATACAAAAATCAATAAATTATAAAGAAAAGAAAATTATAAATTGTCATTCCATGTTTTTTGCACCCACCAGTATTACAGAAATAAAAAATATAATTAGTGAACTAAAGAATAAAAAAGCACCGGGTTGGGATGAAATAAGGGCTGAAACGCTCAAACACATTTCAGATTTTATTGCATATCCGCTAATGATTATAATAAATAAGTCATTAGAAATGGGACAATTTCCTTCAGCTTTTAACACATCGATTGTCAAACCTATTTATAAAAGTGGAGAAAGGGGTGAGATGACAAACTACAGACCAATATCATCAATAACTTGTTTATCAAAAATACTAGAAAAAGTAGTTAATGCACGGCTTAATACATTTTTAGATAAATATCAGCTAATGTCAGGGTCTCAATATGGTTTCCAAAAGCGCAAGTCCACTAACGATGCTCTACTGGAAGTAACAAATATTTTATATAAAAATATTGATGAGGGTTTACCTACAATTGCAGTCTTCCTGGACTTAGCAAAGGCCTTCGACACCGTGGACCACGGACCACTGCCTTCTATTGAAAACCCTAGAGGACATTGGAGTTAGAGGTGCAGCACATGCTTTTTTTAAAAGTTATCTGACAAAACGATCTCAGAGTAAGAGTGGGCAATAAATGCAGTAAAGAACAGATAGTTGAGTGTGGTGTGCCACAAGGTACGGTTCTAGTCCCTGTTTTGTTTAATATCTATTTGAATAATTTATTTATGATTGAAAGTAACAGTAAAATTATAAGTTTTGCAGACGATACAGTTCTGGTATACAGTGATCAAAATTGGTACGATTTAAAGTTGAAATTTGAAAATTATTTAAACTGTATAAAACAGTGGTTTGACTATAGGCATCTTTCAATCAATTATAAAAAAACTGTTTACCTGCCATTTGCATCCTTAGAACCGGATCTTCCGAACTACGCCATCAATGTACAAAAAAATACCAATATTCAACCTGCAAAACAAATAAAATATTTAGGAATTATGATAGACCCACATCTTAGATGGGATAACCATATTAATTATCTAGTTCAAAAATTGAGGTGTGTATTATATAAATTCAAACATATCTCATATCACCTACAATATAAACAAAAACTAATGGTTTATAAAAGTTTGATTGAATCTCACCTAATTTACGGTCTGGTCAGCTGGGGTGAACGTCGAAGACTTACTATAATATTCTCGAGGTTTCGCAAAAAAAGATTCCTCAAAATCCTTCATGGAAAAACAAGAAGATATAGCAGTGAACTGAAACGAAAATATTAGACGTTAGACAATTATACTTAAAAAAGCTGTATTAAGACAACATAAACTTAAATCAAATCTACAAATGCAAACTCACAATTATATGACAAGAAATAAACATTCTTACCTGAATCCAACAATGAAAAAAACAGCTGGACAAAGAAGCTTTTTGTTTCTAGGACCTAAGCTATACAGGGTGTCCCGGGACTAATGGGAAAAAAGTCAGGGGCGTATAATCTGAGCTAAAATAATGTTAGTACTTCATATAAACTTTTACTATGCAGGCCCTCGTTTTCGAGTTATAGGCCTCCAAAGTTTTAATTTTGAATTTGGTTTTTATTTGTATTTTTTGTACTAGTTATTTGATCTTTATAAAATTTACGGCAAAGCTATAATGTATGTGTATGTTTATTTTGGTAAGGTAAACAGATTTACAGTAGCGCATTGAAGCCAGGGACGGACTACTCGCTATGGTTAGTGATCCAAAAAATTTGCAGGTATGGCACACCCTGTATGAAATTATCGAAATTCACTTCCCCACACATTAAGCTAACGAAAAGGTACTCTTGTTGGAATTCGATAAAATAAGCCGTTTGGCTAATATTTACAGTTTTATTAATGCACTACGTACCAGTTTACGCATTCACCATTTTTATAAGTACACAACGAGGTAAAACTAACTTTTAATAGATGTCCAAAATTTACCTAGAGTACTACAAAAAAATAATTTAACGATAGCAGAAGATGAAAAACATTAACGACTTATTAATTGGAAAGTTGGTACAAACTTTTTAAAGTGTTTTTACCGTTTATCGAGTTACCATAGGATTAGTTGTCAAACGTTGTGTAGAATAGTTCGTAGTCAGTACTTGTCAATAATTCATAAGTCCTTAATTTAACAGTTACAATAGCAGAATTCGCTTTTATTGAGTACGCAGATAAACATCTAATGTATGGACTGGCTTCTCGAAACTGTTTAGAGGCCAAAAGGCTTTATGAAGAACATTTTGCAAACAGAGCATTGCCAGACAGACGAATGTTTGGGCGTATTGATCTCAGGTTACGAGAAACAGGTATGAATAAATAAATGTAATTTTCCATGTATACAAAACAAAATTTTAAATTTTAGGAAGATTTTCGCCAGAAAAAGCTGGAGAAGGTCCTGTACGAAGCATACGTACTGTGGCAGTTGAACCTAGACTTGTTAAATGCAGTTGATAATGAACCATCGAGTTTTAGAAAATTATCAAGAGAACATAACGTCTCGAAATCAGTTGTTCATCGCGTCCTAAAAGAACAGCTGTTATATCCTTTTCACATGAAAAAAGTACACCGTATGACAGTGGCTGATTATCCTGCTCGACTTGAGTATAGCCAGTGGTTTCTGCGACAACAACAAGCAGACAACACATTTATTAGTAACGTTTTCTTTACGAACGAACCGGGTTTCACCAGAGATGCAATCATAAATTCTCATAATATGCATTTATGGGATGATGTGAATCCACATGGCATTATCCAAACTAAGATCCAGCATAGATTCATGGTTAATGTTTGGCAGGAATAGTTGGCAATAATTTGATACAGCCATACTTTATTGACGGTACTTTGACCGGTCAGAGATATTTGGAGTTTTTTGCAAAATGAGTTATGGAACCTGTTTGATGATGTGCTACTACAAACTCGTAGGAATTTATGGTTCATGCATGATGGGGCCCCTCCTCATTTCAGTTTAGATGTACGACAGCATTTACACACAAGGCTTCCTAATAGATGGATTGGTCGTGGAGGCCCTTTTCAATGGCCACCGCGATCAGGAGACGTTAATCCTATGGATTTCTTTCTCTAGGGTTATCTCAAAAGTAAGGTATACGCAACACCTGTGCAAACAAGGCAAGATTTAATAGACAGAATTGTGTTACACTGCAATGTTATTAGAAATAGTGTGAAATTGCTCTTTCAAGTGCAAAGAAACAACCTTCGTAGACTTAGAATGTGCGTGGAAGTGGGAGGAGCTCATATTGAACAATTTATTAGAATAACGTTAGTTTTTGTTGTTGTTTAGGAATTAGTTTTAGTCTAATGTTTTATAACTTGTGTTTTTTGAGGTTTTCTTAATGGTTTAATAATGTTATGTTCGTAATTTTGATTAAAAGCAAGTAAATTCTGGACATCGTATTAATAAGTTAGTTAGGTAGATTTGTACGTAGTGCATTAATAAAACTGTAAATATTAGCCAAACGGCTTATTTTATCGAATTCCAACAAGAGTACCTTTTCGTTAGCTTAATGTGTGGGGAAGTGAATTTCGATAATTTCATACAGGGTGTGCCATACCTGCAAAATTTTTGCATCACTAACCATTGCGAGTAGTCCGTCCCTGGCTTCAATGCACTACTGTAAATCTGTTTACCTTACCAAAATAAACATACACTTACATTATAGCTTTGCCGTAAATTTTATAAAGATCAAATAACTAGTACAAAAAATAAAAACCAAATTCAAAATTAAAACTTTGGAGGCCTATAACTCGAAAACGAGGGCCTGCATAGTAAAAGTTTATATGAAGTACTAACATTATTTTGGCTCATATTATACTCTCCCATTCGTCCCGGGACACCCTGTATAATGATATACCCCAAGAAATTAAATCTGAATCTTCTGTAAAGGTGCTAACTTTAAAACTTCATAAATATATCACCAATACAAGTACGCGCGCTATTCACAACCTTATCGAAATTAATTGCTGATAATGTTTCTATCAATTTCTATTACTACTTTATTAATCCTAAATTATAGTATAAATTTTTATTAATTACTTATTATTATTTGTTACTTAGTATAAGTTTTATATTATTATTTTATCCTTGCAAACAAGCCTTATGGGCTTCGCAAGTGTATATGTTTATTTCGCATAGTCGTTTGTTTTGTTTGTTTGCCTTTTATGTATTTTTGAGTTATGTGTAAATAAATATTATTATATTATTATAGGCAAGGTAGACACGTCCGAAATGATTCTTTGAAATATTTTTATATAGCATAATTGATTTTCGATATATGAATTGAGAATTCACTATCAGTTTGTATAATTCCTCTTGTCAGGAACTAGGGGAGATGTGGGTATAGTAGCTACCCTAGGTAAAGTGGCCACAAGTAATTTTTCTTTGTCCTACCAGCGTCACCTGTGCGGTAAAACGTTGAACTGTCACGGGCGTCATTACAGTAAACTGTAATACAAATACGGAACCATAAGATCTACAGATCAGAAGGGATCTTCATAATTGTGTTTTTGCACGAGGTTGATGTAGTGTTGAGGTTGAGTTCAATTAGCTGTACAACAAAATTGATAAGTGTGAGAGTGCTACGTTTTTGCAGAGCCTTAACATATGGTATTAGGTATGTATTCATGTAATATAATTGATAAATATGCGAACTACATTTTGTAGGTTATCACATTTCTCATGAGGTACAAGATTGGGTAAAGTGGCCACCAAGTGTCCACTATACCCCGTGTAAATTTTGGAGTGGCCACTTTAACCCATCTCATTTTATATTGAGTGTAAACTTGAATTTTTTTTTCAGAAAATGCCAAGGAAGTACACAAGAACGTCACACCAAGGATCATGTGATTCTAAAGCTATGGCACAAGCAATCAAAGCCGTAAAGGAACAGCATATGCCATTCCAGATTTCATCAATATGCCACGTGATAATTTCATGACTGTCTTGTGTCTACCGCCCCATTGCAGTCACAAATTACAGCCGCTTGGTGTGGCATTTATGGGGCCGTTGAGTAGGTTTTATGTTCAAGAGATTAAAAAATATCTTAAGAATAACCCAGGAAGAACCGTATCCAAATTTCATGTTTGCAAATTGTTTGGTGCTGCATTTCTTCAAGCAGCTGTGCCTACAGCAGCTGTTAATGGGTTCAGACATTGTGGAATTGTTCCGTATAATCCACATGTGTTCAGTGATGCAGATTTTACTGCGGCTGAAGTTACTGATAGAGATATTGCAGTTGGGGCAGATTATGCGGAAAACGAAAATTTCAATGATGAAGGCAACAAAGCGAATGATGTAACAGATCCAATTCCTTCAACCTCTCAAACTAACAAACAACCTGTTGATGAAAGCATAATTAATATCCAAAATAGTGGACCAAGCTGCTCAAGTTTACTCGTCAGTCCAAAAGAGATCGTTCCGATTCCAAAATGTAAAACGGAAACTCAGAGAAATGGTAGAAAAAGTGGTTCAAGCGCAATAATCACAGACACTCCTAATAAAAATAGCAAAGGGAATCTCAAAAACTAGCAGCAGTTAAGAAACAAGTTTTTGGTAGTGAGAGGCTAAAAACAAGGTTGCGACGAAGAAATCAAGAATTCCTGTTAAAGATGACACAAGTAGCAGCGACGATGATGCGCAAGAAGATGTAGTGTGTCTCTACTGCTCAAGCCTCAAGCCTCTTCTCAAAATCCAAAAAAGGAGAGGGTTGGATATGCTGCTCAAGATGCAAAAGATGGGCCCATGAAGAATGTGGTGGCTCCTATGAAGACGACGATGTGTTTACATGTGAACTATGTTCTTAAGCTGTATATTTATGTGTAATAAACTAGTAAATGCTAAAGTACTGTTGAACCACATCTAATGTTGTTTTACAATACATTTTATCGTAGTCACTATGCCCCAAAATATGGGTGGCCACTTTTCCCCGCGGTGTGGGATAAAGTGGCCATTTGCACATATTTTGCAAGATAATTTGTAAATAAAAAAAATATTAAATGAAGGCTGTAACTTTTTTAATATGACTATAATAATGGTTGAGCTGTATTGGGTACTTGATTTCATCATCATATTGCTCTTTATTTCAAATCAGAAGATTTTTTAATATTAAGGAGGCCACTATAGCCACATCTCCCCTATATGATTATCAAAAATAGGAACACGTATTTCCACTTTTGAGGCATCTGTTTTTGGGTATGAAATCTATTTAATATTGCAACAAAAGTCAAAACACTCTCTTTTTTCATCGAACAAAATATGTGGCAACCTTTATCTAAATCAATTTAGTGAAATACAGTGCGAAGGAATTTCTCCCATTTTCTAAGAAATCCTTGCGCATCCGCCATAATTTAACTTTCATGTAGTCTTAGGCAGAGTCGGATTCAGGGACTACACCAGTGTGCTGTTTCGTAACATCACCCCCTCCTTAAACGAAAGTTCCTCCTGGAACTTTTGTGTAGCCCAGAAGGGATGTTTGAATCGGCAACTGGCCCCATTTCCACAATTTCCGATCTTATGGAAATAGCAGGGCACCGTCTTCATCGGATACTGATAACGGGGGCTGTAGCTGCAAATTAATATCTGGACACCGGTATCTTGGATGATCACCTCTACCATGTTCCTGATGACCAGCTACCGATAACATCTGTTCGAATCTGGCATTAGAATTGTCAGTGGTCCTTGTTTGACGAACTATAGACGTCACTGGTACGCAGGATCCAATCCTGGTTTCCTTATTGATGGTAACTGGGTAATCATTTACGTTTATCACACGTACTGGGATCTCATACGCCGACGTAACCAATCCTTTTCCAATTAGTACTTCTTTGCCAACCTCTTCGTCGTGGTTCCTTGGCTCCATCATTACCGGTGCACCTTCCTCCATGATTCCCTGTAGCCGTGCTACTATCATGGTTTCGCTTCGTGCAGGTAGAACGGTATCTTCCTGTACAGCTGCCAACACCGCGCTGTCTTCATATGGATGGATGAATACCTCCTCGGAACCCACTTTAATGGTTCTGTTTCTAAAGTCTAATTGGAAACCATGTACATTCATACGTCCATTCCCAGAATCACGTCTTCTTCAATGTCAGCTACAATTACCGTATACGTGAACTTTTCTGCGCCAAATCCCAATTGGATTTGTGTCTCACGGTGAACGTTGGCACTCTCACCTGGGGCGGTCCACAGTCGCAGTCTCGTTGGTAAAAGCTTCTTCTTGGAATTTATCATTTCTGGTCGTATAATGATTCTAGTTGCTCCAGTGTCTACCAGCAGAGTATATTTCTTGCCATTCACTTCGCCATCTACATATACACTGTCGTTGCGACATCTGAGCGAAGCTATCAGTATGAGAGGGTCTTTGGAACGATCATGGGTCGGTGCTCCCCCCTTGTGGCCAAGCCGTTCTAGTTTTCCTTTGACTGGGGTTCTTGGTTGGCAGGAGTCCTGGGGCGCTTACACGAACTACGTACATGCCCTAGCACGCCACAATTCCAGCATCTGATTTATCTCGGCTTCTTATCCATCATACTTTTTATTAAACTGACGAACTGGTCAAATCTGTCTT
Source organism: Galeruca laticollis (assembly GCA_963921935.1). Classification (NCBI taxonomy): domain Eukaryota; kingdom Metazoa; phylum Arthropoda; class Insecta; order Coleoptera; family Chrysomelidae; genus Galeruca; species Galeruca laticollis. Next base: position 69,965,912 of record OY998177.1, read on the forward strand.
CAATACCTTCTTCTTGAATGGTCCTAATTTTGTTATATGCCGAAGCCTTCGTTGCTGCTTCATATTCAAGAGCAGCTGTCAATACGTCGACTAATGTTTTCGGTTGGGCTAAACGAAGCGTCCTCCGCATATCGGGGTCACGTAAGCCATCAATAAAGGCCTGGAAGCTCAGACATTCCATTATGCTCTCTGGTGCTGACGGATAAGCAAATCGAACGAGTCGGGCAATATCCACTTCATACTCTTGAAGGGCTTCGTCACGTTTCTGCCTTCGGTTCTTCAGTTGGGACTGGTACAAATGTTTTAGATGTTCGTGACCGTATCGCATGTCCAACCTCTTCTTCAGCTGCTCGAAGTCATCCGTTTATTCAAGCGGTATCGTCTGAAGTACATCTAAGGCATCTCCCCGAAGCGGTATAGTTAGGTTCACTGCTTTCTTCTTAGCGGACCAATTATTCACTCTAGCGGTTGCTTCAAACTGTTTCACATAATTGGTCCACGACATTTTTCCATGGAACGTTGGGGCCTTTACTCGGATAAAACTGCCAATGTCTTCTAACTTAGGATGTGTTTCTGTCTTGCAAGGTTTCGTTTGCTCGGTCTTCTTTTCTTCCGCTGGCGTGTCTTGAGTTCTTATATCTGTCATCTTTTTTTTAACTCCTTGATTTTCTCGTACATCGTTGTCATCTTATTCTCAATCTTCTCGTCCATCGTTGTAATCTTATTCTCGATTTTCTCGTCCATCGTTGACATTTTATCCTCGATTTCAGATTTTAGACACGAAATTTCATTTTCAACGTCAGCGGCAATGTCGTTTTCCATTAATAGGATATCGACAGGTATATCGTTCTTTATAGCAGAAATCTTCTCGTTCATATTAGCAGAAATGTCGTTCTTCATAGCAGAAATCTTCTCGTCCATGTTCTCTTCCATGGCAAAAATCTTCTCGTCCAGGTTAGCAGAAATGTCGTTCTTCATAGCAGAAATCTTCTCGTCCATGTTCTCTTCCATGGTAGAAATCTTCTCGTCCATGTTAACAGAAATATTAGCAGAAATTGACGAGATTAAGCTGGAAGCCTCGTCATTAGATAAAACTGTTTCTGGATCAAAGCCGTCATTATCCAGTGCCACTTTAAGTCTTTCTACTAATTCACTTCTCTTACCAGATGTTTCCAACTCACGACCTTCCAATTCTGTTCTTAAATCAGTCACTTTCAGGTCACATAGTCTCTTGGCCATTTTTACGTAGCAATTTATTTATATTATCCCACTTCTGACACCAATGTAATGTTCTTCTTATTTATTTAAACGTTTTTATTAGAGGTGGGATACATTTATACACACACGTTATGCCTACTAATTTAATTTATTTATTCACTACAGTATTCACTAATTTATATTATGTACACAGTAGATTCACTTACATTAATTTATATAAACACTTCACTACTTAGACTATTTACTTGTTCGCTGTTTATATCACGAGATCACTTTATAAACTGAACTCTCCCGCTGGTCGGTCCTTTATATATTAGTGCCTTTTTCACTAGATAATTCTAGATTGCGGCTTATACAAAAACAATCGACCCTCTGGTCTTTTCTAGATAAGACTGGTCACAAAAACAATGTCTAGATAAGATAGTCACAAAAAATCGTTAACAGTTCTAAGAAACCCTTCGCATCTGTCATAATTTTAACTTTCATACATGCTTTAGACAGAGTCGGATTCAGGGACTACACCAGTGTGCTCTTTCGTAACACTATGTTGATATGGTGTACCAACTAACAGGCTCATAATATTCTAGGTGGCGCCCACTTGTATCTTCTTTTAAGTTAAATATTTTACTTTTCCGCCCAACCTATCCAATGTGCGGAGAAAAGTATTGATTTACACCAAATAAATTTTTTACGGTTTTTATCAAGAACAACACGAAAAAACGGTTTTTAGAAAAAAAATCCTGTGTGTCGTCGTTGTCGTCGGCCGCTTTTCGTTACATGGTTTGTTAGCACGATACAGCCTCCAGAGTGCAACAAGTCGTCACCAATTTTATGATTGAATGTTGTTCAAGACATCTCACAGATGAACCCTATTGATTTTCAGCTCACCAGACCCAGTACAACGGGTGCTATATATGCTATGCTATGCTATGTATTTGCAATTAAACATATCGTATTTTTCAATTTCATCCAAAATAAAACTATTTCCCACAGTCAGGTGACATTTTTAATTTCAATTATTGCTCTTTAAGATACGATTAAGTGCTATTTTTTTTCATGTAATCGAAACAGTAGTTTTACCCCTCGACATACTTGAATTTGAATAATTAATTAATGTAATATTGGCCATACATTCTTAAAACTATATTGAACATGTACTGTACTATCTAGGACAAGGTTAACTCCAGCGAGCAATAATAATATTGAAAGAATAACTGGTGGACGTTGCGTCTAGTCCTAATATACTCAACCCCTAATATTCCGAGGGATAACAGAAGCGCCAATGTGTCTAGTCAACAGGACGTCGAAACAGAAACATAGTAAATATTGAAATCGACTTTCAGTAAAGTTTTTAGTTCCCGACTTTTTTTGTAAACCTACTTGGTAGTTGAGGTTTGTTTTATTGAAATAAATTTCAAAAGCAAAAAAGATAACGTCAATATAATATATTCCCACAGAATTTCTGGAATTGTATTTGAAATATAGATATATAAAGTGAATAGAGAGATTTGTTCAGAAGGATAAAAAATACACGTTACGTTTTTTGGTGTAAAATTTTAAACAAATATTTCTGATTTTTATTAATATCCATTTTTTTAAAATCAATATTTATCTACTATCTCGATAACAACTTAAAATTTACTGTTTTAAATGAAACTAAATGTTTCTAGATAACTCCACAATATATTGATAAAATGTTAAAAATTCTAAGAAATTTGACAATTGTTTCGATACTAAATATCATCGTCAGAATGACAGAAGTTACATTTCATTTGATGCCTACCTAATGTTTAATTAATTATTTCTGGCTAGACCAAGAAGTGACTTACTTTGTGATTGATTTAATATATATTAATAGAACAAAGAAGAAGGTGTGATATTACAAATATGGGGATATCCTGCATATCTTTTTTCCCATTTAAGATCAGTATAACTGTGAAATGATATAGAAAACCAGGAAGACTATATCTGCTGATATTTACAATTATCACTTAAGAAGACAGTTTAAAAGTGGAGAACTTCCTAGATTTATCTGTTCATTGACGACTTCATATTGTGGGTTTCTTAAGTGTCTTCTAATTTCTAATTCTTCAAGAAAATCCAGTTCTTATTTCTTATTACAAATATGTAATAATTCTAGTTCTGTGTTAGGTGTCAAAGAATCATTGGTGTCAAGTAGATGTTTTGCGTACTGGGATTTAACTGGTTGTTTTAATATGTATGCTCGTAAGTGTTCACTGTATTGGATTTCAAAATTTCTAAGGGTTTAACCGAAATAGACAGCATTACATTCTGGACATTTAAGTTTATAATGGTTTTTAAATGGAAGAACAGCCTAATTTTACTTATGAAATACTATTCGGAAACGTAAACTGCAAAATTAATTTTTATTGTCAAAACTTGATAGACAACAACAACAACTTAAAAACAAAAATATCACACAGAGAGATCACATCTACAAATCTCGCGATCTTGAATATTTCTTTCTAACACCCCCACTCGACAGATTATTCTTCGATGAGTCCCATTGATGTTTTAAGACGTTGAAACTTTTCTTTGGGGAGAGGCTTTGTGAAAACATCAGCAATCATATTTGAAGTTTAACAATACATGAATTGAATTATATCACTGTCAACTAAATCACGTAGATGATGGAATCTGACATCGATATATTTTGTTCTGCAACTAGACTTTTCATTGGTTGCTAGCTTGATACAACCTTGATTGTCTTCATAAAGGACAGTTGCATTTTCACAAGGTAATCCGAAATCTTCTAAAAGTCTTCTTGACCAAACTATTTCCTGGCTTGCCAAGGCCGCTGATATATATATATATATATATATATATATATATATATATATATATATATATATATATATATATATAAAAACAAAGAGCAAACAACAAGTGTAATCATGGGAAAGCACGCAAAAATAAAGAGGTTACTGAAGAGGAGTGGTAACCGTAAACATGCATGTTTCTAGCTCATTAGCCTTCATCAGTACGGTATAACCAAGTATGGATGTGAAACTTGGGAGCAACGATGTTGAATGAAACATGGAAGAACACAAAGAACGGAAAATAACAGGACAACCAAAGGCACATTTGTGCCAACAATTGGAAGATTCCGATTTTGGAACAACAACCAATATCAACACGGAGGCGCATAAAGCCCTCCTGTCTGGAAAAAACCAACCCAAGGTAAAGAAACAAGATCAAAAATGGATCATGCGTGAATTTAACAAAAACAAAGAGCAAACAACAAGTGTAATCATGGGAAAGCACGCAAAAATAAAGAGGTTACTGAAGAGGAGTGGTAACCGTAAACATGCATGTTTCTAGCTCATTAGCCTTCATCAGTACGGTATAACCAAGTATGGATGTGAAACTTGGGAGCAACGATGTTGAATGAAACATGGAAGAACACAAAGAACGGAAAATAACAGGACAACCAAACGCACATTTGTGCCAACAATTGGAAGATTCCGATTTTGGAACAACAACCAATATCAACACGGAGGCGCATAAAGCACTCCAGTCTGGAAAAAAACAACCCAAGGTAAAGAAACAAGATCAAAAATGGATCATGCGTGAATTTAACAAAAACAACGAGCAAACAACAAGTGTATATATATATATATATATATATATATATATATATATATATATATAGCCTCTGTAGATGATATGGCTACTGAAGATTGCTTCTTGCTAGCCCAAAATATAGGATTATTCCCAAGAAATAATATAAAACCGGCTGTAGATTTCCTATCAGAGACATCGCGTGCCCAATCGGAATCAACATATCCGCTCAGAGTCAATTCAGTATTCGAACTAAATTTCAATTTATCTTTACTCTTAACCTTCAGGTATTTGAGCACTCTCTTGACTGCATCCCAATCCTTCTGACTTGGCTGACGTACTCGCCTGCACAAATATCCCACAGCAAGAGATATATCCGGACGTGTTGTAGTTGAAAGATATAGCAGTGCCCCCACTGCTTTTCTATATTTTTCATTATTGGGTAATAAAGGGGAGTTTGTATCGAATTTGGGGTACTCTGTATCTATTGGAGTAGCTACACATGAGGCATTTTCCAATCCATTCTCTTTGAGAAGGATATCAATTTTTGAATTTTGATCCAGTAGAAAGGTTCCATCTTCAGTTCTTTGAACCCTGATCCCCAAAAATGATGATATTTCTTAAGTTGACCGTTTCGAAACTCTCATTGAGTTTATCTCCAATCCATTGTATCATTTTCATGACATATACACAAATCATCAACATATAACAATACATATAGTAAGTATAGTCCCTTTCTACATTTTCATATAAAGGCACTGATCATTTTTACTCTGTTCAAATCCACATTCCAAAAGTTTTCCGCTTATAGTATCATTCCATGCTTTCGCGGATTGCTTCAAACCGTATATTGCCTTGTGGAGTTTATATACAAGATGGGAATCATTTTCATTTATATAACCTTGTGGTTTAGACATATAAATCTCTTCATTCAACAGACCATTCAAATATGTGGTTTTTATATAATAACACTGATTTATAATTTACGAACAGCTGCTATTGACAACAGTATTCGAAAAGTCGTTTGTCTCATCACCGGAGCGAAAATACTATCATAGTCCTGCCCATATTTTTGTGTGTAACCTTTTGCGACTAAACGAGCCTTATATTTCATTATTCCACCATTTGAATTGATTTTTGTCTTGAAAATCCACTTACATTTTATAACTCTTCTGTTCGGAGGTAGCTCGGTCAGCGTCCATACGCCTTTCTTCCTGAATGATTCCATTTCATCTTCTATAGAATTTATCCATTTCAATTTTTCATTTTCTGGTAATTTCATTATTTCGTACCAAGTCTCAGGATCATCATTTGTTTCACTTGAAGTAAAGTAGGACAGTTTCTCAGGAGGTTTCCCCTTATTATTTCTTGAAGATCGTCTTAAATACTCTTCACTTTCAATATTAGTATTATTTTCGGCAATAGCCTTTTCCTCGATACTTTCTTCCTCTTCGTTTACAAAAACTATTTCACTGTTTTCATCCAAGATTTTGATAGATTCAGATTTCATATCAGTGTAGTTTTTATCTTCGAAGAATTTTATAGTTCTACTTATTATTATTTTATTGATTTCTGGATTCAAAACTCTATAACCATTGGAAGTTTCATTATATCCTACCAAAATCCCTGCTTGTGCTCGAGCATCCCATTTTGTTCTTGTTTCTTCAGGAACATAGGTATAGGCCACACTGCTGAAAGCTCTGAAATGATCCAATCTTGGTTTTTCTAAATTCCACAGTTGATATGGAGTACATTCTATAGCTTTTATAGGAAGGAGATTTTGAAGATAATTCGCTGTGGCAATTGCTCACCCCAATATTTATTCGGCAATCCTGCATCAAACAACATACACCTTGCTGCTTCGCATAATATTCGATTTTTACGTTCTGCTATGCCATTTTGTTCGGGCGAATACGGAACTGTAGTTCGAAAAGATATACCTTTCTTCTTCAGAAAACCTTGAACTGCTGATCCACAATACTCTCCTCCATTATCAAATCTGAACATTCTGGGTAACACTCCGAATTTATTTTCAACAAGAACGACAAATTCTTCAAATTTCTGAAATACTGCATCTTTGGAATGTAGGAGGTATAATATGGAATAACGGGAGTGGTCTTCAATAAATGTCAAAAAATAGCGTTTCTTTCCTGGGGTTTCTGTTTTCATCGGACCACAAACATCAGAATGTATCAAATCTAAACATTGTTTTGATCGTTTGTCACAGTTCTTCAAAAATGGTTTCTGTGTTAGTTTTCCTTTTATGCAACTCACACAATTCATAATTTCATTGCAATTTTCGATTTTTATTTCTGAGGCTAGATCATGTGACACAAGTCTTTTGATATCGAACGGATTTTTATGACCTAGTCGTTTATGCGCGAATACAATTTTCATGCCTTTCATGTGTTGTTATATTTGCTCGCTCATCTGACTTCCAACATAATCTGTAAATACCATTCTCAATTATTCCCATAGCAATATTTCTCCCGCCCATTTTTACTGAACAATGTTGTTGATCAAAAACAACGTTGAATCCTTTTTCTGTAAGTCTCTTCACTGATAATAGATTACTTCGTAATTGATGTACATATAAAACGTCTGTGACATGAACATTTTGACATTTTTCATCGACTTGACATTTAAGGTATCCATCTCCAATTCCTGAACATACCATTTCTTGACCATTTGCAACAAAAATTTTATTTCCATCGGCACATCGGAGGTTGACGAAGAAATTTTTGTTGCTTTTCATACGATTAGAAACTCGAGAATCGATGTGCCATTCGTTCGAATTCCGGTTACCTTCACAAAAACAGAATTCTTCTACTGCACTCTTTGCAATTTTATCATTTTTCTGAGTCTTTTCATTGCTTCTTTGAATATTCTTTTTACGGAAATAACAGGCTTTTTGAATATGCCCTTCTTTAAACAGATGAAACATTCTTTATCGAATCTACTTGCTATCTCTTTTTTCTGCTTGTTATATGTCTTCAATGCAGTTTCTCTACCTTTTCACTGTCGTTTCCTTGCTTTCTATTGTAGTCATCCATTAATTTTCCTTTCACATATTCTAGAGTGAGTTTATCGTCGGGTCTAGCATCTAGTGCTGTAACTAAAGTTTCGAATTTTTCTGGGAAACCACCCAATAAAAGTGCTGCTACGTGAAAGTATTTTATCTCTTCACCGATACCTCTTAACATATCGACCATTTCCAAAGTTGTTCTTATGTATTCCGACATATTTTGTCCAGGTTCAAGTTTGTCTTAGTATAATTTTCTCGGTAAATAAAACTTATTGGATAAATTCGCTCTTTCGTGAACCTTTTGTAGAATATCCCACATATCCTTAGCTGATGTACAATTACAGATGTGGATTATTTGGTTATTTTCTACTGATAAGGATATAGAACTCTGTGCTTTCTCATCCAATTTTTATCTCAAGTCTCTGGTTTTGGTTTGTCGACAACCTTCCATGTTTCCTCTCTAATCAACATCATCTTCATTTTGAATTTCCATGGTTGATAATTACTGTTATTCAATTTAACAATTCCAAATCTTGAATTGTCAGAGGACGATTCCATTACTGTATGGTTTAACTGCAGCCTTATGTTTCCGCTTCACTTTTTACACAGTCTGTCTTAAACAACTCCTGGGCCCATAACCTAATGGTATTTAAATGGAAGAACAGCCTAATTTTACTAATGAAATATTATTCGGAAACGTAAACTGCAAAATTAATTTTTATTGTCAAAACTTGACTGACAACAATAACAACTTAAAAACAAAAATATCACACAGAGAGATCACATCTACAAATTTGGCGATCTTGAATATTTCTCTCTAACAGTTTATATATACCAGACTTCTTTGATGGGGATATTTTTGTTTTTACATTTAACAATTTTGTACTCTCATTGCATTCTGTTTTAAAAGAAATTGTTTTATTCGTTGCTAAAGATATTATCTTTGAAATATTATTAAAAATATTACCTGCATATGTGATGGTTTTATAACTTTTTATTTCATTAGTTTGTTTAGGAAATATTAGTTGTAATGCCACTTCTTCCTCTTTTTTATTAATTAGTTTATTTATGATATGTAATGGATAACCGTTGGATGTTGCTATTTGTATTAATTTCTCTATCAAAATTACATTTGTTCATAGGAACTGAAAATGCTCTATGTATCATTGAATTATATGCTGCTAATTTATGTGACATAGGACGATTGGAACTATATGGAATAGTCACATCAGTTGAATTTTTAAATCAAGAAAATTCATTGAGTTATTTTCTTCAACTTCTAATGTAAATTTAATTTTTGGGTGTTCGTTAGATATATTTTTCAACCATATTAATAATTTACACCCAAAAACTAAATTTACATTAGAAGTTGAAGAAAATAATCAATCAATTTTCTTGTTTTAAAAATTCAAAGAGTTAATAATGTACTTCAATTTACAGAAAACCAACACACACTGATGTGACTATTCCATATATTTCCAATCATCTCATATCACATAAATTAGCAGCATATAATTCAATGATACATAGAGCATATTCAGTTTCTATGAACAAATTTTATTTTGATGGAGAAATAATACAATTAATCAAATGGCAACATCCAACGGTTATCCATTATATATGATAAATAAACTAATTAATAAAAAAGAGGAAAAAGTGGCATTGTGCAGTGTTGGAATTTGCGCGATGTAATAATAGCCGTCTGAAATATCAGTTTCGATACACACTGTACACATGTCCTGGAACCTGCGAAGTCGGTGCCGTCTCCCTACCAGCAACGAATCTCTATCCACGCGCGATCCTATTTTTATTCAGTACCCAGTACCAGTAGCTTTTAGAGTTTCGCCCAAAGCTCTCCTACTGTATATGTCTGCTCACGCTAGATAAAACTTACCCCTATGTCAGAAGTTAGTGCGTTGTGTTAAGTTTTGTTGGGACTTCAAGGTATTTTGTCTGCCTGCAATTTTTGTAACTAGTACCAATATCCAACCTAAACACGTTTTGGATTTCCATTTGATGCAAAATTTTAGTCACCAATCCATTTCTTGAACCAATCATGCTTGGTGCGCCATCTGTTGTTAAACCGCAAAGATTATTCCAACTTAAATTGAACCTTTTTAAGCGCTGCACAACTTCTTCAAAAAGCTCACCTGCTGATGTGCGGTCTTTCGTGTTTGTAAAGATGTAAGCTTTTCAGTTATAGTGAATTCTTGATCTATAACTCGTACGAAAATGAGTAATTGCGCTATATCACAAATGGCAGGGCTTTTGTCCAACGCCAAGGCGAAAAACGAAAATGTATCTACCTTTGTTTGCCACTTGTCTTGTAAATATTGGCCGATGTCTTGTACGCGACGAGTATTTATGTGGGGCTATTTCTTCGAAAGCTGCGATTATGCACTTCTTTATAAACTCGCCACAGCTGAGCGCTTGTTGTTCTTTCGCAATAAGACTAGATATCTTATAACTTGCTGTAACGATGTCTTCTTTTCCTTTTACCTGTCTCGAAAACATACTTTTGACAGCGCTTGTCTCGTCCTCAAACTTTTTTTTAATAACTGAAACTGAGATTCGAGGGCTTTATCTGTAAAATTATCATACTTTGTTTTATTTCATAATGCCTCTGCATATTTGAATTCTTTGAAAACAGCTACAGGTTCACGACAAATCAGACAAGTTGGTTTCTCCTTAAATTGTATGAAATAGTATATTATGCAACAAGTGGGGAAAGTTAAATTTTTCTCACGTGTGTGGAAGTTTGTGGCACGAGCCTGAAGGGCAAAGTGCCCTGAGAAATAATATTTTTCACAGTATGAGCAATATAGGGTTTTGAAATTCAGTAAACTATGAGAATTACGCTAATTTTCATAGCAGTTGTAGAAAAAAGTACTTATATATCCAAGGGTCTTTGTTCGAATTTAAAAAATTCTTCCTGAAAGAATTTCAAATTAACTACATTCATCAACACATCCCTACTAATTATGCCATATTCCATATGACTATTTATTATTCATATAACCTTCCATTCGAAAATAAATATTAAATTCACACATGTGAGATCATACAACATTCTATTCAAATAAACATTAAACCGGCAAACATGAAAAATGTCACGTACACCATATGAAATATGTCACGTAGGCTACCTAAAATCTCTACTCCTCTTCCTCACATATGCTTCATGTATAAATACATTACTAACTTACAAATCATCCCCTTCCTACTTCGATCACAGCACGAACATGTAGAGGCTCTCTCATCATTTACCGGTACTAGCAAGAAAAATGCGAATTCTCTCTAAAAAGCACATAAATTAAAAATACATATACTCAACAGTAACGCCACAGTTTAAAGCTTAACAGCTTTAAACTGTGGTAACGCTTTTGATTGCAATGCAGAAAACCTTAAAAACCAGTAAATAAACAGTGAAAAGTGTAAAATGTTTAAATTAAACCACACCCAATCATCAAGTTATTTAAAACTCAAATAAACTACAATATATAATTCTCTATTCACATCAAAGAATGTACATATGGTCCTTCGATGTCTCTCTTCACAACAGAAACTATGAATAGTCTTGAAAACAGCGATGTTCTTCTGACACTTTACGTTTTTTCTCAATTGTTTCAGGCATGTTTATTAGAGATAAAATTCAATGCACATTAAAAATTGACGTATTGTCTTGTAGTTTTCACTTTGAAAATAGCAAACTAATCAAATGTGCACACGACGCATCTATTTATAGCAGCAGCAAAACGCGACAAACATTACCAAAAGAGGTAAGGTTTTCTATGATCGCAAGACCCGCGTCCCCCACCCCCGCTTTCCAGCCGTGCGTAACCGTGCGTTTATGACCATATTTGGTAATGTATGTATGTATGGCACGCAATCTTGAAGAGGTTGGTCATTCCTGGCCTAGTGGCTGAAAGCGCTCAGCTGCGTTTTATAATAAACTACACATTCAGTACTCGTCGTTTCATTAATTCAATTGATATCTAGTGTGTACACCATATTCAGACAAGTATTGAAATTAAATTGTGCATTCTGTATAATTACAATATTTATAGGCTCACGTTGCATTAACCAAGACAAGAATGCCCGCTTTTATTTACCTAGAAATTGCAGTGCAATGTAACCCCGTTATCTAATCTACCTAAAAGTTTTAATTTATGTCATAGTCTAATACCTAGTTTAAATAAATGCAAGTAAGTATATAAAAAAGAAATAAAACAAATTATATGGAAATCCTCTTTAAAACCGGAGCCAGCTAAATTACCACAGGGAACGTGAAAGAACAAATACTAGGACCAAAAAGGTGGACAAAGTCGTCACACACGACAAGCAAAAGACTCCTTGCCCAGGAAAAACGTCAACAATCAAAAAGAACCCTCAGGTGTTCGGAGGGTAACGTCAAAGCAGCGTTTCCGGCACTACCAATATGGCGAAATAAAGGCCTCCTATTAATCCGTGAAAACGAATTTCGAGTCGATTCTCCAAAAGTACTACGAAACTCAGTCGAACGTTGAAATTAAATAATAAGTTGACTCGTATGCTCCCTTACAAAGGATGGTGTAAAATCACACAGATTAACCAATAATCCTCTGCACGAGGTGAACTTTTTCTCCAGTACCTTCTTGCCAAAACTTCCACTCAACGGCCAGAACGGAAAAAACATCAAAAGACATATATTCAACGTAAATCAAACGATTCTTCCAACCCATATATTTAATAAATCACTAAAAGTGAAAATATGTATGTGACACACAATACCAGAAGTCGGTATACAGAGTTGCCTATAAATTAAATTCGGAGTGTAACAATGTACAGAAATATGTACAGTAGAAACGATGAGTCTTCCATCACGTGACTGATACGACAACAACCATATGCATCTCAATCAAAACAATACCACAAACGCTTGTATTGAGTTTCGCTCTTTTTCTGTTATTAGAAGAAGACACTTCCAACATAGTATGTGTTGAATAATATCGTCAACTAAGTCACGTGATGGAAAAGCTTGACCGTTTCTACTGTACCTACAGAGTTTGTATAGAGACATGGGCGAACTACTTTAAAGAACTATACAGCGCGGATGATCCAGTAGATACCTATAAGAAATAACGAAAGAATCTATCAGACAACACTTGCTGAAGAAGAGATATCCAGAGCTGGAAAACAGAAAAGTGTCAGGAACAGAAAACAAATGAATTTCTGAAATATGGAGACTCCGAGCTAGTAAAATAGCTTGAGGTATTGATGTATTACATAACAAGATCCTCGAAACGTCAAAAATTCCGTAGAAGTGACACAAAACCACTACAATTCCTATCTTCAAAAAAGAAGAAAAAAGCTGTCCAGAATATTGTAGGGGGATAACTCTTCTTAATACTACCATGGAACGTTTTACCATTGTCTACTCCTAGGCAATGGTTTTACTAACATATTAAAAGAATAATTCGAGGAACAAATCACAAATAGGGAGGAACAACAAAACGGTTCAGGCGGAATAAAGCAGCAACTGAGGCCATATTCATTATCAAACAAATTCAAGAAAAAGCAATACAATTCAATACGGTGGCATATATCTGCTTTATTGACCTAACCAAAACATTCGACAGTGACAGTGAATAGAAACAAAAATAAATTCAATAACAAAGATATTTATATCTCAATACGTATAAAAAAATGTATCTCAGATTTTTGAGTAAAAATTTATTGTTTTTTGATAATTTAATAATTTAGTACTTATATCCGCTGAATTTTTAATTAAAAAGATTAGATTAGTGAAAAATTCAATAAAATATTTGTTATTTCTTAACACAAACTACATTATATTGTCTTACACTGTTATTGAGTCGTTTCAATTTAATATCATCATATAGGTTATTTGACGCCACGGACCATTACATAGTTTTACCACTACTAAATGCAACCGTTTTGTTGTACACGTCACGTGATTTTATTGACTTCTGTGTAATATTTTAACCAATCACATTCATTCAAGAAAACAATTACAAAATAAGAAATATATTAGTTTTTTATAAAATAATTTAAATTAACCAAAATTGTAATTAATCAAAAAATGTGTCATGTTACATTATAGAAGAATATATTTATAATAGATACAGTTATTCTAAATAAATAATGCATTTTACAACACAGTTCTGAAATTTGAAAATTGTTCCTTGATCACTTTTATCAAATTAATTTTTATCCTAAAGCCTGGTCCCTACGGAGTCGTTGTATGGGCGAGAATACTACTCTATCTGCGCATTGCACACGACTTGCGGAATCCCCTTTTGTTCCCTCTACGGTCGTAACCAAGGGGAACTGTCATATTCAAAAAGAAGTATGACGATATTTTATCGCGATATTATCTCTAGAAAATTTCATTCACGTCTGTCTCGGTAGTATTCACTCCAACACCGGAATTAGCACGACCGGTTTTTATAGACTCATTTGTTAGTATTTCAGTCACCACTATTGGTCATCAGTACTTACTAAATGTAACTTTAATTCAGAGACAAAGTTTTTTATTTACAATAATACTATAATCTAGCTCCAAAATTCTATGCAGTGAATTCTTAGAATTTAATATGCATTATAACGACGGCTTTGTTGCCAGAATGAGATCTGATATACTGGATTTTCTGCAAAATACATTAACTCTTAATTTGACCCAGCTTTTCCCTGACATCCGAATTCCCAACAATTTAGACCGCAGAATATGGTTTCAACACGATGGCCCACCGACATTTTACTTTTCCGCCCAACCTATCTAATATGCGAGAAAGTGGTTTACCCCAAAATAAGTTGGAAATTTGAAAAAAAATTTTTTCAATTATTTTTACGTTTTCCATCAACAACAACCCAAAAAAACGGTTTTTAGAAAAAAATCCTGTGTGTATGTCGTCGTCGTCGAACACTTAATAACATAGTGAACTAAGGCCTTTTCTTCCTGTTCATTAAAAACTAAGCAGTGCTTATAGTTGCTTTTCATTACGATATGATCATCAGGATTTGCCTCATGTGCTTCATTTTTAACACACCTCTGCAGTGTTGAAAAGAGACGTTATTTTGCTCTGCTGCTTTCCGTATTGTCAATTTTACTCCACCTTCTCCTACTAAAACTTGACGGACAGCCTCTCTCATATTTTCTTCTGAAAACGTGCTTTTTTGGTTTTCTGATGCGGCCTCTGGGCATCTGAAAAAAAACATTCAAGGAACTATTTACTTATGCTTATGGTCCACCATGAGACAATATCTCAAGGAGACCCCAAAAATGCGTCTCATTGTAGCCCATTAACCACATCAAAGAAGTTGAAGTTAATTTTATTTAAATTAAGTTTGTATAAATATATTTAGCTCAAAACAAAGGATATATAAAAAAAATACATATTTTACCTTTATCTCTGCATTTGCACTCCAAATCAAAAATCATTGAATGTCACTCGAAAAAAGTTGGGAGTTTCAACACGTGTATTCGACGAAATATCAACTAAAAATGATCGAGTGCAGCAATAAATTTTACTGGTAAACCAGAAGGGGGGTATAATTTAGCATGGGATCAATAGACCTTAACGAAAATATTGCTGTCTCATCTTGGTCCATGTCTCATAGTGGCCCACCCTACCCTAGATATTGCTACGCCGAGTTGAAAGTATTGTAAAATATTGGTTGATGGTGTTTTGAGGGTAATGTTTATCCCGTTTCGTTTGTTGGATGACCAATAATTTGTGCCGTATTAGCGAATTTGAAGCTTAACGTTGGATCTCGTCGGCGATTCATTCTTAGGAGTTCATCAATATCAAGCCTTCGAACCTCGAGGTGCCGATTCATGGTTTTGGAGTTTCGGTGTTTATGTTACCATGAAATGGCGTTAAGGAAGTTAAAGTAGAAATATATAGAAACAAACATGGAAAATTAACAAAATGATATATGTCAAATTAGATATAATATTTGTTACGAACTAATCACAATGAAACATAAATAAACAAATTACCATGTTTAATAATTTTTTATTCTCAAGGGCACTTTTGTTATAATTTTCCCCGCAGCTGTAGGTACTATAAACGGTTTCTGATATATGGCCAAGAGCCACTTTTATTGTTTTTAATATGAGTGAAGTTTGATTGTAAAAAAAATTCGATAAAATATCGACGAGATCCATTATCCTGTGTACCTTCAATTGAGATTTGAATAAATATAAAAATAAAACAAGCAATTGTATCATAAGGTTTATTAAACTACAATACTTATAGTATAAATCGTGACGACCCCTTTTCCAACAATCAAAAATCACAATTCACTAATCAATCAATCAATAATGTGTTTTATTAATAAAAATGTACACAATAAAAAATTAAAAATCTAAAAAGTGCTTCTTAAAATACTTATCAACAGATTCATCAAAATTATAATCGTTCTTAGCCTCCGTTTCTTGAACACCTTCAGTTTCTTGAACACCTTCCATTTCTTTAACGCCTTCGTTATTATCTGCCTCTTCTTCGACCACAAGGAAATCGTCCACATCTATCGGCATTTGACTCGATTGACTATTTAGAATCTCAGATAGATCCTTTGATGTCAAATCGTTTAAAAGATCTTGCAACATATCGATTTCCTCTTGCGTGTTATCGACGTATGTGCTTAAATGTTCCTTTGGATTGGCTAGAATATTAAAAGTGGGACTGTCTTCTTGTTTATTTTTATCTGTACTGGATATCGGTTTCTGTGATTGTGGTCGAATGTCAATGACGGGATCTTTCTCAGACGTATCTGCATCTGAAGCAGTAATTTTATAAATTAACTATAAAAACTTATTCACGGTGTGGAAAATCCAAATTAAATAGATCTATAATTTTGATTACTGTACAATCATGCCAAATAGTTGTGTTCTAATATAATAATGTGTTTGATTTAGTAAAATGGGGTTTCGGTCCTGGTAATGGACGAGAGAGGTGTGTTTGAGAATAGTGCCTAAATCTTGGAATATATATCGGTGAAAAGATGGATAACCAGGGGAAATTGTTTGTAACCAACATCTCCTCCCTTTCACACCCACATACGGGAAGGTAAATATTTACTTTGGTTTGCATCTTATTGGTCAAATCAAATACGCGCGCTCCTGATTTTACCGAATATATCCGATAGAAACACGAGCGATGTCATTTCGAATAAGACGTCATTATTAATTCATATATTTATGTATATTTTTTCCAAAGTTACAAAAGTTTAAGTGATTTAAAATATGTTAACAAGTATTTTTGTGAGTTTCGTTCATATTTCGGCCGTTAAAATGACTAATAAGTGCTTACTTTGTGGGTATAGGAACAAAGCTAGATTTTGTTTACCAGTTTATAGGTAGTAAACAAAATAACCACGCCTGATAGGCGACACATAAGTAAATCATTGCCGATTTGAATAATTTAATTAATTTGTGAATATTTTTAGGTTTCCACTGGATATTCTGAGGAAGCAGCAACGATTGAAGGCATTGAATTCGCAAAGGGCTAACAAATTTATATTATGGTGAATTTTTAGATAATTATCAAATTACCTGAATAAAGTTAATGATTACGAGATATTTTACTAATAGCTACCACAAAACAAAAAATAGGAGTGATTCTATTAAAAATAGAGTGAGGAATGTTCTTACCCATCTCATTTCGTACCAAATTTTATAGTATCTAACTGCACGCCCAACACTAGTGCGAATATAATAAATGTTTGTAACTATTTTCATTCTGAATAGTGTTTATTGACAAATATAAACTAAAAATCAGACAATTTAACATGTCACAAACGACAAAAATGTTTGAAATCTCCATTATTAGATAGCATTTTTCCACTTACAAGGTTTCTTTACGCCATTCATTATCCAATTAAAAGAATAAAAAATAGTATATAATCATAATTTATCAATATGGCAATTGATACAAAAATTACATTCCAAAGTTTGAAGAAAATAACATTTATTTTATTCGTATTGCTCGAGTTGAGAACACGTACATCTTCTATTTATTGAAATCTAACAGCTTAATTATTAAAGGGTAATCGAAACTTCGTAAATTAAAAAGTTATGCTGCGACTGGTAATTGTTATTATATCGAAGATGGATAGCGATGAACATGGCACAGATAATGAAAAAAGAAAAAGGGGAATATAATGGGAAGAAGATATTTTCAATAAAAGCAAAAGAACAAACAGAACATCGAAAAAAAAGCAAGAAGAAGATAAAATGGATAAAGTATTGTCAATCTTACAAAAATTATCAGGGGATATGAAAGATATTAAGAAATAACAAAAGGAAAATGCTAAGGAATGTAAGAAGTTAAACGGGAAACTAGAAAAAATAACAGAATAAAATACAAGAATCAAACAAGAAAATGAAAAAATTAAGAGAGAAAATAAGATAATTAAAGAAGAACTTCAGAGTGTAACGGATAGATTAGAAGTGTTAGATAAAGATATAAGATTAAACAACATAGAAATGGATACAAATGATGGAAAAATAATCAAAACTAAATTGGAAACCCTAATCAAGAAGCACGTTGAAGTAGATATAAACTCAGCATACAAACTGGGAAAATCTACACACTTAGTGAAGATGAATACTATCCGGGATAAGAATAAGGTGATGTAAAATAAAAGCAAATTAAGATAAATGAAGAATCAAAGGGTATATATTAACTATGACCTACCAAGAAGTGAAATGGAGATGCAGAAGATCATAAAGGGCCCAGGAAGAAAGAAGAAAAGGAAACCCAGAAAATATGGGGTGGGGAAGGATAGATATAGATGGAGTGCTTTGAAAACGGAACAAGGACAATGCAATCTTGGAAGAGGGAACAAATAACTAAAACACATAAAAATAGATAAGACAGAAGAACGGCGACATATCCGTTATTAATTGGGGCTTGCTGGATACAGGCCGACGACTGCCCCTTCTCATCGACCTCTTTTTTTTCTTTCGTCGCTGTAGATTCTTTAAATGTCGGGTATTTGCTACGCACATGCCCGATCTAGCCACAATTCCAGCATCTTATTTGTCTTCTTTCAGGCAGCACTTCTTTTATCACCTTCTTTATGGTGGCCTCCATGTCGGCAGGCTCTTGAGGGTCTTCCTCAATGAATCGGACTTTGCCCTGGCTTTTGCACGATTGTTTTGCCGCCTCGAACTGCACGGCGCGTGCCAGTGCGTCTGCGAGGTGGGTTGGACGAGTTAGTGCCAATGCTTGCTGGATTTCTTGGTCACGAAGTCCATCTAAGAATGACTGCACCGCTAATCGCTAACCAGAAAAGGTGGGATGAGGAAGGATAGAGATAAATGGAGTGCTTTGGAAATGGAAAAGGACAATGCAATATTGGAAGAGGGAACAAATAACTAAAACATAAAAATAGATAAGACAGAAGAATAGCGACATATACGTTATTAATTGGGGCTTGCTGAATACAGGCCGACGACTGCCCCTTCTCATCGACCTCTTTTATTTTTTCCTTCGTCGCTGTAGATTCTTTAAATGTCGGGTATTTGCTACGCACATGCCCGATCTAGCCACAATTCCAGCATCTTATTCGTCTTCGTTCAGGCAGCACTTCCTTTATCACCTTCTTTATGGTGGCCTCCAGGTCGGCAGCCTCAATGAATCGAAGTTTGCCCTGGCTTTTGCACGATTGTTTTGCCGCCTCGAACTGCACTGCACGGCGCGTGCCAGTGCGTCTGCGAGGTGGGTTGTACGAGTAGTGCCAATGCTTGCTGGATTTCTTGGTCACGAAGTCCATCTAAGAATGCTACTGCTAATCGCTAACCAGAAAAGATGGGATGAGGAAGGATAGAGATAGATGGAGTGCTTTGGAAATGGAAAAGGACAATGCAATCTTGGAAGAGGAAACAAATAACTAAAACACATAAAAATAGATAAGACAGAAATATTTAGGAATAGAATACTTAATAATAGTACTAGTTATAGGTATAACAGTAATAATAGAGTGGAAACAAAATAATAAAATTCAAAAAATTAGGATAGAAAACAATAGAAGAAGTATAAGTATTGATATAATAATGAAAAATTGGTACCAAGATCCAGGAACAGCTATTTTAAAATATATTGGTCCTAACATAAATAATAAGCAGTCAAAATGTAATGCCTGATCACACAGTCACTCAATTTGACTTGATATTTATGACAATGATTCTTAAAGTATTCTAATTTTTCATGACTGAAAATTTACCATACGACTCATTTAGTTTTATCAAATATCTTGGAAATTTGACTATAATAATTTAATTGAATTTGGTTTTAATAAATAAATTAATTATTCCTAGTTTTTTTAATAAGTAAATATGTAAATAGACTTTCAGATGACATTTAGGATAAATGATATGATTTTAATAGTAATCAAGTAGGATATTTGGTTGTCAAGACGATATAAAAATTTGAAGGAGAAAATCTATTGATTTTGGAATAAGAAAGCGGGTTGTCAGTTTTGAAGTTTAATGAAGAGTAGTAAAAAAAGTCGACTGAAATCGAGAATTTAATACGAATTTTGAAAAAAGATATAAAAAGTAGATTCAAATCGAGAATTGTAGACGAAATCTGAAGAGAAATATAAAAAATAGATTCGAGTCGAGAATTGAAAAGAGTTTTTGAAGTTGAATGAAGAGATATTATAAAGTAAATTGAAATTGAAAACTGGAAACCGTTTTGTGAAGTTTAAAAAGATAAAATGCAAATCGAAAACTGAGAAGAGCAGAGAGAAATATACAAAATAATAGCATATTAGAAATATTATCTGTTCCTGGTCGCCGGATAGGCAGACGAGGCCCAATGATAGTGTGGCCACCTAGGTCACCAGATTTCACCCCACTAGACTTTTTTATGGGTATATCTGAAAACCAAGATCTAAGCAACTCAACCAGAAACTTTAGGTGATTTTCGTCAGCGAATTATTCACGAATGTCGAGCAATACGTCCAGAAACATTACATAATGTGCAAGAAGGATTTGATACTCGATTGTACCATTGCATGGCAACCAATGGAAGTCAGTTTGAACACCTTAGACACTAATTTGTTACTGATATTTAAATAATTCCGTTAATTTTCTATCATTTAAATCGTTTCTGTTATTTTTGAAATCTAGTATCAGAGGCGCATCCAATTTTGAATAAATATACAGGGTGTTCCATTTGAAAATACGGAGAGGCTGACCGTGGGGTCGAGGGGGTGAATGTTACAATGCGTATAGGTACGTTACCAGACGCCCCCTTTCAAATAATTTTTGACCTTTTTTTACATTTTTCCATACAAGTCTGGTTTGAAATTATTCAAGGTGGATAGTTTTCATTGAATTGCACTGATGCGAAGATGTTCATCGAAACATGGGAAAACACAAAACAACGGATTTCAGCAGGGGAACCAAACGCTCATTTGTGCCTTCAATTGGATGATCTCGAGTTTTCAGGACAACAAATGAGCGTTTGGTTTCCCTGCAGAAATCCGTTGTTTAGTGTTTTCCCATATTTCGATTAACATCTTCGCTCCCAAATTTCACATCCTTATTTGGCTATACCGTGCAGATGACAGCAAATGAGCCAGAAACATGCATGTTCGCGGTTACCACTCTGTTTCAGTAGCCCTTTTTGCGTGAATTACCCATGAATGTCTTTATTGTTGTTGTTAACATATCACGCGACATTCTTACATCCTCTTTGTTATTTACTATGGGTCGGAAGGTTCATGGCGGGGGGTTATATGCGCCTCCGTGTCGATCTTGGTTGTTGTCCTGAAAACTCGGGATCTTCAAATTGAAGGCACAAATGAGCGTTTGGTTTCCCTGCTGAAATCCGTTGTTTTGTGTTTTCCCATGTTTCGATTAACATCTTCGCTCCCAAATTTCACATCCTTATTTGGTTATACCGTGCTGATGACAGCAAATGAGCCATAAACATGCATGTCCGCGGTTACCACTCTGTTTCAGTAGCCCTTTTTTTGCGTGAATTACCCATGAATGTCTTTATTGTTGTTGTTAACATATCCAGTTGCAGCCTCAACCAGTCGAGGTTGCAAAAAAGAACACAAAAAGGGACCCACAAAAACGGGTCTCCCAAAGGGCAATAAGGGGTCTAATAAAGATCCCAAGAAACAGTAAAATGGCTCTCTCCAAACCCTGGGCTCACGAAGGACTTATCAAAGGCCTATCCACCAATTCATGTAAGTTGATATATTCACAAATACATGACAAACCAAGAGCGGCATTAGTCATCTCAAAAAAACTTAACTTTATTTCTGTTCCAGAGTTTATCACCAGAGACCTTGCAACAGCTGAAGTGGAGTTCCTCACCGAAAGAGGCAATAGGCACATTATAATTGCCTCTGCTTACTTTCCGGGAGAGGAAGACAAACCTCCACCAGAGGAAGTCAAAAGCCTCATCAGATGGTGCAATAAAAAGAACAGACATCTTATTCTTGGATGTGATGCAAACTCCCACAACATAGTATGGGGCAGCACGGACACGAACAAACGAGGTGAGTATCTCTTAGAGTATTTGGCTAAATCTAATATAGACATTATTAACAGAGGTAACACACCCACTTTTATCACTGCAACTAGAAAAGAGGTGCTTGATATCACCCTAGCTAGTTGCTTTATAGCAAATTTAATACAAAACTGGCATGTTTCCGATGAGGTTTCGATGTCGGATCACAGGATGATACGCGAGGTCGGGGCTACGCGGGGACAGACCCAGTGTTGTCGAATACCTCAACAAACGGACTGGGGTTCATATGAGGACAAATTAAAGTCGGATGTTGAAGGCGCATTATATACGATTGAAACTGTGGAGGAACTTGAAGTAGCCTCTCAATGGTTGAATCGCACGATAATTAATTGCTCCGATGAATCTTGTCCCATCAAAACAAAGGCTGTCAATAGGGATGTGCCTTGGTGGAACAATGAACTCAGCAAACCAAAGATCTTAGCACGCAAAGCATTTAACAGAGCCAAGAGGACAGGAAACTGGGAAGACTGCAAAAAGGCTCTAACTGAATATAACAAATAACTCAGAAGGTCCAAGAGGAAAACTTGGAGGCAATTCTGCGAAAGGATTCCTAACGTAGCCCCAGCAGTGCGCCTTCAAAAAGTCATCGCTAAGGACCACTCTAACGGTATTGGACTCCTTAAAAATCCAAACAGAGAGTTCGCCGAAACCATAGAGGAAAGCATGAGATGTTTATTAGACGCTCATTTTCCTGGTGCTGCAATTATTGAAGATAACGCAGAGGCAAATCTTGATGAAATTTTCATCAAACTTAGAATATATTGATAATTGGCGCCCAACGTGGGGCTCTTGTCGAAATAAAACGGGGAATATTATAATTTTCCGCAAAGTGGGGCAAATATAGATTTATCATTATTATCATAAATATATAAAAATATTATAATTTGAGGCAGCAAATTCATTGACTATATAAAAAAATTTTAAATCAACATGGATAGAAAAATTACATTGAGAGATGGAAAACAGGAGGATAGAAGACAGGAAGCGCAAAGAAGAAAAAGTCAAAAGGATCAGATGATGCAAATGTTGATTAGTATGAATGAGATTATGGATGGTATGAGAGAAGATATGAGAAAGTGGCGTGATGAAAGAAGTGAAGATAGGAAATCGGACATGATGATGGAAGATTTTAAAAGAGTAGGGGGGAACATTGATGAAAAGATGGATAAGTCGTTAGATGAGAAGAGTACTAAGATGGAAGGAACGATTGACTGGGAAGATAAGATGAATGTAGATATGAACGATATGAGGGGAGATTTGAGTGGAAAATTGGGCACAATGAAGGAAGAAGTAAGTGTAGATTCTGAGAAAATGAGAAAAAAATCAGACATGATGGTGGAAAATTTTGACAAAATAGAGGAGAATAATAATGAAAAGACGGATGATATGTTAGATAACATGGATATCATGATACAGGAAATAAATGAGCAGAACAAGATGAATGTAAATATAAATGTTGATACTATAGAGCAGAAAATATGTGATAAAATGGAAAAGGAAACTGACGAAGTAAAAATCCAAAGTTTAATGGAGATTAAAGAAGTTGAGAAGAAAATTGATGAGATACAGTCTATAAAAGTACAAAGACGAACCAAAGATGAAATGGTAGACATTAATTTACAGAATCTAGGAAGTGAAGAAGTGATGCAAATTTATGAAGAAAATATTTATTGGAAAATAAAATTCTTAGATGTCAATATAGTGAAACAAATTGTGACATATGATAAAAGAAATAATAATTATAATAGGGGGATACAACTTAATTGGGAATTAAAGAAAATGAACAAAATATTACAAGAAGCTATGGAAGAGATAGAAGAAACCACAAGACAAATTGAAGAACGAACAATTTATACAGGAAATGTCAAAATAAAAGTAAAACTTGACAGAAATATGAAATTAATTGATCCAAGAGTTTTTATTAATATAATTGAAAATAAAATGATAGGAAGTGAACATATTATGGAGAAGAAAATAATTAAAATTACTTTCAATGATATGGAAGAATTTGAGATGCAAATTTCAATGCATTTATTGGAAGAAATTGATGAGATATGGGACTTCAAAATTAAAAAAGATATGGTGGAGAACAGAAAGAAGCGACAGAAACCGATAGAGAATCAAACAATAAGAGAAGAGAATAAGACCAAGTTTAGGAAAAGAAAATAAAATTGAATTATATGAAAGGATTATTGGAACGAAATCTAGAAACGAAAGGGAATTGTACATGGTAAGGGATGGATATAAAAACGATATGTAAATAAAAGGTTTATGATTAACAAGTAATATTTAAAAACATATGTAAATAGAAATTATATAAACAAGGTTTGATAATAGAAGAATTGATAGACATGTTGATATGAATTATGGAAGTGAAAATAGAAGTTACAGAAATGAACAACGAATATACGGAAATGGAGGTAAAATTGATGACAATAAGTATTTTGAGAATAGAAGAGATTTTAGAAACTTTGATAGAAGAAATGATAATGAAAATAGAAATGAAATTAAGCAACAAAATAGATAGACAGGATGAAATAATTACATTTATAGGAGCAAACGGAAGGAAGTTATATGAACTCAGCAAATCTATGATACAACAGATTGAATTAAAGGATGAGAAAGAAGTTGATATGTAAGCATTGTTGATAAATAAATTAGAAACAGGCATAGTTATTGATGAATTGATGAAATATAAGGAAATAATTGATTTTGAATAGATAGATAGAATTAAATGGTAAAATAATTGAATTTGAGGAGGTAAATATGAAAGTATTGGCAATTGAAGAGGATAATAGGAAGTTTTGGAATATAAAGAGGAATGGAATTATGGTACAATTGGAGTTAATGAGTTGAAATAAGGAATATGAATAAAAAGTGAAGAATTTGATAATGAAATATGAAGGATTGTGTGAGAATGAAATTAGAATGGCTAATAATTATGTTCGTGAGATAGAATAAATAGAAGATGTGAAAAGTAATGGTAATTGGACAGACTGTAATGAAGAATATTATAAATTTATAAATGAATTATTAAAGATGTATGAGACAAGAATGTCGAAGGAACTAAGGGTTGCTTAATGAAAATATGAATAATCAAAGTAAAGAATACTGAGGAATGTTGAAACAAAATCATACCTTGTAACATATAAATGCTTTAGACAGAGTAGAACAGAGTTGGAAACATTTGAGACCATAAAAAAATTTATCAACGTGTATATAGGAAATTTTAGAATAACAATTATGTTACGTGAAATTTTAATAGATATAGTAGATTTAATAAGTTTTTATGGGAATTAGGAATAATAGTTTAATACGTTTGAAGATAATTTTTTTTGCGATATGTTAATAATTATTTGAAAGATAAATTATATACAAGAATCGATTTATCATTCTTTTATTAGGGGGATTTAATACATATCCTCTATCTAAATTCTAAAGAAAATATTGAAATAAGGAAAAATGTGCATATTTGGATGAAATACTAGTGATACACACTGTATTATCAATAATTTTAGAGTTTCAATATACAAATAAAATTTGACAATTTCGGATGACATTAATGCAGAATATACTTTATAACGATTTGAAAACAAGAATACAGATGTCTCTGTTAGCAAAATTGCAATTATATTAAAAGAATGAAAATCTCTCTTTGTTATAGGAAAACGTAAATTTATATTTTTTTTAAAAAAAGAATTTTTTGGTAACCAAAGGAGAGGAGAATTATTTATATAGAAAATTGAGTGAGTTGATTTTGATATCCCCACGAGGCAACATCGAAATAAGACTTGCCTCAAATTTATTTAAAAATATCATAGTAATTTATATGAATATTATCAGATCATCAAATCCTGCATTGTAAAGCCAGTGCGTGTATAATTCGCAACGAATTGCATCGATAAAGTGCGGGTGATTTTCCGATTTCTAAATTATTAATTTAGAAAGTTGTTCCTGAATTCTAAACACGGTTTGGAATACGAACGAGTTAACCAGTACCTAGTTCGTGAGTCCTGTCCAGTTTATTTACATTATTTCTCGAGAATTAATAGGCCTTTATTAAAAATATTTCAAAATTAGATGCATCTTATGGTAATAAATTCGATTGAAATTACAGTAACGTTACTCAAATAAAATTCAACGTCAAGCGAAGATAATTTTGGAATAGACAATTTAAACGGAAATTTGCGTATTTTGAAATTGATATACATCAAGTATATAATCAAATATTTTGAACTTTGATAAATTATTTAGCGAGTAGATTTATAATTATAGGTTGTCTGAATTTTAAGGTTGATAGAAAATTCTATCTTTGTTTCTGCGTTTATAATATTTTTGAAAAGTTCTAATTTTTTGTAATTTGTTATTTGATAATATATTATATAAATTTGAATTCCAATCACTCTTTGGTACTCATTTCATATTCATTTCTCATTGTATTTGATAATTTTCAGGCTATAGAAATTTTGATATAATAAGTGACATTTGGTTAATTTCCTGACAGTAAAATCATATATGTCATAAGATAATTTAATTGTCTCGTAGTATATTGAACAAACAGTTACTCTAGATATGGAATAGCGTAATACGTAATTTGGAAAATTCTTTAAAAATTTATAAATTTGAATTATTATTTGAATTATTATTTGAAATCTTTGATCCCTCCCTGAGATAAGAGTGAGTAAGTCGATTGTGTATTGATTTATCTTTCACAATATAAAATTTAATATTCATCTGAGCCGGGCATATTAATTTGACAACTGCTGTCAAAAATTTCAATAGGTTATATTCAGTGGTAAAGGCATATTCACAAGAGTGTAGTTACAATCATAAATTGTGACATCAACAAATAAAATTCATATCGTATAAATTCATAAATTGAACTATTAAATAATTAATAAAACATCGAAATATAATAATTTGTCACCCAAACCTGGGGCAAATATTATTAAAGAACATAGAATATATCATAATAAATTATATATATATATATATATATATATATATATATATATATATATACAGTTCCTTTATTTAAAATTTAAAAAAATTCATTTATTTATGTTGCTATACTTTTCGTATACCCATTATTGTATACGATATTCAAAATTTTTGATTTACACAGTATATATTAAATTTGGCATGATTTAGTTTCAGATGACATTTACACAGAGTATATTGAATAATAGACAAGTCGTGTAATTAAATATTCCAAATTAAGAGCAGATGTCACTGTAGACATCTTATTACAATAAAAAAATATAAATATCATTTTAGATAGAAATTATATAAAGTAAACAAGACAAATCAAAAAACAAATTTAGTTTTTTTTAAAAAGATGAAAGATGTAACCAATATAATGTTTTTGTTGATTGAAATGATAGATTCAGTCTGATTACATCTTCCCAGCGGTGAACATATAAAAATTTAAAGAATTCTCCGAACACATTTGAAAACTTGTATATAGTATTTAAGTGTTAGTAATAGTATTAATTGTCATTTGGTACCCAACAATTATAAATTGAGCGCGTGTTGTAAAAAAGTTATTCGTAATCCGGAAAGTGAAGATCCTGAATTCTGAATGATATTCAGAATTGTTCCAGACTGTTGTGGCCTAATCCAGAATATTGGAGAGTCTATACCAAAGTATTACCAGCGTAAATAATGCATTATTTCTACGAGACACATCAGGACTCTACATATTAAATATAGATGCATCTAAAATAATTCAATATATAAAATCTGAATTTAAAATAAAAAAAGAAAAGGAAAATTAAGCATACATAATAAATAATCATAATTGGAGAGACTAAACTGAACAAAATTAGGACTGTGATCGGATGTTTGACATTTGAAAATTTAATTGACAATTCAAAAAGTATTCCAACAATTCGATTAATTTATAAACTTTCATAAATAGGTATTAGGTATTCTAGTTCGTAATTTACTTAATTTTAATTCGTATTAGTATAGTTTAGGTATTGCAATTGTTAAAAAGGAAAACTAAAGTTGATTTTGTAATTTGTTAGTTTGACACATACACAATTGAATTGAACTTACTGTAAAAGGTAATTTTGTGAAAGATTTTGAATTATTTTGTAAAATAAATTTACTTAATTCAATTATAAGAAATCTTAATTTGATAGTGACATTTTTTATTAGTGGTGACAGATATATTATTAAATATAGTAAATGTCAGAACGATATTAAATAGCCTGAATAATTGATTGTATACAGTTACATGATACCACTGGGTAAATAATCTAAAAAAAATAAAAATTAAAATTTAATTTTGAACAATACTTATAAATTACTTCGATAAATAGCTGAAATCACCCTGAGAAAAAAGCATAATAATAATAATTTATATGTTTAATTTCTAACGCAATAATTTAAATATTCAACCTTGAAAGATGTTTCTGCCGGCGACAATAAATAATCAATTATGTAATACTTCTAAACCGTAGCTTAAGTTATCGATATAAAAAAATGCCAGTTGTTGTCAGTCAATGTCAAAAAATAAAATAGAACTGTCATCGTGTTTTTAAAAAACTATTGATGCGTTTTATTGAATCTCCTTCCAAGTCAGTGAAATAAAGAGCCATCGAAGCTTTTATGTGATTAAGGGATAATCGTTCGATTATTATCATACATAAAAATTGGCCCTTCGAGCAGGATAAACCATACAGTGAAAAATCTTAATCATTAAAATTGGAAAATGGAATGTGTGTCTGCTATCCAGTAAACCATATCAATTGGACTGGTGTTTTTCAACGATTCATTCAGGTCAGATCATTCCAATATATTTTTTTTTAACTTTTGAACTGTTGAGCATTTGACGTGCGAGTTTTCGCACACAGTTCTGCAAATTTTCGTAGACGTTGAACATTTTGTGCAGTATTAGTTTAATCAACTTACATAACTGTATAAATATGGATTCGGAAGCGTTATTATTAAAAGCGCATGCCGCTCGTAGAACTGCCAAAGGTAGCATCACTAGGATAGAGAATTTTATCAACGCAAATGCAGGCAGTTTATTGCATAAATTTGAATATGATACCAGGTTAGAGCTACTTGAAAACTCTTTCAAAAAATTTTGTGAGTCTCAGGATGTCATTGAGGGATCTGAGACAGATGTTGATAAGATTGGTGATCCTAGCGACTATGAAGAAAAATATTGTAGTTTAAAAAGTCAATTAAAAATTTTGATTCATCATTCTTCTCCTAAGGACATTGTTACTGTTGAAGGAACAAACCAACAAAGTCATCAGGCAAATTCTCTACAAAATGTTAATGTTAAAACAGAGGTTAAATCTAAGATGCCTGAAATTGTTATTGACAAATTTGCTGGTGGTCACCAAAGTTGGAATGGTTTTTATGATATCTTTAAAGCCCTTGTTTTAGACAATGACGATTTGGCAGAAATACAAAAACTTATTTATTTAAAATCAAATTTAGTGGGTGAACCTCAAAAATTAATTGCAAATTTACCATTGGTCTCCTCTAATTTGTCAGTAGCTATTGACATACTCAAAGAAAGATATGAAAATAAGTTAGCAAATATTTACGTTCACATCAAGGGTCTATTAGACGTTCCATCGATAAATAAAAGTAATTCAATGAATTTGCGTAATTTTGTTGTCACAGTTAAACAGCATACTGAGTGCTTAAAAAATTTGAATGTTCCTGTAGCAGGGTGGGATTTAATTTTGGTGTATATTTTGTCCCAAAAATTAGACATTAACACTAGACGTGGGTATGAATTGGAAAGAGGTCCTACTCTTTTACCTACTATAGATGGGTTCCTCAAGTTCGTTGAGAAAAGATGTCAGGCTGCTGAAAATTTGGTTTCGCCGGAGTTGCCTCGTAAAAACTCTAATTTTGCTAATTTAAAAAAAAAGTTGAACTGCTTGTTTTGCAAAATGTCAAATCATAACATGTTTAAATGCTTTAAATTCAAAGAGTTGCCATTGAATAAAAGAAAACAGTTTGTATTTTCAAATCGATTGTGTTTAAAATGTTTTGCTCCACATCATGTAAGTCAATGTGAGTGGAAGAATTGCCCTATTTGCGGTGAAGCTCATAATGCTCTATTACATGCGGGAAATTCTGTCGATTATTCATCAAAACCCAATGATTCTAACAACAATACATTAAATGCTAAACAAAACTCAAGTTTTAATTCCAATTGTGGGTCTACTAATAATCACAAACAAAAAAGTTATCTCATGAACAACTCGAGTAGTAACTCAGATCAACCTTCTAACATAGAACAAAAACAAAATTCGGAGACTGCTCAAGCCTCCACTAGTGACAAGTTTGGGGTACAATCTAACACTATGTCAAGTCTTTTTATAAACCAAAAATCTCATATTTTATTGGCAACTGCATCTGTACATGTTTCAAATAACAATGGTTATTTAATATCTGCCAGAGCAGTGCTGGATAGTGGGTCTCAAGTGTCACTAATTACAGATAAATTAGCTAGAAGACTACAATACCCTACCTATAATAAAAATTTGTCAATTTGTGGTGTATCAGGTCACATGCAAGTAAGTGAAGGAATGGATATTAAATTGTTTTCAAAGGTTGACCCAACAAAAACATTTGAAGTAAATTGTTCAGTAACAAATTTCATTTCTTCTAAGCTGCCTCAATTCCCTCTACAAACAGATCGATTAGAAATCCCTTGTAGCATTGTATTGGCCGACCCAAATTATGATGTTCCAGATCACGTAGATTTATTATTGGGTGCAGATGTTTATTATTCATTACTTTTACCTGGTCTGATTAACCTTGGGGAAAACCTACCCATTTTACAAAATAGCCATCTTGGTTGGGTGATGGGAGGTGTCCTATCCCCAACAAACTTGTCAAATTTTATAACATGTGATCATGTTCCTTCTCATTCTTTATTTATTAATTTCAATCAAATCGATAATTTGCTGCAAAAATTCTGGGCAGTCGAATATGTGCCACAAGGACGTATTTTATCAAGTGAGGATGAACTTTCCGAACAAATATTTAAGGATACCACAAAAATTTTAGTAGATGGTAGATTCCAAGTGGATATCCCATTTAAATCGCCAATTGAGAGTTCTAAACTAGGCGAATCCTTTTCATATGCCAAAAAACGTTTCCTTTCATTAGAGAAAAGATTGCATCAAAATAAGTCATTGTTTGACCAATATTCGGAGTTTATTAAAGAATACATCAACTTAGGTCATGCATTATAAAAATATTCACAATAACCACAAATATTTTATACCTCACCATTGTGTGATTCGCAATGATAAAGCTACAACGCGGCTCAGAGTTGTCTTCGACGCATCCCTAAAAACCACCTCAGGATATTCATTAAACGACATATGTCTAAAAGGGCTTGTTGTTCAGCCAGAACTATTTGACATTTTGTGTCGTTTTAGAGTTTATATGTTTGCTGTTGTTGCAGACATCGAAAAGATGTACCGGCAAATCTTGATTAATTCTGATCACATTTATTTACAAAATATCTTTTGGCGAGAAAACATAACAGATGATATTAAATGCATTGAATTGTTAACTGTCAGCTACGGAACAAATTTTGCACCTTATGTAGAGCCACTCGTTGTCTCGTTGAATTGGCAGACATGTATAAAAAAGAATTTCCGTTGGCAGCCATGGCAATCCAAACTCAATGATACGTTGACGATGTGTTGGCGGGAGCTGACTCGTTTGAGGAGCTCTGCGAACTAAAAAGCCAATTAAAAAAATTACTTAATTTAGGCCAATTTACACTGCATAAATGGTGTTCAAATTCCATTGAGTTTATGAATAATTTTACCTCAGAAACTGAACCCAAAAACTACTCTATAAATTCTGAGAGTAATTCCAATAAAGTACTGGGCGTTTTTTGGGAATCGAAATCAGATCACGTTTCCATTTCTCTGCCCAAGAATATAAACGTAAACCCAATTACCAAAAGAAATGTTTTAGCTATTATAGCTCAAATCTATGATCCGTTGGGGCTTGTTGCTCCAATTGTCATAACAGCCAAAATTTTCATGCAGAAGCTTTGGTTATTGAATTTGAATTGGGACGACTGTTTAAATTTAGAATTGCGTAACGAATGGATTAAATTTTCTACAAACATTCTTGAATTATCAAACTTAAAAATTCCACGATGTTTAATTATTAATCGGAATATCAAGCGAATTGAGATTCATTCTTATTCAGACGCAAGCTTAAAGGCATATGGGTGTTGTATATACTTAAGAACTGTTTATGAAAACAACAGTGTTTCTTGTCATCTAATTTGTGCCAAATCTAGAGTTTGTCCTTTGCGAACAATTTCTCTTCCAAAATTAGAATTATGCGCATGCGTGTTGTCAGCAAAGACCACTCATCGTATTTTAGAGATATTCAAAAATAACTTTCAAATAGCCAGTGTTAATCTTTGGACTGATTCGCAAATTTCGTTAGCATGGCTACAATCACATCCAAGTAGATGGAACATATTCGTCTCTAATAGTTTCTTTAGTTCAAGAACTAACATCGTTGTACACCTGGAGGTACATTCCTACCAAACATAATCCAGCTGATTATGTATCTAGAGGTATGATGGTGCAGGAACTTATTTCTAATAATATGTGGTGGCAAGGGCCCACACATTTGAAAAATGTCGATTTTAATTTAAACTCATTTCAGTCAAATGTTAATATTCAGAAAATTCCGGAAGAACGAAAAATTGTTATGAGTACAACCTCTACTGAAAATCATATGTTAAGTATTTTCAATAGGTTTTCAGATTTTCTTAAAATACAACGTATAGTTGCATTCTGCCTTCGTTTTAGACATAATTTACAACGTAAAGATGAGAAAAGGTTTGGTCCCTTAAAGGTAGATGAATTACAACATGCTTTAAAGGTAACATTGCAAGTTTTGCAACAGCATTATTTTTCTGAAGAAAAAGATGTATTAAAAAACAAAAAGGTCCTTCGAAATATACAGCTTAGTTTTTTGAATCCTTTTATTGATGTGGAAGGCTTAATCCGCGTTGGCGGGAGGTTGTCAAATGCTGATCTGCCATTTGCACAAAAGCATCCAGTATTATTGCCTGCTAGATGTCACATTGTTGATTTGATGCTACGGAAAGAGCACCTTAAATTATATCACGCAGGTGCTCAAACCGTGCTAAGTAACTTTAGACTACGTTATTGGCCTTTAGACGGCCTTAGAGCTGTTAAACGCATAATCCATAAGTGCATTCCATGTTTTAAATTTAAAGCTAAGTGTGCCGAGCAAATGATGGCAGACCTGCCTAAAGATCGGGTTTCAGTTTGTCGTCCATTCTTAAAGGTCGGTGTAGACTTTGGGGGCCCATTTTTAATTAAAACTTGGAATTTACGCAAAGCCTCTAAAGTTAAAGCATATATTGCTATCTTCGTGTGTATGACTACTAAGTGCGTCCATATAGAATTGGTGTCGGGCTTGTCGACAGAACAATTTTTGCTCACATTACAACGTTTCATAGGCCGACGGGGCAATCCTTCGGTAATATATTCTGACAATGCCACTAATTTTTTTGGCTCCAGTAACCATTTGAAATCATTATACGATTTTTTTAAATCCAAAGGTAACATTGAGTCTATTGAAAAATTTTTATCAAAAAATGAGACTCAGTGGAAATTTATCCCACCTCGTTCACCACATTGGGGCGGTCTTTGGGAGGCCGCGATTAAGGGTGCTAAACATCACCTGATTAAAACTATTGGTAAAACAATTCTAAATTTTGAGGAATTTTCGACAGTCTTGGTTTGCATTGAGAGCATTATGAACTCGCGACCTCTTAGCATTTTATCAAATGATCCGACTGATTTAAACCCTTTAACACCGGGACATTTTTTAATAGGCGACAATATTTCATTGAAATTATTCAGGGTTCAGACGGCAAAGTTCGTTTAATTAGAGTCAAAACATCAGATGGAACGTTTCTTAGGTCCATAGCGAAGGTATGTCCCCTTCCTGAGGATAACTAGATTTGTATATTGTTAAATTTTAAACTTTGTCATTAGGTTAGCTATTTTGTATATTTTTTGTGTTATCTGTGTTGTGTGCCAAAGTTCTCGGAAGTGAAGTGTTTTGTTTAAGTTGGAGTTTTCTCCCGGAAACGTCCAAGGCGGGAGTTATGTTTAATTTCTAACGCAATAATTTAAATATTCATTATAGTTAAACAAATTCTTCTTTAAATAAAGAGATTATTGCTAGCGGGTAAATATTTTGACAATAACTGTCAGATGTAAATAAAATACACACATTAAGTACCAGAAATAATTCAAACGGAGAAAATAGTACGAACAATAAAGGGGGAAGAAGGATACAATTAAAGAACTCAAGCTGAAAATACAAATGAACGAGAATATAATATTATAGAAAATAGGAATGAGGGAATTATTTGGAACATAAATACAATCACGGGAAAAGAAATATAAATAACGGAGAAAATTCAAAATAATAGAATACAGATACTAGGCATAAGAGAAACAATGAAAAAAGGAAATTGAGAGATACAGCTGGTTCAGATTTAGAGTCCTACCTGTGAAATTACCCTATTAATTATGCAAACTCTTACGCACAACACTCTACTTGGCAATACTGTAACCTTGAAAAATATATCTAACAACACATAAAACCCATTCTAGATAATTCTTTGACAGCCCGCGTTTTTCTCTCAAATTCATCGCCTATAAATAATTTCACAACCTAAAAACCCGCCGCGACAGCGGTCGAGCACACATTTCCTTCTTACTTCTTTCTTGTATCATCGACAGACCGAAGAGCAATATGCATTTCCTAACCTAAACCAGCTAACTTTCCTTACAAGCATTCATCTCTCACTGTAAAATCCTTCTTTCCTCAAAATGAATACTCCACTTCCTTTACATTATAAAGCTTAGCTTAGAACCATTATAAAGCAAAAAAGATATTATTTAACCATTCAAAATCCACAAAACACAGTTATAGTTCTTAATTGGAGTGCTAAATACCGATACTGTCAAGTACAAAATAAAAAGTGAGTGTTTTTAACCAACTAAGTTCTTTCTACAACCTACCTACAGAAGAAAACCATCATCAGTACTCAAAAGACTGAATTAAAAATCGAACCAGCTAAAAAGCAAAAAACACTACGAAATATACTTTTCTACATTAATCCAGAATCTTTCACAGCTTACAAACCAACATTCATTATACTATTCTGGAGTACAATATTATAAGAGAGCAAAATAAGGAGTAGGAATAATACTTAGACGAGACCTGAATAAGAAAGTTATAAAATTCAAAGCAGTCAACTCAAGATAGTAATATCAATAGAGATAAATGTAATACAGATCTATGGCCCAGTAGAAGCTTACGGCCAATAAATGGGGGAATTTTACGAAAATCTACAAAAGGAATGCAGCAAGAGAAGACGAGGCAACAATAATAGTGAGGTAGGTAAAGACCAAAATAGAGGCATGGGAGAGTATGAAGAGGAGTAAACTGTAAACAGGAATGGAATAAGGATGATAAACTTCAGTAGAAGACATAATCCAATAATAGGAAATACGATGTGGTATCAAAATATAGAGCAAAAATATACATCCATGACAGAAGAAAGAAACGCTAAAAGCCTGATAGACTACATAGTATACACACAAAGTCTGATGGAGAATATTCTGAGAATAGAAACAAAAATATAAACAGTAATAGGGTCCAATCACAGATTAGTGGCTGAATGTGCGATAAATATGAGTACAAAGGAATACTGGAATACACCAGCTTAGCAATATACAAACTTAATACAGAATAGAACAACGATAGTGATGGAGAATATATGAATTTCAAAGACTAGAAAGTGAAAGAGTAGTGTGGACCTTAGAAAAAATATGGACAACATCTAAAACAATAATATTAACAACTGCAGAGAACATATAAAAAACATCTACAAAGGACGACTTGGTGGAATAAAGAGATAAAAAAGATGATAAAGGAAAAAAAAAGAATGGGAAAATGTATCCAAATAAAAACACAAGAAGATAAAGATGACTATAATAAAAAGAGAAAATTAGTACCAAATACTATGTCAAGAGAAAAAGGAGTTGTGGAAAAAATTTGGTGAGCAATTGACAACGCATAAGGTAGATAACTGAAAATTCTGGACACAGATACAAAGAATGAGAGGAAGTAAAGGAAAAGAAATTAAAGCATTGAGAAATATGAATAATCAGTTACAAACTGGAAAGACAGTGATAATGGAAACGTGGG
The DNA here is from genome assembly GCA_963921935.1 of Galeruca laticollis. Classification (NCBI taxonomy): domain Eukaryota; kingdom Metazoa; phylum Arthropoda; class Insecta; order Coleoptera; family Chrysomelidae; genus Galeruca; species Galeruca laticollis. The sequence continues at coordinate 70,002,581 of OY998177.1, forward strand.
CTAAATATTACGAAGATAAGTTTAATACCTTAACTCAGGAAGAAAGGATAAACAGAGAAGATCAAGAGCAGCACAAAATACGCAGAGAAGAAATAGAAGAAACTATACATAAAATGGGGACTAGAAAAGCAAGTGCAGAACATGGCATAGTTTCAGAAATGATAAAATGGCTGTGACAGAAAGGAAAAGAATGGATATAGAAAATATGCAAAGAAGTATGGAAAGAACAAAGAAGTGCTGCATATTTGTGAAAAGAAACAAGAACTGGATTTCCTTGAAGAATTGGAAATTAGAAGACATTTAAGAAACCCACAATATGAAGTTGCCAATGAACAGGTAAATCTAGGGAGTTCTCCACTAAAAAACTGTCTTCTTAAGTGATAATTGTAAAGATCAGCAGATATAGTTTTCCTGGTTTTCTATATCATTGCACAGTTATACTGATCTTAATTGGAAAAATGATATCCAGGATATCACCATAGGGCTAATAATATCTAAGCTTCAATATTTGTAATATCACATCTTCTTCTTTTTTCTATAAACATATATTAAGTCAATCACAAGTTAGGTCACTTCTTGGTCTAGCCAAATATAACTACTAAACATCAGGTAGGCATCAAATGAAATGTAACTTCTGTCATTCTGACGATGATATTGATTTATCGAAACAATTGTCAATTTTTTAGTATTTTCAATAACCTTCAATAACTTATCTAGAAACCTCGAGTTTCAATTAAAACACTAATTTGATAATACCAATATATAAAAAAGGGGACCATACGCAATGTGATAAGTATAGAGCCTCGTGCTTAGCACAAATGGGCTATAAGATATACACTAGAATCCTGAAAAAGAGATCAAGAGAATATGTAAAATATAAATTGGAAGAACGGCAGCATTCAGACCAGACAGTATGAAACCTAATAGAAAGAAAACTACAAGAAAGAGAAGAAATGTTTCTAACATTTATTGATCTAAGAGCAGTCTTCGACAAAGTAGAAGGAACAGAAATCTGGATATGCTTGGACGAGATGTATATACCTAGGGGACTAAAAGGGGCTATCAGAAGCACTTACATAAACGTAAGGGCTAAAGTTCAAATAGCAGGAATGAAATCAGAAGAGATTTTAATGAAGAAATGGATAAAACAGGTGGATAGCTTAAGTCCACTTTTATTGGAAAATAGAAATATTGAAATGGAAGTAAAAATTAAGATCAGCAATACAATAACGATACCAATAATAACATATGCAAGTGAAAATTGGACATTGAGAAAGGAGGATGAACCCAAGATGAAACATCTAAGAAGAATAGCGGGACAACAAGAGTGGGACAAATGTAGAAATAAAGAGATAAGAGAAATAACAAAACAAGAACCAATAATAAGGAAAATAAAGAGAAAACAGTTAAATTGGTATAGACATATTCTCAGAATGAAAACAAACAGAATTACAAGAAAGGTGAAGGAAGAGAGAAGTACTATCCAAAGAAGAAGAGGTAGGCCGAAAAGAAAGTGAATAGACCAAATAAGGGAGATAGGGAATAATAAAGGTAAAACCCTAGATGAAATGAAAATATTAGCAAGAGACAGGAAAGAGTGGAAGCATTGGGTACAAGAGTTACCTGAATCGTCGTCAGACACCTGAAAAGGTAAAAGGAGAGGAGAAGAAGATTTTGCATTTAAGTATTGTATTGTTTTCAATTCAGCATTTTCTCGCCTTTTACATAACAATTAAGCAGTCAGATAATGACTATTTGATAGCTCATTTGAAAATTTCAGTATAAAATGGGTGAAAAGATTTATAAAATGACAAGCAAAAACATTAGAATATACTTACCGTTTGAATAGTAATGATCAAAGGCTTCATCCAGTTGCACATCATTAATTAAATTGTCCAAATTCGATTTCGGTATATTCATATTTGATGATTGTATATCCAATTCATCATTATTAAGCTTTTCATTTTGCTTAAGTATTTCCAAAAGAGTTCCTTCAGCATTTTCCATATTACTTGATTGCGGTGATGGTGTCATTTTCATTGCCTTTGGTTTCCCTGTTTTTTGAGGAACTTTTAATATTTTTTTATTTTTCCCTTGTGGGTTATTTGCTGCTTTAATATTCTTAACTGGCATTTTTATATATTTTGGAACAGTTTGGGCTGCCTTCGGGGTCTCATTTTTATTTGGTACCAGTATATGATCAACAACATTAATTGGTTTTTTAATTAATTTCGTATCCAAATTCTCTAATTTGGGATGTGTAATTGTATAGTTAGTTACATTAGATCCCAATTTTATAGGTACCTTCTTTGATACAACTTTTGGATTGTCATATTTGAATATTTGTTTATTTAAATCAACATTTTCTTGTGGGCTTTCTACTACTGGTTCGGCTTGAGAAGCATCTGCAGAAGTTTCAGAATACATTTCATCTGTGTTTTCACTAGGATAACTGACGGTGTAACCCGGTGAACCTTCAGCAGCAATTTCATCCATTGTACCATCATCCATTGTAGCATCATCCATTACTACATCTTGCATTTCTTCTTCCCCATCTAAATCATCATATTCAGAATCCAGCTCTGTGATCACGTCATTGTTTTCTTCTTCGCACAATTGTTCATTTTCTTTTAATATCTTTAGAAGAGACCTTAAACAAAATACTTATTAATTCAATAAAATACTTTGTTTACATAGGAAATGTTCCAATATTATCTAGCGACAGTTGTAACAAACAAAATTACACTTTTGTGAAAATATTTGAAGACAACGTAACTGTGTAAAGGACGTTGCATGCGGGAAGCAAACCGGAACTTATTAATTTAAATATACTCATTAAATAGAAACCCGAACCCCCTATAAAAACTATTTTATTTCGGTATTATTTGGCATACATATCAGGAAATATGAAAATGATTAAAATTTCACTCCTGAGTTAAAGTAACATCAACTAAGGGATATGAGAAAAGTCCAAACCTTATCCGTCTAAAAATAATTCACATTCCAAGAACCCTTCCATGTTCTGCCATCTATTGAGTTGATACTGCCATTGTCGATGAGAAACCATCTCTTAGAGCTAATAACTTAAGCGACGATCTTGGCCCTCTGTTTAGTATGATGCAATTAGTCCAAAAACGGCCTAACTGCAACAGTTGGTGAATCGTGTTTCATCAGTTTTTCTTAAATATTTAGAAAACTATAAGGTTTAGCGTGAAAATGCGAAATACAAAAATAATGTACATTAAATTGGGAACAAAAATGGTCATACGCATAATCTCAATAAAGTGAACAGTACCAGAGTTATGGGGGGGTTTAAAAGTAGAAATTTCTCCTTTTTATTAGATTTTTAGGAAAAATGAGATTATATAACACGACAACTCCGACCAACATACAAACCTCTATAGTGTCCGTTAAGAAGTTAGATTGCCCCGGAGGACAATCTGTGTTCACCGACGACTAGCGTCGAGTCGAAGAAGAGATGGATTCATCAAATAATAATAAAGTGTTCAAAAAAAGGGGGCCAGAAAAGTTTTGGCAAGCACCGAAGATTTCTTCAAGTTAACCCACAATTGCTCAGAGGGTTAACAGGTGAATTTTTATAATAAAACCAGCAAGTATCCCCTGATTGAAATTTAATTGTTTGGACCTTGAGTCTGTTTTCTAATATTTATAATTTACAGCCATCGACAAATGATAAAAATTGAGGTAGGAACATAGATCCTTCAAATGCTTAGTTAATTATACAGTTAATTATACAGTACAGTGCTATTCAAAAGTCCCCTTCCCCCCTCGTATCTTTTGAACGGCTACACTTACATTAATAAAATTTGGAGGGTGAAAATAAAGTGTTGTAAACTTCTCTACGAATGGTAACAGGTGACGTAATAGTAATAGATGACGTCACAGTGTCACTCTGGCCAATAATTTTAAATAGGACCTTATGGCAAGTGATATCTCGTTTGAAAGTACCCCCATAGGAAAAAATTAAATGGTGCCAGATCTGGTGACCGAGGTGGCCATTCTATAGGACCTCGCCGGCCATCCGTCAACATCGATACTCTTCATCCAGGTAACGTCTTACTGCACCATAATAATGTGTAGGAGCACCATCTTGTTGAAATGTTATTTCCAGATGGCCGAATTCATCTTGATTATCTTCCAGAATTTCAAGAATTAACGGCTCAATTGCATTTTGTAACATATCCAGATACATTTCACCGCTTAATTTTGAATTTAGGAAAACAGGACAAACAATGTGGTTTCCCAAAATACCTGCCCAAACATTGACTTTTTCTGGAAATTGGGTATGTTGCTCACGAAAGGTGTGAGGATTTCTGTCACTCCAATACCTTACATTTTGTGTATTCACATTTCCATTGAGGCAAAAAGTACTTTCGTCACTAAAACAAATTATTTTTGTGTAATATGGGTTTTGACTAATTTTATTTGTCATACATTCACAGAATTCGAGTCTTCTGTCGGGGTCGTCATCCGAAAGGTGGTGCACCATTTTTAACTTGTATGGATGAAATTTATTTTTAGCCAAAACTCTCTGTACTGTACTTTTACTTACTTCACAGATAGACGCAACTTTAGTTGAAGAGGAAGTAGGGTTTACTACCATTTAAGCAACTATATCAATTTTTTTATCATCACTAAATGTTGGTCGACCAGATCGTTTGGCATGTTGAACAGTACCTGTTGCTTCAAACTTGTGAAGAAGCTCTTTCAAATAAGTTCTCGAGATATGGCGATGTGGGTATCTCTCATTAAATAAACGTTCCGCTTCATGGAGATTCTTTCTACATTCACCAATTATTAAGATAGCTGCTACTTTGTCGGCTTAAGTACGTACCATTTTGGCTATGTAAACTTTTTAAACGTCTCGTTAAACAATAATAAAATTAAATATTTAAGCTATTTAGAAAAACTTTGCAAAGCAACAAATACTATTAAATAATTAAATGTGAAATAATAATTTTGGTATTTATTTAATTTATCCGTCAAAATTAATTTAAACCCAAACAAAATTAATATGGCTATGTAGCCAGTGTCAATGCCTTTCAAACGAGATATCACTTGCCATAAGGTCCTATTTAAAATTATTGGCCAGAGTGGCACTGTGACGTCATCTATTACTATTACGTCACCTGTTACCATTCGTAGAGAAGTTTACAACACTTTATTTTCACCCTCCAAATTTTATTAATGTAAGTGTAGCCGTTCAAAAGATACGAGGGGGGGAGGGGACTTTTGAATAGCACTGTATACAGCGTAAAAAATAAAATAATATTCCCGTAAGCAGTTCGAAATTTTTCTTTCAAATTTTATATCTAGCAGTCTGATTAAAGACAGAAAAGTATACCGAAAGTTAGTCTTAAAATACTTTATCCAGTAAGTGGATGCGGTACCGTCTACCCCCATATTAATTACAACACTGACTAAATCAATTTTTTTTCAATGTCATTTAAATATACAGTAGAAACGGTGAAGCTTTTCCATCACGTGACTTAGTTGACGATATTATTCAACACACTCTATGTTGGTACTGTATTCTCTAATAACAGAAAAAGAGTGAAACTCAATACAAGCGTTTGTCGTATTGTTTTTATTAAGATGCATATGATTGATGTCGTATCAGTCACGTGATGGAAAAGACTCAAAGTTTCTACTGTACGTTCAATTAAGTTACAAAAACTTTCATTATGCTAAAATCAATACTTATTGAAATATTTGGCTTCAACAGAGAAGCTGCAATACGTTTTAATCGCAATTTCTTTTCCTATTAAAATAATATTTTATTACATTAAAATAAATAATTATAACTCATAAGTTTAATATGAAACGAGAAATTACAAATATAAAAAAATTATAAGTTTTCACAAAGGTTTTATTCAAGTATACTCTTTGTAACTTGAAAGTTTATTAAAAAATAAATAAAACCTAAGTGTTAAAGCAGTATTTGTTTCAAGAAGTCAATGATTATAATTAGAATACAAAAATTAAATAAATCATAATAAATGTTCAAAACGTTGACCATTAACTTGAGAGCACTTCCTACAGCGTTTAAACATTGCAAGACGTGCCCTGGTAAAAAGGGTTAGATCAAACTGAATAATTGCTGCAGCAATCTGAATTCTTCTTATTATTTATTTTTCAGATTCAACATTGGTGACTAACCATAAAAATAAGTCAATAGGGTTTAGATCTGGTGATCACACAGGCCACAAGTTGGTCCGTCACGACCAATCCATTTTACCTCATATCACCTATTCGAATAATATCTGGCACTTTCACTAAAATGTACGAATGCCCCGTCATGTTGAAACCATAAATTGGCTCTCATCTTCTAGCAGTTCATCAAGAACTTCATCTACAAAACGTGTGTAAATTGCTCCATTTAATTCGTTTGGCAAAATACATGGTCCAAAACTATCCCGTACAATACCTGCCCATAAATTTACAGAGAATGTACTTTGAGCCCCTCGTTGATGAATACAATTAATGTTTTCGTCATCCCAAATGTGGCTGTTTCGGGAGTTGAAAATTCCTTCCTTCGCATATTTCGCTTCATCCGTATAAAGAACATATTTTGAAAAATTACGATCCTAACGATATTTTTCATTGGACCAATTTCACAAAACCATCCATACAATATTATTGTTTACATTTAATATTATGCCTATAGTTCGCGTACTCTAAGGGTCGCTCAATAATATTATTCAGTCTCGCAATTTTGTCTCAATATTAGCAAAAGTTGAATGATGAGATATTCGGCGATTAGGAAATGTTTGTTCATACAATCGTACCACCTGCCTTCCATTTTTTTAGCCTCCCCGTATAATAATAACATGTCAGTCATTTCGTCAAATGAATAACTCATTTCAGAGAGGATATAAAAAGAAAATAAACTGTCCGAAAACAGTAATGACAGATGACTATGATCATGAGTTTCAAAATGTTTTGTATACGTTTGAAGTAAAATTTATGAGAGAGGGAATTTTCAACTTCCAAAACAGCTACAATTGCAGTGAAGAAAACCCTCATTGCATTCGTCAAGGACGATTTCAAAGTAAGTTTTCGGTAAATGTATGTGCGGGTATTTGTTTAATTCCATATTGTATATATTTTACCAAAAAACTTTAATATTCTTTTTAAATTTGGAATTTCCCGCTTCATAATAAACTTATTATGAGTTATCATTATAGTAAAGGAGCTATGCGGGTTCGGGACCATTCCTTATATAAAATAACATGGGAAATCGCCAAGGTCCATCGTGGTAATTCTTGACTCAATTCGATCTGCGCATGCGTCTATTATTAGGACATTACACATGACGTTACACGTGACATTTGACGTTACGCGTGATGTCAAACGTCACGTGTAACGTCCTAATAATAGACGCATGCGCAGATCGAATTGAGTCAAAAATGACCACGATTGACCTTGGCGATTTTACATAAGGAATGGTCGCGAACCCGCATAGCTCCTTTACTCATTATTTATTTTCATGTAGTAAACTATTACCTTAGTAGACAAATAAATTACGATAAAACCGTATTGCAGCTTCTCTGTTAAAGCGAAATATTTCGAAAGCTATTGATTTTAGCATAATGAAAGTTAATATGTTTCTGTAACGTAATTAAACGTAGACTTAAATAAAATTGAAAAAGAAGTGATTTAGTCAGTGTCGTAATTAATAAGTGGGTCGAAAGTACCGCACCAACTTACAGTACGCCACTGGATGAAGTATTTGAAAACTAACTTTCGGTATACTTTTGCATCTTCAATAAGACTGCTAGGTACAAAATTTGAAAGAAATATTTCGAACTGCTTACGAGATATTACAAGAATATTATTTTATTTTTCCAACTTTAACACGCTGTATATCATTAACTAAGCATTTGAAAGATCTATGATCCTACCTCAATTTTCATCATTTGTCAAGGACTATTACCTGTAAAGTTAAATTCATACAGACGCGAATCGCTAATAACGTCCTTATTGGTCCATTTGAAATCAACATGGCGGAATTACAATATTTTGCGAGTCCGCAAAATTTAAAATATAGGAGGCGGGAAAATTGGATTGAATTCAATATATTCGCATGAATTGTTGTTAGGTCCGACTGCTTCCTTACATTGTTATTTAAAGCAATTTTCAAACCATCTGTGATATATATATATATATATATATATATATATATATATATATGCGTTGTAGTGAATAAAGTTTTTTTATGATTATTGGATTTGGTTTTAGTACTTATTGGATTTTTTATTTTTGTATCCACTAATATTTTAATTTTTATTATAATCGTTTTCTGACATGGAAAGCAGTGAGGTACTTTGCATTATTCATTGTTTGTAAATAATACAATCCAAATAATCTAAAAATAAAAGTAAATATCCCCAGAAATATCGCAACTATATGAAATAGCTGGAACTGGCGAATTATTTTTTGCGAGTTCCCTATCTACACCATACTGGATATTAAAACGTTTTTGGATTCGAAAGGAAGTTTAAAATAAAAACAGACATTTTTTTAAAAGAAACTATTGCCTACCCATCGTAAATCGACTGATAGTCGTGTTTACCGGGGGCACGTGAAAGTTAAAATTGTTACTTAAAAATTCAAACCTAAATGTTATATTTCTTGGTACTTAAAAATTGTAAAACAAGGACTAGAAGTAGATTATGTCACCCCCAAGTCTACGAAAAGACCGAAAAAACTACTCTATTAAAATTAATTAACACTATTGTTGATAGCTGCCACCTGTCATATGTAAATTGTAAAAAAATTATTTTGGGATGACGAAATAAGCAAACAGTCAAAGACCAATCAAAATCTCTCACATTTGGTATCCCCAAAGAACAATTATTGTACTTTAATAGTGATTATATAATAATAATATGTAATAGTACACCAGCAATGAAACTGCTATTTGATCAAAAATTGGAAAATATGCACATGGAAAAAACGTAACCTCTCATGTTATGCTTGACTGGTTGGAAATCTCCTGCAATCAAAACCAAGTTGTGTTCACTAGGGTGTAAATACTGTTTTTTAGAATTTAATTATCAAATAATGCTTATTTTGTCAACAAATAACTGACCTGTCGTGTCAGGTACCTATCAACTCCAAACACTAATCGGGGAATCAATCTCTTCGCCGATCGAGTGGACATCATTGAAGTGTATTAAATATGTATAAATATTATTGAGAGATTCGATGTAAGACCTTCTGTTCATTGGATCCTCGACCCTATTAATGTGATACATTTCTAAAATTGTTTCCCTTGTTTCCACATCAAAAATATTTATGTTATCAAAATCTATGATGATATATCACATGTTCTGACAATGCACATTTCCGTTGTTTTAACCTTACATCACTTTTATGTTGTGCACAACGCGATTTTAAGTTCTGAGATGTCATTCCTACATATTGTTTGTTACAATTTTAACAAGGGATACTGTAAATTACATTAGTGTTCATCAGGGAGACTTCCGGCTGTTTCAATTTAGTAAAAAGAGACTGTAAAGGTTTGGTTGTTCTTTGTGCTATTTTTATATTAGCTATTCCCCTGAATTCCCTAATAATCTTTTCTGAAAGAGTTTTGATATATGGAATGGATCCAAATATTACCCTCTGTGTGTCATTTATACCACCATTATTTTGATTAATTCTTGTATCATTGACTATATGATGGCTGGGAGTGTTGTATATTAACCTCTTGAGTAATTTATTGGGATAACTATTTTTTTGAAGGGTGTCAATATTTTGAGATTTTTTTTGAATAAAGAAGGGTGTGAAATTTTCATAATTCTGTTTTTCATCCCTAGCACTAGGTTCACCTTCATTTTATAGGGTTGATTGGACTGAAAATATTATGATATCTCCCAGAGCTGGTAGGTTTCATGTGCCAGTCCAGGATTATCCTGCCATCATTGGTCCTTATTAATTCTGTGTCTAGTAATGGTACACATCTGTTAACTTCTTTACATACATAAAATTTACAGTTGAAAAAGAAGAGTGAATACTTTACATTAATTAAAGGTCACATGTAAAATTCTACATTTTTATTCAAAATTACTATTGAACTCAGTTTATGACCTTCAAAGATTCTAATAAAATATGGCGGCAATATACAGCAAAATTTGCCCATTTTCTTTAATGTAACCTCCAAAAGCTGCAGTTTTAAAAATATTATGATTCAAAATGATATAATTATATACCTAATTTCTATACAGAGAATAATCAGCGGTCCTAGAGAAGGTGGTGAGGTTGTCGTTCCAAGGGCTTATCACTAAGGCTGGAAATAGCCGGACCGCATTATGTGGTTGCTGTCGAATATAAACATACATACACGAACTGCAGTCTGCAGTCGCCACTACTGGGTGGTTTTTAAACTTTTCAGTTGGTTTGCTTTTGAGTGAATAAAGATGTAGTGCATTGTCTCAAAATAGAAGACGGCAGGTCGGGAGTCCTACAAACTGCTGATGCAGTCAATGCGGACTGCATGTGTGCTCCTAAACCTGACTTCTTCTGAAGTCAACCCAAGCAGCAGGTATGAGGTCGGCAGCAACCGCATAATGCGGTCCATTGATTTCCTTAACATACCACTGGCAATTGCAATCTGCTTCTACAAAACACAATCTTGTATAAAAAAATTAGTTTCCTTAGTGATGCTGTCATAATTTTTCCAACAAATCTAAAAAATAAGAAAAAATTTTACTTTCACACCCTCCATAACTCTTGAACCGTTCACTTTGGCAAGATTATCCACTGGACCATTTTTGTTTGCAATTTGATGTAGACGAATTTTGTATACGGCAGTTTTTGCGCTAAACCGCATAGTTATCTAAATATTTGAGAAAAACTAATAAAAAAAACACGAAATTCTTCCTGTACATATTTCACGATTCTGAATCGAATCGAAGACTCAAAAATAAAAAAAAATATTCAACAATTACAAAGAACATCTCATTAGAAACCAATTGACAAAAAATAATGATGTAAGTATTTTTTATAACGTCAGAAAAAATAAATAAAGATTACGATTGAACGCCGACGCTTCGTTCGTTTTGAACTCGAATCGTAATCTTTATGATTTTTTTTGACGTTATAAAATACTTACATCACAATTTTTTGTTAGTACGTTCCTAATTAAGTGTTCTTTGAAATATTTAAAGAAAATTTTAAAAAATTTGGGGCTTCGAGTTCGAAACGAACGATGCGCATCGGCGCTCAATCGGTAATCTTTATTAATTTTTTTTGACGTTATAAAAAATACTTTTATCACAATTTTTCGTTAATAGGTTCTTAATTAATTGTTCTTTAAAATGGTTAAAGAAAAATTGAAAAAATTTTGGGGCTTCGAGTTCAAAACGAACGATGCGCGTCGGCGCTCAATCGGTAATCTTTATGAATTTTTTTTGACGTTATAAAAAATACTTTTATCACAATTTTTCGTTAATAGGTTCTTAATTAATTGTTCTTTAAAATGGTTAAAGAAAAATTGAAAAAATTTTGGGGCTTCGAGTTCAAAACGAACGATGCGCGTCGGCGCTCAATCGGTAATCTTTATGAATTTTTTTTGACGTTATAAAAAATACTTTTATCACAATTTTTCGTTAATAGGTTCTTAATTAATTGTTCTTTAAAATGGTTAAAGAAAAATTGAAAAAATTTTGGGGCTTCGAGTTCAAAACGAACGATGCGCGTCGGCGCTCAATCGGTAATCTTTATGAATTTTTTTTGACGTTATAAAAAATACTTTTATCACAATTTTTCGTTAATAGGTTCTTAATTAATTGTTCTTTAAAATGGTTAAAGAAAAATTGAAAAAATTTTGGGGCTTCGAGTTCAAAACGAACGATGCGCGTCGGCGCTCAATCGGTAATCTTTATGAATTTTTTTTGACGTTATAAAAAATACTTTTATCACAATTTTTCGTTAATAGGTTCTTAATTAATTGTTCTTTAAAATGGTTAAAGAAAAATTGAAAAAATTTTGGGGCTTCGAGTTCAAAACGAACGATGCGCGTCGGCGCTCAATCGGTAATCTTTATGAATTTTTTTTGACGTTATAAAAAATACTTTTATCACAATTTTTCGTTAATAGGTTCTTAATTAATTGTTCTTTAAAATGGTTAAAGAAAAATTGAAAAAATTTTGGGGCTTCGAGTTCAAAACGAACGATGCGCGTCGGCGCTCAATCGTAATCATTATGATTTTTACTTTTCGGCCCAACCTATCTATATGCGAGAAAAGTATTGGTTTACCCACAAAAAAGTTGAAATTTTGAAAAGATTTTTTGAGTTATTTTTACGTTTTTCGTCAACTAACAAACTGAAATTTCTCCAAAAATGTCGTACTTAAAGTACTATAGCACCTGTTGTACTGGGTGTGGTGAGCTGAATATCAATAGGGTTCATCTGTGAGATGTCCTGAATAATATTCAATCATAAAATTGGTGACTTGTTGAACTCCAGAGGCTGTATCGTGCTAACAAACTGAAATTTCTCAAAAAATTACAAAAATGTCGTACTTCAAGTACCATAGCACCCGTTGTACTGGCTATTGTGAGCTGAAAATCAATAGGGTTCATCTGTGAGATGTTCTGAACAATATTCAATCATAAAATTGGTGATTTGTTGCCCTCTGGACGCTGTATCTTGCTAACAAGACATGTAACGGAAAGTGGCCGACGACGACGACATACACACAGGATTTTTTTTCTAAAAACCATTTTTTCGTGTTGTTCTTGACGAAAAACGTAAAAATAACTCAAAAAATCTTTTCAAAATTTCAACTTTTTTGTGGGTAAACCAATACTTTTCTCGCATATAGATAGGTTGGGCCGAAAAGTAAAAATCATAATGATTACGATTGAGCGCCGACGCGCATCGTTCGTTTTGAACTCGAAGCCCCAAAATTTTTTCAATTTTTCTTTAACCATTTTAAAGAACAATTAATTAAGAACCTATTAACGAAAAATTGTGATAAAAGTATTTTTTATAACGTCAAAAAAAATTCATAAAGATTACCGATTGAGCGCCGACGCGCATCGTTCGTTTTGAACTCGAAGCCCCAAAATTTTTTCAATTTTTCTTTAACCATTTTAAAGAACAATTAATTAAGAACCTATTAACGAAAAATTGTGATAAAAGTATTTTTTATAACGTCAAAAAAAATTCATAAAGATTACCGATTGAGCGCCGACGCGCATCGTTCGTTTTGAACTCGAAGCCCCAAAATTTTTTCAATTTTTCTTTAACCATTTTAAAGAACAATTAATTAAGAACCTATTAACGAAAAATTGTGATAAAAGTATTTTTTATAACGTCAAAAAAAATTAATAAAGATTACCGATTGAGCGCCGATGCGCATCGTTCGTTTCGAACTCGAAGCCCCAAATTTTTTAAAATTTTCTTTAAATATTTCAAAGAACACTTAATTAGGAACGTACTAACAAAAAATTGTGATGTAAGTATTTTATAACGTCAAAAAAAATCATAAAGATTACGATTCGAGTTCAAAACGAACGATGCGCGTCGGCGCTCAATCGGTAATCTTTATGAATTTTTTTTTACGTTATAAAAAATACTTTTATCACAATTTTTCGTTAATAGGTTCTTAATTAATTGTTCTTTAAAATGGTTAAAGAAAAATTGAAAAAATTTTGGGGCTTCGAGTTCAAAACGAACGATGCGCGTCGGCGCTCAATCGTAATCATTATGATTTTTACTTTTCGGCCCAACCTATCTATATGCGAGAAAAGTATTGGTTTACCCACAAAAAAGCTGAAATTTTGAAAAGATTTTTTGAGTTATTTTTACGTTTTTCGTCAAGAACAACACGAAAAAATGGTTTTTAGAAAAAAAATCCTGTGTGTATGTCGTCGGCCACTTTCCGTTACATGTCTTGTTAGCAAGATACAGCGTCCAGAGGGCAACAAATCACCAATTTTATGATTGAATATTGTTCAGAACATCTCACAGATGAACCCTATTGATTTTCAGCTCACAATAGCCAGTACAACGGGTGCTATGGTACTTGAAGTACGACATTTTTGTAATTTTTTGAGAAATTTCAGTTTGTTAGCACGATACAGCCTCTGGAGTTCAACAAGTCACCAATTTTATGATTGAATATTATTCAGGACATCTCACAGATGAACCCTATTGATATTCAGCTCACCACACCCAGTACAACAGGTGCTATAGTACTTTAAGTACGACATTTTTGGAGAAATTTCAGTTTGTTAGCACGCTACAGCCTCCGGGGTATATACAAGTGACCAATTTTATGATTGGATATTGTTCAGGGCGTCTCAAAGATGAACCCTATTGAGATTCAGCTCACTAAAGCCAGTACAACGAGTGCTATGGTACTTAAAGTACCAAATTTTTGTCATTTATGGAGAATTTTCAGTTTGTTAGCACGATACAGCCTCCAGCGTGTATACAAGTCACCCATTTTATGATAATATTGTTCACAGCGTCTTATAGATGAACCTTATTGATTTTTAGCTCACCAGAGCTAGTACAACGGGTGCTATGGTACCTGAAGTGCCACATTTTTTGTCCTTTTTGGAGAAATTTCGGGTTAGTCCGATACAACCTCCGAAGTGTATACAAGTGGCCAATTTTATAATTGGATATTTTTCAAGGTGTCTCACAGATGTACCCTATTGGATTGCAGCTAACTATAGCGAGTACAGCGAGTCCTATAAATCCAGATATAGTGCATTTTTGGTTACTTTTGGAGAAATTTCGGTTTGTTAACACGATACATCCCCCGAAGTGTATACAAGTGACAATTTTATGATAGAATATTATTCAGGGCAACTTGCAGATGCGGAAAAGTTAGTTTTAATCTTTAAAACCGTATATTTTTTGACGTTATAAAATACTTACATCACAATTTTTTGTCAATTGGTTTCTAATTGGATGTTCTTTATAATTGTTGAATATTTTTTTTTATTTTTGGGTCTTCGATTCAGAATTGTGAAATATGTACAGGAACAATTATTTGAAAATGATTTATTCACTTAATCTTTAATTTTTGGTAGTAAAATTATGTTGCCTATTAAAATGTCATTA
The DNA here is from genome assembly GCA_963921935.1 of Galeruca laticollis. NCBI lineage: Eukaryota > Metazoa > Arthropoda > Insecta > Coleoptera > Chrysomelidae > Galeruca > Galeruca laticollis. The sequence continues at coordinate 70,017,690 of OY998177.1, forward strand.
TATGTTTCCTATATTAATATTTTTTTTTGCAAAAGTACAGTTTATTTTGTAAAAAAATATTTGTGGATGGTAAAAAAATCCGTGGCTAACTTCACGCGGGTTAGGAAAGATCAATGTGATTTGTGTTCTTCCTACCAGGCTGCAAACGTGAGTGAAGATGAATACATAAAGCATACAGAAGATAAAGAAAGAGGCAGAAAAGAGAAAACCGATGACAAGAAGAAGGAAAATGCAGGAGAAATGCATGTGTTCACTCACGATTAACAAGCTGTAAAATTAACTCCTTTTACAAAAGCAAGTGCATTTTATTTCAGAAAAAACCTAAACATAAATAATTTCACTTTATATAACCTCCTCAATCCTGATGTTTCATGCTATGGGATGGGTTTGACGAAACTGCTTTTGACCTTTCAACCTTGACATTAGCGTCATGTATTATTGACAAATTATCTAAAGTTTTGGAACAAAGGAGATTACCGTTTATACTTTGAACAGATCAAAAATTCACACACAGATGGAGTGAGACTCAGTTCACAGCTCCATCAAGGCAATGCTGAGAAACAAAGACATATCCTTTCAGATATAACAAAAGAGGCAAGATCCAAACCAATGCCTTATAAAAGCAATAAAATACAGTTTTCAAAGAAGAATTTCTATCTTCACGACCTAATAATCCCACTGTAGTGAATTTAAAAGCAATAAAATATTACAATGGGGAAATCTTCGTTGAATTTTGAGTATCCTCCACTTCCTAGTTGTTAGAGACAGAAAATTGATGAATGTTCTCTAAGAAACGTCCCACCTATACACCTGGAAAGACTAAAAATCTCTAAATCCAAGTGGCTGCATCTTCAGGAGCTGAAGAGTGTTCTGACATTTGACTGTCACTCGTTCTACGACCAAATACCTCATCAAGAGTCAGGTTGAAGATTACTTCGCCTTGAATATTTATCTATTTCTTGATCTATTCTTTCTTTGTTACTACTTATATATTTTAAGGAAAATCCCGTTTTGTGCTTCCTTCTATATTTTTATTTCTTTTTTAGAGTTTTAATTTGTGCAATAAAAACTGCTTAAGTTAAATTTGTAGTCATTGGTTGTTCCTAATACTGCCTAAGTACCATAAATATCGCAAATAACAAAAGTATGCAAATTTGTCATAACAATAACATCAATCACACCAGCATGATTATGCAACTTTGTTAAACAATTTTTCCCTGAGTTGTATTATTAGTAGTTTCAGAGATACAGCAGGTTACCCCTCTTAACCCTTTCACTACGGGAGCCATCCAGAGCTGCAGTAGAAAGTGGCAATTGTAGTGTGGGAAACGTGTATAAATGCAGGGGATTGTGATAAGTTTAACTGCGGGATTTGTACGCGCAGGACAATAGAACTCAAAGATAATTTTTTACGGCAGGGTTGTAGATATTATTGTTTTTTGAAAAATTGATAAATTTAAAAACTGATCACGAATCTAAGGTCAACTATTTGAGCTCGTTTCTTTTTCCGGTCATCTATAATTTTAATCAGACAAAAAACTCCACAATGTATGCTCTTTCAAATAAAAATATAATAATCAATATTATTATAAATAATTTTTTATTGTTGTACATTAATTTTTATGTTTGCTGTTAAAGTAGTTTTATTTATATTTGAAATAAAAATATTATGAACAATATTATTATGAATAATTTGTTTATTTTTGTATATTACTCCACACTAGTTTGAATGGTATGGTACTGTGTAAAAGTCATGAGAAAAACCTGCAAGCTCAGACTGTGGGAGACGCTTTCAGCTGCCGAGCTCTGTAGCAGCCGTACACCACAGTAAATTGAAATCAACGTGTGCAAAAGTGAAAGGGTTAACCAGACACTCAAAACTTATAACAAAGTAGATAAGTTTTAGTTTACCTTCCATGTCTGAAGAGGATAACTTGGTAATCGAAACACATATGCAAGTGAAGTGTTAGTGAAATGTGTGTTCAGTATGAATATCACCCACTATTACAGAAATTCCAACTTAATAGATCAGTTGAAAATAAGATAAAAGACATTTGTATATTAAAACAAGTAACAATATTTAAAGGTATATAAATACCTTTGAATGTCTGACTGGCTAAGTTGATCATTTTGCTCAGGTAATTTTATTGAATATGTAATTCCAGGTCTCTGTGATTTTTTCACCCTATTCATACTGGATAACCCTACTTGATCTTCGACTGAAAGCATTTTATTTATATTTGGACCGGCGGTTCTTGGTCTCTTAATATCAGGTCCACAATTTTCAGGCAGCTTTAGTGAATATGTTACAGAATTACTTGTTCCTGGTTGTAAAATTGAATAATTTTTGTGTGTCGATTTTCTAGGGTTTTTGTAACCTATTTCTAATAACGTAGGACGTGGTCTGATGTTGCCACTATGTTGATCTGCAGAAACTTGAATATTTTGTTTAGAAAATGCACTCTGATGTGAATGGATATAAGTTATTAAAAAGTGTATCAGCATATTGATAATAGTGGATTGTTTGGTATATTTAACTCTTAACGAGTTAAGTTCACTCCACAGAGCAACATTTTCCCGTTTTAGCAAAGCTAATTCTTTATCTACCAAACTATGTTTCCCCTTTAGATTTTTAACATCTTTAAGAAGTTCTTCCACGTCTTTCCCTTTGAAAGGAGTATCTGCTTTTGATTTTATAATTGGAATTTTTCTTCTTATATATGGTAACAATTCTGGCATATCTCTTAAAAAACATTCGTGTGAAAACTCTATGTCATTTTTAGTACTCGGTACTTTATGAAAATTGTAAAAATTTAATTGTCTTACGAAACTAGCCATGTTATTGTGTTTAAAAAAGTAAGGTAATAATTTTGTTATAAATTCAAGTTGGTCATGTATGATGAAACCGTCTCCTTTATCATTCCAGCTTATTATATTTTCGGCATCAAGATCATTTACCATTTTCCAAAGTTTCTTAATAAATAAAGGGATAGTTGTAGAGACTTGCGGTACCTCTTCTGGTGTTTCTTGTTTTATATTTGCCCCAGAAAGGGGTACCTCCGATATATCCTCCATTACAATAATATTCACCTGAAAATGTTTACATACAAAGAAATGTTAAAGTAGGTCACTTATTCGATTTATAATATTCTTACGTTTTGTGTAAAAAAGAATCAAGGAAATTATTTAAATGCAAGCTTTTTAATCATCTATTTACTATAAATTAAAAATATTATATTAAATCATAAACAACTCGTTTTAATGGTTGACAGATTGTCAGATTATGTCACTGTCACTGTATTCTTCGTTTTTAATAACATTTTACCGCTACGGAACAAATATGGAGGGTAGAACTTCTACCCTCCATAGGAACAAAGAAACTAAATTGGTGATGATCATTCTAACCCATACCCTTTTGCATAATATTGAGTGTTATATATATATAGTATTAATTAGGCCAGACTCGTTATTTTATAGTCGCAAAGACAAAATATTAAATTTATGGCAAATGCGTTATATGGCAATTAACGCTAATTTCATCAAAAGTTTTGGTAGCAACGGGCGTTATTTTTCATAACGGCTGCTAATAACGCCCTCAAATAAATGTGTTACTGCAGTTACAACCAACAAATAGATAACTAAATATTTACGCCGACGATACCGCGTCATCCTGTCTGGAATATTATTAAAATTTATACCTTTTTACAAAGATGACATAAAAAGTTGAAGGCACTATGGGCGTTATTAAGCGAAATAACGCCTACGGTCGACGACAGCACTCGGGCCAATGGCCCTCGGGATGCAAACCGTCGGCCTTAACAATTATTACTTCTTATGAATCTTTTATTTCCAAATAATGCCATAGCAACAACAACCATACCCATAACTCCCTAGATAGTATGGATCGCGGAAGCTATTTGGGTGGGTTGAGGGAACAGAATACACTGGAACAGTTTTGAAGTGTTTTCTCCGCTGAAATGTAAAGAAAATTGAACATATCTCATGACATATGTTTCATTTTCACTTCTAACTGCAGAATTACAAAACCTTGTTCCGCCTACCTCTATCCAAAGTATATATTTCCTGGCCTCATTGTAGGGAGCAAAGTCGTATTTTTCCTCCCTCAATATGTTACTTAAATACTTAGAAATGGTTCTTGTTTTCGGAAGTCCTTTAAAAAAATTCAAGAGGAGCTGCAATGGCGACGCCAAGGATGGCCCAGAGGAGGCTCCCTGAAATTTAGCCGGCCCGTTCGGAAACTTTTTGACCAAGCTAATGCCAAAAGTCGCATGAAAAACTCCTATATCGTTTTAAGAATTTATTGATTGGTCTGCAATAATTATTACTGTAATAATTTTATAATGCGATGCTTTTTTGACGTAAATTGATTTAAATAGGGTACCAAAGCAATAATGTAAAAACAAGTGCATTCCTAAATTTGTCAAGCCCTGTCTGCCCCCCTAAAATAAAACCCTAGCGTCGCCGCTGATGAGCTGCTCTGAATAAGAAGCTCGATTGATGACGATTCCCTGAATAAAGTAAGACTGTCAACATCTGAAGAAGACTCTCTGATAGAACTTTCATGTGATTCAAAGAGATTGGGAAGGATAGAGATCGGTTAGAGACAGGGATTGGGATGGTACAAGGGGGGAGGGAATAGAGGTTAAGTTAGAAAACCCAATGATTGAAGACGAAAAGGTTAAAGTGGTATGAGTGACCAAGGAAGGCGGTGGAATTGAGAAGGGGATGCAGAGGATGTTTAGGGATAGTTTTCTGATGCTAGGAGAAAAAGGAGAGGAAATGGAGTGGGTTAAAGAGGTACGCACTACGGAAAGTAAAGGGGTAGGGGTGAGCGCAGACGAGTTGATCTATCGGATGGAGGAAGATTTTAGGGATGAGAGGAAGCTGATGAGTCGACTGTTTGGGAAAGTGGAGAGCGTGGACTGCGTAGAGCACCACAGGTTTGAACTTGTGGGGGTGGAGGTGCTGAAGATTATGGCGGCGTGGAGGGCAAGAATGAAGCGGTAATCTTGAAGGACATCGTGGAGATCAACAAGGAGGGGATTGAGAAGCTCAAGAAGGGGTTGGGGGAGATGAAAGTGGAGTGAGTAGACAGAAGGTAGAACAAGAATGTGGTAATAGAGGCAAAGAGGGCGGAATGGGAAAAAGCGGAAGCCTAGCTGAGAAACGAGTAAGGTAGCAGATGACGGCGATGGAAAAGAGGAGGAAAACATGAGGGGAACCCGCCGGACCCCTCAGAGGGGACGAGTTTGGCCAAACAGGAGAAAGCGTTGATCAGTGCACGAGAAGAAGGAAGGTAGGGTGGAGGGTGGTACTGTAAAATTTAGGGAAATGCGGGATAGCGCTAGATATATTAGATGAAGTGGTTTTTGGGAGGGAAGTGGATATGGTGTGTGGATCTAAGGTAAATGCTAGATATGTGGAAAAGCAATTGTGGATTATGGACGATACCGGAGAGGCAGGAATAAGAGTGGTGGGAGATGGGCTGAAGGCGAATGAAGTGAGATAGGGAAATTGATGGGTGGTAATGAGAATGGTGGTGTACATTATGTCTAGCCCAACAGTCAGTCTGGAAGAATATGAGAGAAGCATGACAGGTTTGGAGGACGACCTGAGGGGGTCAAAAGGGAAAATGAGATCATGTATGTGGAGACGGGTATAAAGAAATAGAGAAGGGAATTATTGGAAGAGAGAGATGGAGGTGGACGAAGGCCGAGGTAGAGAGTGTGAGGAAGAAAGTAAGAGAGGAGATAGGACATGAGGTATATGAATTGTACAGGGTGATACAGGGCAGTAAAAGAGAGGGAAAGAGGGGTAATACGTGTGTTGTGATTAGGTGAGCAGTGTATGTCGAGATTTGAACTTTTTCCCTCACTTATATAAATAAAAAAAGAATATATAAACGAAGTACTTAAAATCTTTAACTAGTTTAAAAATCTATTCCTAAGAAAGAATTATGGACCTTTCTAAAAGCCATAATGGCTTCGCGACAATGAATAGGGACTTTCAATTATGGATAACATTACACACCCTATTTTTGTTACAATTAAACAAAATTAGAAAGTTAACCCATGTCGAGATCTCAAGTGTCGACCTTAATATAATGAAATATTTTTACGACATCCAAATCTGTATAACATTGGTTTTCTTTTCAGTAATTCTCGGTCGAAAAATGATCACTAAACATTCTCTCCCCTGTAACAAAAAGAAGAATTCTCGAGCAAAAATCATCGGTGGAATGAACGTATCTCCGATTAATTAGTAGTTAAACATATCTCCGGTAGACAAGTGTCTTAACTCAATGAATCTCTCCGGTTATAATAAAACTCCAATCTAATGTGCTCTCAACTAAAGCCATCGTGTTACGACGCGAAATACAAAAGTGCTTACTTACTAGTGCCTCAGTTCAATAATAATCGGAGATAAATACATATTTATAATACGAGCATCTAATATATGTGAACAATTGTAATTAATTAGCTAACCTATCAACCCGCCGCATCATTTGTTGTATCTACCTGAATATCTGTTTTTTGCAAGACTTGATTTACGTTGTTAATATTGTTGTATTTAAGTGTTCTTTATTAAACGTTACTTAAAATGACGACTGTTTCTTCTTTCCAAAACCTAATCGAAGTGAAACAAAATAACAAAACCTTTGGTGTATTAGGTGAACGACAAACACAACAGTTCACTCCAACAATCTAGTTCATCTACATCAACGCGTGAGAGGAGGGCTAATTACCTGTGGAATGAGGAAATAGAAGATCTGTGTAAGAAAGAACAAAGGCGTATGCTGAGGGGAAGAGGATGGATAAAGGGAAAAGGGGGTTACAAGCAAAATAATAAGGAGCTGGAGCGTAGGGTGGAGAGGGAGCAGAGAAGGACGAGCTACTGGCGGAATTGGAAAACAGCCCATGGGGAAAGGCGTATGAAATAGCGGTGAAAAGGATGGGTGGAAATAGGAACGAGGTGCTAGAGGAAGTTTGGGTGAAGGAGATTATAGGGAAATTGATCACAGGGGTAGAAAGTGGAGTGGAGGGAATGGTTCGGGAAGCCGAGAAAACTAGGGGTAGGGAAAAGGAGGGGGATTAGGTCAGTAGAGACATGGGAAGTAGAGGAGAGGGTTGAGAAGTATTAAAGTGAGGAAAGCCCCAGAGATAGACAGTCTGAGAGTTATGTGGTTAAGAGACTGTTCGATGACAATGGGGTATACTTCTGGAAACTATTTCACAGGGTGATGAGTGAGGAAAAGTTCCCGGAATGATGGAAGGTGCATGGCCAGGGTTATACTGGTGAGGAAGGCAGGTAAAGAGGGGAAGCGGGTGGGGGGCTACAGGCCCATCAGCCTGCTGAGTAGTATGGGTAAATTGATGGTGGGGATAATAAAGGATGGGATTGAGATGAAAGTTGGTAGGAATGGGGGTTTTAGGGATAACAAGCACGGGTTTGTGATCTCGGCGGTGTGCAGGGTGATGGGTTTGGTGGAAAGGGTTAGGGAGAGAAGCTGGAGGAACAAGAAATTGGTCGTACTCGTGTTCTTCGACGTCGGGAAAGTCTCAGTGAACGGGCGATGTTGAACTCGTTGCTGTGACCTGGGGTAGGGGAGGGCTTGATCAGTCTAGTAGACGACTACCTGACGGGGCGGGTGATAGTAGACTCTAGAGGGAGGAGGTGTGATATGGAGGCTGGAGTGCTCCGGGGCTCGGCTCTGGGACCGACGCTCTGGAAGTGTGTGTTTGATAAGGTTGGTGGGACAGTATGTGAAGAGGGGTTTGAGATTACGGTGTATACAGACGACGTTTGTTTGGTATGTACGGCAAACGGAGAGGCGGATATAGATAGAAAGGCGAAGAGGATGTCTAGCAAGATTGTGGAGGAGATTGAGCGCTGCGGACTGGAAGTGGCGGAAGAAAATACGGTGGGGCTGCTTGTGAAGGGACGGGGCAAGACGAGGGAAGTGGGGGTGATGGTAAAGTGTAGAAGAATTCATATGGAGGGATCTGTAAAACACCGACTGTCCTTCAGGACTCATATGGTAAAGTCGGCACAGAAGGTAAAAGTAAGGGCTGCATGGCTGGGGAGATTGATGTGTAATGTGAAAAGGCCAGGAGAGTGGAAGAGCGGGGTAATTGGTAGGACGGTAGAGCAGAGTATGATGTACGGTGCAGAAGTATGGGGTGAAAGTGCGGTGATGAATGCGAGGACTAGGCCACTCCTGTGAGTGCAGAGAGGAATACGTCTGAGGGTGGTGTGGGGATACAGGACAGTGGATGGACTGGCAGCAGCTTTGCTACCCATTGGACGTGATGGCTAGAGCCAGGAACAAACGCTAGAGGGGTGCGACCAGAAAGGAAGTATAGGGATGGATGGAGGTGTAAATGAAGAGAAGGTGGAAGGAGTATGAGGGCGCGCTAATAGGAGCGATTGGAAGTAGGAGAGATTGGATGGACCGGAAGTTCGGGAAGGTGAACTACTTCTTGGCACAGGTGCTTACTGGACGTGGGTCGAAAATAGAGTACCTTTACAAGATTGGGAAAAGAGAGAGTACGTAGTGTTGTGGAGATCATGATTAGGGGGAGGGAAGGGCTTGATATGGCATGAGAGGTAGGCGAGTGATAGAAGGGAGAGTATGGTGAAGTAGGAGTAGGAGAAGTGAAGGAGGGCTTGGTAGGTAGGCATCCCCTTGGGGATGAGTCCAGCACTGTTTGGGTCCTGTGAAGGACCCATTAGAGCATGAATTTCCCATCTCAGCCCGAAAAAAAATTTGGTGTATTTAAAAAATAAATACAGAAATAGGCTTTGTCTGGAAAATGACCTGCGCTTGAAGTTGTCAACACTCAATCCAGATATAGAGCATTTGCACGATGTTAATAATAATAAAAATAATAGTTATTAATATTATTTAGCAAGTGGGTCTCGAAAAAAATCCAGAATGAAGGTGTTGTTTTGTTTTTCAAATGGATACTATCTGCTAAATAACCATCAGCTACGGTAGAACTACGCCATCCACCATATGTCTCTTCAATGTCGTCATACTTGCACCTGTACCCGCTAACACCGTAGCAGAAGTTCGACTTAAATAGTGTCCAGTATAGGATTTGGGGTTTGGCAAATTCAAAAAACTTGCAACCTTACATGGGACAATTCCAAATGTGCTCTTTCCTACTGGTTGACATGAGCAACGTTCATTCCCATAAAATCTTTGAATATCATAGAGCAGCAGTTCTGTATATTTTCTCACTAAAGATAACGTAGAGAACTATTTTTCTTCAATAATAGTAAATTGTCTACGAATATCTGTTTTACTCTGAGGAACGGTAACCAACATAACATAACCCCTGTCTTCAATATCAGTAAGCTTCATGTTGATCAATTCTTGAGTTCGACACCCTCCTCCCATAATCAAAATAACCTACAATAAGTAGTAAAATAGGAATACGCTCTATTAATTGAAGTATTGTATGCAAAAAATAAACAGTTTTAAGGATTAAAACTAATTTCTCCGCACTTATGCACTCTGCAGACTCTATCGTGTACCGAAATTTCTCCAAAAATTACCAAAAATGTTGGATTTATAGGACCCGTTGTACTGGCTCTAGCGAGCTGGAAATCAATAGGGTTCATCTGTGAGACGCCCTGAACTATATCCAATCATAAAATTAGTCACTTGTATACACTGCGGAGGCTACAATCCGAAACTTTTCGAAAAAATACCAAAAATGTGGCACTTCAACTACCATATCACCAGTCTGGTTCTGGTGAGCTGAAAATCAATAACAAACCGAAATTTCTCCAAAAATGTGGAATATCTGGATTTATAGGACAGTGTTCATCTGTGAAATATCCTGATCAATACTCAATCATAAAATTGGCGATTTGTTGCACTCCGGAAGCTGTATCGTTCTAACAACACAATAAGTGGCCGATTACAACAACGACGACATACAAACAGGATTTTTATTCAAAAAAACTCTTTCTCGTGTTTTTCTCGCCGAAAAACAAAAAAATAACTCAAAAAAATAAAAAACAAACTTTTTTGGCGTAAACCAATACGTTTCTTGCATTTTAGATAAGGTTGGGCGGAAAAGTAATAGGTACCTTATGCAATAAATAACTCTTGTCAGGGGCATTTTGCAAGAAATTGATAATATCGTCACGATTAAATGTTGCAGACTTTCTTATTTGCTCATAACCTTTGCTGTTTCTTCTTAAAAACGCTTCCAATGCAATAAATTGTCTAATAATGTTGAGTTTGTTATGAAGTAATATCATAGATTTCAGCATAGACCATTTAGTCCACAGGGAATTTGGCGGAATACTTTTCAGACCACAAATTTAAATCCATATAATAAGTGAAATTACTATAGGTATCAGATATTATGAATGTCACATATCATTTCATGAAAGTAAGCCAATAATACTGTGCCTCCAATGGTTTCAATTTCAATTTGATTGTTGCTCAACCACCCTTGAAATCTCGTGTATTCTTTCTCATACACTTCTTTAGACTTCCCCGGGACCAGAACAGAGCGATCTTTATCGGCATTTTGAATTATTTTTAGTTTATATTGTCATTTTTAAGGAAATCCATTTTTGCAGTGAAAATTTGACGAAAGTAATAACAATTAAGCAAGTGTCAGTAATAAACAACTCCTGAGTAAACGCGAAAATTGCTAATTGTACGGATGCAACCCATTTGAAAGTGCTTTGTTAAATCGTGGAGGACACCACGGGAGTTACTAGATGCTAAGTCCCTCGGGAAAATAACATGTTTCCCTCCGGGAGTTATTATTGTAGTAACTCCCTTTAATGTATAAATATCTAAAATTAATGTACACACATAAAGGTGCGGCCACGCTTGCGAGCGATTTATCGCGAGAGATAAATCGTTCACGAGAATGTAGCGGGCAACCACTGACCTGTTAGGTCAGTGCGGGCAACAGGCATCAAGAACCTGTCCCTGTCCACGGGAAAGTCACTAAAATGTTAGTTATCGCCATGCCTCTCACACGAGAGCGTTGAATTTCCCTTATTTTGAAAGATGTTCCATTAATAGACACTTTTTTAAAACGCAAAAATAAATATGGTGTACATCCTATCATCCAGGGAAGCTAAACAAATTAGAGAGATGTTTGAAACATATTTATATGAACATAACTAATCACCTGTATTTACTTGTTTTGATGTTTCTTATTGTTGTATGAATAAAATAGTAAACTATATATTGGTGTATAACCTCAAAATTAGCCGTACCTACTACACCGCAAGAACGTCCGGATTCTGCCCATAACTTGTCTGTCGCCCTTTTATTTTTAAAATGCTTATTAGTATATACTGCCATAAAATGGGTCAACTTTGAACTTCCGAAATTGAAACACGACATCTTGTCGACCGTGATGTGTATACTTGCTGTCACAAGACAAAATGCAACAAGTCTCTAAAAAATCCAACCGAATGGAAAATTGAATAACACGCTTTAGTAGCTATGCGATTTTGTAGGTATGGACACTCCAATCAAATTCAATGATTTGAAATATGTTTTTGTCGTTCTCGATTTATTGCGATTGCTGCATATTTGAATGAAACGTACCTACTTCCGCAGACATGCACGCACTGTGTACCACAAATCACCTATGATTTTTGCTGTGTACTACTGTTTATATCGACAAGCCACACACAGTTCGATCATCAATATCTGCGTGCTTACTTATTTACCTTAATGTTACTGCTAGTCGCTGTTCAGGTAGTATCGCATTTCCCCATAGTATCTTCGTTTCTGTTTGGACCTATTCTTTGTAGTAATTAGTAAAACTGTTCACACTCATCCGATATTACTGAAAAAATTTAAGGGTATGTTGTACCAAATCTTCGTGTAGTTTGTAAAACTGTCGGTACATTAATCTTTGGCTAATAACTGGATGCACCCAATACCTGTTTCTGTGTTGCTTCCTAGATATTTCACATTATAGTAAAGCTACCACATAAGTTGTTTCTATAAAATCCATTTCAACAATAGTGCGATTTGTTGCCGGATTTGCGGCGTTCTTTCGAATTATTACGCGACTCTAAATAATCGTGCAACAACAAATCGCAACAAAATCGAAGTGCGCGCTTGGCCTAATTCATTATTTATTTTAGTCGCTTATGATTATTGATAATAATATTGAACGATAAACCACATCTTCGCAGTAAATACAAACCCATTTGTCGTTGTTTATCTGGTAGTGTAAATGAGAAACAAAATAAAAAAGAGCCTTTTGTGAACATAGGCAGGCATAAAAAATCATCATGTTACTGTATAGCTTACATAAGGAAGGTCAGTTTTCTAAAATCTTCCACAATTTGCTTACAAACTTCATTCGAGTCCAGACAATATGAGAGAAATGGTATATTTGGAAAGATTCAATGGCTAATACGTTTTTTGATTTTGATACAAGTTTAAATGTAAGTTATTGTTCATATTATATTCAATAAATATTGCTTTTTATTTAAATTTTATATTTTTTTTATTATCACCTAACAAAAAATTACAGGGTTTTATTTACAAAATAACCTTTTTGTTTGTTTTCATATATAAGTTTTTAATGCCGCTTATATATATATATATATTTTGAACACTCACTACTTATGTACTACTTACCCTTCAAAATGTTGGAATTGTTTAACTAGGCTAATATTCCTATTTGACAAGTCTCCTGTCGTTTTGCGCAACAGTTTTACATTATAATTCACCAATGCAGAATAACTCTTAACTTAAAATACATTTTGTAAGTACATAATTGATTAATTATTCAATTTAACCATCTGTTATAGGATGATGATCATTTGCTTCCACCTGATGATGATGATTGCTTAGAAAATGAGGAAGAATATGATGCACTTAATGATGAAACATTCGGTGCACTTGAAGATGTCTCTAGTCTGGATGACTGGGAACAGCAGCATGAACAGTTTGCAGAAATTGCAAAGAATTCAATACATGGCGATAGCATAGGTTAGTATTTACAACTTTCTATGAAATGAATAACATTTTAATACCTCAAAATTGTTGTTTAAGTTTTAAAAAGTCTAGAGAATATCTGGATATAAGTTAAGAAACAGTTTCTTATAATAGAAAAGAATTTATTTTTGTGTAATTGTATCTCCCAACTGATTACTCTATTTGATGTGCTGTTCTTCTGTATTAAGTCAAAAGCTGATCGATAAGTATCGAGTGCATTGTTTCCCCTTCTTCATATTGTTCTATTATATTTTCATTATGAATATATTACGAATACTAATTGTCTTTCTGTTCTGAATGCAGTATGTTTTTTACTCTTAGATTCTGTCTATTATTTTCATATATATTTTGTATACCACTGGTATAAAGCAGGTTTCACAGCTTATTTCTTTTCCTTGTAGATCCTCCCAAACTTCTGGTATCATTTTAATTCTCCAAGCTTCTGGAATAATTTCTATCCATCAAGGTTTTTTCAGTATTTGTCATATTCTCTGTTTCCTTCATCACCTAGATTTTCACTGTTTTTGAATCAATCTAATCCAAATTATTAATTTTGATATTTAATAATGCCTATTCAATTTTTTTATATCTTATTTCTTCCACCACTTTTTCTACTTAAAAAAAATGTATAATTTAGGACTAATTTGTAACCAAAAAATTAGAATTTGTACCCACTCAGTTTTTCTGAAAAACTGCTATTTGAAGTGGGGGTGCTAGCACCTTTACAAAATGAAATTTCAATAGCATAAATTTAAACTGAATTTAGGACTAATTTGTACCCAAAAGTGTTTTTTCATTATTATAATATTTTGTTTATCAAAGTTGATAATAAATTAGACCACATGTTTTATTAACTCCCAAGTAAATCATTAAAAATTTGGAAAGTATCACAAGTAACTAAGGATTATTAATTTTCGAATATAGGACTAATTTGTATCCAAACAATAATACTTTGCATCACCCGAGCAAGCGTAGCCACCATGTGAAAAGAGTGGTAGTTTGAAAGTTCCATACTGTTTTGTGCAATAATTGCTGGGAAAGCAATATTTTCACCACAAACAAATTCATGATTAGATCAAATTATTGAGTGTGTTGGGTATCTAGATATCTTGTCTATGCACGTCCCAAAACACGTTTCCGTCGCTATTATAGTATTTGTGAAGTAGCGGTTTGAAACGAACGTGTTTTTTCTCGTGCAGAGAAAACCATCTGTGACGAAAAACATGAGCAAAGTATTAATCTCAAATTTCTCATTAAATTGAAAAAAACTCTGATTGATTGCTATAAATTGTTGCAAGAGGCCTATGGGGACAATTGTCTATCCCGTGCGCGTGTTTTTGAGTGGTTTAAGCGCTTTAGTGAGGGCCGAGAGAGTACTGAAGTTGACCAGCGCCCAGGTCTCCCTGTGACTGTTTCAACTCCGAAAACAGTGACCAAAATCAACCAAATTGGGCGTGCGGATCGTCGAATAAGCATTCGGATGATTGCCGAGGCTGTAAACGCCGATAAAGAAACGGTTAGAAAAATTTTACACGAGGAATTACACATGACAAAAGTCTGTGCGAAGTTTGTGCCAAAAAATCTGACTCCTGGCCAAAAGCTCTTGCGTCAACGGGTCTACTCAGATTTGAAAGGCTAGAAGAAGATCCCGGACTGATGAAAAACGTTATTACTTGCGACGAAACGTGGATTTTTCAATACGATGCAAAGCGACAATCGATGCATTGGAAGACGCCTGAATCACCCAGAATAAAAAAAGCTAGGATGTCAAATCAAAATTCATGGCAATGTTGATCGTCTTTTTTGGTATTAACGGTATCGTGATGACTGAATGGGTTCCAGAGGGTCAGACTGTCAACCAGACTTACTATTTGTCAGTTTTGGCAATACTGCGAGAACGAGTTCGTAAAAAACAGCCCGAGTTGTGGAAGAACAACTTGTGGATTTGCACCAGGCAACGCACCTGCCCATAACGCGCTATCTGTGAAGCAGTATTTGGCCTGTAAGCACACTCCAGTGCTCGAACACCCACCGTACTCACCAGATTTGGCACCATGCGACTTTTTTTTTGTTTCCGAAGATAAAATCTGCTTTGAAAGGGACCCGATTTGAGTCAATAGAAGCGGTAAAGCAAAAAACGGTAGAGCTCCTAAAGGCCCTCACCAATGAATATTTCCAGCACTGCTTCGATCAATGGAAAAAATGTATGGAAAGGTGTGTGGCGTATATTCAAGGGGAACATTCGAATGTAGAATATATATATTTATATATTATATATAGCACTACAGGCCTATCTGGCCCTCGGCTTCGAGATCTTTCACTCTCTCTCTCCATTTGTTTCTATTCCTCGCCTCCTTTTGCCAGTCCCTTACTCCTACTGATCTCAGGTCTCTCCTAACCTCCTCCAACCATTTCTTCTTTGGTCTTCCTCTTCTCTTTTTACCACCTTCTCCCCCTTTCAGCACTCGTTTTACCCATCTATCTGCTGTCATTCTACCTATATGTCCTAACCATCTCGCTCTCTGTGCTTTAATTATATGGGTTATACTTGGGTGATTATACAAATCTGATAATTCTCTGTTTGTTCTTCTTCTGTATATTCCATTTTCTTTTATTCCACCATAAATCTTTCTGAGCATTTTACGTTCCCATATCTCTAGTTTACTTTGCTCTTTTTTGTTCATTGTCCAGGTTTCACAAGCGTAGGTAACTGACGGTCTTATTATTGTTTGGTACATTCTTATTTTTGCTGTTCGTGATATGTCTTTTGAGTTAAACATCTGTGATACCATTCCTGCTGCTTTACTGCCTTTTGTTAACCTTTTTTCTATTTCCCTTTCTTCGTCTCCTTTATTTGTGATAGTGACTCCCAAATATTCGATTTGTTCCACTTTTTCTATTTTGTAGCTTTTATTTCCATTACAATTTATAATAATATCGGTTTTTTCATTATCCTTCATTACCATGTATTTTGTCACTAGACCATATTCTCTTGCCTTCTCTTCTAGTTGCTTAAATACGTTTAGCAGTTCTTTCCTGGATCTTGGCATAAGTACTGTCGTCCGCATATGCTAGACACTGATGTTTATTCCCATAAATTAAACCTCGGGTTTTTATACCACTTTCTCTTAGTATAATTTCCTGAACTAGGTTAAAGAGGGTTGTGGATAATGGGTCTCCTTGTCTCAGACCTTTCTCTATCTTGAATTCGTTAGAAGTACTGCCGTCCTGAATTACTTTGCTCTCGGTTTTTCGTATGGTCATTTCCACTAGTCTTTTAACTTTCTCATTGCCTCACACATTTTTTTTCTTTTGATAGTATCATAGGCCTGTCTGTAATCGATGAATAGCATATGCAGACTTAAATTTTGTTCGTAAGCATTCTCCTAAGTTGTTTCATAATGAAAATTTGGTCTATTGTCGATCTACCTGCTTTAAAACCGCCTTGGTATTCTCCTACATTTTCATTGTGGTATTTGTCTAATCGATTTTTAAGTATTTTTGCCAGTACTTTGTATGTTACATTTAAAAGTGCTATTCCGCGGTAGTTATCGCTTTCTTCCTTAGGATCTTTTTGTGGATTGGAATTATTAATGCCTTGTTCCAATTTTTAGGGATTTTTTCTTCTCCCCATACTTGTTTCAACAACTGCCATATTCTCTACGTTAATTGTTCGCCTCCATATTTTAAAATTTCTATTGGAATATTGTTTTCTCCTGCACTCTTATTCTTCTTCATATGTTTTAAGCATTCTGTCACCTCCAGTTTTTTTGGGACCGTTATGGCTAGATCTTCCTCATCACAATTTTCTTCCTCCATTTCATTATCATTTTCGCCTAGTTCTTCCTCACCATCATTTAGTAATTCCTCAAAATACTGTGCAAATCTATTTATTTTTTCTTCCCTATCACCTATTAGATATCCTTCTATGCTTTTCAAAAAATAAGGTGCTTTCTGGTTGGGGCCTTTCCCTTCTCTTATTTCATGAAAAAAATTTCTCACTTCTTTATTTTTATCAGCATCTTCAATTTTTATTAATTCCCTTTCAAAGTAATTTCTTTTGTTCTTTCTGCATATTTGTTTAACTTCTTTCCTTGCTTTTTTATACTCTAGTCTATTTTCTTCACTGTTTTCTTTTAATAGTCTTTGTCTGATTTTATTTTTTTTCCAACGCCTGTTTACATTGTTTATGTTTTTTTCTTTCCTTGGGGCTCTCTAGTATCCTATTTGTTACATCTCTCATTACAGTTTCTATTTGTGACCATTCTTCTTCTAGTTGCTCGACGCAAGGTCTTAAATTTAATTCTCTATTGATTTCTTGTTGGAAGTGATTTACTTTGGTCTCGTCCTTCAATTTTTCTAAATCGTATTTTTTCCGTTTTTTGTTCAAATCTAGGTGGCTTATCTTGATTCAGTTTTGTAATTACTAAAAAGTTGTCACTATCCGCATCAGCTCCTCTATAACTTCGTACATCTGTTACCCTTTTCAAGTGCTTCATTTCTATTAAGACGTGATCTATTTGGTGATAACCAGGTTTCCTTGTGGATGTTCTTATGGTCAAATGACGTACTTACGATTTTCATTTTATTTTCTAAAGCAAATTCTTGCTTGCCATTATCATTACTGAGTGCGTGTCTACTTTTTCCTCCCATTACTTTTATATACTCTTCCTCTTGTCCGACCTTTGCATTCATATCCCCTATTACACATTTAACATCAAATTTCGGTATTTTATTGACTGCTTGTTCCAGTTCTTCATAGAACTTTGCTTTCGTGTCTTCATCTTTATCCTCAGAAGGGGCATGCGCATTAACTAATATTGTTTTCCTGTGTTTTCCTTTGATTCTTATTCTACATAGTCTATCTGATACTCCCTCAAAATCTATAATATTTGCTTTAAGTTGACTGCTTACTATAAACCCTGTACCCAGCATTCTATTATCTACTCAACTATTAAAGAACATATCATCGTCTATCTCTGTAATTACTTTCCCTTTTTGTTTAGTTTCTTGTATTGCTAACACATCTAATTTGTATTTTTGCATTTCATTGATCAAGTGTTTTATGGCTCCCTCCTCAAATGTACCTCTCACGTTCCATGTTCCTATTCTCATTCCATATTGTTTCTCTTTTTGTTTTCGTTTAACGCCGGAGTTTACCTTAAGTTGTTGCTTTTCTGTAATCATTTTATTTGTACTGTTCTTCATCTTTTGCATTTCCTTGTCCATTTCCATTGCCTGGTCTACTTTATTTTCCTCTGCCTCTGAGCTTATGCTTGTCACCTCTGGTTTTTTGTCGATATGTTCTGTTTTGTTTTTTCCAACTTCTCTTCCTCCGTGTTCCATCTCCATTCCTCTGTTTCTATGTACATCTTTCTGAGCCCAATTTTCACTCGTTTTCCTTTATCCCTTTCTTGTATTGCTTTCATTCTGATATTTTTTTGAATTCCTCTATCCTTCTTCGACAAGTCATCCTGGATGAACAATCTCTCTTCAGTTTTAAATCTCAATTTTTGTTTATTGAGCATCACCTTCCTTTTCTCTTCTTGGTTTGCCAGTCTTACTAAGCATGTCTTTTCTCCTAACTTTACTGAGCTTTCTACCGCTGTCTTTATTTGTAATTCTTTTTCTAGGAATTTTTCCATTTTATTTCGTAGTTCTTCTGGATTATTTGTCTCTATTCCTACTCCCTGAACCACTATATTGTTTTTTATTTTTTCGCTTTCCAGTCGTTCCAATTTGTGGTCCATATTGGTTATTGTTTTCTTCATTTTTTCATTTTCTTTCATCAGTTTTTCATTTTCTTCCCTCAGTTGTTTCATTTCTTCTCTGTACTCCTTTTGCTCCTCTCGTGTTTTTTAATCTCCATGCTCATTTCCTCCATTTTGTCTCCTATTTTTTCCATCATATTCATCATTTTTTCTATATCACTTCCTATTTTTGTCGGCGATCTCCCTATTTTCTTACCTTTTTTGGAAATATCTTCATCCGTATCATAGTCATCCTCTATGTCGCTCTTCCTCTTTTTGCCATATTCATTATCACTCATTTCTTTCTATTTTGGATTTAATCGCCTCAATATTAGAAAATTTTACGTCTGTCCCTGTCTTAAGTATATCGTTCGACACAAGGAAATTCCAGTTGTTGGATTTTATCAATAAACTTGTTCTTATCGCTAAACACACTGAACAAAATGTAGAATAGTTTTTATAATAAAACCCTTTTTCATAACCAATCTCGTTATTTAATAGCCAGACCGTTTCTAAATTATTCCACCTTATAATAAGGTAATTAAAAAAAAATTGTCAATTGTTTCAATATCATAAAATATCATCATCAGAATAATAATGAAACAACTGTCAAATTTTTTAAAATTTTCTTATAAGATGGAATTATTGAAAAACATTCATTTATAACATAACAAAATAACAGTTCTATTTGTGAGGTCAGCTTTCAGTACAATATATTATTTAAATGAAACTAGGTAAATAATTACTGATTAATTTTATCCTAATTAAACATTATCATTTATTGTCAGTACATGTAGAAACTATAATTAACATCCAGTCATGCTCTAATTGGACATTCGCTACCTGGAATCACTGATTTGAAATGTTTTTTTTGCAACCTCCCAATGTGCCTCGAATGCTTTCAGAAACATCTAGAAACTTTTTCTTTTGAATAAGCTATTATTTATTTATTATTTTTTCTGATGAATTCAGTTGGAATAGCTTGTTCTGTTATTTGTTGTTGTTTCTATATAAGAATATAATTTCACTTATTTTTTCTTTGAACAAGTTTAGTTTATATCATTATTTTTTTTGTTGAATTCAATTGGAATTAATTGTTCACTTTATTTGTTGTCATTTTCAAAATATCAAATTATAATTGAATTTATGTTTGTACAATATTTCAATTTAATTTCATTTATTTTTGTAATAAAATATGTCAAAATACCAATATATATATATATATATATATATATATATATATATATATATATATATATATATATATATATATTTTTTAGCCCTCAGTCCAAGGCAAGTTTTGTTATCTCCTGAGATCACTAAATACGATCATAGGATTAAGTGTTATATTACTAAGTACTATATATTGCAAGCAGTGCTTAGGAAAATTTATAAAATAATATATTTCATGTATTGGCAGTGTTTCACTCTAATACACTCCAGAACAACACCATTGTATTTTTCCTTTTCGTACAGATAATATAATAATTATAGTAGACTAGAAAAATTTATTATGTCAATTAAGATTAAAACTAATTGAACATAAAAATTGTACGTAAATAAGAATCCGATCTGTTCAAAATTATACAAAGCGAACAGATAATTAAGTATTGAAGCGATATTGTTGGTATGCCCGAATGCATCACTAAGGACTTGCATTTTTATTTTTATGGTGTATGACCTGTATTTTCTTGCTTTCAATTAAACAGTGTTTTGCTTGTTATATTTATGTAAAAATATGTATTATAATCTAAAAATAATACAGTGCTCAGTCTGTCGTATTACAAATTCATTTCTTTTTCTTCCAGAAAAATCCGTGTCACAGTTGGTCCTTCATGAACATGAAGACCGTGTATCACTGTCTAGTTCTGTTTGGTCATATACTCCTTTGGCAAAGAATGGAGATGTCTATAATGGCTCAGTGTTATCTTCTTCTACAACATTTGTAAGTTTATTTAACATGTTCATAGATATATTTTTGAATTTGTTTGTGCAACAAATGTTATATAATATAGAGAGAGTTATTAAATTTTCAAACAAAAATTTATGAAAAGAATTTCATTTTAATAAACATTCAAAATAAGAATACAATGTATATATAAATATATAAAAAAAATTTGCAGATAAAACCAAATAAGACATTGGTTCCGAATGAAAATATACAATTTAAAAACTAGTAATACAAAAATTATTAAACTTAAAGGTTGGATTTTGTGTCATCTTGTTCATAGAAGAGACCATATGTTTCTCCACTGACTGAATATTTCCACGATATTAATAGCACCCTTGAATCGTTATATTCGTGCCACTGTCCCGTGTAGGGATGTCGGCAATATGCTGTGTAGTGACCATTGTAAGTGGTTCCACTGTGATTTGATATAACGTAGAGGTTGTACATTATTACCACATTATCATAAAGATGTGTGATAAGTATTGCCATTAATCGGATAAACATAAACAAAAAAATAAAACATTCCATAGCAGATGGTCAAAATGTACACCTACAGCTTGGGTACATGCATCTGCTGTATATCTAATAGAATGCTAAATACGTTCAGAAATGTCAGAAGTATTGCTTATAATATTACAGCCTAGTTTGAAGTGATTTTGAAGATTTTGCAAGTTTAGGATTCCAAGCATCCCCACTTACAAAAATACAAAGGATTGTGTTTAGATGAACTTGATTGTAATGAGTGTAGAGATATTTGGCTTATTCAAAGATCTGGAAAACGTTATTCAAAACTCCTATATGATCACTGCAAAATTTCTAGGAGCATAAACCACATATGTCTTCTAATTATGGAAGTTCATGATATGGATACAATATATTTTCTATGGAATATTTTGTAACTTGTTGGGAAATTTTTCCGGTACTTATTTCTGGATGTTCGTCAATAATTATTTCAGTCATAATAGTCAAAAGAGTTAACGTAGCCATAATTCTCATAGAATTCAAAATTAGTGTAGTTGTTAAATACGTCATTACAAATGAAATGCAAAAATCCCCTTTCATCTTACTTTTAAAAAAAATTCTGTTCAGATACTTTTTTTGAATACTTGCATCAATTAAAGTATTCATTCCATGATCAACAAGAATTTCAAATGTTTACTACAAAGCAAATTTTTGACATTTTGTTAAGATTGGTGATCGTCTCGAATTGAAATTAAAAATATTAGCAATGAACATTTCTGAAATGGTAAATACTAATAGTAGTCTTTCTTACTTAGTTACTCAATCCTTACAGGTATGTACCCTTACAGGTATGAGTTGTTTAGTGGTAGGTTGGTATTCTTCTCCAGCTCTCTCTTTTTCTCTCTCTCTTTCTTTCTCTCTCTTTCTCTCTCTCGCTCTCTCTCCGCTAATTTCTGTCCTGTGTTAGCCTTTTTATCCCTAACCATGCTCTTCCTCTGGACTTCTTCTTGTATGTTCAAATACATGTTCTACAATTCTTTTTTTCCACCATTTGTTGTAGGTGGCCGAACCATCTCAGTGGTCTTTCTTAAATTTTGGTCTATTGGTCTTAACTATTTGTTGCGTTCCTAATTTTATCTCTTTTGGTAGTATTTTCTATTTTCTTTACAAATCTCATCTCCTTTGTATTTAGTTTTAGTTTATCTCGCATTGTCCACGTTTCTGCGCCGTATGTAAGTATCGGTATTACTACTTTTTCATAAACTTTTGGTTTTAATTTCTTTGGGTACCTCTCTTTCGCAATGAATGTATTTTTTAATACTATTAAACAATCTTCTTCCTGCTGTTCTTCTATACTGTATTTCCACCTCTAATTTCCCATCTTGTGATATAAGTGAACCTAAATATTTAACCTTTGGACTTGTTGTATGTTTTCCTCTTCCGTATGTATTGTATGCTCTTGACATTTCTTCCCTATTATCATGGTATTTGGTTTTTGTTTGTTTATCCTCATATTAATCTTTCGTAGCGCCTTCTTGAATTTCCCCAGATTTTCTTTCAAAATTTTGTTATTTTTACCTACAACTACCATGTCATCCGCATAGCAGAGTTCTGATGTTAGTACCTATTTAATTTTCAAGTGTTCTACTTCATTCTTTTCAACTTTTTTCTTTGCTTCATCTATTACCAATGTGAACAATAGTGGGCTCAAGATACATCCCTGTGTTACCCCTAATATGGTTTCAAATGGTTCTGATTTCTCTTGCTTAACCCCTACATTATTATGAATATGCTTATATAGGCAATGTATTCCTTTTATTACAGTTTCAGACACTCTTTTATTCCTTAGAGTTCTCCATATATCCTCTCGTTTTACCTAGTCAAAGGCTTTTGTCAGCTCTTATAGCTTTTTCTCCTAGTTGTCAGTCAGTTGTCATAAACATCGCGTTGATGTGATGATGAAAGTTTAAGTACTCCCTCCGTCTCTCCATGACTTTAAAATTAATAATGTATTCTGTTTTTAATAATAATAATAATTAGTGTACTTTATTGGGTCACCCAATAGGCCATCGACCGAGGTCCTTCAGTCTGTTACAATATATTACATGGTGGTTTGTATAATTATTAGATAATAGTATTGAATTAAAAATATATGTACAGAGGAAAAAAAACAAAAAAAAACTGGTATGTGGTCTTCTTATTCCTTAAATTTTGAAATTTTCAGTGTGCTCCCATATGGTATTGAGTGGGTATTTTCTGTGTGGCCTTTTTTCTTGATTCCTGTTCGTACAGAACCGGCTTAGTACCTCTAGGTTGTGTTCTTTATGTGCAAACTTTTCAGAGAGGTTGTGTATGCGTTGATATATGGGGACAATTCCTGTTGTTTGGTACAGTAGGTTATTGGGTGGGTTGTGCAGAGGATTTCTGGGGTGTCTTATCTTCGTTACGGTTCTCAAGGAAGTGGTTTCTGCAGTTTGAAGTGTCTTGATGGTAAGAGTCTTCGCAGTAAGGTATATTGGGTGTCAGTATTCTAGGATAGGTCGGCATATTGAACTATAAATATGTGCAGCTGTTTTCTTACTTATCCCTGAATTCTTGAATGTTAAACTCCGAAAGTGTTTGCTCCTACTTTTACATTTCCTCTTTATGTTGTTAGCATGTTGTTTAAAGTTCAATTCGTGGTCTATGCTACCCCCAGATACCTTGCATAGTTTACGCAGTGAATATTTAATTTAGGTGAGTTTGGTGAATTAATGTGGTTAAATATTATATATTGTGACTTGTCTGGATTAACTTTCAGCCTCCATTTGTTGAACTAGATCAGGGTCCTGTCTAACAATACTTGTAGATTTTCAATGGTTTTCGAGAGGTTGAGTCTTGTTGATGACTGTAGTTATATATGTCGTGACAGTAAACATTATATAGAAGAGGAGACAATGGCGATCCTTGTGGAACTCCTTGTTCGTTGTGGAATGTTGCCGAGTATTGGTCGTTGATTTTGACTTGCAGAGTTCTGTTCTTAAGATAGTCTTTCAGGAGCAGGATCAAATATCGAGGACAATGTAGTGTCATTAGTTTGTAGAGTAGTCCTTTGTGCTAAATACTATCAAATGCCTTGCTTATATCAAGAAATAGGGCTGCAGAGTGGTTTCCCATTAGTTGGTTAGCTTGAATGTTGAATGTTAAAATGGTTACTCGGTGAATGGTAGAAGTTTGATGTTTATAGCCGAATTGGTAATCAGGAATTTTGTGTCCCGATTTCATTTTGTAACAGATATTTCATGATGTTTTCGAGTTGCTTTCCCAAAACTGAAAAAAGACTGGTAGCACAGTGGTTTTTTGCTCTATTATGGTTCATATTAGGTTTAGGAATGGTGATAATGCTTCCACTCACTAGGAAATTGTACTCGTATATTTTGATGAGATATATGTGTATCTTTTCACTCAGTTTTCGTAATAGATCTTTAGTAATGTGGTCATGTCCTGGAGCAGTACTCTTTCCTTTGCTTAATATTTCAAAATACACATCTTCCAGATTTCCAGACTTTCTTAAAACTAGCGTGATAGTTCCAATTCATAAGGGGGGATATGGTGGGGATCCATCTAATTTTAGGCCGATATCTCTGATTCCAACATTGGCAAAAATAATTGAAAAACTTGTAAAACATCGACTAACAGAATTTTTAGAAATAAATAGTATAATTGATAGCAGTCAATTTGGGTTTCAGAAAGGTAAAAATACATCTGATGCCATATTTACCAGTCTAGAAAATATATATAAAATTATTAACTCTGGTATACCGGTCGCAGCAATTTTCTGTGATTTGACAAAAGCTTTTGACTGTGTTAAACATGAATTACTGCTGAGAAAATTAAATCATTATGGGATTAGGGATGTTGGTCTTGGATGGATGAACTCGTATCTATCTGGACGTAAGCAATTTGTTAGAACACCACATTCAAATTCAAATGTCAGATTTGGTAAATGGGGAGTTCCACAGGGTTCAGTATTGGGTCCAATCTTGTTTCTTCTCTATGTCAATGACCTTACAAATTTAAATATTCATGGTAATTTTACTATGTTTGCCGATGATACCACATTAACTTGGCATGAGTCCAATGAACAGAGGCTTCATAACATTGTATCCAGTGACTTACAAACGGTTAAGGAATGGTGTAGTGCAAACTACCTAACACTAAATATAAGTAAAACAAAAATAATGACATTTAAATGCAGATTACCACCTGTTCAACTTGGAAATGACACTGTGGAGAGTGTTGAAGAAGCAAAATTTTTAGGACTCAACATTGATAGTAACCTGACGTTTAAAGGACACATTAATATCTTAAAAAAGAACATATCCTCAGGCTGTTACGCTGCTAGATCTCATATGAGTTGGGATTCTCGGTAGCTAAAGATGTATATTACGCTTTAGTGGAATCGCACTTAAGGTATTCCTTACAATTTTGGGGCTCTTGTAATGGGGAACTATTCAAAAGTATTTTTTTATTGCAGAAACGAGCTATACGATTCTTATGTAAAATAAATAAAAGAACTTCATGTAAAACATATTTCGTGAAACATAAAATACTGACTCTTACATCACTCTATGTACTGGAAGTAACATCCCTCATTCATAAGAACAAAGAGCAGTATATTACAGAGAGTCATTATAATACAAGACAAAGTGGCAATCTGTCGATACTTATACCTAAAACTTCCTTGGTGAAAGCCTCATTTATTTACAATGGAGTCAAATTATATAATTTGTTGGCAGCATATATAAAGAATATAGAGCATTTAAATAAATTTCGGCAAGTAATGAAAGAAAAGTTGTTAGACGAGGCGTACTATAATTTAAATGAATGTTTTTCTCATATGCATTCTCTATAATATTATTCTTGTCAACAGTGTATATAAACAAGTAAAGAAAATGAAATTAAAATATTTTAGAGTGCTTTTAATTATTGTATTATAATTTGGTTATTTATTGACAATACATATAAGTTATGTTGTATGTATATAATATGTAAAATTTGTGTGTGAATGTATTTTTTTTATATCTTTTATCTAGTAATGTTTAATGATTTATTGGTAAATTAATTTTTAACTTATTAACTTATTTTACAAAGTGTTTGTCAATAAGACTTGTTCTTTGACAATAAACATATATTCTCTCTCTCTCTCTCTCTCTCTCTCTCTCTATATATATATATATATATATATATATATTACTGCTGTATGCTCCACGTTCCACTTCAAAGTATTCATCATACCACTGTCCGATTTCATCATATATTTGTTGGTCATATTGGGGTTCATGGTTTTCTCTGAACGTTTCCTTGTAGTAATTTGCAAATACCTCTGCTTTTTCTTCATCGGTGGCATACACAATGTTGTTTTCTTCAATTGGCTGTGATTTTAAAATTCCTTTGTAGTTTGTTAGTTTTCTAAGTTGTTGCCAGTAATCTTACCTTTGATTGCGTTTATTTCATTACATACTGTAGCCCATTTGTGTTCTTTGTCTTGTCTAATTAGGGCTTGTACATTTTTGTTTTAATTGTTTAGTTGCGTTTTTGCCTCAATATTGGGATCTCTCAGGTAATCCCTATGCATTTTTCTTTTGTTTTTTATCATTTTGATAATGTATGGTGGTAGTTCGTGGATGTAGTGTTTCATTTTCAGGTCTGGGCTGTTTTCTATTTTGAGTGATGTTATTGTGGTGTTGAATTGTTCAATTTTTCCTCTATCATTCGGATCGTCCTCTATATGATCAATGTACTCCTCCAACTTTTCGTTAAGTTTGTCTATATCACACTTCTTGATGTTCTTTTTTATTATTTCTTGCTCTATAATTCGTCTTTGTAGGTCGATGGTTTTATTTACATGTTTCTTATAATATACATATAAAGAATTTTATTAATATCTAATTCGATTCGGTTTAAAAACAAATTCTTAATAGTCACTACGTAAATATTATGGTTGACATAAATTTTACTTACAGTCAGAGTTTGTTTATTACAAAAAAAGTTAACACCCTATACCACATTAACGACAAGACACATTATAAGAACTAAAATAATTAATTTTGAAGGACATTGTAGACATTATCAATATTTTGGAACAAAAATATAATAAGTCTTAAAAATGATCTGTTTTAGATTGATTCCCGTGACAATATTCCTACAAACCTTGATAATGTATTATCAACACCGATATTGCCTGCACAACCCAAGAAAATTTGCACCGTAGAAGAATTGGAAAAAAGTCTTATCAATTCTAGTAAAAATGCTGCAAATACTCCAATTCCAGCCCATACCTTAGCTCCCCCAGTAAATCAACCGCAGCAATTACCTAGGCCACTATTACCTATACCTAACCAGCATCAGCCACATGGTTTCCATCCGATATTACAGGTATGTAAAAAACATTATCATTTATTTCAAGTTTGAAAAATCTAATTATTGTCACACAACGTGGTATAGATCAAAAAGTAGGCTTATGTTCATCTATATATTTAAATGAAAAATACCAACATAGTGACAACTCAAATGATGCCATTATCTAGACTAATTTTTTTGAATTTTACTAGTGGTGAATTTGAAGTAATTCTTAGGATGTCTATATAAATTATGATTATATTACATCTTTTCACAATCACATCCATCATCTTTCGGAATATGTCTTCTTAATGTTAATAATAATAATAAGAATAGCATTTATTGCCCAACAGATCTTACAATCCCTTTAAAGGGCAATACATACATGTGTGTTCATATTTATATAAAAGTAGACAAATGAAAACGATAAAAACAGTGATACGAGTGACATAAATGATACAAAAACAAAACATAAGCAAAATTAAATCATTACTACTACTTGCTACAAGTTTAATGTGGTTTAAACTATGAAAAAACAAATCGCACTCTTTACAAACCTTATTAAAATTATTGCACATATTGAATACAGGTGATCTCAGTAAGAGATTAGTTCTCGCATTGTTATTATAAAACATTAGATTTTGCTTATTATTAAATTGAGGCACGTTCAAATTTACCAGCTCCAGCAAACGTGGACAGTCAATAAGATAATGTACAAGTTTGAAGACACATGACAGAGCAGCAAGAAACCTTCTGAACTCAAGACTCTCAAAATTGAATCTGTCAAGTCAAAGATCATATTGAAAACCTCGTTGTGGGTAGGTACCATCTTGAAAGCCAAGTACTTAAGAAACCCTCTTCACAAATTTTCAATACAGGATACATGGACGCTGTAATGAGGACTCCATACATTAGAGCAATATTCATGTTTAGATTTAATATAAGAAAAGTATAATGTCTTTAAACAAAGGAAGTTGGTGAAACCTTTACAATTTCTTACAATGAGTCCATACATCAAATTTGCCTCGATACTTTCAAGTGAATATGCTCAATAAAACTTGCCCTGGAATCAAAAACAACATACAGATCTTTAATACAGTAATTTTTATCTAAGATGGTATCATTTAAAGAATAGGAATACCTAATATAACATTTCTT
The DNA here is from genome assembly GCA_963921935.1 of Galeruca laticollis. Classification (NCBI taxonomy): domain Eukaryota; kingdom Metazoa; phylum Arthropoda; class Insecta; order Coleoptera; family Chrysomelidae; genus Galeruca; species Galeruca laticollis. The sequence continues at coordinate 70,046,416 of OY998177.1, forward strand.
CCTTGTGAAAGTCACAGTACTACATTTCAATACATTCAAGGATAAATTGTTGCAAACACACCAATTACATAGTCATGCAAGTCAGATATTGACAAGTAAATCTTTAAATCATCTGCATAAAACTGGTTATTGGTATCTATCTATACTTTGTGCCAAATCATTTATAAATAACGTGAATAACAATGGTCCCGAGGAACCTTGCGGCACACCTGAATTTGACATGTAATTTATGCTTTGGAAACTGTTGTAATAAAAAAATGTTGCCTATGACAAATGTAAGTGTTGTGGACAAGTTTATTGTCTCTTACAATCTACCTTTTCAAGTCAATTTTATCTATTTGGGGAATAGTCCATAATATTCTTTATAGCATTTGACTAGATCTTTCTTGTGCCAGGTGGCCAAATAAGAATGCAATGTGCTGTATCTTGAAAATTATTTGTTGTTGAGATTCCCAAGATGCTCTCCAAGGGGTGCAACTGCCATCTTAAACTTTTTTCACTGAAATCCACCTAGTAAATGTATCAAAAAAATATGTTTTTAAGGCTACGCAATATTCGAGTAATTTTTGTACAGCGCTTTTTAGAATGAAGTGGAAGCGATTCAATATTTTTTTTAAATAAACAGCTATAACTCCTAAACGACTGAACAGATTTTAATAAACTTGGTTTCATTGCAATAAGCATTTATTGTTCCGCCAAACATATCTTGCCTGTGACATGTCTAATTGTTGTTGATGCTGCTAGAGCTAATTTTTTGATATGATAACAGAACATTGTAAAGTTCTCTAAAAAATTCAATGCAATAGTATGAGTTTTTTTCATAAAAACTTTTTGGGGTAAACCAATACTTTTCTCGCATATTAGATAGGTTGGGCGGAAAAGTAATAGTTGCATTCTTGGCAAACCTGAAAAAAATTAAAAGTTGTAAACTACAATTAAACAGCTGTTCAAAAGTTAAAGATATTAATTAAATTTGATTGTAAAAGTTAGAACAAAAAAAAAATTAATGGCATTTCTTAAAAGGGTATATAATTATTAACTGTTAAATACCATCTTATCTTAGAATACTGAAAATTATAAATTGCTAAGATAGAATAATAGAACAAAACAATTTAATAAAATCATTCCGGTGTAGACTATTGAGCTGTTCGGACGTGTTGTGACTGTGCGCTCTTGAATCCACTGGTGTTCATTCAGTTTAAATAAAGTTATTTACCTAAATTCAGTTATAGTGTTACCTTACTGTAAGTACCTCTTTTTTTTTACCTATTTGTGGGTGCCAGCCCCGGGCCGATGTCCGGAGGCCGGTAGAGAAGGAGCGGGAAGGACCCGCCGTTGGTTATTGTAAACGATGACATGAATTCCGATGGGAAAACGACCAATGATACACATATAAATTAACCAATTAATCCAACATCTATTGTTTCCGACAGTGAAAGTAATGATAAGGTTCAGGCAAAAAATAACAATGATAACGTTAATAGACATAGACGCTTACCTATCAATATTTCAAATCGCTTCAGGAACTGCGATACAGGGCCGTACCATATTTTTGTTGAACATTTGGAATTAAATATTGGTCGCTTGCATCCAATGAAATTAGGAGAAAAGTTAGTTAATCTCGGGGAATACGAGAAGTTTATCTCTGAAATCAGTACTGTCGGGAGGAATCGCATAAAAATAGAATTAACGTCAGGTAGTATCGCTAATAAATTGGTAGAAGATGCTTTTTTTAAGAAAAATAATCTAATTGCTTACATCCCGAGTCATCTAACGGAGAAACGTGGTATAGTCCGTTATGTTGATACATCTCTGGGTGAAGACACTCTCACGAAAATCATTAACTCGCCTGTCCCCAATAAAAAGGTTCATCGTATGACCAGATTAATTCAAAAAGAGGATACTTCAGTACGCGTTCCGCGTCAAATGATAATAGTTACATTTGTAGGGAAAGTCATCCCTCAATATATTGTTATTAATAAAGTTAGATGTCCAGTGGACGTCTACGTCAATCCAGTCATGCAATGCTTCCGTTGTTTGCGATATGGCCACTCTGCATCACAGTGTAAAGGTAAAACGAAGTGTAGAAAATGTGGGAATGAGAAAGAAGCTGATTGTCCTTCTTGTGATATTTATTGTAAAAATAACAACCACAACTCCACTTTTAAAGAATGTCCCGAGTACAGAAAACAGGCTAGGACTAAAGAAGCCATGGCTAATCTTAACATTTCTTTTCAGGAAGCCGAAAAAATCATTAATAATCCTGGCTACTCTAGTATTATACAAAAAAATAGGTTCGCACCTTTAACCGACTCTGATGCTGAATTTCCCCCCTTGAGGATGCCATCCTCCCAACCAATGCTAAAAACGTCATCTGTGGAAACAAACCGTTTCTCACTCAGCCAACCTTCCGCCTCCTCAAGACCCCTTACCAAAAAAAGGAAAACTAGTAATACCTCTATTAATTCTCCACCAATTCAAAGAGAATTTAAAACTAGTTTCTGTGCCGGTCCTGTTTTTCAATTCGGTAGCAAGAAATGTGATAATGAGTTCGAAATATTTATGAATCAACTTAGTAATGCCTTAAAAAAACTAGTCCATCAATATCTAAATGAACCTACCGGCAAGTCAAACTGGTCTAATTTTAACGAAATTGAATTTGAGAATGAATGTAAAAATATTGTTGAAAATATTTTATCATCTAAGGGATAAAAAAAAATAAACAAACAAACCAAAATGTCTAATAATAATTACTTAAAAATTATTCAATGGAACGCAAGATCTTTAAAATCTAAAAAACATTCTCTCTATGAAATATTTAAAGAAGAAAATTTTGATATTGGTATTTTCGCCGAAACTTGGTTCAAGCCCTCCGATACTTTTAAATTCGCTAAATTTAATAGTGTGTCTGTCAGTCGAAATAATGGTTATCTTCATTTGCAACAAAATTAAGTACGAAATCATACAATTTATTACTAATTTTAACAGAAAAATCGAAGTTTGTGGTATCAATGTTAGCATTAATAATAAAAAGTTATCTATAGTTAGCCTCTATAGGCCTTCAGATGTTAAAGCAACTGCCCGAGACTATCTACATATTTTTAACCAGATCAAACATGATTGTATAATAGGTGGGGACTTTAATGCACATCATGGTATGTGGGGATCTCCTGTTTGCTCAAAAGATGGATTGATTCTAGTAGATGCCTTAGACTATTTCTCTAACCTCTCTATTGTAAACGATGGCTCGGCTACCAGAGTTTCTCGCCCCGGGCAATCCAAGTCTGCTGTAGATGTCACAATTTTATCTTCTAAACTATGCTCTGCATTTAGCTGGACAGTTTCCCCAGATACATATGGCTCGGACCACTATTTAATAAGGATTAAATTGAATGATTTGCAAATAGGTGACACTTTCATCACTCCACTCTGTAAATGGTCTATGAAACAGGCAGATTGGCCCCTATTTAAACTGGAAGTAGAAAAGTAATTCTCCATTTTACCAAAGTTTAGCGACACTAACTCAATGTGCAATTTCTTTAATTATCAAATCACCCTTGCAGCCAACAAAGCTTGCAAAATCTTACAATCGTTTTATACCAAAAATCCTCAATCCCCCTATTGGTGGGATGACGAATGCCTGCTATTATCTAATTCTAGAAGATATGCTTGTAAAAATTATAAAACCAATATGACCCTTGCCAATTTTATTGAATATCAGAGATCAAATGCCATCTGTAAACAAACATTTAAAAAAAAGCAAAGAAAAACTGGGCAGATTTTTGTTCGAACTTGAACAGACAGAAAAATCTCTCAATTATTTGGCAAAGAATCAATAAAACTCAACAAAATAAAAATACGTATGTCTATCATGAAACAGTCTTAGATTTGTTCGATAAAATAGCTCCCGATTATGTAACTCCTGAAATTAGTCAACCTGCTGTAGACAAAGAACCTCACTTCTTGCTGTCCCCTATCACTGTCATGGAAATTGTAGCCAATATTAACACTTCTAAAAAATCTGCTCCTGGCATAAGTGGAATCAATTATCTTATGTTAGCCCACTTGCCTGGAGTTGCTCTGGATTTTCTTTGCAGGATCTTTAACAATATTTTAAAAAAAGGAGATAACTGTGACTCCCTAAAACAATGTTTGATAATCCCTATCCCTAAAACTAATGATCCAAGTGCCTTGAGACCCATATCCCTAACGTCATGTGTTTTAAAAACCTTCGATTTTAAAAACCTTCGAAAGGATTATGAAGAATCGTCTAGAATGGTGGTTGGAAAATTCGGGCATACTCCCAGAGCTGCAATGTGGATTTCGTAGAGGCAAAGGCACCATTGACTGCATTTCACACCTAACCACGGACATACAGATAACTTACTCCCAAAATAACTACCTTGCAGCCCTGTTCATGGATATATCTGGTGCATATGATAACGTTATTTTAAACTTGCTTTATAGTAAACTCTCTAATCTAGGAGTGCCTAGAAGATGCGCATACGCCTTAATAAATTTGTTTGTTAACAGGCAAGTTTTCATTAGGTGTAACAACAGATTGGTTGGACCAAGGATAGTGAGCAAAGATTTACCTCAAGGATCAGTGCTAAGTCCCTTATTGTTTAATTTGTATACCCTAAACTTTCACACTATGGGCATTGGTTCATCCATCTTACAATATGCCGATGATTTCTGCCTATACTTGGTTGAGAAAACAGTTGATGAGTGTATAAACTCTCTTAAGGAAAATATGAACAGCTGTAAAAAATATTTTGATGACCATGGACTCGAATTATCACCTAACAAGTCAGCAGTGGTTTTCTTCACCAGACATCGATTACCGGAAATAAGTAGTGTACAATCCTGTCAATTTGAGGTTCCGGTACTTAAAAGCTATACCTATTTAGGCATTACGCTAGATTCCAAGCTAACTTGGGAGGCACAGATTAACAAATGCATAGGTAAATGTGAGAAAAGTCTCAATATATTAAAAGTGATCAATCGATATGAATGGGGAGCCGATCCGAAAATAAATCTAATGTTTTACAGGGCCTATACTAGATCAATCTTGGATTATGGTTGTTTTTTGTATGGATCTGCTACCAAATGACGTTTAAATAAAATTGACAGAATACAATACAAAGCCTTAAGATTGGTCCTAGGAGCCTTGAAGTCTACTCCTTCCCCGGCTCTCTTGGCAGAATGTAATGAACCCCCCCTCCACCTGAGACGCCTATTTTTGGCTGAAAAATTTGTACTTAAGTGTCAAGCTTATAAGCAAAATTCCCTATTAGATAAAATAGCTGCTATCTCTATCCAAAATTTAACCTCTAAATGGTGGCAAAATAAAGCTTCTCCCATCTTAGCTATTGCCTTCCCTAATTTATCTCAATATCAATTTCAAGGAGAAGGAATCCCATTCTTCAATTCCAACTTCAACATTTTGTTCTCCGAACCCAATGTAGTATTGCCCTCTCACGACTCTCTAAACACTCACTATCTTGTACCAAATGAAGAACTACGTACCCAAGGTACAATTTGCAAAATATACACTGATGGATCCAAATCTAGTGCGGGAGTTGGTAGTGCTTTTTATGTACAAAACCTACAAGTATCCCTACAATACAAATTAAATCCAAACTGTTCAATCTTCACAGCTGAATTAGTAGCCATCAACAAAGCCTTGGAATGGATCATTAATAGTAACTTAGAATATGAACAGTATATGATTTTATCTGACTCTCAATCAGCCTTAATGACATTGAGAAACTACCGGAAACATATATACACTAATAGCAGTAAAATCAGCATCCTTGAAAAAGTAACACGTCTGAAGAATTTAAACAAAAACGTTGGCTTTATATGGGTTAAAGGACATTCTCAAATTCCAGGCAATGAAAAAGTAGATAAGCTTGCTAAAGCTGCTGCTTCCTGTGGTCTTGTAATCAACGAATTATCAAAGGGAGATATAATATCACTTAGAAAAGAAAGCCTCAAACATAATTGGGAAATTGAATGGGCAGGTTTCACAAACCATAGTAACAATACCTACTGCAAGATATATCCTGCTCTTCCCTATAGTCCTCTAGCTGAACGAAGCCTTCCTTCCAGGAAAATATATACTATGTATATCAGATGCCTTTTTGGACATGCTACAGTTAATTCATACCTTTACAAAATTAAATTGTCTACCGCAGATACATGTGACTGTGACGGAAGTTTCGACGATCTCAACCATTGGATGTTTAACTGTAGGTATAATAGAGAAGCAACAGAATATTTGCTTAAGTTCCTATCAGCTAAGAAGATATCTTTTCCTCAAAACATAGTCTCCCTCTTGTACATAAGCTCTCAGAAACCTATCATAAGAGATATTTTATGGGAATTCCTTGAACGCACCAAACGAAAAATATAATATTGCTATTTTTATTTTGTCTCGTGTGAATGCATATATCAACACAGTATGAACGAGTTAGATTTGGTTCCCTCTGTTTGTCCTTTTGTAGCAAATCCCCTTTAACCGTTGCCTTTCTTGTATGTCTAATCAAAGTCGCTATGACGGGCACCTTAGCGTGAAGAGGGTGTCCCTGTTTATCCTATGTGTTTTTCTTCTTTCATTTCCCCCAGAATTTTGGAAGTTTAGGAAATTTGCATGGAAGATAGAGTGACAGTATATTAATTAAAATATAATAAAACAATAAACTATCGTGGCTAAATGGGGTGTAGCCCCAAAGCCAAATGGCCTCCTGGCCAGAAAAAAAAAATATAAAAAAGAATGTTTAAACAACAGAAAGTATGATGCGTGACCCCCATTTGCATGTATCACAGCAGCACATCTTCTTGGCGTGCTTTCAACCTAGTTGTCCAAAAAGTATTGTGCGATTTCTACCCAAAGTTGTGGAAGAAGATTTCTAAACTCCTGTATGGTTTGTGATCGTCAGTGGATTTTTGTAACGTATCCCAAACAAGCTCTATGGGATTCCGATCAGGCGACCTGGGTGGAAGCGGTAGATGAAGAAAACCTTGATTTTCTAATTCTTCTAAAACCACCCCAGCTCGATGTGCATGGTCTCGCAATAAAAATCAACTGGGAGCCTATAGCAGCATGAAATTGTGGCAGCATGTTGGCCACCACTTGATACCTAAAAACCTGTCATGTCATGATTCCATACAATACAATCAACTCAGTACGGCCAAAAACAAATTCCTGCCCAGACCGTAATTGTACCACTTCGAACGGGATGAATTTCTTGAACAGGCCGTTGGTACAAGGACGTCAAGGATTTATCAATATTCCTTCGCGTCTCTGTCTGAAACCAATCCATAATGAGATTCATCTGTGAAGATCACGTTCCTCCATTCATTATGCCATTTTTGGTGTTCCAATCCCTAAGCTAATCTTTGTTGCCTATGTGCAGGTGTCAATGGTACTCTCCTTAAAAGTTGCGAGGATCTTAAATTAGCATTACGGAGTCTTCTCCTTACTGTAGAGATCGATACAGAAACACCTGTAGCATTAAAAAGTCTTCTTCCCAAGATCTGCAGGTATTTTCACCAGCCATAAGTTCCAAGTAACGATCATCAATGGCGGTTGTTACTCTGGGTCTTCCAGTTCTTCCTCTTTCGGTAACAGTTCCAATCTACTGGAACCAACTAAGCATCCTCGAAATGACACTTTGGGACACATTTAGTCGATTTGCAACATCCTCCTATGTTAAGCCTGCTTCGAGTAATTCGATAGCCGGAGGAGACTCTTTGATAGTTAATATTCTTCTAAGCGTTATTAAAATTAATCAGATTCTTTAAAAAATTTTTGCAGCCGTTCAATATTTTTATACAAATAAAAATTAGCAATTTTTAATTCCGTCTGCTTGTGATGATCCCAAAAAGACATTGTTAGATTCGTGTAAACAATAATTTCAAATAATGATAGCGGCCAGTGAACTGATAAGGACAGTGAAATAGATAACAAACACGTCCGTTTTGTAAATATCGTATTCGCACGACCTACAAGATCAAGAATACGGGGCAGTGACTGTGTTAGCTTTAATAATTTCCTATAAATAGAGAGTTCAATACTTGGAGGATGATTCGCTATAATTGTTTTTAATAGTACAAACCTATGTATTGTGTGTCAATAATCTATATTTGTAGTTTATAAATATATGTTATCCCAGTGAGTTTTAAAAACGATATTATTTCCTAATCCTAAAGAATGGTTCACTAGGTAAGTATTTCCCGGAGATAAATGGCTCTATGGTTAAAGAAGTATATACGAGGGGCACTTGCGATCCTGCGAACACATGGTAATGGTAAAATAAATGGTAAATATTCCTGCGAACAAATGGTAAATGGAAAATGGTAAATAATCCTGCGAATGGATAGTAATTCAAACGAGTGGAGGTATATGGTGTTTTATTTAAATTTGGGACCCTGGAGAAGCAAAACTATGGGTGGTTCACTTACTAAACAAGAGGTACAAGAAACTGGTACCATCAACAATAATTTTATGGTACAACAAGACAGTTTTACAACGCATATAATGGTTTTATTGTATATAATAACGGTAGCTTTCATTCTGAAATTCATATGGCCCCTATGGAAAACGCATCGAAGAGCGTTGAAAAGAGACATCAACCGAGGCATTGCAGCGAAGCAGACATCAGGAACTTTGACTGTATAAAATTGTAAGTACTTATGCACTCTATTTTTATGAACGAATGGTAAATCTCATAAATGTCAATAACGTGGGAAGATTTCGAAGATAAGCTAAGGGCAATTGTAGAAGAATAAACAAGGAAAAGGGGTAAAGGGGTTTTGAAAAAGGAAACTCCTAAAAATCCAGATATTCACTTTGAAGTAATTAATAGTATAATAATTCTTTATAATAATTTTGCTAAATTAATAGGTAAAAATTGGAAAAAGATTGGTACGACCAGAAAGTTGTAAAAATTATTCAGATAGGATTAGAGATAAAACTGCTAGGGCATTTCAAGTGTTGAATTGTATTATTAAAATTCCTACCTCTATATTTGAGGAAATCGATACGGGTGTATTACAAGCAATAAGCAAACAATTGAAAATGGCGACAAGTATGAATTATTTTTTTAATTTCGCGAGTAAGGTCTTACCTACTGAATTCAACGTAGAAGCAAGCAAGTTACAATCATTTTTAGACTCATTAGATTTGCTACAAATAAACGCGACGGGTAATGAAGAAAATGCGATTCTACTAATTAAGACAAGACTGACTGGAAAAGCTAGAAGCTTCATCACGACGAAAAACTCTATTATAGAAATTAACAATAAACTAAAATCAGGAATAAGAGGAGACAACCCAAGCCTTCTCTTAGCGAAACTTAATAAAGTAAGACAAAATGGGAAGGACATAACGCAATACGCGACGGAAATAGAAAAATTGGCAGATAAACTACAGGCAGCATACGTGTCAGAAGGGATGCCAGAACGTTTAGCTGAAAAATATACCAAAGAAGCAACTATTAAAGCAGTAATGATGAATGCCACAGCGGACATAACAAAAACAATCATAGCAGCGGGAGCTTTGAAACCACGCAAGACGTATTATCCAAGTTAGTATCAGTAGAAGGCATAGTAAGCCAACAACAAGTTTTACACATGAAGGACAATAGGAATTTCTTCAGGAAATCAGATTTTGACTTTAGGAACAGTCATAGGAGGGGAAACAACAGAGGATTTCGCAACGGCAACCCCTCAGGAAGGACATTCAGACAGATTTCAATAAGGAGAGGAAATTTAACAGGGATGGCATTTACAATAATCACAATAACAATAACGAAAGAATATGCAAGATAGAAGATAAAATTGAAGAAATGTGCAGACAAATAGCACAGTTAAAGAAAGAAAACTACGAATTAAGGATGGAAAATACGAAACTCAAGGAAAAAATAGAATTTTTGCAAGGAAACATGACACAGACCCAGAAAAATTTTACAGAGAAGAATTTGATAATACATGGTATAGAAGAAGGAAACGAAGAAGATGAGGAACAACTAGAAAATAAATTAGAAGGTATAATGAAAAAGGTTAATAATACAGTAGATGTTAAATCAGATATTTTGAAATGTAAGAGAATAGGAAATAAAAACAGTAACAAAAATAGGCCAGTACTAATAATGATGAAAGACGTGAATAAGAAAGTAGAGACTTTGAACGGAACGAATAAATTAAAAGGAACAAAGATATATATTGATGAAGATTACCTAAAAGATATACTGGAACAGAGAAAACAACTAATAAGATATATGAAACAGACGAGATAAAGTGGAGCAAAAGCTAAAATAATTGAAAATACATTAATGATAAACGACAACGTATACAGTCTAAAAGAACTAGAAGAAAGGAAGAACCAGTTAGAAATACATACAGGATGGAATAACTTAAGAACTTCAGTTCTAATGAATATACCATAAACAAATTTGAAATATCACATCTGTCAACCGCTATAACTCTGCTCCCGACAGGGTTACTGGTGGTTTTAACCGTGACGTAATTTGACATCAAACGATGACGTAACGGTTAATACCAATCCTCACTAGGACGCTACAGTATTTACTTTTGGTATTAACCAACCCTCGCTTGGACAGGCTATTTATAAAACTTTAAGTGACAGTCGATGCCAGTGATTTCCATTTTTGACTACCTATGACATTTGATAACCTCCAATAATCCCAGCTGGTTTTACGCAAATATGATGACATTAGCGTCTGTTTCTAATACTTGTACCCTTTTTTTAAACACAACTGTACCCAATTTTTTATTAAAGCGTCTATTATCCAAGGCACATGGTACTAATAATTTAGTGATATTATTTCAGTGGCTGACTTCAATATTTTGCAATTTGAATCAAATGTTGGTGATTTGGGGTTCAATGTTGAGAATAATCAAACATTTGTTAGTAATTAATGAAATTGTAATCGAATAATTATAGAAATTACCATAATGTTAGCAGCGGCTATCTATAATGTCAAGTATTTTGCAATTTTTTTGCATACTTACGTAGATAATAATTTGTTAGTTTGAATAATTATTATTTTGACTTTTGTTAGGTCTTTTTCAATTAATTGATAGCAATAAAAAATGTATCAATTGCTTGTTTCAAAATAAAAATAATTGACCGACGAGCATGCTATTTTTACATGGAAAATGTCTATAAAGGAGTACTTAATACGTTTTTAATTACTTTTGATTAATTTAACTTAATCATATTCCAAAATACTTAATACCAGGTGATCAGTTATATTCTGACCCATTTGAAATGCTCACATCTCCGAAACAATTAAAGTTATCGACATGAGGTTTGGACTAGTCTATTTTGAATATTCTTCAAGTTTTTTTTTGACCTTTTCACTCAAACTTCCGGTTGTGCCGGAAACAGACAAGTCATTTTTCAGGTATAGGGCAACTTTTTTATTTCATGAAATTAACCTGTATATTTTGTGCCATCAGAAAGACTGGTCTTTTCCCTTTCTAAAAATGTATAACAAGTCATGTTTTATTAGAAAGCTGTTAGAGTTATAACTCTTTTTAACAACTACTGCATATGATTATGTTATCCTGAAATGCGCATTATCCTATAATATTGATTTTTTTGACGTTTCTGAAAACCAATAGATATTTTCAGTTTCAGTAATTCACATACGTTCTAGCCAATTAAAATATTCTAATAGTGGGAATAATCTACTTACATTATTCCAGCGAGAATAGGCATGTTTCCATAAAATACTTCAACCTAGAATTGTATCTATGTTGTCAGCAGTGAGTACAGTTTTGAGTGCTATCTGAAGTTTGGCCGTAGGTACTATATTCATGGAGATACTACAGATAGAGGAAACAAGCCACCTCGGAACCCGTCAGCTTGTAAGAGAGATCCATCTAGGGGTGTTCATGTGTATTATTTGGATGGGAAATTCAGCGGGAATTCTAAATATTATACCCAGGAAGGATTTTTTTAACAATAAATCGACTGTTTACCAAAAGAACAAAGAATGCAGCGGTTTATTAAAAAAGATTAATTATAACTGATAATAGTTTTTCGCCAAATCTTGTATCAGAGTTGAACATAAGAGAATATTTGGCAATAATTCAAACTCTAGATGATGAAGGATTTGGTGAAACAATATCAGTTGTAATTTATATTACTTTTCCGCCCAACCTATCTAATATGCGAAAAAAGTATTGGTTTACCCCAAAAAAAGTTGGAATATTGAAAACAAATTTTGAGTTATTTTTACGTTTTCCATCAACAACAACACGAAAAACGTCGTCGTTGTCGTCGGCCACTTTTCGTTGCATGTCTTGTTAGCACGATACAGCCCCCGGAGTGCAACAAGTCACCAATTTTATGATAGCTTATTGTTAAGGACATGTCACAGATGAACCATATCGATTTTCAGCTCACCAGAGCCACTACAACGGGTGCTATGGTACTTAAGTACGACTTTTTTGTCATTTTTTGAAAAATTTCAGTTTGTTAGCACGATACAGCCTCTGGAGTTCAACAAGTCACCAATTTTATGATTGAATATTATTCAGGACATCACACAGATGAACCCTATTGATATTCAGCTCACCAGAGCCAGTACAACAGGTGCTATTGTACTTTAAGTGCGATATTTTTGTCATTTTTGGGTAAATTTCAGTTTGTTAGCATGATACAGCCTCCGAAGTATATACAAGTGACCAATTTTATGATTGGATATTATTCAAAGCGTCTCAAAGATGAACCCTATTGATATTCAGCTCACTAACGCCAGTACAACGGGTGCTATGGTACTTGGAGTACCAAATTTTTGTCATTTTTGGAGAATTTTCAGTTTGTTAGCACGATACAGCCTCCGAAGTTTATACAAGTGACAATTTTATGATAGAATATTGTTCAGGGCCACAAATGAGGAAAAGTTAGTTTTCATCCTTAAAACCGTTTATTTTAATAAGCAGTTACAACATTCGTTGTCTTGGAGATTCGGTCATTTAATTTATAAAAAAAAACTTGTAACGCAGAATTTGTTTGTCTATCAAAAATTATATGGTGAACCAGGAATAGTTTCAATAAAATTAAATATTTATTTAGTAATAATAACTATATTTTTATAACACATATACATAACACACAACAAACTACATAACTAGATTATTTTCCAAGATTCCGCTATTTTATTACTTAAAATTCATTTTGTGTTATTCTTTTAACCATGTTGTCTGGCATCTAGTTCAAAATAATTCAAAAAGGAGGGTTACGTATGAAATATACTCATTTCTAGTGTCTTCTCTTTTCAAAGCGTTTCTTTCGAGAACAAAATTTGATATGGGCTGCTTTCATTATTGGATCAACAAATGTCGAATCCTTGTTAGGATTTATAAATTTTGAATTTTTAATATCGTTTCCTCTTGAAATAGTATTAACTTTTATACACCAGATGTGGAGGCAACATTTGACTACGAATTTAATTAATAGTGAATCATTGTTTGTATCAGGTTGAAAGAGAGTTGTTCTGACAGTGTTTTTTGTAAAATCTTTGATAGATTTTGTTTGTAACACAATCTTGGTATAAAATAGAACAATCTAAACAAAGATTCTGATACTAAAAAGGTAAAAAATACAGGTTTTGTTAATTAAGAATGTATATACTGCCTTTCTTCCACAAGACCCGTGTCTTGTTCATGCCTCTTATACAGTATATAATTCCGACAACATAAACATGAAACATTTTGCGAGCAATCAACCCAGCTATATATGTAACTATATTTCTACACACTTGCGATTTGCGATGTAAAGCAACTGATGCTCAGTTGAACTGGAGTTGACTGGAGATGATTCACCTATTAAAAATTCTTTTAGATCTGTAAGAGCTCCGCCTCCCTCATCTGGCTCACAATTGCTGTTTGGAGAATGCTTTGACATAAAATTATTAATCATCAAAGCCCTAAATGCTGGTAACTACATGCTGCACACTTGGAGATACCTCTCTGTAAGCATAGCTTCTTACAGCCCCAAAACATTTTTCCAAACTATCTTGTTGAAACGATCTTAATACAAAATAAATAGTCTCTATTGTTTAAATAGTTCATTTTCAATTGAATAAAACCTTTAATATTAAAAATTAAATTCCTTAGTGATGGAACAGATTGCAATAGTTGTTTTTTAGTATTAAAAAATTTCATAGTTTTCATTACAGTTAATTGTTTCTCCCAATAATTCTCATGTTCAGAATTATTCATTAGGGCTCCTTTAAGGGGTTTACTTGCTGGGGCAGTCTTTTGACAGGAATTCAAACTATCAAACAGCTCATCCAGAAATAAAATCAAGTCTGCAGTATCAGCAGCTCTAGGTGGTAGATCAATATCAGCATCTGCAAATTTAAAAATAAAAAGGTCACATAATGTAATTTGATATTTACAAAGAATATAGAGATTCAGTAATGAAGCAAAACTGACATTAGGAACAATTCTATAAGAAAATGTTAAATTGTAACGCATGGTTAAAATTTAAATCCTAATCTTGACTATGTATAGATTAATTTAGATTAACATTTCTAAGAGCGGAAACTTCGTCACATATAACGGGGTGCCATAAATTTTTAACTACGTCTTATATGATTGACCTTATTATCTGCCAAAATAATATACAGTTATCATTATTGTAGTTGACATATTTATTTTTAATGCTGCCATCAAGCAACCAATCCGCTTGGATTGCTATAAAAATTATATAGGATTAAAAATAAAATTCTTACTCCAATCAATAACCCTTTTCATTAAGCTACCCAGCTGGTAACTGAAAGCTTGGGTACACTTCTTCATTTTCTTTATTTTTCCACGTCCTACATGTTTATCAGTCAATTTTGGACAAATTTTGAATTGTTTCATTGAATCAAGAAAATAAAATTTATCAATATGCTTGCGCTTAGCTATTTTCTTTTTTCCATCCTGGGAGAAATGTAAATTCTTGGTCAGAAGGTTATTTCCTATGCCTTTGAATAAGTAGGGAACGTCATATAGAGGTATGATTGCATGTCCATTTTATGCTGAATCCAAACTTTTTTTCAGTACTATTTCTTAGGCATTCTCCTTTGGTTTCCTTCTGCAACATATTTATTGCTGCAAAATTATTAGTGCCTTGGCCACACACTGTTGCTATAATCTCCAAACCAATTTTTTTCACATTCCAATATGCAGTCTTTTATAAAATTTCTTAATCCTAAACTTTTGATAGGACCACTGCTGAATGTAAATAAAATTGGTTGCTTCCACTGTCTATACACCCCTTTCAACATAAATACTGTGACGCGTTTTCCTGCCGCTCTTCGTCCTCCTTCACCTCTCACACAGGTTCTTAGCAACTGACGCGTCACTTTGGACACCCTCGATGTAAAGTTCTTTTGAAACAAATTCTTGGGCGCCAGATTATTTTACGTGGTTTACTCCACGGCCCCTTGACCCTCGGCGTCAAGAGTTCCTGGTAGCCTCAGATGGAGGTTACGGAAAATTCCAGGGGTCTCGGAGATATGATCATTGGAAATGGGTCAGAATATAACTGGTCACCTGGTATTATATATTGTCGCTTACATAACGGTTATTACTTTAATTCTGTTAAGTATTCATTAATTTTATTTTAATTTGTTATGATCCTTGTTTGATCTATATTTAATATGTAAGGCTATTTAATAATAAAATTTAAATGTTAAAATCTCATGCAAATCGTTGGTGGTATTTTTACACCTAGCGGACATACGGTATACATACATACATGTTCAATTTAAAAACCCAGTTCTCCAAGCAGAAAAAAGAAGTAGAACAGTTGTCGAAGTGAACCGTTCGTTGTTATTATTTAACGCGCTAGTGCCAGGAACTTTAATAAAAAACCCATTGAACCCCTGCTACAGTCCACAATATCGCTTCCAAGAAGGGTTACAACTCCGCAGAAGATCATCCGAGACCTTCAGGTAAGAATACCATCTTGGGCGTTTTGCTTGCGTCATATTTTTTTTATATATATTTGTAACCTTTCATAACTTAACGACAACATTTTTCATTCTCCGAAACAAATTCTTTAATTAAAATTTTGTTTATTGGTAATAAATTATTTTTGATATTAAACAACAAATTACCAACATATGATTAAAATTTAATCAAGATTTTTTTTGCGAATAATAGGTAATAAATTTAATAAATAATTAATTTAATTTTAGGGTTTTTCCCCAATTTTACCCAGTAAAATGATTATGTTAGTTTTTGGAAATCATTAATCTCAAATGCTAGTGAGAAAACGCGCTAATATCGGTTCGAAGAAATCCTGAAACCTGAGCTGCTGTTCAAAGTATTACAATATTAGAGTTTTAAATGAAACTTACTGTTTCTAGATAATTCCACAATATCTTTAAAAAATGTTAAAAATTCTAAAAAAATTACAATTGTTTCGATATTACCTAAACATCATCGTCAGAATGACAGAAGTTACATTTCATTTGATGCCTACCTGCTGTTTAATAATTATTTTGGCTAGACCAAGAAGTGGCCTACCTAGTGATTGACTTAATATATGTTAATAGAAAAATGAAGAAATTATGATATTACAAATATTAAAGTTTAAATATTATTAGCCCCATGGGAATATCCTGGATATCTTTTCCCATTTAAGATCAAAACTGTGCAATAATATAGAAAACCAGAAAAACTATATCTGCTGATCTTTACAATTATCACTTAAGAAGACAGTTTAAAAGTGGAGAACTCCCTAGATTTATCTGTTCATTGACGACTTCATATTGTAGGTTTCTTAAGTGCCTTCTAATCTCCAATTCTTCAAGGAAATCCAGTTCTTGTTTCTTATCACAAATATGTAGTACTTCTAGTTCTTTGTTAGGTGTCAATGAATGATTGGTGTCAAGTAGATGTCTGGCGTAGTAGGATTTATCTGGTTGTTTTAATCGTATGGTTGTAAGTGTTCACTGTATTGGATTTCAAAATATCTAAGGGTCTGACCCAAATAGACAGCATTACATTCTGGACATTTAAGTTTATATATACTAGCGAAAAATAATTAAACATCAGGTAGGCATCAAATGAAATGTAACTTCTGTCATTCTGACGATGATGTTTAGGTAATATCGAAACAATTGTAAATTTTTTAGAATTCTTAACATTTTTCAATATATTGTGGAGATAACTAGAAACAGTAAGTTTCATTTAAAACACTAATAGTAGATTCCATAAAGTAAGGGTCGAGGCAGTTAGTTTTATTACTATATTGATTAAAAATAATTACCACTATGGTATTGACTGGAAGTGTCATGACTCAGCAGCACTTATTGATCACCACTGCATATTATTTATATTTATTGTAGCTGTTGATAGGAATTCTAATCTGAAGCATTTGTCCTTGATGTTATAATATGTTTTGAGACATACTTAAATTCCAAATCAATGTTTCATTAGTATCTCATACAGGGGCGTGTCCAGGATTTTGCTATGGGGGGTTAGACCAGAAGCCTAGTGTATTTTTGGGACAGCTGGAATTTCACGCAACCATGCGGGGTGTCAGGAGGTCCTCCCCAAAAAATTGTGAAAAAATAAGTGTTCAATATTGCTGGTTTAGACTATATGAGAGTGCATCTGTAACTTCATAAAAGTTATTTTACTTCAACATTCTTTAATTTTCAGTAAGACTATTTATTTTGTTAATTTTTTTATCGTGGATGTGTTTATCATGAAAATGTTTTTATAATAGAAGGTCAAATAATAAAATCATTTTTAAAGACAATAAACGAAGTTAATTTTTATTTTTACATTATATATTATAATGGATAAATAAGACACAAATATTTGTATAAGAAATAACTATGAAATGCTGAGATGAAGAGATAATCGAAATCATACTCTTATAAAATACATTAAAAGTAAGGCGCTGAATTGTTTATGTTCACTATAATATTATGAAAACTAGTCAATACACTAAGCTAGCCATGGTAGAATTTAACATTTATATAGTTCGTTAAAAGATAAAATGAAAAGAAATATTTACCCTTAATGTAAAGCACATGTATTTATAAATTATTACTTCACAATGTGTAGTGCATGTAATCAATAAATAAACGGTTTTAAAGATTAAAACTAACTTTTCCGCATCTGTAGCCCTGAACAATATTGTCACTTGTATACACTTCTGGGGATGTACCGTGCTAACAAACCGAAATTTCTCCAAAAATAACCAAAAATGTAGTAGGGTCAAGTGGTGTAAAAACGAGACATTCTTACCAAATCATGCTAAATTACATTAGTTTGAGTTTAAAAATCCATAACTTGGAGTTTAATATAATTATTATGTGGTCCCATATTGAAAAGTATTCAGAAACATTGAAAAATATGTTTTAAAAAATGCAACGCCATATGCGTTAAAATGCAGGCTCAAAACTTTCATGACGCGAGTTAAACCTTTCTAGGTAGCGCGCTTTTACGAAGTCTGAAGCGCTCGGCGATAGTCGTATTCGATGAGTTCTTTTGTGCTGCATTCAAATGCGCCCAATGCGTTGCGATACATCACCGGGTTCACGTATAACGTGCGACCTAAATTAAGGTGAAAAACGAGACTTGCGAAGGTCGAAATCCGAGACACGGTTCGGGAAAAAACAAGACAGAGCGTAGTAGAGATGCCGAAGGTTTACGTTAATAAAGTGCGGCCGTACACTGAAGAAGATATTAAGAAGGCGTTGGAGTTAATTGACAAAGGTGGTTTAACATTCAGAGCGGCTAGTGAACAATTCAAAATCGACAAGTCTGTGCTAACACGCCGAAGAGCTTACGCTGTAAGTACTCAAGGAAGGAAGACATCTTTATCACAAGAAGCAGAAAAGGACCTGAGCGAAAAAATAAAAAGTATGGCAAAGTGGGGCTTGACAAAGAATAAAATTCTACACACGGTACAGACGTACTGCATAGAAAATGACATCCGAACCACATTAAAAAATGGCAAGCCCGGAAATGATTGGTTCAGGTAATTCTGTAAGCGTAATAGACTTAGCCAGAAGAAACTTGAACAACTGGAGAAAAGTCGACGCATGGCAACCAGCGATCCCTTTATTATATACGGATTTTATACAAAGTTAGAAGAAACCATCCGCCAGCTTAATTTGGAAGATTGTCCAGGCCAAATATGGAACTTGGATGAGGCGAGCTTTTCATCAGATCCAAACAGAGTGAAGGGCGTTGCTGAAATAGGACAAAAAGTGCACAGAAACATAGAAGGATCCGGAAAAGAAAATACAACAGTTATGGCATGCATTTCTGCAGCTGGTGTGTTGCTACCACCCCTAATAATTTTTCAAGGGGCTCATTTGTGGAGTAGCTGGAAAGGTAAGAGATACCTACTGCCTTTTTAAAATTGTACGATTGAATTGTCTTTTAATTACAGGGACGAAAGATTTGCCAAATACCTTCTACGCGTGCTCTGAAAAAGGCTGGATGACGACAAATATTGTCCAAGAATGGTTCCAAAAGTTTTGTACCTTGATTACGAAGAGGCCTCAAATAATCATCATGGACGGCCACGTTATCCATTTAGATAAGGGTACAATTGGACTAGCAATTAAGGAAAATATCACGTTATTAAGACTGCCAGCACATACAACTGATGTCTTGCAACCATTGGACAAATGCTGCTTCGGTCCTCTTAAATTGAAGTGGAATAATTCTTTATTCGAATGGCAACGGCTCAACCAGCGAAAGTTAAGTAAGAGCGAATTCTGTAATTTGTTGTGTGAAATATGGGAAGAAGGCATTTCCGAACATGTAATAAAATCTGCGTTTGCTAGTACCGGAATTTACCCTTGCAACAAAGACAAATATCCTGCACATCGGTTGGACCCAGAAAAAATGAATAGATATCGCGAAAACCCGACTAGTGCTTTTGTGGATGAACAATTGGAACCGGAACTATTGCCCTTTGCGGAAGAAAATAACCCATCTGTTTCTCTTGCTGAATCGTCAACGAGGAACAGTGATGTAAATCCATCAACAACACCAATACCACCGTGTTCCACTCACAGTAATAAACCAACATCATCGTGTGCATCTCACAGCAACACTCCAACATCATTGTGCTCAACTCCAAGCACCGAACACCTCTCATTCGAGTCACTCTTACTGTCAAAACTTCGAAGAACAGTCCCATCATCTCAGAAAAGAAAGAAAATTGATGGCACTGTTTTGACTTCAGAGGAATATTTAAGTGAGATTGAAAAAAAATAAGAAACATGAGAAGAAAAGTGTGAAAAAAATTAAAAAGCCAAAGAAGACAAGGAAGCCAAGTGAGTCTGAGTCTGATAGTGACAAAGATGAGATCGTTCAATTAGACGATGAAAGCGACATTGAAAATGTTACTTTACAAGACATTTTTAGTAATGAAGAGAATTCGCTCGATTTCGAAAATAACGAAGCAGATGAACCATCACTATTGAAAGAAGGTGACTACGTCCTAGTGAGATTTGCAACCAAATGCAAGAAAGTTTTCTATGTGGCACAAATTGACGAAGTAGGAGATGAAGACGTTGATGTAATATACCTTCGACGCAACGGTAACAAGTTCCTGGAACCTGTGATCGCAGAAAAATATTCTGTACTGAAGACTGATATAGAATGCCAACTTCCAGCCCCAACTGTCCAGGGAGTAACAAAGCGTACTGCTAAACAGTTCATATTTCCTACTATTGATTTTGTTGAATATAATGTTCAGTGATGTTATAAATCGGTAAGATACCCAGGTACCTACTTGTATTTCAGAATTATGAATTACTTCGCCAAAGAACAATAAATACTTTAATTTTCATAAATATTTAGGGAAAAATATATGTTATGTTGTCATTCAGAGCGCCATATTTTTGTTTTTTGTCGAAATAAAAAACTGAAAAATGTGAACTTTGTTGTATATTTAACCTTCTGTGTCTCGCATTTAACCCACCCTTCTGAAATGCTTCTAAATATATAGAATTAGCGTGTCTTGTTTTTCGCCATAGCTGTCTTGTTTTTACACCTAACCAGGGTGAAAAACAAGACACGTATTTTATTTTTTTCACGAAAATTTTAAAGTAGTTTGAAAAAATTGATAACGGATATAAATTCTACATGTAAGCTTTAATATTACATAAAATTGTCAAGCCGTTTGGAGTACTCTTTCCTAGGAAAAAATTAAAAGATTTAAAAATCGTCTCGTTTTTACACCACTTGACCCTATATCTGGATTTATAGGACCCGCTGTACTCGTTCTAGTCAACTACAAATCAGTAGGGTACATATGTGAGACATCTTGAACAATATTCAATCATAAAATTGGTCACTTTTATACACTCTGGAGGCTGTATCGTGCTAACAAACTGAAAATTCTCCAAAAATGACAAAAATTTGGTACTCCAAGTACCATAGCACCCGTTGTACTGGCGTTAGAGAGCCGAATATCAATAGGGTTCATCTTTGAGACGCTCTGAATAATATACAATCATAAAATTGGTCACTTGTATATACTCCGGAGGCTGTATCCTACTAACAAACTGAAATTTCCCCAAAAATTACAAAAATATCGTACTTAAAGTACTATAACACCTGTTGTACTGGCTCTGGTAAGCTGAATATCAATAGAGTTCTTCTGTGTGATGTCCTCAATCATAAAATTGGTGACTTGTTGAACTCCGGAGGCTGTATCGTGCTAACAAACTGAAATTTCTCAAAAAATGACAAAAAGTCGTACTTCAAGTACCATAGCACCCGTTGTACTGGCTCTGGTGAGCTGAAAATCAATAGGGTTCATCTGCGACATGTCCTTAACAATATGCAATCATAAAATTGGTGACTTGTTGCACTCCGGAGGCTGTATCGTGCTAACAAGACATGTAACGAAAAGTGGCCGACGACAACGACGACGACATACACACAGAATTTATTTTCTAAAAACCGTTTTTTTCGTGTTGTTGTTGATGGAAAACGTAAAAATAACAAAAAAATTTTTCAAAATTCCAATTTTTTTTTTGGGGTAAACCATTACTTTTACTTTTCCGCCCAACCTTTCTATATGCGAGAAAAGTATTGGTTTGCCCCAAAAAAAGTTGGAATTTTGAAATTTTTTTTTGAGTTATTTTTACGTTTTCCATCAACAACAACACGAAAAAACGGTTTTTAGAAAAAAATCCTGTGTGTATGTCGTCGTCGTCGTTGTCGTCGGCCACTTTTCCTTACATGTCTTGTTAGTACGATACAGCCTCCGGAGTGCAATAAGTCAGCAATTTTATGATTGAATAATGTTAAGGACATTTCACAGATAAACCCTATTGATTTTCAGTTCACCAGAGCCAGTACAACGGGTGCTATGGTACTTGAAGTACGACATTTTGTCATTTTTTGAGAAATTTCAGTTTGTTAGCACGATACAGCTTCCGGAGTTCAACAAGTCACCAGTTTTGTGATTGAATATTATTCAGGATATCAGACTGATGAACCCTATTGATTTTGAACTCATCAGAGCCAATACAACAGGTGCTACAGTACTTTAAGTACGATATTTTTGTTATTTTTGGAGAAGTTTCAGTTTGTTAGCACGATACAGCCTCCGGAGTATATACAAGTGACCAATTTTATGATTGGATATTATTCGGAGCGTCTCAAAGATGAACCCTATTGATATTCAGCTCACTAAAGCTAGTACAACGGGTACTATGGTACTTGAAGTACCAAATTTTTGTCATTTTTGGAGAATTTTCAGTTTGTTAGCACCATAGATATATAATACAAGTATAGATACAATTATTTACGTTGAAAGGCGGTCAATCATTAAAAAAAGACGTAATGCGTAGCTATTTCGTAATCTTAAGAAATAAGAACCGACATCCCTTATGGTTTGACGTGATGTGCACAATTGCCAGATTGTACTTATCCATATCACTGATCGATTTAGTGAAATTACTTTGATAGGTAATATTACTACATGCCCCTATTTATTGGTTCCACATATTTCACATGGATACATACTGTTTAAGATAATGCATATATTTCTGAACCAAATAAACTGTTTATGTAAAATTGTTTTTTAAATATAGTTAATGTAATCAATATAACATTCCTGTTAAGTACGACAACATCGCGAGATAAATAAATTTTTAAATGGCCGCTTTTCATTCATCAAATGAATAATAGTAAGGTCTGTCAATTTTGTAGTTGTGATGTTGCCAGAGCGGTTCTGTTGTTGCTGTAAGTGTTTTTGTGTTAATTTTAAAGTATTTTCATGTAATTTGTGACTATTTTGTTCGTTAAAACTATTAATAATGATACGAGAGTGTATTTTGTCTAAAAAACACAACAATGTGGGTGCCGAAGTGACTTTTCATAAGTAAGTATGGTTATAGTATATGGGAAACTTTTGCTTGTATCAGAGGCGTAGATTTACAGTACCTTTCTGGTGATGGGTAAATAAATGCGAAAATATCAACAATAGTTTTATTACAAAACAAAGCTTTTGTAACGTTTTGTTACTTTGTCAACTTGAAAAATTATAAAATACTATTTAAAAAAATACTTATATTTTACCAATTCACTATTATTTGAAACCATCATAATGTCAGCAACATATTAAAATCGCTATTCTATTTGGGTATTTATTTAAAATAGTTAAAAAGAAGTTAGTAATATCTGCAAATTTTGCGATTTTTTAGTGTGTCTTACAATTTTTAGCCCTGACCAAGTAATAAAATATGACTAACGCTTTGTTTGTGAAAAAGAATCTGTTTTTTAATCCTTAAAACTATTGTTGATCTATTAATATTTCTTTAAAGTTGAAAAAAATGAATGTAAGTATTAATTTTTTATTCTCTCTTAGCTTCCCCACTGACATGCAAGCAAGAAATATTTGTCTGTCACTTATTGGTCTTGAAGAAACTGAAGGTTTTAAGAAAAGAACAGTACTTTGTTCATATCATTTGGATCGTGCAGATATCCTTATTAAAGTAAATGATGTAAGATACCTTAAGCCTGGAGCAATGCCAAAACTTCAACATTCTTTGTTTCCATCAAGCTCATTTATGTATGAATGAATCTATTAATGGCATAATGACTTGTTCTACTATTAGTTAGCTCACCCTTAAAAGCGCTGCTTATCTACATATATATGATATGTTACAGCTCAAATTCAGACGACATATTTGACAGTCCTAGAAAGAATAAAATGTTGCATCTGCAGAGGCTACACTAAGAAAGAGCTTATTTATGGATGATAGGTAATCAATTATTACCTCAAATAAGACTCCGATTCTTAAATCTGCAAGAAATACTGGTTTCCTCAAATTTCTTATATGTATTGAGAGTCTAAAAAACATGTTCAACTTCTAACAAGAAAAAATATTTATTGACATTGAGTTATCCCAGGATCACCTTGAATTATTTTTTGGAGCTATTCGTAGCATGGGTGGCTATAATAACAACCCGACAGCCAGACAATTTGAGGCTGCCTTTAAAAGACTGTTAGTCTACAGTGAGATATCGGCGCCAAAAACAGGTAACACTGTAGACAGATGATGGGGAAAATTGAGAAGAATCTGAAGACTATAAAAATGTATTAGTCAAAGTAAATATGGACACTGCAGAATCTAATTTTTTTATGTCGACATCTTGGGACTTAACTTTATATGTCCAAGATGTTTTATCATATATTGCTGGTTTTGTAGTTAAATCATTAAAAAATTTATTACTTGTTCTAAGTGTGTTAATATGTTGAAACAGGATACAACTTGTTCAAAACTGCAAGTAAGAAAACCTTATGGTAGACTTAAAAATCCAAGTGATATGGTAATTAATATCTGTAAGGCTGGAGAAAAATATTTCAGATTTTTTCATAAAACTCATGACATATTTAATAAAAATATTAACGGTTTATTAAATTTATCAGTTTCTAAAATCATTAGCGTTTTACTATCAAATGTATTCGATTTTTTTGGTGAATATCTTTATGATGGTGATATTTTGGACAACCATGTTATGGAATTATTAAAATTAATTCTCAAAAGTTATTTCAGCATTAGAATTCATCATGAAACCACCAAAAAAATAGATTTACTGAGAAAAAACTGATCAAGAAGTATTACTACAAAGCTAATTTTATTTAGAAATTAATAATGTTAATATATTTTTTGTTAAAACTGAAAAAACGAGTATTTATTTTACCCTTAGAATAATTCCAAGTTTTTTTGTTTTATTAAGTCGAAAAGTTCCTTATCACTGAAAGGTACCAAATTATCATTTTTTTTTTGTTTTCATGAACAAGTAATATAATTTTATATTTTTCATAAACTGAAAATAAAGAATTATTCCTCTACTCTTAAAATTGTAGATTTTCATATTATTCAGGCTAAAGGTACCTAAATCAAATAAGTTAAGTAAATATGTTTTATCAACACTGAAAGGTACTCTAAATGTTATATATTTTTTGGAACATTGAAATTTCAAGTTAAAATATTACAAGTTATAAAATTACATGTTGAACTAAATTTTAAGCCATAGATTAAATTTAATTTCAATTAATATTTTTGTTTGTATAAATAATTAATTTTGAATTATTATCTATTTTATTGCTACTTTTTTTTATTTGGTGCAAACATGCCCGCATCAACTACTAAGAGTTATTAGCAGGAGGACTTACACAAGTAGTATGTGATGTATTTGTGTTATAGAATAATTTTTAAATTTTGTTATACAAATTAATGTCTTTGAGATATTTAATTAAAGCACTTGTGTTTTTGGTGAGCACATCCTTGAATCCCGCACTTAATTTATTCTGTATTCTATATCTAGAATATTCAGGACACTCTAAGATGATATGTTTTACAGTAAGAGAAACATGGCAATGTATACATTCTGGTGCTGGTTCTTTGTTGAGGAGATATTGATGTGTATGGAGTGTATGACCTATTCGCAGTCGGGTTAAGACAACTTGGTCTCTTCGTTTTTCTGGTATTGATAGAACTAAATCGACTTCTTTCAGTTTGGATGTCGTATGATTCCATATTACTTGCCAAGAATTAAGTATATGTTTTTTGATTGGGTTTGTATGGTCAGTGTAGGGAATTTTTTGAACGTAAGGTGCTTCTTGTTTAGATGTTGTAGCTACTGCTAATTGATCGACTTCTTCGTTTTCTTTTATACCAGAGTGAGATGGTTATTGCTACTTGTTTTTCACTCACGAATTAATAACCTATACGTGAATAATTTATTGGGATACGCCACTGATTGTGTTAGGAGCGCACGTAAATCTCCTTCTCTAGGCTTTTATGCAGCGTTGCCATACGAGTTCCAACATTAGAGTCTCTCTTTATTTAATACACATGCAAAAATTTTTGTTTCTTTCTAAATGTTGAGGTCAAAACAAATATCAATTTATGAATGAAATGCTTTATCTACTGTGTATTATATATCTATGGTTAGCACGATACAGCCTCCAAAGAGTATATGATTGATCAAATTTATGATTGAATATTGTTCAGGGTATCTCACAGATGTACGCTATTGATTTTCAGTTGACTATACTCGATAGTCGAAATTGTGTAAAGTGAGTCAGAGCTATCTAATCAACACTTTGGTTAAAGCGCAGTTGCCATATGTATTCTAGAGAGAAATGCTGTATTTTATAAATACACTTCAAATCCATTGTGTCAATATTTCAGGTACAAAAGATGCAATGTAATTAAGTCAATACCAATTTAATATATTTATTTCAAATTTCAAGCAGACTAATAATAATTAGTTTACTTGAAATGTGAAATAAAGTGTTTATGTATATTTCTTGAACGCAAAGTTTGTTGTGAAAAACTCGCCGATTTGACAATGTTGGAGAGTCGCTTTGAGAACGAGATAGATAGATCGAGCTACGCGAATGAGACAGTGATAGTAAACAGTTATGTGAGGTGTTTATTCTCTTCATGAGCGTAACATCAGTATTTGTGTTGTGGTTTTGTGTGATAAATCGGTTATTATTGGTATTTATTGTAATATTTATATCGGTATATTTAGTGACAATAATGGCGGAGTGTAGCGGTGTTGGCGATAAAAAACGGCGTCGTAACAATTTAATTCGGGAAGAAAAAGTCCTCATATTAAATGTGTACGAAGGACTGCGTGCCATGGACAAACAGTTGGGTGTTAGTGACGCTGTGATTAAGTGCAGTTATTTAACTAAAGTTTCTGAGAGTACTATATACAATATTCTAAAGAAATCGCGGGACGGATCTTTGACAAGAGAACGAGGTGAAAACTGTAAACCGGAAAGTAGGGGAAGAAAGAAAATTGTTTTGGACGACCAAACACGGAATGCTATACGTAGGGAAATACATTCTTTTTATTTTAGGAATGAAATCCCCTCGGTAGCTAAATTGAGCAAGGTAATAGAAGCTGATGATACTTTACCAAACATCAGTGATAAAGTTTTGAGACGAACTTTAAAATTAATGAATTTTCGTTACCAAACAAGAAGTAGAAACAGTGCCTTAATTGAACGAAATGACATTGTGGAATGGAGGAGAAATTATTTAAGACAGATACGACAGTTTCGTAACGAAGGACGGCACATATATTATCTTGACGAAACATGGTTAAATGAAGGCCACACTGTGTCAAAAGTGTGGCAAGACATGAATATACGAAGCAATCGACAAGCCTTTATGGAGGGTTTCTCATCCGGTTTAAAGGCTCCCTCTGGGAAAGGACGTCGACTGATTATCACTCACATTGGCAGCGAGGAAGGATATGTAGAAGGTGGATTACTAAGTTTTCAGTCCAAAAAAACTGTCGATTACCATGAAGAGATGGATGGTAACCGGTTTGAAACATGGTTTAGATCAATTTTAACAAAGGTAACTCCTGGTTCAGTGATAGTTATGGATAATGCTTCATACCCCTCTCGTCGACTGGAGCAAATACCTACTTCAGCTAGCCGCAAGAGGGTTATAATTGATTGGTTAGAGAGTAAAAGCATTCCGCACAACGAGGCAATGCTAAAAGTTGAATTATTATCTCTCGTACGGAAACATAAAAGCAGTTATATTAAGTACGTTGTCGATGAAATGGCGAAAGATTTCAACGTCTCAGTTGTTAGACTTCCTCCCTACCACTGTGAGTTAAACCCCATCGAGCTGGTTTGGGCCCAAGTGAAAAATTATGTTGCGAGAAAAAACAGTACATTCAAAATGGCTGACGTTGAGAAACTGTTTGACGAGGCGCTGCATACCGTTACTGCTGAGAGTTGGCGTAAATGTATTCAACACGTATTAAAAGAAGAAATAAAGTTTTGGGATTTAGACATACGTGTAGAAGTAATGACGGAACCACTCATTATCGATATAGGAGGAGAAAGCGATGATTCTGAGGAGTCGTCAGGGAGTGATACCGCTTCCAGTTAGTCAGACATTTTACAAGTGACCTCGCAACATACCTATACTTATTGGTAATTTATTTTGGTCTTGACAAACAACTTTTTTTTAGTTTTAGTAGTAGTAAGTTGGAATTGACTTTTAAACATTTTTTCATTTTGTTTTAACTTACTTATGAACAACTTGTGATAAGTTATTATTTCAAATGTTAAAAATTGAAATTCCAGATATTTCAGTATTCGCACCCTTAAACTATGATACGCTCATGGAGTTCACTTTAAATCGGTAGATAACCGATGACGTCACTTTACAGAATTTCGACTATCGACTTTTTTATATACATCTTATTATAGCTCATCCTTAAAAATGTGTATTATTCTTGGTAACACCCTGTATATACATAATGATACCTACCATAATAATTTCGTATTTCTGTTCTCTCAAATTTAAACGCCAGAGCGTACAAGAACATTTTCTATTTATTTTTTATTTAGGACTTAAGAACCCTTCAAAAATGATGCGCTCATGAAGTTCGCTTCTGCAACTGATTTTATGGACAGTAAGAGCGATGAGTCACTTTAGAGAATTTCGACTATCGAGTATAGAGCGAGTACAGCGGGTCCTATACATCCAGATATACTAACTTTTTGGTTATTTTTGGAGAAATTTCGGTTTATTAGCACGATACATCCCCCGAAGTGCGGTGCACAGATGCGGAAAAGTTAGTTTTAATCTTTAGAACCGTTTATTTTCTCGCATATTAGATAGGTTGGGCAGAAAAGTAACATCATATTTTAACTTAAAGCCTTCTGAAAGAAACCATAAAATCCATAACCTGAAACATAAATTAAATATTAGTAATGATTACAACATGTAAACAAACAGAATTCAGTATTATTATTTAACACATTAAAAATTGTATGGTTAGATGTCATGATGACACAGATGTCAGAAAATCAATAATGAACAATGAGGACAGATCAATTTTATATAGAAACAGAGAACACAAAACTCTTATATTATCGAGTCAGGAAATATGTAATTTGTTTTTGTTTATTTGTAAATAACACTATATACCGAAAAAGTGTGACGTCAGAACATGGCCGCTGACAGTTACTGAGGGAAAACAAATCAATCATTTAACTTATGTCTTGTCTTGACCGTTGTAATATTTTAAAAGTTTTCGTTTTTTCATTTGTAAAGTGACACTGCAGTGACTATCAAGTAATTATGCCTTATTGCTTCGCTCCTAAACTTCCATCATATACTCTATATCTACGGCATATCCACTGTTTAAACTGTCTCCACATTTCTTTAACACTTTAATTTTATTACAAAATTGGTCCGCAATGGTCGACAAATTAACAATAGCCATGTTTGAGCATATTACAAACGTAAAATGAACGTAACTAAATATTTGTTTTCCCTCAGTAACTGTCAGCGGCTATGTTTATGACGTCATAGCTTTTTCGGTCTATTATTTTTTAAGGATCTGAAAATAAAATTAAGACATATTTTATGCAAGCAAATGATAAAAGTAGATTTCTAAAATGTTTTAAAAGGACTCACACACACACTACATGTGTTGTAGACTTATTTATTTAGGGTATTTTAGATAAGAACATATTATTCAATATTTTAGTAATAATGAATTGTTTAAACAATTAAAACCATTTAAATATCAATTGCCAGTGATAAATAAAAAACTAGATAAGTGATTTGATGAACAATATTAATGAAAAATCTTTTAAATAGTAAAAAACTTTGAAAAACATAATATACAAGTGAGATCCAGGAATACATGACATTGTCTAGCAACGAAATACAAAGGAAGTTTGTTGATTGGGACAAAAAGGAGGGCGTGATCTGGTGTCGAGGCAAGAGGACATGTTACTGGAGGTTTAAGAAAATTTCATTAAAGAAACTTATAAAATCATCAAAAAAGGTCCTCAAATAGTTAAAAACGTATTAAACAAAATCCAAGAAAGTTTAATAATAATTCTAACGTTACATAGCCGAATAAAGAAGCAAAATAAGTTATTCTAAACGATGGTAGATAAAACAAATGTGCATCATTAACTAATTGGTAAAATCTATAAAAATCTGATGAACAAGTTCATCAAATAAATATTAAAAGCAGCTGTACAATATAAAAGACAGATATTAAATTATAGTGCGGTTTTTTCTATCGAAGGTTAATGTCAATTTTCTGATTGGTACCAATTATAATAATCGTAATACTTTCAATAATTGCAAATTTGAGATGTACATCTAAAAAAGTATAACAGACAAATATCTTTGTTCATTTCTAAGTCAGAAATAGTAAACACAAACTTAAAACTCTTAATATTAAATACTTACTGAATTATATCTAGGTTAAGACTCGTTTCATTTCAATATCATTATAAACTTTTATAATTCTCGTATACATATTTCTTCACCAATAGAACCATAATTGAATTATTAAAATTATTCTTTGTATAATCTTTGTATGTTTTCAATACATTTGATTCGTTATATTAACCATCTGTGATCGTTGTCAAGTGACAATCTACAATAGACCTCTAGAGAATAAATGGATATCTAACCATAGGCGGAGCAGAGGAGTATTAAAAATAATTCAATTAAACTTATATATTGCAAAACATAGACAAAATATTTGTTAGAAAAGCTAAAAACGCCGGAACTCAAAGAGAAAAAGAGTACTAAATGCCCCGATTTTATAATAAATATATTGATTGAAATAAAATGAGCTAGCTGTTAAAAAAAGGGTAAGTAAATAAAATTGAACAATATAAAAATCTATATATTAAAACCAACACATTATAATATTTTACCATAAACAGCAGTACTTACTTTTATAGTAATAAAAACATCTTCTATTCAACCTTAATGTTTAACCTTCTCGGTTTATTAGAGAGTTCGTTAAGCACTTCCTCGTATCTCACAATAACGTCCTTATGAATGTAAGGTAAAACTAGACCATTAGGTCTTGTCTATTTTGTAGAGTTTCTTAGATAGTCCTTTAAATAAAGGAGTGTGGAAAAGGACCGATCAGCAGTGCACAAAGTGACTGGCAATGTTACCAGAATATTTAAAAGCTTGAAAGCAGCCGGAAACATGTCTCTGTTGCACTATTGCTATGCTTCGAATCCAGATTTTTTTTTACTTCGACTGTTTAAGGGTCTCTTTTCGAAGTTGATTGATTGCAACTAATCTCTGGTGCCATATTTTAATTTCGCCATACAGTTCAGCAGACCCATCGATGTATGGCACTAAATCATATTCATAATGCTTGAAAAGCGTTTCACATGATGCTTGGGTAGTTTTACTTTCCAGTTTTGAGTTTGTCAAAACATCAAAAGATGCTAGAACATCCTTGTGGGAGATAAATCTTTCGGTAAGCTGGCTGATAAAATGGTCAGCAAATGGAATAAACAGGGACCTACGATAGTAAGATTCAGGGCCATCTGCCATACTGTTGTCGAGGGATGTTTATCAATATACCCTCTCTCTTGCATATATCCTGAGCATTTTTAAAAATTCCTTCAATACATTTACTGTAGATTCTACATAATTTACAGCACTGGTAAGGTTGATGTCTTCTGCCTCAATACTTTTTTAACGGAAGACTGGAAGTAAACATCTTCTTTATAACAAACAGTGACAAAATGAACTCAGCCTTACTCAAGGCACAGTGCAATATATTTGCATTACAGCTACTTTCACGGTCATCCCAGTTGGAAATGTCTTCTAAGCTCCTCAGTATTGCTTCGTAATTTTTTGCAAAAACCATTACTGCTTTGTGCCGCTGGATCCATCGGGTAGGACTACATTGCATCAACGTGCTTGAGTTTTTCTCTGAGAATTTCTTTAAAACTGCTTGCCTTTTTGGAGTTTTAAGACAATCATAAGTTTTATTGACTGTACCCATACAGTTTCTTATTGTAGAGTCACAAGCATCTGATATAGCTAAGTTCAATGAATGGCTGCTGCAATGGACATACAATGCGCTTGGATCTTCTTTTTTTGGGAACGCCTGAGAACACCATTAAACGCGCTGCTCATTGCAGATGCCCCGTCATAACCTTGACCACGTATAATATACTCTGTAGAAATCCCAAAGCATCTAAGTTTGCTTTAAATAACTTCGCTTAATCCCTTTCCAGCCAAATCAGAAACTGGTACGAACTGAAGGAAATCTTCGTTTATAGTTAATGTTTCTTGATCGACGTATCTACACAAAGTGACATCTGTTCCGTGCACGAAATATCAGTAGTTTCGTCACCTATCACCGTAAAACACTGGGCAGCATTTACTTTAGCCACCAATTTAGACAAAACTATATCATTACATGTTGATATAATTTCATTTTGCATTTTTGCGCGTATATAAGTAGCATTTTTGTCTGCATAATCAAATACATTTTCAAGTATTCGTCACCACTTTCTTCCCGCATTCCCAAAAGTGCCCGAAAATTACCTTCGTTTTCGACCTTCCCTGTGACCTCTCATGGCCAAACCTTGTCTGCCCCAAAATATAACAGTTTTTATCACAGGGATTATAAAGCGTCTATTTTCCTCTACCTAATCAGATGCACTCTTGTCTCTTTGAGCAATAACGCTGTGCTTTGCACCACGCCTGATGGATAAAAATTTTTCAGCGTCAAGCTTGCATTTTGAGTGATAAGAAGTCAGCTGTTGCTTGGAAAAATCTTCAAGAGCATGTTTCCAATCACAATACTTAGATGTTACTAGCCTTCCAAGTGGCAATACTTGTTTTCCAGCTCCACATGGAGCAAATAAAAACAATACTTACATAATGCCCCGTCAAGTTTCTTTCAGTATATTAACCACTCTTTTAATTTTAGCCAGGTGTACTGAAATTTCGTTTGCGTTTTCCAAATTGTGAAGAAGGGAATTTGAAATTTTCATGTGGCACCCAAGCATGCTTTAAAAGTCTCTCTTTATCTTCTTCAGTTATCTGAAAAAAATGTACAGCCAGTATTAGGGAATACTGTTTTTAAAAATGTTCTTTTATAAAAAAATATTGTTATGAAAGTGTTCTGTTTTTCTTTTTGGTGAATTAAAACCTACAGGCTATGGTTGAAATTAGTTTGCAAGACTTTACAGAGTAAAATTATTTAAATGTATTTAAACATTTAAATAAAATAATTCAATAAATTTAATTAATCTTTTTATTATAAATATATAATATAAATTATAACATTTTAGTTGTTATTATAAATAGACAGCAAATAATCTTATTAGTGTTTTAAGTGCAACTTACTGTTTCTAGTTAACTAGAAACAGTAAGTTTCATTTAAAACACTGATATGAATAGATTTCACAAAGTAAGGGTCGAGACAGTTAATTTAAATAATCTTATATTTACCTGTCCGTGAATGTATAATCCTATATCATTAGGATGAAATTCGTTTAAGTTGTATCCTTCATCGCCATCTTCTTCATGTTCTCTAGGCACTTCAGTATTATCGCATAGGAATAAACACAGATCCAGATCCCGCTTTTCCTGAGTCATCTAGAGCTTCCACGGGTTCAATTTGTTTCTTAAAAAAGATAAAGAGTGTATCCTGGTTAGTAACTTTACGTTTATTATTACTCATATTTTTAAAAGACGGATGTAAAATGGAACAAATTTCACTCGTCGGCGCATGACACTAGCTCAGTTCGATACAGACTGGTAGACCAAAGCAAAATGGCCGAGCTGGAAAGTTTGGACGAGTCCATTTATGAGCTTGTCGAGGATGGAAAATACTTGCTTGGCATCTATCCATTCCTGGCCAAATTCGGAAACGAATGACGCAGGAATTGAGTAGAAATGCCATAAAATATTTATAAATGAGGCATTAAATAATAATGTTACGAAACAGCACACTGATTTCTTAGAACTGTTTACGATTTTTTGTGAATCTTATCTAGACATTGTTTTTGTGACCAGTCTTATCTAGAAAATTCCAGAGAGCCGATTGTTTTTTGTGTAAGCCGCAATCTAGAATTATCTAGTAAAAAAGGCACTAATATATAAAGGACCGACCAGCGGGAGAAGTCAGTTGATAAAGTGATTTCGTGATATAAACAGCGAACAAGTAAATATTCTAAGTAGTGAAATATTTATACAAATTAATGTAAGTGAATATACTCTATATATAATATAAATTAGTGAATAGTGTAGTGAATTAATAAATTAAGTAAGTGAACCTACCGTGTGTAAACATTTATCCCACCCGTCGTATACAAATGTTTAAATAAATAAGAAAAACAATAAATATAGTTTTTTTTTTATTAAAAAAATAGCTCTTGGGATCCGGTCCCGATCGTACACCCCCCCCCCCATCGGCACGCCCCGCAATCAGGGACATTGGCGTATTTTAGAAATACGGAAATAAAAATTATTTATTGTAATGAAACTATGTATGAAACTACTTACTCATATTACTTTATTAGATGAAACAAACTGTTTTTAAATCAATAGTTAATTTCATTTAAAATAGTAAATTAAACACTTATTATGTTCACAAAACGCTACTGAAAATGTTTTCTTACTTTTTGCTCATTTAGATTTATGAATTTAAATTCAATTTGGGACTTTTGATTGTTGTAAAATTTATTTATTCGAATATCAGTCGTTTTCTTAGTAGTAGTTATAATAAATTACTATTCCATAAAGTGTTGTACGGCTTTTATTAATTAAAAAATGCAGCTTTGTCTATGGACCCAACAAAGTTTTAAAACTAATTGATTTTCAAATAGTTTGTATTTTTTTGACAAATTTATAGATGGATCATAGAGGCGTCAGTATAAATAAAGATGTGGGAATAAAAGGATTCGCAAATACAGCTTAAGACATTTGAGCTTATACCATTTTCTCTATATTTGGGAATAATTATTTTTGTAGGAATAAAAAAAGATTCAAAATCGTCTAACTTCATGTGATTTTGTTTTTCAGCTTCTTTTAAAGTTTATTTCACTATTGTGTATTGCTTTACATAACGGTGAGGATTTTTTGTGAGTCCAATAACTATTGGGTAAATCATATGTATTTAATAAGACGATGGAATTGCACAATTCCAAGTTATGGTACGAATTTTTTGCTATAAATTTGGAACTGACGTATCTATTCTATACTTGAAAGGGAATTCGAGGCTTTCTACAGACAACCCCTCAACAGGCGTGGATTTCATAACACTTAAACATATTCTCAATGCATTATTTTGTAATATTACAATTTGGTGGAATAAAGTTTTATTGAAGAACATCAAATGAAGCTGGTGGCTGTGTACACGTATAGGGTAACGAAGAAAAAATATATTTGTATCACTTGTAAAATTTAATTTATTTTTGCATAGCGCGCTTTCAGCTCTCTAGACATAGAGCCAGCATCAGTGCTTAATCTAAAAATACATATTCAAATCACAACCAATAGTGTTAAATTACTAAATAAATTTCAAGTTGAGAAAGTTAACAATAGTAATATATGAATTTAATTTAAAGGTAATACAAAAAGGTTTTAATATTAGAAATTTAATAATAAAAAATGATTTTAATTGCATTGAAGTTAATATTAAAACCTTTTTGTATTACCTTTAAATTAAATTCATATATTACTATTGTTAACTTTCTCAACTTGAATTTTATTTAGTAATTTAACACTATTGGTTGTGATTTGAATATGTATTTTTAGATTAAGCACTGATGATGGCTCTATGTCTAGAGAGCTGAAAGCGCGCTATGCAAAAATAAATTAAATTTTACACGTGATACAAATATATTTTTTCTTCGTTAAAGTTTTATTGACAGATCCATGTAGTATAGCCCCATAATCCGGAATAGACCTGATGGTAGCAGCGGTAAAATAGGAGGTCAACGTTTATATCAGCCCCAAGCTATGTCTTCATGATTGATCTTAAAAAGTTTAACCTCTTTTCGCATCTGTTTAACGTGTAATTTAAATGTTGTCTCCATGCGAGTTTTTGTCCAGAATCATACCTAGGTAATTTATTTCTATGGTTACAGGAAATTCAGTATAGTGTAATACTACCAAAACTGCCATCTACGGATGTTAGTAAAACTTTGCGCCATTTACACGTCTCAAGTTACTCTAGAAATAATAAAATTTCTATTTAATAAACAATTAAATTACCTAATCAAATTTAAATCACAAAAAATTTTGAAATCACGTAAAATACCATGTCGTATATTAAATTTATCCACCTTTTTCTATTTTCAATTGATACTTACAAAGAAACATTCTTCCAAATAATTCTCAATTTATTGACTGAAATTTATTCAGATAAAATTTTTATATATACATAGTTATTTTGCAACTAATTTTAAGCCGATCTAAAAAATCATTTGGCAATAAAAAAATTTATAAGACTTGGGCCAATTTTTGGTACAAGGCAGCAACTAGATTGTCATTATATTAACGAATTTTTTGGTTTTATATATTATAATATATGATCGAGTCATGTTTGTTAATGTCTATCTAATAATTTGACATTTCACATCGGTTTTTACAAAATTCGTTTGTAAAGAAAATTTATAATCGAAAATGGGTCGCGATAGTGAGGATGATTTGACATTGACATGCTGATCCAGATATGTAAACTAACCATTGCTTCAAGACATCGATCACTATCCTGGTACATGCAGGAGGTGATATTACTCCTTTAAAGAGACACGATAATTGATAACTTTTTCCGCAGGTGAATTATAACGATTTTTCTGCATAAAGTATTTTTATTTCCGAGTTGTCAAAATTTTAAAATTTTTAACATTATTTGTTTCAGGACGTAGGTAGATACAGACTTAATAATATCAGAGAAAAAATTCTCTAAACCATGCAACAATGACGGCAGGAAAGTTTATAATAAAAATTGTTATGTAAAATATTACAGTTTTGTTTATGATGGTCGTAGAAAGAGTATAGTGTACAATTGGCATGAAATGACCGATTTCCAACTCGTAGGTATATGAAATTTTGTATTACTCGTACTACAAAATTTCATACCTATTTGTGGGAAATGTCATTTCGTGCTCATTGTACAATATACTATAACGTATTTGATGAACAATTTTAGTTTAAATCCCGAACAAGAAGATTTATTCAAATATATGATCAATATTTTTCATGAAATTTTTTACTATTTAAGGCGTAAACAATGTCCCCTATATAAATTCGCATCTGGTAATTTTAAAAATTTAGCAATTATTTTTGTCTGATTACCTATTTTGTTAATTCCGACTACTTTCATCGAACATTTCCCTTTTTGGTAATTAACAAAAAATTGTTCTAAATCTGGTGGTCAAAGCAGAATATATTTTTTGGAGACCTCGTAAAACATACAAGAAATTACAAAGGATCTGGGTTTGTTTATCAATTAAATTAATTTGAAATTCATTTTCTAAATCTTTACATGATTTATCTTTAAAATTTTTAATTTTTGACGAAGACGTACTCCATA
The DNA here is from genome assembly GCA_963921935.1 of Galeruca laticollis. Lineage (NCBI taxonomy): Eukaryota > Metazoa > Arthropoda > Insecta > Coleoptera > Chrysomelidae > Galeruca > Galeruca laticollis. The sequence goes on from OY998177.1 coordinate 70,084,336, forward strand.
AATTCCAAAAATGAACACTAACTAAAATTTTATGAAAATTACTATTTATAATACAAATATCAGCAATAAAAATAAACGCATGAAGCGGCGATTGAACCAACTATATTCTCTTCTGTATACATTAAGAGACGTGCGTTAACACACTGATCCATCACAAACTTATATGAAATGAACGTAATTTACGGTAACTTGAAATGTCAATGTTACTTTTAATATTTATCATTGTTTTTTATATAGAATATATTGTCCAAAGGGTTGAGAGCTTGTTTTTATTCGATATTTCATTCATATAAGCAGTGATAACATGTTCTGATAATATTTTTAACTCCGTTTACCAGAGATTCATATTTACTTTTTTATTTTTGGGGTAATGATGTGTGTTATACATCTCCTTTGCGGCTAAACGATTATCTGATGGAGTAATATTTATTGATTTTTGATTCATCACTGGAATCACTCATTTTACTAAAATATTTTTCTTGATAACTAAAGAAATATTTTGACAAGTTAAATGCAAATGCTGATTGGTGAATTTCATATACATTCTAGGATGTAAATGAAATCATATGCGTTCAGTTAACCGAAATGGCCACATGTCCATTCTGTAAATTGTGCAGAAAATGGATAATATACATGTGGGTGTAGAAAAAAATGTAAAAAGTCTCGTTGAATATTAATTTATTATTTGTAATTTTGTAAACATAACCCACACTTCTCAATCATGCATTATAAAATGTAAAGCGCATGCGGGTCAATTTCTACCGATGTGTCGACTGGGTTAAATGGTTGGACGATTGGTAAAATTTACCGTTAACATCTGAACAACCCGACTATTTACCAGATGTAAGCATCTGATCGCATAAAACGCGCCCGACGTAGCATCTGAATGCACCCTTACATTTGACATAACCAAATGACATTCGTATTGTAACGTCAATTGACGCTGTTGTGGGGGACGATACAATTCGATGATTTTAGTAACGGTGCTCGAGAACATCATTTTAGAAACTATTCGCAAATAGAGCATTCTCAGGCTTGCGTATGCATGACGTTGGGAACGACGTCAATAATAACGCCCCGATTCGAGATTCAGGGCATCAGTGCGGATGAAACTCAATCATCGACCACCACACCTGCAAGAATTGGATCACCGGAGGCGACATTGATTCTCTTTCCGAAATATCGAAACCACACATGACCAACGTTCAACTTAAGAAATATTTCAACAAATGTAACAAAACTTTTATTTTTTAGAACTGAATATCTTTTTAATAAATACATGGAAAATTATCATTGATGCTGCAACTGGAAGATCATATATGAATTATATGGCAAATGTATGCATACCTTGCCCGTAGATAATATACTTTTCAATTAATTGAAAAATATAGAATTGCAGGGAGAGGGAAAATACGAAATTTTCGGTATAAGTGTGTCTGTCGTCTAGCGCAAAAATATATAAAAGAGGGCGGAGTCGAGACGACATTGCGCGAGTGACGAGCAGTCACTCTTGATAATATTTTCTTATTATTTGGTGTGTTATGTCGAGTATAAATACAGATATTAGATTTATTAGCGGATATACGAGTAGAAAAGCCATTAATAATACACCAGTCATATAAGATTTTGGATATTGCCTGTAAATTTTTCAAAGCTGCATCGTATTTTTTATGCTCTGTAGACACACATATCACCTGCATATTGAACAATTTTAAAAGTTATGTTCTTCACAGTTATCTTATGGATATCCGCAGTGTATAGGTTAAACAAGAGAGGGCTCAACACTGTATATTTCTATTTATGTATAGACCTAGACGTTAGCAACTTGTACCGGAATATTAAAGGTATTTATTTCTCTATATAAAAAGAGAGTCGGCAAGTAATTATTTCTGGAGAAGTTATTTTGAATATCTACAGTTCTAAATCCTTTGTTTCTGGGTAACAGATTTAATGAGTTTAACTACCATTCTAACCTTGTTTTAGAAGATGTTCAAAAGTTTTCAATTTTCAAGAAATAAGAGATATTGGTCGGTACCTTCTTAATAAATTACCAGCAAATGTTTGGAGAAATGAGAACATCCAAGATTGGCTTCATGAAAGAAAAATCCAGTTCAACTCTGCTTTTCTTAATGCTCGAAGTAGAAACATTGACATACTTAGGCTACCACCCTATCATTGCGAGTTAAATCCCATTCAACTTACTTAGGCGGATATAACATATAACAGGAACAGTAGCAGCGCTGAAGTGAAACATTAACCCCTTCAGTTATATTCGTCACTAGATTTTTTGGCATAAAGGCGGGTGCCGATTATATTGTTCAGGTGTTACATCAATTTCTGAACGGCTGCCAACTCGCTAAGGCCGTTGATGACAGGAAGCACAAGATCTAGGGTGGAGGTGAAGGAAGCGTGTTTGGATGTTTTATAAGGGGAGGTTTGGGGTTTTAAGGATGTTGAGTGGGGGGTTTTTTGAGGTTTCATGTGAGGAGGCTTGGTGTTTTAATGGTGTGGGTGGATTGGCGAGTGCATGTTGTATCGCTTCTCTGGCTTCGGCTGAGGTGGTTTATAGTTGCTTGGAGTTCCGGGTCATCGAGATTGTAAGTAATTTAGTTTCGGTTTTATGTGTTTTTCAAGAGTTTTAGTGGCAAAATAAAAAAAACCGTCACTAAGTTTGTCAAAATACAGCCAATATTACCATGGCCATGCATCCACAATACCATCCCCACTTTTTGTAATTCATTCATTAATTTACTATTGGCGTTTAAGGATTATTGGCCGCAAAAACAAGACCATTGGACAAAAATCATTAAAAATTTTGAGTATTATAATCAACAACTTTTTACCAATCACACATAGAACTTATTTATCAGAAATTATTTCAATAGATCATTTTAAATTATGTATAAAATAATTTATCTTACATGTGGAGAGGTGTACTATTCACTCCCTGATTGAGAGAGATGTTTCAAATGTGTAGATTCAATTATATAACCAAAACAAAGAGGAAAAAAGGAGGCAAAAGTGATGAACAGGAATGAAATATTTAATTGTACTTAAGGATGTAATAGATTTATAAACAAATTGAAAAAAATGTTGCATTTAAAACGTGGATTTATACTTTATACGCGCGTGTACTCTACAGGTCATGAGCGAGTTGTAAGGTGGGTCCCTGCATGCTTATTCGATACCTTTTGTTGAGTTTAATTTGTATTGTCTTTATTTAACATTATTTATTGTAACAATTCCTTTGTAAGTACATACCTTACTAGTTACTGTTTTGTTTTAGAATAAACAATATTATTATATTAGTAAAAGCTGGATTTGCTTGACATTGGTAGTTCGGTTTTGCAGTGGCTTTGCTGTTATTTAACCAATAGGGCTCAACAGGTTCGCATACACCATTTCTATTCCCACAAAGTTCACACTTAGGTCCATTACTATTCAATCTCTTCATCAATGATATTGTTACTTGTTTTTGTCATACTATGTTTTACTATTTGCAGATGATTTGAAGTGTTTTAAAATTATTAACAGTCATGAGGATGCTAGAATATTGTAATTAGAATTGGATAACTTGACTAAATGGATCTTAATTCCAGTAAGTGCCACATAAATTGCTCGGTACAGTCAATTATATAAGGGGTTTAGGAATAGTTCTTGACAGAGCATTTGCCTTCAACCACCACATCACTATGGTTGTGCATAAGTCCACAAAAATGTTTCGTTTCGTTAAGAGAACTACTTTTGAATTTACTGGTATTACTTTTATTATATTTTTGGATTTTCCTCAGTTACTGTTCTTGTATATGGTCTCCTCATTACTTAGTTTACATTAGGAAACTCGAATATGTACAAAATTACTTTATACGCTATATTGCATTTAAGATACATGTCTATTAAGGCTATGTTATGTGGTTGCAGCAGCTGCGAATCTCCTCTCTTGAAAACCGTAGGAAGCAGAAAGATCTTACATTACTTTTTAATATCATAAATGGTACATGTAACTGCCCTCTACTTCTAAATAAAATTAGTCTATTTGTTTAAACGTGGACTAGAAGGCAGTGTTGAACATTTTACATATCTTTCCATATATAGAATTACGCATTCTTCGCATTTCTTCGTAGATCTATGAGACTCGCTAAGTCACTGGAAGACCTTCCACTTTTTGATGTCTCAACTAATAAATTTAGAAGCTATACTCGTGATTTGAATGTGCAGTAATCATTTAAATTTTACCAACCCATGATTTTTGAAATTTTGTTTTAAAAACTATATTCATTGTAGTGTATATGATTGGATTTGTTTACATTGTATATTTTTATCACTGTTGCATTTAATATAATTTGAAAGGGCTTGCCCCTGAATAAATAAATAAATTCAGCAATTTAACTTGGTTGCTAATAAAAATATTTTGTTATTTCAGCATCCCATTCCAAACACTAGACTTCCACCACCTGGTTTACCACACATGGGTATCCCACCACCAGGAATGCGACCACCTCTGAACGCTCATCCTGCAATGCTACCACCTGGAATGATAAGGATGATACCACCTCATCCGCAGTTCATGCAAAATGGTCTACATCGACCACCAGGATTTTTATATGCACCTGGAGCACCCCATAATCAATATCCAGTAAGTCTAATTGAATATTTATGATTTAAAATATACTTTTGAATTATTTTTTTCAATAGGAATTTAATTTTTGTTGTTTTGACCAATATTACAGTAATTCAGTCTGTTTACGGTTTTTAAACTAAATACATCCTTCTGCTTTTAATGTGTCTTTCATGTTATTAAATCTTTCGAAGCTCGTAGATGCCTTTTATATTTTGATATTAGAAAATAACAAATAGGAAATATAATTTAAAAAGTTGTCCGTTATTTTTTAAACAGTTTACAGAAAAATATTTTTTTTACAATTATAAAAATCCTAAATACCTTTTTCCTGTCGTTAGTAAGACTAAATTACCTAAAACCTACCTAAACATTAATGGATATTTCCGAAAATATTCATGTTTACCTAGAACTGCAAACAATACCTACCTACCTGAAGAAGTTTTACGGTTTTCGATACTGATTACCTATTGGTAAACGTACTCTTAAATAAAATTATTGTCTAAAACGAGATTTATATAAATTATATGTTTATATCTTTAAAACATGCAACATATTTGTATAAAATATACTAAATATGCAAAAGTACATATTGGCCTCTAGGTTCACTTATTAGCATTCCATTATTCACAAAAACACCACACTTTATCTACATTTATTGATGTAGCATCAGCTTTCGATAATGTCCAATTGAATTTACGGGAGGAAAAGCTCATCAACATAGGATTACCAACTCATATGGCAAATTTCATTAAGAACGCATATTCAAATAGACCAGTCTCCTTAAAAATTTACCAACACATTTCAGATCCAAGAATTTCCAGAGACGGTTTACCACAAGGCAGCATTCTCAGTCCAATCCTATTCACCCTCTATACAATGGATATTGAAAAAATCATATCACCAAAATCTAAAATAGTACAGTACGCCGATGATATTGTGTTATACACCACAGAAAAATCAGTTGAAAGATGTACAAAAATTATTAACGCGGAATTTGGCCAATCCAAAAATGGCTTGATAATATTGGGCTGTCTATATCAGAAACCAAGACCGAAGTATTTATCTTTTCCAGAACTAGAAGTTGTCCGCAAAATCAGATAACCCTAGGTAAATACACCTTTCCCATAAAAAATACCATCAAATACCTTGGATTACTGTTAGACAAGAAACTTTTATGGAAAGACTGTATACACCAAGTAATCAAAAGAACTGAAAATTCAATGAATATATTAAGAGCTTTCTGCAATACAAAGTGGTGAGCGGATCCAAATACGGCATTACTCTTTTATAAAATAATGGTAAGGTCAATTATAGATTATGGAAGTCATCTATATGGGACAGCAGCTGAAACACACTTAAACAAAATTGAAGCCCATCAGAATAAATGTTTGAGAATATGCCTAGGATATAACAGATCCACCCCTATAAATATTATGCAAGCAGAAGCAATAATACCACCTCTTAAACTAAGAAGACAATTACTCAGTAATATGTTTATTACTAAAATAATAGCAAAGGAAGCATCATACCTCAACAGGTTACAATCATTAACAGTTCAGGTTCTCACCTATAAATACTGGTACTTAAAAAAAAACAGTTATAGTGGAAAGTCTTATGGAAATATCTAGCTACCAACACAAATTACATACAAACGGGAAACTACCTAACTTTACATACCTACCTGAAAATCTCTACTCTCACAAAATACCAACACATTATTTCGAAATTCAAGACCAAATACCAAACCTGACTCAAACCAAATTCAATAAATTCAAAAACAAATACTGGCCAAATTACGAATATATATTTACAGATGGTTCAAAAGCAAATGAACAAACAGGCTGCGCGTTCTACCACATAAACCAAAAACATCATTCCAAATATACTTTACCAAAGGAGGCTTCTATATATACAGCAGAAATAACAGCAATTTTACAAGCAATGAAATACATATTAAATTCAGATAAAAATAGGTATGTAATATTTACAGACAGTAAATGTGCAGTGGACAGATTAAAAAATATGAACATAAAGAGAACATTAAATCATATTGAAGCAAACATTTTGAACTTATACCACGAAATTCACACAAATAACAAAATAGTCATATATGTATGGATAAAGGCTCATGTTGGTATAACTGGTAACGAAACAGCTGATAAATTTGCAAAGGAAGCCATAAAAACAGGAGAAAAACTCCAACTTAAATTACCACCCTCCGACGTATTCAAATCACAAAAACAGAAAATTAAAGAAAACTGGCAAAAACTCTATAATGAATGTACAACTGGATTAAACTTTAAAAACATCAGGATAGGATCCCTAAACAAAGTTGGTTCTACAAAGAGGTGAACAGAAATTTTATAGTTAACAATAAATCGAGTGCGTGTAAATCATGCCCTTACTCCTGTATATAAACATCGGCTAAAAATGATTGATAACCCATATTGTTCCTGTGGAGATATAGGTACACTGACACACATCCTACTTGAGTGTCCGTTACATACCCAAAATATTAGGAAATTATATAATCAACTAATAACTGCCAATATCACCCTTCCAATAGACCTTAATTGTATTATTTTTTCAGAAAGTATAAACACTCTTTACATACTGTACCAACACATAATAAACTGCAAACTTAAATTGTAAAATTTGTAAGCAATTATGCAAAACACAACATTGTATTTGTAATTACTAACAATTATTAAATTAGAAAAAATCCAAAAAAAAAATATTAAGAAAAAAAAATAAATAAAAAAACATAATTATGAGAAAAAAGAAAAATGACTTAATAAAATAAAAAAAAACAAATTACGAAAAAAGATGTTTATAAAAAAATAAATAACAAATTATGGGAAAAAATGATTATTAAAAAAATATATATATATATATATATATAAACAAGAAAATGAAAAAATTGTATTAGAATAAAAAATACTAACACAAATAAACATATTTACTGTGCTCAATCCTGCAGAAAAATTAAACAAATTTTAAATAAAATAATCAGACACCTACATAGTCTGGCTAATTGGCCTCAGCCAAAGCCATTAACCTAATTAAAAAAAAACCCGAAAGTGTGGCATGGTTAACAACACATTTTTTTGACATTGATACCGGGGAAACCAGAGGAGAGGCAATAGACAATATTACCAAAATGAAAATCTTTTTGTGATATATTACTGATCCAGGTAGGTCTTTTACTTTGCTTAGTACACTGGCAAATATTAATATATTATGATATTATTTAACTTTTTGTTATATTTGGCTTTAGGCTTCCAGATTGGTGTAAGTCAACCAACGGTATCAAATGTGGTACATCTTGTGAGCCAAAAAATTATTGAAAAATCTCATATTTGGATAAAGTTTCCTCATGTATGGTTGTACTTTTTTTGTTATCTATTTAATTAATTACCTTTGAAACCGTAGGACTATGAAGCGATACAATAGGAAAAACAAAAATGGCGACCAAAATTTCCAACTGTTATAGGTGCAATTGATTGTACGTTAATAGGAATTAAAAAAGTTGGGGAAAATCATCATGGTAACGAATACATTTGTCGCAAACAATTTCCCTCAATAAATGTACAAGCAACATGTAACGCCGATGAGTTATTTACAAGTGTTAGTGCAGAATGGCCAGGTTCTGTACATGATAGCAGAATTTGGAGGAACAGTCACATCTGTGGTGTATTAAGAACATTTGGCAATGCCGTATTGTTAGGAGATAAGGGATATGGCATTAAAAAATGTTTAATGGTCCCATTTAGAGAACCAAGAACTGCAGAAGAAGTAACATATAACAAACAACCTTTTGAAAAATGAACGTGTAATTATCGAAAGATGCTTCGGACAGTTAAAGCAACGATTCCCTTTATTACAAAATACAATTAGACTGCCATTAAGAAAAGTACCATCCAATATTACAGCATGTTGTGTTATTCATAATATTGGAAAATATTTAAAAGACGAAGAAGAAGAACCTGCTGGACTTGAACTTCGAAGGGAAGGTCAAGTCATACGAAACCGTTTAGCTACAATTATTTACGCCAATCAAAATAACTAAGATAATTTTTATGAAATTGAAAATACATATTTAATTACAAAATAGTGGAATTTTTCTTTCCTTCTCTTACAACATGATTTTTATAACTCTTTCTCCAGCTTTGCCTTTTTAAGGATTAGAACATGCAGTTGCTTCAAAAGCACCAATCTTTGTAGTTCCATGGTGCTTAAAGTACGTGTTTCCACCGTTCCGTACTGTTCTATAATTTTTTGTCGCTTTGGACGTGCAAGTAACAGTGCTGGCAGTGTTAAAGGAGACACTGAAGCGACTGACGGACCTGCCACTTCATCGGACTGTTTTTCTTTTTGTTCGTCAGAAGGGATTCCAACTGCAACATGTCCTGAAACGAAATATTACACTAGCTTATATACATATAATAAAAATTAATTATTTTACCATGTATTTTGTTAAGAATAGGATTGCACTCTTCGTGATCCCCCTGTAGTGCCGTGTACATGAATTGTTCTGCTGCACTTAGCTTTACCATTCTATTGCCAGTTATGTTGGCATCAGTCTTTTTTTACTACCGCCTTCAGGTTATTAATTTTTTTTAATAATTTTTTGAAATCGGTAGGTTTTCCAAAATTATCTACAACGTTTTCATAGTAACTTACAACATTTTATAATAAGGCATGATAACTTACATTCATAATGTTGCTTAAGCGTGGCTAAGACGTGTTGTTTTCTTTTATTTATTGCGGGAGTTTTCCCTTTATTTAAAATAATAGGGTTATCCCGAACAATTTTCGAAAATCCGTCTCTTTAGTTTTTGAAACAATACTCTCATTTCCACTTTCTTCACTTCGAGACGAAACGAACGATATGATGGTTGATAAATAAAGTAAATTCTTTCAGGTTTGTATACATCAAGTGTAGGTAAACTGATTTGAAAAAGTGTTAACATGAGTTTTTTGTATTTTTTTCTTCTAAATAAATTTCAACTAAATAAGAAAATACTTAAGAATAATCAGTAGATACTTCTAAGAATCAGCATTTTTTTTAATATACATTTCAGTATTTACTTAATGCTGATGCTTATACTTATAAGTAAGTACTTATAAGTAAATACTGATTTTTATTAATACCACAGATTATGTCAATTGGCCTTTTATTTTTTGTTTGTTTTCCCAGAGGGACAAAACTTTCGTTAAAACAAATAATCCTAGGGGCAAATATAATCTCTTTAAACATTTCGCATCATAATAACATTACAACCTAAACCTAACCTAAAATACTAAGTTGAAAAGTCGTAACTATCAGATAGGATAATTTAATCTAGCACAGAACAGATACGGTTTTTTGATTTAGTAATCGCTATATATTTGAAAGGTACGACAAATAATATATGTTATTTTACCTATTTAGACTCTAGTTACGAATTTCTGACTCTGTACGTTGATAATATTTATTTTATAGATGGCAAATATGCAAAAATCTTAAAATCCAATTTTTTGTCAGTTACGACCTTTTGTCTTAGCAGGGCAGAATATGACCTACAAACATTTTCGCACTTTATTGTCCTCCAAAGCATATAAACAAAACGAACATTATACCAAATTTTTAAAACTCTTTGTTACGTATTGCACGGACATTAATAATTAATGCACTGTATTTCCAGTTGTTAGATTGTTTATAAAATAAAAATCGAAGTCGGACACTATTAATATATTTACAGAACTATACACAAAGTACTTTTGTACACTTATTATAATTTTACACTGTTTCTTTTCGTTGCGAAAATTTGCTACCAATATCTTACTAACATACGTGTCTACTAATTGAGTTGAGCGGAAATAAAACACTTGCGTTACTTCAGTAAGGTACTGAGATACAACTGAGCTGAACCGATTCACTAGAAAAAACATTTAAGAATGTCATTTGAGACGAGATATTTTTCAGAAGTAGATTCGTAAGTCCCCCCTCCCCTCGAACTAGAAATACGGAAATCCACTTTTTCGGGAATTCCTAAAATCGGTCATGCGTGCAAATTATAGAGGAGATATTCAATAGATATTTGCTACCCAAACCCCCTTACAGATAACACCATCAATAAAATCAAATAGATATTTTTACAACTGACTTATTGAAATTTTTATTAGTAAGAATATTTTTCGACTAAAAAAATTTGAAACTTCAAAAGAATTTAAAATTCATAACAAAAGTTATTTAGCTCGAACAATAGTTTTCGGAATACAAAAAGGGTAGTAATTTCTTTCATTCAGAACAAATGTTTTGTAAATTCTATTCAACGTAGAATTTTACAGTTCGAACAAACTGCCCGCGACAATCACCTAAATGAAGATTTGCATGCCATTTACAACGTAAACATATAACCATAACTACTGTACAAGAATCGGAGGAGATAGAAAAGTTAGTCCTTTTCACAGGCTGGCAATGTGATGGGTCAAGTGTACTGGCTTTCGCTGGATTTAAGGCGAACAGCACGAACTCGGCCATCCTTACCAGGAATCGTGTCAATCACACTAGCTAGTGGCCAATTGAGTGGATGGGATAGTTCATCTTTTACCAGGGCCAGATCATTAGGCTTAATGTTCCTAGTGGTCTTCAACCATTTCGGTCTATTTTGGAGACGATTGAGATAATTTATCGACCATCTTTTCCAGAACAGTTGCTGAATCTGTGTGCACTTTTGCCAAAACGATAAAGTGTTTGCTGACCGAGTAGATACGTCTTTGTCAGGATATGCAGTTAAAGGGGAGCCGATCAGAAAATGGCCCGGAGTAAGTGAATTCAAATCATTGGGATCATTCGACAAGGGGTACACGGGTCTAGAGTTGAATATAGCTTCTATTTATGTTAGGATTGTAATGAATTGTTCGAATGTGAATGTTTGCTTTCCCACAATTCTGCGCAGGTGATTTTTGTCGCTTTTAATCGCCGCTTCCCATAGCCCTTCCCAATGATCACATATGGAGCCATTGCTTGGTGGTCAAAAGCTTTACAGAAAACGGCCCAATCAAAGCTCTCTGGCATACAGAGAGAGGCCTGTTTGGCTATAACTGGTGATATCAGCACCACACCGTCAGCAGCCATGAAAATCCTCCTGGACCTTCCTCCTCTCCATATATTTCTGGAAAAGGAGGTCAGATGGACAGCATATAGAATTGTGCATATTTCTAAATGCACAAAACAGGCTTATACAGAGCAAAGTAGAATGATAGCGGCCACCGAAAGTCATAGTGCTCTGGGAATGACCTCTGATATAATGCCCCCAACAGTAAACTATAATCTGCCTTATACCGTCCTATTTCCAAATAGAGATGAATGGGTCCTCCGCAAGGATGAACTCTCAAGAGCAGACATCTGTTGGTACACTGATGGATCAAAGACACCCTCAGACTCTGGTGCGGGTGTATACGGGCGAAGACCTAGGACAGAAATCTCAACCTCTCTGGGATCCTATGCAACCGTATTTCAGGTGGAAATTTATGCCATTGCTTCATGTGTGAAGAGTTTGGGGCAATCCAACCACACGCATAGATCAATAAAAAATTTCACGGACAGCCAAGCGGCCTTGAAAGCACTTAGCTCGTACCGTGTAACGTCGAAATTGGTTCTTGACTGCCAAAAAAGACTCGCCTCAATAGGAGAACGCAACAGGGTATCGCTGGTTTGGATCCCTGGCCACTCTGGTATGGATGGTAATGAGAAGGCGGACTCTCTTGCAAGCAAGGGTGCCGCTCATAACTTTATCGGACCAGAACCTACAATTGGCATCGCAACAAGTGTTGCCAAACAAACACTAAATACCTGGACTGCAAGAAGAGTTTTAGACTTCTGGCATAATATATTGGTTCATTCAAAGGCCTTCATATATCATTTGAATAATGTATCCAAACAAATGTTAGGCTATAATAGACACGATCTACGGTGCCTAACAGGCCACTGTCGTTTGAATCATCATATGCTGAAACTTGGACTGTCGGACGATCCGATTTGCCGTCTTTGTTTGGAAGATGATGAAACAGCAGAGCGTATAATTTGTGCATGCCCCGCCGCGGCTCGAGTCAGATATCTGATGTTTGACAGGGCCACTCTCTTGCCCTCGGACCTGAAATATCATTCACTGAACAAATTAATCGGCTTCGTTAAGAAGCTGAATTTGTTTGGTGAAATTTGAATAGGTATGAGCCACAATAGACTCTTACGAGTCGCAGTGGAGGGCCTCATTGACCCACTCATTATAAACCTAACCCCAATGAGGAGATTTTGGGGGTATGAATTTCCATTGAGTTTCATTGTTGGGGAGAAATTCGAGTATCGTTTTGGAAGAGATAGGAGTCGCGCAGTTCTTTGAGTTGGTTTCGAGCACTAACGAATTTGGTAGCATTGTCACTATATATCACGAAAGGATGCCCACGACGAGCTATAAGCAGCTTAAGGGCAGCTATGAACGAGTCTGGATAAATCAGACACGAGTTCCAAGTGCACTACTTTAGTAGCCATGCAAACAAATAGTGCCAAGTAAGCTTTTACAATTGGAGCTTTGCGTAAGCGATACAGTTTTACCATGAAGGGTCCACCAAAATCTATGCCAATTTTTACAAAGGGTCTGGATGGGGATACTCCATCCTCGGGTAAATCCGCCATGATTTGTTGTGACATAATGGCATTAAACTTATGACACGTTACATAATTTCAAATGATGCGTTTCAATTCGCGGTGACCGTCCAACAGCCAGTAGCGTAGCCGCACGTTATAGAGGACATTTTGGGGGCCACTATGTCCTAAACGAGCATGCTCATGTTTGAGTAAGAGAGATACAGCTTGCTTTTTGGAGGGCAACAGTGTGGGGTTTCTTAGCTGATACGGAATATCTGCATGAGATAAGCGTCGACCGACTCGCAAAATTCCGTCGGTATCTAAAAATGGTTCAAGTGAGAGAAGTTGCTTGTTCGATAATTTTCCACGAGAGAGAGCTTCAATGTCTTTGTCGAAACATTGAGTTTGTATGTTTTTAATAATTAAGGAAGTAGCATGCTCAAGTTCATTTACCAATAAAGGACCTGTTAATTGTGCACTGTTGTTTTTTGAGCTTTGCACAAACAGTAGCATATATGCTACTGTCCTCTGAAACTCAGGAAAAGTCGAAAACTTTGACGAGAGCTGGGGCCAAAACAATTACAGTGGTTGTGAAATGAATTCAGGAGGATCATTTATGAGGCGAAATTGGGCAAAGTCACTCAACACGAAATTAGAATCATGTAGAAACAAGGGACCGTGAAACCAAAGAGTTAAATTGTCTAATTTTCCAAGTGAGAGCATGTCTGCAGCATTAAGTTCCGACCGAACGTAGTGCCATTGAAAAGTGCTAGAGCTAGAACTCTCTTGTATATGTGATACACGATTGCTCACAAACACATTCCACTGCGAGGGATGTCCCTTCAACCAGGATAGAGCGATTTGAGAATCAGACCATAAATTAATTGATTTAATTTGAATTATTGGTTTAAAAATGTGCATGATTCGTTGAGTGAATTTGGCTAACAATAACATTGCACAGAGTTCTAATTTGGGAATGGTGAGCATGTTTTTTAATGGCCAACTCTTGATTTTGCACACACTAATGCACAATGGATGTTCCTATTTGCATATTTGGAGAGGATATATAAGTTGCATCCATATGCCACTGAACTGGCATCTGAGAATCGATGAATTTGACATTCAATGGGTTTTTCATTAATAAATAGATAGCTTGGAATCATAACGTTGTTGAGAGAGGAAATACTGTTTACAAAATATTTCCAAGCGAGGATGATGGACTTATCAGCGATTTCTTAATCCCATGAAAGTTTGTGCAACCATGTGTGTTGCATTAATATTTTCCCTTTGAGAATGACGGGGTTGACTAATCCTAGAGGATCATAACACTGTGGGACAGCAGATAGAAGTTTTTGCTTAGTGATGTAGGATTCGAGTTCAACATATAAAGGAGTAGAGATTTGGAAAATATCGTGAGTTGGATTCCACTTAAGCCCAAGAATTTTACAAGACGTTATCAAAATTTAAGTCTAGATCTAACGCTTGAGACTGCACTGATTCGTTATGGAAAACTAGAGAATCCGAACGAAATTTGTGTAACGTAAAACCTGATGCATTAAGACACTTGTTGAATTCTGTTTGCAACAGCTTCAGATCAGATAGTGAGTTAGCACCTGACACACATACGTCTGGTTTAATAATGCGTCTGAAGCGAGAGATAAATGGGTATTTCGTTGTGCAATGGCTTGAAGTACTCGACAAGCGAGATAGGAAGCACATTTTTATCCGAACGACACACAAGTTAATGCTATGCATAAAAAATCATCATTAGGAGAATATCTTCATAATATATTCTGTAAAAAATTTTGATTTGGATTTGTGGAGATCTGTCTGTACAAATTCTGTATATCAGCTGTTAACATGTATCGAGAAGAGCGAAAACGACATAATATGTCGAATAATTCGGGCTGCACCTGAGGACCTTGGAGAGATATGTCATTAAAAGAGAATGATGAAGTTATTTTAAAGGAAAAATCGAAGACCACTCGCAATTTAGTGGTTTCGCTGTGTTCTCTCAAAACACATAGGTGGGGTACAAAATACTTATTTTCGTTGAAGGAGTTGGTGAGAGCTAAAGGAACAAATTTGCCATGTCCGGGAGAAACGTATTCATCGATAAATTGTTTATATTGTGAGAAAGGAATTGGGTTGTGATCAAATTTTATATCTAGTGATTCGAATCTACGTTTTGCTATTAAAAGAGAATCTCCAACTTTTTTGTGAGCATTCGATTCTATGAACGGAACGTTTACTTGATATCCTTCGTTGTCAAAAATTTTGGTGGTGGATGAGAATATTTCTTCGGCCTTTTCTTCATCAGCCGATAAAGAGCGAAATGAGGTGCTCGAATCAACCTCTTCTTGAGACCAAAACTTCTCAAGCAATAGGTTAAGATGCGCGTCATTATGAGGGACTGAGTTGGTTTCAATTGCTGAAAAACTATTGACCAAGAACAAATGGGAGTGTATAGGTGTTAGCAATTTTGTGGGACATTTCCAGATATAACTCAGCCTAAATGGATGTTGATGAGCGATGGAAGTCCAGAACCTAGGTGTCTAATACCATTTTTAAGGATTGCATAATAAATGTCGCAACTGAGCAATATATTTATATGAGAAGCGTTGAATTGATCGTTAGCTGATTTTGACAATAAATGGGAAGGAATATTTAACCTTTGGACATTAAGAGATACCTGAGGCAGAAGATGAGTAATTTTAGATAAAATTGCGCACGACACTTTGAATTTTTTATTTTCAACGATTTTTGAAAACAAAGTGATATCTATCATCTCGTTTAACGTGGTGCTGCCTTCTAAAATGCCAGAAACTTTGAGAGTATGAGGATAGATTTTGTAGCCTAATTTTGCAGCTAGAGAGTGAGTGATGAATGAAGTTTGACTGCCATTGTCTATAAGAATTCTAACTGAAAATGGCTGCCCTATCTTTGGCTTGACATAGGCTTGTGCGGTGGCTAAGAAAACATGAGTATGTGACATGTTTAATGAAAATTGTGAATTACCATCAATGGAAGATGTGCTAGAAGAACTAGGTTGAGGATTATCGGCTAGAGGTGGTGTATTAACAAATTGAGGTACAGTAGTACATGAGAGTTCGAGATGTAACAAAGTGTGATGCTTCTTTGCACAAATAGTACATTTTTTGAGAAAGAGACAAGATCGGGTCGAGTGTTTATTTCCAAAACAATTAAAACACAAAGATTTTGACTTCATAAATTTCTGCCTATCTTCAGGAAGTAGAGCAGTAAAGTTGGATCAATTATATATGTTATGGAAGTTATACAAAATATACAGAAATTCGACGGGTTGGACCTTTGGTTGGAGTGAGTATTAGGTGCAGTGTTTGTATGCATTGAGATCTTTTGCTAAGGTGTAAACTTTTATTTACTATCTTTATTATGGGACGTATGCCTGTTTGCCTTAGTTTCTGTATGGGACATGGGGGAAGTGACATTTTCCAATATTGGTATTTCCAATCTAAAAAGTCTAGGAATTTGTTTATTGGTGGGAGAAAACCTATTTCGCAACTTTCTTCAAAGGTATGTTTCGTATTGAAATCTAGTTTACTTTCTAATGAAAATATTATTAAATTCTCAAATAATATTTCGTGCGATATATTGAAATTTTTTAAACGTTCCAGCAAAGCGCACGTGTTTGTAGCAAATTTTTGCAATTTAACATGATCACATTTTATTAAAGACTCTTGCTCAAGTATGTGATGAAAAACTGAATACAAGTTTAATTTGTTATTTGTATGCCTCTTGTTTATTAATACAATAGCTGTTGTTAAGTCGCATACCTGAATATTGTCGATACTTTTTAAAGCAAGCCAAAAGTTTTTGCGGTAGAAAAGTTTTTGGCTGTCACTAGAGATTTCTGCGTTGTTAATAATTAAAGCATTGAATAAATGTAAAAAATGATGCGTGTTCAAGAGGGTTAGAATCATCAAACGTGGGTATGCTAATTTCAGGCAAACGTACATTTTTTTGGGTGGCTGTAGAAGAGCAACTTGGAATTGAGGATCGCGAAGTTGAATTAAACTGAAGTTGCGATAATGTGTCAAAATATTTATTTTCACTGTCTTCGCGGTTTCCGGAAACTAATTCTTGCTAGGAGTCTGAATAATACTCAATATTGTCTTGAGCATCTGAATATTTGTTAAAACTATCTGTTAGTAGACCGATTCTATAAACTAACTGATTTTTATCATTTAATTAGTGGACATTTGCGGAGAACCTATTTGTGACGCACGTTATGCTACTTTTAGCTACAGATCTAGCTCTTTTACATATTTGAGATCAGTACTCTTGTTAAATATCGGAGAGAATAAACAAAAAATGTACGAGGATAATTTGGTATTGCCAAAAACTTTTTACCAAAGTTTAAGCTAACTTAACTAAAACATACAAATAATGAGAATCGAGAGACAATACTGCGAAATAGTTAAATTACAGTTTATTAAACGCTTTGCACTTTACACAAAAGTTATAAATACCTGTCAGTCTTCAAATCGTTGACAAACCTTGAAATGCTTGGCGGAAATCCGGAAGATTTACCACTGTAGATGCGCTGAAGGAAAAATCCGGGCGAATCTTAAGACCACAAGTGTTGTGGCGACTAAGAGAATCCAGGCGATCCCGAAGAAACAGATGTGGCTGCCATGAAGAGAATCCAGGATCCCGATGATGAGACGAAGAGAGAATTCAGAGCTGTAGACACGATGCGATGAGAAAATGTGACGAGAGTTCTGTAGTGTCCGAATTATTAATTAATTCCGGTGTTGATAACAACCGCTAATCGAAGGACCAATATTAATTAATTCCAATTTCTATTACATGCGCTAATCGAAGGACCATTTGTTACGTATTGCACGTACATTGATAATTAATGCACTGTATTTCCAGTTCTTATATTGTTTATAACATAAAAATCGAAGTTGGACACTATTAATATATTTTTCTACACCCGTGTTATAACAATGCATTTATATGCCCATAATCCGTTTCATAATGATACCCATTACGATACAGATTTTTAATCAATAGAAACCCATAATTTTTCAATCAAGCATGCTGTGCATTTGACGTTTATCCTAGATTCCTATGTAATTATTTCAGATTCAAAATCAGTACGTGTTAAATTTTCGTAGATACCTAACTAAACTTCGATAATTTACCAAAATGTCTGATATCAGCGATATAGAAGAATTACCATCGACTCCTCCACACATATCGGGGAAAGCAGAAAATGCAGTTAAAAATATTTTGCCCCAAAAATCTAAGAAAGAGTTCGAATAACTTTATCAACAGTTTATGGACTGGGGAAATACAAATAAGATTTCGACATTCTCCGAAAATGTTTTAGTTGCTTATTTTCAAGAATTGATGGAAACTATGAAATCATCTAGTACATGGACACATTATTCAATAATAAAAACGTTGGTAAATAAAAACCATAATATAAGGTAAATATCCCAATTATCGACACCTTAAGAGGTTTTTGCTAAATCACATGGTAATAATAAAAGTTTTAATATTAGAGTTATGGCTTTAAAAAGTTGACTGTGTATTGTTATAATGTTGATTAATACTGTACAATGTTTATATTTCAAGTAGCAATACATAAATTTTTATAAAAAAAAATAGTTGAGAAGTTCCATTTGACCCAATTACCGACATGGGGACATTTCTCTTGTACCAAATATCGATACACGTGAGTACGTAATACTGACACTTACGAAAGTTGTTTTGAAGTACTTACTCAAGTAAGTAAGTAACTTGCAATTGACTTAAATAAGTAATAATGAGTTACTTACAAACACAAAATAAGAATCTCATAGTTACAACATATTTATTAAAAGAACATAACACAATAAACAAAACAGTTGAATGATAAATAGTTAGAATATAGGAACTCAAATACCACTGAATCAGAAATCTCCAGTACACAGTAAAGCCCGCGTTTATTATTTATTTTTGGTTCCGTAATTTTTTTAAGAACCTCGTCTACATTATACCAAATAATGTCAACCCTTCGGGGCTATTTCCAATTGAGTCCATTCTTCTCCATGTGTGAGACTTCGTATTCGAACTCTTCATTTTCTTCATAACCACCTTTCCCGATAATTTTCCTTGGTAGTGCTTGGCCGTTATAATTCACTATAACATAGTCATTAATATGTAACTCTTCTGTATTCTTATATTCTAATGCTTTTTTTTAATTCTTCACTATTTTTAATGATGTTTTGGCTGGAGGAAGGTATATTGTCTATGTTATCATTTTTTTCTTTAGTCTTATCTGTAACTAATTTATTTTTATCTCTACTTGAGGCTTTTTTCATTTTTTTTATTCTGCAACTCTTCCTTTTCAGCTTTCTCCTTCCGCTTTTGTTTGTTTTCTTCTTTTTTCTGTAGTTCAATGTTTTTTTTCGCTTCTTTTCGTTGAAAATATTCCTGCCATTCTTTGGAAGATGCCACTGCCGGAACTTTTTCAACAATTTTTCTTTTCGTTGTATTTGTTTTTGGTGTCGGCCAGAATAGAGTTTTTTTAAATGGTGATGGTACATCGAGTGGTACATTGTCTTCAACATTTGCAGATACATTGGGAGATATATTATCCTGATCATTTAATTTTAAACTCTCTTTTTCAGATTCGAGTTCCTTGTTCCATTTTCAATTAATTTTAGTTGTGGTGCTTCATTATCTAGTATATTTATGTCTTCTAAGTCTTTATTTTCATTAAGAGACTCATGTATCATTTCTTCGGCATTTTCAATATTATTTAAGGACACTTAGGCATCTACAATGATTGTATTAGTCAACGATTCGTCTCTTTGCTTCATATTTACATCGTTCGGGGATTCATCACATTCATTAGTAAGGTGTAATACATTATTTGGTAAATCATCAGTCTCATTATTATTTACATGGTTTAAAGGAATGTCAATAATTGTTTTAATATTATCGCTGTCTATCTCCTTCTGCATCTGAAAGTCGTTACCATTTGTTTCTGGCACATTTATAACTATTGGCAATTGCAAATTTTCACCATCTAGTAGTCCTGTAATTTCAATTTCATCACCTGTAACATTTTCATCTAACTGTATATGTGATTCATTAATTGTATAATGATCTTCATCTACTGCCAAGTTGCCACCACAAAATAGTGTACGTCTTGATATTCTGGCAATGAAGGATCAGCAGACATGTTTGTTGTTGATTGTTTGTTATTTAGAGAACGCCACAAATAGTACAGGCTTGTATCTTCAATCGCGCCTTTCCAGGTTTCTCCGGAAGCCTGGAACAAATCTAATTTTTCTGGAATTTTTTTTCAAATAAATCTAAAAACAGCCTATGGTCAGGTTCTTCATCAATTATTTCGTTACTTTTGGGTGTATTTTTGAAATATTTTTGAAAATTAATATTGTCAGGCATAAATGGCAGTAGACCACATGTTCTAAATCCATTTTTAATTATATCCGGAAAGTTTTTCATTTTATCCATTGTTATTTTCAAAATAGGAGCAAAATCATCCCTAGCTAATTTTTTCCCGTTATTTTGCATTCGCCAATTGCGAATAGACTTTTTCCACTCTATTTTGAGTGGTCGGAAAACTGCCACATCAAGTGGCTGTAAGATATGGGTGGCATTGGCTATAAAGGAGATTCATATTATCCCATTCTTGCTGCAAAAATCGCTAACGGCCATGGTTAAATGAGATGTATGTCTATCGACGAAAAGGATGACAGGTAATTCTATGTTATTAGCGATCAACCATGGATGAAAAACATTGGCGATATATTCATAAAAGGTTTCACCTGTCATCCATCCATTCTCAGACCGCCCTACACCCCATTGTTGTGGAATCTTGTCGATGACAGCTTTTGGCACCCTTTTATAGCTATATACAATCATAGGTGGAGGAATTTCTCCTGATGCGCTGCATATGATTAACGTTGTGAGGCATTCCTTTTCGTCATTGATAATGAATGAATAAACAGCTTTTTCGCCCTTCTTAACTAAAACCTTATCATTCTTGGGGCTTAGAAAAAAGGCACTTTCATCGCAGTTGTATATCCGAGAGGGGTGAGATGTTATATAAAAATTGGCAGTATCAGATAAATATTTTCTGACTTCTTCGAACCAACCGCGGATTTTGTTTTCAGTTACATTGGTCCGAGCATTGGTTAGATTTTGGGAAACTCTTTGTGAAAGTTCTGGATGCCTTTTCATAAAAGCTTCGTACCAGTGGCGACCTGGTCTTCCGTTAGTGAAATTATTTGCTCTATTTAGGTTTTTCAACAGTAATTGTACACTGTCTATAAGCTGCAGTTTTGTTGCAGGAAAACCACAACTGGCAATGTGAAACATCCATTTCACCAATAACTGTTCTTCACCACTAGTTAGGGTTGTATCAGGGCCAATTTTCCTTTGAATTGGCACTTTTCCTATTATGGTAGTTCTTGGAACTTCGAAAACTTTACTAGCCTGAGCAGTAGGCATTCCATTTTTAACAGCATTGACATATTGTTCCATGTCTTCAACCGAATATTGGAATCTCTTAGCATTGCTCATATTATATTTCTACTGAAAAAAAAGTACCAGTTATTGACATACTTGGTACCAAACACCGACACACATATACATCAACTGCGCGTTTTTACTATAAGCGGAAAATTGGGTGTCGATAACTGGTACAGTGGTAATTCAATATAATTTCTTTTAAATTCTGCAGACAGAATAAGACTAATTTCTATCTACATTTAAATATTCATGGTGAGAGAGAAAGCTACATTGTCCCATTTATCGACACCTATGTGTATAAATGATACAAAGTCTAAAAATGGATGTACCAGTTATCGACAGTACAGAATAATAAATTTTTACACATTTTATGCCAAAAAACTTACAAAACACACAAATTTTAGACTATACATATATATTTATTAACAATTATATCCATTGAGTAACTGAAATATGTTAAACTGAAACTACCATAATCAACTTACTTGTTTCTTAGCACTTTCAACAAGGATCTGCATCAGTTCACATGTGGCGACAGAATGACGGAATTGAAATATTGGCAGAATTAACATTTTCTGCATTACCGGCCAAAGCTTTTTAGGTAAAGTAGGAAAAACCTACTTATTACTTATAATGATACGACAATAGATGTAGCGAGCATCCGATTCTGATTATTTTGATTTTTAGTGCACAAATGTCGATGATTGGGACAGTGTCGATAATTGGGACTTTTACCTTAGACATTTCTAAACATAAGAAGCTACAAGCTTTATTAAAGCGATAGTCCGAAGGATATGTTGGAAAAAAAGCAAAAATATTTTCATCTGAACAAATAAAAAAGTTTATCTACGAAGCACCCGATGAACGGTTTTTATTTTTAAAAGTAAGTACCTATCTAACATTGCATTTTTAAAAAAAATTCATGATTACATTTTCCGTTCGACTTGTGCATGATAGGTATATTTCATTAATTTCGAGCAAACTCATAAACCGAACTCATGGCCGAGCGGGTTAAGGCGCTCAATTTGGACTAGACTACAGTATGAGTTCCAGGTTCGAAACCAGCATAGGTTATCCTGTTTTTTTTTCTTCTCTTTATTTATTGTTGTTGTTTGTTTTTAGGTAGCAATGATTTTTGGAATAATAGGAGCATGTCGAAGTCATGAACTACATAACCTAAAATATGAAAATGTCAAAGATATGAATGGAATCTTAATTGTTAATATGATAGAAACTAAAACAAAAGTACAACGAACATTTACAATTACCGGCGAATACTACGAAATTAGTAAAAAATATATGAATGTACAGTCTAAAATTTGCCCCACCCCATCTTTTTTCGTTAATTATTTAAATGAAAAATGCACAATTCAAAACATTGGTATTAATAAATTTGGTGATATAGGGAAGAAAATAGCAACATATTTAAATCTGCCTGATCCGAATTTATATACAGGGCATTGTTTGCGTAGGACATCTGCAACCGTATTAGTAGATGCCGGTGGTGATATTACTACATTAAAACGCCATGGTGGCTGAAAATCCAATTCAGTGGCAGAAAGCTACATTGAAAATTCGGTTCAGAATAAAATCAGCATTTCCAATACAATATTGAACTCTATTGAGACTAGCAATAATGAAATAAATGTAAATATTCCTTCCACTTCCAGATCAGTGGGACCTGGAATAAACTTTTCAAACTGCACAATAAATAATCTTAATATTTTTAAGAAATCAGAATAATTACAATTATTATATGTTGAATATAAATACAAATAAAATGTTTATAGTTTTCTTGTATCTATGGCAATACCAATACCCGAGGTATTAATTACAATTTTGTAGATTTTTTTTATAGAAATTCCAATAATTACTGTTACCTGTGTTCAATAAAAATATAAAATTTATGGTTTTTGATTATTTATCGTGTGTAGAAAAAATAGCGTATGCAATCTCTCATGTAATGGTTATTAATACACTCGCATAAACCATACGAAACTCGCCTTCGGCTCGTTTCGTATCTCGGTTAATACTCGTGTATTAATAACCATCATTACATGATCGTTGCATAATATACTATTACAGAACTAAACACAAAGTACTTTTTATACACTCATTATAATAACATAATCACAGTAAACCTACTTGACTGAAAATGTACTAAAAGCTAGAAACTGTAGGCTACAATTTTATAAGAAAAACAAAATCAAAATGCAGTTTTAGGGGATTAAAATTTGAAAAAAATTCCGGTACCCAGACCTCCCAGTAGTTCATCCTAGTTACGCCACTGCTATTAACAGCGCCATTTCTTAAGGATTATCCTATAAAAGCATTCGAGTAAACTTGTATATCTCTATCTAATTCTATTAGTCCATACTAATGTTAGCCACACAGGGTGGTCCGTTTCTTTGGAACTAAGACAAATTTTCATCTTATATAGCAACCTACATATATTTTTCCACTCTCTACTACTCTATTATTTATATTCTTGATGAATCACCCTGTATATAAATTGGCAGTAAAATGATTAAAAAGTCTGTTTATCCATTTATTTCTTAAAGGATTTGGCAACGCAGGAAGGTTTATATGTTCATGTTTTGAACACATTGTTTGCACCTCTTTTTCTAGTGATACAGAAATTTTTAGTTTAGTTTTGAAGCAAAATATTCAATTCAATATTTTGTGCATTTCAATAGTTGATATATTGATATGTGATGTATATTTTGGATTGGTTATGAAATAATTTAGTTTTGAAAAAAAGAATTACTTTTGTGTTATTTTTTATGAGTTTGAATTTAGTTTACGTTTTTTTGAACAGTTGTTTTTATTTGTTTATAAATTAAGATTAATTTGGCAAACAATAATATTATTAAAACTTTATTCTAGTTAGGATATTTTGTTTTGTGAAATATTAACAGAATTCTTCTTTTATCTCGAATAAGTGAGTATTTATTTATATCAATATATTACACATGATGGATGTTTCAGTGACACTAATGTATGTGTTTATGCAATGAACTTATTGAAAGACTAATCTAAACGATAATAGTATCTGAGAAATGGAATAATACTTGGTGAAGTAAGTTTTCAGTATCACCGATTTATTGGACTTGTTTATTATTCCATACTCCAATGCAAGCTTGAATTGACAAGTAATACTGATTTTACTAGGCAAAGTTAAAAGTTCGAAAACGAAAAACTTGTTTTTAAAAATTTTTATTTTATTATTAAAGCGCAACAAAAGAACTAACTAACTAAATATGGTTTTCCACAATATATAGGTTTAATAAAAGTATCATATTTATTTCTACGTTGCATTGTGCAAGAATGTAACTCCTCCACCCCTGGATGGAAACGCATCCCTCAAGGATGTGGTTTCAGGACATCAAACGACAATTTCGATTTCCCTTGGTCGTTGGCTTCGTTGATGGTAGAACGCACAGATTTTTCTTAATATCCAAAATCCTAGAATGGAACCCAAGGATAAGTATAACAGGACTGTCCATATACTTGTTCTGGAATAGTAAACTGGCGTGCCAATATTTTCCTTTTGAACTTGTAGCTTGGTTTGAGTTTCTTGATTTTCTTTTAAACTGATACTTCTAAGGTCCAATGACGGTGGGTCAACTTCTTGACTTTGGTTTCCAAAATTCAGAGCCAAATTAATTACTGGGAGGTGAACGTCAACAAAATTGAATTTGTTTGGCTTCGTCGTAACAAACGTTAGGGATTGTATGTGAACAATACAACCTGGAGCGGATTCTAATAATAATGTCTCATGGATGGGTATGTTATGTTTTGTTTCTTGACAATCAATCATGGCTACTTCCTTCTTAGGTGCGGTGATAAGCCATTGTCCATCGGAAATTTTCGTTATTAGGATTGTGTGTAATCGAACACGAAGTGGTCGACATGTTTTGACCTCTGCTTTATAGGTGAGTAATTGGACAGCACATGGCGACTCTTCTGTGGTGAAGGACTTGTGGGCTTCTTTACATACACACTCTTTGGATTGTATGTGAGTACAGGCTTGGTCCATATATGTATGAGCGACATCAGTAAGTGTAAGGAAGGGTTTATAAGGGAGGTGAAAGTAGAATTCAGAAATTGTTTCCAAGGATGGGTACAGGAAATAATTTGTAATAGTGATATATTTCTGATTTTACTAGAGGAATTTCTTATATGAACGTAATAATAAAATCTTTTGAGTAACTTTTGACTTCAATTAATTTTTCAAATTTAAGTATATTTTCTAAAATTGGTTCAAATGGCAAAAATTCTATATTCGATTTAGGTTCTAATTTTTACGTTTCGTTTAACAAATCTAAAGAATTTACTATCGAGTTATGTAGTGTATTAATGTTATCAAAAGTTATAGCAGTTTCTATTTCTTCCAAAATATCATATATTGTTTGGTATAACATAGTAATTTGATTTATTACTACAAATAATTGAAAATAATCATAATGATAATTGTTTAAAAGAATCTGTTCTTTTATTTTATATTCAATCGTTTCTATCCTTAGTTTCAAGTTCAATTGATTGTGTGAAATATTGGAAATTAAACTGTAAAAATTCTCAATTAAATTTTCTAAAAGTGAAATTTGATTAAGAGAGCTTATTTTTAATTTATGTTGATTTTCTTGTAATTGTCTGATTTGACCTTCA
The DNA here is from genome assembly GCA_963921935.1 of Galeruca laticollis. Classification (NCBI taxonomy): domain Eukaryota; kingdom Metazoa; phylum Arthropoda; class Insecta; order Coleoptera; family Chrysomelidae; genus Galeruca; species Galeruca laticollis. Next base: position 70,110,795 of record OY998177.1, read on the forward strand.
TAATGTTCCGCATCTTCTTGATCTAGATTACCAGTTATGCATTTTATAAGTGAACCTAAAGGGTTTAATAAACCTCGTTTAAAACTATTGCCATTTTTCAAAAGAGGATTAATTTGTGTTTCTATTTTATTTTCCAAAGATAAAAGAGGAATAAAAGAATTTTCAATTGATAAATGATTGAAGCTAAGTTAAGTTAAGCCCAAGATAATTGTTTAGGCTGTGGAATTTGACGGCTGAGGTGACGACGGTGAGTCCGGTGAGCCATCTGAAATTTTAGGTAGTATTTTAGTTTCATTGATGTGCACAATAATTTTCTTTTCATTTTTTGGGTTTTCTAGTTCTACTTTTCCATTTTCTAATACTTTGGTTAGAATATAGGGTCCGTTAAATTTACGTGTTAATTTGCCTGCCCGACTTTCAATTTTCCTATAAACTTGTGCACCAGCTTTAGGACCTACAGTCTTTTTGGTTTCATTCACACGATTTATAACTTTTTCTTTTACATTTTGTGATTCTTCGTGTACTTTAGTATATAAAGCTTTGCCATTATTTTGATGGGAATTTATATATTATGTATAAGCTTGTGCTGGTATAAGTGCCATTGGATCACGACTATTAGTGTGCCCTAATACTAATTCATGAGGTGAATACCCTGTACTAGAGTGATTGGTACAGTTGTAAGCTATAATTGCATATGGCATTAAAGAAAGGACATCGGCATCTTTATCTTGTTTTCTTAACAGCCGAAGATGTTCAGTTATAGTAGAATTAAATCTTTCTACTGGCCCATTTGATTCGTGTTGGTAGGGTGTTGTGAAATGAATAGTAATTTTATGAGAATTTAGTATTTCTTTAACAACGTCGTTTTGAAATTATGTCCCTTCATCAGAGACAATTTGTTTTGGGAGACCAAAAAAGGAAAAGAAATGTACTAGCTGTTGACAGGCTGATATAGAAGTACCGAAATATGGCAAAGCTTGCCCAAACTTGGAAAATTTGTCTAAAATTGTTAAAAATCTAAGAGTTCCTACTTTATAAGTGTCAATGTGTATGATTTCAAATGGTTTCAAAGGTGTTTCAGTTAAAACTAAAGGTTCGTTAGGAGGTTTTCTATTATATTTTGCTCTATGACAAATTTCGCAAGCATTTATATAATCAGTGACATATTTTTTCATTGATTTCCAATAATAGTTTAATTTTAAGGTCCTTAAAGTTTCTTCAATACCTCTATGATTTGTTTTACCCTCGTGTTTGTATTTCATCATTGTATTATGCTCTTCCGGTAGCACGTTATTTACAATTTTAGAACATTCAACTAATTTTAATTTTGTAAAATGTGTTGACCAAACTTTTTGAAAAATAGGACGAAGTTCGTTAGATAAAGAATGTATATACGAAGTATTTTTACAAGCATTTTCTCTAAGAAACTCGGTGATAACCTTCTCATCAGCTGGAACTGTGGCTCGAATGATTTTGTGACCGTCAAATACTTCGAAGTCATGTTTAAGATAAGGCACGTAAGGAGATTTCTTTACTATTAATTGAAACGCTTTATTATTTATAATATCATCTAACAATGTAAAATTTGCATCTTGGGAAGATTCTCCGCTATGAGCCGTATCTATATCTGAATTATTATCATTGTGTTGGCCTATATTGATTATATAATTCTTCAAAATTAAAATTGCACGGTTGTTGTGGATTATTCTTGAAAAAATTAGATTTTATATTTGTCATTTTACTCATATTATTAGAGGAGGTATCCATAGGTTCTTGTTTCATAAAATTATTATTTCTTGCCTGTATTGAGCGATTTTGAAAGTTTTGTTGAGCTCGTGGGTTGAAGTTTGAATGAAATGATCTGGGAGTAAATTGTTGAGAGTTTGCATTTGCAAAATTAGGTCTTGGATTTTGAAAGTTAGGTGTTTGATTAGAGTAATTTTATAAATTTGGACTCGGACTACCAAAATTTTGATTATATTGAAAGTTTCTGAAATTAGACTGTTATGGTTGAGAATTAAAATTTGGAAATGAATAAGGTTGAGCGTTAGCCGGATAACGCCCTGATGGTTGTGACTTTTGTCTATGCTGAAAATAACCACTTGATTTTGAGTTTGAAAAACTTCGATTTTTAAAACTAAGGAAGTTTTCTTCCTCTCTGGCGTAAGCCATAGCTTGTTAAACTGAATCGGGATTTTTTAATCTAACAACTAGTTGCATATGATAATTTAGTTTAGACCATTAATGAAGGTCTTTAAACACAAATCTTCGTATTATTGAATTTTTAATAGCTGAACATTATTTGGGTCGTTCGACATATTTATTTTTGAAAATAAAACACCACGCGCATCTTGGATTTTTAGTCCAACATTTTTGTACGCTCTCAATCTTTTCAGGATGCATCGAAATTATGTCTTGGATAATACAATCAATTGATCTTTGGTCAGAAAAAGTAACTAAAAGTGAATCTTTAACCATTGCCCAATTATCTAATCAGTTCTAGAAGCTATTAAGTCAGCAGCTCTACTTTCCAAATAGAAAAATATTTATTGCAGCGTTAGGATCACCACGATTTTGATAATTCATTAAAAAAATTTCGCAAGCTTTAATAAATCTATTAAGTTGTTTCGGGTTTCCATCAAAGTTTGGAATATTATCTGCTTGGTATTTAATTAGCTGATAGTTTGGTTGAGCCATTTCGTTTAATCTTAAATTTGTAATTCTATCTATAATATCTTCCACGATGAGAATCAGAAAAACACTTATACAAAAAAAATAAAATAATAGGAATTGATTTTAAAATGGATACACTTACAGTAAAAATGTATTCTTCATTTGTTGAATTCTTAACTGTACTATGGACTTTGGACGATTTTTGTTCCTGTGTCCTCGCCAATAGGGTCGTGGACGATGTAGTTCCGGTCCCCTGGTCACACAATATACTTTGGACTTTTGGACGATTCTTGTTCCTCTGGTCACTGGTGAGTTCTTATGAGCACTCCGAATTTTCGTAGATTCGCACCAACTAACCGTTAGAACGGAGAACTGTACTAATATTCGACGAGTTTCGTACAATTTTAGCGGATCCTACTGACTGCGCCAGTTAAAAGTTCGAAAACGAATTTTTTATTTTATTATTAAAGCGCAACAAAAGAACTAACTAACTAAATATGGTTTTCTACAATATATAGGTTTAATAAAAGTATCATATTTCTTGCTACATTGCATTGTGCAAGAATGTAACTGCAATAATAGTAATGTTCTTTCGTACTGATTCATATGAAAACTTATGTGATTGCATTTTGCAATTAGAATACATTCATTCACTGAATACCCGAAGGAAAGCGCTCATTTTGATTATCGCCATAAAGCACAGAACAAAAAACAAGAAGGAATGATCAATTATAATATTTAGTAGTAACCAGGATGGGTGTTGCAAATGGCGGATGAATGTTTCCGGTTTGATAGTGGCGTGTCATTTATGGCTATTAAATATTTGCGTGAAAAAATCTGAATTACTATTTGTACATCTGATAGATTTGACAAGAAAAAAATTCTGTTATAAGATGGTTAATTACAAAATATTAATAAAGCAACATCATTATGTATTTCACTTTTAGAACAAAACACCATCAGCCATATAAAAAATTTAATTTTCAGGAAAAATTGACGAAAGTTGTGTTATTATGAAAATATAAATTATTAAACATTGGTCACTTTCTGGGCGAATGAAAATAAAGCCCTAATGATAAAAATAAAGAAATTTATTGTCCTACAAACAAAAATAATGTAGTATATAAATGTCGAATTTTTTCTTCATGTAGCGGTTGTCCCAATAAGAATGGCTCTCGGCCATATCTCGGGAACTGTTTATAGTACAGCTTCAGAAAAAAAAATTATAACAAAAGTGACCTCGAGAAAAACCTGGAAATTATTTACAGAGTTGTAGGTCCACCGTCAGAGGGCGTAATTAAATACCAAAAATTATAAAATGAATAATTTACAAATTTTGCCTAATTAAGATGCATTTAAATTATGATTATCGTATTCTTCAAGAAATTCAGCGTATATTTGATTTTACAAGTTTTAGTCTATCTCTTCAAATAAGAGGGGGGGGGGGGAAGCGGGAACTTTATTATGAAAAAACGCCTGTAATTCCAGTTCTACTTAACCTATCTATACAAACTTAGTCTTTTTGAAGAGAGCTCCTTTCTACCAATGTAAGAGTTATGATTTCGAAACAACCCAATGAGTAACGTATACGCTAGAGGGCTCTATTTATTTATTTTTTTAAAACTAGCTATCCTTGAAAAATGTTGAATGGTAACATGCAGTTTTAATTAAGGAATATAAAAGTAGACCAAATTAGCAACAGAATAGCGAAAACCGCATGTCGATATCTTTTTCGTATTACGAGATATCCTAAGAAATGTGTAAATTTTAAGCATTCTCCTGTAAACATAAATTACTCCGGTTTGACCAAACGGATTTTAACATTTTTTGACTCCTCAAAATTGTCTTTCCTTGTTCTATTAATAATAGTTCCAATTATTATGTCAATATTACTTATGTTGTCACCGGGAAACTGCGTTATGGAAGTTAAAATGGAAATATAACTTAAGGTACCTCGCTAGTGACGACCTAAATGTTCAAATTGTCGCCCATCATTTTCGATACAAGCGTTTATTCTTTGAAGAGTAGATTGAACAGCAGTCTCAATTTCTGCTCTCGAAATACTCTGAATGGCGTTTCGTATTCTTTCGATCATGTTAACTCTAGTAGTGGGTCTAATTGCACAAACAAGGTCTTTAATCCGGCCCCAGAGATAGAAATCTAAGACGGTTAAGTCTGGTGACCTGGCTGGCCAAAAAAATAGGCCTCCACGTCCTATCCACCTATCAGGGTGAGCATTATCTAAAAATTCTCTAACTTGTCTGGAGAAATGCGCCGGACAACCATCGTGCTGAAACAACATAGACCTACGAGTTGCTATTGATATATCTTCTAGAAGAAGTGGTAATTCATCCCTTATAAAATTCAGGTAGCGTTCCCCGTTAATTGCGTTGTCAAAAATAAAAGGTACAATTACCTGATCATCTACAATACCACACCATACATTCACCGACCATCGCCCCTGATACTGAACTTCTTCCATCCAGCGTGGATTATTCTGTGACCAATAGTGCATATTATGCCGGTTAACCGTACCATTACTACTAAATGTAGCTTCGTCTGACCACAAAATACGTGACAGTAATTGAGGGTCGTCATATACCATATGTAGTAACGAGTTGCAATAATCCAACCTTCTGTCGTAATCACGATCAACCAATTGTTGATGCAGTACTATATGATATGGATGAAATCTAAAAGAAATATAATGTCCTATTAAATATCATTCCGGAATGATAAATAAATTATTATGTTAACATATAACCATGCTCACAAATAATATTATGCGGGTATATTTTGTTTAACAAACATATTTTTTACAACATAATTTACCTGTGTCCTGTCAAAATACGTTGAACGGTGGTTCTGCTTATGCCCAAGTCTCTACTTATTGCTGTAATACTTAAATGCGGATTAAATTGCACATATGCCAAAACATTTATTGTGTTTACCTCTGAACCACCTCTGCCGCGTCTTCTAAGTACAGGAAGATTTACATTTCCAGTCGTTCTTAAACGGTGTATGAGTCGACGAAAAACTCTGCTACCGGGATGACGTCTTTGGGGATATTGTATGGCATATACCCTATCCGCAACAGTTGCATTTCTCATACATTCAAAGTAAATGCCTATCATATCAAATGCTTCTTCGTTTGTAAGAATCATCTTAGATATAACTTTTAAGTAAATTTTATATCGAATTTAATGCACACAAATCGCAATGACACGTAAATGAACAAATTACTAGGTTTATTAATTTGACACAAGACATATCTTTTTGTTTTGTTTTTTCATGGCCCACTACTTGTTTTTATATATTTCCATTTTAACTTCCATAACGCAGTTTCCCGGTGACAGCATGAGTAATATTGACATAATAATTGGAACTATTATTAATAGAACAAGGAAAGACAATTTTGAGGAGACAAAAAATGTTAAAATCCGTTTGGTCAAACCGGAGTAATTTATGTTTAAAGGAAAATGCTTAAAATTTACATGTTTCTTAGGATATCTCGTAATACGGAGAAGATATCGACATGCGGTTTTCGCTATTCTGTTGTTAATTTGGTCTACTTTTATATTCCTTAATTAAAACTGCATGTTTCCATTCAACATTTTTCAAGGATAGCTAGATTTAAAAAAATAAATAAATAGCGCCCTCTAGCATATACGTTACTCATTAGGTTGTTTCGAAATTATAACTCTTACATTGGTAGAAAGGAGCTCTCTTCAAAAAGACTAAGTTTGCATAGATAGGTTAAGTAGAACTGGAATTACAGGCGTTTTTTCATAATAAAGTTCCCGCTTCCCCCCACTTATTTGAAGAGATAGACTAAAACTGGTAAAATCAAATATACGCTGAATTTCTTGAAGAATACGATAATCATAGTTTAAATGCATCTTAATTAGGCAAAATTTGTAAATAATTTATTTTATAATTTTTGGTATTCAATTACGCCCTCTGGCGGTGGACCTACAACTCTGTAAATAATTTCCAGGTTTTTCTCGAGGTCACTTTTGTTATAAATTTCTTTCCCGAAGCTGTACTATAAACGGTTCCCGAGATTTGGCCGAGAGCCATTCTTATAGGGACACCCGGTACATGATTTTTACAAATATAATTAATTCGGGTAGTAGGATAAACATCACAAACACATTTCAGTAACAATATTTTGTAAATCCACAGGCATTTACAATATTTTGTGGCTTTCTGCAGGTGAAATATCATGCATAACAATTTTGGAAAATATATATTTTCCCATATAATGTTTTATGACTGACAGGATTACAAGAGCCTTATTAATTACTGCTGACATATTATTATTTTACATCCTCCATAAATCTTTCTCACATTGGATGCATGCATCTATTACATCATCACTTGAGTATGCTAAACAGTATTTTGATTTAAAATGAATAAGAGAATTTAATAAATAATTCGTCGCCATATAACTGAGTTTCACATTTTAATGTATTGCCCAATTTGAAACTGACAAATTGTGCAATGTACTTAATTACCTCCAATTTATATGGCAACAGATAATCAGTGTGTAATGCGAAATTTTTTTCAAATGCTAAATACTGGTCAGTATCTAGTTCTCTATGTACAACTGATTCGTTAATAAGTTGTGTTGTCGACTTAGCATTTGCACCAACATCTATTATATTTTTGTCTTTCAATGGAACTCAACCACCAGCGCCATGATCCCTTACTTGAGCATTAATCAAAATATTTTGATAAGAAGCAGTAAACTGCCTAGACATCGGGTTATTGTTGTAACCTTCATGTGACCTAACACTTCCAAAGAATAACTCCATGAGGTCTTGGTTAAATTTGTAAATGGGAATAAACTTTAATTATCTTGTTCTACCACAAAGTTGTCATAAATTCCTGATAATGCGGCCATAGACATTAATATGCCTGTAAATCCGGATTTTCTCTGTCTATTCAAAACTGGTATTGCATCCATAAATGATAAATTTACCACATAATTCCAAAAGTTATGAATACATGTATCCGTTGAAGCTATATTGTTTGCACAAACTGCCTTTTTGTAGCCAAAATCTAATACTTTATGTGAATTTAAAATGTCAAAAACATCATTCATTATGAAATTAACTGTCTCGACCCTTACTTCGTGGAATCTACTCATATTAGTGTTTTAAATGAAACTCACGGTTTCTAGTTAATACCACAATATAATAAAAATTGTTGAAAATTCTAAAAAAATTACAATTGTTTCGATAAATCAATATCATCGTCAGAATGACAGAAGTTACATTTCATTTGATGCCTACCTGATGTTTAGCAGTTATTTTTGGCTAGACCAAGAAGTGACCTAACTTGTGATTGACTGAATATATGTCAATAGAAAAAAGAATAATATATGATAATACAAATATTGAAGCTTAGATATTATTAGCCCTATGGTGATATCCTGGATATCATTTTTCCAATTAAGATCAGTATAACTGTGCAATGATATAGAAAACCAGGAAAACTACATCTGCTGATCTTTACAATTATCACTTAAGAAGACAGTTTATTAGTGGAGAATTCCTGTTCATTGACAACTTCATATGGTGGGTTTCTTAAATGTCTTCTAATTTCCAATTCTTCAAGGAAATCCAGTTCTTGTTTCTTTTCACAAATATGCAGCACTTCTAGTTTTGTGTTAGGTGTCAATGAATGATTGGTGTCAAATAGATGTTTTGCGTAGTGGGATTTATCTGGTTGTTTTAATCTGTATGCCCGTAAGTGTTCACTGTATCGGATTTCAAAATGATACATAGAGCTTTTTCAGTTCCTATGAACAATTGTAATTTTGATAGAGAGATTAATACAATTAGACAAATAGCAACATCCAACGGTTATCCATTAGATATGATAAATAAGCTAATTAATAAAAAAGAGCAAATAGTGGCATTACAACTAATATTTCCTTAACAAACTGATGAAATAAAAACTTATAAAACCCTCACACATGCAGGAAATATTTCTAATAATATTTCAAAGATAATATCTTCAGCAACGAATACAACAATTTCTTTTAAAACAGAAAGTAACGTTAGTACAAAATTGTTAAATGTAAAAACAAAAATACCACCATTAAAGAAGTCAGGTATATATAAACTCAAATGTCCAGATTGTGATGCTGTCTATATGGGTCAGACCCTAGGAATTTTGAAATCCGATACAGTGAACACTTACGAGCATACAGATTAAAACAACCAGATAAATCCCACTACGCAAAACATCTACTTGACACCAATCATTCATTGACACCTAACACAAAACTACAAGTGCTGCATATTTGTGAAAAGAAACAAGAACTGGATTTCCTTGAAGAATTGGAAATTAGAAGACATTTAAGAAACCCATAATATGAAGTTGTCAATGAACAGTTAAATCTAGGGAATTCTCCACTAATAAACTGTCTTCTTAAGTGATAATTGTAAAGATCAGCAGATATAGTTTTCCTGGTTTTATATATCATTGCACAGTTATACTGATCTTAATTGGAAAAATGATATCCAGAATATTACCATAGGGCTAATAATATCTAAGCTTAAATATTTGTAATATCACATATTCTTCTTTTTTCTATTAACATATATTAAGTCAATTACAAGTTAGGTCACTTCTTGGTCTAGCCAAAAATAACTACTATACATCAGGTAGGCATCAAATGAAATGTAACTTCTGTCATTCTGACAATGATATTGATTTATCGAAACAATTGTCAATTTTTTAGAATTTTCAACAATTTTTATTATATTGTGGTATTAACTAGAAACCGTGAGTTTCATTTAAAACACTAATATCATTCATTATCATAATAAAATTTGCTGTTGCCCCATAATATTCAAATTCTCGTAGCTTTAGCGTATCGCGACAAAATAGTAAAGCATCAAAAACAGACTTACTCAATAATTGTGTTGCTAATTTTTTGTTTGAAAAAGCAGATATATTGTCTACGAAGCTTAGTTTCTAAGTGAAGGCTTTCTTTGTCTTGCAAACTGTTTAGTTTTGTAACATAAGTATAGTCAATAATCTCCCCATTTTTATTCCGAATGAATTTTTTATCCGCAAAACAGTTTCTAATGAACTTTATCATATGTACAGGATCTAGTGTCAAAAAATATTGTGTATTGTCAAACATGAAATAAGATTTTACACTTGATTCACTTAACTTGTAATTCAAAGAGTTGCTCATACTGAAATCAGTAGCTGTACCATCAAAGGTAATATAGTAATAAAAATATCAATTCCTTTTAACAAAGTTAAAATTTACTTAGTCAAAACTGCTTACTGCTCACTGATGATACGGGCAATAAAAAATAGCCTAACAGTAATTTCCATGCTTCATTAATACAGACAAGCATGAATACCAAGGCGTCATTCGCCAGATCCATACCACTTTGCTAACGTTTTCGTATATGGCAAACAAATATAGAATTTTTATCTTAGAAAATTATATGCCTTTGGCGAAAAAAAAAATTGAAGTTACAGCAAAAGCTTTTAGTTTATTGATTTTTTCGTTTGCCGCTTTGTTTATGTGTTTAACGAAATAGCCTTTCAATGACTTCAGTATTGGATCCAAAGTATTGAAGTAAAATGTTCTCTTGCTTATCCATTACTAAATGTTTCTTTTTTAGGACACTAACCATAGACTTCAATGATGTAATTCGTTTCTTTTGTATCAAAAAAAATAAGAAGAAAAGATTCTAACTATTCAAATTATTTATCAGAAAACCAACACATTTTCGACCCAAATTTTGAAATTTTACACGTAGAAGGTAAATCCTTTAGTTCAAATCTTTTAGAAGCTCTTGAGATAAACAAAAACAAATATTCAGGCAACCTTCTTAACGACCAAATAGATATCAATCACTCTCCTTTATTAAACCTTTTTACCTAGAAGATAGCTTAGGAATGTTTGTAGTGAATGAATTTCCAGGAACATTTTTTCAATACCTTTCTTAATATTAGTGTAATAGAATTCTGTATTTATGCACTGTATATATTAAAACATTTTTTCATTATACCGTCACTCGGTTTGAGAAAGCTACTGTGTTAGCGAAACGCGTCAACTAGTTTAAATTGAACATTAGTTCAAATATAATAAAGTTTTAAACAAATTAAATTGTTTTATTTCATCTTTCAGTATGGATCCTCATCAAGTAAAAGCCTCATCTATTCAATAGTTTTTGTGATAATACTGTGTAAATAATATTCAACATGTGATAATTAACAATCAATTAGTGTTTTGGTTTTATAAACTTCGAATTCTTACTATTAAGCAGCTGGACAATTACATTCACCAGTGGCGTAGCATTACAATCATCAGGTAACTGATATATTCCTTTTATATTATCCACAGAGTCCTACTGGGACGCCTGTTCCATTAATAAAATTAACGTGAAGTGGTTTTGGCTACCAGGACCGCTCACAAAAATGAATTCCAATAACAATCAAAATCAAATGACGTCATCACAACTAACCGCACTAAATCTTATGTTGCTGCAACCCTAACTAAACCTCCCACTTTTCCAAACAGGGATCAAGTCATTATATTGCATGCTATTCCCAACGCCGTTCTTTTTGAATATGTAAAAGCTGTAGGTGTTATTGTTACCCCCAAAAACATTACCTTTGCGTCCCGAATCACAAATAACCATATTTGTATTTATCTATCCTCGAGTAGTATCGTCAATGATCTTCTCAGTACCCATCAGAGCATTTCCATTAACTCCACAACTATCCCTATCCGAAGACTTATTACGCCTGCAAAACGTATTCTTATATCCAATGTATCTCCCACCATTCCCCACGTAATAATTTAAAAAGCTCTAAAAGATATAGGAGTACAGTTAGCCTCCCCTGTTTCCTTTGTAAAATGTGGCGCACTAGATGATGAATACTCCATATCATGAGTTTTCGTAGAGTTTCTTACGCTATTTCTGACAGTGAAAACTTCTTCGTACAAACATCTCTCTTATTACTCATGATAACACACAATATAGAATATTTGTATCATCTGACAAACTAGAATGTTTCTTATGCAAACAAACAGGACATACTGCTGACTACTGCACCAACGCTCCTACTTCCCTGACACAGGACGACCTACCACCTCCCGCCAAACCTATGTCACAGTCTACAGTAAATATTTCTCCTGATAGCGCTTCCAGACAACTCACTTCACCAAATACCTCGAAAGAAGCTGATATAATGCAATTACCGACCCAAAAAAGGGCCATATATACTGATAGCAATGTTGACACCCCTCTCCAACTCACACCTGAACCTCCCTCCTTCATACACTAATCAATAATACCTCTACTAAACATTTAAAGAAAAAATCCAAAACAATATTCTCTGATCAACATAAATTAACACCCAGCACTCAAAAGGCAATACACGCTATTTACGAAAAAAATCCATCGGTCGTCACTCTTACAGAAACGCAATTCACAGTCTTCTTAGAAAATACACATGGAAATATAGACCCTCTCAAGGAAGTTCTAATTTTCACCTCAAACACCCAAGGATTACCTAATGACATATCGCTTGTTTATTCTGAAACGAATGAAAGGTCTCTTAAAAACCGCCTTACAATAATTAGGAAAAAAATTAAACAACAATTAAATCCTGAGGACTCTGATAATATAAACGTTTTCTCTGAATATCATACTGATGATGAATTCAATACGCCGCTCCCTGAATACCCTAAATCATCAAAGCCTCCCTTAACACCTCTAAATCAATAACCACTTTCAAAATAGTACAATGGAACTGCGTAGGATTCTTTTCTCAAATAGAAAAAATCCAACAACTAGTTGCCGAAGAACAGCCTGAAATCATATGCCTTCCAGAAACCAACTCCAAAATATCCAAGCTTCCCAAGCTAAAAAACTTTGAAGGATACCACTTTATCCGCACCGACTGTAATCAATTTTTATTTCAAGTGAACTATTTTCGTCCCACCTCCCACTTACAACAGATCTTGAGGATATTGCAATTGGATCACGTTAAGCCATTATGCAATAACTTGATTTGTTATTTTCTATTGGACAAGTACTTTCAAGAATGAAATTTATTGTTTGGACCCTTACTCTGTGGAATCTACAAAATATATTGTGGAATTAGTTAGAAACAGTTAGTTTCATTTAAAAAAGTAACTTTCAAGAATATTATATTGCATTGTAATTGCTGCAATTACTTATATGTTTTTTCAATTTTATAATTATACAAGACATGACATGACAATACCCTGAAAAGCATATTTATAAAAAGTTTACTAAGAAATGTAAAAAAATGTGACAATAAAACATACAAAAAATTAATAACGTTTATTAAAACTACAAATCAAATATAAAAACTACATCAAGTAACTGGTCTTGTAGACCATGTGCAACTAGTGGTGCATAAATCCTTAACAAAATCAGCAGTCTAATGATATGAATATGTACAGATACATTCACTAAACAAACAGTTTTTATTACTAAAAATTATATATACTACAAGTTGATGTATATCTAAATAATAATTTTGTTACAGATTGGCCCTCCATTTACTTTTCCTCCACCACCAACACATAACATGACCAATATTACAAATATTAATCCCCAACAAGTCCGATTACACCATAACATCAGTCAGCAACAACACCCCCCACATCAACTAAAAGAAAGGTAAGTACTTTCCATTAGATTCTTAATAATTATAAACGGTTTTATATAAATTTTGAAAGGTAGTGGCTGTTTTCATATAAAACAGTAATTTGTTCTTTATATTAGAAACGAAAGGGTAATACATTCCAAAGAGATAAATTCAAGAATACTGGTCCTAAGTATACGACTAAACGAATTATTAAATATAATACAAATATGTGCACCAGTTGAAGGAACAGAATAAGAATAGATTTTAGAATTCTATATAAAATTACAAGAAGTAGTGGATAAAATAAGTGAGCAGAAAACATAATAATTATAGGGGATTGGAACACAAGGGTTGATAAAGACTACAATCTAGTAATGGGTTGTATGTGAGCTTATGGAGAGGAAATAACGAACAGAAATTGCCTTGGATGATCGGTAGAAGAAGGCAGAAGAAGTAAGATACAGTAGAATTGCAATAAGTAAATTAAGAAGCACAGAAAAAAATCTAAATATCAGGAAAAAAACAACCAGGGAATTCGAAAAGATTATTAAGGAAAACAACGAATGGACGCTCGAAAAACGGTGAATAGTATTTAAACAAATAATACTAAAAAAGCACAGGATATATGTGGAAGAATGGAATTTAATAAACATCTAAAAAGAATTAAGCGGTGGAGCAAACAAATACAAGCAGCAAAAGAAAACTACATGGAAAAAAGACCTACAAACAAAGACAGAAGAAAATACGGAATTATAGAACGAAAAAAGAAACATAGTAAAAGAAGCGGTTGAAAATCTAAAAAGAGACTCCTAGAAAGAATTTGGAAGAGAGATTTCAGAGACATCTGCATCAGATAATAGAAAATGTTGGACAACAATAAAAATATTTCGAGGAAGTAACGGAAAATATATAAGACAAATAAAAATAACGAATTGGAGACAGAAATAGGTCAAGTACTAGAAACTTGGAAAGAACACTACAAATTTAGTAATTGGTCGAAGAAGAAAACATCAAATATTGTTTAAGTGGAATGGAATGAACATCAATACCAAGAAATCCAAAGAGAAGAAATAGAAGTGGATATAAATAAACTTAAAAATGGAGGGAAGCTTGGGAAAATCAAAAAATCCCCAAAGACTGAGAAAATAACCTTATATTGCCAATACATAAAAAGGGGACCAGGCACTGTGCAATAATTATAGACCAATATGCTTAGCTCAAACCAGCTTTAAAATCTATACGAGAATAATAGAGACCCGATTAAGACGAAACGTAGAAACAAAATTAGAATAGGAACAAGCAGCTTTTAGACCAGGACGACAACCAAATGATAATTTATACATTTTAAGAATGTTAATTGAAAATACAATAGAAGCAGGAGAAAAAATGTATATTTATTGACTTGAAGGCAGCTTTTGACACAATAGAAAAAGAAAAAATTGGGACATATTGGAAGACTTAGAAGTACGAAAAGATTTAACTAATATCATTAAACGCACATATGAGACTGTCAAAGTAAGAGTGCAGATAGGTCAAAAATCGGAAGAATTTCTAATGAAAAAAGATATGAAACGAAGTAACAGTTTAAGCTCACTGTTGTTTATCATTGTGATGGACAAAATAATCAATGAAATAAAAACATTTTTAGTCTAAAAAAATCTAGACATGATAATAGGGTACAGAAACATGGAGCCAGTCAGATTAAATAATTTACTGTATGCAGACGAAATTGTACTTATAACAAAAGCAAAATGCAGAAACTAATTAACTATGTGCAAGAGAAATAGAAAATATGGAAATGATAGTAAATATAGAAAAAGCTAAAGTAATGGTAGTAAATGCGAGATAGGAGTACTAACAAGAAAATGAAATGTAATCACACAACATTAGAAAGAGTAACAACTTATAATTACCTAGGAAGCATTATAACAGAAAACGGAAAAATAAATGAAGAACTAATAACAGGACAAATAAATCAACAATATTATATTATTCCTTAAATTGAAGAATATGAAGCAATAAACACATTGATATGGAGACAAAGCTGGACATCTATAACAAAATCACAGTACCAACTATAACTTATAATAAATGCAATGGAATCGAAACATTTAAGAAAAATAACTAGCAGATAAAACAAAGTAAGGAACTAAGAGATCAGAAACATAACTAATCAAAAACCAATAATAACAAAGACTGAAAAGAAACAATTAAAATGCTTTGGCCACCTAATAAGAATGAAGCAAGACATAATAGCGAGAAAAGTAATGGAAATAGGATGACTCGGGAGGAAATAGATAGACCAGATTGAAGAAATTGGAAAAAATAATGGAAAAACATTAAGAGACATAAGGGTATTGGCCAAGGACAAAAAAAATGGGTACTGTAAGGACTCCAATCCGACACCTGAAAAATGCAAAAGGATATGAGAAAGAAAGATATTAGAAATGTTGACCAGATTTAAAACATACTACTAATTGAAGAATTGTCTTATGAATGAATAAATGAATTTATTATATAGGAGTTCCTAATATACAATACCATTATTGTAAATAGATAGAGTAGGTACATTTCAATTTCAATATTTAGTATCATAGTAATTAATATAAATATTCCATTAAAAAATAAAATGAATTTTAAAATAATTAGCATCAATTGTTCCACAATGTTCACTATGAAAACAATGTATTGTAAATTCAACATATAGGAAGAAGTAACAAATCGCAAATACAATTATTGTTAAGTAGATTTCATATGCCTAGAAAGTCTACATTTAAATTCTTGAATAGAAGAGCAAATGTTTACATCAGCTGGTCATTGATTATACTCATTTACGTACATAAAAAATAAAGACTTCATATTCACAGTATTTCTTGTTCTTATAATATAAAAATTACCCCGGTTTCTTGTCATATGATTAAGAACTTCCGTATTGTACTTATGAATGTGTCAAAATACCCTGGATGCAGCCCTGTGGTCAATTTAAATATAAAAATAATTGCCATATAGTACAGTATTTTATCTACTGACAAGCATCTTAAAGTGTATAACATCATTGTAATAGGTGTATCTATTGCATCTTAGTACAATTTTTAAACCTCTATCTGCAATTTTTGTAAGTTACGTTTGTTATTATTATTGAATAGATACATTAATGTTGCACAATATTAAAAATGTGGTTGGATGATGGTTCTACATACTAATATTCTTGCAAAATCAGATATATGGTTAGATATTATGGAGAAGAATTATAATTTCTTAGCTATTTTCTTGCAAATGCATCCCTAATAAATCCCAAATATTTAAACTTTTTCACAACTTCAACTTTATCACTCCCAACTCCAATTCTTAAGCATTCGTAATTAATATTGGAGGCTTTATTTGTCTTTCTGAGAATAATTGTTTTAGATTTTGATGTATTTAATTTTAATTTATTGATTCTTAGGCAATTTTCAATATTTTTTTAACAGCTATTTGTATGTTTAATAACTAAGTCCAATGTTTGGATTATAACAGGCTGTTAAAATGTCATCTGCAAATAAATTCTAAAAATAATATCCATCTGTAAGGTTTGTATGGTTTAAGTAAATAATAAATAACAATGGTCCATGAACATTCCCCTGAGGAACTCCCATATTATTTACCATTTGACCAGATGTTGAATAACATATCTTTGTTAATTGAGATCTATTTGTTAAGTACCTAACTGTTAAACCAATCTGCAAAAATATAGTTATTCGAATCAATTAATTGCTTCCATTTAGAAACAATAAATTGCAATGCAGTTTCACAAGAATGGTGTTCTCTAAAACCACATTGATTTCCTAAAACTAATTTGTACCTCTTAATAGGTTGGAAATCCAACACATTTTGTGCATTTGCTATTTTAGGTACAGATACTATTTTACTTGTTTTTAATTTATCAGGGTTTTTAAAGAAGTATTGATAATACTCAAAAGTGCAAATCCTATAATATTAAATGTTTGTTTGATATATTTGGCATTAATATATTCTACTCAACCTTTATTTTCCAATTAAAAACAATGTTTTTAACATGTTTATAGTTATAGGCTGAATATTTGTTAAATGCAGTTTCAATTACATTTTCATTTGACATCAATGCAATATCTGGCCGTATAGATCGTGTAATTTCATAAATGATGTTTATAAAATAATTAATAATTATTTTTCTGCTTTAGTTTCAGTTTTAGAATAAATCAATGTGCTACCTGTAGCAAAATTGATTGTCCTGTAATTAGTATTGCGATTATTACCTTTGGTTAATACTTTTAATGCTTTCTGCATCTCTGTAGAGTTGCCTTGGTTGCTGTCAATTTTAGTTACGTAATAATGATTTTTTTTAGTTTTTAGTAAATTCACCACAATATTTCCACAGATCCCTTTCTACCCCTATATTACTTATGAGTAATCGAAATAAAAAGATCTATAAATAATTGGTTGGCTCGTTTTGGACTTCAGTCATTCGACCTTTTTAATCATTTTTCAGATCAGTTAGCCTAGTTCCTTTCAATCTTATTCGAAATTATATGTCACTTAGGCAAAATCTTAATAGTTTCAGGATTGTGTTGGGAAGATATTAATTTTGAATTTCAATTTAAAATGTATTTAATTTGGTTTTGGCTTATATGTGCTGGACGACTGTTGTCATACGTTGGATTCTTTGTTAAATGCTTTCTTCTGAAATGTCTGATTTTAGCAACTCGTCTCAATATTAGAAAATCTTTATTTATTATTTATTTAACTCTTATAAAATTTAGCACATACATAAAATAATATTTAAATGTTCTCATCCTAAAGAAAAGAAAAAGAAGGAAAACACTTTTTTATGCATTTTTGGTTTGTTGTTAAGACTCATCTGACAGTTTATTCTGCCTTACCAATGTTGCCTAAAGTTTCGTTGTATTTAGAATTCACCTAGAGAGATGGTGCAGCCAAACCTAAAATATGTGTTAGTAACAATTTGAAATTATGTGTTCATTTAATATTTACTTAACCATATGTCTTTTCTTGTGGAATCTGCAGATTCCCAGCAACTCTAAAACAACTCATCTAGACAGATGTTGCAGCTATACCTGAAATATGTGTCAGCAACAATTTATAATTTTGTGTTCATTTAATATTTACTTAACCCTATGCCTTTTCTTGTGGGAATCTACAGATTCCCAGCAAGCAACTCTTATAAAAAGTTAACTATTTCTAAGCGTATTTTACTTTCTATATATTTCATTCCCGTCCTTTTGTTTCAGTAAAAATTGTTATTAATACCTTTATATCTCCGGTTTTAGATCTAGACTTGACAGTGGTAACTACAGGCACCATAAAGAACAAGAACCTAAAGATGAATATGCTGGTTTAATGTCAATGAAAGAAAAACAATGGTTGTTGAATATTCAGATGTTGCAATTAAACACAGGAACACCGTATTTTGATGATTATTATTACACAGTGAGTAAATTTATCTTTTGACACAATATTTGCAGGTTATAATTAATATATGCGGTCACGTTGTTAACTAATGATTGCAGTTTTTCATTGGTTAGATCTCTTGAGTGACTGGCTACTATGATATAACAAGAATTTATTTAACATTCAATATCAGAAATCAGTCATTGTTAAATCGTTCTGAAATGAGAAGGTTTTTAAAGTAATGTAATCCAGTCAATTTAGATATCCGAGGGTACAAAAATTCGCACCCAGTTCAAAGTTGGTAGGATGTTCAAGACAGCATCATACATGAAATCTAAAAAGGTCTCATCGATCCGATACCTAGAAAAAAATTTAATCGGTGTCAAACGGTAAGTTTTATCTTAAAATTAGTTCAGACAAAAATTGTAGATCAGATAATTAATAGTCTATAAAAAATGTCTAAATACATTTTTTCCTAAAAGCCACCGTTTCTGAGAAATAATTATTCAAAAAATTGAAAGAGTTGTAATTGTCATAATATGTATAAGTGCACCCCTTATATACATCACTGAAGCTGTAATACAAGTAAAAATATTCTATCAGTCATTGTAACTTACACATATAAAATATTATAAATATTGTCAGGTAAAAAGAAACCTAGTCCCTCATTTTATATACGCCAGTGTAACCTTGACCTTTTTACTGTTTTTAATGAAACTAGCTGTTTCTAGATATTTCACAATATATTTTAAAAATGTTGAACATCCTAAGAAATTCACAATTCTTTCTATATTAAGTATCATCGTCAGAATATAGAAACAATTGTCAATTTCTTAGAATTTTTAACATTTTTTCAATATATTGTGGAAGTATATAGAAACAGTTAGTTTCATTTAAAACAGTAATATGAGTAGATACCAAGAAGTAAGGGTCGAGACAGTACATTTTTTGACCTTTTTTTTAAACTTGGAAAAGCTCAACATCGCTCGGAAATATATTCATCGTAAAATTTATCTACTTTTGCCAAGTATCAATATCATGTACTATTTTTACACACAATAACTGACTATGATACAACATCTACATTTTTCAGGAGGGGTAAAACAACAGTTTTTAAAATGATTGAAAAACAATATTTAGTACGATGTGCTGAAGTTTTTAAAAAGAATATTTCAACTCCACAAGAAGTTATCACCAACGTAATTTGCTTTCTTCTCTCTATGGAGTTCCTAAAAAACTACTCGCTTAGATAAGTTTCGATATGCATGTTTCGTTAAAAATGCTCGAAATAAAAAACAAGTGCAATTAGCTTGCCTTCCTCCAACCTCAGCGGCTGCTCATAAGCATCGTATTCGGGTATATTACCAAGTTCAAATGTGGCTTGGTTATCAGCTAGACTCAAAAGACCGAGGTTGGAAGTTGGTAGACAATATATTAGAACCCGTTCAGAATTAACTCCTACCTGCGCCGGAAAATCTGCTAAACACAATTTTTTGCAACTGTAAAAAGATATGAAGTGCTAAATGTGGTTGCAAAAAAGTTGGACTGTTTAGTTCTCTAACATGTACAAATTGTCTCAAGGCCGGTCGTGCTCCAATGTTGAATCACCAACAGTTGAGGATTCGTTTGATACCAACGAGGAGACATGCGATGTATCACTATTGAGGCAATTTACTTGCACTCAGGATGAAGAAGAAGAACAAGGATAAGAGGAAGCAGAAGTATTAGAGAATTATGAATCAGACGAATAAATGTCCCTATGTTTTTTAATTTACACCGCTTTTATTATTTTCAATCTTTGCCAATATCTTTTGTTATTCAATAGTTTCAAATTAAACTGAATCATAACAGATCCATGGAATAGGCCTACTGGGTAATCCACGTTAAAAAAACGCGCTAAGTACACTACCTCAAAGGTGGCGTGGAAACGTGTGCATATTATCACTCTTCCAACTTTTTGAATCGTTATATCTCAGAAACGGCTCTTAGGAAAAAATGTATTTAGACATTTTTTATAGACAATTATCTGATCTACAATTTTTGTCTGAACTAATTTTAAAATAAAACTTACCGCTATGCTGAATATTGCGAAAACCCGTTACCTTTGACCCCGAGTAAATTTTTTTCCAGGTGTCGGGTCGATGAGGACTTTTTAGATTTCATTTATGATGGTGTTTGGAACAATTCTACCAACTTTGAGCTGGGTGCGAATTTTTGTATAATTTAAATAGTCTGCTTAAAGAAATTGTCGAAATTATATATATTTTTAATCGAAAAGTCTTCTGTCATTTAGTATTTACTATAGTATTCCATTTCGTCGATACATCACAAGTGTGTTCTGTAATTTTTACAATGGATAACAAAGATTCTGTCATCTTTTCCCACTTGTTCAAAGGAAGTAGAATAGTTGGGATATTTATTTTAAAACCTCATTAACTTAATATTTTTCAGAAAGGTGCTAAAACTTGAAAACAGATTTTTTTTATTTATAAAATTCACATAAAAAATATTTTGTGGAATAGGTATTTATTTTAAAGAAATACACATTATTCGTAATCGGAATTAAAAATGAACTCAACATTCTCATTATCTTTTACTTCTTTGTCATCATCTTTTAGTTCAATTTCAGGTACAGCTGCTTCGTCATTTTGCCCTTTCTTGTTGCTGGCTTTTATTTTTTTGTTTGCAAATCTTTCCACTTTAACTCATTGATTTTTAAACTTCCCGTGTTCAATTGTACAAACGTGTCCTTTAACGCTAACTTTTGCCGTCCAACTGCTTTAGCAGAACATACGCATTTTTTAATCCAGAGTACTTTTATAAAAAACGAAGAAAGTCTTTTATAAATAGAAATTTTCAATTTCTCTCCATTTAATAATACGTTTTTCTATATCTTTTTAGGGTAGTCTATTTCATTCAACCTATAAAAACTACAGAAATTTTCTTTGGGCATTTCGTGAACCGCCAATTTTTTACAATAATTTTTTATTAGTTGCCTCCAATGTTCTGGAACAAAGACCTGAAGAATCATTCTTTTTACCTTTTCTATGATGCGAAAATCTTAATCACCCTCTTTGAAAGTAGTAGAAGTGTGGAGTTTGACGAGCTATTATACACGATATTAAAAAAATACAGTAGGAGGAACATTCTGTTGCCACATACAAGTTAACACGATCCATATGTGACAGTGTGTTAGAAATAAACAAATATAAATTCAGTGTATCACTCTTTTATTTAACAGAATAGCATTTGCGAAAGAAGTATAATATTATAGAATTTGTATTTTAACTGAATGTAGTCCAGTCAAAA
Organism: Galeruca laticollis; assembly: GCA_963921935.1. Taxonomy (NCBI): domain Eukaryota; kingdom Metazoa; phylum Arthropoda; class Insecta; order Coleoptera; family Chrysomelidae; genus Galeruca; species Galeruca laticollis. The sequence goes on from OY998177.1 coordinate 70,132,869, forward strand.
TGTGAAAGGAGTAAACATTAAATTATGTTAGTGTTTTCAATGAAACCCAATGTTTCTAGCTAATTCCACAATATAATGAAAAATGTTGAAAATTCTAAAAAATTGACAATTGTTTCGATAACTAAATATCATCGTCAGAATGACAGAAGTTACATTTCATTTGATGCCTACCTGATGTTTAGTAGTTATTTCTGGCTAGACCAAGAAGTGACCTAACTTGTGATTGACTTAATATATGTTAATAGAAAAAAGAAGAAGATGAGATATGACAAATATTGAAGCTTAGATATTATTAGCCCTATGGTGATATCCTGGATATCATTTTTCCAATTAAGATCAGTATAACTGCAATGATATAGAAAACCAGGAAAACTATATCTGCTGAGCTTTACAATTATCACTTAAGAAGACAGTTTAATAGTGGAGAACTCCCTAGATTTATCTGTTCATTGACGACTTCATATTGTGGGTTTCTTAAGTGTCTTCTAATTTCCAACTCTTCAAGGAAATCCAGTTCTTGTTTCTTATCACAAATATGCAGCACTTCTAGTTCTGTGTTAGGTGTCAATGAATGATTGGTGTCAAGTAGATGTTTTGCGTAATGGAATTTATCTGGTTGTTTTAATCTGTATGCTCGTAAGAGTTCACTGTATCGGATTTCAAAATTTTCTAAGGGTCTGACCCAAATAGACAGCATTATATTCTGGACATTTGAGTTTATATATACCTGATTTTTTTAATGGTGGTATTTTTGTTTTTACATTTAACAATTTTGTACTTAGGTAAAGTTTTCTAATAATGTAAGGGATATTGTTAATAATTCAAATTATCTTTTAAGTGATTACGAAAAGGGGTTCATCATGAAAAAGAATCCTCATTGTCCACAATTATATGGAACCGTTAAATTACATAAAATAATGAAACCAATTAGACCTGTAGTTTCTTATGTTAATACTCCTAATAATATATTGGCAAAGAAGCTTAACAATATACTTAATAGTTACGGATATGCATCTAAATACTCAATTAGAAATTCAACAGAACTAATCAAAAAATTAAAAGCATTCAACTTACAAGATAACTCTAAGCTTATTTCATTTGACGTTACTAATATGTTCACTAAAATTCCTCCTAAAGAATGTCTAATACTTGTAAGAAAATTACTAGAAGATTAAAATATTAATCCAGGAATAATATCAGATATACTTAATTTATTTGATGTGTGTATTAATCAGAATTATTTCACTTTTGACAATAAGATATATATTCAAAATGAAGGTTTACCAATGGGAAACCCTATATCACTTATTTTGGCAAACATTTGTATGGACAGTTTAGAAAGAAAGATCTTTAAAAGTAATATTTCAAAAAATGTTTTATTTTGGTATAGATATGTAGATGACATATTAGCTTGTTTTATGGGTAGTGAACGACAATTAGATGTATTTTTCAACCACGTTAATAATTTACACCCAAAAATTAAATTTACATTAGAAGTTGAAGAAAATAACTCAATCAATTTTCTTGATTTGAAAATTCAAGGAGTTAATAATGTATTTGATTATTCAATTTACCGAAAACCAACACACACTGATGTGACAATTCCATATAGTTCCAATCACCCCATGTCACATAAACTAGCGGCATATAATTCAATGATACATAGAGCCTTTTTAGTTCCTATGAAGAAGTGTAATTTTGATAGAGAGATTAATACAATTAGACAAATAGCAACATCCAACGGTTATCTATTACATATGATAAATAAGCTAATTAATAAAAAAGAGGAAAAAGTGGCATTACAACTGATGATTCCTAAACAAACTGAAGAAATAAAAACATATAAAACCATCACATATGCAGGAAATATTTCTAATTATATTTCAAAGATAATATCTTTAGCAATGAATACAGCAATTTATTTTAAAACAGAAAATAACGTAAGTACAAAATTGTTAAATGTAAAAACAAAAATACCACCATTAAAGAAGTCAGGTATATATAAACTCAAATGTCCAGAATGTAATGCTGTCTATTTGGGTCAGACCCTTAGGAATTTTGAAATCCGATACAGTGAACACTTACGAGCATACAGATTAAAACAACCAGATAAATCCCACTACGCAAAACATCTACTTGACACTAATCATTCATTGACACCTAACACAAAACTAGAAGTGCTGCATATTTGTGAAAAGAAACAAGAACTGGATTTCCTTGAAGAATTGGAAATTAGAAGACATTTAAGAAACCCACAATATGAAGTTGTCAATGAACAGTTAAATCTAGGGAATTCTCCACTAATAAACTGTCTTCTTAAGTGATAATTGTAAAGATCCGCAGATATAGTTTTCCTGGTTTTCTATATCATTGCACAGTTATACTGATCTTAATTGGAAAAATGATATCCAGGATATCACCATAGGGCTAGTAATATCTAAGCTTCAATATTTATAATATCACATCTTCTTCTTTTTTCTATTAACATATATTAAGTCAATCACAAGGTAGGTTACTTCCTGGTCTAGCCAAAAATAACTACTAAACATCTGGTAGGTATCAAATGAAATGTAACTTCTGTAATTTTGACGATGATATTCAGTTATCAAAACAATTGTCAATTTTTTAGAATTTTCAACATTTTTCATTATATTGTGGAATTAGCTACAAACATTGAGTTTCATTTAAAACACTAATATGAGTAGATTTCACGAAGTAAGGGTCGAGACAGTGAATTTCATCAAATTATGTGTTATTCGCATCATTTAAATATTGTATTTCTTCAATTTGGATATTTTTTTTGGCATTCAATGGGATAATAATGTGAATAAGAATTAGAAAAATAAGCAAATGAATAATTAAAACTGTTCTGCACATATATTGATAAAAAATCCTGTGTAAAGTTCATAAAATTAGGCAGCAGAGGAGGATGGACTTGATTAGTTTGTATCACTAGGGGCACTGACAGTATCGGGGCATACGTCGTCCTCATCCATTGCGTCAAAAATATTAGCGACATTCGAACAATAGTTCTCGTGGCAATGAATACAAATAATTGACCAATACATGCTTATGCTCACTTCCCTTTACCGCGACCCCTTCTTAGGTTAAAAATAGATTTCATAGGACAATGGTTACAGCGTGTCCGTGAATACGCGTTGCGAGACTGACTCGGATTTCGCTCGGTAAAGTAAGCTATAACTCCGAAGACATTGGTAGAAGAGAAAAAAGTTGTTTGTAATTAAAAGATCTACAATTTTGGTAAACGAGAAAATTTCATTAAAGTGAACGGTTGAGGAGGAAATGGGAAAATGAAAAATAGGGAAAAAACGAGGAGAATTTTTGCAGTTCGGAAGTAATAACTTGAAAAATATTGATGTTAAAAAATGTTTCGAATTAAAAAGTTAGTAAATTTAATTTAGAATAGAAAAGGTAGAGGATTATTTTTCACAGTTGCACAGATTAAAATATCACTTTCTTCCTTTTCTGGTTGGATTTGATGATTCTGTGCACGTGCTCCATGTTTTGTAGGAGTGACACAACCATGCTCCTCTAAAAAATTTTATAATCGTTCTCACCCGTCTCTTTGTAATTGGTTGAGTATTTTCAAATGCTTCAATCAACAATTTGTCTGCTATTTCTCGATATGAATTACCCTGGTAATACCATTTTACAATTTGCACTTTTTAGTGTATCTGCAGACTACTCATTTTAATATTTACAAAAATCGTTCTTCATTCAAAAACAAACAGTTAGTGATTTATTTAAATGTATGTCTTGTAATGAGTGTAAAGACTGCCTTTAACTCATATGCTCCTAATAAAACAATTTCATAGAGAATTGTAATTCTTCTATTTTTATTTATCTCTCTCACTTCATTTTCAATATACATGTTAAAAATGTCTAGTACCCACAAAATATTATTGATTTAAAACATCAGAATCCAATACTCATATAATTCTAACGTAAAACTATAACCGCCTCATAGTCAAAGGGAAAATGCATAAGGCACATGGCATTATCAGTGTGCTAGAGAGAGGCATGGAGAAATAGACAATCCAAGTCTTAGCGTAGGTTATTACAGTTATAATACAAATATTAGCATAATATAATATATGATACCTCTTTCGTGGGTTATGATATCCCGTTAAAGAAATTAGGTGATACATTGAATATACTTGTTTCTTTCTAACACACCGTGTTAACTTGCATGTGACAACAGAATTTTCCTTGTACTGTATATATAGTGGACCGCATGAAGATGATGGAATTTGGACCAGCAAAGTGTAACACATTAAATTCATGAAACGCTTTATATTATTATGAATTATTATATACAATCCAGTTATCTGAACATTCCAATAATCTGGCACCCACTGGTATTTAATAGTGCCGGATTAGTGAGACTCTCTGTATATACAATTTAAAAAATTCTGCTCCAATAATGATGCCCTTGGAACATTACAAACTAGATATTACACCATGATCTGCACATTACATAGGTTTAAGAAGAAAAAACACAAATACCATCAATAACTGGAAAGCTTTATCAACAAGTTAGTACTTCTGCTGCTCAAAAAACAAACAACAGAAGACTAAACAGGCAACAGATCTAAGATACAAAAAATTCCCCTGCTTATCACAAAACAAAGTAATAATGAGAATACTCAAAGAATTTTTGATACCATATCTTAAGCTTATTCAAAAAATTACAATGACATATATTTAAGAAGTTTCTTTTCAGTAACTCTTCCCATATAGTCTTCTAAAATTGCTGTAGAGGTGGTGATATTTTGCCATACATTTCTATTACTTTTCTGCCCAACCTATCTAATATGCGAGAAAAGTATTGGTTTGGTACGATACAGCCTCCAGAGTGTACGCAAGTGACTAAATTTATGCCTGTATATTGTTCAGGGCGTCTCACTGATGAAGCCTATTGATTTTCAGCCAAATTTTTGTCATTTTTGGAGAATTTTCAGTTTGTTATCACGATACAGTCTCCGGAGTATATACAAGTGACCAATTTTATGATTGGATATTATTCAGAGTGTCTTATAGATGAACCTTATCGATATTCAGCTACCTAGAGCTAGTACAAAGGGTGCTACGGTACTTGAAGTGCAACATTTTTGGTCGTTTTTGGAGAAATTTCGGGTTGTTGGCACGATTACAGCCTCCGGAGTGACTGAAAGTGACCAATTTCATGATTGAATATTGTTCACGCGTCTCACTAATGAAGCCTATTGATTTTCAGCCCACTAGATCCAGTAAAACGGGTGCTATGGTACTTAAAGTACCAAGTTTTTGTCATTTTTGGAGAATTTTCATGTTGTTAGCACGATACAGTCTCCGGAGTGTATACAAGTGACCAATTTTATGATTAGATATTCTTCAGAGCGTGTTATGGATGAACCTTATTGATTTTCAGCTAAGTAGAGCTAGTACAACGGGTGCTACGGTACTGGAAGTGCCACATTTTTGGTAATTTTTGGAGAAATTTCGGGTTGTTGCCACGATACAGCCTCCAGAGTCTATACCTGTGACCAATTCTATAATTGGATATTTTTCTGGGTATCTCACACATGAATCCTATTGATTTTTAGCTCACTAGAGCGAGTACAGCGGGTTCTATAAATCCAGATAATACTACATTTTTGGTTATTTTTGAAGAAATTTCGGTTTGTTAGCACTATACAGCCTCGGAAGTGTATACAAGTGACAATATTATGATAGGATATTGTTCAGGGCGTCCCACAAATGCGGAAAAGTTAGTTTTAATCTCTAAAACAGTTTATCTTTTACATGTTTCTGCTCGAGTCCTTTTTCTTCCAATATTTTTGTGACGCCAGCATCCTATATCATTTAGTTACGTTTGTCACTAGCCTATCTTCCTTCATTCTCGCTATATTTCCATACCATTTGAGTTGTTTTGTCTCTATTCTAGAGTTCATATTCGTTATTTTTGGTCTAATTTCTTTACTTTCAATTTTAACAAATTTGGACACGCCCCCTATTTTAACTAAAATGTTCACGTCTGTTGCTTGCATATCATACATTCTATTGGTATTAGTAAGAAATTTGTGGTCTAGAACACCTCCAGAAATAATAATGCGCAAGAGTAATTAGTTACCTTCCTATAGATTCTAATATTGACTCAACTTACTGGGTTTTTCATTATTTCTATTGGAACTCAAGCAGGGAGTTCATGAATCCGGTCTTTTATTTAATGTGCTTAACTGTTTTTCTGTACAAAGCATTTTTCAAATCTTCTGAATCAACAATTTCTGCCTTTTGGTATTATTTGACCTATATCTTCTTTTCATTTGCCATTGTATTTTTGATGGTGGTAAGAGTTGAAAACCATCAACCGTAGGTTAAGTGATCTTTTAATCTTTGAATAGAAATGGTAACTTCAAATATTCATAACTTGATAATGTCATTGGTTACTTATCCACTGTTAATTGTAGAAATTTAAATTCGTGTAACTCTCTCACAATTTACTTACTACTACATTGTTTTAAATTTATAGATATTTAAAGAAAGGAAGGTTAAGAATAATAAAGAAAATGAGCGCATGTCACACCATATAAAGAGAATACATAGAAATAGCGATAGACAAGAAAATCAAAATACTTTGACACCGAAAGTTTACACACCGTTACAATTTGAAAATTCGCTAGGAAAGTTACAGGTAAGTTTCGATAATGTAATTTGTTATTAAAAAAAATGTTTTTTTGTACGAGTAGGTTTTCTTTTGTAGCCAATCTGTATACATCTTCCATGAAAATTCGTAGTTTAATTTGTAACGCTCTTTGTCGGTTTGACGCCTGGAGATGGGTTGCCTCGGGCGCCAGTATTTTATCCTGGTATGCTCCGGGCAGCGTCAGTGAAGAATGAAATACTCCAGGCGTCACTTACGATGGTGATGAAAGTGCTGCCGCCAGTTGGGCAGATTTTTCTTGCCTTCCTGGGTTCGAAACCTGGGTATTTTCAGCTCAAATTCCTTACCTTACATGGAGATTATCAACATCTGGAGTTGCGAAAAAGTAACCCTCAATTAAGGTTAAAACACCATGAGTTTTATTCTACACCAAACAAAGGTACATAAAGAGAAATCGGCAAAAGAATCAAAATATCAATAGTTCACTAACAGGCGAAAGCAAAAAGCGGGGCGAAAATCACTTTAATGATCTGAAAGCGGGTTTCAACAGAATCCACAGGTAAACTACGAAAGCGGGGTGCAAAAGGTTGTTATGCGGATATCAACGGTTAAAATTCAAAAATGATGAGCAAACGGAAGCAGGTGCGTAAAAAACGGAAGTAGGTGCGTAAAAAGCGGAACCACTACGGAATGCAAACAACTTAGTAAAAATTCGGAAACTTACCCAACTTCGGATTGGTCGTGTCGAAACTACTTCACTAAAACGACTATTTTTGAACCACTGCACTATTGATGGTTGTTTTGAAACTGACTGCTATTTCAAAATTGTTCCTACTAGGTACCTACTGTTAAGCACACATCGCTGTATCATTATTATTAAATATTAACGCCGCCTGACAGAAAGTAATCTAATTTACCATTAATTCATTTATATTATATTCATATAAAGTGCTTTCGCTTCGCGGAACAAAGTAACTACGTTACAAATTATTATAATTACAATTATAATAATTAATATTTAATATAATGTATTTCTGATCAAGTTTTATGTATAGGTAATCAAGGGATCAATTTGTTATAGTATCCGGGTAATAAATATTTTGAAGAATGGAAATGTGTCGTATGTAGAGATTAATAACCTGTAAGAATTTATTATTCTTGTAAATCTAATACACTCAACAGTTATGGAAGCATTAATTTGTTGGTACAATAATAAATCTGATAACAGCTTTTTCTGGCACCTGGAAAGTTTGACCAATCAACCCTTTGTTTACTATATTTTCAAGACTGATGTCTTGTCGACTATTCTTCACTTTGGAATTACCCCAGCAGACAACTAGCTTTTATTTTAGTGTTGAAACTAGTAAATATATGAGCATGTTGTACACATCTTCAGTGCCCAGGCAGTAGTTATCCATTTGGTCTAAGTACAAGTATTCTGACTTGCTTGACTAGTGCCTGAGTTTAGGGCAATTGTTCCAAGACTACGAAGAGGTTTGTGTTTAGTTCACATTTCACATAGAACCTTCCCGTTTCTTTTTCTGAAGAAGCCGCTTATAATAGCCTGCCTGGTCTCAATCCAGAAGTTTCTCTTCTCAAATTGACTCTGTCCATGGAAGCCTAGTATTTTCTAAAACTAAAGTTCTCGTTAATAAAAGTAATTATTGTATCAAAAGTTTCATTGTGTGTTGTGTTTTTAGTGTGGTTCAGTGACAGCGCCAAGGAAGATTATCGATATGGACATTGTTACTCGTGACAATGAATCTGATAATCCTCAAGTATCAAGAGATACCAGAAAAACCAAGCAATTACTGTTAGAGTTAGAAGCGTTATATTCATTGCTTCTTAAAGCAGAAGATATCAATAATCCATTGTATACAAGCAATATGGATAAATTAAGGGAAATCAAACAGAAACAAAGGTAATTCTACATTTTTATTATTACTTTTACCACATATTGTGAATACAAATATCGGGAAGCACATCTGTTTATAAACAAAACTATATAAGGCAAACATTATTATAAAATTAAATATTGCTCTTACAATTGATTCTTCTTCTTGTGCCTGTTGAAAATAATATTAAAAGGTCCATTCGGTTTGCTTTAATTATGGATGAATACATATATACTGTTGTAGAATGAACGAGCATATAAAGAAGACTAAAATCATAATAGAGTATAAAAAATTACGATATCTATCAATAAAGTAATTTGTCAAAATTTTATCAAATTAATAAAAATATAGAAGAATGTAATTAATTGAATCAGTACACTTAATCATAAAGAATATAAATAAGAAAGTCAAAATAATTCATAAATAATTATTGCTAAACATTTATTAAAATAATTCAGTACCATAAGCAACCTTAGACAGAACTTAACAAGCAACAAAGTTCCATAAAATAACGTGACGCCACGCGTAATATTAGACACATAAAAGATCTGTTTATATTTAAAGAATACATGCAATAGGAATAAAAAAACAACAGAACTATGAATGATGGATAAATAAATAAAATTAAGATTTAGAAAATATATATGTATATATATGATATGTTAAATGAAATATTCAATTATAAACTTTAATAGGAAATATAATAAAATGTAGAAACCTGTAATTAGTAGGTAATGTGAAACAAATAGGAATGTAACAGTTGACGGCAGGGATACCAACGTAAAATGCAATTGATATGAGATATTGAGAATAAAAATAAATGATTATTGATCTATTTATGTATAGCGATATAGTGACTAAGAAAAAATAAAAAATGAATTGTATCCATATGTATTATGTAAATATTTATGTTGTAGAAAGTGAAAAATTTGTATATTTGCATTGACCAATCGGAAGACTTCAATATAATTGACTAACTAGAAAAACAATGATAAATGCTATTTCAGTGAATAATTGAATGACGATAAAGTTATAGTGCATAAAAAACAATATATAATAGCAAATTTAAGTCAGAAAAACAATAAAATATTAATAAAACAAAGTGACAGTTGAACGATAATCAAAAGAATTTTCTAGAACATACGAGCTTCCGGTCATCAACAAAAATTAGAGTTGGCGGATAAAAAAGCGCGGCAGTGGGCAGTGAAGCGTTGGTGAGAAGAGAAGCAACAGGTGTAAATGGAATGTTATCCATTTTTATAAAAAAATTTAAAGAAAAAGTGTTATATATGAAATATAAAAAAGTCCAACAAATATTAAAATCTAATTGAGTGCACAGACAATAATAGTGTTAAAAAAGTAACCCCAAGGAATAGAATTATCACCCGATAATGCTAAGAAAAGAAATTACATCATGGAGCGGGAAAGCGTCATAGATGGACATTGTTGAAGGCGTCAGCGTGTGAAGAGGTCTGTGGTGTGCTTAATTAATATATATTTTGGATCCAAAATTAACGAGTAGTGATACAATAATAATTAAATGATAATTTAAAATATAAACACCTGATAAAACAATTTTAAGTAATAGAAAAATGTAAAAACTCACCCAATAGAAGAATTGTATATACATGTATTATTCAGTTTGCGTTGCATGTTTTAGTCATATATATATAAAACTTTCCACATATAGTAACAATGCACAACTATTTTCAGTTTATCACATGCACAAAGTTTATAATATGTTAAGATTTTAAGATTAAATAAAGTAGATTGAAAAACCAAAGCCATACACTCCATTACACGGTTTGGTTTAAACTAAAATAGTTCGAAATATTTCAATAATACCTTTTAGAGTAACAAAAAAGTTACAATATTTGAAAAAATTTAAAAACAGATGTTTCTCCTTCAGAGATATATAAACGTCCCAAACGATTATGTAAATTTATGCTAATGAGTCTGCATGGCCGTCTCAAACAATGAATAGTTTTAAGGTTTTATAATAGTTGTGTGTGTGAAAATTTAGATATATAAAATCTATTTTGTATTTTGTGGTTATAAGGATATTTCATATTTTTGAAAACAAGATAATCATTTATTTTTTTATATAATACTCATATGAATCCACAAAGGATCTACTTATTATATGAGCCCAAATTTTAACTAAATAATCTCAACATAGAAAAAGGGAAGTTTTTAACAAATTTTCGGTAAAAGTTTCGTTGTTTCATATATATAAAATAAATTTCATTGTGTAGTAATGTTGATTTTTTTTTATATCTACGCCCAGGAACCCTACTGAGAGAAAGAGTGGTAGATAAATAGGAGTAGCTGAGGTAAAATTTCAAATTAAATGAAACTACGTGATTCGAAATAGCTGGATGAGTAGGAGAAAATATAATAAATAATAATATAAATATTTTCTTACCATATTAATTAGCTAGCCAAAATTATTAATCTGCACAAGTATTATTTCACTATTAACATTACATTCGTATTCATTTATTATTCACTATTATAAAAGGAATATAAGTCTATAACAAATTAACCAGAAATGTGGAGCATTAAAAAAATTGTGGTACGATTTTCTAATAATATCTTATAAATATATTCAATTTAAATTCACAATTAAAATCTATCCACAATAATACATATATGGTTCTTATCTTATATGTTGGTTCTTGTTCAAAGATCTTTACCCTTACCGTACAACTACAGAAGTAATCACTTGATTGAAGGGACACAGAACATAAGAATATAGATCAATGGATTTTAGCGCTCTATGCAGTGCACTGATGTTATTAATTCTAACAGTGCCATGACCGTAATCATTCAGAGACTTTCATTGGCACTTACAATACTTGATTACATAAATACACAAAATGCAATGGTTATTGGAAATATTTTAGCTATATAAATAATCGATGGTTGTAACTGTTCTTGAATTATTAATGAAGATGTGCGTAATTCACTTGGGAGTGTATCATCAATTTTCAAAGAAATATAAAAAGTTAAGAGATCTCGAAAATTATAAAATATTTCTATAGAACTTTGCGCTAAAATTAAGGACTATATCCAAATATTTAAAAATGTATAGTGTTCCGTTTAAAATAACAAATTCAATATCGACTTCGAGTATAACGGAAGTGCGATCAAAATAAAAAGAATGTAGAAAAACACCCTAATACCCAAACAAATAATTTTATCTTTTATAATTTTTGATAAATGTCTAATGAGATGTCGCCATGAAAAGATCTGTATTGCGAGTAAAGTATTGGTTTACTACAAAAAAGTTGGAATTTTCGATTTTTACGTTTTTCATCGAGAAAAACACGAAAAAAGATCTTTACGTTTTTCATCGAGAAAAACACGAAAAAAGGGTTTCAAGAAAAAAACTGTGTGTATACTGTCGGCCACTTTTTGTAATTACGTCTTGTTAGCATTTTATGATTGGGTATTGTTCAGGGTATCTCACAGATGATCCCTATTGATTTTCAGCTCACCAGAGCCAATACAATGGGTGTTACGCCCTGAAGTACCACATTTTTGATAATTTTTTGAGAAATTTCGGTTTGTTAACATGGTACAGCCTCCGGAGTGTATACAAGTGACCAATTTTATAATTGGAAATTGTTAAGGGCATCTCACAGAAGAACCCTATTGATTTTCAGCTCACCAGAGCCAGTACAACTGGACCTATAAATCCAGATATACTACATTTTTGGTCATTTTTTGAGAAATTTTGGTTTGTTAGCACGATACAGCCTCTGGAGTGTGTACAAGTGACCAATTTTATGATTGGATGTTGTTCAGGGCATCTCACAGATGATCCCTATTGATTTTCCGCTCACTAGAGCTAGTACTACGGGTCCTATAAATCCAGTTATACTACATTTGTTGGTCATTTATGGAGAAATTTCAGTTTGTTAGCACGATACAGCGTCCGGAGCCGTTTATTTAGTAACTGCAGTAAAGCATCCTCTACTCACTATGTTGAATAACTTCTTGCACTTTCATTTTATCACTTTCTAATAAATCTGTAGTGTTCTCTGGCTGACACATATACATATCATCTTTTAATACATTTCCGAACAGCCTCTTTGTCCTATCTGAGATGGTGGATAAACTAGATGATGTTGAGTGAAGTTTTTCAACTTTTATTTATCTTGATAAAACATGCAGTTTAAGCAATGGAACATTTGCGCTTATAATTAAATAAATAAATAGTTAATTACAAATAAAAATTTGAAGTTTAAACACAACATGCTTCTTGGAATGTGATCTTCTTTAAAATGAAGTGAACACAGCAACATATGAATTTCAATATTAATCAATTTATGACTGTATATGCTATTGATACTAACCTTTTGGTAGGGGGAGAAAGTGATAAAAACCTGTGACGATTCATTTAAAAAGACAAAGAAGTGGTTCACAAAAAATAAACTGATATTAAATGAATCAAAAACTAATGTTATACTCTTCAGCACCATACCAATAGAAAATAGACCTGAGTTTATTGAATTGAAGGATAAAGTTAATTTTAAGTTATCGACATATACACAATTCTTAGGAGTATTTGTTGATGAATATTTAAATTTGACGCAGCACATTGATGAGACTTCGAGGAAGCTGAACAGTATTACTTATAGGTTACGAGTTGTTACGAAATATTTAAGTAAAGAAACATCAAAGATCCTTTATTTTTCCAATTTTGAATCAATAAGATATGGCATTATTTTCTGGGGTAGTTACAGTTACTCTGATAAAATATTTGTGGTTCAGAAATGGGCAATTCGCAATAAATTGCATAAAATTTAAGGATTCTTGTAGATCCATATTTAAAGCAAATGGAATATTTACCTTGTATGGCATACATATTTTTTGAATATTTAATGCACCTTTTTAAAAATAAATAAATATTTGAGACATGCTTTGTGACACACAACTATAGCACAAGGAAAAACGATTTTATGTATTTAAAAAATGAATTAAAAAACTTCTTGTGGACATTGAGCCATATATGATTAATGATTACTTACATGCCAATTTAAACTAACTTCCATATTGTGATGTCATTTCATTCTGTGTTGACAGTTATAATTTTTTTTGTAAATGCCATTTTTCTGAAATTGATATTATTATATTTCGATAAAGGTTTTCCAATTCTTAATTTACCTTGCCAGGCTTTTCTTGTGGTTACCACTTTTACAAAAAGGGAAAACTGAATATCATTTTGAATAGATTCCAATGTGACATGTCTAAAGTGTCAGAAATAATAAGTGTCGTTCAGTTGAGGTGATGCTAAGATTACCAAATCCGTTGTTTATTTGTGATTTCTTAATTAATATCTATATATTGTCTTTTAGACTTCGAGAATTAGATTTAGCGCCTACGCCAGAACAAAAAAGAGAAGTTTTGAGATTGTTCAAGTTGGAAAGTGAAATCGTTATTGAGCATCAATATGACTATATTGTGAAAATCACTCAAGGTTTTTTACAGGAAGAAAAAATTGGCAGTTATCTCAATATTAGGAAAGGAAAGGTAAGTTATCACCACATTACATGGAAGTTTTGATGGTAATTTTTTAAATCTTATTTTTTAATAAAGTTTAAAATATCTTAATTTACAATAGTTTAAGGTATCCTATTTACATGTGCATCTAAAAATAACAATAAAGGCCGATGGTCTAGAAAATTCTCAATCTAATTGCGTACGTCTAGATCATAATTTGGCTCCTTGCTAAAGCATTATCCAATTATTTTCACTGTTGGTGTAACTTTGTCCCTAATATAAAAATATGACTCCCCAGCATATTCGAATAGTATATCCCTGAAAAGCAGTTGAAAAGCACGGTTTCAAAATCGAACTGAGTGGTAATTTATGCGAGACAGCAACAAGACAGATATTGATTATGTTTGGGTATATATTTTGTTTGTTAGTAATCTGTGATTTGAATAGAGGTAACTTAAGTTAACTCCTAATACGATGTTGTTGATTGTTCGGAGAAAAACAACTTATTATGTGAATAGTAAACCATGCAGAACCCTACACCCACTATGACTGGTGTCTTCTCTGCGACTAGCAGCTTTGAGTTTATCTCAGAAGATTCTTGGGCAGACAGTGGTTATAAAAGTTAATGGTTAAATTTGTGATAAAATCCTTGATCGTAGGCATGTCCGCTTGTTCATGTAACCATGAGGTTTTTGGAAGTTTAGGGTAGGCTGTTGCAAATTTAATTGCCATGCGAGGACACTTCTTCATACCACCTGCAATGTGTGAAAGTTGTGTTTTGTAGCATTATAATAAACTGGTCCGGCGTAGGTTAGTATATAATATGAGTTTATCAGTTTTTGAGAGATAACTATTCTTACAAATCAGCGGGTATAATTTGCTCATTACAATTTTAGCTTTTTGAACTTATTGCAATATCTGAGCATTGGCGTTGGTATTGCCGTGTACTTTGTAACCTATGTATCTTAACGTGCTACTAGGGGTTATCAATTGCCCATCTATACACAGCTGCAATTGCAATGAGCTATTTTTCCTTGCTCTCTTCCTGAACAACAAGTTCTCTGTCTTGGAGGCGTTGATGGTAAGTTTGTTATCTCTCAGGCATGGTAAAATGTGTGTGTTTAAGTGTGATTGGATGTTGTGTAGTGCTGTGTCTGGGGAAGGTGCAGACGAAACAAAACACGTGTCATCCTGCTGTTAGGATTTGTGGGGAGGATGGTAGGTCATGAGTGAAGAGGGAATAAAGCAAAGGATAATACTGACCCTTGAGGAACTCCGGCTTGTACCATAATTCCTCGTGCCATACAAAATCAAAGGCTTTTTGTATGTCAATCGTAACCATCACGGATTTATGTTTAACCCGAAATCCTTCTCCTATATGATTGAATACTCTTGATGATTTGCGCCACTGTGCTATGACCGCCTCTGAAACCGTATTTCTTGAGGGGCGTTCGTTTGTGTTTGTCAGAAAAATATTGTATTCTTTCCAGAATAATTTTGTTTATGACCTTTGCTATATTATTCAGTAAGGAGATTGGTCTGGAACTATCCCCATAACGAGCTTGTTTGTTGGCTGTGATAATTGGGATAATAAGCAATCTTGAGCATATCAGGGTAGTTGCCAGTTTTGATTATATAGTTTACGATATAAGTTTTTGTACAATAGCTTTTTTGGGAAGTTTCTTGAGGAGATTGTTTGGTATCCCATCTTTCCCCGGGACTGTTTTGTTTTATAAATAATGAAATGTGTTGTAAATTTCAAAATATGTGAAGTTATTTTGAAAATAATCTCCAAAAGCTTCTGCGATTTTTAATTTTTCAGTTATGTTTTGTCCGTTTGCGACTATATTTGTGTTTATTTTTAAGATGTCTTCCCTAGAAATATCTTCTACGTGTAATTTTTGTAATCTTTTACTAGTGAGTTAATTACGTTTTGATATTTTTTGAGAAGATTTCTATCGTTTTCACTTCTAGTGACTTACCATCTTCGGCGAATTTTGTTTTTATCAATAATAATTTTTGTTATATGATTGGGGAGGATATTATGGATGCAGGATTTGGGTTTAATGGTGGTTGTGTTGTTTCTGGCTGTGATGATTATGTTTTGAAAATTCTTAATTGTGTTTGATAAGTGATTTGGGTTTTCAATTTTATCAGTGATTGATAAGTGTTCGTTTATGTATTTTCTGTATTGTGTTTAGTGTATGGTAGTGTAGCCTTGTACTTTTTTGGAGGGTGTATGTTTGTTTTCTGTGATTTTTAGTTCCAAAAAGACGGGATTGTCCTCAGAGTTAAGGTCAGGGATTGTTTTCATTTTTGTTATAGTATTAATATTGCATCCAATAGTTAAGTCGATTGTGCTGGGGGAGTAGTTGGAGTAGGAAAAGTGAGTGGGGTCATATGTACTATAGACATTGCAGTCAGAGTTGTCACAGAATCTCTGGAGAGTATTTCCTTTAGGGTTTGTGTATGTAGCATACGAGTCCCATACTGAATGCTTACAATTTGGGTGACCCACTATGAGGACCCTATTGTGTGTTTTTGTTATGTTGAAAAAATCAGTTAATTTGTTTTTGGGTGAACTATAAGCCCCCACAATGTTGATTTTGTTATCTAAAAGTAGTGAGATATTTAAATCTTATTATACAAAATGCTATTTTGTTGGATAAGCTCAGAAAAGATAAAACATTTTCTCTGGATTTATATCACATTTTTGGAAAGCGAAATTTGAAGTAGCCCTATTTTGATTTCATTTGGTAAATATTGGGAATTCAGAAATAAATTTCTAGTTGATTTGTTCTATCATTGTCTATACCATCAGTTTGAACATAACACAAAATATAACCTGGCTTAGATTAACACCAGAACATTACCACTAAAATTAATATGATTGTCAAAGTGCAGTAAGAGGACTTAACTTTGCAAGAACTATATTTGCATTTAAGTCTCTTTTATTTTCAAAAAATTATTTTTAGATGCTGCTCTTGAGACTCTTGCCTCATCTTTCTATAGATATGTTCGGTACACAATTGTTGGAATTGTGGAGTAAAGTTCTTGTCACTTTACCAGTAACTGGAAGAAGGGACACTGCCGGTGATAATATTTTACCCAAATTCTATCCGTTTCTCAAAAGGTAAACTAATATATTAAATAGGAAATTTCAAATCACAGGATAGATATAAATATATGGGCATAGGTCCATTTTGTATTGAATTTCTTCAAAAGTTGTTATCTTTTTAGGTACATACAATCTAGTAATATGTCGGAAGTCTTAGATATTGTTACTAGTTTGGTGGAAGTAGTTAGGCAAGAAAATAATAGAAGCACACCTTTAAGTCACGTGGGAAAATCACCTTTGTATTTTGTGTTACTCAATAAGGTAAGAAAATCAATTTTTTTTAAATCTTAATCATTTTAAGCTCAATTAGCATAAATATTTTGCTAAGAAAGTTTTATAAAAAGGAAAAATAATATGCAGCTTGTGTGATTTTTTGATGTATAACAAGAACTAAAATATCATTACCAACTGGGAAAGTTTTTTAATAATAATTAATAACTGACTGAACTTGAGAATATTGCTGAAAATTTGTCAAGAACTTGATTCTGCTGTTGAACATGTATCTGTGCCAAATAATTACGTTGGTAGAAATCGACAGCAGTTCTTTGCCCGATACTTCATTATATATAGAAGTTTAATACCCGATTTCACCAACTAATTCCTAAAATTAGGTAATACCTAAACCACATATAGGAATTCCTAAATGAAATATGCGTTTCACCATACGAGAGATACTTTATAACCTCTCAACAATTACTACAAACGAACTTTTAAGGTTAAGTATTACCTAAAAACTTTAGGGCTTTAGGCAAGGGTTGTCAGCTGTCCTAATGTTAGGTATTTCCTACAACTCTTGTATCACTTAGTGCATGGTGAAACGCATATTTTATTTAGGAGTTCCTAAATCCGGTTTAGGTATTCCTAATTTTAGGAATTAGTTGGTGAAATCGGGTATAAGTGTTTTTAATGATATGGTTATTACACAACAGTTGGTGTAGTTCATGATACAATAAAAGAAGATATGATATTGAAGCGTTTTAAACTCGTCCGTCTTTGCGCATTACGTCATCTTGTGATAGATTTTTCAAAATATTTGGCGCGAAATGATATATTAAGATGCATTACTTTGTAATGCCTTGACATTTAAAAATAATTTTGATATTAGTGTTGCATTGCTGCTTTGAACAGTAGTTTTTATATTCGAAAACATACAGTACATATGTAGATAAATATATGAAATTAGCTTTTAAGAAATGAGCTCACAGTTATCATCTAATTTGGTCCTATTTGTAAAACAAGAATTAATAAAAAAATTTCATCACAAACAATAATTCTTACTACAAACTAACCGAATATTTTGAGAAAACAGTTTATCTGATACCATCTCCTCTGCAATATGACAAGACAAACTAATGATTGGACCATCACCACAGCTATTTCTATTACCATTAGATGTATCCACCCCATAATAGATAACATTTAATAATAAAAGAATTATTAATTCATTTTTTCTGGTATTATCATAGGCATGATACAATCGTTAAAAGTTATTTTTGTTAACCTGGCTGGAATTCATTCTCATTTACTACGTGACAAACCTAGGTAATCGAAGAACACTAAACAATTAGTAGGTTTATATCGAAATCTCAACATTCAACCTAATTTCTTCTTTGAAATGAAGAGATAATAATAATTGTTTCAGCACTAATTTTACAATACTAAAATACAAACCAAAAATTGAGGATATTTAAATTACTATATGAACACTTTGTGAAGACTACTTACTTATTCAATATATATTGGACAAGTTTTTTTGTTGCCTTTTATCTTGTCAGTTTGTTCAGGCAGAATCCGATTTGTGCTTGATTATAGGTAAATTTATTGATGGAACGGCGTCTTTCCTCAAAGGGTGGTGGTGTATATCCCAGCAATTCAAGCTTCAAATTTCGTTCACAATCATTCTCAGTAAAATGTTTGTACCAAGCACAAAACCCTTGCAGTTATTGTCAATGCCACAACCATAAACTGCACACTTCAGTTTTCAAAAGCTACAAATCTCAAATTTCGAATAACGGAATTATTTTCAACAAAACTTCGCAGTGAATAGTAATGAACACATATAATAAAATATAGCCCAGTATAACAAATGTAGCACAAAATTATGTCACACTCCCATGCACGGTATCATAACTTGTTTTATTTGTATCATGGATGTAGTGTAGTGCAGATTTGTCTCAGTATGTTCTTGCCTGATTCAGAGATTGTGAATCCCAAGTACTTGATACTCTGTTTGGCTTTTATTTTCCTGTCTCATTCCATTTCTAAATTCTTTACGAATCCTGTTTTTCTCTGACTTTCTGATCATCTAAAATCTCCGAACGCAATTTTCGAAATTGTGCTGAAGATGGCAGATGGCCCTCAATATAAAAAAAACTCAAGCCATCGTTTTCAAACATCCTTCTACCAACAAACTTCCGCCTAACACTTTGGGGAGAGCGCCTCGAGATCCGCAGTGAAGTCGTTTATTTGGGAGTGATATTTACTCACATTCTCAATTGGACGGCCGACCTAATAGCCACTCTGGACAAAGCTGGGAGATTAGTTGGTCTAATCAAGGTACTCGTCGGAAAGTTCGGACTCACCCCACCACTCTACTTCATGCATATAAAACATACATTCGACCCATAATCCACTATACTATGCCCCAGAGTCCCCTAAAAAGAATCTTGTCTTGCGAGCAGCTAATCCTTAGATACTGCCTATACAAGTCCCGCTACTCTCCCAGCAACACAGCTCATGTCGATATAGACATAACCTCCATTCCAATCATCTTAACAAACTACAAGCTCGGTACGTTATTCGCACTATCGAAGTGCGCAACGAAACAGCCAAAAACACCCTTCTATCCCCCCTGGTCTAACAAAACCCAAGAGGAAATACCCTTATCCCCCTGTTCGGCTGCTAGAATGGCCTATGAAGACCTCTCCGACGTCTACATAACCTACCTCGACAACTCCCCTATCACCATCAGATAACCCAAAATCAAGAACCATAAATAACACTACCTTACCCCCTCCCTCACCCGCCGTCACTGTTGCAGGTTTTCTGCGGTTTCTCTGTAACCTGGTGGATTCACTCACCAGCCAAATGGCCCATGATAGAGAACAATACAGCCGCAGCTGTACCCGCCCTCTTTATCTAATTGTTTATCCATCACACCGAATTCAACATCATTAACATTTTAAAATATCTCTTCTCTGCGATGTACTAAAACAAACCACTCACCATCACTCACACTTGCCAGACACTAAAAGATCCCATTCAATTTAATATATTGTTTCTCACTCGGGCGTCTTCATATCGGGGACACTTAACCAAAATATGTTTCACTATTATTTGCTTGGAACATGTAGTACACTTAGACATTTCGATCTTGGCAAGTAAATATTGATGAGTCAGTTTAGTGTGTCCTATCCTTAGTCTTGTCAGTAGCACTTGGCTGGACTACCTGGTTGGTATTGTATTCCAGGGTTTTACACTGGGCTTCACCTTGCGTAATTTTGAATTGAAATTAAACCACTGATTTAGCCATGAATTTATCACTTTTTCTTATGCAACCCACTATCACTTTCTGCTGCTTCTTTTGCCTGTTGGTCTATTTCTTCATTACCCTGGATTCCTATCTGGGAGGGGATCCACAAAAAAATTCCATTTATTTGGAAATATTATAGTTGCAAGAGCTGATGGCAATAGGATGACTAAAAACTTGTTGGATGTATTTTAGTGAACTAAGAGAATCTGTGATTATATGGATTTTGGAATCATTCACATTTTTGGGCGGTTTAAAGAATTGTAACAATGCATACATTTCTACAGTGAAAAATGTTACAGATTGGTAATTTAAAAGGTATGTTACGATTTGTCGAAACAACCGCCAATTGGAGTTTTCCAGGCATCCATATACATATTTTGTAACAGTCATTATATTCAGTCTTTTCCTAATTTTTGTGAAACGTGTCTCGGTTAATTTTTTTTAGTCATATCTAGTAAGTCTTCAAATTCCGACGTATTGTTTCTAATTACGCTTATTGGTTCTGGGTTTCCTTTATATTTGACAGTGAGTCCGTCAATTGTGCGAAAGTGAGAGTATAGTATTTAGAATATTTTTCCATTAGCTGCATTTGTTCAAATGTGTTTTCTTCAGTTTTATATTTTTTCAGTGTATCAGGTACTTTAAATGCTGAGTCTGATTCTACTATAGGACTGGAAGTTTCGGATAAAGGTCGTTTATTACAGTTTTCTTTATAATCCATTTACTAACTCATCTTAAGTTGACCTTATGGGATTATTTAATAAAGATAGGGACATGTTAGCAGTTTTACTTGTGGATATGTTGGAGTTACTTGGGATGCGTTCACTTGTGAATTTTGCTCTCCATCAAATGTATTTTGGGAATTATTGGGTTCAGGAAGATTTTGTAAGAAAGTGTTCAGCTTGTAGTTTAGTTAGATTTAAAGCGTTTGAACACTTTGATGCAATGTGACTAGTTTGTTAACATTTTTACATTTGTGAGAATTCTGATTATCAAATGTGAGTTAGATCCGATAAGAAGTGTTGTCATCTTGGATGAGAATACTATCTGGAATATTTCAGTTGTTGGAAAGGATTACATAAACTTGGCATCAGAAACTGAGCATATGGTTGTATTCTGGTTTTGTGGTTTCAACTCTTAGATACATTATTGGAGATAGGACGTTTATGCCTAGAACCCGCAATTCTGATAGAAGTACATCATTGGGAATTAAGCCACAGACGTTTGACATTACCAGCTGTTCAGACGATGTTTAGTAATCTACGGATTTTAATGGAGTTTCAATTGATGGAGAATTCTCCATGTTCATTGAAAAATGCATCTACTGTTTGTTCGGATGACTGATACATATATTCTGTTTGACGTCCGAGAGGTGTAAAGGATATTTTGAGGGCCTACAATATCTTCTATTTGATATAAATACTTTTCAAGCTCAGGGCCATTTAATGAGGTAAAGATAATAGCTTGATCTTTGGAAGGAAGTGTGGGTTGAGTTTGCTTAGATATGGCAGTGGAATAATACATTGTTTTAGGTTGAGATTAGTTCATTTTTCTGTTTAGTAGGTGTTCTGAATAGAATAGAATATATTAATACAGTTCCTCTATTTAAAATTTAAAAGAAACATTGAAATAAGGAAAATTATTTATATGTGTATGCAATACTTTCGATACACACTGTATTATATGTATAATCAATAAATTTGAAAGATTCAGTATACAAATCAAATTTGACATTTTAATTTCTGATGATATTTATGTAGAATATATCTAATGATAGATAGAATATATTACGATTTGGAAAATATATTTGAAATTTTAAAATACAGATGTCTCTGCTAGCAGAATTACAATAGTAATAAAAGAATTCAAATCTCTCTCTGTTATAGGTAAACATAAATTAGTATTTTTTTAAAAAAAAGGGATTTTTCGTAACCACAGGAGAAGAGATTTATTTATTTGAACAAAGTTTAGAGTTGAATTTGAAACTCCCACGAGACAACATCGTAATAAGAGTTGTCTCAAATTGTTTGAGAATTTAATAGAAATTGTATAACTATACAATCAGATCATAAAGCCATACATTATAAAGCCAGTGCGTGCATAATTCGTAGAAGAATTGCAACGTATCAAGCGTAAGTGGTTACAGTTTCTAAATCATATATTTAGAAAGTTTTTCAGAATTATAAATACATTTAGAATACGTACGAGTTTTCCTGTCCTATTTGGTGAGTCCACTCCAGTTTAAAATTATTTCTCGAGAATTAACAGGCCTTTTTAAATACATTTCGAAAATAGATGCATCTATGTCATAATTTGAGCTAAACCAAATTAACGTTACACATATAAGATTTTACATCAAGTGAAAATTTTTGAATAGACAATTTGAACGGAAAATTACGTTATTTGACATTGATACACGTCAAGTGTATATTAGACGAGTTGAACTTTTGATTAAACATTTTAATTAGTTGATTTATAGAATAGGTTGTACTAATATTAAGGTTGGTAGATAGTATTATCTTTGTTTCGTTTATAGTATTTTTGGGAAACAATAAATACTTTTGTAATTTTGTTATCTGATCGTATACTATATAATTTTGATTCCAACTCACTGTGGTATTCATTCAGTATCTATTTTCATCGTATTTAACATTTTGCATGCTATAGAAATTTTGATCTAATCAGTGACATTTGCTTAATTTCCAGTGACAGTAAAATTGTGAATGTCATAAGATAATTGAAGTGCCTTTATTATATTGAATAAACAGTTACTCGAGATTCTGAATATAGAATAATATTTGATTTGGATAATACTAGAAAATTATAAAATTTGAATTATTTTTATTTAAAAATTTTTGATCCCACCCTGAGACAAGAGTGATTAAGTCAATTGTGAATTAATTTATCTTTCAAAATACAGAAATTAATATTTATCTTAGCCGGGCATTGTTTGACAACTACTGTCAAAAGTAAATTAGGTTACATACGCTGCTAAAGGTGTGTGTGCAATAGTGTCGCTACAATCACAAATTGTGAAAACGTCGACGAATAATATTTTATATTGTTATATTCATATATCAACTATAATATAACTATTAATTAGATTGAATATATAATAATATTTTTCATCTATGAGAATTATACATTCTACAAAACTTCACAAAATGCACAACTCTATCAGACTAGTGTAACGTTTTTATTTTCCCTATATTTCGCCCAACGAAATAGAATAATTTCTATCCCAGTACGGCCCTGGCGTACCAATATTTTCTTCGAACTGTGTAGGATATCGTTTCATATGACCAATAAAAATAAATAAAAATTGGAACAATATATCTCTGGACGCCGAAAAGGTTTGTTACGCCTCAATCTTGATTTTCAATTCAAGTAAGTAACAGCTGAATATACAATAGTTTTTAATACCGCCTCTAAATGAAATGTGCGAAGTGCAAACAATAGTTTTTAGTATCGCCTCGGACAAAAAGGTACTTTTTACAAAATTCTGGGTAGACATTATAATTGGTGAATTTATGGCCTGGATTCTTTTTATTGGGTTTTTTAGAACTAGCTTTACCATTACTTTTCGGAAAGAATTTCTAAAAAAAAGGCGTCTATCCCCAAAAATCTCGTCACGAGAGACAGTCTGCGATGAATACTTGAGCGAATCAGTTGTGATTTTCTTAGGGTATCAACGCTAGTTATCGTGTCGTTCTTACCGCTATCGATGATGGAGTCTGCGACGAATACTTGACTGAGGTAGTTGTACAGTTCCGAGAGTGTCAACTCTATTCACGTGTCGTATTTATCGTTACTAAGATATCGTATCGTACAAAAGTACCGATATTACCTATGCTTAGTCGGCGAATTAAAATTACCGGAGTATCTGTGTATTGTGCTACTACAGACATTAAGTTACCGAAGAATACCCATTGTCTGTGATTTGTTCCATCACGCGGTGAGAGTAGATTACTTATTACAAGTACAGGGTGTCCCAAATAAGAGTGACTGATTTTAAACATAAATGCCCAGCTTATTAATTGCTCCAAAGAGATGAGGTTTTCACTAATTTCACTAGCTTATAAAAGAGATTTTTTTAGGCTGGGCTGGCATTTCAGCTCATCAACACAGGGTGTTTTACTAATGTTGGTCAAATTCAAAGGGGAAAATATGTATTATTTTAAATGGAACACCCTATAATTTTTAATCTCATTCGAAAGAACAATCATTCTCCTTTCCAAAAATGTATAGTTTTCTATCTTTTGTTTCATTAACAACAAAGATATTCGAGGTTTCATGTAGTAGTACATTTTTAATTAGTAGTTTTATATGAACGTATTTTGATGCCTAAAATCAACTCATGCTGTGACCGTTTGACGCATAACAACAAAATCAGCAATTTTGACAATAGTAATTTTGTCATAAGTCGGCTTCGAAATGATCTATACAGTGAGTGAAAAAGCTCAAACTGTAATAATTTATGCAGAAACGAAATCAATAATTCAAACAAGGAGGATATTCAGAAGGAAATTTATGAAAAATCCGCCGTCAGTGAATATTATTAAAAAATGGTATGTACAATTTATCGAAACTGGTTGCATTGCACACTTAAAAAAACCAAGAAATAATGATGGTCTTTTAAACAAGTTGATGTCAATTAATGAAGTGCTACATGATAACGATCATAAAATTTCAATTAGAAAAATTGCTGGAATTTTAGAGCTTAGCAAGAGTGACGTTCAAAGATGTCTAAAAATTTTAAAACTAACTCCATACAAAATTCACGAGTACGAGTAAGATTACGAAAAACGTGTAATGGTATGTGAGACTTTACTTGACTTATTAAGAAACGAACCCAATTCATTATTAATTATGTCTGATGAAGCAACGATTCACATTAATGGCATGTGTAACAAACATAATTGTAGAATATGGGGATCTCAAAAACCAATTTCTTTTAATGAATTTCAGAGAGATAGTCCAAAAGTAAACGTTTGGTGTGCATTATCTTGGCGAAAAATCTATGGTCCTTTTTTCTTTTCGGAACCAACAGTGACGGGTACTAATTACACGGATATGTTGGAAACTTTTTTTTATCCGCAACTAGTTCAAGATGGAATTAGCGACGACGTTTACTTTCAACAAGACGGTGCACCGCCACATTATTCGTTAATAGCACGAGATTCATTAAAAACGTTTTTTAATGATAAGTGGATAGGTCGAGCTGGACCGATTGAATGGGCACCGCGGTCTCCTGAATTAACTGTCCCAGATTTTTTTCTCTGGGGATATGTGAAGGATAGGTGCTACAATCCTAAGCCTAACAATTTAGCAGAACTAAAAAATAATATCAGGAACATTATTGAAAACATTCCGCAAGAAATGTTAGAAAATACATTTGGAAATTTAAAATTTCGCTTACAGTTATGCATAAACGAAGAGGGTAGGCATATGCAGCATTTATTGTAACTTTTTTGTTCTTCGTTCTGTATATGTATTATGTTTTTTCTTACTAAATAAACTGTTTGTCAGATTTGTTGGCAATTATTTACGTAATTTTAAATGCAAACTACATGAAACCAACTTAAATGATTTTGTTATGCGTTAAACGGCCACAGCATGAGTTGATTTTAGGCACCAAAATACGTTCATATAAAATTACTAATTAAAAATGAACTACTACATGAAACCTCGAATATCTTTGTTGTTAATGAAACAAAAGATGAAAAACTATACATGTTTGGAAAGGAGAATGATTGCTCGTTCGAATGAGATCAAAAATTATAGAGTGTTCCATTTAAAATAATTCATATTTTCCCCTTTGAATTTGACCAACATTAGTAAAACATCCTGTGTTGATGACATGAAATGTCAGCCAAGCCTAAAAAAATATCTTTGATAAACTAGTGAAACTAGTGAAAACCCCATCTCTTTGGAGCAATTAATAAGCTGGGCATTTATATTTAAAATCAGTCACTCTTATTTGGGACACCCTGTATTGTCCAAAGAAATTAAATCGACCGCATCTAGAAACCAAGCCTTCGGCGTTGATGCAAGTGTCATCGCCTGAATAGTATTGTGGTGATTGGCTGGAGACTGTTGGACTCTGGTATCATAAATGATTATTTTGTATCTCTACTACCTGGAGTAAATCGCACCTTTTCTTAGTCGATGGTGAAAAGACTAATGTAGTGTCATGCCATTTCTTTAGCGAAAGAACCATACGGTATCAGAAATATTTTATTATGATAACGAGTTTATTTATTACTAATATTGACAGTGTTTTAAAGAATTTTTATGTTTTATGCTGTTTTATAGAATAACCGTTAAGACATTCGGCGTGCACGTCTAATCTAGATTAAATTATTTTCCGATCCTTTATATTGACTTCCACAAAGACTGTGTTTTTTTTTGTTTTCGACTAATTCAGTAATATAATATTAACCTACATTTTCTTTATTGAATAAGCGGAAAATAATTTCATTAATAAACTCCGCGACATTTATCGTTTATGTATTTATATAATTTTGATTTGTACATTTGTTGTTCCTTGGAGACTATTTATTCCTCGAGCAATTACCGTATGACTCGCCGTATAGTGTTGAGTGATAATTTGTTTTATTGTTTTTATGTATATATTAATTGTTTTAAGGTACCCAGTTATGCATGTACCCATATTGTAAATTTTTTGATGTTCTGTTCACTGACGCCGGTCAAACACGTTAATAAACTGGTTAACATAATAAACGCGTTTTAGTGAGTACTTCCCTAACCTCCACAGACACATTACCGAAAATAACTCACTTTATAATTTCTCTCTCTTATCGCAGTTTTTGAAATTTTTCCTGTGAATTAAAATTTCTGGCGCCCTTTAATTACCTTTCCGGTTGATTAACTTTCCTAAAATAAACCCACGACTCTTAGCTCTTCAACCAAAACAAGAGTGCCGTTCGCATACGTCTTAATTGTTTATCGCACAGTATCGTTTCAAATAATAATACGTCATCTTGGTCCCATTCAAGGAAACTTGAAGAAATTGGTACCGAACAATTAAGACGGTAATACTAGTCAACTAAGCAAACAAAATATAGGTAAATACAATAAAAACATTCACATGAATTAAATCAACTATAGACTAAGTAAGTTTTAAAATAAAGTATTAATATGTGAGAAACTCCTCGACACTATAGAATGTTCGCTGTAATAAAAAAAGAGTGAAGTATATTTGTAAATTCATTTGATGTTCCCATGTTTATTCTGTATTCAATATATTACTGAACTATTCCAATATGCCTTGGAGAATTTTGCCCTATTTCTAAACGTGAAAATGGTTGGTGGATATCACTTTTCTGTCTAGATGTCTTCATTTTTTATAAATGAACTTTGATTATCTTTAACAAATAAAATTAGTTGGAATATAAATAGACTTGGTGGAGTTAAAATTTCAGTCCTTTCAAAAAATCATCTCTGTGTCTTTCTTCGAGAAACGCTGTACAAATCCTTCTTTTGAACTACAAAGGCCATTTCAAGAAAGAATGATGATGCACCCCAAAACATTGAGCCATATTGAATAGTCGATTGTATTAGTCCATAATACATGAGCTTCAATACATTCAAAGAGACAGTTTCTCTTAGACTTCTAATGATTTAACAACATGAACTTATTTTTGCAATCACCGCATTTACATGAAACATGTAAAAAAAGGCTCAACATTGGCACAACATTTCTTGACAAAACGCATAAAATGTGTTTTTGACACATTCAATTTTAAACCATTTTTTCTGAAATAGTCATTCAACTCAGAAGATGCCACATTAGTTTCGTCAATGAGTTCTTCAAATTGTTGATTACTATGATAATATTAGCGTCATCAGCATATTGAATAATTTTTTAGGAGGTTGAACCAACTGATTGCGTCCTATATGGCAAAGTACAAGGAACTAGTTGCCTTATCACTTGCCTTGATTAATATATATTGTATGAAATTAACTGTCTCGACCCTTACTTTGTGGAATCTACTCATATTAGTGTTTTAAATGAAACTTACTGTTTCTAGTTAACTCCACAGTATATTGAGAAATGTTAAAAATTCTAAAAAATTTACAATTGTTTCGATATTATCTAAATATCATCGTCAGAATGACAGAAGTTGATGCCTCCCTGATGTTTAATTATTTTTGGCTAGTCCAATCTTGTGATTGACTTAATATATGTTAATAGAAAAAAGAAGATATGATATTATAAATATTAAAGCTTACATATTATTAGCTCTATGGGGATATCCTGGATATCATTTTTCCAATTAAGATCAGTATAACTGTGCAATGATATAGAAAACCAGGAAAAATATATCTGCTGATCTTTACAATGATCAGACAGACAGTTTAAAAGTGGAGAACTGCCTAGATTCATCTGTTCATTGACAACTTGATATTGTGGATGTCCAGAATGTAATGCTGTCTATTTGGGTCAGACCCTTAGAAATTTTGAAATCCGATACAGTGAACACATTTTGTTAAAAAAAATAGCAACATTTGTTTTAGAGCCACTGACACATGTTGTAAATTCATCATTCTCGGGTGGAGTTTTCCCATCTAGACTGAAAGTAGCAGTTGTACAGAACCCATCTTTAAAAACGGAGATACATTATTGTTGGAAAATTATAGACCAATAAGTCTCCTCTCTATTTTTTCCAAAGTTTTTGAAACTGCTATGAGAAAAAGATTGGTTAGTTTTTTGAATAAGAACCAGATCATAGCTTCGAATCAACATGGATACCGAGAAGCAAAATCTACTATAACTGCTGCTTTCAGTTTTATTGAGAGGATTCTGGACGCCCTTGATAGTGGTAGTCTCGCCCTTGGAGTTTTTTTGGACCTATCGAAGGCATTTGACTGTGTGAACCATCAATTATTGCTTGACAAAATGGAAAAAATGGGGATTCGGAGTAGATGCTATATGATTGGTTTCAATCTTATTTAGCAAACCGTTCTTATTAAAAACCGTTCTCATTAAAACAAACTCTTCTGAATATACTTCTAATGCCAGAGAAGTTACACTGGGTGTACCCCAGGGCAGTGTGGTTGGTCCAATCCTGTTCATACTCTACATAAATGATCTAGAACTGTTTTTAAATGATATAACAACTACACTAACAAATTATGCTGATTATACAAATGTGCTCATTGTTGGAGATAATTATAATGAAATGAAAACTAAGACATCTGTAATTTTAAAAATGGCTGAATCGTTTGAAGGGAACTCTTTAATCATGAATAACAAAAAGACGCAATGCATTCTATTTAAACACAGTCGTAATGAAATTGTGTATCCTAGTAATATTGAGATTAACAATAACGTAACTACATTTTCGTCAGAAATTAAGTTTCTAGAAGTCACAATAGATGAGCACATGAGCTGGGTGGAGCATGTGCAGCTGCTCTGTAGTGGATTGAGTAGAAATTGTTATTCTTTAACGGAATTAAAAAAAGTAGTTAGCAAACATACATTGATAACTGCATATTATGGGAATTTCTATTCATCGCTGACCTATGGAATTGTTTTTTGGGGTGGTTCACACAGTCAGACTGTCTTTGTATTACAAAAAAGAGCAGTTAGAATTTTGGCTGGTTTAAAACTGCGTAGGGAATATTTTAAATCTTTAAATTTATTAACAGTACCTGGTATATACATATATGAGTGTCTTTGTTATGTGTATAGAAATAGGAAATATTTTTCAGATTATACAATTGCACATGAGTATCATATGAGACAGAAACACATTTTCCAATACCCTATTCATAAAACATCATTGCTTGAAAAAGGTTGCTTATATATATGTTTGTTAACGTTTAACCTACTACCTAAAGAACTACGGGATATTACTAACATACATTGATTTAGGAGGACTAAAGGAAATGTCTTGTGTTTGCAGAACCATATAGTATTGACGATATAAATAGCAATACTTTTTTGGATTTGTGATTCTGTGTTCTACGCATATCTTTTTATAATTGTTTGCATGTTACACATTTGTTTTTTGCTTTTGATCTGTTTTTTAAATATTTTTAATATAGTTTGGCGCATATATTAACATTGTACAACAAGTGAGAACGTTTAATATTGTAGATTTTAACTGTTTTTTTTATGTATACCTTATATTTCGTTTTTACAGAGAACTTTTGACATGTACCATACAATGTATATATTTTTTTTTCTAAAAATGTATCTTGTCACTAGTACGAAATAAATATCTATCTATCTATATACATTTAAATCAACTTGTTTTTTTTTAGTTTGGCGTGTCAGCATTAGTAGTATTACTAATAAGAGCTGAATGTCTGCTATCATCAGATTCCGTAACGGAAAAACAGCAAAATACTTGGTCAAATTTCTTGGTCAGTTGTGCGCAACAAATAGAGGCCATCAACAAGATACCAACTCCCATAGATACTATACCTGCGCCAATTTTTGACAAACACTGCAATCGTTTTAATATTTTAAAACC
This sequence comes from Galeruca laticollis, assembly GCA_963921935.1. NCBI lineage: Eukaryota > Metazoa > Arthropoda > Insecta > Coleoptera > Chrysomelidae > Galeruca > Galeruca laticollis. Next base: position 70,164,091 of record OY998177.1, read on the forward strand.
TGACAAGAAATCATTGTTGGAAAAATATTTTGTTGATTGTAATTCTAATGTTTAAATAAATATATTAACAATTTGTCACGCATATTTCACTTATAACTTGAAATGAAGTTAAGTGAGATATGTGCGATATTTAATGTGTAAAAAAATTAAGAGAAAAATGGTTTCTTGTTTTCTGTATGCTTGTAATTTAACTTAAAAATTTTTTGTATTCTCATATTCTTTTAAAGAATGTACAATACTTGAAAAGTGTAATGATAATCTTTTTTTGTATTAATTATTTTTACAAAAAAACTAAGATATATATAAAAAATAATTTCCTTAATACCTAATTATGGATTTACTATGGTATTGTTGACTATAAAATTTATATTTTTCAAAAAAATGGTTTGGCAACATATATAAGGAATTAGTAGTATGTTAATACTAATATATCTATTATTAAGGCAGCCTAATTAATATATTAGGGTTTTTCAAACAATAATGTATCAAAATTTTATTATGTGGTTTTGTTTCAAATAATTTATGTTATAATTTTTAATGCATGCATAAAACTATTTTTGAACATCGGCAATTGGATATTTTTTTGTCTACCATATCCTACAATACAAATTAAAATAACTGTAAGAGTTACTGCAGACAAAGCAAAATATCGTTAAGATCGACAAGATATTACAACTAACACCTGGTAATAACATCCTTTTCGGAGCGAACAAACGTTTCAACAAGTTGATCGTTTTCAAAATTTGTTCTCAATACAGATCACTTTGAAACTGGTTGATGAACTAATGTCATCCATATCGTATTAACGGGTATTCTGAATTTCCCAGTGAAGTAAGTCAGTGTTTTTAGTTTGAATACTTGTTATATCTGAGTTTATCTATAATCTCCTCTACCTGCTCTATTTTCGTTACTTCTTTGTTCGTTTCTGTTCCTTCTAGTTCTACTACTTCTATGTCGTTATTTTCATTGTTCTGACATCTCAGTAATTCTTCAAAGTATTCCTTCCACCTTTCTAGTATTTCGCTTTCTCTAACTATCAGATTACCTTCTTTATATTTCATAAACTGACCCTTCCCTTGATATCACTTTTTGATACATCTGTACATCTTCCATATTTCTTTTCTTTGGTAGTTCTTTTCTATCTCTTCGATGCGCTGCTCTCGATATTTCCTCTTTTTTTCTCATAGTATTCACTTACACCTCCTTGTTCTTCATACTTATTTTTAGCTTCACCTGTGTTGTGTTTTAGCATATTTATATTCTCTTTTCTTATTCCTTTCCCTTAGTTTATTTTCACATTATTTGTAGAACTATTTACGTTTTTCGGTCCTACTTTCAGCTTCACACTCTTCTACTCCTCTCCACTCCTCTTTCTAATTTCATTTTATACATCTCCCATGCCTCATTTTCCTGAAGTCTATACACATTTTTCAGTACTGGTATCTCTTGTTTCATTTGAATTCACAATAAAAAGTGATCAGTATCCGCGCTAGTCCTCTATAGCTTCTAATTTTTGTTATACATATTGGAATTTTTCTATGAGCACATGGTCTATTTGATTTACAGTCGATCCATCTCGTGATCGCCAAGTTTCTTTAAGTCGTTCCTTTCTCTGGAAGTAAGTGCTTTTTATTCTCATACTTTTTTCTTTTGCAAAATCGATCTATAGCTGCCCATTTTCATTAGTTTCATGTTTATTATACTTTCCTATCGTTGGCTAGTAAATCGTTCCCTTTTCTAACTTAGCATTTGTATCATGTATTATTTTCAGATCATATTTTTCTATCCTCTCTTATTCATTATTTAGTTCATTATAAAATTCTTCCTTAATGTGTACATCCTTTTCTTCAGTTGGTGCATGTATGTTTATCATTATATTTTGGTATTTTCCTTTCATTCTTAATTTAAACATTTTATCTGAAATATCATTAAATTTAACTATCATAGACTTCAATTTTCTATGCAATATGAATCGTGTACCAAATAATATGTTATTTCCACCACAATTTAGGAATAAATAGTCGTCAATTTCATTTACTTTCCCTTCTGTTTTGTCTCCTGTAGTGCTATTATGTCAAACTCATATTTCTTGTATTAAGTGCCTAACGGCTCCCTCCTCAAAAGTACATCTTATATTCCTAGTTCCTATTTTAAAACCTTTCCCTGCCTTATATCTTACTTTATTATTTTTACTCTCATCCTTATTCACTGCATTCGCCATTACTCGTTTTTCCACTTCTGATAAAGGATATTGAGTTTGTTCCAGTTTCTCAATATGTTTATTCCATCTCCAAAAGATTCCATCTATCACTATTTTAATCTAGCCAACAGGTCTTTGTTGTTTTCGTTTCTCAGCTCGACCAGGCAAGTTTTCTCTCCTAATTTCCGTGCATCTTTCACTTCTATTCCAAATAACGAGTATATTTTTAGAATTGAACTGTTTGCTCAATATTTACTTCCAATTTTTTATATATTCTACTTTGTATGAATTTCAAGAATATTTTTGAAATATACCAGTCCTCTGGATCAGCTACAATGCCTATGTCAATATCTTATGTAAGCTTTAGAACTTCTGTTGGTAGTTCATGTGGTTCCTTTCCAGTTTTCATTTCTTTCGCTGTCAGTCACTTGCTTCTTTTAGTGGCACAAAGTCCTGATTATATGGAAAGTAGCAGGAGAATTTTTTAATTTTTTTTAGTTTGATAGGATGTGAAATAGAAGTTGGCGGCGTTGTCAACAGCTTGACTAGGATAAAATTATAGTGAGAGGAAGGATTCATCGAAAAAATCTATATCAATGGTTGCAAGTTTGACAAGAACGTATTCTTTTACATTAACGATTGGGCATTTCTGAATAGCATGAAGTAGTGTCTTTTGAACTAAAATTTTTATCGATAATTATGTTAACAATTTCTCAGAAAGGTTTTTAAATTAACTATGTAAGTGTGCAAAAATTTGAATTGTGGTTATGGAATCATAATTTCTTGTCGATTTTGGCGATTGTATCTATTTCCAGAGAAATTTTCTAGGATATTGTCAAGAATTCTTCATAACTGTTTTATTTGCCGATGTCTATGTCATATAAAAAATGATGGATTTTGTAAATAAAATGCAAAATTTTGTTATAGCGCGATTAGAAAAGGTTCAATTCAAATGTTTTTTTTTTGTTGAAAGGACAATAGTTTTTATGGTAGTGATATAGAGTTACATTCACTTTTTGGGTATTTGTAAAGTTTGTTATATGTTTAGAAAATGTTGAACGCTTCATTAGTTAGTGTAACAAAACCTTTTCGTCTAAATTATTTGATAAATAAATGAGAGTTTTTAGTTTTAATGTGTACTTTTATATTAAATGACCGTTACGATTAGATTTAATTCCAAAATTTGATGCGTGTGATACTTATTTTACGCAAAATGGGCGAAAAAAGTTTGTATTCAAGAATATAGTTATGGTTTTATATTAATTTTAAATAGTTTACTCTGTGGACTAAATTAAAGAAATAATACATTATTACTTTCATCTAAATAATTTTTAGAAGTTGAATGAGCAAAATGTGCACGTAGTCGCACTTGAATTCGCTTGATAAACAATATTCCTGAATTTTTGTGACTAAATAACAATTGTACAAAAGTTCTGAAATGAATTTTACTCAAGCTTTTATAACAAAAAGTATCCGTCAATGTTTTCTTGCAATATTTAGATGTATTACAATAAGCTCAGTTGAAAAAATATTGTTTTAAACTCTAGGTGGGGAAATAATTTTATTTAGGTAAACAAAACCATAGCTCTGTATATGAGACTAGGTTTTATTAGTTCAAAATATAGAATTAGGGGGTTGGGGAAACAGAAAAAAAACTTGCCTACCACTTTATTAGAAATTCCCTAAAATTGAAACCTCCAGGAGGGGGTACTATCCGTAAATGGAACCAGATAGATGACCGGAAGTCCCAATCTCAGAGACTGGACCGTATTGGATCTAGAGTTTGTGTCTATCTGAGGCCACGCTAAAAAATGTAGCATATTGCCGTCTCTACCACGGAGAGGTGTGTAGAACTTGATTAGGAGGAACTGCAAGGGATATTGAAACACTGAAAAGGTCGCTCTGTACGCTATTCAATTGCCTTGAAATTTCTGGTCGCTACACTCTTTCTGCTATAGTTTCTAATTCAAGAGAGAGAGTCAACAGAACTTTATTTGTCATTTTTATATGTCTAGAATTGATAGTAATAAAACAAAACCTCTTTTAAAGAAACCAACAGATTTTCTAACCAATACTGTTTATGAGGAAACCAAATCTTTAAATCCTATAGCTGGTGGCAGGTGCCGGAGTTTGTATTGATATGCTTTGAATTGATCATTGGAAATGAGTGAGTACTTTCTAATTTTTTTATCACTCTTTTCTGTTTTTTGTCGTCTCTCAAACTGAGTTGGCAATATTCTGGGTGAGATATTTGGTTAAAAAAATTAGTATAAAACATTGAATTCTAGACTTATTTTCTATAAAGCATCGGGTTTTATATTTTCCTCTCCGGGAGTCATTTTGTTAAGTTCACATAGTTTCATTCATTATTGTACTTAACGGTTTAAATAAACTCTTGGTGATTATTACATATTTGATGCTATACTGGCTAACATAGAAAAAAAATAGTATGGTACCAAACTAAATACCATTCTATGATTATTCAATTCTAGTTTGAAAATATAAACAAAGGACGACGAATAATTGATTTTTTTTTGATATTTGTAACGCATATTTTAAAAGAAATAAAAGTTTTATATATATTGTATTTAATATAATAGTGTCAAGCGCATTGGATTTTGAAGAAAAAAAAATTTTACGGTTTCTTTCCTATACCTGAGAAAATTTTGGTAAACGTTTTGCTTATAAAAATTCATGTTGAAAGTTAAATTTTTTTAATGAAAATGTAAGTCTTAAATTAGTGGTAAAAAGTATCTTTATTTTTGTGTATTTTTATTTAACTATATTTCTTTCCTTTACCTGAGAATATTTTGGCAAACATTTTGCCCATAATAATTTATGTTGAAAGGGGAATTTTTTTAATGAAAATGCAAGTCTTAAAATAGTGGAAAAATTATATTTTTTGTGTATTTTTATTTAACAATATGCTAATAGGTGTAATGCAATCATTTGTTGATCTTTTTCTCGTTATGATACGTATGGTTGGCTAACATCCCGGTTATTGTAATTTTTGAATAGTTGTAGTCAAACCACCGTCTAAGATTATTCAGGTTCTTCCTTGGTTCCTTAAAGCAATTATTATTATTATTGCACGGTTTAAGTTACTGCCGCCATGTCACTCGTCTCCATAAACCTCTATCCCAAAACATTTTCCTGAGTATTATACGCAGCCATTGTTTCTCTTATTATCCACTGAAATATTCTTTTTGGTCATCGGTTGTCTTGCATCGGGAGGTGCCCAAACCATTTTAAGCTTCTTTTTGCTATTCTAGTAATTACATAATTCTTCGTTTTATATCAGATCCCATAGTCCACATCTATGACCCATGAAAAAGCACCGACTCGACCAATGCTCTTCCCAAACTCTTTTTAGTGTTTTTAGAGAAATTTCGATCCTACCATAGGAAATTTAAGTAGCCTATGATTCTCTTGCTGCAGTTAATTTGGCTTTCAATTTCATTAGGCATTTCTACTATGAGGATTTCAAAGTTAACATCGGTATTTGCTGCTCGGTATTCGTTTTTTTTTCAAGTCTACTTGCAGTTACCACTTGATAGAGCCTTTTGATCATAAAATCCAAATTATAAGCGTCTTGAGCCAGAACTGCTTGGTCTGCAAAATTAAGTGTAAAAAGGTGGTCATCAATAGGCATGTGCATACCCTGGCACCTTTTTCCAACCTCTTGAGGCTATTTCAATATATACATTGAACAGGAATGGGGACAGACACATCCTTAGTCCTTTTGTGATTTGTATGGGTGCATATAATTTATTTCCAAGTGAAGAATTGTACTAGAACCATTAACACTATATACTCTGCGGCAGGTAATGTCATTTCGATCACCTTCTTTAAATATTGAGACGATATACTTCCATTCTTAAGGGATTTTATTTAAACAATGGTTCATTAAATTAGTAAGCATTCTACCTCCATTTCCTAACAATTCCACTAGAATATTTCCCTGACCTGGTGATTCATCATTGTGTTTATATTTTTTTATGTCTCGGTCCCTAAATATTAAGTGTTCTTCTTGTTCATACTCTCCTTGTGATTGGTTTAAAAATTCTTCTCTTTGTTCTGTAAATAGATTGTAATAGTGCTGTCCTCACTTTTCTATTGGAACTTTTTGTGATATTTTCTCAGTTTGGTTTGTTTTCTACTTAATTCAGTGCTCCCTTATCCACTGCTTGACATTTAAATTCTACATTAATTCTACACGTTTTTTTTCTCTAATTAGTTGTCTTATCCCTCGATTCTTATTTTTATATTAAATATGCTTCATTGCAGGCTTTTTATATTTTCCCCAGTTTCAATATAAACTTTTCTTTCTTTTTAATCGACTCCCGATTTATTCTGTTCTAGATCCGGGTATTTTCGTTTACTTTCGTTTGTATTGTGTTCATTTTGTTCCCTTATTATATCAATAATTTCTTTCAGTTTCCAGGGTTTTTTGCTTCACTAACTACTTTTGTTAGAATTTCGTCTGTTATTGCTAGTATTGATGTTTCAATTTGTTACCATTTTTCTTTCAATTAAAACTCGTTCTACTTTTTTTTAACACTTCCTCCTTGTCTGCTTCAACTCGTTTAATTGCCACTTTCATTTTATGTTCCTCTAGCTTAAATTTGAAGTGGTTAGCTCATCACAACCAATGTCCGCTACTAGATAATTTTAGTAGTTTTTACTTGATTTCTGAATCATATTTAAATAAAAGCTATGCAACAACATCGTATATCTCCTGACATTTTCCTTTCCTGAACCCCCTTTTGGCAGAAAATTTTTTGTGGTTTCTATCCTGTACATAAGCCAGACTATTGGATCGTATTGGAAAAATATAGTCAATGACAACAAATATAATTACATCTATTACAGTGTTTGATATTAATTGTTGTGATACATAAAATAGAACTATTTTTAAATTAATCGGTGAAAATTGAAATTAGCAACAAATTGGAAAGCTATAAAATACACAATTTGAGTTATTTCAGTTAAAATTGTTACTAGTTTTTCACCTATTAATAAAATAATTTTCAAATCGTTTTTGGACTAAAAATTATCTCAATTTATTTCTTTATTGTTGCAAGAACTGTTGTTTATTGATTTTGTCTTGTTAATTTTAGACAGTAATTGAATCCTGCGTTGATAAGACCCTCTTGTACTGTCAACTAATATTCATTTTATCTGGATATTCAATAATTCTTGTAACATTCTAGTTTTATGCAAAATAATATATGAAAACGGAAGGTACATTTTATATATTTGATATTTTTGTATTGTTTGTTTTAGAGATTTATTAATCTTAAATTAGTTTCGCTTTTTTTAATGTAGTAGTATTTTTTTAAAAGCGGAATTTTCCCGAAGTAAGATATTTGTTTATGGTTACACCGGGAAATAACACATGTAAATATGATGTTTATCCGTTTTTAATCTTTTTAGTTTTAAATCAGATATCGGAAATATGTTTGAAAGATATCGTTTATATAATTATTATGAAGCTTGTTTCAAATAGATTGATTCTGTCGAACTTATATAAATAAATTGTTTGACTCTTTAGTAGCATTTTTTATTGCCAGTTCCCACATCTCATTCGCCATAATTATCATATCTTAGGCCTCTTCTTATCATAGCTTCTTCTATCTCTTCAGGGCCCGCTTCAAGGTCGGACAACCCGGACATGTGCCCGGGGCAGAATTGTCACTGTCAGAATGTAACAAAATGTTATAAATATTAAAATATTAATAATAATAGCATGCCGCCTTTCATTTGTAAAAACACTTCTTATCACTGTTTTTACAAGAAAGTTAAAATACTTATTTTTCGTCTATATAGTTGTAAAGAAAATAGGTAATTACAAAAAATAATTAATTATTCAACAATAATTATGATGATGCATCTTTTGAGAAACTTCCCTGTGAGGAGAGTGTAAGGCCACAAACCCCACGAATCTAACTACAACAGCGTCTTGTATAAAGGAATTCACTTACCTGTAAAATCCAGATGTCTATTCTCCAAGTTCTGGTGTGGCGGCGGTAACAATTTCTAATTTTTCTTGCGGGTGCGAATGATGTTTTTTATGTGTGAGAGAATGCGATGACAGTTCTACTTTTTATATTCAACCAACTGACAGCAGTTGTCATCGAGACCACAGTATATTTGTTAGGTATACTGTATCCAGATAGAAAATCTAAATCCTAGAGATAAGTACACTCACTTTTGCCAGAGGGCGCTGAGTGTTGCGGTTAAAAACAAAGATAAGCGGCGCAAACATGCTCCCCGGCTTGAAGATCCCTAGGATATTCAAATGAATTTATAGAAAAAAAAGAGATGTATATAAAAAAAATGAATGTGCGTGTGTGTGTATAATGAGTTATTGCGATGGCAGAGGACAAACCTTTACCACCGGGCGTTTAAATGTACCGCGGGAAGTACGGACCAATGCTACACGTATTACTCCGTCCTTTCCGGGATAAACCTCCTCAACAATACCTTTAAGCCAGCGGAGGGGAGGCGCGTCATCTTGATGTATGAGCACTACAGTACCAATAGTAACGGGTGAGTCGGGAGTGTTCCACTTTTGTTTTAACTGGAGGGTGTGCAAATAATCCATATGCCACCTTCTCCAATACGACTGCACCAACCTGTCTAACCATTGTTTACGGTTCGTGAAATTAGACTGTGGTTCCAAATCGGATGCGGGTAAATATTGAAGCGGAGTATTCATTAAAAAATGTGCGGGTGTAAGAATTTCATGAGGCTGTTCAGCGAGGAAACAAAGAGGTCGCGAATTTAAATTGCATTCAACTTGCGCAAGTACTGTCATTAACTCTTCATACGTTAATATCTGATTACCGATCGTTCGATATAAATGAGATTTTATGCTTTTTACGTTAGCCTCCCAAACTCCTCCAAAATGCGGTGCGCGTGGCGGTATAGTTTTCCACGTAATTTTCTTTAAATTGAGGTAGTTCCTAATACCGTCTACTGTTTCACGCGACTCTAAAAACTGGAAAAGTTCATCAAGTTGATGTTTAGCCCCTATAAAGTTTGTGCCATTATCAGAGTACATAAAGGAAACTGAGCCCCGTCGTGAGATAAATCTCTTGAATGCACCTAGAAAACAGTCAGAACTTAAATCTGAAGCTAGCTCTATATGTATAGCTTTAGTAGTTAAGCATATGAATAAACAAATATAAGCCTTCTGACTTTTGATACCGCGGCGTCGTGTTAATGTGATACTGATGGGACCAGCGTAGTCAGCACCAGTATGCGTGAATGCGGCAGCCTCTTGCACGCGAGCGGGGGGGAAGGCTAGCCATAATAGGAGATGGACCTTTGGGAGAAACCTTAAAGCAAAAATTGCACAATCGAATACGCTGCCGAATGATATTCCGAGCAGAGATAATCCAATATCTTTGTCTTAGTAATGACATGAGTAAGTGAGAGCCTGTGTGACAGTTTATTCGGTGGTAGTGATCAATCAATATATCAATGATGTGATCCCTGCGGGGGAGAAGAATTGGATGACGATTGTCGTAGGGTATGTTAGCGTTTGATAAACGTCCACCGACACGAATAAGGCCAGAATTTTCAAGAAACAGATCAAGCTTTCGAAATATTGATGAGGGTAAGTTACCCTTGCGTAAACTTGCAAGTTCAGTCTTGAAATGTTTTTCTTGCAGGTCTAGGAAGATAGCGGTTTCAGCGGCGTTTAAATCAGAAGCTTCGATATAAGAAGAGCGAGGTAACTTTTTTATGAAGCGAAGGACATACATAACTATGCGGGTAAGTTTAGGCCAAATTGAAACTCTTAATGCAAGCTCATGAAGATGCGTATCTGTAGAGGAAACAAGAACTAATGTAGTAGAATTTTTCATTTCGGGGATATCTGCAGAATATGAATTTGAAAAAGGACTAATTGGCCACGTAGAGATCGGGCCAGAGATCCAGGAAGGACCCTGCCACCATAGCGAGTGATTCAATATCTGGGACGGTAATAAACCCCGTGATAGACAATCACTCGGGTTTTCTTCACCAGATAAATGCTAAAAGCGATCAGGTGATACTAAATCATGTATTTTGGATACTCTATTTGCAACAAATGTCTGCCAGCGGTGCGGTGATGAATGAATCCACGAGAGCGCCACAGTGGAATCAGAAAAAGCGAATGTTTTGTTGATGGGATAACGAGCGTGATAAGTATCATATACATGTTTAATTAGTTTTGAAAGTAATAAGGCGGCACATAATTCTAAGCGAGCGAGTGTTACTGTTTTCAGAGGTGCGACTTTAGATTTAGAACAAATAAGATGTATTGATGTGTCACCATTTCGATGAGTGACATGCAAATAAACAACACAACCATAAGCTGTCATGCTTGCGTCTCCAAAGCCCACAAGATTAAGGGAACATCCATCACTGACTCCTACTTGACGTGAAATTTTCAGTTGCGATAGCAAACTCAACTCAGCCTTAAATTTGAGAAAGTTGGTTGCAATTGAACTAGGAAGTTTATCGTCCCATCCTATCTTAGCAAGCCATATTTCGTGCAGAAGTTTTGTACAGAATAACTGGTGCAACCAATCCTAGAACATCGAACAACCGAGCTATCGTGGACAGTACTCCACGTTTGGTGCTGTTGTCACCAGAATCGTTAGTAACAAAAGAAAATATATCAGGAGCGGGTAGCCACTTCAAACCGAGAACCTTAAAAGCGTTATCGTCTGTGAAATCTACGCAAGCGCGATGCGTTTCAGGTAAGTGTGCCAGTAATTCGGGTGAATTAGTGGCCCGCTTCACCAAGTCAAACCCACCAGACTTGAATAAAGCGATTAAATCGTCTGATAATGCGATAGACTCTGCTAGCGAGGAAACTGATGACGTCAGATCATCCATGAACAGCTCTGAAGTAGCCACTGCTGCAGCACGAGGAAAACGAGTCTGTTATTGTGAAGCTAACTCACGAACTGTGCGCATAGATAAATAAGGACTGGAGCGTAGGCCAAAAGCCACAGAGTTGAATTGAAAGACGCGTATAGTTTCATTGTCACTAAAACGGTATAGAATTTTTTGATATATCTATGTGTTTCTTCAGTATTTATGCGAAGATACATCTGTTTAATATCTGCAGAAATTGCGACTTTAAATAAGCGGAAATTTAAAAGTAAGGTAAATAGGTCTGCTTGTAAGTTAGGACCAGAGTGTAGTACATCATTTAAAGAAACACCAGTATCAGTTTTAGCGCTAGCGTCTAATACGATGCGGGTTTTAGTAGTGGATTTATCTGGGCGTACTACAGCGTGATGCGGAATAAAATAGCCTGAATTTAAAACTTCTTCAGATAAAGCGATTTCAGATAAGTAACCATTACTAATATAATCCATAATTACGTAATTATAATCTTTACGTAATTGTGGAAAGGAGCGAAACTTACGCTCTAAAGAGAGAAGCCTACGGTGAGCAACTATGTAGGAGTTGCCTAAAGAAGCGGGTTTACCCTTAAAGGGCAGTGAAACAGTAAACCTACCAGTACTATCCCTAGTATCGGTAGAATTATAAATCCTCTCACATTGTGAGTCATCAGGACTCTGTGAAGACGGCAGTGAAAGCTCTTCAAGAGCCCAAAAATTATTTAAAGTTTTATTTAAAACGTCAAATGTAATAGGACCGAAGGATCAGGCAATATAATCATGGGAGTGCGAGACAGGAAACTCACCCATAATAATATAACCAAGCGAAGTCTCTAATAGTGGAGGGTGACTTTGAGTACCGGCGGTGACGTCACCGTAAGCGGGAGAACCGACGAACTCAGCGTGCCATATAGCGTGCGACGAAGTGGGTTCACTACTTTTACTAGATCATAGTAGTAAATAGGGGAAAATCTGTGCCCCAAGTATAGCGTGTACTTCGCCCGGGACGTTCCAAGTCTCGTCTGCCAAAGGTATATCCTTTAAATAATCCAAACATGAAGAATTTATACCACATGTCGACAAGCTATCTGTGATTTCATCGACAACAACAAATTTTAAATTATATTGTTTGTTTGAAAAACGCGATTTAATTGTGAGTGTGACCCAACCTTTAATTGGCATCGTAACAGTGCCTACTGATTTAATATTAAAATTATTTACAGGCGTAATATTCACATTTAATTGTTTACAAAAACTGGTTGTTACGATATTATTCTATGACGCACTATCAACTAAACACCTCATTATATAACGTTTCCCATTCAGTGGAACATAAACTTGCGCGGTAGATAACAATATCGTGGATTTGGTACAATTATTAAGACTGTTCCACTCATTTGATGGTTCGCGCAAATGCAAAGTAAGTGCGGCGTCCTTAGACGTAGAAGAATTCAAAACGATTGCATGATGGTATGCGGGGCGCGGCGCGGGAGCGACGATAGCGTCAGTCGATTGAGGCTGAACCACGACTGGTTGCACGGCCTGCGCTAGCGCTCGACTCGGGTTGCTATTCTCATGTCGCATGACATTAGAAATGTTATCACCTTCGAAATGTAATAGCGAATGATGTCTACGATTACAAGTTTTACAATGAGTAGATGATCTACAATTTTTTGAATAATGTCGAGAGCTTAGACAATTTACACAAAAATAATTAGCCTTAATGAAATTATATCTTTCAGTAGGTGACAATTTTTTAAATGAAGAACATTCGTATAAATTTAAATGTTGTGTACTTTTACACATTTTACAGACGGAAACATTGTCACGATCTGAAGTAGTGACGAAAGTACGAGAGACATTAGAGTTGGTTGATACATTTGTCAGACTTTGAGAATAAGCTCATTGTGGATGTGATTGCGAATGTGCGGAGGGTAGTTTATTGCTGCTAATTGACCGTTCCAATACTTTTGTATGATGACGAATGAAATCTACCAAATCGATACATGACGGAATGTTTTTATCCATCACCGTCAATTCAAAATTTTCTACTAAATGCGAGTCAAGTCTTTTCAATGCTAAATACATAAAAATAAAGTCTGTTAAGTCGGAAATACCTAACTGTTTTAAAGCTGTCATAGAACTATAAAAACGATCTACAAAATTATTTAATTGCGTACAATTATTAGAAACAGGTTTGATATCAAATATATTATTTAAATACATAGTTCCGAGGGCCCGTTTGTCTTGGTACTTTGTAACTAGAGAATTCCATATCAATGTATAATTCTCTTCATTAGGAACAACACCAGCGAATACATTGAGCACGCGGCCACTCAGCCTACCAACAAGGTATTGTACTCTTTGAGAATTGTTGAGGTTTTTATTATTATGAATATTCGTTTTGAATGATTCATAAAAGAGCGACCAGTTTTCTGGTTGACCATCGAAAGTAGGTAATTCAATAGGCGGTAATTTACATACTCTACTGTTATCTTTTTTTGAATTATAAAGGGATTGATTATCGTGTGACAATTTCATTGCCACATCGCGAATATGTTAAGTAAATGAATAAAGTGTTTCAAATGCAGTGAAACTGCTATAATTTGGTAGGTATTTAGGGTCTAGATGTATTTCTAGTAAATTTACGTTGTCACAAAGTTTGTTAAATTCGTTATACAATTGACTAATGTTAGCGGTTTTTGTGAGAAATTCAGATTTACTTCTGGTGTCAATAAAATCAAAGCCAGATAAATGTTTTGCACTATTGTATAACGAATTCACATGCGAAAATATTGCTTCCTTCTTTGCTGTTGTGAGTTTTAATTGCACTGTCAAGTCGGCCGAATCCATTTTGATTCGTAAAAAATAAATTTAAATTATGATTCTATATTAACACAGAAAGCAATTAAATACTTCACAACTAATAATATGTGTATGAATGAAATATAATTTGAACGTGTATTGCGAAAATCTATCAAATGAAGTAAAAGATCAAGAGAATAATTTGCGGATATGCGGAATTTATGTATATGTATATGAAATGAATAATAAAATATAGAGATGCGGATGCGGGTTCAAATCCAGCTCGTAAGGATCAAGAAATTATGATGCATCTTTTGGGAAACTTCCCTGCGAGGAGAGTGTAAGGCCACAAACCCCACGAATCTAACCACAACAGCGTCTTGTATAAAGGAATGCACTTACCTGTAAAATCCAGATGTCTATTCTCCAAGTTCTGGTGTGGCGGCGGTAACATTTTCTAATTTTTCTTGCGGGTGCGAATGATGTTTTTTATGTGTGAGAGAATGCGATGACAGTTCTACTTATTATATTCAACCAACTGACAGCAGTTGTCATCGAGACCACAGTATATTTGTTAGGTATACTGTATCCAGATAGAAAATTTAAATCCTAGAGATATAAGTACACTCACTTTTGCCAGAGAGCGCTGCGTGTTGCGGTTAAAAACAAAGATAAGCGGCACAAACAAATTATTAAATAAGGAAGACGGGTGTTATTTACACTACCTAATATAACGTATAACCGGCAACCGCACATCGCATATATACCATATTATAAATCACTAAATCAGCAAGCAGAGTGTAATGTTTAGAACGATTAAAAGTAATAATGGGGACCTATTTATTAGTTTTATTTTCCTTAGTAATAGTGACTATTTTTTATAAGCTTACCTTTACACAATTTTTCAAGGAGTTAATAAACGCAGTAAAAAGTCCACATTACAATAAGTATTCAACACAAATATCTTTGAAGTTGGATAGCCTGTGTTGTATCTGGCGCAAACATCTGCGTGTTTCCTTGTGCAACGCACATTCCACATCTATCAATAATTTGACGAATGCCAGCAAATTTGCATCAGATACGACCCACAACATAAATATTTATTGATATGGGCCAAGCCAAGGGCAAAATCGAAAATAAAAGTTTCTTATTATATATTTTAAATAGTTTTATTTAATACTGTTTCAACATATACAGTGCACAAGTTTAAAACTGTATAAAACTAAAGCTTTATGTAAATACAAAAGGCATATAATATAATTGATATACAGGGGTACTTCCCCAATATTGGTCTGAATTCACGTTTGAACAAAGACGTCTTCGAAAAAAAAATAGACCAATCTGTTCAAATGTCAACTAGTTTAGGACACATTTTTAATAAATAAAAAAAATTTACAAAAATAATTACAAAAAAAAATATTTCACATTGGTAATTAAGTTAATTATTGATAACTTAAGGTCTAGTTGTAGGAATAACAATATTAATATACAGGATGTTCCAACAGTGCAGTCAAATTTTTGTATTCCGTTGTAATATATGTTTGGCGTATACAGGGAATTTTAAAAGTCATGATTTCACCTTATCTTTCCAAATGTAATCAGTTTTCTTTATTTTATGTTGAACATTTATTTTTTTGGTAAAGATTTAGGACTAAACATAACTGAATTTTTAATTTAAATCATAGAACACGTAGCGCCATCTATTAAACGTTGACAGCGTTAGAAAGATACATTTTTCTTCTTTCAGGCACATGTTTTAATAACATCAATTTTTTATATCTATGTCGTGAAAATTTAATGAAACAAAAACATTAAGAACATTCAATAATGTTTTAAACTGTATAAATTACTGAACTATTGTAACAAAAAGTTTATGGTAATGATTGTATGAGTCGTACTCGAAGTTTAATGGTCGAAATTATTTAAATGATCATCTAGGACCAGGATGACCAAAAGGATCAAATAGTGCTGATTTGGTGGTAAAAGGATGTGAAACAATCGAAGCAACGTTCACTGTAAGAATTAAATGAATCTTACTATATAGCAATAAATCAAAAACTAAAAAAGTATATTTTGTCTATAAAAGGCAAACATCTCTAAATCAAAGTTGTTGATAAAAATGAAAT
Source organism: Galeruca laticollis (assembly GCA_963921935.1). Taxonomy (NCBI): domain Eukaryota; kingdom Metazoa; phylum Arthropoda; class Insecta; order Coleoptera; family Chrysomelidae; genus Galeruca; species Galeruca laticollis. The sequence continues at coordinate 70,180,128 of OY998177.1, forward strand.
GGCTATTAAGCAGATTCACATCGATTATACAAAGTCTATGTGACATTGAAAATGCGACACCTAGTAAAGATCAATATGTTTTAATACATTTTGACATAGAGACTGGGTACATATACTACATTAATTCGTTAAAATTTGAACATTATTTAAAAAAGTATCTAGTAGCTTTTTGAATAAATGCGAGTTTTTTTATTGGAGTTTTATTTGTTTGCTATTTATGTAAACGATATAGTCGGTTTTATTGTAATCTTGTCACTAAAACATTAGTTTCTGATGCAATAATTTTCACCAACTAAGTGAATTTAATCCCCTTCGGGCGCGGCTGATCTCTCAGACACAGCGATCGTGTTTCGAATCCCATCTTTTCTGCTCTGCGGTTGCGAGACATAGATATTTCTGTATCTTCCCAATTTTCAATGTAAATGGTAGTACTGAATAGAATTTTGCTTCTTGTTATTTCGAATGACGTGCAGGTACCTGCTGATCTATTAGGCTCACGGCGCCCGAATTCGTTCGGTTTTTGAAGGTACATATATGTGAATGTTATTTCAATCACAATAGTTGAAGTTAGTGATTTTATAAATATATAGAACATAATTAAAATTTAGTTTGAAGCGTTACTACGTTTGTTGCCCTGCACCGCGCTCGAACTCGTTTTCAAATGTAGTAAATGAGCTGTTTCTCTACTTCTGTTGTAGAATTTAACCAAATATGGAACGTAAGAACTATGATCTGAATAACCCAACTCACGTTCAAGAACTCATGAATTTTCTGGAGGATGATGATTCAAAAGACCCTGCAGATTTAGAGGATTTGGGTGAAGAGAGCGATGTCGACGAAATTGATGAAGTGGAGCAAGGTGAAGCCGATTCATCATGCGAACAAGATGTTGAGGACAAATCACATGATGAAGAGGATTCATCACGTACTGAAATTGAATTTTATCTAGGACGAGATAAACAGACCAAATGGAATTAAAAGCCCATCAAATAAATGACGTACACCTTCTCAAAATATAATGGTGCACCTTTCTGGTACCAAAGGCAATGCGCGCAACGCTAAAAATCTTTTAGATCGTTCGAAAAAGTTATTCACTGAAATTATTACTAACAAACCAATATATAGTCACCATCCAGCATACTTTTCTAGGGAGAGAGAGATGTCAGACACACTGACGACATGATTGAAATACATGCCTTTATTGGTTTGTTATATCTAGCAGGGGCTTATAAATCTAATCGTCAATATCTGGAGGAACTCTGGGGACAGGAACGTGACGATATTGAAAAATTTAGACTACTTGTTTACGCCTAGTTAGTTTTCCTGAAACGGTTTATTTAACTTCGCAACAACGCTTTCCTTTTCTGTTCGAATATTGTTAAAAATATTTAAGTAGTAATTAGTACAATCGAGATACGAACATAGAAATTCAGTTGAGAATTTAGCGGCCGGCGGGGCGATTTTCATCTAGTTGTGACAAAGAACTTAAAGTGCTCTATTTTCCTTTTTCCCCATTTCCTAATAAACAAGAAATGGAATCTTAGAGGAACAGTTTATTGGTAAGTTAATTTTAAAAACCAATCATTTATATTCACATTCTACAGTCCATTTTTTAAATATTTTATTGAGCTATCGAACATTTTGGTCGTGTACGAGCACGGATTTCATTCTTTGAATCTATTTTGATCATTTTATTGGGCATTTTATTTAGTATAAATTATCTGTTCACATTCAATTTTTTTCACCGTGTAAAAAACTGCATTGATAAAGAACATTTCCAGTTTCAAATTTACTATCGGTTTTCGGTCGGTGTTGTCGGGTTTACTGGGAACAGTGGGTTTGTAAAATTTTCTTTGCCACAACTTATGTTTTCAAGTTTCGGTTGAAAGTCCTATTCGGCTAACCATTGGTTAAGTTATATTGATAACTTGTTTTAAACCAAGCTTTGACCTAAAACATAATGCATTTGTTTTCTTTTTTAACATATTGGTTTTGTTGTTACCTATTTAATTTACATAAAATGGCTACTACTGCGGAAAGACAATTTAAGTAACTTACGGCAAAAAGGAATTCATTGTATTCGATATTACAAACGCTCTATGATCTATCTGAGAAGTTGGCTTCTACCTGGGATTTGTTTATTTCGGTTTTAGATGAAATTAATTTAGTGGGTTTTCACACGAACCCAGATTACATACCGGATTATAATGTACTTTGAGTGCTAACGTACTTTGTTATTACATAAAAAATGCATACTTAAAGAGGATTGGAAAACCGAAAGAAAAAACGTCGTTAAGCACTACCGTAATAGAATCTAAGGTGCCTCAATTGTCAAAAATTGATCTACCCGAATTTTCTGGTGAGGTCCGTCAGTGGGAAACTTTCCATTCTTTATTTAAAAGGATGATTCATAAAAATGCTAGATTAACTAATTTAGACAAAACTCATTATTCAGTTGGACGTTTGCGTGGTCCAGCATTGGGGATTTGTGGAGGTGTTTCAATTACCGGTGATAATTATGATATTATTTACAATGCATTAAAAGATAAATATGAAAATAAGCGATACTTGCAGCTAGTATTGGAGTTTAAACCTATTCCCGATGAGTCTGAAAAACGTTTAAATATATTTTTAGAGCGATTTGATGTGGTGGTGTCTGCATTAAAAAAATTAAATTTACCTAATTTGTCGGAATTTATTTTATTTCAGTCAGCTTTAAGTAGGTTAGATAAAGATACTGTTAGAGCTTTTGAAATGAAATATAGGGACACGGACCTACGTATACAGAACTTATAAATTTTGTAAAATGTCAGTCTAAAATTTTGAATTTTAATATTACTAAACCTTCTAGTTCAGGTCAAAGGGGTAGTTATGGGACAAATCCGGTAACGTCGCAAAAAGCCATGGCAACCTTTGTTGCTACGGAAAACAAAATAGGAAAAGGTACGTGCAATTTTTGTGACAAAACGGTACGAAGCGGTATGAGATAATAAGTGGTGTTTTAATTGCTTATCTTCGAGCCACGGGGTGAGAAATTGTCTTACGGAAAGTTTTAGCGTTGTTTGTACTAAAAAACACCATGTTTTATTACATACGGGTAAATCAGAGACGAGTTGTACTAACTTAAATTCGCTCATGGCCTATTTACCCGCGACGAGAGTACAGGAAGCAAGAGTTTTATCGCGTACAGGCGTAGATTATTTTGGGCCTATAAATATTACAATGGTAAGTAAAAGAAACGCACCTGTCCACAAAGCTTATGTTAGTTTATTTATCAGCATGTCTGTCAAAGCCATTCATCTAGAATTAGTAAGTTCTTTGTGCACTCAACATTTTTTACGGGCGCTTAAACGATTATTTCACGCAGCGGTCCAGTAGAGGTTCTTTATTCCGACCGTGGAACTAATTTTGTAGGTGTACAGTCGGTACTTAAGGAAATAATTATATTTGTATAAGTATGTAATGTATAAGTCTCACAGATGAATACATTTCTTTCTTTCTTTCATTAATGAATTTATTAGGTACTTTTAGCTTGTCTTAAATTTCTCACGTATCCGTAACGAACTGCGCATGTGTAGACCTCAGATCAACAAATAAAATAGATATGTTTGTTTTGATCTTTTCTTGCCCCAAACATTGAGTCACATTCTAAGCTCACTTCCGGATACTTCCACTACTTTGCCATATTTACAAAGTCTCTTTAGTTGCAGGAAAAATGAAATTAGATGTTAATTGAAAATGTGCTAAGAGGTTATGCAAATTAAAAAAAAAATCATACTAATTTATGCATTTGAGTCCCTATTTTTAAAATTAATTAATAACACTTGAATTTTATTTAATAAAGGCATATTCCAATATAAATTTTAAACAGGTACTTGTATCCTTGGATACCTTTATGGTTATAACTAAAAGTGGCAACATTGTTCAAAATTTCAGTACCTGTTTAACGTGTCAATAGTAATCTATTTAGTAGCTTCGTCCTTGTTTAATTACCATAAAAAGAGAGATGCAAATATCGTCAGACTGTGATCGACAATAATTTCGAATTGGTCGTAGTATTGTAGTAAATAATGTCAAACGTGGTTTGTTTATACGAGCGCCATTACGACTAGAGAGTAAACATTTAGTTTTTTCGTTTCGATGTTTTTTTCAAAACTTTTAGTGACAAAATAAACTTTCAAGTTAATTAATTTAATGTTTTTGGATTATCATGGTTCGTCGGTGCCAAGTTTGTCAGGAAAACAGTCGAAATTACCAAGGCCATGTAGCTACAATACCATCCCCACTTTTTGTAATTTATTCATTATTTCACTACTGGCATTTATAATTGTTGGCCGCAAAAATAAACGTGTTTATGAATCAATAGCCCGCTCTATGTTTATTATTACTTTAAGGTGTAGACCCGTAACGGCTCAGTCGATACGATTCGTTGAACGGATTGTTACGTCCCTTCTCCGTATACGTATCCGTATCCCGACCAAAATCAGCATTCTGTGCTATTAGTGCTATTTTACAGGTCTTCTTTGATATTGGTTTGGTTTGTTTATAACCACAAAGTTCATTTTTAGTTTTACGTTTCATTATTTTTTTCTTTTGCTAAAGTATAGTGCTTTCTGGTTTTAGCACGAAAGAATACGCTAAAAAGGTTTTCTTGACAACTTCTTTACGTCAACGTAACTCCAATATGGATACATGTAAAAACTTAGGACACGCTAAAAGTGTCTATTAACTCCCCGTAGTATATTCATGTATTTCAGACAGAATTAGGCGTTAACGGAATTGAGTGGAAGTTTAATACTCCAGCAGCGCCACACATGGGTGGGTTGTGGGAGAGCAATGATAAATCGGTAAAAAATCATCTTTATCATGTCCTCGGGGACCAAATTGTTACATACGAAGATCTTTCCACTGTGTTGGCGCAAGTCGAAGCGTTATTAAATTCGCGGCTCTTGTGTAGTCTATCTTCGGATCCAGATGATCCAGAGGCTTTTACTCCGGCACATTTTTTAACGTTAGCTCCTTTAAAGGGGTTTTCCGCTAAACCTTTAACCGATATATCACTAGGCCGGCTCGACAGATTCCAGTTGGTGGACTGATTGATACAGGATTTCTGGAAACGGTGGCGTCTGAAATATTTAACCAGCCTATGGCAGGTTACAGTGTGCAAGTAAATTAATAAAGGATGTGTGCAAAAAAGGAATAATTTTTTAGATTTCTTCATAAAACACAAAATATTTTTAATAAAAATATGAACAATTTGGAGGAAATAAATTTTAATCCTTAATACAGTGCAGGACCTACCACCTTCAACTCTCGAATGCATGGAGATCATCTTATTGAAAATAGCCAGATTGAACATCACGGTACTTCTCTGATTAAATTAATGTTAAAAAATTACTTTAGACTACGAATTTTCCACGAAACAAATAAACACTTGACAGTATTAAAGAAATAGTTCAATACCAAAGTTGTGTTATTTAGAGGAGAATACTAATAAATATTGTTATTATTGAAAGGAGAAACTCTACATGTATATTAAAATGTTGACAAATTAAATTGCTTAACTGAACTTTTTACACCCCAACAATTATTTTTTAAATTGAATATTATTTTTTCAAATAACTTTCGATAACTTTGACTGGACAACTTTTATTTAAATATTTTACCCGATGATTAATATACACCTCCATACCTTATATTCCAAATTCCTGAAATTAATTTACATTTATTAATAATGAGCCATTCCTGACAACATTAAAACATTAAAAGCCGAGCAAGCGATGAAATATTGAGGTGTAGCCTGGTGCAGCATTACCAAAACAATTCAAAATGACTTATTTCCAAACCTAATGATGTATGGATTTATGAATGACTTGGTTCGTCTATTCTTTAGTTGAATATTTTTGGACAAAACATAGGGAGAAGGTTAGGTCGTTTACCTATTCCACCGATGGATCTACAGCACCTCAGAGACGAAATTCAAAATGTGTGGGACACTCTACCACATAAAGATATGAATAACCTAATTCACAGCATACCTTGAAGAGTAGATAAGTGCATTATTCAATTTCTAGGTTATGAATGTTTAAAAAATGATGAAACTTGATTACTATGATGTAGTAGATTTACCCAGTCTAAAAACCTAAATATTTCTGAGCCACGACTGTTGTTTCCTTCCTGCTCCACATCGCCCCTCAGTCTTGCTCTTGAGTATAAGCTGCAGAAGACGATATTTATCCCCTCTCAGAATATGCCTCCAGTTGGTTCATCGTTCCGATCTTTAGAGTCCATGTCGCCACTCCGTACAGCAGTACCGATCATACATAGCATTTAACCATGCGTTGTCTCAGCTACAAATTCAGGCCGTCACTGCAGAGAAACGATCTCATATTATTGAAAGTTGCCCGAGCAATCTCTATCCGACACTTGCATGTTTCCTACCTTATAAAAAATGTAAACAGTTTAAGACATAAACAGTTTTCAACATTGGTGTCACCAAATTGCAAAATACTTTAAAGAAACTTATCAGGAGAATTTAAAAGAGTGGAGTTTGAACATGAAAGAAAAAAAATGTTAATCTATTATACAAACATAAACTTTTTTAATAGGCATGAAGTTATAGCGAATAATTTTGAATCATGCATCTTGCAATACTTCATACTTTTTTGCTTTTTAGTTTTTTGTATCGAAAACAAAAAATGTGTCGCATTATTGACACATCCTATATGTGTCTATAAATTAGAAATACAATTTGCTACATTTTCGTATACATACATATTTTCATAGTAAATCTACATGTTTTGGTTTTCTTCTTTTATCATAAAATTTAAATAACCAATTTTAAAAAATGATAAAATTCTTTTTATTTTAGATAGTTCATATTTCTTGACATCTCTAAGAAATCAATTATACATTTATTCCCGTGAAGTTTGTTAAATTTTTATGAGCCCCGGTACTAATTTTGTGGGAGACTTTTTTAACAAGTTAGTGGTACACATATTGACAACTTGAGTCAGGAGGAATTCAACCAAGATGCATTCTATTTTAGCTATTGAAATGTATACAAGGAAAGGAATTGTATCTGTACTGTTTGGAGCAAACAAACTTTCATACGTTTTTGTGACAAATACACAAAGCAATCAAGAGTACCATCAGTGGCGTGAACACAACAGAAGCATAAAAGCATTGCCTATCCCAGAAAAATTTTAAATTATCGATACACAGTAGTTTACACACTTTTCATTTGCGGATATATCGTTTATTTATAAAAATAGATCTACTATACTGTCTGAATCACACAACGCACAAAAATACAATAAAATTTATAAAAACCAATATTATAAACCACCCACTGCGTCTACTCTGGGTAAGCGAATAAAGCTGGATTTATAGTTTGACGGACTGTAAACGTATACCACACGTAGGGGCACTGGACCCGTAACGAACGGTCTGTAAAAATTGGAACGGAAATTTTGCGCATGATCAGAGGTCACGTAGAATTAATCGTGAGTGACATTCAACATAACCTAGAAATTATACAATTCAGAAACAGCCTGTGTCCTGTGTTGGTTTGAGCTTTAAATTTGTATCATAATATTGTAAAAATTTATATGGTTTGAGTCACAATGGATTATGAAATACATGAAGGTGTGCTTCTTGGTGCAGCAGCATTGGAAAAATGTCGACAAGGACAAACTCGAAGAACAATAATTAGGTGACCAAGACGTTATAAAGCAAGACCCATAAACCATAACGGAAAGAGAATTCCTACAATTATTTTTTAAGGATGAAAACTGCCCGCTTACATAACAGAATTCTTTCCTTTGATTGGCCGGACGCAAGAACATACTGTACAAAGATAAAATTTGGCCAACTCTTCCGTTCCAGACCGTCCCACTTACGTTACGTCATGCGCTTACGTTCATTTATAAACAAGCTACATAAATTCTATATTTGATTTTGTTCACTGTGCATCTACATTTGCATTCCGTCAAATTATAAACCAGCTTAAACATGCCATTTAAAGTGAAGGGCAAGCGATTGTATGTGAGGGCGTGTATTAGAAATTGTTATGGAGCTAAAAAACATTACTTTCGACTTGCAACTGGGCCGATTTCCACCGGCCGGTGACCCTAGAGATTACGAAGGCGATTCAGTTTTGAAATAGATTCCCGATAGATATTAATTGACAATCGCTGACGCTAATTAGAATTTTTATCGAACGGGATCGGGAATCGCGGTTTATTTTTACTTTTTTTAGACAGTATAGTTACACAAAATTGAGGACAATGAGTTTGCCGATACAGTGTGAGTGATAACAACTATTTCGAAGTTAAAAATAAAAGCTTTTCACGCGTTAACATTCGACGAAACCAAAGAGTGGTTCAATTAGGCCAGCCGACTCCATCTTTAAAATTAGTGTACCGATCAAAATAAAAACGACGCGATATGTCAACAGTAAGTTTTATGACAATTATTAGTAGCTTTGTGGTTGTATATATGACAACCAAATGTACTGCTGGTCTGGTTTATTATTGAAATTTACTGTCTCGACATCTTACTTCGTGGAATCTACTCATATTACTGTTTTAAATTAAACTAACTGTTTCTAGATAATTCCACAATGTATTGAAAAAATGTTAAAAATTCTAAGAAATTGACAATTGTTTCGATATTAAATATCATAGACAAAAATGTGTGGACCGGTTATTCAGACTTAAATAATTTTTCTAATGTGTCAAAAAAGCATTATCAATCAGCACATCATTTAAACGCTTTTCTTGCTTTACATAGTTTTGGAAAAATACGTATAGAAAGTAGTCTTTCACGCGAAGAAATCGAAATACATAATGTCAAAGTAGATAGAAATCGAAATATAATGCGAAGGCTTATTGACATTACATGTTACTTGGCGAAACAAGAGTTGTACTTTCGTGGACATATTGAATCGGTGGAATCTGCAAATTATGGGAACTTTATAGAGTGCATTAAATTAATTGCAAATTATGACGGAATTTTGAGCGACCATTTGCAATCCACATCTGCTGTCGAAAACAAAGCCAGGGCCGGGTTCAGTGGATTTTCTAACCGAATATAAAATGATTTAAATAATAGTATAGCAGCTATAATTAAAAATAGAATTCATTTAGAAAAACAGAGTGTGTTGCCGTAACGATTGACGAAACCCCAGACAAAAGGAGAAAGGAACATATTTGCGTAATTTTAAGATATTTCGACCAAACTAACGAAGTTGTTGACCGTTTCGTCGGATTTGTTGATGTTAGTTCTAATTGTACCGTTGAAGAATAACAAAAATTATTATTGACTTTTTAATTGGCTACAAATATTGTACAAAAGTAATCGCGCAAACTTATGAAGGAGTCGCAATTTTTTCATCATCGAAAAATGTTCAAAAAAAAGTTTGTGAAACATGTCCAGATGCTTTATGTTTGGTGTAATATACATATTCCAAATTTAATGCTATCGAGGTCTTGCCAAAAATTGTGGAGTCTTTTTTCGGCGGTAAAAAACTTAGCGACATTTTTCCATACAAGCACTAAGAGACCAGATATATGTAATAAATTATGTTCAAAAAAAATTACCGCGCATTGTGCTAACTAGATGCGTTTATAATTCAAGGTCAATAAATGTAATTTTTAATGAACACAAGAACCTGCTTAATATCTTCAATGAAATTTACGAAAATAAGGCGAATTGGGACGGAGAAACTTTAACCGGTAGAATGCACGAATTCGTTTTAAACGACTTCAAGTTTAATTATTTTTTAGAAATTTTCAATACAATATTCATGCAAACTGATATTCGTTTTAATATAATAGAGTCGAAAATCGTAGATATTGGATATTGTTTGAAAAAAATAGAAGAGTATAAAAAATTTATTGCTCATGTTTACAGGGAGTTTGATAACATTTACAAGAAAACCATAACTTTTTGCGGCAAGCCAAAAAGCAACAGCAAATTTTTCAAGACATATTGGATAACATCAATATAGAAATTTCTGATCGATATAACGAAATTAATCAGCTGCGTTTTTTTCGCCTTCTATGTCCAGATTCTTTTTCGGAATTCAAAGCTAATTTTCCTGAAGACATTTTTTGGAGCTGAATATAAAATATAACGAACGATTTGATTTTGATAGATTAAAAGACCTAGAACGGAATACCAGTTTTTATGATGATGTATTAAATGAGCTTTTGAAAACAGACCGCCGTATTGAATTCATTTATAAAAAATAGATCTTATATGTGTGTTTACTAACTCGGTTTTGTTATTTAAGAACCCACTAACTGTTTGACTGTTTTATCCAATGTAGTTATAAGTGCAACGTCCCATTCACAATGCAATTATTGACTATTATAATGACATTTCCGAACCAGGGCTAATTTTGGTGCATAATGGTGAATGATTTTTACCTTTTAAAATTCCTGCCTACTCTAACGTTAGTAGCATTGCACGCCACTGACAACCATCTTCTCTTCCTCCAACATCTACTTCTTTTACACTTAAATCTTTAATACCATCTAGTTCAAGAGGGTATCAATAAACCTACAATTTAGCTGGAATGAAACGATAATCTGTTTTACTTTAATCATTAACATTTTTCAATAGATCATGAAGTATACTCGCTATAGAAATCACGTTAAACAAGTGTACCAAGTTAACTACCTCATAGGTCGTGCAGAAATAAATAATGTGGTGCCTCAGGAGTCTTAATCCGTATAAAAGAAGTATGGGAATGGAAATCACCATTTACAAGAAAAATTATATATTTAACTCTGAATGCTTTTTTGCAGTGAACTTTTGTGTTATGTGATAGGTGATAGTGTAATTAAAACTAGTATCTGTCTATATTTGACCTAACATTTCTGCAAATACAGACATGATGTTGTTTTCTTAGTGCATTCATTATTAAATATCATAGTCATATTTAAATATTTATGAATCTGAACTCGACACGATAGTACAGATCAATAGTAACATTTCAATGGCCAAAAATGTAAATAGTTACAACATAATTCTCACTGACAAAACTTCATATGTGAATCCTATTACTAGACCTGGAATTTAACGTTAAGCCTTATAAACTAAGTATGACAAATACAAAAATATTTAACTGAGATCCTACTGGAACAAAATAGGGTATCTGGATTCTTTGTCAAGATTTATAACACTACTTGGCAAACTGTAGGTATTTGCAACAAAACTTTATATTGCCCTAAAATATTACTTATCAGTTTATTAGAGAACTTTTCATATTGGTATCATTACAACTCGAACATAACTGCTGATCTAATAGTATTCACTTTAAAATCAATATTATATTCTTAATGTTGAGTCGCCTGTATTTAAACGGTCTCTAGTGGGCAAACGGTGACATTTTTCAGAAATACTTTCACAATAGCCATATGAACATCAATTACCGCTACGATCTAAAATTATTTACAGCCATGCAGGATGTCCCAAAAGTAGTTGAACATTTGCCGTTCTTGAGATATTCCATTTTTTGAGGAAATGAAGAGTTGACTTAGAAGCTCAATTCCGACGAATCCATTTAATTTAGACAAGTGAAGTTTATAACAGTGATTTGGGATACCTTGAATTGTTAACTGTGATATTAGGCGTTCCATTATTTTATAATTGGGTGTTCAAATATTAAAGATGACTTTGGCCAAATTCAAACATCAATTACTTTATTATTATTTTCAATGCATGGAACAGCATCCTTAGTTTTCTTTCATGGTGTACAAGAATTTGCTATACCTATATTTAATCGTTCTGAACTTATCAACAGTTTACTAAAAATAATGTATTTTTCTTATTGGTTATATTTTCAGCAAGGTGTCTGGACAAACAGAACTGTTGTTTTTGTCTCAGTCTATGATTTACTTACAATATTGTTTGTTTAGCTATATAATTTCAGTTTTTACCGAGTAACGACGTGTACTAAATGCATAATGCATAGAAGCAATAGCTCGGAGCCTCTCATAAAAACAGAATTTCCAGAGAGACCTTGACAAGTTCTTGGAATTGACTTGTTTAAATATGATTCATTTTACCCAATTGCATCTGACTACTACTCCAAAATACTCAGAAATTGCAGTTGCAATCGCTATCTACTGTATTTGTTATAACTCATCTTAAATCTATACTTGCTAGACATGGCATTCCAGAAACTATTAGAGCCGATAACGGAAGTCAATTTATGGACACTAAATTTAAACGTTTTGCCAAATACTATGGATTTGAACTCATTACATCTAGCCCATAGTATAACCAAAGTAATGGATTCATTGAATCTTATGTAAAAAACATAAAGATGCACCTGAAGAAAGCAGCCGATCTGTATAAATGTTCTCAACTCCACTAGAAAATGGATTCAGTCCATCAGAGTTGTTAATAGGGAAAAAGTTGACAGGATTTATACCAATTTCACAAAAATGCTTGCAGCATGTACACCAACTATGAGTGAATTGGAAAAAAGAGAGGAAAAGAGTAGAACAAGACAGAAATAAAATTATGATGCTGCTCATGGAGCCGAACCACTACCAACATTAGCAGAAGGACAGACATTTTATACAACAGATAGGAAGGAAGAAGGTATAATAACTGAATAACATAATTCTCCGAAGTCATATGTTGTCACTTAAGGAAACGGACAATTTAGAAGGAACAGAAAGTCTCTAGATCCTATTAAGAATGAGATGCTAGAAGAATCTGAATCTACTAATAACGATGCCATGCTGGAAGAACCAGGAATGCAAAGACACAACAAAGCCGAAACTTGACTATACACCTCTAGTTCCTGTTTCCAGTTGCTTATATCGCTAAATAATTCAACTATAAGAAGAATTACTAGAGCTAGGAAACCAATAGAACAACTAGATCTTTAAAGAAGGGATGTAGTACAAGCTATATAGATAAGAAGAAGAAGAGGGAGGGAAGATTATTCAATGATCCCATCTTAACCTATAATAATAAACTTGTTCGTTGAGTATGAAAAACAGTGAAAAACTACCAACACCTAATAATACAAGATCAAAACTTCTGAAATCTGAACATAAAAACCTAAAAAAATGGCCAGACATACAAGTATAAGTCAATCCAGTAACCAAATAGAAAATTTCCAAAGATATGGATAAGAATGGGTGGTTCATGCAGTTGGCTACCCAGATCTGACTTTGACGGATTTCTTGTTAAGGGGACTCGTAAAAATATTGTGAAAAATACTCCTCCGACTACTCCCGATGACATGAAGATTCGGACTGGGAACATGCTGCTGCAGTTACACCTGACATTTTAGGAGACGTTAGATGATCATTTGAGCGTAGGATTACTCTCTGTATTACAGAAAATGGTGCTCGCTCTGAGCAACTGTTGTAATTTATGATTGGTTATTTGTTTAACTGTTTTAATATTTAATAAACTGAGTTTCTCTTTTCTTTGTTATCTCATAGAGGTTAAGTGAAATTCGTAATGTCACTAGTCACCTTTTAGAAAACTGTTAATAACTTCAGAACGGTTAGATATAGGTATAGGAAACCATTATGCACCATGAAAGAAAACTAAGGATGCTGTTCCCTGCATTAAAAATATAGCTCGCTGGGTTAATACAGAAGTATGCTAAGTCAATTTTTAGCAAAAATGAGGTTTTCTCGACTATGTCAGTTCAAATGTTATAAAATTTGCTGCAGAAATATCGTATATCTATATTTAACCTTGAGTCTAAAAATAGCTCGAATCAAACTAGCTTATGTCCAACCAACTGAAATATTCAATGCAGAAGTATTTTATGTGGACATACATTACTTCATTATTTTATAGCTGGACATAGACTGGTACTGCTGTCACTGTAGTGCTCTGTTAAAGTGATCACAGAAACATATGTACTGTCCAATTGTCCTGTTAGCTAAAAAAATATATAAAAACAAAACCTGTAAAATTCTTAATTGGGCTTTTAATCAAGCAGCAACTTCTAGTGCTCGTAATAATGTAGCCGGTAAGTGAAATTATCAATATTTTTAGATATAGTATCGTTCTGTTTTGTGTGTATGGCTTTAACGTGTGTAGGGTTTTCCTAGGATCCATAGAACTTTCAGTATGGTAGAACTATTCAGTAAGATGAGATACTTGGTTTTATTTTTTTCTGTGTTCTATTCCTCGCTATTCAATAGGGGTAAATTTGTGGAATTTTTTTCAAGCGAACCTATCTGAAATTGATACTTACTTGAAAACTTCTTATACCCAAACCCAGAGCAAAAGAAGTAATCCTCGGGAAATGACAAAAGAGTTTATATTCAATATAAAAGACTTGCAACTACAGACTTCTCTAAACTGCGATAAGGACACTAATAACAAAAAAGTGAAATGGCATAAAGTTAAAATTATAAAGATGAACCCGCAATATATGGACACAACATTGTTTAAGTATGAGTATGTTGCCACAGAATACAACAGAATGAATTTGCTACAGAAAGGAAGAAAGACAATGCAGAAAAAAAACGATTACTCAATGAATCCCTTGTATCAAACTATGGTTCCTATCACGAAACACCTTTTTTTTCACCAAGCTCTTTCAAGGGCTACCTTACAGTGAAAATGTAAAGGATGAGGTAGATTTAGATAATGAATAATTTTTCTCCATTCCCGTTTTGCCATAACGATTTAGATATTTTTTAGTTTTTATGTATTTTTGTTTGTTCATCTTACAAATATTGTTTTCGGTGAACATTTTATGTTCCAGGAACAATAGTTCTGTTCATAATAAATAACGTTATATAAATTGGGCAGTCCCCTTATTCCACCTACACTTTTAACATATGCTCGATTACGCATTGTTTTAGTTTCTTATTTCTAAGTATGGATATTATATGTTCTATATTTTATGAAATCAAAGTATCCTGTCACTTAATAAAATGGACTTATGATACCACTTTCGATTCAAAAGTATGCTATGGCCCATATTTTTTTATTTTTATAAAAATTATGTATACTATTATTAAGAGAATATTCTGCAATAAAAACACAATAGAGTACCTAACTGTTATATAACAAAGTAATTTATGTTTGAATTTGGGCAAAGTGACCTTCAATATTTGAACACCCTATTAGAAAAGAATTGTAAACTTCACTTGTCTAAATTACATGTATGCGTCGGAATTAAGCTTCTACACCAAGAACAGCAGAACCTAGTGATATGAAACCTTATTCAATAAATTGACCTATTTTTCCATGTAGAATTAAAAAATTAGACAAATATAGTGCATTCCATTTTAAAAATCTTATATTTGTTATTAACTACTTTTGGGACATCATATATGGCTGTAAATAATTTTAGATCATAACCGTAATTAATGTTCATATGGCTACGTGAAAAATGTTTGAAAAATTTCACAATTTCCCCATTATAGACCGTTTAAATATAAGTGACTCATCCTGTATATTGCAGAATAAAAAATAAATAAGTACAGATTTACACAAAAAAAGATAAAAATGATAATCGTAAATTCTTTTCTGTCCCAATAATATTAAAAGCAGTGCATTAACTTTAGAAATAATATGAAATAGACTTGAAAATAGAACTATGTTGTTTGTTGGAAGGGTCTCAAATGTTACTAGAAAACATGTTATTTATAATTCCAGTAATCATCTCAATATGGACATACTGTATAGAATTGTGGGACTGTGTAGGCAAATGCTAAATCACAATAATTCAACTAGCACAATCAAAAATAACTGGTACACTGTTGATGCCCCTTAAATGAGATGTTTCACATTCCAATAGTCCAAGAGACAGTTCAAGAAAAAGGCCACCATCCACACCAACATGTTACTACTTCCGTAACTTCAAGAGACAAACAACATGAAAGTAAAAAGGCGATGGCCTATTAGCCCTAAATAGAATAGAGGAGCACTTATCACAGGAGAAGTCCCATCATGCCACATTCCACATGGCATGTCCAAAGCTATAAAAATAGCTTATAGAGCTAGATTCTGACTGGTTGTAGAATTGTAAAAAGTTGTGCATTGAAATGGACTCTGACCATAAGCACCTTAGTTTCATACAAAAGTTTATTGATTGCTGATAGGAAACATTTAAAATTGTACCCATTTTTTACTCTAACATATTTGGCCTTATGAATAAAAATTAAGCAATTGCTGATTAGGAAAAGCAAAAGCTTCAAGAACAAGTGATTACTTGATGATCCTAAGAATAAAAACTTTAAGCATTTGCTAGCATTCTGGCATATTCTAAGCAATTGTTCTGTCGACTTGTCAAGACACGTTTATTACATTATCCATTATATTATGGATGTACGTGTCGAGTATACTTTAATATAAATCTTCAACATCATTTAGTTCTTCTGGAAAAGCAGTTATCATTTTTAAAATATTTTGCAATATTATGCAAGACAGCACAACTGATACACAATTGGGATCATTCTTTCCAATTTGCTAGGAACCTTGTAGTGCAACTTGGGAAATCTAGCTTTTAATTGCAAAAAGCAGCTTTCAATTAGTACATGTTCTCAATAAAAAATATAATCATATTATATATTATATAAGAGTCGCTGGATTTCTACACGGTGTCATAAGCCAAGGAGCTATGAGATATCCATCATTTCCTAATAACAAACAATCTTCCCCAGCAATACTCGAACACTCATACATATTGGAGTTTTTAAAAATTCTGCTATCATGTATGAATCCTGGCTACCGAGAGTATACACTTGTAAATATTTCTTGTGTGTTGCAAGTTGCTTGAATGTTTAAACTGGCAAATCCCTTCCTATTGACATTGACACTTAGGAAATAGTTTGCAAGCCATTGTATAGTTTCACGATTAAAACGATACCATTTTCGTTAATTTTCTATAAATTCCCTATGTACTTTGCAGTATTTCACTTTATAATTCAAAAACTCTGCCACATTAGGATGTAAACCTGACAAATACCACAACAAAAGTAATCTAATTGCCACCTTTATTCATAGTATATTGAGGAGATGCAAAACATTTCTAAGCAAAACTCTATGCATTCAGCTTTTCCTTTGATTTAAAGCAATTACTACAAGTTCAAGTTATTGTTAAAAATATTATTCATTCCAACTAAAGCACTTCCCAGGAAATTTCAAGAAAAAGCAATTGCTAAATTTTTATTCATAAGGCTGATTATTTTAACGGTTTGGAAACAGAAATTTCGGTTATGCATATAATGGGATTTATATTGTACCAACAATGGAACATAAATGATACTCTTGTCCAAAAATTAGTATCATCATTGTTAATATGAACCTAGTTATAATAATATAGGTTCAGACAAGAATTTCTTGCACCGGATCCTCTTAATTACCTTTCCACATATGGAAGGCGAAAGAAAGACTGCAGAGAGTATACAAGAACATGTCACTATTCACTTTTAGACATATGATCAAATATTTTGTTATTGTAAAATAAGGCATATTGTTATTATAATCCACTGATTTGCAGAGAAACCACACGTCTTTTCACTACATTTTCTTCTTCGTTTCAATATTGACATTGCCTTTTAAAGTAAATATAACAGATATTGTTGAGATATTTTTAATGCGATAAGACATTAACTAACTTAAGAATAAATAAAAAAAAATATATTAGATCAGCAGTAAGCAATTACAACCAGTTAAAAACCACTACAAAAACACCCTAATCAACGCCTCTCAAACAATTTACAAAATACTTATTACTTATCATTAAACACTAAGCTATCACAAAAGTCAAACGTATTCATCAAAAAATCATGATACATCGTTGAATTATAACATAGGCCGAACGAAATATATATATCTAAATAATATTTATATACAAGATTTTTCAAAATTTAACATCAAATGAAATATTCAGCTAAACCCTAAGAAAGGTTAATTTAAATTTATGGAGACGTTTCCATCATCATCTACAATAATTAGCAGAATCAAAGCATGTATTTGATGGAAATACATTCAAATATTATTCAAGAAAATGGAGAAACTCTGATGGATTTGTACTATCTTCGAAAGATTCATAGATAGCGTCAAAAAATGTATTTTTTCGTTTTATTACAAATAATTCAATCCTAATGGAATAAAGTTATTAAAATACATGTTTAAAATATTTGAAAAATCTCATACAAAAAATAGAAAGGGGCGAATGTTAAACATAAATATGAAAAACTTATTGTATAAATTAATCACTATTAAAAATTATTTCTTTGATATATTTAAGACTAGGTGAGTGTTGTTATATGTTAGCATTGTTCATTTTATGTTTAAAGTCGAGTTTAAAACCTGTAACAAAAAAAAATAATAAATATAAGCTTATAGATACTAAATGATTATCTGAAGTTCATCAAACAATAATTGATCGGGCAAATAAATACAAGGAGACCCCCTGTCACACCCCTGGGAATTAATTAGTAAAATAGCGGTGGAGCTAAGAGTGCGTTTTGCCGGTCAAGGTTCAAAACTGCTGTTGGCTTTTGCTGATAATATAGCGTTTCTTTCGACAAGAGAGGTATTTTCACAGCTTGAACTATGAAGAAGCAGGTAATCAATGCCTACGAGAGAATGGAGAAAAACGAAGTACATGTCAGTAACCAGCAATCTAAGACCTCGAGTGAGGCAGAATATACTCGTTAATGTGTACGACTTTGAAGTGGTTAGGGAACTTAAGTACCTAGGAGCAATAATCAAAGATAATAATCAATTAGAAAAAGATGAAACCGCAAGAATAATGACAGGAAATAAGATTCTAGTATTCGAAATGAAGGTCCTGCTTCTTATTTGGACCCCAAAAAGACGAAACGACAAGAGTGTGGAGAAGGTGCAGAGATCCTCAAGAAAAGAGCTCCTACTTTATAAAGTAAGTTAGATAAAATAATAAAGATACTAAAATTAATTACAAGTAACTTCTGTTACTTTACTTCTAGCATAAGTTTTCAAGCTAGAATTAATTGTAATAGTGTTAAGAGAAAAATAGTTTTATATTGAAATATGGTAATTTTTTTACAGGTATTCTCTACATCTCTGAGTTTACATTAAGTAGAACTTCTTTATGACGGCTGCTAAAAAGTATGAGTTTTAGGTAAGTAGGTAGTTTGTATTAGTTATTGAAGATGCAAGTGTTAAAAAGAAAATTATTTTGTGAATTGGAAAAAAGTTGACTGAGTGGAACAAATTCATGAACAGAACAAAAATTAAGATAAAACCCTTGATTATAAAGACTAATGAGACAGTTCACCCATATGGAAGCAATGAAACTGAAAATTATGTCTAGCAAGTGGCGGTTATCTATTGGTGACTAGGTAAGGTACACCGCTAAAGAAATATGAAAAACTATTTTGCTTACAGGAATCTCTAATCGCTGATGGAGTACTGAATACCCTTGAGAATCAAGGTGAATACTCATGTAAAATGTATATGAGGAACAGGCACGGATTGAAATTTGAAATATTTTTACGGCAAGTAAAAATAAATTCTGTAAACTTTAGAAACTATTGAATATATAACCATGAAATAATACAATAGTTTATCAAAGATACACGTAGTCATGATAGTCGTAAGATTACATTTTCAATGTCAAAAAGATACAAATTTCAAAATAGTGTTTAATTAATCATTTAGTCGTTAAAATATTTTTCAATTCTATCACAGTGCTAAATAGTCTCAAATAGTTTATAGACTTGTGGAAAATGAGCATTCCCCGTGTTATGCAGTATATTTTTTCTGCGACAAAAAAAGTTTAACAATAATAGTATATTATAACGAGCGGTAATGTAGGTCATAACTCACGCAGATGAAGTTTGCTGTAATTCATCAAGGGAGTTATGACCATTACCGCAAGTTGAATACTATATTTTATCTACGACTAAAATAATAAATACCAAGCTACAAGTACAGAGAAAGAACTTTATTCACAAATCTTAATAGTTACCTATGCTATGAAAATTTTTGTTGTAATTACTCATTTTGTTTATTAATAAAATTAACTGTAGAGTTTGAACCCAGTAAACTGAATATTTGGGACTGAAATTATGCAAGTTTGTTGTTTCTTTTTGTGCTCGTTGCATATATGTTATTGATGAAGCAACTGGTTGAGGTGATATAGAACCGTATATTTTATTTACAGTATCTGCCTTATTCTTTTCGGAATCATCAACGTATCCCTCAGCCAAGTAAATAATTCTCTATATTGATTCCATTATTTATATGTTGAGTGTGCCTTTTAGCACAGAGTAGAAAGAGTAGAGTGAACTACCTACCCACATTAAAGCCATGAGTGTAGAGACTAATTGTATATAATGAAGGCTTAAAGTTAAATTGTGACAATTTTTTAATGGGGTGTTCAATAAAATGTTGTGTAGACACTGAAATATTTTTTTTTCTAAATTACAAATGTTTAAAGATATTCATTTTTCTGCGACCAGATGAATTTTTATTTGTTAATGTTGTTCTTGTTTGTTTTAATTCTTTACGATTTGCTAGTTTGAGAAGCTTTACCCTGACTAACTGGTTTAATATTTCGTGTCGATGTTCACCACAAATTGAATTTCCAATTTCCAACCAACTGCTGATATTTTTTTTTGCGGATTTCTTCAAGGATCTTGTATTTTATAGTTGTAGTATGTGATCGATCTTTGAAAAAGGTTTCTATTATCCTTAGAGATCTTCTTATCGTATTGGTGAAATTAACACTTGGTATTTTCAAATATGAGATACTATGTGAAATTCGAAAATCTCTTTGTAAAAGATATATTCCTCTATCACCACCAACAACTTCTTCTTTGTTATGGAGTAGAGTTTTTTGACAATTACCGCGATTATATTTCCTTATCATGTTTTGCACTAAATAACCTGGAAAATATGTGACAAAATTACTTTCTAGTGTCTTTTGAGTCATACATTTCAGAATCATTTGAAATTTCTTCACTTTTCGTCAATGTATTTTCAGAGTCAAAAGGAGAAGAAATGTCATTAATATCGATGATTTCCTCTTCAACCTCGTTAGATTCAATTCTCCCATAATCAGCTTGATCTATTACGCATAAAGCACGGTCATCATCATCCAAACAATTGGATTTTTCGGAATACTTTTCCAAATATCCAGTCGTAACAGATTGTAAGCCAAATCGGAAATGCCATGCTGATGGATTTGGATCATATTCCCTTTGTTGCCTTATTTTGGAGAAAAGATTTTCAATAGGATCTTGATTCAAGCGACTCGTTATTAAATAAGGAAATTCCAGATTTTTTTCGTTCCACAACTGTAAAATTCCTTTTATTGTTTGCACCAGGCCATCAAAGCAAAATGTGGTATTCTTTTCAAATTACCACGACTCGATGAATGCAATAGAATCCTTGAGGGTCTGGTGGGCTGTCGTATTCATTTCAGATAACAGTCTTCTTAAATAATCTCCTTTGAAATGTCCTTGAGAATTACGGCAATCGAAAATATCATTGATTTTTAAAACAAATTGGGCAGTTTCTGTAGCAGTTTCAGATTTAAGTTCACCAGTAGAAATTACGGTCATCATAGCCGTGTAAACTTTTCTGCTAAATATTTGGGTCGCTAACTTGACATTCATTTTGTCAAAAGAGTTTGGGTTTATATGCTTCTCAGTGATCTTCAACAGTGTATGTGAGAGAGTGTTTCTTGAATCAATATCGTAGGTCTGTTTAATATCCCTCCAAGAGATATATTTGTCGCCGACTTTGATATCTCTTTTCATCAAGGAATTTCTAACATTTTTTATTAGATGAGGAGCATCATAAAGGGCAACTATTTTCCTTCCACTGAAGACGAAATAGGACTCATTTTTTGTGACACCAAACATATTAAATACAAATCTATTATTCGACCCTTGGTCACAAACAACTACATTAGTGGTTAGTCCCAATTTTGCTACTTCCACCAAACATCTTTCAAGACATAGTTTCAGTTGTTTTACCGGTATTGGCCCAGATGATAGGTAGTAAGCGAAAGGCATAGACCAGTTACGGAATATACCTCTACCCATAAACACGAGGGCGTGCGAAGCCTTTTTTTTAAATCTACCCCCTTCTTCAGCGTAGTCCCGAAAACCCTCCAATATGTTCAGTTTTTGGTCGTAACCCAAACGTTTTTTAAGAGACATTTCATCCATGAGCACAACACATTCTTTTTTGAATGTTTCCATAAGATCTATCTTTTGTCTCAATTTTTTTAAAAAGACTCTTTTGAATCCTGTTTTCAGATTGATTACTCGAATCCATCTCTTCAAAGTATTAACAGCTGGCAAATTCATTTTTAGTTTATGTTTCAATGATTTCTCGACCTTGAAATACTATCAACAATAATAAACTTATGATGTTTATCAAAAAATTGTAACGAATGTGAAGGTGAATATTCTTGAGAGTGGTGGTGAATCAAATGATGATCTCGAAAAAGACAGTATTGGGGAAAAAAACATTTTTATTAAATTGTGTATATTATATTTTTCAATGTTAACAACGGTTATCAATCTGAGTAAGGTCAGGCAAGCAAATAGATATCACATTTCTATTTAACATAAACAAAGCGTTCACACGCGGAAGGTCGAATCGAGAGGTAATTGACATGAATGTTTCCTATAAAACTAAGTGTATCTAACCCATGATTAATTCATTTATTATTATTTTGAATATGTTAAATGGTAGATGATATTGTAATTTGTGTTAATTTTAAATATACGAAACCCAGTGATTTTTTATAAGTGATGTTGTTTATTCAACCCCCCAAGAACGGTTACTAGGTAAGTGTTTTCCTCAAAGATATAATGGCTTTATGGTAAACGTAATTTATACAAGGGGCACTTACCGAGTAACCACCACATGGCGATCCTGCGAACACATGGTAATGGTAAAATGGTAATGTAAAAATTGATAGTAAAATGGTAATCGCCACCACATGGCGATCCTGCAAAGTAAATGGTAAAATTGAATCTGCGAACTAATGGTAGATTGGTAATTGTAAAATGGTAATGGTAATAGTATAATGGTAATCGATCCTGCGAACGAAATGGTTATGGTAAAATTAATGGTAGAATGGTAAATGATCCTGCAAATTAAATGGTAAATGGAAATGGTAATTTTACACAACAAATGGTAAGGACGAGTGGAACTATATGGTTTTCTATCTAAATTTGGGACCTTGGAGAAGAGAAACAATGGGAGGTTCATCGACAAAACAAGAGGCAAAAGAAACTGAAATTGTCAATAATACTTTTATGGTACAGCAAGACAGTTTTGCGATGCACATAATGGTTCTATTGTATATTATAACTGTGGCTTTCATCTTGAAATTTATTTGGTCATTGTGGAAAACGCACCGAAGAGCATTGAAAAGGGACAGCAACCGAACCATTGTAGCGAAGCAGACAACAGGAACTCTGACTGTGTAAAAATAATTGTAAGTAGTTATGCATTCTATTCTTATGAACGAATTTTATAAATGTCAATAACGTGGGAAGATGTTGAAGATAAGTTACGATTAATTGTGGAAGAAGTTAATAAACAGGGAAAAAGGGTTTTGAAAAAGGAAATTCTTAAAAATCCTGATATACATATTGAAGTAATTAATAGTATAGTAGGTCTTTATAATAATTTTGCTAAGTTAATAGCCAAAAATTGGAAAAATTTAAGTTTAGTACAACAGGAGAGTTGTAAAAATTATTGAGATAGGATTAGAGATAAAACTGCTAGGACATTTCAAGCGTTAAATTGTATTGTTAAAATACCTACCTCTATATTTGAGGAAATTCACACTATTCTATTACAAACAATAAGCAATCATTTGAAAATGGCGACAAGTATGAATGATTTTTTTAATTTTGCGAGTAAAGTTTTACCGACCGAATTTAACGGCGAAGCAAGCAAATTACAATCAAACTTGGTAAAGTAAGACAAAATGGAAAAGATGTAACACAGTATGCAACGGAGATAGAAAAATTAGCGGAGAGACTACAGGCAGCATACGTATCGGAAGGGATGCCCGAACGACTAGCCGAAAAATATACAAAGGAAGCAACGATTAAGGCAGTAACTACGAATGCCACAACGGATGCAACCAAAACAATAATTGCAGCGGGAAGTTTTGAAACTACGCAAGAGGTACTATCAAAATTGGTTTCAGTAGAAGGTATAGTAGGACAACATCAAGTTTTACACATGAAGGATAACAGGAATTTCTTCAGGAAGTTAAACTTTGACTTTAGGAATAATCATCGGAGAGGAAACAACAAAGGATTTTATGACGGTAATCATTCAGGAAGGACATTTCGACAGTATAATCAAGGAAACAACTATGGGAGATACGAAAATTTTAATACAGATAGGAAATACAATAATAATGGAAATCACAGTAATCGAGTCAACAATACTGTGAGAATACGCAAGATAGAAGAGAAAATTGAAGAAATGAGTAGACAAATAGCACAATTGAAGAATGAAAACCACGAATTAAGGATGAAAAATATGGAACTAAAGGAAAAAACAGAATTTTTGGAAGGAAACATGATACAGACTCAGAAAAATTTTAGAGAGAAGAATTTGGTAATATATGGTATAGAAGAAGAAAACGAAGAAGATGAGGAACAACTAGAAAACAAATTAGAAGATGTAATGAACAAGATTAATAACACAGTAGATGTTAAAACAGATATTTTGAAATGTAAAAGATTAGGAAACAAAACCAGTAACAACAATATGTTGAAATCTTTATTGTGAATAAGCCTTAAGCGCGCTCAATTCCTTCATCCATGACAGTTGTAAAAATGTCAGTTGGTGAATAAGTACTGTAATAAATGGGTCAAGGTGTAGTTTTTGTAAGAGTGGATTATATATAATAAAGCATATATTAAAACAAAACATATTGTTTTAATAAATAACAAAAGGTTATGGGCCCAGAGAAGATAATGGGATAACATTTTCTCGAAGAAGTTAATTTTAAAGTTTTTAAGTTTGAGGTTACGTGTGAGCACGTGGTAAAGAAACTGAACCGGGAATATACCTATAAGAAGAAAATGTCAGGAATTGGAAAAGGTTACCTTATCGAACCGTTAAATGGTTTGAATTATCATAATTGGAAATTTCGGATGGAACTAATATTAGCAGAGAATAACGTGAATGATTGTGTGCTAGCCGCTATTGATCCGACAAAAGAAAGCGAGGTGAAAAAAGACAATAAAGCTAAATGTCTGATTGTCCAATGTGTTGAGGATTCACAAATTGAGAGCTTACGAAATTGTAAAAATGCTTTGGAAATGTGGAAGGTCTTGAAAGATAAGTACGAAAAAAGGGGATTACCTGGACAATTGTTCTTGAAGAAAAAGTTATTATCTATGAAGCTAAAAGAAAGTGATAATCTTGTAACATTTATAGAAGAATTTGAAAAAATATTAAGACAGTTAAAAGATGCTGGAGTAGAAGTAAAAGAAGATGATATTATATGCAATTTGTTACTAAGTTTGCCACCATCGTTCGAAACCGTGGTTACTGTATCAGAAAATATACCAGAGCTTAAATATGAAACTGTAAAATCGAAATTGTTAGCTGAAAATGATAAAAGACAACTGAATACCGTAAACTCAAATAGTAGTGTATCAAATGTGAATGTAACGGCATTTGTAAGTCAAGGTCCATGCTTCTCATGTGGGCAAAATGGTCACTACAAAAGAGAATGCCCCACATATAGGAACAAACAATTTAACAACCAGAATCTGGAGAAACGAACATTTCAAAATAGAGGAAGAGGATTTTACAGAAATAGAAGTTTTCAAAAAGGAAGAGGATTTCAAAGAGGTTTTAGAGGTCAAACAGGCCATTACAACAATCCCAGAAACAATTTAGTACAACAAGAACAAGTAGAAGATAACACATTGTTAGAATATGAGAAAAATGAAAATAAAATATGTTTTATGACAGATATGAAAGGTAACGATAAAGATAAGGGTTCTAGTAAAGAATATTTAACTTTTTTTGTAGATTCAGGTTGTACTGACCATATGATTAGCGATAAACAATATTTTTCTGAATTAATAATGTTGGACAATCCTATAAAGATTGCAATAGCAAAAAATGAATCTTATTTAAATGCTGTAGGTATAGGAAACATAGTAGTTTTAAGTGGTAATGATAAAATTGAATGCAATATAAAAAATGTATTCTTTGTTCCCATGTTAAGGAAAAATTTATTATCTGTCAAAAAATTAGAGTCAGCAAAAATTTCTGTTACATTTGAGGATGCAAAGGTAAAGTTATTAGACAAAAATCATAGATTGATAAGTCAGGGTATCATTAAAGCCATGAGTGTAGAGACTAATTGTATATAATGAAGGCTTAAAGTTAAATTGTGACAATTTTTTAATGGGGTGTTCAATAAAATGTTGTGTAGACACTGAAATATTTTTTTTTCTAAATTACAAATGTTTAAAGATATTCATTTTTCTGCGACCAGATGAATTTTTATTTGTTAATGTTGTTCTTGTTTGTTTTAATTCTTTACGATTTGCTAGTTTGAGAAGCTTTACCCTGACTAACTGGTTTAATATTTCGTGTCGATGTTCACCACAAATTGAATTTCCAATTTCCAACCAACTGCTGATATTTTTTTTTGCGGATTTCTTCAAGGATCTTGTATTTTATAGTTGTAGTATGTGATCGATCTTTGAAAAAGGTTTCTATTATCCTTAGAGATCTTCTTATCGTATTGGTGAAATTAACACTTGGTATTTTCAAATATGAGATACTATGTGAAATTCGAAAATCTCTTTGTAAAAGATATATTCCTCTATCACCACCAACAACTTCTTCTTTGTTATGGAGTAGAGTTTTTTGACAATTACCGCGATTATATTTCCTTATCATGTTTTGCACTAAATAACCTGGAAAATATGTGACAAAATTACTTTCTAGTGTCTTTTGAGTCATACATTTCAGAATCATTTGAAATTTCTTCACTTTTCGTCAATGTATTTTCAGAGTCAAAAGGAGAAGAAATGTCATTAATATCGATGATTTCCTCTTCAACCTCGTTAGATTCAATTCTCCCATAATCAGCTTGATCTATTACGCATAAAGCACGGTCATCATCATCCAAACAATTGGATTTTTCGGAATACTTTTCCAAATATCCAGTCGTAACAGATTGTAAGCCAAATCGGAAATGCCATGCTGATTGATTTGGATCATATTCCCTTTGTTGCCTTATTTTGGAGAAAAGATTTTCAATAGGATCTTGATTCAAGCGACTCGTTATTAAATAAGGAAATTCCAGATTTTTTTCGTTCCACAACTGTAAAATTCCTTTTATTGTTTGCACCAGGCCATCAAAGCAAAATGTGGTATTCTTTTCAAATTACCACGACTCGATGAATGCAATAGAATCCTTGAGGGTCTGGTGGGCTGTCGTATTCATTTCAGATAACAGTCTTCTTAAATAATCTCCTTTGAAATGTCCTTGAGAATTACGGCAATCGAAAATATCATTGATTTTTAAAACAAATTGGGCAGTTTCTGTAGCAGTTTCAGATTTAAGTTCACCAGTAGAAATTACGGTCATCATAGCCGTGTAAACTTTTCTGCTAAATATTTGGGTCGCTAACTTGACATTCATTTTGTCAAAAGAGTTTGGGTTTATATGCTTCTCAGTGATCTTCAACAGTGTATGTGAGAGAGTGTTTCTTGAATCAATATCGTAGGTCTGTTTAATATCCCTCCAAGAGATATATTTGTCGCCGACTTTGATATCTCTTTTCATCAAGGAATTTCTAACATTTTTTATTAGATGAGGAGCATCATAAAGGGCAACTATTTTCCTTCCACTGAAGACGAAATAGGGCTCATTTTTTGTGACACCAAACATATTAAATACAAATCTATTATTCGACCCTTGGTCACAAACAACTACATTAGTGGTTAGTCCCAATTTTGCTACTTCCACCAAACATCTTTCAAGACATAGTTTCAGTTGTTTTACCGGTATTGGCCCAGATGATAGGTAGTAAGCGAAAGGCATAGACCAGTTACGGAATATACCTCTACCCATAAACACGAGGGCGTGCGAAGCCTTTTTTTTAAATCTGCCCCCTTCTTCAGCGTAGTCCCGAAAACCCTCCAATATGTTCAGTTTTTGGTCGTAACCCAAACGTTTTTTAAGAGACATTTCATCCATGAGCACAACACATTCTTTTTTGAATGTTTCCATAAGATCTATCTTTTGTCTCAATTTTTTTAAAAAGACTCTTTTGAATCCTGTTTTCAGATTGATTACTCGAATCCATCTCTTCAAAGTATTAACAGCTGGCAAATTCATTTTTAGTTTATGTTTCAATGATTTCTCGACCTTGAAATACTATCAACAATAATAAACTTATGATGTTTATCAAAAAATTGTAACGAATGTGAAGGTGAATATTCTTGAGAGTGGTGGTGAATCATGTGATGATCTCGAAAAAGACAGTATTGGGGAAAAAAACATTTTTATTAAATTGTGTATATTATATTTTTCAATGTTAACAACGGTTATCAATCTGAGTAAGGTCAGGCAAGCAAATAGATATCACATTTCTATTTAACATAAACAAAGCGTTCACACGCGGAAGGTCGAATCGAGAGGTAATTGACATGAATGTTTCCTATAAAACTAAGTGTATCTAACCCATGATTAATTCATTTATTATTATTTTGAATATGTTAAATGGTAGATGATATTGTAATTTGTGTTAATTTTAAATATACGAAACCCAGTGATTTTTTATAAGTGATGTTGTTTATTCAACCCCCCAAGAACGGTTACTAGGTAAGTGTTTTCCTCAAAGATATAATGGCTTTATGGTAAACGTAATTTATACAAGGGGCACTTACCGAGTAACCACCACATGGCGATCCTGCGAACACATGGTAATGGTAAAATGGTAATGTAAAAATTGATAGTAAAATGGTAATCGCCACCACATGGCGATCCTGCAAAGTAAATGGTAAAATTGAATCTGCGAACTAATGGTAGATTGGTAATTGTAAAATGGTAATGGTAATAGTATAATGGTAATCGATCCTGCGAACGAAATGGTTATGGTAAAATTAATGGTAGAATGGTAAATGATCCTGCAAATTAAATGGTAAATGGAAATGGTAATTTTACACAACAAATGGTAAGGACGAGTGGAACTATATGGTTTTCTATCTAAATTTGGGACCTTGGAGAAGAGAAACAATGGGAGGTTCATCGACAAAACAAGAGGCAAAAGAAACTGAAATTGTCAATAATACTTTTATGGTACAGCAAGACAGTTTTGCGATGCACATAATGGTTCTATTGTATATTATAACTGTGGCTTTCATCTTGAAATTTATTTGGTCATTGTGGAAAACGCACCGAAGAGCATTGAAAAGGGACAGCAACCGAACCATTGTAGCGAAGCAGACAACAGGAACTCTGACTGTGTAAAAATAATTGTAAGTAGTTATGCATTCTATTCTTATGAACGAATTTTATAAATGTCAATAACGTGGGAAGATGTTGAAGATAAGTTACGATTAATTGTGGAAGAAGTTAATAAACAGGGAAAAAGGGTTTTGAAAAAGGAAATTCTTAAAAATCCTGATATACATATTGAAGTAATTAATAGTATAGTAGGTCTTTATAATAATTTTGCTAAGTTAATAGCCAAAAATTGGAAAAATTTAAGTTTAGTACAACAGGAGAGTTGTAAAAATTATTGAGATAGGATTAGAGATAAAACTGCTAGGACATTTCAAGCGTTAAATTGTATTGTTAAAATACCTACCTCTATATTTGAGGAAATTCACACTATTCTATTACAAACAATAAGCAATCATTTGAAAATGGCGACAAGTATGAATGATTTTTTTAATTTTGCGAGTAAAGTTTTACCGACCGAATTTAACGGCGAAGCAAGCAAATTACAATCAAACTTGGTAAAGTAAGACAAAATGGAAAAGATGTAACACAGTATGCAACGGAGATAGAAAAATTAGCGGAGAGACTACAGGCAGCATACGTATCGGAAGGGATGCCCGAACGACTAGCCGAAAAATATACAAAGGAAGCAACGATTAAGGCAGTAACTACGAATGCCACAACGGATGCAACCAAAACAATAATTGCAGCGGGAAGTTTTGAAACTACGCAAGAGGTACTATCAAAATTGGTTTCAGTAGAAGGTATAGTAGGACAACATCAAGTTTTACACATGAAGGATAACAGGAATTTCTTCAGGAAGTTAAACTTTGACTTTAGGAATAATCATCGGAGAGGAAACAACAAAGGATTTTATGACGGTAATCATTCAGGAAGGACATTTCGACAGTATAATCAAGGAAACAACTATGGGAGATACGAAAATTTTAATACAGATAGGAAATACAATAATAATGGAAATCACAGTAATCGAGTCAACAATACTGTGAGAATACGCAAGATAGAAGAGAAAATTGAAGAAATGAGTAGACAAATAGCACAATTGAAGAATGAAAACCACGAATTAAGGATGAAAAATATGGAACTAAAGGAAAAAACAGAATTTTTGGAAGGAAACATGATACAGACTCAGAAAAATTTTAGAGAGAAGAATTTGGTAATATATGGTATAGAAGAAGAAAACGAAGAAGATGAGGAACAACTAGAAAACAAATTAGAAGATGTAATGAACAAGATTAATAACACAGTAGATGTTAAAACAGATATTTTGAAATGTAAAAGATTAGGAAACAAAACCAGTAACAACAATATGTTGAAATCTTTATTGTGAATAAGCCTTAAGCGCGCTCAATTCCTTCATCCATGACAGTTGTAAAAATGTCAGTTGGTGAATAAGTACTGTAATAAATGGGTCAAGGTGTAGTTTTTGTAAGAGTGGATTATATATAATAAAGCATATATTAAAACAAAACATATTGTTTTAATAAATAACAAAAGGTTATGGGCCCAGAGAAGATAATGGGATAACATTTTCTCGAAGAAGTTAATTTTAAAGTTTTTAAGTTTGAGGTTACGTGTGAGCACGTGGTAAAGAAACTGAACCGGGAATATACCTATAAGAAGAAAATGTCAGGAATTGGAAAAGGTTACCTTATCGAACCGTTAAATGGTTTGAATTATCATAATTGGAAATTTCGGATGGAACTAATATTAGCAGAGAATAACGTGAATGATTGTGTGCTAGCCGCTATTGATCCGACAAAAGAAAGCGAGGTGAAAAAAGACAATAAAGCTAAATGTCTGATTGTCCAATGTGTTGAGGATTCACAAATTGAGAGCTTACGAAATTGTAAAAATGCTTTGGAAATGTGGAAGGTCTTGAAAGATAAGTACGAAAAAAGGGGATTACCTGGACAATTGTTCTTGAAGAAAAAGTTATTATCTATGAAGCTAAAAGAAAGTGATAATCTTGTAACATTTATAGAAGAATTTGAAAAAATATTAAGACAGTTAAAAGATGCTGGAGTAGAAGTAAAAGAAGATGATATTATATGCAATTTGTTACTAAGTTTGCCACCATCGTTCGAAACCGTGGTTACTGTATCAGAAAATATACCAGAGCTTAAATATGAAACTGTAAAATCGAAATTGTTAGCTGAAAATGATAAAAGACAACTGAATACCGTAAACTCAAATAGTAGTGTATCAAATGTGAATGTAACGGCATTTGTAAGTCAAGGTCCATGCTTCTCATGTGGGCAAAATGGTCACTACAAAAGAGAATGCCCCACATATAGGAACAAACAATTTAACAACCAGAATCTGGAGAAACGAACATTTCAAAATAGAGGAAGAGGATTTTACAGAAATAGAAGTTTTCAAAAAGGAAGAGGATTTCAAAGAGGTTTTAGAGGTCAAACAGGCCATTACAACAATCCCAGAAACAATTTAGTACAACAAGAACAAGTAGAAGATAACACATTGTTAGAATATGAGAAAAATGAAAATAAAATATGTTTTATGACAGATATGAAAGGTAACGATAAAGATAAGGGTTCTAGTAAAGAATATTTAACTTTTTTTGTAGATTCAGGTTGTACTGACCATATGATTAGCGATAAACAATATTTTTCTGAATTAATAATGTTGGACAATCCTATAAAGATTGCAATAGCAAAAAATGAATCTTATTTAAATGCTGTAGGTATAGGAAACATAGTAGTTTTAAGTGGTAATGATAAAATTGAATGCAATATAAAAAATGTATTCTTTGTTCCCATGTTAAGGAAAAATTTATTATCTGTCAAAAAATTAGAGTCAGCAAAAATTTCTGTTACATTTGAGGATGCAAAGGTAAAGTTATTAGACAAAAATCATAGATTGATAAGTCAGGGTATCATTAAAGCCATGAGTGTAGAGACTAATTGTATATAATGAAGGCTTAAAGTTAAATTGTGACAATTTTTTAATGGGGTGTTCAATAAAATGTTGTGTAGACACTGAAATATTTTTTTTTCTAAATTACAAATGTTTAAAGATATTCATTTTTCTGCGACCAGATGAATTTTTATTTGTTAATGTTGTTCTTGTTTGTTTTAATTCTTTACGATTTGCTAGTTTGAGAAGCTTTACCCTGACTAACTGGTTTAATATTTCGTGTCGATGTTCACCACAAATTGAATTTCCAATTTCCAACCAACTGCTGATATTTTTTTTTGCGGATTTCTTCAAGGATCTTGTATTTTATAGTTGTAGTATGTGATCGATCTTTGAAAAAGGTTTCTATTATCCTTAGAGATCTTCTTATCGTATTGGTGAAATTAACACTTGGTATTTTCAAATATGAGATACTATGTGAAATTCGAAAATCTCTTTGTAAAAGATATATTCCTCTATCACCACCAACAACTTCTTCTTTGTTATGGAGTAGAGTTTTTTGACAATTACCGCGATTATATTTCCTTATCATGTTTTGCACTAAATAACCTGGAAAATATGTGACAAAATTACTTTCTAGTGTCTTTTGAGTCATACATTTCAGAATCATTTGAAATTTCTTCACTTTTCGTCAATGTATTTTCAGAGTCAAAAGGAGAAGAAATGTCATTAATATCGATGATTTCCTCTTCAACCTCGTTAGATTCAATTCTCCCATAATCAGCTTGATCTATTACGCATAAAGCACGGTCATCATCATCCAAACAATTGGATTTTTCGGAATACTTTTCCAAATATCCAGTCGTAACAGATTGTAAGCCAAATCGGAAATGCCATGCTGATTGATTTGGATCATATTCCCTTTGTTGCCTTATTTTGGAGAAAAGATTTTCAATAGGATCTTGATTCAAGCGACTCGTTATTAAATAAGGAAATTCCAGATTTTTTTCGTTCCACAACTGTAAAATTCCTTTTATTGTTTGCACCAGGCCATCAAAGCAAAATGTGGTATTCTTTTCAAATTACCACGACTCGATGAATGCAATAGAATCCTTGAGGGTCTGGTGGGCTGTCGTATTCATTTCAGATAACAGTCTTCTTAAATAATCTCCTTTGAAATGTCCTTGAGAATTACGGCAATCGAAAATATCATTGATTTTTAAAACAAATTGGGCAGTTTCTGTAGCAGTTTCAGATTTAAGTTCACCAGTAGAAATTACGGTCATCATAGCCGTGTAAACTTTTCTGCTAAATATTTGGGTCGCTAACTTGACATTCATTTTGTCAAAAGAGTTTGGGTTTATATGCTTCTCAGTGATCTTCAACAGTGTATGTGAGAGAGTGTTTCTTGAATCAATATCGTAGGTCTGTTTAATATCCCTCCAAGAGATATATTTGTCGCCGACTTTGATATCTCTTTTCATCAAGGAATTTCTAACATTTTTTATTAGATGAGGAGCATCATAAAGGGCAACTATTTTCCTTCCACTGAAGACGAAATAGGGCTCATTTTTTGTGACACCAAACATATTAAATACAAATCTATTATTCGACCCTTGGTCACAAACAACTACATTAGTGGTTAGTCCCAATTTTGCTACTTCCACCAAACATCTTTCAAGACATAGTTTCAGTTGTTTTACCGGTATTGGCCCAGATGATAGGTAGTAAGCGAAAGGCATAGACCAGTTACGGAATATACCTCTACCCATAAACACGAGGGCGTGCGAAGCCTTTTTTTTAAATCTGCCCCCTTCTTCAGCGTAGTCCCGAAAACCCTCCAATATGTTCAGTTTTTGGTCGTAACCCAAACGTTTTTTAAGAGACATTTCATCCATGAGCACAACACATTCTTTTTTGAATGTTTCCATAAGATCTATCTTTTGTCTCAATTTTTTTAAAAAGACTCTTTTGAATCCTGTTTTCAGATTGATTACTCGAATCCATCTCTTCAAAGTATTAACAGCTGGCAAATTCATTTTTAGTTTATGTTTCAATGATTTCTCGACCTTGAAATACTATCAACAATAATAAACTTATGATGTTTATCAAAAAATTGTAACGAATGTGAAGGTGAATATTCTTGAGAGTGGTGGTGAATCATGTGATGATCTCGAAAAAGACAGTATTGGGGAAAAAAACATTTTTATTAAATTGTGTATATTATATTTTTCAATGTTAACAACGGTTATCAATCTGAGTAAGGTCAGGCAAGCAAATAGATATCACATTTCTATTTAACATAAACAAAGCGTTCACACGCGGAAGGTCGAATCGAGAGGTAATTGACATGAATGTTTCCTATAAAACTAAGTGTATCTAACCCATGATTAATTCATTTATTATTATTTTGAATATGTTAAATGGTAGATGATATTGTAATTTGTGTTAATTTTAAATATACGAAACCCAGTGATTTTTTATAAGTGATGTTGTTTATTCAACCCCCCAAGAACGGTTACTAGGTAAGTGTTTTCCTCAAAGATATAATGGCTTTATGGTAAACGTAATTTATACAAGGGGCACTTACCGAGTAACCACCACATGGCGATCCTGCGAACACATGGTAATGGTAAAATGGTAATGTAAAAATTGATAGTAAAATGGTAATCGCCACCACATGGCGATCCTGCAAAGTAAATGGTAAAATTGAATCTGCGAACTAATGGTAGATTGGTAATTGTAAAATGGTAATGGTAATAGTATAATGGTAATCGATCCTGCGAACGAAATGGTTATGGTAAAATTAATGGTAGAATGGTAAATGATCCTGCAAATTAAATGGTAAATGGAAATGGTAATTTTACACAACAAATGGTAAGGACGAGTGGAACTATATGGTTTTCTATCTAAATTTGGGACCTTGGAGAAGAGAAACAATGGGAGGTTCATCGACAAAACAAGAGGCAAAAGAAACTGAAATTGTCAATAATACTTTTATGGTACAGCAAGACAGTTTTGCGATGCACATAATGGTTCTATTGTATATTATAACTGTGGCTTTCATCTTGAAATTTATTTGGTCATTGTGGAAAACGCACCGAAGAGCATTGAAAAGGGACAGCAACCGAACCATTGTAGCGAAGCAGACAACAGGAACTCTGACTGTGTAAAAATAATTGTAAGTAGTTATGCATTCTATTCTTATGAACGAATTTTATAAATGTCAATAACGTGGGAAGATGTTGAAGATAAGTTACGATTAATTGTGGAAGAAGTTAATAAACAGGGAAAAAGGGTTTTGAAAAAGGAAATTCTTAAAAATCCTGATATACATATTGAAGTAATTAATAGTATAGTAGGTCTTTATAATAATTTTGCTAAGTTAATAGCCAAAAATTGGAAAAATTTAAGTTTAGTACAACAGGAGAGTTGTAAAAATTATTGAGATAGGATTAGAGATAAAACTGCTAGGACATTTCAAGCGTTAAATTGTATTGTTAAAATACCTACCTCTATATTTGAGGAAATTCACACTATTCTATTACAAACAATAAGCAATCATTTGAAAATGGCGACAAGTATGAATGATTTTTTTAATTTTGCGAGTAAAGTTTTACCGACCGAATTTAACGGCGAAGCAAGCAAATTACAATCAAACTTGGTAAAGTAAGACAAAATGGAAAAGATGTAACACAGTATGCAACGGAGATAGAAAAATTAGCGGAGAGACTACAGGCAGCATACGTATCGGAAGGGATGCCCGAACGACTAGCCGAAAAATATACAAAGGAAGCAACGATTAAGGCAGTAACTACGAATGCCACAACGGATGCAACCAAAACAATAATTGCAGCGGGAAGTTTTGAAACTACGCAAGAGGTACTATCAAAATTGGTTTCAGTAGAAGGTATAGTAGGACAACATCAAGTTTTACACATGAAGGATAACAGGAATTTCTTCAGGAAGTTAAACTTTGACTTTAGGAATAATCATCGGAGAGGAAACAACAAAGGATTTTATGACGGTAATCATTCAGGAAGGACATTTCGACAGTATAATCAAGGAAACAACTATGGGAGATACGAAAATTTTAATACAGATAGGAAATACAATAATAATGGAAATCACAGTAATCGAGTCAACAATACTGTGAGAATACGCAAGATAGAAGAGAAAATTGAAGAAATGAGTAGACAAATAGCACAATTGAAGAATGAAAACCACGAATTAAGGATGAAAAATATGGAACTAAAGGAAAAAACAGAATTTTTGGAAGGAAACATGATACAGACTCAGAAAAATTTTAGAGAGAAGAATTTGGTAATATATGGTATAGAAGAAGAAAACGAAGAAGATGAGGAACAACTAGAAAACAAATTAGAAGATGTAATGAACAAGATTAATAACACAGTAGATGTTAAAACAGATATTTTGAAATGTAAAAGATTAGGAAACAAAACCAGTAACAACAATATGTTGAAATCTTTATTGTGAATAAGCCTTAAGCGCGCTCAATTCCTTCATCCATGACAGTTGTAAAAATGTCAGTTGGTGAATAAGTACTGTAATAAATGGGTCAAGGTGTAGTTTTTGTAAGAGTGGATTATATATAATAAAGCATATATTAAAACAAAACATATTGTTTTAATAAATAACAAAAGGTTATGGGCCCAGAGAAGATAATGGGATAACATTTTCTCGAAGAAGTTAATTTTAAAGTTTTTAAGTTTGAGGTTACGTGTGAGCACGTGGTAAAGAAACTGAACCGGGAATATACCTATAAGAAGAAAATGTCAGGAATTGGAAAAGGTTACCTTATCGAACCGTTAAATGGTTTGAATTATCATAATTGGAAATTTCGGATGGAACTAATATTAGCAGAGAATAACGTGAATGATTGTGTGCTAGCCGCTATTGATCCGACAAAAGAAAGCGAGGTGAAAAAAGACAATAAAGCTAAATGTCTGATTGTCCAATGTGTTGAGGATTCACAAATTGAGAGCTTACGAAATTGTAAAAATGCTTTGGAAATGTGGAAGGTCTTGAAAGATAAGTACGAAAAAAGGGGATTACCTGGACAATTGTTCTTGAAGAAAAAGTTATTATCTATGAAGCTAAAAGAAAGTGATAATCTTGTAACATTTATAGAAGAATTTGAAAAAATATTAAGACAGTTAAAAGATGCTGGAGTAGAAGTAAAAGAAGATGATATTATATGCAATTTGTTACTAAGTTTGCCACCATCGTTCGAAACCGTGGTTACTGTATCAGAAAATATACCAGAGCTTAAATATGAAACTGTAAAATCGAAATTGTTAGCTGAAAATGATAAAAGACAACTGAATACCGTAAACTCAAATAGTAGTGTATCAAATGTGAATGTAACGGCATTTGTAAGTCAAGGTCCATGCTTCTCATGTGGGCAAAATGGTCACTACAAAAGAGAATGCCCCACATATAGGAACAAACAATTTAACAACCAGAATCTGGAGAAACGAACATTTCAAAATAGAGGAAGAGGATTTTACAGAAATAGAAGTTTTCAAAAAGGAAGAGGATTTCAAAGAGGTTTTAGAGGTCAAACAGGCCATTACAACAATCCCAGAAACAATTTAGTACAACAAGAACAAGTAGAAGATAACACATTGTTAGAATATGAGAAAAATGAAAATAAAATATGTTTTATGACAGATATGAAAGGTAACGATAAAGATAAGGGTTCTAGTAAAGAATATTTAACTTTTTTTGTAGATTCAGGTTGTACTGACCATATGATTAGCGATAAACAATATTTTTCTGAATTAATAATGTTGGACAATCCTATAAAGATTGCAATAGCAAAAAATGAATCTTATTTAAATGCTGTAGGTATAGGAAACATAGTAGTTTTAAGTGGTAATGATAAAATTGAATGCAATATAAAAAATGTATTCTTTGTTCCCATGTTAAGGAAAAATTTATTATCTGTCAAAAAATTAGAGTCAGCAAAAATTTCTGTTACATTTGAGGATGCAAAGGTAAAGTTATTAGACAAAAATCATAGATTGATAAGTCAGGGTATCAGGAAAAATTTATATGAAATATCTTTTAAATTGAAAAAGCCATCTGAGTGTCTAAATGTTGAAAGTAATAATGATTTTATAAAATGGCACAAGCGTTACGCTCATGTAGGGTTTACAGGGTTAAAACAAATTGTTAAAAAGGAAATGGTTATAGGAATAAAGAAAGAAGTAATAAATAGAAATGTAGAATTTTGTGAGCCTTGTGTTGCAGGTAAAATTACTCGTTTTCCATTTGGTATTCGTACAAAAAGCACAAGGTTATTGGAGATAATACATACAGATGTGTGTGGACCTATTACCCCTTTAACATATGATGGGTATAAATATTTCATAACTTTTATTGATGACTTTTCAAATTTTTCTGTTGTATACTTAATTAAAAACAAAAGTGAAGTTTTTCAGAAATTAAAGGAGTATGTACAAATGGTTGAAAATAAATTTAACAGTAAGATATCAAAAATCCGATCTGACAATGGTGGTGAGTATAGTTCAGACAACATCACTGATTTTTGCAGAAACAAGGGAATAATATTAGACTATACTTGTCCTTATACACCAGAACAAAATGGAAAGGCCGAGCGGAAAAACCGATGTTTAGTAGAAAGGGCTAGGGCAATATTAGTGAACTCAGGTATGTCCAGAGAATTTTGGGGTGAAGCAATTTTGACATGTAATTATGTCATGAATAGGGGTATGTCAACAAATTTAGGAAACGTAACTCCTTCAGAGTTGTGGTATAAGTGTAAACCAAATGTTGAAAATCTTAGAATTTTTGGTTGCAATGCTTATAAACATATACCCAAAGAAAACCGCAGCAAGTTTGATGCTAAGACGGAAAAGTGTGTAATGTTAGGATATTCTCCAACAGGATATAGGTTGTGGAATATTGAAAAACAAAAATTAATCATTGGAAGGGATGTACAATTTGATGAGGAAAACTTTTATTTTAAAACAAATGGTGTAAGTGTAAATAATGAACCTAGAGAACTATCTATAGATAGGTTAGAATTGGATGTAAAGGATAATGATAATGAGGAAAATGAATTAAACAGGGATATTGAAACAAGAGACATAAATGAAAATGCTAAGGAATTGGATAACATAAGAAATAAAAGAGAAACAAAAATCCCAAGCAAATATGATGATTATGAACTATATATGGCTTTTAATGCCTGTAATTACATAGAAAATGTGCCAAATTGTTATAAAGACTTAGAAAATAGAAAAGACAAGGAGAAGTGGTTAGGAGCGGTTAGTAGAGAATTAGAATCAATACATGAAAATGAAACATGGGAAGAGGTAGAAAAACCAATAGGTTGTCAGGTTCTAGACACAAAATGGGTATTTTCATACAAAATGTTAGAAGATAGAGAGGAAGATAAATATAAGGCTCGATTAGTAGTTAGGGGGTTTGTACAAGAAAGAGAGAATTATTTTGATGAAATATATTCACCTGTAGCTAAGTTAGTAACTATTAGAAGTTTACTCTTAATAGGTAATCAAAATAAATACTACTTTCAACAGTTAGATGTGAAGTCAGCTTTCTTAAATGGTAAGTTGACAAATGACATATATATTTTTTACCCAGAGGGAATTGTGAATAATAATAATAAGGTTCTGAAATTAAAAAAATCATTATATGGATTACGCCAATCATCAATATGCTGGAATTCAGAAATCAACTCTTTTTTATTAAAAATAGGTTTTGAAAGATCGGAAAATGACTATTGCCTTTATATATTGCGTAATACAAATGAATATATTTATTTAATAGTATATGTAGATGATATAATCATAGCAGGTCCAAACTTATCAGATGTGAATGAAATAAAAAGGAGATTAATGAATAGGTTTGTAATGAAGGATAAGGGTCATATTAAAAATTTTTTGGGTTTAAGGATTAATTATGATCGTGATAAAGGTATTCTGAGGATTGACCAATCGAGATACACAAATGGGATACTTAACCGGTTTGGAATGACTGATTGCAAGGGTTCAGCTTTACCTATAGACCCTAAGCTTAATATATCATTATGTAACGATTCAAAAATGTTAACTAAGAAACCTATAAGAGAACTCGTGGGTTGCCTCATGTATCTGATGCTAGGCAGTAGGCCTGATATATGTTTCAGCGTAAATTACTTTAGTAGGTTTCAGGATAAATCATCTGATGAAGTTTGGAACCATTTAAAAAGAGTTTTGAGATACTTAAAACTAACAGTCAATGTTGGCTTAGAATATGTTAGGAATAACGAAAATAATTTTTGTTGTTATGTAGACGCTGATTGGGGAGGTGATACACATGATCGCAAATCTGTATCAGGTTTTGTATTTAAACTTTTTAATAACACTTTAATGTGGGTTACAAGAAAGCAGACTTGTGTGTCATTATCCACCACAGAAGCAGAATTAGTTGCATTATGTGATGCTGTACGTGATGGTCTGTGGTTGCGAAAATTAATTTCAGATCTAGGTGTCAGTTTTAATAATGTTACATTTTTCGAAGATAACCAAGGTTGCCTGTCGTTGATAAAAAACCCGTCTAATAATAAGAGGGTAAAACATATTGACCTAAAATTTCATTTTATTTGTGAATATTATAATAGCGGAATTATTCATTTGAAATATATACCTTCGGATAACCAACAGGCTGATATTCTTACCAAAGGTCTACATAATGTTTTATTTGTTAAATTTAAGGATCTTTTGGGTCTGAAGGAATTTAGCGAGGAGGGGTGTTGAAATCTTTATTGTGAATAAGCCTTAAGCGCGCTCAATTCCTTCATCCACAGTTGTAAAAATGTCAGTTGGTGAATAAGTACTGTAATAAATGGATCAAGGTGTAGTTTTTGTAAGAGTGGATTATATATAATAAAGCATATATTAAAACAAAACATATTGTTTTAATTAATAACAAAACAATAGGCCAGTATTAATAAGGATGAAAGACGTTAATAAGAAAGTAGAATCTTTAGAAGGAACGAATGATTTAAAAGGAACAAAGATATATATTGATGAAGATTATCCAAAAGATATATTGGAACAGAGAAAACAGCTTATAAGATACATGAAACAGGCGAGAGAAAGTGGAGCTAAAGCTAAGATAATTGATAATACAGTAATGATTAATGACAAGGTGTTCAGTTTAAAAGAGCTAGAGGAAAGGAAGAATCAATTCGAAATACATACAGGAAATAAATCCACATATAAGGAAAATAACGAAACTAATCCGAAAATTTTGGATAAAATTTTCAGCGATAAAAGTTTTAATCAACTAAGAGGTAAATACATTGTCTAGTAAAAATATGAAATTTGATCGATTTGGAAGAATACGATTTTGAAATCCAGTATGTTAAAGGTATAGCGAACTACGCGGATAGCATATCGAGAATATCCATAGAAGAACTTAAGGATTTATATATAAATAATTCACATGTCTTGGCAATCACAAGAGCACAACGCGACAAGAAAACGCTCAAACAGAAAAGGATCTAAGTATTAACGAAGAAACAAAGGAAGTAAGAATACAAAAACCTTCAGTAATAAAAGTTTTAAATAATCTTGAGGCACATAAATTACCAATTTTACACTTTGAAAATAACCGTATCTCACTAAGGATGAGCATTCGGATCAAAAATAAATTGAAATTTAGTGAAGTCTTAATTACCGGAATACACAACTTCGACCTAGGACGAACGTTGGAAAAGCTTGAGTAGCTATCGGTAAAAAATGAAGTAAAAAGAATGAAAATATATACAAATGATGATATATTCAAAAAGTGCACAGTAGAAGAATTTATAGAAGAAGGAAATCAAAGGTTAAAAAATATTCAAGTATGTATATGCGAAGTACTAAAAACGGTACAGCAAAAAGAAGAGATCCAAAAGATTTTAGAAAGAT
This sequence comes from Galeruca laticollis, assembly GCA_963921935.1. Taxonomy (NCBI): domain Eukaryota; kingdom Metazoa; phylum Arthropoda; class Insecta; order Coleoptera; family Chrysomelidae; genus Galeruca; species Galeruca laticollis. The sequence goes on from OY998177.1 coordinate 70,222,458, forward strand.
ACCACAACGATCCAATGTTTGGAGGACATGTAGGAAATAATAGATTATTAAAGAAACTAAGAGCAAATTTTCAGGTGGAAAAACATGGAGACAGACGTAAGGAAGTATGTAAAGAATTGCCATAAATGCCAAATATATAAAGCAAAGCTTAATCATAAGGAAAAATTCGTCATCACAGATACATCTATAAAACCGTTTGATATTATTTACATAGACACAATAGGTCCGTTTGTAGAAAGTGACAACGGGAATCGTTATTGTATTACAATATTATGCGAATTAATTAAATACGCAGTTATGATACCGGTTCAGAACAAGGAAGCACACACAATAGCAAAAGCAATATTTGACAATTTTATACCGAATTACGAACTGATGAAGGAGATAAGAACAGATCAAGGGACGGAATATAAGAATGAAATAATGAAGAACTTATTGGAACTTTTAAAAACATAATTTTTCAACAGCATACCATCACGAGGCCATAGGCAGTTGTGAAAGATTACATAGAACATTAATGAGTATATAAGAAACTTTATCAAAGATTCTAGGGATAACTGGTGCGAGTTTGTAAAAATTTTTGCATATTGCTATAATACAACACCAAACACGTATCACGGATACACTCCTTTTGAGTTATTATACGGGAGAAAACCCAATTTACTAGAATTCTTAAATGTAGAAATTGAACCGTGTTACAATCTTGAAAGATATGATAAATAATTAAAATATAAGTTACAATACGCAAATGAAAGAGCCAAACAGTTTTTAATAAAAAACAAAATAATTAGAGTCAATAATAGTGAAAAGGAATCTTCACCTGTAAACTTTAGATTAGGGGAATTAGTTATTTTAAAAAATGAAGGGAGAAATAAGTTCGATCCACATTATTTAGGTCCGTTTAAAATAACGGGAATAAAAGGCGTAAATTGTGAGATTACATCTCAGGACAATAAACTAGACAGTTCATAAGAAGAATCGTATGTATAAATACAACAGCCGAAAACAATTGTAAACAAGTGAAGAGTGTTTATAAACGAACAAGTAGTGTTTAGTAAACAAAAACAATCAACAAAAACTGTTATAGATATAGGTAGTATCGAAAAATTAAGACGATAATTTTTCTCTTCCAAGAGGGGATGTGATGATCTCGAAAAAGATAGTATTGGGGAAAAAGGGACATTTTTATTAAATTGTGTATATTATATTTTTCAATGTTAACAACGGTTATCGATCTGAGTAAGGTCAGACAAGCAAATAGATATCACGTTTCTATTTAACGTAAACAAAGCGTTCACACGCGGAAGGTCGAATCGAGAGGTAATTGACATGAATGTTACCTATAAAACTAAGTGTAACTAACCCATGATTCATTCATTTATTATTATTTTGAATATGTTAAATGGTAGATGATATTATATTTTGTGTTAATTTTAAATATACGAAACCCAGTGATTTTTTACAAGTGATGTTGTTTATTCAACCCCCGAAGAAGGGTTACTAGGTAAGTGTTTTCCTCAAAGATTTAATGGCTTTATGGTAAACGTAATTTATACGAGGGGCACTTACCGAGTAACCACCACACATAGAGACAAATAATAAAACAGATGTTACAAATATTGAATTTTTTTGGATATGTGTAAATAATAATTTTAAAAGATGTAATACTCCAGGATTACCAAAAAAAACCACAATTCAGATCTCAGGTATAAATTATACCAGCCTCTTAAATTTTAAGCAAATATATTAATTTATAAATAATCTAGGACATGACAATATATAAACAATAAGAAATACATCAATAAGATTATTATGTCTATATTCTAAACATTAAAAATAAATAAACATAGAAGGAACCTTTTAGTTATATTCACAATATCTAAGTAGTGAATATAATGCAATGTTTAATTCAGCTTTGACATAGTCCTATTTTTAGAATAAAAATGTAAATAAAACAGAATAGTTTCAAATATTCATTTGGAATACTAGTAAAAGAAATGATTGAAGTATGACGATCATTTAGCTTCGGTTATAAAAACTAGTTGACTAATAAATCTTGTTGGTGTTCAACTAGTTTTTATATCCGAAGCTAACATAATAATTTTTTACCTACAAACATTATAAGTGCAATGAAATATAGAAATGTAGCTGTGTGAACAATAAACACTTCTTCACGATCCGCTCATTTTACTTCGCCCACCTTAAAGGTACTTTCTCTGGATACAATTTATTCGCTCATATCTCTAACAACATTGCCTATTCGAAAATAAGGAAAATATGACCCTGTCATATAGATTGGTCTATTTTGGATGGTATTAAACTTTTATTTAATAGTTCCACTATGATTGAATAGATGGCATCGTGGAAAACCGAAAATCCGCCATATTTCACTGAGTTTCAGTAGCGCTGCATATGAATGAGTAAGGAAACTAAGGCTTTCGGTAGCTTCATAGTTTTACATGGTGATGGTCCATCTTATTGTGTATATAATCAAGGATAAAACTACAATAAACATTGAAAAATTAAAAATATTACTATGTAACATGCATAAGTATTTAATTAAAAATAATGCTTTCATTGTAGATGGCAGCACACGCTGGACAACACAATGATGATTATGGAATTGCATGATATTCGCCTTAACCAAATAAATTTCTTAGAAAATATTATTAAATACAAAACCCAAGGCTGGAATATTGTAAATACTGATGAAACATAAACCCACAGCTCGCACTTGCAATTCAAAGAATGGTACGATGTATCACGAATAGGTTTGAAATTAGTTAGTAAGAAATTTTCTGAAGTATCTGTTCAAGAATGTTGTTCTATTTGCAAATACTTTTTGATGGTGCTGTAGATTCTCTAAGTTTAATGTAAATACAGGATCGTCTGACAAATCTACTAGTGTTGTCGAATTTCTTAGTAACCCTGAAAGCGATTAATAGCACAGGTTTACGAGAAGACATCAATTCTCACGAAGTTAATATCAATCAATATGTTTTATATTTTAGGAATATGGAAGAGTTTACAGAACAGAAAAGTTGATTATTGTTGCAGGGACAGAAAAAAACTTGCAAATGGGAAAGAATCCGTTTTGTATGAGTCTAATAAGACTGTTTCAAATGGTACATCCCATTTATAATAATTGTTTAGTTTTTATGAATGTATACTGTTAGGATTTTTTTCTTCGCAATAAAAAGATCTGAGGAAGCATCCATATTCGTGGAATGTGTCCAACAAGAATTAAACTTTATATTGAAAGCGATGGCACCTACTGATCAGATAACTATAATTTGAATATTATGTTTTAACTTGTTATTATAATTTAAAGAAAACATAGTGGTACAAATCATGGAAACACATGTGGGACACAAAGATGAAATACATGCCAAAACATTGAAGGAACATCTCAAAATAGTATAATAAACAAACAGGTGTTACAGCAGACGGGATATTGCAGGAGAGCAAGTTTGTTACAGGTACTCCCAGCACTACATCAGAAGATCATTTTATATAGCTGAGACATCCGTAACTTACTTGAATTATCAAAATACGTATTTTTCAAATGAATATAATATTTTTGGAATGTTCTTTCTTCCCCACCTCTAAAGTTGTTACACACAGTAATGTTGAAAGTTCTTCTTCTTCATACGTTAGGACTAGGTCCTGCGATTTCTTCAGGCGTTCCCTAGGAACAGTTGGGATGATGAAGAACAGCTTTCATACCATCTTATAGGTGATCGTCCAGGCAGTCGAGGTGCGTGGTCGTTTCTCCTTAGCAATTTTTACTAACTGGTCATTTGGCATTCTATTTACGTGGTCTTCCACTCTCTTCTCCTGTTTCTTGCCCATGTAACTACGTCCTGAATTCCACATATTTCTCTTATTTCTATACTTCTCTTCCGGTCGAATAAAGTATATCTTATAATTGATCTAAGTATTCGCGTATCTGTTGTTCTTAGGAGCCGTTTTTTATTGTGTTCATTGGTCTAGTTTCTATCGCGTATGTCATAACCGGTCTTACACAAGCCTTATAAATTCTTACTTTGCTTCTGACGCTCATATATTTGTTTCTCCAAATTATATCCCTCAAGTATCCTGATATTAATGATGCCTTTGTTCTTTGGGCTTTTCTTCCTCTTTTAGATTACTAGTGCTTGCTGTTCTTCAAAAATTCCAGTTGACATTATACTTCTTCTAAAATTTTGGTAAACAGTTTTTGTATAGCACATTGGTGCCACGATGCTTGCTTTCCATTCAGATGGTATATTCTTGTTTTTATTTTGTTAAAGACAATATGTATTTCAGCTAGTAATGTATCACCTCCATTTTTGATTATTTTGTTCTTTATTTCATCAATACCTGAAACTTTTCTATTTTTTAATTTCGCCACGAGTTTCTGAATTTTCTCGAAAAGAATGGTCCAAATTTGGGGTTGGTTAACGTTTTCGTCCTCATTATGTATTTAGTGTGTTAAAAGGTTTTATTATTTTTTTCCCATTTCTCAGTAGATTCCATATTTTCTTTTGACCTCCGTACATATCGTTTTCCATGTTGTTAGAAAATGTCTCCCAGTCCTCTCTTTTGATTCCCTGGATTTTCTCGTTGACCCTGTTTCTTACAGTTTTATAATCATTACATGTTATAGCATTCTGTATTTCAAATACAATGTTAAAGTAAATAATAAAAGTGAGCTATGATAATGACAATTACCAGGTGTTGTACTGGTCTGTAAACTCAATGTGAAAGAATGTATGAGGTCCTAATATAACGAATGAATGTATTTTCTACATAATAACGAATACAAAAGGAAAATACTGAAGACCACCTGACCAATCCAACAGAAGAGTGTGGATGTGGTAAGAATTCACGTCAGATTCCTTTACACCTGTTAAATCCTCAAGAGAAATTGATCGTTCTTAACAGTTGATGCCTACACAGTGCACAAGAGGCTAAATAACTTTAGTAGTTAACAGTTTCTTCTTTTTTTGTAGACCTGTGAAATCCAAGTCATTTGTAAACTTCTGATCAAAGCTTAGCAGGATGTTGATCTAGTTAAACATTCAATGCAGTGTACCAACGATTATTCACAATCAATCCTAGATTTGATAAATGAATATTTATCTAAATTTATGACTTTGAAAGAAATCCAACAGTAAAGTTCACTTCTAAATAATTTCACTAGATTTTGTCAATGGTAATTTCAATTTATCTCATAATTGAGACATTCTAATAACAAAAATGTTTTAATGTAACAGTACCAAAAGATTCATTCAAATTAATAGCTTTTTTCAGTTTAGTTTCAAAAAAGCTCGGTGCATGAGAAAATAACTAAAATTTGAACATGAATTTCCTTCCCCCAAAGGGGCTTACATACGAGAAAGATACCGACTACTCCTTATGAAAGGCCACTAAACGAATAAAAATATCAAAAGCTCAATATCCGCCATTCAGAAAAGAAAATGGAACATGGGCTAGAAGCAATTATTTGTCAACTAATTAGAAAATATATTGCAACGACATGAAACAGAATCAACAGATATTCTACCAGAAATAAATGAATCAACCACTAAAGAAATAGAGCTTGTAACTCCAAAAGAACTGGTAGAGGTGATAAAAATGAATATCAATTCAAAAAAGCTTGTGGTTATGACCTAAAAACAGAGAAAATTCTTAAGCATCTGCCAAGAAAAGCAATAGTAAAAAGAACTGAAATTCTAATGGGTCGAAAGTCACTACTAAGTTCAAATATTTATATAAATGAGAATTTGACTGCTACATCATATCAACTTTTGCGAGCTGCTAAACTGAAGTTTGGTAAACAGGCGGCATGGTCAAGAAATGGCAGAATTTTTGTCAGACGTGACAACACCGTATCCTCAATCGCCAAATTAGCGGACTTAAACTAGCAAGTAATATTGTTTTATACAAAAACATGTGAATTTGATAAATTTTGCTTTGACCTTTTTGTTTCAATTTCGATATTTTTGGGTAAAGGCGAGTACACACTGGTGAAATATTGTTAATTTATTGTGATTTATCTAATTAAATTTGTTTGATTGATATTATTATAAGGTATCGGATACCTACGTTGTTTATTTTTTGTCTTCCAATAATTAATATATGTTGTAATAGTTATATGTACTTATAACTTAGTATTTATTTCTTTTTTTATCGCTTTATTTGTATATGGTAATTCTACTATTAGCAAGATTATTATGCAAAATTTGTTTCATTTTATAATTGTTATAATAATTATGATTAGTTGAGTTGATTATGCAAGTATAAATGTACCTATGTATTATTGAAGCTGAAGTATTGTGGGATACCTATATATGAATATATTTTTGTTATTGGCATTTTGCATTGCCGAAAAATAATGATTTTCTGTTTGCTTAAGAGCTTATTCGGTTGCCACAATCATGACAACTACCCTTAGCATTTACTTTCAAAATTGTCGAGGACTTAATACGAAAATTAACGAGTTTTATACAAGTTGTTTGAGTGAGGACTTTGATATAGTTATTGCAGTCGAGACTTGGTTGCAGGAGGGAACTCTTGATGGAGAGATAGTGAACGCTGGATATTACAATCTGATAAGAGCTGATAGGAATATTGAATTTACAGGAAAATCAAAAGGCGGGGGAGTTTTTATAGCTGTTAAGAAAACATATAAAATCTTAGAAGTTTTTAAAATTAGTTCCTATTTTGAGGCAATTGCAATAGAAATTAAAGTAAATAGTACTAAATACACCCTTTGTTGTATATATATTCCTTCGGGGAGTCAAACTAAGGTATACGAAACAGCATTTGAACTTCTGCAAAGGCATATAGTGAATAATGACAAAACATTTATTTTTGGAGATTTCAATATACCAAGTATAACTGGTATTAATTATGAAAGCAATATTTATAATGGCATAGTAGAAACATTTCAAGACTTCATGGATTTTAATGGATTTAGTTTGTATAATGATATTAAAAATTTTCAAGGTAGAACACTGGACCTAGTTATTAGTTCGGAAAGTAATATTAATAATTGTACAGTAGTTAGGGACGGCCTACCGTTTGTTAAGGAAGATCTATATCATCCTGCATTGGAAATTATGATTACAGTTAGGTCCGATACAAAAATAAATATACTCAATATAAAAGAGTCTAGATATGATTTTAAAAAAGCAGATTTTCTTAGGTTAAGCGAAAGTATTAGGGATGCAGATTGTAAGAAAGTTTTGGATGAAAAAATTAATGTGAATGAAGCATTACATGAATTCTACAATATATGGAATAAAATAATTGATAATTGTGTACCTAAATTTGTTTTTTGTGAAAAGACCAAAACTTTTCCAGTTTGGTTTACAAAAGAAATTAGGGATTATTAAAAGAAAAAGATAGACTTAGAAAACTAAGGATAGTGTCTAATGTATTCGATGAAAAATTCAAGGTACTGGGGAAAAAAGTTAAATCCTTAAACAAGATGGAAAAACATAAATATATTGAAAATATAGAACAAAATTTAATTACAGACGTTAATCATTTCTGGAATTATGTTAACAATAAAAGAAGTAGCAGATCAAACCTTGGTAATTATTATTACAATGAAAGACAAATGGATGAAAATGAAACCGCAAACGCTTTTGCGGATGTCTTTTCATCTGTATATTCGTCAGTTAAAGCCTCATATGATTTGAAATTTCCATGTGAAAGCATGGTAAGTAATGACACTTTTGTATTTGATATTGTTACGGAATTGGATTTTCATAATGCGATAAAAAAACTAAAATCTAAAAAAGCAGCTGGGGCTGATGGAATCCCGCCCTATATCCTTAAGGCTTGTAGTGATTGGCTGAAACTACCCTTAATGCATATTTTTAATTTAATCCTAGCATCCAGTAATTTTCCATCCATATGGAAAACAGGTGTGGTTACTCCTATCTTTAAGTCTGGCAACAAAATGGATATTGAAAACTATAGACCAATATCAATAATGTGTGCACCAGCCAAGTTCTTTGAACAAATTATTTATTCAAATATGTATCAGTATGTTGAAAAGTATTTAGTATCACAACAACATGGTTTCGTGGCTAATAAATCTATTAGTTCAAACATGCTCATTTTTGGTAATTATGCGTATGGGGCATTGGAGAATAGAATACAACTCGACACTATATATACAGATTTTAGAAAAGCGTTTGACACGGTTGATCATGACGTTCTTTTATGGAAGCTCAGTGGGTTTGGTGTATCACATAGTTTTATTAAATTAATTAGTTATTATTTGCAAAATAGATATTTAATGGTAAAACACAATGGAAATACTTCTGGCAAATTTGAAGCTAACTCAGGGGTTCCTTAGGGATCTAATTTGGGTCCCCTTCTATTTCTGATTTTCATTAATGACTTACCCTCGAAACTTGAATACTCGGAATGTTTGCTATTTGCGGATGATTTAAAAATTTTCAAACGTGTAGAAACTGTTAGAGATTGTGTTCTACTACAGAAAGATTTAAATAGCATTTATGAGTGGAGTTTAATGAACAAATTATATTTTAACGTGCAAAAATGCTTTACTCTTACTGTGACACGTTCCAAAGATCCCATTATTTTTGAATATCGCATTGATACCGAACCCCTAAAACGTTGTACAGAAGTAAAAGATTTGGGTATAACTTATGACAGTTCACTATCTTTTGCTAAACACATTAAAAATATTGCAATGTCTGCAAATCGGTTATTGGGATACATAATTAGACAAACTGTCAATTTCTCTAACATAGATGCCATGAAAATCCTTTATTTTACACTTGTAAGAACTAAATAAGAATTTGGAAATCAAATTTGGTTTACTGAGTACCATACTACGCTATCTATTTTAGAAAAAATTCAAAATAAATTTTTGAGATCTTTATTTAAAAAAATATCATGTACGACCAGATTATAACATTGTTAGAACTATCCAACTAAGAAACGAATTCAAGATCTTATCGTTAGAAGACAGGCGAAAATTAGCTGCTTTGATTTTTTTGTTTAAAATAGTAAATAATAAAATTAACTCTCCGGATATTTTGTCATTACTAAGATTTAATGTTCCATCCAGAAGAACCCGTACTAAGTCATTATTTAATATTCCGCTATTACATACAATCACTCGCTCCCCGCTTGTGACCATGTGTCGTCTAGCAAATGAATTTAATGAATTGACCGATTTAGACTGGACAATGTCAGTAGACGTTTATCGAAAAACAATATTAAGGCAAATCATCACTCTATCAACTTAAAAGTAAATACACCTCGTACATATTTTATCAAATTAATACTCGCACAATGTACCTAGGTATAGTTAAGTTTATATTATAAGTGAAATATATAGTATATATTATTTTATCAATGTAATTAGGCCGTAAATAAATAAATAAATAGTCAAACTAGTATATTCAATACAACTATTAAACATAAACCTCTTCCTGTTTGTTGGAAAATAGCAGAGGTCATTATGATTCTTAAAACTGGTAAACCCATTAATGAGGTTTCATCGTATAGACTAATATGCCATATTACAGCACATCATATCAAAACTTTTTGAAAAATACTCTTAAAACTCATCCTTGAAGAAAAATACATAATTCACTCACATCAGTTTGGCTTTATAGAGAATCACATAACAACAGACCAAGTGCATAGACTTGCTGATCAACTAGAAAACGCTCTGGAAGAAAACAGTGGTAATCCTGGATGTAGCTCAGGCTGTCAATAAAGTCTGGCATCAAAGATTCGAACATAAGCTTAAACCAGTTCTACCTGAACAATACAGCTTGCAACTATGACCAATAAAGTGTACCACAAGGCAGTGTTCTGGGCCCACTGTTGTATCTCCTATACACTTTTTATATACCAGTAACTGAACAACCTACAGTAGCCACATTTGCATGTGACACATGTATACTGGCAGTTGGTAAAATTTAACAAGAGGGTAATGAAAAACTCCAAGAAGCATTAAATCAACTCAATGCATGGACGAAAATCTGGTGCATTGGACTTAATGAAAATAAATCATTGTGTGTAAATTTATTAAATAAACACACTGGTCAAATGCAGATAACTATTAACAATATATTATTCCAAATGCAAACACAGTTAAGAATCTAGGCATGAACTTAGATGTGAAGCTGCTGGATCAAAGTGAAATAGTGAGAAGACTCAATAGGATTGAGGTTTTTAGCTAGTGTAGTGGTTAAAAGCAGAGAACAGTGTATGTTGCGTAGTGTAACCAAGAGAGCACAAAACTGAGAAAACACGTGTAAAATACTTTAGTTTTAAGATTTTAATAGAAAAGTATTGCTCGTTAATCTTGTTTCAATATTAGTTGTAATTAAATTCAATATAAAAAAATAATAAATTATATCCAGACCGATACGTTGCTTTAAAAACGAACTCAATGTAAATAGTTGGACATTAACTTGACTTGAATCTGTCAGGATGTGTACACGTCTCTCGTTTTTCTTGAAAGTTTGCATCAGAAACTTTTTTGGCCACCATGTATTTTCTTGATGATATTCTCAATTTTATTTGTTAGGTCAGTTCTCACTAGACTGGTCCTATTAATACAATTAAGTTTGAGAATATACTTCAAAATTTGGGTTGATGCTCGTTATTACTGTTACCTGATTCAGGTTGAGAGGTAGTTCTCATTAGACTCTCCTGTTGATTTGGTACTTGTTTCAGTGGATTGTCGTTGTCCTTTCCTTCTTTGAATTAATTTTTCCATGTCTACAAGACTTAATAACAATCATTCATTATCAGTCTATGTATTTGATTTGATGCGTCAGCTTAACAACTTCATTGAAAAATTTGTATAATATGATGTAAAAATTTAATCTATAGTAATCCCAACAAGGGAATGATTTTTAACAAAATTTTAACATTTTATTATTGCTGTGCAAATGGTGTTGTTGATTAATTTGGATGTTTTTATGGGAATCTTTTATTGCATGACGAGAGCTATACTTTTACACTTTCAATTTCATATTAAATTTATTAGATTGCTTGCTTACAGGTAAGCACTGATGATGACTTAACAGTCTCTTTTATAAATAATTATACTCTGAACGAAATACAAAACTTTATTTTACAATTAATTTGATTAACATTACTGAAAAATTATTTCATCTTGTAATACTCACCATTATATTGACTAGTTGATGGCGAATTAAATCCTTTCGCCTTCTACAAAGGTGTCTCCTTACGCCAATGGAAACTATTTGTTTTGGAAGCGGGATTAGCCCCCGATGTGGATTTTCGTAAGTTTGCCGCTGCCGTGTCGAGACCGTTTTTCACGTTGGCGACGAGTCTTAAAGCTGGATTAGTAACTATGCCGTTCCTTTTAGGTTTGTGATTGCTAAACAAATATACAAATGATTATTATAAATACTTGTTCTATGTAGGTACTTAATTTGAAGTATTTGTGACAAACACAATAGTTTGTTTCTAATTTTTTCAAGAATCTCCCTAGGACTTAAATAATCGTGAAAAACCAGCAGTGGTTATAAAAGATCTTAATACTGGGCACATCCACAAAGCATAAGAAAATCAAAGAATTATAATCAGAAGATATTAATCAAAGTACGCAAAAACATTAACAGGACCTATCTCGTAAAAATATAATGGAGCAAAGAGCAAATAGTTGACAATATGACAATACCTGTTAAGTGCCAGGTATGCTTTTATACAGAAGAATAAATAAACCATTACGGCATTTATAAGTGGTGATTCTTAAATGTAAAATTTCAATTAACACAGGACACATATTTTATAAAATATATCAAAATATTATATTTAAGAGTCAACACATACAAACTGACTGAAATATTAAATTTTGTTTTAAACTATAAAAGCTGTAGTGCTACAGGGGAGTGTTTTAGGATCAGTGCTGTACCTAAAATTCACAACAGATTTGCTGACATCATATAGCACCATTATGAGAATATTCTCAGGTGGTGATGTTATTGTAGCTGGCCGCAAGGATCCCATAATAGCATGTGCAAACCTACAGGACCATACAACAAATTAACAGTACATAACCTTCACATTAAACAAGAGTCAGTATATTCTTCTTTTCTTAAACAATATAAAAAAATCAATGTGTGAGGGCCTAGGTCTTGATTTCAAACGCAATTAGAGACAAAACATTACAAGAAAAAGAAATAACTACATTGATTGCTATGCAGAAGTTTACAAAAAACACAAGTTATCAATATACACTGCTCCAAATAATTAGACGAACACATATTTACTCATTAATGATTTTATTAATTTTAACAATATGCAACCGCTACTTTTAATTGACTAAAATATATTTATGAGAAAGATATATCGAAAATCAAAATATTAAGTTGCTACCTACAGCTGTACGTTTTGCCGCCAGCTCTAGTGGAGATGGGAGGTAGTGATCAAATAATATGAAATGATATTAACAGGGCGCCAGGTACCTTTACCCCAGGCAACTACCTAATTCCAGCCGTAACTTCCAAACCTACCAAATAAGTGACAGGCTAGACAAAAAAATGAAAGTTGTAAAACTAACAACTAAGTTTATTGGCTAGTAGCAAAACTTATCTAAGCACTTGGCTATACTGTTGTTGTCTCCAGCTGATAAGTATAAAACAACAATTATTCATTAAAGCAGTATACAGAGTAGATTTGCTACTCCGTTATTTTGTACATTTTACCTAGTTAAACATTGTGTAAAAATTCCGTTGTTTTTCGTACTAACAGTTAATCTAGAGCCTCAAGATTCATAGATGAATTCATCAAATATAACCAAATGGTCCCTTACAATTCTACCATTAAGATTTTCTATGTGTTATTAATGATGTTAAACATTTTCTTCAATATTAGTAAGAAGACACAATTTGATAAGACTAATTGGCTTTTAAGTACTACCTTACAGTCTTGGAATTAGTACCAATATACCCTATTCTTTCATAGTTCAGGAATTATTAGTTCTACATTTTTTATTTAATATTCCCAAATTTATTTAAAAAAAACTAGTAAAGCTTGGTGACTTGGGGAAGATATCTGTTTATTATCAAAATGTCAGAGGACTTCGAACTAAGTTAACTGATTTAAGCTTAAACGTTACTAATAGTTGTTATGACATAAACATTCTAACTGAAACTTGGCTCAATGGTAATATTAGTGATACTGAACTGAATATTTACAGACAGGATCGCACTTCTGAATCCAGCGACTCCTTGAGAAGTGGCAGTGTATTCATAGCGATTTTAAAAAAATTCCTTCAGTTTTAATCCAGTCTGGATCATCTGTTGAGCAGCTTTTTGTCCGGTTACATAATAAATTTATTCTGGGAACTCTATATGTTCCTTCCCAGTCTTCAGCTAACAGTTATCAGGTTCATTTTGAACAACTTGCGGATTTGAGTGAACAATAGCCAAATTCCAAACTTTACATTTTTGGTGATTACAACCTTCTATCTGCTACATGGAAAATTGAAGGTTATTGCTCCTCGGCTACTACACAACCCACTGCACTGCTGGCAGTATGTAAGGCTATTGAAATTGTCTCAAGTATGTGTGCCCTCCCCAATCTTTTTCAATATAATGATGTGGTCAACAGTAGAGGAGTTTTCCTTGATCTCATCTTGTCACCTGTGGAATTACTGAGGTGTGGTGCTGTTGATGTACTAATTTCACCTGATTTTCTTTATCCTCCACTAGAAACGACGTTGAATATTATCGTGATTTTCGTAATGCTGATTTTGCAGCTATTAATCATTGTCTAGAAACAATAGGATAGGATCACCTCTTTCAAAGTTTAGAGCTTTTCGAGATGATTTGTGTGTTCTATGATATATTATACTCTCTTATTGATCGTTTTGTCCCACTTAAGCGAACTTGTGTTCAAAAGTTTCCTTGTTGGTATTCTCTAGAACTTAAAAATGTATTATGTGAAGCTCATAAGATTTATAAAACGGCTAGGACTCGCGAATGTTATGCAAAGTTCAGTGAGCTTAGAAGTCGATGTAAGTATCTGTCAAATGAGTGCTATGCTAGGTAGTTATGTATGTTTTACTGAGCATTCTATTCAGAATAAAGTGAAGGCTTTATGGAAATTCATAAGAATTAAACATGAAATTCATAAGAATTAAACATGAAATTAATAATATACCTGATTCAATAACACTAGAAGATTCAGTTGCTTCCTGTGGTATTGACATTGCAAATTTATTAGCTGACAATTTTTTATCTGTGTAGACTAATCATACTCTAAGTTATAGTGGTAACCAGATCCAAACAATGCTGTGCTTATCAACGTACCACGTTCCTATTTCCAGAATTTATGAGTCAATTTCAACATTGAACATTAATAAAGGACCGGGACCTGATGGTATTCCACCCGTTTTTCTAAGAGAATTCAGTTTCATTCTTTCTCGACCCCTTTATCATATTTTCAATAAATCTTTGCATTTAGGTGTTTCCTGACATTTGGAAACTTTCTCACATTACACCAATATATAAATCTGAAATCAAGAATTACCATCCTATATCAATTCTTAGTGCCATACCTAAAGTATTTGAGAGCATTATTGCAGATTATCTTACCTATGATTCATCAGGTATTTTAAACTCTCAGCAATTTGGTTTTTCCTCCGGCAAATCGTCTGAGCCTAGTTTGTTAACTTATGTTGGCTTTATCTCTTGAGAGTCGATTGAGAGAGGAGAACAAGTGGATTCCATATATACTGATTTTTCCAAGGCTTTTGATAGGGTTAACCATGGTCTTCTACTTCAAAAGCTTGATTTTCTTGGTATTGGAGGTTCAGTCTTGCAGTGGCTTCGCAGTTATTTAACCAATAGAGCTAAACAGGTTCGGATAAACCATTTCTATTCCCACAAATTTTCTGTAACATCAGGTGTTCCCCAGGGTTCACATTTAGGTCCATTACTCTTCAATATCTTTATCAATGATATTGTCACTTGTTTTCGTCGTACTAAAGCACTACTATTTGCGGACGATCTTCTAGCCAACAGAGAAGTGCATTTTCTCTATTAGTGGTTAACAATTTTTTCTATTGTTAACCTAGGTCAATAATGGACAAATTGAAATGTTTTGAGAATCCAGGGATAGTAGTTTAACAAAAACTTGTGCAACATAATTTTGTGTACCCAGGAGAATAACTTTCACATATTTGCTTTTTGAAATTACCTAACACGATAACATTATTTGAATATAAATGCCATTCGTTTATAATTGGCGGTCAACCAATAATGACTTATGACATCCCGTAACTACAACATGTGATAATTACAAACGTTGGGTGCGTTCAAAAAACACAACCGTTGCGTGAATGTTCTGTGAATGCATTTTGATACATAACATTATACACTGGAATTGTTTCTTCATAATAATTCCTGTTTGTTTGAAGAATATCTTCTTACATTATAATCATGTGGTAATGGTTCCTGCAAATCTTCTATTGCATGGGTTATAATATTTCTGTTTGGATCAATTATATTACCATCATCTATTAACGCAAGAATTATATTGTATCTAGCCATAATTTCAATATTAATGTTTCCCAAAAAAATTATCGTTCAGCAGACACACGTCAACCATTATTATTTGTAGCTTAGTGAGCGCTCATCAACGGTTGAGTTATAAGTTATGTTTTATGAACGCACCTCTGGTTTACAAATAAGTTTTACTAGTGAAAATGTCAACCTGTATAAGACTACTTGATTATTGTTTTATTAGTTGAAAGGCGAATTTACATTCCTGTGCTACTCGATTTTTACAAGAATTTTTTTTAATTATTGTCTTAAATTTGGCTAATAGTGGAAAAAACTGTATATACACCACAGTGGTGAAGACATTTATAAGCCCCGCACCTTATTCCGCTCGGGGCAAAGCCCTTCGCGAAATAATCTTGGTGCTCGGTCAATAATAACAGTCTTCACCACCTTGGTGTATAATATACCATTAATTGGAATCAAGTAGGATATTTGGTTGTCAAGACGATATAAAAATTTGAAGAAAAAAATCCATGGATTTTGCAATAAGGAAGAGGGTTGTCAGTTTTGAAGTTCAAAAGAGAAAAGTAGTTTAAAATCGGGAATTTAATACTAGTTTTGAAAAAAGACATAAAACGTAGATTCAAATTGAGAAATATGTAAAATAGATAGAAGTCGAGAATTGAAAAGAGTTTTTGAAGTTTAATGAAGATATATTATAAAGTAGATTGAAATCGAAAACAAAGAATATCACTGAAATTTCTACAAGTACCCAACAAGGATTGTAATAAAAATATTTGGTCAAGATCATAAACACAATTTGTAAGTGTTATAAAATTGAGCTGGCTTATGAAGAAGGATTTTAAGAAGATATAGGATAAATTTAGAGTGAAGATTGGTTTGGAGTGAATGGAAATCTAGAAAATTGAAGGTACCGGTTAGAACAATTTTTTTAGAGATCTCCAAATTCTATTTGGCCAATTACATTGAAAATTTGTTAAGCATATTTAATGGATGATTATTTCTTTGATAGATATTTTGTAAACGTTTTAATTATAATAATTAGTGAGGAATAATTAATTTAAACAAAATTTTGCACATTTCAATATGTTTAGATGTCTACATTGTATATTTTGCTCACTTTTGTATTTTATATAATTTAAAAAGGACTTGCCCGTGAATAAATAAATAAATTATTCTAGGATACAGTGTCATTTGTGAATAATTTTAAACCTACCCAGTACACAAAAATAAGCATTTACTTGAATTTAGAGTCTAAATTAAAAGTTATGAATTATAAGGGTTATTGAAAGGCTTGTGAAAAATGGAATCTTACCATACCTTTTTTTTCTTTTACTTATGTGGTTATTGGGAAATGAGAAAAAATTCTTTTAAAAACAAAAAGTTACAAATACCTTTTTAGTGATATCGATGGGCGAATCAATGTAAAAGATGTTAAAAATGCTCCCAGGCGATGGTAAAACCCGTCTATTGAATTCCGAATAGCCTGAGCAGGTATGTTATTTGATTCCACTCTAATTATGTTTTATAGATCTTCAATATTAGCCAGCCTATTTAGATAAATCTTAACTTTCAGATATCCCCAAAGAAATAAATCTAATGGCGTTAAGTCTGAAGATCTTGGTGGCCATTTAATTGTACCAAGTCGTCTAATCCAGTGTCCTGCAAGTATTTCATCGAGATATTCTCTGACATTAATACCAACATGTGAAGGAGCACTGTCCTGTTGAAACCGTAGTGTTTCACTGGGGATATCTGGATCTACTTTGTTGGGAAACATAACAGCTGGAGCAGGTACTAATTCAAATCTCAATAAGTCTAAGCAGCGTTTAATTGTAATGTTTTCCTTAAAAAAATATGGACCAAATATTTTGTTGTTGGTGATTCCTGCCCATACATTTACTTTCTGAAGACGGGCTTCACATATCCCGTGTGGGTTTTTCTTCCAGAAACGATAATTATGACTGTTAACTACTCCATTTAAATGAAAAGTAGCTTCATCTGAAAAGAGTATATTCAGGGAAAACGCATTATTCTTGTCACATCGTCAATAAAACCGTTGATAAATGAGGATCTTCCTGCAGAGTCTAATTTTTATTATTTGTCTAAAACATGTGGCCAGCGACTTCTGGGCGAATACCATGTTCTTCAAATTTGTGTAAGATCTTTTGCGATAAAAGTATACACTTCACTTTGACTTCGCATTCTATCCCCACATCCCAGTTTTTGATTATGGAATAGCTTCATTCTAGCCCTAGGGTAAGAATATTCATTCTCGCCCTTGGTATGGAATGAATACTTGTAGCGCCTCAAAATGTCACGGTTCATTTGACAGAAAGAGACAACAGGCGTGTTCCGTTTCATACACAAGCTGCTCTACGCAGAGTAGACGTAATGCAGAAACATCAAAATGCTTAAAAAACTCTCTAAAGTGAATGTAAGATGAGTAATATGGTTGTTGAGTATTAATTGTTACAACAAATGTCAACTGTCAAAAATGTCGATTGTCAAAATTGTTCAATTACCATTTTTTCAAAATTCCATATTAAAATTGATTAATACTTCATAAAAAGTAAATAAATTTGATGAAATTTTTTGTCTCGACCCTTTGTGCAATTTACTCATATTACTGTTTTAAATTAAACTAACTGTTTCTAGATAAATCCACAATATATTGATAAAATGTCCAAGAATTTAACAATTGTTTATATAATTTCATTTAAATAATGGCTATTTCATGGCTCCCTTCCTTTTTAGTGTTTGATACTGACAGCAGTGATGATTTTACTACAACTCTTCCAGAAATTAAGGAGTTAGCAATTCAATATATGTTATTTTGTTTTTTATTTGATAGTCGTAGAAAAATTATAGTCTAAAACACGGGTGAAATTCAAAGCACTAAACTCGTAGAACCGTTTCCCTCGCTTACGGGAAGCAAATCTTTCTACTCGTGTATAATTTTGCTTATACCACCCTTGATATACAATATCAAGACTTCGATATGCCGTTTCACTGATTATTCAACAACAGCTAACACAAGATACTGATTTGTGGATAAATGCGCTTGTAATGACGGTTTTAAAAACCAATCCCATGCGTGTATGATTATTAAAAATCAACAAAAGTTTTAAAATCACATAAGTGCAGTGCACTTCCACACAATCACCATTAAAACTGCCCCTTCCTCCCACTCTCGAATCCTTTAGGTACTACCGATTATCATTGCTAAGTGGCTAAAAGTTATTTCCTATACCGAGTTAAGAAGAAAATTTGGTTCCTAATAAAGTGTATGTTTTTCGCCAGCACAAATTTATGTTTCACATTTCCTTGGCATGATGCGTATAAGGCTCAATTCTCACTATACTTAACGTCACCGTCACGTCGCCTCACCGTCAAGGAAAATATTCGTATATAGCAAGCAATGAACGTACTCACACTACTCCATCACGTCCACTTTACGTCACTTGCAATGTAAAAATATTTTCCTTGACGGTGCCGGTGAGGCGACGTGACGTACCTATAGTGAGAATCGCATCTAATCCTACAGATACCTTGTTGAGCTTCGTTTAGTTGTTGACGGGTCTGAGGTGGATCTGGGCACTGCCAAATCCCAAAGATGTTCTATGGGTTTAGATCAGGACTCAGTGGAGGCCAATCCATGGTTACAATCTGTGGTGTTGAAGCAAGTTCATGGTGATTGCCACAGTACGCGCCTTTGCGTTATCTTACATAAAAACAAAATTCGGGCCTTTATAGATGTACAGTTGAGCGTTTAATCTTACCGGAACTACTACAAAATTTGTTCTTAGCACTCATTCCAGCACAGACCATCACATATCCACCACCAATTTTTTTTATTTCTTGTATGGTTGTTGTGAATAGTGTTCATGTGGACTTAGGTATACACGTACTCGACCATCACAACGAGTCAAACGAAATCGTGACTCATACGTAAAAAGTATTTGTCTCCACTGTCGAATTTGCCAAATGTTATGTTCATGAGAAAAATTTAAATGCAGCCTTACGTGATTACAGGTTAAAACAGGTTTTCGCACGGGTCTTGGTCTCAGATTGGCTTCTCTTTGTCCAGTTCCCAAAGTTTTTTTCTTGTAGACCAGTTTCAAAATTTTACTGGTTTCTGCTACATTTCTACCATATTTCCTAAACTCATTGAAAAACGTGAAGATCAGGTCTAACGATCGTTTGATTCTCATGCCAACGTAGACCCCTGTTTCTCCCTGGAGGGCCACTCTGGAAATTACTGTAGTATATTCCGAACTGACTGGTAGGATATTTAAGCAACAACACGAATGACTTCTTCTTCATTTATATGTCTCATTTTGTAAAATTAGTCTCAAACTTAACAATTTATGTTGGAATGTCAAAATGGTTTACTATTCCAAACTATGACATTTGTAAATTAAAATTTTCATTGTAGATTTTGGAGTTTTTTGTTATCATAAAAGTGATGAGTGAAATATTTTTGTATTATTTATGTTGTTCTGTTGTTCCAATAAAATTACTAGAACGTAATGTTTTCACTAATTATTTTGAGCAGTGTATATGGACGTAATCATCCCCATACCCCACCTAAATATCAAAAAGTCAATTACCTTGATTTGGAATTTGGTGTTTCATGTAACGCCTCAGATTTCTTGTCTTTGCTAAAAGGTGAACTACTTGTATTTCCCAAAATTATTCTCATATGAGTATCTCGGGCGAAATGCGTGTCAGGAGCTTTAGCAAAATTATTGTGCCTCAGAACTGGCTGATATATATTCATTGCGCCTAAGAAAGAATCTGTAATACAGTTACTATAAGTTTTTATTTTGTTAATTTTTTTTTTAACAAATACATGAATTATATCAAAATAGAATACCTAACCTAAGCAAATATTTAGTGAAATGAAACTTTAATGTTCAAAAAGCTCTTGCATACTTGCGGAGTTGGAAATTTCTTCTTCTTTATAACTGATAATTAAATGAAAGCTAGTTTGCTAGAAATTTTAGGTTTATTTTTTTTAAATCACCTAATTTTACTGGAATAACTTGTTTAAAGGGCAAGTGTATACGTACCAAAAACATTGGGAGGATCATTAACAGGGCTTAAAGGAGGTGATGCATAAATAGGACTCTGCGGTTCACTTTGTAAAGGCGATAACAGTTTACTTAGAGGCCGAGTTTTACCACCTCTGGTACACTGTTGCAGTTGCTGCGTAAACGACATGGGCTGCAAAAAAAATTCATTTAGTTCTGTGTACAAATTAAAATTAACTTCTACAAATTACCAGTTAACTTAACTAGCTATGTTACAAATAGATGGTGTTTAGCTACCTGAGTATTTTGTACAGTCTCTCTTTGTCTATCTCCATGCCTACTTGACTGACTCGATCCAGTCAAATTGGAACTAGATTTTGAATTCGAACTGTGATTTCCTAACGATACCATCGATCTCCTCTGCTGATCAGACCAATCACCTGTACTTCCCGAAGGATATAGAATAGCACATGATGGTTTAGTCTCTGCAGTCGAGGCTTAAAAGTAATGTAAAGTAATTAGTAAATAACAAAAAAAAAAGAACAGTTTGATATTAAAATTGAGGGTTTGGAATAAACGGGGTGTAAGCGATTTTTTTTTGGATTTTAAATAACTGAAAATATGAAAAATTAAAGTTGATATTTATTTGGTGTAAAACAGACGCAGGTGATAAATTGACGTTAGCTGCCATCTTTTGCAGAGTGGATATACTATGTGAAATATTCCCTCAATTGTGTCAGTGCAAAACAGGTGTAAAAGTGTCACTTGTATCCATTTTTATTCCCAATTGAATTCAGAACTTATTCAGTTGTACACAGTGCAAGTATTGAGTATGCGGGTATTTGTGAAAATGACTGAAGAGTAGTGGTAAAAGAATAATTCAGAGAAGTGAAATTCAAACTATAATACTTCGATAATTTATCATCAGAACTTAATATTAAAAAAATGGCGATTTGTATATTGTACATGGCAAGAAAAAATTTTGACCCTGTAAAATATTCTTATTACCAAAATATCTTCAATGCAAGTTTAATTTAAAGCTACAAGAATTGAATAAATTCACCATACGTTTTTGGAAGCAAGCCATACTTTCATGGAGTGTGATCAAGATTTTGGCATCATAGAAAAGGTAAAAAGTAAGATTCCTCAGGTCTTTGTTCCTAACCTAACCTAACCAAAACACTGGAGGCAACTAATAAAAAGTTCATGTAAAAAATTTGCGATTCACAGAATGCCCAAAGAAAATTTCTATAATTTTTCTAGGTTGAATGATATCATAAACGACACAAAATAAATGGTTTTAAAGATTAAAACTAACTTTTCCGCATCTGTGGCCATGAACAATATTCTATCATAAAATTATTACTTGTATACACTTCGGGGGATGTATCGTCCTAACAAACCGAAATTTCTCCAAAAATAACCAAAAATGTAGTATATCTGGATTTATAGGACCCGCTGTACTCACTCTAGTCAACTGAAAATCAATAGCGTACATCTGTGAGACACCTTGAACAATATTCAATCATAAAATTGATCAATCGTATATTCTCTGGAGGCTTTATCGTGCTATTAAACTAAAAATTCTCCTAAAATGACAAAAATTTGGTACTTCAAGTATCATAGCAACCGTTGTACTAGCTTAAGTGAGCTGAATATCAATAGGGTTTATCTTTGAGATCCTAAAATTGGCCACTTGTATATACTCCGGAGACTGTATCGAGCTAACAAACTGAAACTTCTCCAAAAATGACAAAAATATCGTACTTATAGTACTGTAGCACCTGTTGTATTGGCTCTGGTGAACTGAAAATCACTAAGGTTCATCTGTGAGATATCCTGTATAATATTCAATCATAAAATTGGTGACTTGTTGAACTCCGGAGGCTGTATCGTGCTAACAAACTGAAATTTCTCAAAAAATGACAAAATGTCGTACTTCAGTACCATAGCACCCGTTGTACTGGCTTTAGTGAGCTGAATATCAATAGGGTTCATCTTTGAGGCGCTCTGAATAATATCCAATCATAAAATTGGTCTTTTGTATATACTCCGGAGGCTGTATCGAGCTAACAAACTGAAACTTCTCCAAAAATGACAAAAATATCGTACTTAAAGTACTGTAGCACCTGTTATATTGGCTCTGGTTAGCTGAAAATCAATAGGGTTCATCTGTGAGATATCTTGTAGAATATTCAATCAAAAAATTGGTGACTTGTTGAACTCCTGAGGCTGTATCGTGCTAACAAGCTGAAATTTCTAAAATGACAAAAATTTGGTACTTCAAGTACCATAGCACCCGTTGTACTCGCTTTAGTGAGCTGAATAACAATAGGGTTCATCTTTAAGGCGCTCTGAATAATATCCAAACATAAAATTGGTCTTTTGTATATACTCCGGAGGCTGTATCGAGCTAACAAACTGAAACTTCTCCAAAAATGACAAAAATATCGTACTTAAAGTACTTTAGCACCTGTTGTATTGGCTCTGGTGAACTGAAAATCAATAGGGTTCATCTGTGAGATATCCTGTGTAATATTCAATCATAAAATTGGTTACTTGTTGAACTCCGGAGGCTGTATCATGCTAACAAATTGAAATTTCTCAAAAAATGAGAAAATGTCGTACTTCAAGTACCATAGCACCCGTTGTACTGGCTCTGGTGAGCTGAAAAGCAATAGGGTTCATCTGTGACATGTCCTTAACAATATTCAATCATAAAATTGGTGACTTATTGCACTCCGAGGGCTGTATCGTGCTAACAAGACATGTAAGAAAAAGTGGCCGACGACAACAACGACATACACACAGGATTTTTTTTTCTAAAAACCGTTTTTTCGTGTTGTTGTTGATGGAAAACGTAAAAATAACTCAAAAAAAAATTCCAAATTTTTTTTCTCGCATATTAGATAGGTTGGGCTGAAAAGTAAAACTATAGAAAAACGTATTATTAAATGGAGAGTAATTCAATATTTCTGTTTTACAAAAGAATTGGAGACATTCTCCTTCTTTTTATAAAAGTACCCTGGACTCAGAATTTCCTTTTAATAAATGTCCTGCCATCGCAGTTGTACAACCGAAAGTTAGCATAAAAGGACACGTTTGTACAGCTGAACACAGGAAGTTTAAAAATAAACGAGCTAAGTGGAAAATTTCCCCAAAATATCATTAATACTACAGCATCATATGACATGAGAAAAAAGAGAAAAATGGAAACAAAGTAGTAAAGCCAACAATAAGAAAGGACAAAATGACCTGAAGCAGCTGAACCTAAAATTGAGCCACAAGATAATTACAGAAAAGTAGAAGATAATGAAAATGAGAATGCTGACTTCATTTTGTATTATGATTACGAATAATGTTTATGTATTTCTTTAAAATAAAAGCCTATTTCACTAAACATTTTTTTTGTGAATTTTATAAATAAAAAAAGCTGGGATGAGCAAGCCCTTCCTTCACGTTTTAGCACATTTCTGAAATAGTATTTTATGCAATGAACATGTAATGATAGCCATTAATACACGAGCATGTTGTAGGATACGAAACAAGCCGCATGGGAGTTTCATATATAAAGCGAGTGTATTTATTAATGTCCATTACATGAAAGTTGCATGCATTATTTTTTTTACTCCCATTAATAAGTATTATTTAATTAATAATTATCAATAAAAAATGAAGGGAAATTCAAGAAATAAATTTAAAATTTTTGAACATAATAATTCTTTAATCTGCTTTGTTTATATATACCTAAATTACGAATTGTACCATTTTAAAAATTTATTTGGAGGGCTGATATAAAAAAGGGTAGCATAAAACTACATAACCTACCGTTTACATCGCTGGACTACGGCTTTTCGCGAATTTAATAATTAAAATTACATTTATAATTTAAAATGACTTTACTATTTAAAATTTCTTTATAAAAATTTAAATTCTTTCATTTGATTCAATTTAGTATATACTTTCGACAAAATGAATTGAATTTCAGATGCTTCGTCTAAAAACCTAATTTAATCTGGTAAAAATATTTTCGATTTTTTACCAATAAATCCTTAGGATTTACGTTTTATTTGCAAGTTGGGATATTTTGATATGTCAACGTAATTCTTTATGTTTAAAAGATTTTGGTAATTGAACAATGTGTCCATATGGATGATTATTTTCTTTTCCTTTGTAATTCTTCAAAACAAACTGTTAATTAATTTTAGATATAGGTGATTTTGTTAATATATATTGACAGTTGTCAAATTAAATCTCACTTTACCATAAAGTAACTTGATTCTATTGGCTTAAAAATCTGTATCGTAATGAACTTCATTACGATATAGATTTTATTCTTATAATAATATAAAACAGAAGTATAAAAGATATTTTATTGATACTGGTATTATATTAAAATTACTCATATATGCAACTACCGTTTAAACCACTGCTTCTGCGAAATTCATATTTTTGTTGAAAAACGTTCGATATCACGTAAAGAACGGTACATAAAAATGATTTAACCAACATTCAGACAATTGCGCCATCTATGAACAGTTGTACTGAGCCACAAATCGCTATTGTCGCTATAGGCATTTACGGAAACCTAACCTGGATCAAGTATGGGGTTCTTATATTCACGTGACGGGTTGTTACTCGGTTCTGGAGGTATCCGAAAGCATTTTATTAATTACTCGTTCGCGAAACCATTTTTGAGTTGTCGCTATATTGCGAAGTACAACAAATTTTCCACTTCTTCCATTTTTTTATGTGAGAGGTTATGTATATAACAAAATTCGAAAATTTGTTTATAGTAATCACACAATAACCCAAGTTACCCTACCGCTCTAGTAGGGTTAAATGTATTAACTCGTTCCATAACCTATTCAACTTTTCGAAAGACGTTAGTTCCATCGGATCAAGTTATGAACGCAAAATTATAAAAGTCGGTTGTGGATCACATACCGATTAAGTTTCCGTAAATGCCTTATAAGAGATTTATAGTAATGATATCTTTAACATATTACACTACACAAGATTTATTTTTCTTTAACAACTATATACAATTTTCGTTTCTTTTATAGTTCTAATGAAATAGTAATAAAACCATATTTATTCTGACACGTCAGGTTTTTGGAGAAAAAATTATTGATAATAAATGAAATATTATTAATTATTAGGTATGTATATTAGATAAAGCTGTATGCTATCGCCCTGTTTAAAATGTTTTTCTTTTATACTGTTTTGCGGCACTTTTTGATGTCAATGTCCAACAATAATCAGCAAGCATTTCACTGTTTCACTTGCCCTGGTAACGTTTTTCAATAACAGGAATGTCTTGATGAAACCTTTTGCCATGTTCATCACTGACGTCGCCGAGGTTCGGCGGAAAGAAATCCTGGTGCGAATGCAAAAAATGTATTTTAAGGCTCATGTTACAGCCCAATTTATGGTAACTTCTGAGAAGTTCATCAACAAGTGCTATATCGCACACCTAGATCTAAAGAGGTATTAACTCAAAAAAGGCACAGTTTTCAAAAAACACGAAAAACTGTTTTCTGTGTCCCTGTACACTACAGGAACGTTTCGTTTTTATAGTTTGCTTTATTTATACATAAGAATAATCATCTTGTAGTAATTTAATTTTTTATACACGTTTTAAGGCTAAAAATCGGAATTTTTGAATTATTTCCCTTTTGCTTATCAATGTATGTATTATTGTGAAATCTTAGGTGTGGAATTTTAATGTTTTAAAATTCCCTCTATTCAATAAACTTTCTCTATTCGCCCTACGTTGGGCCGCCAAATTATTGTGGTTTGCTATTCTATGAATAGAATTTTTGATTCGCCCGGTATATCAATTTTTTTTTAAATACATGTCCTGAAATAATTACTCTCACCCTTCTTTATACTTTAAAATCGTAGTTTTTGTTATTTATATGAGGACTCAATAACCTCAGGATTTTGGGTTCATAGAATAAGATAAAATTATTTTGATTTATATTATAAGCGCCAAAAAACAAAAAAACCTTTTGTATTTATAAAAAAAAATTTCAATTAAAAAATACTTGCTTTTATTTTCTCTATAAAATCCTACAGAACGGTCCTGTATATTCTGTTTAAAGACCCCTCTCTAGTTGTGATCCGTCTGATCAACTGTCAAATAATAAATGAAACAATCGTCTAGAAATGAAATTTTCCAACAATACATTTAAATCTTTCAAATGAAAAACATTATTTAATACGAAATCAAAGGAAACAAATACATTATTCAAATACAAAATCTTCAAAAAGAACAACTTATCTATGATGATCGTTCATTCAAAACACATCCACTCAAATGGATTATTATTATATATAAGTACAACTATGCAACATATTATACACATTAAAAATCTGATGATGTTAAAAAAAACTCTAGGATATAAAATGGCGGATATGACAATGAGCAATGTTTGTGAAATTTCAAAGTTCAACTATTTACACACAATACAAGTGAGTTCATTGAACTTTGTTAAATTGAAATAGTTTTTAAATACCTGTTCACTTATGTCCAAGTCACCATTGTTCACTTCTTGTATAATTCTTCTTTGGATATGGTACAGTTTATCGAGTTTGGGTATGAACCAAAATTGATGTTATATTTCATCTACATCGATACATTTTAGATGGGATTCCATAGTCCAATTCTTTCTGAGATGTAACGTGGAGATATCATTTCCACGATACAAAACTTTACTTGATTATACCGATAAATATTTAAGGTTAGTACACTGCTATTTTTACCAATTTCTTGCTATATTTCTGTTTATCAGTTTGATTTATAAATTTTATTGAGTTATATTAAAGAATAATGTATTTCTTTTATATTTACCATTCAAATGGTGCTGCTTTTCTAGTTGTTTAAAATTATCTTCCAAAGATTTTACTTTTCACCCCCATTCATTGTTACAAAAAAAGGAATTCCCCCTAGTTAATAGTGTACATTATCAACAAACTTCCCCATTCATTTTTTTTTTAATTTTCAATCCGCTTGCTGCTGATCAAAACATTTCAATTATAATTCACCAATCAAATCGGTTATAAAAATTTTTGTTGGTAAATCTCATTTCAGGTTTCAAATTGTTTATTTATCCTTTTAGAACATCTCTCATATCTCTTACATATGTGCATTTACAGGGTACATTGAAAATTTCCTTTATGTTTCTTCGGTTTGATTTATTTTAATTTTCTCTCGTGAATGATTTAAATGGTAATTAACTTCTAAATTTTGTATTTACATATAGTGTATAGCATGCTCATTCCATATTATTGTATACAGAGTGTTGCAAGTTCTTTTCTATGTTAGTATATTTGTTATACTAATTTGAGTTGAGCCTGTGTTGGTGAATTAAGTTTTTAGTTGACTCTCCTTTGAAGAGGCATTATACATTTAGAATGCATTGACTTTTTGAATTATTTATAATAAGTCCAATTGACAGAGTGTGCTATCACCAACAGTAAGAGTATATTATTTGTTGATAAAACATTTAAAAATATACTGCAGTCAATCAATATTATTTATTAGTAACATTAACTTAGGTCAGTCTCATAAACCCAAATGGGTAATAACTCTTAAATAAAACATTAAATATATTGCAAACTAGAAAAAACAGTTTTAAATGCACATCTGAATCAATAATTACAATCATATTTGTCTTAAAATAACCGTATTATTAATCATTATAATTCTTATGCTTATACTTATTCTTATAGAATAAAAAACACTCTTATGAATGATAAGTTATCACCTTTAAACTTAGGTTTAATCTAAATTTCTACTAATAATGGCACATAGAAATAGTCGTTAATAAGATCTTATTTATATTAATAGCCCTTAGTTATATTTTGTACTAGGTAATGAAGAACTTTGCTAATTCACTGTAATGAGATCTAATGAGTTAAGAATATTCTTATAATAGAGATCATAATAAGATTTTGGAATAACATTCTTATCAATCAAATCTTGAATGTCTTTTTTGCATCCGATAATGCAATTTTTTCATTGTAGGCTTGTGTTAATCCAATTGAAAATGTCGTCTGATTTATGGCTACCCCAGTTCCTCTTTTGCGGTGAGCCCTCTTTTTCACACACACTTTTCTATAAGCTTCTGCAGCAAATGATGTTTTATAGAAAAATGTATCAGGGTGTTCTTTTTCAACTCTGAGTACCTTAATGTCATGCCACTTAATTAGATTTTTTTCTTCATCTACATTAAAATTCGTGCCCCATGATTCCTGTAGTGCTTTAACATCATAAAATTGATTGTAGGTCATTTCAACAACTTTGTAAGGTTTTCCAGTCTTTTTTGCAGTGGTAATCAACGTTTTATATTGTTCTGGTATGTAAATTGGACCCGACTGGAAATATATTTTGATTTTTGTTTTGCAATCACACTATGTACGTTATCTCCTTCGTTCTGTGAATGACCGCGTATTAAAAACTTGTGAGTTATAGACTTAACTGGCAATTTGTTGACAGCGTAGGCATAGACAGATAAAAGAAACTTATTTTTTTGTTGACCGCCACAATTATACGAATATAAAATGACGTCAATTTCTTTGTTGGGATTTTGGTCTATCTTCAATTTAATGTAGTCAAGTACGCAGCTGCCAATTTTAGTAGCTCCTCTCTTTCCCTCTGTTTCATCCCAAAAGTAGCATATGACATATTTTGCCCTTAAATCGCTGATAGTAAAATTAAGGCAGTTGATCCTGGATTTATAGAAGAACAAGGATATTTGTCCTTTAGGAATCTGCAATACAGCCTATCTGCATCTGTAATCTAAACGTAAAAAGAACGCATATCAAGAAGAAATCATGTTTTTTTATTTAAAAATGATACAGCATTATAAAAAACTTACCTGTGCTCTTTTAAAATATTTTGGACGGTAATTATCTCGTCACGATTGTCACTTAAACGGTTGTTGTGTAACACCGTCCATATTAAGTAAATAATTTAAAAGAAAATCTTTAAGCTTTTTCAAGAATTTTTGAATTTTGTTTAACTTTAAATGCAATTATCTCAAAACGCAATCAAATGCATTTATACCCTTTTTATTCCATTGCCCTCAATTATTTTAATCAATATTTTATGGATAAATATTACAATACACTTGGATAAAAAACAAAAAGTATATGTATGTAAATAATATTTTTTTTATTAACGACAACATTAATGCCATTTAAAATTTGAAATCAGGTTAACTGAACATGGAGTCTAATTTACTTCGTAGATGTGAACACTCTTACCTGAGGTAATAGAATTGGCGCTACTACTAGTGTGCGCCACTTTGTGTGATCTAGCATTGTACTCTTCCAGCAGTCTTACTACTCCCCTATGTCCTGATTTGGCAGCCACTCGTAAAGCATTCCTCCCACAAGCGTCTGAATGGTTCGGGTCTGCTCCGTGTTCTAGTAATGCCACCACACAGAGTTCATGCCCTTCTTGAGCTGCTATACCTGGAATATTGTGCTCTATAAATTTATGTATGTAAAGGACGATTCCATTAGAATATTTCTCTTAATGGAACCGACATATCTGGGCCGATGGTATAAAGCAATGCTTGCAGATTACTGTGGTCTGTAGAAGGGATGCTATTAAAAAAAAGAAGCTATATAGCAATGAAGTCATGTAACCACCACCACACTGCTATTCAGATTCAACTTAGCAGGTATTCTACCAATTTTAAGCTCTTAGAAGAATGTAACTGTCATTTAGTTAATCCAAATTAATTTTCATTGTTGTTAGTTGACGGTAGTTTTGTCTTAATTTGGTCCTTTGTGTACCACAGAGCAAATACTTTTGTTATTACCACATTCGTATATTTGACACATGTAATGGATGACACATTCAAAAAATATTTTTTTCCTCTACTATTATACAATTTCTATATTCTGATGTAGTTTTTGATTATGGAATAGCTTCATTCTAGCTCTAGGGTAAGAATATTCATTCTCGCCCTTGGTATGGAATGAATACTTGTGGCGCCCTCTAAATGTCACGGTTAATTTGACACAAGGAGACAATAGGCGTGTTCCGTTTTCTACACCAGCTGCTCTACGCAGAGTAGAAGTTATTCAGATATATCAAAATGCTTAAAAAATTCTCTAAAGTGAATGTAAAATGACTAATATGGTCGTGGAGTATTAATTGTTAGATCCAGAAGTGCAGCATGTGTATTTTGTGGCACTTTTTGAGAAAAAAAAGGAAAAAGACCAACAACAAATGGCAACTGTCAAAAATGTCGATTGTCAAAATTGTTTAATTATTACCAATTTTTTAAAATTCTAGATTAAAATTGATTATTACTTCATAAAAAGTAAGTAAATTTATATAATAATAGCTATTACATGGCTTCATTCCTTTTTAGTGTTTGATAATGACAGCAGTGATGATTTTATTACAACTCCTGCAGAAATTAAGGAGTTAGCAATTCAATATATGTTCACACGGGTGGAATTCAAAATTCGACACTCGTAGAACCGTTTCCCCCACCTAAGGAACGGGAAACAAATCTTTCTACTCGTGTATAATTTTGCCTTTCCACCCTTGATATAGAATATACTATTTTGGGCATCACCAATGATCATTTTAAATTCAGTTCTGTTAAGTTCAAGAGGTTGATAACAAATATTTACTTTATAATAAAAAAATAGTGTAAACATTTATTAATGTCAAAATAAACAACATGTAATTGTAGTGAAATTTTAAATAACTTAACGATGAAATAAAACAATATAGTTTGTTTAAATGTTCATTTATTTGAACTAATGTTCAATTTAAACTTGTTGACGCGTTTCACTAACACAGTAGATTTGTCAAAAGGAATGAAGGTAAAATATAAAAATGTCTTAATATATACAGTGCTAAATCTATTTACTAAGGTTAACAATGGTATTGAAAGAAATTACCTGGAAATTCATTCACTACAAACATTCCTAAGCTATCTTCTAGGTAAAGAGGTTCAATAAAGGAGACTGATTGATATCTATTTGGTCGTTAAGGAGATTACCTGAATATTTATTTTTGTTAATCTCTAGGGCCTCTAATAAATTTGAACTAAAGGATTTACCGACTATATGGAGAATTTCAAAATTTGGGTCGAAAATCAACACAATGTGTTGATCAGTCTCCTTTATTGAACCTCTTTACCTAGAAGATAGCTTAGGAATGTTTGTAGTGAATGAATTTCCAGGTAATTTCTTTCAATACCATTGTTAACCTTAGTAAATAGATTTAGCACTGTATATGTTAAGACATTTTTATATTTTACCTTCATTCGTTTTGACAAAGCTACTGTGTTAGTGAAACGCGTCAACAAGTTTAAATTTAACATTAGTTCAAATAAATGAAGATTTAAACAAACTATATTGTTTTATTTCATCGTTCAGTATGGATCTTCATCAAGTAAAGGCCTCATCTATTCAATTTTTAAATAACTTACCTAACGCTGTAGCGCCTTGATTGCACGTATGATCGGGCATTGCTCCATGTTCTAAAAGCATTTTAACAATGTCACTGTGACCCTGCCAACTAGCGGAATGCAGAGCTGTTCTATTTTCTAAATCACAAGCATCTACTTGCGCTTTGCCGTACGTTAATAAAAGTGATACCATTTCCGTGTGTCCTTGCCATGATGACACATGTAAGGGTGTACGACCCTAAGCACATACAACAGCGAATCAATTTCTGGTTATGTTCTATATTATTTAAAATATATTGACGTTGATGTTCAATATATAAAGCTGCCATGCATTGAATGGTTTCTTTTCCAATTGAAAATAGTATGTTCCGAAGTAGAAAAAGTTCACTAAATATTGAATGTACTCAAATACTTAAGTTTGAGTTACTGGATCACAAGTTGCAATTAATAACAAAAGAAATGAAGAATAATAATTAACAGATTTTTATGATAAACACAATTTCCATATGCAGTGAAAACTGGATAAGTGGGATTTGAAGGGACCTATAGTTTATTATCACATATAGAGGCTTTTCATTTACCCAGTGTCTCAAATAGGCAGGTTAACATGGCAGTTGTCTTATTTATAGATAGTCCTACTATAAGAGGTCCAAATGTACCATTTTCCATATAAAGCATGTATTAAAGGAACAAACGTGTCATAACTTGTCTAAACCTAATAAATTGTCCCACTTATAAGGGCTACTCAGCTATAAAGTACCAATTTTAGAGATAAACATCGAAAAAATTTAAGAAATCAAGTCTCAGCAAGAAAGGTTCAAAAATTCCCAAACAGAGGTATTTCAATGCAAAAGTGTTGAGACATCATTATAATTATCAATAACCGAGGTTTTTCATATGTTCAGGACCCACTTATGCAAATTTCACTGTATTTACCGATTTTGACAAAACTAATAAATAAGTGAGTGTTTTTTAAAGATTGGCATTATTTTGATTATTGACCGAGAATATAATATCTTTTACCTCCAAATCTCTGGTTTCTACATCGGCACCTTGTTGCAAGAAGTATTTTGACATTGCCAATCTATTATCAAGCGCTAATACGTAAAGAGTACTTCTTCCATCTGCGTCTTTGGAATCCATATCTGCACCATTGGAAACCAATATTTGGACTATGTCATAATGGGCTTCTAACGCAGCTAATCTGTAAACATTAAAAAACACAAATATATATTTATCGCGACCAAGCATATTCGTTAAATATAAAGTATATACAGAGTGTGTCCATAGAATAAATTCATTAATAGGTAAATAAATAGTGGAATGAAAATATCCCAAAATAGGTCGATTACATCAGTGACAGTTTTATTTTTCCGCCCATGGTTGTCCAGAAATAACTGACCATTCAGTGATGAGTAAATTTATACAATATTGTTAACTGTCTATGCAAAATAGTTGGTTTGAACAATAAGTTTTCTCTATTAGCCATGTAATTCTGAATTTTATAAATACGTCCTAACTACAGGTAAAATTTTACAAAGTTTAAAGGTCAGTACTATTGCACTTATTCAAAAAATGGCACATACTACCAAAGCAAAAGCATTGAGCCCAATAAATACTTTACCTGCAATGGAGAAACTTGTAGAAACAAATATTTATGAATAATTATTGAATCACATTTTAGAAAATTCAACATTAATAAATAATCAATCTTGGTTTTAAAAAAATATTCTTGTGAATCAGTGTTGCAACTTACCTTAAGCTATATTAAATCTCAATAAATAAATAAACAATAAATATGTGGTTATGGTGTTCCTAGACCTGAAGACAGGAAAACATTGCTATCCAAAGTTAAACAATATGGTTGGGTTGTGAAGTACATTATTGGTTAAAAGACTATCTAACAAACCATAAGCAACGGGTGCCTTTTAAAGATCAACTATCATTTGATGTGGTCAATGCTGTAGGTGTTCCGCAGGGAAGTGTTTTAGGCCCCCTACTTTTTATTTTGTTCATAAATGATATTGAGCTTTTTTAGAATGTGAGTTCATTAACCTGTTTGCTGACTCCTTAATTGCATATAGTGATGTTAACATTGAAAGCATTGTTGAAAAAATTAACTCTTTCATCATGTTATAATAAGTCAATATTTGACTCTAAATAAGCTTAAACTTAATGTAACCAAAACTCAGGCAATGCTCTTCACAGCTACTTATAAGTACGATACTCTTGATATTAATAGTATTCACTAGAATACTGATAATAAAAGAATTCAATTTGTGTCAAGTGTTAAATATTTGGGATTCGTTCTAGATCATATTTTGAACTTCAATATTCATTTTGATTATGCTTAAGAGTGCTAATCATACAATGGGTTTAGTTTTCAGACAAACCACTCTTTTTTCAAATATTGAGACTAAGAATGTTGTTTAATACTTTAGTAAGACCTAAACTTGAGTTTGGATCTATTATCTGGGGTGATCAACCTCGAATGTAGAAAATATCGAGAAAGTACAGAATACATTTTTACGTTTCTATAAACAAAAATGATGTTCGTTGGCCGGATTACAGAACAATTAGGACAACTAGAATACGGGAAGAACTTGAGGTTATCTCGATCACTAGTCGACGTAGATTGAATAAGATGATTTTCTTGTATAAAATAATTAATTGTATATCAACATCTAGTAATTTATTGTATTTAATTCCTTTCAAAGTTCCCTCAAGGATAACTCGTTCCTCTTTATTGTTTAGGAGACTAAGAATATTAGTTTGTTCACCTCTTGAGGCCATGTAGAAAAACTTGCCAATAATGTAAATAATGTTACCAAAGTAGATTGGACAATGTCAATTAGGTATACAATTTAAGAACAGTATTTATGAATATATTAAGAAATTTGGTATATGAAGGAATAGTTCTGGAAATTAGTCGTCTTTGCCTTGTTTTTAATTCTCCCCATTACTCAATATATTACTGTTATATTTATCAATGCCCATACTACACAATGTTAGGATAAAATTTATAATTTATGTAGGCATTATCAATTCTTATTCCATGGAATTATGTTATAAAACCAGTTTGCAATACATGAATTATTATTATTCTAATGTTGTGTTAACCTACAAAATGTGAAATCGTTACGCTATTGATTTTAAATTTTACAATATGGCGGTGGTTTTGACAACAAGTTGGCCGATACGACTGCAACTTCAGGTGGCTTCTGCTTTCGTGAAACAGACTCTACTACATTTTTGGAGAAATTTCGGTTTGTTAGCACGATACAGCCTCAGGAGTGTATAAGTGCCAAGAAGACTTAATCATTGAAACTATTTATTTTTAAACGAAAATGAAATAAATGAAAGAATAGCCAATACTGTGAAATTCTATAACAAAACAACTGCCTAGGCAAAAAAAATTCTAAAAACTGTTAGACATGAAATAGGTTTAAAAGATTCTTAAACCCACATTGACATAGGCAAGTGAAACATGGACAACAACCAAAAACCGAAAAGTAGATTAAATAACATAGAAATGAG
Organism: Galeruca laticollis; assembly: GCA_963921935.1. NCBI lineage: Eukaryota > Metazoa > Arthropoda > Insecta > Coleoptera > Chrysomelidae > Galeruca > Galeruca laticollis. The sequence goes on from OY998177.1 coordinate 70,258,026, forward strand.
GGTTTTAGGAGAGACAAAAGATAAAATCAGAAACCAGATATTCCAAGAAAAACTGAATATAATTCCTTTTGAAACAAAGATCGAACAAGAGCGATTAAAATGGAATAAAGTGTGGAAGAAACTTCTGGAGAACTTAACTCCAACCTAACTTGACACTGAAATGTGTATGAGTTCCAGGATTAAATGAGTAAGTTTTATTTTTAGGATAAAAATATTGTCAACAATAATTTGGGACATCTATTTTCTTACGAATTCTTTCCACTCTTTTAACTTCCTTCTTAGTAGTCCTGTTATCACCTTGTCCTACGTTTGCTTTGGTCTCCCTTTCATTTATTCTTTATTACTTTTGTTTACTATATTCATCTTGTTTGACTCGTATTTTTCATTTATAAAAAATGTCCCCACCATTCCATCTGTCTTTGTTGTATATATTCTAATTGTTGTGGAAACACAATTCTAAAATAGAATAATTTTTGACCTACATAGTCTTTCATACTGAATATTCAAGCTTAAAATTGTTTATATCAATTTAACAATAACTCCTTTTTATTAAAAACCCGCTATCGTGATAAATTAAACATGAATGTTAGTATTGTAACTCAAATATCACAGAAATCATCACATTTAGAATTGGTCTGTAAAATACATTCAAATAACCTTAAAAGTGAGACACAATTTAACTGAAAATTCAAGTAAATTCAAGTAAATTCACGTCATATAGTCAGTCGGTTTTTAGACCCAAAAAGCAAACTTATGGTCCATGACCACACAAAATTTATGTATTCCGATTTCCGATGTAAACGAGTGTTACATCAACCAAACTATAACGTCTCTCAATTAGTATAATATGTAGTATTTTCAATATTGGTCTAAAGATCATATTTAGTACTGTCTAATGTACATCAAGTGAATAAAGTGAATACATTCAATAGTAATACAATTTGTTTTATAACCAGTCCTAGTGGATTAAAAGTGTATCATCAAATTGAACACACCAGTTAACTGCAAGTTCTGGGGAGAAGAATAAAGCAGTTGGGAATGCAGTTCCCCTTGGAAGAGTAGAAGGTAGGAGATATCCTTTTATTCATAAGTAACTCTCAAGCCAAATTAAGGCCTTTTACTCCAACATTGGTCCTTCGAGCCGGATGAGGGCATAAGTAGACAGCTCTCTTCAGAAAATTCAACTAAACATAATTTTTGCGTAAGTGATTACAGACTGATATAAATTTTATGGTAGAACTCTTGTTATTTTACATCGTTTTTTTTTTGGTAAAATATTGTACCTTATTTTTTGATAAAAAATAATAATACGAGGTGTAATCAAAATATTTGACAAAATATTTTTGATATTTGTTAGATCCAGATGCTGAATTTTTTCCTTGCATGATTTAAACAGTTTCAAATACTGACAATATTATGCAGGGTGTTGCAGCAATTTCAGTCCAAAATAATTTTGGAAATTTATCTTAACTTTTGAATTTTTTTCTACTAAGAATTAAAATTTTGTGTATTAATCTCTTTTTATACAGTGTGTTACGACAATTTTGGTCAAAAATATTTTGGAAATTTACCCAGTTTTTTTATAAATTTTTGCGGGAAAGTGAATTTTACGTATTAATAATAACTATACAGTGTGTTATGACAACTCTGGACAAGAACAGTTGACATTTTATTCAAATTTTGAACATTTTATTCACATTTTGAACATTTTTTGCACATAAATGAAATTTGTGTATTCATTGCGATTTATACAGGGTGTAGCAACAATTTTGTTGAAAAATATTTGAATTTAATCCTGATTTTTGAAATTTTTTGTGAATTAAGTTGTGAACTTACAACCGTATGTACAAGGTTCTACAATAATTCTGCATGTTTTTATGGTTTTATTATTTCAAAAAGAATAATTTATTTAGTTAAAAATGGATGTAGACACACTCAAAAACACACGCTCACCAGCCAAAGCGGCTATAACCCGTATATTTAACTGGTATCAACTAAACCAAGATTTCGATGATGCCGATGAATTTGAAAGCAGAGAAGAGTCTCTACGAAAGGCTTATGAGAAAAATGAAAATGCACAGGACGATATAGAGACTATTGATCCTAGTGATTCTGAAGATAGGGAGGTAATTGATAATAAATATCATGGATTAATATCTAAATTTCATAAGAAAACTAAATTAAACTCATCTTCACCAAATGTATCGACAACTAATGTACAACAGTTGCAAAACCAAAGCTCACCATGTGTTAAATTACCTGATTTGAGAATTTCCCCTTTTAACGGTGACATGACAGAATGGCGTCCATTTTTTGAACTTTTTGAAGCCTTAGTTATTAATAATAGTGGTCTCACTGACATCCAAAAATTAATTTACTTAAAAACGCTCTAAAGGGGGAAGCTCTAAAATTAGTTGACTCTCTGGCTGTTGTTGGTGACAATTTCCAAACAGCGGTGGATATTTTAACTAAAAGATATGAAAATATTACTTGTGTTGTTAATAGTCATTTAAATAATTTATTTGATATGTCGCCAATTGTTAAATGTAATTCAACTATATTGAGAGACTTTATAGAGAGTTTAAAGAAAAATCTGGAATCTCTAAGGAAATTAAAATTAACTAATGACGAACTTTTTGAATATTTTTTAGTTTATGTTTGAGAAAAAATTAGACTACAATACAAAAAGGGCTTTCGAGATGGAGAGAGACCCTGATGAGTTACCTTCGCTCCGAGAATTTTACGAATTTTTAGAAAAACGTCGTCTTATTTTTGAGAATATCGATAGTAGCGAAAATCCAAATAACAGGAAAAGTGATAAAATTTCTTTACACACGGAGAGTCAGCAAAATAATCAAAATAATAAATTTTTCTGTCAAATTTGTAGTAATTCTGATCATAGACTTTTTAATTGCCAAAAATTTAGAGATCTTTCTCAAAGTGAAAAGGAGAAACTTATTAAAACAAAAAATCTTTGTTATAATTGTCTTGGAAAACATAACGTGACACAATGCAATGTCAGTGTACGATGTAAATATTGTAATAATAAACATAATACCTTGCTTCATAATCAAAATATCAATTCAAACATCAATAATGATAACAATAATTCAAGAACTTTTAGAACTAATAGTCAATCCAACAACCAGCAAAGAACAAATAATAATTCAAATTTAAATACAAATAATTCTTCAAATCCAACCCAAATAAGTTCTACTAGTAATCTCAATCCTGTCACTGCTCCTGTTTTTGTACCTCGAAATCAAAATCAAACACAGCAGCAATCAAGTTCAGCTGTTACTCAAAATTTAAACTCTATTACAAATAAAAATCAAACAAATTCAAGTGCAGGCACAAGCCAGCAAGCAAATGATAATTCTGTTTCGCTATCAGCCGTGTCTACAAGAAGTTCTCAAGTTCTTTTGGTAACAGTCCGAGTGAACATTGTTTCAAAAAGTCGTGAGACAGTTTCTGTGAAGGCTCTTCTAGATAATGGTAGCCAGTCAACCTTCATAACGCAACAATTAGTTGATAAATTACAATGCAAAGTTCACAAAAAATCTTTCAGCATCTCTAGTGTCTCCCAAAATACAATTGAATCAAATAAAATCACTGACATATGTATTCATTCAAAGAAGAATGATTCAAGATTTTTGGTTTCGTGCACAGTTTTAAATAATATAACCACCAAGCTGCCCCAAATCCCAATTGATTTAGATTCCTTGCAAATACCACAAAAATACAAACTTGACATGGCCGACCCCACCTTTAATATCCCTTCTGAAATCGATTTACTACTCGGGGCGGACATTTTCTACTCAATTTTAACTGAAGGCTTTTACAGCCTGGGAAATAACTTCCCTACCTTATTAAACACCCACTTCGGTTGGGTGATAGCAGGGAATGTACCAGTGAGGTGTACTTTACCTAATTTCAAAAAAAAAATGTTTTCATGTAAGAGATGATGGTTCTCAAAATGATAAATTTCAAAGTGATAGTTTACTGAATAATGTTTCTTTATTTATTCAAACTCAGGATTTGGAATCCATGATTGCCAAATTTTGGGAAATTGAGGAGATTCCTCAAAAACATTTATTGGCTCCGGATGAGAAAAAAGCTGAAGATATTTTTAAATCTACAACTAAAATTTTAGACAGTGGAGCATATCAAGTGGATATGCCCATCATTTCTCCTCAGGAACATCTAAAGCTAGGTGGTTCTTTTAAAAGGGCACAAAAGAGAGTTGTATTATTGGAGAAAAGATTTCAAACTAACAATAACTTGTTTATTGAATATAAAAACTTCATATATGAATACATTGATTTAGGTCATGCAAAATATGTCCCCTTATCTTTAACTAATGAAAATAACGAAAATAAATATTTCATACCTCATTTATGTGTAGTAAGAGAGTCTAGTTGTACGACTAAACTTAGAGTTGTTTTTGAGGCTTCAGCGAAAACAACATCAGGATTGTCCTTAAATGATATAACACTTAAAGGTTACCAAGTACAACCAGACCTCTTTGATATTTTATGTAGATTTAGATGGTTTTGTATGTTTTAACATCAGACATTCAAAAAATGTATAGACAAGTCAAAACTAATCCTAAACAAATTTTTTTACAAAATATATGGAGAGAAAATCCTTGTGATACTTTCAAATGTATTGAGTTACAAACAGTAACATATGAAACTAACTCAGCTCCTTTTCTTGCTACTCGAGTTATACAAGAGATAGCTAATACTAACGAACACCAATTTCCTTTGGCTTCGGAAGCTTTAAAATCCCAATGCTATGTAGATGACATCCTTGCAGGATGTAATAATTATGACGAACTTTCTGAACTTTATTCTCAATTAAATACCATTTTAAATAGCTCAGGTTTTACTTTACACAAGTGGTGTTCAAATTCTCAATCGTTTTTACAAACCATTTCAGAAGTCCAATTAAATGAATATAATTTAAACTTTGATGACAATCCAAATAAAGTGTTGGGGTTAAAATGGCTTCCTCGAACAGACACTTTAAAAATTACGATTCCTGAAATTCCTATTACGGAAAAACCAACTAAAAGGATTATACTCTCGGCATTACCTCAATGCTTCGACCCTTTAGGTTTGATAAACCCTGTGATAGTAAAAGGAAAAATTTTACTTAAAAAATTATGGATAAAAAAATTAGACTGGGATACTGGAATCACCGATCCTATTTTAATAAATGATTGGAAATCCTTAATAAAATTAATATTCAGTTTAAAGGATTTACATATTCTCTTTCTTTAAAATTTGAAATTCATTGTTTTTGCGACGCAAGCACATCCGCTTATGGAGCTTGTATTTATCTTAGAGTCATAAATGAAAATAATGTAGTAACATGTAATTTAATATTTGCTAAATCAAGAGTTGCTCCAATAAAAACTATTACTTTACCGCGTCTGGAATTATGTGCAATGTTAATTTTATCAAAATTAACAAATAACATTTTCACTATCTTCAAAAATAACATTCAATTTACCTCAATCAACTTATGGTCAAATTCTAAAATAGCCCTAGCTTGGTATGACGACCATCCAAATAGGTGGTCTACATTCGTATCACATAGAGTCTCTAAAATACAAGAGTTAACGAAAGATTGTAAATGGAGATATATACCTTCATCAAAAAATTCTGCTGACATTTTATCACGAGGAAACTTTTCCCTGGAAATCATAGAATCTGGAATTTGGTTTAACGGACCTAATTTTTTACATAACGAAAATTTAAACCTTGCTGATTTTGACAATCCAATCTCTATTAAAAACTTCCCTGAGGAGCGAAAAGCAGCTCATGTTACTGTCCGGATATCAGAAGCTATTACATTTTGGACTGAAGCATTTTTTAATTTTTCTAGTTTTAATCATTTGAAACGTACTCTAGCATATGTATTTCGATTTGTTTCTAACACTAAAAATCAAATCAAAAATACTGGTCCTCTGTCTGTAGATGAATTGGACTCTTCTTTCAATTTTATTATTAAAACTATTATATATTATATTTTGCAAAACAAATTTAGGAATTAAGAGCTAATAAAGTAATTTCAGATAAGCAACTATTATCTCTAAAATTATTCTTAGATTCAGATAACTTAATCCATATTGGAGGAAGACTAGAAAACGCTAATATCTCTTATAATCAAAAACATCCTTACTTACTACCTTCTCATAATCATGTTGTAACATTAATGTTGAAAAATGAACATATCAGATAAGGACATGCTGGTGCAGACAGTATTGTCAAACTTTCGATTAAAATTTTGGCCATTAAACGGACATACAGAGACCAAGAAAATTATAAGAAATTGTATTACTTGTTATAGATTTCTAGCGCTTCCTGAACACCAAATTATGGCACATTTGCCAAGAGATAGAGTTCTCATGTCAAGACCGTTCCAAAAAGTTGGAGTAGATTTTGCCGGTCCTTTTTTAATAAAATCTTCACATTTAAGAAATGCACCATTGATAAAGTGTTACATTTCAATGTTTGCTTGTATGGTCATGAAAGCTGTCCATATTGAACTGGTTACTAGTCTTTCTACTGAAGCATTTTTAATGACATTGAAAAGATTTATCTCTCATAGAGGCAACCCCACTATAATTTACAGTGATAACGGTACTAATTTTCAAGGTTCAAAAAATCAACTTAGATCTTTATACGATTTATTCAATAATGCTCAAAATACTGAAACTATACGAAACTATCTTTCACAAAACGAAAGTCAGTGGAAGTTTATCCCTCTTAGATCACCACACTGGGGCCGAATATGGGAAGCAGCAATAAAAAGCGCAAAATATCATATAAATAGATTAATGGGAAACACTAAATTTACATTTGAAGAATTTTACACTGTATTAACTCAAATTGAGGCAATTCTAAACTCAAGACCTCTCTGTCCTTTAAATAGTGATCCCACAAACTTAAATTACTTAACTCCAGGTCATTTTTTGATTGGTTCTAGTTTATCTGCATATCCAGATAAGGACTTCACTCAAGTGCCTGAAAATAGGTTAAAGTTTTGGCAACATTGTATAAAAATTCAACAAACCTTTTGAAAAAAATGGTCAACTGATTATCTTAATAGATTACAAAATTCCCCCAAATGGTTCAAACCTCTACGTAATATTCGAGTTAATGACTTGGTCTTACTACGAGAGGATAATCTTCCCCCTTTACATTGGCCTCGAGCGCGAGTGCTAGAAGTATACCCCGGACATGAAGAAAAAGTAAGAGTCGTAAGACTCAAAACTCCTCAAGGAGTTTGCACTCGCTCAATTGCAAACATTTCTCTTTTACCCTACGATGACACTACCGAACATGACATTTAAAATTAAACCATTGAATTTTTTATATTTTTAAATTTGATTTGATAATTTTTTTTCTTTTAAATTCTAATTCTTTGCTTTGGGTCACTTTACAATGTGAATACTCATAGATGAGTCAGTCCAAACATTTTTTTTATTACTATTGAAAGTGGTGGCTTGCCAATAAAAGGACTGACGCGTCGTTTCTAAATACTGTTAAAAGAATAGTTACTCACCTTTATTAATTTGTCCTCACTGGACACTTATTCACCTGGTTTGGTCTCAATCTTTGTGTTTAAGTCCTTATCTTAAATTATCCTGTTTGTGTCTTTAATAAGACATGTAATTTCTTCGGTTATAAAATTAAAAATATTTTCTTTATAAGAGTTATTTTTCTTTGTTACTAAATTTTACACATGTATAATTAACAGTTTATCTAGTTATAAGATAAAACTCCTTAAAAAAATGTTAATTGCTTTCATTATTGAAGTCTAAAGCCTTCAAAAAGGAGGGGAGAATGTTGTGGAAACACAATTCTAAAATAGAATAATTTTTGACCTACATAATCTTTCATACTGAATATTCAAGCTTAAAATTGTTTATATCAATTTAACAATAACTCCTTTTTATTAAAAACCCGCCATCGTGATAAATTAAACATGAATGTTAGTATTGTAGCTCAAATATCACAGAAATCATCACATTTAGAATTGGTCTGTAAAATACATTCAAATAACCTTGTAATATTCAGTAAATTTCCATTATAACAAAAATACTCAAGTTTCAACATTTAAAATCTTTGCAGTTTCATTCTCTCTCAAATATTAGTATAAAAAACAGCAGAAAAACAAACGTTTGTCGGGCCGTTTAATATTGATTGTGTTTCCAATTATTTTCGTATCTCTTCGTTCCTCAATTTATGTATCTTTGTGACTTATATATTCTTCTAAGGTACTTCATCTCCATTGTTTGTATCTAGTCTTTTGTTTAATATCAAAGATTCACATCTGAATGTTAAGATTGGTCTGAATATTGTTTTAAAGACTTTTCATGTGGTCTTGTGGGTGATTTCTTTTTTGTTAATAGAGGAATTACTCATACAGTAATAAAGTTTCATCGTTTTCTCTATTCTTTGATTTATTTCAGTTTCTTGTGTTCCAGTCTCGTCGATTATTACTCCTAAGTATTGGAATTTTTTCACCTGCTCTCTATATATTTTCATAGTTTACTTTTCATCTTCTATTGTCATTACTATTCTTTATTTTATTTATTGTCATTCGGAATTCTTTCAATACTTCATTCCATATTGTTAGGTTCTGTTGTAGGTGTTCTTCTTTGCGGGCTATAAGCAGTGTTTTAGCATTCCTATATTGTGTATCAATGGCTATGGTTCCTTGTCTGTTCAGGTATTATTAATCAAATTGAAATGTATACAATAAATAACTTTGCCACTTATAAAAGCTGTGATTTCCAATCGTCTGGGCTATCCCTGAAAAGCAGCTGTAAAACTGAAAAAACTATGTTTTAGGAATTCAGTCTCAACCTCGTTGAGGTTTTTTTTGCACTGATGATGGCTAAAACCTACAAGAAATGTAAACAAAAAGAGATAGTTTTTGTCTTCATCCACATAGTTATTGGTTCCACGATTAAAATTGTTAATACATAAAAATTTTCCCACTTACCTTAAAGCAGTCTTTCCATCATGAGGCCTTTGATCAACAGGTGCATTATATTTGTCTATGAATAAATTAACCAAGGCTGTATGTCCCCCTTGCGAGGCAAGTGCTAAAGGGGCCTTTCCTTCATTATCAGTCTCATCTACTCTCGCTCCCGCTTCCAATAAAGCTTCGCACACATCAAGGTGACCTAAATGAAGAATAAATATTTATAATAATGTAAGTTTTTTCTAATTTATCTTCACTTAAGGCACTATTTATATAAAACACTTAAAAAGTAAAATATTGGGTAGCAGAGTAAACGAGGCCATACTAGCTGCCAAGACGAGCATTATAGTGGTCGACCAAATGAGATGACAACTCCATAAATGGTTAACAAAATCCACAAAGCGGCACTGGATGATCGTCGACGGAAAGTGCGCAAGCTAGCAGACACAGTATGCATTTCAAAAAGTGCGGTACATCGTATATTATCTGAAAATTTGGCCATGAGAAAGCTGCGTGGAAGATGGATGCGGCGTTTGTTCACTCACTCAAGCAACAACAATGTCATGAAGATGTTTCAATTGAGTGTTTGGCGAAGTTTCACAGCAACAACGTACTTTACACCAGAGACAAAAGAACAATCAAAACAATGGACTGAAAAGGGAGAACAGGTTCCAAAGATTGCGAAGACCGTTCCATCTGCAGGCAAGGTCATGGCGTTGGTTTTTTGGAATGCTCGTGAGATAATTTTCATTGACTATCTTGAAAAAGGAAGAACTATCACCGGCGAATATTATGTGAACTTATTGCAACGTTTGAGCGAAGAAATCAAGCAAAAACGACCGCGTTTGGCCAAGAGCAAAACAATGTCCAAAATTAATCAATTAAAGTTTGAATTGCTAACTCATGCAACCTATTCGCCAAATTTAGCCTCCTCGGATTATTTTATATTGCCAAACTTGAAAAAATGGCTCAGTGGTCAGATTTTTCAACAATGAAGAAGTGATGTTGGCAGTTATTGGCTATTTTGAGAAGCAAGACAGATCTTATTATAAAAAGGGCATTGAACTTATTAAAGATCGCTGGGAAAAGTGTATAGAGCTGAAATGAGATTATGTTGAAAAATAATATATATATTTTTTTAATTTTCTTGTTTTCTTTGTTGGGTCGGGTATTTCTGGGTCCACCCTCGTACGTGGTTTTGTTCATTTGATTTTCATTCTCCATGTTTTCATCAAATCTCAAAATAAACGTAAACATAGAAACCTTACAGAGAGAATATTTATAAAGGCAGACTTAATAAAAAAGAACAAGCGTACACAATAAAATAAGAAACATGACAAAACATGAGAGGGAATAGTCGCTAAAACTGGATACAAGAAGGTATGTTGGGAAGGTATATAGAGATGGAACGGTAGGGAGAATAAATTAGTGGAAATGGGGTACGGAAACTAGTAAAATCGGAAGACTGACTGATTTCCAGGAAAATGATAAGGCTATGGGACAGGACAATATGATATGGGATAATGAAATAAACAACGTTAACAAGACAAAAAAAAACGAAGAAGAAAAATAGATCGAAACCTTTCGAGGAAGATAATGAAAGTGGGGAAGGATGAGTAAAAAGAAAAAGCCATAGGCCTTAAAGGCCGATAGTGCTAATGTATATATGTTTTGATCCATTCTTCAATGTGGTCTTGTACCATACACCATTGGTCCTAAAACACTGCCTCGCGGATCTTCAGCTTATATGGACTAGTATTGGGAGGTATCAATACATATTCTTGTTCTAAATTATTTATCGGTTAGGTAGGACTTTAGAAAATTGGAAGAAAAATTTTAACTCCTCTTGCTACTCTGTTAAATGCTCGATTAACATCCAAAAGGGCTGACGAGCTAAACTTTTCCTCTTCCAGACTTTTGTTAATGACTTGTATTATTTAGTGACCCTGTTGGGTGGTGACTTGTTCTTGATAAAATCCAAACTGGTGATATGTTTAGGAAGTTGCCAATTCTGTGGAGGATAATATTTTCCAAAAGTTTCGCTATGCATCTTAGCAAGGTTATTATAAACAATATGCAGTTGTTAACCAGGCTTCAGTATTAGTATTATTTTATATTTTGTAAGCTCCTTGATTTCGGACAGACTCAGAAACGAACACATAAGGAAAATGATGGGGCAAACATCAATAATTAATAAAATAAAAAAGAAACTTGCCAGGGACAGATAGAGACAAAAAAATGCGACAGGGAGTCCCAAACATACGCCTGAAAAGGCTTAAGGATAAGTCAAGAAAAAGAAAAAACTTCTTTATGATGATCTTAATAGAATGGGATTTTGCCGTTGGTTGTTAATGATACTCTAAAAGTCAATTTCATTATTCATAGTTTGTTTACGGATGGAACTACCTTCTAAATATATGGTAATATGAATTATGCCATACACATCTGGTCAGAAGAAAACTCTCATAGAAAATATGGTAACTCATCACCAAATGACTTTATAGACAACATTTGAGCAGAAATAGTCAGATAATAACTTTATAGAGTCAGTACTAAAACTATTTTTTCCGCTCTATGTTCTCTTTCTTTATTAAATATACAAATTTGAATGTTACCTTCAAATGCAGCATAATGCAATGGCGTCCATCCTGAATTATCACGGTGTTGTTCGTCTAAACCTCTGTCCAGCAGCTGTCTGACGACTTCAACACAACCTAAATAAAAGTCAGTTTGAATGAAATATATGTTATTAGTAGCATTAATTAATTTGTGAGGAATTCAGATATTTCCAGTGATTCAAAATAAATATTTCAGCAATTAGATTATCCATATCATATCTGAACATTTAAAAGAACAAACAGTGTAGTAAGTGTTTCATGTAAAGTGAATTCATTGATTGTAGCCACTTATTCTTATAGTCAAGTAGCTATCAAAGCACTGAGCTCCCATGTCATTGATTCAAAGTTGGTATGGGAGTGCCGAACTTGATGAAATAGGCAAAAATAACAGGGCTCATTTAATACAGGTTCCTGGTCACTAAGGAATCAAAGAATTGTAGCGGCCAATACACTCGCCACGAAAGGGACACGCACGCCTTTTATTGGCCCGAAGCCTTTCTGTGGTGTAAGAAAATGCTCCTATATGAACGAGTTTCGGAGGAAGGAGTAAACTGAAAGAGAACCACTCTGGCGGTGTCTCACTGGAATGAATTACTCCAAAAAGTTCCTTCGGAACGTTGGCACCTTTGGATCCAGATCTCAGAAAAATAAGCCATATCTCCTCACCGGCTTCCTTATAGATCTCCGACACCTGAGTAAGCACCTAATGACTATAGGTCTAGCAGAAACTGACGAGTACAGATTCTGTGTGGAGAAGGAATAAACTCCTGATCACGTAGTTATAGAATGCCTCGCCATTAAAAACAAACGCAAAAAATGCTTCGAACAAGGGACTTGTAGAAACGAGGATCTAGCCTCCTTAAAGCAATTCCAGATACGGGAGTTAATTAGAACTCTGGAATTGGAAGGCGAGCTGTAGATGGTAGCGAAAACAGTTCTGTTAGGGTGGACACAATAGATCTTGAAGTTACAGTAACCCCGTTAACATTCATCTTCATCAGCTAGATTATCAATAGCATACCAGAACATTTAAAAGAACAAACATTGAATTGTTTTACGTAAAATATACATCAAATTCAATGATACAAGAAAAATTCTATTCAAAAACTTTGATGTTTCACTTTGTATTGATTTATTCATATTTTGTTGATTACATTATTTAAAAATCGTTACATACCTTGGGCCGCAGCAACTGACAATACAGTTCGTCCTTCTGAATCCATGGAATCAATACAACAACCCCAAAATAATAGAAGTGCGACGACTGGAGCATGCCCCATACTAGCAGCCGCCCATAAAGGACTTCTACCACCGTGATCACAATGATCTACATCCGCTTCATTTTCCAAAAGAAGTTCACAAACATCTCTACAAAAATAAAAACAATTACGACAAATTAAAAATAGCAAGGTACACTTCATTATCACCTGTGACCTTCAAAAGAAGCCACCAGTAATGGTGTCATCCCTTCCTTATCCTTATGATCGACTGTCGCGTTCCTCTCCAATAATGTCGCTACAACATTAGCACCTGGTGTTCTGGGAGCGCACAAAGCTGCTACAGATAGAGCTGTCCTTCCATCAGCATCGGCGTGATTAATATCAGCTCCGAAATTTAGTAGATGTTCTACGATATCAGCATGTCCCATATAAGCGGCGGCTATAAGGGCCGTTCGACCTTCGTGGTCGGTTAAATTCACGTTAGCACCATTTTGAAGAAGGATTTTGACTATCTCTTCGTGACCGGACCAAGCGGCGGCTCTAAGTGCCGTTCGGTTTTCGGCGTCGACACTGTCGAGACTACAACTGTGTTTGACCAATAGTTCCACAACCTAAACAATAAAAACAATATATAACGTTCATTTGCATATTTCTGTTGAAATAAGTAGAGAAATTGCCCACAATATTTTTCCTCTTCTTCTTCCATTAGTTCCCTATTGGAACTTTACCTCCCTTAGCTTTTGTCTCTGGCAGCTTATTAGTATCTTTCTGTATATTGTCCTATCATCAGGTTCTTTGGTACTCTTTGTGGTCCATTCTCTCGACGTGTCATGCCCATTGAACGTTGAATTTTAACACAAACAGCTCCTTGTTTAATGAATGATAACGAGTATTTTTGTTAGAGCAGAGAAAGTTGTGTTTGGATTTTATTGTAAACAGTTTCTTTAAATTTTCTTCTGTAAATCAATTTGAAAGATACTCTTCTCCACAATACTTTTTGTGTACTCTGTTAAATACAACTTATTTGTTCACTAGATTGTAAACTTACCTCTGTATGTCCTCCCCAAGCTGCTGCTCTAAGAGGAGTCCAACCGTCGACATCTGCTTGATCGGCGTTGGCACCTGCTTCTAAAAGTACCTAAAACAAACATTTTAAATTGAGTAACTCAATTGTCATTCTAGTATACTTCAGTCAGACATCTCTACAGCATACCTCAGATTGATTGAGGACTGGTCATCTCGATCTCCATAATTAAGTCTATGTGATTTTTAGTTTACAATACACTGATGGATGGTATTAGGGATTTTAAGGTGAAATAGCTTGAGATACTATTTTTTCTGAAGAACTGTGTCTTCCATGTTTAGACATATTGAAAAGGTAACAGTTTTAGGATGTCATATTTAAAATGTGCAATTGTTATGGAATATCTTACCTTTACTACTTGGGCCTGTCCCAATCTTGCTGCAACATGAAGTGCAGCTTGACCATGCACATCGTGTATGTCGAATAGTGGCTCTGGACTCTGCTCACTAGACGTACTAGCCAGTGACATCTAGAAACAGATTTAATTAAATTCTGATGACTGCAATTCAATAAATATGAAAACAATGATATATAGAATAATATGAGCAGTCAATATTTATTTAGGTTAGTTAAAATGTATGTCTCTAGTCATATTTACTGGAAGGGAGATATTGAGGGCGGGAAGTTTTTAAATTGACACCCTGTATAATAATAGTAGGTAGTGAAAGATTTTCCATTCTCAAGATAGTTCGTAAATGTATTATGTATTATAACCAATCCAGCTAATGTATGTGTTTCTGACTACTTTGGTTGGCTGCTATAATGGTTAATTCTCTCCATCCACAGAAACAAGAAATGTGAAAAGTTTCTTGATAAGCATTTATCATCATTCAAAAAAATTATGGATTTATTAATACATTAAGATACTGAGTTCTACCATAAACTTTTGAAACCAAGCTGAGTATACAACACAATAGAAACGAAAGATCGACCAGAACCACCACTGCAGAATCAATAAGACACTCTCAACATATTCCGCAAACTATGCTAATATAATTAAAATAAATACTGAACTAAAGACTAACATAAACAAAGCAAATACTTAGAAGCGTTTAAAAATATGTTTCACTAACTTATTTATACAATAGAATAAGCAAAAGCATTCACTTTGGTTGAATTTTTGTCTAAAAAAAATTGAATTTATAATAAGACAGGGTTATTTGTTTCCAAAATTTATTTATTTATTTACTTAAATAAAACTTCAGACAATTGTCAATTTTAATAACACAAAACCTAATGTCATTTTCATTCTTGACAATTTGTAAGTTTAGTGTGGTTGTGAATAATTTCTTGTTTTTTTGTTTCGTTTGTTAATGTTCTTGTTAGCTCTTTAGTTGATTTAAGTTTAGATTTATTTTATAATATGTTTAAATTTATTGGAAGTAATTAAATTTAATATTGTTCGTGTTTTCTTATTCGTTAATTTATTTTATTAATTGTTTAGATTATTGGTAGTTTTAATTCTTCTCAGTTAGGTAGTTATTTTTTTTCTCGTTGTATAAAATGCTTACTCGTGAAGAAAATGTAAGTTGTCCCTGTTAAAAGTTATTTCAAAATTCCCACTTATTTGGTTACGACATCTATTTCCTTATGTCAAAAAATGTCAACTGTCTGAATAAAAGAAAGCAGTCGTTGTTATGCACTCGCACGGACTTAGGATCCATGGACTACTAATTGTATATTCGGTTTGACTCCTCTACGGTGGTCGCCATGTTGTGCTAATTTTAAGTTGGCCGGCCTGAGTCACGTGATTCGTACAGGACCGGTTTAAACAATAAATCAGAAATCATTTATAAGATAGGAAAATACGAAACGGTGAGAGAAAAAAGTATAACTACTTTATTATTTATACTAGCTAATGCGTATTGTGTATCTACCTAAGTTGGGATTATGGAAAACATTTTCATAAATTTTAAGAAGTGTTTCTTTATAAATTATATTATTATATATTCTTATTCAAATTCAATTAACCAGGAAATAAATAAAATAACCTTTAATTTTAATTTAATTTAATCACGGTCAAGCCCAATTCACATTAATGCAATATGGAAATATAAAAAAATGCTACAATAACAAAAAAAGAAAAATATATAAAACTAGAACAAGATAGAACAATTGACACATGTATTAAACTTATCTATAAAACAAAAGGAAAAACCTAAAGTATAGTATAAATCACAAGAAAAAAGCAAATAAAGTAAGAGGAGTGATAACACATCAAACCAGCAATAAAAGATGTACGCTCTAAAGTGGAAGCTCCAGCATGTTTTTTAAACTTGAAAGTGGACACATCAAAAATTAAAATTCCATCGACAGAATTTGCTAATCTAAGTGTCCTAGGTAGAAAACTATTCATTGCATAGATGTACCTACGAAATGCGACATGAAACGTTTGTACCTGCCTAGAAAGACGAGAAGGGACAACTAAATATATTTTAGAGAGAAGCTTGGGACTATCACAAATACCATTTACTATGTTGAACAGCTGTATCAGATCCCTTTGCCTTCAGCGAACCTCCAGAGTAGGAATGTTTAAAAAACGTTCTAAGAAATCATAACAAAGGTAAATATGCATCTTAAAAGCAATGTATCTTAAAAAATTGTGCTGAACAGCTTCATGTAATATAATGAGGAGACCATACTGGTAAACAATAATCAAGATAAGTTCTGACCAGTGAGCAATATAGAGATATAATAGCAGTGATGTTAGTAAAATCAGAAGTGGTTCTCTTTATAAAACCCAACATCTTCATAGATTTTTGAACAACAGCGATAACATGAGATTTATAATTAAGTGTGGAGTCCAATATAACACCCAAGCCCTTAGTTTGAGAAGCACATTTTAGAGGAGACTCTTTCCACATTGCCGAATCTTAAAAAAAGTAAAGTTTTCATCAACCATTTTCATATTGAAAAGACTAACGCAATTATCAGCAGTACAATAATTTTTTCAACACTACTTAAAAGTGGAATAATAAATAAATATTTTATTTGACTTTTTCACAAACATGTTTATTGGACAACAATCACCCAGACCATATAAAATTGAAACAGGCAAGATTTCCATTGTTCCTCTCCTTTGTAGTTCCATAGCTGGTACAGAAACGTCACGATGGACAATTTTTTACAAGCATCAACCTGGCTGAAGTACTTTTGAAAGAACACAAACTGACAATGATAGGCACCACAAGAAATGGGAGCTTTCCCTGCAAATTGGTAATCCCAACAAGAGACCTGAAAAATCAAGTATTTGGTGTTTTTGGTTAGATGTTTATCTTTAAGAAATTTGCTGTATTTCCAGTATGCTTTGTTTCCTGATTTTACCCTTTCTGCCACCTCTATATTTCTGTCGTGCTTCTCGTTTATCGTAACGCCTAAGTATTTGAAGTTTGCTACTTTTTTAAACTTGTGGTTCTGTACTGTGATTTCTTTTATACACTCTGATGTTTCCCTGCTGACTAGCATATATTTAGTTTTTTCTGGGTTTATCTCCAGACCTCTGCTTTTTGCTTCTTCGATCAGGTCACCTAGCATTTTATCCAAATTGCTCCTATTCCTTGCTATAAGTACCAGATCGTCTGCATAACCTATTATTTGGGTCATGTTCTGGGCTATTGTTGTGCCTGTTTCTATCGGTTTAATCGCTCCATCTAATGTTATATTGAATAATACCGTTGATAATGCATCCCCCTGCCTCACACCATCTTCCATATCGATTTCCTCACTATAGCCCTCACTAGTTATTACTCTGGTTTTCGAGTTGTTTATTGACATTTTTGTCAGTCGAATTAACTTGTTTGGAATACCCATTTTCCTCATGTTTGCTATCAGTTTACGCCTGCTAATACTATCAAATGCTTGCCTAAAATCTATAAAGAAGATATGTAAATCGATTCCATATTCATTGCTTTTTCCTATCGCCTGTGTTATTACATGCACTGCATCTATAGTTGATTTACCACTTCTGAAGCCATATTGGTATTCCCCTAGTTTCTGTTCTGCGTATTTGTTTATTTCCTTTCTTAAAAGTGATGTCATGACTCCCTGCAAATTGGTAATCCCAAGAGACCAGAAAAATCCAGTATGTTTGCCCTTCAAGACAAATACACGAATGTGTCGTTTACACCAAGAAAAAAGAAAATGTCATTTTACTCCCAACGATGCACCACGACGATCTGATACGGGTAAGCCACCAATGATAATAGATTACAATAAATCCAAAGGAGGGGCAGATCTAGTTGATAAATCGTCTGTCGCCTACATTTGCGCTCGAGCCACCCGCCGATGACCTATGGTAATATTTTTTTCTGCAATAAATGTAGCTGGTATCAATTCATTTGTAATAAATAAATATAAATCAAATTTTATTGTTAAAAGGGCTGGAAGAATTTTTAAAAAAATTCTTGGTATGTAATTACTAAATGATCTGAACTGCAACACCGTTTTAAGAATAAACGTATTCCAAGAGGAATAAGGTCGACAATAAGAGATATTTGCCGCATTGAAGAACCAATTAACCCAACAACGGACCCTCAGCCTGTTCACCGAGGTCGCTGCTTCTACTGTAGTAGACAAAAAAAATAGGTCAACCAGATATACCCGTCACAAATTCAAAATATTTGGGTATAGTAGGCGCAAAACATATTGTGCAGCAATGTAAATGGTATATCCCCTTTAAGTTATGTTGCGGAGCTAGACTCTGAAAGGTATTAATATTTTGTTTACTTTTACCAATACCACTACACACTACACTCTATCTTGATGTCTGCCTACCAACTAAAAAGCGAGTGTGGTTTATCTATGATGAATACCTGCTGTGTTCGAAAAAATTGCTGGCTCAAAATATACTTATAGTTCAGTCAAAGATGGGAAAAATAATAAGTTATTTGAAATTTAAATCGCTAATTCTTCTTAATAAATCGAGATATAATGTAGTGTTAATTGTCTGGTGTTATGTTTAAGACGTTTTTAAATATAAATAGGTTAATATTATTAAAGGAATGCATTTTGTTCTGTATATTAACGCTAAGTATCTTAAAAAGTAGGATGGCGCTCCATAATTGCGAGTTAAAAATAATCGTTAGACAGTCGATAAATGTATTTAATAATTATAAAATTATTAAATACATTTTAACGATTATTAGTTTAAATTATAATATTGAATAAATATATCGTCAAATAAGCATTTTAAATTATAATATTGACTGGACTATTATTCAAATCAAAGGATACGCCGAAACTTTATATATCTATATCTCTTACATGAACTATACTTAGAACACGCAAGCATTTGTTCTGATTGCATACGGGGTAATAGTTCTGAAGAAAATAGCAGATAGATCTGTTCACATTTCACATACATCTATTAGAAGTTTTAACTCTAGTTCGACTTTCACTCAACGGTTCGACGTTATATTTCGTGTACCATTGTACCACGTTATCTCTGAAAGATTAAGAATAATTGTTTATATTTTTATTTTGTTTTATTGAATAAACATTAAGTTTGGTTATAATAAATTTATTTTACGAGAAAAGGCCTCTACCAATCTTTTAAATATCAAATTTTGCCAAAGGGTTTAATAGACCTGACAATATCTGTGACCTAGGTTGATAGGAAGAATGTAACACCCGATACGCTACAAAATATTAAAGACGAATTTATTACCATTTATTACAGTCATTATTTAGTGGTCAATGGAGAAAAATTTGAACATTTACTGTAAATTTCTTTTGGTTTGTTTTTGATAGAGTGTACGTTTATTCTTCATCAATTACCCTGTACCAATTTGAATCAATTTATGATACATTTATGGAATCAGCTCACCAAGGGAAGTCCACAAATTGAAGAGAAAAGGTGTTACCGACGTCATCACTCATAGGTAATTCTCCCTTTATCTTAGATAGTCTTTAAAAAAATGGTAAATTAAAACCAAAAAGCGACCTGTTTCCTTTTTTATCTTAGTGTTACATGTTAAAAAAATTGTTGAAAATCATATTTCAATTTATTTATTGTTAAATTTATTCCATTTGGATGTTAACACATAGTATGAGACGCAATAATAAATAAAGTTTCAGAAAAATGACTTACATGATAACATCCACATTTTATTTTCATATTCCAAGTCATCAATTATTTGCGATTTACCAAGCACATCCCGTTAACGCAAACACGTTTTTAATATTAATAAATCACTCTGCCACTTGCACTATCCAGTTGCTACCTGACAGCTAATAGATTGCAAATATTAGTAGAATAACATGTTAATAAATGTTTATGAGGAAAGGAATTTAGAAAATGTTTAACTTGTTAACACAAATAAAATGACACACGAATTCCCGAAAACGTTATTCAAGACACTGTTTAAATTACTTTTAAGAGGTATCGACGTTCCTAGAGCGTACACATGTTATAAACATTAAGTTTGTCGTGAACAAATTGTAAGGAAATTGTGTTAAAATATTTAAAATAAAACCAGTCTGAAAGGTGAGTTAATTTCACAGAAATAATGAGAGGATTTATTAAATAAATACGTTGTAAGAGGTAATTAGTTTATTTGCATATATACTGGTTGGCTCACTACATTAAGTTGTCAGCCAGTTAATCGCAATGAATAATAATTTAGATTAAGATTTAATGTTGAGTATTTGATTCACATTAACGTCTTAAGTATATCATTATGTAAAGAAATGACAAAGAATAGGAGAATTGTGACTAAACTGACAACGCGTTTTGAATCTTTTGCTATATCACAATGAATATAACTTTATTTGTATGGAGCTATTCAGAAACAGTTTCGGTCTTATAAAAATACATTGCTGACAAGTATTTTGGATATATAGTGAAGTTAAAAATAAATCATAGACTCGATTCTAATTACTATTAATATATGGCAAAGTAAATATAATAATAATAATATTTAGGTATCCATCTATAAAAACTTAACAATAATGAATATGATCATATTCTTAGACGAATAAACCGATTTACCCACTAAAAGGCTGCGGTTACATTGGATAAGAATTCGTACGAAAATTTGTATGTACGAATTCGTACGAAACATTTATTACGAATTAAAGACGTGTGTGGTTACACTGGATCAGTTCATTTTCGAATAGAGTAGCGATTTAAATTCAACGTAATTGCCTATCTTGTGATATGGATTCTATCTCAAAGTTGTATCTTTTGGAAACATCACCATTACTGAAATATTTTTTACTGCAAAAAAAAGAAGGAAATAGGTTGATAACTATTTTTATCTAGAAATAAAAAAGGAGAATTTGTAAGGTCATTTGAAGAATTGAGGAGAAATGATGAAAACTTTTTTGAATACACGAGAATGACTCAATCCACATTCGAATATATATTAGAGAATGTTAAAAGTCACATTTCTAAGTACTCGAATTTTCGGGAGTGTATATCGCCAAAGCATAAGCTGATAGTAACATTAAGGTAAGTAAAATCATTTTTTCATAAACACATATTTTTATTCATAACTTAGTCAAAATTATTTGGCTGAAAGTTGGTTAAATATCCTGCTGCAGTATTATCAGTATAATTATTAATATAATGAGATGTATTAAAGTTAGAATCATTTGTTTGCTGTGTAGGAGTCGGTGCCTGTGAAAACTCTGTTGAGGTGGAACTGTATGCCGATGACGGAGTTGGGACTGGAAGAAACTGACGAGAGGTCGATTGGAGGTGACTTCCTGGTGAAGGAAGGGCATGTTCCTGCATAATCAACTCTATAGATTTGGATCTAAGATATAGCTTTCTATACGTAGGCAGTGGCCGAATGTATGGGATAAGACTTAATAGAAAATATGTGTCATCCTCCTGCTTATGCTTAAACTGCTTCTTTAAATGTTGCAATTTTTCTTTTTCAATACCCATAAGTTGTTGAATTACGTCATTTTTAAAAATTTTTGCTTTTTTTAGTGGAGGATTAGTTTTGTTTGATTTTACCTCATCCATTGTTGACCTCTTCTTGTCCTTGGAAGACAATGGATTAATGGAAGTATTTTTGTTTTGTTGCTCTATTCCCTTGTTGGGACTGATCGCTATTGTTCATTGGATTCAATGTTGAATCTTCCTCGGTAACGTCATAAGTGGAATATTCTTGTGTACGATTTTCCATATTACCTGTTGTTTTTCTGGGTGCAAATTGATCTTTTATAAAGAGCATATTTTTGAAAAAATTGCCACTTTGATTGTGGTTCAACATCAGCAGCATCTCCACTCATTTTTTCATCAAGTTTATAAATTTTATTTCTAAAGGTATCACGCAATCCTCGCCATTTTTGACGCACAACATCTTCTGAAAAGAAGTATTTGGAATACTTTATTCGTTCATATTTTTAACAATTGCATGATTTTTTTTTAAATAAACTGACTAGATTTGGGGTTACTTTTCTTGGATGTTTTATGTCCAGAACTTTACACATCAAATAAAACACATACATATTTTCACGAAAATATACCAATCGAATCAAAAGTTCAGGGGGACCTGACTAGATACGCATTATATAATATATCTAGGAGAGGCAACCCAGAAATATATTCATTGTCCAAAAGAAGTAAAATGAAAAAAAGAAATAACTAACATATTTTAACAAAAACGTAGATTATAATTTTTGTTTGTTTTAGGTATCTTGCAACTGGAGCTTCGTTTCGATCATTGGCATTTTCATTTCGAATGTCACATACAACTATTCGACAAGTGGTTTATGAAACCTGTGAAATTATATGGAACACTTTATACCAAAAGCATATATCATATCCAACAGAGTCAATGTGTTCGTCCATTGCTGAACAGTTTTATAGAAAATGGGAGTTTTCCAATTGTGTAGGAGCCATTGACGGCAAGCACATTAGAATTAAATGCCCTGGAAAATCTGGATCATTCTATTTCAATTATAAAAAATATTTTTTATAATTCGCGTATAAAAGAGACTTCATTATAACATTGTTTACCTACGACCACCCCTGTAAGTAGTCAAAAACACACAGTCTGCAATCAATGTAAGACGTCTATTACGCACGGTAAAGCAAAACGCACGGCTGTAAAGTAAATCGCACGGCTTCCATAGCAACCACTTAGCAACTGTCAATAGACGTAGCCATTTTATTCAAAATGTATTACTTAGATATTTGACGTTGAATTGTATTCTATATATAAATGCATTGAGGTAGTATCCGAAGGAGACGTCATCACGTGATCAAAAGCAGACACAGTCGGCCATATTGATTCGACTCTTACGTCAAACAGCTGTTGCGGTTTTCAGTTGAAGAGTTTTATTTGTTTTCTGTGATTTTATTAGTTTTTAACTGATATTTAGCTGTTCTATCGAAAGACAATAATGGTTTCATGTGCTTATCGTAGTTGCAGCAGTAGGGATAGCGTCGATAAAAAGAAATTAACAGGAATAACATTTCACAGGTTAGTAATCGAAAAGATAACAATATGCAGAGCCGTACTTGAAAAATATATGCACAATATTTTACCAGTACAAAACTTACAATACTTAAAAACACATAAAGATCGAGATGAAACGGACTTTTTTTTCAGATTTCCCAAAGATCCTACACGTCGGAAGATTTGGATGCAATTTGTAAATAGAGGTGCCTGGAATGCTACAAAATATAGTGTACTATGTTCAAAGCATTTTTCTGAGATATACATTGATCGAACTTCAAATAGTTATGTTCGTTTAAAAGATAGTGCTATCCCTACTCTATATCCCTGCGAGGTAGATAAATATGTTTGTATATAATTTATTTTATTTATAGAGATACTTTGTTTATTATTTATATTTCATTTTCTACTGTTAGAAAATTAATAATTTAATGTATAATTTGATTGCAGGAGCGAGCGAACATTGAAGTAACAGAACCACCTACCAAAGTTCGAATAATATCAAATATTTTAATTCAATCACCATTCTGTCAAACAAATTACGAGGAGCAAGCAATTAATATTGCTTCAACAAGTAGTGGGGGGGTTACAACCATATTAAAATCAAAAGAAGACTCAGAGCAAGGGGTATACACTTCGAAGATGGATAAAACAGTGACTCCTAGAAAAAGAAAATTATTAAATAAACTGGATAAAGCAGTGCGTGTTAACATGGAGAGAAAAAGAGAGGTTTTGTCTTTACGAAGGAAACTTTTCAGAAGAGAAAGACGCATTGGCAATATGCTCGAGATTATTAATGAACTACGAACCAAGAAATTAATGCAAGCTGAATATTTGGATGTAATTTGCAAATTAGGAGGACCTAAAGAGTTATTTATAAGAGAATATAAAAAGGCGACAAAGAAAGCATTACCGAGACAGTATTCTGAAGAACTAAAAGTTTTTGCTTTAACTCTTCATTATTATTCCCCTGCTGCTTACAATTATGTAAGGGATTCATTTAATGTATGTTTACCGCACACAAGAACGTTAAGTAGGTGGTACCAAAGTATTGATGGTGAGCCTGGATTTACAAGTGAATCATTTAAAGCTCTACAGCTAAAAACTTCTGCTGAGAAAAATAGAGTGATATGCAGTCTCATTATTGACGAGATGTCAATTCGGCAACATGAAGAATGGGATGCTCAACAAGACAAGTGTTATGGGTATGTTGATATGGGAACAGGATCTCAAGAAGCAACTCTTGCTAAGGATGCTTTGGTGTTTCTTCTAAATTGTGTGAATGGTTATTGGAAAATTCCAGTTGGTTTTTTTCTCATTAGCGGCATGAACTCAGAACAAAAGAAAGGGCTAGTGTGACAGTGTTTGGAAAAGTGTCATGAAGTGGGTATACAGGTTATCAGTTTGACATGTGATGGTCCTCCTGTAAATTTGACCATGGCAAATCTTTTGGGGTGTAGATTGGATCACAAAAATTTAAAAACTGTTTTTAAACATCCTTCGACCAACGATGATGTTGTTTTCTTTTTAGATCCTTGTCATATGATAAAGTTGGTACGAAATACATTGGGTGAAAAGGGATTACTTGTGGACGATAATAACGAAATAGTTTCTTGGAACTATATAAAAGAATTAAATAACCTACAAAAAAACGAATCATTTCATATGGCAAACAAATTAAGGGAACGACATATATCTTTTGGCAAGCAAAAAATGAATGTGAAACTTGCAACTCAAGTGTTTAGTGAGAGTGTTGCAACTGCTTTAGCCTTTTGTGAAGATGAACTCCATATAAAACAATTTGTTGGAGTTGGGGCCACTATAAGATTTATATTAATTATAAACAATTTGTTTGATGTTTTAAACTCAAGAAATTTGGCACAATGTTTTTTCAAAAAACCTTTATCTCTAAAAAATTACGAAAGTATTGATTTTTTTCTAAATTCTACAGATAAATATTTAAGTTCCTTAAAAACACATATTGGTGGTACTTTACTATTGGATTCTTTAAGACATACCGGATTTTTGGGGCTGAAAATATGTATAGCCAGCATTAAAATTTTATTTAAAAATTTAATTGCTACGAATATTTTGCAGTTTTTGCCACTCTACAAGTTTTTTCAAGACCATTTAGAGTTGTTCTTTGGGTCTATTCGCTCCCAAGGAGGTTACAACAATAACCCCACCGCTCGTCAATTTCAATCTGCGTATAAAAAAGTACTTGTTCATGTGGAATTGCGCCACAGCTTTCGTGGAAATTGTGTTCCTTTAGAGCAACTTCATATTTTGAAATGTGACCCTGTACATCAAATTAATGTATCGTCAAGAGACTATAGGGCATTTCAACTTGATGAAAATATTGACAGTGAGATATATGAATTAGTTAACCAAGATCATGATTATCTGCCAGATTCTCTGTCAGAATTTTCAAAACATATTATGGCCTATATAGCAGGGTATGTTGTACATTCTTTAAAGAAAAAAATTATGTGTGTTGAATGCACATCTGCTTTGACAAGCGTGACGAGGGATATGTATTTATTTTCTTTTATAAATAAAAAAAATAAAGGTGGATTAGAATATCCCTCAACAGATGTTTTAGAGATATGTATCCAAGCTGAAAAGGTTATAAAATGTGCTGTGTTGTGCAATCCAAAAAAACAAATATCAACGGTATCTGTTGTAAATAAAACTCTCAAAATATTTGTAAACAGAAATATATTTTCAAATTTACTTGTTCATGGTTATGATCAGTCAGCATTCGATAACCATCGAATTTTGCTAATAAAAGCTGTGGTAAATAGATATACAAATGTTAGGCTATACCATTTTGCCAAACAAAAAACGAACAAATCTGAAAGCATAAGGCACCATAGCAATAAAATCGTTTTATTTAAAGGACAATAAATGATTTTTCTATGAACGTGTTTAATTTTTTATTTGCCTACATATATCGTATTATTTTGTTCAAGACATTAACAAATGTATAAGATCCAAAAGAGTCAGGTGAAACAAATAAATAATATTTATAATTTGAATAGTCCGGGCCTGCTAAGGAATCCACATTGTTACCACACTTTGCCACGCCTACTGCTACTATTACCTCGGTGAGAACTTAATGATTATAGCGCCTCTTTTCGATACTACCTCAATGTATAAATGGAACATTTATTAGATATGAGATTGCATTCAATACTAAGAGTTATTTGGAATTATATGATAATTGGTTCCGTTTCATTAAATCCGCATCTTTTAGCTGTCGGAATGTAGCTCATATTAGTAAACAATAGTATATTATACACCAAGGGACTAAAGTGGCCCATTTAATCCCGCGGGTGGTGTTTGATTCCTGAGGGAAGTAATTCACCTAAGGGATTAATGTCACTTCAGTCGAGAGGTGTATACGCTATTTTATGCAATTCCGGTAATTCTACATACATTTTTTATAAAAATAAATACTACTTAGGACGAACTTTTACGAAACTTGGCTGGGCATCGAGGATGAACTTCTAAGATGCTTGGCTGGGCATCGAGTTTTATAAAACTTGGCTGGGCATCGAGGATGTACGTTTTTACTTGTACTTTAAATACCTTAATAAGATTATAAACACAAGTACAAGTGGGCCGTAGGTAAAGTATAGTACGTAACTCGTGTTGTAACGCATTTTACGCACTCACGGAATTACGCACTCGCCTCTACGCGGCTTCGTGCGTAACTTTTCCGTTCGTGCGTAAAATGCTTCTTACAACACACGTTACGTAATATACTATTACAGTGTCACAATGAAGCTCTTTGAACACTGTTATAGTAATTTTTAGTGTACAGTTGGTTATTGAATTTAGTTATCTTTTTATTTGACATTTAACTTTAACCTTGACACAAATTATAAATAAAACGGTCTAGCGTTGTTCTAGCTAGCAAATTAAAAGGTAAATTAGAATGATTTCTATATTAAAAATATTAATGAATAAAGTACGCTAACGTTTATTTATCAATGATTTGTCAATTGTTTATTTTTATATTGTATAGGATCAATATATATATAGGTGTACAAAACGTTCGATTTTTGGGATAAATTACCAGATATCTATGTGAAGATGTATTACAGAAATAATTCTGTTCATGATATAATATAAATAGATCGCAAGAGCATATACGAAGAAGATCTTTTTTAAACAAATAATCATCCCCTTTTTGCTTAAATGAAAGTTTGTTTACAGTTTACACAATTATTCGGTTATAATATGTCAAAAGTCAGAAGTGCTGAATAAAACCATTTGTGATCTGACCAATTAGGAATCTACAGAATTGCCAACTTAAATTCAAACCACTCCTCCTAGTTTAAAAACAGGGATTATATGAAATTCTATTTTATTTTAATAATTAAATAAATGCGAATTATAAAAAATATTTTGTAAAACTTGTGCTACAATGACTTTCTGTAGTACTCTTGACTTGCACAACTCACCGCTTCGCGGTTCGTTGTGCAGACTTCACTCGTACTACAAAACGAGTCATTGTGACACTTGTTTTACAAATAACTATTTCGATTGCGCTTCAAGGTTTGGTTGATGGCGACTACAAGATTATAAGTATTGAAGTTGGAAGTTATGGAAAACAAAGTGATGGTGGTATTTTCACTGCGTCATCGCTCTACTACCATCTTAAGCAAAATACATTCGGTGTACCTGGACCGAAGACATTGCCTGGTACAAATATTTGTGTTCTTCTAGGAGACGCAGCCTATCCATTAAAGGAGTATCTAATGAGGCCTTTTTCTGAACAACATCTGTCACAGGAGCAAGACAATTTTAATTACTGTCTTTCCCGAGCAAGGCGCCTTGTCGAATGCGCCTTTGGCATAATTACGTCAAAATAGAGAATTCTAAAAACGGAAATTGAAACTGCTCCTGCTAAAGTCAATTTAATTGTAAAATGTATTTGCTTGTTGCATAATATAATTATTGACTTAGAGGGTAGCCCAGACGTTATTAAAAATACTGCAGACCACCAAACAACAGGCGATAGAAACGTTGGAACACGAAATTTTAACAGGGCTACTACTACTGTCTATGACATTAGGAACAAATTTTTTCAATACTTTAGTTCAACTCATTGAAAACAATTTGGAAAATGCGATAGTTATTTTGTGCTAAATATAAAATTGTTCTTAAATAAATATAAAATGGAAATAACTACCTTCTAGTTTCATTGCAGCCGCTACTTATTTCCATAATTTTTTGTTGTTTAATTCTCTATTGTGCTATTGTTTGCTTTTCTGATCCCATAGGGATCTTCTTTCGTGCACTAAAGTTATTAGTATTTCGCAATCCATGTTCTTAAAATACTCAAAACACAAGAAAACGCAAACTAGTCGTACGAACAACGAACAAAAAAACAAAATATTTTGGTCGCATAGAAAACACTTACGAATTCGTAACATATGATCGTAAGCAATATAACCACACACATGTCAATATATATATTTGTTTTCTTCCGACGACTTCTTGCGAATTAGTACGAACAAATTTTCGTAAGAATCCTTATCCAATGTAACCGCCGCCTAAGGTGAATGTCTGAGCTTAGTGAAACTAATGTATGGTTAGCCGAGTGCTTACAATATTAGTACATCTACATTACACAAATAATAGCATTTTATTAAATTTTTCCAAGTGACCTGAATTATATAGATAAAAAGTACATTAAAGACTAACTAAAGACAGTAACCACATAAAGCAACATTTTTTTAAATACCAGTACTAGGCTCAATTAGATCTCTAAATACAGATCTTTTCTGTAACCAAATAAAACTCCTAACTGTCTTTTTAAATGAAAATATGCTTTTTGTATCTTTAATCTCTTTTGGAAGATATAGTTATATAGTCTATTTGCTAAGTACTCATGTGACCGCATTATATTAGTTTTAAGGTAAAAATTGTTCCTCGCGCTTCATCTTTTTTGCATCTAGTATTTTGCGTATGATCGACAAAAAAGGAGTATTGCTCGTAATGAGACAATCAATGCAGCGTCTTATTGTGAGACATTGAACAATCTGCGTCGTGCAATCCAGAACAAAAGACGTGGCAAGTTGAGTAAGGATATCGTTTTGCTGCATGACAATGCCCGTCCACATGTGGCCAAAGATCTTATCAATGGGAAACTCTAGATCATCCTCCATACAGCCCTGATCTGGCGCCCAGCGACTGCACTTGAAGAAACACCTGGGCGGTCAGCGTCTTCAAGATGATAACGAGGTCATTTGTGATACAGTGGTACATTACACAAATAATAGCATTTTATTAAATTTTTCCAAGTGACCTGAATTATATAGATAAAAAGTACATTAAAGACTAACTAAAGACAGTAACCACATAAAGCAACATTTTTTTAAATACCAGTACTAGGCTCAATTAGATCTCTAAATACAGATCTTTTCTGTAACCAAATAAAACTCCTAACTGTCTTTTTAAATGAAAATATGCTTTTTGTATCTTTAATCTCTTTTGGAAGATATAGTTATATAGTCTATTTGCTAAGTACTCATGTGACCGCATTATATTAGTTTTAAGGTAAAAATTGTTCCTCGCGCTTCATCTTTTTTGCATCTAGTATTTTGCGTATGATCGACAAAAAAGGAGTATTGCTCGTAATGAGACAATCAATGCAGCGTCTTATTGTGAGACATTGAACAATCTGCGTCGTGCAATCCAGAACAAAAGACGTGGCAAGTTGAGTAAGGATATCGTTTTGCTGCATGACAATGCCCGTCCACATGTGGCCAAAGATCTTATCAAATCTTTTCAATGGGAAACTCTAGATCATCCTCCATACAGCCCTGATCTGGCGCCCAGCGACTGCACTTGAAGAAACACCTGGGCGGTCAGCGTCTTCAAGATGATAACGAGGTCATTTGTGATACAGTGGTTAACAAGTCAGGCGGCAGAATTTTATGAGGAGGGTATTCAATAACTGGTGCCACGGTATGACAAGTGCCTCAATATTCACGGAAATTATGTAGAAAAGTAGATTAAGGTACAGGCTTTCATGTGAAAATAAAAGTATTGCGATATCTTTGCACGTCTTTTTTTAATTCCAAAACGGTACTTGCTTAAAAAACATGCCTCGTAAATCAGAAATCTCTTCCTAAACTACTGTACTAAAATATTAAAAAATTAAAGTTGTCGCATATTTATTATTTTATTTTCCTTATACAGCATATCAGAAGAGAAGAAGAGTCTTGACTTTTTTTGTAATACTTCTAATTTTTTAAGGTGGGAAATTGCAATGAACCCCCCCCCCCCTTATCAGCGCCCGTATCCCATATCTCAAGCGATATTCTATAAGAACAAAGTATAATTTTCTCAACTGCTGAGTATCCAAAATAATCACTACTTTTAAATTTAAACAATATACTTTGAAGGGTTTTTGTACTTGATTACTGTGAAAATCCCATTGTAAATGGCTGTCAAGTATAACTCCCAAATATTTAACGTTGTGGTACAATTTAGTACAATATTTTCATTATGAAAATAACATTCAATCAATTCAATGTGAAAAGTTTGGGGACATCCTGTATTATATAGTTTTCTATAAATGATGAATAATTAAACAATTCAACGGTAGAAACAGATGACACCATGCGAATATTCTGTAGAAAGTTTTTGCATTAACATATTTTACAACCGAGTAGAATACGTCAGTGTATCCATAAAGTAATGCATAAACAAATAGTAAGATGAAAAAATCATTAATCAGGCCGATTTTTTATTTTAATTTACAATTTTTCAAAATAATCTTGAATACAGGGCGAATAACTTTTAAGTGAGGACGTCAGCAACAGCTTTTTTAAACTTCCTTTTTTTACAATTTGTAGATTTTCTCTTGTTGAGCTGATTCCAAAAATGTGTCAATAATTCATTCAAATTGGTACAAGGTGAACAAAAATGCAAAAGTTGTTTATGTCAATTTATTAATTAGAAAATAATTTATTAAGATTACACGTACATTCTATAATAAAAACAAACTAAAGAAGATGTACGGTAAATGTTAAAATTGTTCTCCATTGCCCACTAAATAATGACACCTGGTAACGAATTCGACTTTAACATTTTGTAGCATAGCGGGTGTTAAAAATCTTAGAAAAATTAACAGCATAGGTTATGGTGTCGGACGAAGAATATCTACTCCTAACATCCCAAATAGCTTTTCGATTTTGATTCATTTTTATCAACGCCAACGTGTACCATCTCCCCCAGGCGCGGATCCAGGATGTATGTAAGGGGGGGGGGGGGCTCAGCTCAACATAGATGAAAATGTTTAGAATGAGGTAAGTTTCTATAATGCATTACTTATTATTCCTTACTATAAAACCTCTAAAGCAGAAGTAGTAGTTTTAGCTAGTTTACTCTTATCCTGAATTTAAAGGATAATATTTCAAATTGTTCAAAACAAAGAAATAAGATGACTATTTCAAAGGACAGTAATAATGTAAAACAACGTATTAAAAAAGAAACTTTAATGTTACAACTTTTTTAATAGAACAATGCTATGAATACATTAGTCGATGGTCCAATTTAACAAACACATTCGTCTTGGTTTTGACTGACTGAAATAATGTAAGACTTTATCTACATCAATTTCCCTGTCCGTCCTTGTGAATATGAGCCAGTGCAATTCCGTTCAATCGGTCCTCTGTCATGGTTGACCTGAGATAAGTTTTGATTATTCTCAGTGAAGAAAAACTCCGATCGGTCGAAGCAGTTGTGACCGATAACATAGCTAATATCTGCAATAAAATTGCTACGTTTGGGAAAAAATCTCTATTACACTTTGATAAAGCAATTTCACAGCGTTGTGGAAGATCCTTGGGGATTACCGATTTTCAATGTTCCCGCCAAAGTCTAATTTCTGCGGATAGCTCTAATGTTTAAGCAGAAATGTCCTCACAGTAGATATTGGCAGCTTCTAGCACTTCATCAACTGTGTGATTAAAAAAGTTAGATGGAATTAGTCCCTCCAGATGTGAAACCTCATTTACGGAACTAAATCTGGTGTTCAACTCAGAAATAAGGTGATCCAAAAATGGAATGTGTATTGCCACCTTGTAATACTGTATTGCAACTTGAGCTGGTAAATGTATATTAGGTCTTTGTGTCTGTCGGCTACATGTTCGGTGTAAGATTATTTATTCTCCTAATTGCAATGCTGTGGCTTGTGAAGATGCAAATACTTTCTTGAAGTCAAGGTCCACTTCTGATCTCGTTTGTTTGAGTTTGCTTAGTATTGACATTATATAACTGTTTGCAGTTGATAGGTCTTGTTTGGGGTCCTGGAGAAACTTACTTAGTTTTACAATATGAGCTAAGCAATGAACAGCTGTGTTTAAACTCACGATAAAGTCACTTCTTCTTATTGCGGCTCCAAAGGCAACTGCTTTAGATGCTGTTTCTGAGTCCCTATCTGATTCCATATGGTCCAGTAATTCAGAAACCGGACGAATAAGCTCATTAAAAATAATAAGGCTCTCGTGGCGTTCAACCCATCTCGTTGGACACAAGGACTTCAATTTCCTTTTATGGGGTTTTTCAAGAAAATAATTCAAAATTATATTCTCTAAGCAAGACATTCGTTTTGCTGATCCTTTGACGAAACTCGATACAGACGATACTATTCCAATCATATTCCTTATAGATTGAACACTGCAACTTTTTGTTATACTCAAGTTGAACTGGTGGCTGAAACAATGCGTATAAAAAGCCAGAGGCTGTTCATTAAGCAACAAGGCTTTAGCCCCAATAAATTTTCCAGACATATTTGAGCCTCCATCAAATCATTGTCCCCTTAGGTTTGTCAAACTTAATCTCAGTGATTTCAATTCGTTAACAATAGCAGTTTTTATTTCAACTCCGGTTTTTCCCTGCAGTTCGACGAACCCAACAAAATCTTCTTTGAGGGATGAGGTCTTAAGATCTACGTAACGAAGGCACGTGCTCATTTGTTCTTTAGTACTGATATATGTTGTCTCATCACACAAGATAGAATAGAATCTAGAATTCTTAACATCATCAAGTATGACCTTACGAACTACCTCCCCTACGGATTCAATTATTTCATTTTGAATCGTTTTACTTATCATTATACAAGTTTCTCCAGCATTTTCCGAGTAATATTTTAAATCTACGTCGCCTGAGTCTAGTCTAAACCCTAAAAGGCTTCGAAAAATTCCTTGCTTGCCTGCTAGTAATTCTTCTCGTTGAACTTCGTAGTTTATCAAGCCATAGTCTGTATGTCCTCTTAATGCAAGATTATTTCTGGCACAAAACATTACCGTTTTTATAGTAGGGCGTAGGCGACGTTTTATAGCATTAATGACGGCTTTCTTGCTCTTATCCAACAAAACAGCTACAGTTGTCTTATCCTCAGACTCCATCAGCTTCACAAATTCTGACGCCTTTTGAACTGCATATTTCTGATAAACTCTTTCTTGGTGTTTTCGAATATCCTCTAAAGCCTTCTTGTATTTCGTCAGTGGTTGCTTTACAAACTTGTTTAGATCCTAAAAAAATAAACCTAATTATTGATGGTATTTTTTTGCTACCGTAACAATTTTATCATTTTAATCAACTAAAACATGACTTTGTATTTACCTGTTTCGGACTCTATTTTTTTAAGGATTTAGATTTAATAACGTAAATAAAATTATTTAATATTCAATATGCTAGCAGACTAGTATAGTTTACCTGACTGCCAGCACCAGTTGGGTCAAATAAAAAACAGTATTTGCAGAAGGAACCACATATTTTATCGCTGTACGTAAGCCAGTTAAATGAGTTGAGCCACTCATATTTGAATTTCCTCGACTGTTTTCCCTCCAAATTTACAGGGAAGCTGTAGTCAGACGATGTTTTCCAGGTTTCTTTTAAAAATTTGTAAGTTTCACTTTGATTTAATACTTTACCGACTGCATTTGCTATGTCGTAAATGAGATATTCATTAGAAGCGCTTGTTGATGGTTCATCTGTTTCTGCCTCAACACTAAACATAACATTTTTGTCACATTCTTCAACTTTTTGTCGTTTATTAATATGAGAAAAATAACTAGTCAACTTTTTCATGGTTCAAAACTCACACGACTGAATAATCACAAAGCAAGCACTGAACACCGAATGAGGTACTAGGATAGTAGCATTGTCACTATAGGAGTGGGAGCTGGGAGGTGAATGATCTTGTAGTTAGACATAATCGGATCAGTGCCGTTGCGCACGGATTACTCTCATGTTCAGCAACTGAACAAAACAAATTACCCATTTTATCTAGTGATGTAGTGTAAATTGGATATCCAAGGGGGGCATAGCCTCTCTCTGGATCCGCCCCTAATCTCCCCCGACTATAAACTCAAACTGAAGTCGCGCTTAAAAAAGGGGCCGTCTGAATCCGTGCAAGACACATGTCCCCACTTGTAGCGGGGATCGGCGACTGACTAAAAAATTAATTAAGACTAGAGTTTCTGCAGCGACACGGTGATCGTCAGTCACCGATCCCCGCCACAAGTGGCGATCACCGTGTCGCTGCAGAAACTCTAGTCTTAATTTTTTTTAAATACACATATTTTAATGGGGACTACTGATAAGCCTTTGTGTGTCGCCACAAAGTGGCCTGTCTGTCTAAGCCTCTATAGCGAAATGTGGCAGTGCGCCATCGTGTCGAAATCATATTCTGCGGTCAATTTGTTAGCAATTTAGATGGATCAGAGAAAAGCTGGGTCAAATCAGGAATTAATATATTAAGCGGAAAATCCAGATACAGTTCTCCTGCTAAATTTTCATAAAAAAATATGGACCAATAATTATATTTCTCACAATAGCAGCTCAAAGTTGATTGTTTGTGGTGTTTGCGCATGGCATTCTTGCATCCAATTTAGATTTTCATCAGAACAATATACGGTGTTTTGCCCGTTAACATGCCCGTTCAAATAAAGTATTGTCGTATCCGAAAATAAAACGTTATCAATGAAATTGTTATTTAAATTATTATTGTTTTGATTCATCACGTACTCGCATAATGCACTTCGGCGCTTACAGCCAACTCATGGATGAGACGTACTTTATAAGGATGGTATTTTGCCTTTTCAAAAAGATATGATTCTGAAGAATTGGCGTTGAAAAAAAATATCCGACATACACGTTTGGCCCGTAAGTCAATAGGCTAAAACGGCTGACGGCAATTTTATTAGATGAACGTGCCTAGATCTTTTTCTACAAAATGACGACAAACAAGTAAAAAAGTTGACCGGACATCGAGCATAGAACCGGAGATGTTTCAAAATACATACCCAAGATTCATAGATATACAAATTCAATACACCCTTTTTAAAACCCTGTTGGTGAGGCCTAATAATAAAACAAACACTATACAAATTCAATAATATAAAAGCCTTTCGAACGGATCATAGACAATCAGTGTAGTGTTCACATCCATCGAAGAAGGTTATCTGCAAGAAGTAGCAATCTGGATATTCGGTCACTGTTACTGAATAAATCCAGTAGCGGCTTGCCACCAACTTCTGAGATTATTATCTCAAAAACGGCCCTTCAGAGGGCTTTCATATTTATGAAAATCTGCTCTTAACAGAGCAATTTGTTTATGAAAATAGCTTTTAACCAATAAAAGCGAAGAAGAAGGGCCTGCAAACACAAGAATAACAACATCCGAATAAAAACGAAAAACGAAAGGAATTCAGGTGATATAAAATACTAACCGGCAGACAAAAAGGGTCAGGAATCCTTTAACCGGGTAGGAATCAACCCAGAAATCCCGAAGCCCATCACTTACCTACTCTGCCAAGTCACATGGCTCACAACAATCTCACCACTCTGTTTACTCTTCCAACCGCGACGAACAAAAGGCCAAATATGCTCTCTTCCTAAGAGAGACCGACGAATCCCAACACTACCCCTATCAACCACCCAACAACCTCAACAACAACAGCCAACCCAACCTACCCACCAACCCCAAACTTCCCAACAACCCAGACACATTCAACAACCTCAACCATCCCAATCAAAAACCGCGCTCCAACCCCTCAACAACTGCAATCTACCCGCAAAGTTCGTCTCCCAGCGGGAGTTATTTAACTTCCTCAACGAGTTGTTGAGGGGAGATATTGCCTTCTTGAAGGCGAACCCCAACAGAACTGCACTCCTTAAGGTACCCGCCAACATCCCATGCGAAGCTTGGCAAAAAAGCTTCGTAACACCATCGGTGACGACAACGTCACCATTACCCCTCTCAACTCCACTCCCCAAGCCTGTTTACATTCCACGTCTCGCAAACCCACCTTCTCTCTCGTCTGCAGAAATATAGAAATATCCATGTCCGAAAAGGAATTTGAGGACATCCTCAATGACGTAAACTTCCCTTCAACCAAATCCTAGCGAATCATCTCCAGAAGAGAGAAATAAGCCCACTTCTATGTTTCGCATTCTCACAGAATCAGAAACGGCATACCACATCGCTCTATCGAAGGGCATCATATTCTACGGTCTCTCACATTAGTGCGAGGCCGCAAACTCCACCAACCCACTACCCGCAGTTGCAGTATACTGTAACAGGTACTCCAGCACAGGCCGTCTTGCAGAGTCATGCAAGACCAAACCGGTCTGTCCCTCCTGTGGTGCTTCTGACTACAAACCCACCAATTGCCCTAAGGCAAATGACCCCCTATGTAAAAATTACGGCGCCACGCACCCCGTTTACCATCCTCGGTGTCCGAAGCGGTTGGAAACACCAAAAACCCCCCAGGAGATCGCTCCGATCACTCTCGAGAAACCCAACACTCGACCTCCCCACCGACACGAAAATCCGGATAGAGATTCTCGCCACAAGAATCATGAACGCCGTTCCGACTGGCCGTGGCTTAGTAGCAGACACTCTCCCTCGCTTAGTTACCTTATTTTACGGTTATAACTGTACCGTTACAAGTGGCGTGGACAACCGCGTCCACTTTGAATTCACTCCTAAACGCCAACATTAAGTCATGGACTTTATAATCGGGACCGTTAATTGCCAAGGTCTAGCCAGAAGGCGACATCTTAAACACCTTTAACATTCCTAAAATATACAAATATTATTTATCATCGATACTCTTTTGAAAAAATCCCCTCGCTTTGCTGGCTATACCACTCGCTTTTCTGGCTATACCACTTCCCACATAGACAGGAACTTCTACTGTCACGGCAACGGACTTCTCGTCCGAAACGAACTCCCCGCATCCCCACACCCGCTCCCTGCATTTCTGTCTCAACAGAACTTTGATTGCATAGCCATCGATATATCGTGGAATAATAAATACCACGACAATCTTTCTTTCTTATTACAAACATCCCAATTATCAATCGACCTCCTCGAATATGCATCCACGAGCCGTTATAATGGGCGGCTTAAACTCACGCAACACTCTTTTTGGTGATACACTCACCAACCCAAGCGTACTTTTTTGGCTGTGACTAACGATTTTTGGATTTTTGCGGATTTTGAAGGTTCACACTTTTCGCCACAACATTTTAAGTGAACATTGAAGTGTCTAATTTAATGGCAATGAGTGTTCATCAGTATCTTCTTCTGAACTGGACTCATTTGGAGCGATTCCAGCCTCCTCTGAACTGTGCGATGATGGGGCAGCATATTCACTGTCCTCACTGCACGTATCTCAGTCAGGTGACGCTTACGTCGCGGCTTCTTAGTCACAGAAGCTTTCTTAGAAGGGCCTGGTTGCGGACTTCTGTTTGAACTATCACGGTCCATGGCTACGATGGGTTGACCCAGTCTTTGTTGATTTTGATCTGAAAAATTTGGATCTTGAATCATATCCGGCTTTTGAACTTCTTCTGTGAACTGAGAAATGTCCAGAGGTTTTTCTGTTAGTCGGGAGGATGCATAGGCCGTTTCAAGAATTACGGTTGGGTCATAAGGATATATTCCTGTAGCTCGAAATCCATTTGCCACATTTGGGGGTGTTACTGCCTTGGGCCAAACCTTTGAGAATACTATACCGAAACTTGTTTTGTTCAGTCTTCTATTATACCTGGCTTAGACAGGGTCGGTTTTAGGGACTATACCAGTGTGCTGTTTCGTAACATTGCCCCCTCCTTAAATGGAAGTTCCTCCTGGAACTTTTGTGTAGCCGAGACTGGATGTTTGAATCGGCAACTGGCCCCATTTCTACACTTTCCGATCTTATGGAAATAGCAGGGCACCGTCTTCATCGGATACTGATAACGGGGGTTGTAGCTGCAAATTAATATCTGGACACCGGTATCTTGAAAGATAATCTCTACCATGTTCCTGATGATTCGCCAATCCAACTGGTTACTCGCTATCTTAGGCATAGCCAGTTTCTTCACGTTGGATTCCAACACATGGTCTCGGAGGTTTCGCAGTGCTTCCCACACATCGCGGTAGGTAGATCGATCTTGGAATTCATTTTTAGTTACCACGTTGAAGACGTACCGCGAATTATGTTTCAGTTTCAGTGTCTTGCCAGAGGCTGGAATCTGGTCTTCAAGTTTTTCTAATTGCCCGAACTTCTTTCGAAAGACGGTTGACGGTTGCCAAGCCTCGTGCGTTCTTGATACGGGCGAGGATGTTGTATGCCAGTGAATAATCTTCCGGGAGAGTGAACAAATCTTGTTGTTGTTCCGAAGTAACTCCATATCTAGCTTTCCCGGTACCTCCATACGCGCCCATAAATTCATCGAAGGTGGGGTCAGACACATCTCGAATAAGGTTTACTCCTTCCTCTATGTCATGGTCTCCTTCGAATGGCGCTAGTCGGTTTCGGTGAACTACTTTTGGTTTTCCGTTGGGGATCTTGCTTATGCGATATAAAACATCATTGATCCTTTTCTTGATTAAGTATGGACATTCCCAGGATTTTTGTAATTTTGGAGAAAATCCTTTTCTCCTCGCCGGGTTGTGTGACCATACTTTGTCCCCTTCTTTAAAACCGCCTTCTGTGGCCTGCGTGTCGTACCGACTTTTCATTCTGTCGCTGGCAACTTGAAGATTTGTTCGAACTAATTCATGAATATCATCCAGCCTTCTTCTCAATTGGATTGCGTAGTCTTCGCCTGCTAGATCTTCTCCAGGCCGGCAGCCAAATTCCAGGTCACAAGGAAGCCTCATTTCACGTCCAAACAGGATTTTCGCCGGTGTTTCACCCGTGGACTCATTGACAGCAGATCGATAAGCCAATGCGAATAGGGAAAGATACTGGTCCCAATCTCTCTGATGGCTGGATACTACTTTGGACAGGTATTTTCCAATAGTCCTGTTCATTCTCTCGACCATTCCATCTGACTGTGGATGTAAAGCTGTTGTCCTGGTCTTCTTCATTCCCAGCTTGTCGCAAATCTCCTGGAATAGATGGCTTTCAAAATTTCTTCCCTGGTCACTGTGGACTTCCAAGGGTACTCCATATCGGCTGATAAATTCCTTCACCAATACATCCGCGACAGTTGTGGCCTCTTGGTTCGGGATAGCGTAAATTTCCACCCACTTTGTGAAATAATCCATTACAACCAGTATGTACTTGCTACCATTTTCTGTCGTCGGAAATGGTCCAGCGATATCTAAAGCAATCCTTTCGAAAGGGCTTTCAACATTGTACTGTTTCATGGGTGCCTTTCTCTTGCGATGTGGTCCATTACTCGTAGCACAAGTCGTATATTTCTTACACCAGTTCTTCACATCGTCGGAGCTGTTCATCCAATAAAACCTTTCACGGACTCGCTGAAGGGTTTTCTTCACTCCCAGATGACCTCCCGATGGACTGTCGTGTAACTTCTTCAGTACCTCAGCTACTCTTGTTCTCGGGATAACTAGCTGTCTCCTCATCTCGGAACCATCATCGTTTTCAAGGACTCTTTTTAACAGCCCTTCTTCCAGGTCAAGAGAGTCCCACTGAGCCCAGTACGCCTTGAGTTTCGGTGAAAATTTTGACACTTCTTGCCAGGTAGGTCGCCGATTTTCTTTCTTCCATTGCCGAATCATCTTCAGGTGAGGATCATTCTCCTGATCTTCTCTGATCCTGGTGGGTGACCATTCCTCGTTGACTACAGTAGTTCTTGAAACTGCAGCTTCCCTAGATTCCGCCTTGTTGCAGTGGGAGCAGTCTGTTGGGCACGGCCGTCTGGACAGGGAATCCGCATTTCGGTGACTCACACCAGCTCGATGTTCGATGTTGAAATCATACTCTTGAAGTCGTTCAATCCATCTAGCGATCTGGCCCTCGGGATTCTTGAACTGCATCAACCACTTGAGTGCTGCATGATCAGTCCGGATTAAAAACTTCCTACCATAGAGATACTGGTAAAAGCGTTCCACGGACATCACTACCGCCAAAAGTTCTCTTCTTGTGACGCAGTAGTTTCGTTCTGGTTTGGAGAGGATTTTACTAAAATATCCCAGCACTCTTTCTTGCCCACCTTGGATCTGTGAGAGCACTCCACCAATTCCTACGTTGCGTGCGTCAGTGTCAAGAATAAAGTCTCCCTCTGGTAAAGGGTATTCTAATATCGGCGCCGTGGTTAAATGCCTCTTCAAGGTATCAAACGCCGTTTGACAATCTTCGTTCCATTGGAAAGCTCTTGCTTCTTCTGTAAGTCGAGTTAGAGGCTTAGCAATATCTCCAAACTTCCTGATAAATCTTCTATAATATGTGCAAAGTCCAAGGAAACTCCTAATTTGATGTTTGTCGGTTGGTTGCGGCCATTGCTGAATGGAAGCAATTTTCTCTGGATCCACCGCCACTCCTTCATTGCTCACTATATGGCCTAAATAGTTGACACGATTTTGGAACAGCTGACATTTCTTAGGGTTTAACATGAGCTGGGCAGCTTGGAGTCGTTTGAATATGTCTTCCAAATTCTTCAGGTGTTCGTGAAATGTCTTCCCCAGTACTACCATGTCGTCCAAATAGACCAGGCATGTCTTCCAAGACAACCCTCTCAAGACATTTTCCATGAGTCTTTCAAATGTCGCAGGCGCATTACAGAGCCCGAATGGCATGACGTTGAATTGCCATAATCCAGATCCGGTGGTAAAAGCAGTCTTTTCTTTGTCTTCTGGGTCCATTTCCACTTGCCAATATCCAGACTTCAGGTCCAAGGTGGAAAACAGTTTGCTGCCGGCCAAAGTATCTAGCGTATCGTCAATTCGAGGCAGAGGATAGCTGTCCTTCTTCGTCACGTTGTTAAGCTGGCGATAATCCACGCAGAATCTCGTAGTTCCATCCTTTATCTTGACGAGCACTACTGGAGACACCCATGGACTAGTAGATGGTTCTATTACTTTTTCTTCTGCCATCTCTCGAATAATTCTTTCAGCTTCCTCTCTCCGCGCTCGCGGAAGTCTTCGAGCTGATTGCCTAATTGGTTTAGCATTAGCAGTATCGATTTTGTGTTTGACGGCTGATGTTCTGCCAGTCTTTCCTCCTTTTGGTACGAATAAGTCTTGATACTCCAAGAGAAATTCTCTCATTCTCTTTTTTTCAGCTCGATCCAAAGATTGACCAGCTACTGATAACATCTGTTCGAATCTGGCATTAGAATTGTCAGTGGTCGTTGTCTGACGAACTATAGACGTCACTGGTACGCAGGATCCAATCTTGGTTGCCTTCTTGATGGTAATTGTTCACGTTTATCAATCGTACAGGGATCTCCTTCGCCGACGTAACCAATCCTTTCCCAATTAGTACTCCTTTGCCAACCTCCTCGTCGTGGTTCCTTGGTTCCATCATAACCGGTGTACCTTCCTCCATGATTCCCTGTAGCCGTGCTACTATCATGGTTTCGCTTGGTGCAGGTAGAACGGTATCTTCCTGTACAGCTGCCAACACCGCACTGCCTTCATATGGATGCAGGAATACCTCATCGGAACCCACTTTAATGGTTCTGTTTCTAAAGTGTAATTGGACACCATGTACATTCATTACGTCAATTCCCAGAATCACGTCTTTTTCAATCTCAGCTACGATTACCGCATGCGTGAACTTTTCTGCGCCAATTCTCAATTGGATCTGTGTTTCCCCGTGAACGTTGGCACTCTCGCCTGTGGCGGTCCGCAGTCGCAGTCTCGTTGGTAGAAGTTGCTTCTTGGGGTTTATTATATCTGGTCGTATAATGGTTCTAGTTGCCCCAGTGTCAACCAGCAGAGCATATTCCTTGCCATTTACTTCGCCATCCACATATACACTGTCGTTGCGACATCCAAGAGAAGCTATCAGTATGAGAGGGTCTTTGGAACGGTCATGGGTCGGTGCTGCCCCCTCGTAGCCGACCCGTTCTAGTTTTCCTGTGTCTGGGGTTCTTGGTTTGCAGGAGTCTTGGGGCGCTTACACGAACTACGTACATGCCCTAGCTCGCCACAATTCCAGCATCTGATCTTTCTCGGCTTCTTGTCAATCATACTTTTTATTAAACTGACGAACTGGTCAAATCTGTCTTCGTCACCTTCTTCTTGGATGGTCCTAATTTTGTTATATCCTGAAGCCTTCGTTGCTGTTTCATATTCAAGAGCAGCTGCCAATGCGTCAACTAATGTTTTGGGATGGGCTAAACGAAGCGTCCTCTGCATATCGAGGTCACGTAAGCCATCAATAAAGGCCTGGAAGCCCAGACATTCCATCATGTTCTCTGGTGCTGACGGATAAGCAAATCGAACGAGTCGGGCAATATCCACTTCATACTCTTGAAGGGCTTCGTCACGTTTTTGCCTTCGGTTCTTCAGCGGGGACTGGTACAAATGTTCTAGATGTTCGTGACCGTACCGCATGTCCAACCTCTTCTTCAGGTGCTCGAAATCGTCCGTTTCTTCCAGAGGTATCATCTGAAGTACATCTAAGGCATCTCCCCGAAGCGCGATAGTTAAGTTCACTGCTTTCTCCTTGTCGGACCAATTATTCACTCTAGCGGCTGCTTCAAACTGTTTTACATAATTGGTCCACGACATCTTTCCATCGAACGTTGGGGCCTTGACTCGGGTAAAACTGCAAATATCATCTGTTTTGGGTTGTGTTTCTGGCTTTCAGATCTCTATCGGCTTTTCTTCTGCTAAAGTGTCTTGTGTTCTTAAATCGGCAATCTTTGTCTCTAACTCCTTAATTTTCTCGTCCATCTGATTTTCCATCGATGTCATCTTATTCTCCATGTCTGATTTTAGAGACGAAATTTTATTCTCGACTTCAGCAGCAATGTCATTTTTCAATGATAAGATATCTGCAGAAATATCATTCTTCATAGCAGAAATCTTCTCGTCCATGGCAGAAAAATTGTTCTTTATAGCAGAAATATCGTTTTTCACATTAGCGGAAATCTTTTCTTCCATGGCAGAAATATCGTTCTTCATATTAGCAGAAATATCGCTTTTCATTGTGGTAATCTTCTCGTCCATATCAGCAGAAATTGACGAGATTAAGGTGGAAGCCTCGTCATTGAATAAAAGTGATTCTGGATCAAAGCCGTCATTTTCCAGTGCCACTTTAAGTCTTTCTACTAATTCGCTTTTCTTACCGGACGTTTCCAACTCACGATTTTCCAATTCTGCTCTTAATTCCGCC
Source organism: Galeruca laticollis (assembly GCA_963921935.1). Lineage (NCBI taxonomy): Eukaryota > Metazoa > Arthropoda > Insecta > Coleoptera > Chrysomelidae > Galeruca > Galeruca laticollis. The sequence continues at coordinate 70,301,979 of OY998177.1, forward strand.
ATTTTCAGATCACATAGTCTCTTGGCCATTTTTACGTTGCAATTTATTTATATTATCCCACTTCTGACACCAATGTAATGTTTTTCTTATTTATTTAGACAATAAACGGGTGGGATAAATTTTAAACACTCGGTATGACTACTTACTAATTTATTGAAACAATAACTCACTGACACTTAATTTATATATACTTAACTAATTACTTAATTATTAATTTATATTAACTGCATATTCACTGAAACTAATTTATATAAACACTTTATATTCACTTATTTACTGTTTAACTCACGATGTCAAATTATAAACTCAACTAACTCTTCCTGATCAGTAACCTTATATACTAGTGCCTTTTGTACTAGAGAATTCCAGGCTGCGGCTTATATACACAAATAATTTTTCTAGATAACTCTGGTCACAAAAACCAGTTCTAGATAAGATAGTCTCAATCGTAAACAGTTTTTTATAACTGCGTATCCGCCATAATTTTAACTATTATACCCGGCTTAGACAGGGTCGGTTTTAGGGACTTTACCAGTGTGCTGTTTCGTAACAGTACTGAGTAAAATTGGCTGTGATCTGACCAATCAGGAATCTACAGAATTGCCAACTTCAACTCAAATCACTCTTCCAAACTTGAAACTAGAGTATAGAATTATTTATGAAAGCGGATAGATACAATGTTAAATTAACAAACAATTTCTGCATTTTTGTTCAACCTGTACCATTTTTATCAACTTGTGATACATTTTTGGAATTAGTTCATGTAGGGAAATCCGCAAATTGGAAAAATGGAGGTATTTCATTTTAAAAAACTGTTGCCGTCGTCTTCACTCAAGTTTATTCACCCTGAATTATAGATCATTCTTTAAAAAAAAACAGTAAATTTAAATCAAAAATCGATATTTTTTCATCTTACTGTTTAATTAGCTAATAATGAATTAACTTTATGAACACACTGTATATCTGGAACTTGTTTATTTCCTCAATTTTCTCATACTGTTATATTATTGCAAAATTATTCATTCAGTAATTTAAAATATATAAAATGTTGCAAAACTATATTTACTCGCATCGAAGTTATAATTAATTATATTTCATGATTCATTTATTATAAGCTCAAGGCATAAAATATTTATTCATATGAGGACTGCTCAACATATGATAAGCCTGCTTATTCTTCTTTTTCTTGTTCGAGCGCCATCTCTGGCTGGAATCCATCGTTAAAAAATCGATTTTGATTATACTCGTTGTAAATAGTCATTATCAGGGTGCAAAAATTAAGGAAATTTTTAAAAAATTCAAAAGATTCAGAATTTTGAATTCATTCATGAATTTTTAGAATCAATTCAAATTGTATGGGAAACAAGTGAAATAAATTATAGACTGACAAAATAAAATTTGTTTATTAAGGAGGTGCAGAGAATATAGACATTTATTTATTTAAAGATTGCAGCCCTTTAAACGCCCAGTTACGTATGTCTGAATGTACCTCTCCAAATGCGGAAATAGTTATTTATGTAACAAGTGTGCAAAGTAGGCTTTTTTTGACGAATGTGAATATTGTCGCATGAGCCGCAGGTGAATGCGACAATCACATGAGTCGAAAAATGGCCTTTACACACGAATTACATACACTATTTTTCTACTACCGAAAATTTTATCAAAATACAGAAGTTTAATAGTAATTTTCTTTAGGCACTAAAGTAGGTTTAATTTTTCTTTAGAAGAAACTATAAGGCTTTTATTGATTCTTAATAAAATATATTATATATTGATTAATGTTTTGAACATTTTAATCAAAATTACAACAAATTAACAAAACAACAGACGAATTCAATTATTAACAATACTAATATTAAAGGTGCACTCGGACATTTTCGGAATATTTTGTTATTTTATTTTTCCTACACCATTCTTTAAACAAATTGTATTTTGTCTCATACATATTCACAGATTTTTGGGGCAATAAATCATTGGAAGCATTCTGTGCTACGTGTAATATGTTTGATGGTGTATTTTCGAAATAATCTTCTGAGAGATCATCAGAGGAATCCATCTTTATAATTATATGTACCTGCCTATTCCGTTTTCTAAAAAAATTATCTAAAATAACATCATAGTTTCCTAAAAATGTTCAGTACTTAAATATACTTTTGCTTACCCTAGGTATAGTCGGAAGATCTCAATTTCAAATTTAAATGTCAGATTCAATGCACAAAGAAATGTCAGTCACTCACAGCCAACTTATAGGTACCTACACATGCACCCTATTCTATTATTTTCCAGCACCCAATAATTATTACGTATGTACTTTACTGAATTTTATGTTTCAATCTCGGATTTAATGAAAACTCAGATTTAATATTCGTTTATTATACCTACCTATATTTTTATAAGACTAGATAAAACTACATACAAATTGGAACTTTTTCTTTACGCACTAGTGCGCAAAGAAAAACTCTTTACGCACTAGTGCGTAAAGTAAAGCTTTACGCACTTGAAAGTGTGTCTAAAGTACGTACTCTACGCACGGTAGTAGAAAATAGTATATTGTATAATTAGTGGTAAAAGCGTAATATTCCCAACGGCTGTGATAATTACCAGACGAGGAGTGTAGCGACGAGTCTGGTAACACAGGAGTTTGAGAATATGCTTTTCCCACGAATTATAGATACTATTTTTTCTTCGATCGTTGATTTACATTTAAAAAATTTAAAGCGCTACGGAGGATGGAAATATTCCAATGTGGCGGAAGAATATATTGACGAATCACTTAATAATAAAGTAGAAGTGGCTAATAAAATATTCAACACCCCTGCCTAGACTTCAAATGAAAATGATCGAAACGAGATAAACCAAACAATTAGCCATGCAACTTCAACGTCTATAAATTCTCGTTGCCCTCCAGTACAATTTACAAATTGTACAATAAATGTAAATATTAACAACAATTAATTTGTGTTCAAGAATATCGTTATAAATTAGATGTTTCTTTTAATTCTTTTATAACAACTTTATCAATACCTATAAAAATTAAAACCCTACTTTGTTTAATTTTATTGTAATAATCCATTTGTAACATTACCGCACGCTACAGCAGTGCGGTAAGAGTATCCCGCACTGTTATTTTCTAATTGCTTAGCAACTGCCCACTATTCTGGAATGTTGAGCTTTGCGCATAGAAAACAGGTCAAAATAGTGTCACTTTTCACACGATCGGAGAAAAATAATTTTTCAATTCCCGCGGAAGAGGCCACAGCTGTTATTAGTTGCATGATAATTATTTTATTACCTTCGTTTATATGTATAATTGCAAATGCAGAGAGCCACCATTCTATGTCACTCAATGATAACATATTTTCATTAAATAATGGACAGTTCTTGTCATAAAAGGCACTTGGCCGTTGTAGAATTTTAAAAGAATTGAAAGCAAACTAGGGAATTGTTTCTCGACTATTTAAAGAACAATTGTTTTTTCAATTTATGAAAGTATAACATTATGCTGTTTGTTGTTAGGACTGATCATATGTGCAATAATGTGGTACGGAGTAATAGCCTGATGATATCACTTTTCTACCAGTTTGTATGTTGCATCGTCCAGATTATCTTTTAAATCACTTGTAAAATTACTCCACACTTGAAAGCTCTTTGCTATGGTAAATGATACAGGTGTTCCATACTTAATGCTTTTCATATTGATTTCAAACGATGACAAAAATCCTCACAATGTTGCTAAATAACTTGCGTACATCATTATCAATTTCATTCGTTTCTCTGCCTACCTCGCATATTTTCAATAATTTGGGTCAGTTTCGTATATATGATTCCAAAGCTTGGCAATTAATGCGCACTTAGCAGTTAACTGTGCTCTACTATAGTGGTTGTTTCTGAAGCATTTTATAATAAGAATTACGTTGTTTATGAACGTAGATATGTTCATAGCATTAGCTAAAAGGTTCATAACATGCGCCGAACATCCATATGAAATTATTTTTGAAGCAGTATCAGTTTCACGCAAACGGCGCCACATTTTTGTAAATTATTCACGGCGTTATCCCTCTCTCTCTCTCTTTCTTGTCCTTATACTCTCAAAAGAGTATGGTGACATCATGTCTCAATTGCTCGGATCGTAGTTCTCCATCCTTCTGTGTATTGAGCTGCAAGAGAAGCTTCCTGCAGACTGTGACCAATGATTTATTTGGTTTGATCCACCCAGCGCGTAGGTGACCTTCGTCTTGGTCGTTTTCCATTCGTCCTTCTTGAGATGTGTCCAAAATAACGTACATATGATTGCTTTTAGTTTCTTAAGAATCGACACGTTAGTACGATGTTATGTGTATGAGATTCTCAGTATTCTTCTGTCGGCCCACATTTCGAATGCATCTATTCTTCTTCGATTGGCCATTTTTAAAGTCCAGGTCTAAGAGGCATATGTAGCAATAGGAATGATAAAGAAGTTTAATCATTTCAGTTTGTTGCGTTGAGATATTACAGAGTTTTTCCATATTCGAGTTAGTTTTATCGTTGAGTTACGTGCTATGGCCAGCCTGTGTTTGATTTCTTCGTCACAACCTCCTTTGTAATAAGTGATCCTAAGTAATTAAATTTTTCAATCACTTCAACGCCATGCATCTGTCTAACATTGGTAGGGTTGTGGTCTATTATCATAATTTGCGTCTTCTTTTTGTTCAACGCAAGACCATGTTCTCTGCTGATCCTATCCACCTTTCTCACGATTTCTGAACAATCTACTATTAAAGTGTCGTCTGCATATTTAGGGTTAGTAATTCTTTTTCCTCCTATGGTTAGCCGTCCTCGCCAACCTTGTAGAACTTTTCTCATTATATACTGTCGGTATATATTGAAGAGTATCGATGACTAGTGGTTCGCACGAGACCAACGAGACGAGATTTTCACAAAGTCTTGTCTCGTGTCAAGTCTCGTCTCGCAGCCTCCAGTCTCGTCTCGCAGCCTCCAGTCTCGTCTCGTTTCTCGTACGAGAGTCTCGTAAAAGTATCGAAATCTCATTGTTCATAATCTTATTGTTTCAGTGCAATAAGGAATACTTAAATACTTGCTATAATATAAGAGTCGGAAGAGAAAATTGTTGTTGAAAAATAACATGTATTTGAAAGTAATACAACTAAAGAAAATAAAAACATAACATTATTTTATAAATGACATAAATGAAAAAATCAAAGGTAAATAACAGCCCTTAGCCCTCTCGGTTGCAAATGGTTTTGTTTTTCACCCAGTCGTTTAGACATAACAAACATCGTACAGTTTCATTGTTGAGGCGATTTCGATGTTTTCTTATAGTTAATGCAGCACGTGAGAATAATTTTTCCGTCGGGACTGAAGTAGTCGGTATGCTTAAGAGATATCGTGCCATTAAACTTAGAATAGGAAATTCAGAAGCATGCATTTTCCAACATTGTAGTATATATGTTTCTTTATTACATCGAGGCATATAATAATATTTTTGAAGTTCCTGCATCCATTCTTCTTCTGCATGCGTAGGGTTTACTGCATACAAAACATCAAAATCAATTAAAAAATCTGACTTTTCCGGTCCAGGATCTTCTCGTTCCCGCGCCGCCGTTTTTTTCGTACATTTTCCTTCTGAATCTTCTGATTGATTAAAATAGGCTTTGTATATATCTTGAAATTTTTGAATATAAGTATCTTTTAATTCTTGGCCCCATATTGTCATATCAAACGCTTCTAACTTATGCCGCGGATCGAGAATTAAAACTGCAGCATAAATCCAATTAGCTTTAAGATAATGCTTTAATATTTTGTCTCTCGCAGCCTGAAAACTAACAATAAGCTGCTCTTCGACAGCGGTTCGTTCTACCTTTTGGTCCCATTTAAATATTTTGTTCTCAATATTATCTATTAGTATATTGATACATACAACCACCATAGATAATGTGACGTACTTCTCTCCTCCGAGCTTTTTGGAAAGAATTTGAAAGTTGACTAGTAATTTATGCACTTCTTCTAGCAGAATCCATTCATTGTCCATAAGAGCATATTGTTTTAAATCAACAACATTTTGACACAGTACACCAAGTCCATATCTAACTTCAAGAGCTACTTTCAACATATCATTACTGGAATTCCAGCGTGTAGGCACATCCAACACAGGTGTTAATTGGCGAGAATTACCAGTTGCCTCGCACGCACTTCGGAACTTAATTAAAAGTTGTTCTGACCGTTTAATTTTCGTAAAGATAGAACGTATTTTACATAGTGCATTAGAATTATCTTCAATTTCATCAACCTCGGCTTCCTCATCGACACTATCATCACTCAATTCTTCATTTGCCTCAGAATTCAGTTTCAACAACTGAAACAAATCTTGCACGGCCAAATTAATCACATGTCCAAAACATCGAAAATGGCAGTCCTCTACATTTAAATCGGGAATAAGTTCCTGAAGTTCTTTAATAAAAGTTGTATTTGCTGAGGCATTATCCATTGTTATTCCATCAAGTTTGCGGATCAAGCCTCTAGCGTCTACACATTTGAAAAATGTGAGAGCGATGTCTTTTTTCTGTATGTTTTCCATGGGCAGGAACAAAATCTAGAACGGTCGATTGCAATTCTCAATTGTCATCTATAAAATGTGTTGTAATTCGATAATAAGATCTGCCGCTAATAGAGGTCCAGCCGTCTATAGTAAATGATAATTTTGAAGAATTGTTTGTCAACATGTCGGTCTTTTTTTGCTTTAGGCAGTCGATTCGTAATATTGCTAATCTTCTCAATTTATCCTTTTTTGGAAAATCCTTTCCAGATATTTCTTTAAAAAAAAGTTTTGCCATCCAATCAACAATCGCCAAGTCAAAATGATCCTTTTTTTGGTTTCACTGAGGTAGTCTGCAAAATAATATTATGCAATGTGATAAGACCTTTTAAAACGGACGGAAATCAAAATATAGTTATTTATGATACAATTGCTAAAAGTGACATTTTATATTGCGAAATAGGCGTCCACGAGTGGAGCAACTCCAGGAGCAAAATAAAATTACTTTTAACAAATGTATCATACCATATTCTTTGCCACGAAAGTATAATAAAAAATATTCAGACGATATTTTAACGTTTGATTCACTTTTCGCATTGTTGTTTTATGTTTTAGTGATGTTTTTCACATCGAAATGACAACTGAAAAAAAGCATATTTTGGTTATCAGTGTCAAAATATCTATTTATGTAACCACCTGTGAAATGACACAATTTGTGTAATGCAATAGATAATTGATGCATAAATAGTTCGTTCTCTACTCTCTATTTTCTGCTTTTTAGTATAGTGGTAGTAGTTAGTATGTCTGGCGTATATTGCAATCACTAAAAAAACCAACGGCACCTAAAGTGTGGAATAACAATCCAGGCCCATATATAAAAAATGGAAGTTAATGATGGTTCTGAAAAAACCGAAACGTTGTGAGTTGTGAGCCTTTTCGAAAATGCACCTTTTTAGTTTTTTTAAAATATCTAAAAAACAAAAATCTCTAAAATCACGCAGCAAGCGCCAGTTAATATTTTATTACTAACTAAATTGTCTAAAGCTTCGAGACGAAAAGCGACTGCTATTTAACCAAGACGACAATTCACTTTCAGTCACATTATCACTCAAACTAACATTGTCTGGTATGTAAGTATCTTCAGTTCCACTAGAAAAATCACCGGAATTTGTTTCATCTTCTAAAGTCAAAAGTTCGCTCCTCTCCCTCTTGAATCGGCTCATTTTGAATTAACTTGGCACAATTCCGCACGCTCAAAAATTCGAACAACTACCACTATCCACAACGAATAACTAAACTGGGAAGAAATTTTAACTTTTATTTTCAATAATGATCTTTATTTATTCGATCACAATAGGATAGGACACGTACATATCGCTAAATTTATGGCTGTCGGAATAGGGTTCAAAGACGGCAGCGGCGGCGCGCTTCAGAAAGACAAAGTGATTACCGTCAACCGATAACGCCGGCAGAGGCTTTTAAAAGCAATTATTGGTGTTATGCTTATAAATTTTTATCAAAATAAATTGATGTTCATTCAGAAATATTCACCTGCGAGACTCTCGCGCGAGACGCGATACCTCATGCACGAGACTCCGATACCTCATGCACGAGACTCGAGATGAGACCAAACAAAAGTCTTGTCTCGTCTGGTCCGAGTATCGTCTCGAAATACCATGCGAGACTCTCGAAAACGAGAGTCTCGTGCGAATCACTATCGGTGACACAATACAATCCTGTCTTAGACCGCATTTTGGACTAAAAGACTTAGACAACGTGTTGTTGATTTTCACCTTCCCGCAGCTGTTGCCGTAAAGATATTTAAGCAAAATAATCATATGTTTTCAAAGATAAGCCACAATTTCTTCCACTTTACACAGTCAAATGCCTTGCTGTAGTCGACAAAGCACAAATAAGTTTTTACCTTAAATTCATATGATCTTTCTATTACTTGTATTACATTCAGGATTTGTTCCCTTGTTCCCCTCCTGGCGTGCATCCCGTCTGTTCGTACGGAATCTGTGGAAGTAAAAACGGTTTTAAATGGTTGTTTATGATATGAAGCAGAATTTTGATTGCATGTGACAAAAGCGCTATTGTTCTGTAGTAACTACAGTCTGTAGGAGAGCCTCTCTCGTGTAGTGACGTGTACAGCGATTCACAACATTATTTTGACCATACCCCAGTCTGCCAAATCTCAACACACAGCCCGTGGATTGCATCAACATCAAGCTCGCCCGTAGCTTTTATTGTTTCAGAGGGTATGCCATCATCACCAGGTGATTTGTTGTTTTTTAGAAGTCTTATGGCTTTTAAGATTGAGGGCTTTTTCTACCTCATCAATTTCTGGTAGACCATGGTCTTCGGCTTTATCAGTAGAAAAAAGTTTTCCGCACTATTGTTCTCCATACTTCTGCTATGTTGTTTATTGGTATCTGTAATTGTCTCTCCGTTTCGTTTTTTATTATTTATGTCTGCGGCTTAAATTCTCTAGATAGATATTTGACTGTATCATATAATTCGTGAGATCTGTTTATATTTGCTTGTTCTTCAAGTTCTTGGCATACTCTTGCAATGTGCTGGTTTTTGTCGTTTGTGCAGGATTTTTGAATTTATTTGTAAAGAGCCTTCCTATTCTCCGAGGTGATAGCTTTGGACAGGATTAGTTTTCTCCGGCCGTCTATTAAGCGCTTTGTTCGGAAGTTCGCAACGTTTCTTAAAAAAACTCTTTCTTCGAATATAGGTAATCTTCGACTAGGTTTGAAGAGAATCAAGGTCTGTAACAATGCTTTTTACCGAGCATTCAAACTCACTTTCTACCTTTTGAAATTGTATTTAAAGCACAGTTAGGTATTCGCCAGTGTGGAGAATCCCAGATGTATCGAATGTGCCCGCTATAAAGACTGTACCATCTTCATTCGTTACACAGACACAAATAATTGGTTCATTCCGCATCAATGCTTACATAGACTGTCTTTTGACGCAAATGTGCTTTACTTGCATCGTTTTCCTCTTGATATACATCATCAGGTAAAATATTCCCTAAAGCAATATTGTTGATTTTTATAAGCCACCAAATAATCTGAGAAACCTGATATCTGTTTTCTATTCTTTTTCTTTCTCAACACTAACACATTGATTTATATGCTGTTTCATGCCAACAACAACGACTTGCAGAATTTTTCCACGTTATTTACAAGAAGCTATGTTATTTGTTGCCGTTCCCTTCAAAGGATTAAAATACTGCCTAAACGGATCTTTCTTATGTCCACTCATTTTGATATTATACGCTGGTTAATTTTATTTTACACACCAACTAACAGGAAACATGCAAATAAACTGTGAACTCAACAGAGATTGCCAGTGTCAGATTTCTGGGTGAATAAACAGTGTGGGGTCTGCCGCATATTGAACCAAGCACACCCGCAGTCCACGCACAATCCACACACAACACACGTCCACGTTTCTCTTATCTACCGCATATTGAGCCCACGCCATACCCAACCCAGATTTTGAGTCCGAAGGAACAAATTTGACCTTAAACCTTCTACTTACGGTTAAAAGTATTGGTATTAGCTTTTAATTTCTATAACCGTTTTCCGAAAATGTAATGTTTTTATTTTATTTCGCCGGTCGGATTGAAATGGGGCACCTTATATAATACTTTACCTTGCAACAAAGAAGATGCATCAACTGTCTCAGCATTAACGTTGTAAAACTGCAGACTGGTTTATCAATTGACATGTTCTTCAAGTTTTGAAAAGCTTTTTCATGTTCGGGTTGCCATATAAATTCTGTATCTTTTCTAAGCAATGTTCTCAATGAATAAGTTTCATCTGAGAGATTTTTTATGAATTTACCTACATAAGTTAACATTACTAATGCTCTCTGCACATCTTGTTTATTTTGAGGACGTGGCATATTTGCAATTGCCTGAATTTTTGAATTAACTGGACTCAAACCATTTTCTGAAATTATATGTCCCATGTACTTAATTTAATTTCTCCCGAATTTGCATTGACTTAAATTAAATTTTACATTATTTTCTCTTGCTAAATTAAGAAATTGTTTAAGCCTGGCATCATGTTCAGCTTTATTAGAACCCCACACAAGTATATCATCAATATATGTATCTGCTCCATCTATGTTCAAAATTTTCTTGAATCTAGTTTGAAATACCCCCGGGGCTGACTTAATCCCATAAGGTATTCTTTTAAATTTATATCTCCCAAATGGTGTACCAAATGTGCATAAGTTTGAACTAGCCTCGTCTAATAGAATTTGGTAAAATCCTTGTGCAGCATCTAATGTAGAGAAAAGTTTTGCGTTTGATAACTTGCTAGTAATTTGATCTAAAGTGGGTATATGACAATGTTCTCGCTTAATTGCTTTATTTAAATCAATAGGGTCAAGACAAATACGTAATTTATTATCTGGTTTTCTAACCAAAACTAGTGGATTTACCCATTGTGAACTCCCGTGAACTTTTTCAATTATTTTATCTTTTTCTAAACCTTCAAGACTATCTAACAAAGGAATATCAACTTTTCTAGTGGGATGAACCACTGGATCTATTTTGTCATCTACCTCTATATGGTAAGTATATTTGATGCAACCTATCCCCCCAAAAAGATCACTGTATTTTTTAACCAGTTCAGTGTAATCTGAAACATTTGAATCAACAGATTTTACTTTTGCAATTAGTCCTAAGTCAACACTTGACTGCAAACCTAGAATTGCTTGTGAATTTGAATTTACAATATAAAACTCTAAATTGTGCATTTTCTCATTTCTTACACATGGTAAACAAACCTTACCTGATACTTTTAAATTATTTCCAGTATAGGATTGCAATGTTGTATTCGTTTCAGTGATTTTATCATTAGGTAATTTTACGAATTTAAAACATTTACCATGGCTCCAGTATCAATCTTCAATTTAATTATTTCTAAATCTGTTAACCACTCATTTTTATTGATGGCACTACTCACCTGCGAAATCGTACCTACAAACATGAAGTTGTCAGCATTAATTAATTTTATAACAGACGGAAGCAAAATGATTTACTACATTACAGTAATTACAGGTCTTTCCATATGCAGGACATTCATTTATTTTATGTTCCTTGCCACCACACTTTTGACAGTTTTTAATTAATCTCTCACTTGTATTTGAATGTAGCACACTCTTGGGTTTGTCATTTTTTCCTTCTTGAAATTTCTTACTTAATACATCCACCGTTGTTGAAACAGTACTACTACTTGCACCTGCACCCATAACATCACTACCGAATTATGATGTTTCAATTACATAGCAAAGGTAATAGCTTTTTCCAGGGTCAGTCCATCTTCTTGTAATAGTCTTTCTCTTACATTATTATTTCTTATTCCGCAAATAATCATGGTAATTATTAGACTATCTGTTAAATTATCGAGTTTACACCTAGATGCCTTCTTTTTAAGCTCCATAATGAAATTCTCAGTTGACTGTTCAGCCTCTTGCCCGTAGCTAAAAAATTTGTATATTTCGTATGAAGTGTTTTCTTTGCCTTGAAAATATTTTTTTCGAATTGCTTGAACAATACATGTAATTTGTCTTTTTCGTCTTCTTGAAATTTAAAAGTGGAATATATTTTGAATGCTTCTTCCCCAATATAATGAAGTAGTTGTGCACATTGAGTTTTCTCATCCTTTTTATTTACTTCCGATGCAATTAAATAATTTTGGAATCTTGCTTTCCACATCTTCCAATTTTCTGAAGTTTTGCCGGTCAATGACAAAGACGTTATTGCTCTTTTGTCACCCATTTTTAATTCAGTAATTTGTTCTCGTAATTTGAAATTAGTAATTATTAGGTAATTTCACTTCGCGTCTACTGATTGCGCCATGTTCTGTTGTTATACTTTCTATGTAAATATTATGTTGTTATACTTTCTATGTAAATATTATTTAATAATATTGGAGTTCAGTTCAATCATTTATTATAAATCATTACATGGAATCAATGCCTGTCGTCAAGTGACATACTAGATTGTCACTGCTGTCATGTCTACCCCAACAAATTCTGGGGCCGCAGTATGTTGGAACTTTAGTAATCAAAAAATTGTGTGACAGTTTTGAGTTTAATATATAACAGTTGTCAAATAAATATAAAAAGGTCGTAATATTATTTTCAATTAATAATTAATATACCTAGGCACAAAATCCCATAAATTACACAATCTGTGCCCACAACTCATCCTTAAATTTAGATCTCATATAATCTTCATGACTGGTGTCATAAAGAACTGGGACACTTCAAACTAACTCTATTAACTTCTCCATTTTTAATAAATCGACTGTACACACGACCCACGATCACAATCAAACCAACACAAGCACAAAATACGGACGATGATAGAATGAAAAGCTAGGCGCGCGCTGATTGCAGTTGTACTTATACTATTTTCTAGTAGAGGGTACCATATAAAGGAAAAATTTAAGTAATAAACCATGTCTTTCTCTATTCTCGTAAAGATGGCAGTGTCAAAGAGCTTAATTCAGCTGGGCTGTGATATGTGACGACATGAATTATGACTAATAGAAGCAATGGTGTATTCTTTTATAGAAGTAGAAGAAAAATATTCATTTTGAAATCATTTTTATAGCACATGTGTTTGCAGTCTTTATTTAATAGTAGTTATATGATCTGTTTGCAGTGATAATTTTTTGTATAGACAAATTATATATTGTTTTTTTGGATATGGATGAAAACTATAAACCCCCTATAAAAATAAGAAAATGTTGTGTACCAGGTTGTGACAATCGCATGGGTAAAATGCATCGCTTTCCAAAAACTGTTCCGAAAGTATATGGAATGTGGCTAGAAAATATACGTCCACAGAATTATGATATGTACTCCGTGGAGGAAGTATACATATAAAAAGTATACGTGGGGTGTGAAGAGCACTTTGAAAGAAGTTGTAAAGTTGCAGGTACGAAAAGGGACCTTACTCGTGACGCAGTACCAACGTTACATTTTGCCAGTAATCTGGATCCTACCCCTGGATCAAGCTGGAGAAAAGGTAGATATTTAAATACTCTACAGAATGTTATTGGGTTTTATTGACCAGGAACAAAAGTTTTCTTTTTTGTATTAATAGATTGTTAGTATTAACATAACCGAGGAACTAATCGCTAACAAGCTGAGACATAAAACTCCAAAAGTCGTTTATAAAATGTTACATTCATTAAACTGATCGTACTATTCTGTGAAGATTTTATGTTTTTATACATATGTAAGTTTTACAGACTTTATCAGTTTTTAAGGATACTATCATGTACGAATTGTTTTGAATGCTTTGTGTTAGTTTTTCGGAGCTAAATAAATGATCTACACTCAAGAACAAGTAAAGTGTGCAATAACACTTGAAAACGGCTATACCTATTTCACAGTTTTGACTTGTTATACATATCCTGTGGTAAATCTTGTTATCAAATCATATTAATTATAGTAACAGAGTAGTGTTACAAATTCCGCTTGTTTGCCTATAAGAAAGATGACTTCCTCTATCTCGGGTCTCATAAATGTAGGCAGGAGATTCTTATTCAAGTCATTCCGATAAGAGCCCTGTTTATCATCTTTAAAATGTCCAAGCATATCCTGCCCCAGTAGTAAGTTAACTGTTTAAAGTAGGTATAACCTTTGTAGTGGAAATGCAAGAATCGAATCTGTGGGAGCTGAAATGTCACTGTAACTAGCAGTAAAAACGTGTTCTGTCGACGTAGAATATATTCAAACTTCCTGACAACACAAGCCAAATATACACTGGCTGGATCCCAACGGTATAGTTTCTTTATGGACTGCTGGGAAGTTTGGATAAGTTCAACTTTTATGTAAGCTCAGCATTTTGAGGTAACCACACCATCTTTTCAACGTTAATATATCTTAATTATGTAGATTGAACTATAGTTTTTATTATTCTGTATACTTGTTGCAATGTGAACATTTTCCGTTATAATTATTATTTATATTTTTGTCAGTGTAAGAAATGTTTTTATATTTTTAGTTGAAGTAAGTTTTACTCCTCAGCAACAAGAATTGCCAGACACAGTTCAGTGGGATTTCATACTCGACAAGAGAGCACTTTTCATTCTATCCTCCGTTCTGTTTTCTGTGGACACAAGCGAACGTGGGTTAGAATCAATGTGCGGCACCCTACTTTAAACCATTGTTTACAGAATAACACACGCTTGGGTTGTCCGTAGGGTAGGCTGTGCGTGTACTGGGTTCAATTTGCGGTGGGCTTAAGTCCCTCAAGCCAGATGGCTAGACATTCAGAGGTAAGTACCACAAGCACAACCAGTGTAAGTAAATAACTATAGGTAACTCTCAACATATACAGTTGCAAAGGAACGTAAAAACGGAAATTTTTCAGGCATTAATTAATTCACTGAATCTTTTTAAAAAAATTATTCACAGAATTATTTCAGTTGAATAAATTCGTGCCAACCCTGGTCATTATATTATTTAAATGGGTCGATGCATTACCTAATTTTATGAAGCTACTAAAGGACATTTCATAAAATGGCGATTAATTGAAATAAGACGCGGCTCCGAACTACAAATAATAAAATTATCTCATCCATCGGACCCAAACAAATGGGTTAATTGTTTACGTAATGGATAAATACAATTATTGCATAATTCAACAATTTAACGAAGAAACACGCAGACGAATATTAGTTATTGTTTAATAAAGATTAATAATATTCAGCCTTCGCACATTTGTGCACATCGGCCTTCGATGTTATTGTTTATGGACCTGTAAATCTTTATCGTCGTGAACGATTATTTAAATTCCGAGCTGGGGAAAAAGATTTATCAGACCAAAATAATAATACGGAATAAGATATTGTTTTTTTTTTAACAGGAAATGCATTAAACGAGCAGATAGAATACTGATAAGTAGAAATGACATTGATATTGAGTTCAAATAAAACTATATATTGTGATAATACTTATATAGTTATTGTATATAAAAATAATATCCGATTGTTTGTAAAGTTTGGATGGACCAAAAGCAAAGTTTAAAAAATCAGTTCAGTTATTTTTAGATCACTCTGTGTGGTATAATGTTGACATTTTTGAGTATTAATTTTTTTTAAAAGTAGTGTTAATATTTTCTTTTTAGAGAAGTGGATTGAAGCATTTGACAGATTATGTTAATCCATGTTATATAGGCTCTCAAAAAAATGTGGACCCCTTGCTAGGATAGGTAGAACACTGCAAAATAAGTTGGGTTGCCTAGGTAAAAATATTTTGTATAGTATATCGGTTTTCAATTGCAGAAGCTGTTTTTATAAGGTGCAATAAAAAACTCAATTCACTAACACGAACGTATATCCAAAGTAACGGAACGAAAAATAATGTTTACTACCCATACACATTCAAAGGAGCCCAATGCAAAATATTTGGTGGTCAACCAATTACAGCGGTGAATCGTATGGTTAGATGCAGTGTATTGGCCGAGGGGCCTATTAAGTCTGAAGATTAATAAATCATCTTTTTATCGTTGAAACTTCTAGGACCACAGATGGTCGCTTGTGTGCCGAATGAAATATTATATTTAGTTCTGCTGTCTGTCTTTTCCCAACGCAAACCACTGAACCCGAAGGCTGAGTCCCAACCAGATAATTATAAAATATGTATGAAGTCCCCCTTCGCCAATATTCTTCTTTAAGAACTACTTTGTAAATTACGGACAATTATAAGAATCGACTTCAATAAAACAAAACAACAAAATAAAAATCTTAAAAGGAAAAGCAGTGATGACAGCAAACGGGGTAGTCAGGAGAATAAGATTTATTCTATATTCTCGTTTTATTTTTTACTTTTAAATTCATTGTATATAACCATAATAAATAATAAAGAGTGACTACTTATTCTATAAAAGTATCTATATTTTTCTCAGGTTTATTGTGTATTGTTTCTAAATAAATAACTAAATCATTAATGTCTATATTCCCGTTTTTAAATATCTCAAAATAATTTCTAAAATTGCTTTAGAGCAGTTTGAACAATTAAACTATTATGTGTCATTATTTTCCATTTCAAGATCTAAATTTAAATTATTAAAAATATAAAATTATTTATTATAACTCATAAGCCTACCTGCTGCACAATACTAATGGTGACGTCACAGGGAGTTTGACCTTGCCAGACAAACTAAGCTATCCTCTGTAGAGTATAATCGTTGTTTTCAAACAACGTTTGTAATTATCGCCATGATGTAGTTACGGGATGTCAGCAGTCATTTTAAACTAATGGCATATTTATTCAAATAATTTCATCTTGTTAGGTAATTTCAAGCAGCAAATACGTTAAAGACAATCTCTTGAGTATATCAAATGATGTTGCACAATTTTTTGTACCATAAATGGAAGGATATATAACATGCTCTCAAAAAGAGTAATAAAAATCAGTGTAGACGATGTAACCATTATAAGCTTGGCTGTAAAAGATTGTCCACAGGGAGGGGAACTCTCGCCACTACTGTGGAACATGGTCTTATACTCCTTGGTCAGCCGCCTCAACGATAACAACTTCTACACAATAGCTTATGCAGATGACCTACTGATTCTGCTAATAGGAAGATTCGAGGAGACACTCTGCGCACTAATGCAAGAGGCCCTCAATATCATAGAACAAGGGTGAAAAGACCATTCACTGTCAACAAATTTGAAAAAGACGGAGATAGTTTTTTTCACAAAAAAAGGAAGTTTTTAAAACATCAAACCCCCAAAGCTA
Organism: Galeruca laticollis; assembly: GCA_963921935.1. Classification (NCBI taxonomy): domain Eukaryota; kingdom Metazoa; phylum Arthropoda; class Insecta; order Coleoptera; family Chrysomelidae; genus Galeruca; species Galeruca laticollis. Next base: position 70,319,299 of record OY998177.1, read on the forward strand.
CTAAACACCAAACTTAACTTTTCTTCGGAGGTGAAATATTTAGGGGTCACCTTCGACAGTAAATTAAAGTGGAACTCTCATCTAGAAAACAGTAAAAAAAGCATATATTTCTTATGAACAGTGTCGCAGAACCATCGACCGTATCTGGGGAATGTCGCCTAGGATCACTGCCTGGATCTACACTGCCATAATTAGACTGCTAACGTACGGCGCGATTGCCTGGGGAGTTAAAGCAAACCAGCTGACAGTCATTTGAAAACTGGATCAAATCCAGAGAACAGCTTGCAACAACACAACAGGAGGCATGAAAACCACACCAACAAGAGTTATGGTTGTGATCCTTGGTCTCACTCCCCTTGACATACACATCAAGGAGGCTGTTTTGATGGCCATGACACGTCTACGCTCTACAGGTATACAACCTGATGTAGGATCCGGTAAAGTGGGACGTAACTTGTGGCATGAGGCCCTCAGAGAGGTCCCACTGCTGCAGGGCAACACGGACTCGAATCCACCGCGATATGCCTTTCACATGCCCTACAAGGTAATCTTTAAAAATGACGCTCAAGACCCATTGGAAGATGGCGCAATCCGCATCTTCACATATGGATCTGTGCAGGTTCAGGATGTGGAATTTTTTCCAGACCCCTGAATCTAAACATAAAATGGGCAATGTGCTGCAATGCAAGTGTTGTTCAAACAGAGCTCACTGCTATCTGTATCGCTGCAAAAAAGATTACCAAAAGGAATACCACAGGTAATAATATTTACATCCTTACGGATAGTAGACAAACACTACTAGCCTTTTACAGGCCACGTATTAGGCCAGGCCTAGTATTGGAATGACACATGGCCCTAATCGAAGCCTGTAACCACAACACAGTCTCTTTAGACTGGATCAAGGGCCACGGGAAATCGAAAGGAAACTGTATTGCAGACTCGCTAACCAGGAAAGCAGCCTCCCAAAAACTCTTGGGACCCAGCACTTTCATTGGTCTATCAGCGTCAGGCCGATTAAAGGAACACTCCCTTAATAAATTTAAGGGTAGATGGGACGTCGCAGAAGAAACAAGTAGGCTGGATGACGAGCTAGAAGGAAGTCTGAAAGTCAGAAGGATGCACAATGGGCAAATTGTGGCCTAAGTGCTGTGGGGTCATCCACCCTTTTTTTCCATTTCATGCTCTAAATTTAATTTATTAAAAATATAAAATTATTTATTATAACTCATAAGCCCACCTTCTGCACAGTACCAATGGTGACGTCACAGCGAGTTTGACCTTGCCAGACAAACTGGGCAAACAAAGCTACCCTGTGTAGTGTATAGTCGTTATTTTCAAACAACGTTTGTAACTATCGCCATGTTGTAGTTACAGGATGTCATCAGTCACTATAGGTTGAGCACGAATTTTAAACTAATGGCATATGTATTCAAATAATTGTATCTTGTTAGGTAATTTCAAGCAGCAAACACGTTAAAGACAATCTCTTGGGTATAAAAAATTATGTTGCACAAGTTTCTGTTAAACAACTATCCCTGGATTCCCAAAACATTTGAATTTCACCATTATTAACCTAGGTTAATAATAGAAAAAAAATATTGACCACTACTAGAGAAATGCAACTTCTCAGTTGGTTAGGCGACGCAATAATTGTCAACTTCATAGCTGGTAGTGGAAAAAAATATTATATTGACGAACTATGCGAAGAATGTGGTCACATCCTTCTAAGACTACCTCCATACTGTTGCATATTTAATTATATAGAGTTAATATGGACATACTCCAAAACGGAGTGAAGAGGTTGTAGAAAATGTAAAAAAAGTTATAACAGGAGACCACCAAGAGATGGAAAAATTGTGTCGAACATGTTATTACGAAGGAAAAAGAGTATGTGGTTTTACCGAGGGTTTTACCATCTGTCCAACCCATTATAATACAAACAAATGACGATTCTAGTTCAATCTTTAAAATTAAAAAGGTTAATTATTTCATGTATTTCTGTTTATACCACTACCAACTACCACTAGTACCACTACCAAACAAATTCGTACAAATTTCATTAGAACATCGCCAGTAGTTGCGATATAATCGTAAAACATGTATAATAGTTATTTGTAAAACAAGTGTCACAATGACTCGTTTTTTAGTAATTTTTAGGGTCATACAGTTGGTTATTTTATGTAGTATCTAATTTTATTTGACATTTGACTTTAACCTTGAAACAAATTATAAAATGGTCTAGCGTTGTTCTAACTACAAAATGGCCTAAAAGGTAAATTTGAATAAATTATATATTAAAAAATTAAGTACGCTAACGTTTATTCATCAATGATTGGTCAATTGTTTATTTTTATCTTGTATAGGATCAATATATAGGTATACATAACGTTCGATTTGAAGATATATTATCGAAATAATTCTGTTCATGATATAATATAAATAGATCACAAGCATATACGAAGAAGCTCATACAAATAATCATCCTCTATTTGCTGAAATGAAAGTTTGTTTACAATTTACACAATTATTCGATCATAATATGTCAAAAGTGCTGAATAAACCCATCGGTGATCTGACCAATCAGGAATCTAAAGAATTGCCAACTTAAATTCAAACCACTCCACCTAGTTTAAAAACAAGGATTACGTAATTCTATTTTATTCAAAGAATTTAATAAATGCGAATTATAAAAAATATTGGGTAAAACTTGTGTCACAATGACTTTCTGTAGTACTCGTACTACAAAACGAGTCATTGTGACGCTTGTTTTACAAATAACTATTTTACAACCCGAATTACACACTAAAAGGGGGACCATGCATCAACCTCAAAATTGATGACCCCCCACTTTTTTGCGGAAATACGCGTTTTGAATCTTCAGTGTTATCTTGATTATGTCCGTTTGTCTGTCTGTCTGTGCGTTTATTTCCGCTGAACCGATTGGCGCCAAATTGGGACAATATATTCTTAGTTATAAAAGGAAGAGTTGAAAAGCTTTTGGTAAAAATGGATCAACCTCTTTACAGTGAGTGAAATAAAATTAAAAATACTAATATCTCTGCCTGGGATTGTTTTTCGGATAATGTACATAATAGTATATTATACACCAAGGTGGTGACGACTATTATTATCAACCGAGCACCAAAATTATTTCGCGAGGGGCTTTACCCCGAGCGACATAAGGCGCGAGGTTTATAAATGTCTTCACCACCGTGGTGTATATACATTTTTTTCCACTACTAGCCAAATTTAAGACAAAAATAAAAAATTTTCTTATTAAAATCATGTAGGTATAATTTAATCACACAGCAATAGAATACCATTATTCCTATAGTTCATAATCACCAATATTAAGTGCAACGAATCAACGTATTAACGAAACCAATTATACGATCACATCCAAAAATTTCACAAAACGTGGTTTATGTTTTACTTTGAACTTTGAACAATTGCAGCGGTAGTGTGTTCACAACACTTGGGTACAAAGTGAGCGTTCATAGAACATTTAACATATGCTTTACCATAGAGAAAGTAATACATTATTTGTCTATGTGGGTCAAGGTTAGCTACCAGTTTCTATCAACAGAAGATTTTCAAATTCCACTAGTGATAATGTTGAAGGTAAAAACATTCCTCGATTCTCGTTTTTCTAAAATTAACGGAAAATAAACAACACATTTCAATGTCAAATTTTGATAGTGTCAATCTACAAATCGGTCAAACTGATTTCTTCCTAGGCGTTTACTCCGTAGTCTGACTGACACTGTTTTCGTTCCTCACCTCACCCATATATTATGAACGCACTCCTTATGTCATCAGAAATTTTTGGTTGAGCGCGAATTTTGAACTAATGACAGTTTTATTGAAATAATTTTATCTTGTTAGGTAATTTCAAGCAGTAAATATGTTAAAAAGACAATCTCCTGGGTATACAAAATTATGTTGCACTAGTTTTTGTTAAGCTAATGTCCCTGAATTCTCAAAACATTTGAATTTGTCCATTATTGACCTAGGTTAACAATAGAAAAAATTATTATTAACCACTAATAGAGAAATTCAACTACTCAGTTGGCTAGATGACACAATACTTGTCAACTTCACAGCTAGTAGTGGAAAAATAATTTTATTCAGCAGGCCAATATGCATAACTTTTGTTTGAAACATGTTTCCGAAAAATGTTGCATTTACATTCTCACTTTAGGGGTGAGTTGGGGGTCAATTTTTGGCAAAAATGTATATAAATAAAATTACTCAGCAGACCAAATTACACAACTTTTGTTTCAAATATTTTTCTCTAAAATGATGGGTTTCAAACCGTAATTTTCCGAAACTGTAGGAACACTATATATGGGGAGTGGAAATGATTCAAAATGCTCTGTTCGGAGCACATTAGGGCAAACATGTATATAGATAATTGCTCAGCAGGTCAAAATTCAAAACTTTTGTTTCAAACCTCCAAAACTTTATTGGTTTGTACTGGTTTTGTTTACCGTTCATAATTATGCTGCTAGTTACTAGAGCTCACGCAATTCTAACTTGAAACTGCCCCTAATCATTGATCAATTTCAAATTTTGCACAGATGTACTAAATTGCGGGTGGTCTTTGTGGTGGCCACATCAATTTTTTTCAATACCCTGTATCTTGAAAACGGATGCTGTAACGAAATTTTTTTCTGAGCAAACTCAACTTATTTTGCAGTGTTCTCCACATTCTAGCAGCGAGGCCAACTTTTTTTGAAACAACCTGTATATAAATTCTCATCTCTGATAGGACATATTTTTTCGGATGGTCTTTGCTTCAAATTACTTCTTTCCTTCAGAATTAACAATCACACTTAGGTTTACATCCTTTTGAAATTAAACATTAAAGGAATTAAGCAACAGATAATCGGATTACTAAATAGATTTTAAAAAAAAATTCTTATTACATAAATAATTTTATGCCACACTGTATAATTTATTAAAGTAAAGGTTAGATATAAATAGGATTATGATATCAGATAACGAAAAACGCATAGAACAAGAAATAGTTTAGTTTTAAGTGGCTCATTGGATAAGATTTAAATTGTTACATTGTTCAATTTTTTTAAAGAATATTGTGATATATGGTTAATTTTATCATACATTCAGGTGATATTCCAAGCAATAATTTATGACAGAATATTCTATTAATAGATATCTTTAATAAATGAAACTAAACTTTTCTACTTCATGATTGGCATTTATTATAATAATAAAAATTATAATCTTAATGCAGAATAATCGAAAATTTTGATATGTATAATGCCCAAAGTCTAGTAAAACACTAAACATATATTTGAATACCGACTGCAGGTAAAAACAGATTTCTAGATAAAGTTCTAACATACAAAAAAGTTTCAAAAACAATGTGTTTAGATCAATGAATTTCTACAGCAAAACGCATTAGATGTGTTATTTATAACTGAAACTTATTTTACTGAAAATTCCTATACACACTTCATACCTAGAAAATATAGCTCATCTGGGAACTCCCATTCTACTCAAATCAATTATCAACTACAGAAACATCACTTTCAAACCACCTTAATAAGAGACAATGCCCTATGAATTAATCCTATCAGCTTCCACTCCACATAACCTAAAACCTTTAAAAATTCCTTTGAAATGCTAGACCCAAAGTTTATAGCAGGAGAGGACTACAACAGTAAAAATACATTATGGACTTTCAGGATTATTACAACAAACGAAATGCAAGAAAGCAATTAATGAATCTAATAAACAAACAAATCTTCTAGACTTTCTTATTACTAGTAGTTTCTCATCATCTTATACTGATATAGTTCCTAATTATGACCCATTCTCTGATCTCACGGCAGTAATAACTCTCAGCACTTCAGTTATATACAATAGAAAAGCAGTTAAGATATGTAATCTAAATATCAGCTTGAAATGTATTGCAAGAAGATGGCGAACATACAACTTAATATTCCAATGCAAATCAAACTCCTTATTGCTGAGAAAAGGAAGGCAAGGAAGAAGTGGCATAGAAGTCATGCTCCAGGGAACAAAAACATATAAAACCAACTAGGCAATATTTTAAAACGAAATATGGAGATAAAATCATAAATGAAACAAGTGACAGCTATCCCTTCAATACGCAACAAAACCAGTAACTTGATCTAGAAGTGACAACAAATCTGGACTGTTTGCACCTGGCTGAGGTTTTTATTCCTCTTGACGAAATTCCAAATCAGATGCTTTAAAATTAACTACAAGACAATTGAACAACTTCAGAGCAAATATAAGACTGACTAATCCAAAGGAAGGAAAATATGGAACTTGCTTATTGTCATATTGTGTAGCAGAAAAGCTCCAGTAATGAACTTCACAACAGCTAACATGTTGCATTAGAATAATAGTTCCAGAAATGGAAAATAAACATAAGTTTTCTTCGTAAGAAAAGAAGAATGTCTCTCTGTTTACAGTAACACAGTGGAAATTCACAATCAAAATGTGTTAAACACTTAAAAATGCTAAATTAAATTGGAGAGATCATATAATTCAAACAAATAGACCTCAAAATGAGGGAATTGAACTGGCTACAAATCCAAATTTTTATTATTTAAATCAGTAATTTACACAATTCAGCGTGGAACTGCAAATATAATGACATAAATGGTAAGGTACTATTGGAAGGGATACAACATTGTAACATTATAATATTAAATGATAGATCACCCACTATAGCACATCTCAAACAGCAATATATTTAACACTATGTTCACAAGATATATGTCAATTAATTACTTGGACTATTATAAAAGAGCCATGTGGAGCAGATCAACGGCCAATACATATTAGGATCATCTTGAACTCCTCACCAACAAATATCACACAATATATGGAATTTGAAGAGTGCTAATTGGGAAATATATACTTCAGTATTAGACTTTGTTGAACATATGAAGCCATAATTGATAACATAAATAGAGCCGAAAGTATTGCAACTCCTAAACATTCCTCGCCTACGACAAAGCGAAACATGTCCAAATCATGGTGAAATATTCCCAAAAAACACGGAAAGGTGCCTATGCCTTATACCAATAAAAACCAAATATTCAAAATCTGACATAATATAAACGATTGGATGCAATCGCCAAAAAAACTTTCAAGGAAATGAAGAAAAAAAGCTGTATCGAATACTGTGAAAGCTTAAATCAAAATACCCTTCTCAGAGAGGTGTGGCATAAAGGTAACATATATAAGAATGCAAGACATTTACACAGTAAACAAAAATAAACATACATTTACTACTAGCCTTTAATTTTTGGGAGCTTTAACAATGTTTAAAAAAATTCCTCACCCGTGATAGACAATATATCATACAAAATATTACACAAAACTGCCTCTAAATCACAAAAAGGCATTATTAATATTGTACAACTCTATTTGGGCTGGCAACATTCAATTCCCAACAAATTGGAAAGATTGTATAGTACTGCCAATCAATAAACGAGGAAAACCATCAGATAATCCAAACTCATACCACACCATAGCTTTACCATCTTGTTTATTTAAAACACTTGAAACACTGATTAAAAATAGATTATAACATTGGCTGGAAAGAGAAAAACTACTTCCAGAATCACAATATGCTTTTAGAGTCTCCATATCTACTTAAGAGCCCTTAACATTTTTAACAAATGATATCTATTTAGGTTATATAAAAATAATACCAACAGTAACTGCATTTATAGACATTACATCAGCATTCGACAATGTTCAACTCAATATTCTGGAAGTCGTTTGTATGGCGCCCCATCTGAATCTCACCTACGTAAAATTGAGGTCCAAAAAAACAAAAGCCTCAGAATATGCCCAGTTTAATAAATTACATGATTTAACAATTTTAAGATCAACAGATAGGTATTGGCATCTCAAAAAAGTACCACCACTAACCAATGGTATTACCAAACTTCTGGATTGCAAACATCTACTAATACCAATCAATACCTACCTTACTATTTAAATAAACTGGAAAATCTGTTCTGTTACAAATCACCCTGTAAATACTTTAAACCAACAGTAGATGTAGCCAGCTACATTCCATCCGCATTCAAGGATGCGATAACAACACATAAGTAGATATACACAGATGGGTCAAAAATAAAAGGTCACACAGGATGTGCTATTTTCCACTAAAACAGAAACGTCAGCCTAAAATATTACCTTCATGAAGATGTCTCAATTACTGCAGAAGTAATAGCAATACTACAAGCTATGAAATATATAATGGCCGGCCCATGGCCGAAGTAATTGAACATATCGCGTTATGTCCATACTAGACATGCCAGATGCCGAAACTGTGATATAATTCGGCATCTGACTAAAGACCTGGTTTCTCTGAATAGATCGGTCCGAAATATTGCGGTGAATATTCACGTACAGAACGGTCTAGTTCCCAAAATTAAATGCGGCCAGAAGTTTCGGTTGTGTGTGGTTTGTATGAAGATTCAATTCGTTGTGATATCTTTCAGTCGTAGGGTGCTTCTTGAGCTTCAAAATGGATAATATGAATTTTTTCATTGCTATGGTTCTAGAAGAAGAACAGGATGATGATTACCTATTCTGTTATATTCAGATTCTCCCATTTTCTTTGAAATATTTAAGCAAATATTATCTTTCATTTTCATGTCTTTATAACTTTTTAATTTTTTTGCATATAACAGAGGGTTTTCTTTTACTTTTTTAATCAATAATTCATCCTCAATCGCAGAAAAGTCTAATTTATGGTACTTCTTCGACATCTTTTCACTTTTATGCTTTATAAAATTATAATTCATAAAAATAAATGTCAACAATTATACAGGTGTGTACAAGTTCGGTTTACGTTTACAAATCGTTCAAATCAAAACTAGTTTGATAGAGACGAACTGCTATCCGCACACTTCCCCGAAATTTCGTTGAATGTACAACACATCTACTGGGTGTTACCGGAAACGCTAACGAACTTTTCGTGCTATATCGCCGAAATATTTTGGGCCGAACTGGTCAGAGAAACCAGGCCTTAACATAATTTAGCCATGTCGCGAAGTGCGTATCTCTATAATACACAGTTGTCGATCGAATTGCATTAAGTAACCTAACCTCAAATGATTTTTGTATTGTGCTGGCTGAAGTTTGTTTGTTAGTGGTTTTAGTATCGTTCATACAAAATTTGTAAGTAAATAATAATTTCAACTATGGAGGATAATAAACATTTAGCTGATAAGCTTGAAGAAAAACTCATTATGTTGATTGAAAAAAATAGTGGCAATCACTTTACCACCATGATTACTACTGGACAGTATTTAAATATTTTAATTCAAGTAATGAATAGCACGAGAAAGAAAAAAATCAATGAAAAACTGAGCTGCCAAGATTATAGATGTCTAAATAGATTTGAAATTATATAGATAGGGGAGAAAGAACCTTATTGCAAAATGTAACAACGATGACGTAGGTTCAATAAGGTATTATCGCAATGTTAGTGAGGTACATACCATTTTTGAGAAAGCTCACAGGGATATTGGCCACAAAAGAATAGGTATGGAAAAAGAAATTAAATGAAATTAACTGTCTCGATCCTTACTTCGTGGAATCTGCTCATATAACTACTAAACATCAGGTAGGCATCAAATGAAATGTAACTTCTGTCATTCTGACGATGATATTCAGTTATCGAAACAATTGTCAATTTTTTAGAATTTTCCATAACTTTTTTTATATTGTGGAATTAACTAGAAACCGTGAGTTTCATTTAAAACACTAATGAAAAAGAAATTCCTAAAAAGTATAGTAATGTTCCCAGAAGCGCCCTTGAAGAATATTTAAAATTATGTTCTACTTGTCAACTTAAAAAGAAATCAAAGTAGAAAGGTTTGGTAGTGAAATCAATAATTTCGACAGGATTTAACAAAAGGGGACAAGTTGATTTAATTGATATGCACACTGAACAGAATGGTCCCTATAAATTTATAATGAATTACCAAGATCATTTAATTAAATTTGTGTTCCTAAAAGCTCTAAAAACTAAACGTACCGAAGAAGTTGCCTATAATCTAATGAATATTTTTTGTATCACAGGGGCTCCTTGTCTACTACATAGTGATAATGGCAGAGAGTTTGTGAATCAAATAATTAATAGTCTTGCAAATAAGTTTCAAGCAAAAATAATTCATGGTAAACCATGCCACTCACAAAGCCAGGGATCTATTGACAAGGCAAACCAAGATGTACGAGATATTTTAAATTCTTGGATGCAAGAAAATGAGACAACCAAATGGTTAGGAAGATTGAGATTTGTGCAATTAAAAGAGAACCGGTCATTTCACTGATGCATTTAGCGTACTCCATATGAGGCTATGTTTGGCACTCAATTTATTAATGGTTTGACTGATTCAAATCTACCACTTGAAATTGTAGAGAGGTTACAAGATAAGACATAGACTCAAAAAGAATGTCAGTGAAAATGTGGAAGATATATTGTCTAATAAACTCGACACAGAATTACTGAATAAAGGTGACGACTGAAGCATCAATAATGTAACAAATAATGGAGACCCATAATCCATAAACTAGTCAGAAAATGACTATGCACAAAACCAACTACTGAGGCGATTAAATAATAATAATTAAATGTTCTGTTTTAGAGAGAATGAAGCTCGGTTAAAAGCAATAAATCAGCATCACTCTGAAAGTGTTAACAGCTTAACAAAGCAGGCAGCTCCGAATTTCCAAGAATTGAAACTAGACAGAACGTTTTAGTCAAGATTCCTGATGTCCACAGAGGATGTTTAGCACCTCGTAATGTTTTGGCTGTTATATTATCAGAAAAAGAGGATTTGTACCAACCTGATACATCAACATGTGTTTTGGAAAAACTATATGCAAGAAATGAACTTCAGGTTGTTAATTAATATAATAAAATTGGATTTAAAAATGTTTAATATGATTTTTCTTTTACAGCCTTCGCCAACAAATACAATGACATCATCAGATGTACCTCTTCATAAAAAAATCAGGTTGCGAATAATTGCAGCAAAAGAATCTAATTCTTCGCAGGATTTTGTGCGATGCAACTGTTGTAAACAATGTAGTGACAAGAACTGCAAATGTGTACAAAATAAAATGTAATAGTAAATGCTATTCAAGTACTTCTTGTCGCAATAAATAATAAAATAATTGTTAAACGTTCAACAATAAATGTAAAATTTTCAATAAGAATGTTCAATAAACTAAAAATACATTTCCTTACTCTAACAGTTACTGCAAATGTCAGTTGGCAGAAGACTATATAGTTCAAGTGATCTAAAGTAAGGGGAGACCTTCTCATTGGAGAAGTCTCATCAGGAAACTAGCAAGGCTTCCCAAGCAATTTACAAGCCAATCATATTCCAAATTCCGATAATAGAATGTGAAACAAATATAATCAATTAACAAGCAAAACGGATCCAAAACACCTCACTTTATGTGTACCGGGTGTCCCAATAAGAATGGCTCTCGGCCATATCTCGGGAATCGTTTATAGTACAGCTTCGGGCAAAAAAAATTTATAACAAAAGTGACCTCGAGAAAAACCTGGAAATTATTTCCAGAGTTGTAGGTCCACTGCCAGAGGGCGTAATTGAATACCAAAAATTATAAAATGAATAATTTACAAATTTTGCCTAATTAAGATTCATTTAAACTATGACTATCGTATTCTTCAAGAAATTCAGCATATATTTTATTTCACAAGTTTTAGTCTATCTCTTCAAATAAAAGGTGGGGGGAAGCGGGAACTTTATTATGAAAAAACGCCTGTAATTCCAGTTCTACTTAACCTATCTATGCAAACTTAGTCTTTTTGAAGAGAGCTCCTTTCTACCAATGTAAGAGTTATAATTTCGAAACAACCTAATGAGTAACGTATACGCTAGAGGGCGTTATTTATTTATTTTTTTAAACCTAGCTATCCTTGAAAAATGTTGAATGGAAACATGCAGTTTTAATTAAGGAATATAAAAGTAGATCAAATTAGCAACAGAATAGCGAAAACCGCATGTCGATATATTTTTCGTATTACGAGATATCCTAAGAAATGTGTAAATTTCAAGCATTTTCCTTTAAACATAAATTACTCCGGTTTGACTGAACGGATTTTAACATTGTTTGACTCCTCAAAATTGTCTTTCCTTGTTCTATTAATAACACTTCCAATTATTATGTCAATATTACTTATGCTGTCACCGGGAAACTGCGTTATGGAAGTTAAAATGGAAATATAACTTAAGGTATCTCGCTAGTGACGACTTAAATGTTCAAATTGTCGCCCATCATTTTGGATACAAGCGTTTATTCTTTGAAGAGTAGATTGAACAGAAGTCTCAATTTCTGCTCTCGAAATACTCTGAATGTCGTTTCGTATTCTTTCGATCATGTTAACCCTAGTAGTGGGTCTAATTGCACCAACAAGGTCTTTAATCCGGCCCCAGAGATAGAAATCTAAGACGGTTAAGTCTGGTGACCTGGCTGGCCAAAAAAATAGGCCTCCGCGTCCTATCCACGTATCAGGGTAAGCATTATCTGAAAATTATTTAACTTGTCTGGAGAAATGCGCCGGACACCCATCGTGCTGAAACAACATAGACCTACGAGTTGCTAGTGATATATCTTCTCTGCCGCGTCTTCTAAATACAGGAATATTTACATATCCAGTCGTTCTTAAGAGGTGTATGAGTCGACGAAAAACTCTGCTACTGGGATGACGTCTTTGGGGATATTGTATGGCATATACCCTAGCCGCAACAATTGCATTTCTCATACATTCAAAGTAAATGCCTATCATATCAAATGCTTCTTCGCTTGTAAGAATCATCTTAGATATAACTTTTAAGTAAATTTTATATAGAATTTAATGCACACAAATCGGGATGACACGTAAATGAACAAATTACTAGGTTTATTAATTTGACACAAGACATATCTTTTTGTTTTGTTTTTTTCATGGCCCACTACTTGTTTTTATATATTTCCATTTTAACTTCCATAACGCAGTTTCCCGGTGACAGCATAAGTAATATTGACATAATAATTGGAACTACTATTAATAGAATAAGGAAAGACAAGAGGAGTCAAAAAATGTTAAAATCCTCCAGTCAAACCGGAGTAATTTATGTTTGAAGGAAAATGCTTAAAATTTACACATTTCTTAGGATATCTCGTAATACGAAAAAGATATCGACAAGTGGTTTTCGCTATTCTGTTGCTAATTTGGTCTACTTTTATATTCCTTAATTAAAACTGCATGTTTCCATTCAACATTTTTCAAGGATAGCTAGATTTAAAAAAATAAATAAATAGCGCCATCTAGCGTATACGTTACTCATTAGGTTGTTTCGAAATTATAACTCTTACATTGGTAGAAAGGAGCTCTCTTCAAAAAGAGTAAGTTTGCATAGATAGGTTAAGTAGAACTGGAATTACAGGCGTTTTTTCATAATAAAGTTCCCGCTTCCCCCCACCTTTTATTTGAAGAGATAGACTAAAACTTGTGAAATAAAATATATGCTGAATTACTTGAAGAATACGATAGTCATAGTTTAAATGCATCTTAATTAGGCAAAATTTGTAAATTATTCATTTTATAATTTTTGGTATTTAATTACGCCCTCTGACGGTGGACCTACAACTCTGTAAATAATTTCCAGGTTTTTCTCGAGGTCACTTTTGTTATAATTTTTTTTTCTGAAGCTGTACTATAAACAGTTCCCGAGATATGGCCGAGAGCCATTATTATTGGGACAACCGCTACATGAAGAAAAAATTCGACATTTATATACTACATTATTTTTGTTTGTAGGACAATAAATTTCTTTATTTTTATTGGGACACCCGGTACAGGGACTGCCCGACCAGTTATCAAATTATTTTAGTAAATATAATATTAAATTAAGTCTTAAATGACACAACACATTATCAAAACATTTCAGTAGTCTAAAATCAAAAAGACCGAAAAACAAAAAAAGTAACATTAAATATCAAGTATCTTGTAATTGCGAAGTCATCAATACAATAAGAGAAAAATAAAGCAGCATTAACTGACCATTAAATAATAAAAAAAACATGCATTTAATTATAAAAATGACAGAATCGAATAAAAAAAAAGGATTTTTATAAATCAAAATGATAAAAAAACCTAAGCTATTTACGCAAAATATATAATTCTGTTTAATAAATTCCATGTATGTGTCTACATTAATTATTAATTTTTCATATTCACCTGACTCTCGTAGTCACAACCATCAGCGTCGGTCTGTTCAATGGCTCCTGCCTCAAGAAGTAGCTTCAATACTTTTTGATCAGTAGGCAAAAAAGCACCGAAATTAACGCCGGCCATCTCGTTTCCTTCCAAAAGACATTCTTCCACGTTACATCCGCTGTTGATAAGCCAGAGAACGGTCAAAGTATGAACATCTAAAGTACCTTTAGTTGAATCTTGAGAACGGTTTAGAGTTAGATCGTTTTGAAACGCGTTGTTTTCCACGCTTTGCGCCGTGTCCGTAACTTTAGCATGGTGTTTACTTTTCCTGTGTTTCTTTATCTCTGCGTAAATGGGATTTTTCTCGGAAACTGGACTTTTAATGTTTATATTTTCATATGGCTGTTCTAATTTAGTCAGACTCAAATCTAAATTGAATTGACAGTCGTCTAGGTTATTTTGACTGGTCTCAGTTTCAACGAAACTGGTTTCTAAATTATCCACGTCAAGACCGAGTTCTCTTTCGTAATTTTTCGTCAATTCTTGTAGCGCTTTCAAATCGGAGTAAATTTCTGTGGATGTTTTCTCTAAACTATTGTCACCTTGCGAGGTAACGTTATTCTTTTCTTGGGTCAATTTGCACATCAACGTAGGACATTTTTGGTTCGGTTTGTCCAATAAATATTGTTCAGTTCTGGTTAAATGGAAAGTGTAATCATATATTTCTTGATTGTTCAAAACTTTTGCGTGCAAAGTATAGTACATAGCTAGGATACAATGTCCGTGGAAAATATTACATAAATACTTTTGAGTACAATGTTTAATATCCAACAACCATTCAGCGAACGAGTGATGAAATAATCTTATTGTACCCCCTTTGGAAACAATTACTACTCTCCTTAATAGCTGATATCTTTTTTTAAAATCCTCAAGTGTTATTTTGGGATTATATACTTTAATAATGTCATATAAGAGAGTGTCGTTCAAAGCACATTTTGCTGCTAAAATGACGTTTAGGAGTGGTTGTACTTTAGCAAATTGTCGTCTGTTAAATAATCTTTGACACAACCACAAATATAAACCGTTTAAAGTACCTGGTATTTCCCTTACTTCTCTAAGTACGATGAAATTATCAGAAACTCCATCTAGCACTTTTTCTAAATACAAGAAGCAACCGTTGCTTTTTATATGTAGTTGGTTGAGCATTTCCGCAGTGTCTCTACTTATATGTTGTCTCAGACTGTTCTCCTGATCCAACCGAGCTAGAATGTACTGTTGTACGTCACGCACTACTTGAGATTTACGCAAATCGTCCAAACTTAACTTTCTAAAGCCGGTAAACATTTTCGCGATACTTTTAGATTGTTTTCTAGCCGTGCACACTAATAATAGCCACTGGGGGAACAAGTGATGGTGATTCGCTAATAGTTCTGCTATCGTTTTACTTTGTGAAGTCCGTTCGCGAGGTTTACACCTTGTAAGGGTGGAATTCGAGTATACAAACGAATGCTCGTCGATGGAATCGATGAGAATGAACAGTGAACTTTTCGGTGGATCTATTTCGAGTAGGGGAAATAATAGAGCTCTTTTAAGGCAATCGTCTGGATTTAATTCTATGTTTTTCGCTCTTAGAGCTATCTGTATTTCCGGGTCCGATTTAAGTTTTTCTAAATACGCATCTGCTATAACGGTACGTGGATTTATTGGTAAACTTGGTATAGGAGGAGTTTCCTGCGAATTCTTCGATTCTAAAGACGGCGAAAACAGATTTTCCGAATAAACGTTACAGTATAAGTTTTCTTGAGGTAAACTACAATTTTCAGAGAGATTTTGTTCGTACGAAATATTTTTAACGAGTTTAGGACTCAGGGATTGTCCAACATCTTCTGATTTTTGTGCATCTTGAGCTAATCTACGTCTTATACTACGCTCTTTGTGACTTTCGGTGGAATGATTCAATATTTGTGTTACCAGAGATCTTACGAACTCGCTCAACGATATACTCTTTTCGTTATGGCCTTGTAGGAAATGATAACATAATAGGCGTCTATTTAAGGCCCTCTGTTGTCTACTAGCCGGTCCTTGAGAAGGCCAACATAATTCGGAACAAAACGTCGTTTTACCACATCCGGGACCTCCTAATAAAAGTGCACCACAAGTTTTCGAAACTGGCCTCTGGTCCAAACAATGTGCCAACTTTTGAAATGCCCATTCCCTACAGTAAAACTTCTTTTTGTCTTCTTGGACCGCCATATTTAGATGTATTTCCAAAAAATATATACTGTACTTATTGTTATTTGTCTCTAAAAGGACGTTGATTTCAATCTTCTTCTTTATTTTACAGTCTTAATGTTGCTGTTACGTATTTCATAAAAACTAACAGATCGGATCCTAAGGAGCTACATTGTTATAGAACTATTTCACCTACTGATGCAAGCTCTATAGAATTTTGTAATTTGACTTCGGTGCTTATGAGGTTTTGCCATGGTATGTACTGTCATGTAATTGATCTGAAAATAAGAAAGCATAAGATTATTATACACTACGAGGAAGATTCTTTAGTCACATGCAAGTTCATAAGCGACAATGTGTTAGAAAGAAGCACGTATAAATTCAGTGCATCACTCTTTTCTTTACCAGGATATCATAACATGTGAAAAAAGTAACATATTCTAGTAAATTTTTACTGTAATAATCTAAAGAAAAAAATGTTATACTTGTAGTCCAGTCAAATTGTTAAATGAATAAACATTAAATTATGTGTTCTTCACAATCATTTAAATATTGAATTTCATTCTGAATTAAGCTTTCAACGAGTAAACACATATAGTCTCGTTTTCTGCATTTTTTTGGTAAATATCATTAAATACTCCTTAGTTTTATGTGTATTGTTTTTACAAGTGGTAAATCGTTTTATATCTACCGTATAGTAACAACTAAATAATAGGCTAGTCCATCTGGCCAATTTTCACTCAATATTTTGGTATCCAAAATATTAAAACTAAAAATGTCAACCACAATAAACCAGCTGGACCTAGCTTCGCAGCAGTTACTAAAAATTCAGTAAAGAAGCCGCAAGCACCTACATCATTCCCAAGCAGAAATCAAGCTATTGTCATGAACGCTCTCCCGGACGTCGTCCTTTTTGACTACATTAAGGCAATCGGCGAAATTGTAACACCGAAAGGGATTACCTTTGCATCACGCATTTCCAATCACCGTATATGTATATATCTATCTTCTGTATCCGTTATAGATAATCTTATAAAAAACCATCCTACTGTTACCATCAAACAACAAATCATATCAATTCGTAGACTTGTCACACCAGCTAAAAGATTACTACTCTCCAATTTTTGCCCCTCTATTCCTAACTCTCTTATCGAACAGGCACTTAAAAATGAACTTGAGCTGCAGCTCGCCTTCAAATTTCCTTCATTCGATGTGGCTCCCCAGAAGATGAATATGCACACATTTTCAGTTTCCGACGATCTATTTATGTTATACCTGAAAATGAACCTTTTGAAATACAAACTTCAATTGTAATCCTACATGAAAATACGAACTATAGAATCTTCATTACTTCAGACAAACTTGAATGCTTCCTCTGTAAGCAGTCTGGAAACACCGCAGATTCCTGCCCAAATCCGCTAGATATATCCTGCAACCCCCCTACACCTTCTACCTTCAGACACGAAAGTCAAGACACATCTTGGCATATCACCTCCTCAACATTCCTCATCCGAAAAGCACCCTGCCGATAATACCTCTTCCATTTCAAAAAAGCCTACAGAACAACCCCAAATTTCAGATGGTTTAACACCCAACTTTGGCATTAAGAGGACACACTCCACTGACACCAGCCTCGAATCACCTCCTATACAAATTACTACTATTCCTCCAATTCTCGACCTTGAAAATACTCCATCCCCCTCAACTGCTGCTTTTGTAACACCAACTTCAGCTCTTAAGAAAAAATCCAAAACTGAAAACAAAGACGTTTGGAAGATAAGTCCCTGTAATCAAGCCAAAATAGAAAAATTAATTGGTACCGATCCTAAAAAATTCTCTCTATCGTCCATACAGTTAATAGCTTTCCTGGAAAATTCTTTTGGCGGTAGTTATCCTTTAACCCTAGAGTACTAATACTCGTAAGATTTACGACGCCGAATTATTTTTCCCGAAATTTGGCAACAACGGAAAATCTTGCAGATTTGGGTCTCCCAGTAGCTTCCTCTTTAGTACTCTGCTAAACGTTGGTAAGTCCACGTCAGTCGGATTTTTAGCGGAAGTGCAGAAATTACGCATCGCGTCGTAAATATTACGACGCTTTAGTGTTACTGATAGTATTAGCGATAAGATTATTGTGAATGTTTTTCTTTGTTTTATGCTGAATACTCGATTTATTGTGTAAGTAGACTAATAATATTTCATAATTTGTAGAAACAAAATGCAAATTTCAAAGTATAAAGCTAAGATTTATTTATTTATTAATTTCAGAAACTGAGAAATGGCAAATAAACCACTTACTGCGTCGCAGTTGCAACAAGAAATGGAAAAGATTATGAATGGAGAAGATGATTATAATGAACCGTACGAGGACAGTGGAAGTGACTGGGAGGAAGATTATTTAGAAGAGGATTCGGTACATTCTGACAGCTCAGAAGAATATAACCAACCAACCAACCATGCCATCGAGAAAAAAAATCCAGAATTAGCAGAGGAACGTCCAGAAGAAGCTCTCTTGTCATATGATCAAGAATCATCGGATGACGATGAACCTTTAGCCAGCCTATGTCGAAGCCAGTGTCGAAGGGATCCAAATATAGTTTTTCCTAAACAAATAAATATAAAAGGTAAGAATGGTCATAAGTGGTCATCTAAACAGCCAGTCTTGTCAAAGAGAGTCAGCTCTAGGAATATTGTTCATTTTATATCTGGTTGCAAAGGAGAATCTCGTAACTGTTCTTCAATAAAGGACCACTTTCTGCACTTCTTTCACGACAACATTCTTGACATAGTTATTCTTCACACCAATGAAGAGATTGTTAGGCAGTCTTCTAAATACGCTGCAAATTCTGCTACGGTATCAAAACTTTGCAAAGATGAGTTATTAGCCTTCCTGGGAATACTAGTTTTTTCTGCCGCCAAAAAAGACAATCATCTAAATGCTAGACATATGTTTGAAGGGACCACATCGGGATCTTTCTATCGCGCCTGTATGAGTAGAGAACGTTTTACGTTTTTAGTAAACTGTCTCAGGTTTGACGATAAAACTTCGAGGGAGAAAAGGAGAAAAACCGACTCATTCGCTCCTATTCGTGACATATGGAATATGCTAATAGATGTATGCAGAAGTTCCTATATTCCATCATCTTATCTCACCATCGATGAACAGCTCTTAGGATTTAGAGGAAGGTGTCCATTTCGTATGTACATACCTAACAAACCGTCGAAGTACGGTATAAAGATTATTATGTTATGCGACACATCCTCCAAATATATGATAGATGCTAGTCCATATCTAGGAAAGAGCACTGATACTGGAGGACTACCTCTTGCAAATTTTTATGTGAAAGAGTTAACAAAATCGGTTCATGGTAGTAACCGTAACATTACCATGGACAACTGGTTTACGTCAGTTTCTTTGGCGGATGAACTTTTGGAGTTACCGTACAAACTAACAATTATAGGAACTCTGAGAAAAAATAAAAAAGAAATACCACCAGAACTATTGAAAAATAGGCAACGAGGCACATCAATGTTTTGCTTTGATAGGAAAAAGACATTAGTTTCATATGCACCAAAACCTAATAAAATAGTGTTGTTACTTTCCACTCTGCATGAAGGTGCAAGCATTTCCGAAAATGGAAAACCTGATATAATTATAAATTATAATGAAACCAAGTCAGGTGTAGATACTTTTGATCAACTATGCAGTAATATGACCTGCTCCAGAAAAACCCGGAGATGGCCTATGTGTGTTTTTTATGGAATGATTAACACAGCTACCATCAATTCATTTGTAGTATACTGCCATAATTCTCACAAAGCTAATACGAAGCCTGCTTCCCGCTTCCAGTTCATGTTAAATTTGGGCAAAAGCCTTGCTGAGCCATGGATGCGCCAAAGATTGAACATCCCCAATTTACGTCGCAATATTCGACAGGACATAAACGAAATTCTAAACATACAGCCTGTTCCTGAACCAGATAACCCTATGGCAAAGAAGCGGACAGTGTGCTCCTTCTGCCCTAGCCGTCTGAGAAGAATGACAACAAACTTTTGTGTACAGTGTAAACGAGCAATCTGCGGACAGCACAACAGAAATTGTTGCCCAGAATGTCCATTTTCTTCGGCATAATTCATTTTTTTTCAAACCATATCCATTTATTTGATTAGTTTAAGATGAAAAACCTATTATTTCTGTTGGAAAATATATTTTGATTTTTTTAAAATGTGTTTTAATCCAAAGTCGTAAATTTTACGACGTATTAGTATTACGGAATAATCAAATCATATTAGTACTCTAGGGTTAAAAGAAGCCTATTATAGCATTACCACTAATATTAAATCACTCATTGAAGACCTTTTACAAATATACCAAATTCTATCTGATAGATCTCTTAAAAATTGAATTACTAGATTACAAAAAAAATTAAAACTCGCAATAAACCCCAATGATGCTGTCGAACTTGCAAGCCTATCGTCCATCAATTCAAACGACTCCAATCAGGAAGATTCCGATTTATTTTAATATATCTTTTATCCAACACATTTTCAACATTTTTTTAATATTCTAAATTTTAACATTCAGTATTTTACAATGAAACTGCGACGGATATTATCCGCGCCTAGAACAAATTCAGCATCTAACCTCAATTTACCGCCCAGATTTCCCCTGTCTACAGGAGACCAATTTTAAAACAACGAATATCCCACGAAGTAAATCTTTTGAAGGGTACAATTCTATTAGAAATAACTGCAAAAGAGCCAGCTGGAGTTCATCAATATTCGCCTCAAATGAAATGTATTCAGAACTACTTCCTCTGACAACAAACCTGGAGGCAGTCGCCATAACGACATACTGCCCCAACAAGTGAACCATATGCTCTATATATATTCCTCCAGATCATCCTCTAAAAGAAGATGAGCTTCTTGAACTAATATATCAACTCCCCCAGCCGTTTATCCTCACAGGAGACTTTAACGCTCACAACAGCATGTGGGGTTCACAAAAGACATTTGGACGCGGAAAGGTAGTCGAAAATATATTGAACTGTCCAAATTCTTGCTTACTCAATACATGTAATACACACTTTAATATTTCCTCCGGTACCTTTTCTGCCATAGACCTAAGCATAAGTGATCCCAAATCAGCCCCTTTTATATCTTGGAAAACAGCTGATGGACTTTATGATAGTAATCACTACCCAATAATTATATCAGACAATCACAATGAAGCAGTTTCCGAAAAAAGTTATTGGTGCCTCAAAAAAGCTAACTGGTCTGAGTATTCCACGATAGTTGACACCCTTTTACTTACACATGATGCTTACGCTTTCAACAATGTTGATGACTTGATAAAATCAATAACAGATTCAGTTCTCTCGGCTGCGAAGACCCTCATTGGAAAAATGTCTTTTTTGCCCAATCATAGGGCAGTTCCTTGGTGGAACTCCTCTTGTGATGACGTAATACGTCAATCCAAAAGAGCTCTGAACCAATATTTGAAAAACAAAAGTACAGACAATCTTATTAGCTACTAAAGACTCAAGGCTAAAGCTAAATATGTAGTAAAACAGAGTTAGAAATCATCTTGGAAGAATTATGTATCAACCATAAACGAAAATTCCAACTCCTGTCAACTTTGGAAGAAAAACCGACAAATTCAAGGTCACAAAACAAATAACAAAATTACCCGTCTCATTTCAAACGGCTCCGGTTTTGAATCACATGAACATATTTCAAATATTCTTGCAAGTCATTTCGTAGCGAAATCCAGGAATTACACAAATGTCAATACTTCACCTTCTCAAGAAACTCCTTCTAGTAACATTCTACTATCCGAAGATGTCAAGCACATTAATTCTCCTTTCACCATAAGCGAACTAACAACTGCCTTAGCCAAATGCAAAAACTCTGCTGCTGGTCCTGATGATATTCCCTTCTCAATGGCGCAAGTCGATAGTTATTCCGGAACTTAAACCAAATCAGTCACCTATCTTTCCGCAATCTTACAGACCGATTTCACTTACATGCACTATGTGCAAATTAATGGAAAAGATGATCAATAGGCGTCTCTTATGGTTTTTAGAAAAACAGAATCATCCCAAAGGAACAATCTGGCTTCCAACGTCAGCGCTCAACCAGAGACAATCTTGTACTACTACAAGTCCGCATTTCCAGCGCAATTAATAACAGACAAGATGTAATCGCCACTATCTTCGACAATGATGGAGCATTTGATAACATCTCTAGAAAGGCAATTCTCGAAAAACTCACACAATACAATCTCACTGGTAATATATATGCATTCATAAAAAGTTTTTTAACATCTAGAACATTTAGGGTTTCTGTTAATAACTCCATTTCCTCTTCATATACCCATCATGATGGAGTTCCACAAGGCTCAGTTTTAAGTAGATCCTTGTTCATTCTCATCATTAACAAGTTATGCGACAATCTTCCTTCCCCTGTTAAATGATCTCTATACGCGGATGACCTAATAATGTACTGCCATGGCAAATCCAATGCCTCTACTTCCAAATTACTTCAGCTAGCAGTAAATGCCATACAAACCAAAATTAACACTCTAGGGCTTACCCTCTCACATACCAAATCGAAAGTTATTAGATTCAGTAGGAGAGCGCAACCTTATATCCCTAGTATCACAGTCAACAACTTTCAATTACCTGTTGTAGATGAGTGTAAAATGCTGGGAATGTTATTCGACTCTAAATTATCCTGTAGACAACATACAGGAAATTAAAGGAATATGTCTTAACTGACTAAATATTATTAAAACAAATTATCATTGGGGCGCAGATGAATCTGCCTTGCTAAAAGTATATAGAGCCCTCATTCGTTCCAAAATTGATTATGGAAGTTTCATTTACATGTCTGCAACAAAAACTATTTTACGTTCCCTCAACACGATACATAATACCGCCATCCGCTTATGTCTAGGAGCGTTTCGGTCAAGCCCAAGCTGAAAGTCTCTATTGTGAAGCAAATGAACCCCCTCTCTGGCTCAGATGACAACACCTCCTTCTCAACTATATTGCCGCTATTTCCTCCAATGCCTCCAATCCAGTATATCCTATATTAACATCATACCAACAACCAACTTCATGACAACCCTCCATATACCTTTATTATACATTCTATTCCTCAACTTATACAACCTCTAATTCAAGACGTAAACCTTCCACATACTCGAACCCGCCCACTCTCCAACACTCCTCCATGGACCAAATTTCTCCCACAATACGATCTCTCCCTCTGCAAATTTAACAAAGATGAAACCAATTGAGATGTTATTCGATCTGCTTTCCTCGAGTTGCTGAATAATAAAGGATATACCATGGTAATATATACGGACGCATCCAACACAGAAGTAGGAGTTGGGTGTTCCATAACCATGGTACATGGATCGATCAGAACCTACAAAATACCTTCTATTTGTAGCGTCCACACGGGTGAGCTATACGCTATCTTACAAGCCTTCAAACATTCCAACAACTTGCAAATATACACATAGCCATATGCACCGACTCATTATCCTTCATCCATTCCATTAAGAATACAATTACTAACCACCCCCTTGTCCAAGATATACACGACATATATCAACAACTAAAAAGATAAAATACAACAGTCACAATAACATGTTGGGATTATTGGGAACGAAAAAGCCGATTGCCTTGCCAAAGAAGCTGCCTCAACTGCTACTGCCACGCTGAATCTTCAGCTTTGTAATGACTTAAAAGCTAACCTGAAAAAAATCAATCGTTACAACTGGCAATTTCACTGGAGTCAAATTATGTGTTCACTTCGTGAAATTCAACCAATATTGAATCAGTTTACCTGTCCCGATCTATCTGGGAAAAATATGGCTGTCATACGAAGATTACGTATAGGTCATACTAGACTTACGCATGGTTACCTAATGACATCGTCACCTCAGCCGAACTGTCAGTATTGCCACGTAAAGCTCTGCATCAAGCATATCCTCGTTGAATGTCCATACTTCGCCACAAGACGCCTACAACTAGGAATACATACAAACTACAAGGAGATCCTAAATAATGATAATCAAGTGCGCAAAGTGATCAAGTTCCTAGAGGAAGAACAACTTATTAACAAATTTGATTTAAATAACATATCATGTTATGTATCATGTAATCCCATATTCATGTTAGTTTTAAGCTATTAGTTTTGATTTACATTATGTAATGTAACTTTGTCTGTATTGTACCTCGTGCTAATGGCCATAGCTGTCTTATGCATGTTAATTTAAATAATAAAAAAAATATTGTATTTCTTCAATTTGGGTATTTTTATGGCATATTAATGTGAATAACGATTAGAAAAAGAACTTAATAAATAATTAAAACTGTTCCATACACTTATTGATAAAAAATACTAGGTAAAGTTCGTAAAATTAAGCACACGAGCTGGATGGATGTGATTCGTTTGTATAACAAGGGCTGACAGTATTGAGCCATATATCATCCTCGTCCATTCCGTCAACAATATTAGCGACATTCGAACAATAGTTCTCTTGGAAATTTATACAAATCACTGAGCTTCCCTTTACCCCGACCCCTTCTTAGACTCAAAATAGATTCCATAGGACAGTTGCTACAGCGTTGCGACACTGTCGCTGATTTCGCTCGGTAAAGTAAGCTATAACTTCGAAGGTATTGGTAGAAAAAAAGTTTTAGACAAAAGTTGTTCGTAATTAAAAGATCTACAACTTTGATCATTGGGAAAATTTCATAAAAGTGAACGGATGAGGAGGGAATGGCGAAAAATTAAAAATAGGGAGAAAAAACAAGGAAAATTTTTTGCCTTTCAGAATAACTTGATAGATAAAAAAAATTGGGACAAAAAAGTTATTAAATTTAATTTAGAATTTATAATTAAATTGATAGAATAGAATTAAACGCGTTTTTTAACGAGAGGGTTCAGCTGACATTCGTAGAACTCGCAAATTGAAATTTACGCTCATATATATCAATCCCAAACTACATAATTTAATGTTTATTTATTCCAGTTTGAGCGACAATGTGACTGGACTATTGTTTCTTTCTAACACATTGTCACTTACTTAACAGGATATCATAAACATGTTTCTGAAAGAAGTCCAATAAAACTTTTGTTTGTTATTGCATTTCTAATTAGGAGAGTTAGATGCCACTTTTCGTATTTGGTCATTGCTTTGTACCTTTTCATTTGTTTTAACATGGAATAGTTATAAGAAACTTTTAGTTATGATAATTCGAGAAGTTGTAACATATCAAAATAGTTAATCTGATGTTGTTGAAAAAAATATTTTACTGCTGGTGATTGTTTCGTTTTCCAGTAGGAAAGGAAAAACCTTACTTTTTTTGTCAATTTTTTCGATTACATTTTATGTTTGTTTTTAAATGACAAAAGAATTCTTTGTGTAAACAAACACAGTAAAAATTAAAAAAGCCTTTGAAATAGATATTAAAATGATTAATCGCTAATCTATAATTATTCAAATATTTTTGTCAGGTTAAATTGCCGTCAATAAAAAATGGTCCAATCAAATGTTCACCTAATATTCCAGCTCAAACTTCAGCTTTTGGGGATACTGATTTCTACTATTTCAAAAAATTACATTCTACGAAATTGATCATCTGGAAATATTTCATGGCTCTTTTTCAGTTTGAAACTATGATAGCCATTTTTTTAATACAGCCCAAATCAATTTCGGATCAATATTAAAATCCGCCCACTGCGGTATTGAGGAAAATGAGAAAGCAGATGAAGCAACCAAACAAATGCATTCACACTGATATATCATCCTTACTGGAAATCGAAACAAAACAAAACTGGAAAGAACAATTTAAAAGCAAAGAAACTGGTCAAGCAAACAAAAATATACAAACGGATATACCATCTAAACCTTGGTTTACAGCTAATACCAAAAGATTTGTCTCAACCATTATGTAGGATGTGATTCAACCACGCACTGTCATATTTATATAAAATCAAATTAAACGAATCACCATATTGTATTAATATCTCCTGTATTAATCCAGCACCCACTTAATTTAAGTCAACTGATTAGTTTAAGTAATGTACATATTTATAGAATTTTATGTACATATATTGTTAGACTAAAAATTAGTATCTAAGATGCCTTGTGTCCAGGGTTGTGATATTTAAAACAAAGTGTTTAAAACATGTTTAAAACACCCGAAAGAAACATGTTTTAAACAAGATCGTTTTAAACTGTTTAAAACATGTTTTCTTTAACATGTTTTAAACATTTGTTAATCTTAAATTTAATTTTTTATTACTGAAAAAAAACTCTTCAATACAACTCAGCTTTTTATTAATACATATTTGTAACTGACACCTACCTGATATAAGTATAAGCGCTTAACAAAAATAAAGATATTCTATCAAAAATAATATAAAAATAACATAAAATAATGTAGATATATTATGCATCATACGAACAAGAAAACTACTCAATATCAAAACATACTTCATCAATATCTATTGGTGTCTGGGTATTAAAATGTTTTAATATGGTTATTATGGTTACTAATTTAGCAGTCTTTGCGGTGCCTAGTCTGTTCCTAAGGGTGGTATGGACTAATCCGAATGCAGAAAACAGTCGTTCGACCCCAGCCGAAGATGCTGTTGCACAATGTAACTGTTGGACAAGTTCAATGGTGACAGCATTCAAATCTTTTTTCAAAGCGTTCCACCAAACGATGGGTTTAACATTTTTTACTGATTCTGTCGCAAACAAATAGTTTTTAAATGGAAATGCTTCTGTTTCATAATTAATTATATGAGGCATTGTATCTGGATATGAAGCAGCAGCATATTCCATAGCTGTCTCACGTTGATTGCTATCTAATTTGAAACCTCTAAAACAATGATCAAGAATATTAGCTAGAAAATGAGCAGGTGTCATAGCCATTGCAAATCTCTTTTCACAGCATGATAAGTCTGTTTCTGTAAGATTTTCTCTAAATTTATTTAATAAATTTAACCATATTTCTATAACTTCACTAATTGTGCAAAATTTGCCTTGAACTCTGTCTAGAACAACAGCGATCAATTTGAGTTTTTCTAGATAATCTTGTGCATTCATTTTGAAATTCATGTCATGTACTAAAGAAGCAATCTGAGTATCAATTGCAGCACGATTTTCATTGCACACTTTTGAAATTATATGCCAGTTTTTCAGATAAGATTCTAAGCAATCGGCTAGGGTATTCCATCTCACATCTTGTGGCAGGATAAGCGCCTTGCCTCTCTCCTCTTATAACGTGCAGCTGCAAAGTGAACATTTCTAAAATACTTCACTATTTTCTTAACTTGCTCCTTTACTGCTGGAATTTGAATATCTTGTGCAAGTAAATTTAAAATATGTACAGAGCAGGCATATGTTAGAATATCTACCTTCCCAACTTTTTCAGATGTAGCAATTTCTTTTCTCATTTTACTCATATTCGAAGCATTATCAGTCACAAGACTACGTGGAATACAATTCAATTTTAGGCATTTTTTAATCGCTTTTATGACTAGAGCAAGCAAATATTCTGATGTATGACTGTTGTCTTCCATATCTATAGTACTTACTAAATGAACTTTTTCATCAGTTACAGAGATACTCGTACATTTCTTACATTACTCTATCCATCTAGGGACATACACACTACTTTACCAGCTAAGTCATTCTGAATTTCGGATTTAATGGAATTATACACTTCCATCTAACAATTCTGCACCGATCTGGAACCTATTTGGTGGTTGGTATCCCGGGCGCAAGCATTCAATCATCTTCTTAAATTGAGAATGCTCAACAATTTTAAAGGGCGAATTTGTCGCATACACAAACTTGGCAATTTGAATGTGTAGTTTCTTCTTTTCGTTAACTGTGGTTCTTACTACAAATGAATCCAATTTTCTTCTTTTCTTGGAGTTTGAGGATCAGTAGCCAACACAGAAATATTCTTTGCTGTGGATAAGAAAGATTCAACTGAAATTGAACTAGTGATTGCTTCTGATTGTGTACTGCCTGAAATTATTTTTTATTTATTAATAATTGAGATAAACGAAAAAATGTATATAGGGGGAAGTAAAGCAATTTGCAATTTAAAAAGTCATGTTTTATCTTTACTCTCACATATACTTATTGTTAAAACCTTCCTTAATTAATTATGTTGCTCAGCTTTACGTGAACAGTTCATGCATACCACGTGAAAAACAAAAGCAGATTCAATTTGAATAAAAATTATTTTTATCACTTACCTCCTAAATCGAAATCGACGCATATATCACTGCTACTTTCAATTTGATTATTGGAGTTGATGGTGTCAGAATGCGATGAAAGTATTTCGCCACGTATTTTTGTTTCTCTTGCACTTTTCCTACATTCTTTTACATGTTTTTGCATCTGTGCTACTAAAGCAACAAGTTCCTTATTGCATTTCTTGCACTGAACTCTTGCTGTTTTACTGGTACTGGCTCCAGTAGACGAAATGAAGTAATTCCAAACAGCATACTTTCTTCGTCCAGTCATTTCCAATTTCCACAAAATTTAAGTGACAAACACACAAAGTAAAACTGGCTGTTGCTGTTAAACTAAGAAACTAACCCAAAACGAATCCCATACACAGTATTTTATCTGCTAGCGAATTAGGGGAGTCCCCAGACTCAGTTGATTAGTACTGACCTCTGGTATACATAAGCCAAATTAAAAATAGGTACATGCTTCGCGACTGTAGAGATATCTGCCTTCACTCTTTCTTTTATGCTTAAAAGAGTTGTTCAAAACTGTTTTAAACATGATTTTTTTGCAAGGTGTTGCTTTAAACTGTTTTAAACAAAAAAAACAGTTTTAAACAAAAAACAGGATGTTTTTTTTTTCTAAAAAAACGTATTTTTTATCATCCCTGCTTGTGTCTAACCTATGTTGCACCCCCAATCTATACGTGGTACACCCACTGTCTCTAGCTCTGACATACCCCAGAGCAAATTTAAGTGGCACTGTGCATTCCCAAAAAGAATAAAAAAAATCTAAAAAGAAACAAAACAAAAAAATAAATAAATGGAAACAAATTAAAATGAGAAATCAAAAAAAAAAGAAAAAATAAATGAAAAAAATTATTAAACAAGGTAAAGATATTAGGTCTTAAATATCATGTAGTGGCAGAGTGATGACAATAAATCATTTTTCACAACTCAAATTAAATTTAGACAATGGAATCTCTTCCAAAGCCATTGTAACCGCGCACACACACAACAATAAAATTCTTGACTAGATAAGTGGACGACTGTAGAGGATTATTTTCCACACTTGCACAGATTAAAATATCCCTTTCTTCTGGTCGGATTTGGAGATTCTGTGTCTGTTTCTTGGTAATTAGTTGTGTAGTTTCAAGAGAGAGAGATTTTTAAAAGGGCTATAGAATTGACAGTGGTGGAGCGGACTTTTGCTAGAAAATGACCAGGGAGAAGGGCTCGTCCAGTCAGCAAAGGGGGTTGCTGTTGAGGAGAAGTGTGGTTAAAAGGTGTCTGGAATGGGAGTTAAAAAAGTGTCTAGAATTGGTTGAGCCACGCTGTGTTGCAATTACATATATGTCTGCGTTGACTTGGTGTTGGAAATTAGTTGTGTGATAGACACTATATTTACCGGGATTTGGGGTGTCTCCGTTGTCTTAAGAATAAATGAGAAGAATATTAGTGTGTGTGTGTGTGTGTGTGTGTGTGTGTGTGTGTCTGAAAGAAAATGGCTAGGAAGCAAGTCCATTAGCCACAGAATTTTTCAACGAGTCCACCTAAATACTAATGTTTACGTCTGATGAAATTTACCAGTAGATCTAAAATATGACAGTTATCTGAGCTTAAAAGGTGAGTGAGGTTTAAAGGTAGGGATTAGTTTTGTTCAACAAGTGACTTTAGTAAACTGTTTGTTTTGTTAATGTAATTGCTGCATCCAAAGAAAATGTGATTAAAATCAGTATAAGATTTATCATTGCAGGTACAGGATGATGACTGTATAATACCCAACTTGGCAAGGTGGGCGGGATATCTTCCATTGCTAGTCTTCATTCTAAATATACTTGCTGAATAAAATTTAGGAGTTGTATAATCAAAAATATAGTTTGGAGGTGAGGATCAGGGTTGGCAACTACGGGTTTTTTTGAACCTGGGTTTTTTAGGTTTTTTTAACAAACCTACTTATTAAAATATGGCCATTGTAGGTTTTTCTCTCTTTTCTTTCAAGATACTGAATAAAAGCTTCCTGTTACAGCCAACTTTTACTAAAATCTAAAA
Organism: Galeruca laticollis; assembly: GCA_963921935.1. Lineage (NCBI taxonomy): Eukaryota > Metazoa > Arthropoda > Insecta > Coleoptera > Chrysomelidae > Galeruca > Galeruca laticollis. Next base: position 70,350,119 of record OY998177.1, read on the forward strand.
TTACCCACCCAAAAAGAAAGCTTATCTTCCTAGTTTAAATTTCATTCAAATCATAAATATTAAAGGTACAGACACAGACAGTTAGAGGATGTTGCAGGGCCGGGGATTTACCAATTCATGTTGATTTACAGATATAATATCAAAGTTTTGCTTAAAATGTGATTTTTTTAAACCTAAAAAACTTAAAAAACCTGAAGAACCTAAAAACCCAAATATATATCTTTCGTTCTTAGGTTTTTTCCAACCCTGGTGAGGATAAAGTAGGATGAATTTGGAAATAGATGTTAATTGAGGGTTGTGAGGCGATTTCGCAGTGTTTTTGCCAGGATACATACATTTTATTTTTTATTGAGCTAATCGCATCTTTTCCCGTATACACATTACAAAAAACTTCATTCAATACCGAATCTTTTGGTAATCGATCAACTTTTTCATTCCCATATATTCCAATATGCCCTTTAACCCAAATATATATACTCAAATTCACCAATATTATTTTAATATCACATAAAATAGGACATTTCATACTTTCGAGATGAGTCCCTTTTATAGCACACAATGCTGATCTAGAATCAGATATAATCACACTACCATCTTTTTCACTTGATTTCAGCCAGGAGAGGCCCTGTGGGATAGCATACAGCTCCGCAGTATATATACTACATATATCGGGTAATCTGATTCGTAACGATGGATTTGTATTGTGAATGTACACAGCACATCCAACTCCATCCATCGTCTTAGATCCATCAGTGTATATTATTGTCTCGTCAGCAAAATCTGCTAATATGAATTTAAACAGGATTGTGTTAATGCGGTTAGATTCCGTATAATTCGGGATTATGACTTTGTGGACTTTAAATATAGCTTGATAAGGAATTTTATAGGTAATGTTCTGTTGGTTCTGTATATTTTATTGAACTTATTGGTTTGAATGAGGGCTTCCGCAAGTGGAGGTGTGTTTTTTAACTCTCCAATATCGATTTGTATGATCTTCTATTGAAATACAGTATAAATTATTGATCATGTCAGACCTGAGGGTTTTAAGTTTAATTAAATATTTTTGAGACAATAATTGACGTCGTAAAAATAGAGGTGCTTCGTTACATTCTGCCAATAATGCATTCACGGGTGTCGATTTCATTGCGCCGACACAGGTTCTAAGGCATTTATACTGAATAGGATCTATTTTCAATAAGTTGGAATTACTACTTGATCCATATAAACAACATCCATAATCTATAATTGATCTGACGTAAGACCTGTAAAACATTATAGCAATGGCAGGGGCTGCGCCCCATCTGCGGTTTGTGATTTATTTTAAAAGATTATACCCTTTTTCACATTCACATCTTTTCCCATATACACATTACAAAAAACTCCATTCAATACTGAATCTTTTGCTAATCGATCAGCTTTTTCATTCCCATATATTCCAATATGCCCCTTAACCCAAATAAATGTCATATTCAAATTCAACAATATTGTTTTAATGTCACATAAAATAGGACATTTCATTCTTTCGAGATGAGTCCCTTTAATAGCACACAATGCTGATCTAGAATCAGATATAATCACGCCGCCATCTTTTTTACTTGATTTCAGTCAGGAGGGGCCCTGTAAAATAGCATACAGCTCCGTGTATATATACTACATATATTGGGTAATCTGAATTTTAACAACATTTTCATCTGTATATTCATGCAAGTTAAGAGTATTTATGATCCCGGTCTGGGTAAAAGTACACTCATCAATAAACATAATATTATGTTCTATAAAATGTGGATCATTGATTACCTTATCTAATAACTGCCTACAAAACTTTTCGATGCCTAAATGGATATAAGCCATTCATTTTAAATAATCTATTAATTGCATCTTTTTGAAAATGAGTTTGTCTTAGGGTTTAGCATAGGATGGAGTCCTCCCTTATTTAATGTGGGATTTAAATTAATTGTTTTCAGTAATCTATATTCAACTCGTCGTAAGCTAATTGTTTTAATGATATTTCAAGTTTAAAAAAATTGTTTGGATAAAAGCTGAAACTATATCATTTTGTTCACAATTTACATACCCAAATATTCCATTTTTACACTTTTTACCAAGAATTAACTATAAAAACATAACTGCAAATTGCATACAATTAATTAATCTCTTTATAAACACTTTAGATATTTACCAAGTCAAGCTAACAACTATGAATAACTGGAAATATTCTTATGTTAAGATCATTTGTTATTAATGAATACATTTTAATCATTATTTAACTCCTGCTAAACATAACCACAATATCCATGAGAATATATTTCTATTGTGAATAAATTGTAGTCATTGTCAATTGTTTTGTTTATTTTTCACTTTTTATAATGTTACTTTCACCCTTAATTTTAATTGTTTATTTTGCTGGTCTCACACTTTCCTTTAAGAAAAAATGTTTGAATAACAACAGCTAATATGCCATATCCTATTATGTCATTAATTAGATACATGAAAATAGTGACAAGATTCCCTGATTGGGACCCAAGTCAATGCAAAATAGATATTGTACCACTACCAAGAAATTAAAATTTTGTTATATTTTTATTGAATTTAAATTATTATACATATACCATCATTTTAATCTGTCCTTTGATAATAATAATCTAGTTTATTTTTGGTTAACAGTAAATTTATATTTGGTAGTTTAGTTGAGATAACATTATTTGTAAACCATGAGTATTTTTATACAATAACTTTTAGATGCCCAGCTGCTTGATGTTTTATAAACAAATTTTATATTTGTATTATCAACCAAACACACTAAATTATTGTTTTTTTTTTTTAAACATATCTGTTCACTTCAGTAGTTATGTAACTGATAATTAAATATTTTCAGGAACATTAATTTTCCTTAAGATATTTAATAATAGAAAAGTTAGTTGTAAAGTTAAATTTTGAAATAATAATTCTACACTATTATATATTTTACATCTATAGATCTTTTTGTCATTTCAGCAGTAAAAATACAATCATATATAATTGAATAATGGAAGTACCAAACACAATATCATGCCAAAATATAGGTTTTGTAGATACATATCTGTGTAAAAAAGTTTTAAATGCCATCACCAACGAATCCGCAATAAATCCAGAAGGTGCTAAGCACTATGTTCTGGAAGTTTTTTATTTAGAGAGTGTATAAGTACCAAGAAATCGTCAAAGCCATAAAGGAACTGAAAACTGGCAAAACTTCTGGTATTGATAACTCACCACCTGAAGTATTCAAACAGGACCCTAACATTTCGGAAAAAATCCTACATACAATCTTTAAAGAAATATGGGCAACAGAAAAGATTCCAAAGGAGTGGAAGAAAAGACTGCTGGTGAAAGTGCCAAAGAATGCCGGAGAGGAATCACTCTTCTACTGATACCCAGAAAGACCCTGACATGAGTCATCCTGAACCATATTAAGGATTCCATTGACAGCAAACTGCGAAGAGAATAAACTGTTTGCGTGTTGACCTTACAGATCATACTTAGCAGAGCGCAGAATACCAGAGGACGGTCTACCTGGCTTTCATTGATACTGAGAAGGCATTAGATTCTATTGAGAGAAATGTAATTTAGAAAGTTCTGACAGAATATGAAATGTTCACAAAACTAATTAACATAATAAAGAACCTATGATGAATACGACTGTCAGGCTATTAACCAGAACAAACTAACCGACCATTTTCATATCAAAACTGGTGTTCAACAGGGTTGCTTGCTATCCCTATCCTATTCCCGATGGTACTTGACAAAGTAATGCAGAAAGCCAATTAACAAAGACACAGGCGCATAAGATGGAACATGGCTGAAAGACTGGAAGATATTGACTACACTGATGACCTCTGTCATGTCACATCACATCTGTGACCTGAAAGAGAACATTAGTCACCTGATTGAAGAAGGAAGTAAAGTGAAGCTGGGGATAAATGAAGGGAAAACAAAGGAGATAAGGATAAACAATGTAAATAAAGAGGATATTGCTATTAACAACCAGACTATAGAACGTATCCAACAGTTCCAATACCTCAGAAGTGTTGTCTTAGTAAACGGAGGCACTGATGACAATGTAGCTCAAAGAATAAAGAAAGTCAAAGTACGAAGACACACTAAGCTAAAAATATTTGAGACCAATATCAAGAGTGTGTTTCTGTATGGATGGACAATCTTGGAAAGTCTCAAACAAGATCACCATCATCAACTGTTCTCTAAGAAACATGCTGCACATCTACTGGTCCAACAGAATTTCCAATGAAAACCTATGGAATATATGTCACCAAACTCCAGTGGGTTAAACTATCAAACAACGCAAATTTGGCTGGACCAGACACACACTCAGGTAAGACAACAGCTTCCCAAAGGAAGCTTTTGGGTGGAAAGTGAAGAGTCGGCCAGCTGCGTAATACTTAATGAAGAATTAACGAACAAGAAAGCATCGAAGAACGAAAAATCCTGGGGAGAAATCAAGTCGATGGCTCATAATAGTGCTTGTAATTGAGGCCCTAAGTTCCCTTGGGATTAAAGGACATAAGTAAGTAAGTATAAGTACCAAAATCATCATGTTGATGGTATACTTGTGCTTCTCTGTTCTTAAACATTTGTTGAGCAAGAAAACACTAAAGGAAAATTTAAAAAGTAGCATGTGTTATTTTGACGACAAAAAAGATGAACTGAGCAAAGCTCCAAATTGAAATTATTATAAATTTAGTGAACATCACCCTGGAAATTATGAATCTGTTTCAGATAGCAAATCAAGATGGATTTATGCATGTATGCAAATATACATTCATAAATGCTTTTGAGGTTACACAGAAAAATCTGATCTAGGTATACATATAAAAACTCTAGATATATTTCATGCTATTAACTTGCAAGATCGGAAAGCGATATATCAGTCTTGTTTTAAAGTGAATATTCATCAATTTTATAAAACATATTTGGTGAAACACAGAGAGTTACAAGGTTTATTGAGGTGTTTTTAAGAACTATCATCTTCCTGGAGTAGAGAGAGTATGCAAAGAGCAAAGCAAACATCTAGAGCAACAATAGATCTAAAATAAGCAGAAATCAAACTTTTTTCCTGGAATAAGATTATTGCTAATTGAAAAATGTGTAAAATCTTGAGTTTTCTATATATAACTTCTTGATTTAGGTGAAGAAAATGTGCAACAAAGCAGCTGCTCAATTCAACTCTAATATCAGTATACTTTTAACTTTCTGATAATGTAACTATAATATATATTAAATTGTCTTACTTGAATGATGCTAAGAACTATTATGGTGTTTAAAAAATCAATTAGATACTGCTCAGTAGGTATATTACAAAAAAATGTAACATTATTTATTACTTCATAATTTATATTATCTAACTACTCTGGTAAATTAAATATTTGCAGCAAAATTTATTATGATTTATGAATAATTAAGAAGGTATTGTAAATACATGGTACCCGTTATAATCAGACTGGTTTGATTTAATGTTCTTTCATTATTAAAAAGTTAATAAAACATTGTAATATTCACAATGAAAAAACAACACAGATATGAAATTTGTATTTTTTAGGTCAATATGACTCATCATGTAAGAAAAAGGTTACTTTGCGGCACAATAAAAACATTTGAGTTAAGCAAAAATCCGCCTGCAATGAATATGTTATCCAAAACTATAAACTTACTTAAACTGGTAACCACCAAGGGACAAGAAATCTAAACTAAAGATTTACGCTACACAGCTTGAAAAGAAAAACAAAACTAAAACTCCCATTTTAATCTATTTTTGCAGAACTTCCGTGACGATAACTGATTTCACTGCTCAGTGTTTTCATTGTAAATACAATAAGTAAATAAATTCTGTCCATTTAACGTAAATACAATCTAAAAATAACTTCGACTTGTCTTGCAGTTGTAGGTGAAGATACACAACACCCACACCAGGCCAATGCAATCAAATAAACTTAATCAAAGCACTTAAGACTTACCTAAATAACATATATATAGGTCATCTAAACACAAATAAAACCCAAATAATCACAGTTTTTTTATGAAAATTAGTACTTTTACTTTAGATTGTTTTATTATTTCATGGTTATGACAAAATTCACTGTCAATGTTTACTAGTCAAGTTCAACGTTAGATGCCGCTTTGCGTTTTATATTTTGACAAGTTCGGCGGGACTTTTAATTCGTGTCATATTGGCTCATCAAAATTTCAAGTAAAATAACTTAAATTTTGGAACAATTTTGGCTAAATCTAATATTCGGCTTGTTTAAAATGACCTGTGCAAGATGTGGCTGTGGAGTTTATAGAGCTGAAGATCAAGTTATTATGACCAAAGTGTGGCACAAATGTTGTTTTCGTTGCGGTGAGTTTTTTTATAACATAAATTTAAACATCTTATTAAATAATCTAGTGAAATTAGCAATAACTAAATCAATATTATATTTTATCACCTTTCACCGTTATTAGAATGTAGATAAAATAATAATTGAATTAAAAGAATATAGAAGTATTCTTCATAATCTTGAATGATAGTAATCACTTTGTCTACTAGACGTCGCGCAGATCTGCTTTCAATAGTTTTATGAATTAAAATTTAGTTGTATATGCATGTGCTCTTTATTAGAAATTCAGTTAATTGTAATATATATTATTATATAAGGAATGTTTTAACACAATTTTAAATATTTAATAAGATTTTAGCGAACTTTCTACTATTTCTAATATTCTGTCAAGATGTCGCTAGTATTGTTGATCTTAAATTAATTTCAAAAAGTATATAGTTGTCAATATCCCTATTTATTTCAAAATTTTGTAGTAAACTTTTTCAGGTAATTGTAATAGTTTATTGAACAAGTGTTCAGCTAGACTTTTTCAAGGAGATATATTTTGTGATCACTGTTATGGTATGATTATTGATGATTTAGAATCGTTTTCCTCTCCACCAAAACACAAAACCTGTCGAGTAGTTTCTTCGCCAAGTTGCATTTGTACAAAAGGGGATATCCAACGTATAAAGAATACACCAACTGCACCAATTTTCAATTATTGCAAAAAATACGATATACATATCCCATCGGAAGAAAAGGTGAATATATTAAAATTTAGTTAACGATTTCCCGATATTCGTAGAACTTTTTCATTTTTACTTATAATTATTTCTTTTTGCAGAGGATTTCACCAAAGGCTATTAAATCTTGTAGTTGTTTACCGGATCTCAACAAAGCCAGGTCATATTGTTTTGCATTCCCAATTCCTAGGGAAGTAGCAAATTACTATAACAGAATTAATATGAGAAGGAGACAGGGGTAAGTTCAATATTTATTTTGGAATATTTCCTTAACTGTGACATCCACGTTGTTCCGATTTATCCCCTTCATACTCTTTGATTTGGGGATTTTTTTAAAACAATGCAGTTTACGAGAATCATGTAACAACCAGAATACTCTGTAGGAATCTTTCGTAATGCATTTGTGTCACTAACACAAGTGCAGATTAGGCAAAAATGCCTTATATCCAATCTAATATATGTTTGCAGCAACAGAAAGATTAAGCATTTACGTTCCAATGTGTTACCAAAGACTACCGAATAAAATATAAGACGCGTCACAGGCGTAATTTATAAAGGAAATTAGACTTCAAAAACATGCGGACGCTGTCGGGGATGTAGTTGCCAATACTCTTAAAGTGCGTATACATTAGCGCACTGCACCGCGAACGCGCGGCGCGTGCTTTCTGCGTTCGATGCTCATTGTATTTGTCGTTTCAACAAACCTCCCACGATCCATGGGAAACCCGCAAACGCGCGTTAAACATTCAGTTAGATCTCGTCATTTAATAAATATAAGAGTTATCTGTTTTGCACATAATCCTGTAATCTGGCTGCTTTTCACTTTGCATTTCTCGCGCCGGTGCGGTGGGAAAAAAGCAAACAAGTCATCTTTTTCAACATATATCAGCAGATACCGCCATATCTGCTGCTATTGTCCCCCAGGCAACTATTTTCAGTGTTTTTTTAAATAATGATCTTTGTGTCGCGGATTCCACAATAGAGATTTGCCTCGATAGACATCAATAAGCTTCATCACATATTCTTCTGACCACTCCATTACTGAACTATTTTCAAAAAAAATACAAAGAAAGCGCGCGGAAATTGATAACATATGGGTAAGCGCGTACTAGCGATTTGTTGTCGCGCCCTTATTTAGTCGCCAAAATAAAACATTAAAGGTACGTTCTATCTGCAGCGATTAATCGAAGCGAACAAACGTTACGAGTAAATGCAGCGATAATTCGTTCAGGCATGGTCTCAATTGCAACAATTTGTGGAAACGATTCATTCCAGTGTGAGTCAGTATTTAGTTGTGTTCTGCAATGTAGTGTTGTTTGTAATTTGAAAATTATAATGAACAATATAGTGTTGGATGCAATAGCGTTAATAGAGGAGGAAGAGGAAGAAGAAGAGGTTTTATTGACAACCATCTGTAAACCACGATGCCAAACGAATAAAATTTTTCTTAATAGGATAAGCGAGGGATGTTTCAATACACTGATTCAAAGACACTTAATGGATGATGACACTGAATTTAAAGAATATTTTGGACTCACCAAGAGCCAGTTCTTCAGTATATTGTCATATATATCCGAGGCCATAACAACAATGCCCTCTACCTTTGTGAAATATCATATTTCACCTTGTCAGAAGCTTGCCATAACCCTGAGGTAAGTATTTTATTAATAATTTCAACAACTACAGAAAATCTCGATTCAAGAAAAAGTATGTGCGTAAACATATAGGTATGATTTGTTTCAGATTCCTTGCTACCGGAGAATCATTTCGGTCCATGGCTTTTAATTTTAGAATTTCTCATAACCATATAAGTAAGCTCGTCAGAGAAGTTTTGAAAGAACTGCGTAACAAGTTGCTCCCGATTTATTTACCAAAGCCTACGACAACAGAGTTGAAGCAAATAGCAGAGGATTTTAACGCTAGATGGAATTTTCCAAACTGTTGTGGAGCAATTGATGGAAAACATATACGCATAGTTTGCCCGAAGGAGAGTGGAAGCCTATACTTCAACTATAAGTCATATTGTTCTATTGTCTTATTGGCAATAATTGTTGCTCGGTACAAATTTACTTGGGTTGATGTTTGTGTTTATGGGAAAGAAGGAGATAGTGGAATATTCCATAGGTCTTCTATTTACCAACTCATACACAATAACAACTTTTTACCAGAGCCTACTATTTATTCTACCTCATGTCATTGTTGGGGATGAAGCATTTAAATTGACTGAAAACGTTTTGCGACCTTATCCTAGAGATCAAGCTAAGGCAGACAGGGAAAAGAAAATTTTTAATTATGTCAAACTTTTCGTATATTTTATACACCTATTGCAACGAATCCAACACGCGTAGATGATATTGTTATGATTTCGTGTTGTTTGCACAACTTACTCAGGGGTTCACGTACAGCTAATCAAGAAGAAGGTGATATTGATATTGAAATGCCCACCGAAAATATGATACCTTTACGTCACACAGGTGGGAACACTTCCACAGCAGCATTTCAAAAAAGAAATGCTTTTAAAGACTATTTCAATAGTAGTTTGGGAACTGTTGGTTGGCAGATGAGGCACATTACTAGAACTGATATTCAGTAACGTTTATTAATAAAAGTCATAAAAGATATGAGCGTATTGTCTTTACTGGAAAGTTGTGCTGCTGAATATATCAGCACAGTCTTCGTAAACTCTAGGCGGCTCAACCGAACTTGGTGCCGAATAACACGAGTCTACATAAGATGTGGTAGTATCTGACTATCGCCTTGTAGGGTGATACGATGACGTAGAACTCAAAGAAGTAGCAGGGGTAGGCACTCGGCTTAGGGAGTCATACGATGACGTAGAACTGATTCCATAATTTTCCAACTCCAATTCATGAACGACTTCCATCACTCGCATCTTAGCACGAGCAGCAAGCGCTGGAGGTAAAAGCATGACAGTTTCTGCCATACTAGCAAAAAACAGTTTAATCGGATGAGGTTTGTCTTCAATTGCCGATTGCAATTTCTTAAAGAAAACTGAACGACCTTCTGCCCTCTTTTTGATAGTGTCCAACAGCTTTTCGTTAGTTGTTTTTCTTTCCGTTGGTGGCCTGAACTGAATTGATTCCACTGTGTTCCCTCCACACTGACGGTATTGAGATTCTGCCATTTCGTCCACTGTTTCAGTGTCTTGAGATGCTTCCCCTTCTAGCGTTTCGTCTCTATTTTCGACCACGTCTTTATCAACTACTTCGTCTGCTGCTTGCGATAAATTATTATCTGCCTCGTTTGTTGCCGTTATAACATTAGTTACTGTTCTAAAAAATAACAATAAAAATCAGTTACCTCAACAATTTACCAGAGTATGTGTTCATACTGTCTGTATGTCGTCACTCTACCAAGAAAAGCTAGCGCATCCATGTGTTCCCATTTGGTGGTTCGTTTGGCTGCTTCACCAGTTCTGTGTTTGCCTTCCTTTTTCTTCTTCCAATACACATCCTTCAAACTTTTCCATCTCTTCTTGTACTCCTCAACTTAAATATAAAATACATATTTAAAGTTCATTTTAAAATCGACTCTTGATCCACCAAATACTAACCATTTTTGCTTACCACCTGTTTCATTTCTAACGCAATAATTTAAATATTTAACCTTGAAAGATATTTCTGCCGGCGACAATAAATAATCAATTATGTAATCCTTCTAAACCGTAGCTTAAGTTATCGATATAAAAAAATGCCAGTTGTTGTCAGTTAATGTCAAAAAAAAATATAACTGTCATCGTGTTTTAAAAAACTATTGATGCTTTTTATTGAATCACCTTCCAAGTCAGTGAAATAAAGAGCCATCGAAGCTTTTATGTAATTAAGGGATAATCGTTCGATTAATCTCATACATAAAAATTTGATCCTTCGAGTCGGATAAAGCATACAGTGAAAAATCTTAATCATTAAAATTGGAAAATGGAATGTGTGTCTGCTATCCAGTAAACCATATCAATTGGACTGGTGTTTTTCAAGGATTCATTCAGGTCAGATGTTTCCAATATGTTTTTTTTAATTTTTGAACTGTTGAGCATTTGACGTGCGAGTTTTCGCACACAGTTCTGCAAATTTTCGTAGACGTTGAACATTTTGTGCAGTATTAGTTTAATCAACTTACGTAACTGTATAAATATGGATTCGGAAGCGTTATTATTAAAAGCGCATGCCGCTCGTAGAACTGCCAAAGGTAGCATCACTAGGATAGAGAATTTTATCAACGCAAATGCAGGCAGTTTATTGCATAAATTTGAATATGATACCAGGTTAGAGCTACTTGAAAATTCTTTCAAAAAATTTTGTGAGTCTCAGGACGTCATTGAGGGATCTGAGACAGATGTTGATAAGATTGGTGATCCTAGCGACTATGAAGAAAAATATTGTAGTTTAAAAAGTCAATTAAAAATTTTGATTGATCGTTCTTCTCCTAAAGATATTGTTACTGTTGAAGGTACAAATCAACAAAGTCATCAGGCAAATTCTCTACAAAATGTTAATGTTAAAACAGAAGTTGAATCTAAGATGGCTGAAATTGTTATTGACAAATTTGCAGGGGGTCACAAAAGTTGGAATGGTTTTTATGATATCTTTAAAGCCCTTGTATTAGACAATGACGATTTGGCAGAAATACAAAAACTTATTTATTTAAAATCAAATTTACTGGGTGAACCTCAAAAATTAATTGCAAATTTACCATTGGTCTCCTCTAATTTGTCAGTAGCTATTGACATACTCAAATAAAGATATGAAAATAAGTTAGCAAATATTTACGTTCACATCAAGGGTCTATTAGACGTTCCATCGATAAATAAAAGTAATTCAATGAATTTGCGTAATTTTGTTGTCACAGTTAAACAGCACACTGAGTGCTTAAAAAATTTGAATGTTCCTATAGCAGAGTGGGATTTAATTCTGGTGTATATTTTGTCCCAAAAATTAGACATTAACACTAGACGTGGGTATGAATTGGAAAGAGGTCCTACTCTTTTACCTACTTTAGATGGGCTCCTCAAGTTCGTTGGGAAAAGATGCCAGGCTGCTGAAAATTTGGTTTCGCCGGAGTTGCCTCGTAAAAATTCTAATTTTGCTAATTTAGAAAAAAAGTTGAACTGCTTGTTTTGCAAAATGTCAAATCATAACATGTTTAAATGCTTTAAATTCAAAGAGTTGCCATTGAATAAAAGAAAGCAGTTTGTATTTTCAAATCGATTGTGTTTAAAATGTTTTGCTCCACATCATGTAAGACAATGTGAGTGGAAGAATTGCCCTATTTGCGGCGAAGCTCATAATGCTCTATTACATGCGGGAAATTCTGTCGATTATTCATCAAAACCTAATAATTCTCACAACAATACATTAAATGCCCAACAAAACTCAAGTTTTAATTCCAATCGTGGGTCTACTAATAATCACAAACAAAAAAGTTATCTCATGAACAACTCGAGTAGTAACTCAGATCAACCTTCTAACATAGAACAAAAACAAAATTCGGAGACTGCTCAAGCCTCCACTAGTGACAAGTTTGGGGTACAATCTAACACTATGTCAAGTCTTTTTATAAACCAAAAATCTCATATTTTATTGGCAACTGCATCCGTACATGTTTCAAATAACAATGGTCATTTAATATCTGCCAGAGCAGTGCTGGATAGTGAGTCTCAAGTGTCACTAATTACACATAAATTAGCTAGAAGACTACAATACCCTATCTATAATAAAAATTTGTCAATTTGTGGAGTATCAGGTCACATGCAAGTAAGTGAAGGAATGGATATTAAATTGTTTTCAAAGGTTGACCCAACAAAAACATTTGAAGTAAATTGTCAGTAACAAATTTCCCTTGTAGCATTGTATTGGCCGACCCAAATTATGATGTTCCAGATCACGTAGATTTATTATTGGGTGCAGATGCTTATTATTCATTACTTTTACCTGGTCTGATTAACCTTGGGGAAAACCTACCCATTTTACAAAATACCCATCTTGGTTGGGTGGTGGGAGGTGTCCTATCCCCAACAATCTTGTCAAATTTTATAACATGTGATCATGTTCCCTCTCATTCTTTATTTATTAATTTCAATCAAATCGACAATTTGCTGCAAAAATTCTGGGCAGTTGAAGATGTGCCACAAGGACGTATTTTATCAAGTGAGGATGAACTTTCCGAACAAATATTTAAGGATACCAAAAAATTTTTAGAAGATGGTAGATTCCAAGTGGATATCCCATTTAAATCGCCAGTTGAGAGTTCTAAACTAGGCGAATCCTTTTCATATGCCAAAAAACGTTTTCTTTCATTAGAGAAAAGATTTCATCAAAATAAGTCATTGTTTGACCAATATTCGGAGTTTATTAAAGAATACATCAATTTAGGTCATGCACGGTACATTCCTCTTGATTATAAAAATATTCACAATAACCACAAATATTTTACACCTCACCATTGTGTGATTCGCAATGATAAAGCTACAACGCAGCTCAGAGTTGTCTTCGACGCATCCCTAAAAACCACCTCAGGATATTCATTAAACGACATATGTCTGAAAGGGCTTGTTGTTCAACCAGAACTATTTGACATTTTGTGTCGTTTTAGAGTTTATATGTTTGCTGTTGTTGCAGACATCGAAAATATGTACCGGCAAATCTTGATTAATTCTGATCACATTTATTTACAAAATATCTTATGGCGCGAAAACATAACAGATGATATTAAATGCATTGAATTGTTAACTGTCAGCTACGGAACAAATTTTGCACCTTATGTAGCCACTCGTTGTCTCGTTGAATTGGCAGACATGTATAAAAAAGAATTTCCGTTGGCAGCCATGGCAATCCAAACTCAAACATACGTTGACAATGTGTTGGCGGGAGCTGACTCGTTTGAGGAGCTCTGCGAACTAAAAAGCCAATTAATAAAATTACTTAATTTAGGCCAATTTACACTGCATAAATGGTGTTCAAATTCCATTGAGTTTATGAATAATTTTACCTCAGAAACTGAACCCAAAAACTACTCTATAAATTCTGAGAGTAATTTCAATAAAGTACTGGGCGTTTTTTGGGAACCAAAATCAGATCACTTTTCCATTTCTCTGCCCAAGAACATAAATGTAAGCCCAATTACCAAAAGAAATGTTTTATCTATTATAGCTCAAATCTATGATCCGTTGGGGCTTGTTGCTCCAAGTGTCATACCAGCCAAAATTTTTATGCACAAGCTTTGGTTATTGAATTTAAATTGGGACGACTGTTTAAATTTAGAATTGCGTAACAAATGGATTAAATTTTCAACAAACATTCTTGAATTATCAGACTTAAAAATACCACGATGCTTAATTAATAATCAGAATATCGAGCGAATTGAGGTTCATTCTTATTCAGACGCAAGTTTAAAGGCATATGAGTGTTGTATATACTTAAGAACTGTTTATGAAAACAACAGTGTTTCTTGTCATCTAATTTGTGCCAAATCTAGAGTTTGTCCTTTGCGAACAATTTCTCTTCCAAAATTAGAATTATGCGCATGCGTGTTGTCAGTAAAGACCACTCATCGTATTTTAGAGATATTCGAAAAATAACTTTCAAATAGCCAGTGTTAATCTTTGGACTGATTTGCAAATTTCGTTAGCATGGCTACAATCACATCCAAGTAGATGGAACATATTCGTCTCTAATAGAGTTTTTTTAGTTCAAGAACTAACATCGTTGTACACCTGGAGGTACATTCCTACCAAACATAATCCAGCTGATTATGTATCTAGAGGTATGATGGCGCAGGAACTTATTTCTAATAATATGTGGTGGCAAGGGCCCACACATTTGAAAAATGTCGATTTTAATGTAAACTCATTTCAGTCAAATGTTAATATTCAGAAAATTCTGGAAGAACGAAAAATTGTTATGAGTACAACCTCTACTGAAAATCATATGTTAAGTATTTTCAATAGGTTTTCAGATTTTCTAAAAATACAACGTATAGTTGCATTCTGCCTTCGTTTTAGACATAATTTACAACGTAAAGTTGAGAAAAGGTTTGGTCCCTTAAAGGTAGATGAATTACAACATGCTTCAAAGGTAATATTGCAAGTTTTGCAACAGCATTATTTTTTTGAAGAAAAAGATTTATTAAAAAACAAAAAGGTCCTTCGAAATAAACAGCTTAGTTCTTTGAATCCCTTTATTGACTTGGAAGGCTTAATCCGCGTTGGCGGGAGATTGTCAAATGCTGATCTGCCATTTGCACAAAAGCATCCAGTATTATTGCCTACTAGATGTCATATTGTTGATTTGATGCTACGGAAAGAGCACCTTAAATTATATCACGCAGGTGCTCAAACCGTGCTAAGTAACTTTAGAATACGTTATTGGCCTTTAGACGGCCTTAGAGCTGTTAAACTCATAATCCACAAGTGCATTCCTTGTTTTAAATTTAAAGCTAAGTGTGCCGAGCAAATGATGGCAGATCTGCCTAAAGACCGGGTTTCAGTTCGTCGTCCATTCTTAAAGGTCGGTGTAGACTTTGGCGGTCCATTTTTGATTAAAACTTCGAATTTACGCAAAGCCTCTAAAGTTAAAGCATATATTGCTATCTTCGTGTGTATGACTACTAAGTGCGTCCATATAGAATTGGTGTCGGGCTTGTCGACAGAACAATTTTTGCTCACATTACAACGTTTCATAGGCCGTCGGGGTAATCCTTCGGTAATATATTCTGACAATGCCAGTAATTTGTTTGGCTCCAGTAACCATTTGAAACCATTATACGAATTTTTTAAATCCAAAAGTAACATTGAGTCTATTGAAATTTTTTTACCAAAAAATGAGACTCAGTGGAAATTTATCCCACCTCGTTCACCACATTGGGGCGGTATTTGGGAGGCCGCGATTAAGGGTGCTAAACATCACCTGATTAAAACTATTGGTAAAACAATTCTAAATTTTGAGGAATTTTCGACAGTCTTGGTTTGCATTGAGAGCATTATGAACTCGCGACCTCTTAGCATTTTATCAAATGATCCGACTGATTTAAACCCTTTAACTCCGGGACATTTTTTAATAGGCGACAATCTTTCAGCATTCCCAGACAAAGACTTAAGTAATATTTCAGAAAATCGATTTTCAATGTATCAGAAGTGTATTAAATTCAAACAAATATTTTGGAAGCGATGGTCCATTGAATATCTGAATAGACTTCAGCAAAGGCCAAAATGGACCAATCAAACCCGAAATTTGGAAATTAATCAATTAGCTCTTTTAAAGGAGGATAACTTGCCTCCTCTCAGGTGGGCTCTCGCACGAATCATTGAAATTATTCAGGGTTCAGACGGCAAAGTTCGTTTAATTAGAGTCAAAACATCAGATGGAACGTTTCTTAGGTCCATAGCGAAGGTATGTCCCCTTCCTGAGGATAACTAGATTTGTATATTGTTAAATTTTAAACTTTGTCATTAGGTTAGCTATTTTGTATATTTTTTGTGTTATCTGTGTTTTGTGCCAAAGTTCTCGGAAGTGAAGTGTTTTGTTTAAGTTGGAGTTTTCTCCCGGAAACGTCCGAGGCGGGAGTTATGTTTAATTTCTAACGCAATAATTTAAATATTTAACCTTGAAAGATGTTTCTGCCGGCGACAATAAATAATCAATTATGTAATCCTTCTAAACCGTAGCTTAAGTTATCGATATAAAAAAATGCCAGTTGTTGTCAGTTAATGTAAAAAAATATAACTGTCATCGTGTTTTAAAAAACTATTGATACCTTTTATTGAATCACCTTCCAAGTCAGTGAAATAAAGAGCCATCGAAGCTTTTATGTAATTAAGGGATAGTCGTTCGATTAATCTCATAAACCACCTGTGAAATTTCTTCCCAGGTATTATCTCGAACATTTTGATCCTTATATAGATTGTGTTTAGGGTCGTAGAGAGCAGGATGTTGAGCGACCTCATTGATCAGTCTTTCACCTTCTTCTTTTGAAAACCGTAATCTGTGACCTTTATTATTATGTTTCGCCATATTTTAAAATAATAATATGGAAAAATTCAACAGGCACAGTATTTGACACTATACACAACTTCAAGAAGATGGCGATTAGCAAAACGTGCGCGTTTAAGTTGCCTCCGAAGCAAGTCGACTATCAGACGCGGCGTTTTGCTACGACTTGTAGCGACTTGTCACAGAAAATAGACCGCTTACTCACATACGCATATCAGCAACCAGCGCGTCTTATCGCTACGTCTAATCGTGTCGATTAATCACTGCAGAAAGACCGTACCTTAAGGCTGGTCGTCCATTGGAAGCGTAGTCGCGCGACTCGAAGGTAGCGCGTATACGCCCGTGTATGTGCGATCATGAGACTGAGCGACTGGTATCATTCCCTGCAGGCGACTCTATACTACTTAGTTCGCAACTGTCATCATAAAGAAAGAGTGCGTTGTAGAATCGTGTGAAATGGATTTGCAAAACATGTACTTTTGGAGCAACCTTACATAATAAGGCGTTTGAGATCTCGTCGTGATAAGAAGAGACGTTTGTGTTGGATAAATGAAATACTTAGTAGAAGAAATTTACTGGGAGAATTCCATCACCTGCATGACGATTTACTAAATAATCCGCACGAATTCTTTGATTATTACCGGATGAGTCCAGACACATTTCAGTACATTTTGAGTGCTAAAGAGTCATCGATCGCCAAAGATTCAAATTTCAGGGAGACAATAAGACCTGTGGAACGTTTAAGTGTGACTTTAAGGTAAGTAAATTTATTCAATTGTCATAAATCTTTATTGATTTAAATTGAACAAAAAAAAAGTAACAACCATCTATCATGAAAAAGAAATAAAAAAAGTACTCAATAGTACAGACAATATGCAAACTTTTTGTAATTCTTATTGCGCCTGATTGGTATTAGCCTACATAACACAGTTACTTGGTATCTGAAAAGTTCCCGAAATATTGTCGCAAACTAGTATTAATCTCGCCTTGAGGTAAGTTAGACGTTTGAATTGTCCATGAGGGTCCACTTGATTCGCTGGTCCAAGGCGAGGGTACCGGTGTTGTTGTGTAGAGAGATGGGGTATGCGAGGATCTGTTGCATTGCTCTTCTTCATCAATAAGAACTTGCTGAAGTGTATTTCTTACATTCAATTTGCGGTGTTCTGGAACTTTTTTTAGGTATGGAAGAAGACTAACCAAAAACTGGTAGTCGCTGTCTCCTTCTTTGTTAACAGCATGTTCGGTAAATAACTGTAACTTAGCACTCTCGATTTCTATAAATTTATCTTCAACCGTGACGCCTGCTGGTTTATTTATTTACGTTTAGGATTGCTTGTTGTAGGTGTTATTAGAGGACCAACAGGACGAACGTCAGCATTATCTGGTTGTGTATCATGCTGTTTTCTACGCATCTGATGGTTGCTTGCAGGTACTGGGGGTTCCATCTTTCTGGTTTCGCTCGATTATATATTAACTTCTCCTTGGTCAGTGACAACTGTTTGTGGTGATTCCAAATGAGACAAATCATCTTCATCGGCAATAGCGTCTCCGTCATCATTTCGAGAAGGTGTTCTTTCTGGAGAGGCAACATTTCCCCTCAGCTGTCTTGGCTCAATTATGTCGGAATGGAACAGCATCTGGTCGAAGAACGTTCATGAAGAGTAACGTTCCTCCGGCGCCTCATCTCCTGATTTATAGACTTTTTTATATTCTCTTCTAAATACATCGCGCAGTCCTTTCCACTTTTTTTTTACTTCGTTTACTAAAACACAATACCACAGTTTTGGTTAATATTGCAAATAACAAAAAACATTTTTTTTTAGAATAAATCATTCAATCTGTATGTTCATAATGATTTCTGTTGTTACAGGTACTTGGCCACAGGTGCTTCATTCAAAACATTGGGGTATTCGTTTAAAATGTCGGATGTAACCGTTGGAAGAATAGTTAGAGAAACATGCATTGCTATTTGGGACCACTTGAGCACTCTACATATGCCATTCCCTCTTACAGATATGAACAGCAGGAGTCAATAAAAGAAGGTTTTTGGCGTAAAAAGAAATTTCATAGTTGTGTTGGGTGCATTGATGGAAAACATATACGCTTACGAAATCCAGACCCTTCAGGCAGCATGTTCAGAAATTACAAGCATTTCTTTTCAACTGTGCTACAAGGTGTTATGGGACCCGATTACAAGTTTATTACCATTGATACAGGATGGTACGGCAAGGAAAGTGACGGTGGTGTGTTTTCTAATTCATGCCTTTATAGAAGGCTTGAAAAAAATGAGTTGGGTAATAACGGCTTACCACACTGCCTGGATCGAATATTAAAGTTCCGGGCGTTCTTTTGGGGGATGAAGCCTATTAATTGAAAACTTACTTGGTGCGACCTTTTCCCGCATTACAACTTGGACCTTCACAGACAATTTTCAATAAACGACTTTCACAAGCACGGCAAGTTATTGAATGCGCGTTTGGTATTATTTCCGCCAAGTGGAGAGTGCTTCAAAAAGGAATTGAGGTTGAACCAAACTTTGTCGATGATATCGTTAAATGTATATGTTTGTTGCACAATATTATAATTGACAAAGAAGGCGAACCACAACCTATGTCAATACCTCAACAATCAGAAACCAGTACTACAAAAGCCAGATTTGCTTCCCTAGGCGAAAATAGGAGTGTCACTACCGCTGATGTGATCAGAGACAAATGTGAACATGAAGCAAATACCTAAAAAAACTTGTGTCTAAAGTAAAAGCTTTGTACTGACGGTCTGTTTTTGCCTAAATATTTCTTATATTTTGTTCACTTTGTAATATAATAATGATATTAAAAACAACTCTTACCATTATTATTAACACCTACTTCTTCTGCAACTTTCGACCACAATTTCCTCTGTACATTCCGAGAATGATACCTTTTGTCTTTCATGTTCCACAACGGAGACTTTTCACGAACGGCACTAATCAATTTTTCGTTATCAATTTCCATATCGAAAACTAAACAATACCTACACAGAACACACGAACCCAAAAGCAATGAATAATTTTATAACGTCTTCCATGCATACAGGCGATTACAAGCGACTAATCCCATTCAGGTCAAGGTCGTTTACAGTGGATGTTGTTAGGAACGGTCGCTTGTATACGGGCGTATACGCGCTACATTCGAGTCGCGCGACTACGCTTCCAATGGACGACCAGCCTAATATTTTAATGAACATGCATACACGCGACTGTCGCCGATTGGAATCATCATACCGATTTTTAACCGACGAGAAGAATCATTTTATTAGTTTGCACTATTGATATAGAATAAATAAATAGATTCTTATGGTTGAATTAACCTGAAATATTAAAAAAATATTTGACAATGAAGAAACAACCCATATAGTTCTTGCTACTGAAAGAATTATTGCGGAAGTGGAGAAAAGACCAGTGCTGTATAATAAAGAACTGAAAGAATACAGCGATAGAAATGGGAAAGAGAAATTGTGGACGGAAGTGTGTGCAAATGTAATATCAAAATGGAATGAATTAACAAGTGCAGAAAAAAAAGACAGAGGTAGGTACATAATATTTTTTTTAATATAACAAATTTTAGTAAATGCCAATTAAATTTTATCGTGTTGCCAAGCTACTGAACCTTACGGAGAGGTGAAATAATTTGCAAAATAATCACGCCCGTCGGTGCCCGCTGTATTAGCTTTTGTTCCAACAGGTTAGATGGAGGTTAAGGGGTATTCGTATGATTCGTCATGAAAACTTATACCATCGTGCTTTCTTACGAAATTATGTAAAACACAGCATGCTTTAATAATTTTGTCAGAAAATTCTATTTCGATATCTAGAGAACGATGGAAAATTCGCCACTTGTTAGTCAAAATTCCAAATGTGCATTCTAACATCCGCCGAGCACGGGTTAATTGGTAGTTATAAACTCCTTGTTTTATTGTGAGGTTTCTTCGAGGATGTGGTTTGGAAATCTGATGCGTTAAAGCAAATGCCTCATTTCCCACAATGACAAAAGGCATATATTTTCCTTTTTCATCATGAGGCAGTCTTTGCGGCTTGGGAATGTTTAATTGTTTAGCTACTAGTCTTCGGTCAAAATTCGAGTTTTTAAATATATTGGAATCCCCATAGGACCCCACATCTATTGAAGTGAAACAATAATCGGCATCAGCTACAGCTACACTTTCGGAAATTTGATGATTCAGTCACCAAGTTAAATTTAATGAGTTGTAAAAAGAACACACTATATGAAAACGTTCCATTTAGGGACGAAATAAAATGGATACGTGTCTGCAAATACGTATCATACTTGTATAAGTATAAAAAGAACTTTGATCCCAACAATCATTTTAAAAAAGTGAACCTTATTCGAAACTCACGCATACCTCCACCAGATAATGTTGACATTGATAGGATTCAAACAAAAACTGGTTCTTTTTTCTAATCAATTCTTTGAACAATGTAACTGGACAGCGCTGAGGATTTCCTTCATTTTTAATAAGCCACTTGTTGTCTGCGCGTTTATGGGTTCTTCCTTGACAGGTTTTCGAAAAAATTGGTTGTATTCTATCCTACCTGATTCATTACCATCATTCTGAATTTCAAATTTGAAATGATTAATCAAAACTGAACAACCTTCACCCTCACGCCACGCTAATTATACTGAAGTCAAGTTTTTTTTAAAGTCTATCTAAAGTTTTTTCATCGCATTTGTCTATAATAGCGAACATATTTTCTATACTTAAGGCCGTTGAACTCCGTTTCCGTTTTTCCTGATGTTTCTGCAATTTCCATCTGTTGGGATTGCGTGCGTCTCGAGAACTTTTTAAGTCACACGCTTGAAATGTACCTATTTTTACGTTATACTTCTTGAAATACATCTCTTGAAGAGTTTTAGCTGTAGAATTCCATATTCACTTCACAATATATTCTTTATAATCTTGTCCATTTTCTTTTTACATATTCCATGCCCAGTCTTTCAAAATATCATTTAGATTTGTGAATGGTGTCGACTCATTCAATTCGTATTGACGATGCTCGTAAAATTTGGTAAACTGTTTCCATTCTATCCGCTATTTTTACTCTTCGCTGTATTATCAGGGATTGTAGAGCCTCGATTACTCTATCTATTTCTTCGTTTTTGGTTTCTCCAAACCGATTCATTTTCAAACACTTCAACAGCTTCAACACGATTGATTTAATTTGACGTTTAAGATGTAGTAATAATATACAATATAAAGGGCTATTCATTCATAAACACGTTTATTTTTGCGACTAACAATCCTAAACGCCAGTAATGTATTAATGAATGAGTTACAAAAAGTGGGGATGGTATTGTGAATACATGGCCTTGGTAATTTCGGCTGTTTTTCTGACAAACTTTGCACTGACGAACCCTGATAATCCAAAAACATTACATTAATTAACTTAAAAGTTTATTTTATCACTAAAAGTCTTCAAAAACATATAAAAACGAAAGAACTAAATTTTTACTCCCTACTTGTAATGGCGGTCGTATATACAAAACACGTTTAACATTATTTACTACAAATACTACATCAGATCGAAATTATCCTCAGGCACACTTTGACGATATTTGCATCTCTATATTTTAATTAAACAAGGACCAAACTACTAAAAAGGTAACCCTAGAAACATAAGGCAGGAACTGAAATTTTGACCAATGTTGCTACTTTTAGTTACAATAAATACTTGTTTAAAATTTATATAAGAATATGCCTTTATTAAATAAAATTCAAGTATTTTTAATTATTTTGAAAGCAGCGACGTAAATGCATAAATTAGTATGACTTTTTTTATTTGCATAACTGTTTAAAAAATTTTCAATTAAACTTCTAATTTAATTTTTCCTGGTACTAAAGAGACTTTGTAAGTATGGCAAAGCGGTGGAAGTGTCCGCAAGTGAGCTTAGAATGTAACTCGATAGGTAGGACAAAAAAAAATCAAAACAAACATATTAGTCCAGGGAATGAAACGAAAAATAAAGTCACACTTACGATTTCTGTGGGATAGCATCGGTTTGTATGAAATTTTGGAATTAACTTCGTTTTATCCTCTAGATCAAATGTGATATGATGAAAAAGTGTGCTTTTGTTTAACGGATAAAAACCACCCCTACAAGGGGGTGAAAAATAACATCTTAACAATAACTACAGAATTCGATAGAGGGATAAATTATAGGCAAAAATCTTAAATTTAATTAATTTTCTTCTTCCAAAAATTCTATTAATCCTTATCCCATATCATCTGCTTCACTATCACTATCGTCTTGTAAATCAATGATAAATTTATTTCCTTCATTAATATGGACTTGCCCAATATTCTAATACTCATCTTCAATTTTGATTACTTTTTTAATCTCTGTTTTAATTGTGCCCAAATTAACTCGATAGGATTGAAAATACAAAAATAAGGAGGAAGTCTCACTATAGAGTGTCCATGTTGTTCGGCAATACTCTCTAGGGCGTATAATTTCTTTGCCTGTAAAACTTCAATCAGTTGTTGTTTTGTATAAGAATCTTCAAAGTACAAATTATTATCCATTAAAAAATTTTGTAGTTCGGTCTTCTTGTAGTTTTTATTTGGTATTTTATTGACCTGTCGTGAATGATAAGAAACGTTGTCAAGAACTACAATACTATTTGGCTCTAAGTTTGGGATCAATGTGAATTCAAACCATGTTCTTAACGTTGCAATCTTCCATTTGTTTCTACATATTGTTAAGGCATTTGGAACCCATCCTTCATTTCCACCACGATGCACAATAATAAGTCTGGATCCTTTGTTTGCAGGCATTGTTGGCATACATATGTTTGACCCATCAGTCCATCTTTTCTCAACCGCGTCGTGTGTATCATACCAAGTTTCGTCCAAATAGACAATTGGCCGGTTTTCTTCTCTATACTTAGTTATTTGTTCCAAGTATGTATAAAGCATATCCATTATTCGTCTGCTTTCCATGATTGTTTGACGTTTATTAATCGTTTTGAATTTGAATCCCAATTTTTAAATCCAGTTTTCAATAGTTTTATTACAGACATTTACATTACGGCCGGCATTTGTCAATTTATTTCTTATTATTTCAATCGTTGGTAACTCATTACTTGTAACAGTCATATATGGTAGTTTTTAATAATTTTATTACAGACACATCTAAAGGTTTGATCAATCCCTTATCACATCGCTTCTTGCGTTCGTAAGGCCCATTCTTGGCTATTTTACGTTTAGTAGAACTTCTGTTGAATCAGATACTGCTTCCATGAATTCTGTTTCTTCATCGAAACCAAACTTTTCCCGTAGATTCTTATACACATTGAAACATTATAATAGTCATATATGGTGGTTTTTAATAATTTTATTATTGAGACACATCTAAAGGTTTGACCAATCCCTTATCACAATCGCTTCTTGCGTTCATAAGGCCCATTTATGGCTATTTTACGTATAGTTGACAGGGGAACTTCTATTAAATCAGATACTGCTTGCATTAATTCTGTTTCTTCATCGAAACCAAACTTTTCCCGTAGATTCTTATACACATTGAAACATTATGGTGGTTTTTAATAATTTTATTATTGAGACACATCTAAAGGTTTGACCAATCCCTTATCACATCGCTTCTTGCGTTCATACGGCCCATTTATGGCTATTTTACGTATAGTTGACAGGTGAACTTCTGTTAAATCAGATACTGCTTGCATTAATTCTGTTTCTTCATCGAAACCAAACTTTTCCTGTAGATTCTTATACACATTGAAACATTGTAATAGTCATATATGGTGGTTTTTAATAATTTTATTATTGAGACACATCTATAGGTTTTACCAATCCCTTATCACATCGCTTCTTGCGTTCATAAGGCCCATTTATGGCTATTTTACGTATAGTTGACAGGGGAACTTCTGTTAAATCAGGTACTACTTGCATTAATTCTATTTCTTCATCGAAACCAAACTTTTCCCGTAGATGCATATATACATTGAAACATATTTCCTGAGCTTCCAATTTTAAATGTCGAATCCTGTTTTCACATCCATCAACATTATTTAAATTTTCGTCGTTGCAACACACGCTATTTTCGACCGAACTCGATATTTCCCAAGGACGCCACATTATAAATATTTAATTTTTATCTAAAAATATAATTGCTATACTTACCTAAATTCCTCAGAAAATACTACACTCTTTCTTCATATCAGACTACCAACCAAAAAGTTAACACCTGTGCTCGTATTAAAAACGCACTCTCAAAAAGATTAGTTATAGTTCAGTCAAAGATGTAATAATAATAAGATATTTGGAATTTATATTTCTAATTCTTCTTTATAAAACGAGATATAAGGTAGTATTAATTGTCTGGTGTTATGTTTAAGATGTTTTTAAATATAAATAGGTTAATATTGTTTAAAAGCAATGTATTTGGTTCTATACATTAACGCCAAGTAACTTGAAAAGTAGGATGGCGCCTCGTAATTACGGGTTAAAAATAATCGTTACACGGTCGATAAATGTATTTAATAATTATAAAATTATTAAATACATTTTAACGATTATTTTAAATTAAAATATTGACTGGACTATGACGATATCCTCGTATTCCAGTCAAACGAAAAGCCGACATCTTAAAGTTCGCACTATATCTTTTACGCCAACTATAACAAAATGTAATGTATTTAACGTGAAATAATTTAAAAAATTACGTTTTTCAGAAAAATCTCCCATACATTTTTTGAAGTACTATCAAAATCCTTCAAAATTAACTGGATTTTAAGTGATTAGCATAAACATTTGCATTGAAACGAAAAAAAATTATCATAAAAAATGATGTAGTTATTACAAAAATTGAGATTAAAGCGTATCCTTCTACAGTTATCGTTACTTAGGTACCAATAAGGAAGTTTCAGCGATTTAGAGTACGATTTTTTTTCAATTTTCCAAAAAAAATTGTCTTCTACCTGCTATATCATTTTACAAAAATAAAAAAAAATTTCCTCTAAAAAACCCTACATTCTATATTCCGACACATTTTTCGTTACAGTTTGTTTTTTTGGTTATTTAAGAAAAGAGGAAAAGTTTGAAAATTGAAAAAACTTTTTGATAAAAATCGCTATTTAAAAAAATACGTACTCTAAATCACTGAAATTTCTTTAACATATTGTTGGTACCTAAATAAAGTTAATTGTACAAGGGTACGCTTTAATTTCAGTTTTTGTCAGAACTTTCTTATTTTTTATGCTAATGACACTTAAAATCATGTTTATTTTGAAGGTTTTTGATAGTGCTTCAAAAACGGAAATTTTAATTTTATTTCACTTTAAATACATTACATTTTGTTACCTAAAAAAGAGAGGTTATGTTCAAAAAATGTATCTCAGCACCTATTGCACCTAGATAGATCAAACTAAAACCGATCTTTTCCATTTTATATAAGCTTCATTTCCGTTGATATAACATTTCATGAAAAATTCAGATTTTTGATCAATAACTACTCTGAAACTATTAACATTTCGAAAAATGCTTATAGAAGACTTTTTGCTTAGAATTCATCCCTCGAATTCTATAGTTATTTTTAAGATTTTATTTGTCACCCCCTAGAAGGGGCGGTTTTCACCCCCTAAGAAAAAGCATACTTATCCATCATATCACATTTGATCTAGAGGGTAAAACGAAGTTAATTTCGAAAATATCCAAATCGGTCCTATGTCACAGATTTCGGAACCCAAACAGTTCGGTCGCTGGATTATATCTATTTTATGTGTTAATCTGAGGTATAAGTATCATGCTGAATAGATGTTGACTATTGTACACCATGCAAATAGTCGCTAATAGAGCGTGTTGATTGGTCTTGTCAAACAGGAAACAAAAGTATGATTGGTTGATGACTGATACTTAATAGACGAAAGAAATAATCTGTATTGTCAGTGGACCTACATTATACCATATTTCATTAAAATCGGTCAACTGAAAATTATTTGTGTAAAATGCATCGCAAGATTTGACAGCTTGGCTGTGAAGATGGATAAAATCGTCTGAACATTTTAGGAACCTGAAAACAGTTGGCACCCGTGATTTGCAACAAAATTTAGGTCATTTTGTACACAACAAATCTAAAGAACGCAGGGAAATTAAGTGTTGCAATTTTAACACAATATAACTTGGACCTTTGTCTTGGGGGTCAGGTATTTTGGTTGAGTTTTATATTGTTATAAAAAAGATATAAGCCATTAAGTGATGGTGTGATTTTGACAGTTTTGACAATTTGTGGTCACCAAAACCTGATCCCCAAAAGGAACCCTAGAGAATTCGATTCTGAAAATATGAAATCTCAAATCATTGTATTTTTTGAGATTTGTTGTGAGTAAATTTTTGCAAACGAACATCTTTTTACTTTAGTTCAACCGCTCCACCGTCTTGATGCATGGTGCTGTATAGAACAATATAGAACAATGACAGAAGACGACGGTCAATTCATAGACAAATAATATTATAACTTTCTCTATGGGTCAAATGCTGTTGTCATATGTTTTGTGTTCATAAAAATATCCCAAATTTATAGTTTAGTGTGTATTGTATTTGTAAGTGATTATAATTAAGTAATTTTCATGCTAAATAAGTAAATTTGTGCTTCGTAAATGCTATTTATATTTACTCCACAAGATTGTGTTTAGTGCTTCATGCTTCCTTGCAACAAAAATGCACTTTTTGCACCTATTACACAAATAACTACTTTTTAATGTTATTCTTATTTATTGTTGGTAAATACATCAAAGTGATTAAATATATTATGTGAGAATGATTTTGAGTTTTTGTTCTTTGGAATAAATATATCGTGTTTATAGTAAATGTGATTCGGCTTAAGTTGAATTTTATTGTTGTGTTTTTCTAGACAAATTTTGTTCTTCATGAGGTCAATTATTTCGCTTATTGTATTTGTTTGTAAATTCAGTTTTGATGCAGAGTGGAGGCATTTTATTTCAAGTAGTGCATTAACACCTACAAGCCCTAAAATATTTTATCAATAAATGTATGTCATTTAATATGCAAAAATAATTTATAACACATGGTAATTATTTGTTATGTTGAATATATTTACCATCAGGAGAAGCACCTAGAAAACCATGTTGAACAACTACCCACAATCCTGTATCAACCACCACAACATTTTGTACTTGTTCAAAAATGCTCTTAGCCACTTTTTCCTTAAGAGTTCCATACTACATTACCTCCGTCATACAATAAGTCTTTTTAAGAACAGTTTTAACAAGAGAATGACAAGGTGTATTTGTTTTTCTCTTAACAACCTGTCCAAAGATTTTATAAGAAATTAGGATGGTTATCCACTTTTTAGCTTGCCTTAGCTTATGCACCATAGGTAATAGTAATTGTTGAATAAAATTAATGAATGAAGTTGTTAACATTATATTTTAAAAATCTTTGAACCATAAATATTTTAAAACTTTGTCTAGCCAATAGTCAAAATTTCCTTGCAAATTGTTTGATTATATAAGCATTTCAAAAAATCAAAGAAAATAAGAAACCAAATTATTATTGAAGGATGCCTTAGTAATAGTCTTAGTTGTTGATATTAAAAAAAAAATGTAAAACAAAGGATGACTAAAAAGTTAATTTTGTCTACTTGTTCCACTTCGGGGGCTGTACCAAGTTATACAGATAGGTTTTCTTTTCTAAAAACCATTTTTTTTTGTGTTCTTGCTGAAAAACGTAAAAACAACTCAAAAAAATCCAAAATTCCAACTTTTTGTTGGGTAAACCTATACTTTTCTCGCATATTAAATGGGTTGGATGGAAAAGTAATAAAACCAATAATGTATTATACAAAAACAAAAAAAATATTTATCATTCAGGTGATCACACATATGTGTATCTGTTATGGAAAAAAGAGAATGAACCAACTATTTTTTTTTATAATGAAGGAAAAATGTTTCAGTTCCAATCTCCACAACACATATGATCAATCTTTGCAAACAAGGTAGAAGCAAACTTGTACATGTTGATTGTATGTTTGATTTTGTACTGTATATATCGATCTCCCCACAATATATACATTATTATTTGTCATTACAGATCTTTCGCTTCAAATTTTTTATTAGTTGTTATAGTTGCTTTGTAAGTTTTTTAAACGTTTGCTATTTTAAATTGAAATTCCTCACTGTACCTTACTTTCCTCTTTCTATTAAATATAAAGCATTGTATCACACAAGTAAATATTTCTTTGTATAATAAATTTGGAAACTCTTTGTTTATATTATTTGTTTCTAAATAAAATTGAATATATTTACACATGTAGTTGAAAAAAGAGCATACAAGTCAAATAAAATTTGAAAGCAACCAACAGAAACTCTGAAACTGATACAAATATGATTAGATTGAGGCAAAGTTGTGACACGACATTCTGTGTTTTCAGACTAAATGGCCTATTTTAAATCATGTACATTCACAACTTTTAAGCAGTTTAATTTTCTTAGCATGAAACAAACAAAAATTTATAATCATGAAAATATTTTATTATGTTAATATAAATGGTACAAATTTTGAAAGGTAGAATGTTTTTAAAGTATGTATATTTTTCTTCCATTCTTAATTTCTTGGTATCCATATTATTAAATAGCACATGTCCTTTCATTCAATATGTAATGCACCTTGTATCAGGGGATAATAGTTATATTTTTCAATTATCACTATTATATATTCATCAAAATGAATTGTGCAATTCTTGTCTTTTGAGAGCGGTTTTAATTTTCCTTCATTCAGAAACTTGAAAGGTCACTTCACTTCAATTAAGCATTTTTCGCTAACAAACCCATATTATCATTAAAACAATGTTTCAAGAGAATGTTGAAAGATGTTTTGATGATACTAGAACAAACAGTTAGTATTATTTATCTCATATTTTCACATTAATCAAATAATCCAGTAAACATAACCTCAAACATAGCTTTTAAAATTAAAAAATACGGATTGCAGGATAATTTACATTA
The DNA here is from genome assembly GCA_963921935.1 of Galeruca laticollis. Taxonomy (NCBI): domain Eukaryota; kingdom Metazoa; phylum Arthropoda; class Insecta; order Coleoptera; family Chrysomelidae; genus Galeruca; species Galeruca laticollis. The sequence continues at coordinate 70,380,251 of OY998177.1, forward strand.
TCATAACTATAATTTTTGATATCGGGTCAATACGATTACGTACTTTTTAACAATTTATTCCTTTCAAAAACTCTTAAATAATCAAAAATCTACACTCAAATGGAAATTATGAATTATTTCAACAAATTTTGTTTGGATCCGTGTATATATTATTCTCTTATCTATGCACAGGTGTGCTGTGGTTTGGATGCAACATAAAAAACAGAGATAAGGTTTCTGTGCTTACAATATAAAAAGGTGAATTTTCTCGAGACTAACCAGCTTACCCAGGTTAACAAAACTATGACGTCAGTGGTTAACGTAGTTTGGATCTGTAGTATGTCATCATTTTCATAGGGGGATGTCAAATGTCAATATCGTAATTCTATATTATTTTTATTATTTATATTACTAATATAATATAAAATGTTCATCAGTTATAGGTAGAGAAAAGAATATCTATTCACAATTTGGAATTCTTTACCTTTTTGTAGAAGATTAATAATTTCTACTGTATCATTGATACGGTATAATTCTTCGTTTACAAATACATTCATTATTCTGACCTACTTTTTCAACGAAAGTCCCGTTGTTAATAACATTTAACCTCAATAACAACGGCAAACCACAGACAATCTGACAGATCTTAGCTTCAAACCACTTGTTAACTACCTCGGCCAGGTGGTTTGAGATGTTGGTTAAGTGTGACGTCATTGTTTGGAATATGTATCGAGGAAATTAGAGTAGTTAACTTTTTTCTAACCAGGTTAGTATCGAGGAAATATCCCTATGTGGAAATATTTGAAATCAAAACATTCGAACAGAGATGCGTTTCTTTGAACCGTCAAGAGTGGAAAGACAGAGAGAAAATATGTTGAATAAGTAAAAGCCGATTCAGTACTACTATCGACATCTATCGTAAATATTTTGAACCAAATAATTACTAAATTAGTAACTAGTATTGTGTAGGTTTTTAGGTTTATATACCTGTGAGGAGGCCCCTCTTAAACCTATACATAATAAAGACACAGCTTTGGTATTAATCCTAGTTTTAGATGGATTCGCAAAGCTGGCTGTATCAAAAGTTTACTGCAAATATTGATTCTTCTATAACTTTGATTTTCTGCATTAATGGTATACCTGTGAATGCCAATAAACACTAAAGCTTCTTTCCTTATGCAGAAATGCACGCGTTTTATCAGTTTCAGTGGTTTTGAATATTTCCGTAGAACATTCGCCAAATATGGCAACATCACATAAAGGCACATTGCTGTTTTCTAACCTATTTCACAACGTGTTCCCGGCCTTTAGGTGTTTTGTTTATCTTTTTACGCAAAACAAGTAACTGAAATTTGATAAAACTATCTTGTATGGTGGTCAAATATCGAAGGATCTGAGAGAATATAAGGTGAGTAAATAAAAACAATTTTTTGTATCAGTGAACTTCATGTTTTGTACTGTCTGATGTTTATGGGAATATGTTTCCCACCCGTAATCTCCGTTGGGACGAATATTACCTGTCGTATGTAAAATTATAACGTATATTTTTTTTTTCAGAATGAGTCGATGTGATCGTATACTAAGACAAAAGGAGCTGGAAGAGATTGCTAATAATATTAGTGATTTATCAGAGAAATCGGAGGAAGATCCATTCTATTGTTCTGATGAAGATAGTGATTATTGTCCTCCAGGACATGAAGAGAATTTAGAAGATGATATTGTAGTAGGAGAAGGGAGTGAATCAGATTCAGAAGAGGTCGTAAAAAGAGAAGGTGAAGAAGAAACAGAACAACTCCCTCCTCGCCCAACCCAAACAGGTATTATGTGGAGGCCCCTACAGCTGCTTTCAGTCCCAGAAAACAAATTCCTATTGAGGTTGAGGGTTCACTCCTTCTGGATTTAGACAGATCTGCAACTGAATTAGACGTATTTTTGAAGATATTTCCTAGAAGCTTACTTATAGATATTGCTGATTCTACCAACAAACGCTTACACCTCTTGAAAAAGAATATTCAGAAAACTGATGCACATGAGATTATGCTGATTCTTGGGTGTACCCTGGTGATGTGTTATAACCGAGTACCAGAATTTTATAATTACTGGTCATCTAACGAATCTCTGGCCAACAGTGATATAAAAAAGGCCATTAGTAGAGACCGATGTACTTTGATTTTATCAAAAATGTATTACGCAGATCCAGAAAAGCCCGATGGTTGTTCAAAAACATACTATTTAGATTATGTTGTTGGCTGCTTGAAACAGACATTTCAACGCGCCAGAACGGACAGCTCTCATCAGTCAATTGATGAAACTATGACCAAGTTCAAAGGCCGTTCAAGCATGAAGCAGTATCTCCCTATGAAACCAGTGAAAAGAGGAATAAAACTTTGGCAACAATGCGATGCAAAAGCTGGATATGTATAAATGTTGGCATCTACAATTCGTTCTAAGGATGTTTGTATTTGCTTCGATCGCTTTTTCACGAGTGTGAATTTGATAGCAAATCTAACTTTTGCTTGTGTCGGAACGTATATGAAGAATCGAAAGAACACCCCTCGTTTTTCTAATGATAATATGGCTCGAGGTGATACAGAGTTTTTGGTTAGTGATGAAGGCATTATTGCAAACAAATGGCGAGATACTAAGGAGGTTCTAGCATTGTCGAACTGTCATTCAAATACAATAGATGTTGTGAAGAAAACTTTGAGAAATGGAGAAAAGGCAGAGTTATCATATCCCAGTGTTATCGCATTCTACAATATATATATATATATATATATATATATATATATATATATATATATATATATATATATATATATATATATATATATATATGGGTGGCAGACCAAAAAGTGTCTATGTATGATCTAGACCGGAAATCTACCAAATGGTGGCGTAAGGTTTTTTACAAACTTTTGATGACGTCAGTTGTAAATTCGTGGATTATTTTTCAACAAATTCACCATAAGAAAATACAGCTCACATCATTTCTGGTGCCATTAGCCGAACAGATGATAGAGAAAGGCAGAGAGAAGGCTGCCGTAAAGAGACGTCTTAGCGGTAGTTGTGGCCCTAGAAGCAAACGTCAAAAACTTATGATAAATGTTGGCGACCATTTGCCCAGTGAAGGTCCGTCCAGAAAAAAATGTCATCAGTGTACTAAAAATAAGGTGGAAAAGCGTACGAAGACAATCTGTATAGCTTGTAACGTGCCTTTAGTAAAAATTGTTTTTTGCCTTTTCATTCATAAAAAAACTCAATAAAATATGTATGATAATATATTGGCGTTGTCTGAAATGCCTACCAATGGGACATAACGATTCCGCAGAAGAAAACTATTGGGACATATAATCCCAGGACTTTTTGTGAAATATATGTCATTCAAAAAAATAATAATATCTTTTCCATACTTTTTTCACCCATATCGATGAGTACATTCACCTAAAACGAAAATATAATCATAAAACATATTCAGTGGTGAAAGGGTTAAATACATATTTTTAATTTTACACATTTGGTGATTTACAGAATCATATAAACAGATACTTAACATAATATTGAAAAGCAGTTTGAAATAGCTATTTGTGTATTAAGAGCGCAAAATGATATATTGTCGATTGAAAAAGACAGTTGCCGCACGACAAAGGAGCGCAGCAATCTCTTGAAATCGACAATGAATTTGCGCTCGAATTACTCACAAGATTTTTTCGACAATCGAGGAGATCTCATATTTCAAAAAATTAATTTAATTTGATGAATGAAAATTAAAAGTACAATTTTTTATGACAATTCCGGACGATGAAGAAAGTCTAGATGAGTTTGAAATTGTATGTTCTGCCACTGTTACTGATTCAACAATTTGCACTTTAGATGATTCACCTTTGCCCAAGATTTTCTGTGCCGTCTCAATTTTGTTATTAATGCTTTATTCAATGTACCCGTCAGCCGTAGAAGAGTTTTTCCAACCTCCATGACGTTTCAGATGGATAATATCACCTCCTCCATTAACTAGAAGAGTAGCTGACGTGCGACGAAAACTGTAGCCTGTATATAATTTATAATCTGATAAATTCAAGTACTGGGCGATTTCACAGGGTATTTTTCCAATTATATTCATTCCCACCACTTGTTTAGAGCCTTTTCCGTTACAATATCGTAGAAATAGACGATATGTGGTGTCGTGATCTGATGGTCTCAACGCAACATATCTTCTGTAGAATGATAAAAAATCAAGTTCTTCACTATTAGTAACAGTAAAGACACGACTTTTTTTTGTTTTTGAGTCAAAAATTTGTACTATTAATAGCGAATCTTTGTCTTCAATATCTTCTATGGTCGTTTTCACAAGTTCATCTCGTCTACATGCGCCGAAAACTCCCATAATCAATACTACCTGTTAATAAAATAGCTTATTAATATTTACAGAGCAATGAGTGGTGTTGTTTGCCTTTTTCAATAAAAATATTTCATCTGGCGCTTCACAGAGGAATTTGAACAATTCTTCTTTGGTGAAAGTTCTTGATTTTTTTGGTTTGTATCCTACAGATTAGCGTTTTAGGTATGCGATTAACTTCGTATATTGGCTGATGTCAATATTTTTTTTTATTGATGCCTCATATTACCTATTTAAAACACGCATCAGCGTGTTTAAATCGAACTTTCAAACACGCGCGTTTTTTAAAGTCCCTATGGTAACAACAACTCGAGAAACGTAAGTATCAATGACAACTTTTTTTATTAGTTTTTAAATTGTATATTTTCATTGTGAACCAATGTCTTATTTGGTTTTTTCTGCAAAATTTATTTACATATTCATATATACATTGTATCCTTTTAAATATAAATAAAGAAACTTTTTGATTATTGATCTGACAGCAGTACCTCGTAACGTCAAATAAAAATAAATACTTGGCTGGGCATCGAGGATGGACTTCCATTTTTTTGTAGTAATAATATAATAATAATATTTTATGATTTCAAAGTGCACCAATAAAAAAAAATAGCACTCCGGCTGCGCCGTCGTGCTCGAAAAATCGCGCGTGTTTGAAAGACCTCTTTATCCACTTATACTTTAATATACTAGTTTCTTACAGATCGTAGCATTGAGTACACCGACCAAAGTGTAGCAGAGTTTATAGTTTTAGCTTCAGTGTACCTTATAATTTTCCTTGAATTACAACATGTGATGAACAGTTCGTACTGTTTTTCATACTTCCCCGCGACTTTTTTGGCAATAGGGTTAATGTCGCTACTTTAGCGGCGCTTGCAATTTTCAGGTGGTGTACATGAAAAATCACTACGATCATTTACTCGTTGACATTATATACTCTGAGCAGTGCATATTTGATTTATAGTTAATAACTGGGAGAGCGAGCTTTTTTTATTTAGTCGCTTATAAGCGACAACGTGATATTCCTCGAAAAATATGACGTTTGCGTTGTCTAATACGAGCGCAAATGTCTACTTTGGATATCGATTGTAGAAAAATACTTATTTTTAGAATCAGAATATGAGCTAACTAATATAAATATGAACAAAAATTATTAATTTTTTACCTTTCTTTGTCTTTCGGGAAACTGAAAAATGAAATTTCCATAGTCCCTACTGCAGAGAAGTAAGCATCAACAGAGCAATATGTCGTCATTTTCACTCTGGCATAGACAATACAACGAAATACTATCTCAATCATTAAAATTCTGAAGACAACCGATATAGCTCGACAAATAATTCACGCTAAGACCGTCACCGACAAACTGTATAAGACTCGCTGTCTTATCTGCCAGAATCCGCTAGCGGCTTTGCTCTTTTGATCGGCAGAATCGGCCAATTGACGGGTCTTATATTTTATTCTGGAGTCTTTGGTGAAACTTTGGGTTCTAATTGATCCATACTTTTGCATTTTGCAAATTATCAAAGTTATTGTGAGTTTGAGGCGATAAGTCAAGGTATCGTATTGCTGAGATACAAATTATTGATCCATAGGTACATTATAAATTTAATAACCCAAAAACGGTTTGATTCGGGTAAAACAAGTCGTTAACCGATCTTACAGATCAGTTAAATATATATAGTGGCATAACAGTCCCGTAGGAGTAGCGCCGCTCTTACGGCCTTTCTAGATCCGTGTGTAGGGGTGGATCAGTACCCATTGCTTCCTATCCTGCGTTTCCCCTTTCCCATAGTCTGGAAATCACCTACTACCTCTTGCAAACCCAGTTTTCTTTGTCCTTCCCTTTCTTCTCATACTACAGAGCTTCCACTCTATCATTGATACTGCTCTCTTACTTGCTCTCCATATGTGTCCCAACCATTTTAATCCTTGCTATTTAATTTTCCTTACTATGTCTTTTTCTATCTCTTGATACAGTTCATATTTGTTCTTCTTATACTGGGATGGGGTGAAAAATCGATATTAAACTGGACGCCATTAGTTTTTTAAGCGATAATAACTTTATTTAAACTAAAAAACTAAATAGATTAAAACAGGAAAACCTTATACTTACTATAATTACTTTAACTTAATAAAACAAGATACTACCTAACGCGATGGTCCAAGTTAATATAAATTGCTGAAAATCAAATACTAAAGGTTTCAGCAAATTATAATTATTCATAAATCAATAAGATAATTCACATTGACTGCATATCCAAAATACAAGACGATTACGAACGCAGTTATACAATAAAAATCTCCAACTCTAGGTTTCCACGAATTGAGAATAAGACAAAGGACTTAACTTGGAGAGGTTTTGGAATAGGCAACTCTCAGATAGGTCCTAGTTGATGGAGACATGGTGCTTAATTTTCCATCTCGGCCTTCAAAGGAACGTAAAAACTAAACTTATACCAAACTAAATGAACGCCAGCCCATATTATAATTCAAATGAAACCTTGTAAGCACGTGCAGAAAATATTGTAATGTTTTTCTTATTTATTTAAACGTTTTTTTATACGAAGGGTGGGATAAATTCATACACACGGTAGGTACACTCACTTAATTTATTTATTCACTAATTCATATTGACTACACAGTATATTCACTTAAACTAATTTATATAAACACTTCAATACATAGACCTAATTTATATTTACCTGTTCACTTGTTTTTCTCAAGAGATCACTTCATAAACGGACTCTTCCCGCTGGTCGTTATTCTTTATATAAGTCCATTTTTTACTAGATAATTCTAGATTGCTACTTACACAAAAACAATCGCCTCCCTGGGATTTTCTAGATAAGACTGGTCACAAAAACAATGTTTTGATAAGAATAGTCGGAAAAAAATCGTAAACAGTTCTAAGAAACCCCTACTCATCCGCCAAAATTTTAACTTTCATACATGGCTTAGACAGAGTCGGATTCACGGACTACACCAGTGTGCTATTTCGTAACAATATATTTGAAAATGTTTAACTCACCAGGGAACATGTAATATGTGAAACCACCACAAAGATCTTCAATTATAACTGAATGGAAGAGGCTTTTCCTATGTACGATGTGGTTTTAAATACACAAAATTTTAAAGTCGAACTAGTTCTTTAATCTCGAACCATTAATCCGACGAAATTAAAATACCATCATAGTTCAATTTAAATTGCAACAGCCGATCGGCATGTTACACTATATTCCTCACCTATTTTTTGTGCTCCTAATACCGTTCTTCGTATTTTTCTTTCCTGTATTTTCATATTCTTTTAGTGTTTTTAGTCGTAGTTAATGTTTCTGCACCATACATCATCACCGGTTTAATTATTACAGGGTGTCCCGCATAAGTACCGACACAGAGCAGATGCGTATAGGGGAGCCCAAAATATGACGATTGGGGTCAATTTACCTCTATACCAAGCTGCATCCCTGAGGAGTTATAGGGCCTGGAAGTGGGGCCCAAAATTTCGAAAAAAAAATAATTTCTTTGCAACCCTTTACCTTAAAATACCAAATTTGGTACACTCTATTAGACTGTTGAGAGCATTAAGTAATGGTAAGTAGAAGGCGATCGAACCATTCTGGGGGGTTCATTAGGGGTGACCTAACCTTAAAATTTCACAGAATTTTTTTATCTGTTATTCGATTTGAAATTTTTTTATTCTCATACCATGGATAACGCAATTCTTAAACTTTTTTTACTCTTGTAATTTTGCAAAAAACTTAGTCATTTTCAAGGAAAAATCGAATAACTAAAGACATGTTTTCAACAATGTTATTTGAAAAGTTACAAAAAAGTCAATAGTTGGCTATGAATTTATACATCAAATTTGAGAATTTGGAATTCAGTTCTTGTAGTAAGTAAATTGTTATAGTTTGTTTTAAATGAGTGGAAAATTCTCATTTAGTGAAATTCATAGCCAACTCTTTACTTTTTTGAACTTTTTAAATAACATTGTTGAAAACATGTCTTTGGTTATTCGATTTTTCCTTGAAAACGACAAAGTTTTTTGCAAAATTACAAGAGTAAAAAAAGTTTAAGATTTGAGTTATCCATGGGATGAAAAGAAAAATTTTCAAAGCGAATAACAGATAAAAAAGTTCTGTGAAATTTTAAGGTTAGGTCACCCCTAATTAACTCCTCAGAATTGTTCGATCGCCTTCTACTTACCATTACTTAATGCTCTTAACAGTCTCATACAGTGTACCAAATTTGGCATTTTTAAGATAAAGGGTTGCAACGAAATTAATTTTTTTCAAAATTTTGGGCCCCACTTTGAGACCCTACAACTCCTCAAGGATGCAACTTGGTATAGAGATAAATTGCCCCTAATCGTCATATTTTGGGCTCCCCTATACGCATTTGCTCTGTATCGGTTCTTATACTGGATACCCTGTAAATACGATTGATTTTTTTGCAACCCTTTAACTTAAAAATACCAAATTTGGTACACTATATGAGACTCTTAAGGGCATTAAGTAGTGGTAAGTGGAAGGTGATCGAACCATTCTGGGGGGTTATTTAGGGGTAACCTAACCTTAAAATTTCACAAAAGTTTTTGATTTGTCAGTTGATTGAAATAAATTATTTTCATGCCATAGGTAATTTAGTTCTAAAACTTTTTTAACTCTTGTAATTTTGCACAAACTTTGTCATTTTCAAGGAAACGTCGAATAACCAAAAATAAATAATTGGCCTCCCCGCTCACCGGACCTCAATAAATGTGATTACTTTCTTTAGGGAGCGTTAAGGGAGTCTGTTTATTCTTCTCCAGTCCCAGAAAAATGCAATTTAATAAATAATAATCATCAGCTACTGGCCAGAATTGACTTCAATTTTCGGCGAAGAATAATTTTGTGTCTAAGAGAAATTGGTGATAATTTTCAGCAATTTCTTTAAATTAAAATGTTCACGTTCTTTATACAACATTATTAATTTGTTTTTCCATTAAATTGCTTTTATTGAAATGTAACTATTAATTTGTTAAACCTGATATAAAATTCATGATACGGATGGAGTAAATTACGTCTAATAGTTATTCGACTTTTCCTTAAAAATGACAAATTCTTTTGCAAAATTACAAGAGTATAAAAAGCCTTAGAATTAAATTATGCATGGTATGAAAATGAAATTTTTAAAATCAACCGACATATAAAAAACTTCTGTGAAATTTTAAGGTTAGGTCACCCCTAATCAACCCCCCAGAATGGTTCGATCGCCTTCTACTTACAATTACTTAATGCTCTCAACAGTCTAATAGAGTGTACCAAATTTGGTATTTTTAAGTTGAAACATTGCAAAGAAATTAATTTATTTCGAAATTTTGGGACCTATTTTGAGGCCCTATAACTCCTCAGAGATGCAACTTGCTATAGAGGTAAATAGCCCCCAATCGTCATATTTTGGACTCCCCTATACGCCTCTGCTCTGTGTCGGTTCTTATGCGGGACACCCTGTATATTCTTATTTTCGTGCGTTTACTAATTATTTTACTTTTTAATAATTTTTTGTTAGCCTGTTATGCTTTGTTTCTCGCTAGGATTATTTCCTCTATCTCAGTTTCTCGGTCTCCATCACTACTTATTGTTATTTCCAGATATTTTACTCTATCCTCCATTAAATTCATATTTTCCAATTTTCACATTTTTATGTTCACAATTCTTTTTAAGTTTTAATAATTTGGTTTTCTGTGTATTTATTACTAATCCAATTTTCTTTCCTTATTATTATCTCTTCCAATATTTCTTCCATTACCATTCTGTTTATAGTTACTAGGTTACTTCATCGGCATACGCTATTATTTGGCATCCTCTAGTTCTTAAATGTCCATTACTTATTTTTTCAATGTTTATTCTATTGCCAAATTGAATAGTGTTGCCGGCAGAGAATCTCCCTGCTTAACCCATTTATTAAATGTAAACTTCTATGTTTTCCCTCTTTGTGTTATTCTTCATGCTACACTCTTGTTTAGTGTAATTTTTATTAATCTTATTAGTGTATTATTCACTTCCATTTATTTCAGCGTTATTAGTAATTGATTCCTTTTATATTGACCCAATGCTTTTTGGAAGTTTCTATGTCTATATTATATTCGTTGGATTTTTTCATAATTTGTTTCAGTCTATGTATCGCATCTGTCGTTAACTTTCCCTTTGTAAATCCGTATTGATAACCTCCTCCTCTGTAATCATCGAAATATAGTCTTCTTTTTATAATTGTTGATGTTATCTTATACGCTGCATTCAGTACCGTAATTCCTTTGTAGTTTTTACGCGCTTGTTGATCTCCTGTCTTGTGCATTGTTACTATTTGTCCCACGTTCCACTGGTCTGGCATCTCTTCTTCTTCCCATATTTTATATATCAATTGGTCTAATTTTTCTAACAGTTTAGTCCTTCCGTATTTGATAAGTTCCATGTTGATTCCGTCGCTTCCTGGTGTTTTTCCGATCGTACATCTGTTAATTATATCTCTTATTTATTTCTTTGTTGGGCTCTCAGTTATCTCTTGGATGTTCGTTTCTCTTATGTCAACCTTTTCTCTTACTTCTGTTTCTGTTTGCAGTTCCCTAAAGTATTCCTCCATGTCTCCTTTTTTTTAATTGTTGTTCCCTTACTTTCTTTGTTCCTTTTCTTGTCTTTTCATATGCTTCCCTTTCTTCACTTATGTTCGTCCTTATCCATTTTAACCATGCATTTTTTTTTCTTATCGAACTTCACTGCTTTTTCATCAAGCCATTGCTTCTGTTTTTTTGTTTACCACCATTCCTACTTTTTGTTTGGCGCTGTATTTATACGTCTTTATATCCTTTTCCATCCTGCTTGAATTCCGCTAATTTCTTCTGTCGTATTCATTAATTGTTCTTCTATACCATTTATGCAGTCGTTTTTGCGTTTCTGTCTATTCTAGTTTTTTATGTCCCATTTTTGACTGTATACTTTATTTTTGTTTTTTATCTTTATCTTTTGTAACATCCGTATCAACACACAAAGGGCATTTAAAGTTCTCTTTAATAAAATCATATCATACTATTACCCAAAAACTGTTCTTTTATGAACAAATTGGGAGATAATATGCACAATAATTGTGGGCAAATATGCCAAATCAACTAAATAGCCGCTGCAAAGAACTCGTATCACTAATTCACCAGTTTGAGCACAAAAGTGAAAATAAAACTTCATAGGCTTACTGATAAATGAAAATAAATCCTTAACGAAAGCTCTACAAGTATCTTAAATCAGACGAAATATGTTCATAAAATAGACATTTTAACAAACTGTTGTTTAAAAGTGATTCGCTCGATGATGTGCATAAGTTTTTATAGTATAATACATATAGCCTCTATATTGAAAGAATCCCTAAGAGTAGATGTTTTATATTCTTTATTTTAGAACTCCCAAACATCTTTATGACGAAGATCGATGTATACCGTCTCCTAGACAAGTAGGAATGGGTCCTTGCATCACTATTCGTACCGTATCTCCTTCAAGAAAACATCGTTCTTCAAAGTGTCAAGCACATTGTACAGAAGACCATCAGGAGCATCCTGTTAGATGCTGTTGTAGACAATCACCGGCAAATTATTGTTGTTGTCCGAACAGCACGTCGCCTTTTCCGAAACAAGACTGTACTTGTCAAACTCGATGTTCACCAATTAGAAGGTACATTTTTTTTTATAATAAAGTGTAGAAATAATATTCAGTACTAGTCGTACTACTAAAGGGGTTTCTTTTATAAGTGACTATGGAATAAATTTGGTGCTAGTTCTAATGGAGAAATGCTCTACTTGTGGACATTTCTATTGCAAGTCAAAAGGGAATCTGAATCGACCGAATTTCGGAGGAACTTGTAATTCAATATTCGCTGCGTCATGAAACCAGGAGATTTGTTGTTTTTTCTTAGAAAAGTTATCAAATTTTGTTTTGTAAATACTTATTTTCAAATTAGAGCAGGTTGACAGTAGACCTTCTATCTAAAATAACTATTTATGTACCAAGGACGAAAAGCTGTCTATTATAGTCGAGCCTGCACATCCGGTGCTTTAGCAATTTTTTATTATTGCGTAATATTGTTCTACATTCATTTTCAGAAGACCCGTATTTTTTTATTTCGCTCAAACCTTATCAAAAACTAAAATTGATAATTTTGAATTCTAATATTTCGAACGAGTGACGTCACTTATGGCAAACACTACATAAAGCCACAAGATGGCGTACAACACCGCCATTTGACATCTGTTGTCGTTTGTCGTTCTCCACAAATTATTATTGTTTATTGTGTTTATGTATTCAAACTTATCTCGAACTCCTTGTATTTTTGGGCTTGTTGTTTTCATAAATGTTATCAGAATGGACAAGTTCGTTAAAGCTACATCGAATAATCTTCTGATTTATTTGTTTTATATCCAACATTCTTTCTCATAAGAAATACGATAACCTATATAGTCTAAGATCCCGTGGGAGATCGACCTTCACCCATCTGATAACCAGATGAAACCTTTTTTTTATGAAATATTTTTAATTTATAAACACGCCTATGATAGAAACTACAGAAACTAAAAGAAGACAGAGGAAGATTGCGCTCAGGCAACGATAAGTCTTAAATTTTTTCTATTGCACCCCTGCTCATTTTTCTAAAAAAAATTTAAAAAGCTATTAATTCCTTTTCTGATTGTTCTATTTCTATAACTTCTTTTGTATTTGGTTTTATTGACTTTTTTGTGTTTGGTTCAGCTTTTGTTAAATTTGAACAGCTTTTCTGTATCTATTTGTCAATAGCCTTCTGTTAAAATGGGTCTAGTATCACTGGAATAATTTACAAATGGATGATTATATTCGAGACATAAATTACGAATTCTACAATACTTTAGAATGTTATAGTTCAAGTGAAGTGAACAAATATTTCAAAAACGACGGAAGTGTCTTAGTGTGGTACATCAAAATATTTGCAGTCTAAATGTACATATAGATGAATTTAAAATAATGTTAGAATAATTGGACTGCAGCTTTGATTGTGTTGTACTAACGGAAACTTTTCAAATTGATGACATTGATATTTTTAGTATGAACGGATATAGAATTTTTTATAACAAAGGACAACTAAATAAAAATGATGGAGTCGTAGTATATGTAAAAAACAGTTTAAGTGCAGATAGCGCAACTATCAACATTGCAAACTCAAAGGCTCTGCAGATAAAAATAAATTTGAACAATAATAAACATATTTTGTTAACAAATATTTATCGTTCCCCCTCCAACTCACCTGAGGACTTTGTTTCGTGTTTAGAGAATTATCTTAAACAAATTAATTACTCTTTATTAGATTTTCATTTATTGATTGGCGATATTAATATAAATATAAGAGATGAAAACGATATTGTCAACACATATCCAAACTTATTATATGAATATAAATTACACTCAATGATAAATAAATACCCACGCATAAAAAATCATTCACGTAGTTGCCTGGACCATATCTTCCTGAGAACAGTCACAGAATGCTTTGAAAATGTCACTGCAGCAACGTATGAAAATAATATAACAGACCATCGAGCTACGCTACTGAGCCTTCCTATAAAAACTATTTGTAGAAACTCTGAAACGATTAAGTATAAAACATACATAAACTATGAAAAAATCAGACATGACCTGCAAAATTATAATTGGGAATATTACTTTAATAGGAAGTAAACACAAAAGCTGAAGAATAGCTAAATATCTTGAGTATTTTTATAGGAATACATACAAAAGAAGCAAAAATTAAAAAAAATTATATAAAGCGTCAAAAGTGGATTACGGCAGTAATATTCTATCATAAAATTGTCACTTGTATACACTTCGAGGGATGTATCGTGTTAACAAACCAAAATTTCTCCAAAAGTAACCAAAAATGCAGTATATCTGGATTTATAGGACCCGCTGTACTCGCTCTAGTCCGCTGAAAATCAATAGGGTACATCTGTGAGACACCTTGAAAAATATCCAATTACAAAATTGGTCACCTGTATACACTCCGGAGGCTCTATCGTGCTAACAACCCGACGTTTCTCCAAAAATGTGGCACTTCAGGTACCATAGCCCCCGTTGTACTAGCTCTGGTGAGCTAAAAATCAATGAGGTTCATCTATAAGACGCCCTGAACAATATTCAATCATAAAATGGGTCACTTGTATACACGCTGGAGGCTGTATCGTGCTAACAAACTGAAAATTCTCCAAAAATAACAAAAATTTGGTACCTCAAGTACCATAGCACTCGTTGTACTGGCTTTAGTGAGCTGAATCTCAATAGTGTTTATCTTTGAGATGCCCTGAATAATATCCAATCATAAAATTGGTCACTTGTATATACTCCGGAGGCTGTATCGTGCTAACAAACTGAAATTTCTCCAAAAATGACAAAAACGTCGTAATAGTGTTTTAAATGAAACTCACGGTTTTTAGTTAATTCCACAATATAATAAAAGTTATTGAAAATTCTAAAAAATTGACAATTGTTTCGATAAATCAATATCATCGTCAGAATGACAGAAGTTACTTAAAGTACTATAGCACCTGTTGAACTAGCTGTGATGAGCTGAAAATCAATAGGGTTCATCTGTTCATCGTACTAACAAACTGACATTTCTCAAAAAATTACAAAAATGTCGTATACTTCAAGTACCATAGCATCCGTTGTACTGACTATTGTGAGCTGAAAATCAATAGGGTTCATCTGTGATATGATAAACAATATTGAATCATAAAATTGGTGATTTGTTGCACTCCGGAGGCTGTATCGTGCTAACAAGACATGTAACGAAAAGTGGCCGACGACAACGACAACGACGACGACATACACACAGGATTTTTTTTCCAAAAACCATTTTTTCGTGTTGTTTTTGATGAAAAACGTAAATTTTTTTTTCAAAATTTCAACTTTTTGTGGGTAAACCAATACTTTTCTCGCTTATATATAGATAGGTTGGGCGGAAAAGTGAAATGATATTAATTTTATAATTAATGAAAAAAACGAAAAAATAAACAGTTTTAAAGATTAAAACTAACTTTTTCGCATCTGTGTCCCTGAACAATATTCTATCATAAAATTGTTACTTGTATACACTTCGGGGGATGTATCGTGCTAACAAACCGAAATTTCTCCAAAAATAACCAAAAATTTAGTATATCTAGTTTTATAGGACCCGCTGTACTCGTTCTAGTCAACTGAAAATCAATAGGGTACATCTGTGAGACACCTTGAACAATACTTATTCATAAAGTTGATCAATCGTATACTCTCTGGAGGCTGTATATCGTGCTAACAAACTGAAAATTCTCCAAAAATGACAAAAATTTGGTACTTTAAGTACCACAGCACCCGTTGTACTGGCTTTAGTGAGCTTAATATCAATAGGGTTCATCTTTAAGACGCTCTGAATAATATCCAATCATAAAATTCATCACTTGTATATACTCCGGAGGCTGTATCGTGCTAACAAACTGAAACATCTCCAAAAATGACAAAAATATCGTACTTAAAGTACTGTAGCACCGGTTGTATTGGCTCTGGTGAGCTGAAAATCAATAGGGTTCATCAGTGAGATGCCCTGAATAATATTCCATCATAAAATTGGTGACTTGTTGAACTCCGGAGGCTGTATCGTGCTAACAAACTGAAATTTCTCGAAAAACGACAAAATGTCGTATTTCAAGTACCATAGCACCCGTTGTACTGGCTCTGGGGAGCTGAAAATCAATAGGGTTCATCTGTGAAATGTCCTTAACAATAATCCATCATAAAATTGGTGACTTATTGCACTCCGGTGGCTGTATCGTGCTAACAAGACTTGCAAAGAAAAGTGGCCGACGACAACGACGACGACGACGACATACACACAGGATTTTTTTTCTATAAACCGTTTTTTCGTGTTGTTGTTGATGGATAACGTAAAAATAACTCAAAAAAAAATTTCAAATTTCCAACTTTTTTGTGGGTAAACCAATACTTTTCTCGCATATTAGATAGGTTGGCGGAAAAGTAATAACATCCAAATCAGATATGGCAGACGAATTTAACAGTTAACAGTAATTGCGACTGAAAACTTTCAAAAATCAAAATGTCAACTAATTTCATGTCAAATAACTGTCAGGCGTTATTTCGCAGCAATGGTAATTATTCAACTACATTTATCAAAACCATACGTACCAAGATTTTCATGTTTACAATGACAAAATAGTATATTCTATATCAAGGGTGGCATTCTATATAAGGTATAGAATTTTGATTTCCACCCGTGTTTTAGACTACTTTTTCTACGACTATCAAATTAAAAACAAAACAACGTATATTGAATTGCTAACTCCTTAAATTTCTGGAGGAGTTGTGGTGAAATTATCACTGCTGTCAGTATCATACACTGAAAAGGAATGAAGCCATGTAATAGCTAGTATTTAAATAAAATTATATATATTTACTTACTTTTTATGAAGTATTAATCAATTTTAATCAAAAACTTAAAAAAATAGTTAATTTAACCATTTTGACTATCGACATTTTTGACAGTTGACAATTGTTGTTATATCGTTTTCTATTTTCTCCTTTTTTTCCTTAAAAAGTGCCACAAAATACACTTATACTGCACTTCTGGTTCCAACAATTAATACTCAACGACCATATTAGTCATTTTACGTTCGCTTTAGAGGATTTTTATGCATATTGATATTTCTGCACCACTTCTACTCTGCGTGCAGCTGATATAGAAAACGGAACACGTCTATTTTCTCTTTCTGTCAAATTAATGGTAACATTTAGAGGGCGCCGTAAGTATTCATTCCATACCAAGGGCGAGAATGAATATTCTTGCCCTAGGGCCAGATGTGTTGTGTCCTAGTGAAAAGAAAAAATCGCCGAAGATCTCTGTATAATTATTTTATTAAACAGCACAGCTTTAAATTCCGAGATTACATTAACAAATTTGAACACACTTTCTGAACAACAAGAATGGATTCTCCATTTCTACATTCATATGACAACATACATCATCATTCACTTGTCACGCCAAATAGCCGCATTAAGATAAGTTCACAGAACAGTTCTTGAAGTATTTTATTGTTCCTTAATAAGATGAAGCTATTCCATAATCAAAAACTACGTCGGAGTGTAGAAATTCTATAATAGTCGTAGCAAAAGTATTTTTTTTCTTCAATATTTTACTAGTAAAATAATAATGAGAAGCGATAGCAACGGCTTATTATGGGAGTCGTAATCGAGCAGGTAGGAACTGTCATTTTAATACTTATTTAATTTGACGTTTGTCAGTTTTTAATATTTTATTGGAAAAATGTCTCAAGAATTGCAATGCACGCCCCGAGAATTAGTCGAAATAGCTAATTCTAGTATTGAAACAGTTACTGTAACTGTTTTTTATTAAAATTTCGAATATACTAATAAATAGTTAAGATATAAACAATGATTTTTGGTTACATATAACTTGAATTATTTTTACGCTTGAAGATAAAATTGTTTATATTACTCGAAGTAGAAGGCTTCATTATGTGTTTCGTCAGATTAGAATGCCTCGGCTAACGCCTCGGCAGTAAACGTCTAGGATCAAGACATAATAAGTGCCTTCTACTCCTAGTAATATAATGTACTATTTTTTCATTCATGTTTATAATATCACGTATCTCATTTTATCTTATGCGAAGGAAGTAAAACTGAAATCGGGCCCTTGCCTTATTTTCCATTCAAAATAGCAATTTTTTTTAACAAACCGATAAATTATAATAATGGATTATATTCAGTTATCTACCTTTACCTGATTGAATTTTGTTTTTCTGTTTTTAAAATAGTGTGATATCGCACTCGTACTTTGAATGTGCGTCAGCATTTGAATTAGTGTAATTTGTGAAATACGCTTACCGATAATAAAACAGATAATTGTGCATTTTTAAATAAATTCAATATGTGGAAAACAACAGTTTTGTTTTCATTTGTTACTGTTAACTTTTTGAAAGGTGAGTAAAATTCTTTTTAATAGATTTCTTGTTTATTAACTTAGTTGATAAAAATGTGAAGTTGCATGTATTACTTTCAGGCTAAGCAACAGGAGTTTGTTATGATATAAATCATTTCAGAAGACTGTGCTATCAAATCGCTTATTAGATATTCCCTGTCTCTTGCCCTATTCCTCACATGTGCTGCTGTATCACTACGTCTCGATCACTTTTGAATGCACTATATCATTTCGCCCTCTTTTTTTTAAATAAAATATCATCTTCACAACTTCCACACACGGAACTCCATTCTCAATGCACAATTTATAACAGATTCTATGTTCGATATTCATATCCATTCAAAAAATTGAAGCACACTCGAGATGATCTGGTGAAATGGAGCATTTTAAATTAATTAAATGACAGATGACGCTCAAACTTAGAGTATTGAGGATAGTTTTGCCAACTTAGTGTTAGTGGTTATTTAGAACAAAGTTATTTCATTATTTCTAAACTTTACAGAATATCTATCATAGTTTGCCTTTTAATAATCAAATTCTATTTCCTGCTGTACTCTTCGGGTAAAGCTGGAATCAGCGGGGAGAGAGCAGGCATTACAATTCTAAATTTTAAGAAAGACGTATTCAAAGCTAGATTCGCCGAGCCATATCAATTTAACAGGTCATTTCAAAAATAGTGGTATCAGAAGAAAAATGAAAGTACGAGCTATGATTATAATGTAGTTTTAGTTTTTCAAAAGAACTTAAAGCTATTCCTTAATTACTGTTGAAGTTAGCTCACATTGTTATCATATTTTTATTATATATATATATATATATATATATATATATATATATATTTAATCAAGCTGAAACAATACTTCGAAGGTTTAACGACATATTTCAATTTGACTCATCTCAATGCGTGCATTTATTTTGGATCACGAGTTTATTTCTTGAACGCGTTTACATTGGTACAGTTACTTATACCAGTTCTTATAGAATCAGCTACCTTGGAGTCACTTTCTCAATTGAGAAGCTAGCAGTGTTGTCTACATTAAAAAGTGGTTATTTGTTTACCAGTTCCCAACGTCTACTCTACTAAACTTGTCCAGTCACGTCTACATAGAACTAGTTGATAAATTTATCGCCTGGCCATTGCGAATTGCGGTGGAAAGCTAGTAGGCAAGTAGATGGGCTAGATATTAACTTTCCTGTCCTTGTTACTTGTATTGTAGAAACAGAAATCTAAGAAGGTCGTAAATCAATATTAGTCGACGACCCTCATTATTACTTATTGTTCGAAATATAGACAAGCAATAAAAGTGTTTGTCCCTTAAAAGATTCCCAGAATAAAATATACCTTGTAGAAGAAAAAATTGTGCCAACATTAGATATTTTAATGTAACGGCTTAAAAAGAATGAAAATGGTATCCAGTGTTGCAAAGGGATTTTAAGGAAGTGTCTTATAAAACAGATTTAAATTTAAAAAACTCACTAGTAGCAGAAAACAAAAGTTGTGTAGCCTCATCTAACTTGTGCCAAACGAATGCGCCGTCTAATAAAAGAAAACGCATTACCATCATTCACGCAGGAGCCGAAAATGGTTTTATACCAAATGCGTTGTCTTTATCGGCAAATATTATTAAGGAATCTTTAGTCGATTATCATGATGATAATAATACAATAATACAAGCGAATTATTTGAAAACTGGTTCCAAAATAAACTCATACCAAATATTCCACCCAACAGTATTATCGTCATGGATAAATCGAAGACTAAATAAAGCACCTTGTTCAAATGATACCAAAGCCACAAGAAATATTAAATAATGATATGTACTATGAGAAAAGTTACACAAAAATCAGTTTTACCCAGTTATTAGATAAAAAAGAAATGTTTTTGTGATGCATTGGCTGAAAGCTTGGGATATACGGTGCTCAGACTTCCTCCTTATCACTGTATGCTTAACCCAATTGAACATACATGGTATCTTAATTCAGCAGTTCGAAGGAATAATACTTCTCCAACCTAAAGTTCAACTGAGGTAGCTCTTAATCAAACAGAAACTGTAAACATTCCTGATAGTAGCTGGGCCAAGTATGTTTCTCATATTAAAAAGGTGAAAAAGTCATATATGGATATAGAATAAATTCCCAAAGAAAACATTATAATCAATTTGGATGACGACAGCGAAAGTGAGTAATTTTGTTTATAAATATTTTTAACATATGCAACAACAGCAACTTCACAAGTGTGTGTATATTAAATTTGATTCTAAACAACTTAAATATTATAAACTTTCTGACCTATAATCGCATTCATTATCGTGATGTTTATAAATGTTTTTGTGTTCTATATCATATATACATAAACCATTCTCAATTACATTAAAAAGATTTTTCTTAATAATTATATTAACCCAATATCATTATATCTACCTATAAAACAATATTTAATCGCTACAACTCTGCGTATAATCGACCGCCTGCTGATAACTCAAGTGTTTGGTGATTTATGACCTTCTTAGATTTCTGATCGCACTATACAATTACTTATCTGATCTGTTCACATAGGGTTAGTTGTTGTCTTACAAGTTACTAGTGCAAGTCACTAACCCATTTACTATACCAATGTAAACGGGTCGGTAACATGCCGGTACAGCCTCTTAAGTATACAAACACAACGGAGCTGCGATACTAGATATTCGCCGCGAAGATAGAAGTATTTTATCAGAGCTTGGAGAATATAATAATGTATTCAAATGGATGCGAGCACAGTGGAGCTGAGAGTAAAGCAATGGGGCTACGGAATAGATGATACCATTCTTCTGTGAGCTGCAAAGTGGATAAGGGGTAAAAATGAGTTTAGAAAAATTGATTTTTGAAATTTTTAAAAGAGAGTATCTATGGAATCAAGCGCATCTCGATAACCATAACATATAATACTTTCAAGAGAACATTGTTGTAAAAAAATTTCTTTACAGTTTTTAATAATACTACAAGTTCGATATATGAACACCTTAATGAAACGCTTGTAAAGTTTCATCAACAGAGTTCTTATCGAACGTGTATCATTCAATGTTTTATCTACGATAGTTCAAATAGATTTTATTTGCATAGATTCGATTCATTTAAAATATCACACACGTTTTAATAAATTAAAATTCAAATGATTAAGTGCCCATATTAGTCGATGTTATAGAAACATAGTTTGTTGATTGTTGCAGTTTTGATTTTGACAACACAATTTTGTGCTTTACATTCAATTTAGTAGAAAAGTATTAATATGAGTGATTCTGATAGTGTTCCTTCGGATATAGAAAGCATTGCGCAAGACATCGTCAATTCCCTACTTCCCGAAAAATTAAGACAGACGTACGAGCAAACCTATGAAAAACTTGAAGATTGGTATAAAGGGAAAGGTATCAAGAATAGCAGGAATGAAATGGTTCACATAACATATTTCCAACATCTTTCAAAATATAGCAAGTCTTCGTTTCTTTGGGTATATTATTCTATGCTACATTCAATAATATCAATGAATAAAAATATAGATATTAGTGTTTTAAATGAAACTGTTTCTAGCTAATTCCACAATATAATAAAAATTGTTGAAAATTCTAAAAAATTGAAAATTGTTTCGAAAAAATTGTCAATTTTTTAGAATTTTCAACAATTTTTATTATATTGTGGAATTAGCTAGAAACAGTGAGTTTCATTTAAAACACTAATATGAGTAAATTCCACGAAGTAAGGGTCGAGACAGTTAATTTCATATAGATATTAGTAAGTACGTCCATTTAATTGCATTTCTAAAAAGAAAATCAGAAAGAATCTAAAATTTTAACAAAAGAAGATATAGCCAAATTTTTTCTGGAAGCTGGCGATAGAACTTATTTTATGATGAAAGTTGCATTGATAGTGGGACTTGCGGAAGGTTGCAGGCGATATGAGTTGACAAATCTGCACTTACAAGGTGTTAAAGATAAAGGACAATGGATTCACATTATTATTTCATTTACGAAAACAAAGATGCCAAGTAAAAGAGAATGTTGAAGGAATTAATGTGGTGGAAATGGTTCGAAGATTTATAGCGATGCGGCCAAGCAACACAACGGGTATAGAAATAGAAAATGCACTGACCAGCCAGTTGGCATTAATACTTTTGGTAAAATGCCATGTAATATAGCATCGTTTCTGAGTCTTCCAAATCCTCATTAATATACTGGACACTATTTCCGTAGATCATCTGCGTCGTTGCTTGCAGATTCAGGAGCAGATTTATTAACTGTTAAGAGGTATGGGTGTAAGGGGTGATGGATGCTTAAGAGATACCGACCCAAATGCCAACCTCACCTGCACGTGGTACATCCTGCTAGATAACAAACGAGGATCTGGCGACCGAGTCGAGGCAGTATAACCTCAAAACCCCTGTTGACCAACAGCTTCGGGTGGAGAAGGGAAGGGAACTCTTTTGTCCTGAAGTTGGAAAACTGGCTCCAAAGGCGGATGAACAGTAGAATACTGTCAATGGCATAAGGATGAGGAAGAACTCTGGACACCCACCTCATTAAGGGTCCGAAATGGATATGTTCTAGTAAAATGCTTGCAGCTAAATCAGCATCCGGAGTAAGTCCCTCAGTCGGATCCCTGGGAGGGACAGTTACAAGTAGAGACTTTAAATACCAAAGAGGAAATAAGAATAGCAACCTGGAATGTAAAAACAATGAGCCAGCAAAGTAAAATTCACAATACAGTCAAGGAAATGAAGAGAATGAGGATAGATATCTTTGGAATAAGTGAAACGAGATTGCCAGATACTGGAGATATGTACATCGAGGATTATAGAGTTCTCTTTCCAGGTAATGCGAACGGGAGACATGAACACGGTGTGGGTGTTTTGTGAAAAAGAAAAAAGCGGAGTGTGTGAAAGCCTTTACACCCGTATCTGAAATAATAGTACTCATTCAAATGAAAGCGAGTCCGGTTGACATAAACATTATACAAATATATGTTCCTACGCTGGATAGAGAAGACGTGGAAGTACAAAAGATGTACACAACAGTCAATAGCATACTAAAATAACTGAGGAACTGATATCACAATTGTAATGGGCGATTTTAACTTAAAATTGGGAGAAGGTCGTACGTCAGACGTTATAGGATCATATGGATTAGGTGAAAGAAACAAAAGAGGAGACACACTTGAGTTTTTGCAGCAACGAATGAGCTCATAGTAATGAACACTTGGTTTAAACTACCACCAAGAAGATTATACACGTGGAAATCGCCTATGGATGAACTCAGAAGAATAGACCAAATCGACTTTATGTTACTCAATAAGAGGTTTAGAAATATCTGTCTATCTCTCAAAATATGTCCAGGAGCTGACATTGGATCAGATCACTGTCCCATAGTTGGTGTGTTTAAGGTGAAATGAAGAAGGTCAACACTAGGAAAACTCCAAGTTATGACCTTCAGATACTTAAAAATCCCGGCAATAGAGAAAGCACCAGCGACAATGCTCAACGCCAACATTCAACCAAATGAAAATAACAACGTTGATATAGAACTCACCCAATTATAACAAGCAGTAGAAACAGAAAAGAAGAAATATTGAAAGCAGACGGGGAAGAAAATAAAACTCTTGGATGATAAATAAAGGAAACCTAGTGGAATGTAATCGAATACAATGCATTATAAGACAGGAAATAAGGAAACAGAAGGAACTACTGGAAAAATATGAAATCGAACACCATCAAAACAGGCACGATGACTTCAATATTCACAAGAAAGTAACGGGGAAATGCCACAAAAACAACTGTAAAGCTTTGGTTAACGGAACAGGAGAAATCATCGTTGACGCTGAGAAGAATAAGGAGGCCTGGAAAACATATCTGGACAATCTATTCCATGATGTACGCAAACAACAAGAGCCAATTGTAGGAGAAGGGCCGGAAATTCTGGTTGACGAGGTAAGAGCTGCCATTTCGAAATTGAAGCTACGGCTGATCTTGATCAAATACATTCCAAAAATTACTGGACGTGGATAGAACCAAATGGCTGATTAGAATATTTAACAACATCTACTTAACAGGAAAAAGTCCAGCGGATTGGTTGAGGTCCGAATTTGTCACACTTCTCAAAAAATCAAATGCGAAAAATGTGGTGATTTTAGAACAATAAGTTTGATGAGTCATCTCTTAAATCTTTTTGTCAACATAATACACAAAAGAGTATATAGAGACTTTGTGAAGAACAGATTACACCGAATCAGTTTGGGTTTGTGAACGCCGTCGGTACAAGGTCCTATTTGGTGTTCAGGTGTTGTTAAAGAGATGCAGAGATGTCAGGTGTGATGTATTTGCGGGCTTAATCGATTATCATAAATCGTTTGACCGAGTCCAACATGCTAAAATGGTCGACATACTGAAAAAAATAGGAATGCGTCAAAAATATTTATCATAATTATAAACTAAACAGTTTTGAGAATTGACGACAGTCACACAGAACAAATATTGCGAGGAGTGAGGCAGGGCTGTATTTTCTTCCTTATCTTATTTAACGTATACTCAGATAACATCTTTCGAGAAGCACTCGACAACGTTGAAGAAGGAATCATCATAAACGGTACTAAACTTAATAACATGAGATATGCAGATGATACCAACATGCATGCAGATATTCTTTAAGGATTACAAAAGTTGATTGATAGGGTGACCAAGAGTATCTCACAGTGTGGGCTGGAAATGAACATAAACAAAACCAAATTCTTTGTAGTAAGTAAAAGAAAAGTCACGGAAGACAAGTTATACATCAATCACAGTAGAATACAAAGAGTAAAGCAGTACACGTACTTGGAAACAATCATTAACGAGAACTCTGACAACTCACAAGAAATACGATACCGTATAGAGAAGTCCCGTTCAGTGTTTATTAAAATGAGCCCACTTTTTAAGAGCCACAATCTATCCTTAGACATGAAGATCAGACTCTTGCGTTGCTACGTCTTCTCGGTCCTCTCTCTATGCCGTACAAACCTGGACAATTACTAAAGAAACTACCAGGAGACTTGAAGCATTCGAACTCTGGCTGTACAGGAGAATACTGAATATATTTTTGATAGAAAAAATTACCAACACAGAAGTAATGCGACGAATGAATAAGGAACCAGAACTGCTAGATACCGTAAAATGCCGGAAACAATATTTTGGCCACATAATGAGGAACCCAAATATATACGGGATATTACAACGAATCCTCCCAGGCAAAATTAACAGGAAGAGAGCACCGGGCCGAAGAAGAATATCGTGGTTGGCAAAATTTAGAACTAAGTAAGAATAGCCATGGTGATAGCCAACATCCGTAACGGATAGACACTTGGAGAAGAAGAAGAGGTATGGTGGCTGACGCTCTTAAAACAGTTGAATAAGGCTATATAGAAGATTGATTCAAAGGAAATTAGAAGAAAGTGTCCTCTAACATTTTGGGTGGGGTTTCAGCCCATTTAATTACGGCTGGACTGCATTTAACACTTTGTACAGACTTTATAATTAATGTTTACAATAAATAAATGTTAGTAAAGATTTTGTAATGAATAATAATAAGTAAAATAGTAACAAACTTTCTTTTTGCCCTTTTTTATTTTAACATTTGCGTGTTATTATGAGTTCATAATGGAACTGAGTCCTATTATGGAAGCCATAATGACATCCATATGAGGATGATAAATATGTCATAATGACACTGACGTACGTAGATTTAAAGTAGTACATTTTTTATAAACAATTTATAAAAAATTCTCTCTCATAATGATGAAATACTTCTGGACATCTCAGCGAGTATTTAGTATCACAGTTTCGTTGTGCATATTCTCTAAGAATCTTTTTCGCTTACGATTTTTTTACCATGTATTTTCTCGCCTTTTCAATTCCTTCATCATATACTTATATTTTCATTTTCAGTCGACACTCTACACCAGATAGATGTGCCGTATACCCTTTGGATTGGAAATCCTGTTAATTTTTCTACAACTATAACTGTGAGGACAGAAAAAAATTCCAACTTTTACAAAGTTATGGAACTGGCTGCTAATTTAAATCCACTTTATCAGTTCGAAGCTATAGAATCAGAGCCTTACGGCCATTATATTACAAAAATAGCGGGCGTTAGAGAAAATAAAGATTTAAATACTTATTGGTTTATATATAATATGACGTGTAAACCGGATACTTCAAATCCGCCAGGAGTCAAGCAACTTTCACCTGTTGGTAAGTTGAACAATGCAAAAGAAACTTTAATATCACCATTACGAGTCTGACTATTTAAAGTTGCATATAACGAATCAATAAAACAATTAATTTCCACTTGATACTGAAACTTTTAAGGTGCGTTTTCTATGGGACGGCTACCGTACAGCGTCTGACGCCTAGTACTGCTTATGTGACTGTTGATCAGTTTCTTTTCGAGCGTCAAACGCTGGTGCCTGCAGACGCCGCGGCCCTACACTGCTCGAGGCAGTGAAACGTCAGCCGCCGGTTGTGAAAATCGTGCCTGTATGATGTCGAAAGATTTATTTACAGTAGAGGAAGATGAAAAATTGATGGAATGGGGATTTACCACTGTCAACCTATAAGGATCAGATAATAAAAGCCAATTTCTCTTCAGGAGAGATAGGATATGGGTATCTATTCGATGACTGCTTGATTAAATCTTCTTTTATCAACTCCAGTATATAACTGATCTGAGCACAATTTAATCTGAAAAAATGCTTACATTTCACTTCATCTCTCAATAAATGCCTATTTATTAAAGTTTGAAAAAAGCCCTCGTCCGTTCTGGTTTTAAATAATGGATGAACTTGTTAATTTTCTGTACACATGCTTGTTAGTAAAATTTCTGTGTCCTCAATTTCTTCTAATAGCAAATCAAATAATTTTTTTTGTTTTCCCACATTTTTATCTTATAAAATGGTACTTTTTTGACAGCAGATCTCTCGCTTCATAGGAAATTGGTATACTGGCGTCTGCCGTTTGCGTCAGACAATGTGCGGCAGCCGCGGTCGTCAACCGGTCCATAGGAAACGCGCCTTTAATAGATTATTAATAAGTAATTCTATTGATAGTAGATATTTATTGTATAAAAGTATTTTAGATTGCATTTTCTTCAAGCAAGAATGCTTAAACGGAAGAGATTGCTTGAAGAGTATAAAATGTATTTAAAACTCGCATGCAATACAACGTTTTATCCACAGTCACACTCATTTAGAATCAGAATCGCCGAAATTTAAACTGATGTCAAAAAATGATTTGATATTTCAATCGGACAGCGGCAGTAACTTCAAAAATAATTGAAATTTTGCAGGTGGGAGATGTTGAATCGGTTACTATATATAAGGGCGGCAAAATTAACTTATTCCTTATCTTCTGACCTAGCCATTATCCAGCCAACACCCAACCCAGGTTGGCAAGTTGCATATTGAGTATTTTATGTGCCACCTTCCAACCTACTTCAGGTTGGATAATTGGAATATTTAAGTATATTATCTGAATTATTTTTGTTCTGAAGAAAGAAGCAGAAGAGCCGTGAATAGAGACTATGGGAGGGCGTTATTGAACGCACCTTCGATGTCTAAAAAGGCACCGGCACCCAGCGCAATTAATTGTTTTTAAGATAATGGTCGATTTCGCTTACAATGTTGATTAGAGCAAGGTGTGTTGACTTGCCTGCTTGGTAAATATATTGGTTGGGATTTAACGGTAGGTTCCGTGGGGATCTCTCCCTAATGTGCTAAGATCCTCTCTAAGGTTTTTAGGAGGAATCATGCTAGGCAGATGGGACGGAAGGAATTAGGTAGAAAGGTAATCACTCTACCTGCCTTCTGAATGAAGATAATCTTCGCCATCGTTAAAGCAAGGTGTTGAGGAGGAGGGTTCTAGCGTTTATCTGGCTCCCCCATAAACAAATAGCTGTAGTCTCTCGGAGAATGTGGTGCAAAGAAAATCATCCATGGAGCATATTGGTGCTTTAGTAGTGCATTACGACCATATATGTTTTTGTTGATAATATATATTGGGTGGGGGGGGGCAACTTAACTGAGCAAACTGATCTTCTTTGATAAATGGATCAACAAGACACCCACTGGGTGTGATTACAATACCCAGGGGAATGTATAGTCACGTATGTACATTTCTAGCATATTTCTACAATGTAAATATAATTTTGCAGCATCTTCATTATAGTCAAAATATTCTAAAGACTACATTAAAAGTGAACAGAAATATAGATATCTCAAATTACGGCAAGTTGATCCCTTTTGTTTTAAAGCTAATCAAATGTCACAGTCATAGACCTAAGAACATAATTAAGAAAATTGATTGAGTTATTTTCTTCAACTTCTAATATAAATTTAATTTTTGGGTTCAAATTATAATATCAAAGAAAAATACATCTAATTGTCGTTCACTACCTACAAAAAAAAACTAATATGTTATCTACATAGGTATCTATACCAAAATAAAATATTTTTCTTTCTAAACTGTACATAAAAATGTTTGCGATTGTATGCGACACCACAGGTGGAAGAGGATAAGCAACCACTGTTGGAATAGGTGCTCCACCGATATATCGTTTGCCATCGCTGAGCTGATTCAGGGTACAGGAATTTTTGGTTACGGATTATTATCATTTTTTTAACGTAATAGAAATAGAAATTATGATTGATTCCTTTCCAAGTTCGATTTTCGATAGATGTTGTTTATTAGATACTTTAGTATAGTTTTGGGAAAATATAGATTGTTAAAGACAAGATACGAATTTATTTCTAATATTTAATACCATAATGGGTCTATGGTCACAGTGGATGGAAGTACATAGTCTAATGTCGCAGAAAGCTACGTTGAGAATTCTTTATCAAATAAATTGAAAACAGCGGCAATGGTTCATAAAGAGATTGACAAACAAATTCCAATGAACCGACAAACTATCTTGTGAAAGTTCAATTCCAGCCACAGTTCAAGTTAATTTGTCTTCGAGAATAAAACAAAATAATAACAATGTTTTGTATATTAACGCGAATTTGATGTAACTCTTAACAAATAAGTGAGTGTTTTATGGTATGTATCACTACTTATAAAACACTAAAGTTTTATATTCGATCTTATATTACACTGCTCAAAATAATCAGTGGAACACATATGTATTGTGAGCAGTGTATAGTGATTGTGGATAACGGAATAATTAAATCATGCAAAAATTATACAATGGACATAATGGCTATTAAAAAGTCAGGTTTTAATGTCTTGGTGAATAATAGCCTCATTACATTCTCATTGAATAATATAGTACCTATTATTTTAGGTGTGGACACACTGATTGTGAAGAAACATAGCCATTATCTATTTTGGTATACCAAGTGGGAGAACTCAAATATTAACGACCCTATTTAATTATGCATTATGTACCTATTTATATACAGGTTCCAATTTGTAATTTTTTTTTGAATAAACGTTATCATTCATACTTTCTATTATGTATGATTAGTACATTTTTATACAGGGAGATCGTATGCTAAACCATTTTGGGGCATTGTCAGATTGAATGAATGGAAGATAATGATATTTCTGATATTGAAGATTGTCCAAAGTGAAAGCAAACAAAGTCTAGTTTTATCCTACATATCCTTTTTATACATTCCTAAATATTTGAAATCATTCATTGACCATGAATATCTCCATTTTCAAATTTCTAGCAGCACCGCCTTGAAATTTAAATTTAACATTTGCATTGGTTTTTAACAGAATACATAATATGAAATAAAGTGGGGGAAGGGGGAAATTCAAATGTTTTCCAAACAAACTATTATTACTTTTTGACATGATCGACTTTAATGAACCTGGCACAAACAAGTTACAAACTCTATACAAGAATTTTGGAAAAAATACTGAGACACTGCGGAGAACTAAAACTAGAACAGGCAGCTTTTAGACTGGAAAGACAAATTAGTGAGAATATACATTGGAAGGAATTTAATATAAAGAACAAAAGAGAAAGGGGAAGAAGTGTTCCTGATATTTATTGATTCGAAATCAGCCATTTGACATGGTAATCAGAAAAGAAATATGGACCGGAAATGAAAATACATAGAGGTCTAATATATGCTATAAGAAGCACAAATAAGGTACTGTTCGGAATGAAAATCCTACCTGACCAATTTAAATAATTATGCATAGGGTGAAAGCACCAATGAAGAAACAGTTAAGGGATTTTTTATTTTCACTGTATCTTTTTGTGGCATTTTAATAAAAATATATTTTTTCTTTTTCTTAGATTACATAGCTTTATTTATTTAGTTTTAATATAACTAGTTGTAAAACAAATAGGATACCAGATTATTTTCCAAACAAGTTTTATATTCAAAAAAACAACAAAAAGCCTAGTAAAGGAACAGGAAATCTAGTAAAGGAATTTTAAGATTCCAATAAAGAAACACATACTTTTCTGAAGTATTTAAGGCATTCTATTGTACAAATAGGTATTGACTAAATCAATATAAACAATTTTTGTCCTGAAAAGACAAAATATAAAACTGAAAATGTAAAATAAAACATATTCTTATTAGTTATAAAAAATGGTATGTTAAAAACTTTTTTATTAAAAAATGTTCCTATGGAAGCTCTGGCACTTTAAAAAAAAGCTTTCTAGAATTGACTGGTATAGGTTGTTCTTTCCTATTCACGATATCTTTTTCAAGGTACCATATATGATCAGGTTTTATCGGCCATTTTCATAGTCTGTTGAGTCGCCTTTCCATAAAACTCATTACGGTTATCATACTTTTTAATTAAGCCGGGATATTATTTTTTTTTTCGTAACCTACAATGCCATAATCACCAACGTTATACTTTCTTTGCAAGCTTGATAGAGGTAATTAATCGTCTTCCAAATCTTTTTTATTTCTTTTAGCTTTAACTGCATTATTTCTCTTTGTTTTATTACTCGTTTTGGACTGGTTTATTTTATTAAAATTATTATTGTTGTTGTTGTTGTTGTCTTTCATTGATACTTTTTTCTTTTTATTTGTTTCATTAGTCTTTTTCAATTTTTCTTTTTTAAGTTTGTTTAAAGTCCTTTGTAGTTTTCGATTTTACACTTCCTGGGCCTTCTGTTTTTTAGTCTCATCTTTTTGTTTACAATATTCTTTGAACTTTTTGCTTGATATTGCATAAGGCATATTGCGTTGGTTGCTGTTTTATTGTCGTAATAGTTCATTGTCAAGTGTTTGTCCCATAAAGAAGAATTTATGCAAATATAAGATAAGATATTAATTTTCGGTTTCTTTATTTCTATGTCATCGTTCGAGTTTTCTTCTGTTCTACTATCTAATTTGTTATCAACTTGTCTGTATATTGATTCATCAGTATTTTGCGTTACAACGGAATTGCTATCTTCAGCATTTTCTTCAGTCTGTACAAGTTTATCGCTATTATCTAATATCACATTATGACTTATCTCCTATATTTCTTTGGTTCTGATTTGACTTACATCATCTGTTCTGAAGGTTTCTTGCGTATGTCTGCCTTCGTTGTGCTCCATTAACCTTCCATCTTGGATTTGAATTATAATATTTTGGTTTAATATTGGTTCAACAGTTTCATTGATGTTAATATCATTATTATCAGAGCGGTCATCTGAGTAGTTTCTGTCGAAAGCGCTATGTTCTAAATGCTCCAAATCGGTTTTTTCATCATTGTTATTGTCGTTCAGTTCACTCATATTTTTTCTGTCAAAATATCTAAATAGTTTGTCGTTCCCACAGTTTCAGTACTTTCTGTTGTCGCTATAATTGTCGTATCGTCACTTGCCCAAAATGAACAACCAGATCTGTCCTCTAACAACAGTCCTTCATTGGAAATAGTAATATCGTCGAATTCCACTGGCATTAAATCTATATCATCTTCTGTAGAAACTGAGTTATTGAAACTTCCGCTGACATCTGTTTTTTCCTGGACATGATCGTTACAAAAATTCCAAAACTTATATAGACTATCCTCATACAACTGATTTGAAGATTTGAAACTTCTGAAGTTATTCTTTTGCTCGTCTGTTAGGTATATGTTAACAACTTTTAGAGCTGCTTGAATATCGTCGCGATCTATGACTTTGCATGTTTGTTTATAAAGTTCTTCTTGTCTAAAAGAAATGCATTTTTCGTATTCCACAGCATTTGGATCAAACGGAAATAGACCACAACGTTTAAATGCATTTTTAATGGTTTTTAGAGATAACTGATTATGTGCTG
Organism: Galeruca laticollis; assembly: GCA_963921935.1. Lineage (NCBI taxonomy): Eukaryota > Metazoa > Arthropoda > Insecta > Coleoptera > Chrysomelidae > Galeruca > Galeruca laticollis. The sequence continues at coordinate 70,412,937 of OY998177.1, forward strand.
CTTTAAAAAGTGGAGCAAAGTTCTTTTTTGTGATGTATTGTCCGGTATCTTGCCTATATTTTCTGACAACTTTTCTCCACTCAGTTTTGACTGGTTTAAATATTGCCACATCACATGGTTATAGGATATGGGTGGCGTTCGGATATAAGCAGGAAAAATAATTTGTTTCTCGGAGCAAAAATTACATAGGGCCAAGTTTAGATGGGACTTATGACTTTCAATTAATAAAATTATTGGAAAGGCAACATTTTTCTATAAAAGCCATGGATAAAAGCAATTTGTAATGTACTCAAAAAGACATCGGACGTCATCCAGCCAGAGTCGGAGCGCCCACAAAAATAGTCGTTCGGGAAAGAGTCTGCAATATCTGTAGGAATTCTTTTATATGGCAGCACTATCAGTGGTGGAACTGCTTGACCTCCCGCTGAATAACTACATGAAACTGTAATTGATTGCTTTTCAGGTCCCGAGGATATTTCATAAAAGTTACTGTAAGATTTAGGACCTAACAGTTTGCCGGATTTTGGACAAAGTTTAACCCCCATTTCATCAGCATTATAGATCCTGGTAGGTTCCAGTAAAACGTCTTCACAGTTTTCATTGACACAAAATTGCTGAAGTTCAGAAAACCAATTTCTTAAGGCTTTCTCTGTCACAGATGCCCTAGCCTGTGAAATTATTTCGGCATTTTTTCGAACGATATTGGGGTGCCGTTGCATAAAAAGTCGAAACCATTTTTTACCCGGTCTGCTTCCATTAAATGGGGTTTCGGCATTAGAATCCACCAATATCTTTTGCACAGAGTCAAAAACACATTCTGGATGAATGGGAAATCTAACCTTAGCTTTTGATATTATCCAGCCTGCAATTTTCTTTTCAATGTCGGCGCTGAGCACAGTTGGTGAGCCCATTTTTCAGGCAAGAGGGGTAAGCCCTCTAACTTTTTTGCTTAGAGTACCTTATGGTATCCCAAACTCTTTCGCTGCATCGGTAAGCTTGTGTGTTTTAAGATTTACTGCCTGAACTGCTTTAACTAGGTTTTCTTAGCTGTACTTGAAGCGACTGGAATCTTTTCCAGGCATACTTAGGTTGCTGTTTTTTCTTTTGTAAATATCTCTGAAATAAGGGAAAGTGGTTTCCATTGAAATACTCCACACGGCGCTAGAAAATGCTCAAAACAGAATGTTCTGGTTTAGGGTAGAACTGAAAAACTGATTATTTTTTGCATCTCCCTAAGAAGAATTAAGTAGACAATACTAAAGGGAACTGTTGTTTTATTTTTTTTTCAATTTCTGTCTATAGAGGATCAAAAATCACAGAGATTGGGTATTGTTCAGACCAATTTAAATGGCGAATAATTTTAAATTCAAAAAATTGACACAGTGTTCCCTTCTAAAATGTTATATCTAACCAACTACATAAAAAAATTACCAAACAAAATCGTAATTTTTGTGATCTACTCTAAGCCCCCCAGTACCTGCAAGCATAAAAATTATTGGATTATATTATAATTTCTAAGACGACCGCCGACGACGTGCTGATGGCAAGTTCCTTCCAAAAATGCATTATTCACTCAATTCTTCTTAGGGTGATGCAAAAAAAATCAACTGTTTTTCAGTTCTACCTAACTAGATCACACTGTTTTGGTAATTTTCGAGCACCGTATGGGGCCTCTTAAATATACCCAGTAAAGAAACCTTTAGTTTACCCAATAGAGAAACAATTAAAATGACGTTTCTTCACTCGACTCACCAAAAATTACAAGTACAGCGACAAAATATATAGTCTTTGGACATAAATGTAACTCTATGTAACAAATAAAATACGATTTTACTATTTTTCTTGAAATCTAGTAAAGAAACACTTTGTTTGTTCACTGGATTTTGAGTTTATTCAGATCCATTCACGAAACACTTTCAAAACAAGTACTTATTTTCAGGATTTTGACTATATAACCTCTAAAACAACAAACTATAAACAAACTTAATGAGCTTAAGCCTTCTTGATCAGTTTATGTTAGCTTATATCAGAAATACGAATATTTAAAGTAGGCTCTGCCTCCGCTTACCTTAGTTTTTGCGCATCCAAAATGGTGTCGCGAAAATAGCACCTTCTTCTACAACACTAAAACGTTTTACAGGCGACTAATGTAACAAGAAACTTAAGAACCAAATACCACTAAAAGTAGGAATGCCAACTTACATGGCATCAAACTCGCGGGAAATTTAAGAAGTACCCATTTCTTAATATATTCAAAAATATAGGTTTTTGTTTCTTTACTGGTTCAGTTTTTTCACTGGTGCGCTCACCCTACATCAATAGCTTGCCTACTAATTATGCAACCTCCCACTCATATATCATCCTCTTGGCAACTCTGTAACATCTTAATAAACAATCTGTCAACAACTCATAAAACTCTTTCTAGAACGTTAAGACCCACCCTCTTGCATCTCTCATAGTATTCAGTCATAAATACATATCAAACCTCAAACTCATCCCATTCCATCGGAAATCATCGGACAAGCATGTACTCGCTTACAATAAACAGGGCAGCGCCCAAGTTTTAACAATAGCAAAACGTCTCAAATATGTCAATTATCAAATATATATCAACAAAATCCACAGTAAAGTTCTTAATTGGCGTGTGGTAAACGAAGAAACGAATTGTACAAGGAAATGAGTTATAAGTGAGAAAATGTTTTAATTGCATCACCTACAACGTAAAAACTCTATCAGAACGAGGTGACATGAAGTAGCACATATCTCTACGAAAACTAGGAATCAATTAGATAAAACACCTACGTTCTTGTAATAGATAGTAAGGGCGAGAATACGAATTGCAGGGAAACATAACATTATTTAATAGTTACTGTAAATATATTTATTTAGTTTTTTTTATAATCATATATAATACAACGCGTGGAATTATGACTATCGATAATCGCTTGAGCTGAGGCACGAAAAATCTCACAGATGAACCCTATTGGTTTTCAGCTCACCAGAGCCAGTACAACGGGTCTTATGGTACTTGAAGAACCACATCAATTATGTAATTTTTTCTACCTCACTTAAAAGAGAATTAAATTATCTACAATTTTGGTAAAACAATAATGTTTGTAATCATGTTCAAATATATATAAATTAGAAATAGTTGTGGTACAACTCTTACACCGTTAACTGAACACTTCATATATTTTAGAACTCATACATAGCCTATCATTACCTAATTATAACGTTGAAATGTTCGTTGTGGATCCAAAGTGCGAATTGCTGGCCCGCTTCAGGCAAATTCCAAAATTCTTAGTTAATTCGAACTTTGTCTGCGCTTTCTTACGGCCATCCTAGGTTTACTAAACGAGTGGCAGGTAAACTCCGAAATAATCTGCTATAGTTTATTTACGATAAAAAGACGAAGACGTTGCAAAACAAAATATTGTGATGTTGCCAAGCAGTAGTTTTTTTCTTTACTTTACGAAAACTAGAAAAGTCAATCTGATGTTAGATTGACAGTTCTTCTTTTTCATTGTTCCGTGCCTCGTAGGGCGTAAGTCAAAAATATTTATTTAAAAATAAAAGGCTTGTATGATAGGCTTGATTAATTTAATATAAATATTTATTCATGAAAAACTATGGATAAGATACAAGAAACAGTAACCAATCATTCTATATTCGAATTAACATTTAATTATTTTACATAGAAGAGGGTTAAATGACGAACTGTAGGTCCTTATACCTTATTCTATGCTATATAGAACCATCTTCAAGAGCACTGCAAGGGTTTACGATAAAAGGAATCAATACAAGCTGTAATCATCTTCATGCAAATTTAAATATTGTTTCTTTATACAATATCTATTATGAAATTGACTGTCTCGACCCTTACTTCGTGGAATATGCTCATACAGTGAGCACTTACGAGCATACAGATTAAAACAACCAGATAAATCCCACTACGCAAAACATCTACTTGACACCAATCATTCATTGACACCTAACACAGAACTAGAAGTACTGCATATTTGTGACAAGAAACAAGAACTGGAAACCCACAATATGAAGTTGTCAATGAACAGTTAAATCTAGGGAATTCTCCACTAATAAACTGTCTTCTTAAGTGATAATTGCAAAGATCAGCAGATATAGTTTTCCTGGTTTTCTATATCATTGCACAGTTATACTGATCTTAATTGGAAAAATGATATCCAGGATATTACCATAGGGCTAATAATATCTAAGCTTCAATATTTGTAATATCACATCTTCTTCTTTTTTCTATAAACATATATTAAGCCAATCACAAGTTAGGTTACTTCTTGGTCTAGCCAAAAATAACTACTAAACATCAGGTAGGCATAAAATGAAATGTAACTTCTGTCATTCTGACGATGATGTTGATTTATCGAAACAATTGTCAATTTTTTAGAATTTTCAATAACTTATTATATTGTGGAATTAACTAGAGACCTTGAGTTTCATTTAAAAACACTAATATCTATTATATTTATTATAATAAAAATAGAATGGAAAAGAAAAATATAGATACACAAAATAAAATTTTGTTACAAGATATAAAAATAAAAAAACTCCCATTTTATCAGTATTATTTATGTAGAGATACTGGTGGTCGTTGTTTTAATTTGTGTATTATCAAATAACTGTACCTAATTAATCAGAAGATGAATCGGTGCCAACACTTATTGGAACTTAAAACTACAAACAATCTTGGCACAAAACAAAGTTAAAGTTTCAGTACAAGCCCCGAAAAGCAACGAAATACTATTTTATATCACAATAGAATACAAAATAATAATTTTTAACAACAGAAAATACCAATTAATTTAGCACGCGGTCGAACAATATGAAGCCAGCTCTGTCGGAAATGTTGGCACTTCTACGCAAATACTTTTATTTCTGCTTGACCACTGAAAACGTATTTCCCCTACGTTTCCGCGAAGCACGTAGAAATCACGTACTGTGCATTTGTTTACGATGGTGATTCTTGATTTTGAATATATTGTAGACGTGATAGTAATGACACCTTCTAATATTGAAAATATACATATTTCAAGAGCACCTTGTACACCTATTAAAAGTCTGAACTCTTCCATCGACATTAAAAATTTTTATAATGCTAAACTTTTTTTTTCGTTTCAAGGGAAACATCTCCTTCAAGAAAAAGTCCCCCTCAACATTGTCCTCGCTGTTGCTCTGAATATTGTAATAATTTCAATCACACTACAGCACACCGAAGACTTTCAAGCGATCCGGATCTCCCAGAAAATAAAATTCACGCTTGTTATACTGATTGTCCGAAATGCAGAGAGTTCAGTAAATGTCGTTATCGTAATCAGAATTATATAGAGAGTTTCCATCGTCCAGACCATGCAGAAGAATTTAATAATCGTACTATTTGTGAATATCTTACTGATGCGCAATGCGGTTGCCCCATCCACGATAAAAGTAATTGCAAGAAGCACGAAAAATCCGGTAAAGGTGTGCAGCACTGCGTTTGTGGCAAATTGAATCCTTGCAATTGCAAAATTAGTCGGATTAGAGACGAATGTACCTCTATATGTGTCAGATGCAACCGGAAGGTAAGTTTTGAACAATGTTTTTAGATTATAGTCAAACCAGAAATTAGCGAGGGTTCACTACCTCTTCAATAACACTTGAAATGTTGAAACTAAAGGGATGCGTTCGTATTAATTTATGAGAGGGTTAAAAACTAACCAAAATAAATTATTTTCACAAACTAAAAACTTCCCTGCATTACCTTCTTTCCTCCGTAGGAGTAGCGAGACGGGACCAGAATGGAAGCTACGAGACGAGACCAGGGCTAGGACTCCGTGTCCTATAGAATTCTATAAATCGCCTAAATTCTATACCACTGGCACTCTGTACGCGCGTAAAATAGCTTTCTTATCACGAAAGCGATCGACTTCTGGCGAGGTGTACAGACGTCTCGTATTCTATTTTGGAAACAAATTAAACTGTTAACAGTGTCGATGTTCTGTTATTTTTTTGTTTATTTTTATTAGTGAAGTAGTAAATAATTATTAAAAATTATAAATATGCGTATTCGTACGGAAGATTGGCAATTATTGCTGGACTTATGTGACGAAAACTCAAATGTTTGGCCTCCATAAATCTATGCCTAATGGTATTTTTTCTTTCGGGAGTTACAGGAAATTGAATCCATTCGGCCGCATACGTACTAACTATTGCTTCAGTTACTTCTTCAATGGCTCTAGAAACACTTTGTTGTGCCATTGAGACATTATAGCATTGGCCAATTACCCCTTGGTAAGTTCCAGTAGCATAAAATGCAATTCGGCAAAAATTTTTGTTTTTGGTGCTATAGCTACTGGGTTATTTCCCTGGATTGAAAGAGGTATAATACCGTTAAGTATTAACTGTGCCATATCCTTGGTTAGGCGAAATAATTCCTTGAAGCGAGTATCTTCAATTGTAACAGTCGGCCTCAACAAGCATATTTCTTCTCTCGATGTTTTCCACTCTTATGTTGTCTAATCTTTCTTCCTCTTCAGCAACAACCAAATGTAAATTGTTAATAGCAAACATAATTATCTAAACGCTTTTACTTTGCAAAATAAAAGTTGTTTAAACTCGCCTTTAGTCGCAACTTAAGTAAGATCAATCAACAAAATCATAAAAATACAAATGACACACATAAGATATGAGATTGACGTTTATTAAATAAATAAACCAGAGTGGTCACATTCAAAACAACAAATTATCCTATCAATTCCGGAAATACCCGAAGAGAAGGCGATTACAACACAGAGTGTTATCAAATTCGATAATCGCTTTCTACAGTAGAATTCTATCATAGAAAGCGACAGCTAGAATACGATAGTGCACGGAGTCCTACTGCTGATGCGAGACTTATTATTTCATCGGCCAGACGGGACAAAACTGTATAAAAATCTTGTCTCGCGCCAACCACTAGAGATATGACAACACTATTTTCGTCAGAGCAGAGGTAGACTCTGTTTCACGAAAGTTGAAGCGACCTGAAGTTGCAATCGTGTGCGCCAACTTGTTGTCAAAAACACCGCCATATTTTAAAACATACAAAGATAAATGTTTAAAACAAAATTTTATTAATAAAAAACAAAATGGATAAAACGAAAAAATACTAGCCTAATTAAATAAGGATAGCCTACTAGCCTACATTTTTATAAAACAAAAACACTAATTCGTCGGCAGTGGCGGCGCAACACTTAATATGGGCAAGATACATTTCGCGAGGCCCTCTGATAGTGCAAAAGAAGGGAACATAAAATCACTTGAAATTAAACAATTTTTTATTCATTAACCTTTAAGTAGTCGCGTGCTTGGACTGACATAAGTAGTCGCGTGGCGCCATACGGCGCCAATGTGCAATAGAGGCATTTTTTTTGAGAGTCGCCTTTTTTTAGGAGTAAAATTAAATTTATATATCCTTATAATGGTACAAATCTTTTAATATGAAAAATAAAAAAGCATTACAAATAATAATATGCTTCAAAATATATAATACAAAAACTGAAAATGTTTTCTTGATCATTATAACAATCGGAACAAACATTTCTTTGGTGATCTTGACATACATGTTTATGGCAAACTATACAAGTAATCCTACTCGACTTATTTTTTGATCGTGGGCAAATATGGCATCTTTTTCTGGGGTTTGGACCAACAACAAGAGGGATTTGGACTTCTTCTTCTGCTTCTTCTTGAAAGTAACTATGCAACCGTTTTCTAATTTTTCGTGGAATGTGTGAATCATCCTTTCGTTGCATCTGATAGGGTTGCGCTAATTCGCGACCTAATTTTTTCAAAAAAATTCTTCTTTTCATTAGCTCGCCGTTGCGTGCGGAGTTATAGATCACAAGAGCATTTATGGCACACACATTGATAAGATGGAAAAAAATAGTCATGGGCCATCTTCTTGTTCTTCTTCCAACATTGTATGTGGCACATAGCTTGTCGTTGGTGTCCACTCCACCTTTCGTGCTATTATAAAATGTCAATTGATCTGCTTTGTGAGCATCTCGCGAATCTTTATCGATAACAGTATCTCTATGTAGAGTTGAAATCAGTATGACCGATTTTCTTTTTTTGGGGACATACGACATCATTGTAATGGTTTTCGTAAATCCAAATAGAGTGCTTTCTTCAATGCGTGTTTTATTAGGCTGGAATTCAAAAGGAATTTGTATTTTATTCTTTCTTAGTGTTCCAACTAATGTTAATTTATGATTCTCCAGTAAGTCATTAGCAAGTGGAATACTGGTAAACCAATTATCCATGGTTATATTTCTCCCAGTTTTACTTACAGGAGTAATTAACCGGATTACCACATCTGAGGCAGAATTGCTTACTTTGGAAGGTCCATCTGGTTGGCTTCCTAAGTAAACTTCCATCTTCAGGTTATAAAAAGTTCTGGCATCCACCAATGCAAATATCTTTATTCCATATTTATTAGGTTTGGAAGGAATATACTGACTAAAATTGCAATTTCCACGAAACGCTACCAATTGTTCATCAACTGTAAGATATTCACTTGGTGTATAAAGCTCGGCACACTTATTCACTAAATAATCGAACATATCACGAATGGGTGCTAACTTATCAGTTTGTAGTCTCACTGCTCTTGTTGCTTTGTCATCGAACCTAATACATCGCATTATGGAAAGGAATCTCTGCTTACTCATAGTGGTATAAAAAAAATCATTGCCCATATCATCAACATCAAATAAATCTTCAAAATTCAAATGAGATGATCTCATGACTCCACTGACTACCAAAATCGCTGAAAACGCTTTTATTTCACCTTCAGTTACTAAACGAGCATCTCTTTCACGTGTAAACTTATCTTTTACTTCAGCAGAAATAATATTATTAGTGTTTGTCACAAGAAGTTGCATCACGTAGTCATCAAAAAATAGATAAAAAGCCTCTGAAGGCGTGGAAATTGTTCTTGCAGGTCGTTTACAGCCGGGCAAATGTGTTATTATATTTTCGAGTTTTGGTTTTAGGCGGTGGCACTTTTCTCCACTTTGTATTTTTGTCTTTACCTATATAATAATCAGCATCTGTCGGTAGAGGTGTTGGAGAAGCAATCCTCGTATTCATCCTCTTGGCAAGAGTCTGTATCATGTTCACTATATTCCATAAAATCTTCTGCAACACTGTCATCACTTTCTGAATCTAGTTTCAATTCACTTTCAGAATCATTTATCAAACGTTCTAGTTCAGTTTGAGTTAGCGGGACATTATTTCGCCAACTGGGACCTGCTTCTGCACTAAAACTTTTACTGGTATCTTTACTTGAACTGGCCATTTTCAATAAAATAAAACACAGATAGAAATATTGAACCACTACGGTACCAATTGTAGGTATAACTAAATTTTCAACATTCGGTCGCACAGCCTAAATAATTCGATCTTCAACAATGGCTTCTTTTATTGCCTTTATTTACAAATAATCATAAAATAATATTATGAGGCGAACGTGACAAAAACTGATTACCTAGACAATAAAACACTCATTATCCGCCGACAAATTTATACCTACGTGACTAGTCGCATAGCGCCAAACGGAGCCTTTCAATACACGGCATTAGTTTATTGCTTCTATAATTGAAAACACTTGAAAATATAATTTCATATTTTAGTATCTTATTCTTTATAACCTATTTGAGGAATAATTGGGTGAGATAATTTTAAAAAAACTTTTTCAAAATAAATACTGGGTATCAAATTCGTGTTGGCGCCGTATGGCGCCGCGCGACTAGTTAAAGGTTAAGAAACAAATCTGAAATTTTACTTATACTTCTTTGGAACATTAAATAAAAATGAAAAAAAAAATTAAAGAAACAGAAATTTTCTACTTTTGGTTTTACTGAACTCATTAATGATTCTTCTTTCTTTTCCTGGCCCTACAACTCTGGGTGAGCCTTGGCCGCATCCACTATCGCCCTCCATCTTCCTCGATCTTGTGCTTCAATTTCCCACTGTTGGACTCCCATTCTAGACACATCTGCTGCGACGGCATCTTTCCATCTTTTCCTGGGTCGGCCTCTTGATCTTCTACCATCTGGTCTCTCAAGGAATACTGTTTTTAACAATCTGTGGTCCTCTGATCTCAATACATTCCCTGCCCATCTTATTCGATTAGCCTTTATGTGTCTGACTATGTTCTCACTGCCATACAGCGCTGATAACTCAGCGTTGTAGCTTCTTCTCCAGTGTCCTGTTGCCTCATCTTGTTGCGGTCCAAATATCATTCTAAGAATATTCCTTTCCAAGACAAGAAGCATATTTATTTCCCGTTGATTAAGGGTCCATATTTCGCTGCCATATGTAACCACCGGACAAATATAATTGACTTGTATATTGTTAATTTAGATTGTCTTCTTTGTTAACAGTTTAGATCTCAAGAGTGTTGTAAGAGAATATAGCGCCATATTTTCCGCCATTATTCTTGCTGAGACATCTATTTCTACTCGATTATCATCTGTAATTATCGCTTCTAGGTACTTAAACTCCTTAACCACTTCAAAGTTGTACTCATTATTGGAAATATTCTGTCTGATTGTAGGTCTTGGGTCCTGGTTACTACCATGTATTTCGTTTTTTCTTCATTTACTCGTAGACCCAGGTTACCTCCTTCCTCCTCGAGTTGGGAGAACACTTCTCTCATATCTCCCGTTGAATGAGCCACCGTATCTATATAATCAGCAAAAGCTAACAATCGTTTTGAACCCTGCTTATCAAAACCTTCAGTTAGTTCCGATATCATTTTACCAACCGCATATTCCAAAGCCAAACTGAATAGCAACGGTGAGAGGGGATCTCCTTGTCTGATTGATGATGTTACCCTAAATGGAGTTGATGTTCTGCTTCCTATCCTCGCCTGTGCATATGAGTTTACCACACACATTTGTGTTAGCTCCACCAATTTCCTTGGGATGCCCATAACTAGCATTGCCACCCATAACCTGCTACTTTTCATAGAGGCATATGCTTGCTGGAAATCAACAAAGATTTGGTGGACATCCCGGTTGAATTCTCAGTTCTTCTCTAATATTTGTATGATCGTGAATATTTGATCTATCGTTGACCTTCTAGCACGAAACCCGCATTGATAGTCGCCCATAACGTCATCCGCATAAGGGGTCAACCTTCTCAGTAGTATGGTTGCCAATACTTTGTATGTTATGTTGATAAGTGATATTCCTCTATAATTTCTGAATTCTTCTTTGTTTCCTTTCTTATGTATAGGTATTATGATACTTCCTCTCCAATCTTTAGGCATTTTCTGTTGTACCCATATATTCAAGATCATTTCATATATTTTTCGGCGTAAAACATTTCTAATGTTTTCCGTGCTTTATTCCCTTCTCTAATGTTATCCATTGGAACAAATAGGCCATATGTTCTTTACTAAAATATCACTCAATTGTTTTCAATCGCAACACCCTTCCTGTATAATTTGAGTTCGTGAATTTCTAAAAAGTCTGCATGGAAAACAGAAAACTTTTATTTTTAGAATTTGAATAAACCAACCAGCGACGATGCTGAATTTCACCATTATTTAGTTTTCTTGAGAAATGAAAATTGGAAAAGTGTCTATGATCATCATCTTGAGGATAATATTCATCGCTGTTATTTAACTGCTGTGTTGGACCGCTTTGAACTATATCATGACGCTGAGCATCCGTCATGGGAAACGTCCACAATCCCGAGTCGAAACTGGTAAATGCTTGTCTCACTACATCACTGGCATCTCTGTTAACAGGCGGAGAACTTATTTCAATATTTTGTTCTTGATTGTGACTTACATTACTCAAAGTGAACACAGAAATTTCAGCGTCAGATTTTGATTGGCAAGCTATTTCTGTTTCCGATTATCGTCGTTCGGTATCAATTAATAGTAGGTGCCATCTCGAGCAATTTCCGAGTTCTCGGATACAGATAAATGTTGTTGAGAAGTCGAAGCAGCCAATTCATTTGATTCTGTTCTACCAAATTCTTTTTTCTGAACTTAAAACCTGGTTTGATACAGCTCTTTCCACTTTTCTTTTTGCTGAACCTGATTTCCATTTTCTCCCTTTATCTCTATCTTTCTTAGTGCCTTAGCCTGACATGGTTGATAAATTATTAAGCATGCGCCAATATTGTATCCGTAACCTGCGAACAAACAAAACAATTAAAACAACAAACATAGTAACATTTGTAGGTAGGTACTTGTTTCCTTCCTTAGGCATAATTAACATATTAGAAGTGGACTAAATTGTTTGAATAAAAATTGTATGAATATACATTACCTACCAACTTTGATTTCACGTAATACGTATAATACATTATACGCACAATGAAAAAACTTCAAAAAAGTAGGCGGATTCTAGCGCAACGAATAGAAGATATAAAACAAATAATAAACGCAATCTTCAGTCACGTAATGTTTTCTAAAAAAAAACTATAAAAACATGAGTGTAGGTATAATGAATACTTCTTACATTCTTGACGAATAAACATAGGTACCATTATTTTTCTTCACGACACAAACCGAATTTCTACTTATTAAACAATTGTTATCGTTTTAAAAATATGTAACTGTTATTTTTTCTATCATTTATTTTAAAGGAGCATGAAGCGAGACTGTGTCTGCATGCGATAGGTACTTTGACTGGCTTTCTAATAAGGGGAAGTCTCGAGCTATCCCCCGTCCCTGACCGGGGATTCCCCGCGATAGCAGCTTAACGCCAGCTAATGTTGCCAGACTAAATATAAACGAATGATCAGAAACAAGAGAGATGAGATTTTTTAATTAATTGATTTTATAACATAGTAGTTATTTTATTCACATTCATTTCGTGCGCTAAAGAGTAAGTTGAGAATTTATTATAATTTATTTATTATAAGAAAAACGTTGTAGCGTGTACTTTGGGATTTTCCATACTTTTTAAAATTTATTTTCGGCTTTGAGGCGCGAGGCCCTTTGTACCACGAGGCCGTGGGCGGTGGCTCACTCCGCCCACGCCTTACGCCGCCTCTGTTCGTCGGCGTCTGTTAGAAAATCGGTTGATTATATTATCTACATTAATAATTATTTCTCTATGCATATGCATCGCATGATCTTTCCTGCTTCATATTTGATCGAAGCCAGGTTGTGAATCGTTTTAGTGTCGAGAATGATCACTCTGCTGAAGCAACGGTCACGGGAAATGCTATTTAAAGTAAATTATATGTTGCTCACCCAACATAACATTACACCCATCCATGCCTATGCAGTTGGACATATCAAGAGAATATTCTTCCATAGTTTTTATTACCGTCCCTGCTAAAACCTTGCATTATAAAATTGGTTCTATAGAAACTTCATCATCTGCGTATGTTTCCTAGTGACATTATAAAAAGCATAAAATGTCCTCGTGAACTTTATTATCGAAAACATACCGAACAAAAAAAGTCATTTGGCTAGTATTCCAAATGTCGGTAGTTTCATCCAAAATAATACTAAAAAATTTTGCATTGCTAATTTTTTTTGTTAAGATACCTGTAATTTTTTCACCATTTGTCAAAACTATATTGTTTCGTATAGTTTTACTGATATATGTCGATCTGGCAGTAGTAGTTAATAAATAGTTTTTTAAAATAGGATCTCCTTTTGCTCGGTATTCCAATATAGCTTTGAAATTTCAGCGATTGACCAAGGAATCTTCGGCGGTCTTTTTATTTGTTTAAGTTTCGTCACTTAAGCTAAAAATACTGAAACTATCATCGCGATAGGACCTAAAGCAATATTCTGACATCTGACGCCCCAATAAAATAACGCCCTTAGTAATTGGTTTTAATCTTTCGCGGTTTTCGACAATTTGTTGCCGTCTTTTTTGCTCTAACATATTTTTTATTGAGACTTGAGGTCTACTTAGTGTTTTCAAAAACAGTTGAGCCCGCTTGGCCGCTTCCTTATGATACCGATGGGCTTGATGTAAATACAAATCTCCATCTTTTCCTAGAAGCTTTGAGTATTCGTTAACAGGTAATTTTACTAACTTATTTGTTTGCTGCTTGATTGTTGTGTAGGAATCGCTAATAAATAACAAGATTGATCTAATAATCCTTGCAAATTATATGTAAGCCGTCGAAACTCACTAAAATTTTTCTTTGACAAATAACACTTAACGTCCCTATTGTTTTTCTTATGTACGCTAAATGGTAAATCTTCTGGAGGCTCCCAGGCATTTTTTAACAAATTACCTTTTTCCTCGTCGCTGAAACTGCTTAAACATTTAGTATCAATGCCAATATAAAACCCAAAATCATCATTACACGACTCAAAATTAAAGGCGTTAGGCCTATTATCAGCTGCTTGTACTGCACAGCTACTGCTGCTAGTAATGCATCTGCAGCAAGACTTGCTCACTGCATGCACATCAACAGAATCAGATGTAGGAGCTGGATTACTGTTTTTGTTTTTCATTTTTTCGACAAAATCAGTATCTCTGCCTCTTGCTCATTTTGAAATTAAAAACGTTTATTGAATTTTTCTATTTGTTTTGGTTAGTCTCTTGCTTACCTAACTACCTTCACCTAAGTAGATTTTCAATAAACATATGCAATGCACAATTCAAGCATTAAACATAAAACATAATATGCACACGCCGGACCAGGCCACGGAACAAAAATAAAAAAGTAAATACTGTGGTTGTGGTTCCCCGATCCTCGCGACTTTGATTCACGTTCCGTGGTCTTCCGTGCAATACTGGTAAGCACAGAATACCAGCACAGTATACTTAACAAACAGTAGTGCATCTTCAAAGCCGTACCTTTGAAGTTTAAAAGTAACTGTCGGCCATGTTTTCTGGATAAATGTCAGATAAGAAGCCAGCTTAATGGGAACGACAGAATCGCACTTAAAAATTTTCCTTATTGTAACAAAGCGACAAATGAGGATATTTTCTTAATTTCTGTTTGTTAAATATTGATATATTGTGACCTTATTTTTCAAATCTATACTTATAAAAACAATTTACAAAACACCTTTTCACACAAGATGCAATTAACATAAAATGAAATAATGAAAATCACAGATGAAAATGCTGTTCGTGACGTTTTTTTTTCTCTGTTCACCGTGCCGAGTAATGACGCACACACTGTCAAATAACTCGAATGTCGATATTCCATTGGTGGGATTCAGACAGTGACAGTGACAGGAGAATGCATCCCACTCTTTCTTCTTGGTTGGTTTAAATATTTTAACCTCAGAGCATGGCAGTCTAGTCTGCGCAGTCAAATCTGCGCGACTTTTGCCGCCTGTCTAAGATGCACTCCTGTTTGTTTTTGAATACTGTGTTATCAGTAAACAAGCAATCCAAGAACTCCAGTCACTGGGAAAACTAGACAGGGGCGAACATCAAACTGGTGTGAATTACCGAAACGTCGACTCTCTTCCTAGACGGTCATGGCATGTAGACAATTCTCACTGCAACAAGGAGAAATCTAAGGAAGTTGTAGCTTCAAGAATTACGGTAGTCAACGAAGAATGGTCACCCACCAGGATCAGAGAAGATCAGGAGAATTATCTTCACCTAAAGATGCTTCGGCAATGGAAGGAGGAAAATCGGCGATCTACGTGGCAAGAAGTTTCAAGTTTTTCACCGACACTCAAGGCATAATCGGTTCAGTGGAACTCCCTTGTCCTGGAAGAAGGAATGTTGAAAAGGGTCCTTGAAAACGATGATGGTTCCCATATGAGAAGACAGATAGTTATTCCGATAACAAGAGTAGCAGAGGTACTGAGAAAGTAACACGACAGTCCATCGGGAGGTCATTTGGTAGTGAGTGAAGAAAACAATTCAGCGAATCCGTGAAAGGTTTTTATTGGATGAACTCCGACGATGTGAAGGATTGGTGTAAGAAATGTACTAATTGTGCTACGAATAATGGACCACATCGCAAGAGAAAGGCACACATGAAACAATATAATGTTGGAATTCCTTTCGAAAGGATTGCTTCAGATATCTCTGGATCATTTCCGACGATATAAAATGGTGGTGAATACAACCTGGTTGTAATGGATTATTTCAAAAAGTGGGTGAAAATTTACAACTGTCGTGGATGTATTGGTGAAATAATTTATCAGCTGATATGGAGTGCCCTTGGAAGTCCACAGCGATCAAGGAAGCAAATTCGAGAGCCAGGTACTCCAGGATATTCGTGACAAGCTGGGAATGAAGAATACCAGGAAAACAGCGTTGCATCCATAGTCAGACGGAATGGCTGAGAGAATGAACAGGACCATTGGAAAATACCTGTCCAAAGTAGTTTCCAGCCACCAGAAAGACTGGGACCTGTATCTCTCCCTATTTGCATTGGCTTATCGATCCGCTATCAATGAGTCTACGGGTGAAACATCTGCGAAAATCCTGTTTGGACGTGAAATGAGGCTAACTTATGACCTGGAATTCGGCTGTCCGCCTGGTGAAGATCTAGCAGGAGAAGATTACGTGATCGTATTGAGAAGAAGGATGGATGATGTACATGAATTGGTTCAAATGTTCGATGTTGAAATCGAATTCTTGAAGTCGTTCAATCCATCTGGCGATCTGGCGATCTGGCCCTCGGGATTCTTGAACTGGATTAACCACTTGAGTGCTGCGTAATCAGTCCGGATAAAAACTTCCTACCATAAAGTTACTGGTAAAAGTATTCCACTGATTTCAGTATCGCCAAAAGATCTCTTCTTGTGACGCAGTAGTTTCGTTCTGGTTTGGAAAGGACTTTATTGAAATATCCCAGCACTATTTCTTGGCCTCGTTGGATCTGTGAGAGCACTCCTCCAATTCCTACATTGTTTGTGTCAGTGTCAAGAATAAAGACCTCTGGTAATGAATATCCTAATATCGGCGCCGTGGTTAAACGCCTCTTCAAGGTTTCAAAAGCCGTTTGACAGTCTTCGTCCCATTGTTTTTTCTGTGAGTCGAGTTAGGGGCTTGGAAATATCTCCAAACTTCCCGATAAATCTTCTATAGTATGTGCAAAGTCCAAAGAAACTCCTAGTTTGACGTTTATCGGTTGCTTGCGGTCATTGCTGAATGGAAGCAACTTTTTTTTTATCCACTGCCACTCCATCATTGTTCACTATATGACCTATATAGTTGACTCGGTTTTGGAATAGTTGACATTTCTTAGGGTTTCACATTAGCTGGGCAGCTTGGAGTTGCATGAATACATCTTCCAAATTCTTCAGGTGTTCGTCAAATATCTTCCCCAGTACTACGATGTCGTCCAAATAGACCAGGCATGTCTTCCAAGAAACCCTCTTACGACATTTTCCATGAGTCTTTCAAATGTCGCGGGTGCATTACAGAGCCCTTATAGCATGACGTTTGAATTGCCATAATCCAGATCCGGTGGTAAAAGCAGTCTTCTCTTTGTCTTCTGGTTACATTTCTATTTGCCAATAACCAGACTTCAGGTCCAAGGTGGAAAACAGTTTGCTGCGTGCCAAAGTATCTAGCGTATCGTCGATTCGGGACATAGGATAGGTGTCTTCCTTCGTCACGTTGTTTAGCTGGCGATCGTCCACGCAGAATCTCGTAGTTCCATCCTTTTTCTCGACGAACACTACTGGAGACATCCATGGACTAGTAGATGGGTCTATTACTGTTTCTTTTGCCATCTCTCGAATTATTCTTTCAGCTTCCTCTCTCTTCGCTCGTGGTAGTCTTCGAGCTGATTGCCTAATTGGCTTGGCATTACCAGTATGGGTTTTGTGTTTGACGGCTGATATTCTACCAGTCTTCCCTCCTTTTTGATACGAATTGATCTCGATACTGTAAGAGAAATTATTTCATTATCCCTTTCTCAGCTCGAATCAAGGACCAGCTACTGATAACATCTGTTCGAATCTGGCATTGGAATTGTCAGTTGCCATTGTTTGACGTCACAGGTACGCCGGATTCAATCTTGGTTTCTTTCTTGATGGTAATTGGGTAATCATTCACATTTATCACACGTACTGAGATCTCCTTCGCCGACGTAACCAACCCTTTTCCAATTAGTACTCCTTTGCCAACCTCTTTGTCGTGGTTCCTTGGCTCCATCATAACCGGTGTACCTTCCTCCATGATTCCCTGTAGCCGTGCTACTACCATGGTTTCGCTTCGTGCAGTACAGTGCAGAACCGTATCTTCCTGTACAGCTGCCAACAGCGTGGGGCCTTCCTATGGATGAAGGTATATCTCCTCGGAACCCACTTTAATGATTCTGTTTCTAAAGTCCAACTGGAAACCATGTAGATTCATTGCGTCCGTTCCCATAATCACGTCTTCTTCGATGTAGCTACAATTACCGTATGCGCGAACTTTTCTGCGCCAATTCTCAATTGGATTTGTGTCTCCCCGTGAATGTTGACAGTTGCAATCTCGTTGGTGAAAGCTTCTTCTTGGAGTTCATTATCTCTGGTCATATACTGGTCCTATTTGCTCCAGTGTCTACCAGCAGAGTATATCTCTTGCCATTCACTTCGCGATTCACATATACACTGTCGTTGCGACATCTGAGAGAAGCTATCAGTATGAGAGGGTATTTGGAACGATCATGGGTCGGTGCTGCCCCCTCGTAGCCGGCCCGTTCTAGTTTCACTGTGACTGGGGTTCTTCGTTTGCTGGAGTCCTGGGGCGCTTACACTAACCGCGCACATGCCCTAGCTCGACATAATTTCAGCATCTGATCTTTCTCGGCTTCTTGTCCATCATACTTCTCCATTGCATGCAGAAACTCCAGTTCGGCTTGAGGATGGCTTCTTACACTAAAGGCTTTGGCATACAGAACGAGGTCTGCCGCGGTAGGCAGCAATCTTGAACCGCAGCGGGAAAGCGGTCATCTACATTACACAGAAATGCATTATAATAGCTACACTGAAAGCGGTGTCTCGAGGCGGGCCAATTTAGATCGCAGTAGCAAGCGATACACTTGTAGAAATTTACCGATTTTCGCGGGTGCATTTATACATCTTGGCGGAAAATACGTAAAAATTGATAGTAACTGTGAGATATTATGTGCTTCTGTACGACATTACACATGATTATCATAAGAGTGTTCGGAAGAAAGAAGAAGCTTGGACAAGATGGGAAAAAACCTTGTCTTCTTCTTTTTTTTGTAGAGCAAAGAGTAGAAGAATTTGCTCATCGTCAGAACTAGACGTTGCAACAGGCAACGCAACTTCAGTTGATTTTTTCTCACTTCGTTATGTATGCCAAACGTAGGGTAAATCCAAAAATATAGTAATCATTATTCATAGACGACTGTTATAATAATTATACAGGTTTGCAAAATAAAGAGGTCGTAGTTGTATTTAAAAATATGGAAGTCGTCATTGATGCAATTTTTTGCGCAGAGTCGGAATCGGTCCTCGGAATTACTCTATTATGTCAAACTTTTGAGTAATCCCAACCTGAAACTTCGTAATTGAAAACTGCAATTCTTAAATTAGTAGGGCTACATCGTAAATGAAGTAACTAAAGAGAAACACCCAAAATATTTGTGCCTTCTGTACATAACCTCAAATATCTCCAAAGGAGCACCCTGTTTTTCAATATAATAACAGCAATTCTTCACCGAGTTTCCTACATAAAAGGTACTCTTCGTTGAACTCGTTTCAACACTTCATTTTAAGGATTTTCCACTTTTTGTTGCAATTAGACACTTTTTTTCGTTCTGTATTATTTGTAGTAGACTCCGTGTGTAAATCGCTGTACTCAGCGGTCAACGGACTGTCCGCTCACCGAGACGGAGTGTTCAAAGAAACCAAGGCTTTAGGCAGGCGTCTTCCGAAGCGCCTAGATTAACATCAAACCCCTGAACCCGAAAAGAGGTCTAAGCGAAGAATGGGATGATAATACAACTCAACAAGATATCGCTTGGCTTATATGAAGCTTACCACGGAGATGTAGAGCTGGTGGAAAACACACACGTTATTAGGAATTTTCTTCATACCTTCACCTTAGAAAGGCGGAATGTTTGCTCCTTCCAATTAAATTATTTTAGTTCTTTCGAGTTGGTATGGTTATTTTAAAAGTTATATGTATAATTTGTTTTTGCAAATTTTTACTTTTCCGGCGTCGTTGTCGTCGGCCACTTTTCGTAACATGTCTTGTTATCACGATACAGCCACCAATGGTAACAAGTCACAAATTTTATGATTGAATATTATTCAGAACATCTCACAGATGAACCATATTAATTTTCAGATCACCAGTGCCAGTACAACGGGTACTTAAAGTACCACATTTTTGGAAAAAGTTCGGTTTGTTAGCAGGATTCAGCTTCTGGAGTGTATAGAAATGACCAATTTTTTGATTGGATATTGTTCAGGGCATCTAATAGATGAACCCTATTGATTACCAGCTCTCTAGAGACAATACAACGGTGCTATGGTACTTGAAGTACCACATTTTTGGTAATTTTTGAAGAAAGTTCGGTTCGTTAGTACGATACAGCCCCCGGAGTGTATACATGGCACCAATTTTATGATTGGATATTACTTAGGGCATCTAATAGATGAACTATATTGATTTTCAGCTCGGCAGAGCCAGTACAACGGGTGCTATGGTACTTAAAGTACCACATTTTAGGAAAAATTTCGGTTTGTTAGCACGATACAGCCTCCGGAGTGTACATACGTGCCAATTTTGTGATTGGATATTGTTCAGGGTGTCTAATAGATTAAGACTATTGATTTTCAGCCCACTAGAGCCAGTACAACGGGTGCTTTTTGTATTTGAAGTACCACATTTTTGTCATTTTTGGATAAATTTCGGGTTGTTAGCACGATACAGCCTCCGGAGTGTATACAAGTGACCAATTTTATTATTGGATATTGTTCAGGGTGTCTGACAGATGAGCTTCATTGATTTTCAGCTCCCCAGAGCCAGTACAACGTGTCCTATGAATCCAGATATACTACATTTTTGGTAATTTTTGGAGAAATTTCGGCTCGTTAGTACGATACAGCCTCCGAAGTGTATACAAGTGACCAATTTTATAGTAGGATATTGTTCAGGGCATGTTACATATGTGGAAAAGTTAGTTTTAATCTTTAAAACCGTTTATTTTGAACAAAATGCACATCTTTAAAACAAGCGTTAGTAGATTTCTATATTCTCAAAATTAATTGAATTATTAAAACGTAAATAAATATCCATCTAATTATTTTGAGTATTGTATTTTGTATATAATAGTTTTTTACATTATCTTCCCTTACTTTTAAATAGTTAGCCATATTTAAAGGCATATGAATTGATTGAAGGAAAGATAAAGTATTTGGAGAACATTCACGTCTACTTCAGATGTAATGTTTAAAAAATTTTCTCACCTCAATAATAAGTAAAAAATCTTTGAAATGGAATGTGGTAACGAGCGCAAAAAAGAGTACCTATTTTGTAGGAAATTTAGAGAAGAATAACAGAAAGTTATCACCTCGAAATACAGAGTGTTTCAAGAATATGTTACAATAAAAGTTTTGGAACCCCTGTGCCACGTCACTGGCTTTTTTTGATCTTGACGTTAACAGTATGGATGTTACAAGAGACTGAATCTATAAAAATGTAAAATGTGTATTTCCATCCCATGAGAAGATACGCAATGAAATGTCTATTTCTTCAGCAAACTTTATCAGCCTGTATATTACAAACTAATAAAGTCAGAGAAAAATTGTATTTAGGTATTTTAAATATTTATTAACGTTCTAAATTACGTAGCACACTGTATACTATGCACAAAATGTATTAAACAATATAGATTGTTTTAAAAGTTACAGGGTGAGCCAGCATTCATTGAAAATAAATATCAACAATTGGCTAAAAATTATTTCTTTCCTGATGTAGCTCCTTATAATAATATTAATAATCTGCGGAGCCTCGAGGGTTTCTTGACAAATTGAATCTGTAGGCAGAAACGTACGTTTTCCTAGTTTTAAGTTTGTTCCATTTTCAAAAACATATCTTCGTTTTACCAATCAATGTTTTTAAGGTGTACGCTGCTGAAAAGATATGTATTACCAGTGGTCCGTTTCATACAAGCTGTTTCTCATGTTATTGTTGTCATAAATTGTTGGACGTTAAAAACGTTTACGAGCATAAAGGCGAAATATACTGCAAAAGTAAGTATTCTATTGTACGAGGGTAGCTTAAATATTACTTTTAATCGGCTATAAAGATTATAAATGTCATATTTGAATTAAACATACTTTTTTTTCTATAGTCAGCTTTAAACTATTTTTTATATATTGAAATACACTTCCCAAAAAGATTAGAGGGACACATATTTACGTCTTAATAATTTTAATATTATAGAAATATAATACCACTTGTTTTAAATATGTAGGTACATTTTTTTCAAATAAATTTGCAAAAACATATGTTATATATCACTTTTAAGATAACCATACCAACTCAAAAATAAACGGTTTTAAAGATTGAAACGCACTTTTCCGCATCTGTGGCCCCGAACAATATTCTATCATAAAATTGTTACTTGCATACACTTCGGGGGATGTATCGTGCTAACAAACCGAAATTTCTTCAAAAATAACCAAAAATTTAGTATATATGGATTTATAGGACCCGCAGTACTCGCTCTAGTCAACTGAAAATCAGTAGGGTACATCTGTGAGACACCTTGAACAATATTCAATCATAAAATTGATTAATCGTATACTCTCTGGAGGCTGTATCGTGCTAACAAACTGAAAATTCTCCAAAAATGACAAAAATTTGGTACTTCAAGTCCATAGCACCCGTTGTACTCGCTTTAATGAGCTGAATATCAATTGGGTTCACCTTGGAGATGCTCTGAATAATATCCAATTATAAAATTGGTCACTTGTATATACTCCGGAAGCTGTATCGTGCTAACAAATTGAAACTTCTCCAAAAATGACAAAAATATCGTTCTTAAAGTACTGTAGTACCTGTTGTAGTGGATCTGGTGAGCTGAAAATCAATAGGGTTCATCAGTGAGATGTCCTGAATAATATTCAATCATAAAATTTGTGACTTGTTGTACTACGGAGGCTGTATCGTGCTCACAAACTGAAATTTCTCAAAAAATTACAAAATGTCGTACTTCAAGTACCATAGCACCTGTTGTACTGGCTCTGGTAAGCTGAATATCAATAGGGTTCATCTGTGACATCCCCTTGACAATATTCAATCATAAAATTGCTGACTTATTGCACTCCGGAGGCAGTATCGTGCTAACAAGACATGTAAGGAAAAGTGGCCGACCACAACGACAACGACGACGACATACACACAGGATTTTTTTGCTAAAAACCGTTTTTTCGTATTGTTGTTGATGGAAAACGTAAAAATAACTCAAACAAAATTTCAAAATTCCAACTTTTTTTGGGGTAAACCAATACTTTTCTCGCATATAAATAGGTTGACCGAAAAGTAAAAACTACAAGAATTAAAGTGAAAGAAGCAAGCATCCCACCTCTCTAACCTACAGTTATGAAGAATATTTGGTTGCTAATAACATGTATGATTTCCAGCAGCACGAATTAGTGCTTCACATCTTCCTGGCACGCTGCGTATCAGCCTAGATGAGTCCGAACACGTCAGTATAACAAATTCTATGGGGTTTAGATCAGGACTCAGTAGGGGCCAATCTATGGTTTGAAACCCGTGGTGCTGAAGGAAGTTCATGGTGGTTGCCGAAGTATGCGTCTCTGCGTTGTCTAGCATAAAAACAAAATTTGGGCCTATAGCATAAGCTGCCGGTGTAACATGCTCCTTCAGAACGAGATCGATATACCGTTGAGGGTTTAATCTTTCTGGAACTACAACAAGATCTGTTGTTTCATGAAGATTAATTCTAGCCCAAACCATTATAGATCCTTAACCAATTTTTTCAACTTCTTGTACCTATAATAGAATAGTGTTAATGTGGACGTCGGTATACACGTACTCGACCATCACACAGAGTTAAACAAAATCGTGATTCATCGCTAAAAAGTATTTTTCTCAAAGGTCGAAGTTAGAAAACGATGTTCACGAGCAAAAGTTTAACGCAACCTTATGTGACTACGAATTAAAACAGGTTTTCGCACGGATTTTTTAGGGCTCAGGTTGGCTTCTTTTAGACAATTCCTAACTGTCTGGGCAGATATTTCAACATTATGAGTCCAATTTGAAGACATTTGGCTGGCGTTTGCAACGCTACTTACGCGTGGGACAGCAGGCGCTCTGTTCTAAACTTTTTTTTTTAAGTTTGTTTTAGTTTTATGAAGCCTACTGGCAGATCTGGTAATCAATTGAAATAATAAAATAGATTTCGAGTAAAATTATGCTAATTTAGAACAGTGTCAGAAGAAAAAAAGGAAAAGGATGAAGTGATGTGTGATTAACTAATTATACATAACTGAAAAAAGTCACACAGACTAAGTGAAGCAACTTCACATCAAATTGAACTGCGAATTAGTTCAACTCAGCTGTACCTAATTGTAAGTCACCTTCACGTATGTATAAATGTATAGAAGCCTAATTGTGTAGTGTATGAAAGACAACTCTACCTATGGCTTACGTAAACGACGTGAAAAACTCTTTTAGCCTGGGACCTCACCTCATATGGGTTGAGCTAGTACTCAGTTCTAACTGAATATATGTCTCTACGCAACGGCTTTACAAACTAAGTTAAGGCAGGCTCACAGCTTGCTAATTCTGTAGATATTTCTACAACTTAACTTCTAAATAGAATAAATCGAGTTGGAAAATTATATTTTTATCTACCTAATAGCGAAGGCATAATAATTTCTCATAATAACTGTAAAAATTGTTTTTTAAAATTAGTTCGTCAAATAAAACCCACGATAAAGGCTTGTAAAAATACGTCACGTGACTTCAACCGCTTGGTCCCAATTAGGAGAAAATCTGGCTCCGTATTTAAAATCGGGTCTGGCTATAAAAATATCCTGTCTCTAGAAGTTTAAATCTGTCAAATTGCACCGGCTCTAAAAGTATTCCGTCTTTAGAAGGCAATCCGTCAAATTGGACCGGCTCTAAAAGCACTCTTGATTTAGTGGCCTTCCATAAAAAGACCACACCATCAGGTTTCAAAATGGTGAGAAATTGCCTATAGGTCGCTGTATAATAAATCCCTTAAAAAACGTTGTGTATCTCCTCATCAAAACTTCCACCACACCAAAGAAATGGCTCCACTACACGATATAAACTATACTTACTACATGGAGATAAAAAATAAGTCCGCACTTGGCGATCAAATTTAAACCCTCGACGTCTGTTATAAATATTATTAGAAATGTAAACATAGGACCGGAACTATAAATAAATATTTTATTGTGTACCTGAAGTGGCCAGACTAATACAAATGTTTTTGTACCGGCGCTTGGACAAAACGAATAAAAGCTAGTTTCTATATGGTCGTTTTATTATAAAGACTATAACATGGCGCAGTTAAACTAAAAATCTTGATGATATTTAAAACGGAGAAAATATAATTAAGTGAATTCTTACGTTCTAAATCTAGATAAAAAAATACGAGCAAGATATATGCATAATCAAGATGATAATTCTAAAATTGAAGTAAGAAGAGTTATGTCACACTTTATCTCCATAAAATAACCCGAACCGCTATCCTGGGAAGGTTCTCTTGCTCATAATTGGAGGTTATTTAGGCAAAAATTTACTTTCTATCTAAAAGCAACCAAATCTGAAGAAGAAGAGTATATATCATCTTTGCTGTTAGCAAGATTTGGAGATAGAGCGCTGAAGGTATTTAATAACTTCACTTAGGAAGCTGATGAAAAAGCTATGGACTATGATGCATTAATCAAGAAATTCGATGAATACTTCAATCCAGAAAAAATGTAGTATATGAGAGACACATGTTCTTATCCGGACTCAAGCTGGAAAACGAAAGTATGGAAAATTACATAATTTGGTAACCTTACCGACGGTTTACTAACGAGTAAGTTAATTTTAGGACTCAAATCAGATCCTGAATTGCAAAATAAATTAATAAGAATCGAGAAATTGTCCTTAAACAAAGCTATCGACATCTGTAGAACTATAGAAAAAAACAAGGAGCAGATGAAAAAAATTAGTGCTACAAATGAAAGTTCGCAAGATAATAAGGAAGTGGATCGTGTAAAAAGCATAATCATCAGGCTAATTTTAATAAACATTTAAACTATCGAAATGTGCGAAATGTTCCGTCGCACTCTGTGTGCAGAATGCAAAGAAGATAGGACTAAAAACCTGTAACGATGTTCCGGTGAACACCGCTGATGATACGCCTATAGTTCGAACCAATCCAGTTTTTATCGACAGCTGATGGATATATAAACCGACCAACAATTTCAATGACTCGAAATATCACTCGAAGTCCACATGTACACATCCCACCTGATGAGAACTCTCCGCTTCTTTCACCATTCACTATCGAAGGAGTTCAGCTGGCGTGCCGAGCGGGGAGAAACAGTGCCCCAGGGCACGACGGAATCTCGAGGCAGGCACTAAAAAACCTGCCAGAAGAGATCTTCCCTCTGCTCTGCGCCCTGCTGAACGCATGCCTTGCTTTTTCTTATTTTCCTCGTTGTTGGAAATCTGCCAACGTGGTTCTCCTCCCCATCCCGGCAAAGACCCCACAAAGCCTGAATCTTACCGCCCTATCTCATTAATCAGCGTCCTAGGTAAAGTCTTTGAACGCTTGTTAAAAGAACGAATCTGGGACTTCTGCACTGAAAATAATATAATTCCGGCATTTCAATTCGGATTCAGGTCGGGCCACTCTTGTCAGAACGCCACCACCAGCCTTCAAACAATGGTCACCCGAGCTTTAAATCAACGACGCTGTTCTGCCGCCATCCTCATGGACGTTCAGAATGCTTTCGATCAAGTTTGGCACGCCTGACTAGTGAGAAAGCTACTGAGCATCCGATTGCCAAACCAAATTGTCAAATTAATATTTTCTTACCTCACCGACCGATCGATCAGCGTCAAAGTTGGTTATAGCATATCCGATCCTTTTACACCTCAAACTGGCGTTCCGCAGGGCTCGATACTTGCTCCTCTACTATATATCATTTATACGTATGATACACCTGTCCCACGACATCCTCGTGATAACGTCCAACTATATGCGGATGATACCGCACTAATATTTCTGCCACAGATATTCGCTCTCTCAACATTCGATCCCAAAATCTACTGACCCAATTTTCTAATTGGTGCAGGAAATGGCGGGTGACTCTTAATCCTCAAAAAAGACAAGCCATCGTCTTCCAACACCCTGATACCAGGAGCGAACGACTTCTTCCTACAAACTTCCGCCTCGTGCTCTGGGGTGATCGACTCGAAATCCGTAGGGAAGTCGTCTATTTGGGAGTGAAATTTACTTACACTCTCAACTGGACGCCCGACCTAATGGACACTTTAAATAAAGTCCGACGGAGAGTTAATCTTCTCAAGGCGCTCGGCGGCACATTCGGACGCACACACCCTACTACCCTACTTCATACGTATAAAACATATATCCGTCCAATAATCGACTATAGAGCAAACGTCTATTGCACCCTCCCCAACCATCTTGCCAAACGACTCCGAACTTGTGAGCAGTCAATCCTTAGATACTGCCAATACAAGGCTCCATACTCTCCCACCAACACAGTATATGTCAATATCGACATCGAGCCCCTTCTACCACGCCTTAATAACCTACAAGCCCGATACGTTAGTCGTACTATCGAATCGGGCAGCGAAATCGCCAAAAACACCCTTCTCACACCGTGGGTCGCCAACAGACGACCCCTCGGTAGGTACCCCCAGAGGAAGCTCCCATTTCCTCCGTTGCGCCTGCTAGCCACGGCTTACGACAACCTCTCCGACGAATACATCGACTACCTCGACAGCTCCCCAATCTCCATACGATAATCGTTAAAAACTCACTATTTCTTACACCATTCTAGGTCATTAATTCTCTACTCAACAACCTCCGCAACAAGTCCAAAACCATCATAATAAAATCTCAACAAATTCCAAAATCTCTCATTCCCATATTTGTTCAACACTTTGGACTAACCCTATATTTATTGCCGCCCCCACACCACCCACGTCGGTGTTGCAGGTTTTTGCGGTTTTCCTGTACACTCTGTGAATTAATCACTAGCCAAATGGACCGACGATCGACGCACCCGCATTTTTAAATTTAAAATTGTTATTATACCACCGACCATCGAAAACATTCCCAAACCACCGAAGGCACGTCACCGCAACTTTCCACCAAATTTCAACAAAATACTAAATTTCATACACTTTTGAAAAATGTCTCCTATACACTTTTTCACATAACAAAAATCCAAAAAGTAGAAATCTTCAGTACCCCTAATACATCGCTCTCAAAATATCGGAGTCATTTCAAAATCAATAAATAACATTCAATTTCATAATTTCTGACACCTAGCCATCCCAACGCATATATCTATGTATCGGCAACGATACATGGTTCGTCTTCAACACTTACACTACCATCCTAGACACTTTTTGTCAAATCATTTCCGCACACTTCTAGGCTTCGCTGCTTCCAGAGACCAACCCCCAATTCACCCCAAAGCAGCACAACCCTCCAGTCACCTTCTGGCGAAAAGCCCACCCAACAATTCTCATTTCTAGACACTTCCAAGCAAATTTTCCTAGTCACCTTTAAAAATTTTCTTACTAGACACTTTTAAACCCCAACCTAATTTCTCGGCCGAGTGCGCACCAAACCACCCAACACACCCCCAACACAGCCCTGAAGAGGAACCCTATCCTATACCCGGGCAGCAACAAGAAAAGGACATTCAACCAAGAAAACCCCAACCCACCCCAAACTCATTTACGAATCTCTCTCTCTCTCTCTCTCTCTCTCTCTCTCTCTCTCTTTCAATGAGACAGTCCGGTCGAGGCATTGACTCGAAAAGACTCCTCCTCCAGTCTGGCGAGGAATTGACTCGTTAGACTCTACCCTTCCGTCGGCAAGGTACTGACTTGCCGAGTATCCTTCCTTCCATTTGGTAGGGTATTGACCTACCAAACGGCGGCCACCCGTGGGAGAGGTATTGACTCTCACACACTCCTGTACTTCCCGTCTCTAAGGTACTGACTTAGAGGTACTTCGTCTCGCCCGAGGTATTGACTCTGACGAGCATGCAGAACCCGTATCACCGCTTACACCCGTGTACCGAAGTCTCAGCGTTCGCATCGTCCAAACCACTATTCCGTAGGTGTATCTCCCCGATCGACGAGAATAATTAGATACACAACCTTATACGGACCGATAGAATGAATATTTAATTTTAGGCCAGGTATTGATCTTGTTGTACATATGTAAATAGCGTCTGTGAATATTTTTATAAGAATAAACTTATTTTATTTTGGAATCCTGTCTCTGACTGTACAACCCTACCCTGCAATCCGTAACCACCCCCTACGGAGGGTTACAAACGTGGTAAGAATTCGGTTTGTTTTTCTTTTACGACCCTGTCCAATGCGTCTTTAATGTCCTTCGGTTTCTAAATATCGATTCCAAACACGATGGATAACGGAAGGGCTGACGTACAAATTTATTGTCAGGTGTCGAATTCTGGTACCATTTCCGATAAAAACAACAATACGAAAGACTTCTTCCTCATTTCCATGTGTCAATTTGTAGAACTAATGTCAAACTTAACGATTTACGATCGTCGGACAACATTGTTTACTATTCCAAAGCATACTACATTTCTAAATCAAAATTTTCATTGCTTATCCCATTATAATTGTTGTAGCGTTTTTTGAATTGGTAATCGTTTTTTGTCATAAAAGTGACCAGTAAAATATTTTTGCAGTATTTATATTGACACAAAACATGATTCTTCCAATCAGTCGTAAATATGTGTACGTCTATTTATTATTTTGGGCAGTGTATTCTTTATATGAAAATGATTAAACTACGTTGTATTTAGTGTATAAGTAATAACATTTGTAAAGCGCTTTCGACTTCCCTCATCATCAGTGTTTCAAGCCAGGTACAGGAAGTATAATAATAAGATTCATCATGTTACAACATTAAACAATAATCCTTACATCACAGACATTTTTATGCAAATAAAATAAAATTTGGAAGAACCTCGAGGAAACAAGTTCATTTTTTATAAATTGAAATACTATTACTTTTCCGCCCAACCTATTTAATATGCGAGAAAAGTATTGGTTTACCCCAAAAAAAGTTGGAATTTAAAAAAAAATTACGTTTTTCATCAATAACAACACGAAAAAACGGTTTTTAGAAAAAAATCCTGTGTGTATGTCGTCGTCAGCCACTTTTCGTTACACACCTTGTTAGCACGATACAGCATCCGGAATGCAAAAAGTCACCAATTTTATGATTGAATATTGTTCAGGATATCTCACAGATGAACCCTTTTGATTTTCAGCTCACCAGAGCCAGTACAACGGGTACTATGGGACTCATTTTTGGAAAAATTTCGGTTTGTTAGCACGATACAGCCTCCGGAGTGGATACAAGTGACCAATTTTATGATTAGATGTTGTTCAGGGCGTCTAATAGATGAACCCTATTGATTCTAGCCCCTTAGAGATAGTACAACGTGTGCTATGCTACTAGAAGTACCACATTTTTGGTAATTTCTGAAGAAATTTCGGGTTGTTTACATGATACAGCCTCCAGAGTGTATACAAGTCACCAATTTTATGATTGAATATTGTTCAGGATATCTCACAGATGAACCCTTTTGATTTTCAGCACACCAGAGCCAGTACAACGGGTACTATGGGACTTAAAGTACCACATATTTATTATTTTTGGAAAAATTTCGGTTTGTTAGCACGATACAGCCTCCGGAGTGGATAATAGTGACCAATTTTATGATTAGATGTTGTTCAGGGCGTCTAGTAGATGAACCCTATTGATTTTAGCCCCTTAGAGATAGTACACCGGGTGCTATGCTACTAGAAGTACCACATTTTTGGTCATTTCTGAAGAAATTTCGGGTTGTTTACATGATACAGCCTCCAGAGTGTATACACGTGACCAATTTTATGATTGAATATTGTTCAAGGAATCTCACAGATGTATCCTATTGATTTTCAGTTGACTAGAGCGAGTACAGCGGGTCCTATAAATCCAGATTACTATATTTGTCGGTATTTTTGAAGAAATTTCGGTTTGTTAGCACGATAAATCCCCCGAAGTGTATACAAGTGACATTTTCAGTATAGAATATTGTTCATGGCATCGCATAGATGCGGAAAAGTTAGTTTTAATCTTTAAAACCGTTTATTTTTTTGTTAGTTTTTGATTGTCATTGATCTCGGATGTAAAAAAAGTTCTCGGTAGCTGTAGTAAAAGTGTGCACTCAAGAAATGTAAATACATATAGGGGAGGAGGGGCCATTTAATATATTTTGATTTGAAAGAAGTACTGGCATCATATTTTTTCAACTAATAAAATTAAAACGGTTATCTCATCACTTTTAAAGTTATGGTGGCGGATATTTCTCTTAAATTGTATTAATTTATTAGCGAAAATAAAAATGTTTACACATTGGCCGAATCTACCCCAGCATGGGGTAGATTCGCCCGGTACTTGGGGTACTTTCGGCGTATTTGAATTTAAAGCAAATTTTGAAAACATGGTGCATCATAAATACGATAAATTCAGAAAAGTGTCCTTCCTTAAAATCTCGAAAACAGAAAACAAATAATATGTTTAAAATTATGTAAAAAAGTTATTTTACATTTAGTTCTTCAAAATTGTTTCTACGTCCTCCACTTGAGGAAAGGAAAATTTATTACTTGTTCCCCTTCTCCGAAAATATTTTTCCTCAAATGAGTCACTTGGCCTTCATAATGCAAAACAGTATTTTTTAATACTGCCCCATCGAGATGGCCGAACCTGCCCAACTGTATTTTTCGGTTTATAAAATTTGGCTCGGCAATAAGTCGTAACTTATACATGAGACAAAGACCCACAAGAAAGCTATATACATTAATGTATTTAGAGCCAAATTTTTAAACAAATATAAGTAATATAAATAAAGATTTCGATAGAACCAAAATTACAATAAAAACTTACCTTTTTACCACAAATACGTAATTTTCATTAGTAATTTTTAAGCCCACGTGCTCAAATGATAATGACAGAAAATGGAAGTGCTATTATCATTTTTTTCATATAGAAACAGCGCGAAAGTATGAAAAATTTAAATTTTATTTAGGATGGCTGAATGTGCCCCTTGGCCGAATGTACCCCCTCCGCCCCTATCTTGAGTCACACTGGCCAACAAATATTTCGATTTGATATTTTTCAATTTTTTTGATTGAAACTTGTGAAGGAATTTATCAATTACGGAGAGCAATTATTTTGCCATTTTCGCTTTGAAAGATGATCTACTTATAAGAAAGTCACGTGTCAAATTTCATTGTAATATGTCAAATAACTCGAAATATCTTAAAAAATAAATTTGCATTTGGTAAGATTGAGATGTCTTATCTTTTTCTTATTTGAAATCAACGTATTTTATTACTATTGCAATTTTTCTAGTATACTAGTGTTATTGATGTATCAAATTCGTTGTTAAGAAAATTTTTAAATACAAATATTTTTGAAAAACACTGTATATAAAAAGTATTTTATTTTTCAGATTGTTACAATACTTTTACGGGTAATCAGTATTATGGATACGGATCTTCACAATGCTGTTAATTTCCATTTTTTTGTTCAATTTATAAAAAATAAAACTACTTCAAAAGTTACTTTTTTTGGTTATTATTGACTACTCAAACAAAATAGTATATTATACACCAAGGTGTTATTGACCTAGGTTAACAATAGAAAAAATTGTTAACCACTAATAGAGAAATTCAACTTCTCAGTTGGCTAGAAGACGCAATAATTGTCAACTTCATAGCTAGTAGTGGAAAATAGTATATTATACACCAAGGTGGTGAAGACTGTTATTATTGACCGAGCACCAAGATTATTTCGCGAGGGGCTTTGCCCCGAGCGGAATAAGGTGCGAGGCTAATAAATGTCTTCACCACCGTGGTGTATATACAATTTTTCCACTACAAGCTAAATTTAAGACAAAAATTAAAAAAAATTCTTGTAAAAATCGAGTAGCACAAGAATGTAAATTCGCCTTTCCACTAATTCACCAATAATCAAGTAGTCTTATACAGGTTGACATTTCCACTAGTAAAACTTATTTGTAAACCAGAGGTGCGTTCATAAAACATAACTTATAACTCAACCGTTGTTGAGCGCTCACTAAGCTACAAATAATAATGGTTGACGTGTGTCTGCTGAACGATAATTTTTATGGAAAACATTAATATTGAAATTATGGCTAGATACAATATAATTCTTGCGTTATTAGATGATGGTAATATAATTGATACAAACAGAAATATTATAACCCATGCAATAGAAGAATTGCAGGAACCATTACCACATGATTATAATGTAAGAAGATGTTCGTGAAAAAAAACAGGAATTATTATGAAGAAACAATTCCAGCGTATAATGTTATGTATCAAAATGCGTTCACAGAACATTCACGCAACGGTTGTGTTTTTTGAACGCACCCAACGTTTGTAGTGATCACCATTAGGGTGTAGCCTCATGCAGTCGCTTGTCGCTGGTTTCCAGCGATAAATTTGGCCACGTGAGCGTATTTTAAATTTCCCGCGATTTAAAAAAGTAGTGAAAAGCTGAAATTGTTGAGCTTTTGTCGCTAGAACTGAGCGACATGCAAATTCATAAACAAAGCAAATAATAATATGTTTATTCTCTATGTGCAACTTCTTTGTTATTGTTATATTACTGTAAACAATGGATTCAGGCGAGGTAAATATTTTAAAAGATTATTAATTGGTAAAGTATGAAAATATACGTTTAAACCGATAATTTTGTTTCTTTGTTATACAGTTTTATCGAGAAATGATGTAACTTTTTAACCACATTTTTATTTGTAAAAGTTTTTAGATGACAGATATTAAATGTTTTGTTGTGATAATTATGTACATGTTTTGTTTATTTATATAAATTCATGTTCTTTTATTATTAACAAAAAAAGGACAATTTTTTAATGATTGTGATAATTGAAAGAACTGAAAAGAAACTATTCCTAGTTTGAATTAAATATATTGTAATCAATTATTTATTAGGTTCATTTGAATTTGAGGACTTCTTGGGATCTGGGTTTGTTTCAAATACAGAAATTAATTAGTCATATAAACAAAAAATACAAATTTTATTTTTTTAGTATCAGTTCCCGACAACTCAATATAATAATGTATTTCTACAATAAAATACATTAACAATATACATGCAGCATTCATACAATATTGAGAATTCAACTTCAAATGTGTTCCCATAAATACAAAGCTTGTCCATGGGGTAGTGTATGGTTTAATAATAATATTCCAAAATAATTTAAAATAAAAAAATTATAAAATTTATATATATTTATTTATACATGATATTATCAGGAGATGAGCAAGCGTTTAAAATTTAACATAAATTAAAAGTAAAACTGTGGTACGACATGGATGTGAAACAGTCACCTGTAGTTAAATATCTGTTGAAAAATTGTATTTAGTTTAATATCTGTAATCAATGTGGTTAAGCAAGACAAATCTACAATATTACCGTAGAATTATTAGAAGTTGTGCAGCAGCAGAAATGGGCTCCCTCACTGCGTTCTGTTTTGTTATGAGAGGCCCAACTAAAAATAGCTGCTCTTCGAATAGACTCGGTGACATCCACAAATAAATTTCAAATTTACCTGCGTACCAGAAGAGTGTAGAAAAAAAGTAATGTTCCATTCGCAATGTATAAAATGGGTGAACCCAAAAACGTTTTTGACTACATTCCTTCTTGTATTTGTGTAACAAAATTTCATTTACTACGAGAGCTGCCAATATTATTTTTTGCCGAATTTTCTGAATCCGAGCTCTGATACAAATTTGTTGACACTGATCAACTCACTTTTGATTTTTGATATTTGTAAACAAACGACATCTCGTCAGTTTCCTACTATCACTGATTATAAATTAAAACGCTATTTTATTATTATTCAGTCCTATTTCATTCACTAGAAATAAACAAAATTAGAAAATCAGTTTTAAGGTTATCTGTCATTAATCTTTGTCTGTCAGCTTTCGAGATCGCTGCAAGCAGCCATGTTCATGCCCTGCGATCTTTTATAGCCACTGCTAAACTGCATTTTTAACGCCATCTATTCGCTTGGAAGGTTACTAACGACGTCAAAATGTCAGGAGTAAAACAATAACAAATGGATCAGTATAGAGAAGTTCTTAAATTCGGTGTCTACCAAAGCCGTTCTTAAATTTACCGATAGATTGTCGATAGAATCATCTCAGCGTTCTTAAATTCACCGATAGTTCTATCGAACCTCCATCAGTTCTACCATGTTTTAGACTCGGTAAATCTGGTAGATTTGGAAGGGGAAAACACAATCATCAATCATATGCAATGACAATGAACAATCTTATAAAGATTGCTTATTTCTTGAGGTTAGTTTAGTGGTTTTGTTCCGTTAAAAAGTTAATACTTGTTTTTTTGTTAATAAAAATTATTATGAAATGGAATTATCCTATAATGGTGAAATGTTCTAAGTGATGGTGGACCTAAATACGCACGTCATGCTTTTACGAGGTGAAATTTTGTATCGAAATAAACATTAATAAATTACAGTGTATATTTATTTTATAGACATGTCCCTGGTAATACAAAAAATAAAAGTTTACTTGCGTCAATACTAATAAAGATGGCTGCTGGGCTGGTTTGAAAATGATTGTCAAATTTATCTTCTTTCCTTTTTATATATTTTTCAATCTACCATAGAATCTAACCAATACGTTCTTATATTCGTCTACCGATAGATCAACTTCATTCCACCTGACATTTTTCTGACATATCACAGACATCTATCGATAGAGTATATCGGTGGATTTTAAGAACTTTTCCTATATTAGAGACTTTGACAGAGTTTTATTGTATTTGTCATTTTTTAAAGAGAAATAATTTTTTAACTTGTAGATGACATTACTGTAGCACAAAGAAAAGCCAAAAAGGTTTTAATTACAACAGACCTTTCGATCGTCTAGTTCCGATATTTACAAAGGATACGAAAAAAAAATACAAGGTATATGTCCCATCTCTCTAGTTCTGATTCAGACGAGAGTCCCTCATTAAATCGTAACATTTATCCTGTTTTTAAACCTACACCACAAACAAATTGTAAGTATTTAAAGAAATTAATTAGAATGTTTTGTGCAAATAATATATTTTTCAGTATTGTATAAAAAGTCGTGGAATTATAAATCGGGTAGTACTTCTCCAGAGATTCAAGTGGAATCTATTGCCGAAACTATGAGGTCTGAAGCTGAAGGAATTTCCCTTGAGAATAAAGAATCAAATAATATGGCGAGATTTGCTGTTTCTAGAGGTAATTTGTTTCTTAAGTTAAATCATAATTTATAATAACCTAAAGTTTGCATATTAAATTTGACTTTTAATATAAAAATACTTAATTTTATAATGTACCTTTTTTTAATTTTTTTTAGAGTCAAAACTTTGTGGCAGTGGAATCAGATGAACACTTCACAAATGAGATAAATCATCACCACAAATAGATACAATTAATGATCAAGGTGACTCAACTAAATAATTTTAATTAATTTTGATATTTAATCATATTTCAAATTTATTTTAGAATTTAAAACGTTGATGATAGATGAAATATCTCAATTAAATTTAAAAATCAACACTTTAATTGAAAGCGTTGGCACTCTCTTGAAAACACAAAGAATTCCGAGTAACCTGTAAGTAATATGAAAACGTTATATGAAAAAATTCCAGTAATTCGACATTCGACGCATATTTTCAAAATTCAAATTCAACGTACTCGATCAAATACTGTCCCTAGTATTGCAAACCGACATTACAGATCATTTCTCAACAATATTACAGATAGTACTGGAAAAGACCAAATGCCCCAAGGAACGAGGAATAGTGAAATACATAGATGAAACAAAACTTAAAAATACAATCAGACAAAAATGTTGGGATTTCTTATATTTGAATCCCGATGCTAACTATGCAACAAATACTTTCATTGAAACACTTCTAAAATATATAGACGACTGTACAAAAAAATGTGGAAGGAAAAACACGAAGATCGCCCCTTGGATGACAAATGCTTTACTTACCTCAACTATCACAAAATTTTATATTAAATTTTTGAAACTATTTGTCGACATTCGTCTTTTAACAAACTATCCTGGTTAGTAAAAGCGGAAAAAAGCTTTAAACAACTTTTTGAAACAACCTATCCTACTTTTAAGCCAAAATAAAATAACATGTTGTTTCAAAAAGTGTTTAAACTTTGTGTGACTGTTTTTATTTGTTTATTTAAGAAAAAACAATATAGGCATAATTTAAAAAACCTTCAGTATTTGCTTGGCTTGCCATCTAGTAGTAGCTAGTAAACTGTGACTAATCATGCAGGTCGTCTCTTCCTTTTTTCCCTGTTGGTGAATAGTAACCGTCCACCACAATAGATGGCGCAGCACTCGACAAAATTTGTGGTTTCGGACTTAGTACAGGAGATTCCATTCTTCCCCGTATTAAAAGTATTTATCTATGGCCATGTTGTCGCTGCATTTCATCGCGGCGAGTTGTGACATGTCGCTACTTTTCATCGCGGCGATTTGTGAGTTGTCGCTACTTTTCTGAGTCGCGGAAAATTCAAAATTCGGTCACGTGACCAGATTTTTCGCTGAAACCGAGCGACGAGCGATAGCATGAGGTTACACCTTTAGCCTGTCCAAGCGAGCGAGTGGTTATTACCGGCGGTAATGTCAACAAATGTCAAAATACGTCACGGTTATACTGATCGCTTTGATATAGCGGTATTTACCAATATCTTTATCTACTTTGTGTACGGTTTAGAGGATTTGTTTAGATAAATTTTCGCTGTTTTGATTTGTTTTTCAGTGTTTATTATCGTTTTACAATTTGGAAACTTAAGAACTTCAGTTTTAATGAATATGCCATAAACAAATCTCAAATATCACATCTGTAAACCGCTATAACTCTGTTCCTGACAAGGGTTACTGGTGGTTTTAACCGTGACGTAATTTTACATCAAACAATGACGTAACGGTTAATACCAATCCTCGCTAGGACGCTACAGTATTTACTTTTGGTATTAACCATCTCTCGCAGGGTACATGTTGTAGTTACGGGGTGTCATAAGTCATTATTGGTTGACGGCGAATTATAAACTAATGGCATTTTTATTCAAATAATGTTATCGTGTTAGTTAATTTCAAAAAGCAAATACGTTAAGGACAATCTCCTGGGTACACAAAATTATGTTGCACAAGTTTTTGTTAAACTACTATTCCTGGATTCTCAAAACAGTTGAATTTGTCCAATATTCACCTAGGTTAACAATAGAAAAAATTGTTAACCACTAATAGAGAGATTGACCTTCTCAGTTGGCTAGAAGACGCAATAATTGACAACTTCATAGCTAGTAGTGGAAAAAATATATTATCAGTAAAACTTAAATGAAAATGTTCGTTTTTATGATTATATAGTGAGAACAATTTTTGTTATATTTAACGGTATCTCGGAAATGTATAAAAAAGTAATGATCTCAAATAGAAACTATTATTATTACTACTATAATTCGAAATTGGGCAGAGTATTCAACTAACCCTATTATGCCCAACCACAGAGTAATACTGTACATTGTATTACCACTATCAACATTGGCGTAACTAGGATGAAGTTCGGGGGGATGTAGGGGGGGATGAACTACCGGGGGTCCGGGGTTTGAAATTTTAAGCCCCTAAAAGGTCATTTTAGCTTTGTTTTTCTTATAAAGTTGTAGTCTACAGTTCCTAGCTTTTAGTGCATCTCAAACAAGTAGGCTTGCTGTGATTATGTTTTAGAGTTTTATTTTTATTTTTAGGGTTCTGGGGGAGGGGCTTCTATTACCTTCATCCTCCCCCCCTAGTTACACCACTGACTATCAAAACTAAAGCCTAGAAAAAGAGTGAGACAGTAAAATTACACTACAAAATAAATAGCTAACAAAAATCCTAAATTCATAGCAAAACAAATATGCTTAATTTTTTTTCAGTTTTAGAGAGTGACCGTATTGTAATATTTTCTAATTTTTTTAAAACGTAAACGGGTGGGATAAATTTTAAACACACGGTATGGCTACTTACTAATTTATTTAAACACTAACTCACTAACACTTAATTTATATATACTTAACTAATCGCTTAAATTTAATTTATATGCACACAAACTTGATTATTAATTTATATTAGCACTTTACTGTTCGGTGTATTTTTGTTTATTTCTCGAGATCACTTTATCAACTAAACTCCTCCGCTGATCGGTCCTTTATTTATATTAGTGCCTTTTTTACTAGAAAATTCCGGACTGCCGCTTACTCAAAAACAAATGGCTTTCTGGCATTTTCTAGATAAGACTGGTCACACAAACAATGTTTAGATAAGATAATCGTAAACAGTTATTAAAAAAAACGGCGTATCCGCCATAATTTTAATTTTCATACCTGGCTTAGACAGAGTCGGATTTAGGGTATATACCAGTGTGCTGTTTCGTAACAGTATAAACTGGCAAAGTAGAATTAAGTGTAAGAAAATTAAATTTCACTACGCGGAATGTCAGTATTATCTCCCCTTGAAGACATCGACTTTTGAAAGTCAAAATATTTCCTGAAGTTAAACGATTTTCATATGTGGGTCTGACGCTACCAAAACAGATTCTTCTAGCGTAACGTTGAACTTTTTCCAATGAGTCTTGATGCCGGGCTAAATCTGAATGCCACACCGGACCTGCATATTCCAAACAAGCATATAATTTGAATAGTGTATAGAAATAACAGAAAATGTCACAGAAAGCTGAATTATTTATCAAACAAATTGAAAACAGCGGAAATTATTCAGAAAGAAATTGGCAAACAAGTTGCAATGAACAGTATTGGTAAAACTCCTTGAGAAAGTTTAATTCTAGCCACGGTTGAAGTTATTTGTCTTCGCGAATAAAACAAAAGAATAATAATGTTTTGTCTATTAGCGTGAATATTGATGTACATATCAATTACATTTATTATGAGTGCTTCATAGATTGCGGATGAAATTAGTCTATTCACACTGCGAGTGTTAATTTGGGATCAGTTTCTAATTTAATATCTCTAGTTTTTCCCTCAATTTGTAAAATACTGCATTGACAATCACCCTTGTAGGTTACCCCTCGTTGTAACACAAAAAAATTGCAAAGACTCAAATATTGAATTAATACAGTCTAGCTGCAATATCCTTTATACAATTTCTGGTAAATATGCACATAATCGTCGTTTTTTCCCTAGTGAAGGCCTTGTACTCGTTCATAATAGTCATTTATCATTTCGAGAAACGCCCTCGAATCGGTTTTTTTTTTCAAAAAGGGAAAAAGTTAACTGATTTTGTGTATATTGATTGCACATGTGTTTAACCCATTCGGAGCGACAATAAAATTTATTAGAAAAGATTTATACGTAAATATGTAAAGAGTAATGTTGCCAAGTAAAGGTTTGAATAAAAATGAAAAAGACGTTATCAGAATAAAAATGAAATGAGTCATTCAATTATCACGAATTAAAGATTACTGCCCTAAAAGTCACTTTTAAAAAAGATACTTTATTGACAATAAAGATTTAATAACTAAATTCATTATATCTAATATAACCATTCAATTGAACTTATATACAAAAATAAATCCAACTTTAAACTAAAAATATACAATTCTGCAGAATCATCAGCTATTGCACGATGTTGTTGAAACATGGATCAGTGTCTGCGAATGTTAACTGAAGCTCAAAGTTAAGTTCAATATCCTTAATGAACTATGGGTCGGCGAACTTCTAACTTGTTACATTTCTGGTTCTTCCGAAGGCTTGTGTAGAAATTCTCGGTTTGTATTGTGAGTAGATGGTGTGAAGTTTTCTTCTTAGCAGCAGTTAATAGGTACTGAAATAATTGGTTCAAATTTTATAGCTGATCGAAGCTCTTGAATTTCTGATGTAACTAATTGATATGTTTCTAGTGCATCTATTTCTTCTCAGATGAAAATAGTAGATAAATATTGTTTATTAGTTGGAAATGTTGAGTTGTTCTTGAGATCCTGGGTCGGGTCTTCCTGAGCCATTATGTAGGTATATCTGTAATATTGGATTGACATGGCTGGCGTTTGATACCTTTCTTATGTACACTTGTATTTTGAGTTTCAATTGTAACTTCGTTATTGGCTTTTGTAACGATTTTAGGAGAAAATCTTGGAAGTAGTTTATTTCTTTTCACTATCTCATTGATATACATTTTGGTACAAGGTTTATAAGTTATAGGAGTTTGTCGTTTCGCATTCCTTTTCTGTATGGCTTTTTCTTTGATGTCTTGGATCCTCTTTTCCCCTATGCCTTTGTGTATAGTTGCTTAGCAAAGCTCTGTCGACGTCTATGTCAAAACGATCTTGAGCGCCAAAATGACCATTCAGAACATGTATTGGTTTTTGTTTGGTTACTGAGTGAACGGAACTGTTGTAACCTAAGATGGTGTATTAGCATTTGTTCTTTAATGGTCAAAGTTTTCTTCTTTGTTCTGAGGATTCTGAGGTGTTCGAGTATTGTGGTGTGAAACTAATCCATTAGACTGTGGGTTATCCGCAGTTGTGTAGTGAATTGTAATCTTATAGATACCTACAAATTTTTGCAAAAGTCTATTTTTGAACTCGGTACCGCTGTCAGCTACCATCACCTGTGGCATTCCCTGATGTGTTACATAGATAAGAAAGTCGTTTAGGACGTTGATGGAATTAGATCCGTCTATCTGATAAGTTTGTCCATACTAGGAAAATGCATCGACGATTATCAGAAAGTTTTGACCGTTTGCTTGGAAGGTATCGAGATGAATAATTTCCAAAGGTTTCGTGGACGTTGGTGTTACCAAGAATTTCGATTTTGGAGGATTTCTGTCGTATTTGTTGGTCAAACAAGTATTACACAAATTGATATATGTTTCTATAGGGTAGGCCAATAATATTGTTTACGATTTTGGGTTTCTGTTTAATTTATACCTCTGTGGTTGGTCTTTCCTTGATGGTATTGATTCATAATGTCTTTGCGGACTATTAACATTTTCTATGACTTGATTACATTATACTAAATCATAGGCCGTTTCTCGTACTATGTTACAGAAATGAATAAATATCATCATTCTCTAAGTATACGAGTAGTATATAGCATATATTCTCTTGGGATAGAGAAGAATTTGAATAAATCTCCTTTTGGTCAACAACAAGTTTGTATATCACTTGATTGTTGTAGTGATTTAGTGGTCTCTCGGTGATGGGAATTCCTAAGATGGGATTTTATTGGGCTTTCTGTCTTGTTGCATTTGAATCATCTTTATTTTCTTGAAGTTAATCTTCTATAGTTGAAAGTTCTTCCATGTTTAGATTATTTAACGAAGAGTACTGCTTCTCTCCTTCTTCTAATAATTTCTCAATAATTTGGAGTTTTTTGAGATTTAGATGATCTGTCGTCCGAAAAATTTTAAAGGATCGACGATAGAGCCTG
The DNA here is from genome assembly GCA_963921935.1 of Galeruca laticollis. Taxonomy (NCBI): domain Eukaryota; kingdom Metazoa; phylum Arthropoda; class Insecta; order Coleoptera; family Chrysomelidae; genus Galeruca; species Galeruca laticollis. The sequence goes on from OY998177.1 coordinate 70,455,706, forward strand.
GGTGATTGTACAATAATGCAGTGTCTTCGTTATCTAGTTTCTCTATTTTTTCTTGGAGGTCTTTGTCAAATTCATCTGTGTTGATCTCAATTCTAGTGAGGGCGTCGGCATTAGTATTAGATTTGCCTTTTTTATATGCAATTTCATAGTCGAATTCTTCCAATTTCAATCGCCATCTCACTAATTTAGAATTTGGGTCCTTCAGTGAGAACAGCCATTTGAGGGGTTAATGGTCTGATAGAATATTGAACTTCCTTCTGAAAAGATATGGGCGAAAATATTTAGTAGCCCTTATTATTGCTAGCGTTTCCTTTTCTATAGTCGAGTATTTAATTTATGTTTCATTCAGAGTTCTGGACCATATGCAATTGGCCGGTCGTTACCCATGGGACCTTGAGAAAGTACGGGTCCAATGGCGAAGTTTCTGGCATCTGTAGTGAGGTTGAATGGGTTTGTAAAGTCTGGATATTGAAGCAGTGGTTCATTGGTTAGAAGGCTCTTACAGATCTTGATACATTCTAGAAATTCTGGTGTGTGTTATATTTTCACGTTCTTCTTCAAGCATGAAGTTAAATGTTTCGTTATCCGGGCAAAATATTAATTTTCTATAGTATCCCATTAATCTCAGTACTCTAATGTCTTTGGCTATTTTTGGAATTGGGTAGTCGACTTTATCTGGATTCGGCTTAGTTCCTTCTAGAGTGACAATGTGGTCTAAGAATCTAATTTCCTTTTTTGGAAATTCACATTTGTCTATTTGGATCTTGAAGTATTTTGAAATTTTCACAAGATTAACGAGATGTTCATATAGGGACGTAGAAAAGACGATTATGTCGTCTATGATGCTAGACATATATCTCCTTGCAATCCTTTAAGAACATTGTCCATTATTCTCTGGAATGTTGCAGGGGCGTTCTTGAGTCCAAATGGTATTCTGATATCTTCGTAATGACTGTTCTCGACGTTAAATGTAGTTTTAGGGATGTCTTCTTCTGCCATTTCAATGTGGTGGAATCCGCTGGCTAGGTAGAGGGTAGAGAAATACTGACATCTTCATAGTTTGTCTAGGATGTCTGTGACGTATGGGATTGGATATCTATCATATATTGTCTTCTTGTTGACTTTACGGTAGTCTACCATTATTCGCCATTTAATTTTTCTTGAGGCGTCGGGAGAGTTATTCCTTGGTCTAACATTGATGCTATTTGTTTTTGGGCCTCTTCTTTATGAATGTGTAGATAACGGTATGACAGTATAAGTGGGAACTTCATCTTGTGTTCTGATGTTATGCTTGATTTAGTTGATGAAGGCGAGGGGTGACTCTGGATGGTGAAAGACATCTGAAAACTTTTTGCACATTCGTTTTATGTATTCTTCTTATTAGGTATTCCTGAGATATATTGTCGGCTGTATAGAGATGGTAATCGGATAAATGGATCTCTGAAGTTCTAACTGGATCTGTTAGTGTTATCTGTATTGGTTCGTCTGTGGCGTTGATAAGTTCTGTCCATGCTAGACCATTGGCTGCTGTAGTTAGACTTTCGTTAAGGAAAGTTCCTTGTATCTCTTGCTTGGGAAGTATGGTATTTCCTTGGGTTTATTTTTCGGGTAATCGGACTTGAGTAATCTGTGGTTCGAGTTGGATGAAGTAAAATAGGGCTTCGTTACTTTTGTAATATTTAATTGGGAGAATAGAATTTTCTATTCAGAATCAGGAAAATTGATTGATTTTGGAAAATGGAGGTTACTATAGAAGGTTCATGTTTAATATTATCATGGAAATCTTTTTAGGCGATTTCGGTATTGAGGAAATATTTGGTACCGCCAGTTTCGATAACTAGCTTAAGACGAGGGTTGGAGATAGTTGTGTAGGGTAGTTCTCTTTTATCTCGATAAGAATGTAGCTCTATTACGTTGCGTTGTTGTTTCGGCGTTTTCCAGAAAATTTGTTGTTTGCTCTTCATATTAATTTTAGAAAGTTTCTTCATACGGTTGTGTGGTCTCGCAAAACTGATTTCCTCGATGGCGATAGTCGTAAGCTGTTTCATAATAAAATCCGTTAGTATCATAACCATAGGCTTCGTTAGCATATTCAATAAATAATTCTTCGGATGTGAATCTTGGTGGATTTTGCTGCTGTTGAGGTCTCAAGAATTATGTCGGTGCTTGGTTTCGATTCTGTGTTGTAGCTCTAGTGCTAATACTCATTGGTGTTGGTTTGTGTGGCTATGGTATATTACAGGTTTACTAGTCCAGGCGATTTGTTGTTGATGCCAACTGAATTGTTGAAACCTTGACGGTCCAAGGAATACTTTCTGGCCTTGTGAAATGAAATTATTTGGCTGCGCTGTTGGTCTAAACCCAAACTGTTGAGGTTTAGGCTGTTATTATGGTCGGAGAGGTGGTGTTTGCCATTATGGTTTAAAAGTTGACGGTTGTCATTGTGAAGACATAAGAGGTGCTGGTGACTTATGTTGCTCATTGCAAAAGATTTTCTTCTTAACTTCTCTTGATCCTTTTTCTTTCTTCTAACAATTATGGATAAACTTCATTTACTTTTGGATTAACTTCAAGGTTCTAGAAGCGGACAAACGCTCAGAAACGAAGAGGATAACTAAGGGCTCTTCTACTATAGTACTGACTGCGCCAATTAAGGGTTACTGCCCTAAAAGTCACTTTTAAAAAAGATACTCAATCGAACTTATCTTCAGATAGATTTTAAGAACTAAACTATACAACTTATTTAACGCAGAACCAAAAAGTTACGTCAAATTTGATGTTATGTATTTTCGACATTTTTTGTTCGTTTTTGTTGATTTTTTTTCAAATTGTAGGTTTTTCTCCTAGGTATAACACTGTCTTAGTTGTTTTGGTAAAACGAATAATTTTGATATTATCAGGTGCTATAAATTTTTTTTTTAAACTTCAAAACGTCCTGTGCGGCATATAAGCTATTGCAATAGCCACTTTGAAGCCTCATGTTTCTTCTACATTTTCTTTTTTTATTCATTTGTTTATCTTTGTTACTTCATGAAATACACTGTTTTGAAACACCATGTGCTTTTATTCACATGAAATGCATTTATCTGACAACTCAAACAGCTAGGACGCTATGGAAATCGAAGATACCACGTCATAAAGTGACAATTGTGTCATTAGTTTTTTGTGGACAGTCCAGGTTTAATTAGTAAATAATGGAACGCCAAACCAAAAATTTAACTCGTGATGAATGTGTTGAGGCAGCTACGTTACATGGTAAAGGGTGGAATTACAACCGATAGCTGGAAGCTTGGGAGTGTATCACACAACTATAGAGAGCAATTCAAAGGTACGCGGAAACAGGAGAACATTCCAGACGGGCCGGTCAAGTTGCAAGTCGTATTACCACTGCTACCCAGGATCACTTTTTAAGAGTAAGTGCTGTAAGGCAACGATTTATAACTGCAAGAAAGTTAAGAACACAACTTCAAGACGCAGGTGGTCCAATCATATGCGTTCAAACTGTACGCCGACGACTGAGAGAGGCAAATTTAAGAACCAGGATTGCTGCTAGAAAACCCGCATTAACAGTAGATCATCGAAGAGCCGGATTGAAATTTACCAATGAGCACTTTAATTGGTTGGAAGCAGATTGGGAATGTATTCTTTGGACTGATGAAGTCAAGGTTCAGTTCGCATAATTGTGACAGACGTGTTCGCGTATCCCGAAGACCCGATGAGCCTGTTTTCAGCTGCTTTTCAGGAAAAACTTAGCCGAAAGATTCTAGGAGCGAAATTTCTATTCCGGGGACAAAGTTATTAAGACAACGAAAATCTCGAGATAATGCTGGAAGAGCAAGGAGCCTTAAGATGAAATCAATGTTGTACACAAACAACAGGAAGAAAGCCAGACCATCGGCACTTATACTTTTTTCTTTTTGTTGTATGTATTTTGGGAAACGAAATATCGAATAAAGTACCTTTTTAATAATAAATACCCGATGAGCGATACAGTCACTGCAATTTTTTGCACACAACTTTATATGGAGGTGAGGAGGTGGATCCGTCATGGTGTGGGGTGGAATATCTTTGACGGGGCGAACGGACTTGGAACTGTAAACGAAAATCTCAATTCTGAAAGATACATCACAGACATTCTTGAAGAACATGTTGTGCCTTAAGTAATCCATTTTTCTAGGTATGGTTTTTGAGTTTTTATGTCCTTTTAAGACCTTTTTCTATTCTGAAACACCTTGAATCTCTCAATAAATTGTAAGATATCAAGGGAAACAAAACTCAAAATGACGCATTTAGCCAGTATAATGATTAATGAGTAATAAATAATGAGCATTTTACAAAAAAAGCTAATGAGTTTAATAAAAATCACGTCATCTTAAAAATTGCATATTTTATGAAGTAACAGAGATAAACAAATTAATGAAAAAAGATAATGTAGAAGAAACATGAGGCCTTAAATTGGCTGTCATTGCAATAGCTTGTATACCCCACAGGACGTTTTCTAATTTCGGAAAAAAACGTAACATTTTTATAGCACCTTGTATAATATCAAAATTATTCGTTTTACCAAAACAACTAAGACAGTATTATTCCTAAGAGAAAAACCAACAATTTGAAAAAAAATTAACAAAAACGAACAAAAAATGTCGAAAATACATAACCAAAGTTGAGGTAACTTTTTGGTTGTGCGTTAAATAAGTTGCGCAGTGTAGTTAAAGCGCCTTGTGCATGTAAAGAGGAGTTCTCTGGTTCCATACACTTGTCCGATAATTACAAATTGAGGTAGAAAGAGAAATAGATAAATTTAAAATATAGATAAGGATAAAAGTTAAAGTAACCGTTTTGTTGTAGGTTAGACATAACAGATAATTTTGTATTGTATCAGTAAATTCTTTATTCTGAAAGTCATTATAAAGTTCTTTTAACTGATATCTAGCTCCAAGAATGCATAGTCTGAGTAAATGATTCTCCTCCTAGATGGTGGTTGGTATCATTATTGTTTTGGAATAATTGTGGCCCGGTCTTAATGTATCCACTTTCTGTCCCGGCAAACGTGTTTCGCATAGGCCGATTATGTACCACTTGATATCCTTTAGTTCATTGTCAATTTCCAATTTGTTACGGTTTTAAAAAATTTATTGGAAATGTAATCATGCACTTATAACCAAATGGTTGACATTATTATTTTCTTTCAAAAATATACTAAAGCTTACCTCTTCAATGTTTAGATTAATATCAATAACTTCAACTTTAACCAAAAATCAATGGTTTGTTTACATTTACAACAGAACTTTATTTAACTAAATCATAATAATGTATCGTATCCTTTATCATTATAAGTTGAAAACACTATTTTACCTGGTTATAAAAATATAATTAAAACTCGAAGCACTTTTGTTCACTCTAATATATTGTTTTAACCTCTTCTTTACAAGTTGACTTGTCATTTTATATTTTGATATTCGATGTCTATCATATTCATGGAAAACAATTTATTCTACTTCTTTTACTATTTCATACCAATCCAACTTATTATTTCGCTAAATGTTCTGTGACTTCTCCTGAGTTCTGTGGATGGCATACAAAACCTACTTGATTGGACTTTGATCCTTCTTTCTTTTTATATCAGCTTTCATTCGGAGCACATGGTTCCTTAATTTTTCGATTATAAGTCGGATTTTATAAGCTGAAAGGAATAAATTTTATTAGATTTTATTGGTCATAATTGTCAGTGTAGACAAAATTATCTATATACGATCTGGACCAAAATCTAAAAACCTCTTTAAGGCCACCCTACAACTTGGGTAAGTAAAATCATCCACCATTCACTTCTATTAAATTTATAGCTTATATTTCACATATTTCTTACTTTTTTTTAGGCCTTCTTTTTTTCTTCTATTTTTCTTCTGTCTGTTTCCGTCTCGCTAACTATATTGGCTGAGCTTTGCTTTTCCTAAGTATCGCTTCCTCTAAGTTGTCTGATCATTTCCACATAACATCATTCAACTGTAGTAGAATAGTAGATAGTAGATGTAACTAGTAACCCAGCACTGTTTAAATTTGATGCATGCCAAGCTATTCATATCAATAGATCTGAAACCTAGGAGGATCCAGGTCAAGTCATCACAACTACCGCAAGAACTGACGTTGAGCTTACCACCAGTGATACAAGTGAGAACTTTCCGATTTATATTTACACTCACCATTTACAAAGGGTTGTTATCTGAAGGACAAGCATCTTAACCTGAAATTTTAACACATTTACGACAATTTATGCATTACTAACTAACCTCTACTTCGAACATTATTATCTATATTTAAAACACCTGTAAACACCAAGGGGTACCACTCGGTCGTACAAATATCCTATGTGTGATTTGCAAATTAAAATTTCTATGGTTTCAATTTCAAAATGTTTAATTTATGAATCCATCCCTACTCTACCGTTGAATAACATGTTCGATTCATTTGAGCTAGCTGGAATCGAGGTTCTTCTCCATCAGTGAAAAACATTTAAGATAAGAAGGTAAAAAATTGATGTTCCTCGTTTCTCATAATTCTAATATTGTATGTTGCTATGAATAGTGATTTTCTATGTATAGTTTTAGCCGAATTTTTGCTCTCCTCAGATTCCATGGACCAGACTGCGTTCGCAGTGTGGGATTCTCAGCTTTTCGCTCTACCCGCTTGGGAACTATCCTTCGTTTTAGGACTCAGCATATTTTGGAAATAAGAAGATATGGCAGTTTAAATGTTACGTCTGCCATGCGGGTTGGCGAGTGTTAATTTCAGCCGCTCCTAACCTGCTGGCCCAACCAGTAGCTACGCTACCGCCGGCATCGCTCCCTGGCTATGAAGACTACTGAGCCCTCTCACCGACGATAAAGTGTTAACTCCCTTAGAGAAGGGATCCAGTCTAAAAAAACTGTGACCGTTTTTATCACTGCGTGTGATATTAGTAGCTCCCATTATGTTACACCTCTTCACCCAACGTTTCTTCTTATTTTTCAGATTATTTAAATATTTAAGAGCTTTTCGCTCTGCTAATCTACATTCCAGAGTGCAAATCAAATGACTTCTTTACATCGTGTACCATGCGCAGAAAAATTAGTGTGCTCGCTTACACAACGACTGAGCTTTTAATTAAGTGACTTTCATATTAAACACTTATGCTATTCAATTTATTAAGGGCCTGTTGTTTTTCCTTTTGTTTCTTCTTCTGTTCCTTTTCTTTACACCACTCTTTTTCAATTAATTTTTTTACAATATATTTCTTTCAAACACACAATTTTTCTCATGATTATTGCTCCGCCATTGATAAGATTATACGGCAGCTTATTTCTGATATCAGTACCTGTTTATTGAAGTAAATATGAATTTAGAGTAACAAACATAAATAAATGAATCCTTAAAAGAACATTGTTGCAGAAAATGTCTTTACATCACATCACGGTAACGAAAAACTTTTGAATATTTGTGTATATTATACCTACTATATCCACAACTGCCCGGGGTTAAGTGGAGGAAACATTTCAAAGACACCCAATTGCTCTTTGTTGCTTATAATTATAATTTGATAAAGACAAATCGAAACAGATTTCAAATTCGATTGCAGTATCATCGTCGACTAACCTAAGCGCCCCCCGGGAAACAATTTAATCTTCAGAAAGCGGAATATGGGAGTCGTTGTGGACGGATCATTTATCCTTGATTTGTAACTCCCTCTTATACACCCAGAGGCGTAGATTGCGTATAATTCAAAGAGCAAAAATTAACAATTGAACTGAGAGTTGGTGGTTATCGTATGTTTTATTCTTCGCCTCTTGTAAAAACTGTGCAATATTTTCTTTAGTCAAAATTCTGTGTAAGAAATGCAGTTTCGATTTAAAAAAGCAATCAGGTTGCTAAACTTACTTATGCCAATATATATTTTTTAAATTAACAACTTGCTTCGTAATATAGAGTAATAACTCCATAAAATAGAGTGTTAGGGCAATAGTACAAAGATGTCTCAACTACACAAATAGCTTTTGTAAGCAGGTGTGACTCAACATTAGCCCCACCAAAACTATTCTTATTGTCTTCACTCAACCGCAAACCCATTAAAATTGATGTAAGAGAGGTTGAATGGAGACAAGAGGTCAAGTACCTAGGCATGGCTCTGGATAGTAATCTCCTGTGGAATAAACACGAGAAGGAGCTAACACTCCTTCTCGAGCAAAAATTGCTCTATTGGTATGCAAAGACCTTGCAACAAAAATGAGGGATGCAACCCATATATCCTGAGGTAGATGTACATCGCCATTCTGAGACTTATCATAACGTAGAGCTATGGTACGGAGTAGCAGAACTAACCTACGGACGAGAGACAACATCTTTAGAATTCAAAGACTAGCCTGTATATGAATAACAGGGGTAATGAAAATATGCCCTAGTGCGGCTATGGAAGTAATTCTGAACCTCACGCCACTGCAAGTAGTAGTGGAAATTGTAGCAGAAAGAACGATACATAGATTGAGTAGAGAGGGAATTCTGCGGAAAATAACTTAAATCCTCACTAGTGAGAAAGAACATAAATCCTGGAAGATGCCACAGGATGAAAACGTATATATAGTTTCTTAAAGAAATTCAATACAAAATATAGTAATAAGAAAGAGTTGGATCAAAGCACCATGACTAAACAGGTTAAAAATACCATTAAATGGTATACATATGGTTCAAGAATAAAGGAGGGAACTGGGATAGGAGTGTATGGGCCTGGAACCAAACACTCTGAAAGTTTGGCCCCAAGTACATCTTGGCAAACGTAGGAAGACCCCTGAGATTATGATGCGCCGTATACAAGGCTAGTCCTAGTGTATGCAGAGAGCTCATTTTTAAATTGTATTTGTGCACTTCATATCATTAGTATAGTCTCGGAGCCTTTCTGTGGTGTAGCAAAATGCTCCTACAAGAAAGAGTTTCGGAAGAAAGAGGAAACCGAAAGAGAAGCACTCTGGCGGTGCCTTACCGGGTTGGAACATTCCAAAAAGTTGCTGGGGAACTTTGACACTGCTAGATCCAAACAATATTTGGACCTCAGTAAAGATAAGCTACATCTCCTCATGGGCTTTCTTACAGGACACTGCCGCCTTAGGAAGCACTTAATGAGAATAGGTCTAGCAGAGATTGACGAGTGTAGATTCTGTGGGGAGGAGGATGAAACTCCGGATCACCTAGTTCTGGAATGCCTCGCCATTGCAAGCCAACGCAATAAATTCTTCGGACAAGAAGCTTGTAAGAGTGAGGACCTAACCTCGTTGAAGCCGTCCCAAATACTGGAGTTCATTAGAACCTTGGAACTGGAAGGCGAGCTGTAGTAGTAGCAAGAACAGCTCTGATAGGGGGGGGGGGCACAATAAACCTTTGATTTCAGTGCACTGTAACCCTGTTAAAGTCTAATCTAATCTAGTCTCGGACAAAAGTTGAACATATTTTAGTTTGAATATTACAAAAAGTTATTTTGCCAAACAAAATGCCGTTTAAAAGTAAGGTGAAAAATAAAATTTTAACAGGTCAAAGTCGTGAAATTATAAACAATGTATTAAAACTTTTTAAGCAAGAATCAGAAGCTGGGACTCCCATGATAAACATCTCTAATGTATGTACAACTTTTTAATATAGCTCTAAACCTTTTATTAATCTTAAGGTTTCACTTCTTCTTAATATTGTAAACAATTGAAACCTTTGGTGCAAAAAGGTAGTAACTCAAAATTTGTAGTGAAAAATGTATTTAACTTTTAAGTAGTGGATTAGGTTAGGTTGCTTAACTTATTTTGATACAATATTTTTTATATCGAATTCCAATCTGTAACAACTTCTTTATTCTACTTGAAATACAAAATTTATATGTGTTTACGGGTCAAGAACGTGCTACTGCAGTCACTGGTGTGAGCCTTAAAACGATTAAGCGAATTAAAATTGAAGGCAACAAGGTTGATAGTGGTGAAATTACCGATGTTTTCAACACCCAATAAAAAGAGGAACTCGAGAAAATTACCAGTTGTGCTTGATGAACATGATCGTGCTCTCTTACGGAGAACAATCGTAAATTTTCATATTACAGAAAAGTGAGTCAATACATGAAAAATATTGCGAAGAAATTGACTATCAGGGAAGTAAAGCGATATTAAGGAAAGTTATCCATAAGACAGGGTTTCGTTGGCGTGAAATGATAAATAAGCGTCCAATCTTAATGGAACAGCAATCCATTCGACATTTAAGAATACAATTTCTAAGACGAATGCAGTTATATCAAGAAGAAAAGCATGCTATTGTTTACATGGATGAAACTTACATTCAGGAAGAGGAACGGAAAAGAGAGCAAGAAAAGGTGGAAGAGGTAAACCGTAGAAAACAAGAAAGGGAAGAAGAGGAACACAGGAGGAACGTGGAGAAGGAGGAAATGAAGCAAATATTAGAGGTACTGTCCGATTTTAGTTCTACCTTTAAAAGTGAAATAGCGGCCTTAGATAACAAAATAGATACAATGGAAGAAGGCCTAAAACAGAAATAAAAACAGTTAAAGAAGATTTGGCAACAGTAGAAAAAGATTTAGAAACTGTAGAGAAAGATTTAAAAATGACAGAGAGAGCTTTGAAAACAGATCAGCTTGACCTAAGACAAAAATTAGATGGATTAGTAAAGAAAATAGAAGCTTATCCCAATGATAGCAGTTTCATTAGTGATAGTGCCAGAACTGAAATAGTAAGTTTCAGACACAACCAGATTATCAAGCCATCTACATATGATGCCAATCATCTTGGGAGACATATCGACGTATTGACTCCAATTTGAAGCAACAGCTAGTGTCAATGAGTGGAATGATCAGGAGAAACCCTCCTCCCTTATGATTGCTCTTCGTGGACAAGCCGCATGCATTCTGCAATTATTACACCAAGGCAACCCTAGCTATGACGTCATTATCCAAGCATTGAAGAACAGGTATGGCATTTAAAAAAAGTTTTCCAATGTCAATTGAAGGTGCGCATGCAAAGAGACGAGAGCCTCCAAGAATTTGGAAGTGACATAGAAAGACTATTGAGTTTAACCTATCCACAGGCACTTAAGAATGTTTAGAACAATTTGGCGTTCAAGCATTCATTGATAGTTTAAGAGATACAGAAATGCAACAAGCCCTTCGATTACGCCACTATCTGACTCTACAAGAAGTATTAACTTTTGCTCAAAAATTGGAAGCTGCTAAAACCATTTCCAGAACCGGACGTCCAAAATTACGAGCAATACACTTCGAGGAGGAGAATTTAACCGAAGTTATGGCTAGAATCTAAAACCTACTGAAAGACACACTACAAAGTCGTACACCAATTCAAGAATCCCGGAAATGTTTCAACTGCGGAAGAATTGGACATCTGCAGAGAACATGTAGAGTTCCATCAAGATCTCGAAGCCAAGTTAGGAACTCGGATAACCAGACAACATCAAGACAACGTACATCCTCGCAGAGCACAGTTAGAAACAGAATTCATAGCCCCACAAGAAACAACCCTAGAAGATCATCTCCATACCCAAGTCGATCACCAACATCTGATCGGCGCTCTAATACCAGCAACCAGGAAAACTACTAAAAGTCGACTATTCGAGGCGGTCGTCGACTAAAACTATTCAAAGCCGCACGTTTCGCACATATTCTTTGTTTAAAAATGGCCGAAATTCAAATGTTAGGAGACACCTAAAAAATCACGATTGCAAATTTATTGTCGACACTGGGGCAACTAGATCATTTGTACGACCAGATATGTTGACACAGAAATACGCAAGAACATCTAAAGGCCTTGTGCTGGAAACCGCAACTGGTCGTACTACTCCGATTTTGGGACAAGTAACAGCATCCATTCGAATTGGAGACGCGGCCATAGTTCACTCATTTTTGGTAGCAAACATTATGGATGTATGTGTTTTGGGGTTAGACATTGTGTAAGACTAATTTGTAATAGATTTGAAAAACAAAATTTGATCCATCGACAAACGAAGAAGTAATTCTCAGTGGTGAAAATGATCAATTGCACAAAATGAATATTATAGTTGATGAAGATATAAGAATTCCGGCAAAATCTGACTGTGGACAAGCTGACGTAGATGGTAATAACAACAACCGTAGGACGGGGCGGTCCGTAACTTGGGTAGGCAACAAAATCTACTTCTTTAAAAATATGCTTGTCAAATGGTTTTCCTAAAAGCAGACTCGATGTTTTCTGGAGTCATCCCCTTAGCATGAGCAATTCCAACACACTCGGCCACATTATAGATAGAGAGTTTCTTCCCTGGATTTCTTGTCATCCAAGAATCATAGGCAGAACGATAATAAGTGTGAAATGGTCCAAATACACCTACATCAAGAGGCTATATTTTATTGCTGAAATGAGGCGGTAATGTTAGCATTTCTACTCCAGAATATTTTACGAATTTAACTGCTCTATAAGATATGTGACTCTCATGGTTGTCAAAAACTAAAAGGCATGGATTTTCTGAAGAACTACTTGTGTGCCGAATAAAATGTTTCATCACATGTTGAGCTTCTCTCACCGATCAAGGTGCGTTCACAGAACATTCACGCAAACTGTAGCGCAACAGTTGTGTTTTCTGAACGCACCCAACGTTTGTAATTATCGCCATGTTGTAGTTACGGGATGTCATCAGTCATTATAGATTGAGCGCGAATTTCAATCTAATGGAATTATTATTCAAATAATTTTATAGTGGTAGGTAATTTCAAACAGCAAATACGTTAAAGACAATCTCCTGGGTATACAAAATTATGTTGCACAAGTTTTTGTTAAATTACTATCTCTGGATTCTCAAAACATTTGATTTTGTCCATTAATGACCTATGTTAATAATAGAAAAAATAATTGACCATTAATAGAGAAATTCAACTTCTCAGATGGCTAGAAGACGCAACAATTGTCAAATTCATAGCTAGCAGTGGACAAAATTTCTTATTGACTCGTGTAAGATATAGTCAACACACTCGCACTTTCAATGATTAATTTGAAATTCAATATCGATTATTTTGTTTCCACGATTATATATTAGTGAGCATAATTATTTATAAAGGAAGAAAAACATTAATTAAATGTTCAGCGGTATTTGACAGGGTATTTTCATTTTTAAATAGTATAAGTTTTTTGGAATAAATATGTATTTAAATTGAACCCAGACTTTTGTCGAAATAAATTCGTTTCAGTATAACTAACTCTCACTGACTGTTAAAAATGGTATCGAGAATCCGCCACTGTGTTTTCTGCTCTAAAACACATCTCTGATATTTGAGTGAATCGCACTGAGAAAAACTAAAACATATATTCGAATCGTTTCAATTTCTGTTTCTGGCATATTTGAACGTTAACTCTCTATATAATATGAATGCTTTAACTTTAGCGGGGCTTTTCCAGTTGTTCAATTCATTCTTTCTCCCGCCAAACGGGATTCGTGCAAATCAAGTGCTTTGGACCGCATTATAATGCATATATAATGTTATATTGCAAAAAAAGTTTGAGGCTGTGTTCCAACTCCATCAAGGACGTATAATGGAGTTGAGCATTACAGCAGAAGGAAGAAGATTTAATATTACGGATTTGTGGTTGGTTGGTAGGTAATGCGGATATTGAATGCTTAAACTATATGTCATGATTGTATTATCTACGTGTGTATAACAATTAAATCGGATCTGGTGTGACAATGATGTTATGGTCATTGTCGTCTTATCAAATTAATTACAACAAACACTTACTTGCTTTACAATAGTAACAAAAAGATGTGTCATATTGAATAAAGAAATAAATATGTGGATAGGCAAATATTTCATCTAAAATCAATCAAAAATTGCATAATATAATTGGTGTGTTACCTACATAACAGAAAAATCTCGTGTGCCACTAATCTCCGTGTGTGTAAAAAATATGATAATAAAATAAAGAAATGAAATGCAGTTAATGGAAAAGGTACAACTTAAAAACGCATTATTTAATTTTGATTAATTCCTTAAGTTTATTGATATATTCCCAGTATTTATTAAATTTAGTCTCGATTATACTAATTACTTAATTAATTAATTGTGGTATATTTTGAGATAGGAATTTTTCCGAACACGCAGGTGGCCGCCAGCGATAAGCAACGCTTACTATTTAGTTGGTAGGCTAGCATCATGATAGAGAGTGTAGTGTGTAAGAGGTAATGGCAAAAGTAAACAAAATATTAATACGTTTCAGAGTCTAGCCCCGCAACATAACTTAAAGGGGATATACCATTACATTTCGGCACTATATGTTTTGCGCGTACTATAACAAACAGACAAAAGGAAATAACGGTTGAAGAGATGAAGAGAGAACTAAATGGAATGAAGAACAATGAGTCCCCAGGGCCTGGAAGTGTACCTGTAGAACTTCTTAAGGACGCTTGATTGGGAGTCCTGTACCAAAGGAGTGCAAACTAGCCTATATTAGTTCCATCCATAAAAAGGGAAACAAAAAGAATTGCTCTAATTATAGGGGACTAAGTGTGATTGCTTCTACCGCTAGATTGTATGGCAAAGGATTGAAAAACAGATTTAGGAGATAGAAGAGAAAAGCAGATTTCGTCCTGGAAGGTGCTGCATAAATAATTTCTTTTGTTTAAAGCAATTAAGAGAGAAAACACATGAACTCACTGCATTTAGTATTTGTGGACCTAATAGAAGCTTACGATAGCGTACCTATCAAACGGTTGTAGGAGGAAATGGCTGAAAATGATATTAACGATACATATATCAATGCAGTTGGGAATTTATATGGGAAGAATTATAGCAGAATTGAGGATGGAGGAAGGCTGTCGGATAAATTTGAAATAAATAAGGGACTGAAACAGGGTTGTTGTTTATCTCCAACCTCATTTAAAATATCTTTAACCTTTTTTGTATTAAAGTGGTCTCAACGGTGTAGGTACATGGGAGATGAATTTATTTATATTCTGAAATTCGCTGAGGACTAAGTTGTCTTTGCTCAGGATGAAAACGATGCATCATACATGATGAGAAAATTAGTTGACGCTTTTAAAGATTGGGATCTGGAAATTAATCTGCAAAGAACACAATATCTGGTGGTTGGAGAAGAAGGTCAAGATCTAAGAATAAATCAAGAAACAATAAAGAAAACATAGGAATATAACTAACTATCTTGGTGTCACTATTACTAAATATGAAATAGACCATAACGACATCATAAGGAAAATTGCAAGGGGACGATGAATAACGAGCAAATTGAATTCTGCCTTGTGGAATAAAAACATAGCAAATGCGACAAAACTTAGAATGTTCAGCTCTTTGGTACAAAGCACAGCAGCTCATGGGGCAGAAATTTGGACACTTGACAAAAACCTTGCAGGAAGAGTAGATAAACTAGCAAATAGTTTCTTAAGAATGCGTTTTTGGATCTTGTTAGGACGGAGACCATAAGGGAAATATTACAAGTGGGAAAAACAATAGTGGACAGAATAGAAGAAAAACAATTGTCTGTGTACAGTCATATGCAACGAATGGAAGATGAGAGATTACAAAAAAGATGCTTTAATTGCCCGATAAAAGAGAAAGATGTAGACCCAGAACCAGATGGAAAGTTGCGATCAGCAAAGCTATAAACAGAAGAGACTTAGAGGAAATCAATTAGAAGAATAGGAAGCTCCGGCGCTTAGGATGCGATAAACAGCCACGAGAGCTGTAACAAAACCGCTGTAGATATATATTTTCGTAACGGTTATTTTCATGCGATGTTGACACAAATGTGCAGCAAATCAATTCTCCTTACCACTATATGCGATATGAAACCAAAGAAACATATTCATATGCCTGGCTTGGTGATATCAAAGATTGGTGATATATTGAGCAGAACGCTGGAAATGCATGGTATGTCATTTTATCCTGGTATGTCATTTTAGAACATGTTCCCCTACTAATACAAGATGTTGATTCCGAAATAACACGCACTTTAGAAAATGATGATAATGTGTCAGATGCTTTGCTGGAGTTTCAAAAAGATGGGGCACCTCCACATTATGCTCTGCAGAATCAAATAAAACCAACAACAAAAATAATTCTTTATACAATTTGAACTACAAAACGAAACCCGTCTTATTATATTTATAACAGAATGTTCACATTTAGTTTAGATGCAGGTTCTAGTTACACAGTTATTTCGGAAGACTTCTACAAATCTAAGTTAAGCCATACGAGGTCTGGTAAAAAAATAACCGTTATTTTCAAATTTCGTGAGTTACGTATGTTCGATTTTCCCATTTTTTTTGTTATGTTGGTACACATGTCTGTTATATATGTTGACAATATCAGCCATTTTTGATTGTCAGTTTGTTTTTGACAGATAAAAAGGTTAGTCGTGTTTTGGTGTGCTCTTCTATTTTTTACTATTCGAAAAAATGGATCAAAGAAACTGTATTAAGTTTTGTGTAAAAAATGAAATTAAATGCGCATGGACATTTGAAATGTTGACTGTGGCGTTTGGCGAGTCTACTATGAGCAGAGCACAAGTTCAATTATGGAATCGTCCAGAAGAGCCAAGACCGAAAAAAGCAAGTCAAGTTCGGTCAAATGTGATGGTTTTGCTCACTGTTTTCTTCGACTGCAATGGCGTGGTGCATCATGAATTCTTGACATAAGGTCGTACGGTCAATAAGGAATACTACCTTGAAGTTATGCGCCGTTTGCGCGAAGCAGTTCGTCAGAAAAGCACAGAATTGTGGAAAAAGCAATAATCGATTTTGCACCATGATAACGCACCAGCTCTCACATCGATTCTTGTGCGTGAGTTTTTGGCCAAAATCAAAACGGTTATCATGCCTCAACCACCGTTTTCGCCGGACTTGACCCCCGCTGACTTTTTCCTCTTCCCAAAACTGAAGACACCGATGAAAGGAAAGCGTTTTGCTACGATTGAGGAGATAAAAGAAAAATCGAAACAGGAGCTGTTGGCGATATCAAAAAGCGCGTTTCAGAAGTGTTTCGAGGATTGGAAAAACGCTGGCATAAGTGTATTATATCTGAGGGGGATTATTTTGAAGGGGACAAGATAGTTATTGATGAATAAATAAATACTTTTTGAAAAAATTGAAAATAGCGGTTATTTTTTGATCAGACCTCGTATATTTGTGCAGCCTAATAACAATTTTTGATTATATAATGGAGATAGAATAAAACCATTGGGATCCATTTATGCTGTAGTTTTCTAAAAGCAAATGCAACACGCTTAATATCTTTGTTATTAGAAATGGTGGACATCTCTTCTAGGTAGACATATTTTTAAAAAAAGTGGCGTCTTCAGATTTATATAGGCTGGATAGTTGTCAGAAATACTATAACTAACTCTTTCTAAATTTGTGGTTTAATATACCTACTGTTGTTATTCTCTTTTATATTTTTGTGTATTATACGATTTTTTAACAAAAAAATTACATCATTCATCCCAAAAACTAACCATAACATTTCACCAAAAATTGTTTTAAAACAATATTATAATTAATTTCAGCAACGTTATTCTTTTGATATAAACCAAAACAGCGTGTTGGCACACATCCACGGCGTCCGCCTTACAACGAGTATGATATTAATCTTCAAGCTTCTGCGGTTGATGTATATTATATTGGATATTATAACCGAGGAAAAACCAAAGCCCGAACTATAGGTATATAGCGCCGTCTTTATCTCGCCCCGCATTTATCCCGCTTTTCTTTCCTTCCTGCATACGTATATATAACAGACAAAAGCTCACTTAGTTTTATTGTGTCTATATTAATTAACAGCTTTGTAAATAGAATTAAGTAGGGATTTTTCGATGTACTAGACGGATAATGATATAGGAATAGAAGAGCAGAAATTGTTTTGGGTGATGTGAAGATGTAGGGTGTGTTAAAAGGTGCACGGAACATGGATGCAACGGGAGAACCAAAAGACTTGAGATAAATTAGATGGCTTATGTGCCTATGAGAAATTCGCCTAGATAGAAAATCACCTTAGATGGAATGTGACCTGTGGGAGGCTTCGTTGGACCTGGAAAAGATGCACAGAACATGTTGTAACGAATATCTTTGAAACAAAATTTACTGTTTCAACCTTACTTTGTGGAATCTATTCATGTTATTGTTATAAATGAAACTAACTATTTCTAAATGATTCCACTGTATAATAAAAAATGATTTTGTTACTACTTAGTAGAATTATTTAGAAACAGTTTAATTTATAACAATATCTTTGTAACTGACAATTCACAACAAAAGGTTATGTTTACATGACTGCTTTATTATTTATTTAATACTATACCTCCTCTAACATAACGGTATTTGGGAACAATTATTTCGGTGTTAGAACAAATAAATTGTTTTTGTCTCGAGTTGTCTCCCAAGCTCCAAAACGATGTCAACAGATCTTGTCGATCTCCAAATTTATTTAATTTTTGCACTGAAATTTACACTTTTCTCCACAGGTTTCTTTCAAAGTTTATGTAAAAACATTCTTATTTGACTTTGTTACATAGGCTTCCCCTAAATTCTCTTTTTTTCTTCTAATATTACGTGGCCATTCTTGTGGATTCCGTTTTCGCTTCACACTGGCAACCAACGTTGAGAGTTCAACGTAACGTAAATAAAACAATGCCGTGTAGACAAACCTAAGCTAACATATTTTGGAATATGGTTGTTTTAATTCGACATTTAAATTATAAATCCATACCCAAAAACAACATATTTTATTTTGCGTTGGTTTTACACCTATAGAAACCATACGTGATTCCAATGTAAAACTAGCACATTTTGACTGATGTTGATCAAGCATTATGAAAGGATATAAAATAAACCTGTAACAATAATGAACAAGACCCATAATGAGATATTATGTTGGTTCACCACTAGTCACAAATATTACTAATATTAACATTGTTAATGCAAAAATGCCATAACATCTTATATGTTGCTTTTTCATTGAAAATTCAGACAATCTTAAAAATGCAATCCCAACATATCCCCTCTTTTCTATGTACCGCTTATCGATAACGAGATGATGTAGTTTTCCAATAGAAATATTCCAACTTTTGCTATTCAGTCAGGACAATGACTAAACATTCGTTTTTTTTACGTATGTTAGTCTTCCATTGAGAGTGCGATGTATTAATGACTGGTTTCATTGGATAGTACCAATCCTGTTGATATTATATATTTAGACATTTCGAAGGCATTTGATCGAGCTACCCATAAGTAAATACCATTTAAACTAGACCACAATGGCATTAGGGGGGGGGTTACTTCAGTGGATTGAAGCATTTTTAATGGACCGTAAATTTTGCGTATGTGTAGGTGAATGTTATTCTTCAATGTTTAATGTGAATAGAGGCGTTCCGCAGGGTTCGGTGTTGGGGCCAGTCTTATTCCTGGTATATGGTAGAATGGGGTAATGGCGGCCACTTAACGAAAATTGGACAAAAAATTCAAAATATAACACATATTTATTTTGATAGAAGGAAAATGAAAGATAAAAGTTACTCTATATTGGAAAATTCAAAAGGAACTAAAAATCTAACATTTTTTGGCAAGTACTCTCAAGATTAAAGAAGTGACTTTGACAAGGCATTGTCGTAACATTCGGGTATTACCGGTCATAGCATGGGTAATACCGGTCATATTATACAAAAATCACAAATATAACCGGCAGGAGAGTCCTGTGCAATACACAGGGAATATCCCATGGTCCACATATGACACACAAGTATTTCGGTTTACAAATCTCACAATGAATAATTCATACAACAAAAATGGAATTCAATTTTCAGACAGTGATGACGTCTGTCATTAATCTACTTGATAATATTTTCTAACGATATTACTACTATCAGAATTGCACAATCACATAAGTATTACAACAGACCTCCTCAGTTCTCACAAAGTAAACCTTTATAACTAAAATGTATATAACAAATCGAAAATTATATGTCAAGTACATTTAAATAGGACAAACATACGAAAATAAGTAAATTTTTGTGTAAAAAGAAACTTCGTAAAAATATCTGCCACTCGCTCTGTGGTTGGAACATAATACAATTTAATTTTATTATCACTAACACATTGTTTTACAAAATGATGTTTTACATATAATATGTTTACTACGTTTAGTTTCTAATGTACTTGACAACTTTATGCATGATTGATTATCCTCAAATATATTTACAGGAAAAACATTAAAGTTCAATAATTCACTGTCCAACAAAAATACATTCAGTTGTATACTCTGATAAAGCTATGTACTCAGCTTCTGAACTACTAAGTGAAACAGTCGTTTACTTCTTCGATTTCCAAAACAAATAGTTATCATATATCCTGATTCCAAATCCTGAATTGCTTTTTCTGTCACATAAGTAATTTGCATAGTCTGCATCAACAATGGACTCATAATTTCACTGCTCTGAGTTTTGGATTTAGTGAATTTAAGACCGTAGTTTTCAGTTAGTTTCAAGTAACCTAACACGTATTTTCAGTGTTCTTGCATATAGCCTTGCTGAAAACGAGTACCTAAAGAAATAAATCGCTTAACTCAGATCAGGTTTTGTACCTAACATAATGTACATAAAAAATTCTGTAAGTTCACGATTGGGTAAGTTCAGCGTTTGAGTGTCACAACCAGTATTATGCAAATTTATTTTTGGTTGAATCCGAATTTTTGATATTTTACAATCTGTCATATTAAATTCTGACAATACCCTTTGAATAAGATCTTTCTGACTCAAAAACAGTGTACCCGCAGATGATATTTGTATATTGATAGCCAAAAAAGTTAAAGAAAAACTTCTGTCTTCTTTAGGACTTTTGCATTAATTTTTGTTTGAAGACAAGTAATTTTCCTTTAGTTTTACCAAATACAATAATATTAATATGTACAATCAGGTAAATGTTTTGATCAAAATAAAGAGACGGATCTGGCTGTGAACTTTTGATGGCCAATTTTTGTAGACGGAAATTCAGTTTTTGGCGCCAGCACTTTGGTGCTTCACGCAAACGCTATAGTGCCTTCTTAAGCTTACATATGTACTCACGGTTCGGTTTCATTTTTGTTGCCTCAAGCCCAACTCCATCAGGAATCTCAATGTAAATTGGCTCAGGCAATTCATCATTTAGGAACGCAGATTTCACATCAAGCTGACACATGTACAGATTATTTTCGACACTCTATGATAAAAGCATACGTAATGACAAGATTCAAGCAACCGGTGAATATACTTCCAGAATGTCGAACTGTCCTTGCTGATAATCACCAGCAACAAGAGGCGCCTTTTTAACCACTTCACCATCATTGGATTCTTTCTGTCGAAAACCCACCTTGAATCTATCACTTTCATATTTTCAGGTAGTTTCAAAGCATCTAATTCACTCTGTATGGTATCTTTCCATTCACTACCACAAGAAACAGCTTCTGATGAGATATGTGGTGTTGGGTCAAGAAGATTGTCAACAAATAATGCTGCCATCAAACCTTCTCCAGTTTCATAGTTCATTTCATACTCTTCAAATCTATAAGGTAGTTTTTTCTTTCTCCTTGGTCTTTGATTTTCAACGTCCTCAACATTTTGCCCATTATCTCTATTTTCTTGGTTGTCATTATCCTCCGCGTCAGAGTGGAACTAATCTTCACTTTCATCATCAGAGTTTTCACTTTCTTGATAAGTGCTATCTAATATTCTATATTCTTGATTCTTTTGCATATCACACATTCTTGTCTCATCAAAAACAACGTTTCTAGCTGAGATCCCAGTTTGATCTACTGGACTCCACAAACAATATCCGTTTTCTGTATATTCAACTAGAAACATTTTGTTGCATCTGTGATCTAGTTTATTCTGACGATTTTCAGCTGGGATGTGTACATAGGCAGTACAGCCGAATATTCTTATCTTATCCAAGTTTGGTTTCACTGTGAACAACATTTTTGCACGAGTTTCCTTATCTGGTAGAGTAGAGGTAGGTGTTCAGTTGAAGAGATAGGCTGAAGTTGCTACATCTTCCTTCCAAAAGCTCTTTTCCATCTTTGCTTGAAATATTAGACAACGAGCTTTGTTTAATAATTCGGCAACACTATTCTGCTCTGGAGTTCGTGGTATAGTATATTCCATCTTGATGCCTTTGTGTTTACAGAAGTACTTGAAATCATGACTCACATACTCTCCTACATTGTCACACGTGATTAACTCTGGGATGCACTTAAATTTATTCTTCCATCTTCACTAAGTATTCTCTAAACTTTTGAAATGCTTCACTTTTATTTTGCATAAAATATACTACTGCACAATGAGAGTAGTTGCCTATAAAAGTGACTAAGTACCTTTTACCATTTGGACTTTCCGGGTTTAGTGGTCCACAGACATAGGATGAAATGTACTCGTATTCAATAAGATTTTTTGGTGTTCTTTCTTCAGGTAATTTCTTAACTGGTTTTGGGGTTTCTTTACCTTGAAAACAAATTTCACAGACACTGTTCGAAGGGTACTTTGAAGAATGGCCCATTCTTTTATGCCACATGTTATTCTTTTCAACATTTGTCAAATTGGTTTCACTTTGAGAAGGTAATAGCAAGTTTAAAACATACAAGCCACCATACAAGCTTTCCTGATACCAATTCATTGTTGTTACTTTGGTATACTGAGATCTGCTTGTCTGGAAAAGTGATTTTTAAACCTTTAAACTCCATTTTCTCCACTTAAAGCAAGTCGTGAGTAAGATGTTTGCATGCAAGTACATTTTCCAGTCTTACGTAGACTTTTCTCTGATTCAAGGTGCAACGTGTCTTCCACATTTACTTTTACATATTTTCCTTCTTTTGCTACCTTTATGATGTAATTCATGTGTCTCTTTTCAGTGAGAAACGTATCAAACTTCTCTGTGATCAGGTGATTTGTGCATCTTGAATCGACAATAATTTTTATGGCAACTCATGTATTGTGGATTACTTTTTCTAATTTGTAGGTTACAAATGTTAGTTCCATGTCCTTTTCTATTACATTCACTCTCTTTGTCTTTTTCTTATTCTTTGGGCATTCTATTTTCTCTTTTTGTCCGCAGGCAAAGCATCTGTAAGGAAACTTCTTTTTTTGGTTCTCCTTCACTTTACCTCTATTGTGTCCAAAGAATGCATTGCTACTTTCTCCATGATCTTGTTTATACTTTTGTTCTTCTGCAAGTATTTTTGATTTTACAAAATCAAGAGTTATTTATATTGCTGTTCAACTGCGATGACTGTCACTACACTTTGATATTGTGGCTCTATGAGATATAACCTCAAAATCATCGCTTGCCTCCTGCATTTTTTAATTCTGTAACTGCGCATTCGAATTGTGCAATATACTTTGAGAGAGAGGCAGATCTGCTGTATTTTATGTTCCTAAGTTTTCTTTGCAACTGTAACTGAGTAGCAACACCACTTCTTGTATAAGTTTGACTCAGAGTATCCATAATTTCCTTGGCAGTAGTTTTGTTTTTTATTGACTCCATGATAGTTTCCCTTATGGACTAGATTATCACCCTTCTACATTTTACAACCTTCTTCTTCTTCCAAAGAGCTAACTCATCCTGATTTTCAGGCGGTACCTCGGATAATACTGATAGCACACAATGCTGTTCCAGAAGTAATTTAGTCCTGAATTCCCAGTTACTATATCCTGTACCATCGAAGGGTTTTACTGTAGCAGTGTTTCCAGTCGCCCTTTTTACCGCACAAAACTGGCCCGTTTTACTACTCCCAGATAGTTATATCTATTCACAAAGTCAATGGAATGTCCATTGACTATTATATTTTGTGGCCTATATCTAGTAGATCTAGTAGATCTCCTTTGAAATAACATACAATTTGTTATTCTGTTATTCTCCAGCCAATTGGATATATTGCTTAATGTTTCATTCATTTTCTGACACATAGTGTTTACATCATTTCCCTGAACTATAACATTTAGAACATCTGCATATCCAGAAATAATAACGCCCTCTAATCCCAAATCAAACATTCCATTAGTGAAAACATTATACAAAAGGGGGCTTAACGCTGATCCTTGAGGCAGCCCCTTTTGAACCACCCCAGTGTTAGATACACACCTCGATGAGTTGTCTCTGATAACAACCTTCCTAGACCAAAATAGTTGGTTAATTTAGTTTAGGATATGTTGAGAAATATTATAACTAGCCAATTTGTTAAGCAGCAGGGGAATTCTGACATTGTCATAGGCAGCTTTTATGTTTATGAAAACGACTAAAACCTTATTTCCTTGGTTAAAGGCATTAATAACTCTGGAGGTTAGCAAAATTAGATTATCCACAATACTTTTTCCCTGTCTGAATCCGGATTGAAATTTACTTTAAAGCCCCTCTGATTCCAATTTATGGTCAATTCTGTTTCTAATAATACTTTCCAGCACCTTCACTACACACGATTGAAGGGCAATATACCTATAGCTGCCAATAATAGTAGGGTCTTTAAAAGGCTTTAGCATAGGACATATTATTTGGATTCTCCAGGATTCTGGTATGGTTCCATCTTTAAGATAACCATTCAAAATTGAAAGTAGCCTTTCCTTACACAGTAATGGTAGATACTTTAGCTGTGAGTTATAAATTCCATCCGCACCTGGTGCCGAGTCTTTCCTGTTTTTTAAAGCACATTCCAGTTCTTCCATTTCGAAGGGGGCTAGATCATTATTATCCGATATGGTTAGAGTAATATCCAGCGGGACATCCGGAATAGTAATATTATCAAGAAAAGTATTTAAACTATCCCTTACAAATGAAGTAAATATTGGAGGGGTGTACCCATTTTTAAAGCCCTTAATAATCCTCCATGTTGCTGACAAGTTAGAGTCCCTATTTTAAGAATTCTCTAAAACTATTTCTTTTTTTGAGTCTTAGAGTTCTTTTAGCTTTTGCAACTGCCAAGTTCATTGCCACATAATTGTCCACAGAACTGTTTTCCTCTCACCTTTTTTTGGTGTTGCCTTCTCAGTTGCTTGAGTAATAATACTTGTGAAAATATCATATGAGCAATCGGGTATTCCAGCCATCAAGTGATCACAGACATTGTGATACATTCTCCAATCCATTTTCTTGATATTGTGTTCTTGCCTTCTAATATCTGGATTACTGATCTGCGGAAGGTCTTGAGGAATGTAAGCGTCTAAATCCATCTTTATAATTATAGGGAAATGGTCACTTTTGCCTTTATCTAAAGGGAGAGTGGTCCAGGAGCAATTTATTCCAATTTGAGAGGAAGAAAAAGAGACGTCTGTAATACTAGGATTTTGTCCGGAAAGGTTGATTATAGTTGGAGACCCATCATTAAGATTAACAAAATCTCTATCCATCTCTATCCTGATCCCCAGATTATATTTTCAGCATCAACCCCCCCCCCTATAACAATATTACTAAAGTTATTCTGCTCATTACAAATATCTGCAAGAAATGATTTACTCAACCGTAGATTGGATGGGACATAAACGTTTATAAAGACTGTATCATTCACAGACACAGCTTCTATCTGCATACCGTAGGGTTTATTATTAGCGTTGGCATTATACAGGTTAGGATTTAACTTACTTTTGACAGCTATAGCGATACAATTGCTCCCCTCGCTCTTATCAAGTCTAAATATTTTATAATTCTTAAGTTTCCAATTAATGTTATTAACAAGGAATGTTTCCTGCAGCATAATTATATCAGGATTCTCCCTCTGCAGGAGTAATTGAAGATTAGTGTTATTCGAATTTATACTACGTATATTCCACTGAATGACAGTGAATGGGAAAATTAAATTAAAATGAAAACCCAAAATGATGATGCACAAGGGAAATTGAATGGATGAGACTTTTAGATTTTCTCCTCCATTTGCTCCTCAGTTGCCTGCTGGCTAAGTCTGAAGCAGACTTTTTGTCAGGCATCTTTCACCATATTACATGTAAGTGTGTCACAGGTTTCTAAACCTGAGAAAGATGCTTTAACTATTAATATGAGTTCCTCTGCATTTATGTCAGGGCTTTTTAGATAATCTGAGAGATTGAGTATCTCATTCACATTTGGTGTTGGTGAAGCTGGGAGTGGGGTGCTATGTGGACTTAAGGGATTATTATTTCTAGTATTGAAGAGGCCCCTTTTTGGGGTAGAATGAGCTGGAGTAGCTGAATTGATCTTAACTGACATTGAATTAATGGGTGCTAACGGATATATTGAGCTACTTAAAGGGCAGGCTTTATGAGCCTGATTATCGAATCCTAGGCTGCTTACTTTTTTCCTTTTATTTTGTGTCACAGCAGAACTGTATGAGGGTCTACTTGGTTTAGGGATAGTCGAACTCCTTTGAGAAGCATTTACTAGGCTATTAGATACTGATTTAGGACACAGAGGGGGAAAATTAACATTATCGGGCGGGATATTATTATTCAAAGTCTCACCAGGATATAGAAATGTAGTTCGGAGCACTATGCGACTTTTAAAAAAACTTTTATTTTGAAAATATACACTAATTACAAATAACTTTAATAATTTTTATAGTATAAATAGATTTTATTAACACAACGTATATATTAAAGATCTTACTACAAAAAGTCGTTAAAATATATGAGTAAACTGAATTTATAACATCGTATTTGCTGATCATGCATCTAGGTCGGTTATCATCTTCCTTCTCGCTTATGGTTACATTTCTCCTCCCTCCTTTGGTTCTGACTTCGTCCTCGAAGTCTTGGTAATTATTTTCGAATAACTCGTCCAATATTTGGATTTGGGCCGGTTGCAGTTTAGGTCCAAAAAGGAATTTTGAAATTCTTCTTTTCTTCTTAATTACAATTATAAACAAAAGTGCTAAAACAGATATTAGTAAAATGATACAAGCAGCACTGAGACCCGTAGATATTTGTGATGGATTTTCCAATGGTTCAATTGGTTGGATTTGACCGTGAGTTTCTGGGATTTTCAGCATTTCTAGTTTGATTTTATGGTCTGGTCTGAGCTTCATGGGTACGGCTTCTGGAACGGAAATTTCTTGAATTGTTTTCTTTGTGTAGAGTACACCTTCAATGGCGATTGGTTCCTCGGTTAGCAGGATACTGGTTGATTCGATCCATTGATCTTGGACTTTAATAGGGTGAACTATCCCTATTAATATAACTTTCGAGGTTTCTTGTACAAAGTTTTCTGTTGCTATGCATTTGGTGGAGTTGTAAACATTAGAAATTAAGCATCTTGACGATACATGCTACGTGCTATCACCCATACTAGGTTAACTTATGCAACTACTGAACTACTGCTATTTTTACAAAAATATTATGTATAACTATTTGCTTACTGGTTTCACTAATAATTATATTGAATAAACTGAACTATATTCAAAGATTCTTATTATCTTTGAAGATTTCTGTCACACACTTCTTCACCTTGTCAAAACTCGGTTTGGACAATAAAATTATTTCGGTTTACAAGTATCACAATGAATAATTCATACAACCAAAAACGGCATTCAATTTTTAGACAGTGATGACGTCTGTCATTAATCTACATTTTCTAACAATTGCACTGCCATGAGAATTGCACATCAACAAATTACAACAGCCGAGTGGGTAGAGGATTGATGTCTACCATTGAACGCGTTTAAATGTGAAGTTCTACACCTAGGTAAAACAAATCTACGGAATCGGTATGCACTTTCAAATTTAAATCTAAAAATGGTTTCGCAGCAAAAAGACTTGGGTATACTTGTTACAGAAGCTTTATCTTGGCCTGAACATGTTCAGTCAGTGTGTAGCAAAGCAAGAACGTTAATTTATTTGATATCTAAAACTTTTTCTAAGATATCGCCAATCGATCGACTTGAATATCAGTACAAAGTGTATGGAACATTTGGAACATATATTTCCTATCTCTCTTCCTTAAATATGGCTGCGGGGTCATTCTTACAAATTATCTAGAGAAAAACTCCACAGTAAATGTCCTGAGAACTTTATTTCCAATAGAATATTTCACACCTGGAACTCTCTTCCACACGAAGTTGTCGATGCCACATTTGTGAACTATTTTAAATATAAATACAACACTTTCAGGTCTACAGCACGCGAACAGTAGTTATCTTGAAATAATAGTTATTTTATATGTAAATTTATATAATGGGTTTATTTCATATATTTTTGTTGATGTACAGATTGGTAAAAGGAGCTATTGAGATGATATGTTCAATTGGGAATAAAATATCAACATAATAGAATATTATGGATTACAAAATATCTATCTCTAGATAACAATAACAGAGACAATAACCATATAACAAACAAACTAAGTTTTCTTTAGAAACATTCAATCATAAAATGAACAAGAATTGTTCGGATCTTAGAGTAATAATGAACATAGAGAGAGGGCTATTCATTCATAAACATGTTTATTTTTGCGACCAACAATTCTCAACGCCAGTAGTAAAGTAATAAATGAATTACAAAAAGTGGGAATGTAGATACATGGCCTTGGTAATTTCGGCTGTTTTTCTGACTAACTTGGCCCCGACGAGCCATGATAATCCAAAAACATTAAATTAATTAACTTAAAAGTTTATTTTGTCACTAAAAGTCTTCAAAAATACATCAAAACGAAAGAACTAAATGTTTACTCTCTAGTTGTAATGGCGCTCGTATAGACAAACCACGTTTAACATTATTTACTACAATACTACGTCGTATTTGAAATGATCGTCGATCACACTCTGATGATATTTGCATCTCTCTTTATATGGTAATTAAACAGGGACAAAACTACTAAATAGATTACTATTGACACATTAAACAGGTACTGAAATTTTGAGTATTGTTGCCACTCTTAGTTATAACCATAAAGGTATCTAAGGATACAGCAAATACTTTTTTAAAATTTATATAAGAATATGACTTTATTAAGTAATATTCAAGTATCATTAAGTAATTTTAAAAGCAGCGACTCAAATGCACAAATTAGTATGACTTTTTTTATTTACGCAACTGTTTAACACATTTTCTATGAAACTTCTAATTTTATTTTTCCTGGAACTAAAGAGACTTTGTAAATATGGCAATGCAGTGGAAGTGTCCGCAAGTGAGCTTAGAATGTGACTCGTTGTTCGGAGCAAGAAAACATCAAAACAAACATATCTATTTTATTTGTTAATCTGAGGTTCAGATAGTATGTCGTAATATATTAAAATACAAATTCAATTTGATTAGCTCAGACTATCAAAAGTATAAAGTCTACAAGTAAAATTCCTTTTGTAAAGATTAATTTGATCTTTAAACTTAAAGTATAATAAGATAGTTTAACTAGATCACAAAAGTTAATGTAATAAATTTTAAATATAAAAGATATTTGTCACACATAAAAATCAGAAGGGAGTCATCTTTATCTCTATCTATTTGTCCGGAAATTGAATAATCTTATATATTAAAAAACATTATCCGGCCGATTTCCTTCATTTTTTTTTAAATGGAAGGTATTTAGACATAGGTATGTCATCATTCATAGAAATTTACTCAACTCCCACCTTACTCAAGTTATACTCCAACGCGATTCTTTCTTGTACATTTCTTATGGGACACATTGACTCAAGCAATTCGAGTTCTCATAGCTCCTCTTCTAATGAACGAATCTTGATCGTTTCACTCTCAGAACATTCAGTGGATCTTTCTTTTGAGCTATTAACTGCTTGAATTCGTTGAGGTTGAGGAAAGTTATGCGTGCACAATAATCTTTACATTCAATTGTTTCAAGATTTGCCTTCACTCAAACCTCTATAACTAGTTCTAATTACCGTAGGCTGTTGACACAAGTCTAAGAACACTCAGTGGATCAAGCCCTTTCTTTTGAGCTATGAACTGTTTAAATTCGTTGAGTTTGAGGAAAGTTATGTGTGCACAATCAACTTTACTTTCTATTTTTTCCAAATACTGCGGCCGACGCACAGCTAATATTGTCTGGAAGGATGTAATGTAAAATGATTTTTTCTACTTCCGTTACTAAAACCGCATTTTCAACACGCGTTTGACATGCACAAAACGACTCTTTAAACACTAGTGTTTAAAATGCGAAAAGTCACATCTCGTTTATCTTTTGTTCTTTAAACGTCAAATCAAGTGTATCGTTTCTATGTTAAATTTCATGTTCCGTGATAATTTTGTTGTTCTGTGTTATTTGATTTGTCAGTCAGCCGTCAGCCATCGTCCGTAATGTTACGAATATAATTAAAATATAATAAAAAAATTCCCTTCCTGCGGGCGAAGAAAAAGTAAAGTAAGCACCTCGTGTTAAAAACGTCTTTAGTCACTCGTTTCACCCCGCTTCGCTCCACTCGTGCCTAGTAAAACTCGTGACTAAAGTAACCTTTTTGACACTTGGTACTTAATATACTATCATGCAATAATTACATCCTCTCATACAGAGCGGAGCAGCACGGGTCCTCTAGTTTACTTTAAAAGCTTCAAGAAGTTAGTAGAAGTTAAAACATCTGTCAAAATGTTTTATACACAGATGTTTGGTTTTATTTAGTTTTGATAGGAATTTTATCCAAATGAAAATGTGACATTTCAAAGGAAAATTTATTAATTTGATAGTAATGAAAAGAAGACTATGTGTGGAACATAATTATAGAAATTGTACAACTTGTTAACTAGAATTGAGAAATGAAAAGTGTATTCAAGTGTCGTGAAATAGGTAGAATTTTAAATGGTGAATTTCTCAGTAACGGTCTGAAAGAAAACATTGAAATTTGGACCAAATGTGAAAATAAATATGGAGAGCATGAATATGTGACCAGTTTATTCAAATGCAAATTGAAATATAAAATGATTACTTTTGACTCGACTCGTATATCGAGAGAAGTCAAAATTTGAATTGAAATTGCAACATCAAGAAAGCTTTGGATGGCGTTCCTATAGAAGTATGTGACAGATTTGACAGAGGGGAGTCGACAATAATACTTGCTAGAGAAAACATTTTTCCTTTTCATAAAAATTTAATAAAATCTGTCTTGTAAACTTGTTAAAATTCAATTAAATGACATACCTGAAGTGAGGTTCTATGGCTCTAGATAAAGGAGACGTCAATAGATAATTCTACTTATAATATGAATTGCACTGAATAAAGATTTACCACAAAACTTTGATCTCCAAGAAGAAGTCTGAATAAAACGTTTTGAAAATCAATCACATAAACTAACAATTCACAATTTTCACTTCACAATTTGCGAATGTAAACAAGCTAACTGTTACGAAACAGCACACTGGTATAGTCCCTAAAACCGACTCTGTCTAAGCCAGGTATAAAAGTTATATATAAAATTATGGCGGATACGCACTGTTTTTTATAACTGTTTACGACTTCACGACTATCTTATGTAAACATTATTTTTGTGACTAGAGTTATCTAGAAAAGGCCAGAATCAATTGTTTTTGTGTAAGCCGCAGTCCGGAATTTACTAGTAAAAATGGCTTTAATATATAAGGGACTGATCAGGAAGAATTAGTGAGTTGATAATTTGACATCGTGAGATAAACAAGTGAATATAAAGTGTTTATATAAATTAGTTTGAGTGAATATACGGTTAATATAAATTAATAATTAAGTGATTAGTTAAGTATATATAAATTAAGTGTTAGTGAGTTAGTGTTTAAATAAATTAGTAAGTAGCCATACCGAGTGTTTAAAATTTATCCCACCCGTAATAAAAACGTTTAAATAAATAACAAAAACATTACATAACTCTCCATCCGGCATGGTAGTGAAATTCAAAAATAAACTTTGGTGAAGGTCTATCTAAAAAGAAATTTGTAAATATTAGAATAGTTAGTTAGTAGTGATTCTCTTGAATTTTAATAACTTAACCTAAAATTTTACTCACCTTATTTAAAGGAAACATTTCCAAGTTTTGCGATTACTTTTGAGTGTGTTCCTGTGTATAAAGTGACAATATAAATAGATTTCATGAGAATATAATACTTTGATTCGTTAAAAAAATGTACAATCATATTATAGGTATGGTTTACTTCCAAAGACATATGACAATTAACAACTAAATTTCAATAAACACAGCGTCTAATATATAGAGATACACTATACCCTTCATAAAATATTTTGATTTGATTTATGCAAATTATTTTTTTTATGTTTATGTTTTTTGAATACCTTCCAGATTTAATTAATAAACAATCTTATTATTTAAAAAAATAAATAAAATAAAAAAATATGAAAAAAGGTAAGAAAATAAAATAATTCATTTCATATTAGCAAATCATCTTTTACAATAACATATTTATAATAAATTGGTGCTTAAAACAATAAGGAAAATTAAATAAAAAATTAATAGCAAATAAAAAAAGAACAATTATTATATTAAGAAAAAGAATTTCTTTTATAAAAACATAGATAAAAATTAGCATATCAACAAAATAAAATATTATACTATATAGATCCGAGATTTCGGTTCCTTATTCATTTATAATAATATTCATGTGATAGAATGAAAATTCATGCGAAATACATAAGAAGCAAGTGTGTCAGATTAAATATTTTCTTGCGAGAATGTTTTTGAAATTGATTTCAGAATTATTACATTCTCTAATATTCATAGTAATCATCTTCTATGTGACTACAAAAACTATTTTTAATTTCCTTTTTTTAAATTAACTCGTATTATTTTGCATTAATAAATGTAGCTTTGAACTAATTTATCAAAATTTAATTTTTCGTTGAAGTTTCATGCTCTGTTTAATCATCTTGCAGCACGAAAGAATAAAAGGACGGAGAGGAGAATGATTAAGATTTCTGTAGGCAGGAAATAAGTTAGACGTAGATCGAAATAATGAAAAGAGTGAAAAGAAAATGACAGGCCCCTGGGCCGGGTGAAAAACAGTTTAAAAATTTAATTATCTTGACATAAACTGCGGAAAAATCGGTAAGTGGAAAAGCTCTTTTCAGAACCAATTAACTTAAAAAATACTGCAAATTCAAGCGACGTCTGTTTTACTTCTTTCGTTTATTTAATGGGAGTAGAATCGGAATTTTATTTTCTGCTTTTTATGACCCGAAAAGGGAAAACTAAGCGGTTTATTTCAGATTTGGAAAAAATATAATTTTAATCAATTATTAAAAGAATATCAATTCGGAAAATTTGGTAACGAGAAGTCGGTTATCTAAAACATTTTTGATCGCAATATATCGCGGAGTACAAAAAATGTATTTTGAAAACCGATAATCATAAAAATCATGATGTTATCTATTGCTACAAATGAAACTGTTTCTAAATAATTCCACTATATAATAGGAAAAATATAAAAATTCTAAAATAATTGACAATTGTTTCGATATGTTAAAATATCATCATCAGAATAACAAGTTACTTTTGATGTGATGCCTACCTGATGTTTAATAATTATTTTTTGCCAGACCTAGAAGTGATATCTTGTGATTAACGTAATATATATGGATTTAAGAAAGATGATATATTACATATATTAAAACTTGGATATTATTCGCCCTATGTGGATATCCTGGCTATATTTTTCCTCATTTAAGATCAATATAACTGTGCAATGATATAGAAAAACAAGGACAACTATTATCTGCGGATCTTCACAGTTATTACTTAAAAAGACACTTTAATAGTGGTCAACTTCCTAGATGTATCTGTTCATTAACGACTTCATATTGTGGTTCTCTTAAGAGTCTTCTAATTTTTAATTCCTCCAGGAAATCTAGTTGTTCTTTATTATCACAAATATGTAGTACTTCTAGTTATGTCAGGTGTTAATGAATGTTTGGTGTCAAGTAGATGTTTTTTTATTGGGATTTCTATGGTTGTTTCAATCTTTATGATCGTTAGTGTTGATTGTGTCTGATTTGAAAAATTTTAATTGTTTAACCTATATAGACAGCATTACATTCTGGACATTTAAGTTCATATATGCCAGACTTTTTTAATGGGCATATTTTTTTACATTTAACAATTTTTTACTTACATTACTCTATGTTTTAAAATAAATTGTATTCGTTGCTAAAGATACTATATTTGAAATATTATTTACGTTTTTTATAGTCATTCCTTGTTGGGTCCCACAAAAGCGGTTCGTTTTGATAAAATTCTAAAACTTTTACCGTCTCTGCATCGCTCATTTTTAATATTTTGGTTGTATCACTGTATTACTCAGGACTGACTAAAAACTAAACATGTTTGATATTTTCACGAATATAATTTTTAACGCTCGTGAAGTTAATAAACGGTCGTGCTTCAAAATCAACGTAGCTATATTTTAGAGACAATATACGGGTATATGAAATATTGTTACAAAACAAAAGAGATAACCTTACAATTTCAAAACTTCCTAAATTCTTTGATTATTCTGACAATCAGACAATACGGCAATGTCGTGACGACATAAATAATCTATGATGTAAAACGGTATTTATATTAAACATTCTGTATATAGAAAATCTTAATTATTTTCCAGGTCGTCTATTTTTATTCTTGTTTCAGTTCTATGTTATAATTATTTATTAAAATATATTTCTTTCAAATTATCATGGGCTGATTTCACAAAGTAACAATCGCTTTTTAAAAGCTGCATAAACAAGTTTTGATCAAGGGTGTGCTTATAGTATACAAAAAAATTAAAATTCAATTGGCTACCTAATTGTATTTCCAAATGATACCGTCTATTACGGTTGTTTGGTATGTTACATAATTTGAGTATGGCTCATTCTACGAAAGCATCCGAGTCGAAAATTGGAGAGAAAACACAAAGGGCTAAAGGGTTCAAGGGTTCTAATTGATGATAAATTGACGAATCTTTGTATGTAAATTGTGTATGGCCATGAATCGAAGCTAGAACTACGCGCCAGAGACGTACTTCCGTTAAACGTAATACATTTTTTGCCAACACGTAAACCAAAAGATTTTTTTAACATAACACTTAAAAAAATCAAAAAATTGCTCATCTTGAACGACGTTGATAGTCAGCTGGTGTCATCTCATCTTTAATTTGGGATTTTAATAGAAATATGCATTTTTGTTCAACCCGTCGCATAGTTCTTTCATCAGGGTGCTGTGGATTTGAGAATGTTACTGCATAAGCTCTAGCTGAAGTACTGAAATTATCATTATATGCACCTAATACTTTTAACACAACTAATTTTCGATTAGAATAATAACGTTCTATTTTTAAAACAAATAATCCTATCACAGGCAACGGTAGTGGCCAAGTGATGCAAGTACTCCCGCGCAAAAACCACACACCGAACAAGCCCAATAAAAACTGTCTACGGCATGTAAATCAAACCATAAAAAGTCACTCTATATAGTATATACAGTAATTTATTTTTAATACAAAATGTCAATTTTCAAATTAATTGAGTGAATGAAACGACGAGTACTCAGTGTGTGTTTTATTATTAAAAATCCAGCTAAGTGCTTTCGGCCATTACACCATTCTCAAAGCTGTCCTATAAAATTATAATATTTGTAAAAATTGAAAGAACAATTTTAAAAAGTTGAACTTACGTCGTTTCATTCACTCAATTTGTTTCTAGTGTGTACGCCACACTCGGACAGTTCTAATTTTCAAATGGCTGAAAAAGTAGGAACGCGTGAACGATGGAATTTTGTCAGTTGATTTGGGGCGCTGAGATGATGATATAGTAAAATTTTCAGCCTCCTAGCTGAAAGTTATTACTATCGTATCATACCACGATCCTGAAAAAATCCTAAAGAGTTCTAATGGCTATCTAAAATTTCGAAATACGGGTATTTTAAGCTTTTTGACGTTACATTGAGAAAAAATATCATAAATGTTCTGTTATCCTTATTCAAAACCTTCCCAACAGTATATTTGAGATACTTGGTGTACCGTTGTGTAGTTGTGGGCGTTCGAGACGTATCATAGAATGTAGTGTCTGTTCCGTTTGCGACACCATCTGATGAAGCCTTGGACTTCCTCTGATGCAGGGTGTGTTGTTGGTTCCCCTGAGAAGTAGACCGAGGCAATGACTACCTGCCTTAGTTGGCACTTCCACAATAGCGGTTGCCAAATCTCTAGTGGTGCACTCTGGAACAGAAAAGAATTTAATATTAGGTGCGAGCTGCTTTTGACTGTTGGAGGTTAATTTCAAGACAGTTGAGCTTTTGGATGCTCATTTTGTCGAAGGTTTTGGAGGACCTTTTGGCTTATCCTCTTTCCTAGCTCCTCCTGCATGAGGACAATCCCTTATTCTAGGCACTTTATTGCCTTTGGTCAGGATTCGTGTTTTTGCAGATCTTTGCGCCTTTGACATTGCGTGTAGTTTGCACTTTGGCACTTACTGCATCTGTTTTGGTACCTGAGGTACTAGATTTTTCGGGCTTAATGTCCCGAATGACACCTTTCAACCACTGCCCAGTAGCGTTATCGTCGCACATTAGGGCTAGCCATCCAGGTCTGTTATGTGAGCTGTGGAAGTAAGGCTTTGTTATAGTCTGTAACGTTTTACTATTTTCCCGATATCCTTTAGTATACTGTTTTAAATGAAACTTACTGTTTCTAGTTAATTCCACAATATATTGAAAAGATTTTAAAAATTCTAAGATAATTGACAATTGTTTCGATATTAAATATCATCGTCAGAATGACAATGACAGAAGTTACATATCATTTGAAGCGTATCTGATGTTTAATAATTATTTTGGCTAGACCAAGAAGTGACCTACCTAGTGATCGACTTAATATATGTTAATAAAAAAAAGAAGAATATGTGATGTTACAAATATTAAAGCTTAGATATTATTAGCCCTACGGAGCTATCCTGGATATCTTTTTTCCAATTAAGATCAGTATAACGTGCAATGATATAGAAAACCAGGAAAACTATATCTGCTGATCTTTACAATTATCACTTAAGAAAACAGATTAAAAGTGGAGAACTCCCTAGATTTATCTGTTCATTGACAACATCATATTGTGGGTTTCTTAACTGTCTTCTAATTTCTAACTCTCCAAGGAAATCCAGTTCTTGTTTCTTATCACCAATATGTAGTACTTCTAGTTCTGTGTTAGGTATCAATGAATGTTTGGTATCAAGTAGATGTTTTGCGTAGTGGGACTTATCTGGTTGTTTTAATCTATATGCTCATAAATGTTCACTGTATCTAATCTCAAAATTTCTAAGGGTTTGACCCAAATAGACAGCATTACATTCTGGACATTTAAGTTTATATATACCAGACTTTTTTAATTGGGATATTTTTGTTTTTACATTTAACAATTTTGTACTCACAGTACTTTCTGTTTTAGAAGAAATTGTTGTATTTGTAGCTGAAGATATTATCTTTGAAATATTATCTGCATATGTGATGGTTTTATAATTTGTTAGTTTGTTCAGGAAATATTAGTTTTAATGCCACTTTTCCCTCTTTTTTATTAATCAATTTATTTATCATATGTAATGGATAACCGTTGGATGTTGCTATTTGTTTAATTGTATCGATTTCCCTAATAAAATTACATTTGTTCACAGGAACTGGAAAAGCTCTATGCATAATTGAATTATATGCTGCCAATTTATGTGCCATGCAGTTATATGAAATAGTTACATCAGTGTGTTTTGGTTTTCTGTAAATTGAATAATCAAGTACATTATTAATTCTTTGAATTATTAAATCAAGAAAATTGATTGAGTTATTTTCTTCAACGTCTAATGTAAATTAATTTTTGGGTGTAAATTATTAATATGGTTGAAAAATACATCTACTGGTCGTTCACTATCCATAAAACAAGCTAATATGTCATTTTCATATCTTTTCCAAAATAAGACATTTTTTGAAATATTACTGTCAAAGATTTTTCTTTCTAAATTGTCCATAAAAATTGGTGATATAGGGCTTCCCATTGGTAAACCTTCATTTTGAATATATATCTTATTGTCAAAACTGAAATAATTCTGATTAATACATACATCAAATAAATTAAGTATATCCAATATTATTCTTGGATTAATATTATTGTCTTCCAGTAATTTTCGTATAAGTACTAGACATTCTTTAGGAGGAATTTTAGTGAACATATTGTTAACACCAAATGAAATAAGTTTAGAGTTATTTTGCAATTTGAATGCTTTTAATTTTTTGATTAGTTCTATTGAATTTTTAATTTTTATGAACGATGGACTTCTTCTCGTAATTACTTAAAAGATAATTTGAATTATTCACAATATCCCTTACATTATTAGAAAACTTTTTTGTTGGGTCTGCTCTAAGAACTTGTACATTGCTAGATTCTATAAAGTTATATCTTTGAATTATAATCATTAGTTGTCAATATGACAGTTGCGTTTCCCTTGTCAGATTTAATAACTGTTAGCTTATTATTTTCTTCTTTCTTTTTGATTGAATTTAAAACTGTGATGTCATTTTTTGTTTGACGTTTAACTTTTGACGGTTCAATATTTTTGATTAAATTGGCAATTTTTAATTTCTCATAAAGAAAATTATTTGAATTAGATTTTAAAGCTATTTCAGATTCTGTAGCTATTATTTGCTTAATATTATTCGTGAATTTGGGTGATATGCTGTATTTTAAACCTTTCTTTAAAAATTCTATTTCACTATCTGTAAAATTAGTGTCCGAGAGGTTTTCAAATCGTGGTGCAAAGTCTGTTGGCATGTAAGTACTTACAGTTTCATGATGTTTAGAGTACTGTATTCTATGTTTTGTGTGTTCATGTTTCTGCAGTTTTTGTTCTTGTTTCTTAAATTTCTTGTGCTTAATCGTGCTGACACTTTCTCTGATTTTGTCATCTAAACAGTCAAATTCTACTGGATGTAGTTGGAACGTGAGTTCAGAATGTACAACTTTTATATAGTTGTCTAAAGAGTATCTTATTTTAAACCATTTTTCACATTCTTCTTTAAGCCAATTTGATCAAAAATATTGAACAGTCAAAACGTAAACGTCAAACAAAAAATGACATTACATTTTTAAATTCAATCAAAATGAAAGTAGAAAATAATAACCTAACAGTTAGAAAATCTGACAAGGGGAACGCCACTCTCATATTGACAACTAATGATTATAATTCAAATATATAACTTTATGGAATCTAGCGATGTACAAGTTCTTAGAGCAGACCCAACAAAAAAGTTCTCTAATAATTTAAGAGATATTGTGAACAAATCAAATTTTCTTTTAAGTGATTACGAAAAGAAGTCCACCGTTCATAAAAATTCTCATTCTCCACAATTATATGGAACCGTTAAATTACATAAAATAGCGAAACCAATTAGACCTGTAGTTTCTTATGATCATACTCCTAATAATGTATTAGCAAAAAAACTTAACAATATGCTTAATAGTTACAGATATACATCTAAATACTAAATTAAAAATTCAATAGAACCAATAAAAAAATTAAGCGTTAAAATTGCAAGATAACTCTAAACTCATTTCATTTGATGTTACCAATATGTTCACTAAAATTCCTCCTAAAGAATGTCTTGTACGAAAATTACTAGAAGATAAAAATATTAATCCAGGAATAATATTGGATATACTTAATTTATTTGATGTATGTATTATTCAAAATATTCAAATGAACGTTTACCAATGGAAAGCCCTATATCACCAATTTTGGCAAACATTTTTATGGACAATTTAGAAAGAAAAATCTTTGACAGTAATATTTCAAAAAATGTCTTATTTTGGTATAGATATGTAGATGATAAATTAGCTTCTTTTATGGGCAGTGAACGACAATTAGATGTATTTTTCAACCATATTAATAATTTATACCCAAAAAATAAATTTACATTAGAAGTTGAAGAAAATAACTCAATCAATTTTAGGAATTCAAAGAATTAATAATGTACTTGATTATTCAATTTACAGAAAACCAACGCACACTGATGTAACTATTCCATATAACTCCAATCACCCCATGTCACATAAATTGGCAGCATATAATTCAATGATACATAGAGCTTTTTCAGTTCCTATCAACACATGTAATTTTATTAGGGAATGCAAAGAAAACAACTTTTGGAACAGATGAAAATAGCTAGAGCCGAAGGTCATAAGGCATTTTTAAAGTATAATAAACTTGTAGTCGGTAGAAAGGAATATGACGTAACGAATGCTGAGGGGTGGAAAAAGCTGCATAGAGAACCATCAACATCGTCCAAGAAAACAAAAGGAAGAACAGTAAGCGAGTGATCTCCAGCATCCGAAGATACAACTAGTGAAAATTCTTTAAAAAACCCGAAACTTGCATAAGAACAACCAAACCAAACCAAACAAATTACAATGATTTAAATAACTTGCCTTTTGTTATATGATATTCTGGAATATGCGGGGCTTTAAAAACTTTAATAATTTTATTCAAGACCCATATGAACAATATGACTTTTTATGTTTATGCGAAACATAGTTGTTAAGTAATAACTATAGTATTGTTTACTCAGAAGCAATCCGGGAGAAGTTAGTAGGACATGCAAAAGGTGGTATAGCAATATTTTACAAAAATTCTTACAATTCAAAAGTTCTGGAAACTTCTCCCTGGTGGCTAATGTATCATTTTGAAAAATCTTCTTTTCAGTTTATTGTTTGTGTTGTATATTTTCCACCTAAATGTGAGTATGATGAATTGTTGGAAGCTTTTGGAATGTCACTTAATGCTATACTAGAACAATATCCTGATTGTTTATTTCTTATAATTGGAGATTTTAATAGCAGAATTGGCGAGACAAGTGAAATTCCAGAAGAAGTTGTAGCAAATACTCAATTTTTCCCCAATATGCTAAGTTATGATAAAGTCAGTAACTATAAGGGTCATCGTCTTTTGGAATTTATGTCAGATAGAAACTTCTCGTTAATAAATGGTCATATAAAAACAGACAGACCTGCTAACTTCACTTTTTGTCATGCATTGGGGCAAAGTGTAATAGATCTCTGTTTCTGTAATACTGATAAGCTTGAATTAATTGGATGATCAATATTAGTCTGATCACTTTCCAATAGTTATATCCTTCGGCTCGGCAATAAGAGGCAATAATATTACTCCTACTAAATCATCCTTCACTCGCTTAAAATGGAACAGTTCCAAAATAATTGATTTTAAAGTGTCAATTCAATGCTTACCAAACGTAGGAGCATTTGGAGACGTGGACGCTTTGTATGATAATCTGTGTAGCACAATATGGGATGTAGCAAAACTTAAAGGTTTAATCTCAGTAGAATATTCCAATAGCATTAACTCAATACGTTCTAAGCATTGGTTTGATGCTGACTGTAAGAAATCTAAACGTCAGGTGGCAAATTCTTTGAAAATATGTAGGTAACAAGGATTCTCCGAAATATAAAAGACAGCTTATATTTACAACAAAAAAGAATATAAGCGATTCATTTTAAGGAAAAAAAAATGATTATGAAAAAGATATTGTAACGGCTCTTTCCAACACAAAAAATCCGTCGGAGTTCTGGAAAACCTTAAGGTTATTTAGACGTAAAGATAGAAGTTGTCCTATATCAATCAGGGAGTGGGAATATTTTTATGATAGCATATCTTCAATTAAAGTTCAGTATGAAGTATGTTTTTTTGGGGTCGGAGACGAATTTCTAGATGCCCCCATATCACTTCTAGAACTTGATCAATCTTTGATTTTGTGCAAAGATGGCAAATCACCAGGTAAGGATGGTATTTCTTACGAGTTTTTGAAGCATTTGCCACAGAACTGGCGTTTATATATTTGTCATTTATATAATAAAATTTTGGATTCGGAAATTATTCCTTCCGGTTGGCATGAAACAATTCTCACATTGCTTCACAAAAAAGGACCCTTAGAGAATCCTAATAACTATCGTGGTATATCTCTAATTAATTGTTGTGCCAAGGTATTTTCGTTAATTCTATTAAATCGCTTGTCTAATTGGTGTGAAATATTTTTATTTTGACTTCTGTTTTATAAATAACTCTTAGGCTCCCCCGTAGGAAAGTATATGCTGTTTTTCTAGACTTTCGGAGAGCACTTGATAGCATAGATCATACACTTCTTTGGTTGAAACTATTTAAGTTTGGGGTTAGTACTAAGTATATTAGTATACTTAAACACTTATATGACAACGCCACATTTTTAATTAGACACCAAAACCTATATAGTAAAAGATATCCTATCGCTGAGGGAGTT
Organism: Galeruca laticollis; assembly: GCA_963921935.1. Taxonomy (NCBI): domain Eukaryota; kingdom Metazoa; phylum Arthropoda; class Insecta; order Coleoptera; family Chrysomelidae; genus Galeruca; species Galeruca laticollis. The sequence continues at coordinate 70,497,965 of OY998177.1, forward strand.
CTCCAAGGTGAACCGCTAAGTCCACTGCTTTTCTCTATTTTCATATCGGATATTGAAGATTACTTTCGTTTAAGTAACTTACGCGGAATTAATATTGATGGCAGGAATGATGTGTTAATGCTTCAATACGCAGATGACATAGTAATCCTGGGGGACTCCCCAATAGACATAGAACGCAAACTGAAAATACTTGATACTTATTGTTCTACCAATAAACTTACAGTTAATACTGATAAAACGAAAGTATTAATATTTGCAAAAGGAGGGCAAAAACATAATTATAATCAAAAGTTTTATTACAATGGTTAGAAATAGTAAAGCAATTTACGTATCTAGGTGTCGACTTCTCTTTTACAACTATGTTCTGTACCATGGCTAAGAATACTAAAATTAAAGCTTGTCGTGCCATTGGAGCAGTTATGGATATTATGTGCCGATCAAAAATTAATACATGGGATTCCAGAATCAAATTGTATAATTCTATCATTTCATCTTGTCTTTCTTTTGGAATTGGTATATGGGGACTACGCTATACTGATATTATTGAGCGGGTTCAGGTTAAATTTTTTAAAAAACTGTTGAATTTGTCCCATAGTACTTCAGATTATATTGTACGCCTTGAGACATATTCGCCCCATTTATCATTAATTATTTTTAAGCATGCTTTAAGTTGGTTAAATAAACTTGAAATAATGGATAATTCTAGAATGTCTAAAATCTGTTATATGCAACTTTTACAATTAGCTACGGAGAACGCTAAATATAATTGGGTCACTCATGTTAAAGAATAGTTTACCTTTGCAAACTGTGAACATTCATGAACAAACTATTTAAATACATATTCAGATAAATTAGATGGGGTTATTCTAGAAAATTTTGAAAAACGACTTTACGAAATTGATATGTATAGGAAGGTTACGTCTAGTTATTCTCTGATATACTCTCAACTATTAATTGGTGAAACCGGGAGAAATTACTTGCGAATACCCGCATCTATATACATAACGAGAATTGTTGCACAAATCAGATCTTCCAGTAAAAAGATACTGAAATTTTCCTTTAAAGGAAACTTATATACAATTGATTGTTGGGAACTCTGTTCCGTTTGTAATATGTATACACCAGAGTCGTTGGAGCATATTCTCTTCAAATGCCCCATTTACAGCCCTCTTAGACAAAATAGATTTTTTAATAGTGTGGATAGTGTTGATGATCTGGTACATTATTTGAATACCATTAATGATAATCTCTCTGAGCACTCTATGCTGGCCCATAGTGTTATTAGTATCTTAAAACTAAGAGCTTCCGCATGCGGAGAATAAATAATAACACTATAATATGTACAATATAATAATAGCAATTAAAAACAAATATATATGTTCTAACTCAAATAACTGTAAATAATTACTGAAAATGCCGTATGGATCATTGTAATAAATGTAATGTATGTACCGAACCCTTGTAAAAAGATGTATCTTATGCACAATAAAATTTATCTATCTATCTTATTAGGGAAATCAATACAATTAAACAAATAGCAACATCCTACGGTTATCCATTACATATGATAAATAAATTAACTAATAAAAAAGAGGAAAAAGTGGCATTAAAACTAATAATTCCTGAACAAACTAATGAAATAAAAAATTATAAAACCATCACATATGCAGATAATATTTCTAATAATATTTCAAAGACAATATCTTCAGCTACAAGTACAACAATTTCTTTTAAAACAGAAAGTAATGTGAGTACAAAATTGTTAAATGTAAAAACAAAAATATCCCCATTAAAGAAGTCTGGTATATATAAACTTAAATGTCTAGAATGTAATGCTGTCTATTTGGGTCAAACCCTTAGACATTTTGAGATTAGATACAGTGAACATTTACGAGCATACAGATTAAAATAACCAGATAAATCCCACTACGCAAAACATCCACTTGACACCAAACACTCATTGAAACCTAACACAGAACTAGAATTACTACATATTTGTGATAATAAACAAGAACTGCATTTCCTTGAAGAGTTAGAAATTAGAAGACACTTCAGAAAATGGCAATATCAAGTTGTCAATGAACAGATAAATCTAGGTGATAATTGTAAAGATCAGCAGATATAGTTTCACTGGTTTTCTATATCATTGCACAGTTATACTGATCTTAATTGAAAAAAGATATCCAGGATATCTCCATAGGACTAATAATGTCTAAGCATTAATATTCGTAACATCACATCTTCTTCTTCTTTTTTCTAGGTCTAGCCAAAATAATTATTAAATATCAGATATACTTCAAATGAAATGTAACTTCTGCCAATCTGACGATGATATTTAATATCGAAACAATTGTCAATTATCTGTTTAAAATCTTTTCAATATATTGAGTAATTAACTAGAAACTGTAAATTTCATTTAAAACAGTGAAATGAGTAGATTTCACGAACTAAGGGTCGAGACAGTTAATTTCATTTTTTCATTTAGATAATCACCCCTCTTTCGTAGCTAGTTATCAAATTTGATTATTAATAATTATTTGGGTATATATGTATTACTTTTAAAACATCTGATATATTGTACCTGTACTATTTAATGTATCGTTCGCGCAAATCAGTCCACGCATTACTTAAGATTTTTAAGTAGGAGACCACCTGAGTGGGGTCGAGAGAAAAATGGATAAAACGGGAAAGCGGAACTGAATGGCTGTACCTTCCTCTCTCTTTTCACCGATTTAATTCCAGCCGTTGTTATCCGACCTGATTTTCGTACACGAATTTAAAAATTATTTTGTAAATAATTCACTCCGTTATAAATTCATTTCCTTCTGGCTTCTTTTGATTTGACATTGATAGAATTTATTTTTGCTTATTACTTGTTTAATTTCAGTAAAGTTTTCTACGTATTTGTGTACAATTCCGAAATAAAAATTTTATTTGTTGGCTTTACTTTTTGGGAAAAGAAATATATTTGGGAAATTTCAAGCATTGTCGCTGCCAGGGCAGGTAAATTCTTGAGAGGTTCTCAAAATATTTCGTGAAAAACCGACTGCAGCCGTTTATCTGACTAGAAAATACTTTCAGGAATCTCAAAGTCTGATCGCTGTCTGGGCAGGTGAATTCTTGAGTGGCTCTGAAAATATTGAAAAGATAGTATCGGTAACTGACGGTAGTTTATAAATTACCTAAGTTTTGTTTAAACATGTACACAAATATTAAGAAACGCTTCGTTAAACACTGCTAGTGCCTTAATAACGCTTTCTCTGTGTATTTCTCATCTTACCGCTAGTTAGGTTTCACTATGTTCACCTGCATCTGGACATTATCTTTTGCGTATCTTGTAAAACGAATTAAAATATTTATTGCTTGGTGTGGTGCTTTTTGGTTTGAGTAATAATGTAGTTAATTATTTTAGATACTGTTTGATTTTAATAAACATTTAATTATTTGAGCAATTGAACATATAGCTCCTTGGTTCGCTTTTTTAAAGTAAATTATTTCAGAGTTGAAATAAAAATTTATAATTTCTCAAGCACAGGTAGTTTCATTTTCCGATAGTGGTAAACAATTAAAGCCTATTTCCCACTACGTACTACGTCAAGGTCAAGAACAACAGACCCCTGGAATTACTTAACCTCCATCTGTTGCTACCTTCGAGAGTTCGGTGAAGTAAACCTTCCCAAAAATCTAGTGCCCCAGGAAATTTAGGAGATACTGAAGCCGTGGGTGTCATAGTGACGTCCGTCATCATTTTGGAGAGAGAAAGAACGTCACAAGTCTTTTTCCCCAACTCATTAATTTTGTCCGGTATGGCTTCCTTAGCGGCTTCTATTTGTTTCACATTCAGGAAAGCCTCTGGATAATTAGTCGGCAGAATGCCCACTATCACATCTTCAATAACCTGACTAAAGGTTGGTTTGGTGGGCGTTGAGGCACTATTGCCTCTGTCTTCTGCTTTCGATCTTTTTCTGCGTTGATCGTCGGGAGTCTTTTCCTGTGACCGGATTCTTTTTAGTCCTTTGTCAGTGGGTGTCCTCCCTAATTGTCGAACGGCCTTTCATCTGGCCTCTTCTATTGCGAGGCCTTGTTTTATGAGGTATTTAAACCTCTTTCTAGCAGCTCCGGAGAACCTGATCCTTCCTTCCCTTTCAAGAGGTTTAATCACGTTCCTTCTCACTGCCAGATTTAAGCAGGGCAGCTTCAATATCAGGACGTTCAACGTCCTGTGAGATGCCTGTTTCCATGAGGATTTCGTCCTCTGTATTTTTTGGCGATTCTACCTCGCCCTCGGTTTTTTCTTTTTGGGTTTCCATATATGGTCCCACGAAAAGCTAGGAAAAAAAACAGTCCCCTACGGTTGGGTGCCTTACTGTATAAACAAATTTTCCAATTACTAAAGTTTATAATAAAGTTTAAAAACGGAATTTTAGATTTCGGATTTTTATCAATAGCTCGCTAACCAAGTACAAATCGCAAAATGTTTACTATAACGATTTAATTTGTTTTTTCCCCGGTCGGAAGTAGAAATCAGTTTCGATGACATCAAAATTAAAACAGAAGTAGTCGATTATTCCCAAGGGAGTATAATGCTCCCAAGAGAGTTTACATTATGGAGAACGTTTTACATGCAAAAAAAGATAACATTGAAATTATTTATTGACATTTAAATTAAATTACAGTTTTTGTGATTGCGCTAGTAGTGGTACCTACTAAAACCTGATTAGCAATTTTGGTCTTATTTTCGATGGAGTTCTCGGCATAACCCTCAGCGACTGTCGCAGATTTCCAACCAGCATGACGCTTTATTGACGTGATATCCACACCAGCATCTGCCAGTAATGTCGCTGAAGATCTTCGTGAGCAGTGACCAGTATAACATGCAGCATCAGGCAATTTTAAATACGATGCTACTACACTCGGAATTTTTCCCATAGTATTCTTGTCAACTGGCTGCGAACTACACTTTCCTGCGTTGTAGTACAAAATAAACGGTTTTAAAGATTAAAACTAACTTTTCCGCATGTGTGGCCCTGAGCAATATTCTATCATAAAATTGTTACTTTTATACACTTCGGGGGATGTATCGTGCTAACAAATCGAAATTTTCCCAAAAATAACCAAAAATTTAGTATATCTGGATTTATAGGACCCGCTGTACTCGTTGTAGTCAACTGAAAATCAATAGGGTATATCTGTGAGACACCTCGAACAATATTCAATCATAAAATTGATCAATCGTATACTCTCTGGAGGCTGTATCGTGCTAACAAACTGAAAATTATCCAAAAATTACAAAAATTTGGTACTCCAAGTACCATAGCACCCGTTGTACTAGCTTTAGTGAGCTGAATATCAATAGGGTTCATATTTGAGATGCTCTGAATAGTATCCAATCATAAAATTGGTCACTTGTATATACCCTGGAGGCTGTATCGTGCTAACAAACTGAAACTTCTCCAAAAATGACAAAAATATCGTACTTAAAGTACTGTAGCACCTGTTGTATTAGTTCTGGTGAGCTGAAAATCAATAGGGTTCATCAGTGAGATGTCCTGAATAATATTCAATCATAAAATTGGTGACTTGTTGAACTCCGGAGGCTGTATCGTGCTAACAAACTGAAATTTCTCAAAAAATTACAAAATGTCGTACTTCAAGTACCATAGCACCCGTTGTACTGGCTCTGGTGAATTGAAAATCAATTGGGTTCATCTGAGACATGTCCTTAACAATACTCAATCATAAAATTGCTGACTTATTGCACTCCGGAGGCTGTATCGTGCTAACAAGACTTGTAAGGAAAAGTGGCCGACGACAACGACGACGACGACGACAACGACGACGACGACATACACACATGATTTTTTTCTAAAAACCATTTTTTCGTGTTGTTGTTGATGAAAAACGTAAAAATAACTAAAAAAATTTTTTCAAAATTTCAACTTTTTTTGGGGTAAACCAATACTTTTCTCGCATATAGAAAGGTTGGGCGGAAAAGTAAAAAAGGCGGTTTTGCTTTACGTGGGGAGGACGAAGGGACAGGTATTTTCGAAACAATTCAAGCATATTTCCCACATCGGTAACCACAAAGGTTTGTGGAATCTTTGTCTTAGTGTTTGGAATCTTTACAATCAATACCATCTACAATTAAATTGACTAGTTCATCAGTTCGACAAGGTCCGGCAATCCCCAGAATTAATCCAACCTATAAAAAATCAAAATACTTAATACTTAATAATTGAAATACAACAAAAGTAATCTTACCTTAACATTAAGAATTCTTTGTCATCTGCACTTGATAGAAAACGGTCGATTTCGCCCTTTGTCAATATTTTCGATTTTTTCGCTTGATATCAGTCACCGGTTCTTTTCAAAAATGCGATCAGCTTGGGGAATTTGCTCATATCTATGTTGTCGTAAATGATCAAGCATGACTTAACCATAGAATATTGCGCCCATAATGTGGAAGACTTGTAATTCTTTGCATTCTCACTGAAGTATTCCAACAAAACATTCTCGCTGTATACTTGAATATTTTTCTCAGCGCACCACTTTTTCAACCGATTGTAGGCTATATCGCATAAAGATCTTGACTTCGTAGGCAGCAAATTGCTTATTGCAATATTTGCAGCCTTCATAATCTCTTCCGACTCACAATTATTCATTGTGCACTAAACAAATTTTGAACTAAACCAAACTAGCACCTTAATTCTGGTGCTACTTATTTCATAATGACAAAATATGTGTTTTTAAGGTAATGAGACCGTGGAAATATAGTATATTGTACAATGAGCATGAAATGGCATACATTTTCCACGAGTAGGTATATGAAATTTTGTAGTGCGAGCGTAGCGTAGCGGGTCATTTCATGCAAATTGCACACTATACTTTTTCTACGACCATTTGAATCATAAACAAATCTATAATATTTTTCATAACAATTTTTATTATTAACTTTACCGCCATCATTGTTGCATGGTTTAGAGACTTTCTTCTCTGAAATTATTAAGTCGGGCTCTTAATGCTGAACGAACCATATCTTTTTTTCTTGTACATGTACCTACCTACGTCGTGAAACAAATAACGTTCAAAATTTTAAAAATTTCCTTACTCGGAAATAAAAATACTTTATGCAGATAAAATCGTTATACTTAATTCACCTGCGGAAAAAGTTATCAACGATCGTGTTTCTTTAAAGAAGTAATATCACCTCCTGCATCTACCAGGATAGTGAGCGATGTCTTTCTAAAACAATGGCTAGTTTACATATCGGGATCAGCATGTCAATGTCAAATCATCCTCACTATCGCTACCCATTTTCGATTATTAATTTTTTTTGCAATTCCGAGACTAAAATGGTCACTTTACTCTCACATGCTAGAGATTAAAGTGTCACTCTTAGAACCAAGGGATATAAATTGACAGTTAAAATCCCAATGGATTCAAAGTACACATAAAACCGTACATCCTCGATGCATATCCAAGCATTTTAGAAGTCCGTCCTCGATGCCCAGCCAAGTTTCGTAAAAGTCCCTCCTCGATGTCCAGCCAAGTTAAGTAAAAGTCCATCGTAAGTAGTATTTATTTTCATTAAAAATGTATGTAGAATTACCAGAAATACAAAAAATATTGTATAGACCTGTCGACTAAAGTGACAGTAATCCCTTAGGTGGATTAAATGGGTCACTTTAGTCGCTTGGTGTATAATATACTATTATAAACGAATTTTGTAAACACTGATGTGAAATGTCAAATTATTAGACAGACGTTAACAAACATGACTCTATCATATATTATAATGACAGTCTAGTAGCTCATGAAAGTCGTGGGAAATGAAACATTTCGATACAGCTAGCCCGTGGGAAATGAAAATCTGTACTACAATGGGGTAGGTTTCTTAATCGAACACGCACTTGAAATGTTCATTTTTCTTTATGGTCTTAGAAAAATAGTATATACCATTCGGGAGACATATTATTTTGTCCTCGGTGCATTGTAGCCCTCGGGCTTCAAATTGCACCTCTGCCAAAATAACGCATTTCTCTCTCTTATAGTATAATGTACTATTATTCCCCCGATTCATAAAGGACTGGCGTTAATTTTGATTCGATATTCGTACAATGAACTGCAATTCCGCAATAATTTTCACAGCTGTCTCTACTAGCTTTCTAATATATGATACACATTTAAGAAGTTTTACATTCTTCTGAAAATGCTTTGATACATTTTTGGAACATTGTGTTGCGATAATAGTTGTTTTGTTTTATTTTGTAATTAGATTTAGTGGGATTGATCCTGTTCCCTGAAATTTTTTAATGATGAACATACATCTTTTATTTCTTTATTATCTCACATTTCTGTCGTTATCTGCGTTATGTTTTTTGGTTTTTCTTCTGTCTAAGACACTCTAGTCTTCCATTTTTCTGTAGTTTGCTTCCTCCTACCACACCTACTAAATCCTATCGTATTGCAGGTACGTCATAGTGGTCGTTTTAAATATCGATATTTATTTCTGAAAATGTCTGGATAATAATAATGTTTGATGGAATGTACTGTCATATTTCATACATATCAGTTGACAAGGTTCCATTTTAAGAAAAGTAGCTGACATTCGAGCAAGTTGGTCCCTGTCCACCCCTCTGACACCCCAATAAATACAGCATAAGGTGTGAGCTAAATATCACAAATGACAATGGAGTAAATCTGTAACCATACCAGGATTAGAAATTCAAATTTATCTGGCGAAATTAAAAATAACTGTTTAATATGCACGACGGCAGGTTTTTGCACGGTTTATTAACTTCAGATAAAAGTTAACAGTCGGTTAATTGCTGCCTAATGGAAATCGGAGAGACCCACTATCAAAGCTCAACTAAAATTTATGATTACTGCAATGTTGGTAAACAATGCTACTATAAGAGTCGTTGAAGATATATTAGGGTATATTTTTGATTGGGTTGTTCTTTTGATTTAGTTGTTCAACGGTATTCGTTGAATATGGCGACATTTCAAACATGGAAATTTTCTATGTTTAGAAAACGAATTTATTTTAACGAAAGTACAATTTGTTTCTATGTTTATATAAATACACTAATTGTTAACTTTGGTCATGGCGTTGATCTTATGATAATAAAATAAAGGCAATGAATGCAATAAGGTATTTGAACTCTTCGGAGCAAATGCTTCAACTTATATTGCTAATTCTCACATTTTATACGTATATTATATTTGTTTTTACTATGATGGGAAAAACGTTTGACATTGTATCTCTGTTGACAAACAAAATATTACTTTTTATAAAATTACTTTTCCCGGATAGATATACTATTAGAGAAGGATCATTTACACTAAAACTCACAGTTTGACGTAAATGAGGGATTTTTATTTTCGACAGATAATTTAGGTTTTATTTTTTTATTTCTCACGAATCTTTTATTTCCAAATAATGTCATAGCAACAATAAACGTAAACATACCCATAACTCCATAGGGATAGGAGGGAGCTATGGATTCATAACTCCCGCTGATAATAATTGGGCATCCTTTGATAAATTGCACACAATAATGGTACAGTTATCAAAATTAGCTCTTAAACCATTCGACAGGTAGGATTTATCTTCTAAATTAGTATTGACAATAGTAGTCGACGTTGAGGCTGCATTTCCGCCCTCTTCTGATGATGTACCAGCTAACATTACTACTGTTTTGTTTTTCAGCTGTATAATATCTGGTAAATAACCCTCAACCACAGTAGAACTACGCCATCCACCATATCTTTTCAAATTCGTTATACGTGCACCTGCATCTGCTAACACCGTGGCAGAAGTTCGACGTAAACTGTGTCCAGTATAGGATTTTACAGGACACAATCATAATATAAATATTTATTTTCACTTGATAGCGTTTTCCTACGTTTTGGATAAATATTTTGGGCACCAGTTTGGATAAACTTTTTTACCAACATACAGTAGACTTTATTATGGGACTTCGGTTATGATATAAATTATTAAATTTATTACACGTTTCAATAAATACCAACATTAATAGTTTATTGAAACCTCGAAGTTATTATTGTTGCAGTCATAACCATCTTGATGTATTATTTTAACTTCGACGGAGATATTGCAAATATAGAGCTAGTAACTTCAAGTTATGGCAATAAAGTATAGGGAACATTACATCAAAATTATTCAGCATTTCTTAGGCTGAGTCCAGACGCTATATAACAGTGCTATAAAGCAAAGTTACATAATATGTGACTAAAATTTAGGCTAATTGTTGCAGATTTCCTTGATATGAAAGAAGTTACATCGCACTGCTATTTCAAACGCATCCAGACTTATTATTTTATATCAAAAACCGATCAGGGGCATGCAGTGTGTCTTTGAGTAAAGTGCGAAAAATAATTTTCTCTGTAAAAATGGTATGGAATGTGAAACAAACTTGCAAACTAATTAAAAAAATAACGCTTGAAAGCAATTTGTGAAAAGACGAAGTCGAAAAGATAATAAGATGCTTAATCGGACAATCTCAAAGGAAGCATAAAACTAAATCAGGAACAGGTGTGTATGCGTTTGAAATGTTGAAGTTTCTACATGACAGAAACTAACCAAGAAAAACAACAGCTTCAGGCATTGAAAATGTGATATATGTTTGCACCTCCTTTTGAGATTTCAAGTGAATGTGATAATAAAACATCCATCATTTAAATAATAAATTTAAAAGTAAGTGAAAAGATATTATTTCATTTGAAAAGAAAGCTGTAAACTAGCTCATTACAGAAATGGAAAGGTCGGCTCTTGCATATTTAATTTATATTAAAACTGCTAAAAGTGAAATCTGATTTTTAAAGATTGTATGCTAATAATGAATTATTGGAAAGTGAACTTAACACAACAAAATATACATGAAAGCGACGAAGACAGAAATTTTCCTACCCACCTATTTAGAGTTCATATTGAGAAATTTTTTTTAGCATCATATTCTAAAGCAAAGCCACTTCCACAGCCTGTTGGAAAAACACGGACAGTGCGTGAAGCAGTTTTAGATAAAAGACAAGAAGCTTATTCTGTCTTGCAATCATTAAGATGAAATGCTAACCAGATCTATTATGTTTGAAGCAAAAAGTGGAAATGAGCAATAAGACTTTGTCCCTCAATGTAATTGCCAAAATCTGTTAAATCAACATCAATGCAACTTTTCAATTGAAGGGTCGAGGCGTAAAACATGTTGTAGTTTATTTACGATAAAAATACGATGACGTTGCAAAACAAAATATTGTGATGTTGCCAAGCGGTAGTTTTTTCCTTTACTTAGCGAAAACTAAAAAAGTCAATCTGATGTTAGATTGACAGTTCTTCTTTTTCATTGTTCCGTGCCTCATAGGGCGTGAGTCAAAAATATTTATTTAAAAATAAAAGGCTTGTATGATAGGCTTGATTAATTTAATATAAATATTTATTCATGAAAACCTATGGATAAGATACAAGAAACAGTAACCAATCATTCTATATTCGAATTAATATTTAATTATTTTACATAGAAGAGGGTTAAATGACGAACTGTAGGTCCTTATACCTTATCCTATGCTCTATAGAACCATCTTCAAGAGCACTGCAAGGGTTTACGCTAAAAGGAATCAATACAAGCTGTAATCATCTTCATGCAAATTTAAATATTGTTTCTTTATACAATATCTATTATATTTATTATAATGTAAATAGAATGGAAAGGAAAAATATAGATACACAAAATAAAATTTTGTTATAAAAATAAAAAATCTCCCTTTTTATCAGTATTGTTTATGTAGAGATACTGTGGTCGTTGTTTTAATTTGTGTATTATAAAATAACTGTACCTAATTAATTTAATAATAGTTTTTAGTGATTTTCAAATGGTGGAAATAAAGCAAATTGGATAAAAATATACAAAAAATAAAACACAAGATGTCCACTAATCCACTACAAAATCATCACTATCTTCATCGTCACTGTCAAAATTAATAATAAGTGGAGGCACATCCTGTCTATCAAATACTACTTCTCTATCCCACCCATCTTGTATAATTTTTTCAGTGTGCTCTACTGTCTTTGACCAAATATCAAGAGTCACTTTTTCTAAAGACTTTTTCCATACACCTATTGCTTGTTCTGTTGAAGAACCATCAGTTCCCACATGATCTCTATAAAAAATTTTAACTATGCCCCAAATATGTTGAATTGGGTTGAACATACAGTGGTAAGGGGGAGGTCGAATCACTTTGTGACCATATTTTTCAGATAATATGTCAGCTTCATATACTGTTGGTGCTTTATTCCTACAAAAATGCATATATTTAAACAAAATAAGTTATCTAAGTATTACCATAATATATTGAAAAACGTTTATCAACTTACCGTTGTACTAAATTCAATAATTGGGTTTTGAGGAAAGTATTTTCAGAAGGAATATCATTTTGTATCAACCAGTTCTGTATATCAGCCTTTCTGGTAGCTATTGTTGGTACTTTATTGATCACTGTACTGTGATAACTTGCATTATCCATTACAGTTGTGGCAGGTTTTTCCAAGTTCACTAAAAGCTAGTATTCAAACCAATGCAAAAAATTTTCTCGTTCATTTCACCGTGGTAATCACTATCTTGTTTTTTGGAAGAAAAAAACCAGCCCTGCTCCAGGAAGAAATACAGAAGAGGAACCAGCATGCAATACTATATATCTACAATAAGGAAATAACAAATTACTACAAGTTTGCCTAGATAGACTGCATAGCTCAAAAGAACTATTAATAATTATATAGATTTAAATAAAATAGTGTGACTAGTAAATATTTGAAAGGGTATTAAAATGGCAGGAATGTTAGTACATCATAAATTAATTGCTAAATTATTCAATTACCTTGGACCACCAATTTTGGTTTTTTTCACGCTTCTCTGATTAGAATATTGCCAAGAACGTCCAACAGTACCGTCTTCTCATCCAAAAACACAAATTGATATAAACCTTTTTATCTTGACATATTCATGTAGAAAATGTATACATTTTAATGCAATATGTGGCAACTCCATTAAACCACGACGAGGATCATCTTTTGGGTATTTGAATCCAATATTTTTCACTATCTTCCAGAGTGATGTTAAACAACCATTAAAGAGTTCACGCTCCTGGAGTTTGTCTCTTAAAGTTTTCAAGGTTATGTGTTCCTCTGAAAAAATATTGTGTTAGTTAATTGTGAATAAAATGAAATAGTATATTCAATATACTCACTGTTTCCATACATTTCGTATATAACATTTCGGAAAGCATGTTGATCAAGGTTATCAATTTCAACAGTAGGTTTTATGCGTTGTCTCTTTTTAGGTGGGCTTTTAGGCTGTTCACCTCTATTATTGTTGGCGGCAATACGGTTAACAGTGGTAACGCTAAGTTGTAAAACTTCTGCAACTATCTACAATATAATTACTTCAATTTATGAAAGAATAATATATTATCAAGTTTAATTAACCTAACCTAACATTAAAAACATTTAATCATTCACATTTAAATATGTAACAATAATATTAATAATGATGAATACAAATAGCGAATACTATTACTTACGTCTCTTACAGCAGTAAGCGGGAGAAGCGGGCCCCCATTTCGGCATTCTCGTTCAAAATAGCTCAACAAAGATGTTACCATCTCTTGACATTTTCTGTTCAGCTGCTTCGGCATTTTATGAACCACACACTGCAGATTTGCCTAAATAATTAGTTATGAAAATAACTGTTTTTTTAATCTTAAAGAAGCAATGTTTTTAAAGCACCAAAAAAACTTGTAAATATTAGACGATGATCGAATGTCAATAAACGTCAAAACAAACTGGGAAATTTTACCAGTTAATTTGACAACGTCTTGAAGTTTTGCCAACCCGTTAGCTGTAAATTGCCCTGGCTGTTGAGGATAAATTGTATTCACGGTTGGTAAATTGATATTTACTCTGATAAGCAGGAAAGTAACTAAAAATGACAGCATCGTCTTTTTATCGTAAATAAACTATATATAACTATACCTTAGATATTATAAACATTTTTGCATGAACAACTTGTTAACTGATCATTTTACAGACTCCACTGGTTTATGTTGGTATCTGCCTAATAGATGCCGCTAACTCACAGTATCAAAATCCTGTTAACTGTTGAGTGTTTTGTTTTATGCGCGATAAATCCGTCAAGTGTCCTGAGCACGTGGTGAGTGTACTTAACAAGTTGTGAGTTTCCTGTCAATTTATGCCTAAAAATGTCGGAAAATAGTGCTGTCTCTTCAGTAGAAGAACCCTTTGAGGGCACAGATTCTGACCAAAACTATATTGAAGAATCAAGTTCGTCAGAAAGTTTTTATTTAGAACAAGTAAGTTTTAAGGTTAGGATTCTAACAATGCACATAAAATCTGTTAAGTGATAGCAGATACCATTTTTACTTGCAAATTGTGCTGTTTATTGTATTGTATTGTATTAGTAAAATATGTTACGTGATATAATACAGGTAACACGTTTTACTTGCAGAATAATAATGTCAAGAGGGGCAGAAAGAGAAAAGACAGATAAACAGACAAAATTAAGAAATATAGAGGAAGGTGAAGTAAGCAAGAAAGTCATTGACCCTTCTCATATATGTAAAGGAAAATACTTTGAGATATCAGAAGAAGAGCGAAACAAAATATTTTCTAAGTTCTTGCATCTCAAGAGCTATGATGTACAAAATACTTATATATACGGGTGTATGCGTAAAAATAATGTAAAACGAAAGATTAAACAAGGGATAGAAAGACTTCCACTATTGAATATTCCATTCAGTCAAACAACAAAAATTCGAAAATTTGTAATAATGCTTTTTTTCTCTGCCTGTAATTAGTAGAGGTCGGATGAAATATATCGTAAGCAATCTTAAAGACGGTGTAACTGTTTCTAAAAAAGACTGCAGAGGTAAAGATGGAAACCAAGAAAGAAAGTATTCGCAAAATGACATTGACACAGCTCATTGTTTTATAGATTCTTTACCTCGATATAAAAGCCGTTATAACCGATCCGACAACGCGGATAAAGAGTATATGAGCCTTGATTACAACGTTTATATATTATATGATAAGTACACAAAATCTTGCTATTATTATAATATTATAATAGTTCTTTTAAAACCCCTAATTCTGATACTTATTCAAAGTGCGATTAGTTCCAAATGGTTGATATTCAACCATTCCGCTATATCGAATAACTTAAAGAAATAGAAACTTTGAAAGAACTACACTTAAGAAAAGTAGAAGGTTCACGGAAGGTTCTTAAAGAAGCAGTAGAAGAGTCTCAAGAAAATAATGTACACGTAATAACGTTTGATCTGCACAAGCTCTTCCTACACCCAAATTAACCACCGGTCCATGTTTTCTTAGAAAAAACTTGGGTGTTATAATTTTAGTATTCACTCACAACAAACCAGAGGATGAATGGTTTTTCCTTCGGGATAAATCCATTGCCAAACATGGATCTGATAAAATTGCCAGTTACTTGAATAAATCTTTTGAAAAGTTTGATGTTCGTGGTGAGACACTTTATGCCATATCTGACAATTGCTGTGGTCAAAATAAGAATTGGACTATCGTAGGGTTTTGGCTTCAACTGCTGGCCTCTAAAAGGTTCAAAAAGATTATCCAGCAATTATGTGAAGCTTTAATTGGAAATTAGTAATCCCTAACTAATGCTTGCTTGTCAGTTATACACAATAATTTCAAATGCAATTAGCATAAAAAGAAAACATGGTAGATCTAGTCTCTCACTATAGGAAGATTTTAGTAGAGAACTAAAGTATTTAGAAGCGTTGCCCATGGACGAGTCAAATTAGGCCGCACGACTGAAACTATAATTAAATATTCTTTCATCTGAACCATTGTCCTGAAATCCCGGATGCGGTTTCATAATATATATTTGTAACGGAAAAGCTTCTTCGCTTACAAAAACGTAGGGTACTGCAATATATCTTCCGGGATGTCCACAGGGTTCAGGATAATTTAAAGCATTTTCTTGTACCAAACTGTTCAAAGTTGTATTTGCAGACAAGACTCCGTTTGAGGTCTGCCCTTGACACCCAGTGTTAAAAACGATATTTGACATTAACAATATCAGAAAGAACACTGCTACAAAAGCCTTTATAATTGAAATATTCTGATCCGCTTGGAATTGAAACTTGTATTCCAACGTAACTTCCATCCATAGACCCACAATAGGAACATTCCACTGTCTATACAAGTCATTAGCAATAACCTTCCACTTGTCCTGACTTGAAAGTAACTGGAATATTAAGGTTAGCTTTAAGAACAAGTTTCAAGAATAATGCAGTAACAGTTTTCTATAACTTTATCCATTCCTTAACTTAACTATTCCAGTTTCAAAATTCATTATAAAATAGTATACACTCACCTTTATGTACCGTTGTAAAACTTCTATAATTGCATCACAAACTTCAGGAACAATTAGCGATGTTGACTACTTAGAAATTCTGAGTAAATACATTAAGCTTTGGTAAGAATCATCACTCGCTAAAAATCACAAAGTTCGTCACACGTTCATTAATGGTAATTCATCATCATCATCATCATCACTTAGCGCTGCAACCCTGAGTGGTCTTGGCTGACTGCATAGCTTTATTCCAGGAGGCCCTGTCTTCCATCAACCTGTAATCGAATTGGATGTTCATTTTTTGGAGGTCTGATCTTACGTTGTATCTCCAACGCATTCTGGGGCGTCCGAGTGGTCTTTTGCCTGTTGGAGTCTCTTCCCATATCAGTTTTACAAATCTTTCGTCGTGTAGCCTCAGTACGTGTCCTGCCCATCTTAAACGCTGGGATTTAATCTCCTGGATAATATCGATATCTTTGTATAGCTCCTGGACCTCTGCATTACCTCTAATGCGATATCGGTGGGTCGTCGGATCGTGGTAGGGTCCAAACATCCTTCTGAGAATCTTTCGTTCGAAGCATCTGAGTTTATCTTCATTTGCTTTGGTCATTGTCCACGTTTCGCTACCATATGTTATTATGGATCTGATGATAGTTTTATATATCTTGATTTTTGAAGTCCTTGTTAGACTCATCGATTTCATAAGGCTATTGAGTGCAAAAAGACAGCAGGTTGCGGACTGGATCCTGCCTTTGATTTCTTCAGTGACGTCGTTGTCTGCTGTAATTGTGGCACCAAAGTGTTCTACTCTTTCGAAGTTGAAGTTGTTTATTGTGACGTTTTGTCCTAATCTATATCTTCATGCCGTTCTATTTACGCACATGTATTTCGTCTTTTCCTCGTTAATTCTTAGTCCTACTTCACTTGTTGTTTTCTCGATTTTGTTGAAAATGTCCTTTATTGTTACGACAGAATCCCCGATGATGTCGATGTCATCTGCGTATGCTAACGGCAATTTAGGACCTTTCATTGTTAGTAGTTCAGTTTCTATCTCAGCTGTTCTCACGGCTTTCACTAGGACGAGGTTGAAGAGTAGTGGAAGGAGGGCATGAACTTGTTTTAGTCCGTTATCTATTCCAAAGCTACTGGATAGGTTATTGTTTACCCGTACCTTTGATACTCCTCCCTCTATGCAAATTTTGGTCATTTTGGTTATTGCTTGTGTCAATATCGTGACATTCTTGCGAATTTTAGGACCAATTAAACTTAGCAAGTGATCAAAATCCAGACTGAAGTTTTTGAAGCTTCACCTGTATGTCATTCCGTAATCCAGATCTTTCAGTAAATCACTTCCACTATATTGACTTCTTGAGCTCAGTGTGGATTTAACCCAAAACAGCTTTTACCTCAGTTCTTTCTTACTCTTGGTATGCAAATTACGCACGCCGCAGCTGCAAGGAGTTTGTTTTCTGCATCCACCTTGACTGAACTCAGGTGTGGACGAGACTATGTTTTAAGCCAAAGTTTCATAACAGAGTTATATAGCAAAGCCTGGATCTGGCTTTAGGGATTTCAAAAACAAAACAAAAATACAGGGTGATCAATTTGAAATATTAAAGTTCATTATATTTCCAGAAAAACGAAGGATCTGCCAACAATGTAAATACCATCATAATATTACAAAACCCTAACAAACCAAAATTTATAAAAATCTTGCAAGCCATTTGAGGCGTTCCTTACTTAAAACTCACTTTGTATAGGGTGCATAGTTTTATCTGAAATGCACTGTATATTCCAAATCATCTTAGAAATAACTGCAATTTCTATCTCTTCCACTTTAGGAGAGATACATATAATAATAGACCGATTACGAATAATAATTTATTTCATCTTCAATCCAACGTGAAATATGAATCCAAAGAGTGAAACCCTCCGAAGAAAAATCTCTAAGATGTCATCAGAAAAGTCTCGACCCTCGGTCCTTCCATTTTAATTTAATATTTTTCCACAAATTTAACTAGAGGACGACATCTTAACGTAGCCGTTGCATTTGACAAGTCAAAAATTATATCGGGGTGTATTTAATTATTCTTTATTAAATAAATTAGTCCTCATTCTTTCCCCCAGTCGGATTTAAAAAGCGTCGTTTCTTTGGCTTGCGAAGAAAGGACCGTACTAACTTCATTTGGAAGTTTATCAAGCTGGATCAGAAGAAGCGATAACACACTTCTGCAAAAATAGTTCGTTCTTGAAAAGCTGTAAGTAATTTTCTGTCAAAAATCATAACCTAAAGACTGTAGACAAATTTTTTACAATTTTGATAAAAACAAATAATTATGATGTATACTACAAATGTACTTATTATCGGCCACCCAGAAACCGTAATATCCTGATTATAATAAGACAATTTTGGATGTCTTTTTGTGCTTTTATATTTAACCAAAAAAATACCTTTAATGAATAATAGACCAAGAGCTAGTGGACCGTCCGTGTGTCTGTAAGGCTAGAAATTCTTATGGTGATGAGTCATAGTTGCCTAAGTACAATGACCATCGCCTGGCACGCCTCAGCCCTGCACGTCATCAATCCCTATATTTTTGAAAGTGTAGGAAACATTTGAAAAAAAAACTGTAAGCTTGAAATTTTTTACCATTTAGTTTATTTGTTATTAAGTTCAAAAAAAATTGACAGGCGTTTTCGATGAGCACAAGTACCAGACAGGTGAGCCTGAAGGTGTATTATGTGTATATTAGAATAAACTTTATTCTGTAAAGTTGAAATTTACAGATATGTTTCTTTAGACGATTTAAAGTAAGTTGGTACAATGACAGGCGGTTCTGGTTAGCATAAGTCCTTGACAGGCGAGGGGAAAGATGCTATGGGAGTGCGAGTAAGAGGCGTAACATAAACGCAGTGATGCGTTAATTATTATCAATTACTAAGTCGGAGCATAAGGGCTGGCAACTTCTCTTTATATAAATATATTTTATCGAAAATTGCAAGTATATTCTTCGTTACCAATCAACCTAATTATTCACGATGGTTGGTAAAATATCATGACATTTTGTTAAAAGTAGGTGTTACACATCATCCATCTATTGCCAAATACATGGAAAATGGATACCTTGGGATCAAACGTACAACTAAATCGTTTTCTAAACTACCAGTTGATTTAGTTCTTGAGCAAACAATTAATGCCGATGCAGGAAAACGATTAACCGGTGTTATCCAATTTACTAATTCTATTTCTGCTCGGCAGCGATGGGCTAGAAGTCACGATATAAGAACCACAATTATATCTTATACAATGGACGTGACAGGTTTACGAAGGAAAAATGATGTGTCAGCGGACTTAGAAGAACATGCGATAAAAAGAAATTCTGCACAATTATGGAAATTCATCAATACTTTTGAGAAATTTTTGAATCCATTTCAATTAAATTTAGATGATAATTGTCTTTATAATAACGGTAATGGTACAGTAGCTTCAAGCGCAGTACAAGAGTACTTATTAAAATTTTTAAACATCGGTGCAAACTTAAAACAAAAGTTTATTTCTGAATGTTCAACTAACGGAGGGAGATTCGAAGAAAAAATTTCCCAGGTGAAAATAATGAATTTTACTTCAGAGAAAAAAAAGAAAAGAATGAAAGTTGATAATAAAGTTCACGAAATCCGTGTCCAGCGTGATTTATTTTGTCGCCTATTAGCTCTATCAATGGAATTTAATATCGATGTGGAAGAAACATTGTCACACCCTATTACAATCGTTCCGATGTCACTTTGTCATGAAGATGGAACTATTCATCATACTGCAAAATCAGTAATGATTGAAGCTTTAGTAGGAAATACTCATAATGACGAAATACCATTTTTGATGGGTTTTATTTACTCCATACAATGAAAAACATTCCAAAAACATTTGGTAATATTTCTAAAAAAAAATAATGTCCATTTTAACGGCAACACATGCTCCACGAGTAAACATAATTTTTCGATCAGTATTTTTTGCCGTCTATTAAAGATTATGAACGAAGCCAACATCACGAAGTACGTAACATCCAATATTTAATTACTGGTCCAGAACAAGTCAGACCAGTTGATTTTATTAAAGAACTCCGTAACATAGAATTCAAAGAAGCGTTTGTAGATTTTTTGATCATGCACTGGAGGACAAGTGAAATGGCTGAATTTATTGGAAATACCAACATCAATTTAAATTATAAAGAATGTCATATTTATCGTGTCCATAACAACTGTGTGATCTCTAATATTAATGATAACTTATCGTGCCAGCATCATGAAGAAGCTGATACGAAAATAGTACATCACATATGCCAAATGGTCAACGATATATCCAATGTTTCAATAAGAGCATCCGACACAGACATTTTAATAATAATGCTTGGAAACATGGACCACCTCTGCAACAATAATTTAAAAATCTTCATGGAATATGGCAAGATCAATTTAAAAAAATGGATTAATATATCACAATTATATATAAAATTAGTACCCCTTTTATGCCAAAGTTTACCTGGTTTTCACGCATTAACCGGATGTGATTTTAATCCATGTTTTGTGAGAAGAGGCAAGAAGAAACCTTATCGATTATTACAAAAAAAATATTCAATTTCAGAAGGCATTTGCAGCATTAGGAAATGCTGAAATAATAGAGAAAAAAGATGAGGTTTTTCCAATACTCGAAAAGTTCGCAATTATTGCGGTCTGTATACATTACAAATATCTGGAGAAATAGTCACTTAAAAGTGCCAACGGTTCTTAAACCTGAAGATAATGGTTGGAACTTAATCGATGGAAGCTATGTTTTTAATTGGTTTGAGGGAGATACAGTTCCTTCTTCTATCTACGAAATATTATTACATCAGCCTACTGATACTACTGAGAATGAGTCAAGTGAAGCTGAAGAACACATTGAAGGTAATAAACAAATTCTTAATTTTCTATATATGGAATTCTACATAATTGAGCGCAAGATCCGAGATTTATTGTTATTACTAATGAATTCAAAATTTGTTTCTTTTTAGATGATGAAATTGACAATGAAGAATCATATGATGACGAAGAAAGTGATGATGACATATCAGATAATGATGATGGTTAATTTAAAAGTCTTATGTACATTATGTTACAACTAATAAAATACATTTTACCCATAATTTCTATTTTTTCTTAATGTAATTTGCATCAACGATATGATTTTTCATGCTACGCCTCTTACTCGCACTCCCATAGCATCTTTCCCCTCGCCTGTCAAGGACTTATGCTAGCCAGAACCGCCTGTCATTGTACCAACTTACTTTAAATCGTTTAAAGAAACATATCTGGAAATTTCAACTTTACAGAATAAAGTTTATTTTAATTTACACATAATACACCTTCAGGCTCACCTGTCAGGTACTTGTGCTCATCGAAAACGCCTGTCAATTTTTTTTGAACTTAATAACAAATAAACTAAATGGTAAAAAATTTTCAAGCTTACAGGAACAAGTTTTTTTTTCAAATGTTTCCTACACTTTCAATAATATAGGGATTGATGACGTGCAGGGCTGAGGCGTGCCAGGCGATGGTCATTGTACTTAGGCAACTATGACTCATCACCATAAGAATTTCTAGCCTTACAGATACACCGTTACTCGGACGGTCCAATAGCTCTCCTACTATAAGACAAAAGACAAAATTATCAAAAATTAAACTTTCTTTTTAGCAAAATAAAAGTTATTCATAAAAACAAATCATAAACAGTAAAAATTTATACTTATTGTTCGCGCCACCCCCTTAGTTTTCATAAAAATTCGGCGCGCCGCTCATGGACTATTTTCATTAAATTTTAAACTGAGTTCTTGTACATTTTTGATAAAGTACTAGTTTTTAATTCTGGTCATTATCGTTACCGCTATCGCCGAGGAACAATTCGTTTCAATTTCACTAAAAATCAACTCCTTTTGTAAAACCTCAAAATTTGTTAAACCGCGACGTGTGTCAACTTCTTTTATTCTCTTGTGATATTATTCGCAGATATAGACGTTGAAATAAACTTTAATTAGTATCACAAAGGCCAGGACTTTCACTATATTCAACTGTAATCCAAACGATCGATCGTGAAAACTCATAGTGTGTGGTTCTTTGGTAAGTACGATTTAATTGGAGCTTATTTCACATGTTGTCGATTCGCTGATTGCATAATTGGATAAATATACAGTCCATTGTTCTTTGAGCTAACACTTATTAACTATTGAAATATACATTTAATAATCGGCCAAAAATCTTTTATTTCAGGTACTACTAAACACCTCTTTTATTAATCATTTTAGGGTTTTCTATTTTTAGTATTACATCAATCTTGACTGAATTGCTTTTACTGTATATTCCTTGCTCTGTTTTTTCCATACTATGTTGGCAACACATCCTGGAAAATGAGACTCCTTCTAGTTTACCACAACGTAATTTAAATCAAATTCTGCTGAATTTGAATTAGGTATAGGCATTTTCTCTGTTCCATCGAAATCACTAACAGATGAGTATATTTCTTGAATTTTAGTTGTTTTCTTCTTTTTTCTGTTCCAGTCTGTCCTTTCCAGATTTTTTTTGTTCTACTTTTTCTAATTGTGCCTGTTTCCTTTCCTCTTTCAAAGATTTTTTCCAATTGTTTTTTTTTTCATATTCTGGCCAATTCTGTGACACACCAACGGCTGTTATTTTTTCTTTTCCATTTTCTTTTCGTCAAGTGGATTTTTTCAGAATAGTACTTGCTTGAATTGGGTAGGGACCTTTAGGAAGTTTTCTTAATTCGGTTCTGATGATTTTTCAAAATTAGATGCAGTTGCTATGTAAATAAGTTCCCTACCTCTTCTGGATTTTCTGGATTTGGACGTGTAGGATTATTATAATTTATTGACTCTGGTTTGGATTGATTATTTTCCGTTTCATTATATGGGATAGAACTATTGATTTGTTTTCTGATAAATGAGTGCTTGAAAATACATCTAAAGCTAAGGCCGCTTTCAGTCGGGCAACTTTTTATATAAGATTTATGCCATCTTAAAAAAACACTATTTTTATCGGTAATTGAAGTTTAGTTTTTTTAGAGATTCCTTTGCAGCCTGATAAGTGAATTCAAATTCCCATTTTCCAACGTTATATTTGTATTCAATGACCCCAAAAACATCTGAAGTCGCAAAACATCTGTCCAAAAAGATTTAGTGCAAATGGACATATCTCGTAATTTTAAATTAGCCTAATTTCGACTAGACAGATCGTAATTGAAGAGTAAGAGTAGTACTGAATGATGTAACTAAGGAAAATACTGCAAAAAATGTTGTGCCTTCGGCGCTAAAGTAGCCAGAAATGGAATTTTTTTGGTACATAACCTCAACTAAAATAAAATTCTGACGTGATCTACCAATTCTGATCACGGATTCGGATTATAAGCAAGAAATTATTTCAAAACTAACTTTCCAAGAGCAATACCATATAACCTAATTAGTTATTAAAAAAACTTGTAAGTACAATGTTATCGACTGAGTCATCCCAGAAAAGCAGCTGAAAAACAAGAATCTATAAAATGTTTTTTAATAACTAATTAGGTTATCTGGTATTGCACTGGGAGATTTATTACATCACGTCAGAATTTTAAGTTCGTTGAGGTTATGTCAATTCTACAACATTTTTGCAGTTTTTTATTTAGTTACATCATTTATTACAACTCTTACTCTTTAATTTAAGAGTAGCAGAGTTCAATAACGAATACTTGAATGCCAATGTCATGTTCATGTCCATTTGCACTAAATCACTTCAATTACCGATGAAAAAATGGTTTTATAAAAACAGTGCTATTTTAAAACAAAGTGGCATTTTCTATATGCTTTTTACTTTTGATTGTTACCGCATTTATTAAGAAAAAGAATTACCGTAACTTGAAAAAAAATTAATCAAAAACATCCTTGGCAGATTAAGGGGTGCCAATCACGCCAGGCTGTGTTTATATACAGTGTGACCCATTTAGATGGGAAGCACACCCTTTGAAATCTGAAGTTATTTACCGATATTAAGCAATTTTTCTCAAATGTCAGATAATAAAACATCTACTTAGGAACAAAATTTTAAATATTTATCCCAATTTGCAGGGCATACTACTGTGATGATCCCAAAAAGACATTATCCAAAAAGACATTATCAAAACAAAAGACATTGTTAGATTTGTGTAAATGATAATTTCCATATGGATAGCGGACAGTGAAATAATAAGGACAAGTGAAATAGATAACAAAACACGTCCGCTTTGTAAAACATCGTATTCACACGACCTTCAAGGTCAAGAGTACGGGCCCCTGACTGCGTTAGTTTTTAATACTTCCTATAAATAGGAAAATTCGACACATTGAGGAATGATTCATTATTGTTATTTTTAATAGTACAAACGTATGCATTGTGTATCAATAACCTGTGTTAGTAGTTTATAATTATATTTATCCCAGTGAGTATTAAACGATGTTATTTATTCAACCCTAAAGAATGGTTCACGAAGTAAGTAATTCTCAAAGATAAATGGTTCTATGGTTAAAGAAGTCTATACGAGGGGCACTTGCTGAGTAACCACCACACTACGATAGTTTTTCGTAGTCGTAAATAGAGAATTGTTTTATTTATTTTTTCTGTGGGAGCTTAAAACACTGTTTTTCAGGCTGCTTGGTTACTCTTTTAGTGACGAAAACATCCCTTAAAGCGTTAATAAATTAGGGCATATCTATTTTGCCCGGAGTAGAAGCAGTATTCGCACATGAGAAAATCACGTTGTCGGCAAGTAGTACCCAACATTTCTAACCCCTTTTTCTACCATTTTTCGCTGAGAATGCCCTGTAAGGAGTTAGTTCCTAAATCGATCACTTTCGGAGGTAGTTCGCCTGACACATCAAACTGTGTAGCAGCTGAACGTATGGACATTTTATTTAGAACCCATTTTTTTAAGGCTCTTGTGATTCGCACTTCATCTATAGTGGCTCTGTCAGTATTTCGTAAATAATTTCGTACCATTCTGTAACAAAATGTTAAATTTCTTAGCCATAGTGTCTTATATTGGGTAAAATTGGACATACATGAGGTAAATACGGACAAGTTCAACCCTATCCGAATCTCATATAAAAATAGATAACTTGAATTTTATATTAGTTTTATAAAGTTTCTTAACGACACATCACTTCTAAATAATGTAGCCTCTAAATAAAATTGTTAGGTATAAAAACAAAAGTTAATTTAAAAAAATGAAGATGCTTGTGCATGTAAATGAAAATACGTTTCAAAATTATTGTTTTCACTATAACACCAAAACCGTTTGCCATACAATTAACAGAAATCACCTGTTGACTTGTGGCGCTGTATATGATATTTCTACTTAACTTGGTATTTTGAATCATCTTCAAAAGCGCTAAATTTGAATTGTGCGAAAGTGCCCCATATCCTAATGAACTCTCGCTTATTTGACATTAAAAAATATTGGTTAAAATCGGTATATAACTTCAGATTTTACACTGTATATATCTTATTGAAAAGAAAAAAATATTTCATCAGTAAAAAGCATGAGGGGTGTATTTTTAGATCCGAATCTTAGTCTAAAAGAAGCCACAACTAAATTAAAACTTCACACAACAAGTAATGTATTCAAAATCCTCGTATATTGACTGTATCTCAAATCAACAAGCAACGCCAAAAAATAACAATAACATTCAATATCGTCCCCTTTAACGTTAGCAATACTATATTCATTTTAATTGATATACTTTTAACAAGCGTATCATTATGACTATTATGCAATGGATGATCGATCGTTGTGAAGAGTGCACCTTTCCGATTCTGCGATCGATCCCACTGATTATTGCCGATTTTCCATTGTCGTTTGCAGACGCAACAAAAGCTCGATGACAAATCAGTTTTTATTTGAGTGATTGATGATAGGAAATCGCTAAACTAAATTCTTGAAAGGTATCGGCGTTACGTTATTGTCGAGAATGTGTTATTCGTACACGATCTTTTGGATATAGTAAATTTTACGTTTCGCATTGTAACGAATTTATTTCAACGAGAATCTGTCGATGGTTTAGCATACAAATGTGTTAAGTGATTTTTTTTATATTGAGTTCTTGGTGGTAAGCGACTTAACGAACACCAAGTTTTCATGTGCACACATGTGCTAAGCAATAAAAATTATTTTGAGACTAACAACGCCACCTTTTAATTGTACTAAGTACTTCAAAACTACAGATTTCTATAACAAATGTGTCAAAAGCACTTAACATCGTTGTGCCATACTGTGTTGTGTTAAGTTTACTTGCCACATTTGTGTTTTGACATTTTTGTTTATTTTGAGGTTAGCACATCAGTAAGTGTTTTAAAAATGTCGCGAATTAATAGAATAATGCAATTAGCTCTCAAAGATGAAAAGTGGCAGAGAGGTGAGTTTAGATATTGTTTTCGTATCTTGGTATATTAAAAAAGGATGGGTAATATTTATTGTTTCTATAGTTATTGTTGAGCCCGTTGGGTCAATCGAGTTGCCTCTTCAAACCGACTACGATCATCAAGAACCTCTGGTATCTACTGAATTTTCTCATAAACAGCTTGAAAAATCCACAATGCCAGGTTCCGAAACTTCGATAACGACTGGTAGGTAGTAATTACTTTGCTTGTTATTTATTCCTTAAATGCTCTGGTACATTTTTTGCATTAACTAAGATTTCTGTTGTTTATAGCTATTGTTGAACCAACGGTTGAGTCAAGTCAATTGTCTATTCAAGCAGACTATGAAAAGCAGAAAGCCGTAGTATCCACCCAAGATCCTAGTGAACTTAAAAAGCCTTCAGTAGCCGGTTATTCATGTGTGACAAGAACCGGTACGTATTAATTTAATTTTTTAGTCCAACATACCAAGATAGTATGGGTGGACCGAGGAGTGGACTATTAAAATCGTGATTTTTGACTTTCTCAAATTTCATCAAATTTTGATAAAAGCATTGGCGGGCTGAGGGGACGAAAGAGGGGGTTAGATAATAGAAAAAATCATAAGTCAAGCACGTCTCAACCAATTTCCACAAAATTTAGTATAAAGGTCTTATATGAGCATGTATTTAACCCACTGAATTTTGGTTGAGGTGGTGGCGGGTTGAAGAGGTAGAAGAAGAAAATGAAATATTAGAAGCTTTTAAACCGTAGCTGCTTTTGACATGCCGTTTTCGAGTCTGGGTTTCTACCACTGCACATTAAATTCTAGGTCTGTCTGTCTGTCTGTATAGGGTCTTTCATTATAAACGTTGCCTGAAGAAAAGTTGCACTATTCAACATAAATAATTATGATGGACTATCCGTGCTTTCTAGCACCAATTTTTATGCTTTGGTAAATTTTTTCCAAAAATATGTAATAATTACTTTTTTCAGGAAAACTCGAGCTTGATGATTCAAGCGAGGATTCAAGTCAGGAGGACCCATACACTTCATCAGGGAGTTTCCAACAACCTGATGAATCAGAAGCAGAAGCTGAGGATGAAAATACTTCAAGTGAAGTTGAGCCTGTTCCGAAAAAACGAAGACGAAGAAAGGCCAATAAAACACACTGGAAAAGAGCTATTGTTAAAGACTTAAGGCTCAGTGGAAAAAAGTATGTTAACAGGTTAGGAAAAGAAGTTGATGAAAAGAAACCAAAGTTAGTTGATTGCTCAAAATGTAGGTTTAAGTGTAACAGTTTTTTTCCAAGAGAGGAGAGAGAATTGATATGCAAAGAATATTATGCTCTGGCAGATTACAGAAGGCAAAAGATACATTTGAGTTCTTTAATAAAAAATACTGTTGTCAAAGACGAAAAAACAATCCGGTGACAAAAAATAGGAGTACTTCCAGGGAATACTATTTAAATAAAAGTGATGGAACAAGACAAAGAGTTTGTCAAAAGTTTTTTTGGTACCACATTTTCATTATCTCATAGAGTGATAGAGAAATGCGTTGAGTCAATGAGCGAAACAGGACTTTTTGTTGGGTACGACAAAAGACAAGATTCCAGAGCTTGTAATAAAACAAACGAAGATGATGAAAAACTTGTTAAGGAACATATCAATTCATTCGAGAGAATTGAATCACACTACTGCAGGCGCGACACAAAAAAACAATATTTGCATTTGAATCTGAATATTTCTATTATGTACCGAATTTACAAAGAACTTTGTGCCACCAAAAATGCAAAACCAGTATCTCAATTTGTTTACGATCGAATTTTTTACAGTTCTCATCCTGCTTTAGCTTTCTAAAAGCCAAAAAAAGACCAGTGTACCACTTGCAATGCTTTTGAAATATCCAAAGACAAGGAATTACTTCAAGAAGAATATGAAAATAAAAAAAAAACGCGGAAAGGATGCCATGGAAACGAAAGGTAGTGATAAAAAAGAGCAACAGCAGACAAGGGAGTTACATTTAGAGCCATAACTTTTGATCTTCAAGCTATTTTGCCGGTCCCATTTGCGGGCGACTGCCAAATATACTATAAACAACACTTGAATGTTTATAACTTCACAATTTTTGATAGCTCGACCCGTGATGGCATCTGCTATATTTGGGACGAGACGCATTGTAGTAAAGGCAGCTCGGAAATCGGATCATGTATCCTTAAATATTTGTTTAGTTTGCCCGAAACTGTAACTCATGTAGCCTCATTTTCAGACACATATGAGGGTCAAAACCGGAACAAATTTGTGGCGACAGCAATGCTATTTGCAGTTAATACAATAGAGCATCTTCAAAATATATACCTTAAATTTATGGAATCTGGTCATTAATATGTTGAAGCAAATTCAATGCATGCAACCATTGAACGAGCTAGGGCTCATAAAAAAATTTATAGTACTCGAGAATGGTGCTTGTTGGTATCAAGTGCGAGAATAAGGCCAAAGGCGTATGATGTTCATCACCTAAAATTCTCAGAATTTTATGATCTCCAGAAACGTACTGAGAGTATGATTTATAATACAGCTTTTAACACCAGTGGAGAAAAAAGTATCCTGGACGAAAATCAAATGGATACGTTTGCAGAAATGTCAACCCAACATAATTCAATATAAGTATGATTTACCTGCAGAGGCTTTTTATGAAATAAATACTTTAGAAAGTAAGCGCAGATCAGGGCGTAAACGTAAGTGGGAATCGGCCCAACTAAGCTGTAAATGCAATAGTCGCAGTGCAGTTTCAGAAAAAAAGAAAAAGGATCTGATATACTTGTTAAACAAAAAAATTATTCCAGATGACTACAGTGACTTTATAAATAACATTCCAACAACATCAAATAATGCTGACCTTATGGTTCACGCTGATTCAGAATAATTAGTGTTTCTTTAGCTATAAAATTTCTCTTTCTATTAGTGCGGGTATTTAAGGCCGTATTTAATTCTCTCAAATGTGTTAAGTCTTACTTTGGTATGTACAAATGTGTTAAGTACATCAAAACATATTTTTTTCTTAATTTTTGAAAAAATGTATGTCATAACAATTTCGTTTTCTAATAAAAATATATAAAGAACTTATGTACCTTTCATTTTCCAATATTAATATATTGAAATTAAATTAATAAAATATTCGTATTTCACTTTAAAATTTGTTTTTTTTATTTTTTAAATCCTGAAAACTATTGATTTTGCACTTACAACATTTGTGCGCTAAACCATCGCTGTGTTCAATTTATAGCCACATTGAACACTTATTATTAAGTGACTACACACTTTTACTCATATTTACCCATTTTAACTATTATAGTCTGTTTTTAAACGAGGAGGAGCACTAGTAGAACTAACAAAAAAAGTTACTAGATTGAAAGTGATGACATAAAATACTAGCCATAATAAAACTATACGGCCTGGAAGTATTGAAGCACAAACTAAATAATTGTTACGGATTCAGGCTAATTATTTTTTGTGAATACCTATGTGTCTTTCGCAATCTACGACTGTTGCTATATATAAACGTTGAGTTCACTGGAATAATGTGTTTATTGTCGATAACTTTAACATAACATCATTCTTACAGGGTGCTGTTACGGATCCTGAAGTAATTGCACTATCTAACTTATTAGACCTTTTCCATTTGAACCAACAACATTGTTTCAATCCACAATATCAGTTTCTTAGAAGATTGTAACAATGAATTATATCGATTAACGATCAAAAACTTTATTCGTATCAGTCACAGTAAATCTGATATACAGGAACGTAGATTCTAAAAATATTAAACATTCTCCAACCTCCAGCTTGAGAATATTGTTAACTGGTCTAAGTAAAGTGCCCTCTTGGGTTTTGATTTCCACAGAGCGGATTTGGCGGTCACGTCCTGGTATTTCTTTGGAAACTCTTCCAAGAGTACATTTTTGGCGGCACTTGCTGTCAGGAAGAGCTATTACATCACCTACTAGTAAGGACTTCTCTTTTTGGTACCATTTGCTTCTTTTTCTGAGCGAGGGAATATACTCTTTCCACCATCTTTTCCAATATCTCTCCACCATCAACTGCGCAATCTTCCACTGCTTGCGCCGATAAATATCATCAGGTCCAAAGACTCGAGGAATATTCGAAGTATTCGCTGAACCAATGAGGAAATGCATTGGAGTAAGAGCTTCCAGTTCCCCACATTCACTCGATACAAAGCTTATGCGCCCAGAGTTAACAACGCTTTCAGTTTCAGCCAGAAGAGTTGATAATAGCTTTTCTGATGGATGTTGTTCCTTTAAAATAACATACAAGACCTTCTTCACACATTGGATCATTCTCTCCCATACACCTCCTTGAAAGGGTGCTGCTGGAGTATTGAATTTCCATTTTATTTTATATTTAGACAAATCTTGGGCGAGTTTCGCACGATCCATGTCCTCCAAACATCTTTTCATTTCATTTTCTGCTCCAACGAAATTCGTTCCATTATCGGAATAAATCTCCAAAGGCTGTCCTCGTCTAGACATGAATCTGTGAATTGCCATCAAGGCTGAATCTGTTGTCAGAGAACTAGCCAATTCGATATAGATTGCTCGCGTATTGAAACATGTAAAGATAACTCCATACCTTTTTTCCACACTCCTTTTCACTTTAACCAACAACGGACCGAAATAGTCTAAACCACGAAAGCTGAATGGTCTTGTATATGGTGCGAGACGTGAAATTGGTAGTGGGGCCATCTTAGGTTGGACTGCCTTAGACTTCTTTATTCTGCACAATTGACATCTTCTCACAGTCATCTTCACATGTCGGGTTTTGATGATCCAGAATCTTTGTTTCAGATTATTTATCAATGTCTCGAGTCCTGTATGTTTCAATTCTTCATGGAGATGTAGAATGAGCAATTGGACGGAAATATCTTGCTTTGCTGTCGACAAAATGATGGGATATTTAGTCATAAGCAATAATCTGCATACTCTATTCGGCTGTTCATTCTCAGAATTCCAAATTCGTCCAAAAATGGAGATAATTCAAAGAGTTTTGAAGATTTGCTAGGATAATCATGTTTTTGTATGGAAGTTATTTGTTCTGAGAAATGGTTTGCTTGAACATTTTTCAGCCACAAATGTTCTGCACCATGTAATTCTTCGGGTTGCAATTCAGATAACTTCAAAACTACGTCAACTTTTATTCTTTCATTTCTTCTCTTGATATATTTTTTGTCTTCTTTTCTTACTCTCAAGTTCTGGCGATTTGGAATTATTGCAGAACCTCAAGATCCATGCTATTGTACGGATAAATTTCAGCCATTTAGAGAATCTGTTAGCATCGGGCAATGGATATGAGGTTTCTTTCAGTACTGCCACAATTTCAGTAGTGACATCTTCTTGCAATTGGTATATCCGCTCTATGGGCCATTCATCTTCTGGTTTCTTTAAAAAGGATGGGCCTTGTAACCACAGTGGATTCATGAGATCTACCTCTTTCTTTTGTTTAGTAGCCAAATCTGCTAGATTCAAAGCAGATGGGACCCATTTCCAGTTTGAAATGTCTGCAAGCTCTTCAATCTCCTGGATTCTGTGCGATTCGTAAGGTTTCAAACGTCTCGAGTTATTTCTGAGCCATTTAAGAACTATTTCAGAGTCAGTCCACCAAAAAACTCGCTGAATATGGAAAGTTGACTCCTTCTTAATCGTATTAGCAAGTCTAGCAGCTACAACAGCTCCTTGAAGTTCCATTCTAGGTACTGAAGTGACTTTGTTTAGTGGACCAAGTTTGCATTTGGATGCGACAATGGATGTCTCCACATATCCGTTTCTTGATGATCTGTAGTAAGCCTTGGCACAAAAAACTTTATTGCTGGCATCAGAAAAGATGTGTAACTCTACTTCACCAGGTGATGATGAGAAGTAACATCTACTGATTTTGAATTCTTCAATCTTTCTCAGCGATAAAAACCATAATTTCCATTTTTCTGCGATGTTGTCAGAAATAACTACTCGTATATCCCAATCCATTTTCTTACTCCAACACTCTTGCATAATGAGTTTACCTTGGACAACAAGTGGTGCAAGGAATCCAATAGGGTCAAAAATCGACATCACAATTCTAAGAATTTCCCTCTTCGTAGGGGTTTTGTCCCCTCTGGATAATTCCTCCGGAATGTTATTGAGCCTTATAGTGAAAATTAAAGTGTCTTCATTGGTGTTCCATCGTAGGCCAAGAACTCTTTCAACGTTCCATGAACCTAACTTTAGCGTCATACTCTCAGTTAGGTAATTCTGAGGAAGAACTTGTGAAATTTCTGGAGAGTTACTGAACCAGTTCACCATCGGGAATCCTCCACGACAATGATGCTGTGGATTGTTTTTATGGCTTCTTCTACGGTGTCTGCTGAGTCCAGGAAATCGTCTACGTAATGTTGATGTGTCATTTTTCTCAAAATTCCTGGAAACTCATCTTCAAACTCTCTGCCATTATGGTTTTTGACGAATTGTGCAATAAATGGCGAACAGACAGCACCGAAAATCATAACTCGCATTTGATAGATATCTGGTGATCTATCTCTGTCCATTCCTCGAAAGAGAAACCTCTGGCTTGATCTATCTTGTTTTCTGATGATGATCTGGTGGAACATATCTCTGATATCACCTGCGAACGCCACCTTTCTCTCACGAAATCTCCATATAAGTGCTACTAGTAGGGGATATAAATCGGGACCTTTCAACAGAAAATCGTTCAGACTCATTGTAGAATTCTTTGCTGCCGCATCGAAAACAAGTCTGATTTTGCCTGGTTTATTTATATTTTTCACAGCAAAATTTGGTAGATACCAGGTTCTTCCACTATCTCGTTCCGCTTCATCCTCAGTTACCTTCTCTGCATATCTTCCAATGATTCTTTCTCTTCTCGAAGGACCAATGTTTCAATCCACAATATCAGTTTCTTAGAAGATTGTAACAATTAACTATATCGATTAACGATCAAAAACTTTATTCGTATCAGTCACAGTAAATCTGACAATCTATCAACAACCATCAAAATTTTTTTATGACATTTTTTTGTTTCTGTCATATTAAATAAAATATACAGGAGCGTGATTATAAAAATATTTAACAAACATTTTATCACTAATGAATATAACCATATTCTTGATCTTGTTCTGAATGAATCCAATTCTACAGTGCGTTAGATATATTAGTGAGGATTCTTTCTCATCAAAACTTTAAGCGCTAATTCTTTTATTAATGAATACAACTTGTATAAAGCTAACTTTGATCGCATGTAAAGTGGACTGGACCTTTCATTATGCATTTGATAGAGTTAATGATGCATGTACCTATTGGCTCGGTCCTGGAAAGAAGTAAGTAACGTAATTTAATTTATGCTTCGTCTTAAAACCCAATTTCTGAAGGTAATACGAGTGATTAAAAACAAATGAGTCATCACAGTGATGTGTAATTAGACCAAAAGTTCTATTAAAGAGTCATAACTACGAAAATTGCAGAACAAGTAAGTGAAACTACCATAAATTCATAATTCTAGGTATCAGTTAAATTAGTCAAGGCCAATAGGTCAGTCAAATTACTAATTGATAACAAAACCGAGAAATCCAAAATATTTTAATTAATTGACAATTACCAAATAAAGTTCCATCAATAGACAGAAGCGGATTTACATACAACCAAAGAATGGAGAGCGACGAATAATTATATTTAAGAAAAGGAAAAGTGATTGGGTAGAAGATGAGAAGAATGATGTTTTTAAGAAAAGTAAACCTAATAAGAGTTCACCTACCAAATCACAAAGAAAATTTCAAGAGAATATAGAGTTGATGATGGAAATGATAGTAAAAATGGAAGAATCTGTGGAAGATTTATCTGAAGAGATTAAAAAAATGAGGATAGAACTACAAGAATACAAAGATAAAATAATATGTACAAGGACTGGAGGGGTTGGCTGTCTTTGCGCATTGTTGCACTGCTTGAACTACTGCTTGCTGCTTTTGCCTATATGTTAGCTTAGGTTATGGGATGGTGGGCAAATTCAGCTATCGGGTGTCTGCTTCCACGTTAGGACCGCTGGTAATGGGAATAACGAGATAATTTTTGGTGCTGTTATTCTTTGACTAAATGATATCCCAGCGGTTTTTCGGCTTAATCTTAAGGTGTGAGTATCCATACCGAAGGGATGCATGACAGTGATCCTAGCATCTGTCACTAACGGAATCTTCGAGATACTAGGCGCTCTCTCGTCCTAAGTAGGCCTTGTCACGGTAATGCAGGCCTCTGGCATGATGGACATCGTTTCCCTAGCTACTCGTTGTACTCTTATGGAAGAAGTAACCGAAAATAAAAATTTAAAACTACAGAGGAGATGGAAGTCGACCTATCGGCTCCAACTGACCAAAAAAGCACTGTTCGGCTGAATCAGTGGTAATGCCAGGCGAAATTGACTTACAAAAGCCCTCTTATGGGCATCATGGTGGGAATTTTACACTTTGAACATCCAACAACCTCTATAATGACCAAACAAATGGAATCTCTTCAGTATGCCATTATGGTCACTGTAGAGGATATTCCTGAAGGTGGTCCACAAGTGCAGTTCCAGAGCTGCACTTTCCGGCCTGGGTCCGGCTACAGGTCACCTGTGTAGATCAGGTAAGTGTTTCGTGGTTGACTGGCGTAGTCAATACACTTCAACCATGGGATAGTGCCTCTCTGAAATACGTCTCAGATGACCAACTCCCAAAGCCACACATCTGACGAGGGCAGTCGTATACTATCTTCTGAACAGGTCCTCACTAGACTGAGGAAAATGAACCACGGTCTGTTATCCTTGAAGTGGCCTGTTTTACACAAAGTAATTACAGGTCCTGGTCAAACATGGACCTTCGCCATTGACGATAGATCTATGGCCGCGTTGGAAAGGGTCGCCTTTAAACCAGATTTGGGTTTTGGACAGGTTGTTTCCCGCCCTACAGCCCATCAAAACCGGGTCCCACGAAGATATATGAGAAAATCCATGGCCCGGGGCCGAGTGGAAAACCTCCTGCGGCAGTGAGGAGAACCGACTCTCCGCACAAGAACAGAGGGCGTGTACCGCGGCACGTAGCCAGGATAACAGCTATCCAACAGGGAAAGCTGGTTTTCCCAAAAAGAAGACGGGTAATGTCTCTTCAAGGGAACTTGAAAAAGGGACTGGACCTGCTATCCTGGAATCGAAGACCAGTACGGCCTCGACCAAGGGATGAAAACAACCAGCTGGGTCAGCCGTGACGAAAGTGATCAAACCTCGTTAATGGCTTCAACAAAAGCCTCATCCCTAGGAGGAGTAGATGGTGGCGTCTCATTCTTGGTAAAAGGTTCAAGGACGAATTAATCGACCTTGCTTTCCTGCAAGAACCATGGACAGGAAACACAGACAGACCGAGTAACGTCTAAGAAATGTTACTGGTGAGGTAGTAGTCTGTCCTGGGGTCAAACCCAGAGCATGTCTCCTCGCCAGGAAAAATATTACTTATTTTTTGCTAACAGAATTTTGCACTCCTGACGTAATAGCCATCCAAGTGTTTCTACCGGAGAAGAATGGTATGACTAACATAGTCGCCTGCTCAACATACTTCCCAAGGGACATGGATACTGTACCTCCCCGCGCTATACGGCGGCTAATCGACTATAGCAAGAAGAACAGATTCCAGTTAGTCATGGGCTGTGACTCCAATTCACACTATACATCGTGGGGCAGCACAAATATAAATCATAGAAGTGAGTTACTTTTTGATTATATACTAGGGAAAGGGCAATCTGTTATTAATAACGGCTCTGAACCAACCTTTGTAATCAGAAATAGATCAGATGTGTTAGATTGAACTATCAGTTCAAACTTTCTGAGCAATAAGATACGGCACTGGGCACTATCTACTGAGGCTTCGTGTTCAGATCACAGACATATCCAATTCAACATTGAAATTGGTCCAAGGCCAGTAGTAGAATATCGCGACTCAAAAGCTACTGACAGGAGTGGATACAAAAATTCCCTCTAACGGTACATTGACGACGGCTTCGCTACAATTAACAGTTGTGATGGAATACTGCGACGGAAGTGCTTCGTAAAGCAGTGATATCCTCCTATCATGAAAACTATCCACTCAAGACAAAAAAAAGATAATCGTAACTCTACTTGGTGGAAGAAAAGTCTAGATAAACGTAGAAGAGAAATTTGACGACTATTTAACCGAGCTAAAGAGTTAGGCAACTGGGAGCCTTACAGAACTGCTCTAACAATCTACAACAAAGAAATTAGAAAGGCGAAGCGGGAGTCTTGGAAGAAGTTCTGTGAGAGTATATCTGATATACCTCGCAGTACCAGAATACAGAAGATTCTCGGTTGCGGAGATAGGGTCGATGAAGCGACCAGATGGCACTTTCACGACCTCTAGAAAAGAAACGTTAGAAATTTTGATTAAAAACCCCTTTCCCGGAAGTTTAATTCTGGGTAACAATCGACCACCCCACGTTGAGGGCGCAAGGTGGCCCATAAAGAAAGCACAGTACCGTCGATTGAATGGGCAATCAAATCATTTCAGCCCTTCAAATCTCCCGGCGAGGATGGCATTTTCCAGCTTTGCTGCAAAACGGACTGAAATGACTTTTATCTATCCTCATTATATAAATTATATATAAAGCTAGTCTGGCGTGGAATTATATACCACCCAGTTAGTTGGCGACTGGGGTAGTTTATATACCGAAAGTGGGCCGCGCAGCCCCACACCCTAAATCGGTCATACCAATTAATCTAACATCTTTCCTGCTTAAAGGA
The DNA here is from genome assembly GCA_963921935.1 of Galeruca laticollis. Lineage (NCBI taxonomy): Eukaryota > Metazoa > Arthropoda > Insecta > Coleoptera > Chrysomelidae > Galeruca > Galeruca laticollis. The sequence continues at coordinate 70,535,682 of OY998177.1, forward strand.
CTTGAAGGAGTACTGAATTGCTACATCAGGCAGGTAGCATTATACAGCTCCCTCCTGAGCATCCACCAGTACGCTTATCAAACTGGCAAATCAACAGATTTAGCGTTACACAACCTTGTTGGGAAAATCACACAATCCCTTAACAATAAGGAAATGCGGTGGCCATTTTTCTTGACACCGATGGAGCATTTGACAATGCACTACCGACCTCCATTGGTTCAGCTTCGGCATTGGGGCATTAAACCAGCGATTGCCCGCTGGATATATGCCATGCTCACTAATAGAACAGCCACTACATCTCCTCAAGATGAGGCCATTAGCTTTAAGGTTTCCAGGGGCTGCCGGCAGGAAGGAGTGCTATCTTCCCTACTGTGGTCAGGTCACTCTTGATGGATGACCTGCTTGGTACTCTCGTAGGAAGAGGGGTAGAACTACAAGCGTATGCATACTACCCTGTATTTCTGGAAAGGACCAAGTCAGGCCGGGTAGCATATAATATCCACCAATATACGTTGGAAGATGTTCACACTTGGTGCCAAAGGGAACAGATGTCTGTTAACCCTGATAAAACTGTAATAGTTCCCTTCATTAGGGGAATGAAATTGGTGGAACTTCCACTACTTTCCTATAATGGTGACGTTATTCCATTTGCAGCGGAAGTAAAATATTTGGGGATTATCCTAGATAAAAAACTTACTTGGAACGCTCACTTGGAAAAAGTTATCCATAAGGCCAGACTATTCTTGTGGACCAGGATCTGTGGAAAATCTTGGCCCATGGGTCCCAAACAAATTTATTGGAAATATGTGATGATTGTTAGACCAATGATCACATATGGAGCCATTGCTTGGTGTTCAAAAGCTTTACAGAAAACGGCCCAAGCAAAGTTCTCTGGTATACAGAGACAGGCTTGTATGGCTATTACTGATGCCATCAGTATCACACCGTCAGAAGCCATGAAAATTCTTCTGGACCTACTTTCTCTCCATGTATTTGTGGAAAAGGTGGCCAGATGAAAAGCATATAGAATTGTGCATATTTCTAAATGCACAAAACAGGCAATGCTAGCGGCCACCGAAAGTCATAGTGTTCTGGGAATGACCTCTGGTATTGATATAATATCTCCAACAGTAAACTATAATCTGCCTTATACCGCCCTATTTCAAAATAGAGATGAATGGGTCCTCCGTAAGGATGAACTTTTAAGAGCAGACTTCTGTTGGTATACGATGGATTTAAGACACCCTCAGGCTCTGGTGGGTGTGTATACGGGCGCAGACCTAGGTCAGAAATTTCAACCTCTCTAGGAGCCTATGCAACCGTATTTCAGGCGGAAATTTACGCCATTGTTTCATGTGTGGAGAGTTTGGAGCAATACAACAACACACATAAATCAATAAAAAAATTCACAGACAGCCAAGCGGCTTTGAAAGCAATTAGCTCCTAACATGTAACGTCGAAATTAGTTTTAGACTGCCAAAAAAGACTTGCTTCAGTAGGAGAACGCAACAGGGTGTCGCTGGTCTGGATCTCTGGCCACTCTGGTATGGATGGAAATGAGAAGGCAGACTCTCTTGCAAGGGAGGGTGCCGCTCGTGTCTTCATCGGACCAGAACCTACAATTGACATCGCAACAAGTATTGCCAAACAAACACTAAATACCTGGACAGCAAGAAGAGCTTTAGACTTCTGGCATAATATATCAGAATTGGTTCATTCAAAGGCTTTCAAACATTCTTCGAAAAATGTATCCAAACAAATGTTAGGCTATAATAGGCATGACCTACGGTGCCTAACAGGCCTTTTAGCAGGCCACTGTTGTTTGAATCATCATATGCTGAGACTTGGACTGTCAGAGGATTTGCCGTCTTCGTTTGGAAGATGATGAAACAGCAGAGCATATAATTTGTGCTTGCCCCGCCACGGCTCGAATCAGGCATCTGATGTTTGGCAGGGTCTCTCTCTCGCCCTCGGATCTGAAATATCATTCACCGAACAAATTAATGAGCTTCGTTAAGAAGCTGAATTTGTTTGGTGAAATCTGAATAGGTATGAGCCACAATAGACTCTTAAAAGTCGCAGTGGAGGGCCTTATAGACCCACTCACTACAAACCTAACCTAACATATTAATACGAAAAACTAAGAAGAACTAGCACACGAAATGGAAATTTTTTTGAAACAAGAACTAGAAGCAAATTCGAAAATTCACGGGGATGTTAAACTCGGTGAGAAGACATCTTTAATAAAATTAGCTAACTTAAATGGCAAAAAGGGTTATGCAGAACAAAAATAGATTAAGAAATATAGCGGACCAAAGAATATTCATACAAAACGATATGTCTCTAAGAGAGAAAGAAATACAAAAGATAATCAGAATTAAAGCAGATGTAGAAAATAAAAAAGGAATGTCGATTAAAATCGGCTACATAAAAATACAGATTGGAGGAGAAGAATGGAAATGGAAAAACCAGTAAAATAAATTAGTTAAAGTTGTTTAAAAAAACTGAATAAAAAAATGAGAATGACATTGAAGCTTATGATGAATTTAGACACCTCAGGGTGAGAATCAAGCATGATACTTAAAGAGATTTCAGTGAGTCACTTCAAATGGATATCAATCATAACCCGAGCAAATTTTGGTCGTTTATAAATAGTAAAATAGGCTCATACACTGTTTCGGACCGGGTGTCGTGTAACCAACAACTTTTGCATGGTCCTATGAAAATATTTAATGATTTTGCGGATTTATTTGCAATGTCCTACACCAATGCATCCCAGGTGGACTGCGTGTTTGTAGTTAACTCTCGAACCCTTAATATTATAGCTTTTGAGGAAACTGTAGTCGTGACAGCATTAAAATAAATCAAATCTAAGATGACAACTGCACCGGATAATATTCCAGCATTTTATATTTAAAGACTAAGCAAATGTATTAGATCATCATCTCACAGTATTGGTTAATAAATGTGTTAAAACTTATTCAGTACCTGACCTCTGGACCCAGTTTACAAGGTGACAAGAATGATGTTTGTAATTTCAGGCCCATATCAATAATATGTAACTTCGCCAAAGTTTTTGAAATTTTACTTCATAACAGACTATATGCGCAAATAGCACTTGTCATTACATCTCAGCAACATGGCTTCTTTAAAGTTCGTTTTTTTGTTACAAATTTGGTTGCATTTTCGCAATCTCTTGCGGAAGGCATTGATCGAATGACTCAGATTGATACTAAGACCGATTTCTCTAAAGCGTTCAATATTGGCATATTGTTGAAGAAGCTCTCTTCCTTAGGTTTTTCAGAATCTCTTTTAAAACTATTTCATTCATAGCTATCTGCTCGTCATTAGTATATAATAGTAAATTGTTACAAGTCAGTAGAGTAAACAGCGGCATCGGGTGTTCCCCAGGGGACTAATTTGGGTCCACTTCTATTAAATGTTTTCATCAACGATGTTATTGAAATTATTGATGTATCCTGCCTGTTGTATGCTTATGATCTAAAATAGTATAGCGAAATTAATGAAAATAATGACTGTCACAAACTTTATCTTAACTTCAATCGTCTAGAAAACTGGCGCTTGGAAAATAAACCGACTCTAAATGCGAATAAATGCAGTATAATGACATACACTCTAAAGACTATCGTTATTTTGAAACATGTCATTTTTACGCCAGTTTGATAGCGACATTTAATGCAATTTGATACGCTATTTACGAAAATAGATACTTTATGGCGCATATTATTTTAAATAACCAAGTGCGACAGGCAATCTGTGGCATCCTGTATATTTTTTTTCGGTTTTTTCGTTATGTTCTTGCCGTACAGTAGATAGTTTAGTGTCCGAGTAACGGTTCGTCCTTGATTGATTCTTTCTTGAATTTTTTCTTTACTATTTCAGTATCCTTTAAGAATGACTTAAATATTCTCTCTACTCCTTTAATGGTGTCATTATCCAAATTTTTCGGCGAAATAAGCTTAAATTAAGTATCATGACTTGACTATAATACGTTCTGAAAATTCCTATTACAATAAAATGTAAAAAAGTACATTAATGTTCAAACAAAACAAAATTAGTAATAAGAAGTTTGCCAAAAGGCGTTGTTCCGCTTTCTCGCTCCTCTACGAACGGGCGTCTATGATCCCGGCAGGAATCCGACACCCTTATAAAAGCTGTCACTTGCAGAATCTCGTCCTACGAGGGCCACGATCCGATCCCTTCAGGGTCCTTTTCGCATTGGGGCACGTCACCGCTGGACTATTAGTAATACGATTAACGCCCGTTTTTGCAAATACACACGGTGTACACTGATTGATTTTTACCGCATCCGGCACAATGGCTATTGTTTTTGACTCGTTTCAATTAATAATACACGCTGGCCTTATTCGGCACATTGCTTTGTGTAACATAAACGAAACCGTCCATGTTTCTCTTTCGAGGATATACTAATATTTAACTTTATATGATATAATAATTTAAGTTTATTACTCTAGATTTTCAGTACTCTCATTACTGATAATAAAAATCATCTCAAATTTTGGTCAAACTCTTCTCATATCTGTATTTTCATAGAATATGTTTCTAAAGTAATCTGAAGCTTGAGAAAAGTCCCTAATAATGAAAATAATAACAATTATCATATAAAATTTACTATTTCAACCTTTACTTTGTGGAACCTATTCATGTTAGTGTTATAAAGGAAACAAATTAAGTGTTTCTAGATAATTCCACTCAATCATAAAAATTCAAAAAAAATTTGACGATTTTTTGATATGGTAAAATATCATCTTCAGAGTGACATAAGTTACATATAATGTGATGCCTACTTGATGTTGAATAATTATTTTTGACTGGATTGAGAAGTGATTGACTTAATATATGTATATGAATAAAAAAAAGAAGGAAATATGAAAAGACAAATCTTTTTCCTATTTAAGATCAGTATAACTGTGCAATGTTGTAGGGAATCATGGAAAACTATTTTCTGCTGATTTATCACTGAAGAAGTCAGTTTAATAATTGAGAACACCCTAGATTTATCTGTTCATTGACGACTTCCTATTGTGCATCTCTTAAGTGTCTTCTAATATCTAATTCCTCAAGGAAATCTAGTTCTTGTTCCTTACCACAAATATGTAGTACTTCTAGTTCTGTGTTAGGTGTTAATTAATGTTTCATGTCAAGTAGATGTTTTGCATAATGGGATTACTCTGGTTGTTTTAATTTGTATTCTCGTAAGTGTTTTACTTTCTGTTTTAAAAGAAACTGTTGTATTTACTGTCAAAGATACCATCTTTGAAATTTCATTAGAAACATTACCAGCATATTTGATAGTTTTGTAATTTTTTATTTCTTCAGTTTGCCTAGGAGATATTAGTTGTAATGCCTCTTTTTTCTCTTTTTTATTAAATAATTTATTTATCATATGCAATGCAATGGATAGGGCTATTCGTATAATTATTATATTAATTTCTCTATCAAAATCATATTTGTTCATAGGAACTGAAAATGCTCTATGTATCATTGAATTGTATGCTGCTAATTTATGCACCAATAGCCAATGAAACTGATTACGAAGGTCCTGAGATTAAGAAAAGTGAAGTTGTCCATGTAATAAAACTCCAGAAAAACGGCAGAGCAACAGGTCCAGATATAACACTGAGTATGATTGCGCCAGGGTAAATATTTTAACGTCTTTTTAATCACATAAATAACACTGAAAGACTGGCATTCGACGTTTATCACTCTGCCAAAGAGAACTGTTGCTTCTCGGTGTGATGACTATCGACTGATAATCCTCATGTCCCATGATCTAAAGGTATTTCTGAGAGTATTTCATACCAGGATTTACCGAAAATATGAGGCACAACTAGATAACATGCAATTTGGTTTTAGAGATGGCATAGGCACGCGGGAAGCATTGTTTACTCTGAACGTATTAACACAGAGATTCAGGGACATGAACGTCGATGTTTAAGCTTGCTTTATTGATTTCCAGAAAGGTTTCGATTATGTAAATCACAAAAAAAATATTTCTTTTTCTTGCTGAGATGGGAAACTCATATTCGAATGGGTCATTTTCAGGGCCCAAACAGTGTTGGACTCATCCCCAAGGGGCATTATCTTCCATGCTCTTCCAATACACAGCCTCTCCTAGTTTCTTCTCCAACTTTTTCAACACTTTCCTCTTCTTCCAGCATCTGAACACATGCCCCGCATCATTCTCCACTTAACACCTCTCGCAAATTTCAGACTCTCTTTCCCCAATTTTGTGAAGGTACCCTACCCTCGAACCGTGTCCAGTAAGCACTTGTATCAATAAGTAAGTTCACCTCCCCGAACTTTCGGTCCATCGAATCTCTCCTACTCCCAATCGCTCCTTCCAGCGCGCCCTCATTCTCCTCCCACCTTATTTCCATTTCCTCCTCCATCCATTCCTGTACTTCCTATCTGGTTGCACCCCTCCAGCGTTTATTCCCGGCTCTAGCAATAATGTCCAATGGGTAGGGCCTTGACAACACCGCTACTGCCAGTCCACCCACTGTCCTGTACCCCTGCGTATCTGGGGCGTATCCCTCTCTGCACATGCTGTAGTGGCCTAACCCTCGTATTCACTCCCGCTCATTCACGCCACGTTTCTGCATCGTACATTATACTCTGCTTCACCGTCCTACCAATTACCCTCCTCTTCCACTCTCCCAGCCCTTTCACATTACACATCAATCTCCCCAGCCCATGCTTCCCTTACTTTCGCATTCTGCGCCGGCTTTACCATATGAGTTTTGAAGGATAATTGACTATCCAGCCACACCCCTAGGTATTTCACAGACTTCTCCATACGAATTCTCCTACCCCCTTCACCATCATCCCACCTTCCCTCTTCTTGCCCCGTCCCTTCACTAGCAGCCCCACCGTCTTTTCTTCCTCCACTTCCAGACCGCACCACTTAATCTTTTCCACAATATTCCTACCCATCATCTCCGCCTTTCTTTCTATCTCCGCCCCTCCCTTTGCCGTACATACCAGACACACGTCATCCGCATATACACCGTAATCTCGCACCCCTCTTCCCCTCTTCACATACTATCCTCATCAAACACACACTTCCAGAGCGTCGGTCCCAGAACGGAGCCCTGGGGTTCTCAAGCCTCCATCTTATACCTCCTTCCTCTAGAATCTACTATCACTCGCCCGACAGGTAGTTCTCTACTAGGCTGATCCCCCCCCCCACCAGCCTCAGCAACGCGTTCAACACCGCCCGTTTACTGACAATGTTGAACGTGTTCTCGACGTCGAAGAACACGGGTAGGACCAATTTCTTGTTCTTCCAGCTGCCCTCACTAGCCCTTTCCACCAAACCCATCACCCTGCCCAGCAAAGAGATGCATGATTTCCCCTTCACAAACCCGTGCTGGTTTTCTCTAAAACCCCGATTCCTACCAACTTCCTTCTCCATCCTATCCTTTATTATCCCCTCCATCAATTTGCCCATACCATTCAGCAGGCTGATGGGCCTATAGTCACCCGCCCGCTTCCCCCCTTTACCCGCCTTCCTCATCAGAATCACCCTGGCCACTTTCCATCTTTCCGGGAACTCTTCCTCCCCAGCACACTGTTGAATAGTCCTTAGAAGTATTCCCCATTGTCATCCAACGGCCTCCTCACCATATCACGTCTCGTCTATCCCTGGGACTTCTCTCACTTTAATGTTTTTCCCCCCTCCTCCTCTTACTATTTCTCTTCCGACCTAATCCCCCTCCTTTTGCCTACTCCCTAGTTTCCTCGTCTTCCCAAACCTTACCCTCCACTCCCCCTTCCACTCCCATGAACAATTTCCCTATAATCTCTTTCTCCCAATCTTCCTCTAGCACCTATTTCCACCCATCCTTTTCACCGCTACCTCATAGGGCTTTCACCATGGGTTGTTTTCCAGTTCCCCCAGTAGCTCTTCCCACGTCCCTCTTTTATTCGATCTCCACGCTACGCTCCAGCTCCTTCTTCTCCTCCTTGTAACTCCCTTTTTTCTTTATCCTTCCTCTTCCCCTCCGTCCACAGCTCCTCAATTTCCTTATTCCACCAGCAATTAGCCTTCCCTCTCTTTTGCAGCTCTGTATCACCCCATACAATTCATCTACCTCATACTTTTTACCTCGGGCTTCGTCCCCCTTCATCCCCTCTGTTCCAATAATTCCTTTCTTCCGTTCCTTATATTCGTCTCCACATAGCCATGTGAACCCAATCTTCCCTCCTTCTCCATCACCCTCAAACTACTCACTTTTTCTCCCAGCCATTCATCACATGCTGTTATATCAATGTATGATTAACCCCCGTGTCATCCCACACGAAGGTGAGTATGAGTCCATCATTCAGAACCGCTAGCTTGGGTGCCAACACTTCCTCCAGGATTTCCCCTCTCCTGTCCGTTTTGTCCCCCCTCCCCCATGCAGTATTCTTACCATTTGACACCCCCTGTCACCATTCTCCTTACGATCCTCTTTTTTCCTTTTGACACCCTCTGGTCGTCTTCCAACCCTGTCATGCTCCTCTCATATTCTTCCAGTCTGACATTTGTGCTTATATACACATTGTACACCCCCATGTCTCCCATTTGCACTACAACCTATCCATTTCCCTTCCTCACTTCATCTGCCTTCAGTCCCTCTCCCACCATTCTTATTCCTGCCGCTCATGTATCGTCCATAATCCAACCTTGCTTTTCCACATATTTACCTCAAATCCACACACCACTCCATCTAATATATCATGCGCTATCCTGCATTTCCCTCAATTTATCTATATCACCCTTAATCCATCCCCTACATTCCATCTTCCCGCGTACTGATCACCCCTTCCTCCTGTTTGGCCAGACTCATTCCCTCTTAGGGGCCCAGAGGGTCCCTTCCATGTTTACCCTCCTCTTTTCCATCGTCTTCATCTATTCCCTGTCTTCCCCTCTATCTCTCCTGGCTTGTGACACTTTTCCCCACATGCCCTACAAAGGAAGGCCTGCCGACAGTCTCTGACCATGTGACCCTCGCCCTTACATAGCTAGCACCTACTCTTCTCCTTAGCCCCTTTCACCTTATACCCTCCGCCTTGTATCCCTTTTCTCCACTTCCAAATCATCTGCCGTCCTCTCTACCCTTTATAATAGTTATCCTATTCCATCCCAATTTAATCTCCTCTTTTTCTCACCAAGTCTTCGGCTTTTTCCTATTCCACCCTCGCCACCCCCATTTTCATCCCGTTACCCTCACTTACTACCTTGATCACCTTTGTCTCTTTCTCAATCAACGTCTTTGTTTTTTTCCTCACCCCTTCATCTTCCATCCACGGATATATCACTACCATCTTAATAGTTTTTGTTCCCCTCCCCGCTTCTACCGCCTTAGCTCCTGTTACCCTTTCCACTTCCCTCAAAATTCCCCTGATTTCAATCCCCTCTTTGCCTCTATTACCACCTCCCTGATTCTTGATACTTTGAGCCTGTCTAAACTGAAGTTCAGTAAAAGAACGACATACCTTCCGAGTGCTCATTTTAAGAAATAATAAACAGTATTCATAAAACTGAAGTTAAAGCTTCAATTAAGTTTGACCGTTCACGAATCTAAATCCTCTTCCATATCCAATATGTAGAATAAATAGATGAAGAAAATATTAAGAACATCAACAGACCAATAATATTGACCACACAAAGATTGAACTTCCACAGTATGCAAAGTCTGCCAAACTGAGCTGGTAAACACCTATTAGGAACATTGAATAGTTTTACAGTACCTGTTTTAACATACTCTTTGGGAATAATCAAATACAGATTTGGACAATATCACGAGAATAACAAGATCTACTCTTACCAAATGTCGAATACACCAATCTAACGTAAGCAGACTAAGAAAGGCATAGCCAAGAGGCCTGGTTGTCTTCAAAAATATCCACAATGGGCAAATGAAAAATATGAGGTCATATTTCAACCAAAAAAAACTTCACTCTTACACCAAATTGCTTGTTTAACAGACTAGTCATACACCTCTAAGTTCAGCAACTGGAGGTGATCTTCAGTAAGGAGGAATAACATCAGGAGTGTAGAAGTGAGGCCCTCCCTGGGATCATAATCAAAGTTTTGTCGACAAGCAAGCGTAGAACGCATGGTTGAGTAGTAAGGATCTCTTCTCAGGAACAGAGTATTTTATGACGACTATTCAGGAGCAAGAAGTAGATACCAAGAGCTACCTAACGCATATAGTGAAGCACAGTCAGATTAGAGATGACATATATAGGAAATATAAAGATAGGCTAGAAACGATCCTACACACAATAGCAGTATACAGCTTACTATGCTAAAATGAGTAACTACACCGTTACAATCAAGTCATAACAAATTCAGGAGCGGTGTAACAATATTTTCAGCCATCCACTATATTTAATACAAAACTGTGGAGGGATGCTTGTGCCAAGAATATAATTATGATTGTGATTTTTGAAGATATGCTAGAGCAATCCCCTATCAATAAAACGAATAATAACTTGTGATGAGTTATGGCTCTGACATGAAAATCAGTTAACACGCTTCGGAATGGTATGGTTTTCTTTAACTTTTCACTGACACCTCGGAAATCGTCAGTAATCCTCAAGAGTCTTGCTTGGGAGCTTGCCTTTTACCTCTAGTATTTGATTTAAAATTGTGTAACACTCATCACAAATAAACAATTCACTGTTTTTTCTCTGCGCCAATTTTAATTCATGAATTTCTTCGTTTAAAGTTCCTAATAATCATATCTATGGATCTTGCCATTTGTCGAGATAAACGTACTAAATGCTCACTCATGTTATTGTTCAGTAGAAAGGAAGGTATTCATACTGCCCGGTCCAAGTGATAACTTCAAACTTTCCCAAACCTTGATTTTTTCAATCGCCGGACATTATTAATACCTAGGAACCGATATTATCCATAATGATCAACCCATATTAAAATATTAATCAGGTTGCCCTCAATAGAAAATAGATTAGCTGCGATTATATATAACCGAATCAGCAGGATTTCACCTTACAATTAACTTTATTATTATTTTAATGTGTAATTTATTTGTAAAGTTTAATACTTTTTTTATTATTAATATTATCACTCTATAATAATGTCCTCAGGAACAAGAGTTATATATTTATGTTTGAAAATATGGGTGGCATTGGTGTTTGAAGCAACACAAAGTGAAAAGCGAAAAACGATATATATTTGAAAGGGAGTATTTCCTTTGGTCACTTTTACACCCCTGTCAAAAAATCAAAGTGAAAAATAACGCCGTCAAATGCACTTGCGTTCGGACATTTGCCAACAAAACTGTAATCTGCGAAACACTTTCTCTACCAGATGCAAGGGAAAAGCAGACTTTATATTTTCGTGTCGATTTTCTATTAGGTTGTGTTTATTGTATATTGAAGACAACCACGATCGCATCAAGTGATAAAATGTTTTATCGACAGAAGTATGTAATATATATCTTAAGTTTTCTCCTCTATGGAAAATTGAATTGAATTTCAAGGGTTGCTACGGAAAATTAAATATATACGATGAAGTGAGTATGTACTTTGAACTAGTTTATTCATCAACGGAATAAACGCTTTTTAAGTATGTAATTTAAGTACTATTATCAGATTTTTCCACCAACAAAGAAGAAACACAAAAGATCCACATCTATAAGGGACAAAAATCAAAAGTCAAAAATAAAAAAAAACACATTCACTACAATTATAAATATACAGTGTAAGCCAAAAAATGGAACAAGTCGATGTTTTATTGTAATATTCTACAATATACAAGATTAATGTGATGATGTTGTCGGCATTTTTTGTCGTTTATCTCCTACACACGTTTGATATTAAAAGGATGCCGTTTTTTAAGATTCCTTACTCCTTACTCCTGTTTACTAAATTAATATTTAACCGATACAAATAGACATGCAAACTCCTTCAAAACGCAGCAAACCGTTTACAAGATAGATCTTTTTACTTGGGATTATCCTTATCTCAAAGTAAATCGAAACTAATTATATTCTTAACAAGAACATCTTCTCCTTTTCCTCACATTTTCTTTATTAACTCCCCTGTCGTAAAACAATGTAAAATTCTGGACCTAATCGTTAACACCATATCCAGGAACTCAAAGGTATCTGTCTAAAGAGATTAAACATAATCAAAACCCTCAGTCACCTTCATTTGATTGGGGTTCCGACTAAATTATATTATTAAGAGATTACAGAGCTTTCATCAGTTCGAAGCTTGACGATGGTTGTTTTATCTACATGTCTGCTTCCAAATCCGTTACAGATTTATTAAACTCTGTTCACAATACCGCTCACCGCCTCTGCATTAGTGCCTTCCACTCTAGTCCTGCTGATAGTCTCATATTGAAGCTAATTAAGCACCCCTCTCCTTAAGACAACAATCCCTTCTCCTTTCATATGTTGCCTCACTATCCTCCAATCCTCTCAATTCGGTTCACTCACTTTTCACTTCAAATGAATAATCTCCCTACTAATCCTCGACCAACTATAAAATATATTCCTCAATTGTTTACACCCTTGCTCAAAGGTACTGACCTCTCTTACCTTCCCGCTACCTCTACCTTCTTCTTCTTCTTGGACCAAAAATATTCCCATAATCGCCATCACCATTTATAATAAGCATGAATCTCCCAGTGCACTGGTAAGGAAAGAATTCCTGGAAATACTACTTACGATTTAATAATCTATACCACTGCTTACAAACGTGCCATATGTACTGATTCCCTTTCTTCATTAAGTCAATTGAAATCCTTTTCACTAACCACCCAATTTTCCACAACATACATGACATCTATCAAACTATCTTTTCTCGTGATGTAACAGTCCATTTTACATGGGAATCGCTGGAAACAAAAATGCGAAGCATCACGCCAAAGAAGCAGTCTCTAGTAACAATCTAAAACTGATAGTCCAGCTTGCAACCGACCTAAAGTTCAACTTCAAAAACTTTATGCAAAAATCTTGGCGATCTCTATGGCGCAATAGTATTACAGCACTTTACGATATCCCTTCATCTACTTCTCCTCTCTGCCTGAACTTTTTAACAAGGAGAGGAACTACTAAAATTAGAAGACTTCAAATTAGCCGCACTACATTCACACATAGTTATTTGATGTCTTCAGGAAGGCCTCCTGTTTGATGTAGCTGTAATGCTATCCTATATTGACTGTTAAGCACATATTCTATGACTGCAAACAATTTTCCGCTACGTATAAACAATTTGGTTTACAGTCTAACCTCAAGGAAATGATTCACTGCCCCACCGAGCTCAATAAAGATTCTCAAAGCTACAAGTTTTAGAAAGGTCTTCAATAAATAACACTGCCATAATAGCAATTGACCAAGTCTATAAACAGGCAACATCAAGAATAAAACTAGGTATGTGTATGTCCGAAAGATTTGTAGTATGTAAAGGCCTACGACAGGGATACTATTTGTCTCCAACATTGTTTAAAATATATCTGAACGAAGCGCTTCGAAAATGGAGAATAACTTGCAGTCGAATGCAAAAGTGTGCAAGATTCTCACATTTTTCTTTTGAAACCAACGTTCATAATTGGCAAAAATTTTTTCAATTTCTGGGGGTAAATAATTCATTTCACAATGCTTGATGTGAAAATAGAATATAGCAGCATAGCACATAGATTTAAAAAGAAAGACAAGAGAAAGATATATAAAAAGGTTATAAATGAAGAATTTCAAAAACGAGCAAAGAAAAGGGAGACTGGGCCTTAAAATAAAGCTGGAAAATTTTTAAAGAAATAGTGACATCAGCAGAGAAAATATGTGAAAGAAAAAAACGTAACAAGAATGTAATAAGAACAAAGACAACGAAAGACAAAGAAGATACACTAGAATAACAAACACAGTGAACATAATAAACATAAACGGTTTTAACGATCAAAACTAACTTTTCCTCATCTGTGAGATGCCCTGAGCAATATTCAATTATAAAATTGTCACTTGTATACACTTCGGGGGATGTATAGTGCTTACAAACCGAAATTTCTCCTAAAATAACCAAAAATGTAGTATATCTGGATTTATAAGACCCGCTGTAATCACTCTAGTCAGCTAAAAATCAATAGGGTAAATCTGTGAGATACCTTGAAAAATATCCAATTATAAAATTGATCATTTGTAGACACTCCGGAGGCTGTATCGTGCTAACAACCCGAAATTTCTCCAAAAAGAACCAAAAATGAGGCACTTCAGGTACCATAGCACCCGTTGTACTAGGTCTAGTGAGCTGAAAATCAATAAGGTTCATCTATGTGACGACCTGAATAATATTCAATCATAAAATTGGTCATTTGTATACATTAAGCTAACAAACTGAAAATTCTCCAAAAATGACAAAAATTTGGTACTTCAAGTACCATAGCATTCGTTGTACTGGCTTCAGTGAGCTGAATATCAATAGGGTTCAGCTTTGACACGCCCTGAATAATATCCAATCATGAAATTGGTCACTTGTATATACTCCGGAGGCTATATCGTGCTAACAAACTGAAATTTCTCCAAAAATTACAAAAATATAGTACTTAAAGTACTATAGCACCTGTTGTATGGGCTCTGGTGAGCTGAAAATCAATAGGGTTGATCTGTGAGATTTTCTGAATAATATTTAATCATAAAATTGGTGACTTATTGCACTCCTGAGGCTGTATCGTGCTAACAAACTGAAATTTCTCAAAAAATGGCAAAAATGTTGTACTTCAAGTACCATAGCACCCGTTGTACTGACTCTGGTGAGTTGATAACGAAAAGTGGCCGACGACAATTTTTTTCCAAAATTCCAACTTTTTTTGTGGTAAACCAATACTTTTCTCGCATATTTGATAGGTTGGGCGGAAAAGTAATAAAAACAAAAGAAGAGAAAAACAAAGTTGGAGATAATTTGGAGACGAGATAACAGAATCACATAACATCAATAATAAAAAAAATTTGACACAGATAAAAATATTTAGGTGAAGTAGAAAAAGGAAACAAAAGCAATAAAAAATAAACGGTTTTAAAGATTAAAACTAACTTTTCCGCATCTGTGGTCCTGAACAATATTCTATCATAAAATTGTTACTTGTATACACTTCGGGGGATGTATAGTGCTAACAAACCGAAATTTCTCCAAAAATAACCAAAAATGTAGTATATCTGGATTTATATGACCCACTGTAATCGCTCTAATCAACTGAAAATCAATAGGGTTCATCTGTGAGATGTCCTGAATAATATTCAATCATAAAATTGAGGCTGTATCGTACTAACAAACTGAAATTTCTCAAAAAATTACAAAATGTCGTACTTCAAGTACCATAGCACCCGTTGTACTAGCTCTGATGAGCTGATAATCAATAGGGCTCATCTGTAACATGTTCTTAACATTATTCAATCATAAAATTGGTGACGTATTCCACAAGACATGTAAGGAAAAGTGGCCGACGACAACGACGACGACATACACACAGGATTTCTTTTTCTAAAAACCGTTTTTTCGTGTTGTTGTTGAGGGAAAACGTAAAATTGATTAAAAATTTTTTTCAAAATTCCAACTTTTTTTGGGGTAAACCCGGAGGAAGATGGGTATTAAGGTAGAAGAAATAGAACAACAAGAAATAACGAGAAAATAAGTTGAAGAAGCCATACAGAACATTAAAACAGGAAAAGCAAGCTGAGAAGACCGAATAACACCAAAATTCGTCAAATGCGTGGGGGAAAGAGGAATAGATTGGGTGTAGATAATTTTCAAAGAAACGTGGGAGATAAAAAATAGATACCGAGGAAATGGGAAAATAATCTAATAGTACCTATCGATAAAAAGGGAAACAAACTCATTGTGAAAAATTTTTCGCAATGTGTTCGGCAGAAACAAGTTACAAACTTTATTCAAGAATTTTGGAAAAAAAACTGAGAGACTGCGTAGAGCTTAAACTAGAAGAAGAACAGGGAGCTTTTAAACAGGAAAGATAAACCACTGATAATATATACATAGTACCTAGGGAAAAATGGATAAAAGTGAATGAGACTCTCTCCACGATTGTATTAAATTTTATAGTGAAGCAAAGATTTAAAAAATCACTACATAGATTGTTGTGGCTTATAAGCGTTGGGAAAATGCAAGAGAGGAGAAAGTCGATTACAAGTAAGTTAGAACTAGGAAAGACAATATAATTTATACTGTTCAATTAATAAAAGAATAAAAAAAGAAGTTCATAGTAATAACAAATCATTATAGAAATGAAAACAAGAATAGGTAAGGATATTAATGATAAAAAGTACTACAATAATTAACGTTTATATGAATTGAATTGAACATAAGGAAGCAGGGACGGAACAAGGACAAAATAAAATATGAGATCCAGTAAAATTAAGTAAGGAAAAGTGAGCAGTTTAGTCAGGTGTTGTATAGTACGCGCAAAACATATAGTGCAGAAATGTAATGGTGTATCCCCTTTGAGTTATGTTGCGAAGCTAGACCCTGAAAGGTATTAATATTTTGTTTATTTATACCAATACCATTTACACACTACACTCTATATTGATGTTAGCGCACCAACTAAATAGTGAGCGGTCCTTGTCGCTTGAGGACCCGAGCGTGTTTGAAAAAACTGCTATCTCAAAATATGCTTATAGTTCAGTGAAAATAATATGTTATTTAAAAATTTTTTTTTTAATTTTTTTCACACTAAACTTTTAATTTATTTATATTTAAAGGGATACAATGTATATATGAATATATAAATAAATCTTGCAGAAAAAAACAAATAAGACATTGATTCACAATGAAAATATACAATTTAAAAACTAATAAAAAAATTATTAAACTTGAAGGTTGGATTTTGTGTCATCTTGTTCATAGAAGAGAACATATGCTTTTCCACTGACTAAAGATTTCCACGATATTAATAGCACTCTTGAATCGTTATATGGTGCCACATTAACAGCCGCGTAACGGTTCATATCAAGCCCTTCTATTGGAAAATCTTTTGAATCATTAAGTTTTCCACTAAAACTTTCTGTTTGCGAAAAGCGCTTCAGGTGAATAACCAGTATTTTCGGAAATTTATGATTTGAGAATGATTTAATGCATCGTCTTCGTTCCTTACATTTCGAACAAGTTGGTTTCTCATCACCGTCGAGTGTTTCTTCTCATGTAAACGAATCTAAACATTGTGAAAGTCGTAATTGACCCGTTCTTTGTGGTATCGGAAGGGATAAATCCCAAAAAGGATCGTAGGTAACTGAACAGTGACCACTGTGTGTGCACTTGATTGTTGATTTTAATTGACCGACAAAGTTATCCATAATCTTGGAGTTGTCCATTCTCGCATATCTTAACCAAAATTCTTGTGCTTCCTCGATATCACTAAATTTGTCATCAATTTCTGTTAATATGGGCTTTGGTTTTTCATATACCTTGTTGACATCTTCGTGAAATCCTGCTAATAGGTAACGAAGAAACTCCTGTGCATCATGTTGAGTGTGTCCCATGAACCTTGAAGTAAATCGCTGAATCTCACTTTTCAATGATACTGTATTAACCACTCTGTCTGAACCGTCTTCAGACCAAAGTTCTTGAATAACTTCAGCAAATGCTTTAATTAGTGTTCCTTTCATGCTAGATATGTTTATGTTAATATCCCTTATGTATGCGTCTTTCTTTAGATATTCTAATAGCCACTTTGTGTTTGATAGGCATTGGATAATACTATTCATGAAACATGTGTTACCAATATTTGTAAGGGCTTTGAGACCCAAAGAATCTTAAGGAATACCCTTTATGGATCTGAATGTGGAAATATTGTTAAAAGCTCTTTCGCAACTACTATCATTGTACGAATAATCTCGGATTCTATGATTGTCTTTCTCACTTGATCGGCGTGATAAGGAATTTGAATTGATGATGTTTGCTACTGAATTGGATGTAGATATTACGGATTTGAAAAGTGTTTTGGTTAGAGATAATCTATTGCGTATAGGAATCGCATCATTCTCTAGCATAGTCATCTTATTCTTATTATTCTTATGGATGGGACATCATCTGGCTGGTGGTTATCTGTATCTATATTAAAAATTATATTACCAATTCTTGTTAATAAAACGAGATATAATGTAGTATTAATTGGCTGGTGTTTAAGATGTATTTAATAATTATAAAATTATTAAATACATTTTAATGATTGTTAGTTGAAGTTATAATATTAAAATATTAATATTAAAATATCGTCTAATAAGCATTTTAAATTATAACATTGACTGGACTATGACAGTATTCAAATCAAAGGATACGCCGAAACTTTAAATTTCGCACTATATCTCTCACATGAACTATACATGTCGGAGACTGAAATAAGTAGTTTTTTGACAATTGTGCTAGAGACACAGAAATAGCTAAATTCCAAAAGATACAACAAAATGGATTCAGAGTCAACCGATGGCAGAAAAGAGAAAGAAAAAGGAAAGCAAAAGAATGATAATGCGAATTATTTGTTTCACGTGAGGAAAAGATCAGGAATATAAAATGAGGCAATGCAGATAAAAATCATCAGAATTAAGAATGAATTAAACAACGTTAGATAGACAATCGCAGTAATTGAGAAGGAAATAAGTAAAAACAGTATAATAGCGAGTGGGTTACTAATGAATATGGAAGAACCTACAATTCTAAAGCAGACAATGGACAATTTAACATGGCAACAATTAAGAAGACGATATAGGGATTTGTATTTGATCCCTATCCGTTCGACACCCCTCACGATGTAGCTACTGGACACGCTATTTGGGTCTGGGATCAATAAGGCAACCACTCTTTGAAAACAAATTTAACAAATATATTGAAGGAATTTTCGATAACAAATCGATATGCACTCAAAGCTTAACAAAATATATACAGAACAAATATATTACAAATACAACCAGCCTTACCGGGCATATATTCAATGACCCTCAGGAGACAATACAATATTCTCCCAAAATGGCAACGCTTACGGAAATGTACGACAGGCCGTACTGAGATTTAGTTTGATAGTTTTCCGACATCAATATAATGTACACTCTCAAATTAATAGTACTATGCAAAAGAAATATAATATACTATTTACTTACGTTAACATTATCCCAGCACACGTATTCTCCTCTTGAAGGGGCGCTTTGTCTTCAGTCACGCCAAACAACCCTCGGGTAGGCTTCACAGTATTTACTCGACTATAACTTCCCCAACTATTCGTCGCTTTGCTAGTTCCAAGAACCACTGCCTTCACCTCGCTGGTCCGAAGATCAATTCCCCGAAAACATATATTTTTCGAAACACGAAAGTGTTCTCTCGAAAAATGCGGAGTTCGTTGTTTTTTGTTTTCTCTTACTCCAAGTAACAATACGTTTTTCTTTGTGAGTAATTACAAAAACATATTTTAAAACATTGATCTACTTTTGCAAAGCCTGCCATATACTGGTTGTTATTTCTAAACGTGACAATACGTCCAAATAGAAAAAGCAGCCGGAATAGGACAGAAGACATGTTTAATAACATTAAAAAAGGAAGAGGAAAGAACAAAGATTCTGCAAAATAAACATAAATCTTATCTGTATAAATGAGGATCTAACTAAAAAGGAAAAAGCAAAAATAAAGTGAATAGAAGAAAAACTCAAGGTAGAAAAGAAAAAGAGCAGTTAAAATCGGATACAACAAAATTAGAGTAGATGGAAAACAGTGGAGATGGGACAAAAAGC
Source organism: Galeruca laticollis (assembly GCA_963921935.1). Lineage (NCBI taxonomy): Eukaryota > Metazoa > Arthropoda > Insecta > Coleoptera > Chrysomelidae > Galeruca > Galeruca laticollis. The sequence continues at coordinate 70,555,472 of OY998177.1, forward strand.
TAGAGAAGATAGTAGAGCTTACAATCCAAAAAAAACTAAGTGAGGAAAACATAAATAGAAAATTAACAAACGCTCAAACAAAGAAAAAGGACAAGAGATGGCAATGAAAGGATACTAGTAGAAACCAATCAAAGCCACTAAAAGAAAGAAAGAAAAAGAGGCAGGAAAGCAAAGGAGAAGAAGGAACGAGTAGAAAAAGGAAAAAAAGAAAACTGTAATAGTTATAAGTATATGAATATTATAGGTTATTTTATATAGGGACAGTAGGTAGGCACAATATAGGTAACAGAGCGATACAAATAAAAATAATTAGCGTGATAATGGCCGTAAATGTAATTCTATTTGTAATAAAATCTTAAATTGAAATATAAACAGTCAGAGACAAATAAAAGTAAAAATTGGGCGGACAATAGTCGAAAAAGGAAGGAAAAATAGGAAGAATAAACTAGGACAGCATGCGATTTGCGTAATAGTTAAAAAACTAATACAAAAGGAAAAATAAAAAACACCAAACAACTGATAAAAAAATAGGATATTGACGAACTACTGGTAATAGGCACATGGATTATAAACACGATTACCGGAAAGAAAATAGAAATAGTAGTAGCAATCGAGTAGATATATTGGGAGTGAGTGAAACATAAAAGGACAAGGGAATAAAACAAATGAGCAAACATTATCTTATTTAGTAGTTGAAGAAGAAAATCGGGCCAAGGAAGGTGTGGGAATAATTGTAAATGTAATAAAATTTTAAGCAGTTAATTCAATAATGGAAGCGATAGTAATAAAATTAAAAGGACTATTTATAAACATAATACAAATTTACACTCCAGTAATTAGATACCCAAGGGGAAGAAGTAATAGAATTTTACTCAAATCTGCAAAATATATTTGATGAATACATGGAAGAAAATGAAGCGAGAATCATAATGGGAGAATGGAATGCGAGAGGAGGACGAGACCAAAATAGAAGATTATGGTGCATGGGAAAACACGGAGAAGATACAATTAGTAGAAACAGAATGAAAATGATAACATTTTGTAAAAGAGATGATTTGTTAATAGGCAATACAAAATGGCAACAAAGACTAGAAGATAAGTATACATTTGTGGCGGAGGAGAGGAATGTAACGAGCATAATAGACTATATAGTATATTCCCAAATTTGTTCTAGATTCAAACAGCTATTGCTATTATTGGCCAAAAAAGTTATTAATATAATTGTTATAGATATTAAAGGAAAACATAAAATTAGTGTACAACTATACTTACCTCTCCACCACTCACACGTTTCACCCCTTAATATTTGATTATTCTGTTATTTTCTTTCTCTTAATATTTAGTTGCTGCACTTTTACAGGATTGTATAGGTTCATTCCGTAATTTTATACAATTTGAAACAATCATAATCAATGATTCTATTGCTCGTGCACGACCTCATGGGTTTTAACAAGCTAGAATTCAATTACTATTTCATATGTTGGTTCAAACTATCTCCAACCCTACATTTATTCTCACCATCTTTGTAAAATTGTAATAGTTATTTGTAAAACTTGTGCAACAATGACTTTCTGTAGTACTCGTGATTTGCGCAACTCACCGCTGCGCGGTTCGTTGCGAAAACTTCACTCGTACTACAGAAAGTCATTGCTGCACAAGTTTTACACAATATTTTTTATAATTCGCATTTATTTAATTTCTTAAATAAAATAGAATTTCATACAATCCCTGTTTTTAAACTAGGAGGAGTGGTTTGAATTTAAGTTGGCAATTCTGTAGATTCCTAATTGGTCAGATAACAGATGGTTTTATTCAGCACTTCTGAGTTTTGACATATTATAACCGAATAATCGTGTAAATTGTAAACAAACTTTCATTTAAGCAAAAAGAGGATGATTATGTTTAAAAAAGAGCTTCTTCGTATATGCTCTTGCGATCTATTTTTATTATATCATGAACAGAATTATTTCTGTAATACAGCTTCACATAGATATCTGGTAATTTATCCCAAAAATCGAACGTTATGTATACCTATAAATTGATCCTATACAATATAAAAATAGACAATTGACAAATCATTGATAAATAAACGTTAGCGTACTTTATTTATTAATCTAATTTAGCATATATAGAAAGAATACTCAGACTTCTCATGTTATCCCTATTGACAGCAATCACCCCTTTCAGCAGAAGCTTTCGTCGTTCAGGTCATACGTTCATCGGCTTTTTTTGATTCCAATGTGTCCTGATGATTTTAAAAAAGAATTAGAAACTATCAAACTTTTAGCAGTTAAAACGGTTACTCCACAATTCTAATTGACAATTTAGTTAACAGAAAGATGGATAAGCTTTTAATGAATGACTCATATGCATTGGACAGGAGTGAACAACAAGAATTTGTTAGCATTTATTACTACGGTCCACTTTCCTATCAATTGGCCAACATTATTCAGAATAGAACAGAATATAATGTAGCCTTTAAATCTCCACTAAACTTAAAAACTATCTTTTCTCGAACCAAAGACCCAATTTCACAACTTGATAGAAGTGGGGTTTATAGGTTGACTTGTAACAATTGCACCGCCGAATACATAGGGCAGTGTGGTAGGAGGTTTAAGTTGAGAATCCAAGAACATTTGACAAGGAATAGTTCTGTTTTCTACAGACATTTACAACTTAATAACCATTCTTTTGTGGTGGATGAAAATTTTAAAATTTTACATGTTTGTGAACATGGAACTAGACTGAACGCTTTGGAGAACTTAGAAATTTTTAAATCAATTAATAATGAAAATACTATATCATTAAATTTAAAATCAACTATTGAAGTTCCGCCACTGTTTAGAATTTTAGATTATAAAAAGTTATCTTCACTTGAGTGTGTTAATGATCAAATTATTTAAAACGTTAGTTCGTCTAGTTCTGTTGTCTTGTATTGTTTTCGCTGTTTATTTTAAATTCATGTTGTTATACGTCCTGTGGAAATTTTTTGATTGATTGGTAAGTTACAGTTGTTTGAATAGAATTCGATTTGCTAAATTAAATTTACCATCATAATTGTAGCTTACCCGCCCTGACGATGACTTGTTAAGTCGAAACTAGTTGGCATGTGGTAATTAAAAAACTTGTACGAATTTTAAGGATTTTAATATATTTACCCTCACCTATATTTATAAATAAAATGGTCTAGCGTTGTTCTAGCTAGCAAATTATTATATTAAAGGTAAATTAGAATGATTTATATATTAAAAATATTAATGAATAAAGTACGCCAACGTTTATTTATAAATGATTTGTCAATTGTTTATTTTTATATTGTATAAGATCAATATATAGGTATACAAAACGTTCGATTTTTGGGATAAATTACCAGATATCTATGTGAAGATCTATTACAGAAATAATTCTGTTCATGATATAATAAAAATAGATCGCAAGAGCATATACGAAGAAGCTCTTTTTCAAACATAATCATCCTCTTTTTGCTTAAATGAAAGTTTGTTTACAATTTACACGAATATTCGGTTATAATATGTCAAAAGTCAGAAGTGCTGAATAAAACCATCTGTTATCTGACCAATTAGGAATCTACAGAATTGCCAACTTAAATTCAAACCACTCCTCCTAGTTTAAAAACAGGGATTGTATGAAATTCTATTTTATTTAAATAATTAAATAAATGCGAATTATAAAAAATATTGTGTAAAACTTGTGCCACAATGACTTTCTGTAGTACTCGTGATTTGCACAACTCACCGCTTCGCGGTTCGTTGTGCAAACTTCACTCGTACTACAAAACGAGTCATTGTGACACTTGTTTTACAAATACCTATTCTTTTATACGCGAATTATAAAAATTATTATTATTATATTCCCCTTTCGAAAAACATGTGGTAAAGTTTGCAAATTATCAATTATTTTCTTTAAGAAATTAAACACAGAAAATACTGGACGTATTTGATAACACAGTCCTATAAAACTGGTTTGAAACTTTGTTGCAATCCCAAAAGAAGAAGTGTGTCGATGCGAATTTAATTAAAATTTTATCAATAGAATAATCCTTATAAATTTGCGAACGTCGAAAACTCCAATAAAAGTGAAATAAATCCGGAAATGAAGTCACAATTGCCAGCTTAGATTTTAATAATTCCCATTATCTGCCGGCGTCGATTTCAAGTGTTACATCCGCCGATGGATACCGAATACGGCCGAAGACGGACGAAACGATAAGGGGGATGATATTAAATCTCCAACATCTGGTCCCATCGGGCTTCTTTATGACATATTACTTTATTACTATAATAGAGGGAACATTGAATTATTAATATAAGATTATAAAGGCACATGGCGCTGCACAAAAACATCCGAGACTGCTGCTCCTTTTCTCTTTCTCTTCCTCTTATTATTTCTATTACGAGACCATTTTGGGCGAGGAATAATTTTGGCGTGGAGAATCGCTTTTACGAGACGTGTCTAACGCTTGGTCATTGCCACAAAATTTATTATTATATTCTGGTCTAATAATACTAAAATCGGAAATATATTGGGTTTGAATTATAATGATTATAACGTGTTACACTGAGATCTAAAATAAACTTTAATTTACTGATATTGTAACTATTAACACCCTGCAAATAAAATAACATAAAACAAAATAATAAATAAAATATAAAAGTTGACTGTATGGAAAATCCCTATAACCCTTTTACTCTGTGTTTATATAACAAATAAAATAAAGTAAAGTAAAAAGGAATAAAGAAATTTGTTCCGTTTACACATACAAATAAAATAATACAAGGAATATTGGTTGGCCAATAGAAATAGATCTTTGGCACCATAAAAAACAACGTTTCAGTGGGTTTTATTTCTACCAGCTTTCTTTTCCAATAATAAAATTAAAGGGATCTAGGTACTTACGAATACACAATGGTCTGTTTGAAATGCATTCTCGCCATCTCTCTGAATTAACTTGTTCCAGAACTTCTTAAAAATGTGCAGGGACATCTTTCATTTCAATAGAAGAAAAAGAATAAGTACAAATTAATTTAAATCTACAAACATCTGGAAAAAGAAATGAAAAGCAGGTGTAACTTAAAACTGGCAATAAGAAGCAAAAAAGTGACAATATACATGACAGCTGGAACTACATACTTTGTGAAGAAAACAGGCAGGAAAATATGATTCATTGCAACAACTGTAAAGTATGGGTGCACGATTTGTGTGCAACTGTTAATAAGGGGACAGTTGCCCCGTATAAATGTGACAATTGCTTCTAAATTACCTAGGTTCGATTTAGGAATATGGAGGTACGAGTTAGAAATATTGATCTTATTTCGTACCATTTACATTTTTTTTTAATTTCCAGTTTTAAGTTGTTTGTGCTATTTTTTATAATTTTAAATAATAAAAATGTTAAAGCATTATACAATGGTTTCATTGGTCACTTTAAAATTGTTTGGAAGCCTCTGGATTATCAATAATAAAAAAATTCTTTGCGAGGTATGATTTAAGCACATTTACCCTGCCTCTTCTTTTACATCTATATTTGACTATAACCTTTGCAATTTTGTATGTGCTAAAAAATGGTTCCAAATCATTTTTCTAGACATCATTCCAAATGAAATGGGCTACTTTTACAAGTTTAATAATATTAATTTATCACCATTTTCAACTCGTGAACTGAACTAATAAAGTTTAACCGCCTCTCATCGACTGCCTTACAAGGTATGACCAATTGTATTACTAAACAGTGTCCGTTTCAACACCCTGTATCTATATAAATAATAAAAACGTAAACATTCAGCTTACCCGCTTATAAATAGACCGATTGTTGCAGCAATAAACCCAAAATGAATCAATGATTGTAGAACAAATATTTGCCGACATATGTTTCGCAAAATCCCTGAAGTATCTGCAAATATTTGACACGCGCTTTCGAAAGTATAATATTACAAATGGATCACTAAATGATGGAGTCATGGTTTCCCCAAAAATATCCGGATTCCTCAATAAATACGTATCCATTCACTTAAATTGAGTCTCATCGGGTTTCTCTCTATAGAAATCTTTAAGTGATGTTTGATGAGAAAATAACTTGTTCTAATTTCATTTTTGTTAAATAGTTTATTGTTTACACTATTTACCGTGGGATGTTGGTCTATTTAATCTATTACTTCAGTGTTCGGAAAAGTCTTTGATCAATTGTGTGAAAAATAGTACGTTAACTAACTTTTTTAAATGCAATTGTAAATTTATTGTTTTATATTATTTCATATGTCATAGTTGTCTCCATCGAAGAAGTGTAAATACTACGTTCAAACTAAAACTTGACAGGATGTGAGAAAAAATTTGTCATTTGAAAGATTGAAACGATTATAGAGGCAACCGAATTTGAGCTTGTTTAAATTAGTAATTGCAACTGAATTTGGCTGAACTTGCAGTACACTCTTTAATTATTGTAACTGTTACGATGCAGCAATAGTAGCAGTAGTACAACTACTAATATTACTACTACTGCTACCAAAGTAACCAAAGACAAACCCAGGACGTGGAAATTCAAACCGATATTTATGCACAAGAAATGAGAGGGCAAGTTAAAAACACCGCAGAGATGGCCACACAAACGGAAGTAGACTACAGCTCACGGAAACTGTATAATTTATATAGACTTAATACTTTTGAGGCGTGGAAAAAAGTAGAGAAGATGGAGTGGGATGACAAAACACTGCAAAACACGGAATTTCGAAAGGGCAATCCAATAGACACAGAGGAAAAAATGGTGAAAGTTGTTTTTGTTGAACAAGATGATCAAGATATGGAGAGAAGTATTCAGCGACTATTCAGAAACAGATATCCAGATCTTATACATATGAATAAAGAATTTGAGGTACTAGAACAAATCACGAAGATAAGATCCTCGAATAACTCGCCGAAAAATGACATGGTAATAAAAATACTGCTCAGTGGGAGAGAGGAAGATGCATGGACTAGTTTAGAGAAAGTAAGAGAAGAAACAAAGGAAGGAGAAACGATCGCTGTGCACGCAATAAGTAACATGAGCCAAGACAGCATCAAAAAAATGGTGGCGACCATATTCCGGGAAAGGCAAAACCATGTAGTCATATATATCCCGTACAAACAAGAATCAATAAACAGACCGAAAAAAGAAAAGGACACACTAGGAATAGTAGTAAGCAATAAAGAAAGAACATATAAAGAAGTGCTTGGACAGGTAAAAACAATAATAGGAGACAATCCAAATAACAAAATCATTAGAACCATACGGAGCACACGGGATGGAAAACTACTGATAACGATGGATAAGGATGAGCAAGCAGCAGAAAATATTAAGGAGGACTTGAATGCTAGTAAAGAATTGCTCACCTGTAAAAATGCAGGGAAATCGGAGACCCAGGAAACTTTATATATAAGAGGGCTAGAGCTAGAAACCACTCAAGAAGACATAAAGCAGGCAATTAGGACTTACACTGGAAATTGGAAGGAGGAAAATATAATTAGCGAGCTCAGATCTGCAAGAAATGACACCTTGAGTGCAACTATTACCATAGACAAAGAAAGCGCTGAAAAACTTACTAAAGCTGGACACACTCGTATCGGAATGGTCTTATGCAAAGTAGAAAAGAGACTCAAGGTACCGAGGTGTTGCAAATGCTGGTCATACAACCATTATACTAATGAATGCGAAGGACCTGACAGGACAAACGATTGTTACAAATGTGGAAGGAAATATCACCTGGCCAAGGACTGCAAAAACGACGAATTCTGCCCATTATGCAATACTTGTGGACACAGAGTGGGCACACATCGATGTGCAGCTTTCAAAAAGGCTCTGAAAGAGTCAAGGAGATTAGATAAACGGAGAGGCATATCAACGCAGATGAGAGATAAGGAAAATGAGACTGAAACAGGAGAGGAAATCCAAATGACTGACGAAGAACACATACGAGAACAGAAAACGAGTGAAGACATAGAGTCATTCTGCAATATAGTAGACGATGCTAAAAAAACACTAGAAGCAATAGAAGAGATGGAATTTTCTCCCCCTACCCACTCTTCCATCCTCTAAATAATTGGATAATGAATACTGTGAGTTACCCTCGGATAACGCTACCAAAAACAAGGCGATAAATGTTCTACAAATCAACCTTAGTAGAAGTAAAACCTCGCATGACCTGACTGAAGTCATTGCAAAGAAATTAAAATGTGACCTGATAATAATGAGTGAGCCTAACATCAACATTATTAAGAAGATGGGACCATGGATAACGGACAAGAATTACGACACGGCAATAAGAGTGCTCAACAGAAAAGAAAAAGTCGGTAGAAGGAAACGGAGGAAGGGCTATTGCAGGCTTAATATAGGGGAATATAGAATAGTGTCATGTTATTTTTCACCAAGGCACAACATAGAGGAATTTGAAAGGTATTTGCAGGCCATAGAGACTGATATTTCCAGAACCAAAAGGAAAATAATAGTAGCGGGAGCTTTTAATGCTAAATCGCTAGAATGGGGATCAAAAACAGAGGATGGTCGAGGCGGCAGACTGGTTGAATGGCTGGCAAAAAATGACCTGATAGTACAAAATAAAGAATTGTAACGACCAAATTCATGGATGGAAAGTGATAAATGACGAATCAGCAAGCTTGCACCAGTTCATATATTATGAGATAGGGGCGACCTCGGAAGCCAGTACAATTAAACATCAAAAACCTGGGTGGAATTTGAATAAGATAGATTCTGATATCTTTAGACAAACCCTTGGTCTGGAAATTGAACAGAAAACGCAACTAAACTCAACCAGTCTTATGGAGTCCATGAGAAGAGCCTGTGATACATCGATTCCAAGAAAAAAGGGAACCCACAGAAAGCAAGAAAATTACTGGTGGAATGAAGAAATCAATAGACAAAGAACAGAATGCAACAGACTCAGGAGGAAGAGAACGAGAATCAACATACAAAACCCAGCTGGTATAATAGAAACAACCGAGAACTTGAAGGAAGCTAGGAGAAAATTGAAGAAACTAATAATAAAAAGCAAAGTAGCAGCTTGGGAAAACATGTGCAGTACTGTCGAACATGATCCGTGGGGGAAAGCCTACAAAATAGTGATGAGGAAACTGAAATCCAAACCTCTGGACATACCCGGTGATTTCAGAAAACAGATTATAGATACCCTATTTCCGCAGCAAGGAAGCGTTAATTGGATACCTGAAGGAGGATTAGAGGAAGCAGCGCAAGAGGTCACACTGGAAGGACTAAAGGATGCAGCTCAAAAACTGAAAACTCGCAAAGCTCCGGGTCCAGATGGAGTACCTCCAGAAATAACAAAACTTGTTATATCTGAGTGCCCCAACAAAATTAAAGAAATTATGGACAGCATCGTTAGGTCAGGAGTATTCCCAGCAGAATGGAAAGTTGGAAAACTGGTATTAATTAACAAAGCTGGTAAGCAAGACGATAACCCTCCATCATACCGTCCCTTATGCCTTCTTTATACTATGGGGAAAATTCTAGAGCATATAATCGCCGCTAGAATAACTTGCAAATTGGAGGAAGGTGAAGACATATCTGAAATACAATTTGGATTCAGAAAGGTCTACGATAGACGCAATTGAACAAGTGGTAAAAGTAGCGGAAACGGAGATGAAAAAAAATCAAAGATCCAGAGGCTACTGTGCCCTGATAACAATTGATATTAAAAATGCTTTCAATACAGCATCATGGAAACATATAGTTAGAGAACTTAGAAGACGGAAACTTCCAAAATACCTCCGAACACTGATAACCAGCTACTTTACGGATCGTAGGATAGTAGATGAAAATGGAGAGGAATATAGGGTTTCCGCAGGTGTCCCGCAGAGGTTCGTACTTGGCCCCTTATTATAGAACATACTGTACGACGGAATATTACGCCTAGAAACATCAGATAATGTTAAAATTATAGCCTATGCTGATGACCTAGCAGTAGTTGTTACCGAAAGAACAGAAGAAGGACTAATGTTTACGGTAAATTCGACCCTAGAAATGGTAAGTAACTGGATACTAAGCCATGAATTGAAATTAGCGCCGGAAAAAACAGAGGCAATCCTTTTAATTGGAAAGAAACAACTTAGGACAAACGTAACGTTTAGAATTGAGGAGAAAATAATAACTCCGATTAGCAGCGTTAACTACCTGGGAGTGACCCTGGATACGAGCCTGACATATCGAGAGCACATTAAAAAAATTACGATGAAGGCACAAAATACCATGGCGGCATTGATACGACTGATGCCAAGAAAAGGTGGAGCAACAGATGTGAAGAGAAGACTGTTAGCTGGAGTAGTGCACTCTATAATCCTGTATGCATCAACTATATGGAGTAAAGGCATACAAATCAAGAGAAATATGAGTCCCTTAGTAAAGTTGCAACGAACCCTCGCCATAAGAATATGTAGAGGATATAAAACAATATCTACAGAAGGGAGCTTAGTTATCTCCGGTATTATTCCTATCCGACTACTAATAGATGAACGAGAAAAGACGCAGGGCAAAAGCCGAGCGGAAAAAAATGAAGCTAGAGATAGAACACTTGCTATATGGCAGAACGAGTGGTCGAATTGTGAGAAGGGAAAGTGGACTCATACACTCATTCCAGATGTGAAAACATGGCGTGAACGTACACACGGCGATACAAGCTACCATCTGACACAAATACTTACCGGACATGGATGTTTTATGGTATACCTACATAGACTTGGTCTCAAAGACAGTGCGGTATGTATGTATTGCCAGTCGCAAGATACTGTAGAGCACACCCTCATCGAATGCGATGAGTGGATAGAGTTAAGACGGGAAGTAGAAACAGTAATAAAAGCTGAACTGACTGTAGATAGCATAATTAACCTCATGATGAGCCAACAAGCATACTGGATGACAATCTCAGTCATGGTAAAGAAAATAATCGAGAAGAAAGAAACCGATAAAAGGAGGCGACTAGGAATATAGGAAAGAAAGAAGAAACAATGAGTACTAACATCAATACAACCACCCTGCCTGAAGTAATGTCTTTCGTCAGTCCCAGGCATGGCCACATGGTTACCAGAGTGGAAGATTTTTTAGCTGGTAAAAATCCGGCACTATCGGGCTACACATGCAGCTCGAGGGGACTCAGGTCCTTTCGATCTGCGTGTGTGGCTTGGTGTCTTGTTGAAGATTTTTGTTACCACACAAAAAAAAATACTGCTACTACTCCCCGTAGGAGCTGTGAGACCTTGCTGTGGTCGGGGAGCTTAATAGCTCCTTTGCTTCGAGCCTGATGGAACGGAGCTAAGGAGCGAAGCTAAGGAACAGCTCGAAACGGTCGGTGGGGCATTGGTTGGGTCGCAAATGCTGATTAGGCGACACCAAAAAAATCAGTAGAAGATCATCCGCCCTCGTTACATACGAACACATCGACAAGTCCGACCCGGATTGGGAGGGCGAATGGCGAGATCCCGACGCCCCAAAACTGGGACCCATCGGCTAAGGAATGGTAACTCCGAGGGAAGAGTCCAAGTGGAATCCAAGTTTTCAAGCGGCCCATGCTGATGGATTGGTTGACAGTCCCACTATATCGACTGCCGCGAACGGAGCCTTCGGGATACCTGGCGACCTCCCGAAGAAAGAAGCCTTAGCAGGGTAAGGGCGCACTGCACTGCCGGACAGCAAACTCGACCCAACTCGTAGGAACGATATGAATAACGAAACTCTAAAGAACATAGATTCAAATGGAGAATAAAATGCTATAGTAAAGAATGTAAGACACATAGATAAAGGAGAAACAAATAACATAGGAACGCTTATAGCCGCAGAACAAGGCACCGGAAGAGAAAAACAGGAAAAGGAAAATAAGAAGGTGTCGCTATCAATAGTAACGTCACTATCCAAATCCATAGAATCACCTGCCACAACACCGAAGGGGAATTCTGGACTTCAAATGGGACGAAACACAAGGAAGGTCAACCAAAAAAAGGAAGATAACAGATATGCTAGTGGAAAAGGAAAATAAAAACGAGGATAATCCCGAAACGAACAGCCAAAAATTATTAGCAATAAAAATAAAGAATATAATAAGTAGCATAGACACGTACTCTAAGAATCTGAGTAAGGTAATAAGTGAAATACCAAACACAAAGAAATATGTAAAAGATACTGCTAGTAAAATTAGAAGTACCTGCTCCTTGCTGATAACAAACAAACTGCAAGAGGTTTTACAAACTATGGGCAAGCATCAACAAAGTAAGCAAAGACAAACCCAGGACGTGGAAATTCAAACCGATACTTATACACAAGAAATGAGAGAGCAAGTTAAAAACACTGCAGAGATGGCCACACAAACGGAAGTAGACTACAGCTCACGGAAGCTGTATAATTTATATGGAACTGATAATTTTGAGGCGTGGAAAAAAGTAGAAAAGATGGAGTGGGATGACAAGACACTGCAAAACACGGAATTTCAAATGGGCAATCCAATAGACACAGAGGAAAAAATGATGAAAGTTGTTTTTGTTGAACAAGATGATCAAGATATGGAGAGAAGTATTCAGCGACTATTCAGAAACAGATATCCAGATCTTATACATATGAATGAAGAATTTGAGGTACTAGAACTAGTTCACGAGGTAAGTGTTTCCCGAAAATGAATGGTTCGATGGTTCAAGAAGTACATACGAGGGGCACTTGCTAAGTAACCACCACAAAAAGTATATGAATTTGCGTCCAAAAACCTTTGCAACCCTTCTTTTGTTATCGACTTCATAAACGGAAAATCACGGATTAAAACATGGAAACATGAGGAAATAAATTGCTAGGTACTTGAATCTAACAGATATACCGGACACTGCTTTCGACGTATTTCTGAGACAATATTAGTTGATGCTGGTTATATTACTTCTCTACAACACCACAGTGGATGGAAATCTACTACAGAAGCCGAAACCTATATTGACGAATCAATTCAAAATAAAATGAACATTGTCAATCAAATTTTAAATTCCATTTAATACAATCAAACAAAAAATTCAATAAATTTTGTTACAATATATGTCCTTATTCTAAAACCAAATAATATTGATAATTGCCCAGTAACCCTAATTTTTCGTGCAAAATAAATGTTATTCATCGTAATATGATGGAGCTTTCACCACAATATCTAAACCGAAAATAATTTTTTTACTGTAACCAATGGTCTTTCGATTCATTAAAATCGTATATCGAACAGAAGGGGTGGCAGTGAAGGCAAGGGATGTAACCGTGGAAAATGAATAAAAACGGTACAAACAATAGGATGAAAAGACATATGCGTTAAATACAGAACCGGCGTTTACGATGATAAAATGTTGTAACCCAGAGTGATATTCGTATACACAACGGTGCCCTTCTTTAATGTTTTTTAACATTTTAGTCACAAAAGATTGATAAATATGATATTTGCATCTTCCTCATTCGTTTTTACTTTCTTTTTATTATTTGTTTGAATTTAATGGAATCATTCTTATAAATTATAGAATTTACACCAATTTTTTGAAAGCCGGTACTGATACCCAGGGAGCGTGTGCCTTTCAATATCATTCATAAATGTTTTATATTTTATTAATTTAAACTTATTCGGCACGGATGAAATTTTTATTGTGTGTAAAATTTTGATATCTGTCTGGTTACATTTATAAATGGCATCCTATTATACACCAAAGGTGATGGGTGGGCTGGAACTAATTTGAAAGATATAAATATTGTCACAAAAATAGTGCCCACATTAATTTTAATATAATATTTAATTTAATTTTGCCCTTATGAAAAACTTTTTTATTGGTTAATTTGAATAAATGTTCTTACCCAAGTGTATTATATTCATTTGATGTAATGATCTGTCACTATATATTGATATCGATATAAAGATATAGCATTTCCATCAATTGAACTGAAGTTGGGTGTTGCTTATTATATCGCCCATTTCTTCCATTCTGTTTTATCAATTCGCTAATTTTTATTGCCAATTGTTGTCCTTCATTTATTACCATTTCTGATGTTTTATCACTTTTTTCTGGGCTTTTGTTATATTCACTTGTTTTTACTATTCTTGAATTTTTTAATTTATTGGCGCTTCTACGTTAGCTTCACTTTCTTACTGTGGAAGCTGCAGCTCCCTCCACGTTTCCAGTATTTGCACTGCTATTATCATTATTATTCTTCTTTCAAATAGCTTTGTTTATTGTGATACTTTTGGTTTCTCTTTATTTCTGTTTAGAAAGGTACCTAACTTCTTTTTTTCGTGATCTTTATCCTATTTCCTTCAAATTTATTTCTTTTTCTTGATCTACATAATTTCTTCAGTGCTTCTCCTTTCATCTATAGTTTAACTTCTTTGTTATTGTTAGCAACAGTAATCTTGATTAATTGACTGAATGTTAACAGGGTTACATTGTACTGCGACCTTAATGTCTATTTAAGGCAGTGACATGGGAGCTCACTGCCTTGATAGCTGCTTAACATCAGAATGAATTGCTATATCATATTTTAGAGCAGGATCTCAAGACCCCCATACGTTACTTATTTTCTAACAAATGAAACATATCGGACATAGTAGTGTTAGTATAAAGTTTTAATGTGTGCATACCTGTATTCTTAGCCCGACGGCCAATTTACAGGTATCAGGTGCTACAGGTAGGTAAAAACAGTACTCACATTTTTTCTCAAAGTCTCAATATTGATTTTTACCTATTTTGTTAAAGATATTGTTAAAAACTAATAATCAATACTGCCAGACACTTTCCACCGGCGGTAACTTTGACCAGACGCTTTAAAACTCCAAAAAAATTATGTACCTAACTTTACTTATACTCTCAATCTTGATTTTTATATTATATGATACTCTGTGAATTATTCCAATATATTTTTTAAGCTGCCAGACTAATCGTATGGGCCTTACATCCCCCCAGACGCGCCTAATGAGTCGATATGCGTATAAGTGAAGATGTGATAGTTCGATAGTTTTATAACAAAGGTTTATAAAATATAAAACATATGCATAATAAACATTGCATAATAAAATACTAGTACATTTGAAGTCGTAATGAAAATTATGAACAAAGTTATAATGAATGTGCTTTATTGATGATATTTTGGAAAATTTACGGATTTAAACAGCAATCAATTTAATAAAATAATAGTTTATTGGCTAATAGCGGGGTTACTATGCACTGCAACCTTAAGGTTTATTGAGCCCCCTCTCTATCAGAGCTGTTCTAGCTAGTTCCACAGCTTGCCTTCCAGTTCCAGAGTTCTAATGAATTCCAGTAATTGGGATGGCTTCAAGGAGGTTAGATCCTCGTTCCTACAAGTTTCTTGTCCAGCGCATTTTTTGTATTGGCTTGCAATGGCGAGACATTCTAGAACTCTTCCCCACAGAACCTACACTCCTCAGTTTCTGCTAGACATATTTTCATTAGGTGCTTCCTGAGGCGATAGTGCCCTGTTAGGAATCCCGTGAGAAAATATAGCTTATTCTTACTGAGATCCAAATACTTTTTGGATCTAGCGGTGTCAAAGTTCCGTAGGATCTTTTTGGAGTAATTGATGTAATGTGATTACCGTGTGAATTATCTTAAATTCTTATTAAAATATACTAAATATATTTACTACTGCTGTCTTATTTTATATTACATACGTCTGCTATTTTTTAGAACTGTCTGAGTATGACGTACACACTAGACATAAATTGAGTGAATGAAACGACGAGTACTCAGTGTGTATTTTATTATTAAAATGGCCTAATGGCCGAAAGCGCTTAGCTGGAATTTTAATAATAAAATGCACACTGAGTACTCGTCGTTTCATTCACTCAATGTTATGTTTTATCTAAAAATACCATAAAACAAAATATATTGTTACAGGATGTTCTCATCCTCTAACACCCCCACTAGAACTCGTCAAAATGCCTGCCATCATATTTTCAGTACTGAGATGTTCAATTCGAATTTCTTGATTTTTTAATTATTCTCGTATATAATAATACCTGTTGTTTCTGCCAGGTTAATGGCACTTCTATTGTCGCACATTATCAATATGAAGTCCACATGGTTTCTTGGGTGGCTGAAGAAAGTGCCTGTTGTAGAAAGTGCTACGATGCTTCGGCGACCAACTAATTGCACCATTTTGAAGTTGGAATAAAAAACCTGTACATGAACGTCGTTTATCAAAATCATTCGCCCGGTCAGAATCGCAATAGCCCAATAATTTAGAGTCTCCTCTTCTAAATTCTTATTTAGCATCCATGGGACCATTATATATCTGGTAAGAAGTAGAACAACACAAATTTTATTATTAAAAAATTTCAAAATAATTCATGTAACTATTAATCAATATTCAGTAAGTACGCTGTAATTTTTTTCTTGTTCGCAATCTTCATTATCAACCTCATTTCGGTTTGATCCATCCAATATTGATATTGAATATCTTGATTATAATCATCAACGTGTTTAGTATCTACTTCTGTAAAATAAATAATATGATTTAAAATCAAATACTTACAAGTTTATATTAACAATAATTCAAAGTAAATGTAGAATACCTGATTCATCTTGAAAGTGATTTACTGACAAAGGTCGGTAATCGGTCCCCAACAAACCAGTTGACATGATATTGATTGTCTTCCAATGTCCACCCATTAGGTCATCAGTCTGTCAGCATCCGGGCTCATTGTAAATTTAACAAACACATTCTTGTATTGTGTTAAATATATTTTGCTCTAGTTTTAAGTCGTTGAATAAATCTGGATCGCCGAATTTCATAAATGCTTCCTGGTGCTCTTCATTTTTTTCAGTATATTGAATGGCGTTTGCTTGCTTTTTTTGAAAAAATCAGGTTATGATAGCATCCAGTGATTGCATGAAATTCTGGCAAACAAGTGATATCAATATATTATTATTTCCGATGCCACTCAATATCCACACGTGAGAATAATCTTTTTTTTAAAAGACGCATGTTGCCCAACATAATCGCTGCAATGTCGGTATCAGAATATCGAATAATTTTGGTATCAACTTCCTCATGGTCAGAGCACGTTAGCTTCTTCTCATCAATAGCATCAGCCACAACTGTATTGTTTATTCTTAATAAATGGTACCATCTCTTCAGTAGACCAGTGCAGTATTTGTTTTACTGCAAATACAAATAAACGAGAGCTTGATTGAACCGTATATTTTTTGAATCTTTGGCAAAATCAGACGGTCGATCTTGATCAGGTTCAGTCATGTTGAACTCCAGTTGAATCGACTCATGTCGGAGAGATCTATCGTAATCTTTTATAGATGTAGAAAAGTATTGATTGAAAATAGTATCAAATCTTTTGGCATTTAATTGGGTGACCATTTGTAACATAATTACATTGCGCTCATACGCATAGCGACCCTTTAGGCGCGTCTGGTCAGGCGATTGGTCAGGCAGCTTACGAAAAATATTGGAATCGAGTATCATATATAAAGATCAAGACTGAGATTATAAGTAAAGTTACATAATTTTTTTGGAGTTGTAAATCGTCTGGTCTAAGTTGCTGCAGGTAGAAAGTGTCTGGCAGTATCGATTATTAATTTTTAACAATATGTTTTACAAAGCTCGTAAAAATCAACCTTGAGACTTTGAGATATGTGAGTATTATTTTTACCTATCTTAAACACCTGGTACCTGTAAATTGGCTGTCAGGCCAAACTAGGAGGTATGCACACATTCAAAGTTTTTACTAACACTTCTGTATCCGATATATTTCATGTGTGAGAAAATAAATAACGTCTGGAGGCCCTGGGATCTGGGAATATTTCCGATATTTTCTTTCTAAGTTCATTTCCACGCATGTTTCAATTGGAAGTATTTCTGCCTGAAACACGCTCGGACATGAGTGGATATCTTGTGCCAGCCCCGAATACTCCAGCCCCAGCTCCTGTGGGAGTTTTTGAACAATCTGTGTACCATTTAATGGTACTTCCTTTGGGAGTTTGGGTGGTGTATTTCCTTTCCCAGTCTTTCTTCTTAGAATCGTAGTGAAGTTCTTTTTGATGCTTACTTTCTTTATCATTTCGTCTCTGAGAAGATTAGCTGGTGAAATATACTTTGTTAGAGAGGATTTTTAATACTCTCATTGCCTGAGCATTCTCTATCACCAGTTGTAGAGGTGAGTAATCTTAGTTTACCTTTTTCTTCTGCAACCATCTCGCACTCTTCTTCAAACCAATTCTTCATTTCTTTCTTTTTTATTTCCGCTGATATTATCGAACGGCTAAAGCGATCGGTATCTCTTACCAATTGCTTTATTGTTCGTCCATTTCGCACCATTTCACGAGTTACAATAAACAAGATTTTTTTATTTTAAAATTGTCGCCGTTTTTTTATTGTTCGGATATATTTATCCAACTGAACTGCTACTATCGTTTCGGCAACACAATAAACATTTTGCGAGGTAAAAAATTCAATTAACCGAAACGAAAATATAAATCCACCGAGTGATATTTAATAGCTGATCGGAGGAAAAAATTCAAATCAAAACTCCACATTAATGCAAATTAGTATTGACATACGATTTGCGTGTAAACAAAAATATGTTTTGTAGTCCTAGAAGCTGCGTATTGGGCCCACGCGGTGTGCCAGTGGCGTAGACGTATCACAAATTAATCTGTCATGCACAAAAGTGAATAATGAGAAGCTTTCAGATAATACCGAGATCGAAAAACAAATAAAAAAACCAATACCCTTATCCTTCTAATCGACAATGCGATACGTTAAAAGCGTATAAAGGTATTGCCTATACTGCAACTAGAGCAGGGGTTGTACACTTTTTAGCTCTGACTAACAACAACTAAGCGCTGCTGTTCCGCAGTTGGTTATAAATTATATTTTATAGTTGGTAAAATCTGCTGTTTACGATATCACGGTGGTTCCGTGTCGATCTTAACGTCAAATCCACAGACAAATAAATAAATCATCTTCTATGTTTGATTGTTTCAGTTTCAAAACATTGAATATTCGTTATTTCATGTTTTCGATTTCATCATTCTTATCTTTTTTTAATAATATTGATATTATATTTGATTCTTATTTCATTTTAATACTGGTATTTACGTGTTGTGTACCTAATTGAACACTGAAAAGCCAATGCATGCTTTTCCTAAAGATCTTGAGGTAAGTTAAATTGCAAACTTATAATCGTTTATTTATAAAGACCTAAAAATGTAGGACTAATGAAGCATAGCAAATTCATAACTTTTTTGTCAACGCAAAGTTTCGCATTAAAAAATATAATATTCTTATGTATATAAAAAATGTATTCCCATAGAGCTTTCACATTATAAATTTGTTTGTCACATTACTCACAATAGAAATAGTTTTGAATAAGGTGTTTTGCTTTATTTTACTCCATATGTGCCGATAGGAATTTCCTTATAAGTAACAATTTCTGTTTTGTTAGCTTTTCCATATGTGGATGAATACCATTAATCATGAATATATACTCGCCCAGGGTAAAGATGAAGTCATTCGGAACTATAGAGTTTGTGATGATCACTTTTCTGAGGATTGGAAATTCCAAGCCAAAAATAACAGAACAAATTTAAAACAAGATGCAGTACCTACTTTATACTTGACACAAACTGGTAAATACTGTAGTTGATTGATTATTAAATAATGTAAAATTCCTAATTACCAGTGAATATATACTAGAATACTTGAAATAATTGAGGATATTTTAATAATTTAGTGTGTGAAGATGAATGGTTTTTGATAAAGAATAAAAATAAACATACTATTTTTGATAGCCATTTTATTTTTATTGTTTGAGAAAGTGATGGCCCACGACCAGATTTCAGTCAAAATTCTATTGGAAAATCGACGGTAAGTTTAGGTAATATATTAGTATAATTTGTACTTTCATGTATTCTTACACTTCCTTACAAAATAAGATGATTTACAGATTAAATTCAAAAAATAGTAGTGCAGGATTGTGTTAAAGTAATAATAAATTATTCTTTTTCTGGCCTAATAAAACTAGAATATATTTTAAAAATGTATGTTTGCAAGGACAATACTCATTAAATTGCAATATTTCATAGTATACACAAGAAACACACCTACAGGTTTAAAAGTACAAAAATCAAAGTGATGAAAACATTAAAAATAATTAACAAACTAAATTACATTATTTTAATGATAATTTAATATTGTGGTATTATGAAGGTATATTTCTTAGGGCTTGTACCTTAATCTAATTATATTGTTTTTATTTATTTATAGTTAAAACAAGTGAGGACATTGCGAGAAGATGTAAACGTTACAAAAAAGTAACACTGTACAAGACAATCCCTAGATGTACTATTGCACAGAAAAATCTCAGGCAAGCTGCTCAACACATCAAAACGTTTTCTGATTTTATACACATAGAAAATTTAACTAATCAAAAGTATTTAACAAATATTATGGAGTTTACTAACTCTGAAACATATTTATATGTACGTCAATATCTATTTTCACTAACTCAGGTGACGAAAACTCCATTTACCGGATGATATATAATAAAATAATAATATTTAATTTATCCTGAATCCTAATACAACGTGATAGTAACAAAATGAAATAAAACTGGCAAGCTTTAGCAGTAGTTACAGATTAGTAGACATGTATTCAATAAAATCTTTTGTTTGCTTTATCTTCGGTAATTTATTGTACATTTTAATCATTGAATAGAAACAATTTTTTATGTTGTCAACCTGTGTAGTGGATGTATAAAATATTCATGCTGATTTTTGTTAATTGATTTAGAAATAAAGTAAGCTCTTTTGAATCCGTATTTATCGTATCATAGGTAAGTAAATGTAAGAGTATGTACTACCTATTGTTGTGTGGCTAGTCAGGGGAATACATAAAAAAGTTGTCATTATTGTTAATTTAGAGCCTTCAAAGATCTCGTTTTTGATATAGTGATCTGGAAACCAATCTAAGTCAGATCACTGGCAATTTAAAGAACCTCTTTGATTTATTTCAAAGGAATTTGTTCGTGAAGCCACATGACGAATTAAAGAACCATTTCAATACATTTTGGAATAAGTGTTCGTTATACCACAACATGTAGGTCTGTAGACTTTGATGGGGAACCTTAATGAGGTGTGAAGTCTTAAATTTACGTCTCCTAGGTGGGCCATAGAAAAAAATGAATTCTTTTTAAATAATAAATATCTGTTGTTTTTTGTGTATTTGTATTTAAATGTAATGGTTATGTTCTGAATTATAAGTTAAACATTATAAATTATGTAAAATGTACAATTACATTTTTCTGAAAATGCTATGTATCACTTTGTTCTTAGTTTATATTGAAGTAAATTCACAGTACAAAAATAAGTCCTTGTAAATTGTTCAGAAAAAAATATCGACTGAAATCGTGTAATATAAAGTATGCAGAATGAAATTATTACAGATTATACTAGTTTACCATGCTTGATATAAATTAGAAAAAAAATACTGGAAACGGTGCATATAATTACAAGTAGTAATGTTCTCAATATGCAATATAGTTGATTTGTATAGCATTTTTCACGATCTAAGGAAATCTATTCTATTGCCTCTCATATAATAACAGGAGGCTAGCCACTTTCTTAGATAGTGAAAAATACTATACTAGTACAACAAAATTGAACTATATACCCGACAATTTGAAATTTTAAAAACTCCCGCCATTCTGAAATTTTGAATATTCCCGCCAGAGTTCAGTGACAGAATCTATGTCACTCACAGAACAAAAAGTTCTGTTATGTCACTGCTATGGCAGCGCCTTTGTGTTGTTAGTCGTAACTAAAGCCTACTTCAAGTGAGCTATCTTCTTTTTTTAATAGTAGTTATATGATCTGTGAACTAGAGCATATGCAGTACAATTCTCAAATCGACGCGACGGCACCCTGATACAAAAACTACACGATATAAGTTGTAGAAAGATTACTGGAAACAGGTAACCGTTGTAAATGAATTTGTTTTTAAAAAAACTGTTTTAAAGATTAAAACTAACTTTTCCGCATCTGTGGGCCTGAACAATATTCTATCATAAAATTGTTACTTGTATACACTTCGGGGGATGCATCGTGCTAACAAACCGAAATTTCTCCAAAAATAACCAAAAATGTAGTATATCTGGAGTTATAGGACCCGCTGTACTCGCTCTAGTGAACTGAAAATCAATAGGGTACATCTGTTAAACACCTTGAACAATATTCAATCATGAAATTGATCAATCGTATATTCTCTGGAGGCTGTATCGTGCTAACAAACTGAAAAAAAATTTGGCACTTCAAGTACCATAGTACCCGTTGTACTGGCTTTAGTGAACTGAATATCAATAGGGTTCATCTTTGAGACCCTTTGAATAATATCCAATCATAAAATTGGTCACTTGTATATACTCCGGAGACTGTATCCTGCTAACAAACTGAAACTTCTCCAAAAATTACAAAAATATCGTACTTAAAGTACTGTCGTACCTGTTGTATTGGCTCTGGTGAGCTGAAAATCAATAGGGTTCATCTTTGAGAGACACTGAATAATATTCAATAAGAAAATTTGACTTGTTGAACACCGGAGGCTGTATCGTGCTAACACACTGAAATTTCTCAAAAAATGACAAAATGTCGTACTTCAAGTACCATAGCACCCGTTGTACTGGCTCTGGTGAGCTAAAAATCAATAGGGTTCATCTGTGAAATGTCCTTAACAATATTCAATCATAAAATTGGTGATTTATTGCACTTCGTAGGCTGTATCGTGCTAACAAGACATGTAAGAAAAAGTGGCCGACGACGACGACATATGCACAGGATTTTTTTTCTAAAAACCGTTTTTTCGTGTTGTTGTTGATGGAAAACGTAAAAATAACTCAAAAGTTTTTTTCAAAATTCCAACTTTTTTTGGGTAAACCAATACTTTTCTCGCATATTAGATAGGTTGGGCGGAAAAGTAATAATTCCACAATATAATGAAAATAAACGGTTAGATTAAATTAAAACTAACTTTTCTGCATCAGTGAGACGCCCTGAACAGTATCCAATTATAAAATTGGTCACTTGTATACACTCCGGAGGCTGTATCGTGCTAACAATCCGAAATTTCTCCAAAAATGTGGTACTTCAAGTACTATAGCACCCGTTGTACTGGCTATTGTGAGCTGAAAGTCAATAAGGTTAATTTGTGAGACGCCCTGAATAATATCCAATCATAAAATTGGTCACTTTTATACACTCTGGGGGCTGTATCGTGCTAACAAACTGAAATTTCTCAAAAAATTACAAAAATGTGGTACTGCACGTACCGTAGCACCCGTTGGACTGGCTCTAGGTGAGATGAAAATCAATCGGATTCATCTATAAGACGCCTTGAACAATATCCAATCAAAAAATTGGTCACTTGTATACTCCGGAAGCTGTACCGTGCTAACAAACTGAAATTTCTCAAAAATTACAAAACTGTAGTACTTCAAGTACCATAGCACCCGTTGTATTGTCTCTGGTAAGTTGAAAATCAATAGGGTTTATCTGTGAAATGTCCTGAACAATATTCAATCATGAAATTGGTGACTTGTTGCACTGCGGAGGCTGTATCATGCTAACAAGACATGTTACGACGACGACATAGACATAGGAGTTTTTTCTAAAAACCGTTTTTTCGTGTTGTTCTTGCAGAAAAAAGAAAAAATAATTTGAAAAAAAATCGAAAATTTCAAATTTTTTGGGGTAAATCAATATTTTTCTCGCATATTAGATATGGTTGGGCGGAAAAATAAAATGATAAAAATTCTAACAAATTGAAAATTGCTTCGATATTATGAAATGTCTTCGTCAGAATGACTAGTTATATTTCATGGTGATGCCAACCTGATGTTTAATAAGTGACCTATCTTGTGATTGACTTATATATATATATATATATATATATATATATATATATATATATATATATATATATATATATATATGATTAGAAAAAGGAAAAAAAATATTATTTTACAAATATTAAAGCTTAGATATTATTAGCCCTATGGGGTTGTCATAGATATTTTTTTCCCATTTAAGATCAGTATAACTGTGCAATGATATGGGAAACCAAGGAAAACTATTATCTGCCGATCTTTATAATTTTAACTTAAGATTATTTATCTCTTCATTGACGACTGCATATTGTGGATCGCTTAATCAATATGTAGTCGTCTGGAAGGGTGAGTGGATGTAATTTCTTTGGCATTGAAGTAACTTTCTTCAGGCGTGTACGGTACTTCGAACAGGAAAACAGCATGTATAACTTGAATGTTGCTGGTCTAACAGCGAGTTCATATTTTGGTTGGCAACGGAAATATGCGAATGTAGTGTGAGAAGGTAATTGATTCAATTAACGTATTTTGAATTGAACGTAAAAGCATCCAACTTCTTCTTCGGAGTTTCTGAGAGTTTGGCTGAAACAGTCTGGCGATTTGATGTCAAATTGGAAATTCACTTTTTGACACAGATCAGAAGTGTCCAATTTTTCGAATATTGGAAAATTCAGTATCTATTGTCAGATAGGGTGAAGTGGATATAATTGTGATTTTTGGTCAGGATTGAATACAAGTGGAAATGAGTGAATGGTTCAGAATGAAGGATTGAAAAATGTAGAATGATTCTATGTGAAGGATAAATAGTTTGAAATTTTCGGTGCACTGATTGTCGGTAATAGCTAACTCCATTATCTATATTTTCAAGGCTGTTCCAATGTAAAGTTGTGTTCGTTGACTTAAACATAGTATTAGTTATATTTTGATAGTAAATTTCTAGCGAATCTAATTCTAAAGCTATAGTGGTTAGGTTATAATAATGGATAAAGTCATGTTGACTAATGCTGGGCCCAGGTTCAGGGGAAGTATCCCTGGATTTTTATTTCCAGACATGTTGTCGTTGTCAATCTGTAATACATTATGTTTGTTAGTGTTAGTTTTTGGTTTATGTTTAATATTCTTTTTATGGACTGTAGTTACTGTTACTTTGATATTATATTTCATCGTTTTTGGGGAAAATCTAGGAAGAAGTTTGTTTATTTTTTCAGTAGTTTCTGTGAAAATTTTGGTCTGGATTCATAATTGATTGGGGGATCTCTTTTTTCGTTTCAACTTTGAATTACTTTTTCTTTTCTTTGTATAGCTTTCTGATTAAGTTGTTCATATAATAATTTACTTTTTTCGCGATGATGTTCAGATTGGTTATGGGCAAGGTGAGTGACCGTGTCTTATTATACCTTGGTCTAACATTGAACCAATTTGATTTTGTACTTCCCCTTTATGTATATGAAGATATCTGTATGGTTTGGTATAAATTGAAATTTCATCGGTGGTCTTAATTTTGTGTTTTATTTGATTTGTAAAGGTAAGTGGCTCATCGGGCCAATAAAATATGTCTGAAATTTTTTGGCATATTCGTATAATTTTTTCTTTTTCTTCCGAGTTCATATGATCAGTTCGAATACGGTTTTTATGTCAATTTTTTTCGTCAGTATTTTGAAAATTCATTGGTATAACGTCAGCTACATATAAATGATATTGATTTAAATTTATAGGATCACTTTTAAGAGGATATGTCAATGTCATTGAAATAGTTTCGTTACTGTCATTAATTAATTATGCCCATGCCATTCCGTTTTTTGCTTCGGTTACAGTTTCTCTTAAATATGCACCATACATTTTTTGATTAGGTAAAAATATTGTATTTTCTTTAACAGGTACGCGAATGGGGTTTGCTGAATGTGGATCTAATTGAATAAAATAAAATTCATTTCTATCTGGTCGATAATATTTAATTGATAATACAGAATTTTCAGTTATTAGTTTCGATTTTGAAAAAGCAATATGTGCTTTTAAAAGTTTTAAGTTGTCTAAACCTATTAGTCCATCAAAAGTCATATGAAATTTAATAAGTCCAAAATTTAAATTGTGATTATTTTCGAACTCCATAAATCTTGGAATATTAATAGAATATTCTTGAGAAAGTTCATATTTTACATTATTTTTAAAATATTGAAAGCCAATATCAGGATTTAGAAATCATTTCATAGAACCGGTATCTATAAGGAATTTTGATGGAGGACTTTTAATAACAATATTCGGTAACTCTGTTTCTACATAAAGGCATCATAATTATTATTTTCACTTTCATTATATTTCGGGGTTTACGTTATAGTATTCTTGATTATGATCTTGTTTACGATTGAAAATTTCTTGATGTGTCCGGTTTCTCTGGGGAGTTTGTTTATGAAAATTATTTGTAAAATTTCGGCGAGCAACAGGAAGTGTACTAGAAATACTCATAGGGGTAGGTTTAGGATTATTTGAATTTCAATTGTCCATAGTCATTTGGGTTGGTCTCGATTGAGGGGTCGTTTTATTTGCCCAAACATTTTCTGGTCTTAAGGTTTGCCAAAAACTTGTTTGTGAAATATCGTTGTGGTGGTAATTGTCTTGGATTTATATTGATTGGATATCGAGGAAATCATATCTGTTGCGTGGGTTGCCATTGTGGCCTAAAAGAGTGTTGAAAAGATGTAGATGGTTGAAGTAGATGTAGCTGATGTCTTACAGAAAATGAGGGTTTCACTTTTCCGCCAAACATATCTAATATGCGAGAAAAGTATTGGTTTACCCCAAAAAAGTTGGAATTTTGAAATTCTTTTTTGAGTTATTTTTACGTTTTCGTCGTCGTCGTTGTCGTCGGCAACTTTTCCTTACATGTCTTCTTAGCACGGTACAGCCTCCGGAGTGCAATAAGTCAGCAATTTTATGATGGAATATTGTTAAGGACGTGTCACTGATGAACCCTATTGATTTTCACCTCACCAGATCCAATACAACGGATGCTATGGTACTTGAAGTACGACATTTTGTAATTTTTTGATAAATTTCAGTTTGTTAGCACGATACCGCCTCCGGAGTTCAATAAGTCACCAATATTATGATTGAATATTAATCAGGACATCTCACTGATGAACCGTATTGATTTTCAGCTCACCAGAGTCAATACAACAGGTGCTACAGTACTTTAAGTACGATATTTTTGTTATTTTTGGAGAAGTTTCAGATTTTAGCACGATATAGCCTCCGTAGTGTATACAAGTGACCCATTTTATGATTGGATATTGTTAAGGGTGTTTCACATATGAACCCTATTGATTTTCAGCTCATCAGAGCCAGTACAACAGGTGCTATAGTACTTTAAGTTCGATATTTTTATCATTGTTGTAGAAATTTAATGAAATTGACTGTCTCGACCCTTACTTCGTGGAATATGCTCATATTAGTGTTTTTAAATGAAACTCAAGGTCTCTAGTTAATTCCACAATATAATACAAGTTATTGAAAATTCTAAAAAATTGACAATTGTTTCGATAAATCAATATCATCGTCAGAATGTAACTTCTGTAGTTATTTTTGGCTAGACCAAGAAGTAACCTAACTTGTGATTGGCTTAATATATGTTTATAGAAAAAAGAAGAAGATGTGATATTACAAATATTGAAGCTTAGATATTATTAGCCCTATGGTGATATCCTGGATATCATTTTTCCAATTAAGATCAGTATAACTGTGCAATGATATAGAAAACCAGGAAAACTATATCTGCTGATCTTTACAATTATCACTTAAGAAGACAGTTTATTAGTGGAGAATTCCCTAGATTTAACTGTTCATTGACAACTTCATATTGTGGGTTTCTTAAATGTCTTCTAATTTCCAGTTCTTCAAGGAAATCCAGTTCTTGTTTCTTTTCACAAATATGCAGTACTTCTAGTTTTGTGTTAGGTGTCAATGAATGATTGGTGTCAAGTAGATGTTTTGCGTAGTGGGATGTATCTGGTTGTTTTAATCTGTACGCTCGTAAGTGCTCACTGTATCGTATTTCAAAATTCCTAAGGGTCTGACCCAAATAGACAGCATTACATTCTGGACATTTGAGTTTATATATACCTGACTTCTTTAATAGTGGTATTTTTGTTTTTACATTTAACAATTTTGTACTAACATTACTTTCTGTTTTAAAAGAAATTGTTGTATTCGTTGCTGAAGATATTATCTTTGAAATATTATTAGAAATATTTCCTGCATATGTGATGGTTTTATAAGTTTTAATTTCATCAGCTTGTTTAGGATATATTAGTTGTAATGCCACTTTTTCCTCTTTTTACTAATTAGCTGACAATCAGGTGCGATCTAAAATAAAGTGTTTCATTAATTCATAGGAAACATTATAAGGAATAATTATTCCTATATAGTTTAATATGGTTAATAAACATTCATAGTGGTTCGAGAATTTAATTATTTTCTTTTCTATTGTTATTTTGTTATTATCTTAAAATTGAAGAAAAATCTTTTGTATGTTTAATTATCTATCAATACCAACCACGTGTATTTTATTAATTTGTTTATTCATTAATTTCTTTTTAGTTTTATTTACCATCGCCTTATATATTTTAATTTTCATATCCATACCTATATTTTTGTTTCTCAATATTTTTTATTTAGTACGTAGTGAATTTTTGTTGATTCATTCGCCCTGAAGTTATCTCTGCATCTAATTTCTCGTCTTCCGTCATGATACTACCCAGATTTTCCTATATCTTAACTCTTTCTTGATTTTCGTATTTCAAATATGAAACAAAAACTTTTAATTATTCAACTTTCACAGGCTAACAAGCAAGATATTTTTTCCTATAATTAAAATTATGCATTTTTTTCCGATTTTCATAATTTCTAATACTGACGTAGGTATGTTACAAAATATACGACACGGTCCCTTCTACGATTGATAAAAGTAAAGCGCCACTGCGGTAAATATCCGAAATCTATACACGTCCAAAGGGTAAATATTGTGACAAGAACTAAAACGGAGGGAACACAACCCATTTTGACTGATTAACATATTTGCATATACATATCGATATAACAAAAGACAACACGATAGAAACCTTTAAAATAAACATTTACGTTAGACGATGTTTGCATAAAATGAAGTCAATATTTAATGTTTTAGAATTCGGGATAGAGCTTTGAGTATTTTAAATTCGAATTAACCTCGTTGAATAAACGATACTATAATACGAATGTGTTTACTTAAATATTTTATTCAATGACTTCTAAAACACCGGTTGGGTCTCGTGTAGAAGCTGGAGTCTGGTTCAATTCTGGGATCTACCTTAAATTCCTACCTAGCTCTGATAACTTTTTGAATTATATGAAATACAATTTCTCCTAAGATGTGGTATACAGTATTTAATCCTACATTGTATGGATCATAAGTTTAAACACTCTGGTTTTAATTTAAGGAGTTGATATACATAAGAAAGGAAACAAAGAAGAATTCAGAAATTATAGAGGAATATCACTTATCAACACAGCATACAAAGTATTGGCAACCATACTACTGAGAAGGTTGACCCCTCATGCGGAGACGTTATCGGCAACTATCAATGCGGGTTTCGTGCTGGAGGGTCAACGATAGATCAAATATTCACGATCAGACAAATATTAGAAAAGAACTGGGAATTCAACCGGGATGTTCACCAAATCTTTGTTGATTTCCAGCAAGTATATGACTCTATAAAAAGAAGCAGGTTGTGGGTGGCAATGCTAGAAATGGGCATCCCAAGGAAATTGGTGGAGCTAACACAAATGTGTGTGGTAAACTCATATGCACAGGGGAGGATAGGAAGCATAACATCAACTCTATTTAGGGTAACATCAGGACTCAGACAAGGAGATCCCCTCTCACCGTTGCTATTCAGTTTGGTCTTGGAGTATACGGTTGGTAAAATAACATCGGAACTAACTGAAGGTTTTGCTAAGCAGGGTTCAAAACTATTGTTGACTTTTGCTGATGATATAGATATGGTAGCTCATTTAGCGGGAGATATGAGAGAAGTGTTCTCCCAACTCGAGGAGGAAGCAGGTAACCTGGTTTTACGAGTAAATGGAGAAAAAACAAAATACATGGTAGTAACCAAGAAGCCAAGACCTAGAATCAGACAGAATATTTCCATTAATGAGTACAACTTTGAAGTGGTTAGGGTGTTTTAGTACCTAGGAGCGATAATTATAGATGATAATCGAGTAGAAAGATATGTCTCAGCAAGAATAATGGCGGGAAATAGGGCTCTATATTCTCTTACAATACTCTTGAGATCCAAACTGTTAAGAAGAGAATCCAAATTAACAATATACAAGTCAATTATTCGGCCGGTGGTTACATATGGCAGCGAAACCTGGACCCTTAATCAACGGGAAATAAACAAGCTCCTTGTCTTTGAAAGGAAGGTTCTTAGAATGATATAGGCAACAGGACACTGGAGAAGACGCTACAATGCTGAGATGTCAGCGCTGTATGGCAGTGAGAACATAGTCAGACACATAAAGGCTAATCGAATAAGATGGGCAGGTCATGTATTGAGATCAGAGGACCATAGCTTGTTATAAACAGTATTCCTTGAGAGACCAGATGGTACAAGATCAATAGGCCGACCCAGTAAAAGATGGAAAGATGCCGTCGCTGCGAATGTGTCTAGAATGGGAGTCCAACAGTGGGAAATGGAAGCACAAGATCCAGGAAGATGGAGGACGATAGTGGATGCGGCCAAAACTCACCCAGAGTTGTAGGGCCATGAAAAGGAAGAAGAAGTTAATATGACAAAAAGAAGTTTATTTGGTCAAAATATCATCCGCTAATTTCTTTAAATACCTACAGTCACTTTCCAGATAATACGTTGATGGGTGTGTTGAAATTATTGACAATAGAATATTTTATATATTATAATAATCTGAATTACTGTATGTTAAACATATGAAGATCGTAGTTAATAGTTACGAGTAGTTGTTCCGTTTTATATATGTCAGTATAAAATAGATGTACGTCAATCTGTAAAGTAATTTATTCACATATAATTTATTGAATCCAATTAGTTTTAACAGGATATCGGCCCAGTCACTAAAAGTTAAAATTCGTATACATTACGATAGTCCGCGGTAATATTTCAGTCTTCTAATACTAGCGGAAATGCATCCAATAATTAATTCTGGTAGTAGTGGAGTAATCAGATTAGAAGGACAACGAAATTGGGTAGCCTGGAAGTTTCAAATCACCGTTTTTGAATCTATAACATTGTGGCTGGAACTAATTCGAAACCAGAAGTGGAAGCTCAAGATTGGATTTCGAAATTTGGAAAAGTTCAAAGAACAACTGTTACAAGATTGACATAAAGTACTATAGCTCATATTGTAACTTGCGAAACTGTGGTTGATATGTTGAAAAAACTATTGAGCATTTATGAACAGAAGTCAGAATCTAATATACATTTGGTCCAACAGCGTTTCTTTGCATATAAGTATGAAGAAGGTATGGCGTTGTCAGTTTTCTTATCAAAAGTACAAGAATTGGCTAGTCAGTTAAAAGATTGGGGTGAAAGAATTTCTAACAAATTTATAATAACCAAAATAGTAATGTCATTGCCAGAAAAATATGAATATTTTATATCATCGTGGGAATCAGTTGCCGATGAAAATAAAACCATTAATAATTTAATAGCAAGACGTTTATCAGAAGAAGAAAGAATGATGAAAAATGAAGAAACTGTTGCTTTGATAAATAAAGAAAATAATTCACAAATAAAGTGTAATGGATGTAATAAATATGGACATGTTAGAAAAGACTATGAAGAAAAGAAAGAAGTCATATGTTTTTATTGTAAGAAAAGTGGTCACGCAATTAAAGATTGCAGAAATCGTATTGCAAAAGAGAAGAAAAGCAAAATAAAAGCAAAACTACGGCATTTTTTGGTGGATCGTCGAATGATAAGTGGTGTGTTGATAGTGGTGCTACTGAGTATATTTGTTATATGGAAAATTTATTTACCGACTATCAAGATTTAGTTGAAGAATAGGTTGTTATAATTGAAGATGGTACAAGACATAGAGCTGTAGGTATCGGATGAATTAAACTAGAAGCTTTCGACGGATATTCGTGGATTGTAACAACACTTGAAAATGTTTTTTCTGTACCAAGTATGGTCATCAACTTGTTTTCAGTCGGATTTGCTACAGATAAAGGTTGTAACAAGCCGATCGCCTGTTACGATTTCTATCGGACTATGGTATTTTAATTTCGTCGTACTAATGTTTCGAAATTAAAAAACTTGTTTCTTCAACCAAATTCGTGTATTTAAACGATATCGTACATTGGAAAAGTCTCTTCCTATCACTAAAATTCATGAGTTAGTACCTACATCGTTGGGGTTTCACATATTTGCTGGTGAGTTAGATTTTTGAAATATTTTTCCCGATGTTTATACTGTTTGATTTAAAATTATAATATGGGCTGGAGTTTGATGAATTTTGTATGTTTAATTCTTTTTTATTGTAAAAAAAACATTTTAAATTCTTTTTGAAGCAAATTTTCAATAATTTCTTTTCATTATTTTTTTAGCTTTTTTATAATTCCGCATTTTCTGTTTATTTAGGAAACAAAGCGAATATGACAGAACAGTCTTCTGTTAGTTTTATTTTAAAAACTAGATTCAGTTTTTTATGTGTTGAAGCATAAGCTTCCTATCTGTTCTATTTATTCCTTCCTTCCCAGAATTTTTCCTTGATTTTTACTCTTTTTTCTTTCCTCAGCTCTGCAGCCCCTGGGTAGGCCCTATGAAAACACCACCCATAGAAGACAACAGAAAACCGGCCGGGATGGATTGAAGACCATATCTCCATCGACTAGGACCTAGCTGAGAGCTGAATAATTCCAGAACCTCACCAAGATAAGTCCTTTGTCTTATATTCAATTCATGGAAATATAGAATTGGAGATTTTTATTGTATAACGGCGTTCGTATTCGTCTTGTATTTTGGATATGCAGTTAATGTGAATTATCTATTAAGTTATAAATAAATATAATTTGCTGAACATTTGATATTTGATTTTCAGCAATTTATATTAACTTGGACTATCGCGTTAAAATATTTTTAGTATTTCGTTTTGTTAAGTTAAAGTAAATATAAGGTTTTCCAGCTTTTAACCTTTTTAGTTTTTTTGTTTAATTTAAGTATCGCCTAAAAAGCTGGTGGCGTCCAATTTAATATCGATTGTTCACCCCATCCCAGTGATTGCTATAAAAATACATTAACTGGAGTCGAATACCACAACCTGAGGAGGAGTTTCAAGCCGGGGAAGAACATATGTTACAAGGTTTTGTTATGATAACTGATAAAGAAAAATGTCAATTTATCAAAAACAATAAGATTGGAGCAATTGCTATTCGGAACGGAAAAGTATATGAAATGATATTTAGTTATTCAAGTAACATAGAAAAGGATATGTTAGCAAATATTGGTCATTCTACAACTACCGAGTGGCATGAAAAATTTGCACATCAAAATATAGAGCAAGTAAAGAAGATTTTAGAGAAAAATAATGTAAAAGTTACTGCTGGTGGAAAAAATACTTGCATTGGATGTTAAAAAGGTAAACAACATAAAATTTCTTTTGAACAAGGTGATCAACGAAGGTCTGTGAATCAATTTATGTTGATGTATGCGGTCCCATGGAGAATAAGTCTATTGAAAATTCAAGATATTTTTTAGTTATTAAAGATGATTCGTCAAATTATAGAACTGTTTACTTCATGAAAAGTAAATCTGAAACGATTGAAAAATTGCAATTTTTTATCAAGCTTGCTGAAAATGAAACAGGAAATAAAATTAAGATTATAAGATCAGATAATGGATCTGAATTTATTAATAGAGAAACAAAGAAGTTATTTGAAGATAATGGAATAAAACATCAGAAAACGGTTAGGTATACTCCGGAGAAAAATGGCAAAGCCGAACGTGAAATGAGAACATTGGTAGAAGCAGCCAGAAGTATGATTCAAGCAAAAGGTATGGAAAAATATGTTTGGGGTGAAGCAGTCAATACAGCAGCGTATATTATTAATCGAACCGGAAAAAGTAAAATAGAAAATAAAACTACGTATGAAGTTTGGTCTGGCAAAATTTAATATAAATAATTTGAGAATTTTCGGATCTGAAGTTTTCGTACATACTCCAAACCAAAAACGTTTTAAATGGGATGCAAAAAGTGAAGTAGGAATTTTTGTTAGATATGGAGAAAACACAAAAGGTTACAGAATTTATTTTCCAATTATACGAACAGTGGAAATTAAACGCGATGTAAAATTTATAATTAAAAATATTGAAGAGCCAATCATTATTCCCGAACAAACTAACCTAACCTAACCTAACCTAACCTAACCTAACCTAACCGAACAAACTAATCTTGAAAGAATTTATGAATCAGAATTAACTCAAGTTGAACAATCGAAAGAAGCCGAAGAAGTCGAATTACAAGAAGAAAATTTAGTAAACGACAATACAAGTAAAAATGAACAGTTATTCATTGATTTAGAAAAACAAGAAATAGAAAGTGAAGAAATTGAATTTAATAAAAGAACATGAAAAACACCTGCTTGGTTAAATGATTACACTGATCAACACTAATTTTATTGTCAACAATATTTGGGCGATTTCTAGGTAATTTCGTGGGCGATTTATAGGTAATTTTGTGGGCGAATTTGAAGTCCATTTAGGTGAATTGGCTCTAATTTTAGAGATATATTATCAAAATATGATAAGATAGAGAAGAAATATCAATTTAATAGACTAATGGCCCTTATAAGCAACTTTTAGTAAAAAATATTAAAGTGGTTTCAAAAAAAGTGAAACGAAAAAATAATAAAATTCATTTATTGATTAGGTATAACAGCAAAGAAATAATTTAATTTAAAAAATTACTTCTAATTCGTTGGAAAGAAGCTCTTTTTGTAGGTTTTTCTTTTATGAGGACCGTCAGGTACATCACGTTGGAGACTCCAACAATAGTCTGCCATCATATGATTACCCCATCTGCCCTGATACCTTACCTCCATCTCCTTTATATCCTGTTGGAACCGTCCCCCTTGTTCCTCACTGAAATTGCCAAGATTGTCGGGAAATTTATCCAAGTGGCTGTGAAGAAAGTGTACTTTAATACTCATATTAGTACCCAAATTTTTAAAGTTTAATAACATCTGTTGCACTAATTCCTCGTATTTGTCCGCTTTGTGATTACCCAAGAAATGTTTAACTACCATAACAAAGCTACACCAAGCAGCAGCTTCAAGTGTCGTCATGTAATTTGTAAAATTAGAGTTCTTAATAAGTTTGAGGGCCATCAAAAAAACCCACTTTTAGCTTTTCCATACTTAGCCTAGGAAACGATCTACAAATGTATTTGAAGCACTCGCCATCTTTACTCAAAGCCTTAACAAATTGTTTCATTAGTCCTAACTTCATGTGGAGCGGTGTGAGAATGATTTTTTCACGGTCAACCAATGGTTCGTTTATGAGATTTGCTGTTCCTACAGTCATATTTTGTCTTATTGGCCAATTAACCATATTCCAATGATCTTGCTTCGCCCTACTATCCCACAAGCAGATAAAACAATGGTATTTTGTGTACCCACCTTGCTGCCCAAGCAAGAAGTTGACCATTTTTAGATCAACACAAATGGAAAACTGATGTTCTCCATAGGATAGTTTGTGTAATACCAACTTGATGTTTTAATATTCTTCCTTAAGTTTTGTTGAGTGGGCGATAGGAATTGACGCATATCGGTTGCCATTGTGTAGCAAAACACACTTTAAGCTTCTACTGGAACTGTTTATGAATAGTCGCCAATCACCTGGAATGAATTGTATTCCCATTTGACGAAAAAGTCCGGGAATGTTGTTGCAATAAATAAGATCTTCATCTTGTCTAAAGTAAGGAACAAGTTTCACCTCTCGTGTTCTATAAATGGTTATTTTTATATCTAGTTGTAGACAGTTTTTTTCTTTTAATCTGGATGCCAGAAGTTCAGATGCTTGCTTTGATAGACCGAGATCCCGTATCAGGTAATTCAGTTCTTCTTGAGAGGACTGCTGTGGTGTTGATTGTATTTCCCGCTCATATTCACTTCCACTGCTACTGTACCGGTCCTTAATTTCTTCTTCCGCCATCAGAACATCTGGCAGTGTTGTATATACTGGTACGGGAATCTCTTCGCTATGTGGCACAGGTTTTCGTGCTGATTCTAAATCAGGATAATCCCATTTGCCTTTCTTGTATTTGTTAAAACCTTTTACATTAACTAAACAAAAATAACAATCATCATGGTGGTTTTTAGGTTCTCTCCACACCATGGGCATACCAAATTTCAAACTTTTTCTTCTTTCGTTTGACCACTGTCGTAAACATTCGACACACGTTTTGCATACTATATGGGGAGCCCAGGACTTGTCTTGGTCTCCAAGCTGTACGCCGAAATAAGCTTGATAAGCTTGTCTAACAAAATGTGTGATATTTTTTCGCTACAGTATATTCGCCACAGATGTAGCAGAATACATTAAGGCTGTTCAAACAGCTTCTGCGTGAAGAACTTATTCCTCTGAAAAAAGAGTAACTTTAGTTAAAAATATAGGTACAAATATTCGTCACATGTACTCCTAGCTTCCACTTGACGTCTATTAAATTTAAATAACTTCACTAAGTAAGCAGTAAGAACTAAATACACAAAATACGTAAGAAAATCACAATAACCGCGACGCTAAGTCTTAGTAGAACAACTGCTTACGCTGAACTGACAGTTAAAATCAAGAGACACAAGACAAACAAGTGCACGCACTGATCACGTGATCAGCAGTCGGCATGTGGTACGCTCACTAAACAGAGTGGAACTCTCGTTTCTGCGTAAATTTCTTGTTCGTAAATTATTCTAAAAAATAAAAAGCATATGTTATAGCTAAATTTCCTGAAAAATTATGTATCCATTACCTCAAAAACTAAAGCCAATTTGGAAAAACTGCTTTTATTTTTGAATTCAGCAGACTTGAGTTACCCTAAATTCGTTCAAAAATACTTGGCAACAAATTTTTTTTTAAATTTTTGAGGGCGGTGTTATGAAACGGGTTTCATAAGTATGGCAAAAATTGATGACGATCAGCAATTTTGTTCACGAAGAAACAACCATCAATCGATGTTGGTATTTGACACATTAGCTGACTGTACGTTGGCAACAGAAGGAAAATGCCTCAATGCTTACAAAGTAGTTCTATCGGCGTGTAGTCTATATTTTGAAGCGTTATTGTCAAAACATTTCGACAAGCATCCAATTCTCATTCTGAAAGATGTGAAATTCCTGGAACTGAAAGTTATTGTAATAACTCCTAATGGTTTGGTGGTTATTTGTTCCTTTTTTTTCTGCAACGTTGCTGTGACCAGTGCCGTAGGGCACAATGGAGCCGGAAATCCCCTGTTGAAGAACCTCGGGGGAGGGTGGTTTCCTGGCTCGAGCGGGAGGGTATTTGTGGGCCCCCTTGGGCTTATACGATGTGCCAAGCCCGAGTTCTAAGGTTCGTCGTATCGTCCAGCTGCCTGTACGTCCCCAGGGTCCAATCCACCTGTGTCGGTTAGAGGGATTTGTTGAGGGTAAAGGAAACAGTCTGGGTAGATAACATATAAATAGGCCTATATTACGAACAAATAAATCTAAAGTTACAAAAAAAAACAATGACTTAACTCTGCGGTGCACTTTCGAATGCCTACGGTATATGATATAATATAATAATAATGTTATTTGTGCGGCGCTTAAATAAAACTAGCTAGGGTTCCTAAATAAATTCGCCTTCTCTTCCAGTTATCGTCCGGTAAGGACAACGAAGATCCCTCGTCAGAGAAAAGTGACCAGGGTTATCTTAAACAAAAAAAAACTATCTAGCGTCTCCTTACTAAAATGTAACGCCTTGACATAGCTAACAGTTACTCCAATGGCTTCCATAACTTTGAAATTACGTAATGCAAGAAACAGCTGATTTCGTAAACCGACCTTTCTGCTGATCGAGGGGTAACCTTCGTTACCCGACAAAGTTCAACTTGTAACGAGTTATTTTTTTGAAACATTTTGATTGATTTTTCCGATGGTATTTTAATTTTAATAAGTGGATATAACTCGTTACTTACTGTCCAACTTTGATTTCTGGTACCGTTTCAGTCCCGTAATATTAATTTAAGTATTTATTTCATTGGTAATTCAAAAGCCACGATTTACCATTTAAAGAAATATGTAAAATGTATTAAATTCCGCTTTTCAAAATTTAAATTATCGAGGACGCCCGGTATATAAACTATTTTAAGTAGTAATATTTCTTGTTGTAATTAAATCGATTCAAGTTAATTCCCTCACCACCGTTATCGACAAAATTTTAGGTAGGAAGTAAATTATAAATTCGAAAACCGAGCGTTCTAAAGGCATTAAGTTATTGAATTGATTGTTAGAGTGAGTTAGAATTTGGCCGTAAACAGATAGTGTGAAGTGTCCTACCGTCCAGTATTTTCCGAGTAAGTGGAAATTTATTTTGAAAACCGAATAAAAGATTTCACCGGGGTTTTGAAGTTTTATATTCAATTTCTATAAGATATTTTTAGTAGTTCTGCTATTTGAGAATATAATTCCGTATTTTGATAAAACCGGTAAGCCGATACTTTTTTTGAAACGATAAAAAAACCAAACTTATTTACAGTTTTTATCACCGCGTGCTGTATATCGTTTCTTTGGAATTCAGGTCTGAGCCTTCAATGCATTGAAGTAACATTTTGATTTTAATTTTGTCATACAGATTGTTATACCGAGTGTCCTGTTTCAAATTACCCAAATACATATTAGATTTTCATTTGCTTTCCTCCTCGATAATTTGATTCTATTTCGACTGTGATCTTTTATTTTTTTTTATTCAGGAATTAACCTCTCTGTTATACAACTTTAACTGTCCGGAAATCTGGAAGCATAATTTTCTCTAATTTACTTAGATTTCTTTTAGTGAAGAATTATATATAATTTTAATTGATCGGAAGTTTGTAAAATTGAAAACTGTCTGTGAAACGGATCAGAGGCTGTTGCCACCAGCCGTTTCCCTTTCGGAACGCGAATAATTTTCTCTAGATTTAATAGATTTATTTTAGTTACATATTATATACGGTTTTTAACTGACCTGAAGTTTTGTAAAATTGAAAACCGTCAGTGAAACGGATCAGAGGCTGTTGCCACCAGTCGTTTCCCTTTCGGAACGCGAATAATTTTCTCCAAATTACTTAGATTTATTTTAGTTCAGAATTATATATAATTTTAATTGACCGGAAGTTTGTAAAATTGAAAACCGTCTGTGAAACGGGTCAGAGGCTGTTGCCACCAGTCGTTTCCCTTTCGGAACGCGAATAATGTTCTCCAAATTACTTAGATTTATTTTAGTTCAGAATTATATATAATTTTAATCGACCGGAAGTTTGTAAAATTGAAAACCGTCTGTGAAACGGATCAGAGGCCGTTGCCACCAGCCGTTTCCCTTTCGGAACGCGCATGATTTTCTCTAGATTACTTTGATTTATTTTAGTTCTAAATTGTATATAGTTTTGTCTAACTGGCAATTTGGAAAAGTTAAAACTGAGTGTGGGGCGGATCAGAGGCTGTTGCCACCAGCTGTTCCACTCTCAGCCGGTAAAAATTTCGTTTCATAATTATTTATTCTACGACACAGTTTTAATTTGCTTGTATTTGGGTAACCGCTATCCTATCCACCGACCAATATTTTAGAATAATTTTAACCGATAATTTGAAAATTTAAACTGTAAATTCTCCTATAAAAATTAGATTCTCAGTCAAGTATGAGGCTGTTGCCACTGATTGATTGATAATCTAGATTGAATTCTTTAGTTTTTTTTATTATAAACTGGTCTGGTCACATTTTTCCACCTATCCCGATTGACCATCCCTACCGCGAAGATAGTTTTATCCCGTTGACTATCGTGATAGGTAATTATTGTTCTACTGCTACTAACCGCATGTTTACAAACTAATTATATCCCTTCCGCTGTTATTAACAATTGTATTTACTTGCTTACACCTGGTTTATGGTGTCACTGCTCACATTCTTTAATACCGGCAAATTTCGTATGGTACATAATAACACAAAGCTTGAACACATTTGCTTACTGTTGATATATAGAATTGATTCGGTACCGCTTGATCAGAAATTGTTGAATATTATTCTGTATGTGTATATATTAAATAAGACTTGTAATATAGAAATAAATACGATCAGTGTTTTCTTAATATTCCGTAGCATCACCGTCTAAGGTTTATAGGTTTTGTAGGTGTGCTAAATTCAACGAGACCCCTGGAATTTTCCGTAACCTCCATCTGAGGCTACCTGGAACTCTTGACGCCGAGGGTCAAGGGGCCGTGGAGTAAACCACGTAAAATAATCTGGCGCTCGAGCATTTGTTTCAAAAGAACTTTCCATCGAGGATGTCCAAAGTGACGCGTCAGTCGCTGAGAACCTGTGTGAGAGATGAAGGAGGACGAAGCGGCTAAGAAAGCGCGTCACAAACTAAATAATAAAATCTTATGGTTTAAGCGAATATAATTTATGTTACAATTAATATATGGTCGTTGGTGTTTTTCATGGACTGGTATTGAAAATATTTCTCCCTGATTACAGTGTAAACAATCGTTTAACATAAATAAATATCTCGGGAATAAAACTTTATAATGCAACAACTAATACTAAACTTTTGAGAGTGTGATTGGAGTAATCTACCTAGCTCCGGTTTATGGGGGATATACTCCTCGCAAAACTCCTTGAATAAAATTGTATAATCATAAGAGAAAAAAAAATTTACGAAGTATAAAACTCTCTAATTACGGTAGTATACGGCTCAAGCTTCAGTATAACACTTATATGGCAGGATGAACAGTCAGACACACAAAACAAAAAAATCAATACCAAAATATGATTTTCTCAAAAAAAAACAATAGAGAAAAAAAAAGTTGTCAGGTTCAAAAACTTACGGTTTGGAAAATCTTGGTCGAACGTCACAGAAAAAGAGATGAGCTCTGATATGCTATCTCCGCTTTCAGCGCTTAGCGGCAATCACTAAAACTCACTGTCAAAACGCGAGCTGTCGTAAGTCGACAAGCCAGAAGTACCAGACTGCACTGTCGCTGTCCGACTCTCTTTCGTCGTCCTCTTTCCCTCTATTTATTTCGAGTATTTTGGGACGAGTTAGTTATCCAAAACAGCAGATGTGTTTTTGTGCGTCATTTACTTGTCCTCGCCTCTATGTTCTTATTTTCGTAGTTGGTTAACTTTAATTAAATTTCTCTATGCTAAGTTGTATAATTTGTCTGTATTTTTATGATATTCAAAACAACGATGTTTTTTGTGTTCGACTTATATGCGTGACGACCTTGTGGTAATTTGTTGATTTTTAATAATTGATTAATTAAGTTTTACTGCCTCTGATAACGAAACTAGGTCGCTTTTCTTTTAGTCTTTTTATATTTGATTCAACTTATATTTGATTTATATATATATATATATATATATATATATATATATATAGGGTGTCCCTAAATTCCCTTGCCATATTTGTGCTTATTACACTATCATGGAGTATATGTATAGGGGGAAGTGAACATATCTCAAGATCAATTAGGGGCGATATTCAAAGCAGCCGAATCGTTGCAAATAAAAGAATTATCCGACGATAAAAAAGGTGAAACGACCCAGAGGAAGCCCATACCTGCTGCACCTTCTCCAAAGAGTTCACAACCGGCCTCTACCCTGCTCAACGTTGAGGATCTTACAGTAGAGCAAACAGCCAGGGCCTTAAGAAAGGAAAAGATTAATGTGAAAGAGTGAAAACTTAGATAATCACAATCCCTCTAGTTTTTCCAAATCTCGTAGTTTACCTGCCGAAAGCATTCCTATGTTACCTGATGCTATTACGAAAATGAACGCAGACGTGCCTGATCAAGTAGAAACAAAATCCGAGATACTCACAAGGCATAAGCTGATAGACAGTACAATAATTTCCCAAGTTTCTATTATTAAAAAAAAATATCGAAACGTGTACAGAACTGATGTCAGAGCTACAGTCTGAATATGTAGATAAAATGAATGAGGATGCTATCGAGGATTTAACGCCAGATGACGACGACTTAAGTAACGTGTGTTTAGTTTTAATTACTTCGATATATTTTTTAATAATATGGACTGTATATTATGTAAGGTAAGCAAAGCTTACTAATGAAATAAAATAACATTTAGTCAAAGAATCTTTTAATCACATGACTCGCTTGACAACTCGAGAGCAACTGCCTATGTCAGTTCTCACTCTACCCCTTGTCGTTACAGAATAGATCGCACAGCGGCGTAGCTAAATGGGTATTTAACTTAACATAAAATGATAAACATAGAAAAACTAAACATAGCGGCGGCCTTGAAACTATCCAGTTTTCAAGACATAAATATAAATAAGAAAAACTTGAACTGTTTTTTGGTTCAATGTCAAAATTAAAATAGGAGGTGAATTATTTTCCGAATCACTGATCGGAAGAACACAAATTTTAGAAATAGCACGTTTTGTGACACCATTTACGGTTTTTATAGTCACTACCCGCACAATTCCGTCATCGCCAGGATGTGTCTGCAGTACGCGACCCAGTTTCCAGTTCAAAGGAGGCACGTTGTCTTCACGCAGAATAACCATTGTACCAATATTAATGATATTTTGCTGCATAGAAGGCCATTTCTGTCGCTGTTGAAGGAAATTCAGATAATCATTGGACCATCTGGACCAGAAATGCTGTAACATCATTCTTAAGTGCTTGTAACGTGATATCTGTATTTTGTTATCATCAGGAACAAGTGGTTCTGGCAATAGTTGCATGCAAG
Source organism: Galeruca laticollis (assembly GCA_963921935.1). Taxonomy (NCBI): domain Eukaryota; kingdom Metazoa; phylum Arthropoda; class Insecta; order Coleoptera; family Chrysomelidae; genus Galeruca; species Galeruca laticollis. The sequence continues at coordinate 70,598,394 of OY998177.1, forward strand.
AACCAATTAAAAAATGGCCTGGAGTTAAAGGTTCCAAATCTTCAGAATCTTCTGTGAGGGGTAAAAGGGGACGGGAATTTAGGACGCTCTCAATTTGGGATAAAAGTGTGTAAAATTCTTCAAATGTCAGATAAGTTTCATGGATTATTCTTTTTAAATGATATTTCATAGAACGAACTGCTCGTTCCCATAAACCTCCCATATGGGGAGAATATGCAGGATTATAATGCCAAGTGATTTGGGAATCTGTTAAGTAATTTTGAACATTTTCGTGTTTGCAAAATTCAAAGTATTCTCTCAAGTCTTTCTCAGCCTTTGTAAAGTTGCTAGCATTATCAGAATAAATATGGCGACACAAACCACGACGAGATATGAATCTCTTTAACGCATTAAGAAACCCTTCTGAAGTCAAATCGCTTACTAATTCTAAATGTGTGGCTTTAGAAGAAAAACAAACAAAAACGCAAACATAAGCTTTGACATATTTTTTATTTCTTATTTTGCATTGCTTTATTAAGTAAGGTCCGGCGTAATCAATACCAACAGTATGGAATGGTCTAGACGGAGTGACTCTGGGGGCTGGCAAATCAGCCATCTTTTGAAAACTATCATGAGGTTTGACTCTAAAACATTTAACACATTTTCTAAGGACTCGTCTTATCGCTTGACGTCCAGAAAGAGGCCAAAATTCCTTTCTTAAACTAGACAATACACTTTGAGTGCCTGCATGTAACAATTTTGTATGCTCATAATTAATTATTAATTCAGTTAAAGGATTCTTTGCTGGTAATATTATTTGATGTTTCCTATTATAATCTAAATTGGCTTTATGAAGTCTACCTCCAACTCTCAGAATTTGGTTTGAGTCCAAAAACGGAGAAAAACATAAAATTTTACTTTTATTAGAAATTGGTTTAGATGATCGAAGCTTATCTATCTCAGATTTAAAACTGTTGAACTGGACTAGTTTTATTAAGACAATTTTAGCATGATCAATTTCAGTAATTGTGATCTTACCCAGTGTTCTATCTTCTACTGATTTTTTACAATTTAAAGAAAAACGGAGTAAGTATGCAACAACATGTTGTAATTTTACATAACTTGAATATTTGGTCAATATATCAAATTCACTCGATATATTATTTTCGAGATTATTTTCTAAAGTAGTACAAGATATTAAATTTTTGGTTTCAGGTAACTCATTGACGTTACTTGAAATACCTTGAGGAAGTTCCGGCCAATCGGCAGGATTTGATAGAAATGATGGTCCTTCCCACCATAATTTACAATTACCTATTTTGGGAGGTTCAACTCCCCTGGAAACAAGATCCGCAGGATTTTTGCTGGATGGTACATATCTCCATTCGCTTTGACTAGTCTCGGTCTGTATTTGAGACACTCTGTTTGATACAAATGTTTTTAATGTGCTTGGTTCTCTCTTTATCCAAGCTAAAGATAGTAGAATCACACCAGTATACAATTCTATCGAAAGACAACTTTAAAGATTCTACTACCTTTTTGCTTAACTGTACCCCCAGAAGTGCAGCCATAAGCTCAAAACGTGGTAATGTTACCGTTTTTAGAGGGGCTACTCTGGATTTTGCACATGCTAAGCGCGATAGATGCTCACCATTATCATTTTTAGATAATAAATAAACTGCAGTTCCATAAGCAGACATGGAAGCATCGCTGAAGCAATGCACTTCTATTATGGAGTATTTGGTAATTAGTAACTGCCTTGGAATTTCAAGTTTATTAATTTCGGAAATATTTTCATAAAATTTAGAAAATAAATCAACATAAGATTTGGGCAATACATCATCCCAATCGACTTTAAGGGACCATAATTTTTGTAATAGAATTTTTGAAATTATAGTGACTGGACTGATTAATCCTAATGGATCAAAAACCTGTGATATTATAGATAACACAATTCTTTTAGTTAATTTATTGAATTTAATCTTTGTTGCTGAATAACTCAAAATATCTTGATCTGCGAACCAAAAAATTCCCAAAGTTTTTGTGTTAGTTGTATCCTTCACCATAAATTGTGACGAGTTGTAATTTAGTTTCAAGCTATCAAAAATTCTAGGTTCATTTGAGGTCCATTGTCTCAGAGGAAATTGACCTGAATCAAATATTTTTATTATGTCTGAGACCAAATTTACAGCGCTATCTACATCATCAGAACCAGAAATCAAATCGTCCATGTAAAAATCAGTTTCAATGACTTCACTGGCCCGCGGAAATTTTTTTGAATTTTCTATGGACAATTGTTTTAAGCAGCGAGTTGCTAAAAATGAACTAGGACCCAAACCATAAGTAACAGTTTTAAGTTCATATTCACATAATGAATGCGAAGTATGCTCGCGCCATAAAATGTTCTGATAAATGCAATCATCGGGATGTACGTTGATTTGCCTATACATCTTTTCGATGTCGGCTGTGAAGGCAATTGTATGTTTTCGAAATCTGAGTAAAATATGGAAAATGTCTTGTTGTATAACAGGACCCACCATTAATACATCATTTAGAGATAAGCCGGTACTGGATTTACACGAGCCGTCAAATACGACTCTTAACTTAGTAGTTAATGAATTTGATTTTAATACAGCGTGGTGCGGCAAAAACCATTTATTATCACTATTAGATTCATTGTTTGAAATAGCCATATGACCTAAATTTAAATATTCTTGTATAAACTTTGAATATTCTAATTTTAAAAAATTATTTTGTTCTAATTTTTTCTCTAAGGTTTGAAATCTTTTCAAGGCTATAGTTTTGTTTTGCCCTAATGATTCACAATTTTTCTTAAAAGGTAGTCTAACACCAAATCTCCCGTTACTTTCCCTGTAAAAATGTTTTGAAAAATGATCTTCGCATTCATTTTCTTCTTTTGAAAAAGTAATATTTTTATCCGATATTTCTTCTATTTCCCAGAAAGATTCTAGTTGCTGCTGAATATCTATATTACTCAAATGACATAAGGAGGCATTTGCCTTGACATTAAAATTTCCTGAGATTATCCATCCTAAATGAGACTCTTGTAGAATAGGAAGGTTTTTTCCTAGCTTAATTTGATTACTCAATAGAAGGTCATAAAATATATTGCAACCAAGTAAAATATCAATTTTAGATGAAGTGTCAAAATTTTTATCGGCTAACATTAAATTTTCAGGGATTTTAATATTGGCGCTATCCAAATTATATTGAGGAATATTTTCTGTGATCTTATCCATAACTAAAAATGGTAATTTCACTTCGTATGATGTATGAATAGATTTTATTTGTGCATTCATGATTTTAGTTACATTTGCTGAATCTAGCCCGCTAATACCTATTATGGGAATATTAACTTTTTGAAATGGTAAATTTAATCTGTTAGCAATTTCGGTTGAACAGAAAGAACTTTGACTTCCAGAGTCCAATAGTGCTCTGCACATCACGGGTTTATTATTGGCGTCAAAGATCTTAATTATAGCTGTAGATAAAAGTACACAAGTATTTGTAATAATATTTGTTGAATTTAGGCTCATTTCTTTAATTAGTAAATTCACCTGTGATGATTCTGCAATAACTGATTCTGAATCGTTTTCTTCTCTTACTGACTCGTTTCTAAGATCTGCGTTAACTTTAGCGGACATTACTTTTTGTTGATCGTTATCTAAATGTAATAATACATTATGTTTTTTATTGCATATTTTACAAGAATAACCTCTACAAACGTTAGCCACGTGACCTTTACGAAGACAATTAACACAAGCCTTCAATTTTCTTATATTATTTAATCTCGACAAATTGTCGAGTTTTAAAAATTTTTCACAATAATAAATTAAATGATTTGTTCTATTGCAAAATAAACAATGTTGTTCTTTATTTTCTAAGGTGGGGTGGCTATGTATTTTTAATTGTTTTGAATTCGTATTATTGTTTTGGGTTTTGTATACATCTGAATGTTTTTTATCTATTGCAGATAAAATACTACAGTGATCTTTTAAAAAATCAACAAATGTATCCATTTTTGGAGATTTAATTTTATTTACCTTTGTTTCCCACTCTTTTCTAGTGAACTTATCTAATTTTTCTACTAATAAAAACAATAAAATTGTATCCCAAGTATCAACCGGTTCTTTTAACTGTTTCAACGCTCTATAATTTAATTGAAAAATGTCTAAGAAATTCCTCAACTCAGTGAAGTTTTCTTTACTTATTTTCGGTAAATCAACAATGTTCTGTAAGTGAGTTTTTATTAAAGCTTTAGTATCCTCATACCTTTCTTGAAGCATTGTCCATGCAATTGCATAGTTTGAGTCGGTGCTTTCGAAATCACTAATTAATTTTGCCGCTTCGCCTTTCAAAGCGGATTGCAAGTAAAAGAACTTTTCCGTAATAGATAAATTTTGATCATCATGTATTAAGGATTTGAATCTGTCATAAAATGATGACCAACAATTTTCATCTCCCGCAAAGGTGGGCAATGATATTTTTGGCAATCTAACGTTTTGCGATAAGACCATTCCTTGTCTAGAATTAACAGACTGATTGTTTATTGTACTGGTTACGACTGAAGCTTGACTTTCATTTATTAATATTTTTGCATTTGATAAGAGATCATAGTATTTATCTTCGAATTCCTTTCGGTCGTCATAATTTTTTGAAAGCGTTGCAGGCAAATCGTCGAGAAGTTCGTCGATTTCCGTTTGAATTTCATTAAAATCGTCGTATATTAATTTAAATTTTTCTAGTCTATCCGATATTCCACTATGCTTGGATTGATCTGGTTGGACTTCAATTAAATATGACTCGAATCTTTTTAAAGCACCTTTAATTGTGCCCCTTTTTTTATTAAGAATCTTAATTTTGTCTGACTCGGCCATGTTGAACAAAAATAAAAAAAAAACTAGTTACGCCTATGGGATTTCTATTTCTAGATTTCGGTTAAAACAATGCAACAATAAGCTACGCCCTCAAATGAAAAGATATACTAGCGCCAAATTTCGAATTCAACCAATCACGACTCGTTTATCCTATGGCGCCAGAAAATCGCGGGATAACACTTTTCACCTTACAAAGTAAGAGACAATTACTTGTTATTTATGATATTTTCAGTGCAAAGTACTGAATTAATTAGTTTTTGTTTTACTGAACACAAAGTGCTCAAAGACTTTTAAATATATATTTCTTTTATTTATCAAACCTAACCTTAAAATTTAATATAAAATGAATGAGCTTTTATCACAAAGTGAATGCTATAGGTTGTAAAAATGATTAGGAATTTGCTAATAATGATAATATGGAATGGACTCACATTTTCTTAGCTGGCACTATCTAGTTTCCATGTTCTGGAACCCATGCGGTGACTAATCTTGGACGGTTCAGCTCTGTTTTCGGCACTTTTTCTTTAAACACTTTTGTTTTATTGGGCTCGAAGGACCAGTGTTTAGTTTTAATTACTTCGATATATTTTTTAATAATATGGACTGTATATTATGTAAGGTAAGCAAAGCTTACTAATGAAATAAAATAACATTTAGTCAAAGAATCTTTTAATCAAATGACTCGCTTGACAACTCGAGAGCAACTGCCTGTGTCAGTTCTCACTCTACCCCTTGTCGTTACAGAATAGATCGCACAGCGGCGTAGCTAAATGGGTATTTAACTTAACATAAAATGATAAACATAGAAAAACTAAACAACGTGGAACAAGTTGACCATCAAATAAAACCTAATCATGGAAAGGATGAATGATCAAGTCAAGGTTTTGAAGGTTGGCATATGGGTAATCAAAGTCAGGAAAATAATGGAATCAGAAGTTTAATGAAGGGTTTGTAAGATCTTAAAATGATTATTGCTTATATGTTATGGTTAACGGTGCAATTATCGTATAATTATTATTATAAATAGATGATTTATTATTTTTGGTAATGATGGTAATGAAAAGAATAATTATAAAATATTTTATTTAGGGGATGTGTTGAAATTATTGACAGTAGAATATTTTATATATAATAATCCGAATTGCTGTATGTTAAACATTTGAAGATAGTAGTTAATAGTTACGGTTTTAGTTGTTTAGTTTTATATATGTCAGTATAAAATATATGTACGTCAATCTATAAAGTAATATAAGTTTTTTAAAATTCATCCACTTATAATTATTGAATCCAATTAGTTTTAACATATTCACACAGCTTTAAATACGATGATATCAGGTAGATACTGCGTTAACCTTTTTCTGTAATTTCTTTCCAGAATATTCCGCTTGAATACACATTCAAATACATATGGTAGTGAGCCACATCAATGGATTAACGTCCTATATCACAGATCACTTGTACAGATGTAACTCTCAAATCTTCATGGACGATCCACCTCAAAAAACGAGCAGAAACCCCATAGCAGTTGCTTGTTTTGGAGCTTAGCGCATAGGGAGTCGTAAAACAGACGTCGGGGTCCTTACACTTTATGGAAGTCCAAGTTCCTATCTTTTTCAAATGACCAGATTCTCTGAGGATGTTCATATATAAAACATTCAACACCCGACCTGAATGCACACAATAAATGCAGGTTTCACACGATTAATATTGTTATAGGTTTGTTACGTATCTTCAGTTTGACAATTTCGCGAGGGCCAGTGTATGGTGGTTACAATACCTTGAAAATTGATCCTTGCTTAATAAATGCGTCACTACAATTTGATAATTTTTTTAAAACGAAAACTGTAGACTGACAATGTCTTGATACTGGAGCAGGACGAATGCGTGATAAGAACTCACGTAAGCTCATAAGCACAATTTTGGATCGTCAAGAATTTTGTTTTTGAGTGAAGTAAAAATTTCTTGAAGCAAACCAAGAGTTCTCCATAAACCAACTTAGCTGAAGTGACCTTTGGAAGCAGAACGGATACCGTGAGAAAAACTAGAAACAAAGCATGAAACCAGTTGTTAAGGAGAGCTTCTGCACAGTGATAATAACAAGGAGTCAATGCAGAGTAAATACATATATTACTGACGAAGATATGACATTAGTATGACAACTATTAATTATCAATGACTACTACAATCACAACAGTAACTGTAACATTCTAATATAGAATGTTCATTTCTATACACTTCCCCTCGAACCGTGTTCTAAGTCGAACAAACCTATCATTTAAACACAATCTAAATACTTCGAAGTAGTATAAGGTTCTTTGTAAATATATCAGTAACCATACTCTTCGATGCCATATGTTCCAGTATCTCTAATAAAATGATATCGAATATCTATGTGCTTAGTTCTAGTACGAAATACTGGATTCTTCGCAAATTTAATAGCTGAAACATTATCATTAATTACAGTAATATCAAATAAATGTAAATTTAATTCATTCATGACAGTAGATAAATTAATACACACAGTGGCTTCAATTGAACCCATGTATTCTGCTTTAATAGAAGATAGAGCTACGGTATTTTGTTTCTTAGCATCCCAAGAAATGGGTCCTCCGTTAAAAATAAAAACATACTTACTATAAGATTGTCTACCTTCTAAGTTGTTTCCCCAATCAGAATCCACAAAACCTTTGATTGGCTCAGAGGTCGAAATATAATAATAATAATAAACATACTTAATATAAGATTGTCTATCTTCTAAGTTGCTTCCCCAATCAGAATCCACATAACCTTTGATTGGCTCAGAAGACGAAACATAAAGGATTCCAAGAACATTTGTGCCCTTTAAATAATGCAAAACACGTTTCGCAGCATATTAATGAACTTTACTGAAACAACTGGCTTAGGCACTTACTGCGAAGCTTATATCTAGTCTTGTGGTAACAACTAAGTCAATGAACCAATTAATTCTCTATGAGGTAATTTATCTTCTGCCTTATCAGATTTAATCAATTTTAAATTTACTTTGTCACTATCCTAAGTTTACCCGGCCTTGGGACTCTCCTCAGGTGGTGAATTCGGCCTTAGTTATACTATTTTTTATTACCCCAATTGAGATAAGGTGAATCAACAAACAAAATTTCGGTACAAATGGATTTATTTGACACACAAAGATAAATTTACATAAACCGTATATTCTCAATACAATACGAACAAGGATCAGTTATTACAATAAAAATGTCCAACTCAATATTTTATATCTACCAAAAATACGTTAGGGACTTATCTTGGGAAGACTTGGTATGTACAGCTCGCAGCAGTATTCACGGGTTCTTGAGCCGTCGTTGTCTGGACTCTGGAGCGATATGGTCCGGTTAGTGGATCGTTGGAGGGTCCGTCAGGTCCGTAAGGGTTCGTAAAGGTTCTTAAAGATCCGTAGAGGTCCATACAGGTAAAGGCTGCAGAGCTGTAGGGAAACAAATAAAAAAAACAGGAGAAACAGTAGAAAAGTGAAAATTTGAAAAGGAGGAATAAAATGAACAGGTGAGGAGCTTATACTCCAATACATATAAAAATTGAATTGAATTTTCAAAATAAAACCACAGGAATCTGTTCATTCTTATCCGTCCTGTTCCCAAAATAATCCGAAAAAGCAAATTTAAATCGGTGGAAAAGAACCATATATAGAATCTGTTATAAATTCGCTTAATAAAATAACTTTTGACGCCACCAGGGAACGGCGAAGAAAAACTGGAAACGCCATAACAAAAACATTGTTTTTTTTAAAAACGAAATATTTCAACTAAATAGAAAAATCGAACTAGAATGATTTGTAAGCACACAATTACAAATTGAAAAGATATAGATAACTTACCAGCAAGAAGAATTAATATCACCAAATTATTTGGAAACTGAATGCTGAAGTTGATTATCAGCGAAGAATGAACAAAAGAGAGCGAATTCGACTTGAATCGTAGTTTAAGTAGATATTTAACGATGGTAAAAACGATATTTGAAATAAAAGGATTTGGAATTAGAGGTGGGAGTAGCCGACGGATAAGTAACGCTCCAAAATAATTGATGAAAATAGGAACATGTCTCATCGACAAGTTACAACTTCCATCGGTATTTTCACTCGATTGCATTCATTAATACCATAACTCTCCAATATTTCATTAATATATGCTTTTTCAGTTAATACTACATCATCTTCAATTTTGTTAATATAAATTCCTAAACAATATTTTGGTTTTCATAAACTTTTAATTTCGAAATTTGACTCAAAGAATTTTTCCATATCTTTCCAATTTCGAGAAATTACAAGTATATCCTCTACATAAATAGTTACTAATAATAATTTATGTCCATTATTTTAATAAAATATACATTGATCGGAGTTGATAGAAACACATCCAAAACTTTTTACAACGCTGTCTAGCTTGTTATACCAACTTCTTCGAGACTGCTTAAGTCCATATAGTGACTTATTAAGTAAACAAGCCTTGTTTCCACTATTTAGCTCATTTTTTATTCTTACAACTTTATCGCATGTATCTGCGAACAATTATTTTCTATAATATTTTCTATTTCTTTCATTTAAAAAGGTGGTTTCATAAATATTTGTTCTTCAAGATCTCCATTTAGATAAGCTGTTGCAACATGAATTTTGATTCCAAAATGTACAGCTAATGAAATCATCAATATAATTGAACTAATACTTGCAACTGGTGCAAAAGTTTAATCAAAATGAAAACCTGGTTTCTGATTGAATCCCTGTGCAACTTTCCGTCAGCAACATACTTGATCCTTAATATCATTCGACTACCTTTTTCTTTTTCTTCCTCAGGTCTGTCTACAATTTTCCATGTATCATTCTTAATTATCGACTTTATTTCGTTAGACATTGCTTCTATCCATTCTTCACTTTCTGGACTAGACATTGTCTCTTTCAAGGATATTTCTGAAACAAAACAATACTTTTCCTCGACCTGATTAAGAATGTTATCAATTTGTCTAGGTCTTCCCCTTAAACCATTTCTTAATATTCTAGGCCTTTCACGTCCTCTACTTTGGTTTACCTCAATTTCATTCGATTAGATTAGAATCATGATGGCTTTGTCCATAATCTTCTTCTTATGTTTCATCTTCTAAACTGACATTTATGTCACTATTATACATAATTTGACTATTACTACTTTTATTATTTAATACATTGGGTGATCTTATTTCTAATTCTATTAATGTTGCTTTAGTTTCACCTTTTAATTCATTATCTATAACAAAATCAATAAAATTTCGAATTTGATTATCAATATTTCGTTGTTCAAGGAATTTAAAATTACGAACAATTTCAATTTTCCCTTGTGCATAACCAACAAATATTCCTTCTTTGCAACGTGTATCACACTTCCCACAGTTTGGAGATTTATTCAGACAAAATTCTTTACAATCAAAATCTCTAAAATAACGTTTGGTTGCTGCTCCAAACTTCGGATGGCGTTTTACCATTTAAAGTTGCCGTAGGGCATCTGTTTCTAATGTAATTTGCTGTGTCGACAGCTTCCGGCCAAAATGGCATTGGTAAGCCAAATTGCATCTTGCTGTATCTAACAGAGTTCGATTTCTTGTTTCGGCAATTCCGTTTTGTTCTGGACAATAAGGAACTGTTAATCATCTTATTATTCCCTTTAATCTAAGAAAATCATCAAATTCTTTATTAATATATTCCTTACCATTATCAGATTGAAAAATCTTCACTCTTATTCGTTTCTGATTCTCAACCATTGCAATAAAATATTTGTTTACTTTAAATACTTGGCTTTTAGAGTGTATAAATCTGACTATGATCATCTATACACTCAACAAAATATTTAGATTTACCGTTCGATTCTATTCTCATGGGTCCACATACGTCAGGATGAATAAGTTTTATTTCACTCTGCCGTTCGGATACTTTAGGTTACTTTGGTTAATTTCTTTATAATATTTAGAAACTATATTTTTCGCCATAGCACATGCACTAAAATATGTTTTTTCAAAAGCTCGCTACGCTAACTGTTCTGGATCTGGTAATTCCGTAATACTTTCGATTTCACCTTGAACTAGTTCAAATTCGTGGATACCTACATTTCCAACCTCCTTTCCAGCTCTGAAATTTTTTCTTCCTTCAAATCAGAGTCTAAATTACTTGCCAAACCTGTTTTGAAATTCTCTACATATTTTGCAAAATTATTTAGTTTAAAATTCAGAGAGTCTCGTTGTATAGATATAAACAACTTTCGTAATCGGTTATTGGTTAAGTGATCGTGAAACTTCAAAGTTTTAGTTGAACTTGTAACAAAAACATAAAAAATCCCTACACTTTCGAATTTGTAGATCTCAATATTCAAAAATTGCGTATCTTTTAAAGGTACCTTAAGTAAACTTTCGATTCTCGATTAACAAAATGAAATTATATTTCTATTGTGTCGAATTGTTAATTAATTTTCGATTTATCAACAACACCCTTTAAAGCAATAGATTCGAGTTTGTTTTTCTCTTTCGAATATTGAGAAATCGCTACGGTAAAAAATTCACTCTAAATCATGGAACAGATTTACGGGATAGGTAGCCACAACTTGCAATCCAATTCTTCAGCCCACCAGCTCGGTAGTTTACGTTTGTACCAATGTTTCAGGATAGGTTCGGTCAATTATTTATTAATTGCTGAGAGGTCAGCAACAAATTCTGGCTCAAAGCACCAAACGTTTAGGCTGTAATTTCCCGTCTCGGGATTAATACTTTCGAAATTGGATTTTTTTCATTTAACTTTTTGCTGACTTCTCTATTTATATTTAAAAAAAACAGAATGCGAATAAGAACACAATACAAAATATTTTAATCAAAAGACTTTGCTTCCGTGTCGATTTTGATAACAATTAGTGTTTTAAATGAAACTTACTGTTTCTAGTTAACTCCACAGTTTATTGAAAAATTCTAAAAAATTGACAATTGTTTCGATATTACTTAAATATCATCGTCAGAATGACAGAAGTTACATTTCATTTGATACCTACCTGATGCTTAATTATTTTTGGCTAGTCCAATCTTGTGATTGACTTAATATATGTTAATAGAAAAAAGAAAATATGATATTACAAATATTAAAGCTTATATATTATTAGCCCCATGGCGATATCCTGGGTATGATTTTTCCCAATTGAGATCAGTATAACTGTGCAATGACATAGAAAACCAGGAAAACTATATATGCTGATCTTTACAATTATGTGGAGAACTCCCTAGATTTATCTGTTCATTGACGACTTCATATTGTGGGTTTCTTAAGTGCCTTCTAATTTCCAATTCTTCAAGGAAATCCAGGATATCCCTATAGGGCTAATAATATCTAAGCTTTAATGTTTGTAATATCATATCTTCTTGTTTCTATTAACATATATTAAGTCAATCACAAGATAGGTCACTTCTTGGACTAGCCAAAAATAATTAAACATCAGGTAGGCATCAAATGACATGTAACCTCTGTCATTCTGACGATGATATTTAGGTAATATCGAAACAGTTGTCGTTTTCCAATAAATTGTGGAGTTAACTAGAAACAGTAAGTGAGTAAGGGTTGAGACAGTTAATTTCATTGATAACAATTGATAAATATACAGTGACATTATCAGAAAAAAATTGAACTTTATCGCATTTATTCCGCAGCAACACTTATTCGCCAAATTTTGGTCCAAATAATTTGTATAAATAGTATTTTCAAATAATTACAATAAGTAATCTTCAAAAAATCGCTATACACGTTTGTCTTTCAACTTGAATTCAATCTATAATAAATAATACTGGAGTAATATCTTAAAAAGACATTTCTATTTCACATAAGGCACGGCCATAATTCACCGAAAGCAACATACACTTGCGAATGCCAATATATCACTTAGTTATGACTTTTTGTTGTGTCGTAAATTTAAAAAAATCCTTTTGACTCGAGCGAAAGAGAGTCACCCCTTTCTCGCCGAATCAATTCCGTATCAATAAATATTGATTTACGAACTAATCGCTGTGAAAAAAGTATTTTATTTAGCTATAATGTGTGCCATAAATTAGAAGTACAATAAAAAATGAAAACTACTACCGGTATACAGCAAGTATTTAACAGTAGACGAATGGGAATATTATATTTATAACGGTATTTTATGTTACACATTTACTCCCGAAATTATTTAATTATATAACGTGCCTATACTCTGTTTCTTAATGTAAAAGAGTGATAAAATGTAGATTTGCAATGACAAGGCTCATTAAACATGTAAGTTTTAGTGTTACTTTCATGTCAACAGAATAGGATTACCCACTAAACAATAATTTCAGAAAAACAATCTCTTAACCATGCATTAATGACTGCAGGAAATTTTATAATAAAAAGTGTTATGAAAAATATTAAAGTTTTGTTTATGATTCAGATGGTCGAAGAAAAAGTATTGTGTACAACGAGCATGAAGTTACCCATTTCCCTCTCGTAGGTATATGCAATTTTGTTTCATATAGGTACCTACTTGTGCTCATTGCACAATATACTATTCAACTTTTTAGTTCGATTTGCTATTAAAGCGTGTTTTTATAGTTTTTTTAAACTATACTTTATTTTAACTTATTTCAAAGTTTCAGTTTAAAACCACCGTAAATCAATAACGTGTCGAAAGGAGAATTTCTGAACTTCCCCAATAAACTTATTCGATAACGGGCATAATCCGTTTTCAGATAACCGAAAATCAAATCAAAATCCAGCAATATAACCCGATCACCAACCGACCGGCGGCTGGCTAACCGTCTCAAAAGAGGTAAAGAGAGAGAGAGAGAACAAGGAAACGATGAAGAAGAAAAGGTCCCGATATTCGAGAGGCCTTGTGAAACCGACGATGCATATAAACGGTCCCCGCTTCTTGTGCCTCATTATCGTGTCCATAACATGCAAAGGCAGCCAGGCTGTCCAACGCACACACGATTAATAGCAATTATACCCTAAGGCGGCGTTTAAATACCCTATGACTCCCAGCCCGGCGACCCTATCGCCAAAGACATGTAAGTGACATTTATGTATAATATGTACAACTACCGCAATAGCAATGACACGTGGCTATTACGTCGCTGTTATATAAAAGTTCTTGTAGATGCAGAGATCCTGAGGATAATGGTCTCTAGGCCGAATAGTGGTTTTGATGGTTCTTGATGGGATGTGTTCTGGAGCATTATTAGTTTTGATGACGTAATTGTAAGCCGCTGTTTGATCTGTTTTATCGTAAACAACTTCCAAATTGAAATTATCATTGAAAAGTCAGAGCGCTGAAAGAGAAGGATCGTAATATATTTTATACACTGCGTGGTGCAATAAAAGAATTCTTTTTGTTAATTGGGAAAAAAACTATTACATTTGATAGCGTTTGATCTTATACACGGGATATGGGACGTAGCACCGATATTTTATTATTTTTGCTTAAATTTGGGAGAATTTCATGTAGAAAAAAGAAAATAACTTAATTGACCTCCTCAATATTTCATATTTAATATTTTTTGTACTAAATATCTATTCAATATAATTCAAATTTACATCCTAAAACTCGGCAATGCTGATACTTATTCTACCAATAATAAATAGTCTGTTAATCAATTGATAAGCGGAGGCAACAGAAATTTAAAACATTAGGTTAGTAAAAAGAAAGATAATATTTTTGTTGCTTAACATTTTATTTAATAGAAAGTAATATGAGTATATAAAGAATACAGTCGATTTGCGGTCTTACCTGAAATCGACCAGTTTGCGCTTCTACGATTTTTATAATAGAAATGTATATCATCTACCTTCTTTAAAAATTGAAAAGATGAGGATTTTTCTTGATGAAGATCCATACTGAACGATGAAAATGAAGCAATTTAATTTGTTTAAAACTTCATTTATTTGAACTAATATTCAATTTAAACTGATTGACGCGTTTCACTAACACAGTAGCTTTCTCAAAACGAATGGGAAAGCTACTGTGTTAGTGAAACGCGTCAACCAGTTTAAATTGAACATTATTTCAAATAAATGAAGTTTTAAACAAATTACCTTCTTTACCCATTTTAGCTCTCTAAAATAAATTACCAAGAGAAGAAAAATTAAATAATAAACCATGTCCCCTTTACACTTTCATCCAGACTTAGGACTGGCAAATAAATATATATTTTATTTATCTAAATAAATGAAGTTCACGACAAAATTAATCACAATAATAACAATAATGATGATACTCGTAATAATGCACAAATTATACATAGTATAATCAGAAAATCACAATAAAATATAAAGTAAAAAAATATAATAAGAAACAAATAAAAAATAAAATATAAATAATAAATAAAAGTATGAACCAATGTACTACTACAGAAAAAAAGCCTGTAGTTTGTTAACAATTTAAGTTAATAAACACCGACAATTCCAATTTTTTGCCAATGTAACGATGTGTAGATGTAGGCACTTCTTATGTTAGGATTTTTATTTCGCAGAATTCTCTTTTCTGCTCTAATATGAACGTTTTCAGTTTCTTTTCAAATAATCGAATATTTTGAATACTTTTAATATAATCTGGAATACGGTCGTAAATCTTAACGGAATAAAAAGAATTTCTGATAAATCGTCTTTATCATCCTAGGGACATCATGGAAATGTCTATTCCTAGTATTATAGTTAGGGATTGGTAAGTTATATATATATATATATATATATATATATATTATAATATATTCAATTCTCTATATGATGAATTTTAATTATTTAATTTTAATGTAAACCTTCCTGTAAAGATGAATTTCAATTCACCTCACGTTGATGTATATTGTCGCAGCGACAATTCTTGTACATACAACCTAAAACTTTATGTAAGAAATTTCTACTTTGACAGTAGTTGTCAAAAATATGCCCGGCTCTAATAAATATTAATTTAGTATTTCTAAATTAATGAATTTATATGCGTAATCGACCTATTACTCTTCTCTCAGGGTAGGATCAAACTGTTAAAAAATTAATTATTCAAAATTTGTTTAAATTTTTACGTATCTCCAAATTATCTGTTTCACTATAGGTCAGAACCTATAGTAACTGTATGTTTAATATTATAAAAGGCACTTTAAATCTCTGATCACGTTTCCAATATTTCTGTCACTGAAAATTACCAACTGTCACTGATTTGATCGACAGTTTTATTTAATGAAAAATGTTTAATTTTCTGAAATAATGTTATAAAAAGACTATAGTCAGTAGGAATGCAAAATTCTATATTATACTACTAGATTCAAATACAAATCAATAAATTAATATTCCCAAAATTATCACAACGAAACAACAGTCGTAATTTCTACGAAACTTAAAATTACTACAATCTATATGCTATAAATTAACCTACTGAAAAACGTTCAATAAAAGTTCCAATCGTCGATCTAAATGTCAAAAACAAGCTTCACTCAAATTTTTCTAGTTCAAAACTTTTCTTCTCTTATGTGAATTTTCTTATATGATTAATTAATTTTGTTTGCAATCAAAAATCTAATAGATGCATCTATGTCAAATTTAATTTAAAAATAGGCCTTATTATTTCTCGAGAAATGATTGTAAAGAAACTGGATCGGACTGACCAACTAATAACTGGACAACTCGTACAATTCTAATTGATCTTAGAATTCAGGAAACTTTCTAAATTTTATTTAGAAATCTGGAACACATTCACTACACACGATGCAATTCTTATTCGAATTATGCACGCACTGGCTTTATAATGAAATGGCTTTTGAATCTGGTTGTATAAATATACAACTTCTACTATCTACCAAAAATTGAGACAACTCTAATTACGATGTTGCCTCTTCGGGATTTCAAACACAACTAACTAAACTTTTTTCAAATAAATAAATCTCCTCTCCTTTGGTTACGAAAAATTCCTCTTTTTCTAAAAAACATACTAATGTATGTTTCCCTATAACAAAGAGAGATTTGAATTCTTTTATTATCATTGTTATTCTGATAGCAGAGACATCTGTATTTTAAAATTTCAAATATGTTCTCCAAAATGTAATATAATTTTGTCTATCATTAAATATATTCTACATAAACGTCATCCAAAAATTAAAATGTCACATTTGATTTGTATACCGAATCTTTCAAAATTATTGATTATACCTATAATACAGTGTGTATCGAAAGTATTGCATACAAATATAAATAGTTTTCCTTATTTCAATGTTTCTTTTACATTTTAAATAGAGGAACTGTATTAATATATATTGAACCACATATCTTATATATTAAAGAACCTCAGCTGTTGGAGAATATTTTGCTTAGTATTTAAAATGGATTGAAACTATGTTAATTAAAAACACATTAAAAAACTACAATCATACGTAAAAATTTATATAAAGTCATAATATATTAAATCCTTTGTTCATAATAATTAAAGAGAGTAACAATAAATATAAAGAAATTTACCTTAATAATTGTCTAAATTTTGAAAGCGCTTAACAAGTATAGAAGAGAACATTAAATCTGCCCAATATAGATGTTTGTTTGTCATGAAGGAATCAGCTGTTTATCTGAAAATAAACAAGTTTTAGTGATCTAATTTAATATAAGTATTATTTGAACAGTAATAAAAGTAATATTCATATTTTGTATAAAGATTTAGACAAGTTTAGAAAATATAAATATAAATGACATAAATGTAATTATATGTCAAAATTAGATATCAATTTTATGGAGGAAATGAATCATAAAATGGTGATAGATATAAGTAAATATTTGCAACTATAGAATTTGGATAGTTCAAATAATGAAATCAAGATATATATATATATATATATATATATATATTAACATAGAGTAAAACAACACCCTGTATACCGAACATAAAATAAAAAAACTACTTATTTCAAGAAATAAAAATTTTTGAAATTTCATTTTTTTTAAAAAGATTATCTAAAAAAGGAGACAATCTGTACCATGTACTATTCAATAGAGAAAGCATCTAACTGTATAATTTAAAATAAGATTTGAAAAAACATTTGTGAAATGAATTAACAAAATCTCTATAAACCTACAAGACGGAATATTAGAACGTTGTTACATATACAAATGGAAATGATAATCCTTTATTTTTATTGTCAAGGTAAATAAATAGTGAGATTCTTTTTAAAATGAATATTAGGGTTTGAAGGACATGTAAATAAGATTTTATAAATATTTAAAAACATAACGATATAAGAAGTAAACTGAAAAACATTAATTCTATGGAATGTGACATTTATTGAACGGTTTGACGTTATGAACACATATTTTGTAAATTTGAAAATGTCATTTTGTAAACTAAATGAAATATAATTTAAGAGACACAATATGAGTTAAAATCATTAAAGAACCTTAAAACAAAGCGTTTTCAATTGATAGATGGACAATTCACTATTTGAAATGAAATCTATAAAGAAAAGTTTTGATAACCAAATCTGATTGGTGGAATGTATTCAACAAACTTTTAATCTGCGACAAGTAGTTGTTAATAATAAAAAAATTGAAGGAGAAAAGTTTGTTGATTATAGAGACGATTGACTAGGTAAAATTCTTTTTGGGTGGTAGAAAATTTGAGAAGCAGCAAAATTTTGGGAATTAAGAAAACTTTTCGAAAAATAAGATATTTGGCATCAAAATTCAGAAAAGAGAGATACATTGTACTTATGATATGGTAGATTATATATTTAAACAAGCAGATGTAAAAACTAAGAAACAATTTGGTAATTATGTTTGAATACTAACCGTATAATTGATATATAATACTTGATTAATATTTGTATGGTGGAATGGATATATCCACCATACCTTTTAGAAAGCTTTTGATTATGTAATTGGACTGAAATGTATTGATGTGGACGGGACATAGCCTTGATTCCTGATTTTGTGTAAGCTGGACCAGTGATGTGACAATTTCCAGAAGGTAACCTAAAACAAAGTAAAGGATAATTGAAGTGAATTACTATACAGGAATAAGGTATTTAGACTATTTTCATTATACATAAAAAAGTTTGAATAAAACTTACCAATTTAGTGAAAAAAATTGAACTTTGGTATTAAACAAACATTTACAACCATTGTGTTTCGCCATTTTGATATAACAATCGTTTATATAGAAGTTTCAGTATTATAAGATTTGTATTAAATGTTGCCTATTTTAGATTTGTATATAGAGATAATTTTTTCATGTGAGAACGTGATTTTGTTTGAATGAGTGGTCATAAATAGATAGTAGGTTTTTTTTTATTAATTTGTGTCTTGTAAAAGAACAATGTATTTGTCTATTCAAACATTAAATAACGTTCTTTCTAGTTTGAAGAACATTGTAAAATTGTTTTTGATACATTTTATTTCTTTGTGGTGATGGCTCCATCTAGTTTGAACCGTTGGTAGTTTAAACTGACATCTGTGAATAGTAAAAAGGTTCAACTTGAAACACAGGACCGTCTTAAGAATTTATTACGTATTATTAAACAAGCAAGTACATTTTTATTAACAAAAATTTTAAGAAGACAGAGATATTTAATCAAATCTAGGCGCTCATATTATAAATTGAATTTTTGTTTCTCTATACCTGAACCCTACTCTGAGGTTAAAGAGTTTCTCATGTTTTAAAATATAACCATTTTAGTAATAAAATTTTAAATTTTTACAATATACCGGGCAAATCAAAACTAAATATAAACTAAACTAATAATAACTATAAATCATTATTTCTCTCCCCGTTCTATCCAGTTTAACATGTCACCGCAACGTGGGGCTATTATAGAAATTTTGTAAGTAGTAATAAAAAGCATTAAAATAATTTTTTTTGACTTTATTAAAAGAATTTAAATACATAAAATGGAACGGAAAATGACATTAAGAGACGGAAAGCAGGTAGGAGTTGAAAGTAGGTCTGATGAAGAAAGAGAAGAAAGGAGCAATGGTAGAGGAGATTTTCAGGTACAATACTTAGAACAAGGGAGAGAACATTCACAGGAAGATAATGCAGAACAAGAACAGGAGGAAGATTTACCATTGTCAGAAGAAACAGGACAAGAGGATAGACAAGAGTCTAAAAAACAAACAGATGAAAAGAAAGAGGAAACGGACATGATGAGTATGTTTAAAATGATGATGGGAGAAATGAAAGTAATGAATGAAGATATGAGGAGAGATATAAGAAAAGATTTGAATACAAAATTGGATCAAAATAAAGAAGATATTAGGGGAGATATGAATGATATTAGGGAAGATATGAATAAAAATAAGGAAGAATTAAAACAAGAAATGAATATTAAGATGGACCAGAACAAAGAAGAAATTAAACAAACTAAGGAACTGATAATAAAATTGATGGAAGAAAAATTGGGACATTTTGAGAAGATATTGGAAAAATCAAACACATACATAGAAAATAAAACAGAATCCACTAAACAAGAAATAAGAGGAGAGGGGATTGAAAAAACCACAGAAATAGACAATTCACAGATCAACAGAATCAAGGAAATAGAAGAGAAGGAAAAGGATTTCAAAGGAGAGATTCAAATGGATGTAAAGTTACAAAATGAAAATATAAATGATGATACTATAGAACCAAAATTAAGTAATAAAATGGAAATTGATGAAATAAAAATACAAAGACAACTAAATGAGGAGATGATAGATAGCAATTTACAGAATCTAGGAAGTGAGGAAGCTATGAAAATTTATGAAAAAGAGATTTATTGGGAAATAACAGACCCAGATGTTAATATATTGAAACGAATAGTGACATATGGTAAGACAAATAATGATAATAATAGGGGGATACAACTTAATTGGAAATTAGAGGAAATGAATAAGATATTACAAGAGACCAAGGAAGAAATAGAAGAAACCATAAGACAGAATAAAGAAACAATAATTTATGCAGAAAATTTCGAGATGAGGGTAAAACTTGGCAGAAATATAAAGATAATTGATCCAAGAAATTTTAATAGGATAGTTAAAAATGAAATGATAGGAAGTAAGAGTATTATGGGAAATGAAATAATAAAAAGAAGAAACAATAATATGAAGAAATTGGAAACACAAATTTTCATGAATCCATTGGGAGAAATTGATGAGATAGGGGACAACAAAATTGAAAAAGGCAACAGTAGAATTCATAGATGGGGTTTAATATTACAGGAATATGACTTTGAAATTAAATTTATTCCAGGAAAGACAAATGTAGTGGCAGATGCATTAAGCAGAGAAAGTAAGGGGGATAATAATAAGGATAAAAGAATTGTAAAAATTGGGGTAAGTATCATGAAAGATTTAGATGGGATATTTTCTTTAAATAGCATCATAGAAGACCAAATGGAATTAACTGAAAAACAGAAAAGGAGAGGACAGTTAAAAGAAGATATATGGATAAAGAAAAATGGGGAAACAGATTTATTTATAATAACAGAGAATTTAGCTAAGAAAATTTTGGAAAATTTACACAGAAGAAATGGACATATAGGAGCTAGGAAATTATGGCTACTATTCAGAGAAAATTATATTAGTAAAGGGGACCAAAGTATAGCAAAATTGATCACCAGTACATGCCATATTTGTCAATTAGGGAAAAGCAAACATAGAAGAAACGAGAACATAGCAAAATCTATATTAACAACAAGATGTGGGGAAATAATTGCAATAGATTTCCTAAGTAATTTGATACCCAGTCAACAAGGAAATTGCCATATTTTGATAGTGGTTGATTTATTTTCAAAATTTATAAAATTATACCCTACAAAAACAACAAAAAGCAAAGTCATAATGGAGAAACTGTCAGAATACATAAAAGAAGTTATAAAACCTGAAAATTGTATCATAGATAATGCTACTTACTTTACAAATGAAAGGTTTAAAAAATTTTGTAGTAAAAATCAAATAAATTTAAGAACGATTAGTATTCGACATCCATCTTCAAATCCATCTGAAAGATACATAAGAGAAGTGATAAAGTTTTTGAGAATAACTTTGTGGAATCAAAACCATAATAATTGGGAAAATCACATAGAGGAAATTCAAAATTATTTAAACAATTTACCGAACACAGTAACAATGGAAAGTCCAATTTATTTAATGAAACAATTGAGACCTCAAAGGAAATGGGAAATAAATTCTACAGAAGAATTTGAAAAGGTATTGGAAAGAGTAAATAAAAATCTGCAAAACAATGCAAACAAATATCTAAGAAGAATGGAAAAGAAGGGAAAAGCTAAAACTACATTTAATAAAGGAGACTTAGTAATCGTCCGTGCTTTAAGGGTATCAGATAGAAGTAAGAATGTATGTGCAAAATTGAAACCACCTTTCGAGGGACCATATGTTGTAGAGAATGAGAATGGAATAAATAGTTACGTTTTAAGATATATAGAAAGTGATGAAATAAGAGGTATTTTCAATATAAAAGATTTATACAAATATAACAAATAATGGAGAAGTTTAAAAAGAAAAGAATTTTATAAATATTTGAAGTAAAATTTGCATTCATAAAATTTTTACTTACATAAAAATTTGATAAACGCAAAATTTAGGGGATGTTAACATAGAGTAAAACAACACCCTGTATACCGAACATAAAATAAAAAAACTACTTATTTCAAGAAATAAAAATTTTTGAAATTTCATTTTTTTTAAAAAGATTATCTAAAAAAGGAGACAATCTGTACCATGTACTATTCAATAGAGAAAGCATCTAACTGTATAATTTAAAATAAGATTTGAAAAAACATTTGTGAAATGAATTAACAAAATCTCTATAAACCTACAAGACGGAATATTAGAACGTTGTTACATATACAAATGGAAATGATAATCCTTTATTTTTATTGTCAAGGTAAATAAATAGTGAGATTCTTTTTAAAATGAATATTAGGGTTTGAAGGACATGTAAATAAGATTTTATAAATATTTAAAAACATAACGATATAAGAAGTAAACTGAAAAACATTAATTCTATGGAATGTGACATTTATTGAACGGTTTGACGTTATGAACACATATTTTGTAAATTTGAAAATGTCATTTTGTAAACTAAATGAAATATAATTTAAGAGACACAATATGAGTTAAAATCATTAAAGAACCTTAAAACAAAGCGTTTTCAATTGATAGATGGACAATTCACTATTTGAAATGAAATCTATAAAGAAAAGTTTTGATAACCAAATCTGATTGGTGGAATGTATTCAACAAACTTTTAATCTGCGACAAGTAGTTGTTAATAATAAAAAAATTGAAGGAGAAAAGTTTGTTGATTATAGAGACGATTGACTAGGTAAAATTCTTTTTGGGTGGTAGAAAATTTGAGAAGCAGCAAAATTTTGGGAATTAAGAAAACTTTTCGAAAAATAAGATATTTGGCATCAAAATTCAGAAAAGAGAGATACATTGTACTTATGATATGGTAGATTATATATTTAAACAAGCAGATGTAGAAACTAAGAAACAATTTGGTAATTATGTTTGAATACTAACCGTATAATTGATATATAATACTTGATTAATATTTGTATGGTGGAATGGATATATCCACCATACCTTTTAGAAAGCTTTTGATTATGTAATTGGACTGAAATGTATTGATGTGGACGGGACATAGCCTTGATTCCTGATTTTGTGTAAGCTGGACCAGTGATGTGACAATTTCCAGAAGGTAACCTAAAACAAAGTAAAGGATAATTGAAGTGAATTACTATACAGGAATAAGGTATTTAGACTATTTTCATTATACATAAAAAAGTTTGAATAAAACTTACCAATTTAGTGAAAAAAATTGAACTTTGGTATTAAACAAACATTTACAACCATTGTGTTTCGCCATTTTGATATAACAATCGTTTATATAGAAGTTTCAGTATTATAAGATTTGTATTAAATGTTGCCTATTTTAGATTTGTATATAGAGATAATTTTTTCATGTGAGAACGTGATTTTGTTTGAATGAGTGGTCATAAATAGATAGTAGGTTTTTTTTTTATTAATTTGTGTCTTGTAAAAGAACAATGTATTTGTCTATTCAAACATTAAATAACGTTCTTTCTAGTTTGAAGAACATTGTAAAATTGTTTTTGATACATTTTATTTCTTTGTGGTGATGGCTCCATCTAGTTTGAACCGTTGGTAGTTTAAACTGACATCTGTGAATAGTAAAAAGGTTCAACTTGAAACACAGGACCGTCTTAAGAATTTATTACGTATTATTAAACAAGCAAGTACATTTTTATTAACAAAAATTTTAAGAAGACAGAGATATTTAATCAAATCTAGGCGCTCATATTATAAATTGAATTTTTGTTTCTCTATACCTGAACCCTACTCTGAGGTTAAAGAGTTTCTCATGTTTTAAAATATAACCATTTTAGTAATAAAATTTTAAATTTTTACAATATACCGGGCAAATCAAAACTAAATATAAACATAAACTAATAATAACTATAAATCATTATTTCTCTCCCCGTTCTATCCAGTTTAATATATATATATATATATATATATATATATATATATATATATATATATATATTATTGTGAAAAAATAATGCTACACCCTGTATATCAAATAATGAAGAATTAAGATTATGTATAGTAATCTAAAAGAATTTTTTTTAAGTCAAAAATTTTTTTTTAAACATTTGAATGGAGACAATCTGTACGATCCACTATTCGATAGAGATGACATACAGAAAGGACAGACTGTATAATGTAGGGATAATTGCGAATAGGTGTGATAAACAATTTATATGAAATAAATTACCTAACGAAACTTTTATCAAAGAGATCAAGTATCAAAATTTGTTCATAATAAGAAACTAATAATGCTTTATTCTGTAAAGTCAAGCTAATCTCGTAATATTTGTTGATTAAGACATTAAAATGAGATAGTGTAGATGTTTATACATAACAGAGCAGGAAAATATAAAATAATGTGAATTTCAGAGAACATGACTTATAAAGAAAACGAATTTTCATTTTGCATACATATTTAAAGGTAACAGCTGTCATCTATTAAAACATTATGAATATTCATTTGACATACATACTTAGAGGTTAGGAAATGTCATTTTAACAATACTAAGAAATATTATTGAATGAAAATAATATAGGAAGTCTAAGTAATTAAAAACCTTAGAATATAATATCATGATATAATGGATGAACATTTCACTGGTTGAAATGAAGAATTTGAGTTATAAAATAAATAGTCAAATTTGATTGGTTAATAAACATTTAAAAAAGATCACATCGGCGACAACTGTGTTGCTAACGAAAAAAAAATCAGAATGTGAGAAAGTTGTTGATTATGGGGGCTATTGACTAGTAGGTTTTCTTTTTGGGAAGAGATTTTTGGAGCAGCAAAATTTTTTGGGTAAAGTAAATTGAAATCATTTGGAAGACAAAATTTGAATATAGAATTTAAAACAAATACATTATACTTACAAGAGATATATCAGTGTAAGTAGTTTAGTTTATATAAATAATAAAAAAAGGAATTGTTGAATGTTGTAAAACACTAATCATGAATTTTATTTTATAAAATGGTGTCTTGTGTCTGGTGGAAGTAAAATAGCCAAAATAGTTTTCGAAGAACATTGAATAGTGGAATTTGTGTGAGCTGTTTGGACTTTGAAAGAAATACAGCATCGATTCCTGTTTTGGTAGAAGCAGAATGCCAACAGGGAGGTTTTCCAGGAGGAGAATCTGGAACAAACAGAAATCGTGAAGTAAATAAGGTAGTACAAGTTAGTTTATTAATGTATTAAGAGGTCAAGCGTACCTACTAATTTGTAAAAAAAAAACTAAAATTTTGTGATGCATAGACGCTGTTAAGAGTGTATTTCGCCGTTTTCTGAAAGTCAAATGTTTATGAAATTATATAACTGTATTTTAATATTATAATAATATCTCACCAGAGTGCGTGTGATTTGTATGAAAGAGTCATCCTTTTAGATAGTTGATTTTCTTAAAAAAAAACACTTGTAAAAGTGTAGTGTATTTATTTTCATTAAATTAAATATTGTTTTTCCTTTTGAAGAACGTTTTTTTAAATTACTTGAGTTAATCATTTCATCTGGTGACTTGTGCACCATCCACTTACCACAAGAAGAAGCTCTGAATGAAATCGATTGAACTATGCAGATATTTTTTAAGTAGGACAGGACCGTATTTAATTTGAAATCATTAAAAAAAGTAACATATTCTGATTAACAAATTTATTTTTAAAAATATAAAGCATTCATTAACTTTGGCGCTAACATATATAAAATTATAAAATCATTTTATTTAAAATACTTGAACTCTACCCTGAGATGAGAAGTTTTCATGTTGGTTAAATAAACTGTTTATCATACATATTAAATCCTCAACATACCGGGCAAATTAAACTATTTTCTCACCCAATTCTATTCATAATAATATGTCGGCCCAACGTAGGGCAAATTAAATTCCCATATAAAATAAACTATAATAAAATGTCACCGCAACGTGGGGCTAATATAGAAATTTAGTAAATAATAATAAAAAGCATTGAAATAAGTTTTTTTTTACTGTATTAAAAGATTTTAAATAAATAAAATGGAAAGGAAAATGACATTAAGGGACGGAAAGCAGGTAGGAGTTGAAAGTAGGTCTGATGAAGAAAGAGAAGAAAGGAGCAATGGCAGAGGAGATTTTCAGGTACAATATTTGGAACAGGGGAGAGAACATTTGGAAGAAGATATTGCAGAACAAGGACAGGAAGAAGAAGATGCACCATTACCAGAAGGAGTTTTGATGGGAGATGCAACAGAAGAACAGGAAGATAGAAGACAGGAAGAGCGGGGAAGGACAAGTAGAAATGATCCATTAATGGAAATTATGCAACAATTAGTTGCAAATATGAATAGTATGAAGGATGATATTAAGGAAGATATGAAAAGAATGGATAAAAATATGAATAATATTAGGGGAGATATGAGTTATTTGAATGGAAAAATGGATCAAAATAAGGAAGAAATGAATATTAAAATGGACCAAAATAAGGAAGAAATGAATATTAAAATGGACCAAAATAAGGAAGAATTAAAACAAGAAATGAATATTAAGATGGACCAGAACAAAGAAGAAATAAAACAAACTAAGGAATTGATAATAAAATTGATGGATGAAAAATTGGGACAGGTTGAGAAGAAATTGGAGGAATCAAATACATACATGGAAAACAAAATAGAATCCACTAAACAAGAAATAAGAGGAGAAGTGATTGGACGTATAATGGAAATAGAAAATTTACAAATCAACAGAATTAAGGAAATAGAGGAGAAAGAAAAGGATTTCAAAGAAGAGATTCAAATGGATGTAAAGATACAAAATGAAAATATAAATGATGATACTATAGAACAAAAATTAAGTAATAAAATGGAAATTGACGAAACGAAAATACAAAGTGTGATGGAGTTTAAAAAAGTTGAGAAGGAAACAGAAGAAATACAATTTATTAAAATACAAAGACAAATAAATGAGGAGATGATAAATATCAATTTACAGAATCTAGGAAGTGAGGAAGTCATGAAAATTTATGAAAAAGAGATTTATTGGAAAATAACAGACCCAGATGTTAATATATTAAAACGAATAGTGACATATGGTAAAGAAAATAATAATAATAGGGGGATACATTTTAATTGGCAGTTAGAGAAAATAAATAAGATACTACAAGAGACTAAGGAAGAAATAGAAGAAACCATAAGACAGAATATAGAAACAATAATTTATGCAGAAAATTTCGAAATGAGATTAAAACTTGGCAGAAATATAAAGATAATTTATCCAAGAAATTTTAATAGGATAATTAAAAATGAAATGATAGGAAGTGAGAGTATTATGGGAAATGAAATAATAAAAAGAAGAAACAATAATATGAAGAAATTGGAAACACAAATTTTCATGAATCCATTGGGAGAAATTGATGAGATAGGGGACAACAAAATTGAAAAAGACACAGTGGAAAATTTTAAGAAACTTAGGAAGCAGATAGAAGAGAATCAAACAATAAGAGAAGAGGATAAAACGAAATTTAGGAAAAGAAAATTAAATTGAATAATAAGGCTGTATTATAGGACCGGAATCTAGAAGACGAATAAGGAATTGTAAAAGGTCGATAAGGAATATAAAAAACAACATGTAAATAAGAAGTTTATAATTAACAAATAATGTTAAAAAAAAAACATATGTAAATATAATGTTGTACATATATAGAAATTAGGATATATAAAGATAATGATGAAAAACAGAAATAATTACTTTAACAGAAATAATAATAATGGATATTATAATAGAAACAATAATTATAACAGGAACAATAACGCTCAAAACAACTATAACAAAAATGATCAATATCATAACAATAATTATAGAAATAGAACATTTGAAGGAAACAATAGGAATGGATCTTATGAAAACAGACAAAGAGATGAAAAACAAGAGCAAAGAAGAGACTATAATACAGAAAGGACAAATGGAAATTTTGAAGGAAGAGGCAATAGAAATGAAGAACAAAGGAGAGTGAACAATATACAAAGACAGAAAGAAAGAGTGATATCCATAGAACCAGAAATAGTCACTGAAACAGAGCCCGATCAAAATTTTGGATCGAGCACATACCAAATGTAAAGAAAAATATTATCTGTACATACGAACATCCAAGGGAATATATAAAATTTGGGGAAGAATTAGAATTAAAAGAAATGATGGGATTGATAAATATTAAAGGAAAATTAAATGGAAAAGAAATAAAATTATTAATAGATACAGGTTCGGAAGCGTCCATAATTAAAACAAAACTAATAGAAGAAAACATTGAAAATTATGAAAACAAATTAATTAAAATACCAAAAACTACATTGATAGGAGCAAATGGAAAGAAGCTATGTGAAGTAAATAAGTCTATAATACAAAAGATTGAATTGAAGGATGGGAAAGAAGTTGAAATGCAATTACTGTTAGTGAATAATTTGGAAACAGACATAGTAATAGGAATTGATGAATTAACAAAGTTTAAAGTAATACTTGATTTTGAAAAGATGGAGATAGAAATTGATGGAAATAGAATTGAATTTGGAAACGAAAATTTGGAAGAATTGGCAATTGAAGAGGATAATAAGAAGTTGTGGAATATAGAAAGGTGTGGAAATATGGAAGAATTGGAATTAGTGTGTGGAAATAAAGAATATGAAGAGAAAGTGAAGAATTTAATAGAGAAATATAAAGGATTGATTGGAAAAGAAATGAGAATGGCAAAGAACTATGTGCATAAAATGGAAGTTAGAGGAATAGAGAATTTCAGAGTAAGAACATATCCCATACCTTACAAGTATAGAAAAGAGGTTGAATTAGAAATACAAAATATGCTAAAGGATGGTATTATAGAGAGATGTAACACAAGAAATATAAATTAATAAATTGTACCGATATAAGAGACTCTGAGAAATGTAGAAGTAATAAGTCGCATAACGAACATTAAAGAATTTTCAAAAATGGATTTATAACATGATTTTTTAAACTAATTCCTTTGGATGAAACTTGTAAATGAAATATGTACCTAAAAATAAAATAAGAATTTGTATACATATTTAATTATGGTATTGTAAATAGAATTAAAACTAACTGAAGAGGATACTGCAACACAGGATTCCAAAATCATCTTTGTAACAGCAACCTGAAATAAAAATAAATGTATTATTAGTAAAATTGAAAGACAATCCTAGAATATAGTAC
The DNA here is from genome assembly GCA_963921935.1 of Galeruca laticollis. Lineage (NCBI taxonomy): Eukaryota > Metazoa > Arthropoda > Insecta > Coleoptera > Chrysomelidae > Galeruca > Galeruca laticollis. Next base: position 70,628,109 of record OY998177.1, read on the forward strand.
TTGAAGTAAAATTTGCGTTCATAAAATTTTTCTTAGAATAAAAAATTTGATAAACGCAAAATTTAGGGGATGTTATTGTGAAAAAATAATGCTACACCCTGTATATCAAATAATGAAGAATTAAGATTATGTATAGTAATCTAAAAGAATTTTTTTTAAGTCAAAAATTTTTTTTTAAACATTTGAATGGAGACAATCTGTACGATCCACTATTCGATAGAGATGACATACAGAAAGGACAGACTGTATAATGTAGGGATAATTGCGAATAGGTGTGATAAACAATTTATATGAAATAAATTACCTAACGAAACTTTTATCAAAGAGATCAAGTATCAAAATTTGTTCATAATAAGAAACTAATAATGCTTTATTCTGTAAAGTCAAGCTAATCTCGTAATATTTGTTGATTAAGACATTAAAATGAGATAGTGTAGATGTTTATACATAACAGAGCAGGAAAATATAAAATAATGTGAATTTCAGAGAACATGACTTATAAAGAAAACGAATTTTCATTTTGCATACATATTTAAAGGTAACAGCTGTCATCTATTAAAACATTATGAATATTCATTTGACATACATACTTAGAGGTTAGGAAATGTCATTTTAACAATACTAAGAAATATTATTGAATGAAAATAATATAGGAAGTCTAAGTAATTAAAAACCTTAGAATATAATATCATGATATAATGGATGAACATTTCACTGGTTGAAATGAAGAATTTGAGTTATAAAATAAATAGTCAAATTTGATTGGTTAATAAACATTTAAAAAAGATCACATCGGCGACAACTGTGTTGCTAACGAAAAAAAAATCAGAATGTGAGAAAGTTGTTGATTATGGGGGCTATTGACTAGTAGGTTTTCTTTTTGGGAAGAGATTTTTGGAGCAGCAAAATTTTTTGGGTAAAGTAAATTGAAATCATTTGGAAGACAAAATTTGAATATAGAATTTAAAACAAATACATTATACTTACAAGAGATATATCAGTGTAAGTAGTTTAGTTTATATAAATAATAAAAAAAGGAATTGTTGAATGTTGTAAAACACTAATCATGAATTTTATTTTATAAAATGGTGTCTTGTGTCTGGTGGAAGTAAAATAGCCAAAATAGTTTTCGAAGAACATTGAATAGTGGAATTTGTGTGAGCTGTTTGGACTTTGAAAGAAATACAGCATCGATTCCTGTTTTGGTAGAAGCAGAATGCCAACAGGGAGGTTTTCCAGGAGGAGAATCTGGAACAAACAGAAATCGTGAAGTAAATAAGGTAGTACAAGTTAGTTTATTAATGTATTAAGAGGTCAAGCGTACCTACTAATTTGTAAAAAAAAAACTAAAATTTTGTGATGCATAGACGCTGTTAAGAGTGTATTTCGCCGTTTTCTGAAAGTCAAATGTTTATGAAATTATATAACTGTATTTTAATATTATAATAATATCTCACCAGAGTGCGTGTGATTTGTATGAAAGAGTCATCCTTTTAGATAGTTGATTTTCTTAAAAAAAAACACTTGTAAAAGTGTAGTGTATTTATTTTCATTAAATTAAATATTGTTTTTCCTTTTGAAGAACGTTTTTTTAAATTACTTGAGTTAATCATTTCATCTGGTGACTTGTGCACCATCCACTTACCACAAGAAGAAGCTCTGAATGAAATCGATTGAACTATGCAGATATTTTTTAAGTAGGACAGGACCGTATTTAATTTGAAATCATTAAAAAAAGTAACATATTCTGATTAACAAATTTATTTTTAAAAATATAAAGCATTCATTAACTTTGGCGCTAACATATATAAAATTATAAAATCATTTTATTTAAAATACTTGAACTCTACCCTGAGATGAGAAGTTTTCATGTTGGTTAAATAAACTGTTTATCATACATATTAAATCCTCAACATACCGGGCAAATTAAACTATTTTCTCACCCAATTCTATTCATAATAATATGTCGGCCCAACGTAGGGCAAATTAAATTCCCATATAAAATAAACTATAATAATATATATATATATATATATATATGTATATGACAAATAAAAGAATTTATGTTTATAAATGTTAATATTATTTCCAAGTTGTCACAAGTCTCAAAACAAGACTTGACATTTTAATAGCGAAATATAACCATGAATTTCACTATTTGTAAAAGACTTGTTGTATTGAAATTCTTTGAGACGCTCTGAATAATATCCAATCATAAAATTGGTCACTTGTATATACTCCGGAGGCTGTATCGTGTTAACAAACTGAAACTTCTCCAAAAATGATAAAAATATCGTACTTAAAGTACTGTAGCACTTGTTGTATTGGCTCCGGTGAGCTGAAAATCAATAGGGTTCATCAGTGAGATGCCCTGAATAATATTCAATCATAAAATTGGTGACTTGTTGAACTCCGGACGCTGTATCGTGTTAACAAACTGCAATTTCTCAAAAAAATACAAAATGTCGTACTTCAAGTACCATAGCACCCGTGGTACTGGCTCTGGTGAATTGAAAATCAATAGGGATCATCTGTGACATGTCCTTAACAATATTCAATCATAAAATTGCTGACTTATTGCACTCCGGAAGCTGTATCGTGCTAACAAGACATATAAGGAAAAGTGGCCGACGACAACGACGACGATATACACACAGGATTTTTTTTCTAAAAACCGTTTTTTCGGGTTGTTATTGATGGAAAACGTAAAAATAACTCAAAAAAAATTTTCAAAATTCCAACTTTTTTTGGGGTAAACCAATACTTTTCTCGCATTTAGAAAGGTTGGGCGGAAAAGTAATATATGTACACAACTAACTTATAAATAAATAAATAGTGCAACTAGCACAGGTCAATCGTTTATTGCTAATAAGGAAATCGGCAATACGAAGCTCCTGTTACAAGTAAACATAAAAGAAAATAAGTCGAATATCAATTACCAATACAAAAATATCGTAGGTATAAAACAAAATAGTAATCGATTTAGTAGGAGTTATAGCGTGGTATAATTATACGAGCTTTAGATGTATGTATCCTGTATCTATAAGTATCACAAGTCGAATAATAATCTAAAATATCATAAAAACTACACTTATCAATGCTTTGACATGGGATTCCAGCCCAAATCAAGCCGCAAATGTTCAATTGTACTAACATACAAATTAATATTAGTAGATATAACTAATAGAAAATCACTTAATAATCACGAGTGATAATGAGAATCATAAAACGATAATATTAGTCTTTATTGAGAGGTAATTCAGCAAAACAGAATTCTCTGTTATACTTAGCTGGATGGCACGTTTTGGGTTTCAACCAAATGTCCACAAGATCACAATCGGGAGTAGAAATCTGGTAAATCTCCAGGGATCGTCTCGGCCGGGAATAATTTCTGCTAGTATATAGCAGGTCGCACCAGGTGTGAAATCGAGTACAAAATCCAATCTTGATAATCAAGAAGGCTTCAAAATAAATCCCAAAATAGACGGGAATATAAAACGTAAAAATAGAAAACAAAAATAAAACCCTACAAGAAGGAGAGAAAATAATCAATCTCACCATCTACAAAGTTGTAATTTGTGAAAACTAAAAATAACTCACCTCAATTTATCTATGAAGATTCTCAAAGATCCAATGTCCAGCCACGTGGAATTAATCAATCAAAAGCCTCCACCAATAGGCTTACAAAATGGTGAATTCTTGCAGGTGTTGAAACAAAGTTGATTCGATCTTAGTGAATCGTGGTTCTAGTGCACAATTATATCCCTTAACGGCGGAAAATACTTCCAAACTAACTGCTTCCTCAAAATAGTCGGATTTCCAAACAATTTGTGCAAAATAACTCGCACAAAGCAGTTTTAGTTTTTTTCCATTTGTTTCAACCGAATTTTTTTATTCTAACAATACTAACTTTTTATTCCTATATAATTACAAATGTTTTATTTTGTCACAACTGTCCACATTTATTGAATCGTACCACCGATTTTTCACTCGACTTCTTTTTACACTTATATTCAACAACATAAAGAAAACGATTTATCATTTTTTACAAGGAAGATCATTTTCAACGCTCCAATTTTTTACAGCGAACTATTAAATGTTACCGTCAGGGTGGTCTCTAATCAAACCCTAGAGGGTTAAAAATTCTCAAAAGCTTTTATGGGGGCTTGTTAAGAGCGATTAAGGTTTTTTATATTTGTTTGATAAATAGTTTGTTTTGTATTTTCTATTATAAAAGTACAATGGTATACGAAAACTACATTAACCTTGGGAATAATGTCGCGAAATCTTGTGTGAAACGAGTCACTTAGTAACCAGAAAAAACATCAGTTTGAAAAAATTCTAAATTTTGTAAAGATAAAAATAATTTTATTTTGTTTTCGGGCGAACTCATTCAATACGAATTGAGTCTTACAGTTTTAACCCAGATATGCCCAATGACCTATATGTAGTACGCTTCAAACTCGTCAAAGCTCGGCCATGATCGACGCAAAATATCGAAGTTTGCAAGTATTTTTAGGTAGTATAACTTCAACTGTCGTTGATGATAGTACGTGGTTATATTTCCAGTGAAAAATCTTGATTTTTACCAATCGGCAGTTTGTGATTTTTTGAAGATGGCTGAATTTGGTATCAAGTTTGTAAGGTATGTCATATTTTGAGTATTTATGAACAAATGATGATATTCTGTGGATAGTTTTAGTAAGTTAACAATATAAGCTAATGATTTTTGTATGATAAGTGGGTTGAGTTGACATAGTTTTTTGTTTTTTAGTAAATGAAAATTATGAATATTACAATTTGTTACAAAGAAATTTGAGGTTACCCAATTGAAAAACTGTTATAATTGTTCAAACTAATTCTTTTGAAGCTTCTCTTGTAAAACAAAAAAATGCTTATTTATACGTCATTTCAAATAGTTATTAAATTATTTTATTTTTAGGGGTTAATCCTTACACGAAGCTATCGCAATGATCGAGGATAATGAAATGAATGCAGATACAATAACTCTATTTCCTCCTGACAACGCTACCGAAAATTTGACCGATGAAGATTCAGGTAAGGAGGATAACGTCGATATAAACAATATACCAGCCTCATAAATGCAAAGTAAAGTCGAAGCTACTGCAAATTACGCTCCAGCTGATCAGGAAAGGGAGTCAGAAGATGAAGTCCTTTTAGCTGCTAGGATAAGCAAAGGGAAAAAACCAACTGTTAAAAACGTAAAATGGAAGAAAAATTACCATTATGTGAAAGAGGACTTAGTCTCTAATGATATTTCCTTCGATAAACCTGATGTGATTGACAGAGCTGAGTATTCTCCCACTGAATTGTTTTGTTTAAATTTTGATCAAGAACTCTTTGAAAAAATTGTAGAAGAAACCAATAGATATGCATCACATACAAATATAACCCAACTTGTCGATATTTGCGAAATAAAATCTTTTATGGGTGTTCTTCTTCTGAGTGGAGTTGTTCCACTTCCAAGAAGAAGAACGTTTTGGGAAGGTTCCAAAGACTGCCACAATGAATTAGTGTCAGAAGCAATATCCAGAAACAAATTTGAATTTATGATTTCGAACATTCATTTAGATGATAATAATAAGTTGGATAAATCTGATAAATTTGCAAAAGTGAGAGCAATTTTTACATATCTAAATACAAAGTTTATGGATAATGCTTACCCACTTGAAGAGCATAGTATAGATGAGGCCATGGTTCCATACACAGGCCGGACATGGCTGTAAACAATATATAATAATATCATTTATTGACGAATAAAAAATATGAAACGTATAGAATAATGAAAAGTGTATAAAGGATACATACTCGATAAGTGAGTGAACACTCGTTTCAAGATATAAATATAAATAGAGTATTACTTAAATATAAAAAATATTCAACACAATATCAGAATAACGAAAAATTTAGCACACTTAAAAAAGATAAATAACATTAATTGTGCGTTACAAAACAATACGATAACAAAAAAAACTTTAAAAGTACAATCAATTTGAAACACTTAAGCCATCAAAGTATGTCTCTATTTCAAAAGAACTGCCACAGACAACACATTGTACAAATAAAAATAGTTATGACTATAACAACAATTAATCATTTTAAAAACAACACTACAATAAAACATTTAGAGAGCACTTGCAACCGTTTTGAAATGTAAAAATTATCAAAGCACGTTTGTTTCACAGACATGCTGTTACAAGCAACACACTGTATGAATAAAAATTATAAAAGAAATAAAACCAGTGCATAATGATGTAAGTAGATGTAAAATGTATTAAATGAATCAGCTGGACATGTCCAGTCGAACAATCCCACCCGGATCTTGGTGTTTCGTGAATAAATCTTTTTACTTTACTTTTAAAAATCTTGAAGTTGTTTATGTTTTTTATATGGTCAGGAATAGAATTGAACACCTTGGGTGCTAAGTAGAAGTATGATCGCTGACAAACCGACCTGCTCATTTGGGGAATAACATAGTGGTGTCTTTGTCGGGCACCGTAATTATGAGTAGGTAAACGAGCATATAGTTTTTTTATATTTCAATATAACGTTCAAACAATATAGTTGTATCAAATCCAGTATCCCGCATTCCTCGTATAATCGATCTGTAGGGTATCGGTGGGGTTTTCTTAAAATCAATTTCAGGGACCTTTTTTGGACAATCTCCAGTGGTTTTATGTGTGTTCTTAGGGCTCCACCCCAACCTACCAAGCCGTAACGTAAGTGACTTTCCACTAAGGCAAAATATAATATTTTCATATGCCTGAATGTTAATATTTTGGTGAGGTACCTGAATTTATAGAGGATGCTCTGTAATTTCTTGATGACGTACCTGATGTGAACATCCCATTTCAGACTATTATCAATCATTACACCTAAGTATTTGATGACTACAGGCAATATAGACTACTTCGATTTCGTAAAGTAATTATTTCAAGATGATCAAAATCCGGTCTGCACACATTATTGCAACTGATAGGCAGATAATAAGTTTTCTCAAGGTTAACCGTCAATAGTTTATGCTCAAGCCAATTCTTTACTTTTGAAAAATCAGCCTGAGCTTTATCTCGAAGTGCCTCCCAATTTTCAGTATCGTATACTATTGCTGTGTCATCGGTAAATCCAATTATTTCACCACTGCTTTTCAACGAGAACATTCCGTTTATATAAATATTGAATAAAAGTGGTCCCAGAACACTACCTTAAGGTACACCATACTCAAGAGTTTCTTCCTGACTGAAGACATTGTCCACCTTTACTATCTGCCGTCTATTGGTAATATAGCTTTCAAATAAGTTAAGGTTTACATTCCTTATACCAATGTCCTCTAATGCTTGCAGAAGCATGTCGTGAATGACAGTATCGAAAGCTTTCGATATGTCTATGAAAATACACAGACAAGACTTGCTTTCATTCAAAGCATTATTTAGTTTCATCATTAGGGCCAGAATTGCAGCCTTTGTTGACGTGTTTTCTTTGAAGCCAAACTGCCTGTCAGACAAAGTTTTATATTTTTCATGGTAGGAAATCAACCGGTTCTTTATTAGTTTCTCGAAAATTTTTGATAGGTGTGTTAATAATGATATGGGTCTGAAATTATTTATTTTCGTTTTATCCCCCTTTTTATGAAGTGGTATTACAATGGAATTCTTGAAGGCTGATGGCCATATACAACCGTGTATACATTTATTTTGATTATGTGACATAATGTTTTCATAATAAAATCACCAATAATTTTGAAAGTTTCAGCTCTAATTCCGTCAATCCCAACCGATTTTTATCCTTCAAACCTTTCAATATCGTTTTCAATTCTTTGTCGTTCGTAGGTAATAGAGAGATATTGCTTGGTAAAAAATGCTTTGCGGTAATTACGCTTGCGGTATTTTGACGTTTATTGAATGCGCGATTCACTTCTTTACGTCTCTAACGCTAATAACGTTAGCGCTTCGTGTAATTTACGGTTACCTACCGTAGAGCGTTATTGTAAATACCGCACATAATTGTTCTGCGCAGTTCTCAAAACAAAACGCATCGGTTTTCTAATGTTATCTTTTTGATTATCATCGCGTTTAGATGATGTTTAGTATGTGCTATGAAACTCTTTTTAAAAGTATGCAAAGTCCAATAACTCCTAAAATTACCAATAAAATATGTAAAGGAGATAAAGCAATGTGCATACTTCCTGTTATATCTTATAATACTAACACTAAACTATAACAGAACTAAGAGTGAAAGTATAAATTGTTTCAGAGATTTCAAGAACCTCTGTCAACTTAGAAATACCTTCCCTTTTAAATATAAAATTGTTTTTTACATTATCTTTTTGCATATTATCAAAATCAAATACAATCATAGGGCCTTGGGTATACTCTATTTGGTTTTGCTCCACTCCTTTTATATTATGCAAAATCACATATTCAATAGCATTTTCACTAGCTCCAGCTAAGAATTTCATCCATTCTTAATTACATTACATGTTATCAAGTATGCAAATAGTAAGCTTATTTGGTTTTTGGTTTTAACTTTAAAAAAAATTATAAGTACACAAAAAAGACAGGTTATGTTACTTCCTTCCTAACGCAGCGCTACGTTATTAAATAACAGTGATGACAATAGCTCTTATTTTCAAATCAATTTTAGGTAGAGCGTTATTAAAATAGCGCAACATAAATACCGCATCGTATGCGGTATTGCAATTGGCAATATCTCTCTAATAAGACAAACGAGTTTGCAGTAAGATGCCTATTCGGAGTATAACGCTGGTCTCTAGTAATTTTATCAGCAAGGGTTTTTCCGGTATTTATAATTTTTTTAATAAATTCGTTGGCGATAATATTTTTGTTGGTTATCATCAAACCTGAGTCAGTTTCGATGGAGCGTATTGGAGTTTTAGATGTTTTGCCTCTACTCAAGTCGCTTACCACCTCCCATAATGTTTTCGTGTTGATGCCATTTTTTATTGATATTATTATAGAAATCAAACTTTGTTCTTTGTATCAACGAATTCAATGCATTCCTGTACTGTTTGTATTCATTTTTTAGTTCTACGTTTCCCATATAGTTAAGGGTATTTTTGAACATTTTATTTTTTGTATCTATTGATTTCAATAGAGCATATGTAACCAAAGGATCAATTTTTGTATATTTTCTCCTACTGCTTTTTGATATCGTCGCTTCGCCAATCAAATTTGATAAAGTATCAACGAATATGTTCATTGTAGAATCAGGATTTTCAGCAGAGTAAATGGCAACCCAAGATGCTCTCTCAAGAAGAGATTTCAGTTTACCTTCATCAACATATTGTGTGCTAGTTGACATCTTTTTTTGTCTTGTTTAGGTATATCGAAAACTATTTGTAGTAGTGTCGAATAATAATCAGTAATATTAGAACCATAGGCAAAATGTTCTCAAGTATATTGAATTCTGCCTTAATAAATATGTGGTCAATACAAGTTTTCATGTTGTCTCGAACTCTAGTGATACTATTAATTGTTGAGTGATAGCCAAACTCATTTAGCGTATTTACGTATTCAGAAATAGTATCGTTATTTTTTAATAGATCTAAATTAATGTCTCCCGTGAAAATATTGAAGTTTTCGGTATTACTCTCATTCTCTTCCAAGTAATTTTGCAGACAAACAATAAATTCTTTAGGATCAGTGGATGGCGATCTGTACATGGCTGTGACAACTATATTGTTGATCTATAGTGTTGATCTAAATTTATTTTGATATTCAGCACTTTAATATTATTAATTAGTACAACTGAGTGCTCATATGAGAAATGAGATTTCAGGTACACAACAACACCGTCATTTTGATTTAGATCACCTTTATTGTATATTAAATTATATCCATCGATCTCAAATACGCTTGTATCAACAATCTGCCAAGTTTCTGTTAGAACTATACAATCTACATTTTTATTCAAAACGCTAAGAAATATTTTGAACTCATCAAGATTCGCACTAATTGAACGTATATTTTGATTCAACAACTTGAAATTATGATTACTTCCATTTATTAGCAAGTCTTTACACTCTTTCACACTGGTCAGTGTGAAGGTTTCTACATTATTGCTATCAGAATCGCGTATATATGGATCCATTTTCCGAATTTTATTATTGATCCATTTTAGTTCCACCGAGCTACAATAGTGTTAACTCATACATAAAAAAGATTTCAACAACAATTTGGATAGACAAAACATTAAAAATTTAATTTAATTAGGGGCATTTAATAATCAAATTAATCAAAGATAAAAAAGTCTTACTACTGTCGAGGTGTCGTTACTGCGTCTAAATTTTGTTGACTGACCGTGTTCTTGGCTTTCCCTGTATTAGTTTCTGTACTGGAATCACTGGTCTCCTTGTTGAGGCATTCTCCGGGGTGCTGGGGACTTCGGGTTGTCTCACGGCTGTAGGAGTGGGAGGTGCACTGTTGTGTTTAGGTTCGAAGTGCTCTTGTCTTTCAAGGTCTTCAATGCCGTAAGCAGTTCCGTCAACAAAGGGTTTGTTACCTTTTATGTAACATTCCTTATATATCTGTTCTTGCCTAAAGAGGAGGAGATGCTTCCTCAATATTTTAAATTCCTTTCTTTGCTTTTGAGTTAAGTCGTTGGCTATTGATATATTTTTCCCGTTCAGCTTATTACAGTTTTTCAATACTTCTCTCTTCTTGGGGTGTGAGTTGAATTCAATTTTAATTGGACAGTTTTCCGTTTTACCCAATTAATGACATCCCCAGTCGCTATCTATTAGCTCAATACCAAGCAAGTCCTTGAGATCCTTACACAGGTTTACCGCCGTGACGCCTTCTCGTCTTTTTTAACCCAAACATCACAATGTTTTTCTTGTTTTGTGCTCTTTTCAGGAGTTCTACTTCTCCTTTAAGTTCGAGATTTTCTGTTTCAAGTTTTGTTACTGTGCTTTTGAGTTGTTCTATTGTTAATAGGAGTCTAGCTTCGCTAGCTTCTATACAATTTTTTATGTCAGTGCGAGTTCTAAAGATTTCTTCTCTAATATTTTTGACCGCCGCATACAAATCTACCATTTTATTCTGTGTCGCTAGTTGTAGTGTATGTTCTCCTTTACGAGTCGACTGCAATTTAGCAGAGATAGTCTTTGTTGACGTTTTTGTGTTGCCTATATTATTTTGTGGGCTGTTTGGAGTATTAGAAACTAGTCTCTGGTGTAGTATGTGTACGTTTTTAATGTAGCATGAGGTAATATCACTAAATTTCTCACCAGATATAAACTTTAAAAATTTGTATTCACTTTTATTCTAACTGAATTTGAAAAGTTTACAAGAGCTGTGATAACCGTGTGTTACAACATGGTAAACCAATACGCTATGGATATAAATTATGGGTTGGCACCACCAGGCAAGGTTATGTAAATTGGTTTGAGCCTTACCAAAGAACTTCCACAAATATAAGTCAAACACATAAAGACCTTGGTGTTGGAACGGCCGTTGTTCTGGAATAAGCTGATGTTCTTAGATCAAGGTGGAATGATTTGAAGTTTCATTTATTTTTTGAGAATTTCGTTTCCTCTGTTGCTCTGTTTGAAAATCTAAATGTAAAAATATGTTCGGGACTGGAACCATGCGTGAAAATCGTATTCCTGGTAGTACACTTCAAGTTTCAAAAATCATGAAAAAGTCTGAACGTGGATCCTATGACTATATAAAAATTAAAGATAGCAATATTATATTTATAAAATGGAATGATAACAATATTGTTACTTTTGGCTCAAATGCCAGTGGTGTAAATCCATTACATTCTGCTAGGAGATACTCTCAAAAGGAGAAAAAATTTATTAAAGTGGAACAACCACATGTTGTGAACTTATATAACAGGAGTATGGGAGGAGTCGACCGATCAGATCAAAATATAAGTCTGTATAGCACATCTTTACGAGGAAAGAAATGCTATTTTCCCCTTATAGCTCATTGCCTGGACATGGCAGTTCATAATGCTTGGCAAATTCATAAACTTAATGGGGGAACAATGGACCAGTTATCGTTTAGACGAACTATTGGTAATGTATTATTAGTACAGAACAAAAAAAAGTTTGTATATCAGGAAGGGTATGCGTCAAAAATACAAAATTCAGGGTCAAGATATGATAGGTTAGACCATTTAGTGATACCCCAAGATAAACAGACAAGGTGTGCAGGATGTCATCAAAAAACAACACCTAGAGGTCAAAAATGTGACATTGGGTTATATGTTAAGTGTTTTCTAACTTACCACTCTAAGTAAATAGTTTTTGGAACTCATAGCATCTTATATGCCCATTGACCTATATGAAGGAGGGCTTCAAACGCATATTTTTTAATATATTATTTTTTTAAAAGAACAAAAATGTGTTTTATTTGCTATTTCAATCTAAGTAATTAAAGCATTAAAAAATAATGGTTGACATTTTTTTGGGCATAAGAGGGTTTATAGCATTTTACAAATAATGAACAATACCTATATATAACGTTCCATATTACAAAAAACAATACTTCTATATTTAAAGTAATGTGACAAAAAAACAAAACAAAACAAAAAAGAAAAATCTCATTTTATTTAAGTCAATCAATATTTTTCTATCAACAACAAAATTCAAAGTAAACTTTTATCTGTTGCTAATTAATAAGACGCTTATGGAAGATAACTTTTAGTGTTTTGTTCCCTTTCAATGTAAATAGAACTAAAATTGAAATTTACTATTCTTGAACAGAGAGACAAAAATTTCGAAGTTTTAAGCAGTTCTCAATCTACCATACTAAATCATTAAATTTTTGATCGCATTATACAGTTAAAAGCTTTTCAACATTTATTTTATCGTCATAAACTTCTCCAATATATTTATTTAGATATTTATTCCTATTATATTTATATGTCGGACAAATCAGCAGAAAATGAATCAAATCTTCGGGCTGACATGTATCACATATAGAACACTCAGCGCTACTTCCTAAATAACTATGTTTAAACCCATAAGGTGTCCTTTTCAAATCACATGGCTGATATAATCTGGCTAATAAGCCTATGTTTTATAATTGGAGCCCTTATCTGGATATAATAATTTAAATTAATTTCAACTGACTTTTTTCTTCTACGCTACTCAAAAACCTAATTTTCGTGGCTCTATCGGGACGGGAAAGTAGGTATTTGCACGGCTAGGCGAGGAAAATGGTAAATAATGGTTAGGCACCCAATACAACTTCACAAAAATGTGACTAAATAGCACACTATTATAAATGATGACGCAACTGTCACTTTTAAATTTCAAACTGACGCTGGAAGCTTAAAAAAATGAGCGTCAAAAGCAGTCACGTGGCTGATGGAATGCTCAAATTTGTAGTGTCCATGAAAAAGGTATTCAAGCGTCAAAATTGGAGCGTCTTGCAAATAAAATTCATATACAACCTAAATGTAAACTTTTTGCTTGGTATATTTCTTAATATTGTCTATTTTAATTAAACTTGAGCATGGATGGAGTAACGGATTGAAATACTTGAAAAAAATTATTTCAAAGTAGTATCCAGGGAAGGCGATGTTATGCCTACATATTAATTAAAATTATGACCATTATTGGATTTTAACTGAAAAATATCCAATTACATGTAAATAATAACAGACAATATATACATTATGCGATATTCGATGAAACAATTCGACAAAATCGACATTAAAACGGTTCATTAATTTGATGATTGACATATAAATCGAACGCCAAATTATTACCGGTTACCAGTTAAGCACCGCCATGCTTTCCACCGTTTATCCAACGAAACAAAAATGTTCATGATTTTACAAATATTAAATTCGTAGAGAAAAGCCGCTGCTCACATCATGGTGAATGGCAGCCCGTCAAGAACAGGCCATCGGGAAAAAAATTGAAAAACGTTTCATTAAAATCACGAATTTCAGCATTGTTTTTCTTTCTTTTTTTAAATAATACGAGCACACTTTACCGGAGATGTATTTAATCAGGCACAAAGTTACACAAAAAATATCTTTAATGTTTCGTATTAAATTTTATTTTAAATTAATTCTACGGCTAAATAAAAAGGAATAATCACTTTTTCTAAATTCAATGATAAAATGAGTACAGAAATATTAAAATGCTGCTATACCGTGTTTTCCAAAATTGATATTATTGTACCTACTGTAAAACCTGTATTCAATGGGCGTATACTACAATTCCAAAATAGTAGGCACTAAATTCTTAGAAATTATACTACAATTGGTAAGTGCAGTTAATATTCCCATGTTAAGGGAAATCTTGATAAAAATTAAAAATGTAAAACGTTCAGTTCGTTTTTTATAGAAAACTTACCTTTAAAACCAAAGAAGTAATGTTTGGACAGTAATGGATGATTTAATCTTTGATATTTTTTCATACTATTTCTTAAGAAATTAGTCTTCCTGGGCATATTACCAACCCTGTCGATAATATTATGCTCATGGTATGTTACTAATGTGCCCAATGATTAATTTTATCAAAAGGAAAACAACGATTTTAAGTATATTTATTTGGCAAAACAAATTGAATGATGACAACAAACTAAACGAACCCAAAATTCTAATTTAACTAGAAAATTAAACTTGAAAGTGTACACTGATAGGTAGACATCACTAAGTACTGAGAGTGCATAAAGGAAGTATCAAAATAAGAACAAAGCCTATTTTAAAAAAATATTAATTATTTTCAAATTAAGGAAACTCTGTAAAAACAAAAAAATATATATTTTTCTACTAACAACAGTCTGAGCGAATGAAAACTGTCTTATTAGCTTTGCGGAGTCCGGCGCACCCTTCACGATAATAAACCAAATAAACTGAGCACAACCGCATATCTTTTTTCACGTCTTCTAGGCAAGTTTTGGAGGGCCACGATTCTCTGTGATTTGCTCTTCCTTCTTGATCTTTCGTATATTTTGTTGTTTGGTACGAAAAACTTATTTTTTTCAGGATAAGCGCTTAGCTTAGCTTAGCATTTCAGTAAAACTCATGCTAAGAATAATCTCTTCTTCATCGTTTTTTGTGTTCGTGTTATTTTCTTCGGCTTTAAGCTATTCTTCTGATTTCTTCTGCCCATTATCTTCACAAAGTATTTTATACAGAATATGTCGATTTGTAGTATTTTCAGGTTCTTGAATGTTTTTCATTGGCTTCTGGGTTCTGCATTAATTTTTAAACTTTTCAATGCCTCTTATTCGTTGACGTTTGACCTTGTAACCTTATCGTCATCCTATGGTGCCCCGTCTTCAGAAGAAAGATTTGGTTAAAGTCTCGCTGTATAAAGACATGTTATCATCTGTTGATGAGGAGCTATTTAATGACGACCATTTTCTCCTACTTTGACGTTTTGGTTTGGTTGGCTAATTCGAGATCTTTAATGTGGTAGTATTTTCGATAGACTTTTGATTCGTCCTCTGTTGAAGTCCAAAAGGTCCAGGCCAGAACACTACAAACCCTGATCCTAATTTTATTTTGGAACACATTTTCTACCAGAAACATGTCCATTATTGATTTTATTTTTTATTAACTAAATAATAAAACTTTATATTTAATTACTCATTCACTTTCCCATTACTTTTCAATAACATTAAGGCAATAAAAGAAAACAATTATTATGCACGTTACAATTTTATTGTTAACTCTTAAATATACAAAAATATCTTAAAGTTATACGATTGGTACAAACAAACAGCCAAACAAAAACGTACAAATCAACAAAGATCAATATGTATTTTGATTAAGCGAAGCTTGTTGCTATCTGCCTGTGAATAAAGAGTCAATTGCAGGAGTAAATGAACTTAATTTAATCCCTCAGATCTTTTCAACACTTGTTTGCTTCTATACTTATTTTTTGTACAGTATTAGGTATATTCTATGTGCACATATGTTTAAGCGTCAATGTGTTAGCAAGAAACAAATACATATAAATTCAGTGTATTACTCTTTTTGGCTACCAGGATATCATACGGTGGAAAACGTGCAGTACATGTCCATTACAAGTATAAATTAATTGTAGGTACTAACAGGATAACAGAAACAGCATTGCCAACTTTCATTATATATTTATATTAATTGTAAAATGCATTGTTCTAACACGAGACTAAGTTATAAGAAGCTTTTAATTATGATAATTCGAGAGGTTGTAACAGATCAAGATAATTAATTCGAAATTGACTGTCTCGACCCTTACTTCGTGGAATATGCTCATATTAGTGTTTTTAAATGAAACTCAAGGTCTCTAGTTAATTCCACAATATAATACAAGTTATTGAAAATTCTAAAAAATTGACAATTTTTTAGAATTTTCAATAACTTGTATTATATTGTGGAATTAACTAGAGACCTTGAGTTTCATTTAAAAACAATAATTAATTCGATCTATTTGTTGAACATTTTATTGTGATGCTGGAAATTGTTCTAGTTTTCAGTTTGAAAGCGATTAAAACCTTTACATTTTTCAGATTTGGCAACGTGAAAGATGTCGCTGGACATTTGGTTCGGTTTTTGTATGTATAAACAAAAAAAGTTTTAAACTTTTTACGTTTGTTTCCAAATGAGAAACGAACTCTTTGTCTACACACAGCACAAATTAAAAAACGCTTTCGATAATAAACATAAAAATAGAGAACTCTAACGAAAATACGTATTATTTTTAAATAAAAGTAATATTCTGATAGGTAATAAATAAAAAATAAACGCTTTTCCGCATCTGTGGCCCGGAACAATATTCTATCATAAAATTGTCAGTTGTATACACTTCGGGGGATGTATCGTGCTAACAAACCGAAATTTCTCCAAAAATAACCAAAAATGTAGTTTATCTGGATTTATACGACCCGCTGTACTCGTTCTAGTCAGCTGAAAATCAGTAGGGTACATATGTGAGACATCTTGAACAATATTCAATCATAAAATTGGTCACTTTTATACACTCTGGAGGCTGTATCTTGCTAACAAACTGAAAATTCTCCAAA
This sequence comes from Galeruca laticollis, assembly GCA_963921935.1. Classification (NCBI taxonomy): domain Eukaryota; kingdom Metazoa; phylum Arthropoda; class Insecta; order Coleoptera; family Chrysomelidae; genus Galeruca; species Galeruca laticollis. The sequence goes on from OY998177.1 coordinate 70,645,124, forward strand.
AATGACAAAGTAAGGGTAGAGACAGTTAATTTCATTAAAAAATTTGGTACTTCAAGTACCATAGCACCCGTTGTACTGGCTTTACTGAACTGAATACGAATAGGGTTCATCTGTGACAAGTCCTTAACAATATGCAATCATAAAATTGGTGACTTGTTGCACTCCGGAGGCTGTATCGTGCTAACAAGACATGTAACGAACAGTGGCCGACGACAACGACGACGACGAAATACACACAGGATTTTTTTTCTAAAAACTGTTTTTTCGTATTGTTATTAATGGAAAACGTAAAAATAACCAAAAAAAATTTCAAAATTCTAACTTTTTTTGGGGTAAACCAATACTTTTCTCGCATATTAGATAAGTTGGGCAAAAGTAAAACTTCTTAATTCTTTAATGAATTTAAATCATACGTTCGAATAAACCCCCGTTTTGAGCTAAACAGTAACCGAGCCGGTTATCCAATTCTTGACGAACATGTCCGTACAGGCTTGTAGAATTTGTTCCCTAATGACAGGAGTAATTTGATTTTGCAGCATATTCAAATCTTTTTATCCGGTTAAATTGCCGTCAATAAAAAATGGTCCAATTAAATGTTCACCTAATATTCCAGCCCAAACATTTAAGTTTTGGGATATTAAGTTCTACTATTATAGTGTTTGTGTAGGTTTGTCCTGGACCAATATCGCATAACGGATGAATTATGTGCACCGTGTATGGGAAAAGTCGATTCATCTGTGAACAAAATATTTTTCGAATTTGTCCAATTATATTTTTTCCATAACTACCTCACAAAATTCCAATGTACGGAATTGATCGTCTCGAAATATTTCATAGCTTTTTTCAGTTTAAAACCACGATAGCCATTTTTTTAATACAGTCTGAATCGTTGTCGGATCAACATCAAAATCCTTGGCTAAATGAATGGTCGACTATAGAGGATTATTTTCCACATTTGCACAGATTAAAATATCTTCTTTCCCCTTTTTTGGGTTGGATTTGACGTTTTTGTGTACGCGGTTCATGTTTTGTAGGAGTGACACATCCATGCTCTTGAAAATTTTGTATAACCGTTCTCACTTGTTTCTTGCTAATTGGTTAAACGTCCTCGAAAGGCGTACGTGCGATTCGTATATTCTAGTATCCTTATTTTAACTGTAATAATCTATGCTGACTTTTGATTGTCTCTAACACATTGGTAATGCCATGTGACCCTTACATTTTCCCGTTGACTATGAGTGGATTATCGTTTGCATTGAAATTTAATGAAGAATAAATTCTGTTATTAATAAAAAGGAATATTATATATGCACTTACACTTCCAACTTGTAGATTGAAAATGAAGAGAGGAATAGATAAAAATAGAAGAATTACGGCTGTAGACGAAATCGTTTTATGAGGAGCGTTGAAATTACAGGCCGTTGACGCTAATCGTTCAGAATTGAATATTTTCTATTTTATAATATGTAGAATACTTAATTATTGAAATGCAATAATAAATAACTTTAAAAATTATCCTATTTAATGTCAATTACGTCGATTTATTGTTTTTCATATTATAACCATTAAAATTATTAAATTTTCAATTTACAATATTTATGATGATAGGAATGATATTTGAAAAACCATTTGGGCAACGATAATTCTTTCGCATATTATGATACCCTGTTAAAGAAAATAGGTGATACACTGAATATACTTGTTTCTTTACAACGTATTGTCGCTTTTGGACTCTGTATTGAAAACCCTATGTTGCCGTAGAATACGCCTAACACTGTATACAACAGTTCAGAAAAACCACTCTCACACAACTACGTGGAATCAAAAATAGCATAGCTTTCTAGAAAAGCATTAGATACTCAGATTTACACCCGATTCAGGAGTCTATTAATGATTTCTCTTTCAAAACATTTCTCATGGAACTGTCTTCTAGTAAATCGAGGGATTTTCCCTGCAGTTCCGACTCATTTAGTAGGCTTCCTGCAAAAAGATTTCTGATCCAGTCAAGTTTGGAATACTCTTAGAAGAAATATGTATTAAAACTTTCTGGAAGAGCACAATTACATCAACAAACACATCTGGCTTTGGAGATATATCATTTTCTTCCAAATTGATGACAGTGTAGGAAACGCTGAGATATTCTTATCCTGTATTTGGGAACATAAAAGGACCAATTTTTTCTTGAAAGAGTTTATTTTGTCATTTAGTGTGAAGGGTGTTGTATTTGCTCCCTGGAGACTCATGTTCGGTATATTGAGTCTATGAAAAATGTCAGCTAAATATACCAATCTTGACAACCATTCTTCATCACCGAGCAAGTTTTTCATCTCACTATTTTTCCAGTTAGAAGTAGTCAAACTTCTGACCGCAGTTCGAAGAGACGGTTGAACAATTTCCCGCATCTCACCTATGTATGCAAGAGAATAGTTTTGAACGTGCCACCCATATTTTCACACATCAAGGAGAATAATCTTGAATTAAGAGCTCTCGCCTTTAAGAAGTTAATAACGTTCACAGTATCTAATAGAACAGAGGTCAAAATTTCAGGAATGCCTTTATCAGATAATGCTTCCCGGTGGATTACACAATGTGTCCTTCAGGAGCATCTTTCTTTATTTTTGCTACCAGTCCTGTCAATTTTCCTGACATATATTTTGCTCCAGTACACTTTGACCAAGAAATGCCTATTTTGAGCACATAATCCTCAACCATTTTAAAAACGTGTTTGATTGAAGTGGTTTGCAAAACAAAACTCTTCTATAACTTCTTCATGATAATCAAATCGTACAAATACTGCTGTGCCATGTTTGTTATGTTGGCGCTTTCGTCTACTTCAAGTGCAAAATATATGCAATCTAGAAGTTTTAAACACAGTGGTTCTTCAATATTGGAAGACATATCGGCAATTCGCCTCTTCACTATGTTGTTTAAGAATGGTATTTTTTCATATCTCTGGCTGCTTCTTTCCCTAACATAGCTTGGATTATATCCACAGACACCGGTAGTAAAAGGGTCTCACCCATTGTGTGAGGCTTTCCATTTTTAACAATACTATAACTAGCAAGGTAGGATGCCTTTATCAAGTTAGTATCCGTATTTACAAAACTTGTCATACATTTTTTCTTTCTTTAAGGAAGTACATTTTCTTTCAAATAATTCAATCGGCTTACCAACCAAATCAGTGTTTTGATAACACACCAGCAGAGGTTTCATGCTTTGCTTCGAAAGTGTTTCGAAACTTTACAATAAAACCATACTGTAAGTAGCTTTTGTCTTATTTACAATTGGCTTGCGGTTTAGGTTTTTTCACCAGAAACCGCTTCATAGTTTATTACGGAAGCACAACAAAATTACACACAACAATTACACAACATGCAAACGTTACGTTGTCGTTGATGTAAACGCTCGCACTCGCACTGCTTGATCAAACTTGTGATCGCGGAGCCAATGTTGCGGAACAATAGGTGAATCGCGCCAGAGGAGGAGATAGTCGGCGCCCGTATGTTGGCGGGACGAGGCCATGTGACGCGTACCAACTGAAAAATTCCCGCGTTTCGCCAGTGATACGCGTATGCCCGGTTAGGAGCCTCTGCTCTACACAAGCACTGTCGTTTTCATCACAACCTTCTTCACTTGATTCCCTAATCTGTAACTCTTCTTCACTTTCCGATGAAAAAGAACACGTTTTTGAAAAATACTTTTAGGAGGTAATTTTTTCTTTCGTTCAGATAAAGAAGAACGTGATTTTCTTCGTGTTGAAAAAAACTAGCGAAAACGATTACTGAGAGTATATTTATGTAGAATTACTAATAGAATCGATATATTCACATTGATTTTTTCTCTATTAATAACAACTGAACCATATATCTTATATATTAAAGAACATCAGCTGTTTGAGAATATTTTGCTTAGTATTTAAAATGGATTGAAACTATGTTAATTAAAAAGACATTAAAAAACCACAATCATAAGTAAGAAAGTCATATAAAGTCATAGTATATTAAATCATTTGTTTATAATAATTAAAAAGAGTAACAATAAATATAAAGAAATTACTTTAATAATTGTCTTAAAATTGAAAACGCTTAACAAGTATAGAAGAGAACATTAAATCTGCAAATATGAATGTTTGTTTGTCATGAAGGAATCAGCTGTTTATCTGAAAATAAACAAGTTTTAGTGATCTAATTTAATATAAGTATTAGTTCAACAGTAATAATAGAAATAATATTCATCTTTAGTATAAAGATTTAGACAAGTTTAGAAAATATAAATGACATAAATGTAATTATATGTCAAAATTTGATATAAATTTTATGGAGGAAATAAATCATAAAATGGTGATAGATATAAGTAAATATTTGCAACTATAGAATTTGGATAGTTCAAATAATGAAATCAAGATATATATATATATATATGTCGAATAAAAGAATTTATGTTTATAAATGTTGATGCTATTTCTAAATTGTCACAAGTATCAAAACAAGAGTTGACATTGTAATATCGAAATATAACCATGAATTTCACTATTTGTAAAAGACTTGTTGTATTGAAATTCGTTTGAATTAAAAAAGAAAACAGATAATTTTCAAGTGAAATTCTCATTCATATATGTTTTCAAAACTTTCATAGAGTGTTGTAATTGTGAATAGAACTCGACAGCTCCAGAAAGAATATGATTGGTGTAAAATGACAGGACAAATTTTGATAAATTAAAAAGGAACAAAACTTTGTTGAAAATTAGTGAGCTGAGAAACAATAGTTTATTTATTGATTAAAAAATTTACGGTCGAGAGGAAGCGTGGGTAGATTGGTTTTGGCGTCGAAGCAGAGAGGTAATGAACAATTTTACAACAAATTTCAAGTAAAATCACAAAAAATAATTATCAAAGCTAAAGATTCCTTGTATGTATAAAACTACGAACACTCACATGTGTGTATATCCGGTTTTTCCGTGAGAATATCACAAATTCTCCAAAAATTATGCAGATTGGACTTCGGTAGGCGTATTCCTGTTACCAGACGAGTTAGATTCCACACTTCAGGTCAGTGTTTCTTTAAATATTATTGGCCAATAATAATAATAACTAACTAGTTTAAATTCAGTGACTATTTCCATGTGTATAATTATTCTTGCGTCTATATGATCGATGTAACTAAAAAAGAAAAAAAGACTTTATGTAGTTTATTCATAAGATAAAATTTCAAGATTATTTAAAAAGGCCTACATGCATGTTTGTAATTCTGTAATAAAATAATTATGGTACTTACTGCATTTCCAATCTTATAAGAAATGTGCATTTATATCAGTTGATATAATATTTTCAAATGTATGTATAATTTGTAACTCATTTCTTTTGAACATCTTAATCATCTGTATGTATATAATTTCCACACATAAATTCGTTTATGTTATGTCCATCATCAGCATCATAAAGTAAAATGATAATTACGCAACTGCTAAGCGTCTCTAAGAAACGTTCGGTTTCTCTCGCATCCATTCGCATTTATTTGAACATGCGCATAGGATGGTGTATGTTCTCATTTGTGACTGTGGTTTGGTAATGTCATAGGCGTATCTGTTTTATATATATATATATAATTAAAATTTTCTTTTAAAAAATTAAATCATTGGAAGTAATGTGTTTCTTTTTATTTACGTAAGCAGAATAAATCAATCAATGCCAGAACTCGAAGGGGTAGAACGAATCTCATGCTCCCGAACATAATAATAATTAAATAATAACTGAGCTTGCCACACACAACAAATTCAAATAAATAAATATAATCTTATCTATATAAAATATATCTAAATAAATTAAAATAAAATAATATAAAATTTAGTTTACAACCCTTCTATATTCAAGAGTCACACAGATACCATCCTCCCCATCAAATACAAAAGAAATTATCCAAAGAGACCCGTAACTAATTCCTCTATGGATGAGCGGATGCTACTTTATTAAGTATTTTGAAAATAAATAAGGGCGACACGGCTCATTTGAATGATTAAATTTGCATAATTTACACGCAAGTCCCTAACACTACTACTACCGCGCGACCTTATTTCCAAACAATCTGCTCCAAATTTATACATTTCTGTGTTGGTCTTCCGGTTCGAATCTATTACATGCCCTCGTTTCAGAATTATAGGCCTCCAAAGTTTGAGGTTTGAATTCGTTTTCTCTTTTCGTACTCTTTATTTGATCTTAATTAAACTTTCAACATATGTATAATGTATGAGTATGTTTATTTTGGTAAGGTAATCGTATATTACGTAACAAGAGTTGTAAGTAACCCATTACGCACGAAATGAAAAATTTCATGAGTGCGTAATGGGCTTAAAACTCGTGTAACGTACTATACTTTTTCTACGCCCATTCATTTTCTTCCATTAAATAAAAAACATAGCAATTATTTAAATTTTATTATAATAGTTGTTAATAACAATTGAACAATTATTGTAAATCGATTGTGCCTTATTATTTAATGGTGATGAACGGTTATTTATAATTGTATTATATTGTGATCAAGAAATTGACAATATAAATAACATAACATTTATTTTCATAGCCATGCTACTTAAGAAAACATGTCCAATTTTTAAAGAAATTGCATAATGTGCTGCCTACATTTAGGGGCATCACGCTTTCAATCCTAAATATATCTCGCTAATGCTAAAAGTTTTTATGTTTTTTATTTGACTAAATTTGTGTAAATAGACCAAATAAAGTCTTACATAAATAAAAATTCGATTGTAATCTAATTAAACCAAGAAGTTCAAGTTTTCTTCTCAAAACGCACGTGTATGTTATGAGATCTCATTACGTGCATGATATTGTTAAGTGTCATTTACAAGGAATGTTGACAGTGCGATTTTTGATGTTTACAGACATGGGCGTAGAAAAACATATTTACAGTAACGTTTTGAAGCCATAAACGCACTACTCGTAATGGTTAGCCATCCAAAAATTTTGCATTGATGACACACCGTAAATAAAAATATCGAAAATGATTTCTCCACCCCTTAAGCTAATGAAAAGTTTCTCGTGTAATTCGATAGAATAAAGCAATTGGCTGATATTTACCGTTTATTAATGCACTTCTTACCGACTGGCGCATTCACCATTTTTATGAAAATATTCTACGTAACGAGTTAAAAGTACTTTATTGATACCACGCCCAAGATTCACCTACTGTAGTGGAAATTAATAACTCATAATAATAACGATAAGAAACAGATGAACAACTTTATAATTGAAAATTTGGTAAAAATTTATAAAATGGTCTGTAAAATATATCAATGCAGTTATTGTGATAATGATGAGGTCACAGGTACAAATCATTTGATTTTTGGTTGTAACAATAATAAACAGACGTCAGACCTTTTCTTACATCAATATAATATACACCTACCAACTTGCATCACATCGCTGGTAGATACCGGAAATAAGAATAATATTTAATTTAATAGTAACATTTGTCAAGACAACTAATATTAATATATAATTTATTTATCCATATCAGATAGTATGTGGCAACCTCACACACATACACACACACACAGTATCGCTGAAATGGGAGGAGGGAACATCAACCAACCGACCAAGACAACGGGTTTCGGCTTACAACACCGAAGCTCATAGTGTTGGGTCAGGGGTTGACACCACCCGTCCACCCTCATAGGAGCGGCAGCGAAGGAGATCTTCCCAACATGGGACTTCGTCTCGAAACACGCCTAATAAAAAAGCACATGGATTTCGTTGGTCCAAAACACAACGTGCATAAGGAGATCAAACAAATGGTAGCTAACATACACACTGTATATGATAAACTTGGAATGGAAACCAGCAAGAACGATACCACGAGAAAGGCTGTAGATATACCTCCACAACCAACTTCTGATCCCGAGCGTTACCGGCAGAAACAGCCAGGAGGGACTGCAGGTGTAGTTCCTGACGGACAACAATAGAAGCAGGCTGGCAGGAGAAAGAAGACCCAAAAGCTCGAAGGAAACCACTACTATCGAACGAATTAGTGGTCCATAAGGCGCAGGAGGAGATGACTTACGCCGACATAATACAGAAGGTGAAGGCAGCCCCGCCTTGAAAGACATCGGGGAGAAAGTCGAAAATATTAGAAGAACGACAGTAGGCAATTTGCTGATTATGTTTGGGAAAACAGAAGAGAAGGAGATGGAGGCCTACCGGGTGACCATCAGGGAGACAGTTATGGAAGAAGCGACAGAACAGATGAGGATTCCGGAATCGGAAATAGAAGTCAGGGATATGGACGAATGGGCAACCAAAGAAGAGGTACTTAAACTCTTAAAAGATCATATACCAGACATGAACGACCTCTCCACCGCTGCGGTGAAATCTCTGTGGAAAAGTTGGGCCTCGACGCAGATTGCGGTGGTTTACCTGCTGGCTGTTTACGCGAGGAAGGCGGCGATACTTGGTAAGATCAGAGTAGGCTGAGGCACAGTGCGCAACCGGGAGAATGTATTACCAAGCAGATGCTTCAAGTGCATTTTGGCCAGAAAGCTCTTGTTTGCAGGAAGAGAGTGGACCCCAGCAAGACCTGTCTTAGATGCGGACTAGAAGGGCACAACGCACCGACGTGCAAGGAGCCTCCGAACTGCATTATCTGTAGGGAAAAAACCAAAAGAGTGATTGTAACCATACGACCAGGGTATGGAAATGTCACAACTTCCAAAATGCTAGGAGAGCTGTCCAGGGTGCGGAAAATGCTACAACTTAATCTCAACCACTGCAGGGCAGCCCAAGACTTGCTGACACAGCGTGTCAGAGAACTGGACGTTAACGTGGCAATGCTGTGCGAGCAGTATGACGACCTCTTCACCAAACCATGGGTTTCAGACAGCAGAAAAAGGCAGCAATATGGGCGCGCGGTAGACTGCCTTTCGAAGAGCTACCAACTAAGCCCACTTCATGGTTTATCGGGGCCAAAATAGGAGGGGTGCACCTGTATAGTTGCTATGCTCCACAGAGTGCTCCGATAGACGTCTTCGAGAACTTTCTGGACACTCTCACAAAGGAGACCCGGTCGTAATCGCCGGATATTTCAATGCTTGGTTCATTGAATGGGGCAGCCGTGAGACGGACAAAAGAGGTGAGGCCCTACAAGAGGCTTTCTCGACACTAAATGAGGGAACTGGGAGCACCTATCGCAAAAGCGCTGCAAACTCCATTATCGACCTGACGTTCATTAGCAGTGTCCTAACTAAAGGGAGCTGCGAATGAAAGGTCGATAAGGAGTACACAAAAAGCGGCCATCCAGCTAGAATCTGGTAAATCAACAACAGTTCCAGAAGCAGGTGACGCCAGGGACATACAAGGAGGCAGCCAATGGGCTGGAACAGCAAATGCTTTGATGTGGAGACCTTCAGGTTGATGATGAGCGGATCAACAGCGCTTCGGGCAACAACTGCCGAGGGCATCACAGTAGAGATAGCAGCCACCCTGGTGGCATCCAGCGATGCGCCGATGCCAAGTAGTCGCGCTAACAACGGCCGAGCATCAGTCAACTGGTGGAACCCAATCATCGTCCAGCTCCGGCAAGCGTGCCTTAAGGCAAGAAGACAACACCAGCGTGCTCGTAAGCGAGACAAGGCTTCGACAGAGGAACTCAGACGGACCTACGAAGAGAAAATGCGTCTTCTCAGGACCCGTAGGGCAGACCGTATAAGACGGTCATGCATAGGATTATGAGTCTATCCGCAACAACACTAACCTGTTCCGACACAGAATAGTAGAACATCTGTTCCCGGAGAATCCAGAACTCCCCGACTATCACCTAGAGGATGAATAAGTAGAAACTCCTGAAGTGACTATGAAAGAGCTCACGAGGGGCGGCATTAGATTGCAGAATGGCAAGGCACCAGGAACAAGTGGCATACCAAACATCACACTGAAGATTGCAATTTTCGTCAAGCCAGACAAGTTCATGAGCATGTACGAGGCCTGCCTGCGGCAAGGCGTATTTCCGACTCAATGGAAGCACTAAAGTTTGGTTGTTCTCTAAAAAAGGAAGAAACCACCGGACCACCCAGCATCCTATCGTCCACTTTGCATGCTGGATTCGGACGGGAAGAACTTGGAGCTGATAGTGGGCGATAGTCGATCCTCAACTTTCCGAATTCCAATTCGGATTCTGGAAGGAGAAATGGGCCATTGACGCGCTGTAACTCGTCACGAACACCGCAAAGGAAACAGATGGAAAGGCGGTTCCAAAAAGTATTACCTCATCGTCACTCTGGACATCAGGAACGCGTTTAACTCGGCCCGCTGGGATCTAGTATTGGAAGCTCTTGAGAACATAGGTGTGCCCTACTACCTACGGAGGATGGTCAGATCACACTTCAGTGATCGTCTACTGCACTACGACACAGAACAGGCACCAGCGAAGCATAGGGTCACGGGAGGGGTACCTCAGGGCTCTGTCCTAGGGCCACTCTTGTGGAACGTCATGTACGACAGCCTATTCCATCTGGAATTACCGGTGAACACAACACTCGTGGCTATCGCAGACGACGTGGCGGTTGTCCTGGTAGCGAATCATCTGGAGGAACTGTAAGCCGCATTCTCCATCACCATCCGGAGTATAAGACAATGGATGACATCGGCAGACCTGCCTTTGGCGGAACATAAGACCGAGGCATTCCTTGTGAGTAGCCGGAAGAAAATGGAGACCATCACCATTAGAGTAGGCGATCACGACATCCAGTTGCTACCCTACATCTCAGGCCAGGTTCAACTACAAGGAGCACATCTCCAGCGTCAGCAGGAAGGCATCAGCAGTACAAGGCGCGCTTTCACGGATAATGCACAATATTGGAGGTCCCAGGCGACTACTAGCAACTGTGGTTACCTCCGTCTTGTTATTCGGAGCACCAGTGTGGGCGGAATCGCTAGAGCTAACAACATATCGCAAGACGATGTCATCAGTCCAGCGGCTCTCAGCGATCAGAGTGGCGTCAGCATACAGAACGGTATCACACAATTCGGTCAATGTCGTGACATTATGCCCGCCCATTAACATCCTGGCAGGAGAACGGCAACGCCAACATCGTAGGAAGAAAGAAGAGCGTCGAAAGGTCCTTTGTGTAGAGGAGAGACCCGAGAGTCATCCTTCTAGCAAGAGAGATGGGACAGTTCGACGAAAGGTTGGCCCCAGATGTCATCAAATGTGTCACTCGCCTGCACGAGGAGGTCGGGTACTACATCACCCAACTCTTGACTGGGTATGGATGCTTTCGGGCATACTTGCACATATTCAAGATAACTGACTCACCAAACTGTCATCATTGTCGCGACGGGATCGAAGATGCAGAACACGTGTTCTTCCAATACCCCTTCTACGAGGGGACATAGGCAGAACTGGAGAGAAACCTGGACCATTCCAAATATCCAGGGAACATAGTGGAGTGCATGCTGAAGAGCCAATCAGCTTGGAACAGACCTGCAGAGTATGCGGAATCCATCATCAAGGATCTTCGCACTACCTACTAAGAATAGGCCGCGAGGCATAATAACACCAGGACAGCAGTAACAACTAATAAGAACGCCCCGGCGAAGTAGTATTAACAAAGAGTGCCGCCAGGGAATCATCGTTCCGAGAGCAAGGTTAGAGGTGCAGATTAGGTTTTAGTCTGGCGAGTACCTTTTGAAGGTTTCCCCCTGTACCTCATTAACCTAAACACAAAAAATCACACACGCCCTCATACACAAATCGTTTTGATGTTTTACTTGCAGACTTGAAGTAACTCATAACAATTGATTGAAAAACAGACCTGGTAGTTATGAAAACAAATTTTGTTTTACGAATACATAGGCATTGTTACGATATTTTGTTGTTCGTCTAAATGAGACTCTTACCCAGGTTGTGTTCGTTAAGATGGTAGATTGCCCCGGAGGACAATCTGTGCTCTCGACGTGGAGTAGACTAGAATCGAGGAAGGGGTGTATTCCGCAGATTAAAAATATGTGTTCACAATAGGACGCCAGAGAAGTTTTGGCAAGCAACCAAGACTTCCTCAAGTTAACACACAACTCCTCAGAGGGTTACCGACACTGACACTTGAAAGGTGACAGGTGAATTTTTAAAATAAAACCCGTAAGTATCCCTTGATTGAAATTCATTTGTTTGGACCTTGGCGACCAAGGTACTAACCGTTGGTATACCAATATAACCATAAATATAAGACGTTATAAACCAGAAGTTCAAATTTGTTAAATTCATTATAACTTAGTGGAGAAACCAATACAAGTTTAAAAAGAATAAACAGAAAAGAAAAAAAAAGAGAAAGAAATTAATTTAACGATATCAAAATGTAAAATTAACAAAATAGGTACTAGTTATAGCAAAAATTAATAAAAAAAAGGCTAGGAAAAAGATTACAATGCTGATGGCAATTTTCAGAAAAGTGATAAATATATAATAAAAAAACGATATGGAAAATTAATTTTTCAGGTAGTTGCGATACACAGTATTCGAATCCCTTGATGTCGACGTTTTCAAGATTTCAGCCCTCCTCGTATTGGTTCAGTTGGGTCGAAAGGTAAAAACTGGTAAGATCCCAACTATGCAAAAAAACCCAGATTTTGAGATACTACGCTGAAATTTTCCGACGACTCGGAAATTCACCAATCCGTTACCCGACACCAATAGGAGGCTGCTTTGCGAGACAAACTAATTCTCCATCAACTAGACTACTAGAAGATTTATACTTTTCCAGGAGCAGAAATCCCACAAAAATATGGCCGCCGGCAAGTATATGCAAGTAACACCTCTACTTCGAAGGACAATTTTAATAGGACTGTCTTCTTCATCAACTCACGAACATCCCCTCCCATAGCGTAAATCGTTCGTGACAGGTATACCTACCGAGATTTCTAGCGGCCGGGCGATTTTTCGCGTGAACTATATTTTCGACTGCATATATCAACATAGAGTGATACGAATTCGTTAATTTCAAGTGCTTACCCTAAGAAAAGAAATAAAAGAGTTATGAACGTCTCCAAAAGTTTAATCTCCCAACCTTATGAATTTAATACCTTAATGAAAATAGTACATTAGTGATAACTGAAATTTGAAAGTAATTTAATCAAATTCTACTACCCTCTTAGCTAGAAGTACAATGAGTTACCTACCACCCCACTAAACAAGAAACATAACAAGTCTTTTTTGTGATGCTCTGTTCAGAGACTTTTCGTGATCTTTATTTATAGCTATTAATGTAACGAGATTATTATGCGATTTATAATAGTCGAGGACATTGTTAGGTGACGAGGCGATAGCCGAGTCACCTATCAATGTCCGAGACGGTGTTAAATCGCTAATATCATTGACAACGGCGATACGAAAATACAAACGAAACGGTTTTATATCATTTCATTTATCATGTCAAAAACTAATCTTCAAAATCATTTCGATATTCCTGACGATATATTAGCTTCAGCCAACACTATAAGCTTGAACTAGCTTCCGGACAAATCTAAAATACATTATGAAAAAAATATCGGCAGTTTTGTGAGTGGCGAAACAAAGTACATGTTTAAGGTGCAGAAAAAACTGTGTTGCTAGCATATTTCACGAAACTCTCTGAGGAATATTCTGCTTCATCCTTATGGCCGAAATATTCCATGTTACGAGCGACTTTAGAACTGAAGGAAAGAGTAGAAATCTATAAATACGGTGCCTTAATACGTTTCATCAAGAAGAAACATTTTTCCATTTTGTTATGTTAAGCATATCTTATTAAAGAGAAAAAACTCTTTTAAATTACGCCAAAAACATTGATATCGGTTTAAAAACAAAGAAGGGTTATGACATTTGTTTTTAACAAGTTTAAACCTTCCCCCACCCCTTGCGTGAAGAATAAGGACAAAAAGTCCCTAACTAAATTGTTTCATACTCTCATCAATATTTCAAAAATTGTATTTTTAGGATACCTTTGGTATGTCGTTTTTGGAGATAATCATAGTATTATATGAAATTGACTGTCTCGACCCTTACTTCGTGGAATATGCTCATATTAGTGTTTTTAAATAAAACTCAAGGTCTCTAGTTAATTCCACAATATAATACAAGTTATTGAAAATTCTAAAAAATTGACAATTTTTTAGAATTTTCAATAACTTGTATTATATTGTGGAATTAACTAGAGACCTTGAGTTTCATTTAAAAACACTAATAGTATTATATCTTTTTAATTGTTCATTCCACCCCCTAACAGATATTTTAGGAGCTGAAAAATATTTTCCGGCGATTTTTCTGTATCATCTGAAGGTGTTTTTTGTTGTACCATGACTATTTTTTGAAATATGTCGGCATTCTTAATTGTTCACCCTGTATTTGCTGATTAGGCACAGAAACATCTATAGGATTCATCTAGAATATTTGAGGTATATTATTTAGATGTTCAAGTAATATCCATACAACATCTAAGAGAATATACAATATTGTTTTTGAAATGTTGCATTTAGTTCATTGGTAAGATATTGTTTTATAGGCATTGCATTAACATCTACAATATGTTAAAAGGCATTTCTGAATGTAACAGAAATGTTGCTTTTAGGTCATTATAAAGACTTCTTTTTGAGGAAGTTCTAGTAACATCTCAGTAATGTAAAAAGGCAGCGCTTTAGCTTTAACATCGCTAAGAGTTAACAGCAACAAGCTGGGCATAAGGGGTTGTATAGATGTGCATGTGATGAAAACAAGAGGAAAAAAAGGAACAACGTTATCACAATGTGATGTTGAGTTAACGTGACTAACATTTATTTGCATATTGGGACCCAAAAATATTACGAATGTTTTTGGTACTACCCAATTGGAATTGCAGAGAAGTTTACACTTACATTAAAATAAATAATAGTAGTAAAAAAATGTACATGAATTATTGGTCACTAAAACTTATCCACATACGAAAAAAGATGATAGATTAAATTTTGGTGTTTGGAGATTAACTTTAAATTTAAAAAAAATATTCATAACTAATTGCTTATTTGAGCATCGTCGACCCCATTAAGGTTTTCCCTACACTATTGGAGCACTCCTTCCACCCATGACAACTAGGGAGAGCAACTGCCTTCTTCCTGGAGCGAACAGAATAAGACTGAATCGGCGACCCACTCAAACAACAACCAAGTAAACCGTGGTTTATCGAACCACCTTCAAGTAAAAAAAAAAATGTCCTACTACATTATTTGGACATGAAATATGTGAACACCAACACAAAATCCTCAAACATGAGCTGCCTCCATAAAAATATTCTAATTTTACTATCGTCTGCTTACTGCAAGACTTAATTAAAAAAAATTTCTGCGAAATATTTTATGCAAAATACTTTATACAAATGTATTCAGTCATCAACATGTATGCTAATTTTACTGTTTTAAATGAAACTTACTGTTTCTAGATAATTCCACAATATATTGAATTTTTTTTAAAAAACTAAGAAAATTGACAATTGTTTCGATATTAAGTATCATCGTCAGAATGACAGAAGTTACATTTCATTTGATACCTATCCGATGTTTACTAATTATTTTGGCTAGACCAAGAAGTGACCTACCTAGTGATTGACTTAATATATGTTAATAGAAAAAAGAAGAAGAATTATATTACAAATATTAAGATTCCACGAAGTAAGGGTCGGCACAGTTAATTTCATGTATGCTAATGTTCGAACAAAAGTCCCAAAAAGAATAGAAAAGAGAGAGGGATCACTTCAATCTTTCGCAAACCAACTGAGGGAATTTCTAATATCAGCGTTTATCGACATGGTGTCACTACTTAAGGTGGGTTCATTTTATAACCACAGACCTCCAAAGTAAGGAACGTATTCATAGGTTCGTACAATCTTCAAATGAACGTTGTAAACGCACCTATAATTAAATTTGAAATTCACAAAATCTGCAACACACAGCGTCCTAAGTTAATTTTCATTTCAAGGGTAAATGTGCACTAAAATGGGGAATTTAACTATCAAAATGAAGTGCCATTATTTGAAGAGTCGTATGGTCAAATTCCTTATAGGATTACCTTCCCAACGATGCGTCACACTTGTCACACATGTACGACAGTCGAGGATATAATCGAAGGATGTCCTCCTTGAAAAAAAATCGATTTATTTTAGCATTTTCTCAAAAAAAAAATTGTTCAAGATATTCAATCCGTTTCGTTTTCGGTGGCGCATATGTATATGTCCCATGATGTATCATGTTTCAAGTGATACTATTTCATAGATTATGTTTCACAAATACCATTTCTAACAAAATGGCGGTCGTTTTGGTTGATATTCGGTAGATTTTTTTGGGAGATTTTAAAAATTATTTAATTCCGCAGTAAATTTCAAAAAATTATATTTTTGTCATGTTTATGGTTGGATATTTCTCGGATACGAGTGAGATAAATATTTTCCACTATATTCTATCTAATTTCACCATCCTTCCACTTCACGCGAAATAATTAGCGCACTGAAATTTCCAACATTACAAAAATAAATTTTTAAGCTTCAGAAACACGCGAAAATCACTTAAAACCGACGCTTGCGTTCCGTTTATCTTTTACTCTTTTAAAAACAATTTTCCATTAATAATTTAAGTGCAGTTAGTTAAAGTGTTGATTAAAAATTAAATTTTTCGGCGAAAAAACCCTTTTCCACGATTATAAATTAAATCAAACCCAGACTCAAACCGTCGTGTTTCACCATTATAACGGGTGACTAATTTTCAATTTGCTTACATAGATTGAATAAAAAACGCCAAAATAACCAAGTAAAAATACACATCTGGGCACTAGTCAATTCGACTAGTAAATAAGAAAGAAATTTGATAACTGTCATATCTCCCAACGTTTCTTACCTAACTTAGTCAATCTCCAAAAGAAACGTGTCAAACTTTTCTTAAAATCTCAAAGTTACAAACAACTTTTTCTCATTTTCAAAAAAGATTTCCAAGTGTTCAATGATTTAATTTCTTAATTCCCTTGGGGGACGTAGGGCTGCAACGAATTCCTTCCACGGTTTTGCGCCAACTGCTTGATCTCTTCCCAACTCTTGTCTTCTGCTCCAATTTCCTTCTCAACTGGCCTTCTCCAGGTTATCTCCGATCTTTCTCTCCTCCTACTTCCTTGGGGATTTCAATCCAAGGCTTGACGACTGATGTCGTTGACCGAACTTCTCAGAGTATGGCCTAGCCAGCCAAATTTCCTTTTGGTGTTTTAAACGAAACTCAATGTTTCTAGCTAATTCCACAATATAATGAAAAATGTTGAATATTCTAAAAAAATTACAATTGTTTCGATAACTGAATATCACTGTCAGAATGACAGAAGCTACATTTTACTTGATGCCTACCTGATGTTTAGTAGTTATTTTTGGCTAGTCCAAGAAGTGACCTACCTTGTGATTGACTTAATATACTCGTATGTTGATAGAAAAAAGAAGAAGATGTGATATAACAAATATTGAAGCTTAGATATTATTAGCCCTATGTTGATATCCTGGATATCATTTTTCCAATTAAGATCAGTATAACTGTGCAATGATATAGAAAACCAGGAAAACTATTTCTGCAGATCTTTACAATTATCACTTAAGAAGACAGTTTAATAGTGGAGAACTCCCTAGATTTATCTGTTCATTGACGACTTCATATTGTGGGTTTCTTAAGTGTCTTCTAATTCATCAAGGAAATCCAGTTCATGTTTCTTATCACAAATATATAGTACTTCTAGTTCTGTGTTAGGTGTCAATGAATGGTTGGTGTCAAGTAGATGTTTTGCATAATGGGATTTATCTGGTTGTTTTAATCTAACGAGGATTCGATATCCTCAGATAACGCATCTACAGAAATTAATAAACTAAATAAGTGAAAGAAATTAGATCAAACAAATATTCCTGACTAAATTATTTTTCTTTACTTAACAAGTGTATAGCAAACTCTTCTAATAATCACAATGAACTCATAACGACAAAACTATCTGATATACCAAACAAAAGTGTACAGAATTAGTAGAAAAGTGTATAGAACAGGACAATAAAAGGGGTATAGAATTTCAGCAAGATAAGTGTCGAGAAAATGACGAAATTAAAAAGTACATAGAAAACTCAGAAATTGTAGTAACCCACTATGCATATAAATATTACAGTTATGTTAATTCAACATCACGTTGTGATAATGTTCTTCCTTTTTTTCCTCTTGTTTTCATCACATGCACATCTATACAACCGCTTATGCCCAGCTTTTGGCTGTTAACGTTTGTGATGTTTCAACTTAACTTCTCAGCGCTGTTAAAGCGTTGGCTTTTTACATTACTGTGATGTTACTAGAACTTCTTCAAAAGGAAGTCTTTATAACGAACTAAAAACAACATTTCTGTTACATTCTGAAATGCCTTTTAACATCTTGTCAATGTTAATGCAATGTCTAAAAAATAACATCTTATCAATGATCTAAATACGACATTTCAAAAACAATACAGTGTATTCTCATAGATGTTCTATGGACATTACATAAACCTCTAAATAATGTACCTCAAACATTGTAGATGATATCCTATAGATGTTTCTGTGCCCAATCAGCAAATACAGGGTGAACAACTAAGAACGCCGGCTGTCGGCCATATTTCAAAATGACAAGGTGTTACCTTGTCATTTTGCATACTTCGTTGCTCCATCTTTAAAATATAAAAATGATCTGAGTGAATAATTTCACCCCATAAAAGAGGGGGTTTTAGTTTCATTTTATTTGTTAATTTTGTGAAAAGGTACATCTAACTATTGTGCCTGTGATGCCGATCCCCTTTCAATGTTTCCCTTTTTTAAAGGTATTTTTTACCATTGACGAAAGCTCCGATGATGGCATGTTTATTTGCCGAAAGCGCTTAGCTTAATTTTTTAATAAAATTTATTTACACATTTTCATCTTTTGAGAAAATACACCCATCAACCTTCTTCTACAAACAATTGATCAACTCTTATATATTGCAAATTTCATTATCAAATCTGGCTATTATCCCGATATGCTCGAAGTCGCCAATACCATTCCAATATTAAAAGCAAACAAACAACCATGTTCTGTAGATAGCTACAGACCAATATTCCTATTGAATAATATCGCAAAGGTGATAGATAAAATTATTCTAAAAATATTACAAACTTTTGTTAATAAAAATAACATCATCCCCTCGGAGCAATACGGTTTCAGAAACAGTCATAGCACCATAGCACAAACTATTCGTGTTCTTAATTACATTAGAGAAGGCTTTAGAGTTCAGAACAAAGCCGTAATGATAGCTATTGACATATAAAAAGCGTTCTCTAAAATAGAGGGAACTTGGCAGGGCCATATCAGCAGACTTCAATCTCAGCTTTGTATAAACGGACATAATATCACCCCCAGTACAACATTAAAATATTTAGGTTACACAATCCAAGGGAACACAAATGCAAAAGCGCATATTAGCAGTCCGAAAAGCTAAGATTGCAATGGGCCAGTTATACCCGCTTATAAGTAGACAAAGTAAACTCTTCACCAAAAACAAAATAACTAAATACAAACAAATAATACGCCCTATACTCACATATTCAGCACCAGTCTACCTCACAGGAACAAAACATAACTTTCACTTCCTGCAGGTGGTACAAAAAAAGTATTTTAGAATGGCAATTAAACACCAAATACCTTATCCCCATCTTCCCAAAAGCTCATGGCTACATGATAAAGCTAATCTACCCACTATCAAAGACTTAGTAACTATAATTTCGAAAAAAATTTACGATAACTGTCTGCCAGGAAATCTTCGAATAGCACTCAAAGCCGTAAATCGTGCAGAAGCAACTCACGATAGTGGGTATAGGCTTCTGCATGGTACGTTAACAATATAACTTGGTTGTCACTTCCTAAACCCAACCATCAAAAGCGGGGAATGACTTCAGCCCAGCCCTTTACATTGGACTGAAGGAACCCCCAGCTTCAAATACTTATAAATAAACCAAAAATAACATCTGCCATGTTGCTTTCCTCAAAATCTAAACACCCTATCAATTATTGAGGCCCTGTTTTTCAGTTGCTTTTCAGGGAAAACCCAGCCGAAATACCGTAAGAGCTAGAAATATATGCCATGGACAAAGTTATTTTTGAATAATAACTGATGGATAATGCGGTGAACGCAAGGACCCACATACACTTCGCAGACGAGGCACCCAACGAATTCAAGAATCGCTAGACCATCGGCTACTTCTTTATTTTTGAATAAGTTGTAATAGGGGAACGATAAACTATTGTTAATAAAGAGATTTTAAATGTTAATGATAATGTCTAGTTTAGAAGTTAGCGGTATACAATAGGAAATTACCTAAAAATTATTCAGAATTTTCAGTGTTGGCAGAATCACAATTCTGACAAATAAACAGAAGACTATTCTTTGCACGTTTAGAATGGGTCCATGCTGCACACTGTCTGCACTGTAACCAGTCTTCACAGCTCATTTTGTACTAACCCAAACAGACTAAGCACGCTGTTTCTTCCTCTTCATACATCGAGGTTTCATTGTCTTTAGGTTTACGCTTTTTCCCGCGTACGGATTTGACTGGTTCTTCCACCATGACTTTCCATTTGACACGAGTGAAGTTGTAACATGTTACAATCACCACCCGAGCTAATGCTACAACCGACACCAACGGACAAATCAACCGTATATTCATAAACAAACTTAACCTTAAAATTTAAATCTTGTAAATACTTGATTTCACACACAAATTTTTGCTGATTCGAATGGTTTAACTACAATACACATAAAGTAGATGCTTAGGAATGAATATATTCACACAAAAAAACGAAAATTAAAACTTACTTTATGATGCAAAAACAATGTTTGTTGCACTCTCACGTTGACACGTTCGACGTTCGCAAATTTCTAACCGGCAATCTTTCGGGTGAGGCCACGCATTGGGTATGTACAAGTTGTTAGCTGTTAAATGTATAGATGGCGGCGTAAGGACGAACCGACACGCGTTACAACTGTCACCGCTCTCCCCTACTATATGCTCCGGACTTTTTTCCCATTAGTCCAGAGGCATCTACCTTTTTGACAAAATAAAACGACAAATATCTGTTTCACGAGCAATTAAAAGATAATTCACTTGACAATTTCATAAAACCTAAGAATATAAGCCTTGAGATCAGAATCAACAAAGGTAATCATCAGAATAACAGAATTTTACTTAAACTCAAATATCAATTTGGAAACTCAAGCGAGGTCAGCTATGTGTACCAGAGATGAATAAATGAAAGAACCAATTGTGTATTGTAATGTTTTTCTTATTTATTTAAAGCAGTTTATCCTGACGGGTGTGATAAATTTATACACACGGTATGTCACTTAATTTATTTTTTCACTAAACTATTCACTAATTTATTTTATATATACAGAGTATTTTCACTTACACTAATTTATAACACTACACTACTGACTATTCACTATTTAACTGTTTATATCACGAGATCAAATTAGAAACTGACTACTGCCGCTGGTCGAAATTCTTTATATATTAAGTGCCCTTTTTTCTGGATAATTCTAGATTGCGGATCACACACAAACAATCGCCTCCCTGGAACTGTCTAGATCAAACTGGAAATGTCTAGATAAGAATAGTCACACAAAAATAATGATAAACAGTTCGACGAAATTCCTGCGCATTCGCCAAACTTTCAACTTGCATACATGGCTTAAATAGAGTCGGATTCAGGGAGTACACCAGTGTGCTATTTATTACGTAACATTACCCACTCCTTAAAAGGAAGTTCCTCCTGGTACTTCTTTGTAGCCAGAACTAGATGTTTAAATCGGCAACTGGGCCCATATCTGCATTTTCCGGTCGTATGTAAATAACAGGGCACCGTCTTTAACAGGTACCGATAACAAGGAGTATAGCTGCAAATTAACTTGGAAGATCACCTCTATCATGTTCCTGATGACTCGCCAATCCAACTGGTTGCTCTCTATCCTGGGCACTGCTAGTTTCTCCACGTGGGATTCCAGCACATGATCACGAAGGCTTAGTAGCACTTCCCACACATCCCGGTAGGTGGATCGATCTGGAAATTCATTTCTAGTTGCCAGGTAGAAGACGAGCTGCGAATTGTGTTTGAATCCCAGTGTCTTGCCAGGGGCTGGCATCTGATCTTCAGGTTTATCTAATTGTCCGAACTTCTTTCGAAAGACGGTTGCCAACCCTCGTGCGTGTTTGTTACTGGCGGAGGTGTTATGTGCCAGTGAGTACTCTTCCGGGAGCGTGAACAAATCTTGTTTTTGTTCTGTATTGACTCCGTATCTAGCTTTCCCGCTATCTCCGTATGCGCCCATAAATTCTTCGAAGACTCTTGTTGTAGATGGTTCACACCTTCCTCTTTGTCATGGTCTCCTTCGAATGGCGCTAGTCGGTTTTGGTGGATAGGGATCTTGCTTATACGATAGATGATGTCGTTGGTCATCCTCTTGATTAAGTATGGACCTTCCCATGATCTCTGTAATTTTGGAGAATATCCTTTTCTCTTTGTCGGGTTGTGTTACCATACTTTGTCCTCTTCTTTGAAACTGCCTTCTGTGGCCTGCGTATCCTACCTTATTTCATTCTGTCACTGGCAACTTGAAGATTCCTTCGAACCAATTCGTGGCCATCGTACATCCTTCTTCTCAATTGGATCACGTAATCTTCCCCTGCTAGATCTTCGCCAGGCCGACAGCCAAACTCCATGTCACAAGGAAGCCTCATTTCACGTCCAAATAGAATTTTCGCAGGTGTTTCACCCGTGGACTCATTTATGGCACATCGATAAGCTAACGCCAATAGGGAAAGATACTGGCCCCAATCTCTCTGGGGGCTGGAAACTACTTTGGACAGGTATTTTCCAATGGTCCTGTTCATTCTTTCCATTCTTTCCACCATTCCATCTGAATGTGGATGCAACGCTGTTGTCCTGGTCTTATTAATTCCCAGCTTGTCACAAATTTCCTGGAATATCTGGCTCTCGAAATTTCTTCCTTGATCGCTGTGGACTTCCAATGGCACTCCATATCGGCCGATAAATTCTTTCACAAGTACATCCGCGACAGTTGTGGCCTCTTGATTCGGGATCGCATAAATTTCCACCCACTTTCTGAAATAATCCATTACTACCAGGAGTCAGAAATGGTCCAGCGATGTCTAAAGCAATCCTTTCGAAAGGTCTTCCAAGATTATATTGTATCATAAGTGCCTTTCTCTTGCGATGTGGTCCATTACTCGTAGCACAAGTCATACATTTCTTACACCAGTCCTTCACATCGTCGGAGCTATTCATCCAATAAAACCTTTCACGGACTCGCTGAAGGGGTTTCTTCACTCCCAGATGACCTTCCGATGGACCGTCGTGTAACTTCTTCAGTACCTCAGCTACTCTCGTTCTCCGGATAACTAGCTCTCTTCTCATCTAGGAACCATCATCGTTTTCAAGGACTCTTTTCAACAGCCCTTCTTCCAGTACAAGGGAGTCCCACTGAGCCCAATATGCCTTGAGTGTCGGTGAAAATCTGGACACTTCTTGCCATGTAGGTCGCCGATTTTCTTCCTTCCCCTGCCGAATCTTCTTTAGGTGAGGATCATTCTCCTGATCTTCTCTGATCCTGGTGGGTGACCATTCTTCGAAGACTACCGTGATTCTTGGAAGTGCAACTTCCTTAAATTTAGACTTGTTGCAGTGAGAATAGTATACAGGGCATGACCGTCTAGGCAGAGAGTCGACGTTTCGGTGATTCACATCAGCTCGGTGTTCCCCCCTGTCTAATTTCCCCTGTGACTGAAGTTCTTGGGTTGTAGGAGTCCTGGGGCGCTTAGACAGGCTGCGTACCTGGTCTAGCTCGCCACACTTCCGGCATTTGATCTTCTTTTGCTTCTTGTCTGCCATACCTTTCAACAAGTTGACGATATTGTCAATTCTGTCATCGTCAACTTCTTCCTGCATGATCCTACCTTTGTTGTACCGTGATTCCTTCGTGGCGGCTTTGCATTTAAGAGGTTCTTGGTTTGCAGGCGTCGTAGGACGCTTACACAAACTGCGTACCTTCTCTAAATCGCCACAATTACAGCACCTAATCTTCATCGGCTTCTTGTCTACCATATTTTTCAACAAGTTGACGATCTTATCAAGTCTATCGTCGTCACCTTCTTCCTGCATGGTCCTACCTTTGTTCTATCCCGAAGCCTTCGTGGCTGCTTCATATTCAAGAGCTGCAGGTAATGCATCGACCAATCTTTTGGGATGGGCTAAACGAAGCGTCCTCTGCATATCGGGGTCACGTAAGCCATCAATAAAGGCCTGGATGCCCAGACATTTCATCATGTTCTCTGGTGCTGATAGATAAACAAATCGAACTAGTCGGGCAATATCAACTTCGTACTCTTGAAGGGTTTCATCCCGTTTCTGCCTTCGGTTCTTTAGCTGAGATTGGTACAAATGTTCGTGACCGTATCGCATGGCCAGCCTCTTCTTCGCCTGCTCAAAATTATCCATTTCTTCCAGAGGTAATGTCTGAAGTACATCTAAGCATCTCCCCGAAGCGCGGATGTAAAGTTCACCGCTTTCTTCTTATCGGACCAATTATTCACTCTAGCGGCTGCTTCACACTGTTTTACATAATTGGTCCACGACATTTTTCCATCAACGTTGGGGCCTTCACTCGGGTAAAACTGCCAACTTTCTCTATCCTAGAGTTTATTTCTGTCTTGCAGGGTTTTATATGTTCAATCTTCATTTCTGCTGCTGGAGTGTCTTGTGCTCTTAAATCGGCAATATTTGTCTGTAACTCCCTGATTTTCTCGGCCATCTGATTCTCCATCGTTGTCATCTTATTCTCAATATCCGATTTTAGACTTCAGCAGCAATGTCATGTTTCAATGATAAGATATCTGCAGAAATATCATTCTTCATAGCAGAAATCTTCTCGTCCATTTTAGTAGAAACCTTGTCCATGTTAGCAGAAATATAATTCTTCATAGTTGAAATATAGGTAGAAATTGACGAGATTAAGGTCGAAGTCTCGTCTTTAAATAAAAATGTTTCTGGATCCAAGCCATCACTTACCAGTGCCATTTTTAGTCTTTCTACTAATTCATTCTTCTTTACGGACGTTTCCAATTTGCGATTCTCCAATTCTGTCTTTAGATCTGTCACTTACATGTCACTTAGTCTCTTGGCCACTTTTACGTAGATATTTATTTATATTACTCCACACCTGACACCAATGTAATGTTTTTCTTATTTATTCAAAGCAGTTTATCCTGACGGGTGGGATAAATTTATACACACGGTATGTCTTTATATATTAAGTGCCCTTTTTTCTGGATAATTCTAGACTGCGGCTCACACAAACAATCGCCTGCCTGGAATCGTCTAGATAAGACTGGAAATCTCTAGATAAGAATGGTCACACAAAAATAATGGTAAACAGTTTGAAGAAATCCTTACGCATTCGCCAAAATTTTAACTTTCATACATGGTTTAGACAGAGTTGGATTCAGGGACTACACCAGTGTGCTATTTCGTAACAGTATGTTGGTACAAATCTTTAATATGAGCAGAGCGTTTTCAGTTTAATAACAAAACCATCATTAGTGCCCCCTGTAAGCCCACTATGCAAATAAATATTACAGTTATGTTAATTCAACATCACATTGTGATAATGTTCTTCCTTTTTTTCCACTTGTTTTCATCACATGCACATCTATACAACCGCTTATGCCCAGCTTGAGGCTGTTAACTTTTGTGATGTTTCAACTTAACTTCTCAGCGATGTTAAAGCGCTGCCTTTTTACATTACTGTGATGTTACTAAAACTTCCTCAAAAGGAATTCTTTATAACGAACTGAAAACAACATTTCTGTTACATTCTGAAATGCCTTTTAACATCTTGTCGATGTTAATGCAATGTCTAAAAAATAACATCAATGGTCTAAATGCGACATTTCAAAAACAATACAGTGTATTCTCGTAGATGTTGTATGGACATTACATAAACCTGTAAATAATATACCTCAAACATTCTAGATGACATCCTATAGATGTTTCTGTGCCTAATCAGCAAATACAGGGTGAACAACTAAGAACGCCGGCTGTCGGCCATATTTCAAAAAATAGTCATGGTACAACTTTAAAAAATACCTTCAGGAAAATGACCTAAAAAACAAATGTTGTGACAATTTTTTGTTTTTTAATCGATATCAATGGAGTTTTTTCTCTTTAATAAGATATGCTTAACAAAAATAACAAAATTGTGAAAGAGTCGACAATTTTCCCATTTTTCTCGGAAATTTCAAATGTATTGAGGCATTTTTTAAATTCTGATGAAAAGGGGTTAAAAAATAGGAATCTAATCCAAGATATAAGATTTACGATATCAGATATAAAAATTAAAAAAATGCTTCAATTTACATTTGAAATTTCGGAGTGGATACAAAATTATCTAATTTTGTTATCAATCTTATTAAAGAGGAAAACTCCGAAAAATGTTTACATTTGTTCATAAGTTTGAACCTTCCCCACCCATTATTTGAAGAATAATGGCAAAAAATCTCCTTAATTAAATTTTTTGATAATCTCATCAAGATTTCAAAAATTGTAATTTTAAGACACCTTTAGTATGTTTTTTTGGAGTATTGTTTTCGAGTGTTCATTCCACCCCTAGCGGATATTTTAGAGACTGCATAATATTTTCCAGCCATTTTTCAGGAAAGGTAATTTTTTTGAAAGTTGTACCATGATTCTTTTCTGAGATGTGGCCTACAGTCGTTCTTAGTTGTTCACCCTGTACATTTAAAATAAAATAGCAAAAAAAGCAATAAATGATTCAAAACGTTTATTCACTATTAATGAACAGTACAGTAAATTTGAAAAAAAACAGATACAAAATTAGAAAAAAAATATCTTGTCCAGTAATCCAACCTAAAAAAAATAAAATTGTGTAAGCATATTACATAACAAGTGTGGAAAGTGGAAACTATTGAACGCATTCAGTGAAAGCAAGAAATAAAAAAGGGTATAATAATCCGTAGTTACCATAACGTAACATACTTTGAAACTGAATTAATAAAGTTTAACGGATACACATACATTACAGCTAGTTTACAGAAAATTTATTAGAATAGTTTTTTAATTATATTAAAACTAATAAAAATTTTATACCATAAAGATTTTATTAAACATTACGTTAAATCAACAGAAATCCCATCTGATTAAAGAAAATTCTATCGTTTACATACGGTTACTTTTTCTCACGCAAGAGTCGCTGTTTCGAGTGCCTCAACCATTCCATAACATACACTTCAAAAGCCTTATCTGTGAAACATTTAAAGGTGCTCTGAACATCAGCTAATAAAACAATTACTTTAGATCAAATTGTGCCCATGAAGACCTTTGATCGATCATCATAAACTACATCAAACTTGATTTTCAGCCAATTGACTGGGACCCATTTTCCATAAGATACATGCAGGGTTGTTCAAAGGAATAATAACATATTCTATTTCGAGAATTAACTTTTCATGATTTACCTTCTATTACATGTCTCACTCCGTTTGGCAGGTGAGTTCAGGTGTGCCATGAAAATTCATACTTCTTTTCTGTGTAAAATAATATACTATTCTCATCTTGTTATTTTCATCCTGGAACATATTGTATATTAACATCGTGGAATTGTAGCTTAATGAAAACTAAGCATTATTAATACACTGTATACAAAAAAACTACTTATGAAGAAGAGATATGAACACATTATCAAGTTAAATGAGTTTATAATTAATTGTATCCAATTGAGTATCCAATAGCTGTGTTTCTACAATAATAAATAATTGAATTCTGTTTATTGACTCGAGCATTCAGTGTCATAAGTTACATATTATTCAACTAGATTAATATAGACCATTGTAAGGGACACCTACAGATTATTTATTGTATTCAGTGTATTTTCAAATGGATATGAGCTTTTTAACAGAAATTTCTGTTTTCAAAGTCTTAAACAGTCTCTAATTGTTTACAAGAATTGTTAGTATTAATGTTAAAATTTTCTAAGCCTGCAAAAGTATATTGGTGGCCATGACTACTACTACAAAAACTAGAACTAGAGATACTTCATTCAATTTTTTTTGTACTGTTTAATACAATGTCTGTATCAGACTATCTGAAATAGCTAACCCCCCTTTACATAATCACCAACTATTTGTTTTTTATTTTATCTATGTAATTAGCTTCTGAAACATCTTGAACATTGATAAGATTTTCTTCTAGATTCAAATCCCTGCCAACATATGATCATGTTTTATTATTAATAATAATATCTACCCTATTTCAATATTAAGTTTTTTGTAGGGTATAATGCATATCTAGGATTTGAAATATTGTGAATCGTTTTTAAAATATACTTACTAACTAAAATATTTTAAAAGTTGAAAAAACCCTTATTTTGTAAACGCCACCTGGAATTTCAATTTACAATAGCAGATTAAAGTATTGAATGAGTATTAAGTTTTAATAATTATGATTTTGGAATAGGTACTTACCGATAAAAACTGTTGTTGATCCATTATAACAAGAATTATAACTAAGTATAGAAACTGTAGCTAAGTAGGAACTAACGGAAATGAAGACCACTTTATTCAAGTACTTTTTCTTGCAAAAAATGTGCTTCCTGCAAATAATATATAACACCAAAATGAAAACCATAGAGTAATATTATTTGTCTATGCTGAAAACCACCCGCCATTTCATGCTTGTCTGCTTGTTATTTGTTTCCACAGATAACTACTTTCGTTCGTCAGTTCCTCTTATGTTTTCTTCTTATTTTTTATGTTACTGTAATGTTTAATATGAGATATTACTGAGAGGTTTATGAACTAATATGGTACAGACGTAATCGTAGGAAGTTACTAAAAATTATTTCGAAAGATGTAATAGTAACTGCAACACATACGATCATCTTAGAAACATGTTAATTTGTAATATTACAGTAACGTTCTGTATGTGACATTAGTGAGAAGTATACAAATTAACATCGTATGAATGTTTCCTATAGGAAGTTGCTAAAAAGAAGTTCATAGGATGTGTATGTAACTGCGAATTCAAGTATTATTGTGTAGATCAAAAATATGTTTTATTTACATGACATGGATGTTATTAGAGTTGGTAATAAAATTAAGACATCTAGGAGATATCTTATTAACGTTTTAAATAAACATCACGAAAAGTCTTTAAAAAGAACATCACTAAAAAGACTTGTTATGTTTCTTGTTTAGTGGGAGAGTAAGAAAATTGTTCTCTTTGTGTTAGAGAGAAATTAAAAACGAAATTTAAAGGCTTAAAGTCGGTTAGATTCAATTTACTTACATGGTCAGGATGTACAATAAGTTATCACATTTCGATGAATCTCCCAATTTTTTCAAGGAAACTGTTTTCGAATTTCTTCCGCAACTCTTCTAGTAGATGCTGGTGGAGTGCGGTGGCGTAACTACGGGGGGATGAGGGGGGTAGAACCCCCCCAGAACCCTAAAAATGAAAAAGAATCCAAAACATATTCACAGCAAACCTACTTGATTGAAAATGAACTAAAAGCTAGTAACTGTAGGCTATAAATTTATAAGAAAAATAAAGCTAAGATGCAGTTTTAGGGATGTAAAATTTGAAAAAATGTCCGGTATCCAGACCCCCCGGTAGTTCATACCCCCTCCACCCCCCAGAACTTCATCCTAGTTACGCCACTGGTGGAGTGGACACTGGAAAGACATGGTGGGAGGAAGTTATCAATTGCGGAAAAAAGTTATCGGGACAACTCCATGTTAAATTAAAATAATATAACAACAAATTTTAACGTCTTTAGAAATTATAATTCAAAAATTGTACCATCTGCATTACTACCAACAAATTCTTGTGACATCAGACTCCAACAACATATCAATGCCGTCAACTTCGAATATAGTTGTACACAAATTAGGACACCCTATTGTTATTAAAAATTGTCAATATTTTACATTAACTCAAGAACATTATCGAATTATTTGAGATATGTGATATGTTGTGGACGCATTCCTTATTTCGGTTATTAGAAAAAAAATACTGAAATAAAAAATCCATATATGGACTTCCATACGACAGAGGGTTAATATACGTCTCCCTAACTCAAATTAAACGTCAACTCATGTTTAATCAACTTTTATCAAATTACATTGAATAAAATGTTTCTTAAATAATTTAAGATTATATAACAACTTATTTGGTATAATAGATAAAATGTACCGTCGCTTCAAAATAAACAAGTCGAATCAACATGTACCCGACAAACTGCCAGTAAAAATAAAATTCATTTCCTGGGATTATAAAAAATCATTGATTTACTGCAAGTCTTTACAGTTGTATAGCGTGGCGGGGGTAGATCCGAACCAATCAAAATAGATTATATCCGAGGCACGCCTTTTATAAATGTGCTCTCTTATGTTTTTATTTCTTTTTTATGAGGATTTTATAGCCCCTACTACCGCAACAAAAGCTCTCTTGTTTTTATTTCGATATTGCTCTCTGTTACGCTAGGATACTATTTAGCGGGGTTGCCATTTATATTCAATAAAATTATTATTAATTCATCTGAACAACTGATCGAATGCGGAATATATAGCGAGGGGCATAATTAACGAATAAATTTACTTTTGACATCAGAGCTGTGGACGTTAAAAATCTCAAATCGAAGCGTTTGAGATGTGAGTTTATATGAGAGAATGTTCAGAATACCTTTTACACACCATCGATACTGAAGGAGCTCAAAGTAACAAAGCGATTATAAACAAGCTATATATGTCAAGAAGAACTAACAGGTAGAAATAAATTAATATAGAGCGAAAGACTGAAGGAGAGGAACCAAGAGGTAGGTCGCCAAGAAGATGGGTAGATGGCAATCAGTACATAATTTCACCACGTCTCTGCAGGGATAAAGGACTGAAGAGAGAGCAGTTTCAAGAAAAATGTCGAAAATAAATTAACTGGGGATATAATAATCACCATAGTAACAATAATTTACAAAAAACTTAAATTCATTCAGAAATTTTGCACCCAGATACTAACACATGTGTGCAAAAATCAGGAAAAAAAATATGTGCTAATATTTATCTGATAACAATTCTAACTAAGTATCTTAACTAACTAATCTCGTCACTCGCGCCATGTCACATCTCGACTTCGCTTTCTCCCTCTTTTTGTCATTCTCTTTCATGACACGCTGGATGGCAGACACTCTTATGCACAAAATTTCCCCCTTTACATCACCCCGCAATTCTATTTTTTTATTTACTTAAAAATTATATAATCTACTCGCAAATTATGCTTACTTTTCCCTTTTTAATCTATATATGACCTTCGATTTGGAGGATCAATGATAATGTTTCATGCATTTATTAAAAAGATATTCAGTTCTGAAAATTGAAACAATATAACATTTAAAAAAATATTTCTTAAAGTTGAACGTGTTGCCAGTGTTGGGCGATATATCGAAATCATCGGTGAATGAAAAATCACTCTCGCTAACCTCGCTAGTCACCATTCACCTTCCCACTTATTCGACTATTACTTTTCCGCCCAACCTATCTAATATGCGAGAAAAGTATTGATTTCCACCAAAAAAAGCTAGAATTTTGAAAAATAAATGTTTTTCATCAAGAACAACACGGTGTATGTCGTCGTTGTCGTCAGCCACTTTTCGTTACATGTCTTGTTAGCACGATACAACCTCCGGAGTGCAACAAGACACCAATTTTATGATCGAATATTTTTCAGAACATCTCACAGATGAACCCTATTGATTTTCAGCTCACCAAAGCCAGTACAACATGTGCTATGGTACTTGAAGTACAACATTTTTGTCATTTTTTGAGATATTTCTGTTTGTTAGCACGATACAGCCTCCGCAGTGCAACAAGTCACCAATTTGATGATTGAATATTATTCAGGACATCTCACAAATGAACCTTATTAACATTCAGTTCACCAGTGCCAGTACAACAGGTGCTATATTACTTTAAGTACGACATTTTGGGAGAAATTTCAGTTTTTTAGCATGATACAGCCTCATGAGTATATACAAGTGACCAATTTTATGACTGGATATTATTCAGGGCATCTCAAGATGAACCCTATTGATAACCAGCTCACCAAAGCCAGTACAACGAGTGCTATGGTACTTGAAGTACCAAATTTTTCTCATTTCTGGAGAACAATCAATTTGTTAGCACGATACAGCCTCCAGAGTGTATACAAGTGACCAATTTTATGATTGAGTATTGTTCAGGGCGTCTTATATATGAACCTTATTGATTTTTAGCTAACCAGAGCTAGTACAACTGGTGCTATGCTACCTGAAGTGCCACATTTTTTGTCCTTTTTGGAGAAATTTCGAATTGTTAGCACGATACAACCTCCGGAGTGTATACAATGACCAATTTTATAATTGGATATTTTTCAAGGTGTCTCACAGATGTACCCTATTGACTAGAGCGAATACAGCGGGTCCTATAAATCGAGATATACTACATTTTTGGAAGAATTTCGGTTTGTTACCACGATACATCCACCAAAGTGTATACAAGTAACAATTTTATGATAGAATATTGTTCAGGGCATCTCACAGATACGAAAAAGTTAGTTTTAATCATTAAAACCGTTTATTTTGTGGTCATAATGCGTGAACAGCTTTGGCACTTTTTAAATCTAGTGACAAACCCAACGAGTATACATTATAATCGTTGTGACAAACCGACCTCTCTTATACTTGTCATTTGTCACTTGTCACAATTAAAACAGAAATGACTGTTTATTATTTGTTGTGTTCGCTGTTTTGTAATTTTTCGACTTTAAATAGTTTAAGTATGCGTTGTTATGTTCCTAATTGTTCCAATTCGACAAAACGATAGATGTGTCATGTTTTTCGTTTCCTAAGTCGAATGTTCGAAATAGTTGGATTAAAGCGATAAAATTAAAACCTCAGTCTATCAACACCGCAACCAGAGTAAGTGCTCAGTGTTATAATAATATAAAAAATAAACGGTTTTAAAGATTAAAACTAACTTTTTATCATTCACGTATAAAAGAGACTTCATTATAACATTGTTTACAGTGTCACAATGAAGCTCTTTGAACACTGTTATAGTAATTTTTAGTGTACAGTTGGTTATTGTATTTAGTTATATTTTTATTTGACATTCCACTTTAACCTTGACACAAGTTATAAATAAAAAGGTCTAGCGTTGTTCTAGCTAGCAAATTATTATATTAAAGGTAAATTAGAATGATTTATATATTAAAAATATGAATGAATAAAGTACGCTAACGTTTATTTATCAATGATTTGTCAATTGTTTATTTTATATTGTATACGATCAATATATAACTATACAAAACGTTCGATTTTTGGGATAAATTACCAGATATCTATGTGAAGATGTATTACAGAAATAATTCTGTTCATGATATAATATAAATAGATCGCAAGAGCATACACGAAGAAGCTCTTTTTTAAACAAATAATCATCCTCTTTTTGCTTAAATGAAAATTTGTTTACAATTTACACAATTATTCGGTTATAATATGTCAAACGTCAGAAGTGCTGAATAAAACCATCTGTGATCTGACCAATTAGCAATCTACAGAATTGCCAACTTAATTCAAACCACTCCTCCCAGTTTAAAAACAGGGATTATATGAAATTCTATTTTATTTAAATAATTAAATAAATGCGAATTACAAAAAATATTGTGTAAAACTTGTGCCACAATGACTTTCTGTAGTACTCGTGATTTGCACAACTCACCTCTTCGCGGTTCGTTGTGCAAACTTCACTCGTACTACAAAACGAGTCATTGTGACACTTGTTTTACAAATAACTATTTCCGCATCTGTGGCCCTGAACAATATTCTATCATAAAATTGTTACTTGTATACACTTCGGGGGATGTATCGTGCTAACAAACCGAATTTTCTCCAAAAATAACCAAAAATTTAGTATAATTGGATTTATAGGACCTGCTGTACTCGCTCTAGTTAACTGAAAATCAATCGGGTACATCTGTGAGACACCTTGAAACAATATTCAATCATAAAACTGATCAATCGTATACTCTTTGGAAGCTGTATCGTGCTAACAAACTGAAATTTCTCCAAAAATGACAAAAATTTGGTACTTCAAGTACTATAACACCCGTTGTACTGGCTTTAGTGAGCTGAATATCAATAGGGTTCATCTTTGAGACGCTCTGAATAATATACAATCATAAAATTGGTCACTTGTACGTATATACTCCGGAGGCTGTATCATGCTAACAAACTGAAACTAATCCAAAAATTACAAAAATATCGTACTTAAAGTACTGTAGCACCTGTTGTATTGGCTCTGGTGAGCTGAAAATTAATAGGGCTCATCAGTGAGATGTCCTGAATAATATTCAATCATAAAATTGGTGACTTGTTGAACTCCGGAAGCTGTATCGTGCTAAGAAACTGAAATTTCTCAAAAAATGACAAAATGTCGTACTTCAAGTACCATAGCACCCGTTGTACTGGCCCTAGTGAGCTGAAAATCAATGGGGTTCATCTGTGACATGTCCTTAACAATATTCAATCATAAAATTGGTGACTTATTGCACTCCGGGGGCTGTATCATGCTAACAAGACATGAAAGGAAAAGTGGCCGACGACAACGACGACGACATACACACAGGATTTTCACTCACTCACTCACCCTGTATCTCTGTAAGTAATTGCTTCTTCGTCAAGAATGGACTGGATACTGGATACTAATTAAATGATTTGTTTCTATTGAAAAAACCATAAAGGTTTTTGTACAAATTTTGTTTTTGCAAGAAATATGTTTACAATTTTTTTGTTGGAGAGTACATTTTCAGTACGATAGTTTTCCTAGCTCAGGCATTTTATGCCAACATGATCGTCAAGTAGTAAGTGAGATTGATCGTGCCAGAATAATAGGTCTAATTGAAGAAGGCCATTCTCAAGGGTTCGTTGGCTTATAGAGTTGGTAGATCGCAAAGTGATGAATCTTGTTCATGGAACCGCTATATCCAGACCAATTTTTTTGGTGACAGACCTAGGAGCGGTAGAAGGCGTGCTACCAATGAACGATAAAACCGCTATATCCATTTGTTGATTCGGAGAAGCCCGACCATGGCATTACCAGCACTCCAAAGATATATGAGATATGCTTTGGGAATTCCACTGTCGGTCTCTATATTACGGAGACGAATACTTTCGACAGGAATGAGGTAACGTCGACCAATGAGAGTACCCCGACTAATACCTGCGCACAGACTTCGCCGTCTACAATGGGCCCAAGAGCACACAGCCTTGACCGAAGAATTTTGGAATTGAGCTTTTTTCTGATCAGACAAGAACTTGTTTGGTACATATGATAGCCATTTTTGTAAAAATATTGTAGTAAACACATCTATGCATCGAAATCGGAATAGAAGTGTTCATACTATTATGAAAAAAATACAGCTGCTTCCCATCGATAATGCACACTAAGTTATAAAACATCAAAGTTCAATTTTTAAAAAAACTCAGATTCCAAAACGTACAAAAAAATTTTTTCATTCCGATTTAGATGAAATTTTGCATAGGGAGGGGTGTTTGGATACGAGGATTCCAATAAACTTGTCAGTTCGTAAAAAAAATATTTCCAATAAAAAATTGAGAAAAATTTATGAAAATGGGATTTTCCGGAAAACTGTATATCAGATTTTGCTCATTTACGAACTTATCCTCAGGTTTTACGTTCTCAACCTGCATATAAAATTTCAATAAAGTCGATTGCATTTTAGAGTTATCGCGTTGACAGACCGACCAACCTTTTTTTTAAATAGGTGTAGATCCACTCGAATCTCGAAACGTCAAAATCATCCATTAAAATAATCCACTTATATGTGTACATATATTACATATACTATACTTAAGGTGAAGTAAAAAGTGGTATCTGTAAAGTATGGAATGACTGTGCCTTCGACACAGTTTGGAAAACTCCTAATGAGCATATGAGCAAACATCTTCTTCTCACTTTCCACATAGGTAACGGTGTTACGCAAGGCTCTATCTTCAGCCCTATACTATTTATTCTTATCATTAATGATATATGCTTTTCCATAATTGCCCCAGATAAATACGCGCTTTACGCGGATGACCTCATTATCTTTTGCAAGGGTAATGTCACAAAAAGCATATGCTATCTACTTCAAAACGCTCTATATTTCTATGCATGATTGGTCAACAAATTCAGGATTTCAGATCTCTGCCTCGAAATCGAAAGTGTTCCGTTTAGCCAGGGCTATTTTATCCACTAGGCAATGTAGGCAACTGTCTAGAGCGGTAAAAATTGAGGGGCGGCAAATTTTATTATCATTACTTCCCATTATCGTTTTAAATCTATAAATAGTATGCCAACTAAAAAGAACTCCAAGTAGGTACCTACTTGTTATCGGAATGTCGAACTGCCGTTTACATGTTTACCATTTACAATTCTAATGCCTTACACAGACTTTCTCTAGGTTTAGGTGCCGCAGATGCCAGATAGTCGAACTACCTGTATTACGAGAATATTTTTTTTAATAATGATCTTAAAAACGGAACGCGACTACAATAAAATAATCTTTACAGTTCACAGTCTCTGATTTATTAGAGGTCTGCCGACAGCCGATGTAAGTATTATATTTACAAACAAAAATAGATATGGACTTCGGGGAAACTTTATTTTTATTGCCTTTACTACTTCCAGGAAGGACGCAAGCGATAAGTGGTAAAGGAATCAATCCGCGGTTGGATAATGTTCCATTGTAACTTTTAACTTTCTCATTTCTGCCAGTGCCGTTTTGCAGTTGGGTTTAGGAGTTTAAATGCGTTATAACTACATATTTTCATTAATCATTTTGGTTTATTTGGCTTTCGGCTTAAAATAATTTTTTGACTTTGAGGGTGTGAAATAGTGTTTCTTGCTACTTTTAAACTATTTTAACATCCGTTATTTGTTCTTTGAATTCCTTTTGAAAGTTGAGCAGTGAGCAGATGAGCAGTACATTTTTCCACATAGATTAAGAATGAGTGACAGTAGGAAGAGACTGAGTGGATCAGCTTACAAAAAGATTGCCAAAATAAAGGACGATAAAATTGCTAAGGGTATTGCAGGAAGCAAAAACATTACAGATTTTATTTCTAAGAAAGAATGTACAGATAATTCTCAAATTACGACACCGGCACCTTAGCCTTCGCTACCTAGTTGTAGTTCCACTAATATTGTCTGTCGGCTATTCCAGCAGTATCTATTTAGAAAAAGAAGCCGAAAGCATTGATGAACAACAACCAGTACCAGTACCAGTTGTACCACCGTCAGCATCACCGACAATAGTACTAAAATCAGATGATCCTGCTAATTGGCAGATAAATGAATATGTACGGAAATTCGTAGCTACTCACGGCTTTAAGCAAAACATTGACCTAGATTTTGCTAATTCAAAAAGACAATATACTGATTCTTGCAGATATCTGAAGAAAGAAGTATTTCAGCGGAAGCTAATGAATGGAGAAGCTTTTCTGCGTAGTTAATTGGTCTATTCATAGCTAGGGGAAAAATGTCATCAGCCGACTTGATCACCACGAGAATTCTTCCTAACACAAAAACTGTGTCATATTTTTGAAAAAACGATACAACTTAAAGCAAAGGATAAATATGAAATTCACTGCTCAAGTAGATGAATAAATAAGGTATTGGAGAAATGTTCTTAGAAGAGTTGTCGCTATAACTAAAGCAGTGGCAGCAAGAGGACTTTCGAGGCACTGACGAAAAATTTGGATCAGTTCACAGTGGCAATCACACTATGACGCTAGAACTGATTGCTGAATTTTATCCATTTTTAGCCACACACATTTCTAAATGGGGAAATCTAGGAAAGTGTGCAGTTTCCTACTTATCTTTTGCCACTTGTGAAGAATTCATTAAACTAATGGCAGATGAGACAATAGCGGTTATAATTCAGGCCGTAAAGGAATCTAAATATTTTTCAATCATCGTAGATTCAACCCCAGATATTACACATATTGATCAACTTTCTTTTGTAATTAGACATGTAAAAGACTTTAAATTTCCATTTGAACATTTCTTGGGCTTTGTGCCAAATACTGGGCACAAATCGCAAGAACTAGCCAAGGCAGTTCTGAATTTTATTTCATCTCTAGGCTTGGATATATCAAATTGCAGAAGACAGTCATATGGTGATGCGGCCAATATGTCTGGAGTTTATAGTGGACTGCAAACTCGAATCAAATAAGTCAACCCACTTGCTGAATACATACCATGTTCCGCACATTCTTCAAATTTAGTTGGGACCAGTGCTGCGGAAAGTTGTCAATAAGAAGCTTGTGATTTTTTCTTGTTCCTTCAAAGTCTGTATACATTCTTTTCAGCATCCACACATCGTGGGAGATTCTAAATTCACAACTATCGTCTTCAACAGATAGTTTGTCAAACAGATAGTTTGTCAATAAAAAAGATCTGTCCTACTCGATGGTCCGCTCGCGAGGACGCATGCTTAAGTTTAAATCGAAATTGGGAAATCATGTTCATAGCACTAACCTCAATTCACGAGGATGTATCAGAAAAACCCCAAACACGTTGTGAAGCTAGATGTCTTTTGTGTCAACTCAACCGACTTGAAACAGCAATTATGGCGGCTGTTTGAGATTCTATTTTTGAAAGATTTGGAGTGGTATCAAAAAACTACAAGAACCAAATATAGACGTTCATGTAGTGGTGCAATTGTATGATTCACTTATCTTCTTTGTGAGTCGCATGACAGACGAATACCATATATACGAAACAAATGCTCTACAAACAGCTACAGAGCAGAATTACGAGGTCAGTAAAGTTCGCACTAAAAAACGCAAACTTCACAGCGTTGAGACTCGCGACGGTGAAATAAAATTTTCAGCTCGGGACAACTTCCGGATAAACACTCACAATAATTATTGACCGCCTTTCAAAAGAACTCAAAAACAGAAAAGCAGTTAATGAATATTTTTTTGAGAAATTTGGTTTTTTAAATTAATTATCAAGTATGAAAAGCGAAGACATTCTTGAAGCCGCTTCACAATTATAGAATCGCTACACCAAGGATTTAGACACGGACTTTCCTAACGAAGTCCTTCATTTTAGGTCTTTTTTAGTTTCTTTAGAGAATCTACCCAACTCCTTTTCTGAAAGATATCAGCTAATAATTTCTGAGAACGTAAGAGATGTTTATTCAAATACTGAAATTGCCTTGCGAATTTTTTTGACGACACCAATTGCAAATTGTTCTGCTGAACGGTCGTTTTCAGCTTTAAAACGAATTAAAAACTATTTACGTACTTCAATGTCTGAAGATCGCTTGAATTTTTTGGCAATTCTAAATGTAAATTCTGCAACAGTGTATGACTTAGACTATGACGACCTTATAGATAGATTTTCGGAAATTAAAGTGAGGAAGAAACAATTGTAAAGTAGACATCAATCACTAATTTTATAAATATCGCTTTAATATTAGTTGAGGCGTTGTGCGAGTTACTCTATAGGTAAACCTGTAGTTAATAATCTTGCCTTTCCGAACCCTAGTTATTAACCTCATCAATTCTGCACGTACTCCTGATGAACATCCCGAAATCATTTTATCAGCCGTGCAATTATTAAAACCTCTATTGAAAATGATTAATCTTGCAATCGTGATTTCTAATAATTCTTCCAATATAACGCCATGGACCATTAACTTGCCTTTTCTTCATACCACCCTACGTCAGTACCACAAATTGGACACATCCAACGCAGTACTTGAGCAAGAATACAGGAAAATTTTACATTCCCATCAGCTTGACAAAATCTTGTTTACCGAAGCTTCCAAAAATGTAGGGGGTGTCGGTTGGGTCGTAACCAATTAAAATTCTATACTAGAAACGTATATGCAGCAGAGTTATTCAGTATACTGAAAGCTTTAGACACTCCATAATATGCAAAAAGCTATTCTATTTGCAGAACACCTTGAAGGGATATTCCAACCTAATGAACTAGCAACAGAGAACTCTCTTGGAGGAAGACAGAAGAGAAGATTTGTCACCCTCTCAGCTTGACCCCAAATCAATGAGAGCCAAGCCTCGAGGACGACAGCCCACCCACCTTGCGGCATATGGCTGATATCTATCCACTATCTACCGTCCCACTTGTCAAGAAGAACCCATCCCAACATCCGCACTCCAAAAATGTCGCAAGAAAAGAAGACCCTGTCTTATTGATTACGCAATAAGTCGTATGTTGTCTGCATGTATTGCTACTATATAAATAATTAATAATTAATAAAAATGCTTTAAGTAGCATTGTCGACTAATTCGAAGCTTTGGCCAAGAGCAAATGCAGGGACCAGATGTGTATATGTTTGTGTTATGTGTTTGCGTCATCGTCCAGTATCATGTCATCCCCCCATTGGTTTATCCAGCTGACGACCTCTCGATCATTCAGATCGATATCCTCCGGGGGGTATGTCATTTGTTTTGTGTTTAATCTGTACGTCAGTAATTGTCTTGCGTTGTTTCTCTGTGGTAGTGTGCAGTCGTGTATAATGTGTTTTTGATCTTCTCGTGTGTTACAGTGAGTGCAGTGTCCGTCTGTCTGTCTGAGGTTGAATCGTAAATAGTAGTCGTTCATGTGACCGTGTCCCGTTATTAGTTGTGTTGTTTTCCATGTAAGTGTCGGTTGTGTGATTCTGACTGTTTTAATGAGGTCGTATGTTTTCCTGCCTTTTGTATCCCTGTCCCACCTTTGTTGCCATGTCGTCATCTTGTCTGTGTCTTTTTGTCGGTTTATGTCTGTTTTGGTTGTGATTGTGA
Source organism: Galeruca laticollis (assembly GCA_963921935.1). Lineage (NCBI taxonomy): Eukaryota > Metazoa > Arthropoda > Insecta > Coleoptera > Chrysomelidae > Galeruca > Galeruca laticollis. The sequence goes on from OY998177.1 coordinate 70,686,137, forward strand.
AAATGTGATCTGGGTCGTCGTGTGCAAGTGTGGCAAGTTTGTGTGCTTCTCTGATACCTACACTGGCCCTTGGCTGTTTCGCTATATTGTATAAAATATTATGGCTTAATAACAGCTCTAGATTTTTCTTAATTTTTATTATATATTCTTGGAGGAAGACAATCAGACTGGAGAAAAAGATATCAAATTGGTCACTCCCAGAGAAGTAGTCGATGAAAGAAGAACAAACCTAAATCCAAAAAAAGCGCCTGGAGTCGGTCTAATCACAGGAGCAATATTAAAACAACTACCAAGAAAAGACATTGTGAAACTCACTAATTTGATCAATGAAGTTTTCAGATTGAAGCATATTCCAAGGGTCTGGAAAATAGCTGAGGTGATTATGATCCTAAAATCAGGGGAAAACGCAAGCGAAGCTAAATCTTACAGGCCAATTTCCCTCTTACCTGTGATATCAAAACTCTTTGAAAAGCTATTTCTGAAGAGACTTTAAAATATTATACAAGATTTCGTTAAAATATTCGACAATAGAAAAAGTGCACAGGATCACACAGATAATATAAAAAGTACACAGGATCACAGACATAATAGAAAAAGTCTATGAAGAAAAAGAAGTGTGCGCTGCTCTATTCCTAGACATAGTCCAGGCGTTCGTTAAGGTCTGGCTCGAGGAGCTCATAAAGAAAATGGAAAAAAAATATCCCAAAACAATATGCGAAGTTATTGGAATCTTACATAACAGATCGATTTTTCAGAGTTAAGCAAGAAACTGAATACTCTACTAAATCAAATAAAAGTGGTTGTGCCACAAGGGAGCGTGCTTGGCCCAGTTCTATATCTACTAAATACATATGAATGATATAAAAATTGCCACATTAGCTGCTGACACCGCTCTTCTTACAACAGGAGCAAATGTGGAAGAAGCTACTCAAAAGTTACAAAGAACCACTAATCAATTCAACGAATGGACCAAAAAGTGGAAAATAAAACTTGAATTAATCAAAATCGCTAAACATAAATTTTACAAACAAAACGAATAATCAAAACATACCAATCGCAGTTAACGGAATGGAGGTACCATATGGAAACACAGCAAAATATCTCGGAATAACTCTGGATGCTAAGCTAAGATGGAAGGAGCATATAAAGAAGAAACGGAAAGAACTAGATACAAAATATGAAAAAATGTATTGACTTAGAGGTAGAAAATCCCAAATATCAACACATAATAAATTGCTCATATATAAGCAGATTCTGAAACTCATTTGGACATACGGACTACAGCTTTGGGGCTGTATCAGTTCAACCAACATAGCACCCAAACAAAGATTTCAAAACAAAGTACGCTCCATAGTATATTCGAAATGCAAATCTGCACAGAGACCTCAATGTACCAACAGTTAAGGAAGAAATCAGGAGATATGCCCAAAAGCACGAAGACAAGCTACATAATCATGTTAACATCGAGATGCTCAAGCTACTCGATCAACTCAACCTAAAGGGAAAACTGAAAAGGACGAAACCTTCAGACCTGGTGTAAGTGACAAGTGGAAGTCATGAAAACAGAACAGAGTGATAAATGAAAGCTCACAGTTAAGAACTGAGTGACATCAATGTATTATAACTTAGTTATTATGATTGAATATATATAATCTAATTTAGGATAAGACAAAATTGCTGGTTGGTGGTCGTTCTCGACCAGGTGTAATACTACTTTCCATAAAAAAAATCCACACACTTAATGAAAAACGTTTATTCTCTACATCCAATAGTTCAACAAATTCACAATACCTGCCATCATCTCTATTACAATCGTAGTTCGGTTAACATCATCTGGATATTATCACATGTAGGAATAACCGGGAATAAAACCGACGACCAAGCATATTCCTCCCACTTATCAACTAACACTTTAAAACTGGCAATATCACTGGAGCCAAGTGGATACTAAACTTCAATACGATCCAACGTTTCCTTTCCTAAATTCCCCCCAATGACTAGGAAAAACAAAATTATAATACACAGACTGCGAATAGGGTATTCCCCTTTCACCCACGGATACCTTAATGCGAATTCTGTGCCGACACTCGACTAACAATTGAACATTCTCTATTAATGTTCCCCCAATACCATATAGTTCGAAGACGTCATAATATTTATGGAACACTAGGAAGCATCATTTGTTCAACCAGTAGATTTAGTGGCGTGATTAATTTTCTTTAAGACCCGCCTTTTTAACTTGATATAGAACTCACTTTCAATATTGTAACACTGTCTTTGATTTTTATTGTTACTTAATCTGTACTGTATATTGTTGCCGTGTCAGTTACCTTTCATTATCGAGACACGTAAACGTCAATAAAAAGTATAGAATAAACGGATACTTCTTAAATTAAAGGCTTTTTAAAAAAAACGAAACGCGACGATAATATAGAACATTCACGTATTAATACTACAACAACTATTGTCACAATTGCGACAATAACAGAACAACCAGTTGCCTACTTAAATGTTTTTTTTGTTAATTCAATGTTTAGTCTTCCGTCGACAGTTGTACAACGCTTTCTTAATTTATATATACTTTTGGGCAAAATTGGTCTTTTTTATCAACTTACCAAGCCTGTTTCCAAGACGGACAAATCATTAGACCAATTCTAACATATTCATGACCAGTATATTACACAGGAACAAAACATAACTTTCACTCATTGCAGGTGGTACAAAACAAGTATCTGAGAATAAAATATAACTCAACCTACCCAAAATACCCTAGAAACTTTTGGTTACATGACAAAGCCGAAATGCCCATTATCAAATACTTCATCGCTAAAATATCTACAAGTTGTCTGCCAGATGATCTTCGAAATTCTCTCAAAGTCGCAAATCGCGCAGAAGACATCCGCGATAGTGGGTGCAGCCTTCTGCATGGATCGCTAATTACATAACAAGGTTGTCAATAATCAACCCACATTTCAACAAACAGGGGTACACTCAGGGAGGTACAAAACCAAACTGAACTACCCCAAATTTTTCAAATATAAAACAAATTAAAATCAACGTCTGACATGTTGCCTCTCCAAATTTAAAACTCCCATGAATTATTGAGACCCTGTTTTTCAGCTGCTTTTCAGGGAAAATTCAGCCGAAAGATTCTAGGAGCCACAAAGTTAGTTGAAATAACGAAAATTTTTGGATAATGTTGTTACCGCAAGGAGCCTTAAAAACTTCACACGACGTACGACGATAGCAGGATAAACGCCAGGCCACTGGCATTTTCTTGTTATCTGTAATTTTTGGGAAAGCAAATATGTTAATAAAGAACCTTTTTAATAATAAAATATTCCGAATAATACTTATCTAGACATTATTTAAATACTATTTCTTTATCAAAGAACAATGTTTAATGGACACACGAAAGTATTTTCAGATTTCTAAATACTGTGACGTTCTCTTACTTATTTTTGTAAAATTAAGTATTTTTAAGTAGAGTAACAGGACGCCACTGTAATTATTACGTTTTCAATATTATATTTAACCGAAAAATCATCAGATCGCCGCTATAAAAGTGCAGCTTAAGGGTGCTACAAAATCGAATCAAAATATAAAGAAAACTCCACCCCTTCGAATAACTCAAGCCCAACCCCCTTTGCCGGTAGTCTAAGGGTGGCTTTCACTAGAAATACATCAGTTCAGTTAAATAGCTACCACTGCGCAGAAGGGTGCTTCCAAATCTAACCGTGTTCATTTCTGTGTGTGTATATTCATATCATCGTGCTGTCACACTTACCACGTGTTTCTTTATAACATGACAATTATTCTGTAAAACGAACGGCCTTATGATGTATCAAAGTACGTTGCAATTTTTGACCAGCCATCGAGAAAAAATGTTTAAAAGTATAAACAACAATCAAAATTCTTTCTCAATGGAAAATCTCTTATCCAACGGCAAACTATCTCCTGAGAATTTAGACACCAGTAAAGACTCTGAGGAATTTAAGACTTCGCCCAGTCCTCACCAACACAAAATCGAAGACGACGACGACAGATTATCGCCGATGTCTTCGGGTAGTTTACAAGCCGAAAGAAATGACGTTTTCTTAAGGTTTAATAGTTGCTTGAGAAATAGGATATGTTCGAACTGTGGTAGATTAGACTGTAATTTTATTCAATGTAGACTAAGTGAAGGTGTTAAAGATTCTAAACCGGTATTGAAGTTTAGTGTAAGTGCCATTTTGGGTGACGACAAAATCCAACAAAGAAATAGTAATAATAATAATGGTGAGTATTTTGTGCGCCACTGCAAAAGTTTGTTCATCAAATCTTATTAACACGATTTGTAATAACATGTTGATCTTCTAATCAACCAAATACGATCAGAATTGTTACTCCCATGCTAAATTGAGTCTGGGTACGTAGTATTTACTATAGTACATTCGTTTAATGAGCGAAGCAAACTACCTGACTGAAGGCAATACAAAATTAGGCTCCACGGGGTGGCTCTCTCTAAAATAAATGTATATATAGTTGTGTATATGTTTATATAGTTTTATGTTATTTTAACTTGACCACCTTGTATCTTCATTAATCTGTAACTTTTTGGGTACATTAACAATACAACCATAACATATAAGTGATGCTTAAACTTTGAAATATATGTTCAGGGGCGGGATATTGAATAATTTAATATGGTTTATAATTTGATGTTGTTCTGAAGAAGTAAGTTTTATAGTTCTGTCTGTTAATCCAATAATTACACTTTTTTTTGGGAATTGGGATGATTAGAATTGTAATTTATGTATTGGCCGGACTATGTCTCTTTTTGATATAGTTTGGTTTTTATTTTGTTGTAATCGGTTCGAATTAATATTATGTATAGAAAATGTATTGTACTGCTCTTCTCTGTTTCGACAGTAAGTTTTCGATGAAAGCTATTTAAAAAATTTAAAAAGCAGCTATGCAATCGTCAACAAATCGTGTAGTAAACAATACATTGAAATCTAAACTTCCTAGTACGTTTTCACCAAGATATTCTATTATTAAATGTGCTAAGGTTGGGGAAATATGAGAACCCATTGTACAACCATCCAATTGTTGATATAAATTGACTTGGTATTGATAATAATTATTATAAAATCTGTATGTGCGTTGTTTCAAAATTCGTTCTATATTTTTTATTGGGTAGTGATTGTTTTCGGACTTCTAGACGGTATTCTGGAGAAGTCAGTTTTATAGCTCTGTCTGTTAATCCAATAGTTACACTGTTTTTTGCGCATTGGAATGATTAGAATTGTAATTTAGATATCGGCCAGACCATGTCTCTTTTTGATATAGTGTTAAACTTATTCGGAATACCCTATATAGTAGCAATTTTTGATAAACTCGAACACAAAAAAACCAAATTAGAGCAGATTCAGTCAATATTATAGCTAATCATAAAATCAAACTATAGTCTGTTTCTTATTGTCTGACAGCACGCGAAAAGGTCACAGATGCTAGTCAGGTAGTAAAGCATAAGCGTCACAGTTCATCTAATGAATTTATTTACTATTTAATTTTATACCCGATCTGATATATAAATGTAATATAAATGTAAATTCGGTTAGTTAAAACAACTAGAGATGTAGAGTACATACAGTTAAAACAATAGATTATTTTTGAAATAATCTTGTTACGCAACTATTCTGACTGAATATTTCATTAATTATCTTGAGAATTTGAAGCAGGTCAATTCTTGGGAGACATATTAACAAAACATTTATCAATTCATTCTCCAGATAATTACTTTCTGATTTTGGAAATGTTGATAATAACATTTCCAAGAAACATTACAATAGGGTCCTACTAGGGATTGTCCCAATGACTACATAGACATTTTGCAGTTATATCCGGTGAAACTTGTTCTCGCCCAAATTTGTATAATTTGTTTTGCTTAGAGTCGCTTATGTTCCATAAGTGTTAACTGTGTTGTGAAAAATGTCTTCAAGTTTTACCCCAGTAAAGTGTAAGAGCGTGCTTAGCTTACAAACGAAGACTGTAGTGTTAAATGTGCATGATGCTGTTGTACATCAAATGCCGGCTGCTACTGTTAGAAATATAGTTTCGACATGTTCCAATATGACAGGAGTTAGTGAATCTACTATTTACAGGCTTCTAAGAGAGCGGAAAACTGGAAATATATCTCCACCTAAAAAGTCAACTGGAAGAAAACCATTTTACCTTGATGAACATATGCAAAATACAATAAGACGAAAAGCACATGAATTATATTTTAGAAAAGAGATCCCAACCCTGGACAGAATTCTAAGAATGGTGAAGGAGGACGAGAATTTGCCTGACATAGGGAGAAAAACTTTGTGGAAAATATTACACAAATTAAATTTAACTTGGGAGAAGCAAAGTCGCAAATCAGTGCTAATCGACAACGAAGAAATAATACGTTGGAGACGCCAGTATTTACGAGATATCCGAAAATACAGACAGGAGGGAAGACAAATCTATTATCTAGATGAGACATGGCTCAATGAAGGACATTCAGTGAAAAAAATATGGCAGGACAAAAGTATCTATTCAAACCAGTCGTCAAGCTTTCATAGAAGGTTTATCTACTCGACTAAAAACTCCTATCGGTAGAGGTCGCCGACTAATAATAACGCATATTGGATGCAATCAAGGGTTCGTTGAAGGTGATTTACTGGAGTTTCAGTCAACATCAACCAAAGACTATCATGAAGAAATGACTGCAGATGTATTTTACACATATGGTCGAATTAATTCCAAATAATGCTGTAATCGTTATGGACAATGCTGGCATTGTTCAGTTTTATTACCATATTGTATTTTGAGCTGAAACAGGGATGTACAGATAACCAATACAGACACCTACTTGTTTTGCATTAGAATTTTAGTATTTACTTGTAAAATTCTTAGGATCACTCTGTAAGAGATAATTTTCTATTTGAATATTTAAGTAGGCTACTGTGCTGTCAGACATTAAGAAATAGACTATGCACCATAAAAAAACTAAGGCAAATAAATTAAAAAAAATATTCAAAAACGATTAAATAAATCTAAACAATTTATTAAATACAACTCAAAAATAACAATATTACAACCTGATAAAAGCAATAAAACTATCGTAATGAATACAGATGAATACGATAAAAAATTGAAAGAATGATAAATGATAAAAAAGTTTATAAACCACTATGATCTGATCAAACAAAACTTTTTAAAAGATAAAAACAATAAATTCATTAGAAAATTACTAAATAATAATTCTATTAGTAAATCTGATGCTAAAAAACTACATATTAACAACGCTTTAGCACCAAAGATATATGGTCTACTAAAACTACGCAAATCAAATATACCAATACGACCAAAAGTTTCATATATCCAATCCCCCTTTTACAATCTATCTTAATACATCTCAGATTGTCATCAAATATAACCGGAAAACATAATCACTACATTAAAGATTCGTTTTCCTTTAACCATTTTATAGATACCATAAATATAGCACATAAGTATAAAATTAATATCACTAGGTGTTATCTCAATGTACACTAACATCCCCTACGAATTAATAACAAATATTTTAAAAGCAAAATGGAACTTACTGAAAGAACACACAACTCTGTTATGCAATGAATTCATAGAAGGAATATTACTAATACTAAATAATAATTATTATCAATGCCAAGACAATTTCAATTATCAATAAGATGGTTGTATAATGGGTTCTCCTATCTCATTAACCTTACCACTTTTAATAATGGAACATCTTGATGAAAACGTACTATGATGTTTAAATTTCAATGTACTGTTTTTTAAATGATTTGTTGACGATTGCATAGATCCCATCAAATAAAATTGATAAAATTTCAAATTCTTTTAATAGCTTTCATCCAAAACTTCAATTTACCGTCGAAACAGAGAAGAACAGTACAATACATTTTCTAGACATAATATTAATTCGAACTGATTACAACAAAATAAAAACCAAACTATATCAAAAAGAAACATGGTCTGGCCGATATCTAAATTAAAATTCTAATCATCCCAATGCGCAGAAAAATGTGATTATTGGTTTACTTACTTCTCCAGAATACCCACCAAAAGTCCTAAAACATGTTAAAAACATCCTAAAAAACTATCACTATCCAATAAAAAACATAGAACGATTTTGAAACAACGCACGTACAAATTTTACAATAATAGTAAAAATAACCAAACACCAACTCAAATAAATCAAAACAGATACATATCAATACCAACTCTCAGAAAAAGTAGAATACGTTTTATCCAAACACAACATTAACGTACGTCACAAAACTCAAAATACTTCATCACCATTGTTCACTAAACTTAAAAGCCAAAAAAAAATATAATTCAGTAAATTATGTACCATGTTTAAACTGTTCAAAAAAAATAAGTAGGTATGACAACACATCTAGAAAATCGTCTAAAGGGTCACGAATACACAAAAAATGCGTCCACCACCCTACATAAATGCGAAACAACTGAAAAACATGACTTCAATAATACTAGCACAGGACTCTAATTACCTCTAATTTAAGTCAAATCTACCATATTTATTGTGTAATGGATTTCTTAACCAAAATAGATACATCCAAAAACAAAATAAAAATACTAGAAACTTTTGATTTCACTCGTATATCGTATCATTTTATCAGCAAACTTGTTTTTATATATGTTAAGTGTTATTTTTATACACATTACAAATTTTATATCAATTAATTATAAATATTTTATCCATCGAGACATGAAATAAAATCTTTTTGAAAAAGCTACAAATAAGTTATATAGACGATATTTAGTTTAAACATATAATTTTAATAACCGTAATTTCTCAATTTCTTATATTTTCATGGGTTTCGGTCAGAAATAAAATCCGGGGTTGGTAAATTGCGCACAGCGGTCAGTTTGTAGCCAGGTATACCCAAAATGTTTCTTTTTCATAGGTAAATTGCGCACAAGTGACCCTAAACAGGGTCTAGGTAAATGGCATACAACTTTCTACCGATTCCACGAATTTTAAAAGTTACCAGAGATTCAAAGGATTATCCCCTAATGACTTGACAATAACAATTTGAGGCGTAGGTACATAGATCAGTTTAGTTTTTGCATTCGTGTTAGTAAGTTCGTCCGATTTCTAAAATGGAACAAATGCTGAGTGAAAAGAACAAAACGCTAATAATAATAGAAGGAGCTAAATTTAGCTAAGGAAGAACCCTTGTTCCTGGCAAAACTCATTGGCGTTGCACAAATAAAAATTGCAAAGCCAAATTCTATACCATTAATGAGAAGGATATCATCGACAGGGATCTCATCCATAATCTTGATATATATTCCGCAAAACTGTGTCGTGAAAAAATCAGTAACAGCCTAAAAAGGAAAGCTGAAGAAGAAATATCAGTTACACCATTGAAAGTGATACATAAGGAGATAAAAGGTAAGAAATGTCAATGTGCTTAGGCATAATTGAGGTTAATATATTCTTATATTGTTCAGAAACCCCCGAAGATCTTCAAGAACTTATATCAGTGGACATAGGATACATACGGAAGAACTTATACAATGCGCGTCGAGCATATTTGCCTCCGTTGCCGAACAACGTGCAGGACGTTCAAGAAGCATTAGACTCGATGTCTATTAAAACGATACAAGAAGAAAGTTTTTTAATAACAAACGATCGAGAAAATAACATTGTAATATTTTCATGCTTCACAAATTTAAATTTTTTGTGTTTGTAGAAGTAATTTACGTAGACGGCACATTTCAATATTGCCCAAAGTTTTTTTACCAATTGTTCACTCTACACGGATTTAAAAATGGACCAGCGCTTTTTGCATTACTTCCATCAAAAGCCACTTCTAATTATGTTAAACTGTTTTCAACAATTCAGATGGAATGTTCAAAATTTGAATTAACGTTAAATCCAAAGAAAATAGTTGTAGATTTTGAAGATGGAATACATTCAGAGCTGTATACGGTTTTCCCTGTATCTGAAATAGAAGGATGCATTTTTCATTTAAAACAGGCCTGGTACCGGAAAATTCTCCAATTAGGGTTGTCCGTAGAATATCGTAATCAAAAATAGGAAGTAGGAAAATAGCTTAAACATTTGTTTGGTTTACCTTATTTGCAACCAGAGCAAGTAAGTGACATGTTTTGCTTTGAAATGATGGCTGAAAAACCCGAAGGTGATGCTATCACGAAATTTGCTGATTTTTAATTGATACGTATATAGATGAAAATTCAAGATTTCCTCCAAAGTTATGGGCAAAAATGTCCCCAAGCGTTACTCGCTCTACAAACGCTTGCGAATCGATAAATCAATATCATCGTCAATATAATATGAGCATATTCCACGAAGTAAGGGTCGAGACAGTTAATTTCATTATTATTATTATTTTTCTGTAGTTGTACTTTAGTAAATGTCCGTTTATACCCCAGGATTGTAGCTTTTTAATGATACCGAATCTCCATGTGCAGTCATAAGCTTTTGTTATGTCACAAAAAACAGTCAAACAATGCTGCTTGTTTATTAGCGCTTCATGAATTTCCACTAGATTATCGGTAGTGGATCTGCTCTGGCGAAAACCGTTTTGTTCGGGGATCAGGAGCTGTTTGTTTTCCAAGAACCATCTTAGTCTTCGGTTTATAATCTTTTTGAATAATTTACAAGTTGACGAGGTTAGAGAAATCGGTCTGTAGGAGTGGGGGTCGTCTGATTTTGGTTTTTGAGGTTTAAGGATGGGGATTATATACGAGTCTGACCAAGATTTTGGGAAGTGATGTTGTATCCAAACTGTATTTAGGATATCAAGGAGATATTTTCTCGCACTAGATTTTATTTTTTGGATAAATATTAGAGGTATGTCGTCTGGATCAGGAGCTGAACTTTTCGTGTTGTATAAGGCGTCGTCTAGTTCTTCTAATGAAATAGTAGAGTTTATGCTGCCATTGTCGTGATATGTTACTTGTATTTCCTCTTTTTCATTTCTAATTTTGTATTGTAGAAATTGTGGAGTGTAATTATCGTTACTGGAATTTTGTTCAAAATGGTCTGCGAATATTTCTGCTATATCTTCTGCTGTAGAGATCGTTTTGTCTTCATGTTTTAAAATTTTGATTTCACTGTTATGTCGTTGTCCGGATAGCTGACGAATTTATGTCTACATGGTAGAGACGGGAGTGCAATGGTTGATGGATGATACAAAGGTTTTCCAGCTTTCTTTTTTTGCTTTTTTTGGTTTGATAACGTGCTTCAGCTCTGCATTTTTTATATTCTATTTGTTGTCAGTTGTGGGGTGTCGTCGATATTTATTGAAGGCTGGCTTGTATTTTTTTATGGCTTCGCAGCATTTATTATTCCACCATGGGGCTGGGGTGTGGGTCTTGAGTATTTTGGTTTTGCCAACTGCCATATGAGCTGCTTGTAATAATGCTTATGAGAATAGTGGGAAGGTTGAGGCTATATTTGAAGTAGTGGGGTTAGGAAGGTCTCGAAGATATTGGTCTACTTGATATGCGAAAAGTGTCCAGTTAGCTTGCTTTAATTTCCATGTTGAGAAAGAAGTGGTATTGGCAGTGGAAAAGTTCGGTTTATAAGTATGGGAAAGTGATCGCAGCCATATAAGTAGGGGTAGACATCCCAGTTTAAAGAAGTTTGTAGGGCAGGATCGCACATAGTTAAGTCGATGGCTGAGGCATCTCCGGATTGAATGTTAAATCTTGTAGGTTCTCCTGTGTTTAGGATATTTATATTGTTATTTTCCAGCAGTTGTTTGATAACTATTCCTTTCGATTAGCTGTGTTTAGATCCCCAGTATGGGCTATGGCTATTGAAATCTCCTAATACGATATGAGGGGACGGGATCTGTTGAAGTAGTTCCTCGGTAGCGTGGATTATGAGAATTTCATTGGGTGGAATATAGAGGTTGCATATTGAGATTTGTTTGTGGCTATTGATGGTGACAGCGACTGCCTCTAGGCATGTATTTAAAGTTATAGGTTTTGTTTCAAAAGTCTCATTGACGTAGATGGGTACACCGCCGCTTGCCTTATCTTTATTGGTTCTGTTTCTGTAAAAACATTTGAAATTTTTTAATTCGGCATGATAGGAACCTCTAAAGTTGGTTTCTTGGAGACAGATTATTGATGGTGTGTTATGAGAGATCAGAATTTTTAACATTTCATAACGGGTATGGTACCCGTTAAGGTTCCATTGCAATATGGACTTGAATGATAAGAGCTAAGGATTTTCTTGGGAGGAGGAAATATCGCTGTCTAGTATTGCGGATTTTCGGAGTTGGTTGTTAATTTTCCGTTTTACCTTTGAAATTCTTGTTATCATGCTTTTTGAGCATTTGACATATATTGTATTCATAACGTTTAGGAACCCTGGTATGTCGTCTGTGTACGTTTTAAGAAGATCCAAAATGTCTGCGGTGTGGAGGGATGATTCAAAGAAATTTAGAGTTTGGTTAAAATTTAGCGTCTTTGTTGTCTTCGAAAATTTCTGTAACGGATGCATTTCTTCTTGTATAGATTTTTCTGATTTTCTTTTCTTTGGAATACGGGATTTTGTTTGTGGTCTTCTATTGGTGGGGTTAAATCCGATACTTGTCGTTTGACAGAGTACGTTGAGGGTTCTTGGACTGTGTTTTGGGATGTGTCGATTGTCACGTTTTCTACAGTATTGTTTTCTTCAAGGTTTTCGTTGTTCTCAGTTAGTGAAGGTGTGCATATTTTTTGATTATGTGAACTATTAAATGAGATACTGGCCACGTCTGTCGGTTGGTTAGTTTGTGAGGAGTTCGATGGTGATGCTGTGTTGTTGGATGTTAGAGTTGTGCATGATGCGGCTAAGTGTCCTACTTGTTTGCAAGTGAAACATTCGAGGTTGTCGATAGCAATGAAAATTCTATATGAGGTGTTTTCAAAGTTTACGATAAATGATGTTGGTATTGTTGAATTTTTTTCGAGGGGAGTGATATATGTTTGTCGTCGGAAGCTAAGAATGTGGCTAAATTCTTAGCGAGATACATTTATTTTAAGAAAGTTGAAGAGCATCCTAAAGCTATTAAATAGTTCTCGATTTTTGCATTTTCAACAGAGTTGAATAGGATGGCTTGCTGTTTGTCAGTAAATTGGAATGTTGTCGGATTTTTGTTTGCTGCCGCTGCATATGATTGACGGTTATTTCGGGGTAAATTGTTTGATGTTAACGAGTTCGAAGGTGACTTGGAGACATGATCTCCGTGCTCGTTGTCATCCATTATTCGGCCGCCATATTTATGATTTTAATTTCTGGGTAGGTACGGACCTGTTCTCCTGCTGGACTTGTTCTGCTTATCGCTATTATCAGTGTATACGGAATAATGGATGTGTACCGATTTACAATAAATGCTGGTTTACGTATTGAAGAACATTATCTACTTACAATTTACTTCGAAATTACTAGATTTGAATTGCACTACACGATTGAGAAATTGATATATTTTGTTTACTATTAAAACACTATAATTTTCGAATTATTCAGAGCTAATATCACACTGAACTAGTTCGATTTTTGTCAGGGTTGGCACTCTATATATTTTAATTTAATATAAACCTGTATTACGCTGAGGCCGACATGCATTCTTACAGTTATAAGATCAGAATCGTACGGGACAATAATGCAATTGAAATTGATGTTTGTTATACTCGTGAAGCATTTCTGTGACTACTTGGCATAACTGATAAACGGTTACAAACATTACAGATGGGATTAAAGGGTAACAGGTACTGCTCCTAGCTCCTAGAGACAATCGCGGTCGACATTTATCTAGGGCTAACAAACTCTCTGACGAAATGTTAGCTAAAGTCAAGGAACACATACAGTCATGTACAGGACGAACCTCCCATTAAAGTCTGTCAAACTCTGAGAAAATTTGTCTACAGGCAGAACTTAATGTTTATAAAATGTCTATGTATATCGAGAAATATCTTAACAGTGTTTTGTCGTATGAAAAATAAAGGGAAATGTTTAACAAAAGCTTTAACATTAGCTTTAGATATCCATGAGGTGACACCTTTAGTTTCTGTGACGAGATGATAAAAATTGATGGGTTACTGGCCGATATTAATAGTGTACAAAAAATTGAACAATTGAGTTCATAGCTGAAAGCCCTTCTGATCAGAAAGGAGCTGCACTTAACAATAGCAGAAACTTTTTACACGCGCAAAAGATCTGCAACATATGAAGTCCAAAAATATTACTCTAAAGAATTTACAAGTACCAAACATAACAACAAACGACGTTTACTACAAAAGGCAGTTGTTATTTTATTTATTTAATAATCAAGTTCTCTCCAACTCTGAAGCTTTCTTTTATACTGTAATGTTTTTCTTATTTATTTAAAACAGTTTGTCCTGACGGGTGGGATAAATTCATACAAACGGTAGGTTGACTTACTTAATTTATTTATTCACTAAACTATTCAATAATTTATATTATATACACAGTATATAATATTATGTCAAATTATAAACTGACTGCTCCCGCTGGTCAATCCTTTATATATTAGTGCCTTTTTTACTAGACAATTCTAGATTGCGGCTTACACAAAAACAATCGGCTCCCTGGAATTTTCTAGATAAGACTGGTCAGAAAAACAATGTCTAGATAAGATAGTCACAAAAAATCGTGGACAGTTCTAAGAAACCCCTGCGCATCCGCCAAAATTTTAACTTTCATACATGGCTTAGACAGAGTCGGATTCAGGGACTACACTAGTGTGCTATTTCGTGACATCATCTCCTCCTTAAATGGAAGTTCCTCCTGGAACTTTTGTGTAGCCGAGACTGGATATTTGAATCGGCAACTGGCCCCATTTCTAGACTTTCCGGTCTTATGGAAATAACAGGGCACCGTCTTCATCGGATACTGATAACGGGGTTGTAGCTGCAAATTAATATCGGGATACCGGTATCTTGGAAGATCACCTCTATCATGTTCCAGTTTCTTCACACTGGATTCCAACACATGGTTAGGTTAGGTTAGGTATATTGAAAGATCACCTCTACCATGTTCCAGTTTCTTCACACTGGATTCCAACACATGGTCTCGGAGGTTTCGAAGTGCTTCCCACACATCGCGGTAGGTAGATCGATCTTGAAATTCATTTTTAGTTACTACGTAGAAGACGAACCGCAAATTGTGTTTCAGTCTCAGTGTCTTGCCAAGAGCTGAAATCTGGTCTTCAAGTTTTTCTAATTGCCCAAACTTCTTTCGAAAGACGCTTGCCAACCCTCGTACGTTCTTGATAAGGGCGGGGATGTTGTATGCCAGTGAATAATCTTCCGGGAGAGTGAACAAATCTTGTCGTTGTTCTGAAGTGACTCCATATCTAGCTCTCCCGGTACCTGCATACGCGCCCATAAATTCATCGAAGATAGGGTAAAATACATCTCGAATATGGTTTACTCCTTTCTCTAGGTCATGGTCTCATTCGAATAGCGCTATTCAGTTTTGGTGAACTACTTTTGGTTTTTCATTGGGGATCTTATTTATGCGATATATAACATCATTGATCCCTTGATTAAGTATGGACTTTCCCAGGATTTTTGTAATTTTGGAGAAAATCCTTTTCTCCTTGTCTCTTAACCATACTTTGTCCCCTTCTTTAAAGCCGCCTACTGTGACCTGCGTGTCGTACCGACTTTTCATTCAGTCGCTGGCATCTTGAAGATTTGTTCGAACTAATTCATGAATAACGAAGACTCATTTCACGTCCAAACAGGATTTTCGCAGATGTTTCACTCGTGGACTCATTGATGGCAAATCGATAAGCCATTGCGAATAGTGAAAGATACTGGTCCCAATCTCTCTGATAGCTGGAAACTAGTGTGGACATGTATTTTCCAATAGTCCTGTTCATTCTCTCGACCATTCCATCTGACTGGGGGTGTAATGCTGCTGTCCTGGTCTTCTTCATTCCCAGCTTGTCGCAAATCTCCTGGAATAGATGGCTTTCGAAATTTCTTCCATGGTCATTGTGGACTTCCAAGGGCACTCCATATCGGCTGATAAATTCTTTCACCAATACATCCGCGACAGCAGAGGCTTCTAGGTTCGGGATAACGTAAGTTTCCACCCATTTTGTGAAATAATCCATTACAACCAGGATGTATTTACCACCATTTTCTGCCGTAGGAAATGGTCCAGCGATATCTAAAGCAGTCCTTTCGAAAGGGCATTTATATATCTTGGATCAGCTTTTTTTGTTAGTATGCCAAATACCAAGACAAAATTTTACCAAAAATTTACTGTTACGGATAACATTTTCAAAATATGCAAGACATATATAAATATTCGACCAAGTCATGTAACCAGTGACACATTCTCTTTAAATTACCAAAATGGTAAATGTACAACTCAGAGAATTGGAATAAACAAATTTGCAAAAATGGGAAAGGATATCGCTGCTTTCCTGAAATTACCGAATCCAGAACGATATCCTGGGCACAGTTTCCGCAGAACTTCTGCAACAATACTGGTTGACGCGGGAATATTACTGCTCTCAAAAGACACAGTGGATGGAAGTCCACGGCCGTGGCAGAAGGCTACTTAGACGACTCCGTAAAAAAATAAAACCGATACGGTCAAGAAAATATCATCTTTAATTCGACCAAAAGTATACCAAACGGATCAATATACATATAATTCAAATAACATTAGTTTTGATGTTAATTCTATCCCTGCGATTAACTTGACCAATTGTTCAATTAATACAATTATTAATAACTATAATTAAATACCATCATCTTGTAAGATTAGATACGTAATATTTGTTAAGCTAAATACATAGATTTTTGTGTTAATTATTATGAGATTTTATACAATTATTATAATTTGCATATCTATGTACTGTGTACAAATGAACAATAATATATTGTATGAAATATTTGTTATATATAGAATAAAATAATAGTGTTTTTAATAATGTAACAAAATTTTCCAACAAATAAACTTCAACAAAAATATTTAGTAGTCGTGGATAAAGTAATTCTATTCGCGTATAATGAGTTAAAATTCCCTCCGTGATTTATGCCACTCGCTAGCGCTCGTGGCAGTAAACTTTACCTCGTGAATAATAACCTTCATTATACGCTCGTTGAATAATATACTATTGTAGACCTGAATTATAAAAAATAAATTTTGTATAGTTACGTGAATTATAAAAACTTCTTTCAACATCTCCAGAAGAAATTGGCGCATTTTTTATTTTTACAATTATCAAAATTAAAACTGCTGTGTACCACGTACCCCATCTGGTAATTATAGGTTCAGGGGGCAATTGAACATTTGGAAGTCGCTTCTTATAAAATTGGACTCTAAAAGGAGGTTTTAAAAAGATTTTTTGGCATTACTAATTAAATCATTAACAACGGAAATCTATTCCTAATACAGGGTGTTTCATTGGGAAAGGGCCTAACTTTAACTGTAGATGAGGATCACTTTGGTGCTTCCAAAAACCTATATTTAATATGTCTTCTGCACTTTATAACCGAGATACAGGGTGTTTTATAAATTTATCCTATTTCTTTCGAACCTCATAACTTCCGACTTACCCTGTATATTATTTTGAAATTTGGTACACGTAATAACCATTACCTAGAAACTTCATCAAAAGCATCTCCAAAAAGATAATACAGGTCCGGCTAACAAAAAATTTCAAAACCCGTCTTTCCCAAAAACAACACCCTGTATATAGATTTTTTTAAAATTGATCTTTATAATTGGAGAGAGTATAAAAAATCGAACCTACTTATTTCCTTTTTATTTTTCCGCAGACAATTTTAATACCAAAAATTTACCCTCAAAGTTATAATTTATGCACGTTTTGAGGGTTAACAATGGTATTGGAGAAGTTTTTTTTTTATTTTTTTAGCTTGAAATGAAATCTATTTAATGCATCTAGAGAAGCATCCTAGAAATTCAATTGAGTTTGTATGTTTACGAGTACAGACCACTAAAAAATGTGATTAGAGGGCCGTACTTAGGACATACTCATTCAATATGTTTCGAATATTTCGAACACCCTGTATAAGGATATGTATCTCGAAACTATGCACTTCTACATTTAGAATAACAAGAGCCAAATACGAGAAATAAATGTATACTACCAAAAATTAGTGTTTTTAAATGAAACTCAAGGTCTCTAGTTAATTCCACAATATAATACAAGTTATTGAAAATTCTAAAAAATTGACAATTGTTTCGATAAATCAATATCATCGTCAGAATGACAGAAGTTACATTTCATTTTATGCCTACCTGATGTTTAGTAGTAAATTTTGGCTAGACCAAGAAGTAACCTAACTTGTGATTGGCTTAATATATGTTTATAGAAAAAAGAAGAAGATGTGATATTACAAATATTGAAGCTTAGATATTATTAGCCCTATGGTGATATCCTGGATATCATTTTTCCAATTAAGATCAGTATAACTGTGCAATGATATAGAAAACCAGGAAAACTATATCTGCTGATCTTTACAATTATCACTTAAGAAGACAGTTTATTAGTGGAGAATTCCCTAGATTTAACTGTTCATTGACAACTTCATATTGTGGGTTTCTTAGGAGTTTTGAAGTACGATACAGTGAGCACTTACGAGCATACAGATTAAAACAACCAGATAAATCCCACTAAGCAAAACATCTACTTGACACCAATCATTCATTGACACCTAACACAGAACTAGAAGTACTGCATATTTGTGAAAAGAAGCAAGAACTGGATTTCCTTGAAGAACTGGAAATTAGAAGACATTTAAGAAACCCACAATATGAAGTTGTCAATGAACAGTTAAATCTAGGGAATTCTCCACTAATAAACTGTCTTCTTAAGTGATAATTGTAAAGATCAGCAGATATAGTTTTCCTGGTTTTCTATATCATTGCACAGTTATACTGATCTTAATTGGTAAAATGATATCCAGGATATCACCATAGGGCTAATAATATCTAAGCTTCAATATTTGTAATATCACATCTTCTTCTTTTTTCTATAAACATATATTAAGCCAATCACACGTTAGGTTACTTCTTGGTCTAGCCAAAATTTACTACTAAACATCAGGTAGGCATAAAATGAAATGTAACTTCTGTCATTCTGACGATGATATTGATTTATCGAAACAATTGTCAATTTTTTAGAATTTTCAATAACTTGTATTATATTGTGGAATTAACTAGAGACCTTGAGTTTCATTTAAAAACACTAATATGAGCATATTCCACGAAGTAAGGGTCGAGACAGTCAATTTTTTTACTACCAAAAACGTTAAAAGTACTATAAACTAGATAATTCATCAAGTAGATTATGGAATAGACACATCATTGAATTGTGTGTCATTTGTATCTAGTTTATGTCAAACAGTATTTGATGTTTTGAACGTCCTACAGCCTAGTTTTCTTTTTGCCTAGTGAGTATTAAATCATTATGCCTGATCAATTTTCTAACCGAGAATACGCAGATATTTTATTTATTTATGGATTTTGTAATGGTAATGGTACAGCTGTAAAAACTGAATACGGAGGAAGGTTCCCTTACCAAAGGTTACCAAACCGTAAAACATTTATTCGTGTTTTTAATTACCTAGGAGAACACGGCAGATTTCCAACGGTTACATTAAATGAACATCAGGAAAGAAGGCATTTAAATATGGAACAAAATATTTTGAATATTGTTAATAATAATCCGGAGATTAGTACAAGAAGAATTGGACATGCTACAAATGTACCTCATGTTACTGTTTGGCGGCGACTAAAAACATAATCACATAATCAAGCAGGGGACGAAATTCCACGAACGAATTTTAGCAATTGGATCATTCGAAATGCAAGAATTTTAAGTAGATTTCTATTCACGGATGAAGCTCAATTTACAAGAGACGGCATTTATAATTTACGGAACTCGCACATTTGGCAGAAGAAAATCCATTTGCTACAAGAGAGGCCCATTCGCAACTCAAATTTTCTGTTAACGTTTGGTGCGGTGTCTTTGATAATAAATATTAATAGGACCACACATCTTTCCACATAGACTGACTGGCGAAGTCTATTTGGATTTTCTGCAGAATATTTTACCAGTGCTATTAGATGATGCAGACGTAAATGTAGCAGGAATGTATTATCAGCATGACGGTGCTTCGGTTCATTACAGAGTCATAGTAAGAAATTTTTCAAATAAATTTTTTTCTTAATTCATGGATAAGTAGGGGAGAAATGAGAGTTCTGTGAAACTTTTTCCGCATACCCCCCACCCCTTTTTATACCCCCCCCACTTTCCTCCCACCACACACTGTTGGGGGTATAAAAAGGGGTGGGGGGTATGCGGGAAAAGTGTCACAGAACTCTATCAGTGCATACGCCTGCCCCCACACTCCCCCGCCAATTACCCCCTCCACCTCACCCCCACTGTACCCCCACCAATCACCCCCACTGTACCCCCACCACACCCACAATTATACTCTAAACCAGTTTTTCAACCTCTTAACAAGTCTAGTGACCTCTAAACCACTTTTGTGACCTCTAAACCAGTTTTGTGACCTCTAAACCTGTTTTGTGACCTCTAAACCAGTTTTCTGACCTCTAAACCAGTTTTCTGACCTCTAAACCACTTTGGTGACTTCTAAACCAGTTTTGTGACCTGTGAACCAGTTTTGCGACCTCTAAACAAGTTTTGTGACCTCTAGACCAGTTTTCTGAACTCTAAACCAGTTTTCTGACCTCTAAACCAGTTTTCCAACCTCTAAACCAGTTTTCCAACCTCTAAACAAGTCTTGTGACCTCTAAATCAGTCTTGTGACCTCTAAACCAGTTTTGTGACCTCTAGACCAGTTTTCTGACCTCTAAACCAGTTTTCTCACCTCTAAACCAGTTTTCCAACCTCTAAACAAGTCTTGTGACCTCTAAACCAGTTTGCGACATCTAAACCAGTTTTGTGACCTCTAGACCAGTTTTCTGACCTCTAAACCAGTTTTCCAACCTCTAAACCAGTTTTCTGACCTCTAAACCAGTTTTTTTACCTCTAAACCACTTTTGTGACCTCTAAACCAGTGGTGGGGGTGATTGGTGGGGGTACAGTGGGTGGTGATTGGTGGGGGTACAGTGGGGGTGAGGTGGAGGGGGTAATTGGCGGGGGAGTGGGGGGGCAGGCGTATGCACTGATATGAGAGTTCTGTGACATTTTTAAGCATAAAAGGAAGAGCTGAAAAGCTTTTGGTAAAAATTGATCAACCCCTCTGCAGGGGGTGAGTGAACGAAAATTAACAATGCTAATATTTCTGTTGGGGATCGTTTTTTACATAGTGTTCATAAATAAAATTATTCAGCGAGCCAATGTTCATAACTCTTGTTCCAAACATTTTTACATAAAATGGTGCGTTTACGTTTTCACTTTAGGGGTGGGTTAAACAGTGCGAATATGCGAAAATGTTACTTTAAATAAGACTGTCCAATTGGTCTCGTGCCATAGGGATGTTTTACAAAAATTTATTGGTTAGTACTGCTTTTGTTTTCCGTTCAAGTTTGTGTTGCTAGTTACTACAGCTTACGCGGTTCTAGCCTAAAACTGCCCCAATTCAGTGTTTCTATTTCAAATTATTTTGCACAGATGTACTAAATTGCGGGTGATCTCTGTGTTGGCAAAGTTGTTTCGATGAAACTGAAAATAATTTACTTAAATCGTCTTCATGAAGAATTCTTATTAACAAATGGGCAATATAACGGCCACATTTGTCGTTACTGAAACAATAATTTTAGAGCTGAAAAATAACCAGCCATTTTGAAAATTAAAAAAAAACACCTTAAATATTATTATT
Source organism: Galeruca laticollis (assembly GCA_963921935.1). Taxonomy (NCBI): domain Eukaryota; kingdom Metazoa; phylum Arthropoda; class Insecta; order Coleoptera; family Chrysomelidae; genus Galeruca; species Galeruca laticollis. The sequence continues at coordinate 70,708,040 of OY998177.1, forward strand.
TTATCGCATACTATAAATCTTAATTTAAAATAATAATGATTAAACTAAAATTTTAGTAACATACCATTTTACTGCAGGCTCGACAAAATATTTTGTCACCAACCATCGTTGATTCTGGGTATGGTTTAATCCATGAAACAACTTTGTTACAGTTCCTTACTCATTTTACGTGCACTGTATAATATTTAGACGACAACAACACAACGTAGATTTTCTAATACCCTTCAACTATCTCTCAAAACTTTAAAACAAAATTGTCAAGAAAACATCATTTCCAGTGGTAACAGTAAAAAGGTTTTCAAATATATACGATCGTCCCTATCATCAAAAGTTTCCATTGCCCTACTTCAAAAACCCGACCATACTGTATGCTCTTCTAATAAAGAGTCTTCTGAGACGCTCTCTTTAGCTTTCTAACAAGTTTTCACTCAAGAACCCAATAATGACAACCTCCCATTAATCAACTGTCCTCCCCTCAAGGCATCTTTAGAACATGTAGTATTTACACCAGTCCCTATAAAACAGCACTTACTGAAACTTCGCGATGACGCATCACCTGGTTTAGAAGGTCTAACTCCAAAACTTCTAAAAAGCTGCGCAAACTCGCTCGCAACTCCCCTGTCGTTAATTATGCAGACTTCCTTTACTCAAAGCTCCATACCCCCCAACTGGAAATTAGCATCTATCACCACCATATTCAAAAAAGGTAACAAACTTGATTCCAATGACTACCGCCCGATTAGTCTGCTGCCAGTGGTCAGTAAAGTCATGGAAGCCATTATTTCGGAGGAGATGACCAAATTTCTTCTGGAAAATGTGATCCCAACGCAACAACACGGATTTGTCGCCGGCCGTTCCACCCTAACCAACCTGCTACACTGTGTTAATGACTGGACATCATCTCTTAACGATCGGCAGCCAGTTGATATTGCCTATCTGGACTTCTCCAAGGCCTTTGATCGTATTGCTAGGTACAGACTTCTACACAAGCTGGAACACTTCGGCATTCGCGGCTCCTTACTTAGCTGGATTGACGACTTTTTGACAGACAGATATTTCAAAGTAAGAGCTGGCGAAGACTTCTCAAGGGATAGACTGGTGGAAAGTACCACAGGGTTCTGTTCTTGGTCCTCTGCTTTTTAAGGTTTACACCAGCGATCTTCCTTATCACGTAACTAACAAAATATCTTTCTACGCTGATGACACAAAGATACATACGAATCCAATCACCAATCAAAAAACCCTCCAGCTGACTTAAACTTCATCTTCATATGGTGTTCCCAGTGGCTACTTCCGTTGAACACTGAAAAATGTGTAGTGCTCCGAATTGGTAAAAACAACCCACTACTACCGTACTTCGTAGACGGTCGACCATTAAATTCTGTGTTTTCCTATAACGACCTCGGAATTGTCGTAAATAGCAACCTAACTTGGTCTCATCATATAACTTCAGTTTGTAAGCGCGCGAACACCAGACTGTATCTCATTCGTAAGTGCTTTTCGAGTGTTTCGTTTCAGTCGTTTTGCAAACTGTATACTATCTATGTCCGACCAATTCTCGAGTACGTCGGTCCAACGTGGTACCCAGACCTAGTTCGCGTTAAAAATATTTTGGAAAATGTTCAAAGAAGAGCCACTCGACTGTCCCCGGGACAGCGAAGACCTTTCTACGAAGAAAGACTCTCCATGGCCAACCTAACTTCCATTGAAGACACCGCGGAGACCTCATTATCACTTTTGAAATAAACGGTTTTAAGGATTAAAACTAACTTTTCCGCATCTGTGGCCCTGAACAATATTCTATCATAAAATTGTTACTTGTATATGCTTCGAGGGATGTATCGTGTTAACAAACCGTAACTTCTCCAAAAATAACCAAAAATTCAGTATATCTGGTTTTATAGGACCCGCTGTACTCGCTCTAGTCAACTGAAAATTAATAGGGTACATCTGTGAGACACCTTGAACAATATTCAATCATAAAATTGATCAATCGTATACTCTCTGGAGGCTGTATCGTGCTAACAAACTGAAAATTTTCCAAAAATGACGAAAATTTGGTACTCCAAGTACCATAGCATCCGTTGAACTGGCTTTACTGAGTTGAATATCAATAGGGTTCATCTTTGAGACCCTCTGAATAATATCCAATCATAAAATTGGTCACTTGCATATACTCCGGAGGCTGTATCGTGCTAACAATCTGAATTTTCTCCAAAAATTACAAAAAATATTGTACTTAAAGAACTGTAGCACCTGTTGTATTGGCTCCGGTGAGCTGAAAATCAATAGGGTTCATCAGTGAGATTCCCTGAATAGTATTCAATCATAAAATTGGTGACTTGTTGAACTCCGGATGCTGTATCGTGCTAACAAACTGAAATTTCTCAAAAAATTACAAAATGTCGTACTTTAAGCACCATAGCACCCGTTGTACTGGCTCTGGTGAACTGAAAATCAATAGGGATCATCTATGACATGTCCTTAACAATATTCAATCATAAAATTGCTGACTTATTGCACTTCGGAGGCTGTATCGTGCTAACAAGACATGTAAGGAAAAGTGGCCGACGACAACGACGACGACATACACACGGGATTTTTTTTCTAAAAACTGTTTTTTCGTGTTGTTGTTGATGGAAAACGTAAAAATAACTCAAAAAAATTGCAAAATTCCAACTTTTTTTAGGGTAAACCAATACTTTTCTCGCATATAGAAAGGTTGGGCGGAAAAGTAATATTAAAATTTAATTTTGGTAATCTTGATATGATGTTGACCCTAAATCCAGATGACCGCCTTAGAGGACACCTTTTTAAACTCAAAAAAGAAAACTTTACCGTCAGATCAACACAGAACTTCTTACCTAACATGGTATTCGATAGTTGAAATAATCTTGATGTCACAGTTTCTGCACCATCTACTAACTCGTTTAAAAACAGACTTGATCGTGCGCTGCTAGAGCGCCTATAGCTTATTTGGTATATTGTACTTATTTTTCTGTTCTTTACCTATTAGTAGGTTACTTATGTAATTATCTGTTTTTGGGCACAATAGGGACTTCTGCCCTTGTCTAAATATAATAATAATAATTATAATAACGTGGTTGTGAGAGTCAATGAAAGATAAAATTTATTTTGAAAACAGACAAATTCGCATTCGAGGAAGCAGGTGGGCGAGATGGGTGACCGTAGCAAATATTGTCGTGGGTGGTCGGTATGTGTTTCTAGAAATAAAAAAAATATAATAATAATAATAATAATAATAATAATAACGACAACAAATATAATTCGTCCACATATTTAGTTACATGTATATAATATGCAAAAAATAAAATATATGCGCCTTGCATATAATCCACCCTTCGGGATTATTAAACGACGACCTTTCCCAATTGGAGCCTTCAAACCCGTTGTTATATATGTAAGTGCTACACGCAGGCCTTTTAGGCCCATAGCTTGGAAGTGATTTCCTTCCATTCGTTCTTATCCTTTGCCTTCGTTTTCCAGTGCTGGATTCCACTCTCTCTTTGGTCTTTTGTCACTTCTGCGTACCATCTTTTCTTTGGTCTGCCTCTCTTTCTTGTTCCGGTTTGTTCTATATCAATCATTTTTTTGGTCGTTCTACTATCTGGCATTCTCTGTACATGCCCCTGCCAACTTATTCTTCTGGATCTTATTATTTTACTCAGTTCTGCTTCGCCAAATAAATTCTGTATTTCGTTATTCGTTCTTCTCAGCCACATATCTCCCTCTTTTTCCCCCTTTAATATCCTCCTGAGTATTTTCCTTTCCCATCTATCTAATTTCTCTTCCTCTGCTTTGTTAAGTATCCACGTTTCGCTTCCGTAGATTACTGTTGGTCTTATTACTGACTTGTACATATGTAGCTTTTTCTTTCTGGAGATCTTCTTTGAACTTATTATCTTGTGCTCTTGCCTGTTTACTTCCTTTCATCAGCCTAGTTTTTAAATTCCCTCGTCGCCGTCGCCCTTTATAACCACACCGAGATATACATAGCTTTGGACTTGTTGGAAGTTCATTATTTTTTGTCCATTCAGTTGCTTTGGAAAATTCCTCATTGCCCATTTCCTTCGATGTGTTGCGATTTTTATAAACTTCGATTTGTCTTCATTGGCTGGCAGGTTCATTGTCTCTGCTGTTTCTATGAACGCTCAACATATTCATCTCAGTTCGTTTTCTGATGTCGATAGCAGTAGTACATCGTCCGCGTATGCCAGTAATTGAGTCTTAGTTTTCAGTGTCCCTGCCCTATTTATGCCGGTTTTGCGTATTAACCATTCTAATACTAAGTTAAACAGGGTGGTGGATAACGGATCTCCTTGTTTGAATCCTGTATTGGTCTCGAAGCTTTTTAATGTCTTTTGGTTCGCCTTTATCTTAGTTATTGTACGCTCGAGTGTCACTTTGGTAAGACTTATCAGTTTTTTTGAGATGCTTAGATCATTCACAATACTGTATAAAGATTTTCTATTTACCGTGTCATACGCTCTTTGGAAGTCTATAAAAATGGCATGAATTGGTAGATCGTATTCGGACCCCATTCTTTGCGTTTGCTTCAGAGTGAAAATATGATCCATGACTGATCTTCCAGATCTGAATACGCACTGATAGTCTCCGAACAAGTTTTCTCCATATTCTTTTAACATTTTTCCTATGGTTTTGGCCATGATTTTATACACTGTGTCCAGTAGCGCGATCCCTCTATAGTTTCTGCATTCGTCCTTTTCCCCATTCTTGTAAATTGGTACCGTTATTGAGGTTTCCCACGCTTCTGGCATTGTCTCTTGTTCCCATATATTCGATATCAAATGGTAGATCTTCGTCTTTAGAGCGTATCCGCTGTATTTTATCAGCTATGGCTCTATTTCGTTTTCTCCAGGAGATTTGCGCAGTTCTTTCGTCTCTGCATTATTTCTGCGATGGTGGTTATATCTCTCCGTCGTTATGTCTATTTTGAGTTGTAAACTCCTCCCGCTGCTCGTTCTCATTTTCTTTATTTAATATTTTTCTGAAGTACTCTTCCCATCTTTGTATCATTTCGCTTTCATCCATTATTACTTCTCCTTTTTTGTTCATTATACATATGGTCCTCTGCCCAATTTTCCCTTCATCGTATTTTATTTCTTGTTAAAAGTTCTTCATTTCTTTATTTACAAAATTTTTTCCTATACGTTTTACTTTGTCCTCCACTTCTTTTCGTTTTTTGCCCTGCGCATCTTCTTTGCTCTTTGTACTATCTTTTGTCTTTATATGTACCAGTTTGTAATATTTTCTGTTTGGCTTGGCTTCTCTTTTTAATTTCTTCTCTGCATTTTACATCGAACCATTCTTCTCCGTTTTCCCTTTTTTATTGTCGGCGGTATTATTTTCCGTGCCGGCTTTTTTATAGTTTCCTCTAAATGTGTCCATTCGTCGTTTACATTGTGGTTCTGTTGTTGTTCTAGGGCTTACTTCAATTCTTCTTCGTATTTTCTTTTTGTTTTTTTGCTATCTATGAGCCTTTTCACCAGTAGCCTTCTTTTTGGTATGCACTTCTGCTTTTCCTTTCTTTGTTTAATGTTTTGTATTATTTTCACGACTTCCTTTCTCTGTTTACTGTTTCGTATTATTTTCACGACTACTAAAAACTACTCTTTTCGTTGATTGTTTTTGTATAAGGAAATTGTCGATTTGATTGGAGTACCTCCCGTTTGGTGGTAACCATGTTCGTTTTGTGGATTTCTTTGTGTTCCAACGTTGTGCTGGAAACAACTAGCCCCATCTCGGTTGCAAAATCAAACAGTCCTTTTCCATTATCATATGTTTCGTCGTGTTTGCTGTATTTTGCAATTACTGGTACATACGTACCCTCTTTGCGTTGGCGTCCCCTATTACTATTTTGATCTCTTTCTTTGACGTCATGTTGAACGCTTCTTCCATTTCTTCGTAATATTTTTCCTTTATTTTATCTTCATCCCCTACTATTGGTGCATGTATGTTTAGAATGCTTATATTTTATATGTCTGTATTAATTTGCAAGTAAGAAATATTCGCTCTGATATCGCTTTAAATATTTTCACTCTCCCTGCATTGTGGCTATCATAAATCCCGTTCCAAAGTTCTTGTTGTTCCTCCACTAGTGAAGAATATGTAGTTTCCTACATCACTTACAAACTCTCCTTTTTGGTTTGTTTCTTGAATTGCCAATATATTGATTCGATATCTGTCTATTTCTTGCGTTAAAATTTTCAGTGCTCGTTCAGCGTACGTACCTCTTACATTCCACGTTCCTATTTTTAATATTGCTTATTCCTCCTTGTTCCTTGATTCCGTTTTCGTTACCTTTTCCATTGCTTGGTTCAATTTCATCCGCCCTCCTGTCTGTGCTTTGTGCTACTGGTTTTTACGTATTATGTTTTGAATCCTTTCTTTTATCTTATCTTCTTCCATGTTCCATCTCCATTCTTATGATTCTATGTATATTTTCCTGTACCCAACCTTTACCCTATTCCCCTTGTCCTTCTCTTCTTTTGCCTTCATTCGGATTTTCTTGTATCTCTCGATCTTTCTGTGACAGATCATCCTTTATGAACAGTCTTTCTTCTTTTACAAATTTCAATTTCTGTTTGTTCGTCATTACTTTTTTTCTCCTCTTGGTTGGCCAGTCTTACTAGGCAAGTTCTCTCTCCTAACTTCATTGCGCTTTCTTCTGTTGTCTTTATATGTAATGCTTTTTCCAGAAAATGTTTCCATTGTTATTCTGTTCCTCTGTATTATAGATTTCTATACCGTTCTAATCTATTGTCCATTTCTGTTAAAATTTTCTTCATTTTACTCTTATCCTCAGTTAGCTTTTGGTATTATTTTCTCAGTTGTTTCATTTCTTGATCTCCTCGATCATTTCCTCCAATTTGTCCCCCATCTTTGTCATCATATCCAAAATTTTCTCTATACTAGCTTATAGGTTTCGCGAATTCTGTATCGGCGACCTCCCTGTTTTTTTACTTTTTGATATGATTTCTCTTCTGTATCCCCGTCCTCCTCTCTGTTGCTTTTCCTCTTTCTGTAATATTCATTATCGCCCATTTTTATTTCGAATTCACTTTATTTAAATTTCTAAGCCCGTCCCTGTTTCCACCGCAAAAAGGTTCCGGTTGTTTGGTTTTAACTACAAATTAATTGTGCTTATCGCAATCACACTGCGAAAAAAGCCTTCGGCCGGCTGTCCCATCGGACCTTGGACCTTTATCCATGATATTTAGCTGTTTCTTAATTATAACTATTATAAATAGTCCTCAATTAACTCAATAAACTATGCTAAACTTACTTCTAACTATTAGAAGAATTATCTACTTAACACTTTAAACTGTTATTTACTACGAAAAACTATAATTAATTACATTTATATGCAAAAAATAAAATATATGCGCCTTGCATATAATCCAGCCTTTGGTTATTATCAAATGACGACCTTTCCCAATTGGATCCTTTTAGCCGGTTGATAAACCTTCTAAAAAAGCTTGTCTAGGATTTTTAAACGATTTGTCTATGCCAAACTTTTGTAAGAGTGTGGTCATGGTCTTGCAGAAGGCCAAGACCAAGACCATCTTTAGGTCTGTAAGAGCAAGACCAAGACCGAGCAGTGCAAGAATTATAAAAGACCAAGACCTAGTATTGCAATACTTACATACGTAAGACCAAGACTGAACATGCAAGACTCTGGCGGTCTTGAGGTTCATTCGCAATTTTTAATTGTTCAAATATTGCCCTTAATTCTAGAGTCGAAATATAGAGGAAAAAGTTGCTTTAAACGTTTGTCGTAAATTGATTAATGAAAGTATCATCCTGGCCTGGGTTCTTTACACAGAAGATGTTCGAAAAGAATAGGAATGTATAGTATACAACTATTTGTTTTCTAGAAGTTTTTAGTAGATTGAAAGGAATCAATACAAAAGGACGAATATTTTTGTATGATAAACTTACTTCCCCGAAAAAGCGACTGACGCCTTCAAATTTGTCAATATTTTTAATGAAATTCATTCGGTTGTTCTTTCTATGCCTAATGCATAAGTATCAACCCTCGTATAGAATCAAGCAAACAAGCGTGTGATTCTATCGTTTACCGACATAGTCAATAGGATATAATTGTTAGAAATGTTTATCAAAATTTCTTTTGAGGAATAGTTAAATTGTTCTCTGTAATGAATTTTGAAATATCTGATTTTTGTTGCTCTTGGTGGCTTGTAGATTCGAATGATAAGTGACGTTTTCTATTACTGAAAGTATTTAGTAACAGCTGAGCACAGAACCATTTTTCAAACATTTATAAGTTATAAATCTACCATTATTCCCATCATTTTGATAAACAAAACAACGTTTAAAATGATTCTGAAAATAACGCATCACATAAAAATTGTTAGGAAAAAAAATAAATATTATATAGTCTACCACTTATTATTTTAAATGATTAAAAACCTAAATAGAAGAAAGATTCTCTTTATAAATGTTCCTTATTTAAAAACACCTTATGAAAACATCCCATTATGTAGCTATCTATTAACAATGTTCAACAAACCATTGTATTGCGGGTTCACAATGCATTTTTTTCGTGTTAATCCCTCATATATTTACAGTAAGGATTTAAGAAACCCACCAACAAAAGGGCATTTTTATTAGCTCCATAGATACATTGTGTTTTCATAAGTCCCTTTGCGACTGTTCTTTTCAGCGCAATAAATTCAACAATATTATTCAATAATGCATAACATGATTGTCAGTTGTTATTTTAAGGTCTTTGGTTATTTTTTATCGTATGTCCCGCAATAAAAAAAGAAAAAATGGGCGTGCATATTAAAAAAATGTATTTTGGGGATTTGTCATGAATTACTATTGGGCGTGTGAATATTATTGGATGGTTAATGCAGTTTGATTCTCATTTATCAGAACCGGGTTTGGATATTCTAAGAAACGATTTATTTTGCGTTTGAACATAGAATATACATAGAATATAAATATGTATATATATATATATATATATATATATATATATATATATATATATATTAACATAGAGTGAAACCTGCAACACTCTGGATACTGAATTATGGAATAATAGACTACACACTGTAAGTAATTAAAAAGTTTGGAATTTGAATTTTTTTTTTTAAATTATTTAATAGGAGACAATCTGTACTATTCACTATGTAATAGAGAAAGTATACAAGAATCTAAATGTATAACTATGGAGAAGATTTTAAATAAGCTTTATAAGAATATAGGTGAAATGAAATAACAAAATTTCCATATTTAAGAGAGAGAATTTTAGAATGTTTGTTCCATATAAATAAAAATAATAATCCATTGTTCTCATTGTCAAAGTAAAATAATAATATGATTTGTTTTAAAGAAGTAAATATTAGAGATTGAAAGAAGTTTTCGATAAGATTATGTAACTATTTAAAATATGTCAAGGTAGGAAGTCAAATGAAAACATTAATTTTATGGAACATGACACTTGTTAAACGATTTGTCATTCCGAATAAATATTTTAGAAAATAAGAACTGTCATTTTAAAAATTTATTGAAATACAATTTAAGGGAGTAATATATGGGTTATAATCATTTAAGAAACTCAAAACAGAATGTTCTGAAATGATGGATGGACAATCTACTATTTGAAATGAAGATTTTCAATAAGAATTTTGATAACCAATTTTGATTGGTGGAATACGTTTAAAATATTCTCATCAGCGACAAGCAGATTGCTAATAATAAAAAAAATTGGATGGGGACAGTTTTGTTGATAATGTAGACTATTCACTAGGTACTTTTTTTTGGTAGCAGAAAAATATTAGAAGCAAAATTTTTGAGAAAAACTATTAAAACTTTCGGAGAAACAACAATTTGGTATGAAAATTAAAGCTAATCAGTAATATAATTAATCAAGTAGATATACACATTATAAGAAGAAAATTGGTAATTATAATTGAATACAAACCATAAAATTTATCGACGTAATTAAGTAAAATGTTGTATTGTGGAAACGGTGTCTCCACAATACTTTTCAGAAAGCTTTGGATTATGGGATTTGTCTAAAATGTATTGATGTGGACGAAATATAGCATTGATTCTTGATATTATGCAAGCTGGACAAATTGTATTGTGTCTTCCAAGAGGTAACCTAAAACAAAATAAAAACCAATCATTGATGTGAATTAATTGAACAATACAGTGAACAAAGGTATTTAAAACTATTTTAATTATATCTAAAGAAGGTAGAGTAAACTTACCGATTTTGTACAAAGAGTTGAACTTTGATATTGCATAGACGCTCATGAGCTTTATTATTCGCCATTTTCTGTCATAGACTTTGATATAACGGATTTCGTATTATAAAATTTGTATGAAATGTTGCCTATTTTAAATCATGTATAGAAATAATATTTCACCAGAGTGTATGATTTTATTTGAATGAGTGATCATACTAGATAGTAGGTTTTCACGAATTTATGTCTTGTAAAAGAATGATGTATTTGTTTCTACAACATTAAATAACGTTTTTCCATTTGAAAAGCATTTTGAAATTATATTCTTGAGATTTTTCATTTCTTTATGGTGATTACTCCATCTAGTTTCAACAGTTAGTAGCTTTGAACTGACATCTGTGAATCGTGGAGAGGTTCAACATTAAACAGACAGGACCGTCTTTAGAGTTTAATTGGAAATAATAAAGCAAGTATATTTTTGATTAACTAAATTCCTTTATTGAAATATAGAGACTTTATTTAAACTTTGGCGCTCATATTAGAAATTAAAATTGTTTTGTTTTTCTACATTTGAACCCTACTCTGAGATTATGGAGTTTCTCATGAAAAAAGTATATTTATCTTACAAATTAATTTTAAATTTTACAATATACCGGGAAAACAAAAACTAAATATCAACTAAACTAAACTAAACAATAATTTTAATATTCTCTCTCCCAATACAAATCACAATAATATATATATATATATATATATATATATATATATATATATATTATAATTGTTATAATTTTTACTATGGGATATTTATTTTTAGATGATTTATCTTTATTGTATTGTATATTTTACCTTTTTTACTTTACCTTCGGCTAGCTCCTGATGATAATCTGTGAAATTTAATTTAATTTATAATTTTTATGATAGTCGGCAGCATGAAACGCCTCCCTTTGAGTTCAGGACGCATATGTATAACTTTGATACACATTTAAATATTGAATTCTGAAAATTATTATAGAATGAATGAATTAAGCACCATTTTCTAAATGTATTATGAATATTAAACAGAATGATAAAAAAATACCAACACTTTAACGAAAGATTTAATAAATTGTTGAGATTATATTCAAATTCTTATTACATAAATATTCTTTACACCGCTCCTGCATTCTTGACTGAACATGCGCACTGGATGCTTAAAATGACTGCGTCGGCGCATAGGAGAAACAAATCCTCGTTTATTGTTTCACAACGACACAAAACGCATGGTTCACAGTCGATGTTGTTTGGATGAATGTTTTTACAAATTTAACGTTCTTACATTCATTGCAATCATTGATATATTATAGAAAATTATACTATACAGTTACATACATATATCAAAATGCAAGTAAAGTGAATGATGAATAGTTATAGAAATAGTTAAGCATGCATTAGAAGAAATAGAAGTGAAATGGTACTTTACGTGCAATGTAAACAATGATGATATGAAATAAAAATTTTTTACAAGTAAGTACAAATTATAACTATTATTAAAGTTGTATGATAATTAAAATTACATGGATATCCATGGATATGAAATGATATTCATCATTTTATATTGTTTTTTGGCCTTTTTGAGAAATTTTAATATAAACGTTCAAATAATATTTTTATTGTTCACTATTTTTTTCTCTTTTGGAATTCCAAATTAAAAAAACTTAAAAACCACCGACCTTATTTCCAATTCTCGGCACTGTGGAACTGCTGCTAAGCGTCTCTTTTTCTTGGGAAGTTCTTATTAAAGAAATACTCTTTCTGCACACTGCACTTTATTACACAGTTGAAACAAAATTGATATTATGATTTTATAATGGTTTTTTAACTTAAAATTATATACTTTTACATAGTTTTATGAAAATTTTTGTAGAGGATAGCTACATAGATGCTAACCATTCTTCCACCAACGCCCGATTCTCAATTCTTTTTTGATTCAACAAACTTTTTCACATATCAAAAACAAAGCCTCCTTATATTGTTTTTTTATTCGATAATTGTCAATTTGAGTGTTTTTCATAAAAATACAAAATTCTTTAATTAAAATTGTCCTGGAGGATAATAACACTTATATAAATGGGTTTATAATGTCTTAGGGAATATATAAAATGTCCTTTACATGTATTACAATCCCAAAATTTGTTGTAATTCCCTTTTTATGGTGTATTTATTTACAATTAAATATACAATTTCTACAACCTAAAATGATTATTTATATATATGGAACTGTTTAGTTTTCAATTTATGAATTTTTACTAATTTTATTTTATATAAACTCTTATTTATTTCCAAATTTGCATTTTATGTTTTATATTCAATTCCAAATCAATGATTTTAGGTTGGTAAGAAAATCACTAGATTTTATTACTTCCTGTTCATTAAATTTTATTTAGTTAACAGATTTCCTTGACATATAACATGGCTCTGTTCCGTATGTCATCTTTCATAAAGTTTTTTTGTTTTATAAATTCTTCTTCAAATTGTAAACTTTTACTACTATCGTCTGTGAATATCGCTAATCAATTAGTAAGTTGACTATTAATTCTTGTTATTTTAGGTTTCAAACAAAACAACATTCTACTTCATCCAGATATTGACATGGCAGTGTTCAGATGATTTTGAAAATTGTTGACATTGACTTGACCTTAGGATTTAATTGTGAAGGTAAAATTTTTATACTTAATTATAATGTTATCATTAAAATTTTATTCCTTATCCTTTAATCCTTTCTTTATAATTGGTTTTCTCAAAATTTGATAATACATTTGCTTACTTCATTCGTTTATGTTAAATTTAGTTTTTAACTAGGTAGTGTCTAATGGTACACCCTACGTATTAATAAAAAACCTTTCTAATATTCAATCTCATACGTGAATTATTTATATATATATATATATATATATATATATATATATATATTAGAGGACTGGTTCAATATATATATATATATATATATATATATATATATATTAATACATATCCTCTATCTAAATTCTAAAGAAAATATTGAAATAAGGAAAAATGTGCATATTTGGATGTAATACTAGTGATACACACTGTATTATCAATAATTTTAAAGTTTCAATATACAAATAAATTTTGACATTTCAATTTCGGATGACATTAATGCAGAATATCTTTTATAACGATTTGAAAACAAGAATACAGATGTCTCTGTTAGCAAAATTGCAATTATCTTAAAAGAATGAAAATCTCTCTTTGTTATAGGAAAACGTAAATTTATATTTAAAAAAAAAAGAATTTTTTGGTAACCAAAGGAGAGGAGAATTATTTATATAGAAAGTTGAGTGAGTTGATTTTGATACCCCCACGAGGCAACATCGAAATAAGAGTTGCCTCAAATTTATTTAAAAATATCATAGTAATTTATATGAATATTATCAGATCATCAAATCCTGCATTGTAAAGCCAGTGCGTGTATAATTCGCAACGAATTGCATCGATAAAGTGCGGGTGATTTTCCGATTTCTAAATTATTAATTTAGAAAGTTGTTCCTGAATTCTAAACACGGTTTGGAATACGAACGAGTTAACCAGTACCTAGTTAGTGAGTCCTGTCCAGTTTATTTACATTATTTCTCGAGAATTAATAGGCCTTTATTAAAAATATTTCAAAATTAGATGCATCTTATGGTAATAAATTCGATTGAAATTACAGTAACGTTACTCAAATAAAATTCAACGTCAAGCGAAGATAATTTTGGAATAGACAATTTAAACGGAAATTTGCGTATTTTGACATTGATATACATCAAGTATATAATCAAACATTTTGAACTTTGATAAATTATTTAGCGAGTAGATTCATAATTATAGGTTGTCTTAATTTTAAGGTTGATAGAAAATTCTAGCTTTGTTTCTGCGTTTATAATATTTTTGAAAAGTTCTAATTTACGCATAGAAATTCAAGAAGTTGGCATTAAAATCAGGGAAGATATTAACAAGCAGATGGTAGAAGATGTTCAAGAACTAGGAAGATGCCTAGAAGAAAATTTATCTGGAGTAATTCAAGTAGAAGTTAAGAAACAAAATAAGAATATAATTGAAGAGATACAGGTTATTAAAGTACAAGGACAAACAAATGAAGAAGTAATGCAAATGTATGAACAGAATTTGAATAAGAAATTTAAAGACTTAAATGGAAGGATAGAAGAACAAACAGGAACATGTATTAAAAGGACTGAAAAAATAGATAAATTATTTAACAAGGAATTGGAGGAGATGAATAGAAAATTACAAGAAACTGTAAATGAAATAGAGGATAATCTTAAACGGAATGGAGGTGGAATGATGCAGACTAGAAATATCGACTTTTAGGTGAAATTTGATGGAAATATAAATATAATTCACCCAAAAGTATTTATTAAAATAATCAAAAGTAGAATGAGAGGAACAAGGGACATTGTAGAGAAAAAAATCATTATTAGAGGAATGTTATCTGGACATGCTTTATTGTGGTTTTGCAATAAAGAGGAACAAATACCTGATGTCGAAGAATTTGAAAAACAATTTTTAAAATATTTTTGGGAGGAAATTCAACAGGCGAGTTTCAGAGAAAAACTATATTTTGGGAAATTAGATTATAATCAGAGCAAAAATTTCAATGCTTATGCAATGAAAATGTATAACAACGCACAGTATTTGGAGCCAAGCATGCGAGAAGAAGAAATGGTTTTATATATTTCCAGACATTTCGACCAACAAGTATCTGAAACTATTGAGATACAAAATATCAAGACGATGGAAAGTTTATCAAATTATTTACTCAGTCTTGAAAGAAGTCACAATGAAAAAAGAAATGAAATTAAAAATTCTAATGGAATGAGGGGGAATGAAGATGGACATTACAGAAGAGATATAAGTAATACATATGAAAATATAAACTATAGAAACAGGGATTTTGATAATCGAAGAAATGATAGATATACAGACAGGAATTTTAGAAATGAAAATAGAAATTACAGAAATGAAGACCGAAGATATGGGAATGGCAATAGAAACAACGATAATAAGTACGGTTTGGAATACAAACGAGTTAACCAGTACCTAGTTGGTGAGTCCTGTCCAGTTTATTTACATTATTTCTCGAGAATTAATAGGCCTTTATTAAAAATATTTCAAAATTAGATGCATCTTATGGTAATAAATTCGATTGAAATTACAGTAACGTTACTCAAATAAAATTCAACGTCAAGCGAAGATAATTTTGGAATAGACAATTTAAACGGAAATTTGCGTATTTTGACATTGATATACATCAAGTATATAATCAAACATTTTGAACTTTGATAAATTATTTAGCGAGTAGATTTATAATTATAGGTTGTCTTAATTTTAAGGTTGATAGAAAATTCTAGCTTTGTTTCTGCGTTTATAATATTTTTGAAAAGTTCTAATTTTTTTTAATTTGTTATTTGATAATATATTATATAAATTTGAATTCCAATCACTCTTTGGTACTCATTTCATATTCATTTCTCATTGTATTTGATAATTTTCAGGCTATAGAAATTTTGATATAATAAGTGACATTTGGTTAATTTCCCGACAGTAAAATCATATATGTCATAAGATAATTTAATTGTCTTGTAGTATATTGAACAAACAGTTACTCTAGATTTGGAATAGCGTAATACGTAATTTGGAAAATTCTTTGAAAATTCATAAATTTGAATTATTATTTGAAATATTTGATCCCTCCCTGAGATAAGAGTGAGTAAGTCGATTGTGTATTGATTTATCTTTCAGAATATAAAATTTAATATTCATCTGAGCCGGGCATATTAATTTGACAACTGCTGTCAAAAAAATTCAATAGGTTATATTCAGTGATAAAGGCATATTCACAAGAGTGTAGTTACAATCATAAATTGCGACATCTACAAATTAAAAATCCATATAGATAAAATCATAATATAATTATTAAAATATCGAAATATAATAATTTGTCACCCAAACGTGGGGCAAATATTATTAATAAAACATAGAATATATAATATATATATATATATATATATATATATATATATATACATATATATTATTACATTTTATATATTTATATATTTATTTATTTTTTGTTGTTTTATGTAAATTAATAAAGAATGTTGTTCGGCTAGTTCAGGGTAAATGTATCATAGTTGGGCATGAGTACTCCTTAATCTCTTTGAGCTCAGGTCTAAAGTTTTTTTTGATATGATTTATTATTTTGTTTTATATATTTTAATAAAGAATTATTTGTTTTTGTCTATTATTGAAAATAAAAGTATACCTTGTATAAATTTATGTTGAGACGCCTATGTTATTGTTTATATTCCTGTTTTTAATAGAGGGTATAGAAACAAAAATGAACACTATAATTATATATAGTCAAACCTACGTTGGAAATTGGAAAAGAAATACATGTATTAATATAAACAAATTTAAAATCAAAATAGTGGAACAAACAACTAAAATCTAATAATTCAACAAATAGGTACCTTAGCGCAAATTTATATTGTTTGAAATGGCCAAAATTTGAAATTTCAAATTGGTTAACACTAACCTTTCACTAACAATGATGTCTTCTGGCACCGACGATCACCAATATCCAATACCACCACCTCTCATATTAATATGTCAACTGCATTCACTCAACCTGAACTCCAGCTTGACAAAACTTCTCCAGGTAAGTCTTGAAATTCTTCACCGTGTCCCGTTTAACGTTTCAATTAGCTTCTAAATCTTCTCAGCATACTCCTTCAACTTTATTTAACTTTTTTCTGTTACTTTTCTTGAGTTTTATGAGAATTTTATTTTACTACGTCCTCTCTCCAAAATATCATATATCATCCCTTTCATTTTCCAAAAAAATAACCAACCCTCATTTCTCCTGTCCGTTGCCATGGACAAAACTCATCATCTCACTAGATTTTTCTAACAATAATTTAGAAATCAGAGGTTTTCATTTAATTTTATATTTTTCTTAACTATTTGATGATATTTAATGCTTTGTTTATTTTCTAAATAATTTAATTTATCTATTTAAAACTCTACTTTTCCAAAAATATCCCTATTTATAAAAAAAAACCTCTGATTGTATAAAACTATTCCATTCTAAATGAAACAAATCTACAGTCTGATTACTCTGAAATACATATGCAATCCTTTTCCAATTATATTAGAATTCTTCCACAATTAGTGTTCATTATAAACGCGGACTGAAATTTCTATTTACAAAATTTCTTTATATGTTATTTTACATCCTCGCTTTATACGCTTGTCAAAATTATATAGTTCTATGACAATGAATCCTGTCGCGCACAACGAAATCTGTCGCTGATGTTTCATGTTTTGAAATTATTTTGACATTCCAATCTTGTTGACAGTTCTCAGTGTCATTATAATAGTAAACATCAAAAATAATGAATTTGCTACTAATTCTTATTAAACATTATGTATTATAATAATATAAATACATTTATTTATTCTTTTAGGGGTTTAGATACTTTTAATGACTTATATGCCAAATTTACAAATTATTATATTGTTTAAAGATGATTTTTATGGTCTGATATACAAGTTATGAGTGAATTATTTTAGGAAGCACTGACAAATGTGAGTGTTTTGAATATTATTTTAGCATCTCTATATTTACATTAAACAAACTATATCATAGGTACATATTCAATATATAACTAACTTTAATTTCATTCATATCATGAAAAACAAAGAATTCCCTATGTTTTGGCAACTTACAACCAAATTCACGCTTGAAAACCTCACACTCTAACACCTTCAAACCCTTATAGATGTTGTGATGAGTTCAATATATTATACTGGATTGGTATTCCTGTGATACCTTTATTATTGTAAAGTAGTTTAGTTAATATAAATTATTAGTTTTGTTTTGCCCGGTATATTAGAAAATTTTAAAATAGGTCATAAATTAATTATACCTTGCATGAAAAACTCTATGATCTCAAAGTAGGGTTCATATGTTAAAACGAAACTATTTTAATTTCAATTATGAGCGCCAAAAATGTAAAATCCTTGCATTTAAATAAAGAAAAATTATTTTAATCAAAAAAATACTTGCTTAAATTTCTTTATAAATCCTAGAGACGGTCCTGTATGCTCGATTTCAAACCCCTCTACGATTCAGAAGCGTTTGGTCAATACTGCCAACTGTTGAATATAGATGGAGCAATCATCAAAAAAAAATTGAAACTTCTCAACAATATAATTTCAAGTTTTTCAAGTGAAAAACGTTATTTAATATTTTGAAAACAAATACATTATTCATTTACAAAAAAAAACTCATGAAATCAAACTATCTATGATGATCATTCATTCAACAAAACATACACTCAAATGAATTATTATTATATGTGATTACAAAGTAGGCAACATTATATACACATTTAAAAAAACGAATCTTGTTACAAAATTGTCTATGAAATAAAGATGGCGAAAATAATGATGGCCAGAGTACATGAAATATCAAGGTTCAAATATTTGCACAACACAAGTAAGTTTATTTAACCTTTTTTTATATGAATGAAATAGTTTTAAATACCTGTTCACTCTTGCATTTTAATACACCTCATTGATTGTTTTTAGATTACCTACTGGAAACCCAAACAGCCTGTCGTGCTTGGATAATCGCTAAAGTTGATATTACATTTCATTCACATCAATACATTTTAAATGGAATTCCATAGTCCAGTCCTTTCTGAAATGTATCGTGGAGACACCATTCCCACGATACGATATTTTACTTGGTTATATAGATGAAATTTTACTCTATAATTTTTATCAATTATTTGTCAAATCTAGATTTATTTACTTGATTTATAAATTTGCTGAGTTACATTTAAGAATAATGCATTTCTTTTATAATTACCACTCCAATGTGCTGCTTTTTGAATAGTTTTGAATTATTTTTCTAAAAATTTAGCTTTTCACCCATTCACTTCTACCAAAAAAGAATTCTACCTAGTCAATAGTGTCCATTATCAACAAATTTTTCTATTCAATTTTTTTAGTTTTCAATACGCTTGTCGCTAATCAAAATATTTCAAATCTACTCCACCAATCAAAATTGGCTATAAAAATTCTTGTTATAAGTTATAAATTGCTCATCTATACTTCTAGGACATTCTGTTTAAAGTCTTTAAATGATTACATCTTATATATTACTTCCTTTAAATTATGTTCCAAAATATTTAGAAATTACAGCTCTTTTTATTTCAATTAGATGTACGTGAAATGACAATTCATTTCACAAATGTCATACTTTATAAACTTAATGTTATTATTTTTACTTTCTACCTTGACAAATATTAAATAATTACAAAATATTATCAGAAAATTTCTTTCAATATCTAATTATTATTTTTAAAAACAAATCAGAATGTTTTGACTTTTATTGTGTGAGAAATAAATTGTTATAATGTAATGTAATGTTCAAAATTCTCTCTCTCAAAGGCTAGAAATCATGTTATATACATCACATAAGTGTATTTACAAAGTGTATTGAAAATTTCCTTCATGATTCTTCAGTTTGCCTCTTGTTTACCCTCTCTATTGAATAATGAATAATACAGATTGTCTCTAATTCGGATGATTTAAAAAAAATTTAATTCTAAAATTTTGTAATTGTGCATGCGGCTTTAGCACCGTTGTTAAATATTTCAAATCTGACAGTTGTTGTCTAGTAATTCCCGGCTATCAAAAAAAAATTTTTATTGTATCAAAAGATGGATTTATTTATTATGAATTATTATCACTCTTTTATCAAAGTTTCTAAAATCTCTTCTATTCTCAAAATATTTATTATCATTATTTTTATCTTCATTTCTGTAATTTCTATTTTCATTTCCATAATTTCTATCTACATGTCTATCATTTCTTCTATTCTCTAAGTCCCTATTTCTATAATTTTTAATTTCATTTCTTTTTTCAGTATTACTTCTTTCAAGTCTCATTAAATAATTCGATAAACTTTCCATTGTCTTAATATTTTGTATCCCAATAGTTTCTGATACTTGTTGGTCCAAATGTCTTGCTATATATAAAACCATTTCTTCTTCTCACATAATTGGCTCTGAATATTGTGCACTGTTGTAAATTTTCATTGCATATGCATCGAAATTCTTACTTTGATTGTAGTCAAATTTACAAAAATAAAGTTTCTCTCTAAAACTTGCATGTTGTATCTCCTCCCAAAAATACTTCAAAAATTGTTTCTCAAATTCTTCCATATCAGGTACTTGTTCCTCTTTATTGCAGACCCACAATAAATCATGTCCAGATAACGCTCCTCTAATAATAATTTTCTTCTCTACAATATCTCTTCTTCCCTTCATACTACTTCTAATAATTTTAATAAAAACTTTTGGATGAATTGTATTTATATTTCCATCAAATTTCATTCCAAAATCGATATTTCCCTTATATATTATTCCGCCTCCGTTTCGTTTTATATTATCGTCTGTTTCTTCTACAGTTTCTTGTATTTTTTATTCATTACCTTCAATTCTTTGTTAAATAATTTATCTACATTTTCATTCCGTTTTTTACATGTTCACGTTTGCTCTTCTACCTATCATTTACATCATTAAATTTTTTATCCAAATTCTGTTGATACATTTGCATTATTTCCTCATTTCTTTGTCCTTGTACTTTTATAGATTATATCTCTTCAGTTATATTTTCATTTTGTTTCCTTACTTCCACTTGAATTGCTCCAGATAAATTTTCTTCTAGGCATCTACCTAATTCTGGAACTACCTGTATTTCAATTTCATCTCTGATTTTTATTCCATGTTCTTGGATTTCTACTCTCAAATTCTTATTTTGTTCTTTCATATCAAGTTTAACTTTATCTATCTGCTTTCTAAATTCTTCATTCTTCTCCCTAATTTTCTTAATCTCCTGCAACTTTTCAATTTTTCCTTCTTCTATTTTCTTCTCCAACCTGTTCATGTTTCCATTGATATTAATAATATCTTCTCTCATTGTATTCATATTTCCCTCATATTATTTTCCATGTTGTCCATTTTTCCATTCAAATCTCCCTTCATACTATTCATATCTCCCCTCATATTCTTTTCCATACTGTCCATTTTTCCATTCATGCTAATCAAAAATTCCATTAACCGAACTTCTTTACTTGTTCTTCCTAGCGTCTCCTGTCTAATACCTTCTTGTTGTTGTTCATTTTCTTCTGTTGTCAAATCTCCTTCTAATCTTTGTCCTCCCAGTTCTAAATATTGTACCTGAAAATCTCCTCTTCCATGACTCCTTTCTTCTCTTTCTCCATCAGATCCATTTTCTATTCCTACTTGCTTTCCATCCCTTAAAGACATCCTTCTCTCCATTTTAATTTCATTTTAAATTTTCCAAAATTTTCTAAATCCTTTATTATTCGCGCCTTCTTACTATTCGAGCCCCGCGTTGGTAGCGACAATATCTTTAGCACCGTATGTTAAATATTTCAAATCTGTCAGTTGTTGTCAAGTAAGTCACGCCTATCAAATTTTTCTTATTATATCAAAAAATGGATTTATTTATTATGAATTATTATCACTCTTCTCTCAGGATGGGTTCAATTCGTTATTAGAAATATTAGTAAATTTTTATAATTTTTTTTAAAGTATTTTCCCAATTAAATATTAACTCCAATTCTTATTCTTGATTATTTACACAATAGCCTCGTGTGACTGTTTGTTCTAGATTATAAGGGCTCTTAAATTGCCTTATGACATTTACGATATTTAAATGAATTATCTGTCACCAATAATAAACCAGTCACTGCCAAAAATAATTTTTTTATTGAATTAAATAAATTTAATTTCTATCAAACTGTTTCAATTTGGGTTTAATACTGATTGTCGAATCATTTTTATAGAAGAAATTGATAAACATATTTGAATAGCTTCTTTACATTCGACATACCAAAATTACATTTGTATTGTAACATCAACTGACGCTGTTGCGAGGACGATACAATTCGTTGATTTTAGGAACGATGCTCGAGAATGTACTTTTAGGAACTATTCGCAAATAGAGCATTCACAGGCTTGCGTATATATGACGTTGGAAACGATGTCAAGAATAGCCCCGGGTTCGAAATCCAGTGCAGATGAAACTCAATCATCGACCACCACACCTGCAAGAAATGAATCACCGGTGGCGACAGTGATTTACTTACCGAAATATCGAAACCACACCTGCCAAACGTTCAACTTTAAAAACATTTTTTCAAAAGTTACAACTTTTATTTTTTAGGACTGAATATCTTTTGAATAAATACATGGAAAATTATCATTGATGCTGCAAATGGAAGATCATATATGAATTATATGGCAAATGCATGCATAATTTTCCCGTAGATAATATACTGTTACGAAACAGCCACGTATGAAACTTAAAATTATGGCGGATACGCAAGGATTTTTTTATAACTGTTTACGATTGTGACTATCTTATCTAGACCATGTTTTTGTGACCAGTCTTATCTAGAAAATGCCAGAACCAATTGTTTTTGTGTAAGCCGAAATACAGAATTTTCTAGTAAAAAAGGCACTGATATATATATATATATATATATATACATATATATATATATATATATATATATATATATATATATATATATATGTATATAAGGGACCGACCAGAGAGAGTTTGGTATAGTTGTTAAAGTGATCTCGAGAAATAAACAAGAATAAACCGAAATAGCGAACAGTAAAATGTATTAATAATTAAGTTTGTATGCATATAAATTAAATTTAAGTTATTAGTTGAATATATATAAATTAAGTGTTAGTGAGTAGTTTAGTGTTTAAATAAATTAGTAAGTAGCCATACCGTGTGTTTAAAATGTATCCCTCCCCGTTTACCGTATAAGAAAAACATTACAATACTTTTTAATTAATTAAAAAAATAGAATTGCGGGGAGAGGAAAAAGACGAAATTTTCGCTATAAGAGTGTCTGCCGTCTAGCGCAAAAATATATAGAAGAGGGCGGAGTCGAGATGTGGTATGGCGCTAGTGACGAGCAGTCACTCTTGTTGTTTCGCGGACAATAAGATTAATCTGGCACAGGACTGTGAGGATTTATAACAAATGACGAGAAAGCTAGTGGGAAAGTATGGGAAAAGGGGACTCGAACTAAACCAAAAAATTACGATTTTTGTTATTAAAAATTTCTATGACTATTCAGAACATCACAGAAAGTTGTACAACAGTCTCCCGTACTAGGTATTTATACCACAATGATTGTGTTGGTACCAGACAATATATTAACATCAAAATGAACTAAAATTTATTTAAAAAGCGCGATTTTTTCTACAATTGCGATAATCAGGCAGATAATCTGTCATTTACCATATTTCATAGACAACAAAGAAAATAGACAAGGAATATTGAAAAAAAAATAAAGAAAAGCTAAAAATATCATGTAGTTTTTTCTTGAACATTTTGTATTCCTCTTTTCTTAAGATTAGAATAACATTTGCGGAACAACGATATCGTCAACAGTAGAATTTAGGAAAATCTTGGAATTAGTGGCACAGTTATCGCTACTTGAGGCGTCACTGTAACTATGGTAACGGTATTCGGGAGGGCGCGCACACTTGACGAAGGTGTTGAAGTGTGTGACGTCATTTGCTCCTCCGGTGCAGGCGACGGCTCGACTTGGCACATTCCCGACGGGCGTCCCAACGCCACCCTGTTGCAGACAACTTAATATAACGTTTGAAATACGTTTGCCGAATAATGTAAACATCATAATTCATTTCTGGAGGCGAGAATAATTTTACCAATGAACAATTAAATACGAAATATAACTTGTTGGTTGAACGAAATTTTTTGAATAGTAAGATTCTTTATAATTTATTGTTTTATGTATTGTGTAATAAAAGATTGTCGTCAGCAAGCATGGCAGGATGCCATATTATAAATGGATTATTGAATGGGGTGTTTCTCTTACGATGATCCATCTGACATCTTCTGAACTTGGCAGGAATTGATAATCAATGAACATCTATGGTCACTTGGATGTAGTCATCTTACTATTACACTAATGATATATTCTTGTCAGTGTGTTCAACTACTATTGTGCTCAAAATAATTAGAGGAACACTTTTAGATAATCCTGTCACTTTTTGTCTTGCTGCTATCAAATGAAAATTGTATTTTCATAATTGATTTGCATTTTGTTTTAGTGATTTGTTAGAAAATAAACGTGATTGTGCTCATTTATTCGAGATAAGCTTAATATTCCATAGCAAGTAAAACAAATAAAGTGCTTATGAAAATAATCACATTTAGGTTTTATGTCGCAGCAGGCTTAAGAGCTTCACCGGACAACGGCATGAAAGTTTGTAGTTATTGAATTCATTATCTGTCAAAATGAGAGATTTTAGCGAGATAGAAGTATCTCGTGCTATAGCTTTAATTGAAAATGGTGTAAAAATTCGACAAGTAGCAAGAAATTTTCATCCCAGTCCGTCAGTCATCAAACGTGTGTATGATCGCTATAGAGAGACTAGACGATATAAAAGACAAACCTGACAAGGTCGAAAGCGAAAAACTACACAAATTTAGGACCGACATTTAGTAGTTTCCTTTTTGCGAAAACGAATAGTGACAGCAAAAGTACAGTTAGAATGACTCATTAGGTAACCATTTTTGACCAGACTGTTAGAAACAGGCTATGGGAAGCAGATTTAAAACCAAGAAGACCGGTACGAAAAACCTGTTTTAATTCGATATCATAAAACTATGCGAATAAACTTTGCTCGTGTTCATTTGGGATGGCAACTTCGACAATGGAGATCAGTACTTTTTACAGACGAATCATGATTTCGTCTCACTCATTGTTTATAGATAGATTTGGAGATGGTTTGGTAATGGTTTGGTGTGGAATAAGTTTTGGAAGATAAAACCGATCTTGTAGTGATAGCAGGAAGTCATACAGCTGCAAGATATATTGATATCATTCTGTCAGATCACGTTATTCCTGCAGTATATGGTGTAGGTCCTGATTTTCTTTTCATGTCAGATAATGCAGGGCCTAATACTGCTGCAGTTACTATAGATTTTCTTAAGGAGCTTGAAATTGGTAAAATGGATTGGCCAGCAATAAGTCCTGACCTCAATCCAATTGAACACTTATGGGATATATTCGACGTCGTCCAAATTCTTCAGCAACTAACAGAAGCACTAGTCGAAGAGTGGGACAGTATACCACATGAAGATATTCGAAAGCTCGTGAGAAGTATCCCAAGAAGTAATTCGTGCTGCTGGAGCACACACAATACTAAAATACATTGATTTTCAGATAGCGGAACATTTCCATTAAAATTTATTTTCTTTTCATTTTGTCGCACTTTTTTTTCAATTATAAATCTTAGAATTAGTTGAAAGTTCAATTAATCGATTTATTGCAAGAAAATATGTATCTTTCAGAATATAAATGTTCCTTTCATTTTTTTGAGCACTGTATAATTTACTTTAATAACCTTTCTAAAGATTGACTATTAATCACATATACTAAAATCTAAATATTGTTGATATTTCCCTTTCCATAGTTGCTTTTAAGTACATATAATAGGCACTAAACTCCTCAAAAGGATTATCAGCCGCTCTTGGTGGACTTTTCGCGGTGGATTAATCCGCATTTTCTTTCTCCTTCTCTCCTTTTGCTTCTTCTATAGAGTGATGTGTTTTTTTCACATGTTTACCACGTTTTCAAAAACAGCACTACTGAGTCTAAATGGTTAGTGCTGAATAAAGAGTCTGTAGGTCAGTGCCAATTCGTCTCTTAGAAAAATTGATACCCGTCGTGGTCCACTCGTATAGATTTTTTCATTCTAATCTTCATGATATTTAATGTCTTTATCTTTCCTCTAAATTTGAACTAATTCTCAGCATGCGCCTATATGACCACATTTCAAATGCCTTATGTCGCCTCTGTAATTAGAGAGAATAGACAATATGGGCGATTAATCACTGTACAATATTCAACTTCCGCCTTTAGATGCGCGAACGGATGGACGATTAAAACCTTGTTGTAGCTATACAGGGTGTAACAAAAGAGTAGGTAATAAATGAAACCACATATATTAAGACGTTAATCGCCCAAATACAAAAATAAGTTTTTGCCCCTCGGGCCACAATTTTTTTCGTCAATTTGTTAAGGTATATGTTAATAGATTACAACATCTGATATTATAAATTGTAGATTTGGTCACTTCTAGCTAAGAAAAACATATTGAAAATGAGAAAAATTTGGACATCGGTGCCCCAATATTATTTTGGATTTTGGCTGCGTGAAGGTTGATTCAAACGCATCAGTCCCGGCGCGTCGCAGTTCCGGCGTCAAACTGGGCTATCCGTAAAAAAAATTTCTTTAATTGAAATCTGATGACGGCGTCCATATCCATCCGGCGCCTTCCGAGCCGTCAGGCTTCAACCCGACTTCGATCCGGCCGATTTTATATTCTCCGCAACGATACTTCTCAGTTTTCACTGAAGCGTTTCGGAGCATACAGCAAGCGTACAAGAAGAAAATAAAATATGGAAGACGAAAAGTTGATGTATGAGAAAATATAATGTTTTATATGATTTGTCGCATGCCAAAGATATGGACATTAATTTTAAAAACAATATTTGGAAGCAAATCGTAGAAGAAATTGAAACAACAGGTAATAAACTTTTCCTAACCAAACCTGATCATTTTAATTTCAATATTTCAACATCACCTATACACTACAATATATACAATCTCAATGTAATGGAAATTTTTTCAAGCTGCCATGGCAAAGATCCTCCTGGAGTATTGAAATAATATTTAAATGTTTCTCTTACGTTAAAAGCATTTAGGGTTGCATTTCCACCGTGGAAAGGCAAATTTTGCAGTTCGTTGTTTCTTTCTACTTTAGCCACATTTTTGTCGTAGTTGTATGTGTACCCGTCATATTTTTTTATAAAATTATGCAGAATACAAATCGCTAGTACAAAATTATCGGCATTATTTGGTGTTGCTTGAATTCGTCTGTTGTAAATTCGAAATTTTTGGGACAAAACGACAAACGTATTTTCTACAACTCTTCTGGTGCGACAGTAGCGATAATTGTAAACACGTTTTAGGACGTTTAAATCTTGACGTGGATATGGCCGTAACAAATAGGGTTTTAATGGGAATGATTCATCACCGACTATTACATATGGTGCTTCAACGCCTGTATTGGGCAAAGTTATATTCGGTGGTAGTCGCTATGTCCGTTGCTGAAGTCTTTTGCCAAGTGATGATTTGCGAAAATTCTGCCATCGCTGTTCTTGCCATATTCTCCGATATCTACAACCAAAAAAGTGTAATTGGCATCTACAATAGCCATCAAAACAATTGAAAACGATTTCTTATAATTAAAATACAGCGAACCGCTGTTTGGAGGAGTTTGAGTAGTAATATGTTTCCCATCCAATGCTCCCACGCAGTTGGGAAAGTTCCAATTTGTGTTGAAATCTTCAGCAATTGCTCTCCATATTTCTTTCGTAGGCTCTGGTAGCATTTCGACCATCAAATCTTTGCATCTAACTTTGCATGCTTCATGTACTGTGCTATGGCCTAGGTGGAAGCTGAATAAGATCGTCAAAAAAGAATCCCCCGTTGCTAAATATCTAAGAAGAGCAACAAACAAATGTAGTGATGCTTTTTGTCATCTTTTATTCTATTATCCAGCACATTTTTAAGTAAAGTCTCATTAAAATAAATTACATTTTTCTGGGTCCCTTCTGTAAGACCAGATGGAGCAATATAAGGGACACTTTCAGAAAATACTTAAAGGAGAACATTACAAAAAGTGGACCAACTAGTAAAATCATAAAAAAATACAAATACGCGAACCAACTAAGTTTTTTGAAAAATTATTTTCATGAAAGAGAGACGAAAACTAACATATCCGAAGAAGAATCTGAAGAAATAGTACCTGAAAATGAAATTCGTGATTGTGACGATGACAGACAACAAGATGTGGCTGCCGCAAGTCGAGAAACAAACGAATATCGACATGAAGGAATACAAGAGACCAACAGTCGAGAATATTTCCCTGCTTCAATGCAAAGAACTTCAGTACTACCCTTACAAAATCAATGTACTACATCAAAGACGAGCAACAGCAAAATTAAAAAAAATAATATTTTCTCAACCAACTGCTGCAGCACAACTCATGGACTATTTAATTACCAAAAATAACACGCAAGCTGCTACTACTACTATCTCAACGAAACCAGATGCAGTTGACTATTTTTTAATTGGTATCACACCAGCTCTAAAGTCCTTTTCACCCTTAAATTTTCATTTTTCCAAATCCGAAATATTTTCCATTGTGCAAAAATATGAGCTAAAATCACTTCAAGAACGAGATACCCGAGAATTTACCTACGATTATGACCAACAACCACCTCAATATATTAGGGGGTTGGCAAACACTACTCCATCAACACCTCTTCCAATGGTATCGCCTGCATCAAATTTGCAACATTTATCAACAAGCAGTTCACCGCTAGAATCACCTGACTTCACTCGCTTATAATGTCAGTCATCAAGCGTACCAGCAATGGATGAAACTGGAAACTCTGGTAATAACTTTCAGGTCTTGCAGAAAGGGTTTCAGTAAAATGAATAGCGTTTTTTGTATTTAAAGTAGTACCAATTACTTTTGTATTGTTTACATTTTTAATTTTTAAATAAAAGTTTTGTTTCATCTTCAGTCTCTGTTTAGTTGTACTGTTTTAATATCCTAGTGACAATTGTGCCGTATTTTTAGCAAACTCTAATTTAAACTAACACGTTATGTATATATTATGTATTCACTTACCTCAAGCAAACTGCAAGGCGTTGCCTAGGTGAAATGGCTTTTCTCCAGTGGATGTCTTGTTTTTTTAAATTTTTTATAATTTTGGAAATAATAAGTTGAAGCAGCTTTTTGACATCCTAAAATATTGGTGAAACTTGGCATCATCTTCTAGAAATTCCTCGTAAAGTGTCGCATATTCTCCTTCGGTGTTCCTTTTTTTTCACACGTCATGGCTCCATTTTCGCCTTTTTGCTTGATTGTTTTGCGATTCTTCTTCGTTCAAACATATAGCAGTAATGGCTAATTCTTCATCCGAGAAGCTTATAATCTTTTTATCGAAATGAAAACGACAACAACTGAGACAAAAATTGGAAAAGCACGCGTGACGAAATTCAATGCACAGCGAAAGCGACACTACACTGATACTTGACGGGTTCCGTTTCGGATGTGTATGAACAAACACGACGAATAAGTGAAAAAAGGTCGGAGTAGAAACATAATCGGTTCGGCGACGGGACTGTGACGGGACTGATGTGTTTGAATCAACCTTGACTCGTATGTCGTTTCTTCGTTTGCTGCAGGTTTCGACCAGTTTCTTCACGTTAGATATGGTCAAGCGTTTACCGACAGTGGATATTAGTCGATTCTAATACTTCGCTAGAAGTAGTGCTCTAAAAAATGAGTGATGAATACGAAAGAAACCAGACTTATTTACACAAATTGTCGAATGAAATCTTGCCGGACTCTGAAGAAGAACCTTTTCAAGGTCAGTGCCGGATCCAGGGTATGGTTAGTGGAAGGGGTAATGAATATAAAAGTTCTCACATAAGAAAAGTAAAGTACAAATATATGTCCAATAGACATATAAATAATAGAAACAAACAATTAAATTCTATATGTCATAAACATGAGATGATAATATAATTTCAGTCATCATATCACTAATAAATAAAACAAATAACATTCTGCAGATGGAAAAAATCAAATAAAACATTCCCAAAAGGTATAAATTATAGTAAAAGTTAAGTACTATTTATCACAAAAATAAAAGGAAATCAGTGTTTTAAATGAAACTCAATGTTTCTAGCTAATTCCACAATATAATGAAAAATGTTGAAAATTCTAAAAAATTGACAATTGTTTCGATAACTGAATATCATTGTCAGAATGACAGAAGTTACATTTCATTTGATGCCTACCTAATGTTTAATAATTATTTTTGGCTAGACCAAGAAGTGACTTACCTTGTGATTGACTTAATATATTTTAATAGAAAAAAGAAGAAGATGTGATATTACAAATATTGAAGCTTAGATATTATTAGCCCTATGGTGATATCCTTGATGCTTGGTACTATCACATCCATCTCAAACACACTCAGTATCTCTTCTGTGAATCAATCATTCAGATCTTCGTTAATGTTATCCAATAATGGAATGAAAATGTTCACTCTATAATATGCCTCTGCACTTTCTGTCTTGACATTCGGACGATTTGCTTATCGAGCAATAATACGCGGTAATGCCGTTTCAATTCCCAAAGTTAGCATCATTTTGGTAGTTTACTCGAATTTTTTTCCAAAAACCGCATTATTTATTTTATCCTCCAAAATTTTTTGGGGACTATTTATTATATTTTTTGCCAGCTGTTTATCTAACGATTTGGTTTGTAGTACTCTGCTGAGAGTTATAGTAGCGGATAAAATTTCAGAAAGCGCATGGAGGGTTACATGAAATAAAGGGGAAGTTACTGAATTTTTGAAAAGCGTAGTTTTGGCAGATGAATCTCTCTCTTACCATTGTGAGATAAAATCTAGGGCATCTACTATTTTTATCAAATTCGTGTTGATCCTCAAAGCTGCTTCATGTCTCTCCAACCATCTTGTTTCACATAAACTAATGAAATATTTAAGAACATTATTTCGTTTTGACGAAGCATTGAAAAAGGCTATTATTTCTTTCACTGTACCAATTGCATTTCGCACAGTCTGCACTATAGAGCATTCAAAAATGGATAAATTCAGTGCATGGTTGTAGCAAGAGGGCTTTTAATTGCACCTTTAAGAGTAACCTTCAATTCGGTAACTGCACGTTTCAACTCGCTTGTCATCACACTATACCAATCTGTACCTATACACAATTATACACAATTCTTCAAATCAATGCCATATTTATTTATTGTATGCAGGACTGTTTTTGCCAATAGATCGCGAGACAACACTGGTTCTTTCGTGAAATCATCATCATTTTCCTTGACAGTCTATAAACTCAATAAATTCCTCTCGCATATGGCAATTATCTAAATCAACGACTAATATCAGTTCTTTCATTAAATATTATTGAGAAAAATTTGCTTTTTCTGATTTTTGTCCATATAACTTCACTTATTTCATCACCACAAAACCTAATGATCTCATTTTGTGTGGTTTTACTTATATATGTTGCAGTGACTGAAGTGTTAGTTCTCTGAATGATTTTGTAAAACTTTATCTCCAGCTTCTACACGGTATCACAGTAACTCACGTTGATAACAGAAGATGAAGTAAGTACTCCATCGTCACGGATGCCCGCGTAATGGAATGTTTTGACGCCCAAAAAATATCATGGTTTGAGTATCTGTCGGTTCTCCTGGACGCGCTTCAGTCTATCGTTATTTATAATATTTGTAATGTCTTTGTGTTGAGATTCGTAAGTCTTTATGAAAGATTCGGCAAAAGACACATTATTTTTGAGATAAAAATTATTTTCATGTGTGATTAAGTCGTCATATTTTCCTAATAACTTCGAAAAAGTAATTAGGGGACTGAAAACTAATTTTTGTAATTTGGTTTGTTGATGTGAACCACCAAATTTTGCGAATACAAAACAAAATTTACAATATGAACCTTTTGAACTTTCAGAAAATATCAACCAGATAAATTGTTTGGAGGATACATAACATCTCACCACATTTTTAGTGTAGTTAAAATAGTAGTTTACGATTTGGGGGTATCCACTTACATTGTATTTGTCAAAATCACTTATGCTCATGCTTTTGAACGTGTAGGTTCCTATATCTATATACACATTCACATAATCAGTTGATGTTGATAATTTGAATTCTGCAGTCCCAATGTTCCGCTGATTTTCAAGGGAGTCCTGAAATATCTCCTTTTCCACAAGTTGTATTTCATTCTTTACTTCACTCTGTGCACTGACTTCATGATGGTTTTACTATTACAACTGATTCGTCAAACTGTTGCTCAACATTTTTAGGTCGCTTGATAAAAAGGAATCTAAAGTGGCATTGATTCTTTTTTAACTCATTGTTGTCTGAAAAATCAATAACCTATTAGAAATTATGATTTGTGAATTTGCGGGTTCGCCCACAACTCATAATATCCTGCTAGCGCCCACTCATCGACTCACGAACGAAAAGCAACTGAAAATTGAAACATATCGGATCGCAGCCACCGTCAATCTGTCGGGTTGGCTCAGCAATATTTGAGTTCAAGAGAAGAGTTGAGATGGATTGATGGACAATATGTCTGAAAGTTTCTGATTCGGTTATCAAATTATAAATATTTCGGACGAGGCTTGGGAGGGGGAGGATCCCCTTTAACACAACTGTAACTATTTCGCTCAAATAGTCAAATAGAGAAAATGAAGAGGAAGTCGCAATGCCAGGTACCTATGAATTTAATCAGAATCATTGTTTCTTCACGGCTTACCCATCCCTATGTAGCAACATTATTGCATAATAACGATTTTTATTATTTCGATGCTGCATCTGCAAAAACTGTCAATACACAACGTGTCCAAATCTCTCAACTTCATGCCCTTAGGATATTGAAAAACAAACCCGGGAAAGTGTTAACTCGAAAAACGTTCAGTGATTCAGAGGGAGGGCAAGAAGTAAATGTTTTTAAGAAGGGCATTACTCTGGAAAATATTGCATCTTCCTTATAACCGTTGGAATGTCGAAACAGGTTGACAGCGGATAAGAAGGAGGGTCTTGGTTGGCTACCTGAGTGAAGAAAGTAAAGAATTATTACTTTAAGTGAAATGTTTTATTTCTATTTTTGTAAATCTTATTTATAACAAAAATATACCTCCCTATTAATAATTATTTATTCCTTACTCTTGTACGTTTGTTGTGTTTGAGAATTTTCAAGTACATATATTTTCTCTGCAGACGATGCCTACAGCACATATCCCGTTATATAAGAAATTAGCTTGCTCATATATCCTGTTATATTTTTGTAAACTTTAGAAATTATTTTTACTCGTGTGTAAATCAATAAACAATTTAAAAGACTATAAACTTACGTAAATATGTTTGTACTTTGCAATAAAACACAAGGTTTTAATGTTTTTAGTTTTATACTGTGTTTGCTTAAAAAAACTCATTTTTTGTCGCTTAGCCCGTTATATATTTCATCTCTTTATATATCATTTAGTTGATAATTTTAAATAGGACATTTTATCATGTGAATTATAATTGTACATCCTCATCCTAGGGATGATGTAACATCAAACATTTCACTTGATTGTACGTAGCAGTTACAGGTTTTGATGTTTTTTAAGACACCAGTTGTATCTTTTTTCTTGAAGTAAGTTCAACTTTTTTAAAATTGTTTTTCAATTTTTACAACTATTCTAATTTTTATAGGACAGCTTTGAAAATGGTCTAATGGCCGAAAGCGCTTAGCTGGATTTTTAATAAAATACACACTGAGTACTCGTCTTGCATTCAGTCAAAAAATTACTTCGCACGCTAAACGAATGGACTATAGAGCTTTCGATTCATATATGAAAAAAACGTGCGACAATTTTAAAAGATAATCACGTTGTAACAGTTTCAAATCTTTTTCCCTTCAATAAATCTTTTAATCCAATGGAAGTCACATTCCAGATAAGAAAATTAAGACGATGGCGGCGGCACAAAAACTTTCTCGAGAGCTTCTCACCATCAATAAACAAGGCTATATTGTCCGCTCAGTAAAAATGCTCGTCCGAGTTACGAGGGGGTTGATTCCAGCGCGCGTCAGCTGTGGCAGCACTTATCTACGGCTTACACTGTAACGGTCTCTAAGTTGATACGCCCTAAGGGCTCAAATCCCGATGCTCTCGACTAAATCTTTTCCTCTGGCGGCGGCTTTTCGGCCTCGGCCTGTCGAAAAAACCTGCCGCCGCATTTCGCACGTATTAATTCAAACGCGCCATTCCGAATGCTAAATTCCGGAATAAATTGACTTGCATCCGTACGGAATTTTATTTTATTCTATTCAGATGCCGCCGCCGACGATGCGAGGTATCATATAAATCAGAGAATGTGTTAGGGAAATTTTCTCATTCTCCGCGGGATTGTTTTTAAAAACGCTTTTTCTGCAGATGGCTGGAACATAATAGATGTATCACCGATTGATTGTTATTGACTTTATTCGCCTTTTCAACACATACCGAAGAGAACAATGCGCATATAGATTAATAACCTTTTAGAATGAGAGCCAGTGCCTGCTAAACATACTGTTTTATTAACCCTTTTTTGCACTTGGGATAATAAATGGAACGGAAGGTTGTAGTTTACTTAGCTCGAAGGACCGTTTAGTTATATGTAGTTCACTGTAGTATTCGTAGGATTATGGCGGTTTGTTAAATCAAACTATTATGTTACTTTCACTTGTATATTGACGAAAATTACATTTTGTTCATTTGCTTGAACAATTAAGAAGTTCACTAAGTTTTACACTTTTGGTTACTTATCACATTGTGTTAATTGTAAACATAATTTACCGATCTCAAGCCGGTTTGTTCTTATGAAAATAGTACCATTATGTACTAGGTCTGACTGATGAAGAGATGAATGATGACTGGGGAGTAGTGAAAATATAATATTATTCCTATTTATAGATAGTTTAAAGTGAGTGGGAAGTACACGTGTGTGTCTTTTTTGGTGGGTGAGAAAGTTTGAGATTTTAAATGGAAAAATTCCTAGAACAATAATCGTCTATATTTTGTATATGGTAGTGCTGAAATGGAATTTTGTCGATGTGTGGGAAATTAGATGTTTTAGAAATATGATATATTTCTTCAAGTGGTGTGATCATTGAAATGGAAGTTTGTGGATGTGTGCGAAATTAAATGTTTGAGAAATATGATATATTTCTTCAAGTGGTCTGATCGTTGATATGTGAGAAATTAAATGTTTGAGAATTATGATATATTTCTTCAAGGTCTGTGCAAGATATATGAATTATGTTATACAGGGGAAATTGAAATAGAATCACGGGAGAATTTGGTAATTGGAAAACAAATTCGAACACATACGTTAAAGTATAAAGGCTAGAAATGTTTGTGCGCATTCTCAGAGCACCTAGAGCAAGTAAGTAAGAACGCTCGGGTGTTACAAACCTTGACTTGGCCAGGTATCAAGTAATAAAGGAATGCAATGAATAGATTCATTCCCGTTAAAGCTTATATATTATGTTATTGTTATAAATAAAACTGTTTCTAAATAAAAAAATCATAAAAATTGTCAATTGCTTTGATATGTTACAATAGCATCGTCAGAATGACAGCAGTTACATTTCATTTGATGCCTACCTGATGTTTAGTAGTTATTTTTGGTTAGACGAAGAAGTGACCTACCTTGTGATTTACTTAATATTGAAATATTTTATTTTTATTTATTTATAATTTTAATTATCCTAATTAGGTTTATATTATTCATAATTTTAGTTGTTGAGCACCAGATGATATTTGTCTATCAATTTTGTGTGCTATTATAGTGAGCCAGCTATACTCAGTCTATAAGGACGAAACTCTTAGGATACGTCTTTTAAATTTGTAAATTCAAACTCGAGAAATAATTAAAATTATAATATAATTAGTAAACAAGATAATAAACAGTCAAATTATTATTTTCCAATAATTTTAAAAACAATTAAATACCTAATACAACCCTGTATTTTCTAGTTAACTTATAGAAATAGAGATGGCAACACGTTATAAAATCAACTAATTTCGATAAGAAAGATATCCATCTCTATAGTTATTTGGTTTTGTGTCATAAATATAAACCTATTTACAAATGTATTATTATTTAGTCGTAAATAATAATTTCTTAATTGACCAATACAATTATTGATGTTTTGGAACACAATTGAAACTAATAAAGACATTCAAATATTTAACGCTATTATAATGATGGCACAAATTATAAATCTTTTTGACATTCGAGAGGTAAAATGTTTTGATATTATTGTGGTGAATATTTGTTATTAGTTTGCTAATAGAAGAGCTCTTCAAATATCCTTTGTTTAATTTTTCTAATAGTGATCAAATAAGAAGTTATTGTTTTTACTTTAAATCTAACGATCAATCAGTGCCGGATTAAGATGTACAAGGCCCGGGGCTAAAATAATGACGGGGCCCGCTTAATGAATTCGGAGTTCAGTCTAGCCAGTGCTGACAGTATTCCATCTGCCATGTTTGCGCGATGAAGATCTTCAACTCTTTTTAAAGTTGAAAATGATCGTGGTATCAACACATCAAAAAATACAGAATGATTTCCAAATGATGGGGCCCGGGGCTATAGCCCCCCCAAGCCCCTAGCTTAATCCGGCCCTGCGATCAATAGTTTTTTATAGGTTATATTAATATCCTTTAAACAGTTTATATAAGGAAAAACTTTACCTAACAGTTCGTAATCACAATTGACTCTTCAATAAGTATTCTTATTTCTTCTTCCTTTCGGTTATAAATAGGATAGCCAAGTAATTCAAATTTGTACTTCTTGTAAAGTCACTATTTTTCTCATATATTTCCAATCACTTTATTTCTCTATTTATTATTGATCGATACCAATTTGCCTTTCTGTATACTAAGGTAAGTATTCGTCTTAATTTACAATTATTTTTTCTATTATAATCTAATTTATCAATATCTCACCTTGGATTTTTCTATCAATATAATTCACTGTCATAGTTTAAATTCGCCTTCTTATAAATTTCAATAATTTTCCTTGTTAAACAATTGCAAAGTATTCGTCTCAGTTTCAGATTTTCTTTTATATAATTGAGGGGGTCAGAAGCCAAGGGGTCAAAGTCGACTTTTTTTCAATATTGAGTTAACTGCAGAAATCAAAACTTAATATATACATTTACTTGGTGGCAAAGAGATCCAAGTATAAAATAAGTCCTAATGGCTCCATCTATCGACAAGAAAATGTACTACTTACCATATTTTAACAATAAAGCAACCAAGGAAAATATGATTATTAAGTTGATTACTAACGATTTTGTAAGTGTCAGCTGTTGTACTAAAATTGTACAAAATAGTGATTTAGGTGCATTTTTATTTTCAAAATGTCTACGTCGAAATAAGAGGTAAGTACTTATTACAGGAAGAAAGATTTTATATTTTAAATAAAAGTGAAGGTAAAATTTTATGATGCCAATTTTTTAAGGTTATGATAATAAAAGTAGGGTTGTGTTTTATTAGAACGTTAGAAATTTATATATAACTATACTAAAGGGTCTGTTATACGAGCACTAAATGCGTCGCGTTTCGCGTCGGGTTACCGTGCGTCCACGGATTCAATGGTCCGACAATATAGCAAATTATACGAACGACATTAACGGCGGCATTTGATTCCGTGGACTGGCAATAACGCATTTAGAGCTAGTATAACAGAGCCCTAAGAACATAATCATATGATTTTTTTATTATTATTTAAATACCTACAAATTTTTTTAATAAATTGACGTTTTTCTAGAGCCGTTTTCCGACAACTCTGATATGGATGGAGACTATGTTCCAAGTAGCAGTAGTGGCGATGATGCAGAAGTGCAAAGGGGTAACTACATCACACAAAGTCAGTTAAGGCTTATGACCATACATGCAGATACACATGTACAGAAAATTTTACGGAGGTAGATAGAAACACAATTTTTACTGATTATTGGAATCTTGGAAAGAAAACCAATGGATGGGATCTACAGAGCACCTTTATTGCATCATGCATTCAAAATAATACTCCAAAAATGCACCGTGTAAACCTCATCAGACAAAAGAATATTAGCACTGTGATAAAACTCCAAAACAAACGTGTATGCAAAGAGTTTTTTCTGAGAACTCTAGATATTAGCCGCAAACGGTTTTATAACGTTGTAAAGAAAAGGAAGGAGTCCGGAGTCGTCCAAACGGATCAAAGAGGTAGATATATCCCTAGCAATAAAATAGACGATGAGTTATTAAACTTAGCTAAAGAGCATATAAACTCATCTCCAAAATTTGTGAGTCATTATACTAGAAAAGACAATCCCAACCGCAAGTATATGTCTCCCGAGTTAAATGTAACAAAAATGTACAAGTTATACAACGAATTTTGTCAGGAAAAAGGATCCCGACCATTAAAGCTGAGAAAATACCGCGACATTTTTAACACCCATTTTAACTTAGCTTTTCAGCGACCATATTCAGGCACATGCGTAAAGTGTGACACGTTCGTCGCCCAAAAAAACGCTTGAGATCCAAAATCTGAAGATGGCTCCCGCGTAGCCAGAGAACATGATCGTCATTTACGTCAAGCTGAAGCAGCCAAAAATTTAAAAAACGCGGCCAAGGAGTTAGCAAGGCAGTGTCCAGAAAGACGTGCCATTTGTTTTGGTTTACAAAAAACATTGCCCACTCCACACCTGTCATGTAGCAACGTATATTATATGCGCCAGCTATGGACGTACAATTTAGGAATCCACGATTTATCATCAGGAATTGGTAATATGTACATGTGGCATGAAGGTGAAGGGTCGAAAAGTTCTCAAGAAGTGATGTCATGTTTGCTAAAGTATATTGAAAGTTTGCCTAAAACAGTGACCCAGTGATAACTGTGGTGGGCAAAACAAAAACAAAAACATAATAAAATTTTGGATGTATATTGTTCAATTTACACATATTGAAAGTGTTGACCACCGTTTTTTGGTTTCGGGACATTCTTTTATGGAATGCGATCAAGATTTCGCCATTATTGAAAAAGCAAAGAGACGGCTAAATCACGATTTTACTCCCGATGATTGGGTTAATTTCATAGCAGGAGTCGGTAGAAAATTTATTCTAGTAAAAATGCAGCCTGATGATTTTAAGTCTATATCTCTCATGGAGAACATAATAAAATCAAATCTTACACGAATGAGTAAAATGCAATGGCTACATTTCAAAAAAGAGTACCCATTTAAGCTTTTTTTTAAGGAAGTTTATAATAGAGATTTTCCTTTCGAAGAAATGGATTGTAAAAAACGGCTTTGCGTGGTAGACCTACAAAAATACTTCTCCCAGTACTATATGACAAT
Organism: Galeruca laticollis; assembly: GCA_963921935.1. Taxonomy (NCBI): domain Eukaryota; kingdom Metazoa; phylum Arthropoda; class Insecta; order Coleoptera; family Chrysomelidae; genus Galeruca; species Galeruca laticollis. The sequence continues at coordinate 70,747,540 of OY998177.1, forward strand.
CCTCCAAAAATAAAATTACCCAAATTCAACAACTTGATGCAGCTTCTTCCGTATATACCACCAATACACCATATTTTTTATAAGTCGTTGAATCCAGGACAGTCGTTGAATGAAGATTACTCTCGATAATGATATGGTTGAATCGGATGATGATTAATATCAATATAAAACCTGTACATATTTTCTATTAAAGTATTTATTATTTTTTGAGAATTTTTATTCCTATACTCTATTTATTTTCAAGATAAACAAGGCATAAACATTGCGAACACGTGTTAGTACAGATCGACCCATCTTATTGGTCGTTCCGAGGGTGGGTTATCTTTCGTGCGGCTTCGCCGTCAGTGTGGGTATTGTTGACATGTACATGGCGTGACTTTGTTTTGATCGTATTTATCTAGGAAATAAATAGGCTTTATAGAGTTACCTACTTATAAAAAGAAATGAATATGTGGAATTTTTGCAAAATTGTTACAAGCCTATGCTAAGTACAGTCCTGTAATAAAATAAAGGTAAAAAATGTTCAAATTCCATCATAAATTTTAATGCGTACGCTACACAAATAATGTCCGATGCATAACCCATGCATTTTATGGTGCTAGATGTTTTTTTAAGTAAAAATATTTCAAATTGAAATATCTGGATATTTACTTTTTGGTATTTGGACCACTTGGCTTCTGATCCCCTCAATTTAACTTTTTTGTAGATTCTTTTCACTCGATTTTTCTATTAGGATAATTATTTTTACATCTCTGCTTCAAAAAAATTCAATCTGTCATCAATGTTTATTTTTCTTAGCAACCATCCATGACTTATTATTTTTACTAGACTGATATTTTATTTCATGTAGAGATTAAGTAAGGACTTCGCGCACTACTCTTGAACACCTTTAAATTTTCTTGTCTAATGATTTTTTTTACAAATTAACACTAATAATTATTGGAGTCATAATAATTATATCAGTAAAATTTATATTCTCTCAACCACCTTTATAATTCATTTGAGTAGAGTTTTCATTGAATTTATCCTTTCAAACCTATCAATTCTTATTTTAGTCCAATATATATGAAAAAACAAGAAGATATGATGTTACAAATATTATTAGTCCTATTGGGATACCCTGGATATCTTTCCCACTTGAGATCAGTACAACTGTGCATGATATAGAAAACCAGAGAAAACAATTATCCACTCATCTTTATAGTTGAAGACGTTGGTGCAAAAACCGGAAAAGTCCATTTTTTAGCAAAATGAACTTCACGTGGAGTAAACTGCTTCAAATAAGCAAGTTGCTCTACCGGTGTGAACCAGCCAAAATCTAGCGGCCGATTTACCGAAGATGCCCGAACGATCAGTGGTGTATTGTTTAGGGGCGTTTAAATGTAAGTGCGTTTAAATTTTACAAATCATAACATTATATATTAATAAGTAATAAACTGCATTAACTTAATCAGAAAAAATGAGATTTAGGTATTTATTGCATTATTTTTATTGTAATAATAGAGAACTGTTTTAAAAAACAAGATACCTATTATTCTATTATACATATTATATTGAGATTGAGAGAAACGCAATAGCACTGGTTTTATATGCTTACCGGTAGTCTAAACAGGGTCTAGCATGGTGAAATGGGGTAGCATCCATTTCCAAAATAATGAAAAGAGTATCGATATACAACTAGCTAGTTACAGTAGAAATAAAACGAGACTAGTCGGATTCTCTTACGAGGGGTATAACAGGGTGAAAGGGGGTAGCGGCCAATTCCAAAACATGAAAAAGGGCAGAATAGAATAAGTTATCACTCTGAAAATCGATATACAACTAGGTTGTTACAGTAGAAATAAAACGAGACTAGTCGGATTCTCTTACGAGGGGTATAACAGGGTGAAAGAGGGTAGCAGCCAATTCCAAAAAATGAAAAAGGGCAGAAGGGAAAAAGTTATCACTCTGAAAATCGATATACATCTATGTAGTTACAGTAGAAATAAAACGAGACTAGTCGGATTCTCTTATGAGGGGTATAACATATAATTTCCATGTTTCGGAATTGGCTGCTACCCCCTTTCACCCTGTTATACCCCTCGTAAGAGAATCCGACTAGTCTCGTTCTATTTCTACTGTAACAACCTAGTCGTATATCGATTTTCAGAGTGATAACTTTTTCCCTTCTGCCCTTTCTCATGTTTTGGAATTGGCTGCTACCCCCTTTCACCCTGTTATACCCCTCGTAAGAGAATCCGACTAGTCTCGTTTTATTTCTTCTGTAACTACCTAGTTGTATATCAATTTTCAGAGTGATAACTCTTTCCCTTCTGCCCTTTTTCAGGTTTTGGAATTGGCTGCTACCCCCTTTCACCCTGTTATACCCCTCGTAAGAGAATCCGACTAGTCTCGTTTTATTTCTACTGTAACAACCTAGTTGTACATCGGTTTTCAGAGTGATAACTTTTTCCCTTCTGCCTTTTTTCATGTTTTAGAATTGGCTGCTACCCCCTTTCACCCTGTTCTACCCCTCGTAAGAGAATCCGACTAGTCTCTTGTTATTTCTTATGTAACTACCTAGTTGTATATCGATTTTCAGAGTGATAACTTTTTCCCTTCTGCCTTTTTTCATGTTTTGGAATTGGCTGCTACCCCCTTTCACCCTGTTCTACCCCTCGTAAGAGAATCCGACTAGTCTCGTTTTATTTCTACTGTAACTACCTAGTTGTATATCGATTTTCAGACTGATAATTTTTTCCCTTCTGCCTTTTTTCATGTTTTGGAATTGGCTGCTACCCCCTTTCACCCTGTTCTACCCCTCGTAAGAGAATCCGACTAGTCTCGTTTTATTTCTACTGTAACTACCTAGTTGTATATCGATTTTCAGAGTGATAACTTTTTCCCTTCTGCCTTTTTTCATGTTTTGGAATTGGCTGCTACCCCCTTTCACCCTGTTATACCCCTCGTAAGAGAATCCGACAAGTCTCGTTTTATTTCTACTGTAACTAGCTAGTTGTATATCGATTTTCAGAGTGATAACTTTGTCCCTTCTACCCTTTTTATTATTTTGGAAATGGATACTACCCCATTTCACCTTGCTAGACCCAGTTTAGACTCCCGGTAAGCATATAAAACCAGTGCTATTGTGTATCTCTCAATCTCAATATAATATGTATAATAGAATAATATCTTATTTTTTAAAACAGTTTTCTATTATCACAATAAAAATAGTGCAATAAATACGTAAATCTCATTTTTTCCGGTTAAGTTAATGTAGTTTATTACTTATTAATATATAATGTTATGATTTGTAAAATTTAAACGCACCTAGATTTAAACGCACCTACATTTAAACGCACCCAAACAATACACCACTGATCGTTCGGGCGTCTTCGGTAAATCGGCCGCTAGATTTTGGCTGCCAAGTTCACACCGGTAGTTGCTCTGCCCTACTTTTTCTATATTTACATTGTTTACTACAACTTGATATTTGTCAAAATGTATTCAATTTTTTTGTTGTTCTCCTGATGGCATTCCTACTTAAACCAATATCTTTACAGTTTTTTTTCTTTCCTCGGCCTTTTCATAACTAACTTCTCATCATCTTCACATTTTTTCTTAATGTTTTATATACTTTTTATTCTATTTATTGTTTTTTAAACGGCGATAAATTTCATTCTTGTCAACATTATATGCGAACTGTAATATCAATCAGAATAAAATAAAAACTCTCGAAATTCCAGTGACAATTGACTAGCTTGTGTTTTGTGTTGACGATGTTCTCCAATTTAACAAAAAAATTCGTTTGTTTGTCGACAGATAATTTAGTGCACGTGACGACAGCGGCGGCAACGGGTCCACCTAGTTTATTGGGCCTCTCGACGTACCTCAACAATCATTCAACGTCGATAGCTAAACCTGTTGCCAGTAGACCACCACATTTCAACCCCCACCTATTATTAGCAGCGCACTGTAGGCCGCAACCTTATTTGACAGGTAAGAATATTATTTCACAATATACAAAGTGTATAATGATGACTAATTTAAAAAAATTGTTTTACAAATGTTCGGAAGTAATTTCTATGTAATATTTCCACAAAAAATGAACATACAGTGACTCACAGCTTAAATGATGCAGTCGCTATAACGAAAACCAACTGGCTTCAGTGCCTCTTTAATTATAAAAAAAATCATTGCAATTAAGTTAGTAAGGAGTCTTCTAAAAAAGTATTAACAACGTTTTGTTTTAAATATGCCTTACTTAATTAACAATAAATAATTAATTAAATTATATCGAATATTAACGTCACAGCTTAAATGACTCAAAAACAAAAGATAACAAAATATGTATGTAAATAGAGAAGAAAAACTACACGATATGAAATACGCCTGCTAATATTTGGTCGGGCCTCCCTCATTATCAATAACGGCTTGTAGTCTTCTGGGCATTGATTCCACTAATTTTGTAGTACACTCCGGGGAAATTGTATTCCATACTTCAGTAATTTTTACTTTTAGTTCATTTTTGTTAGATATTGGGGCACTATTAACTTTATTTTTTAATGTCAACCACAAATTCTCAATAACTCTTAAGTCTGGTGACTGGGCTGGTGTTTTAATAACATTTGGGAAGTTGTAAAGCAATCAACTACGGACGCGAAATGACGTGTGTTTTGGATCATTGACTCATGATAGAACCGATAATTGTTATCAATATTTAATTTTTGGGCGCTAGCAACGAGACGCTGCCTTAATATATCCAAATACACATATTGGTTCATATTTCCCCTCAATGAAATGCATACTACCAGGGCCGGCGAAAGGCTAGTTTAACGCCCGTGCGAAAGGCAAATTTTCCGCCCCCACCCCCCTCGATTTGACGGAACACATATTTTTGCAATAACTGTTATGTGGAATAAATTTAGAAAGTTAAAATAAAAATACTCAAAGAAAAACTAATACGTTACTATATTCACTTTCATAATCGTGAATCGTTTGTAAATTAAAATACAAAAGTACAGAAGGAAATTATTTATTAAATATTAAAAAAACGAATAGTGACACTTAAAGTTATAAACATCTAAAACATTATATTATAAAAATAAACATATTATAAATATTTTCTCAAAAAAGCATAAAAATTATATTATTCTACTAAATACAAACTAAATTTAATTAAAATTAACTTTTCTGGTTTTAGTTTGCGAAAAATCTTCAAGAATATTGTCAATATTAATATTCATCATTTGATCAAATTTTATACTCAACATAGTCAGATTAACTAGGCGCTCCTGAGAAATACTTGAACGTAAATAATTTTTTATAATTTTCAATTTTAAAAAACTTCTTTCACCTGTTGCCACAGTAACAGGAAGAGTTCATAAAATACGCAAAGTTACAACAACATTTGGAAAATTTTCAGGCAAATATTTTTTTTACACAAAATTTAAAACTTCTACTGGCGAACTCTCTGAAGGAACAATTGGTGACAAAACACTTAGTTCATGGTGTAATTCTGTACCATTAATATCAGCATTATCTCCGCCTGTAAGACCGCAACGTTGACACTTTTTTGAAATATCTTTACTATCCATATTGCAAATACCGCTTATATTATACAAAAAATCAAAGATTTTATCGTGATTACGCAATAGTTCAAATCTTTGTCTCAGGGAATTTATAGTTTTATCCACAATAAAATAAAAAAAGTTTATTTTAAATGATCGTGCTGGATCGTCAACGGGTTCATCTCTACTTTCGTACGTAAATTGGCACTGGAAAATGACGGCTTTGATCCAGAAACAGTTTTATTCAATGACGAGGCTTCCACATTAATCTCGTCAATTTCTGCTAATATTTCTGCTAACATGGACGAGAAGATTTCTGCCATGGAAGAGAACATGGACGAGAAGATTTCTGCTATGAAGAACAACATTTCTGCTAACATGGACGAGAAGATTTCTGCTTTGAAGAACGATATTCCTGGCATGGAAGAGAAGATTTCTACAAATGTGAAAAGCGATATTTCGGCTATAAAGAACGATATTTCTACTTTGAAGAACGATATATCTGCCGATATCTTATTAATGAAAAGCGACATTGCCGCTGACATGGAAAATGAAATTTCGTCTCTAAAATCTGAAATCGAGGATAAGATGTCAACGATGGACGAGAAAATCGAGAATAAAATGTAAACGATGGACGAGAAAATCGAGAATAAGATTACAACGATAGACGAGAAAATCAAGGAGTTAGAGGAAAGAAGACCGAGAAAACGAAACCTTGCAAGCCAGAAACACTACCTAAGTTTGAAGACATTGGCAGTTTTACCGGAGTCAAGGCCCCAACGTTCGATGGAAAAATGTCGTGGACCAATTATGTTAAACAATTTGAAGCAGCCGCTAGAGTGAATAATTGGTCCGATAGAGAAAAGGCAGTGAACTTAACTATCGCGCTTCGGGGAGATGCCTTAGATGTACTTCAAACGATACCTTTGGAAGAAACGGATGACTTTGAGCAGCTGAAGAAGAAGCTGGACATACGATACGGTCACGAACATTCAGAACATTTGTACAGATTCCAGCTGAAGAACCGAAGGCGGAAACGTGACGAAACCCTTCAAGAGTATGAAATGGATATTGCCCGACTAGTCCGATTTGCTTATCCATCAGCACCAGAGAACATGATGGAATGTTTAGGCATCCAGGCCTTTATTGACGGCTTACGTGACCACGATATGGAGAAGACGCTTCGATTAGCCCATCCTAAAACATTGGTCGATGCATTGACTGCTGCTCTTGAATATGAAGCAGCCACGATGGCTTCGGGATACAGCAAAGGTAGGACCATGCAGGAAAAAGGTGAAGATGACAGACTTGATCAGATCGTCAACCTGTTGAAAGGTATGGTAGACGTGAAGCCGAAGAAGATCAGGTGCTGTAATTGTGGCGAGCTAGAGCATGCACGCAGTACGTGTAAGCGTCCTACGACTCCTGCAAACCAAGAACCTCTTAAATGCAAAGCAGCCACGAAGGGCTCACGGTACAACAAAGGTCCATGCAGGAAGAAGATGATGATGACAAACTTGACCAGATCGTCAACTTGTTGAAAGGTATGGCAGATAAGAAGCCGAAGAAGATCAAATGCCGGAAGTGTGGCGAGCTACAGCTCGTACGCAGTCCGTCTAAGCGCCCCAAGACTCATGTAACTCAAGAACTCCAGTCACAGGGGAAATCAGACAGGGGTGAACATCCAGCTGATGTGAATCACCGAAAAGCCAACTCTTTGCCTAGACGGTCATGTCCTGTAGACTATTCAGAATGCCACAAGTCGAAATCTAAGGAAGTTGCAGTTTCAAGAACTATTGTAGTCAACGAGAAATGGTCACCCATCAGGATCAGAGAAGATCAGGAGAATGATCCTCACCTGAAGATGATCCGGCAATGGAAGGAAGAAAATCGGCGACCTACCTGGCAAGAAGTGTCAAGATTTTCACCGACACTCAAGGCATATTGGGCTCAGTGGGACTCCCTTGTCCTGGAAGAAGGGCTGTTGAAAAGGGTCCTTGAAAACGATGATGGTTCTGAGATGAGGAGACAGCTAGTAATCCCGAGAACAAGAGTAGCTGAGGTACTGAAGAAGTTACACGACAGTCCATCGGGAGGTCGTCTGGGAGTGAAGAAAACCCTTTAGCGAGTCCGTGAAAGGTTTTATTGGATGAACAGCTCCGACGATGTGAAGGACTGGTGTAAGAAATGTACGACTTGTGCTACGAGTAATGGACCACATCGCAAGAGAAAGGCACCTATGAAATAATACAATGTTGGAAGCCCTTTCGAAAGGATTGCTTTAGATATCGCTGGACCATTTCCGACGACAGAAAATGGTAGCAAATACATACTGGTTGTAATGGATTATTTCACAAAGTGGGTGGAAATTTACGCGATCCCGAATCAAGAGGCCACAACTGTCGCGGATGAATTGGTGAAAGAATTCATCAGCCGATATGGAGTGCCCTTGGAAGTCCACAGTGACCAGGGAAGAAATTTTGAAAGCCATCTATTCCAGGAGATTTGCGACAAGCTGGGAATGAAGAAGACCAGGACAACAGCATTACATCCACAGTCAGATAGAATGGTCGAGAGAATGAACAGGAATATTGGAAAATACCTGTCCAAAGTAGTATCCAGCCATCAGAGAGATTGGGACCAATATCTTTCCCTACTCGCATTGGCTTATCGATCTGCCGTCAATGAGTCCACGGGTGAAACACCGGCAATAATCCTGTTTGGACGTGAAATGAGGCTTCCTTGTGACCTGGAATTTGGCTGCCGGCCTGGAGAAGATCTAGCAGGCGAAGACTACGTGATCCAATTGAGAAGAAGGCTAGACAATATTCACGAATTAGTTCAAACAAATCTTCAAGTTGCCAGCGACAGAATGAAAAGTCGGTACGACACGCAGGCCACAGAAGGCGGTTTTAAAGAAGGGGACACAGTATGGTTACACAACCCGACGAGGAGAAAAGGATTTTCTCCAAAATTACAAAAATCCTGGGAAGGTCCATACTTAATCAAGAAAAGGATCAATGATGTTATATATTGCATTAGCAAGATCCCCAACGGAAAACCAAAAGTAGTTCACCAAAACCGACTAGCGCCATTCGAAGGAGACCATGACCTGGAGGAAGGAGTAAACCTTATTCGAGATGTGTCTGACCATACCTTCGATGAATTTATGGGCACGTATGGAGGTACCGGGAAAGCTAGATATGGAGTCACTTCGGAACAACAACAAGATTTGTTCACTCTCCCGGAAGATTATTCACTGGCATACAACATCCCCGCCCGTATCAAGAACGCACGAGGGTTGGCAACCGTCTTTCGAAAGAAGTTCGGGCAATTAGAAAAACTTGAAGACCAGATTCCAGCCCCTGGCAAGACACTGAAACTGAAACATAATTCGCTGTAGTACGTCTTCTACGTGGTAACTAAAAATGAATTTAAAGATCGATCTACCTACCGCGATGTGTGGGAAGCACTTCGACACCTCCGAGACCATGTGTTAGAATCCAGCGTGAAGAAACTGGCTATGCCTAAGATAGCGAGTAACCAGTTGGATTGGCGAGTTATCAGGAACATGGTAGAGGTTATCTTTAGAGATACCGGTGTCCAGATATTAATTTGCAGCTACAACCCCCGTTATCAGTATCCGATGAAGACGGTGCCCTGCTATTTCCATAAGATCGGAAAGTGTAGAAATGGGGCCAGTTGCCGATTCAAACATCCAGTCTCGGCTACACAAAAGTTCCAGGAGGAACTTCCATTTAAGGAGGGGGTAATGTTACGAAACAGCACACTGGTATAGTCCCTAAATCCGACCCTGTCTAACCTGGCTTAGACAAAGTTAAAATTATGGTGGATACGCACTGTTTATTTATAACTGTTTACGACTATATTATCTAATCATTGTTTTTGTGACCAGACTTATCTAGAAAAGGCCAGAACCAATTGTTTTTTGTGTAAGCCGCAGTCCGGAATTTACTATTAAAAAAGGCTTCAATATATAAGGGACTCATCAGGAAGAGTTAGTTAGTATATAATGTGACATCGTGAGATAAACAGTAAATAAGTGAATATAAATTAAGTGATTATATAAATTAGTTTAAGTGTATATACTGAGTATATATAAATTAAGTGTTAGTGATTAGTTTAGTGTTTAAATAAATTAAGTAAGTGAACCTACCGTGTGTTTAAAATTCATCCCACCCGTTTACTGTTTAAATAAATTAGAATAACATTTCATTACCAATGATCTAAATGCAACATTTCAAAAACAATACAGTATATTCTCTTAGACGTTATATGGACATTACTTAAACCTCTAAATGATATACCTCAAACATTCTAGATGACATCCTATAGATGTTTCTGTGCCTAATTAGCAAATACAGGGTGAACAACTAAGAACGCCAGCTGTCTGCCATATTTCAAAAAATAGTCATGGTACAACTTTAAAAAAATACCTCCAGGAGAACGACCCTGAAAAATCGCTGGAAAGTATTTTCGAGTTCCTAAAATATCTGCTAGGGGGTGAAATGAACACTTAAAAACACTGTGATTATATCCAAAAAAGACATACTAAAGGTATCTTAAAAATACAATTTTTGATATATTGATGAGATTATGAAAAAAATTAGCTGGGACTTTTTGTCCTTATTCTTCAAATAAGGGGTAGGGGAAACGTGTTAAAAACAAATGTCATAACACTTTTTTGTTTTCAAACTGATATCGATGTTTTTGGCGTCATTTAAAAGAGTTTTTCCTCTTTAATAAGATATGCTTAACAAAAATAACGAAATTGAACAATTTTGTCAACGCTATATCAAAAAGTCGACAATTTTCCCACTTTTCTCGGAAATTTCAAATGTAATGAGGCTTTTTTTAAATTCTGATGAAAAGGGGTTAAAAAATAGTGAAAATCGCAAGTCTAAATCTTAATTCCATTCCAAGATATAAGATTTATGATATCACATTTAAAAATTAAAAAAATGTTCCATTTTTCATTTGAAATTTCGGAGCGGATATAAAATTGTCTAATTTTGTTGTCAATCTTATTAAAGAGAAAAACCTCTTTTAAATGAAGCTAAAATCATTAATATCGGTTTAAAAACGAAAAAGTTATACATTTGTTCATAAGTTTGAATCTTCCCCCTCCCATTATTTGAAGAATAATGGGAAAAAATCTCCTTAATTAAACTTTTCCATAATCTCATTAATATTTCAAAAATTGTATTTTTAGGACACCTTTAGTATGTTTTTTTAAAGATAATCACAGTATTATGTTTTCGAGTATTCATTCCACCCCTAGCGGATATTTTAGAGACTGCAAAATATTTTCCAGCGATTTTTCAGGGTCACTTATCTAAAGGCTTTTGCTAATTGTGAAGCATTCATTTTCACTTTGTAAATGCCTTTACTTAAATGTAGTAGAATAAAGTTTGGCATTAAATAAAATTATCAGTTTTTACTACTTACTTGATCAATTAAAATAAATGAAAAAAATATAATAAACAAGATCGTCAATTTTACAAATATACGATTATGAGCATTTACATACTTATTAATTTATTTCTTAAACTATCTACATACGTTTGAAAAATGAAAGGACTTTATGCCGATTAATGGTTTTTCGCTTCGCAACACATTTAGTGGAGGTGGCAAGGACTCAATATCTTCCATCCCATAGCTGGTGGAAGGAATAGCTTCCACGTGTAGTGAAGGTGGAAATGGGTAAACATCTTTACTGGTGGAGGGAATAGCTATAACATAAAATATAAAACCCAGATCATTATTTTTTCAATGGGTACATTTTAAAATGTCCAAAATTATAGCATGCTATATTGAATGAAATTAATTGTTTCGACCCTTACTTCGTGGAATCTACTCATATTACTGTTTTAAATGAAACTTACTGTTTCTAGATAATTTCACAAAATATTGAAGAAATGTTTCGATATTAAATATCATCGTCAGAATGACAGACGTTACATTTCATTTGATGCCTACCTGATGTTTAATAATTATTTTTGGCTAAACCAAGAAGTGACCTACCTTGTGATTGACTACAAGAAGTGTGATATCATATTAACATATATTAAGTCAATCACAAGGTAGGTCACTTCTTGGTGTAGCCAAAAATAATTATAACATCACGTCATCAAATGAAATGTAACTTCTGGCATTCTAACGATAATATTTAATATCGAAACAATTGTTAATGTCTTAGAATTTTTAACATTTTTTTAATATATTGTGTAATTATCTAGAAACAGTGAGTTTCATTTAAAACTGCTATATTGAATATAATAAAACTTACCTTCAATTTCTGTTAATTTCCTCTCATATTTTCTGGTGGGCATTTCAACTTTTCCAACTGGGGAATAATATGTATGGCTGGAAGGCATATCAAGAAAAAAATGTATGTTATTAAACTCTTTTTTACTCAATTGCAGATAATAAGTACCTTCAATTATTTTAGGGATCGTCTCCTCTATAGACTCTTCTACTTTGACGGGAAACAAAAAATTGAATAATCTTAAATATATACATATTTGATAACATTTAATAAATTTATATAAAAAAAATTACTCACCAGGCAAAAACAGGGACGACAAACCAAACTTTCTTAATAACCTGCCTTCGTCTTTTTCAAATTTTGATAAACACAGTTTTTGAAAATGAAGGGGACATATCCTCCATTGTTTCCTCGTCGTCAAATTGGATGATTTATTCCCACTGCGTTCCAGCCATATTAATTTTATATCTTCCTGGGTTGGAAGAACAAAACTGTATACAGAAATAGTTATCTTAGTAATAAAACAATTTTTAGTTTCGTTAATGTAAGACAACCATGATCTCTAAAGTTGTTGATTAAATGGGTAAAAATTCAGTATTTTATAAAAATAAAGAAAATGGTTGGTAATTTAGTAAGAAAATTTTTTCAAATAAAACTTATCGAGTACACCACTTATTACACTACTTGAGCATACACTTTGACATTGTCTTTTCAATTAATAACAATAAAATAATAATAAAACAACGCAACAACAAATAAAAGCAATTAAAAAACACACCAAAATACGGAATCCAAATAATAAGCTCAACAGTCAACAGTTGAATTAAGAAACGACCACAGATAGATAACCCGAAACGATCATAAACAGGTTAAACGAAAATGGCTAGACGAGCAACACAAAATACGGGTCAGTTTTCTGTGACGTGTAATATGACATCACGCATACGCAGTTATAAAAATCAATAAAATTTTATTAATAACGACGTTACAGTTTTCATTAATGTTTTGGAATTTTTTGAAATCTACCGATTTTAGTTACTCGACAGGCTCTATAGATGGCACGGTCTGCAGTGCCTCTAGCCTGCTTTTCAGCTCCTTTTTGTCTCAACGATTTTTCCGGTTTCGTACCGAACTATTGTTTTACGTTCAAAGTCTTCAGGAATACTAACGGTCTGGGCATGCCGACGTTTTCCTTGAACATACGCTGATGACGTGTTTCGCGGCAAATTTTATAATATTAAAATATAGGAGATTCCTTAACAATAAGAGAAACTGATGAAAAATAAACGGTTTTAAAGATTAAAACTAACTTTTCCGCACTCCGGACACTGTATCCTGTTAAAAGTAAAAGTGAAAAGTAGCCGACGACAACGACGACTTACACACAGGATTTTTTTTCAAAAAACTAGCTGAAAAACGTAAAAATAACTAAAAAAAACAATAACTCCAACTTTTTTTGGAGTAAACCGATACTTTTCTCGCCTCGTAGATAGGGTTGGCCGAAAATTAAAAAGTGGAAAAAGAAGGAGAAAATTAGACGTGTTAATTTTTTTCTAATCCCTATTTAAATTTTTTCCATTTTTAGGTAAATTAAACGTATAGCACTTGACCTACAGAATTTTTTCATTAATCATTCCGTTTAACTCATCTTGGAAAAATAATAATTAACAACGTCCAGCTATATAAACTAAGTAAACGTATAAGTTTTACCCGCTTGTTTAAAAATTCATATAGTAATATCTCTTATAACAAGTTTAATAATAAATTATGTTGATTTATTTTAGTATCGACTCCTATTTCTGGAAACCATTCGGCGGTTTTTCCTTTACCCGGTTCATTTCCATGGGCACACAGCGGTCGGGGGAAGCCCCGAAGAGGCATGATGAGGCGTGCCGTCTTCAGCGATTTACAACGAAAAGGACTAGAGAGGCGGTTTCAGATCCAAAAATATATTTCGAAACCTGACAGGAAGAAACTTGCCGAAAAGTTAGGATTGAAAGATAGCCAGGTTAGTAATGAATGTTATAAGTAGACAAATTTTCACAGAATTCCTTTGTAACATATTTTAAAGTAAAATGTGTTTCATTGTAACTATTATATTCTTTATGCTGTTTACTGTTAAATAATTATGAAATTTGCGATTGTTTGACTCTATATAATTAGAAATGGGAAAGAAAAAAACTTATATTGGAGCTCTAGGTAGACATTTACTGATTCGGCGGAGGGCATTTCCGAAACTTGGCCTATTTCAAATTAACAGAAACATTGTTCCATTTACTGTTTTGGGTCTGTTGGTAGGGGTAAACAGATTAGCCCTAAGTGAATAATTAAAATAATAGAAATAGTAATTAAATTCTAATTGAATTAACTTTTTAAATATTCAAATAGTTATTGTTTTTGTTTGTTATCATCAATATTTTCTAATAGTCAATAATTTCTTTTATGTTTTCTCTTGACATATTTTTTAGTGTTGTTTCGTAATTTTATACATTTTTTAGTCCCTTTAATTTCTTCTTTTTTAAAACTTGCTGTTTATAGCATCTTCAAGTTTTAGTTATTTTTTCATTTGATTTAATTTTTAGTCTGCATCTAATTCACATTTTACCAAAAAAACTACATATCATTTTCGCTAAGTAAACTTTTTACCTTTGCGCTTAAATTTTGGAGCTACTTTTACGGAAGTTAGAGATGAATCAAGTACTTCACAACATTGATTTTTAAAAAGGAAAGTAATGTAAGTACAAAATATTAAATGTAAAAACACAAAATTCCCTATAAAAAAAGGGTCAAACAACACGAAATTTTGAAATCAGACACAATGAACACTTACGAGTATACACATCAAAGCAACCAGATAAATCTTGAACCGATAAATTAAACTGTTTTCTTAAGTAACAATTATGAAGATCGGCAGATAATAGTTTTCCTTGGTGTCCTATATCTACCATATCATTGCACAGTTATACAGATCTTAAATGGGAAAAAGATGTCCAGGATATCTCCATAGAGCTAATAATATTAAGCTTTAATATTTGTAATATCATATCTTCTTTTTTCTGCTCATTTATATTCATCAATCACAAGATAGGTCACTTCTTGGTCTAGCCAAAATATTAAACATCAGAGAGGCATCACATCAAGTGTAGTTTATGACATTCTGGTGATTATATTTTCTGATAACGGAACAATTGTCAAATTTTTTAGAATTTCCTTATTATAAGGTGAAATTATGTATAAACAGTAGTTTTATTTTAACATAATATATCCACTAAAACCAAAAAGTTTTGATAGTACAATGCCCTCGTAACGTATAGGGTGTCCCAAATTGGTGTGTTTTGCAGGGTATCTCGTAAACTAGAAGAGATAGAAGAAAAGCAGTCAAGATGTTATGACTTCTTTTTTTGTTAAAGTAACGATAGCCTAATTAAATCTTTAGTAACTCCCTGCAGTTGGAAGATATAGGGCGATTATTGAAAACTGTCGAAAACTACAAGGTACTATAACTTCTTAATAAAGAAAAATATAAAAAAAAACGTTATAAAAACTTTTGATAGATATAATATTAAAGAGTTCAGTGGCGCACAGAATTTTTTTGTTAGGGGGCTCACTAAGGAAATATAATGCAAACTTATGTTGTTTTAAATGGGACACCCTGTATATTTTGACATTTTTCGTTTCCTTTTGTAATTCTCATTCACCTGATACGACATATTATATATCCATTTTCAACGGTTGGAGCTACATTGCAAATAAACCATTTATGGATGTTATCAGGTGAAACACCCTTAAAAAATTGATCACTCAGTAACGAAATTTAACATTTTATTATAAGGATACTGATGGGTGACAATTTTATTTATCAAAATTATAATTAATAAAAAATAAAACCAGATTAAAAAAATAAAAACAATAAACTTATGAAACAACAAGAAATATTGTGACAACTAATCTACCTATAACTAATTTTATTAGAATGTAAAAATTACATTAAATGTTCAAAATATGAAAGCGTTGTTGTCATATTTAATTCTTAAATTTCTTTATCTTTGTGAATATTTCGGAAATACTTTAAAAAACTCTAGAAATGATAATTTTATTATCTATTCTTAAATTTTTTTTTAGAATCAGTTATCTAGGTATGTAACACTACGATTTATGAGTCACGTAAAAAAAGGTTTAATTTCATGAAATAAATACTTATATGTCTCATGTTTAAGAACTTTCTTCAAATAGTGGCATCGTCTGCCTGAACTGCGACTCAAAAAACGCATGTCTCTCTTTTGCTCATTTCTTAGACACGGAAAGACGAATGGACGACTAACAATGTTCGAAAAGTGTTACCAAAATGCACCAAACCGATTGAATAAGGTCACAACCAGTGGCGGATCTATAATGTAAACAGAAAGTAAATTAGGATTTAAATAGAAGTATTAGGAACTTTAAGATATTTTATTTGTTCGAATTCGATTGTATTATCTAAATTCTATAAAATATTGGATCTACTCGTATAGTAATCAAAAATTTCTGATTAGATAGAGAAAGGTGAAATTAGAAGATTTTTAAAACCAAAACAATATTTATTATAAAAAATATGTACATTACAAATAAAAATTAAACAAACAATACAAATATGAATACTGTTTTAAATGAAACTTACTGTTTCTAGGTAATTCTACAATATATTTAAAAAAAAATTTAAAAACTCTAAGAAAATTGACAATTGTTTCGATATAAGTATCATCGTCAGAATGACAGAGGTTACATTTCATTTGATGCCTCTCTGATGCTTAACAATTATTTTGGCTAGACCAAGAAGTGACCTACCTAGTGATTGACTTAATATATGTTAATAGAAAAAAGAAGAATAATGATATTACAAATATTAAAGCTTATATACCTATTATTAGCCCTATGGTGATATCCTGGATATCATTTTTC
This sequence comes from Galeruca laticollis, assembly GCA_963921935.1. Lineage (NCBI taxonomy): Eukaryota > Metazoa > Arthropoda > Insecta > Coleoptera > Chrysomelidae > Galeruca > Galeruca laticollis. The sequence goes on from OY998177.1 coordinate 70,764,316, forward strand.
CAATTAAGATCAGTATAACTGTGCAATGAAAAAGAAAACCTGGAAAACTATATCTCCTGATCTTTACAATTATCACTTAAGAAGACAGTTTAAAAGTGGAGACCTCCGTAGATTTATCTGTTCATTGACAACTTGATATTGTGGGTTTCTTAAGTGTCTTCTAATTTCTAATTCTTCAAGGAAATCCAGTTTTTGTTTCTTATCACAAATATGTATAGTAAAAACCAAATAAAGTTGCGCTTACGTCATCATTGTCAATATTTGTAGCGTTGTCAGAGTGTTCACGAAATATGGAAATTAACAGAAAATAACTGAAGTCAACAAAAAACGTAAATGTAGAAAATTTCACAATATTATAAATGAAAACTACAAAATTATCGATAGTTTGATAGTTTTCGTTTAATATAGCGTGGAGTTATTTCATTAAATTTTTTGTTAATTAAATTTATGAATAAATTTCACAAAGTAAGGAATTCTAGAATAAAAGTGGTAAGGTTATTACTGACTTACCAAATCTTTTAATAAATAAATATAATAAAAATACAAGCAATAAAATAAAATATGTTTAATAATGAACGTATTATCAGAGACAAAAACTAACATTAAACAAATCAACATATTGTGAAATGAAACTAGGCAGATTCAAATTCTTGTTCATTTTCTTCATCTGATTCAACATCAGTGTCACTCTCTTCACTATTAAAATTTATAACTATCGGACTAATTTATGGACGATCAAATATTCTTTCCCTCTCATACCATTTAAATATCTCTCTTTCAGTATGTTGTATAGAATTTTTCCACATATCAGGAGTTATCATGTGCAGTGCCTCGTGCCACATGTTCAGGCAGTTATTCGCACTGTTACCATCCCTACCAGTATGCCTATTGTACTAATTTTTTGCTATGCCCCAAATTAATACGATAGAGTTGAATATGCAATGGTAAGGAGGAAGACGTAAAACTTTGTGTCCATGCTGTTCTGCCATATCGTCCACTATATACTTGATTGGTGGCTTATTTCTAAAAAAAAAACAAAAAAAATGTTTAAAATAAATGGCAATAAGTAAGAATATATCTATATATTTACTGAGAAACGATTTGCAACAGTTCTGTTTTGAACATCATGTGAGAATAGGGAATGTTTTTTTCTGTCAACCATTCCTGAATAGCACATTTTGACCATCCTGTATTTGGAGTTTTATGCAATAACATGCTGTGATAAGGTGCATTATCAAGTATAATTAGAGAAGGATTCTCTAAATTTTGCAGCAACTGATATTCAAACCATTTCAAGAAATTTGCCAGGTTCATTTCCCCATGATAATCATTAAGTTGGGTTTTTGAACAAAATATTGCTTCAGCACCTTCAATAAATCCGTTTTCATTTCCAGCATGGAGTATAATATATCTGTAATAATATTATTTAAATAATGTTTAAGTAACCACTTATGTTTTGCAATACAACAAACCTTTTGCCATCCGTATTAGTGGTTTTAACACTCTTGATATTTTCATTTTGCCATGAATGACCTATGATGCCATTTTGAAATATCCAGGTTTCATCGATGAACACAAATTGGTATATACCTTCGTCCTTTGCTTCCTTATAATATCTTAAGAATTCTACTCTTTTCAAAACAACATTAGGTAATTCCATAAGTCCTCGTCGTGGATTATCCTTCATCCACTTAAACCCAAGTTCTTTGAGCAATCTTTTTAAAGAAGTGGTACTACCATTAAATAATTATTTTTCTTTCAGTTGGGACCACAATGATTGAATCGTTATGTGCTGTTCTAAAAGCATACAGAAATAAAAATATGTTAAATATACAATTGTCGTAATTATACTTACTTCTCTGGTATCACGAATAGAGCTTGTATTTAAAGTTTCTGTATTTGTTACTCGTTTATGAGCCCAACGTTTTTTCTTTGGTGACTCAAACTCTTCACCTTTTTTCTTTGTTTGACAAATTTTGCTTACTTGTTCTTACACTGATTTTTAAAGCAGCAGCTACACGCTAAAATAATAGAAATTTTCGTAAAGTAAGGATATTTTATTCACGTATTACCTACCTCTTGTACAGCATTTAAGGGCAACAAAGGACCATTATTATTCCTTTTTTGTTCAAAATAATTTACTAATGAAGCCACAAGTTCTTTGCATCCGCTATTCAGCTGTTTGGGCATTTTAACAATCACAGAAGAAAATGCTTTGTTGTTTTGAAAACAAAAACCGTTTTGATTATAAATATTTCTCACAAGAAAGTTTTATAAAGCACGTAACTATAACCTCAAAAATCGATGACAATACACGAGTAGAAAAGTCACAAACAACGCGGCAACATGACATTATTTCTGGCAGTGACTATTTTACCGTCAATAATTGGAGGCTTCTTTATGAAAATTTTAACACAAATGTTTACATCGAGGGACGTCTAACCTAATAAAGCTATACTGCTTATACATTATTTTGATACAATTGTTTCGATAAATCGATATCATCAAAACACTTGTCAATTTTTTAGAATTTTCAACAATTTTCATTATATTGTGGAATTAGCTAGAAACAGTGAGTTTCATTTAAAACACTAATATGAGTAGATTCCACGAAGTAAGGGTCGAGACAGTTAATTTCATGTTGTTCCAACAATACTTTTATGGGCAATCAAAGAATTAAGCACATTTTTTTAAGTCCAGTTAATGCCCAACACATGTTTAACATTTCAAGGTGTTTATCAATTGTAAAACAACAAATACAGCTATATATGTGATAATTTGTTCACTACATGTACAAAATAAATGGATTCATAACATAGTCAAGACCGTTAAAGATATTTTCAAATGATTCATAAATTGTGGTCATCTTTTCCTCCTCATCTTTATCAAATTGAGGAATACTATTGTTTAACAGACAAACCGGATCTGTTTTTGCAGGTCTATTGGACAAAACTATAATGGGAATTTGTTCCAAAGGTGTCCAATTACCTATGCCTCCGCTTCTAACTTCTGATCTTATTAACAAACTCTTGTAAGATGACCTAAACTGACAAGTTGTTGGATTGTTATTCCGTCCACCTTTGGATTTGATACAAAGTACATGGAGAAGTACAGGCACCGAAAAGGAAGAGCGGTCGGACAAAAATAGAAGTCGACGAAGATGCGAAACATGCTGTACGAAGTACTGTCCATAATTTTTTTATGAAAAATGAAGTACCAACATTAAAGAAAGTACTGGAAGCTGTTAGTGAGAACGAAATCATCCCTAAAATGGGTAAGGGGACGTTAAGGAAAATATTACGGTTTGAATTTTAGTTATGAGAAAAAAAAATAGGAAGAGTGCTCTTATTGTAAAATCTGAAATGGAACTGTGGAGAAGAGAGTATCTAAGGAAAATTAACGAGTTTCGGAAGCAGGGTTTATTATATGGATGAAACATGGGTCAACGAGGGGCACACGGTGAAAAAAGTATGGAAATGTGAAAAATGCACGGTAAGCAGCTATTGAAGGCTGATCAAGCGGTTTAAAAATGCCATCTGGAAAAGGCCGTTGTTTGATAATTACACATATAGGAAGTGATAACGGATTTGTGTTGAAGGCTTAATTAATATTTAAGTCAAAGAAAAAGGGAGACTACCATGAAGATATGAGCGCAGAGGGGTACGAGTGGTGTTTTGGACGCATTACTGAAAATTTGGAACCAGGATTTGTCGTCGTTATGGTTAATGCTCCTTGCCAGAGTCGACACTGCGAAAAAACGCCTCAACAGACAAGGAGAAAAGCTCAAATTCAAGAATGGTTACGGGATAAAAGAATCCCTTACGATGAAAGCAGTGTAAAGAACGAATTGCTTCAAATTGTGAAGATACGTGCCTATAAATATAAATAACTTGCTGTAGATTAATTAGCATTGAGCCATGGAATTACTGTATTAAGGTTACCCCCGTATCATTGTGAGTTAAATCCGAAAGAATTAATTTGGACACAAGTTAAAAGGGATGTGGCACGGGAAACTCAAACGTTTTTGTTAACCGATGGGGAACGCTATCTTAAGAAATCATTGGAACGATGACAGAACAAAACTGGAGCAAGTGTATTGCTCATGTCATATCGGAATAAGCGGAGGTCATTGCACTATCAAAACTTTATGGTTCGACTTTAGATCAGTTGTAGTTTGTACAATTATTAGACATAGGTCGAACTACACCTGAAAAGTCATTCTCTTAGTCACTTCCCCCTGGTGTATCTGGTGCTTGAGTAATAAACGTTTGAATTTGTTCATTTGACAAAACTTTTGACTTCTTTGTGCTATGCAATCATATTTTCATATCGAGTGGCCGTCTTTATTTCTTGCCAATAATCCATGAAATGTTTGTAAGCTTATTCATATTTTGCCTTGGATTTATTGGGCAATAATGTTGTATATAGACTGAATTTAGAACAGCAAATGATAAATATTTTGAAAACCTAAAATAATTAAGTACTAGGTAGTTTATTTGTGTTTTGTAAATTTCTGTTAATATAGTCATCTTTGTTTGATCATATACAATTAAGAATTTTATTAAAATATATCTATAATTGTTATTTTGTGATTAAGCAATTTAAGCAGCATAATTTCTCCGAAAAGTTATAGGGTGACCAACAGTAATCAACATTGAAGAAAATGCCAATATCTTCGAAACGGTTAGAGATGTTAGTTTGGCTATAATGTCTTTTCGTAAGCTGGTCAGAGTTAATAAATCATCTTGTATATGATGTAAACAATTCTCGGACATTTGAAACATATATGTTAAATTTATTTATTGCATAATTTTCTTTCTGGTTAATCAATAGTAAAAAAATTCCACTTAAAGCATAAAAAAACTTAAATCTATATCGACAATCGGATTTACAAGAAGAAATCCAAACATTCAAAGTGATACACATTTTCTGTATGTGTGCGGTTAGGAGGGTGGCTGCAAGTAAATATTCGCATCCGTAAACGTCGTGTTTTTAAATGGAGATAGAACTACCCCTTGTTAAGGGTGCTATCAAAAACATATGTTGCAGATCTAACGCAGTGGATAATATAATAGCCGAGACTTTTGACTGAGGGGAAAGAATCTATTACGAGTCGGTTTCTCTGTTGATGTGCCATCGATCAAAAACATCGGTTGTAGTACAATGACTTAGTATTTCGTGTCCGGGGCTATTTATTTATTTTTTTCTTCTATTATTTCACTTAATAAGTTCATATTTGCAAATTATGTTATAATGTACAAGAGTAAAAAGATGTTTTGAAATAGGACATAACCACTACCTACACCAAAAAATATTCTTCCAGAAAAAAAACAGGAAATTAAACAATAAAATAAAAGAAGAAAATAGCAAAGTGACCGTTAAAAATTGCAAATTGATAAATGAGGGAATAAAATAAAAAGAGAAACGGAATTCAAAAAAAAGAGACACTTCAAACTAGAAGAAGAGTGGGAAATATTGAACAACATATTGAAAGGATTAGATGGAGTAGTGTGCAGCAGAACTTTAAACGAGAGCAAGTAAAAGGACCAAAAGGTGTGGTGGAATAAAGAAGACAAAGAAGAAATAAAATAAAAGAATATCTTATGGAAAAAATATTTACAGGATAAAATACAAGACAAATACGAATTATATAATAAGCGGTTTTAAAGATTGAAACTAACTTTTCCCCACTGCGGATTTTGTTTCGTGCTAACATACCGAAATTTATTTAGGGTAAGACCGAGAGAGATGGTCCTAGTTTTTGGAAGTGCCTATAAAAATTAAACTAGTGGTAATTTTTCCATAATATTTATTTTGGATCAAACTTTAATCATTTATCAATAAAGGAACGCAGAGTAATTAACAAATTATTATTCAATATAATTGAAAAAAGTAACATTTCTAAAACTTTCGATTGGCCATCTCTTCTGGTTTAGCACAAATTGTAATGGAATATGTAGAAGAAAAAGTATTAGAAAATATAAAATTTGATGTATATATATAAATATATATATATATATATATATATAAATTGAAAAATATATTTTTGGGGATTGCAGCAAAAGAGGAAAAATACACTCTATTCAATTCTCCAAGCTTTCGTAAATCTTTATTTATATCATCAGGGAACTACAATAAGGAAAGAAAAACATAAATTATAAAAAGTGTTCTTACAAACATTTCTACAACTTACATTGATCGAGATTGCATCATAGATCTTGAATACAGGAAAAGTGTAAAACAGCAAGTCATTAGAGAAATAGGTCCAGTCGGCAATACATTTGCCTACTACTGGTTCAAATTTAAAACATTATTAAAAAATAAAAAGTTGAAACATTAAAAATCGAGAATCCACACACCCACGCGGACTTGTGAGAATAATGGCGGAAACTGAAAATGTCAGGTTAAGTACAACATTCATCATTACTAAATGAATGAAAAGAATCGATCTTTGCAATGACGCGAGACACTGAAACAATCGAATTGAAACTTTCAAGTGAATACCAGGGTTGTACCAAAATTATGGAACTGTTGTGAAATATCACTCCAATGAAATTCTCATTAACGAGAATTAATATGTGATTATTGATGTTATTTATTATTATTATTAATATTATTATGGATCTTTCAATAAAGGGGGAACACCTGCCATGATGACACAAGTAGGAAACTAGTGTGAATTATTAATATTATCATTATTATTATTATTATTATTATTTTCCTTTTTGTGTCACCGGATTTACACCCGGCGTGTTTCAACGACAGTCGGCCTCAACAGCAAGACTTTCGTTGGGTGTCACTATTCTAGAAATGACCTAACAATGTTTGTCGCATCCAGGATTACAGATTTTTGCATTAATCGGTAGGTTGACTCAGGAATATCAATGTCTTTGAGGGAAGTACTTAGTTTCTTGGGAATTAGCCCCATACAGGATAAAACAACTGGAATGCTCTTGACTTCTTTAAGATTCCACAATTCTTTTATTTCGGTCCTTAGCTCGGCGTATTTGCTTAGTTTTTCATTGTATTTGCTTTCTGTGTTAGAATTATTTGGGATCGATATGTCAATAAGCAGAGCTTGCTTGGATTGTTTATTAATGACTGTGATGTCCGGCCTGTTGTGTCGTACTGTTACGTCCGTCATGATAGTTTTATCCCAGTAGATCTTAACATACTGATTTTCGATAACTGGAGGGGGCTTATATTTGTAATATGGCTCGTTGTTTTGTGGATCAAGGTTAAGTTTTTTCAGTACTTCTAGGTATACTACTGTGGCAACTTTGTTGTGTCGTTCTAGATATTTAGTTTCAGCTATGCTTTGGCAACTAGAAAGAATGTGTTCAATCGTTTCTTGACTTCTGTTGCACTTTCTGCACCTATCTGTTGGTATTTCTTCCTTCAAGATATACTTTTGGTAATTCCTCGTTTTTATAACCTGATCTTGTATACCAACCATAAAACCTTCAGTTTCTGGGAACAGCGTTCCAGTTTTAAGCCATTCAACCGATTTAGCTTGATCTATCGTGTCTTTCTGTAAATCATTAATGAATCTTCCGTGCAATTCTTTTGAACGCCAATTTCTAATTTTATCTTCCTCATTTCGTGTATTAAAGGGCGTAAAGTTTTCCATGCTTAGGTTTAAAGGTGTATAACCCGTATCTGTTTTCACTATGGCTTTATGAAGTTGACTATTTTGGTGGCGGAAAAAACTCCTCAAGCCTGCAATTTGCTGAGTGCAAGCTTCCACAACATCTTTTATTCCTCTACCTCCTTTTTCTCTAGGTAAATTTACCCTTTCGACGGACGCTTTTGGATGGTGTTTTCTATGTTTTGTTAGCTCGGTTCTAATCTTTCTGTTTACTGCTTCCAGGTCCGTTTGAGTCCATTTAATTATTCCGAAGGAGTACTGAAGAGCGGATATGGCGTAGCTATTTATGGCCGTGGTAAGGTTTCTTGAATTTAGCTTACTTTTTAAGAGGTTGTAAAGGCGTTTTTCGAATTCGGTGGTTAATATGGCTTTTATTTCTTTATGTTCTATCTTGTGTGTCTGAAGGATTCCTAAGTACTTGTAGGGTTTGTCTGTCATGGCTTCAATATATTTGCCTGGCTCTAGTTCTATAGGTTCTCCTTCTTTCAGCTTTCCCTTTTCAACCGATACAGTTTGGCATTTTTCCATACCAAACGTCATTCCGACATCTGTGCTCCACTGGTGCATGAGTTTTAAGTTGGATTCTAGGTGTTTTTTGCACGCGGCATATAGTTTCAGATCATCCATAAAGAATAGATGACTTATGGTTGTTGAGTTTCGATCCGCTCTAATAGTTGCTCCATATCCTGTGTGGTTTAGGCCACGTGATAATGGGTTTAAACACAAGCAGAACCATAGAGCGGAAAGTGTATCTCCTTGAAAGATTCCTCTTTTAATACTGATAGATTCAGTTTCTAGTTCTGTGTGATTTAGGTTAATTTTGAGTTTTGTTTTCCAATTACTCATAGTACTTTTTAGAAACCTAACCACCACAGGGTGTATATTGTAAATTTCCAAAGTTTTTATTAACCAACTGTGGGGCACTGAGTCGAAAGCTTTCCGATAGTCTATATAAGCCATGTATAGATTTCTGTTCTTCTTTCTGATTTGTTCCTTGCAGCCCATATATTTTCTTTTGCCCCCTTTCTGCTCCTCAGTTAGAATATCATTAGTTTCTAGGTATGCGTACAGTTTATCACATAGTGCTGCAGTGAAGATTTTGTACATTGTAGGAAGGCACGTGATGGGTCTATATTGAGAAGGATCTTGGGTTTGATCAGATTTTGGAAGAAGATAAGTTACACCATTTGTAAGGAAGTCTGGTAGTTGGTCAGGGTTTCTTAGAGCGATATTAAATTGGTTGGTCAGGTGATGATGGGTAGCGGTAAGTTTTTTGTACCAGAAATTTTGGATACCGTCGTTCCCTGGTGCTTTCCAGTTGGCCAAGTTTTTTATTACCTTTTTTAGATCTTGTAATGTAAATATTATTTCTTCCATATGTAGATGGTTGTTGTTCTGAATTTCTGATTTGATCCAAGGTGTATTTTCCTGGTGTTCGATTTCCTTCGACCACATTCCTTCCCAAAATGTCTGTAAATCCTCCTTCTTTGGCGGTTGTCCTTTAGAACCAGGTTGTTCGTTAAACGATCTATAGAAGCCCTTCTGATTTTTTGAAAAGAAGTTGTTTTGGATTTTGCGTTGGTAGCTCTCCTGATATCTTTTTAATCTTTTAGAAGCAACTGCAAGTTTTTGTTTCCAGGTATCTAAGGTATCATCTATAATTGTTTTTATTTCATTTGTTGTTTTTCCTTCCAGCTGTTGTTTAATCTGGACCGGGATTTTATTTAGCAGCTTTTTGGATTTTTGCCCATTTGCTATTTGTTGAATTCTACCAATGTCTTTTCTCAAATTCCCGATTTTGGTACTAAGTCTTTGTTCCCATCTCGGTTTTTGAGGCGTACGTGTCTTAGGTGCTTTTAGTATTTTTTGTTTGTTGGCTTTGATTGTTGCTAGAGCTGCGCAATACACGTGAAGATGTATTTCCTCGAGGTTCATATCTGCATCCAATTGACTTTCCAGAATTTGATTAGCAATTCCTAAGAGAGAGTGCGTGTTTGGAGTATAAATGAGTTTTGGTAGCGCCGGCCTGCTGGCAGGGTCGGATCCTCTGAATTCAGTAAGATGTTGTTGGTAGTTTTCTTCCCATAATGTTTGACGGTTGATTACTGAGGGTCGAAGACTTAATAGTGGTAGGTCAGCTTCAGGTCCTCTACTTTCTTGTTCCTGAGTCTCTGGGGTTTCATTTATAGGCTGTTGATTAATCTCCCTCTCCACCTCTGCCCTTATTTGTTCGATTGCAGGTAGAGGTATTAGGTTATTTCTTATGATAGCTCTACGTTGATCTGCTATTCGTTGTTCTGAGAGGTGATTTAGGTGTGGCATTTTCTCAATGAAGTGATTATGCAGTCGCATGCGGTACATCGTCATATCAGTCTCCAGTGCCGTAACTGTGAAAAACGAACGTATTACTTGTTTGTTGGTTTCATTGTCCCATTTCATACGTCGTCTTTCTGATTGTGCCTGATTTGGTTCAGTGGGTGCGACAGGCTGTCGCACAACACGTCTCCGAGGCGCCGTAGGTTCAAGCGGTTGATGGGTTATTATTATTATTATTATTATTATTATTATTATTATTATTATTATTATTATTATTATTATTATTTTTATTATTGTTATTAATATGAAGACAATTGTGCTTATCAAGCGTTAGGAGGAGGGAGTAGAGATTACTCAAATTCTGAATGTCAGTCTTCTTATTCATACAACCTTCTTCTTGGAAGATGAAAGCCATCTCCAAAAACAATCTTTTATTATAACTTCTCTCACGAGAAAGGATTTTAACTCCTTCAAAATCAATGACATTATCCAACGAGGAGACATGATTAGCCAGAGAACATCTTTCAGGATGTAACCTTATATCACTTTTATGGAGGGATACACGGCTAGAAATTTTTTGGGAGGTTTGACCAATATATGATAGGCCACAACTGTTACAACACAGCTTATAAACAACATTACTACAATCCACGACAGGTATCTTGTCTTTCAAAGGACTATAAATTGACTTAACAATCAAGGAACTCCTGCAGGCAAACCTAACATTCTGTAAGTAAGAACGATCCTCTTCAACACGTCTTCTGTTTTATCACATACTTCAATACAATCAATCGACGCAGCAGGTGCAACTGAGTTGGATCCTCTCTCGGCCTCTAGAACGATTCCTTCCGTTTTAACGGTTTCTCTGCCTTATATAAAGGAAATTACGCCCAGACTTACTAGGATTTTTTCACAATACTTACAGAATGTTAGGTTTGCCTGCAGGAGTTCCTTGATTGTTAAGTCAATTTATAATCCTTTGAAAGACAAGATACCTGTCGTGGATTGTAGTAATTTTGTTTATAAGCTGTGTTGTAACAGTTGTGGCCTCTCATATATTGGTCAAACCTCCCAAAAAATTTCTAGCCGTGTATCCATCCATAAAAGTGATATAAGGTTACATTCTGAAAGATGTTCTCTGGCTAATCATGTCTCCTCGTTGGATCATGTCATTGATTTTGAAGGAGTTAAAATCTCGTGAGAGAAGTTATAATAAAAGATTGTTTTTGGAATTGGCTTTCATCTTCCAAGAAGAAGGTTGAATGAATAAGAAGACTGACATTCAGAATTTGAGTAATCTCTACTCCCTCCTCCTAACGCTTGATAAGCACAATTGTCTTCATATTAATAACAATAATAATAATAATGATAATATTAATCATTCTCACTAGTTTCCTACTTGTGTCATCATGGTAGGTGTTCCCCCTTTATTAAAAGATCCATAATAATATTACTAATAATAATAAATAACATCAATAATCACATATTAATTCTCGTTAATGAGAATTTCATTGGAGTGATATTTCACAACAGTTCCATAATTTTGGTACCACCCTGGTATTCTCTTGAAAGTTTCAATACGATTGTTTCAGTGTCTCGCGTCATTGCAAAGATCGATTCTTTTAATTCATTTAGTAATGATGAATGTTGTACTTAACCTGACATTTTCAGTTTCCGCCATTATTCTCACAAGTCCGCGTGGGTGTGTGGATTCTCGATTTTTAATGTTTTAACTTTTTATTTTTTAATAATGTTTTAAATTTGAACCAGTAGTAGGCAAATGTATTGCCGACTGGACCTATTACTCTAATGACTTGCTGTTTTACACTTTTCCTGTATTCAAGATCTATGATGCAATCTCGATCAATGTAAGTTGTAGAAATGTTTGTAAGAACACTTTTTATAATTTATGTTTTTCTTTCCTTATTGTAGTTCCCTGATGATGTAAATAAAGATTTACGAAAGCTTGGAGAGAATAGAGTGTATTTTTCCTCTTTTGCTGCAATCCCCAAAAAGATATTTTTCAATTTGTGTTCTAATTGATCAGCAACGATCACGGCGTATTTCGCTTCTCAGCTATATATATATATATATATATATATATATATATATATATATATATATATATATATATATATATATATATATAGTTTATTTTGTATTCTTGGGATTGAAGACCATTTTTAAAGACATATAACTAGTAGTTAATACATTTTTATTTAACGTTTCGGTCTTTCCATGACCTTCATCAGAAATAAAATTTTTGTTAAAACTAAAAGAAATGGTACAAGTTAAAAAAATTTATTTCTGATGAAGGTCATGGAAAGACCGAAACGTTAAATGAAAATGTATTAACTACTAGTTATATGTCTTTAAAAATGGTCTTCAATCCCAAGAATACAAAATAAACAATATATAATTAAATAAAAAAGACCAAGAACCAAAAAAAAGAAACAATATATATAATATATATATATATATATATATATATATATATATATACACAAAATATGTTCATCAAGAACTGGGTGTAGCAGTCAACAGTGGGGCTGGTGAGAAATCAAACAACTTTATTATTCATCAAGCTTTCAACCCTTGTTTGGGGACTTCCTCAGGATGACTACAAATATTATATATTTAAAAACAATACGTTACAAAACATAGTCGTACTTACTAAAATGGATTGTCAGATCGACTATACCATAAAAGTTGGAAACAATAAAAACTCAATAAACAATATATACATTTAAAAAACATTTAAAAATAACATAAAAAACCGTTACAAACAATAACATTGTACTGATTTGGATATTTTTAATTGGAGAAAATAACTACTATAAAAGGATTTTTTTGGAGATGGTGTTTATTAATAAAATTGAAAGACCCCTCAACACTAGATCAGATACTCAAAATCTGAGTCTCATCTATAATTACATTTTGGAGTATGAGAATAATAAGAACAAAATTCCTAAAATATTTCCCCTAACACAGCACACTAACAATGCATAACATCTTCGTTAATGTAGTGTTCGCTGGTTTGCATTTTAGTTAAAGGCCATTTTGTGTTTTTCCGTGCTCACCGTGTTGTTCCATGCTATTTGTCACTTTTACCATTTGTTTTCATTTGGAGTTTTGTCAGTTAATTTCTAACATCTTAAAATGTAATATTCATTGTGTGGTTGATCCGATAAAAATATCCAAATCAGTACAATGTTATTGTTTGTAACGGTTTTTTATGTTATTTTTAAATGTTTTTTAAATGTATATATTGTTTATTGAGTTTTTATTGTTTCCAACTTTTATGGTATAGTCGATCTGACAATCCATTTTAGTAAGTACGACTATGTTTTGTAACGTATTGTTTTTAAATATATAATATTTGTAGTCATCCTGAGGAAGACCCCAAACAAGGGTTGAAAGCTTGATGAATAATAAAGTTGTTTGATTTCTCACCAGCCCCACTGTTGACTGCTACACCCAGTTCTTGATGAACATATTTTGTTAATATTCATCAGTCAAACGTACCAATACTTTTATATATATATATATATATATATATATATATATATATATATATATATATATATATATATATATTATATATATATATATATATATATATATATATATATATATATATATATATATATATATATATATATATATATGTAATTTTAAACCAGAAAGTGGTAAGATATTTATCATATTTATTGACTGGAAATTATATCAACTGCCATACTTATTCCTACTAAAGAAAGAAACATTTCATTTTCCACTGAAGTGTATATAACATCTGTATGCAGATCTACTGTTATTTGTCCCATACAAAGACTTGGTGAACTTTATTTATATTATGAATCAGAATTAACCTACAAATGAACACTCATAAGTCGGCTGAATTTGCATTTATTTGTTAGTTGTATATTTAATAGTTTTAAGGGTTTTGTATAGTTAGATAGGATTGTTGAATTTAGTATTAAAAAGGGAAGCTTACCTTATTTAATATTCCAAAGAACACAATATTAATCCATATAGAAAAATAGATAACATAACCAACATTTAGGATTTAGAAACACATGTAGATATTGTTGATATTCCAATCAGTAGTAAGAGAGAGAGAAAAGCTACCAACGATGACGTTCGTTGTCGAATGGAGCTGTAGACATGTTTACTCGAAATACAGGGTCAGTACGATAAGTAATTCACTTAACACAAATAAATTTGAGAATAATAAAAATAGTATTTATTGAATATTTACAAATAACATCTAAATGGTAATTAATATTGAGTTGCAGAGGAATACTGATAATTTTGAGGTGAGGTTTATAAAGTTTAATTTATATTATGACATTTTGCATTTGATATATTAAAATCATTCACACAAAATTTTTTATTTTATTTTAATGATAAATGTTACATTGAGGGAGCCGCTACCTGAGAACAATAATCTCAACCATAATTATAGCTAGCCGGATAAGAAAAATATAAAACATAATAAATAAATATACAAGAAGATTCGTAAAAAAAAGGAAGGAGGTAAAATTTTAAATTATACATTAAAACATAGAACATACATTAATAATAACTAATAATAATATATATATATATTTATATGTATATATATATATTTATATATATATATATATACATATATATATATATATATATATATATATATATATATATATATAGCAAAGCTGACCCATCTTTTTTATATGGATGATCTTAAGTTCTTTGCTAAAGGAAGACAGCAACTGGAAGGAAAACTGGAGATAGTCAGACACTTCAGTGAGAGCATCCAAATGAAGTTCGGGCTTGAGAAATGTGCTACCATTCACATTAAGAGAGGAAAACTCACTGAAAACGAGGATATCACTCTGGCAGATGGCAGTCGAATTAGGGAGCTGGGAGCAGAAAACACTTACAGGTACCTTGGAATTCAGCAGAGCTACGAAATTCGCCATAAATAAAAAACAAAGAGAAAGCCGAAAAAGAGCTTATGAGGAGAACAAGCAAGATATTAAAATCCCAGCTTAATGCCAGAAACAAGGTGGCAGCAATTAATATATGGGCCATACCAACAATAACCTACAGTTCTGGAATACTCACCTGGTCCAAAACAGATCTAGAGAGGTTAGACAGGAAAATCAGGACACTAATGACCAAACATGGCATGCTGCACCCTAACTCAGCTATCGAGCGCATATATTTGCCACGATTAGAGGGAGGACGAGGACTAACTAGCCTGGTGGCGGCCAATCTGAAAGAAAGGGAAAAATTAATAAAATACTTCCGAAATACAAACTCACCAGTTCATAAAAGAGTAGCGGTATGGGACAAAAAAATCACAGCCCTTAACCTTGCTAATCCTGCGCCTCCTGAAACAGAGAACCAATTAGAACAAATGAGAATAAGTTGGCAAGGAAAAGCGCTACACGGAAGGTTTTACACTTCTCTACATCAAACAGAAGTAGATATGAAAGCATCCAATACTTACCTAGTGGCAGGATACCTCTTCCCGGAAACCGAAGGAACAATGTTGGCGATACAGGATCAAGTCATTAGAACCCGAACGTACTCCAAACACATATTGAAACAACAAGTTGAAACCACCAAATGTAGACTGTGTAACACTAGCGAAGAGACCATTCAACATTTGTCATCTGGCTGCACAACAATTGCTGCTACCAGATACCTGGAACGACACAACAATATGGGGAAAGTCGTTCACCAATTAATATGCCTGCAAAGAGGTCTGTTGAATCATTTTACCGCACACCACAAATATGTGCCGCAACCCGTACTTCAAAACAACACCGTGAAAATTTACTGGGATTTCACAGTTGTTACAGATAGACCTGTGGAGCACAACCGGCCGGACATGGTGATTTGGGATGAAAGTGATAACAGAGCCATCATAATTGACTTCGCAGTGCCACAGGACTACAATATATCTAAAGCATATACCGAAAAAATAACTAAATATGGAGCGCTTGCACAAGAAATGAAATTGATTTGGAACTTGGAGAAGGTAACAATAGTCCCTTTAATTACAAGCGCAAACGGCCTTGTACATACAAAAACAGTACGACACATAAAAGAACTGGACCTACCTAAAAACACCGTAATGTGGATGCAAAAGGCCGTAATACTTGGAACTGTTGGAATCATCCGGCGGATCAGCTCCCCCTATTGACAATGGTAGTGCCCTTGGCTGCGTAGTGGCCCGGACATTATCAAATACCACCAAAAAGTTGTGAAAAAAAAAAATATATATATATATATAATATATATATATATATATATATATATATATATATATATATATATATATATACGGTGAGGACCAAAAGTCCGTCGCCCCTCCTGTAACTTCTTTATTCTACATATTACAAAAAAATGTTAAATACATAAGTTGTAGGGTTTCATTCGATCTCTTTATTGGTTTAAGTTTCATTCATGCAGAGTGTCTCAAAAAAGCACGGTGACTTAGAAGTTAATTTTTTTAAATGGGACACCCTGTATTTCATTGCATTATTACATTCTACGTTGAATTCTGAACAAGTTTAATAAAGGTTTTCTATCAAAAAATTAATAGTTTTGGACTTATGAACACTTGTAAATAATTATTTCGACTACTTTTGCGCCAGTTCAATGAGAAAATCGTAACAAATGGATCACAATGTATTCCATTTTCCTATCCTAACTTTTTGAAAGCTATCCAATGTTGCAAACTGCTGATGGCACCATGTGTAACTTACCTCGTCGTACCATTTTACAATTGTTAGAGTTGTTGAATCTCACGAAAAACTAGTACAAATGAAGTTGAAACATTTTATTAACAAAGGTAGTCCATAACAGATCAAGAATCATTAAAAACTGAAGAGATATTTTAATTTATAACTAAAAACGGTGAGTTTTTATCTATTTCAAAAGATGTTCGACATGTCCACCATGCATTTCTTGACACTTAAATAGTCGGGTTGTAAACTCTTCCCTAACATTAATCAAGGTTGGAGGTGTTATTTCTGAACACACTTCAATAATTCGACGGCGCAGTTCATCTAACGACCCACAAATTTTCTTAAAAACTACGAATTTCACATAGCCCCAGAGAAAGAAATCAAGCGGTGAGAGGTCCGGTGAGCGAGCTGGCCACTCTGTTGTACCTCGACGTCCAATCCACCTACCTGGATACCTTTCATCTAAGTAATTTCTCACCTCCCGAAAATAGTGTGGTGGCGCTCCATCTTGCTGAAATGTTACATCCAAGTAAAATTCATGTGGGTTTTGCGCAACGATCTCATCGATACTGGGACTTATTGTGTCTTGCAGCATTTGGAGGTATCTGGGACCATTTAAATTCTCTTCCAAGAATATCGGACCTACAATGTGGTTACCTAAAATACCAGCCCAAACATTAATTTTCTGGGGAAATTGAGTATGCCCCTCGCGGAATTCATGGGGATTCTCATCACTCCAATATCTACAATTCTGGGTATTCACATTTCCATTTAGGTAAAAAGTGCTTTCATCGCTAAAGCAGATGTGTTGCAAATAAAGTCGATTTGCAACAATTCTTTCTGCCATGGTCTCGCAAAATTCAAGTCGCCGGTCTGGATCATCTTCAACCAATTGGTGCAAAATTTTTATTTTGTAAGGATGGAATTTATTTTGTTTTAAAACCCTCTTTACTGATGTTTTAGAAACATTACATGTCTCAGCTACTTGCTTAGTTGATTGTTGTGGGTTATTCACCATTTCGGCTAGTACTTGAATTTCAACATCTTCCGTAATTATTTTCGGCCTCCCAGATCTCGGAGCATCTTTCACGGTGCCATTTTGGTTAAATTTTGCCACCAATTACTGCAGATATTTTCGACACATCGGACGTTCTGGAAACCGTTAATTGAAAATGCGAATAGCAGCGTGGTAATTTCGGTTAGCTTCACCAAATATGATGACGGCTTCAACTTTGTCTGCTACTGAACGAGCCATATTAATCAACAAGAGAAATTGAAAACCGTTTGAAACAAAGTTTTGAAAACCTACAAAATGTCAATGACATTTGGCAAAAACAGATAAGAGTTTTTTTTCGTTGTCATGGATAAAATAAACGCGCCTAGCGTGCATAGCCTACCTCATTAATTTATTCGTGAACTGGCGCAAAAGTAGTCGAAATAATTATTTACAAGTGTTCATAAGTCCAAAATTATTAATTTTTTTGATAGAAAACCATCTATCAAACTTGTTCAGAATTCAACGTAGAATGTAATAATGCAATGAAATACAGGGTGTCCCATTTAAAAAAATTAACTTCTAAGTCACCGTGCTTTTTTGAGACACTCTGTATGAATGAAACTTAAACCATTGAAGAGATCGAATGAAACCCTACAACTTATGTATTTAACATTTTTTTGTAATATATAGAATAAAGAAGTTACAGGGGGGGCGACGGACTTTTGGTCCTCACCGTATATATATTTATATATATATATATATATATATATATATATATATATATATATATATATATATATATATAACAAAGATGATGTAGGAATATCGCGTGATATGTTAACAACAACAACAAAGAGATTCATGGGTAATTCACGCAAAATAAGGGCTACTGAAATAGAGTGGTAACCGTGGACATGCATGTTTCTGGCTCATTTTGCCTTTTCAGCACGGCATAACCAAATAAGGGTGTGAAATTTGGGAGCAAAGATGTTAATCGAAACATGGGAAAACACAAAATAACGGATTTCAGCAGGGAAACCAAACGCTCATTTGTGTCTTCAATTGGAAGATCCCGAGTTTTCAGGACAACAACCAACATCGACACGGAGGCACATATAGCCCCCCCGCCATGAACCTTCCGACCCATAGTAAATAACAAAGAAGATGTAGGAATATCGCGTGATATGTTAACAACAACAAAGATATTCATGGGTAATTCACGTGAAATAAGGGCTACTGATATTCCTACATCTTCTTTGTTATTTACTATGGGCCGGAAGGTTTATGGCGGGGGGGCTATATGCGCCTCCGTGTCGATGTTGGTTGTTGTCCTGAAAACTCGGGATCTTCCAATTGAAGACACAAATGAGCGTTTGGTTTCCCTGCTGAAATCCGTTATTTTGTGTTTTCCCATGTTTCGATTAACATCTTTGCTCCCAAATTTCACACCCTTATTTGGTTATGCCGTGCTGAAGAGGCAAAATGAGCCAGAAACATGCATGTCCACGGTTACCACTCTATTTCAGTAGCCCTTATTTTGCGTGAATTACCCATGAATCTCTTTGTTGTTATATATATATATATATATATATATATATATATATATATTATTTTTCAAATGCTATGTTGTTGACTATTTACCTGTTATTCCAAAAGACAAATGTAATGAATTCCTCAATATTTTTAATTCCATTAACTCTAAAATACAATTCACCATAGAAAATGAAAATAACAATAATATTAATTTTCTAGATATGACATTAATTAAAACCAATAACAATAAAATTAAAACTAAATTATTTACAAAAGTAACTTGGTCAAGGACGATATCTAAATTATAATTCATGCCATCCAAAAACACACAAAAATAGTGTTGTTATAGGATTAATAGATAGAGCTATAAAACTAACTTCACCTAAATACCTCCCTGAAGTAATTAAAAAACTAAAGATCGTTTTAGAAAATAATCAATATACTTCAAATCAAATAAATAAAATTATTCAACAACGCAAATAATATATAATATAACCACAATATAAAACCAAATTCGCACTAACAAATCTAAACCAAGAAAAAAATATATCTATAACTCTACCTTATACAAATCAATTATCCGAAAAACTAAAATATGTTTTATCTTAAGCACAATATCAAAATATGCCATAAATGAAAGATAACACTATCGTCACTATTTACTAAATTAAGAAACAAAACTAAAAACAATAAGAAATCAAATGTTATATACTCCATACCATGTTTAAACTTTTCAAAAAATTACATAGGAATGGCTACACAATATCTGGAAAACAGAATAAAGGGCCATAAATACACTAAAAATGCATCAACAGCGTTACACAAACATGAACATAATGAAAATCATGAATTCGATTTCAAAAGCACAAAAATTTTAACACAAGGCATAACTTATCAAAAACTCAAAATCAAAGAAATGTTATATATAAAATAATTATTATAATTGTTTAAATGGTCACAAGTACGATAAGAAAAATAAAACTGCCTTAACAACACATATTCAAGAAGAAAAACATAGTTTGGGTTTTGAAAATACAAAAATTTAAAAAAATTAAAGTCACACCAGAAAAAGAGAAATTTATGAAACGATATAAATACAGAAAAATAAAAAAAACCTAAATTATAAAACCGACACAAAATGCTTAAGCAAAATTTACAACAATATAATAAAATAGAATAATAAATTAAACAACTAGTTTATGTAGGTAACCCAACAAAAACCTTAACAACTATTTATTCAAAGGAAATAAATGCGTATAGGGAAAAAACAACATTCTCAAATAATACCATTAGACTTAGACACCAGAACAACTATGAAAGTCGACGTATGCACACCGTTAATTGTAAAATGTTTTTAAATGTATCGTTGAAGTTCATTTTATTTTATTTTAATATGTGATGTGGCACTCGCTGGAATATAATCCACAGGTATGTCATAGTTTTACGATGTATACACTAGAATATTAAAAACCGATTTTCTTTTAGTGTTGTATATTCTGATTAAGGTCAAAAACGACCGAAACGTCAATGAAATACATAATAATTTTAAAAACCATCTAAAGTTTTAATTAATCCAGAACCAAAAATTCCCAAGAAATATAAATGAAAAAAATATAAACTTTAAGGTCCAAGAAAAAAACTCAATCATAATGAAGTTATTTCAATTCCTGTATGATATAGCGTTTTCAAAGGAAGTAAACGTCACCATGGTACACAAAAGGCAGAATCAATTGTCGAAACAAAACCAAAAAATACATATACCCCCAAAGAGGGGCATTACAAATTTTATAGCATCGAGTCCGACGGAAAGGCTTGGGTTTTTCGCTCTCTCTTAATTCTCATAAGGGGTGGTCGATTCATCCCTCAGAGAAGCGACAACAGGCATTTGTTGGAATAGAGTGGGGACTTGCCGTGTCCTATTGGTCGATTTTCTTACATAATCTTCCTCGGCGTTCCGCCTTGTACGATTTATTAAGTTGAAAGGGAAGGGGACGAAGTATTTTCAACCCCAAACAGAGCTCTTAAATACTCGTTTAAATCAGTTCCTTTGCGATTAAATCTAATTTAATGTCGTTTAATTATGATTGCGATAAACCTTGATTGTTTAATGGGAAAACTGTTTTTCCTCCTTTCTCTCTCTATATATAAATTCGGGTTTACTGAATAAGGAAGTTTTACGTGCGTTTCCTTATGCCCTAACGTTTTAATAGGAACAGTGATATACTATACAAGGAACATCAAAAATTATTTATGAATCTATTATATCATATACAGTTCGTCCATAAAGTAATCCATAAATTTATTTTATATTTTAACATTGTGTTTATTCACTTTCTAAATCATTTCAAAATCTTGGAGTAGAGTTAGATTATGGTGGAACTCAAGAAGCCGAAATAGATAGAATAGTTGAAAAAACAGTACAGGGCGATAATGATGAAGGAATATTCATAGATGAATTCACAGAAATAATTAAAAAATAAATAAAATAAAAATAATTATACAAAAAAGGTGATAGACGGGAATGTAGTAACTACAGGGGACTGACATTACTCTGTACAAACATGAAAATATTAGAACCGATATTAGATCAAAAATTAGAAAAATCGTGGGAAACACACTAGACCATACGCAAAATGGGTTTAGAGGTGGAAGGAGCAAACCAGACAATGTATTTATGATAAAACAGATGACAGAAATGTATAAAAGAGAAGAGGAATATATATTTTATATTCATAGATATTTAGAACAGGCATTTGATATGGTATCAAGGGAAAGAATGTGAAAAATATTAGAAAAATCAGGGGTAGATAGAAAACAATAAGAATGGTACAATAGTTATTTGTAAAACAATTGTCACAATGACTCGTTTTGTAGAACGAGTGGAGTTTGCGCAAATTACGAGTACTACGGAAGTTCGTTGTTACACAATATTTTTTATAATTCGCATTTATTTAATTCTTTAAATAAAATATATTTACGAATTCCCTTTTTTCAACTAGGAGGAGTAGTTTGAATTTAAGTTGGCAATTCTGTAGATTCCTGATTGGTCAGATCACAGAAGGGTTTATTCACAACCTTTGACATATCATGACCGAATAATTGTGTAAGTTTTAAACAAACTTTCATTTAAGCAAATAGAGGATGATTATTTGTTTAAAAAAGAGCTTCTTCATATATGCTTGCGATCTATTTATATTATATCATGAACAGAATTATTTCTATAATACATCTTCATATAAATATCTGGTAATTTATCCCAAAAATCGAATGTTATGTATACCTATATATTGATCCTATACAATATAAAAATATACAATTGACAAATCATTGATGAATAAACGTTAGCTTACTTTATTAATTAATATATAATTTATTCAAATTTCCTTTCAACACCATTTAATATAATAATTTGTTAACTAGAACAACGCTAGACCAATTTAGTTTGTTTCAAGGTTAAAGTCAAAAGTGAAATAAAAATACATCCTACATACAATAACCAACTGTATGACACTAAAAATTACGAAAAAAGTGTTCAATGAGACTTAATCGTGACACTGTAAACAATGTTATATTGAAGTCTCTTATACGCAAATTATAAAAAAATATATAATAATATATTACTGTTAATACTGTTATAAGCCATAATAGAAGATCAGAAGCGTTCAAAACTCAAAATGGACTTAGACAAGGCGAGGGATTAAGTCAATATCTATTCATTGTGCTTATGGATGAAATCGTAAAGAAAAAAAATATTAAATGTAGGAAATTTACCTATGGTAGAATATAGAAACTTGCAAAAAGTTAAAATAAAATAAAGCCTCTGCAGATGATATTTTATATTTGCGCAAAGTAAAAAGAAACAACAACTATACCTAAAAATATGGAATGAAACATTAAAGGAGTATGATATGAAGAAAAAAGAACGCATGGATTTTAAAATGTTATATGTTAGATTATTTCAATCTCATAAAAATATTGTTTCACATCTTCTATGAATGTCAGGATGACAGCTTGAACTGAAAATAAGAAGAGGGCTGAATAGGCGGAGTAGTCACAGTCACCTGTCAAGGAGACAGTCTAGAAGGCTATTGTATTCCATATCGACGTACTAGTATGTTATAGAATATTCTAGTCCTTTCTGGAAAGTTCTTTCTATATAAAAATAGAGATCAGTTGTGGCAGAGTCAGTCAGTCAATAATTTGATGTGTTAATAAGTTGAAATGTTGAAAAGTAGTATTGTATTTTGCCAAATATTGAATAAAGTTGTGAAAGTTATAACAGTGCTGACCGCGGTAAAAGTAATTTATGGTCAATACTAGAAGTACAAATTACGACACCGATATGGAAGCTAATAGTGGAGCACCAGCATGGTTTCTTCAGATGATGGAGCAAGAAAAACAAGAAAAAAAACAAGAAAAGCAGGAAGAGGAAAGCCGTAGAAAAAAAAGAAAATTTAGAAGAGGAACACAGGTGGAACGTGGAGAAGGAGGAAAGGAAGCAAATATTAGAGGAACTGTCCGATTTTAGTTTTACCTTTAAAAGTAAAATAGCCGCCTTAGATAACAAAATATATACAATGGAAGAAGGCCTAAAAACAGTAGAGAAAGATTTAAAAACTACAGAGAAACATTTAAAAACTACAGAGAAATATTTAAAAACAGACCAGCTTAATCTAAGACAAAAATTAGATGCATTAGTAAAGAAAATAGAAGCTAATCCCAAATGATAGCAGTATTAGTGATAGTGTCAGAACTGAAATAGTAAATTTGAGACACAACCAGGTTATCAAGCCAACTATATATGATGGCCAGTCATCTGAGGAGATATAAGGACGCCAATTTGAAGCAGCAGCTAGTGCCAATGGGTGGAATGATCAAGAGAAAGCCACATCCCTTATGATTGCTCTTCGTGGACAAACGCATGCATTCTGCAAGTATTACCCCAAGGCATCCCTAGCTATGACGTCATTATCCAAGCTTTGGAGAACAGGTATGGAAAGCAATATTTAAAACAAGTTTTCCAAAGTCAATTGCGCATGCAAAAATTAGACGAAAGCATTCAAGAATATGGACGTGGCATAGAAAGACTATTGAGTTTAGCCTATCCACAGGCGCCTTAAGAATTTTTAGAACAATTTAGCGTTCAGGCATTCATTGATTGTTTAAGAGATACATAAATGCAACAAGACCTTCGATTACTCCACTATCTGACACTACAAGAAGTATTAACTTTTGCTCAAGAAATCGAAGCTACTAAAACCATTTCCAAAACCGGACGCCCAAAATTACGAGCAATACACTTCGAGGAGGAGAATTTAACCGACGTTATGGCTAGAATCAAAAACCTGCTGAAAGACACGCTACAAAGTCGTACACCAATTCAAGAATCCCGGAAATATTTCAACTGCGGAAGAATTGGACATGTGCAGGGAACATGTAGAGTTCCATCAAGATCTCGAAGCCTAGTTTGGAACTCGTATAACCAGACAACATCAAGACAACGTACGCCCTCGCTGAGCCCAGTTAGGAACAGAGCTCATAGCCCCACAAGAAACAACCCTAGAATATCATCTCCATACCAAAGTCGATCACCAACACCTGATCGGCGCTCTAATACCAGCAACCAGGAAAACTACTAAAAGTCCACTATTCGGGGCGATCGTCGACTAAAACCATTCAAAGCCCCATTATTCGCACATATTATTTATTTAAAAATGGCCGAAATTTAACTGTTAGGAGACATCTAGAAAATCACGATTGCAAATTTATTGTCGACACTGGGGTAACTAGATCATTTGTACGCCCAGATATGTTGACACAGAAAACATCCTTCTCTGCTGGAAATTGCCTTTATCGAATCCAATTACTTCCATTTGGTCTATGCAATGCTCCAGCCACTTTTAAAAGAAAATGGTGTTAAAGGGACTGACGTGGAAAACCTGTCTGTGTTATTTAGATGACATCATTATAATGGGAAAAACATTCGACGAATATCTAAACAATCTAGAAGAAGTTTTTAGCCGACTGAAAAATGCAAACTTTAAATTGAATTCCAAGAAATGCTCCTTATTTCAACGTGAAGTTTTATATATGGGTCACGTTGTGTCAGTAGAGGGAATAAAAACTGATCCGGCAAAAATTTCAGCGGTTCAAGACTGGCCAAAACCAAGAGATAAACATGAGGTTCGTCAATTTTTAGGGCTTTGTACATATTACCGGAAATTTGTTCAAAATTTTGGAAAGATGGCCAAACCTTTGCATAGACTTCCTGAAAACAGACCCGATTGGCAAGAAGTGTCCAAGTATGGTTCAACGATCAAAAGGTACTGGGCACAATGGGATTCCCTTACTCTTCGCGATGGTGTACTCCATCGGACGTGGGAGAGCTCTGACGGTGTATTTACGATCCACCAACTTGTCTTGCCTAAATCACTTGTTCGTAAAGTGATGGAAGAGCTTCATAGCAGTCATTCAGGAGGACATTACGGAGTTGGGAAAACCTTAGCCAGAGTTCGTGAACGATTCTACAGGGTAAACTGTCACCAAGACGTTACAGAATGGTGTAAGAAATGTGACTAATGCAGCGGAAAGGAAGGACCAAAAACTAGAAGTCGTGGAAAAATGGCTCAATATCTGTCCGGTGAACCATTTCAGAGAGTAGATGTAGACAGACTCGGGACACTACCAAAAACAGAAAAATGTAACAAGTACTTAATGGTAGCTATGGATTTATTTTCCAAGTGGCCAGAAGTAGTACCAATTCCTAACCAAGAGGCTGCAACCGTCGCTGAAGCATTTATGAATAATGTCATGGCAAGACACGGAGTACCATTGGAAGTAAATTCCGATCAAGGGAGAAATTTTGAATAAGATATGTGGACAGAATTAATGAAAATGCTCAGGATTAAGAAATCTCGAACTATATCAATGCATCCACAGTTAGATGGTTTAGTGGAACGTCATAACAGGACAATTTGCCAATATCTATCGTTATTTGTCTCCCAAAACCAGGAAGATTGGGGTGAACGGATTTTATTGTTCCTCTTATCCTATAGGAGTGCACAGTATGAATCCACTGGCTATACACCTTCAATGTTGGTTACTGGTCGAGAAATGAAGCTTCCTAGCGGTACCCTCTTTGGAAAATCTCCTCCTTCGTCTCGAGAAGAAGACCAAAGCCAGCCTCAATGTGTTGAATACTTTCAACAAAAGAAGAAAGAAGAAAGTCGCACAGTGATAGATCTGGCGAGCGTGCAAGCCAATGAAGATCGCGGAAACGTGATGTCACGTGATCAGGAAATATTTCTCTAATGAATTTCATAGATGTGGACTGTGGCTCAATCCTGCTGAAACCATACGTCTACCATGTCGATCCCCAAAGCTTCAAATTCAGCTTTAGGACTGTGCAGTGATTATCTTGTGGGTTGTTAGATGTTCAAAAGCGCTTGTTTACAGATCCATTCAAAAGGAAGTGAGCTCCATCATCACTGTTGTATATTTTATACAATGTGACAAAATGTTATACATAATAAATACTTTTTTGGGTTGTAATAAGACAGTTATTCATAATTCAAACGATCCGGTGGTCTTCGAATTCTTGAAGACCGTCGTAGAAAATACTTGTTTTCATCGAACTGATTTGTAACAACACCTGGTTGCTCAACGTGCTGATTCACTGGGCTGAATGGAAAACCATAAAACGGTGTAGATGTGGATGCAGACGGATCAGATACACGTGAGGGTGAAAATCCATAAAATTTAGAAAAACTGGATGTCAAATCATTGCTTTCACGGTGGATTGACATTTTTCTAGATGAATCTGTATTTTGATTCTCATTTTCTATGTCTTGTGAAATTGCCTTAGACTTAGATCTAAAATTTCCAAACAATCTTCTTTGTGATGATATGAATTGATTTTCTGTTTTGGTCGCATGTATATTTTCTCCGATGTCTGTACTTGTTCATTTACAGTAGTTGCAAATGTTGATCGAAATGTCTTTTAATTGTGTAACCATCTTCTAGTTGATCGAAATGTCTTTTAATTGTGTAACCATCTTCTAGTTCTATTATATAATGTAATTTCCTCAAACGCTGTAGAACGGTTCCATATTTCCATAAAACGTTTCCGTCATATTTTCGTGATTGTACTCTTCTTCCAATCAAATGAAATTCATTAAAAATTGGTTGGTTTGTATTATTTTTATCTAATTTCTGAGGTCGAATGAAATCTATGTCTCTGCAGGTGTCATCTCATTGGAAAGGTTGATCTAAACTTAATCAAAAATCCGTGTAACTTTTCATGTAAAGTTCCTGGTTCTTCCATCATTTTTTTTTCATTTTACCTTTAAAATCTGTATATATCTTTCTGTTTGTCCATTTGTTGCACGATGGTCTGGAGCAATGAATATTTGCGTCATTCCATTTCTGTTAGAAAATTCTGCAAAATCTATTGATTTGAAAATAGATGCATTGTCGCTTACAAGTATTTCTAGCACCTAATCCGTAACAGCTGAAAATTTCTGGCAGATAATATATTGTTCCAGAAGTTGTTGGTGCGTTTCTGCACATCGTAATTTCTGGCCATTTGCTTTTTGCGTCGACAACTATGAAGAAGTGATGATTCAAAAATGGACCTGCATAATCTATATGAACCCGTTGCTAATTTTTTGCCCGTTTTTCCTATTGGTGTTGTGGAGGTTTGGCAGGATTTTTATTAAAATCATAGCATGCTTTACAACTTTTTACTAGATCTTCCATATCTTTGTCGATACTCTTTCAGTAACAATATTATCATTCAACTATTCCTATGTGTATATAGTGCAGTTCTTCTAATATTGTTTCTTGAAGACTTCGTGGTATGACTACTCGAATACTTTTGAAAACTATGCCTTCTTGTAAGCTGAACTCTGGATCAAATATATTCCCGTTAAGTATCTTTTCCTTTAACTGTATTATTGGATCTTAGTCTGTCGTGCAATAATGTTGAATCTGTGCCGTTGTAGAAATGTGTGTAATTGTATAATTTTTCCTTTTTCTTCTAGAGGTAGTGGATTCCTTGATAAATAATCTGCGTTAGTATGATCGGAAGATTTTTTAAATTCTATAGTATAATCAAATCCGGATAAAACTATGCATAGCTGATCATTGTTGTGGTTGAGAGTACGGGGAGTTGTTTTGTGTCCCTGTCTAATTGGCTATAGTTTCGGCTTTTGTTAGAGATCTTGAAATTAAAGCCACTGGTTTTTCTAGACCATTTGAAAGTTTATGTGAAAGTATACCGGAGATACCATATTTTTCTATATTTTCCTACATTTTTCTATATTTTTCTACATGTTTCTTTATTTTTCTATATTTTTGTATGTTTTTCCATATTTTTCTATATGTTTCCATGTTTTTCTATGTTTTTCTATATTTTTCTATATTTTTCTAAGTTTTTCTATATTTTTCTATATTTTTCTATATTTTTCTATATTTTTCTATATATTTCTATGTTTTTCCATGTTTTCCACGTTTTTCTATATTTTTTATATTCTTTTACATTTTTTTATATTTTTCTATACATTTAATTTAATCATAGATTATTTATCTAAAAAACATTAAATTCAAATCAAAAATCGTACAGTTTCGGGATTTTTTTATCTTTCTGTTTATTCAGCTAATAATAAATGTACGCGTTTCTTTATGGTCGCCCTGTATATATCAGTGACTTTCAGTCTAGCAACCAATATAGTTTTCTCACACAAAAAATATAGGCAGCACATTTCATTGTTTATATAAAATATATTTATGTATATCGTTCTTTCCAAAAATTATCCATTCATTGACCTAAAAAATTACTGTTTTTAATTTTATGCAGCTGCAAGTGATTTATGCATTGCACAAAGCACCGAAAACCGAAAAGAATTGAGAATGAAAAAAAAACGATTACAATTGAAGTGTAAACACAAAACGGGGTGTGTGCTCCTACACACACGCGGCGTGTGCCTAATTATTTACAGATCAATGGGATTAAATTGAATTTTGAAAGAACGACATTTTTAATCAAAATATATACGGGCTTTGTTTTTAACAGCTTTAGAGCAAAATTTCTAATACCGGGTATGGCAACTCGCTTATGCTGAAATACAATAAATGATAAATATAGTGAATTATTAAATAAATAAACCAATAAATAAATAAATGAATGAACAGATATATAAATAAATGAATGAATAAATGGATTAATATGGCATAAATTCAATTTATTATTATTCATGTACCTACTTTTTGAGCAGTACCAAGTACAACATTTAAAGTTCATGTTCACGCAGCTTTAAATACGATATCAGCCAGATGGCGTCCTGTATTGCGACAGAAATGTGGAGAGTTTGCTGTGAAAATTAGAATACGTTTTTTGTTAGTAAAGAATGAGTTTATTCTTAAAAAATACTCATATTTCACTAAAAAACTTTTTATAAAAGAGTTGAGGGTTTTGGAAATTTATTCTAATTATGGGTATCGTTTTCCATTCATCAAATTATATACAGGGTGTCCCAAATAAGAGTGACTGATTTTAAACATAAATGCCCAGCTTATTAATTGCTCCAAAGAGATGGGGTTTTCACTAGTTTCACTAGTTTATCAAATATATTTTTTTTAGGCTTGGATGGCATTTCATCTCATTAACACAGGGTGTTTTACTAATGTTGGTCAAATTCAAAGGGGAAAATATGTATTATTTTAAACGGAACACCCTATAATTTTTGATCTCATTCGAAAGAGCAATCATTCTCCTTTCCAAAAATGAATAGCTTTCTATCTTTTGTTTCATTAACAACAAAGATATTCGAGGTTTCATGTAGTAGTACATTTTTAATTAGTAGTTTTATATGAACGTATTTTGATGCCTAAAATCAACTCATGCTGTGACCGTTTGACGCGTAACAAAATCATTAAAGTCGGTTTCATGTAGTATGCATTTTTATTTACGTAAATAATTGTCAACAAATCTGACAAACAGTTTATTAAGTAAGAAAACATAATAACATTATTCAATACATATAAAGAACGAAGAACAAAAAAGTTACAATAAATGCTGCATATGCCTACCCTCTTCGTTTATGCATAACTGTAAGCGAAATTTTAAATTTTCAAATGAATTTTTTAACATTTCTTGCGGAATGTTTTCAATAATGTTCCTGATATTATCTTTTAGTTCTGCTAAATTGTTAGGCTTAGGATTGTAGCACCTATCCTTCACATATCCCCAGAGAAAAAATCTGGTACAGTTAATTCAGGAGATCGCGGTGCCCATTCAAACGGTCCAGCTTGACCTATCCACTTATAATTAAAAAACGTTTTTAATGAATCTCGTGCTATTAACGAATAATGTGGTGGTGCACCGTCTTGTTGAAAGTAAACGTCGTCGTTAATTCTATCTTGAACTAGTTGCGGATAAAAAAAAGTTTCCAACATATCCGTGTAATTAGCACCCGCCACTGTTGGTTCCGAAAAGAAAAAAGGACCATAGATTTTTCGCCGAGATAATGCACACCAAACGTTTACTTTTGGACTATCTCTCTGAAATTCATTAAAAGAAATTGGTTTTTGAGAACCCCATATTCTACAATTATGTTTGGTTACACATGCCATTAATGTGAAACGTCGCTTCATCAGACATAATTAATAATGAATTGGGTTCGTTTCTCAATAAGTTAAGTAAAGTCTCACATACCATTACTCGTTTTTCATAATCTGACTCGTACAATTTTTGATAAGTATGAATTTTGTATGGAGAGTTTTAAAATTTTTAGAAATCTTTGAACGTCACTCTTGCTAAGCTCCAAAATTCCAGCAATTTTTCTAATTGAAATTTTATGATCGTTATCATGTAGCACTTCATTAATTGACATCAGCTTCTTTAAAAGACTATCATTATTTCTTGGTTTTTTTAAGTGTGGAATGCATCCAGTTTCGGTAAATTATACATACCTTTTTTTAATTTTATAAACTGACGGCGGATTTTTCATAAATAATAATCATAATAAAAATAACCCTCTGTAAGGGGGGTGGTTACGGATTGCCTAGTAGGGTTGTACAGTCAGAGACAGGATTCCAAGATAAAATAAGTTTATTCTTATAAACATATTTACAGACGCTATTTACATATGTACAACAAGATCAATACCTGGCCTAAAATTAAATATTTTTATATATCGGTCCGTATAATGTTGCGTATCTAATTATTTCTCGTCGACCGGGGAGATATACCTACGGAATAGTGGTTTGGACGATGCAAATGCTGAAACTTCGGTACACGGGTGTTAGCGGTGATACGGGTTCTGGATGCTCGTTAGAGTCAATACCTCGGGCGAGACGAAGTACCTCTAAGTCAGTACCTTAGAGGTAGGAATATGTATATACAATACCTCTCACACGGGTGGTCGTCGTTTGGTAGGTCAATACCCTACCAAATGGAAAGAAGGATAGTAGTATGTGCTTGGACAGTTCTGGCTCACTACTTCAAAAATCTCCGCTTGGTGGCGCTGAGAGCGGCGGCGCGCGCGTTTTTAATTTTAGGCCGCCATTTTTAGTCCTGTTTTAAAAATCTGAAAAAAAACTTCAGTGAGATTCGATCGCACAACCTTCGCGTCTATAGCAAGACGTTCAACACATGCCGCCATAAGCTCTCATGCATATTATTAGCGAAGGAAGGTAGTATTGCTGCAATGTGAGCGCACCGTACGCTTCTTGCTGTAAAATGTGACGTAGTCGAGAAAGATCCGTTAGGATGATAAGGCGGCGCGCTACCGGGGGGCTTAAAGTAACTTATGTTGAAATATTACTAAGAATTTCGTACCGGGTGGCTTGAAAGTAACATATAATATTTTATGCGTGACACGCAGTAATTGAATCTTTGGGGGGTGGGGGTTTTTTTAAAAAATGTTGTTAATAATGTGTTGGGAGATTAGTTTCTTGAGGATAACAGAAGGGTGAAGATCATGTTAATAATTATATTAGCTGCAGCGCTATGTCCAGCACTTTGTGTTGTCGACCAGCAGTATGCTATGGATTATTTACAACGCTTCGGATACGCAAATGAAAATGATTTGACTAAACTTGAGGATTATTTGTTGAGTTTTCAAGAAAAATATAATATTCCTGCAACGGGAGAATTAGATGAAGATACAATACAACTTATGGATAGGCCAAGATGTTCTGTAAGTGAAACAGCTTCCGACGATGATCATTCTTTTAGAGTTAGATCAAAATGGACCAAATTTGATTTGAAATGGTTCTTCCCTCAGGCAAATCAAGCATATCTTGATGTAATCGAAAAGGCTTTTGAAGTGTGGAGTAACAGTTCAAAGTTCAAATTTGAATTAATACACAAAACAAGACCTTATGCTCCCGATATATCTATCACTGTTGTACATGGAAAACACTATTTTCGTGCAGATTGCCAAGGTAGAGATGAATGCCCCAGCGCATTTGATGGTCCTGGAAAGGTGTTGGCACATGGTTATTTCCCAAATGGCAACAGCTGTATAGAACTTCATATTGATGCTGATGAAAAGTGGGATTTAAGTTTAGATGGATCAAGTTCAGATGATAGGACCAGTCTACTCATGGTAATAATTCATGAAATTGGACATATCTTAGGTATATCCCATAGTGATAATAAACAAGCAATAATGTATCCATGGTATCAACGAAACGCGACCCCAAAATTGGATGAAGATGATAAAATGGCTCTTGAAGCTCTTTATGGACCCACCAATAAATATGCAAATAATCCTTTCAAACCTACGCCACCGACTACAGGTCATCATAGACCTCATCCACCAAATAAAAATTTATGCGACATAACGCCGGAGTATATGTTTACTGCGATGGCTGGTACATTTGAAAATTATCACTTATATATTATTTATAAAGATTTTCTATGGAAAATGGATTTGAATTCGAAACTTATTCCCTCAGAACCAGAAATGCTCGATGATTATCTACCCGAAGAAGTGGGCTCCATAATTCAGATTTTTCAAAGTTCTACCGGTAATTTAATAGCAGTCAATAAAGATGTTCGTAAATACTATATAGCAGATTTCCCAGGTTTGCGAATACTTGAGCAAGGTAATTTACTTATACCAAAAAATTCTCAAATAAACACAATGTTTCAAAGCAACCACGGAAAAATGTATGTATTTTACAATAACAATAATTATATTGAATATGATAAGAACTTAAAAAATGTCTTAAATAGAGGACAAATTAAAGATATTTTCCCTGGACTACCCGCAGATGTTACAGGAGCATTCCAGTACATTGACGGACACATGTACTTTTTCAAAAACACCACATACTACAAATATAATGAGTTTACCAAAAAACTTGTTGCAGCCGGACCCTTCAATTGGAACCTATTTGATATCCCATGTCCTAATGGAGACCTTTTAAATCATCTCAAGACTTTATTAACAAAAATAATTTCTCTTTATCAATAATATTTTTAAAATAAACTTTTGCAAATAATTAAATTGTTTTTCTGAAATTCTGTAATCACAACAGGAAATGATAAATATGAAAATAAAATCAACTCACCACAGAAATTTTGTAAAATTGATATGACTCAACCCACAATTAGAAAAAATCAACATAACAACAGGAAATGCGATATATCAAACGCATACAAAAATAATAGTTTATCACAATTTCACGAAAGTGATATGGAATCCTTGAAAAAAGGTATAAATACATTTTTTGGTATTACGACAACGATAGTTCCATATTGACAATGTTTTCATACAATTTATTAAATATTTCGCTACCGACGATAGGATTCGAACCATCGATCACACATTCTCATGCGTTAATAGTCTTTTAGTATGCTAGCAAGACCACCAAGTTATTATCATATCAGAGTATATTGTGAAAGCGAATTTAGAATTTATCGAAATATTACATTTATTTTTAATTCAGATTGTATCACAACAACAACAAATATTCAACTGTTAGACGTTATCTGCATCGTTTTTAGATTATTATCGTATACGGGATGTACAAAGACGCCATAAGGGCACAAGCATCTCTGATTAGTCAGTTTGGAGTCAAATAAACACCATTATGATGAAGTCAATGACCAGAGGGTTTACAAGAATCATACCTGAAGACAGTGACCAGAGGGTGTCGTTGATCAATGGTAAAGAAGAAGAGATAAGCGATAAGTTTTACAATAATATACCGATATACGATGTGTTGTCATAAATATGTTACTACGATGATCAGTATACAAGATGTCTACGATACCAAAAGGACACAAACATCTCTGATTAGTCAGTTTGGAGTCGAATAAACACCATTGTAATGAAGTCAATGACCAGAGGGTTTACAAGAATCATACCTGAAGACAATGACCAGAGGGTGCCGTTGATCAATGGGAAAGAAGAAGAGATAAGCGATAAGTTTTTCAATAATATACCGATATACGAGGTGTTGTCATAAATATGTTACTACGATGATCAGTATACAAGATGTCTACGATACCAAAAGGGCACAAGCACCTCTGATTAGTCAGTTTGGGGTCAAATAAACACCATTATGATGAAGTCAATGACCACAGAGGGTTTACAAGAATCACACCTGAAGACAATGACCACAGAGGGTGTCGTTAATTGATGGGAAAGAAGAAGAGATAAGCGATAAGTTTTACAATAATATACCGATATACAGGGTGTTGTCATAAATATGTTACTATGATGATCGGTATACAAGACGTCAACAATGCCATAAGGGCACAAGCATCTCTGATTGGTCAGATTGGAGACAAATAAACATCATTGTGATGAAGACAATGACCACAGAGGGTTTACAAGAATCATACCTGAAGACAATGACCAGAGGGTGTCGTTGATTGATGGGAAAGAAGAAGAGATGAAGAGATAAGCGATAAGTTTTGCAAATATACAAGGAGTATCAAAAGAGTCATCTGAAGAAGTGATCGACAATGACCAGAGGGTGCCGTTAACCATCGCCGTATGTGTCGTATGACAAATGTGTCTTATGTCGAATGGACCTTCCGTCGTATGCCCCATCTGTTCTGTGATATCATGTAAATGGTGTGACGTAAGCAACGTTACCATTAGGACGCTAGCATATCTCTGATTGGTCAGATTGAAGTCGAATAAACGACCCCATGATTGTTAGACTATTATCGTATACATGATGTACAAAGACGCCATAAGGGCACTAGCATCTCTCTGATTGGTCGGATCGAAGTTGAATAAACACCATTGTGAAGAAGAGATAAACCACTACGTTCGATATACGGGGTGTTTGTCATAAAATTCGTTATTTCTTTCCCGTTATCAATTATTGTGGTTTTTTTTTTATACGAGACGTCTGACGTTTGACACGTGACGTATGACAAGTAACGTGTGACACGTGACGTATGACGTCTAACACGCGACGTTAAACACGTGACGGTTGACGTTACAAACGACGTTTGACACGTTACACGCGACGTTAGACACGTGACGTATGACGTTTAACATGACACACGACGTTTGACATTACGGGAAAAATCTAAAGCTACGTTTCGATGATCATCATCACATCTAAACACGAGACGTTTGATACGTGACGTATGACGTTCAACACGTGACGTTGAACACGTGACGTTTGACGTATGACGTTTGACACGTTACACGCGACGTTACGTGACTTATGACGTTCAACACACGACGTTAAACACGTGACGTTTGACGTGTGACGTTTGACACGTTACACGCGACGTTAGACGTGGCGTTAGACACGTGACATTTGACGTTAAACGTGACGAGGTCTCTATAATATTAGTATTTGTTAAACTCTCATGTAATATACTGGTTGAGAATATACAGGATGTCTTAATAAAAATGCGAATCATTCCATAAACAATTTATTATTTAGACATTACAATGGTAATACAGTATTCAAAAACCAATGCCGGAGACGCTCTACATTTCTTTGGGCACAAGAGTATAGACCAGTAGCGTGACAAGGATTTGGATCTCGTTCAAAGTTTCCTGTAGCACATGGTGTTCCATCAAACTTGCAAACATCAATAATGTGGGGAAACACACCAAAAATGTGACATTTCTTTAGTAGAAATTCTGCTTTCTGATGTCCGCGTACGTATATAAAATCGGCAGCATACAATAGCTTAGTTGCCAATATATCATTTAATTTGGAGTACTCAATGTCACCTGAAGAGTATCGAATACCATGCACATTCTTCTCCAAGTATGACACCGTCTTCTTATCCTGGTCGCTTAACGTAGAAATTGATTGGCATGGTAGGAATATGTAGTGACTTTGCTTAAAACCAACTTCAATGGTGAGTTCTTTGACAACAAAGAATCCATCTATAACGAAACCTTGAATGTCTACGAGTGCAACTCTCATGATGACGACTGCTCGAATACTGACGTACTGCACTTCAATTTAGAGTCTTGACTATTTCTGTGAGGGGGAAATACTCCATTACGCAGTCGTGTATTATAACACAATATACTTTGGTGTTTTCGGGAAAACCAATGTTTGCTTCAATGTCAAGTTTTACATCGACTGTGGACGATTTCATACTTTCTTCTTGTTTCGAGCAATCGATAACAAACAATGCACGCTTCTTGAAAGAGGGATAATCCAACAGAGGGCGCTTCTGTGCCGAATTCGTATAGCTAGGATAAAATTCTGTATAGTTGAAATAGGCCTCATTGTAATCATTTTTAGTGAAATCCAACTGCATTCTTTCATTGGGATAATATTCCCCATTTAGCGATAGTCTGATACTTTGAATGTCGGCGTTGTCGAATAAAGTGGGGTCGGCTGTGCTGTTGTCACGTTTGTTGGTTTGAAAGAAAACAATAACATAACGAGGTCGTTCGACTGAAGTTGTAGTTTTAACAGCCCAAACTTCACGTCTAGCATTTCTGGTAATTGCAGGCAGTTCGTGTATCTCCCACTTTCTAAATGGAATAACTATAGGCTGATCCTTTTGAATGGCCTTCATAAGTTCCAACTTAATATCATCATTAGGATAGATATGCCTGATTTTCAATTCGATGCTGGTAATGTTGATGTTAACGGTTGTAGTGGAAAGTGTACCAGAAACGTTTTTTTCTGTGATAAGCACACAATCGTTATCGTTTCGAGCTCGAACCAAACGTATTGTTTGTCGTCCACACGTAATCATAGGATAGTCGTTGAAAATGTTGAAAATATGCTTTAGAGGAATTTGAAGGTTAAATGATTTGTCGCTGGTATTCAGGATGGGGTCTTTGGGATAATTCCACCCAGCTATAGCCATATGATTGGAATCTTCTTGATTGTAGCATGTCATGGCACGTACAGCGCTAACGATTCCAGGATCCCGAACAGTTTCCATCTCTCTTGCACTTTCACTATATGTACACGAATCGAAAAGGAAAGCACCAACATTATTTGCCAGCTTCACATCACCCCCTCCATGCACAGTGAGTGATCCTTTAATACACAACAAAGTTTCATTCATTGCAAAAAACGAATCAACTTGATTGATGCTGAATTCCACAATGTCGCTGCAACTGAACGATTTGATGAACGGAGCATATGTTCTGTACTCAGCTTTGCGAATCGATTCATCGAAACTAGGCTTGCGATAGATATCAAACATTGAAGGCATATCGTTCATACGAGAACGTTTTACATACTCGGTCGTCATTGTCGTTGTTTTTTCAACAAAAAACCCAAAGACTGCAAATACAATGTATTAGCAAATGTGAGCCGCTTCTGATGCTGCTTTGAAGAATGCCGCGTAACTAATGGCGTTGAATGTGCAGCAGAACGTCTTATATGATTAATTATCAATCCCATCTGTTGCTTCTCGCTCTAAGCTCCAACACCAAAGTGCTCTTTTCACCACGAAAGTTTATAGGATGACCGTCTTGGTCCACAGCCAACACTGTAATGTTGGTTATTTCACGTTGTGGTATAACAGGTAAATAAAGTAAATTATGTGGTGTTTCGTCAATGGCGTACCCAGGATCCACTTTTATGATAAATTCGTAAATAGTATGAGCAGGTCTGTCTGCGTCGAAGGCTCCCGTGGTAATGTTACATTCGAAACGTATGCTAGATACTTTTATAATTTTGACGGGTAGATCTGAAGAGTGCCATCGTTTGGGTTCGAGTATCTCTGTTGAAAATCCTAGTATCTTTCCTAGACTGTTGGGTTGTTCAAACGAAATTCTATATTTACTGAAAATCATGCACTGTAACGTATTATTGTTGGGTTTTAGTGCAAATATAGTTCCCGGTCTAAGTGAATTGCTGCCACTCAACTTCTCGAGTATATACGTTTCAATATCGGCGATTTCGTAACATCCTGTAGGTAAATCGAAACTTTGTAGCTTGTTGTTGTCATCATAGTAGTAAAACTTGCAATCTTCAATGTTTGGTATGCTATGGTATGAGTGGAATGAACGCAGCGCTAATTCGTAGTCTTTCTCCGGATGGAGTACAATAGGTGTAGGCGGTTGGAAGGTAAATACGTGATTTGAACTGTTTACTCTCAACAACTGCGACATGATGACTGATGTAAGTCGACGTATGAAGGCAGTTTAAATAATACATAGAATACTTTACAAGATTTATTTGACACACAAAATACATTTCAAGGTTTACTTAATGCACGTTGACAAAGAAAACAAGATGCTTGAGAACTTGCAGGACCGTCCCAATGCGTCGTCCAATCGGGGCGGTTGTAGTGAACGAAGCACGGCAGACGAATTTGTAGTTCATAACTTGTTTTGTAATCATTAGGAAGTTTATGCCATATATCTAGCAATTCAGACGGACTAACACATTCTATCAGGTATCGAATGGGAACGTCTTTTAGTTCTTCAGCAGTAAAACTTCTCAGAGGTTTTTGGTGTTGCGTTAATAATTTAATGTTCTCCATTGTTCCAAGGATGTTGAAGTAGAAATTTCAAACACAAATGTCCACAATTGAACTGATTGTAGTTTTGTAACTGATTGTTGTTATAAAAAATTTCAACTTTCCTTCCTCCCAGATACTTTACAAGTTCTTTGGGTGGCTTCAAATTACCAAATGAATCGAAATAATCAATGACATTATTTTTCTTTATATATGCTACCCAATGTGTTCCACTGTTTTTGGACGAGTCCAAGTTAACCACTGCACACTCTTGTTGTCGAGGACCGGATTTAGGTAGAGTGTCTCGCATGAAAACGCCTCGAAAATGTTTAATATTATATAATTTTGCATAATGTGCAATATCGGTGTCGTACAGTGGACGATTCGGTAGCTTCATCGCGAGTTTTTTGGCTTTTTCAAATACAATCCAAATCCTCGACCTCCAGCATACTTTTTCAGATATAGGCCATTTCCAACATGTTCCATAGCCTTATTATGACGTATGTCTTCTTCCAATTTCTTTCGAGCATTATTAGCATCAATAACAGTCTTTGCAACTCCTGCAGCTCCACCCGATAACGCTCCAAGAGCTGAAAGTCCAGCAAATAAAGGTATAAGAGGAAGAAAACCTCCAGATTTAGGTACAGGTATTACGCGAGGTACGTTAACTTGCTTCGATCCACCAAATTCGTGAATAAGTGCTTTAGCTGCTCTTAGGGCGTACATAGCAGTCTGTTTTAGAGATGATCCTTTTTTCATGGATTTCCCCACTTTCGCAACAAAATTTCGATGGAAGGAACGTCGTTTGTTTGATCCCATCCCCAACTTTCGTTTAACCTTCATGCCGCCTGTAACAAGTAATGCAGCACTCTTTTCTCCCAGAGTAGCGTCTTTTGCTTTGACTCGATCCCAAGCTTTATCTTCCAACACTTTGTCGGCTTTGTGACGTTCTTCAAGAGACTTGTTTTGCGAATATGCAATATCGTGCTGTTTACAAGCGTTGTCTAAAGGATTAATACCAACGTCACCACGTGCCAGACGTTTTTGTAACTTTGTTCCTGCTGTAAATGGAGAGAGAGTATAAGTATTTAACAGTTATAGTCACGTGATCACTTACGTCCACAATAATTGTAGGCGGGTAAATGAAGTTCAATTGGTAATTTATTGATTAGAGAATTTAAAAGACCTTCTCCCTCAAACACCAACATTAAGACTGATCTGAGACGATGTGATGATAGCCATATATATTGAAAACACTTTAATTGCACTCACCACAAAATGAGGATCGTTCAACAAGAACAGACGCTACCCATTGAAAATCTAGACTTTACATCTAAACCAAGTGTTGGTAAACATGGAAAACTACTACCAAATTCATTTCGGGCCATCATCTGCGGTCCTAGTGGGTGTGGTAAAACAAACGTCATGTTATCACTTTTATTCAATCCAAATGGCGCTAAATTCAAAAATGTTTACGTCTATTCCAAGTCATTGTTTCAGCCGAAATATCAATTGCTGCAGGAAGTACTAGGAGAAGTTAAAGGTGTCGGTTACTTTCCATTTAAAGACAATGAGGAAATTGTTAGTCCAAACGAAGCGAGATCCAACTCGATATTCATATTCGATGATGTCGCCTGCGATGGTCAACAGAAAATTCGGGAATATTATTCAATGTGTAGGCACAGAGACATTGATGCGGCCTACCTATGTCAAACATACTCAAAAATACCGAAACAACTCATACGAGACAATTGTAATATGATTGTGTTATTCAAGCAGGATGAAATTAACCTAAAGCATATATTTGATGAGCACGTGTCACCAGATATGACATTTGAAGAATTTAAAAAGATTTGCTCAGACTGTTGGTCGACCGACAAATATGGAACGTTGGTCATTGTAAAGGATTTTGCTTTAAATAGCGGTAGGTATCGTATTGGCTTCGATAAATATATAAAGGTGTAAGTCAAGTGTACATGCTACTAGTCTGCATCATCATGTCCGACGATAAGGTTGCAATTGCTTTGCGTAAGAAGAAAGTTAATGAATTGGCGAGATCAATTCGCAAGAAATATTTAGCGTTAAAATTGGGCAAATCAGAGCGCGATGAGTCTCTTAATAAACTATTTAAACCGATATCTACACCGCTAAAGGAAATTGTAGAGTCCTCAAAGACATTGCAGAAAACCATTTCAAATTTGAATCCAATTAAAAAGGAGGAGGAGGTAAAAAAAGAAGAAG
Organism: Galeruca laticollis; assembly: GCA_963921935.1. Taxonomy (NCBI): domain Eukaryota; kingdom Metazoa; phylum Arthropoda; class Insecta; order Coleoptera; family Chrysomelidae; genus Galeruca; species Galeruca laticollis. The sequence goes on from OY998177.1 coordinate 70,805,727, forward strand.
AAAAACTAGATGATGTGTTTGTAGCACCGTCTTTTCTGGAATCGGAATCTGTAGCTGAAACAGATGAGGCGGGAGATATTATACGCCCTGAATCTCCAGAGGAGATGCGTCCTGACGTTTCGCATGAAGCTTTTCAAGAATATATGGAACAATACCCCGCCATCAGTTTAAAATACATTGAGGATTATTTTCAAAAAGATGATAAAATTGACAAAAATTACGGTCCTATCTATGATGATATGTTTGGGTGGATGTTGGGTAAACGTCGAATTGCCTTTGATAAAACAAACGGTAATATAAACGTGCTACAGGATGGTAACAAAGAGGCGGGATACTTGCCTGGAACTCGAGGATTGTACGAGCTGTTATTTTACAACGATCCGCAATATGAAGAGGAAGATTTAAAACATTACAAAATTCTGTTAAACAATACACAAGTCCATCTTGATACTCTCAATCGCCTTAAAGGTTCAAGTACTGACAAATACAAATATATAATTAAACCATTATTTAAAATACCGCGATCAGACTCGGTACCGAGTAGATCACAAAATATGTCTCCAACTCAACGATCTGGCTCCATGTCAACTAGAACTCGCCTGAAATCAATTCCACTTAATAAGGGAAGAGGACTTGGCTTAACGTACAACGAAAAACCTATGGAATATATTTATTGGGATGATCCAAATGAATTGGTGGAACGTTTGAAATTATTGATTGCTTCAAAAGAGGCAGGTAATACGTCCAACGACAACGAAATAGTTGCCATCATAAATGAGCTAAAAGAAGCCAATATAATTGAATAACCAAAAAAAGTCTACTCATTTCAATCATGCCTGTCGATAAGTTCGGACACCGACGTCGTCATGCTAATGAACGGATTACACCTTATATGCCGAAAGTAGCACACACTCCGGACGGTAATATTGATGCTGAAAATGTGAGAATCTGTAATGTTAAGACGCCGACTACAAGTAGCGATGCTGTCAATAAACTTTATGTCGATGAGCAAATGCAAGTGTATCATAATGAACTTGGAGTACTTCAAAACAAAATCAACGACATTAATTCATTTATTTCGAGAAATCCGCCAGTCGCAGCTCGAGATATGGCAACTAAAAAGTACGTCGATGATGTGATTGTTGTGACCAAAGATAATATGAGACAAGAATTCAAATCTTTTGTTCAAGGTTTTGGGGAAATATTTTTAAAAGATATACAACAACAATTCCAAGGAAAAATCGATAAGCATGAAGTATCCATAAACGAATTACGAACAAATTACTTGAAGAAAGGTATCAAATAGTATCGAAAAGATATCATCAGTTGAGAACGTGTATGCGCTTACGAAGCATGTCGTCCAAAATACAGCTTGTTAACGAACTCCACAAACCGATGCGTAAAAATTATCCGCGCAGACGTACAATTGTCAAAGGTATAGATGATTTATGGCAAATGGATTTAGCCGAAATGCGACCTTACGCTCATCAAAATAAAAACCATAAAATGATTCTAGTCGTTATCGATTGTTTTTCAAAGTTTTTGTGGACACGACCATTAAAGACAAAGACTGGCGAAGAGCTTACTCGTGCATTCTCGGACATTCTCGCACACGCAGATCGAACGCCCAAAAATCTTCAATCGGACCAAGGAACGGAATTTTACAACAACAAGTTTCAACAATTAATGAAAAAACATGGAATTAATCACTATAGCGTATTTAGTACAAAAAAAGCTGCAATGGCCGAACGAGTAATACGATCATTGAAATCAAAACTATATAAACATTTCAGTTTAAATGGCACCTACAAATGGATAGATATTCTACCAGAAATTACAAACGAATACAATAATACAGAGCATTCAACTACCAAGTATAAGCCCTCCCAAGTCAATAAATCCAACGAAGAAGCTATTTTAAACCAAACCTATAAACATCTAAAGATTGCAGGACCACGAAAATTCAAAGTCGGTGATATTGTTCGTATAAGCAAGTCGAAACATGTCTTTGAAAAAGGATACACACCCAATTGGACGACAGAACTATTCAAAATCATTAAAGTGAAAATAACCAATCCTGCCACCTATTTGCTTGAGGACATGTATGGAGTACCAATCAGTGGAGGGTTTTATGAGGAAGAGCTGCAGAAAACGTCAAATCCAGACATTTACTTGGTGGAAAAGGTACTTAGAAGAAAAGGCAACAAAATGTATGTTAAATGGCTTGGATTAGACGGAAAGTATAATAGTTGGATTGGAAAAACAGATGTTGTTGTTGTGTAACCACTTTTCATTTCAAGTTATGAGAACTGTGGTTTTGTAGCGAAGAGAATTAACCGCAAAGATAGATAGGAGTTGATATAAATTGGAGTGAGCTGTAGGTTAGATTGTTAGTCGTCAATATGAGTTCTCAAGATAGCGGTTTTCGTAGCTGTGCTACAGAAAATTATAATTATAGTGCTGAATTAGATCGTATTTTGGAAATGTATGAAATAGCTGCTAAAAAAGAAGATCAGTACCTGTTGTATATCGAGTATCCTACACATACGAATTTCCAAATTGGTTGTGGTTTAAGTCCCGCAAGAACGTTCAGTAGCGCAATCACTCTATCAGCAACGAATAAACCTACGAAAATCTCCTTCAGCACTTTCGAATGGGCTACGTTTATCGATATTTTAAATAATAATTCATTCATAGATGAACCACTTCCAGCGTTTTACGATGATTATGAGCCGGAGACGATACAATGTGGCGACTGCTGTACCATTCATCAAGTAATATTCGATTGTGTAAAATGGTTGGAAGTAATCAAACACGGCGTCAGCTTCCCTTTAACTCAACAAGATGTTCATCAAATTCTACAACTCCATTATCATCTCATTTCCCCTCGTCTCACCCATTTGGAATCTCTAAATTTTGGTGAATACTACAGAAATGTGATTGAACTTATTAGGAATTTTGCTCAAAATAATGGACATTTAAGTAAATTTGAGTTATTGTATACTATATGTGATTGTAGTGATAGCGTATTGTCTGTAGCACTTAGAGAATTTATATATTTCTATAAAGCTAAAGTTGTAAATGATTTAGATGCTGTAATAAATTGATTAATTAACATTATTGTTTGTTTTTATTTCCTCACGTCCTTCTCACGTCACGTGAGTCGTTTGAAGAATTTACTAAACAAAGTTACTATTGGTCACAAGCACGATCAATATACAAGATGTTGATGAAAAAAAAAATTCATAACTAAGTATTACATTTTTATTGATAAATATTTATAATTTTGTGTAACAGAGTTTTTAATTGATTCAATAGCGTATCTTCAGGGCAGGGTACTCCAAATAGACTCCAAGTAAATGGTTTCGCATCAACAACTTTACGGATATATTCACTGTATTTGTAATATATGTCTTTGTAGAAAAAGTAAATGTATCCATCTGTATATCGAAATGCAGATGTTATGCCTTCGGGAACTCCTGGAAAGACGTCATGCAAATATCCTCTATTAATAGTATGCCCTTCTGCATTAAATTCAATGTAGGAATTGTTATTGTACAGCAGATACATCTGTCCGCTATTGGTTTGAAATACAGCATTAATTACGGCATATCGGGGTATGGGAAGCGGAAAAGAGTCATATATATTCAAATTTGGAAATGCAGCTGCATAATATTGATTGTTGCTGAACGTAACTAAATCCCCCACAGAGTTTTGAAACACATGAGAGACGTTTGAGGATGCCAGTTCTTTTGGTAGGTAATCGACAATTAATTCTGGGGTTTTTGGTATATGCATATCGTTTAAATCTAGTCTCCATAAATATTTTTCGTGTCCCACATACATTCTATAGTTTGGAAAAAGTGGGGCCATCGCGAGAAACATAAAGTCCGGAGTACGAATTTCACACAGGTTCTTTTTATTTCCTCCTCCTCCTCTTTCTATAGGCATAATTCTTCTTCTGGGTTCAGATCGTGGCGTTGATTTTACTGTAGTTGTCGTCGCTGTAGTGAATGTAGAATGTTCGATGTATTTTCTTTGCGCCCCATACAAAGCTATCGTCGCGTTTTTATCGTCTTCATCCAGTTCTACTCTATCTGTTTGATACCAAGGGTACATGATGGCCGATTTAACTTCGCTATGCGCTAAGCCGATAGCATGTCCAATTTCATGAGTTAAAACCATTAAAAAACTAACCATCCCTTCTGGAACCTTGAAATCATCTCCAAAATACCAGTTTAGGTTCATATCTAGATGAATTTCAATACATTTACTATATGGGTTGGGATAATAAGAGTGACCCAACACACCATTACCAAGATCGAATGGACATTGATCAGTTCCATGACAGTCGCTTCGAAAATAGTGCTTTCTATTGGTGATAGTTATAGTAATGTCTGGTTTTATTTTGGTCATTTTCACATTTTTGAACTTCAAATTGGATGCTGATTGCCATGTATCAAAAGCAAGCTCCGCTGTTTTTAAATGCGCGTCGGTAGCTTGTGGAAAATACCAAAGTAATTCTGTTTTGTTCCATTTTGAATGTATAACATAATTATTATCACCCTTTATACATCGAGGTCTCTTCATCAAATCAATAGTTTCTTTATTAGGCGTTCCATCTACAGGAAGATTATATTTTTCTTGAAAATTAATAAGAACGGCTTCAAAGTCAGTTAATGAATTTTGACTTGAATTCATATAACCATATTTCTCGAAAAATGATTTAGCGTACGACACATTATCATTTTCGGTGCATGAGGCTGCAGAAACTAGGATCAATACATATATACTCTTCAACATCTTGAATGATACTAATCATTAGAGAATACAAAAACGTTATTTTATATTTTTTTTCTTATTGATATGATAAAATTAGAACATATTCGTTATTTCTTTCCCGTTATCAATTATTGTGGTTTTTTGATATTTCACATTGCTGTTTTTTCATCGATTATGAATGTAGCTAATATAATGAATTTATTCTCTACATTATTTTTTACTCCACCGTATATATAGGGAACATCGAATTCTGATTATAAAAATAATATGTTTTATTCGTCAGCAATACTGCAAAGTTTAATTTTAAACCTTGTGGTGAAAATGATAATGGATTATTGAAAAACATGTTTACAATTTTGATAAATTTTAATATTTTTACATAATGAAAATGCCCCCCGGTAGCGCGCCGCCTTATCATCCTAACGGATCTTTCTCGACTACGTCACATTTTACAGCAAGAACCCGGTAGCGCGCCGCCTTATCATCCTAACGGATCTTTCTCGACTACGTCACATTTTACAGCAAGAAGCGTACGGTGCGCTCACATTGCAGCAATACTACCTTCCTTCGCTAATAATATGCATGAGAGCTTATGGCGGCATGTGTTGAACGTCTTGCTATAGACGCGAAGGTTGTGCGATCGAATCTCACTGAAGTTTTTTTTCAGATTTTTAAAACAGGACTAAAAATGGCGGCCTAAAATTAAAAACGCGCGCGCCGCCGCTCTCAGCGCCACCAAGCGGAGATTTTTGAAGTAGTGAGCCAGAACTGTCCTAGCACATACTACTAAGGATGCTCAGCAATTCAATACCTTGCCGACGGAAGGGTAGAGTCTAACGAGTCAATACCACAGGTCCGTCAAGCTGGCCCCCCCCGGTTAGATTTTTTCTACCAAAAAGCTAGCACACATAAAGGGCACCTAGCACAACCTGGCACAACAATTTTTATAGCTAGCACACCAACTGCTCACAATAAAAATGCTTTTGAATTCGGGTGGGGCCAGGTTAACGCTAGCCCCCCCCCCCGGTTGGAATTTTTTCGCCAAAATGCTAGCACAGATAAAGGACACCTAGCACAACCTAGCACACCATTTTTTATAGCTAGCACACCAACAGCTTACAATAAAAATGCTTTTGAACTCGGGTGGGGCCAGGTTAACGCTAGCCCCTCCCGGTTGGAATTTTTTCGCCAAAATGCTAGCACAGTTAAAGGACACCTATCACAATCTAGCACACCATTTTTTATAGCTAGCACAGCAACTACACTTTTAATTCTGGGGAGTGGGACGCAGTTTGGTGAAATAACGCTATACTTACTCGATGAATAAATAAATGGATAAATGAATAGGTTGAATATATATGTAAAACGGCTGGTTTAATTGTTTCTTACTGTAGTTACGAAAAATTTTCGGAATATTCCACTCATATGGTAAAAATTCCAAATAAAGCAGGATCTTTCCGGAGATAACTCTCCGGCAGTGCCGATAATTTCCCTTTTAAGTCCGTATCTAAGTAACGTCTAAGTAACAATTGCTGTTATTATCATAATTTTAAGTTAAAATATCATAAAAATGTCACGGTTTGAAAACGATTCTTCAAGTTTAATCCAAAAATAAGTGATTGGAAATGAACCAAAAAGGGTGATTAAATACCATGTAATGTTGTTTAAATAATATAAAATTTCGCATTAATACAGTATTATGTCGTCTAATCGAGAAATATTCTATCGAATTACACTCATGAAAATAGTTAGATCATTAGTTTTACTTATATAGTCCATGTTACTTGTAATATTATTAGAAAGAATACATATTATTACAACCATCAGCCCTTCGGGGAAACCCTTTCTTAACCCAAACATCTGATTCGGCCAGTTTGGATGTACCTACAAGAATTTTATTTACTCTTAAGACCCATAAAAACGGCATTATAAAAATGATTCAAATTTTAACGATAGACTTGATTGACCGACCCTTTTAAAAAGTCCGATGAGAACTTCAGATGGATTATACGTAGTTTTTAGAAAAATAAGAATACCTATGTCATCAATTTTGCTGCCTTCCATTTAATTCCCATATTGTAAGAAAGCAAAAAAATTAGTCTACTTTCTTTAGGCCGCTAACTATGGTGATCCGCTATGTTGAATGTAGAATAACGTCACACACCTAATCATGGATTGGCATGCAAACTAGACGTATATACAGAATTTCAAATCAATCGGTTGAAGATATTAATCGAAACATGGGAAAACACAAAATAACGGATTTCAGCAGGGAAACCAAACGCTAATTTGTGTCTTCAATTGGAAGATCCCGAGTTTTCAGGACATTAACCAACATCGACACGGAGGCGCATATAGCTCCCCCGCCATGAACCTTCCCAAATTTCACATCCTTATTTGGTTATGCCGTGCTGAAGAGGCAAAATGAGCCAGAAACATGCATGTCCACGGTTACCACTCTATTTCAGTAACCCTTTATTTTGCGAGAATTACCCATGAATCTCTTTGTTGTTATTGTTAACATATCACGCGATATTCCTACATCTTCTTTGTTATTTACTATGGGTCGGAAGGTTCATGGCGGGGGAGCTATATGCGCCTCCGTGTCGATGTTGGTTGTTGTCCTGAAAACTCGGGATCTTCCAATTGAAGACACAAATGAGCGTTTGGTTTCCCTGCTGAAATCCGTTATTTTGTGTTTTCCCATGTTTCGATTAACATCTTTGCTCCCAAATTTCACATCCTTATTTGGTTATGCCGTGCTGAAGAGGCAAAATGAGCCAGAAACATGCATGTCCACGGTTACCACTCTATTTCAGTAACCCTTTATTTTGCGTGAATTACCCATGAATCTCTTTGTTGTTATATATATATATATATATATATATATATATATATATATATATATATATATATATATATATTAACAAGGCTAATTGATAATACAATAGAAGCGGGAGAAGAAATGTATTTAACATTTATTGACTTGAAGCCAGCTTTTGACACAGTGGAAAGAGAAAAAATTTGAGAAGTATTGGAAGATTTAGAAGTACCGAAAGCTCTAAATAATATAATTAAAAGCACATACGAGACAGTCAAATTAAGAGTGCAGATAGGAGGTGAAAGATCGGAAGAGTTTCTAATGAAAAAGGGTATAAAACAAGGTGATAGCTTAAGCCCACTGTTGTTTGTTATTATAATGGACAAAATAGTGAAAGAAATAAAAAGATAAGGAGGAAATCTGGACATTATAATAGGGTACAGAAACATGGTGCCGGTCAGATTAAGTACTTTACTGTATGCAGACGATATTGTATTTATAGCAAAATAAAAAAATAAAATGCAGATACTAATCAACTTATTGGCAAGAGAAATAGAAAATATGAAAATGACAATAAATACAGAAAAAACCAAAGTAATGATAGTAAATGAAAAACAGCGAGAGGGGAGTAACTGCAAGGAATTGAAATGTAATTTCAAAACATTAGAAAGAGTAACAACTTATAATTACCTAGGAAGTATCATAACAGAAGAAGGGAAAATCGATGCAGAACTTGATAACAGAGCAAATAAATCAACAAGATTATATTATTCCTTAAATCGAACAATATTAAGCCGTAAACACATTGATATGGACACAAAGCTGGAAATCTACAACAAAATTACAGTCCCAACTATAACCTATGCTCGTGAGAACTGGGTAATGCAGAAAAAACAGGAAACAAAAATAAATGTAATGGAAATGAAATATTTAAGGAAAATATAGGTAAAACAAAATGGGATAAAGTAAGGAACCAAGAAATCAGAAGCATAACTAATCAAGAACCAACAATATCAAAGATTAAAAAGAAGCAATTAAACTGGTATGGCCACCTAGTAAGAATGAAGCAAGATAGAATTGCGAATTATGGAAATGGGAATATCAAGAAAAAGACAAAGATGAAGACCCAGGAGGAAATGGATAGATCAGATTGAAGAAATTGGAAAAAACAAGGGAAAAATATTAGAAGAGATGAAGGCATTGGTCAGGGACAGAAAAGAATGGAAAAAATGGGTACATGAAGAACTCCAATCCGACGCCAGAGAGGGCATAAGGATAAGAGAAAGAGAGAGAACTTTTACCCCAGATGACTTCGATTAACAGCTTTCTATACAATTTCGTGAATCTACGTAAAGCGGTAAGAGGCAAGTTGAACGTTCACTGAAAACTTCCCCTGGTAATCCAATCCACAACTAGGTTTTTCTATTATATTTTGCCTAACCCGGACCCGTTGTGTCTCATTACCTAAATGGCGCGTTGTCAGCATAAGCACATCATGTTGATCTCGCCACTTTACAACAGTTAGCCCATCAGATGTTTGCTTCGATATATTTCGCCTCTTTTCAACTTTTTTTGCTTCACTTATATACTTTCGATTGGATCGAAGAGTTCAAACAAGGTGTGTTTGTTTATCAATAAGTCTAAACGCAAGAGGTATGGACGTATAGAAATTATCAACATAAAGAATCCTACCCTCGCCTCAAAGTTTCCGTACTAAGTTTATAACAATATTTTCAGTCGATGACATATCCTCAGTCGTATCTTTTCCTACATACACAGACATATTCCACGTGTATCTTTTCATAGCTTATACAGCTTTATATCGTAGCGATGCCTTTTCTTAGGTAGGTATTGCCGAAAGACTAGACCGCGCCTAGGTACAAGGTACAGACGATTACCTGGCACATCTTGCTCCTTGTGCACGAAGTTCCAGAAACGCAATAGTAGCTCGAAACGGTTTCTTGGTATTATTGATTTTGGCGTAGGAAAAGAAAATAGCTTATGTTTGCTCCAGTAATCAGCTAACCTTGGAACCGTTACCATTCCCATCCAACTAAGTAGGCCCATAAATCGCTTCATTTCATTTGCGTCTTTAGGAAACCAATCATGAAGCTGTGAGCGAGTACCAGCACCTGCTGCCAGTAATGTTTGCGTGGCGTGTAAGTTTGTTTCAGGAACCATAAGGTTTATTATGTCACCTGTTAGACATAGCTGAAAGTAGTCTATAGAATCAGCCATAGCCTATATGCCACTAACCGTTAGGTCCATCCCAGTTTGTCCAGAAAAAGTGAATTGCTGTTTCCCACCGGATCTGTCCACATTAGGTTTGATAAGTCGCAAGGATTATTGGGAGGAGGAGCATTGAACTGTGGATTATTGACTGGTGGATTATTGGCTGGGATATTATTGGCTGGAGAATTATTGAGCGGAGACGTATTGTTCGGTGGATCTTTGGCTGGAGGGTTATGGACTGGAGAACTGTTGCGTAGGGAACGTTTTTGTTGACAATCTTTTCGGGGATGTTTTGTTGATAGTCCAGGAGCATCATCGTCGCTTATAGAATTATTGGAGTTTTCACTTTTCGCATTAGTGCTGGGGTCATAACGGGGATCGGCATCGGAGTCATCAATGTCTTCATTGCTCCAATCATATCTGCCCAAAAATTCATCATTATACTGGGAGCTTTCGAAGATTTTATTTATTGATTCTTCTAATTCTTTCTGGAATAAGTACCGACGAGCCATTGTTCACATTAATTTACTGGACCTCCTAGGACATTCTTGGTTAAACCAAATGTTTTGTTGTAATAACATAAATGATACACAGAGTAATATAAATGTTACACACGGCGTATCAAATAAAAATATACTTTTTTAAAGAGTAAAACTAACTTCTCCGTATCTGTGAGACCCTTGAATAATATCCTATCATAAAATTGTCAATTATATGCACTTCGGAGGCTGTATCGTCGATATACACACGGGATTTTCTCTAAAAACCGTTTTGTTGTGTTGTTCTGTTGAAAAACATAAAAGTTACTCAAAAAAATGAATAATTCCAACTTTTTTTGGGGTAAACCAATACTTTTCTCGCATATTAGATAGGTTGGGCGGAAAAGTAATAATCGTATTTATGCGAGCGTTGGAGAGGAAAGTGTATAAAATAAAACGCAGATAATAGTCGAAAACTATTTATTAGGCTATTCTAAAACACAAAAAAATTTGGGCCCAGGACAAAAAAATTCAAAATATACCGGCGGCGAGAGTGTTAATATTAGTTTGTTAATTAATTAGTATTTATTTATTAGTCTACATTATGATCTTCTCTTAACAATGAATTTGATAAAAATAAAAGCTGTATTAAAAGTTGATAATTTTTCACCACTTCAAAAAAAGGACTTTGGCTCAGAGGTAATTATTTTCATCAACACTTGAATGCTTCTCTGTTAGCAAACCAAAATCTATAAATCTTAGCGGAATCTTTTATCGATCTCTCCCTTCATCTCACCGTTTACGCTAAATGAATTATCATCCAGTGAACACAAGCCCTTGTGGCGGTAAACGATCTTCCCATAGTTCCGTGTATTGTTTTATTCAGGTGTAATTTAAGTCTCCGCGAATATACAATTGTCATAACTACACCAAGGCAAGGTAATGATCATTTCATCTTTTGAAATTTAATTGAGTTTTCTATTGACCTATATATTTGAATTAGGCTGGTTTCACACGTATACGGTCCTATCCGGCACGTTCCTTTTACACAATTGGCTTAGATCAGGTTGTATTTGAGTATAAGGCATCTATTCCATATCATACAACTGGGCACTGTTCGACAATAATTTCTTACAGCTTTGCACTTATCACTTTGCATAAACTGCAAAGTTAATGTGTCCCACCAATGTTTTAAGACCTCTTTGCAATTTTTTTTAGATATTTTTAGTTTTGTGAATTATATTTTACAGAGTATGTGATGCCTATGGTAGTGACGTTCCTTATATTATGTCAGCACCTTCGAAACAAAAAGGAGTGATGAGTGGTAAAAAGAAAAAGACAATTGAGCCAATTGTCTGATATTAAAGACGAGAAAGCGAATTTTAAAGCCAAAATGTCACAGCGGAAGAAAAAGCAAATGAATGGAAGGTTGAGTGACAAGACGTCTGTCAGTGTGAATAATTGTCATATGTCTGCGTTTTATATTTTAAGATGTTAATATTATAGTTTTCTTATTTAAGTTAAATAAAGCCAAGTTCTACTGGTAATCATTTTGCTTTTTTATATCTCCTCTGCCTCATATTGAAAAAGTCGTAAGTGACATGTCGAAATACAAAATATTTAGTCAAATTGATTTGAAATCGACTTATCACCAAATCCTAATTCACTCGGTAGAGAAAATATACACTGCAATTGGAGCTTGCGGCAAATTATATCAATTTACCAGAATATCTTTTGGCGTGACCATTGGTGTAGCTGCGTTTCAGCGCGCACTCGAATTTGTCATATCTACAGAAAAACTGCATGGCACATTTACATATCTAGATGACGTCAAGGTTTGTGGGAAGACGCAGGCCAAGCACGATCACAATTTGAAAAAGTTTTTGGATGCTGCGAAAAAACATGACCTAACTTTTAAAGAACAAAAGAAGATCTTTCACAGAACTAAAATCGATCTATTGGGATATACGGTTGAAAATAATATAATAAAACCAAACAGCGAACGGCTTAAACCCCTACTAGAGTTACCCGCGCCTACAAAAACGTGTGAAATAAAGAGGGTCCTCGGGTTAATCGCTAATTACACCAAATGGATCGAAAGATTTTCAAAAAAAATGAAAACTGAATATAAGAAATACTTTTATAGTTATTTTTATATAAGGTTGGCACCATTTTAGGTTGCCTTGAATGTTAATGTGTCAATCATAAAAATCAGCAGTTGCAATATGAATTTTAATAAAACTACAAGCAAAGACTGCGTGATGAGGAATGAAATATTGTACCATTGAACTATCATTTTCTACTACTTTGGACATGTGACCTTGGACTATGTAATCTTGAATTATTTCTGTATATTCTGATTTAAGGTTTGGAATATTATTCGGCTTCCTTTCTAATGATAAATATCGTCGGAGAGCTGTGGTGTATGAATTTCCTAATAAATAACTATCTAATTTGTAAAATAACGACACTGTATACCTTCCGGAGTGATCTCGACTATAGGTGGATTTAAAGATTTTCTCGCATTCCAAATCAACTGGGTCTACTATTACTGAAGAAGTTGGAAAATCTTCAACAACCTCCCAGAATTTCTTAACTAATTTTTCGAGAGAGGGCTCTAAAATAGCACAAAAACTGTGAGTATCAATAGCTGAGGATACAATGGGAGCTGAGCCCATGACTATAAAACCTAAAGTGGTTTCTACTATTACTGAGGTGTTTGGTGGACCTACAACTCGTTTGTTACCTATCAAATGAGCAAACACATTAGCTCCAAGAATTCCATCAATTTTTTGCGGAATATGAAAACTACCATTGGCTAAAGGAAGCGACTTCAAATGTGATAAAGCACTTAAATCGACGCGAGAAGCGGGTAACTGATATGCAATTTTGTCAACAATCAGTACCTCCAAAGGATACCGTTTGGTGGTATCCACCCGCGAAATTACTACTATAGCTGAACATCCATATACGGAGCTACTAGCGGACCCAATTCCATAAACATGAGAGTGACATTTCGTTAGAGGAAATTTCAAACGACGACTCAATTCTAGGGAAAGAAAATTTGCCTGACTACCGCTATCAATTAGAAATCGGGCATCGTGAAAATTACCGAAACTATCTAGAACATGCACTTTTGCTGTGGACAATAAGACAATATTGCTAGAAGAAGAGTTTTTGTGACTATGGGTAACCGAACAACAATTCACTACTGGAGGTAGTGGATATTCCATGAAAGTACCGCCATTTTTATTTAAAGTAGAAGAAGAAGGGCCTGCGGTGGAATTTTTACAAATTTCATAGACATTAGGGCCATTTGTCTCCGATTTACTACTGATTGGTTGGTCAGACTTACCTACACTATTGGCTATACTTTGCATCGAGGATTTAAAATGTAACAAGCTATGATGTTTACGTTGGCAAATTCTACAAGTATAATTTATTTTGCAGTTAATAACTTTGTGCCTATATAAACAATTTAAGCATAAATTATTCTCTCTAACAAGATGGTAGCGTTTTTCGGGGGACAATTCTAAGAATTAAGGACAAATAAGTATTGAATGCGAATTTTCTTTGCATATCACGCAATTATAACTACTAGAATTTCCTTGAACGACAAAGGAGTGAGTTACCCTTGCTTTGCTATTGTTTAAATGACTGCTACTATGAATACTTGAATTGTTCTACTACCACTACTCGTTCTAGTACAAATTTTAGCTTGCTCTTTTACAAAATAGTGTTTTTAAATGAAACTCAAGGTCTCTAGTTAATTCCACAATATAATACAAGTTATTGAAAATTCTAAAAAATTGACAATTGTTTCGATAAATCAATATCATCGTCAGAATGACAGAAGTTACATTTCATTTTATGCCTACCTGATGTTTAGTAGTTATACTTTTGGCTAGACCAAGAAGTAACCTAACTTGTGATTGGCTTAATATATGTTTATAGAAAAAGAAGAAGATGTGATTTACAAATATTGAAGCTTAGATATTATTAGCCCTATGGTGATATCCTGGATATCATTTTTCCAATTAAGATCAGTATAACTGTGCAATGATATAGAAAACCAGGAAAACTATATCTGCTGATCTTTACAATTATCACTTGAGAAGACAGTTTATTAGTGGAGAATTCCCTAGATTTAACTGTTCATTGACAACTTCATATTGTGGGTTTCTTAAATGTCTTCTAATTTCCAGTTCTTCAAGGAAATCCAGTTCTTGTTTCTTTTCACAAATATCTAGCACTTCTAGTTCTGTGTTAGGTGTCAATGAATGATTGGTGTCAAGTAGATGTTTTGCGTAGTGGGATTTATCTGGTTGATTCAATCTGTAAGCTCGTAAGTGCTCACTGTATCGTATTTCAAAATTCCTAAGGGTCTGACCCAAATAGACAACATTACATTCTGGACATTTGAGTTTATATATACCCATTGGTAAACCTTCATTTTGAATATATATCTTATTGTCAAAAGTGAAATAATTCTGATTAATGCATACATCAAATAAATGGGCGGATGTAATTTCGGCCGGAAAAAGGGCAGGTACTAAAAGCCGGTAGGTAAATTCGGCCGGAGGTTTTAAGTTGCTTCCTTATCTCATAGGTATTTTCGGCCGCAAATCAAATAAAATAACAGAATGCTTTATATTAAAATATTTCTTTATTTCAATAAAATTATTACATCAACTTATTTCTATAACTTAGGTAAACTATAAATTTTTAAAAAACGTTTTGATGTGATACATATTTAACGAAATTAATTCTAGAAATATTGTCAGATCGAAGCATATTTACCATGTTTTCGATAAATTTTAGTTTGTTTTTCACTTGTTTGTCTTTAATTTTTGCTGGAATATTTAAATATTTTATTTTTAAATATGCATCGATCTGACAATCTTTTAATTTTTCTATAAAAATAAATATAGAAGGGTGACTTGAATAAAAACTAGAATTAAAGTGCGAATGGAATGATTCGCAGGCATTTGTGGTTCTTTTAATTGATGGGTTTTCATATGCCCATATATTTGGTGGAAAATGAGATTCTGGCGCTATGTAGTTTTCTAATAAATAGTCTGCGTATTTATCTATAAGTTTATGGTCCGGTTTGTATGACATGAGATCAAATATGAAACAATCTTCAACTTCAGAGGGGTCTAAATAAGTTAGCCCAAAAGTATGAGTAAGCCATTTGCTTTCCTCGCAGTTTTTATCTTTATACATTTGGGTTAACCCTAATGATTGTATTTTCCTATACCACGCCTGGTGCAAGTGGAATCTACAACCATTTAGTTTGGTTTTGGGAAAGACAACTTTTAATGCGTTATGAATTGCGATTTCAAAATCCACAAATACCTCCTTCGGTTCAAAAACAATATTATAAAGTTCAAAAATTTTAGATTTTACCAACAGAAAAAGTCTCATATATGTGTCACTGGTCTTATTGGGCAACAGACAATACAAAAGAGGAACATAATGCCCATTTTCCAGTCCATGGATGGTAAATAACTGATAAAAATATTTTGTACAATAAGAAAATGTGCCATCCATGTAAAAATCTTTCATTTTACATAAACTTATTATATTTGTATGGCAAGAAAAAACAATGAGATTATCAGCTGTGCTGTTAATAAACAAAAAATTTTCACCTGTTGTGGTTTTCGGTCCATAACTATCGAGTACAGAATGTACATCGTGAATATCCTTAGGCAGGGCTGGTAAGAGCTTACGGCGGCTGTTGTACAAATTTCTTCTTATTAGACTGACATCTATCGATGACAAATTCTCTGGCAAATGATTTGAAAGAACGCTTTTAATAATTTTTGAAGGTTTCTCCGATATGTCTTCCTCAGCTTTGCGCTTGCATGAAGTCGTCACTATTTTTCTCTCCAACGTAGTTTCATCGGACTCGTGGTTGTGGATTAATTCACTTCTAGTAACTGTGTATTCCGCACCAACAGTGTACAGTTTGGCTAAACATCTTAAATTTTTCTTTATACACCTCCAACGTACTTCACCACTTTTTAATACGTCCTGTTTACAAAACTGAAACTTTTCTACAGCTAGTAAGTCACAACCGCGTGAACTCTTAATTACTGAAACTGATGCCATCGTATACAAATAATATATTTTATGCTTTCTATCGACTAGTAGCTTAAAGATAAGTTATAATACTGACTAGCTATAATAATTTTATACCTGTTATTTGTGAATTTTATACATTTAAAGGAATAATCTTAAGTAGGTACAACATAGTTATTAGAATAAAGAGATAAGTAAATTAAAGGTATTTCCGACAGGTACACAGGATTAGGTATTTCCAAATAAATACACAACTAATGTTTTACAGAAACTATTAAGCGTAATTACCAATATTTTAATCTCATCGTAAACATCAACCCCTCGGCCGAAATTACCCCTGTCATAAATGGTACCCTTTGATTTATGCAGGTAGGCCAAGGGATTACCGGCCGAAATTACGCCCGCCGAAATAAATTAAGTATATCTGATATTATTCCTGGATTAGTATTTTTATCTTCTAGTAATTTTCTTACGAGTATTAGACATTCTTTCGGAGGAATTTTAGTAAACATATTAGTTACATCGAACGATATGAGTTTATAGTTATCTTGCAAGTGGATTGATTTCAACTTTTTGATTAGTTCTATTGAATTTCTAATTGAGTACTGAGATTCATATCCGAAAGTATTGAGTATATTGTTGAGCTTTTTTGCCAATATATTATTAGGAGCATTAACATAAGAGACTACAGGTCTAATTGGTTTCGTTATTTTATGTAATTTAACTGTTCCATATAATTGTGGACAATGAGGATTCTTATGTATGATAGACCTCTTTTCGTAATCATTTAAAAGATAATTTGAATTATTAACAATATCCCTTACATTATTAGAAAACTTCTTTGTTGGGTCTGCTTTAAGAACTTTTACATCGCTGGATTCTATAAAGTTATATACTTTGGAATTGTAATTTTCAGTCGTCAAAATGACAGTAGCATTCCCCTTATCGGATATTGTAACTGTTAGGTTATTGTTCTCTATCTTCTCTTTTATTTCTGACTCTGTAGCTAAAATTTGTTTAATATTATTCGTAAATTTAGGTGGTATGCTGTACTTTAAACCTTTATTTAAAAATTCTATTTCTATTTAAAGTACAGCATACCACCTAAATTTACGAATAATATTAAACAAATTTTAGCTACAGAGTCAGAAATAGCTTTAAAATCTAATTCAAATAATTTTCTTTATGAGAAATTAAAAATTGCCAATTTAATCAAAAATATTGAACCTTCAAAAGTTAAACGTCAAACAAAAAATGACATTTCAGTTTTAAACGCAATAAAAGAGAAGATAGAGAACAATAACCTAACAGTTACAAAATCCGATAAGGGGAATGCTACTGTCATTTTGACGACTGAAAATTACAATTCCAAAGTATATAACTTTATAGAATCCAGCGATGTAAAAGTTCTTAAAGCAGACCCAACAAAGAAGTTTTCTAATAATGTAAGGGATATTGTTAATAATTCAAATTATCTTTTAAATGATTACGAAAAGAGGTCTATCATACATAAGAATCCTCATTGTCCACAATTATATGGAACAGTTAAATTACATAAAATAACGAAACCAATTAGACCTGTAGTCTCTTATGTTAATGCTCCTAATAATATATTGGCAAAAAGCTCAACAATATACTCAATACTTACGGATATGAATCTCAGTACTCAATTAGAAATTCAATAGAACTAATCAAAAAGTTGAAATCAATCCACTTGCAAGATAACTATAAACTCATATCGTTCGATGTAACTAATATGTTTACTAAAATTCCTCCTAAAGAATGTCTAATACTCGTAAGAAAATTACTAGAAGATAAAAATATTAATCCAGGAATAATATCAGATATACTTAATTTATTTGATGTATGCATTAATCAGAATTGTTTCACTTTTGACAATAAGATATATATTCAAAATGAAGGTTTACCAATGGGAAGCCCTATATCATCTATTTTAGCAAACATTTTTATGGACAATTTAGAAAGAAAGATCTTTGAAAGTAATATTTCGAAAAATATTTTATTTTGGTATAGATATGTGGATGACATATTAGCTTGTTTTATGGGTAGTGAGCGACAATTAGATGTGTTTTTCAACCACATCAATAATTTACACCCGAAAATTAAATTTACATTAGAAATTGAAGAAAATAGCTCAATCAATTTTCTTGATTTAAAAATTCAAAGAGTTAATAATGTACTTGATTATTCAATTTACCGAAAACCAACACAGACTGATGTGACAATTCCATTCAATTCTAACCACCCTGTCTCACACAGACTAGCAGCATATAATTCAATGATACATAGAGCTTTTTCAGTTCCTATGAACAAATGTAATTTTGATAGAGAGATTAATACAATTAGACAAATAGCAACATCTAACGGTTATCCATTGGATATGATAAATAAACTAATTAGTAAAAAAGAGAAAAAAGTGGCATTACAACTAATATATCCTAAGCAAGCTGATGAAATTAAAACTTATAAAACCATCACATATGCAGGAAATATTTCTAATAATATTTCAAAGATAATATCTTCAGCAACGAATGCAACAATTTCTTTTAAAACAGAAAGTAACGTTAGTACAAAATTGTTAAATGTAAAAACAAAAATACCACTATTAAAGAAGTCAGGTTATATAAACTCAAATGTCCAGAATGTAATGCTGTCTATTTGGGTCAGACCCTTAGGAATTTTGAAATACGATACAGTGAGCACTTACGAGCTTACAGATTGAATCAACCAGATAAATCCCACTACGCAAAACATCTACTTGACACCAATCATTCATTGACACCTAACACAGAACTAGAAGTGCTGCATATTTGTGAAAAGAAACAAGAACTGGATTTCCTTGAAGAACTGGAAATTAGAAGACATTTAAGAAACCCACAATATGAAGTTGTCAATGAACAGTTAAATCTAGGGAATTCTCCACTAATAAACTGTCTTCTTAAGTGATAATTGTAAAGATCAGCAGATATAGTTTTCCTGGTTTTCTATATCATTGCACAGTTATACTGATCTTAATTGGAAAAATGATATCCAGGATATCACCATAGGGCTAATAATATCTAAGCTTCAATATTTGTAAATCACATCTTCTTCTTTTTCTATAAACATATATTAAGCCAATCACAAGTTAGGTTACTTCTTGGTCTAGCCAAAAATATAACTACTAAACATCAGGTAGGCATAAAATGAAATGTAACTTCTGTCATTCTGACGATGATATTGATTTATCGAAATAATTGTCAATTTTTTAGAATTTTCAATAACTTGTATTATATTGTGGAATTAACTAGAGACCTTGAGTTTCATTTAAAAACACTAATATGAGCATATTCCACGAAGTAAGGGTCGAGACAGTCAATTTCTTTTACAAAAGTTAATATATCATTGTAAGAAGGCATTCCAGAACTTCTTCTAGTATTTTCAAACAAGCTTTGAGTCTCGGGATTGATTTTTTGAAATGCTAAATAGACTAAAATATAGTCTGATAAGTCAGGAATATCTAATTGACGTAATGACGTAACTGCAGGATGAAATTTTTCTAAAAATAAATTTAAAGTGCATTTAAAGCATTTTCATGTTGAGCTTGCTTAAAATTGAATAATTGGTCTAAAAACGTATTAACTATGACACGTTTGTCTTCAAATTTATCTTTAAGGGCTTGGAAAATAATTCTATAATTATCTCCTGTGGGAGCAATACCTGAGCAAACAAACAGAGCGCTACCAGTTAAGCAACCCATCAGATAGTGAACTCGATCCATATCAGTCAACTCACAATTGTTGTGTATCATATTATTATAACATTCGATAAACAAAGGCCAATCTTTAATATCACCGTTAAATTTCGGAAGCGGTAATTCCGATAATTTACGACTAGATTTACTACTATTTTGACGTAATGGTTGTGATTCCCCAGCAATGTCAACATTTACCTTTTTAGCTACACGCTCAATATAACAAATCAATTCGTCAAATGTTTCTAAAATTTGATAATTTGGAACAAATTTGTCATTTATCTCGTACTCTAGTGTGTTAATTTGATCTAAAATATCTAAAATGTTGGTTTTAGTTATTTCTAAAGTCTCATATCTAATGAGAAATTGATTTGCCTTTTCTGGCGTTGAAACATCTCTACTATTATCGAACAAACGTTGAATTCTGTCAAAATACTGTTCCTTTTTTGCAACTAAAATTCTTAATTTTCTTTTTTTGTGTCATTTTGTATCACTACTATCAGTGTAACAAAAATGTACTGGAAAATTAGGCCCAATAATAATTTATTGCACAAAAACCACAACTGAATTACTAATGAATATAATAATGTTGGATTAAATCACTAAACTATCAAATATGTTTTATTTGACGATTTGACTCTACTATAAAACGAGCTATTTAGGAGGAATCTATTCTATTCTGTATTTAAATCAAATCGACTATGAAAATTACCTATAAATAATTGAAACTTTCTATATTATTGTTTGAATAAGCCTAAAATCTAACACACGAACAATATCCAAAATATCGTTTTTTCTTCCAACTACGAACTTCAACTTTTTATTGTAAATGATTCCGGTAAAATGAAATTATATTTTACAAATAACACTAGATCCGGTTGGATAAGGTCCAACAAAATGTACGGTATGATTCTAAAAACAAATAGAGGACTGTAGATTCTAATTTAATTCTAAATGGAACACTTACCAAATATCTGGATGAAACAAAGGAACCCCAACTCCGGCTGTCCTGTCCAAGTTTTGCCAATGAAAACTAGGGATTAAGGTACGGATAAATGGGGTAAATCGAGAAAATTGACAAACTCGTAGTTTCCACAATGTTTCACCTAAATTCACTATTATTTCAGATTGAAATATGGTTTTATATTGAATTAATCACGATAATTTTCTATGAGGATGGCTTATTCAAGCGCTTTATTCTAACTCACTATCTAAACTACTATTTTTAACTTAACTTTTTGTAATAACACTAATTATCTATATCGGACCAATAATCAATCAATAATCAATCAATTTATATATAAAAGAAGCAAGGTGTGTTGCCTATTACTAAGGAATCAACTAACCGTTCTTAAAGATTACAAGACTACGAATAAGAATTTTAATATTGGCGCAAACAACATTTAAGTTCATAATGGGGATATTTTTGTTTTTACATTTATCAATTTTATTTTTTTCAATATATTGTGGAATTATTATTATGGATAATTCCACAATATACTGAAAAAAATGTTAAAAATTCTGAGAAATTGTTTCGATATTAAATATCATGGTCAGAATGACAGAAGTTAAAATTTTGTACTCACATTACTTTCTGTTTTAAAAGAAGTTGTTGTATTTGTTGCTAAAGATATTATCTTTGAATTACTTTTAGAAATGTTATCTGCATGTGTGATGGTTTTATGAGTTTTTATTTTTTAGTTTGTTTAGGAAATATTAGTTGTAATGCCACTTTTTCCTCTTTTTTATTAATTAATTTATTTATAATATGTAATGGATAACCGTTGGATGTTGCTATTTGTT
Organism: Galeruca laticollis; assembly: GCA_963921935.1. NCBI lineage: Eukaryota > Metazoa > Arthropoda > Insecta > Coleoptera > Chrysomelidae > Galeruca > Galeruca laticollis. The sequence goes on from OY998177.1 coordinate 70,827,682, forward strand.
CAATTGTATTAATTTCTGTATCAAAATCACATTTGTTCATGGGAACTGAAATAGCTCTATGTACCATAGAATTATATGCTGCTAATTTATGTGACATATAATTCAATAATATTTTCGCAACCACTGCCGGCAAATAATGACTCACTAAGACTATCGATAATGTCATACCATTTTTAAACTAGAAGTACTTTGAATTTAAGTTGGCAATTCTGTAGATTCCTGATTGGTCAGATCTCAGCCAGTTTTACACAGCACTTGTGAGTCTAGTGGGGTAACAGGAGGGGAGGACAGCATGCCGTCTCTCTCAATAATATGGTAATATAATATAAGTGCGTTCCTTGTTACTCTTACAGGTTTCTGTCTACACCCAAGATATATTTTTTCCGATACTGTATGTTACTGTTAGTAAAATTATTCAATCTATTTCAGGTAAAAATATGGTTCCAAAATCGCCGCATGAAATGGCGCAATTCCAAAGAAAGAGAACTTCTTGCTGCCGGTGGTTCCCGCGAACAAACTCTCCCCAATAAAAATAACCCCCATCCAGATCTCAGCGACGCCGACGGCGACAAACCCAAATTAGACCTCAGTGATATACAAGATATTTCACCAGCAGGTTCCCCGGTTGAACATCAACGAGAACAAATGAGTAACGCAGTTCACACGTCAACTGTCAACTATCAAATGTACGACGGAATGGATTATGACAGTTCAAATGACAGTGACGAAGAGATAAACGTCACTTGATTTGTTATTAGAAAAAAATTGCAATCGAAATGAAAGAAATGATTCATCTGATAGCTTTATTTTATATATTATAATATTATATTATTTATTTAAACAAATAATTAACAAAAATATGTACTTCTAGCATACGATGTCAGTGTTTTAGACTATCAAAAATAAAAGATCATGTTTGAAAAATAAATTTCAATGTTCTCGGGCTACATATATCATTTTTTTCAACTAAATAAACTAGGATAGTTGTAAGTAAGAAAATTATTAAAAGGTCTATAGTATCACATAGAAAACATATCAGAAATATACACTAAGCAGTATAAGTAACGAATAAACTCATTTTTCGCTTTATTATTCAATGTAAGGTTAAAACATGAATCTAGAAGACAAACAACAATGCATATGTGCCTTCTTCGATATCAGTCAAGCTTTCGTCATGGTCTTGTACAAGATTCTAAGCTAAGAAACAAAAAATCTCATCCAATAACAATACCGTGAATGACTGAAACTATATCCATCAATTAGAAAGCAGAGAAATGTATACCTTCACTATAGGTATACAAGGTATGTAAATTAAGTAATAAGACTGGCAACGAAGGGCTCGATCTAGCAACACTTGAGTCAACAGAGTTGGAGGAACAGCTGGTGAACATGTGATTCGCCTTCAGTACGAGTTTGAACTCGCTAAAGTCATTGGGTTGAACGTAGCGACTTTCTTTGTGAAACAGTTTTTTCTAGTACGTTCTAAAAATGAGTGACCTTAATTTCTAGTAACTATATGCTATCAGATTTTGCTTCAGACTGGGGCAAAGTATGGAGGAAACTTTTGAAAAACTCGAGCTGGCTCACGGAGACCTTGTTTTGTCAAGGGCCCAGGTTTGTCGACAATTTAAGGCATTTCCAGAAGGCAACGAGCCGATTGAAGATGAACCACAAATTATAAGGTCTTTACAAGTTTTACAATGATTGTGAAAATTCAAATGAAACATTTTTTAAGAGAGGATATTGATGTAATAAAGCCATGAACACATGATAGTAGAACATATTTTTGATATATTATTAAACTTTGTACATTTTGCAAATAAAAAGAAAAGTAGGACAAGATTTGCGGTAAAATCTATAATAAACGCTTTCAACATTTCCTGTACTATTTTTCTCAATCTATAATAGTGCCATTGTTCAACACTGGTTTTTGGTGCCAATTTTTTCATTTTAATACCTTATAAAGGTTACATTAATAGCAAAAGTTTTGATTTCTTCGGTGTAGTTTTATAGATTTTGACGTGTAGAGAATAAAAACAATTACTTCAAAAACAGCATTCTTTACATTATTCATTCTTGGCTTGAAGTAAGAAAAATAATCACTTTTATACTTAACTCTGTATTCAACACAAATGCAACAAAAACTACACTTAGGAGAAAAAATACTTATTTGTGTTGCCAATGGACACCTTAAAACTACTAACGATATCTAGGCATTAAGTTTTTTAAATTTGTTGACCTTGGTATAAATTTTTTGCGTGATACCGTCACCAAAATCTCTTAACACCAGCACAATCACAAGTAAATATTTCTTTTGTAAATAACTGCGGTAGAAATAATAATAACTCAATTAGATATTCTGTAATTATTATTGCAAATTATTGTATATATATGAACTTGTAATTTCGAAAATATGAATGTATAAATAAAATATGACAAATGATTTTTGTTTTATTTCGTATTGAAAAGCTGTGGTTTGTATCCTAATAGAAATTGCAAATTATGATTCAAATCAAAACACTTAGAAAATGACTCTTTTGAATAAGCATTAAGCCCTTCCAGAATCATTTATACAATTACGTAATATTCCTAATAGTTCGAATTATATATTTACGACCAGACTTTTGTTTCACTCTGTATAGATATTCATAAACAATTTTGTGACGTCACTGTTGAAAATAGTCAGTCACAACTTTCCAAGTAGACTCGTAATTAGGAAAGCTATTATTTAATAGGTTTTTTAATTTATGTCATTACATATTTTTAAACAGGACTGGAAAGAAAGTTGTAAATTTATATACCTATCATTGTAATGAAAATTAACGTAAAATTATGTATTTTCAATTAGATATCAGCCTTTTAGTAAATAATGTTACAATTAGTATTAAAAACTATTAAATTTCCATTTTCTCTTTATTATTTTAATACATTAATTTACATTTTACCAACTTTGCGGAAGAACTATGTATTTTAGTTAAGTCCGTCTCTGGATTTTGAAAATATCACCACACCCAAATTACCTGGTATTGTACAGTAAATAATTAAGATTCCAGTAAGTGACCGATGTATGGTTTTGAAGAAGTGTGAAAGATGATCAAAACTGTGTTTCTAAGTATTTGGATCTGTTGCATTTTAGGTAAATATAATTAGATTATCTATTACTTGGTATATTTATTAGTTTCTGCTCATTCCAATGAATTTTACTGAAGAAAATATTTTTTTAAATGCTGTTTACAAGAGTTAATTACAATTTGAGACTTAGTTGTGCAATTAATGTCAAACTTAAATATAGAACTAATTATTTAAATCAGTCCTTATTATACCTATATAAATAAACGCTGACGTTGAATCTTCTATTTCTGTTGCGCTGGAAATTTTTAGGCCTGCAACTACTCCATCCTTAAGACTGAAAAATAATCGAATTATGTTTCGGTTCCAAATTTCTTTCTTCTAATTCAATTTCTTCTTTCTTGCTTTTTTCCAATCTTCTTTTGTATCTTCGTATATAATAAAATGTTGTTATAGCAATATAAATAATGATTATCGTCGAAAACAGTCGAATTGTCATATGTGTTTTAGGAATTTCTATTTCTACAATTGGTTTATATCTTTTGCAATTTTGTTAATTCCATACAATCTTTCAAAATCTATTGTGCATAAATTTGGTGAATTATTTGTTTGAACCTAATTTCGATAATATAATTAATTTGCCTTTTCGAATGTGCTTATTAATTGAGAATGTTTCTTCGCCTATTTGAAATCGGCAATCTTCTAGAATTCTAATAATTGATGGATGATTTACTTCTAAATACTGATCTGAAGTGCATTTGGATAATACTGTTATTACTGGATTTGGAATTATCAAAATTTCATTATAAGTTACTTATTCTATAATAGGTAGTTTCTTGAAGATTTGCATCATTGGCGTAGCAGTATTTGGGAGAATGACCGTCTAATAATTCCATAGTGCAATAATTATCTCTCCTGCCGGCATTAAAATTCGTTTTCTAATATTAGACATTCTTCTTTTATTAATGTAGCTTCTTCTGCAGCTTTGACCAAGTAGGGTTGTAAAGGAATGAATATTTTATGATTTTGGATAGGTAATTGGATGTAAATGGCAAAATTCAGCGGTTTTGTATTTGAGTATAGTATAGGTACATAAATAGCAAAAATTATTTAGGAATTGGAAAAAGTTACTTGTGAACCCAGAAGAATTTTGGAATCTGTTCCTCTTTATAAATCGTTTTTATCATTACTACAATTTCCTTATTTGAAATTTGAACTGTGAATAGAATTTAATTTAGAAAAGGTAATTGAATTTTCAATATTATCAATTAATATAATTAAACTTTGACAATTCAGATTGATCTGCGAAATTGTGCCGTGAATAGTAATGAAATAAAATTGTTTAAAATTATTATTTTATTTTTAATTGATATATAAAATTTTACTTTTTAAAATGAAACTGTTTTTAAATTATTCCACAATCTATTTAATTGCAGTACGTAAGTCAGGACGTGTGCACAACATAACATACATTAGACAAGCGATAAGGTTCCTACATGGTGAATTACAATTTGATTGTTCACTTAATGCTTTATAATTTAGTTTAATATCTAAGGGTTTCTGCAGCCTTGCAATCTGCCATATTAAATTTATTTAAAATACTTTTTATATAAATACTTTGACTAAGAATTATATTGTTGTCCTCTCTTTATATTTTGATGCCTAAGAACAATTTAACATCTTGGGAATCTGCCATTTGAAAGGTCTTAATTAAATGCCTTTTAAAACTAAACATAACATCCTTGTTTCTAGTAATAACTGATAAATCATCAACATATAGCACTAAATATATATTATTATTTATGTCATTTTTATCTAAAAAATATAGACAGGGATCAACTTCAGAGCTTTGAAATCCTAATTTCTTGACAAAATCATCAAAAAGTTTGTACCAACACCTAGATGCCTGCTTTAAACCATATAGAGATTTTGATAATTTACATAGTTGGTCCTTTTTACACCTTCTGGTACTGCCATATAAAGTTCTTCTTTTAATGTACCATTTAAAAAGACAGTCTTTACATCCATATGATGTATCATTAAATTGAATTGATTTGCAAAGGCTAAGATAACCCTGAACGTAGATATCATTGCTACAAGTGCAAACATTTTATTATAGTCGAATAAATATTTTGACTAAACCCTTTTGCAATTAAACGTGCCTTATACCTGCTTGGGTTGCCAAATTCATCCTGTTTAATATTGAAAACCCACTTGCTATCAATAATACTTTTGTTTTCTGGAGGTTTCACTAATATCCAAGTTCAGTTGAAGTGGGCAAATCTCGCTATTGATTGCTTCCTCCCGCTTATTAGATCCTTTCATGTTTTTAATATCATAGTAAGAAATAGGAAGTTTTGACAATTCTGTTTGAATCATATGATACTAGTTATGAATATTATCTTTATTGTAGAATAATTTTGGCTTGCCCTTGATTCTCTCACTTCTCCAGTTGACATCTGGTATTTTTATATAATTTTCTGGTTTACGACCTCCAGAGATATCTAGGACTGTAACATTCCATGTGTTTTTCACTATAACATTTTTCTCCTTCCCCTATATCTTGCTTTCCATACTCGTTTTGTTAATGTATCTTCTCTCATTATCGCAATAACTCTTAATGTAATCAATACTCATTGTATCATATCGTATTCTATCTATTTTAGTTCCTTGTAGATATTTCATATTGTTGACTGTACTATTTTACTATCCACTTCACTATCTACCATCCACATTTTCGTTCCACTTCATTCCGTTTTTGGGTTATGTACTTTTAGTTTTATTTGGTATTTCCTTTTTAATTAATATCGTTGTATTAATTGCATAATAGTTTTTAGTAGCTTTTTTATACTGTTTGTGATTGCCTATCATTTGTAGGCTTTAAATGTGTTTTGGCTTGCTCTCTTTGCTTTCCTCTCATAGGTTTATTTTCTTTTTTATTGGTTTTGCTCATTACTCATTACATTTTATTTTGTATTTCCTTCTCCTTCTTGGCCAATCCTTATGCCTTTACAGGCATTGGATTGGAGTCCGCATCCTCTTCCGCCCATTTTTGCCATGCCCTTCTGTCCCTGGCAAATGTTTTCGTATCCTCCAGAATGTTTCCTGCATTTCGTCCTATTTCCTCTACCTGGCCAATCGATTGCCTTCTTCGTCATCCTTTTTGCTTTTTCGTTGGTTTACCTACCTCCATTATTTTCATAGCTATTCTTTGTTGGCTCATTATCATTATACCAATTTAACTGTTGCTTTTTTATTTTATTTATTATTGTATTTGCCCATCATTTCCCTTATGTATTTTTGTTTAAATATCTATTTTTGGTATAGATTCGGTTTATCCATTGTATACTATAATCTTGTTGATTTATTGACATAAGAGAATCCAAAAATGGGTGTTCCATTCAAAATAAACGGTTTTAAAGATTAAAACTAACTTTTCCGCATCTGTGAGATGCAATGAATAATATTCTATCATAAAATTGTCACTTGTATTCAATTCGGAGGATGTATCATATTAACAAACCGAAATTTCTTCAAAAGTAACCAAAAATGCAGTATATCTGGATTTATAGGACCCGCTGTACTCGCTATAGTCAAATTAAAACCAATAGGGTACATCTGTGAGACACCTTGAAAAATATCCAATTATAAAATTGGCCACTTGTATACACTCCGGAGGCCGTATCGTACTAACAACCCAAAATTTCTCCAAAAAGGACAAAAAATTAGGCACTTCAGGTACCATAGCATCCGTTGTACTAGCTCTGGTGAGCAAAAAATCAATATAGTTCATCTATAAGACGCCCTGAATAATATTCTATCATAAAACTGGCCACTTGTATACACGCTGGAGGCTGTATCGTGCTAACAAACTGAAAATTCTCCAAAAATGACAAAAATGTGGTACCTCAACTACCACAGCACTCATTGGACTGGCTTTAGTGAGCAGAATCTCAATAGAGTTCATCTTTGAGACGCCCTGAATAATATCCAATCATAAAATGGGTCACTTGCATACACGCTGGAGATTGTATCATGCTAACAAACTGAAAATTCTCCAAAAATTACAAAAGTTTGGTACCTGAAGTATCATAGCACCCGTTGTACTGGCTTCAGTGAGCAGAATCTCAATAGAGGTCATCTTTGAGACGCCCTGAATAATAACCAATCATAAAATGGGTCACTTTTATACACGCTGGAGGCTGTATCTTGCTAACAAACTGAAATCTCTCCAAAAATGACAAAAATGTCGTACTTAGAGTACTATAACACCTGTTGTACTGGCTGTGGTGAGCTGAAAATCAATATGGTTCATCTGTGAGATGTTCTGAATAATATTCAATCATAAAATTAGTGTCTTTTTGCACTCCGGAGGCTGTATCGTGCTAACAAGACATGTAACGAAAAGTGGCCAACGACAACGACGAAGACATACACACAGGATTTTTTTTCTAAAAACCATTTTTTTTGTGTTGTTCTTGATGAAAAACGTAAATTTTTCAAAATTTCAACTTTTTTGAGGGTAAACCAATACTTTTCTCGCATTTAGATAAGTTGGGCGGAAAAGTAAAATTGGGTGGGTTGACCATAGGACCTTTCTACTTTAGGATTTCCTTCTATTATTCTCTCATATACCAGGTGTTTAATTGTAAGTGTCCAACTTTAACAGTAGATGGAGATTTGGTGGTTCCAAAAAACGTACATTAATGCGTCTTTAAAACTTTATAAGCGATCCTAATCTTTCGAACCTCCTAACTTCTTAATTGCGTTGGCTAAAACTAAAGATAAAAATATGTATCCTCTTCAGCAAAGTCGATAAATACTACTGAGAATCTTTTATATTACTCGTATTTGTTGAAATGAACACATTTTTTTCAGTGTTTTTAAATGAAACTCAAGGTCTCTAGTTAATTCCACAATATAATACAAGTTATTGAAAATTCTAAAAAATTGACAATTGTTTCGATAAATCAATATCATCGTCAGAATGTGTTTTTAAATGAAACTCAAGGTCTCTAGTTAATTCCACAATATAATACAAGTTATTGAAAATTCTAAAAAATTGACAATTGTTTCGATAAATCAATATCATCGTCAGAATGATATTGATTTATCGAAACAATTGTCAATTTTTTAGAATTTTCAATAACTTGTATTATATTGTGGAATTAACTAGAGACCTTGAGTTTCATTTAAAAACATTAATATGAGCATATTCCACGAAGTAAGGGTCGAGACAGTCAATTACATTTTTTTCAATTTGTTTTAGATATATGTTCTACTTTTTTCATTGTACCTGAGGAGGTGCTGTCATTGGGTCCACCTATTTATTCGCAATATCCAACTATACATGCAGGTAAGGGCAATACTGGTTTATTAAACAGGAACGAACTCACAAATTTTTTATTTATAAATAAAAGTATAAAAGGTAATTGTGTTATATGTAATCTAAAATAGAGTCTTCATTATATGAAAAGTTGCTTAACTGAACAATTTATTTTCCTTTAATTTGTCATAAATTATAAAAAAATTGCTCAGGATGTTTCAACACTTCTGGATTTACTGATAATATCGAGTGGCACTATTTTGGACAATTGACTAATATTGTCCCACATTTTTAAAAACAAAAATATTATAACGGGTGGGGCAGAGCAACTAGCTCGTTCTGAAATTCAAGAAAATCTTGAAATGGATAGCTTTATAAAAGTTGACTTGCGTCTACGGAGCAGTTTCCGGTAATTTTATATAGTGCATGTAAGCAACCAACTATACACTATTTCATCATTTTGACAACTGACCGTGACTTATAGATCGACACTTGAAAGCGTCTGTGGGTCATACAAACCGTTTTTTGCTGTTAGTGTGTACACGGTCGTCATATGTTTTTATTGTGATTTTGGAAATTCTGAGACAAGTATCACAATGAGTGATTATTATAACAATAAAAGCCAGCATCCAGACGTTGCTGCCAGATTTGTACTAAAAATACACAAACATGTGAGGTTAGACCCATACTGTTTACCCATCTGAGCTAAGTTCGAGAAGTTCACACTAGGGTGAAATTTACTTACTTTTGTGTCCGAGAACTCATAATCGTCCTCTAGTTGTCTACTCCATACTATCCGATATCTCGTTTGATCGTCACTCGAGCGTCGCTCAAATTACACCGGTCCCGACTCAGTTAAAAATCGCACCTGTCAGTTTGGTTGGAATATTTTGTCAGTAGTTATATAATCTGTGATTATGAATGTTTATTAAATTTTTAATTTAAAAATAAATATAAATTCATGTCCTATGAAAGTAAATATAACGAAGAAGCATATTATACGTAGTATTACGTTTACAGAATTAAGAAACAGTTATCTGCTGCAATTCAAATTTTAGGGATAAAAGACGATTTTTCAAAAAAATCCCTAAAAACTAACACAAAAAACCTTAATCAAATTTTTCAACTTTAATGGTTAATTCATACTTCGAAAAATTATAACCTAACACTAACGAACTAGTACTTATTAACTACCACTAACAAAGTTAACTAAGTATCCAATTTTACATGTATTTGTTCATATTTTACATAGTGGTAGGTCATCATTTTTCGAAGTATGAATTGAATTCAATTTAAAATATTGTTTAGCTTATTTGTTGTGGATTGGCATGCCTAAAGGATTTAAAAATATTTCTGTTTAAAACTCTTGGCGTCGAATTCATCAATGCGAGATTTAGGCTAGTCTTTTATCCATAATCTCTACATTGAAAGCTTACATCATTTGTTATATAGATGTATAAATAGAAAGTAATACCATATATTATTCAAATTTAACGCGCGATAAAAAATTCGAGTTTCTCAGCGAGTTTTAACCGTATCGTGATAATTTTTTTTAAATTAGGGTAGAATTTGAAAATAATTGTAATGACATAGATAAAATTAGCCTCAACTTGCAAACTTAACGAACAATTTCTTATATTTTCATGGGCTTCGGTCAGAAATAAAATCACTTGCTTATAGTGGTAACGTTTCGGTCTATTTTATTTAAACCTTTCTAAAAATTTTGAAAACACAATACATTTATTTTAATACATATAGTTAAAATATATTTCTTTAAAACTTACTTTTTGATTATGCCTTCGTAGAGGCTTGTCTACTACTGTACAGTAGTATTTCTTAAATTAAAAAAAGGTAATTATTACACATAAAAACAAACAATATAAACAATGAACTATGTTAAAGATAGTTGACATGTATATTACAGAGTGTCCTAATTAAATTAAAATTAGAACTAGAGACCTATTTTTTAATTTTTAATAACTACTTAAGGTGTAGATATTCATTTATAATAATAAGTTCGTATATATACAACTTAAGTTGTCTATGTCAGTTCTGAAATTGACTGAGTCAGGATTCTTCTTAATATTTATCATTTCATTTATTAATCTTTTACTATTATTTTTTTCTGTGGTTATTATTTCTACGTTGTTGAAATTAAAAGAGTGATTTTTATCAAGCGAATATTTTGATAATCCAGTAGTACATTCATTGTTATTTCGAACTGATTGCTGGTGTTGTTGAATTCTTTTATGTAAATATTGGCTAGATTGACCAATGTAAGTACCATTGCAATCAAAACAATTTATTTTATATATTGAGTTTATTGTGTTCTTATTATCTGGTTTGAGTCTAGAAAAAAGTTTATTTCCTGTAATGTTATTTGGTTTATCTACAATTTTAATATTAAATGGTGTTAGGCATTTTTGTAATGGTTTATTTATATCGGGAATGTACGGAAGTGAAATATATTTTGATGGATTACTTTGACTATTAAATTTTAATTTGTTGTAATAGTTGTTAATTCTCTGTTTAATAATGGGCTCATAAAAATGTTTAGGATAATTATTTAAATCCAAGGTATTTTTTATTTTTTTAATATTATTAGGCCTGTGTTTCGGATGTGATAATTGTACCGCTCTATCAGTGAGGCCAGTGATAACACTCTTCTTGTATTTTATGGGAGAGTATGCATTATAGTTTTCAAAAATTTTAGAAAGGTTTGAAAATGGTTTAAATAAAATAGACCGAAAAATCGTGTATTAACAAATTTGTTGACATTTTTCGACTAAATAATCTCTGCCGAGGGTTTATTGTCATCCAAAACTTCTGCCATTACGCACAGCTCTTAGTTAAGGGCTGAAGAATGTTGGGAAAAAAGATGGGCGCGGGAACCGTATCGATTTTTCGGGGGGGGTTTTCCGACACTTTTAAATCGCCTCTGCCAAGGGTTTTTTGTACGATGAAACCTCTGCCACTGCTTTACCGTTGTTAGTTAAGACCTCAAGAGCATTTCTAAACAATTTTTACGTGGAAACCGTTTCGATTTTTCTCGCAAGTTTTTCAACGTGGAAAACCGGCTGGCATTTTCATGCGCAAACGTTTCGCACCGGCAGAGTAGCCATTTAATGATGTATTAGGGTTTTACTTGCAACTTTCAGGCTCTGATCTTGGGAACCGTTTCGAGCCGTTTTTATGTAGCCTAGCTCTTGGACTATAAAGCAAAGTAAAATATTGTCAAATTTGCTTACAGCGTACACAATATTCCCGTTACATGAATTCTTCGACATGATATTATTCCCTCTGCTTATCTCACAACAATTCGATAATATATTTTCTTTTAGGAACTGATTCAAGATTTGGATGGGGATTTCGACTAGGACGATACGCTGATTTTCAAATAATGGTTGAGTTGGGACCTCAAACTTACACTCAACCCATTCGTAAATATAAAAAGGCAACGGGGAGTGCCAGCCTTAAAAGAAGTACTGCAGATAATGGCAGATATAATATTAGAGAGCCGCGGCAAAAGGTAAATACATAGACAAATAATCAAATAAGAGACGGCAAGTGACACAAAGTTTCTGCGCCACTGCCCGCGCATGGAGACATTGGGATACTATACCTCGAACACGTTAAAGCAAATAGACAAAAGGCACTAGACATGGGGCATAAGCTGTTCATGATATCAGGGAGGGACTGGGGACGGAAACCAGCAATACTAAAACACATTTACAAGAGAGCGGTGAAACCCATGCTGCTATATGGGGCAGAAGTTCGGGGAAGGAGAGCCAATGACTCTCGTATCCAGAAACAACTGGCCGCGTCGGAGAGACCATTTCTTCTTGCAATAACAAAGGCCTACAGGACGGCACCGAACTCTGTCCTACACGTACTGGCGGGGGTGACACTACTTGACGTCGACCCTAAAATCATACACAAAACATACACTGACAAAAAACACGAACTAAACATGACGAAAATCCTGACTAAACACCTACCACACCCAACACAAAGAACAATTAAACTAATAAACACACAAGAATTACCTAATACACAAATATACACCGACGCAAGTGACAAAGACGGGGACAAGATAATAGGGGTTTACACCACAACACAGGATGAGATAATAAGACAGAAATACAAGATACACACAACACTACACATAAACAAACTAGAAATAGTAACACTTAAAACAGGGACAGACTTTATATTAAACAACATACATAAATACATAAGCACAAACATAACATTCAACACAGACTCCGATAAAGCACTAAGGCAATTGCAAAACGGTAACAACCGTGACACAACTATAATCAAAATCAAGAAAAACTTAGAAATAATGACACAGTTCAATATAAAATATAATATAGCAAAACATCCAAGGACCAGTACGGGAATGAAGGAAGCACACCAACTAGCAAAGCTAGTACACATCGACCGACTATTACCTTAACGACGATACAGCTTATTGTGGAAACAATAAGACAAGGTCTGCTTTTCTTGTGGAAGTTGGGATGGGTTCTTCTTGACAAGTGGCATTGATAAATGTTGGATATTCATCAGCCATATGCCGCAAGGTAGGCGGGCTATTGTCTACAAAGCTAGGCTCTCATCCTTTTGAGGTCAAGCTGAGTGGACAATAAATCTTTCTTTCTGCGCGCGCATGGAGTATCTACTGTCGCACGAGCTACAAGAATGTTTTACATAAACAAAATAGTATAAAATAATTTAATAGTATATTAAATTATAAGTGGATAAAAAGGTTTTTCAAACACTCGCGATTTTTCGAGCACGACGGCGCAGCCGGAGTGCTCGAAATAGAGCAAGTGTTTGAAACACCAGTTATCCACGAATACTTCACGCTATTTTTTTTATTGGTGCACTTTGAAATCATAAATAGTATATTACATAACAAGAGTTGTAAGCTGCTTATTACATGCGAATAGAAAAATTGCGCACGAGCCGCGTAGCGGCGAGTGTGGTAATTCCATAAGCATGTAATAAGCTTACAACTCTAGTTGTGTACTATACTTTTTCTACGAACAACTTCATTAATAAAAATAAAACGCATGAATAACAAAGCATTTATTTATTAAACAGTAGCCAGAAAAAATAATTTAATAATTTAAACTGTGCTAATATTTGCAATAAATTTATTACCTACCTTTTATTTATTTTCACACACCGACACCTTCCTATAGCCGAAGCACATTTTATACCCCATGTGTACCTCAAAAAGGACGTTAGATGACGTGCTAAAATTGCCGGTTGAACGAAAATCGCGGGAAATAGAAAATGACGGATGGACCATCATTGGAAGAAGGCCTTTATATGCATAATAAATTCCCCTATAAACATCTGTTTTGTATATTTTGTGCCCAAAGATGTTTTTTCGTATTCGTATTTCAGTAAATGTTTGATAAACGTTAATGTCTACTTAATCTTATTTTCTAGGAAAAGGGTTCCAATAATATCCAAGAGGCGGCAGTATGGTTACGAAGATGGAGTGAAGAAGTAAAGAAGAGAGTAAAACCTTCAGAAACAGATGAACACAATAAGAAAATAGATACTAACTTATCCCTATTAAATGAAAAACCAAAAGAATTAGAAAGTGATGGACATGGAAAGAAAGTGGATTAAATTGAAAAATTTACTTTTCCATTATTAAATACTATTTTCATATTAGTAATTTCTAGTTTCTTAACTGAAAGTAGATTTCTTCTCAAATTTGGAACATAATATAAATTTTTTAAGGTGCATTTGATTTATTATCCGTTGACATTTCTTACAGCATTTATAGTCCCTAGAGCTGTAGCTTCAAAATGATAGTTATTTTTAGCAACTGCAATTTTGAAAGGGGTAAGTTAGTTTAAATATATCTTTATTTACAATAATTTGTGATGATAATACTAACATGGGTATCAAAGAATATATATGTACGTAGTAGCCGATGGTCTGGCAATGCCTGCTACCCTTGTGAGTGTCTGGTCGTAATACTCCTTGCTGCAAGCATTATCCATTTGTAGTCATTTATTGAAGTTACATTGCCCCTAGTATAAAAATATGACTCCCCAGCTTTTTAGACTCTTGTTTCCCTAAAAAGCAGCTGAAAAACAGGGTTTCAAACGAATAGAGGATTAGTTTGTATAAGGCGGGAACATGATAGATGTTGATAATAATGGGCTATTTGTTTATTGATTCTTGAAAGAATATGGTTTGACTAGGGGTAACTGGGTTACCCCTGATTCGATGATGGGGATTGTGTGGAAAAAACAACTATTTATGTGAATAATTTACCATATAGTAGCCTACTATCGCGGGTGACTCGCGCGACTAGCGGCTCTGAGATTTTTAGGCAAACAGTGGTTGTAAAATTTTGTAAATAATTGTGTAATGAAGTTCTTGATAGTGGGCATATCGGCTTGATCGTGTAACCATGAGGTTCTTGGGAGTTTGGGATACAATGTTTTGTATTTTAGTGCCATGCGAAGACACTTGTTTTGCAAAGTTGTGTTTGGTGGCCTTGTATACTGGTGCGGCATAAGTTAAGATTGGTCTTATGACTTTTCTGTATATCATCAGTTTGTTTGTTATAGAGATACAACTGTTCTTAGAGATCAATGGGTATAATTTGCTCATTGTAGTTGCTGTGAGATGTGCGCAGTGGCGATGGTGTTGCAGTGCACTTTGAAGCCGTGGTATATTTTAGTATGCTGCTCGAGGAAGTTTGTTGTCTCTCGTATAAGGTATAATGTGTGTTAATATGTGTTTGAACGTTGAGTAATGCTGTGTCTGGTGTAGGTGTGGATGAGACAAAACTAGTGTCATCTGCGTACATGGTAGTTAGAATTTTCGGAGAGGATGGTAGATCGTGCATTAAAATGGAATACAACAAAGGTGATAGAACTGATCATTGTGGCACGCCGGTTTGTACAGGGAAGGGCCTTTCCGAGCCTTCGTTTACACTAGTGAAAAACTTACGATTAGTTATATATGAGTGAATAATTTTAATAAAATAGTCATGGAGTTTGATATTAATTAGTTTGTTTAATAGCCCCTCCTGCTATACGGAATCAAAGGCCTAGTTGTGACCATTTTGGTCTGAAATCCATCTCTTATATGGTCAATCACTCTAATGATTTGTCCCACAGTGCTATGTCCGCCTCTGAAACCGTATTGCTCGGGTGGAATTATTTTGTGTGGATACGCAAAGTGTATTCTTTTTAAGATGATTTTGTCTATCACCTGTACTATGTTGTTTAGAAGGGAAATAGGTCTATAACTATCCACATAACAATGTTGTTTGTTAGTTTTGATGATAAGGATAATATTGGCAATCGTATTAGTTTTAATGATGTTATTTTAGTGTTTAAATTATGTGTATTGAGTATATAGTTTTGACCTATCAGTGAAATATGGTGTTGAGTATTTGTTGTGTTGTGAAAGTACTCTCCAAAAGCTTCTGCATTTTCAGATTTTTGGGAGATTGTCTGTACATTTACGATAATTTTCGTGATTTCGTTCTGTTTGTTTTTAAGTCTTCTGATGTTTTCCATAAAGAGTTATCTTCAGGAGAAAGTTTTTCTAATAATGTGTTCCACGTGAAATTACTATATTCGCGTACTAGGGTATAAAACTTGTTTTGATAATATTTTAATAGCTGTCTGTCTTTATTATTTCTAGACATTTGCCATCGTCTACGTTTTCAATTTTGTCTGTGATTAGTAAGTGTTCGTTTATATATTTTCTGTACAGTTTCCAGTTTGTAGTCGTATAATCGTGTGTTTTTTTTGAGGGTGAGTATGTGTTATTTTAATTCAAGTAGGGCAGGGTAATCGTCGGAGTTAAGATCGGAAATAGTTTTCATTTTTGTGATTGTATTAATATTACGTTATATAGCAATATCGATGGTACTGGGGGTGTGATTCGAGTATGGAATGTGGATGGGAACGTCTGGGCAAAAGATGTTACAATCCGAATTTTCACAAAACCTCTGAAGAGTAGTTCCGTTCGTGTTAGATGTAGGGATAGGGATCCCAGAGTGGGTGCTTACAGTTTCAGTCACCCCCTATGATAACCCTATTGTGTATTTTTGTAATAATGAAAAAATCCAATTCAGTTAACTTATGATTATGCGTATTATAAGCCCTCCTCCCCAGTTTTGATTTGATTATCCAAAAGTAGTGATATATGCTCAATTGAAGGTTTGCTTGGTTGCAGTAGTTGAGATTTTATATATTTTTTTTATAAGTACTGCGATACCACCTCCGGCAACATCCCCGGTTCGGTCTTGTCTAAAGAGACTATAATCGGGATTTCTAAAATTCACGGATTTTCTAGGTTTAAAGCATTTCAATTAGGAAGAAAATATCAGATTTATGAAATTCGAAAAAATTTCTGAGGAGATGGAGTTTGTTAAGTACTCCATGTACATTACAAAATATTCTTTTGAGATTATTTCATTTTTGAATTCCTGTTTTACCACCTATCTGCCTAAATGTTATATTTATCTACACCAGCGACGAAGTTATTATAGATAGTGAACTTCTCGAGTTTGTTCGTAGCAGATTTGAATTCTTGTAGTAGGTCTACGACGGCTCTAGTTAGCTCATCCAGGTTCACGGTTTGGTGGAGTTCTTTGAATACATTATTTAGTTGTGTCAATTTATTGATGTCTGCTGTGGCCTCTGTATTTGTTCTTTGGTTGCTTCTAGGGGTTGGGATAGGATTTTGTGGGATCGGTTTGTTTGTTATTATTGAGGGAGGACTGGGAAATTTTTCTAGGGTGGGTTGCGGTTCTGTGCCCAGGCGTTGACCAAGGGGATAGGAGCGGGAATCAATTTTGTGGAAGTAGGTTTGGGCATTTGTATTTTTTATTCTCCTTATCTCTTGACATATTCTGGACAGATATCAGCGTTTACCGGATGGTCCCCTTTACAATTAGCGCATTTCGCAGGCTGAGATCTGTCTTTAGAGCATTCGGAAGTATGATTCGGTCCTGCGCATTTCAGGCACCTTGGTGCTCTGCCACAATTGCAGGTTACGTGAGCCCAAACTTGGCAGATATGGCATTGGATAATGGGTTTCGTCTGCCGGAGATGTTCCCACTGTACACTTGTGTGCTCTATCACTCTTATATTTTTATTGAAATAGTCAAGGGTGACTTTGGAGTCTGTTATTATTAGATATAACGGTCTACCCTTCGTCTTCATTCTATAGATGTCTTTGACGTTGATTTTGTATGTGTTGGTAAGGTCGTCTTTGATGTCATCTACTTGCAGTCGCTCTGCTAACCCTCCCAGGACGAAGGAATGTGATTTCTCTTCTCGTCTGCAGTAAGTATGGAAGGGTATTTTTTCATCTCTGAGTGACTTTTTAAGTTGGTCGAAATCTTGTACATTCTTGTGAAGATTATAGTGGAATTATTGGTGTACTTAATTTCGACGCTGCATTTAATTTCATTTTTAATAACTTTTACCAAGTTTCTATGGGCGGAGACATTGCCATCGATGACAATAGGGGACAGGATGCTGTGGTTTTGATGGGTATTTTACTATTCGTGTTGTTTGTCTCTTTTCGTTTGTTTACATAGTATGTGTTGGTGTCATCTGAGCTGGATGCGGTGAACTCTAATCTTCTAACTTTTCTTTTTCTTTGAGTAGTATTGACTAGGCGAGATTCCTCCTCCGAAGCTTCTGAGATTGTATCGTATTTATTTTGTGTTTCTACATTTCAATTTTGAGCTTATTTTTGGTATTGAAGCTCGTACATTTCCAAAGCCTGGTGGTGAAATGTCGGCCACTTATATCTGATCGTCTTGAGGGATGATAATAATGGCGTTTAAATCGTCAGTTATCTTACTCATTTCGAGGCTTCTAACAGTAATTTGTTTGCTTTTTTATGTAGAGGGGCATATTGTGAGCTGAAGTTGTCAGTAATAGGAATTGAAGAGTTATTTTCATTCTCTTCCTCGATTTCCTGAGCCCAGGATAGGTTTCATTCTTTATGAAACTGTGCCTGAGGAATTGTAATTTTTAGTGGCTGCTTCATGATTTGAGTGTTGTTTAATTGTTCGAAGGATTCGCTCGATAAATACCCTAACGGGTCTTCTTCCATGTTTCAATTTGAGAGTAGATATCCTGTCGATTTTTCAGGCGTGGATGTAGGTTTAGAATTATTTCCTTGGCAGGTTGGTATTGCTAATTCAAGAGCTAGTGGGGATTCTATACCGGATTCTAGACACTTTTCATTGGCTTGAACGTTTGTCGTGTTAATAGTATCCGAGTTTCCTATACACTTGTTTGTATTGTTTCCTGGACACTTTTCATGGTTCGGTTCTAGCCACTTGTAAATGTTGTTTCCTATACACTTTTCTTCATTTGGTTCTAGATATTTGTTTAAATATTCTCCTATACACTTGTTTAACTCATATTCTATACACTTTTTATTGTCTTTGGTTGATGTCAGGATCAATTCTAGACACTTGTTGAAGGTGTCAATTTCAATTGATTCCAGACACTTTTTTGGAATATTATAATTATTTTGTTGAGTATCCGTTTCGCGGGTGATCTCCTCGTTTGTGTATACTAATTTAAGAAAGTTAGAATTTTTATGCTTTAATTCGAGCGTCTCATTTTTAATTCTATTTAGTTCATTACTGCATTTTGAAGTAATGTGGGAATCTATATTGACGGCACGATGGCGTGGTTCGTCGGCTTTATTTCACCAGTCCGCTTCCCAGACACTTTTTTTAGAATTTTTTTTCTGTGTTATGAATTTTTTGTTATGCTCCTTTTTATTTTTTTTATTTTAAACGTACCTTTTTTGATCGTTTTCACTATGTGTTTATTGTGTCTTTTTTCAGTATACTTCGTATGGTAGGGTGTGCCCGTAATTGGGGACTGAAGGTAAGGGCGAGTAATTAACGAGTCTGACTCAATTAGTTTTTAGAAAACACTGTAACTTTAATGAAATTTGAGAAAATATACAAAACACTATTCTCAATTTGACAATCTAAATATCTTGCTGTTAAGCTCTATAGTTCGCATGGGAATGTGTTGATAGGTTTATTCAACAGCACTAAGTTGGAGAAATACCTTTTATCATTGACCAAGTGGTATGTACAACCAGAATCTATATAAAATAATAAATTGTCAGCACTTACATTATTTATTATCTGTTATTCCAGTCATGAAACCAATGTTTTTATCATTTTCCACTTAATCTTCTTTTTTTCTACATAACTCGCCCTGTAGTTTATAAATCCATCTCTACCTTCAAATGTGCTTCGTCCAAGTCCTCATCTACTAAATCTGCTTTCGCTAGGTACACATCTAGCTCTGTTTTGGACTCACTTCTCTCTAAATAATTTTTCTTATGTTCAAACTTGCTGCAATTTCTTTGGATGTGTCCTTCTTCTCCACAAGTGTAACAATAATATACTGCTGGTTTTTCCAAATTTGGTCTTTTACATACCATACTTCCACAAGAAGCTTTCCTTCTATCTATTTCAGATCTTAATTTCATTTTAGCCAGTTCTAGGGTAAGTTCCTCTTACAATTTACTAAATCTATAACATACCATGAATCAAATTGATCGCTGTATTCCGAAGTAACCTGTACAATTAAATATTAGTACCGTAAAGTGGGGTTACTTTGCGAGACGGGGAAACTTTGCCTGACCACGAGTTTGCAAACAAAACAAAAAATATTTTTAGATATGACAACGTCGCTTTAATGCAGGTGGGGGCAAAACGCTCCCCGATCAACACGTTACCAGTCAGCAGGGATGCCAAACCTCACGATTAATCGTGAGATCTCACGATTTGAGTGAAGATCTCACGATCTAACGATTTCACTACATATTCTCACGATTTTTTAATACATTACATACTCAAGCACAACGAAAAATAAGTATGACTGCGAAATAAAAAAATGGTAACATTGTAAAATATTGTCGACTTGTCTTATATCGAAATTATTCTCGCCTAGTCTATGCCGTATCGGTGAATCCGGGAAATGGGAACCCAAAATTCAAAAGTGTATATTGTTTAGTCTTTAATTTATTATCTTTGCCATACTCCAGTGCCAACGCAGAGCGTATCTTTTCATTGGCCAATTTAAATAAAACACCTTTAAGAAATCGTCTTAAGAAGGATACATTAAGGTGTATTACACACAAAAAGTTTGGTTTCCAACCTTGGCCAATGCCACAATTTTAAAATTGACTGTGATATTTAAAAAAAAAATAAGTAATCCCGGCTATTATTGAAATATAAAATCTGATTCGAATTAAGATTCAGATTAATTTTTTTTATATATTTACTAAATTAGGTATATTGTTTCAGTTTTTTTTATTTGTTGACTATCATTACATTTTTATTTGTTTTATATTATTTCATTTTAATAATATTTTGTTAAATTTTTAATTTGTATTATATTTCATTACACAGAGTATTTTTTAATTTGAATGTTTTGTTCTGCCTACCTCGTTTAATTTATACAACAACCATTATCAAACAAATAAAGAAGGTTTGACAACACCCCATTTCCGATTATTCCGAAATCTCACGATTTTTTCCGAAATATCACGATTTTTTTTTTCAAAGCTCATGAATTTTACTTATATTCATTTGGCATCCCTGCCAGTCAGTACCAGTCTGGAGCTTGGCGGAGCGGCGTGTTCTTTGAGGCAGTCACGTAAGTAAAACTGCTATTTTGATGTTCCGAAATCATGTTGCTATGCTAAGAAGCGCGTCATAAAAAGTATTGCACTTTGAATTCTGGTTTTAATATTCATTACATATAATTGTATGTGAGTTCTATTTATGCTATTAGCATATTTCTACATGGAAAATTTCATGTAGTTTTAGTGGTTGGCAAAGTTACCCCATATATTTATTAGCTCTTTTTTTTCAGAATATGGTTCGAAAATATAAGACGCGTGTGGGTGCGCGCCGTTATAAAGATTATACCGAGCAGCAGTTAAAGAGGGCTGTACTTCTAATTAAGTCTTAGCGAATGGGATATACGGAGGCATCGAAAACCTTCAATATTCCTAGCAGGACCTTAGTGAAAATAAGGTTAACAAGAAAGATGAAGGTGCTGTTGGAGCACCTCAGCTAATCTCTCCAGAAATTGAAAGATCGATTGTGGATATTATAATAGCCAGTTCACAGTATGGCTGTCCCATAACTATGATGGAATTGAGAATCGTGCTGAAGAGTCATTTGGACAAAGAAGGTGTCCGCCTTAGGAAATTTGAAGACAACTTACCTGGTGTAGATTGGTGCAGACAGTTTATTGCAAGACACAAACACCTACTATCTAACAGGCAGTGTCAAAACATTAAAAAAGCAAGAGCCGAAAAAAACCGATGACGAAATGAACAATTACTTCGACAACTTAGAAAATAATGTGGTAGGAATTCCACCTGGTTCAATCCTAAACTACGACGAAACGAACCTGACGGACGACCCGGGATCGTCAAAATGCATTTTTAGAAGAGGTAATAAATACCCGGAAAGAGTTATGAACTCGACCAAGTCCTCAATATCCGTAATGTTTGCTGCCACTGCCGATGGAACTTTACTCGCGCCATACATTGTATACAAGGCCGAAAGACTATACGATGCATATAGGGGGACCTGAAGGGACTCGTTATAATAGAACGAATTCCGGGTGGTTTGACCAAAATGCGTATTTGAGGACTGGTTTACACGAATTATTTTACCGTGGGCTAAGAAAATTGATGGGCCCAAAGCGTTAATTGGGGATAACCTTTCGAGTCATTTGAATATAACCATCATTAGAGAGTGCCAAAGAAACAATATTAGATTCATCTTCCTGCCATCGAATTCAACTCATTTGACTCAGCCGTTAGATGTAAGTTTTTTCAAGCCCTTGAAAGTAGTTTGGCGACGCATAATAACTACATACAAAACAAAAAATCCACGAGACAATTCAGTAAACAAAATAGCCTTCCCCCACTTATTAAAAAAACTAATTGAAGAGATAAAATTGAAAGATCCACAAATCATACAAAATGGATTCAGAGCAACTGAAATATATCCTTGTAACAGAGAAGAAGTCCTTAGGAGAATGCCGAATAAAAGATTTCAGGAAACGAACACTGATATAAGCGACACTTTATTGGATTTCCTTAAGGAAAGTAGAGCACCTTCAAAATCGAGCGCTCCGAAGAGAAAGAAGATGCTGAAAATAGAACCTGGAAAATCGGTTGCAACTGAGGATTTTACGACGAATACTCCGCAAGAAAAGAAACTTAATAAAAATGACTGGGCCGAAACGGAAAGTGAATCTGAAGACGAAGTAGAATTAGATGAAGAACCTAGTAACCCACAAGACTGAAAATAAATCGAAATTAGATGGAGAAAAAGAATTCAGATTTCATAGTTGTAGCACTTTTAGGAAAAAAACAATACAAGCATTTCGTTGCGCAAGTCATCGAAAAAGAAAACGACTGTTGTCATGTATAGTTTTTAAGGCTAAAACCACAAAATAAGTTTTATTTTCCTAACATTGATGATACAGGTATTATTGTTGAACAGGATATTGTGACTATTTTAGAATCGCCAAAACTTACGTCAACATCAAGACACATTTTTTTCTTTGAAAATGTTGATTTTACCAAATTTAACTTGGTTTAGTTCTTTTTTACCTATTTAAAAGGTTTTAAGACTGTTTTTATTTTTTTAATTTCATCTGTGTTTACCTTAGAGTTAAGAATTAAGTTGTTTTTATTTTGTGTTATTTATGAATCAGTATTATTTCCAGAAAAACCTTCTGTGTTGCTCAATGTTCTTAAATATATTATATATATTAATGTTAAAAAAGTATTTTAGCCCTTATTAAAATTTTATTTTTTTAAAATACATTAAAGGAGGGCAAAGTAACCTTTACAGAGGATTAACATTGCATGTACGCTTCAGAAACACGCAATTAAGGTAGTTGGCAAAGTAACCCCAAAACCGAGGTAACTTTGCCAACTTTTTGAAGTTTTAAAAAAAGCGGTTGTTATAAATTTTATGCCTTCTTAAAACAACACTAAGTAACCAAAGGGTGAAAATTTCATATATATAGAGCTGGTATAATTCCCAATAAAATCAGAGATATTTTAAAAAAATCAGAAATTTTGAGCAAAGTAACCCCACTTTCCGGTACCTACTATTATTAAATTTGTTTTTGAAAATAAATTAAAATTAATAAGAATATAATTAAACTATATTATTTGTCGAATCTATAAGTTACAAGTTAAATATGATAAACAGATTACACCTTTTATTAAAAAGATTTAAAATGATTAGGGGTATGAAATCTTCACTAGGCTGTATAACGAGCTCTGGCTAAAAAATGGCTACCAAGAGAATTGATACCGTCGCGCCACCTTTTATTGAATTGATATACCTAGCCACTCTCTTAACACAGTTTTATGACCGTAACTTAATACAAGGTTTCACGTAACTCGAACAGATGTCACTACCTACTTTGTTTGATACATATTAAATAAACATTTTCAATTGATAATTAATAACAATTTAAATCATTGATTTGAAATTTAATTTCCAGCAAAATTTTTACTTTACTAACAATTTGGCGCTTCCTAAATACTCTGTTACTGACATAATTTCATCATGTGTGCTGAATTTTTGAGATTTGCGATATCTAACAAATGATGGATGGTGTATGGGGAAACAATTAAAAGTATAATTTGCGTGATTTCGTCATAGTGATTAATTATTAATAATTAAATTGTATAAAAGTAGGATACTTTGATCAAAATAACCTGAAGAATAGAAGCATTTTGAGGTTGGAAATCGCCAGAGCCTGTAATTGAAAATATAATTTCCAACAACTCTGTATTTGAATAGTACGAATAATGAACAAATAATAATCGTCAGTAGTACCTAATGTGTCAAATAAAGTTAATGATATATGGTTGTTTTAAAACACCATTTATATTATAAGCTCAAGAACGCAAATTTATCGTTACAAATATATAAAAGGAAAAAGCAATTAAATTTATGTTTATCCAAGTACTTATGCAACATAAACCTTGACAATCTTACGAAACCCTTCATATTACATAACAGAAGCGGAGACAACATTTAATATTTAAGTTTATTTACACTATATATTTTCTTTACTACTAACTTGAGAAAATGCTATTATTTACTCCCTAACGAGAAGTAATGCTTATTACCCTAGTAAATTAATGATAAAAAAACACCTACAGTAAAATCGCAATCGGTGCGAAGTAATAAAACTGTCGGAACAGGTCATTTCAGGGGTGGGTACCTATTATTATTTTTAAGGTATGGAGACATTCGGATTAGTGAAATATTTATTAGAAGTATTATTGAATGCCTATATTATTTAGTGTATTCGGTTGTAATTTTTTCATGAACATATAAACGACTTGCATATTATTGTTGAAACAATTTTCACGAGTCTTAATGACCTCAGGCAGACGGGGTGGGATTATAATTTCAGAGATAATTCCCCTACTTGACTATGGAATTTGTGTATTTTAGTTTCAAAGGTAGTTGCGGTCTGACTGTCTGCAATTATTCATTTAGTGAATTTAGAAAGATCTTGCTCGCTTGATAAATTTTATAAAGTAATTATTGTGATTATTATATAGTTTCGGTTAATAGTGACAATGGCAGAAAATTTGCAGTATGGATCCGGGTTTACACCTGTAAAGCGTTCGAAAAAGTCGGCGTTGTCGGTGAACGAGAAAGAAATAATAAACAATGTTTATAATTACTTAAGAACTGAAAATCCTTCAGGTTCAGTTGATAACATTGTTGCAAAGACAAGTAATATGATAGGCGTAAGCAAATCAACAATATACAAAATTAGAAGTGAAGCGAAAAGTGGAGTTATTAAATCCGCAAAAAAATGCAGCCGGTAAAAAGAAAGTTGAATTCACAGAAGAAATTAAAAACGCAATAAGGAGAAAAGTGCACGAATTTTATTTTAGGAAAGAAATCCCAACACTAGCTAAAATTTCGGATGAAACGAATAAACAACCATATTTCCCTAAAATAGGCCGAACTACGGGAAACGCTACAGGAATTAAAATTTAAATAGGTAAAACATGATAGAAAAGCGATTCTAATTGATACCGACGAAATTATTTGTTGGAGACGGAGATATCTAAGAACAATTTTTAAATTACGTGCAGAAGGCAAACCAATATTTTACTTGGATGAAACCTGGATGAATAAAGGCTACACTATAAGTAAAATGTGGCAGGATACCAACATTCAATCTTCACGATAGGCGTTTTTGGAAGGATTATCTACAGGATTGAAGAGTCCATCCAGTAAGGGACGACGTCTAATAATAACTCCTCTTGGCAGTGATAATGGGTTTTTAGATGGTGGCTCTTTAATACTCGAATCTAAAAAAACTGATGACTACCATGAAGATTTGAACGCCGACGTTTTTGAGGAATATTTTGAGCTGATGATTGACCTAATACCAAAAGGTTCAGTCATGGTATTAGATAACGCTAGTTACCATTCTCGTCACATTGAGAAGGTGCCAAAAACATCATGGAGAAAACAAAAGATCATTGAATGGCTAACACACAAAAATATTAATTTCCCTCAAAAATCAGTCAAACCAGAACTTTTACAAATTGTAGAATTGAATAAGCCTCCTGCTCGATATGCAGTGGACGCACTAGCAAAAAACCGTGGTATTGACGTAGTGCGACTTCCCCCATATCACTGCCAATTAAATCCGATAGAACCGATATGGACACAAGTGAAAAGTTTTATAGGTCGACATAATACTACATTCAAACTAAAAGATGTGCAAGCATTATTAGACGGGTCCCTTTTACAAGTTACTGAAGAAAATTGGCAAAAAGCAATTCATCATGTATTAAAAGAGGAAGAAAATTTGTTGAATCTGGACAAAATCTTAGATGCAGACATTACAATGACAGCATTAATAATTTCAAGAAATAATGACTCCTCAAGTGACGATTGTGATTCCGACAGTGATTTAGAGACATTTGCACTTACTAATCTAGACTAAGACGAAGGAATAACTATTTAAAACAATTTACAAGTGGCATGTTCATATTAATTTGGTAAGCAAATTACAAATAGTACCTATCATAACGTTGTATTATTCGTTGCCATAATTTAACGGTCAACATTATAAACCGCACTTATTTAATAGGATATCTACGTATTTTCATAGTTTAAAACTTAAGCAATACAACGAACCCCTAATACTGTTCCTAAACCTACGCTTATTATACCCCTAGAAAGTATTAAGAAAAGAATCGGTCATTGTTATCTTTCTACAATACCCGTCGGCAAAAATAAATTTCTTGTTCTCCCAACATTCATTACAGCAGGTAGGGTAAAATTACATATTTTGTTTGGTCCACTTGTGGTGAGCAAGTTTCAAAAAATTTTGATTTATTACTCCGCACCGATTGCGATTTTACTATAGATGCAATAAAGATAAGGAGAAATGAAACCATTGTTGAAAGGATTTCTAAAAGACATTTTCTATATAACCTCCACCACCTTAAGGTGGTTATAGCATATTGTACAGGGTGTTTCAGGAGGTGAATTGTTGATTTGGTAGAACATATTATGAATTTTAAATCCAATTTCTCATTACACTACATTGAAAACTATTAAAATACGGACCTGTAAAAGAATGTATCAATACATACTCGCATTGACTAAAGAATAAGGGAAAGTTGAATTTATTTGACATCTGTTGATATTTTGCAGCGGCCTCGTACGCGCGATTTGGATTTTCTTCGAATTAAATATCAGTTTCCAAAGT
Source organism: Galeruca laticollis (assembly GCA_963921935.1). Classification (NCBI taxonomy): domain Eukaryota; kingdom Metazoa; phylum Arthropoda; class Insecta; order Coleoptera; family Chrysomelidae; genus Galeruca; species Galeruca laticollis. The sequence goes on from OY998177.1 coordinate 70,854,925, forward strand.
GTTAGGGTACAGAAATGAACAAAAAATTTGTCTGATTGATGTACATCATCTAATAAATTACGTATAAATAAATATTTTTTTGGTTCGAAAGTGAAATCGGTGTTTAACAAACCATCGAACTTATTTTTTGTTTCTCTTTTAGTAAGACTGCGGAATATGAAAGTGACAGTGTTTTTAAGTGTGTTACTGTGTTGTCTATTAGGTAATGTAACTTAATAGTTAAATGGTCAATTATTTGTTTCGAAAAATATAAACATTTGTAGAACAAAAGCAGATGAATGATATAAATAATTTTGTATCCATTTTGAATATTCTTTATACAAAAACGTCATTTTCTATTATTAAAACTATTTATATTTAGAATCAATTTAAAATAATAATAATATTTATTTAAAACTCAATTCAAATATTTTAAGTCCTTAGTGCGTCTGATGGATTGATAATTGGATTACTACACAAAATCTTATTGATTAGTTCTAATCAATCTAAAGAGATGGTGTTAAATATTAGACTAGTTGTTACGCAATCTAAAATTTTAATTACAAATCAAAACCATAAATAATCTACAAAAGAGCGTACGATTCAAGACCCACCCCACCTGCGATATATCGCCAAATTATTTGCGATATCCCGCTATAGTCTATATAAAAAGGACAAGGAGTAATAAATCATTCATTTAAGTAGATTTCATAGACGTACCAAAATATATTTTAAGAGGGTATACCGTAAGGTACATTTTGTATTGAACGAATGAGTTGCAGCTATGCTAAAGAATATACGATTTAGGTCAGAGGTAACGGGATGTACTAATTTTAATAAAAAAAAAGTGATAGAGGTACATGAATTTTAGTAAGTTTGATAAAGAAAGGCAACACAGTTTATTCCGGAGTATCCGGACTCTGCCACAAAATGCAGGTAGTCATTACTGGTTGTTCGAACTCTGCCAGTGTTTAAAATCTTGGAGAATAACTACCAAACCAGTAGAGGTCTAATAGCCTAATCCGATTTAACAATTTACCTTGAACTTTAGGTACTCAAATTCAATATAAGAAAATATTAATAACATACATATATTTTCAACGTATATTTGCCACTTCTAAAAAATTACATCTACATTACAATAAAATATATTCAATATACATAAAAATATAAAAAAACAAAAAATTAAACGTGTGGAAGATTTTTACATGCAACCGTTTTCACAAACATAAAGCGAGAAATAACATTTTTCCTATATTGATCCAAATGATCATTAATGAAATTAATTTTAACATTAATAGTTTTTTTGGTTTTTTTCTGGCTTTGGTTTGCCGAACGAATTTTCGCGTATACCTCCGTTTGTAAATCCAATAACACACTAGTAAATTGAACAATGTTTGGATGTGCTTTGTAAAAAGAAGCACCGAAATGCGAATGAAAACTCTCACAAGAATTCGTTGTTCTCTTAAAAAAGGATGCAGTATTTGCCCAAATAAGTGGTGGAAATATCGAATTTTGCGTTATATATGTTTTATTGACATAATTTCGGAATTCTATAACTCTTTCGTCATTCGGAAGCAAAAAATGTAGTTCATTATAAAAAATTCTACAACTTCCTCAGGACTAAGATACATAATACCGAAATGTACTTTTAAGTATTCGCCAATTACAGAACCTTTCTGTCTGTACTCTTGTACCAAATGAAACTCCTGAATCTTACGAAACCAAGCTTGACAGAGATGAAATTTACAACCAAAAAGAATTTGATCTCTGCCAAAACATTCATATATAGCGTTATGAATGCTTAGTTCAAAATCTACTACGACTTCTTTAGGTTGAAAATTTAAGCCTACTTCTTTACATTTTCATCTTAAAATTAAAAACAAATTTGAATATGTTTGACTTGATTTGTCCGGCAGCAAACAAAAAACAAGAGGTACGTAATAGCCGTTTTTAAAACCATGAATGGTAAACATTTGGTAAAAAAAAGTTGAACAGTATTTAAAAGTCCCATCCATCAAAATACAATCCGAGTTACATAAAAAATTAAGGTTGGAAAAACAGGAGAACACAATAATTTTAAATACCTGGTCTGCTGTTAATAGAAATTCCTCTTCTCGGTTCGTTCGTAATTGTATATCACGAACACTATTAAATACTTCTTCCTGATTTTTAGGGAATAGTGTAAGTGCATCAACATCCTTCCCCTAATCCCCTAAATATCGATCAAAACAATCAAGATTTCTTCAAAATATTTATTTCAAGAAATCTTTGAAACCTTTCAGAAATATACATAATTCTATGGGCCGCCGATTTTATCTATTATAAACCCTAATGACTCTAATAGGATTAAACTAAATGGTTGCGGCACAGTTCGAACATTTCAGTAATCCTCAAATTGATACAAGTCAGGTAAAATTTTATTTTGTGGCAGAGTTCGGATATGCCCGTTTATTCATAATATTTTTTATTTGTATTACACCTATATGTAGTGTTTGGGGAGTTTTTCTCAGGAATTTTAAATGGCAAGTGGCCTACTGTAATCGGCTTAATACGATTACACCTATTTACAGATTATTCGATTATTGAGAGGGATTTTCCAAACAACCCAGTTTTCTTAGAAACATTATCGGGAATATTATTTTAAAAGAAAGTAGGTACATTAAATCAGTACTTAGTATTAGTTCTTTGAGTAAAGTTGTATGAAGTTGTATGATTGTCATAATATTGTAAACAGTTGGAATATATTTAAAACATTTGTTGAATGTTAATTGTGCAAGTACCAAACAATGTCGATAAGCCAAGGACCATCTAAACGACCAAAAACAGGTCCATTATCTTTAAATGAAAAAACTCTGATATTGAATTGTTATATATCATTGAAAAACAAGGATCCAAGTGCAAGTGTTGATGATATTGTGGAATTAACGGCTGCTATGTTGTGTGTTGCTAAATCAACAATTTATAGATTACTAAAAAAAAGCTAGAATGGAACTCTTCAACCCCCTAAAACTCCTTCAGGCCGAAAACCAATTGAGATCGATGAGTCATTAAAACAAAGACTAAGGCGTAAAGTCCATGGATTTTACTTACGAAAGGAAATTCCAATACTTGACAAAATTATGACATCAGTGCAAGAAGATACGGACTATCCAAAAATCTCCAGAATGACATTATGCAAACTTTTGAAAGATGTGGGTTCCATATATACAAAACATAATAGAAAATCTCTCTTGATAGATAAACCGGAAATAGTTTTTTGGAGAAGAGACTATTTAAGAAGCATTCGACATGCCAGAGAACAAAATTTGAAAATCTTCTACTTAGACGAAACATGGATAAATGCTGGATATACAGTTTCCAAATCTTGGCAAGATGAAAACATTAAAAGCGGAAGGCAGGCATTCGTGGAAGGTTTGTCGTTAGGTTTGCAGCCACCATCTGGAAAAGGAAAAAGACTTATCATTGTCCATGTTGGAAGTTCTGAAGGTTTTGTTGATGGTGGATTATTAACTTTTATTTCAAAACGCACGGGGGACTATCACGAAGATATGAATGGGGATGTCTTCGAGGAATGGTATGTTCAAATGTTGGATCTGATTCCAAAAGGGGCTGTTACTGTTATGGACAACGCAAGTTACCATTCACGGTTACGAGAAGCATTGCCCACAAGTCGTTGGCGTAAAGGAGAGCTTTTGGAGTGGCTTATTTCGAAAAATATTAAGTTTCCAAAAGATCCACTAAGGAAAGAACTTTACAGAATTGCAAAAATGAACAAGAATAAATACAAAACCTACATTGTAGAAGAAATGGCTTCTTCTCGTGGTATATCAGTTCTTCGACTTCCCCCTTATCATTGTGAACTTAATCCCATAGAATTAATATGGGCTCAGGTAAAGGGGGAAGTTGGAAAAAAAAATACTACTTTTAAAATAAACGATGTTGTGAAATGGTTTGAGAGTGCTGTAAGTCATGTGAGTAAGGAAAATTGGACAAACTGTATCGAGCATGTTATCAAAGTAGAGGTAAATATGTGGAAAATTGACAATATTTGTGATGATTTAATCGACCCTATTATTATTAATGTCAACAACGATTCTTCCTCTTCCGAGTCGGATATAGAATAAAATGTAAGTAATAAATATAACCAATAATTATTTCTTTTCATTTTTTATTATATTATAATTTAAAACGTATTTTTTTCCCAAAATACACACCACTGCATTGCGTTATTGGTTATATGCTGATCCTTTAACAATGAATAAACCCTAAACTTTGCTACAACTGAAACAAATACGGGGTCGATCTACCTGGTTTTTAGATTTACGGAAGAAATGTAATTTAAAGTAAGAGATTTTTCAAAAATTTCATGGTGCTCCCTGTAAAGGTTTTGCATACTTAATTAGGGTTTATTACTCCTCGTACTTTTTGTACATACTATAAATTTATACAGGGTGTCCCACGACGTTTTGACAGTCAAATTTCTCGAAAATTGTTCATATGACATGTATGAAATTTGGCAGATGTAAACAGTCGAAACTGATGATTATATTTATTATACAATGACTTCCGTTTTTCCTGTCATTTCGGGTCACGTGACCCCAACATATTTTTTTAAATGGCACAACCTGTATAATATTACAATTTTGGATATATCAATCAAAAACAAATTCAACGATACCATACTTGTCATCATTGTATTGTGCAGTATTGATAATAGGGGCAGTTAAATGAAGATCTGTATAAATTATTTTATAAAAAAACGTAACACCGGGAATTCAAAACTACAACTAATTAAAAAAATTGAAGAAAACGTTCAAATTGATGACCATGTACATTGACACAATGGTTAAATCTTGTTAAAAGATTTCTTGTAAGTGGTGCTGTAATCATTTCGGGTGTTACGGTCTGACATGCCTATTTTATCCTTTAAATCATCTATATCAATCGGGGGTGTGACATAAAGTCGACCTTTTAAGTAACCCTAGAGAAAGATATCTAAAGGTGGGTACAGACATAGAACAAAACTTCGTATCGTAACTCCGTCGCGCAACAATTGTTTGTTACGCATCGAAGATACGGCGTGTCAACAAATATAGCGTATCAATACATCGTCGCGTATCTTATAAACGCGACATTATGCCGTTCCGTCTTTACTAAAACAGAACAATTAAATTAGTCTTTTTCTTGTGTGCAATGGAGGTTGTTGCAGCAGCTTATATATACATGCATTACTTAGTTAAAAAAAATAAAAAAAAACGCGCAGAAAGACGCTGGTGGCAGACCCGGTTGTATACTAATAGAAGTGTGTACAGCGGAAATCATTTACTGTTGGATTTAAAATTTCAGGCAACTAGTGGCCTTTACAAAAAATTTACTAGAATGTCTCCAACAGACTTCGATTACTTGATTAATTTAATTGGACCCAAAATTGCACGAAAAGATACTAGATGGAGAACGGCAATTTCTGTTCAAGAAAGGTTGGCAGTAACAATTCGGTTTCTGGCGACTGGTGACTCTTTCACCAGTCTACAATACCTTCTTAATATTTGTAAACAATCGATAAGTGCTATAGTTCCTGAAGTGTGCGAAGCCATTATAGAAGGATTAAAAGAAAATATACAGGTAAGAAACTGTTTTATTAAAGAAATATAATAAACACACATTACACAAAACAAATGTTTATCTTAAATTCTCTAATTCAATATCGGGCATATCCGATAGTTGGCGTGGTAAAGAATTGACTGGAGTACTGCGACTTGAATGATCCGAAATACTAGAATTAGCATAATTATATGCTGGAGATGGTACCTGTGAATGCTGTTGAGTAAAACTGGAAGCTTGGCTATCCTGATACTGTTCAAATTGAGAATGTTGTGGCACAGAATTTGCAAAGAATGATTGAAGAGTATGAGTACGGTATGATTACGAATGATAAAAATTGGTTGAACTTTGTTCGAGACGGGTCTTGTCAGCTTTAAACAAAATTAACATAGTATCTTGTTGTACAGTAGTTTGTAATTCAAGAGAATATTTGGCCAGTTTTTTAGCCACAAGATTTCCACATATTTGACATTCGTTTTGCTCCTGTGGGTTTCTAGCGTTTGCTGATGCTTCTGACAGTATTTTAAAAGCTTTATCTAATTTCTCAGAATCTTCATTCCTCTTTCGGCGTTTCCTACTAGGTGTCGCTTCATCGCTTTTCTTTTCGGTACTAAGTGTTGCTTTTCTTTTCGGTATATTTTCTATACTTTCCCGATTATCTTGTACAGCAGAATTTTTATCGTTATCTGCTAATGTTCCTTCATCACCCGATATTTCCTTTTCATCATTATCTTCTTCTTCGTGTACAATCTAAAATTAAAAATAATTTAAAATAAGTATTTAATAAACAAACTTATTTAGAAAATAAAAATATGTCCTATTTTTGGCGCACTGTATAATTTGTTTTAACGAAATCTGTTTTAATTTTTACAGATACCTTCAACACCAGAAAGATGGTTAGAAGTGGCAAAACAGTTTGAGGACACCTGGAACTTTCCACATTGTCTGGGTGTTTTAGATGGGAAGCATGTTGTTCTACAAGCTCCAATTAACACCGGAAGCGAGTTCTTTAATTACAAATCAACATTTAGTGTAATTCTTTTTGCCCTAGTGGATGCTAATTATAACTTTTTGTATGTTGATGCTGGAGGCCAAGGAAGAATTTCAGATGGTGGTATCTTTAAAAACTGCTCGCTTTACAAAAAATTAGAGCGAAATGACTTAAATTTACCTGAACCAGAAGCTTTACATGGCAGGCAACAGAAAATTCCCTATTTTTTTATTGGAGACGAGGCATTTGCCTTAACTGAGTCGTTAATAAAACCGTTTTCGGGAATACATCCTAAAGGATCATTGCAAAGAGTGTTTAACTACAGATTATCTCGCGCACGAAGAACTGTAGAAAATGTATTTGACATCTCCTCAGCCGTTTTTAGAGTACTTCGTAAACCGATGTTACTTGAACCCAGAAAAGCTGAATTAGTTATAATGGCAGTAGCTCATCTACATAATTTTTTAAGAGAAAGTTCCACATCTTGTGCTTTGTATACGCCACATGGAACCTTCGATACATAAATTGATGGAAAGCTTGTAGAAGGAAAGTATAAAACTATAACTAATGAACCAATGTCTTCTTTATTTCCAATTAGAAATATTCCCAGAAGACCAACCGAAAATGCAACACGAATTAGAAACGAATTGTCATCGTACTTTCAAAACGAAAATCGACTTTTGTGGCTAGATAATTATACGTAATTCGTAATTCGTTTTATACTTACGGTGCTTTGTGTTTCCCGAACCTTGTTTATGCCCCAAAGGAATAGCAAACTTTTAAAGGCAAACCAACTACTTTCATAGATATATGAAAGCCCTGTAATAAATAAAAATAAAATTTGTAATTGAAAAGTAAATAAACAAAATAGAAAAGAAATTAATTTTCAATTATTCAAACTTACCTTTACCCGTACCGTGGCTCTTTGTAATTTTTGTTTTCTCTCGCCTAAGTCCTGACAGAAGAACATTAATTTTTTTTGCATTCATCTACTGTTGTCCGAAACTCTACAGCAAGTTCTTCCCAAGCATCATGCTTCTTTATTTTATTATAGTATTTGGGATGTTTTGCATACCACAAAATTTCTTTATTACGATAACTATTTATGAAATCCAGGGTAGATTCTTCTGTCCACTCCATGTTTTCAACTGAATAAACAAAACGAAAAATAAATCGCAACTGTGTACCGCAGACCTGTCCAGACATGCTAACAAGTGGTGCAACATCAGTGCGTATCATTTCTTTGATGCGGCGTCAAAAAACCGACAACCGATGGAACGCCGAGATGTTACTATGTTCTGGTGTTACACAGTGCCGTCCACACTTGTTACGCGACGGCGTTACGATACGAAGTTTTGCTATATGTCTGTACGCACCTTAAGGGTGTAATATAGGGAGAACGGGGTGGCCATAGAATTGCACCATTTCGAACAATCCTTTTTTCAGGAAATGTGTTACCAAGATATTCTCTAATTGACCCATAAAAGTGAGGAGATACTCCATCTTGCTGTCACCACATCGTTTGCCTTTCATGTAAGGGGATATCTTCAAGTAATTCTGGAAGAGTATTTTGAAAAAAATCTAAGTATCTTTGTCCCGTTAATGTTCCTTCATCAAAATAGGGACCAATCAACCAACCGTTAAATAAACCGCATCAAACATTCATTCCCTATATTGTTTGAAAATTGGTTTCGCGCATCCATTTTGGATTCACCTTAGACCAATAATGACAATTATGGCGATTAACAATACCATAGTTCTGAAACCTACTCTCATCACTCCATAATATTTTTTCTAAAAAAGAAGGGTCATCATTACTGTGTACTAATATTCCAGCAATAAAATTTATTTTGCTTTCAGGATCTGCAGGAACTAAACCTTGTGTTAAAAGTTAGTATTTTATAAGGTTGTTTTTGTGATTTTTTAATATTCTTTTCATTTAACTACTACATATTTGTAATTTTTGTTCAAGAAATCGTATTAAGGTGTGTGGATTTACCTGAAGATAAGACAAAATATTTATCTTTTGACTAGGAACTGGATTTTTGCCGCTTGGAAAAGAACCAGTTCTTAGCATCCATTCGACATAGAAAAAAGTATTTTTACTTGGAGTTATTCTATCAGGAAACGATTTCTGAACAAACCTTGAGCATGAGTTCTGTTTTTTCCACATTCTCCATAAATAAATTGCATGTCAACATATTCACCGTAAGTAAAAATTGAAGGCATTATTTACTTATTACTACAGTGTCTTCACAAGATTATGAACAATAATTAATGACAGTTCTTGAATGAACTTCACCAAACAATAATGAATGACAACCGATGTTGTTGCTACTATAGTTATTTGTTTCATAGCCACCTAAATTTTTGAGTGCAAAGTATTGAAATTTAGTAGAAGTTAATAGCCCTTATCATCATTACTGCACAATACAATGATGACAATTGTGGTATCGTTGAATTGGTTTTTGAATAATATATCCAAAATTAAAATATTATACAGGTTGCCCCATTTAAAAAAATTATGTTGGGGTCACGTGACCCGTAATGACAGGAAAAACGGAAGTAATTTTATAATAAATATAAGCATCAATTTCGACTGTTTATGTCTGTCAAATTTCATACATGTCATATGAACAGTTTTCAAGAAATTGGACTGTCAAAACGTCGTGGGACACCCTGTATGATTGTGTTTTGGCGCGTAAATGTGAACTTTTGCGAATATTCGCAAGTTTGATGACATTTTGTAGAGAGAAGTTAACGCTGTTAAAAAAACTAGACAAAACTCAAAGTGCATGTAACGAACAATAAGAACAATTAAAATTCAAAACTTAAACTACAATTGAGTCGTCTGATATCAAAGATGGTAATCTCCTCACATGGAAACTTTCCACAGTGAGGGATAATTAGTATCTTTTACTTATCACTGACTTCTATTAGAAGTCTCTTCATAGATCACATATTTGCGGTTCACTTCAATAAACTTCGTTGGTTATAATACTGTAGGCTTAAGATTTAAGCCAAAGTAATTAAAAATAAAATGAAGATTGCCGAGTTTGATACTCAAATTTGGAGTTTTCCGAGTATGAAACCCAACGAAATGGAGAGTACTGTTTTTGATGCTAAGTTACATTGTAAGTTTGGTTCATAACAGATTTCAAAAGTATCTCTACATTGTTATAAAAATTAAGATTTTTAAAGATATAATGTACCTAGTATGTGAAGAAACAAAATATAAATAAAATTCAATAAATTGAAACAAAATGATTTATTCTCTACAACTTATATACAAAGTTCATCATTATTGTCCACGGTACAGATCTCATCATCTGGAGTCTCCCTCTCAGAATTTTGAGCATTTAGTGGGTTTAGGATATTACCAAGATAGCATAAAATTTCATCTTCTTTCCAGTTTTCGCTGTAATTTTTAGTAAATTATTAACATCTTTCAGTTTCAACGAGTTTAGGGTCACTAGTCGGGGTTGTATTATTGCCGGTTTAATACTAGCAGCTGTTACTCTTTTTTTTAACAATCCCTTAGGCATCCCGAGTTTTACTCTGTAATTTACTTTTCCTTGCACTAATATGTTTCCTCGTTGAGATTTCGTAAATACGAAACGTTTTGCTGAGTTAAATTGTAAGTGCCATGCATGTTTAGTGTAAGTTTCTGTAACACTTTTCCAGTCGTAAAGGGTTACATCTTTTTCAAAGTCAATTAAAGTTGCATATGGTTGAAAAATATTAGTATATTCCTTGGTTTGAAATTATAACATTTTTTTTCTTATCTCTCTCTCTGAATCAGACCTCTTACCCGATCCGGAGGCATAAAAGAGTGACCAACTACAGGAAATACTAATTCCACCTTTTCAATGGATGTTCTTGTCTCATGGAACCATTTATGAATCATGGTAACTACTATGGTGTTTTTATTTTGGCCGCCACAGCTGTCCGCTATGAACCTTAATATTTTTGCGTCGCCAAAATTTGTCGCATTAAGTCTGTGATAAACTGCCGAACTTACTACAATCAGGGCTGGCGGAAGGCCCGTGCGAACCGTTCTCCCGCACGGGGCGCCAACATCTAGGAGCGCCAAATCAAGAGATAGTTAATAAAAAACTGGCAAGAACTAAAAGTGTCTACTATTAAAAAATATAAATAATAAACTAGAGCACAAGAAAATGTGTCAAATTATTTATTATCCAGTATAAATTAAGTGCATCATATATCAATCAGTTTATTTGCTTATGATGTATTGTGCCTTACCGAGCGTGAACAGACCGGTATTATTTTATTGACAAAGAAAGGCATCGTCGCCGCGCCGGTCGGTCAGAAGCCCAAGCGCTGTTAATTTATTAGGGAATGAAAGGCGCCGCCAGTCGCCACCGCACCACCTGCAGGTAATAAATATTTTTTTGTTTTGTCTAGCCGGTATCAGGATAGTGTCTTCAAATTTAAAAAGAAATTATTAGTTGCTACCTACTGTGTGTTACAGCAGTGTGGAAGTGTATGTTGTTGTTTAAGATAAAGTGTGATATTTATTTAAATTTTAAAGGGTTAACCTATTGCTTAATTTGTATTTAGTAGAATAATACATTTTTCATGATTTTTTGAGAAAATATTTTTATTGTGTTTATTTTTATAATATAATGTTTTAGATGTTTATAACTTTAAATGTCATTATTAGTTTTTTTAATATTTAATAAATAATTTTCTTCTGTTCTTTTGTATTTTAATTTACACACGTTTCACTATTATGAAAGTGAATATAGTAACGTATTAGTTTTTCTTTGAGTATTTTTATTTTAACTTTGTAAATTGATTCCACATAACAGTTATTGCAAAACTTACAAAATTTTAAAAATATGTGTTTCATCAAATCGAGGGGGGAGGGGGCGGACAATTTGCCTTTCGCACGAGCGTTAAACTAGCCTATCGCCGCCCTGCGTCCAATAATAAGAAAATACATTTTGGCGACTTAGTTGGTCTTTGGACGATCCTTGAACCATTATAAAGGTATAGAAATAAAGTTGTCTGTTGTAATTAGTTGATTGATCAGCTACTTTTGGGAGCACCAAGATTTTTTGGAAATCAAAGCTGAAAGTAATAACATTCGTGTTTTTTTCTTGAAGATATTTATACAAAGCTTGAAGTTTTAACAAATGAATTCATTTCTAAGTAATGAGCTTTTGTTTTCTGCCACCGTCACATTCTTGTTTAATTTATTCGGTCAAGCTTATGCAAGTGGAACAGACATCTTTTTGTGGTGTACCAAACCGAATATTGAAATTGGTGTTGAGTATTTTACTGAAATAAGAGATCTTCACGAGTAAATCAACATTTTCAGCCACTGACTGTTGGTACATTTTATGTAGTTTTTTTTCATTTAATTCACATGGAAAACATTGCCTTTCTTGAGTTTTACTTCTACAGTAATGTGACTCTATGCAGTTAAGAGACAAAATAAAATTCATGAAACAATCTTTTTGAAAATGAAATAATTTGGATTTTCTGTCGCCGACTCTGTTCTTGCGAGGAGTTCCTCCAGTCTTGGCAAACCTATTAATAACGTACGATAATCTGTGTTTGGTAATTCCCAAAACCTCCAAAAACACTTTGTGACATACTCGTATTAAATTATTTGAATCGCGGCGTATGTAACATTTGATAGTATGTTGTTTTTCAGAATTCTTTTGATTTTTCGGGCTACGTCTACGTACACTTTCAATTGAACAATATTTTATAATCAGGCGTCTTGTTTAAGTTTGTCTTTAACTGTATAAAATGCCTGATGAAATGTCTGAAGGTCTTTCATAGATAATGTTGAACATTGGAAGATATTATTGTGACCACATTTTGGAAAGGCTGGTACATTTTTGGGTGAATATCTAAAAAATGTAGAATTAATTCACAAAACTCAGAGCACGATCCGACTAACATTACCTTATTTTTCTTTGTATATTTCTTTTCCATTTTTCAGGATCTCTACCACGTTTTCTGCACATATTGAGTGGCAGTTTAACAACTTGATTTTCCATAATTTATGTTAGGTATAATGTATTATTTAGCTTAAATTTGAATAATGATTATAAATATTTCCGTATTTGAAAGTAATATTAAAATATTTCCGTATTTGAAAGTAATATTAAAATATTATGTCCGTTTTTGAAACTCATATTTTGTTCGTGCAATTACATGTGTTTTTAGTGGACTATGATAGAAACCGAAGTGTTTATCTGAAAGGCAATGAGTTAATCTATACATTCCTTAATTTAACTCAGTTTTATAGAAAACTGGAGATTGCCGTCTTTGATATTAAACGACTCGACATATAAGGAACCATACAAAACAGAAAATTCATAAAAACAATAAAAATCAATAAAAAAACGTTTAAACAAACATAATATGAATTATTTTTAGGTTATTTCTTTTGACTTACACAGAGATTCAGACACCCATTTTAGTTGAGAGATAAATGAAACTTTACTCGTCAAATTTTGTCTTAGATGGGTACTAATCCGATCGTTCAATATATCGCAAATACGAGTACATTCGCGATACATCGCAGATGGGGCCGAGCCTCCAATGTTAAAAATTGGCACTTTCTATCCAAATCATAGATCCAAACCATGAAAATGATCGAAATAGTTCATCATAAGAACATTCACTGTGAATGTTTTTGGTTCACTATTTGAAACTAAAGGCATGCGTATTAATTTGGTTAGGTTGGGTTAGAAACTAACCAAAATAGATTTTTAATTATTTTTACAGACTAAAAGCTTTCCTTCACACTTTTCACATTATGACGATTACAGCACGGGCACGATTTTTACCCGTGTTGCAGCCGTCCATTGCCATTGGGGCCACACTGGAACCGTATCATCCCCAAATGCACGCTTTTACACTAGATGATTTTTAGTCTCTAGAGCGCGGTGCTTGTTTATGTGTACTTCCCGTGCAACTCATCAAATGAGTCCACTGACATACGAAAATAGTAAAAAACTTCATCGGTCATTTCTTTTCAGGTCTTCAAGTAAAGTCCCAACTTCCTCAAGTCTCTCATTAACTGAATAAACGCAATGAAGACGATTGCGTCTTTTTCTTTTCCGTCGATGATAAATCACCCACAATGCAATAATTTGTTCGCGATCCATCTACGATTGATGGTGTACTTTGAACAGAACGATTTAATAACGTCCAATTTGAAAACCAACAGACCACGATAAAAACTCATGCGGTTTTTTCCCGCATGGGCGAAGTCGTGTAATGTGCAACGAGCATACGGTATTGACTTGTTAATACAGTGTGCCCCAAAAAGTTGAATAAAAATGAGGAAAAGTTTATCTTACAGTTCACGAAAAAAAAAATATTCTTAATAATAATCTCTGCGTACCCTGAAGATCAATAATCAAAGTATTAAATTAATGGTGTTATACAGGGAAAATAATTATGTTGATTGAAGAGTAAAGTATGTTTAAATATTTGTATATATTTTTTACAGTTTGTAAAAAGTACCTGATACAATAAATGAAGGATCAGTTTTAGTTTTGGTATCGAGAACTTTAAAACGTAATTTATTTCCTGTATCTTCAATGTTTCACATTTTCAAAATTTTTTAATTTTTGTTTACGACAAGAACCACTAAGGTACACCGGAATAAGTGGAACCCCGATTTTCAATAGTTGAGTTGTAAATCACTGTAAAAATGTTCGTTGGTGTTCAATTAAATTCAATTTTTCTATCATTAATAATTATTATGTAAGGTAACCGCTGATAGCATATTCAATCCGTTTCTTGAATAATTTTGGTCCAGAATCACAAACAAGAATAAAGAAACAGTAGGTTCCACTTGTCCCAATATTCGGGGTAATGGGAAACTACTGATGTTTCAGCTTTAGAAAGTGTTTAAATAGTTCCGGCGTGAGTGTATTCAGAAAGTAGCGATTTATTCTGTAAAAAAGCACAATTGCCAAAATATAAAACGAATTTATAACGTTAAACCGTTAGATTGAAAGAATTGAATGAAACATCGAATTTTAATTTTCCTCTTTTATCAACAGCTGGCGTAGGTAATTGCTTGAAAACTTCCTCGGGATTCAAAATGCTCTTATCTTCAATATCTGGCCAATGAAATGCTGAAGCTGCTCCAATACGTCACTTCCATACATGGCGTAATCTCAGTTGTTTGTGCAACGTATATTAAAGTTTTATTCTTGGGGTAAAATTTAGCAATTATCCAGACACTGTTAATAGTCTTTATAAAGTCATTTTGCTCTGTAATTTCGGTTTGTTCATCATCCGATTCATATTGCAAATCTTCAGGACGTTTTTCATCACTCATGTCATCGTTTGAAACGGTCTTTTTACGGTTTTTTACTGGTTTCTTAGTTTTTATGTCGTCTTCAAAACTACTTTCATCGCTAATCATTTCGTCTGAGACTATCTCTTGACGTTTTCTCGAGTTGCTTACTTTTCATGTCATTGTCTTTTAGTTTCTGGAGTGGAGTTTCTTTTGGTCTGCAGATTTTGAGATTGTTTTACTTGCTCCAAGAGTAGTTCTTCAAATGTTCTCTTTCGAGCATCTACGGCTGCAACCGTGAGGATATTGTCTAAAGCAGAAGGCAATACCACTGCCTCAGATTTTTCAGGAATATGCGAATTAAGTAGGCCTTCTGAAGTTGAGCAGGTAATAGGTGGCTGTTGATAATTTGCCCTTGATGTTGAAGGTTGAGGCTCTAAAATTGGCTGTGGAGACTGGACCAAATCTATATTTATTACTGTTTTAAATGAAACTTACTGTTTCCAGATAATTCCACAATATATTAAAAAAAATGTTAAGAATTTTAAGAAATTTGACAATTGTTTCGATATTAAATATCTTCTTCAGAATGACAGAAGTTACATTTCATTTGATGCCTACCTGATGTTTAATAATTAATTTTGGCTAGACCAAGAAGTGGCCTACTTTTTGATTGATTTAATATATATTAATAGAACAAAGAAGAAGATATGATATTACAAATATCAAAGCTTAGATATTATTATCCCTATGGGGATATCCTGGATATATTTTTCCCAATTAAGATCAGTATAACTGTGCAATGATATAGAAAACCAGGAAAACTATATCTGATGATCTTTACAATTATCACTTAAGAAGACAGTATAAAAGTGGAGAACTCTCTACATTCATCTGCTCATTGACAAGTTGATATTGTGGGTTTCTTAAGTGTCTTCTAATTTCTAATTCTTCAAGGAAATCCAGTTCTTCCTTCTTAACACAAATACGTAGTACTTCTAGTTCTGTGTTTGGGTGTTAATGAATGTTTGGTGTCAAGTAGATGTTTTGCGTAGTGCGATTTACTTGGTTGTTTTAATCTGTATGCTTGTAAGTGTTCACTGTATCTGATTTCAAAATTTCTACGGGTTTGATCCAAATACGCAGCATTACATTCTGGACATTTAAGTTTATATATACCAGACTTCTTTAATGGGGATATTTTTGTTTTTATATTTAATAATTTTGTACTCACATTACTTTCTATTTAAAAGAAATTGTTGTATTTGTAGCTAAAGATATTATCTTTGAAATATTATTAGAAATATTACCTGCATACGTGATGGTTTTATAATTTTTTATTTCGTTAGTTTTTTCATGAAATATTAGTTGTAATGCCACTTTTTTCTCTTTTTTATTAATTATTTATTTATTATATGTAACGGATAACCATTGGATATTGTTATTTGTTTAATTTCTCTATTAAAATTACATTTGTTCATAGGAACTGAAAAAGCTCTATGTATCATTGAATTAAATGTTGGTAATTTATGTGACATGGGATGATTGAAATTATACGGAATAGTTACATCAGTGTGCGTTGGTTTTCTGTAAATTGATGAATCAAGTACATTATTAACTCTTTGAATTGTTAAATCAAGAAAATGTATTAAGTTATTTTCTTCAACTTCTAATGTAAATTTAATTTTTGGGTGTAAAGTATAAATATGGTTAAAAAATACATTTAATGGTCGTTCACTACCAATAAAATAAGCTAATATGTCATCCACATATCCATACCAAAATGAAATATTTTTTGAAATATTACTTTCAAAGATTTTTTTTCTAAACTGTCCATTAAAATGTTTGCCAAAATTGGTGATATTGGGGTATACCTTCATTTTGAATATATATCTTATTGCCAAAGTGGAATAATTCTGATAAATACATGCATCAAATAAATTAAGTACATCTGATATTATTCTTGGATTAATATTTTTATCTTCTAGTAATTTTCTTAGACATTCTTTAGGAGGAATTTTAGTGAACATATTGGTAACATCAAATGAAAGGAGTTTAGAGTCATCTAGCAAGTTGAATGCTTTTAATTTTTGACTAGTTCTATTGAATTTTTAATTAGGTATTTAGATGTATATCCGTAACTAATAAGTATATTGTTAATTTGTTTTGCTAATATATTATTAGGAGTATTAACATAAGGAACTACAGGTCTAATTGGTTTCGTTATTTTATGTAATTTAACGGTTCCATATCAATGCGGAGAATGTGGATTTTTATTTATGATTGACTTCTTCTCGTAATCACTTAAAAGATTATTAACAATATCACTTACATTATTATAAAACTTTTTTGTTTGGCCTGCTCTAAGAACTTCTACATCGCTAGATTCTATAATGTTATATATTTTTGAATTATAATCTGTAGTTGTCAATATGACAGTGGCATTCCCCTTGTCAGATTTTGTAATTGTTAGGTTATTATTTTCTACTTTCTTTTTGATTGAATTTAAAACTGTAATGTCACTTTTTGTTTGACGTTTAACCTTTGACGGTTCAATATTTTTGATTAAATTGGCAGTTTTTCATTTCTTATTAAGAAAATTATTTGAATTAGATTTTAAAGCTATTTCTGATTCTGTAGCTATTATTTGTTTAATTTTGTTCGTAAATTTTGGTGGTATGCTGTATTTTAAACCTTTATTTAAAAATTCTATTTTACTATCTGTAAAATTAGTGTCCGAAAGGTTTTCAGATCGTGCTGCAAAGTGTGTTGGTATGTAAGTACTTACAGTTTCATGATGTTTAGAGTATTGGATTTTATGTTGTGTTTGTTCAAGTTTCTGTAGTTTTTGTTGTTGTTTCTTAAATTTCTTGTGCTTCATCGTGCTGACACTTTCTCTGATTTTGTCATCTAAACAATCAAATTCTACTGGATGTAGTTGGAACGTGAGTTCAGAATGAACAACTTTTATGTAGTTGTCTAAGGAGTCTCTTATTTTAAATTACTTTTTACATTCTTCTTTAAGCCATACTTGTTGAGCACATTTTATAGCTTTTTGTGCTTGAGGTGTTTTAGTATGGCATTTTATATTTATATAATTTGGTATTACCTCTTTTCTAAAGCATTCTTGGTTAAACCTAATGTTTTGTGATGCTTTTGTAGTAACTTCTGGTACAGTCGGGTCAAATCTTCTCTCGAAGATATTTTAAAGAAATTAACTGTCTCTGCCCTCACTTCGTGGAAGTAAGGGTCGAGACAGTTAATTTCATTAAAAAATCTTTCTTTTTCTAGATGAGCGAGCTACCTTAGATAAGCTGCTGGGTCAAATTTTTCTACTGAAACAACTGTAATGGAATAGGGAAAAATACCAGCTTTTTGTAATCCATCCGGAATAATAACTGGATTCAATTTCGACCAAATTCTTGAAATAATCACAGAAAAAGTTGCTTTTGGCAACTTATAGCTATAGTATTTTCTTTGCCATTTGACGACCTCTTCATCCCACATTAATTCCAAGGGTCTGAAAATACTTAGATCCATGGGCTGTAGAACGGGACTAGTATGTGGGGGCAGCTTTAAGACAACTATATTCTCTTCTCTACCTTTCTCAATTATTGCAATACTGATAAGCGAAACGTGTCCGTCGTAGTTTAAAACGGCTGGCCTTTCAGGAGGAATATTCTTTAAAAAATGGATCTTAAAGAAGTTCGTAAACGTTTTAGTGTCCATCCACCCATTTTTGGTGGCTGCATATGTTGTTCCAGGATATTCTTCTGCTTTAGGTGGGATCCATCATATATGAACGGATGTACCCACCATTGTCTTTTCCTATACCTCTTGAACCTCTTCAAGATCCATTTCGGAATAATGGAAACAAACTATTCTCTAAGTCTAAATATTTTTTCCTCGGCGATAGTTTTGGCGACTGTTTCTAGCTTCACTACCAGGAGTAGCCACGGCTACGTTGCTGGCGACGTCACCTCGGCGTACCAGTGGGGTATAGGGCTAACTCGTAAAACACATCAACTTCCGTCTTAGCTGAATCCTCAGATTCGTCCAATACACTGCCACTACCACTATCGTCATCAGTAACGTTGATAATGACTGGCTCAATATTTTGTTCAATCTGGTTGTCTACGTCCCACATTTTTACTTTCTTCAGAACATTGTTGATGCGTTTATTTCAGTTTTGAGCAGTAAATCTTTGAATGGATTCTTGCAGGTAACATTGTATATCCGCTTTTTTAAATGTTCTCTTCTTTCATGCCACTTATCCTTTTACATACGCCCAAATTAATTCTGTAGGGTTTAATTGTCAGTGGTAAGGAAGTAATCTTAATACTCCAATTCCACGACTTAGTACCATTTCATCCACTGCGAATTTTTTATATTTGTGAGCAAGTATTTTTTTAATGTCCAGTAATTCCATCTTTAAACTGTTTAGATCATAAGCGATTAATAGTTCTACGTATGGCGTTTTTAGCATCTTCATTTACGATCATTTTTTTTCTTCCGCTGCTAGTCTTCGGTTCTCGTACTTTCCCATAAATTTTGCTTTTTCATAGTATTTTGTACATATTTAATTTTGGTCGAGATCATTTATGGTTTAACTTTAGTGGCGCTGTATTTTATGACACGGAATTTGAATTTTTTGAAACTATGATGGTTAACTGTTAATGACTACACTAATAGGAAAAAGGAAAACAATGTATGAAATTGATATTATAAAATTAAATAAAGGGTTTTTAAGGATGAACACCATCTCAACTCCCACAGCACATCTGTGTTAAAATGTTCGTAGGGATAAAAATATGTTTGAGAAAATCACATGTTGTATATTTTTTTTCAGATACC
This sequence comes from Galeruca laticollis, assembly GCA_963921935.1. Taxonomy (NCBI): domain Eukaryota; kingdom Metazoa; phylum Arthropoda; class Insecta; order Coleoptera; family Chrysomelidae; genus Galeruca; species Galeruca laticollis. Next base: position 70,874,649 of record OY998177.1, read on the forward strand.
AATTCATTGATTATCCCAGATGAGGTACCGTCTTTACTATCTGTTATTTACTCGAATATTCCAACTTTAAAAAAAGGTGAGGAGATTTTGTATTTAGATACTGCTTTTTAGATATTTAAGTAGTTTTGTGGTGGATAAAATATGCATGTTTTTATTTCTAGGCCAAGCAACAATGAATTTGTTGACATAAATCAATTCAGATAACCGAATAATTGTAAAATACGTGTTGCCGCATAGGCCAGGCGTGCTACCTGCGCAATAGGTCAGTTGACGGATTAATTCCGAACAGGGCAAACTAAGCGGGAATAGATAAAAAAGTGATTACAAATGTTTATTAAAACATTCACTAGCTGAATGTTTGCCACTGCAGGGGGGGGGGGGTCGAAAGGGTTTGAAAAACAGTCTTTTGCTATTTCCGGCATAAATAAATAAATGTATCAAAAAAAGTTAAATGCAAAAATTAATTTAGGTAATTAGAAAATACAAAACTTTGGATCAGAACATTTGTTCACATAACCTCAATATTTTGGAGAAGACTGCAAGAACGGATTTTTTTGTTTTTTATTTTTTACTTCGCCAAAAAAATTCAATCATTATGAAAATTAGCAAGTGTAGCTTTTTATATCCCAAAAACGCAGACTTTTTCTTTTTGCGCTAACTGAATTAGTTTTTCAGAAATTAAATTTTTTTCGAAAAAATTGCTTTTTTTGTGTGGTATATAGAAATGAAGCACATTGTTCAATCTACTTCAGTGAGTCCGTGTAAAGTACTGTCCAAAGTAGTTTCCAGCCCCCAGAGAGATTGGGACCGGAATATTTCCCTATTTACATTGGTTTATCGATCTACCATCAATGAATCCACGGGTGAATATCCTGTTTGGACGCGAAATGAGGCTTCCTTTTGACCTGGAATTTGGTTGTCGACCTGGAGGAGATCTAACGGGGAAAGATTACGTGATCCAGTTGAGAAGAAGGATAGATGATGTGCACGGATTGGTTTGAACGAATCTTCAAGTTGCCACAGACAGAATGAAAAAACGGTACGACATGTAGGCCACGCAAGGCAATTTCAAAGAAGGGGACAAAGTCTGGTTACACAACCCAACGAGGAAAAAAGATTTATTCAAGAAAAGAATCAATCACGTCATCTATCGCATAAGCAAGATCCCCAATGGAAAACGGAAAGTAGTCCATCAACGACCTATTCGAAGGACTCCATGACAAAGAGTGAATCATATCCGAGAAAAGCCTGCCCTCAAAGAATTTATGGGCGCATATGGAGATACCGGGAAAGCTAGATAATATGGAGTCACTACAGAGCGACGACAAGATTTGTTCACGCTCCAGGAAGATTATTCACTGGCACACAACATCTATCAAAAACGCACGAGGGTTGACAACCGTCTTTCGAAAGAAGTTTAGGGGCTTACGCAATTAAACTTGAAAATCGGATTCCAGCCTCTGGCAGGGCACTGAAACTCAAAACACAATTTTCGGTACGTCTTCTACCTGGGAACAAAGAATAAACTTCAAAATCGATCGACCTACCGGGATGTATGAGGAGAGCTACGAAGCCTTCGAGGCAATCTGCTGGAATTCAACGCAAAGAAACTGGCTATACCTAAGATAGAGAGCAGCTAGTTGGATTGGCATGTCATCAGGAACATGGTGGAGGTGATCTTCCAAGATACGCGTTTACATATTAATCTGCAGTAATTGCCCCCGTTATTAGTAGCCGGTGAAGATAGTGCCCTGTTATTTCCATACGATTGAAAAGTGTAGAAGTAAGTCCAGTTGGGGATATAAGCATCCAGTCTCGGCTACACAGAAGTCCCAGGAGTAACTTCCCATTAAGGAGGGGGTAATGTTACCAAATCTCACACTGGTGTAATCCTCGAAGCCGGTCGTGTCTAATGGAAGCCGCATATCAAAGAAACATGAAACCTGAAGTATGAAACATAAAACGTGAAACAAAAAAATGCGAAAAACGAAACCGTTTCACTTTACATACTAATCAAAGAAACAAAAATAAAATTTGTATAGTCAACAATGGAAAGTGATGACGACGAGGTCGTTGCTGTCGTGGTAACTCTTTTATTACTGTCCAAAAACAAAAACAAAAGAAAACGACGTTACTGGGTGCATCCATACAATGATATAAATCTTAAACATAGTATATATGTGGTTGCAAAGGAATTAAACAATCATCCTGCCAAATTTCAATCATTTTATAAGATGAGTATACAAACATTTACAACATTATGTTCTATTGTGGGTCCTAGTTTAAAGAAAAAAGAGACTAACTTTAGAATGTGCATCAGTGATAACAGTAAGGTAAGTTATATTTGATTTTTAGTGGTGAACACTATCACTATTAATAGCATCATACACAAGAGAAGCATAGGATAAAAGACTGTCTGTTTGATATATATTTCTTCCTTCATTGTTGGCTTCATGAAATTGAGATGATGCGGACGATGCTGAAGAATAATGTGATATAGCTGGAGAATACGCTGGAATAGGTACACATTGTTCATTTATAATTTCGTCGTGAAGACCCAAAATTCTTCGTTTGTAACGCCGTTTTTGAGCATCATTGAACTTTTTCATATCAGGCAACAAACTCTTTAAGAAAAGGAGATCGCTGTCTTCCTCATCAGTTGAGTAATTTATTTTTCTTTTGTATTTGGCACTCAAACATTGCTCTGCAGCAATTTCCCAGCTTCCAGTTTTGTTCTATTTTTTTTTGTTCATGGTGTTTGAAAAATTCTTCTGGTAGTGTCATCCGTAGATTTAGAAGGAAGTTGGGTATCTACTTCATTTGTTGCTGAACTTTGAGCTCTTTCTTGAATCGTCGGTGTTGTGTTCATACTTTCTTCTTGTTCGTTTGGGATCTTTTGCGAACCGTTTGAATTGTGCGTACCGTCGTCGTCGTTTGTGGCTATTTCACTATCATTAACTTGCGAATAACTTTCAGTTTCGAATGTTTCGTCATCGGATTCAGCATTTCCCGTTTGACATCGTGATCTAATAAATGGAATCGAAAATGCCATTGCGCCTTCTAAATAATGTGGCTTCTTTTTTTACCAGAGGCTCCGGATCGTTTCTTTTTTCTCGTAAACTCCTCAGAAAAGTCACCCTCAGCAATATCCAGCTTTTTTTACATTCAGCAGCTGAAACAATAATTATTATGAGAATAATGAGAATTATACTTTTATTGTACAGGTTGTTTTCTTATATTTATTGCATCTTCTAGAGTTTTTATTTTTCGAGATAAGAAGAAACTTTAAATATAGTTTTGTATTTAGGGTATTATCTCAGAAAATAAAGCGTTAGGGGCGGCACTGCATATAAGGAGACACCCGGTACAGATTTATCTATAATTCATTGAATATACACAAAATTAATTGTGGTGTCAACAACGATATGTAGTCATACGCAAACGGTTTTTTTAGGTATCTTGCCACTGGTGCTTCTTTTCGAGTTCAGTCATTTCACTTCATAAGAGGAGAGACGACGTTAGGAAAAGTTATTGAAGAGACAACAGCAGCAATTTGGAAGTGTTAAAAAATAGTACATGCCGCCTTTGCCTTCAGAGACTATGTGGTAAGAAATTTCTCAGCGATACGAGGAACTATGGAACATGCCGAATTGTATTGGTAGCATAGACGGTAAACATATTCGAATCAAAGCTCCCCCAAAATCTGGGTCGGTGTTCTTTAATTATAAGTCATATCATTCTATTGTATTGATGGCAATTGCCGATGCTGATTCACTTTTACTGCAATTTCTGTAGGTGATTTTGGTAGGAGTAGTGATGGCGGAGTTTTCAAAAATTCCGAACTTCGCAAATTGCTCGAAACAAACAAGTTAAATATTCCACCTACAAGAAATCTACCCAGAGACCTTGGATCCAATTTTCCAATGTTTTTCGTTGTAGATGAAGCATTTGCATTGAAAAAAAATAATGAAGCCATATCCACAAAGATCTTTGGATAATCCAAAAAGAATTTTTAATTATCGCCTTGCAAGGGTACAAAAAAGTGTAGAGTGTGCTTTTGGAATGTTATGGAGTAAATTTAGAGTTTTCTATAAACCAATAGCTTGCAACACCGCTAAAACTGATGATGTTATCAAAGCCGCTTGCATTCTTCACCATTTTATAAGAAAGCGCGATGGAATATATTCAGCCGCAGATTCGTCCCTTCAACTGTCAGCAAATTGCAAATCTCTCACTGTATGTAGTAGACCAACATCAGAAGCAATTCGTTTGAGAGATAAGCTGTGTGAATATTTTCTGAAACCCGAAATAGCTTAACCATGGTAAAATAAAATATGTCTGTAACTGCATATATCTCTTGTTACAATATTCATTGTGAACATCAAGAAGTGGATAAATTCAATAACGGTAAATTTCCATTACGTTAAATGTACATAACAAAAAAAACTTAATTGCTTATCCGAATTTATTCATGACTCAATTTCCATACTAACTAGTGGCTAATATAATAATTATAGTTTGTCAAATTTTGGTTCCGCATATTAAAAATAAAATATTAGTAGATTGTTGTTACTTTTATGTCAGTTAAATGTTATTTACTAAATAAAAACAATGTTCATGCTTACCTGAACTTGTTACCTGATTGGCAACATTTTGCTAGGCTTTTTCTTGTGATTGTCTATTCGAGTACTTCTCCAGGTTATAATTATACAATTCTTCGTACTTCTCCACCACAGCAACAAACTCAATATTAAATTCTTGGTCGTTATTCATTTTAGGCACGTATTTAATTGACCAAAACAATGCAACTGAAACAGAAGAATAGAACGCGACCTATTTCATGAAACACGTTTCAACACGATAAAAATGTTTTAGGCACATGCATCACGCTTGTTTCATTAGTGGGCGGACTTCTATTTCTTTGGCCGTGTTCTATTTTCATGAAACGTGTTTCACGTTTCATGCTTCATGTTTCTGGTCTCATGTTTCTACGGAAGCGATTTTAATATAAAACGGCGAGTGCCACAGTTAGCAGTCAACTTCAGCAGTGCACGGACGGTGAATATAAATTAGTGAATAGTGTTTAATACATATTAGTTGAATCTAAGTAGCTAAGTGTTTAAATTGATTTAAGAGTAAGTAAATATACCGTTAGGATAAAGTCTTTAAATAAATAAGAAAAACATTACAAAATAAAAGAATAAGGGTATTGTCAGTAACAAGGGGGAGGGGCACGTTGAACATTTATTGCATTAAACTAATTTCAGTAGATATTTAGTTTTTTTTTATTTTTCTCCGACACATTTGCTTGTAAAAAAATACGTGATTATATTTGCAACTGAAAAAGCTTAAAAAATAATAAATCAATAACCAACATAACCACCTATTAAGAAAAGTTTGAGGTTGCTGTAACCCCCAGATAATTAAAAAAATAAACAAACCTCTTTGTATTATGCCCCATAGAAAATAAAAATTGACATGTTTCAGGAATTTTGCGAAAAATCTTTATTTATTATGGTACGGCCACCTTGAGCGGGTAGCAGAAAATCGCTGGCCGAATATGATCTGGGAATGGATTCCGCCAGAGAGAAGGAAACGTGGCAGACCACCGCATAGCTGGAAGAGAGACGTGAAAGAGGCGACGTCTATAATCTGTCCAAATAGTACTCGGCGTGTTTCTGAGCAAAATAGTTCTCATGAGCCCTGTTTAACACCATAATGATTAGGAGTGTTCTTATTTTCATAACTTACTATCATAACACAAGAAAAAAAAATGTTCTTGAAAATCTAGAAATCGTTATTGAAGAGATTTTCTGCGGAGAATGCGAATTCGACCTCAATTTTTGGGTAATCCTAACCTAAAAGTACTAAAACACAATGTTAGTTATTATGTGATTTCAAAGTAGCATATGACCTCAAATTCAAAACTTTTGAAGTTTTAGGGCTCGGAATCTATAATGAAAATTCAAATTTCAGTTTTCCAACTTTATATTCTTACCAATCGACTCCAAAAACCGCTCCCGCTCCCTTAAAAAATATTGTAAACTTTGTTCACAGCCTCAAAACTAACCAGAAACATCATCTTTTGATACATAACCTCAAATAACTGATTTCATGTGCCATGTCTCACCCCGAATTTGGATTTTATACAAAAAAATAGATCCCACTGTCCAAGAACAAAACCATGTCGACCTGTGTAATTATTCTCACTTTTTAACAATACTATAAGAACTGTTTTAATTTAGGTACCGACTCAAGGATAGGATGGGGCTTCAAATTGGGAAACAGAGCGGATTTTCAAGTGTTGGTAGAATTAGGACCGCAGATTTATACCCAACCAATTCGAAATCAGAAACCTAAGGAAGATACAAATAAAAGAAACACCTTAGAAACGTTGGCTGATACGTTGTATGCTCAAAACAATGAATTGAAGAGATTGAAAGCTGAATTTCAAAAGGAAGAAGCTTCAATACCGATAACGAAACAGGAAAAAACGGAAATACACGATAAGGTATAAAATTATAATTATATACAGACACCTATATAATTTCCTTTGATTTCTCCAATCATTGCGAGATGTCTTTATACACTTCTATAATTTATGTCGTTTTTGTTAGAGGAAGGTACCCAAATTTGAGACACTTTTTTTGTAAATTCGAAAAAAAAATCATCATTGAACAAATTTTTATTATTATTGTACAAAATCGCTTGCTTGGTGTATTAACAAAACATCATAATAAAGAATCTGCATTAAAATACTGAAGTTAACTTGAAGTTTGTTTTTGTCAATTTTCCCACAAAATAATAGGTTGCCTAATTTGAGACACACTGATGTCCCAATTTGAGACAGATTTCCTAATTTGGGATACAACTCAAAAAACCCGTTTCTTCGCAGAAAGAACATATAAATTTAGCATCTTTAATTTCCCCACAATCTTCATGGGCCCATCTGACGCAGTGAACACATTTTGCCCACCGCTCGCCATGCTTGTCCTCGGAAAATCTCCCGGAACAAAATAAACATTCAGCATCAGTTCCTTCGGATTCGTCTGAAGAGGAATTAGCCAATATAATACTGCTGTCGCTTTCTGAGCTTGAACTAGAAGTAACCCGGCGTTTTTTTCTCTTCTGCTCTAACCCCGAAGTGGAAGGTTGGTCCTGTTTTAAAACTGCTGCTTTCTGTTTTCATACAATTGCAGTAGACTTTTTTACCAGTTTCTTTGATTGTTTTCCTTTTGGTTCTAACTCTTCACTGATGTTTTTTTAGGTATAGTATTTTTCCCTTTTCTTTTTTCTAAACTACCTTGTAATTCATCTTTGTAAGGAGTTAAGGTAATTATTGATGCTTTCCCAGCCCTAACATTCACCTTAGTTTCTCTGGTTTTGTATTTAGGCAGAGGACAAATATCCGTGGGAGAAAAATATTCTCTCTGAGGCTTATTTGCTGAGGATGGACTTGGTGTATGTTCATTTCTTTCTGCAGTTGGTAGAGCCATTGCTTCATTTTCATTTTGGTTGCTCAGATGATCTTCCCGATGATTTGATTTATCGGAGAGGTGTTATTCTCGAAGGCCTGTTTTATTTTCCATTACATTATGCACGCCAAAATCATGGTCTCTGAAGGTGTTTATATTCAAAGGAACTAGTCCCGTTTTTCTAAAGCCATTGCACGATGTTTCCATAGTGGCAGCTCTATTGTAGGCTTTGCCAAAAATACTAGCAATTGCGTATGGGGATACAGTACTTAAATAGTTCTCCCGGAGCCAATTTTCTATCTCCTGAGCGTAATAGGTTTTTAACGGAGACATAAATGAAACATCTAAAGGCTGCATTTTATTGGTAGAATGTGGCAGAAGACAAATTATCGCCACATAACTTTGTTTTGCCAAATCTATGAGAGCAATGTTTCTTGTGTGGAAGTAGTGTCCATCCAACACAAGTAGAGTCAGCAGCTGTGGGTTTCGTGAATTTGATAAAATGACTTAACCATCTTGTAAAAATATCTGATTGACCCCAACCAGAAATGTGACACTCAGCTATGGCTCCAGTTGGAGCACCAATCATTAGTTCGGACTTCATATTTTTCCGTGGAAAAATGAATAATCACGGTACATAAACTTCTGCGGCATTCATACAGGTTATTACGGTGATTAGTTTACCTCTTTCTGCGGAGGATCATGTAGAAACCTGTTGTTTTCCCTTCAACGATAAAACCTTACTATGCTTATGTTGAACGATGGCAATGCCCGTTTCGTCGACATTGAATACCCTCTGGAAAGGACCTTTAAGCTTGGAATATTCTGGCTCATAGAGATCAAAAAACACTGAGACTTTTTCGGGAGTAAAAGATTTGATACCAGCTGCAGACATGCCTTGCGGTGTTCTCATCGAAAGTTGTGAATGCCTCTTCAAATATAACCTCAACCATTTCTTCCCAGCAGATTCACTAACACCATTAAATGGATGCGGCAACTTATTCCTAATTGCCAGTTGGAATGCCATTCGTTTAATATCGCCCGACCTCAGACCAAAAAATCTTTGTTCGATGGTTAATGCATATTGAACTAGTTCGTTTTCTAGTTGTTCAGAGAAAACTGGTTTCCGGCCTATCGATAGTTTGACAAGTTCTTCTGGGCTTTCATCTGACTTTGAGTATCTTTCCACACTGCCTTTGGGTACACCAAAAACTTTTGAGGCTTTTAGATATCCAATCTCTTTATTACGCACAGCCTTCACAGCTTTCACCATACCACGAGGATCCCATTTCTTGTGTTTTTTAGGCATCTGTAATAAAACATCAAAATATATGTAACATATATATTGGCAGCCTATAAAAATTGACAACAATATTTTTAGGTTAGTTATGAAAGAATACAGCCAATTTTAATATGACATCACCTAAACTAACTACTTCCACAAATAAAATATTTTATTTATATAAAAACGCACGTGCATAAAAACAAAAGAACTGACGCGCTTAACGACTCCTTACCACTGCAGTCTAGTTTATTGGCGTAAGTTGACACCACATTTGTTAGATGACGTTACATATACCATGATATGCGGAGCTATCTCAAATTTTGGTCCCTTCCTCTACTAGTCAAGCTATTTAGCTGTACAAAATATCTCAAATATATCCAGTTAACTACCAAATATTTCAATGGGATATAAGGCTGGGCTTTTTACTAGCTAGAGACAAAATCTTTTATAGAGTTATTGTCTATACATGATTTGAATTAATCATTAATAATAGTAATTAAAATTGAACATAGAAAATTAAACAAAGCCCTCACCTTGAAGGGATTTTTCAAAATAACGAAATAGTCAATAGAAAATTATTTCACAAAAATATTTAATAAAATTTCCAAGCTGGTTAAAAACATAAAACAAATATTTCAACCACTTGCTTCTTTTCACTTGGATAGGAAATGGACATAAATCTTGAATAGGTCGTTGGATGGTTCATTGAGAAGTTTTGATGTCTGGGACTCGGGAATAGCTGGGTATTTTACTGAAATTAATATGCTCACATCAATAGGAGTTGGAATTTCTCACCATTTGAATTGCTTGTGCAATTCTGTGACATATTCATTCGAAAATGTGTTCCAAAATTACTGCTGTAGCAGAATAATCTGTTAGACGGTATAACTAGTAATTCATACTCCGAAGGGGCAGTAATATATCGTGATGAAATTTATATACTATAAAATTATGATTAATTTTAGAATTAAATGCGGCGAAGGCAGGAATATTTGCTTTAAATTAGGTTTTCGTTTTACCTACTGCTGAAATTATTAAAGTGGGGTCTTTATACATAGAATTTGGGAATTATTTTTTCCACGATATCCGGACTTAACATACTAGATATGCTTCCTGTAACTATTAATAATTTAATGCGTGGATTTTTTATAGTTATATACGGTAAATCTGTAGAATATGAATTAGGAAATATTTCGTTTATTTTGGAGAGTCTAAGAGGCTCTCTGTCCAAAGATGTCCGTCATTATTATTTGTACAATTTGAATTACTAGGTAACGGATTTATTTCCTCATTAATATTCGTTAGCGCGATGGTATCTTCGAAATAATTGTCTGATGGGTTTTTTAAGGTTATGTTATCTACTTGAAATAGTAGTATAGGTATAATTGGGTTGATTTTGTCTTGATTTAAAGGTATTTTGAGGAATAGTTGACATTTGCTGTCGAAACTGATTATTTTGTCAAGGTGGGAAAGTATTTCTTGTATTAATTGACATTGATTCTGGGGTTCCAGAGATATTTCAACCCGTGGGGGCAAAAATGTTTTTGGATGCTCCAAAAACTTGTCGATTAGACGTATAGTGTCTATTGATAGGACGTGATTGTATGGGAATTAATTGACTTGGGAATGAATATCCTTGAGAATTTTGATTAGATGAATTGAATGTTAAAGATGAGTATATGAAAAAATTACTATTGGACTGTATTTCTAGTAGTTAAACAAAATATAGCGCATCATCAACGCCTATAAAGAAAAATAATTTATAAGGCTCCTACGTGGTGAAGCTGTCTTGCCGTCCGTATCCAGGCGCCTGGGAAGGTTGAAGATATGTTTTTTGGTACACCTTTTGATTGAATTTCGTTCGAACAATTTTACTGGTTTGTATCGAAAATTAATGTTTACCGTGCGAAAGTTTACGAGGTACTACCGTCTGGGCATGTCGACGTTTTATTAACCATGCGCCAATGATGTGTTTAACGGCAAAATTTAAATAAAAAGGATTCCTTAACATTCACCCCACCAAAACGAATGATTTTTAACCAAATGGAATACAAAGAAAAAAATATATAATGTGAGTAAAAAAAGAAATAGAATATTTCCGCGCTTAAATCTACAAAACGACTTGAATACTATAGCTAATTATAGTATTAATAAATTAATTAACCGGCAAGGGGCAAATTTTTACCACAAGGCGTTGCATAACGCCATGGTTGGTTTTCAATGTAACCACACGAACCACATTGTCCTGACCAGGGTGCACATCGATAACTCTGGCAAGTTTCCAATTCAATGGAGGCGTTTGTTCATCTTTAATTAAAACTAAACCACCTTTAACAATAGGAGGTGAAGGTTGGGTTCATTTAACTCTCTTGGAGAGAATGAATATATTCTTGCGACCAACGCTTCCAAAAGTCACTCCGCATACGTTGCAGCAACTGCCATCGATTCAATCTATTTAAAGATAAATGCGTTAGATCTACCTCGGGAATAAGGCTAGTGAGGGGCTCAAGAATTAGAAAGTGCCCCGGCATAAGAGGTTGTAAATCATTTGGATCGCTACTAATCTCACACAACGGGCGTGAGTTCAAAAGAGCTTCGATCAGAGGCAACGGGGTGTAGAATTCTTCAAAGGATAGTATCTGAGTACCTAAGACTTTATAAAAATGAGTTTTTAATGATTTTACTTCCACCTCGGCGAGGCCAATAAAATGTGGACTACCTGGGAGGTTGAAATTCCAAGAAATGGACAATTTCTGCGCGATAGTTTTAGCCATGTCAAGGAGTTCATTATTAGCACCCTTAAAATGTGTGCCTTGGTCGCTGGTAATGGTAAGACATTTTCCACGCCGGGCGATAAAGCGTCTAAAGGCGGCTAATAAAGTTTCAGAACTTAAATCTGAAGTAGCTTCTAAATTAATAACCTTTGTGGATGTGCAAACAAAAACTCAAACATAACCTTTGTAGGTTTTTGCACCTCTATCTTTACTCATCGAAAGTGAAAATGGACCAGCAAAATCAATACAAACTGATGAAAAAGCCTTGGTTTGCAACGAAAACATTGAATGCAACTTGAAAGACATTTATAAATTGCACTACGTGGAGATAAAATCCAAAATTGTTGTAATAAGAAATAGTGTAATGTTTTTAAACCTGGATGAAAGTCTTCCCGATGAACTGCTTCAATTATCAAGTAGGTTAGTCGGTGTGATTTGGGTAACAAAATAGGATGTTTAACATCAAACGAAAACGAATTTCTAATTCGACCACCAACTCTAAGCAACCCAAAGGAGTCAATGAAAGGGGCGAGTATTCTAAAAGGCTAATAGTTGATTATGTTTAATTTTAAGAAAAATTTCCGAAAATGTATGTCTCTCTACACATTTTATAATAATTTCAAAGGCATTATCTACATCCAAGCTTATTTGAGACTGAGATTGTCACCTTAAGCTGTGAATAAAAAAGAGAGAATACGCTACAATTCGCTTAATCTTGGTTAAAGAGGAAAATTTATTTAAAAGGGTAAAGATGAAATTGTCAGAGGAAGTGTTCTTCCTGAGATATTTCAGATAAATTTAACTTGTTATATGTTTGCGTAGACCATGTATTAGTAGACTGAGCTAAAAATTCAGGACGTGACCACCAAATAGGAGTTTCTAAAAGCTGTGCTGGGGTTTGACCTCGACTAGCACAATCTGCTGGATTCTGGGAAGAGGAAACATAATACCAAAGAGAGGGGGGAATGAGATCTTGAACATGACTGACTCTATTAGCTACAAATATTTTCCATCTATGTGGAGATGAAGGTAACCAAGCAAGAGTTACCATAGAATCTGTCCAAGCATAAACAGCATCAAAACGACTATGTCACTATAGCTTTCTTTAACAAAGTGCATTAGATCGGCCAATAAAACGGAACCCATAAGTTCAAGTTTTGCTATAGATTGTGTTTTTAATGGGGATACTCGATATTTCGCACAAATTAAGAACGTTCTCACAAGTCCAGAAGATTCGAGAATTCAGAAATAGACAACACTAGCATAGCCAACTTGTGAGGCGTCACAAAACCAATGTAGCTCAATCCGGGCAATAGAACTGGAACCTACATGGCGCGGAATTTTGATATTAGCTAAATTCGGCATTTCTATCTCAAACCTTGACCAGACATCCAAGATATCCTTTGAAGGAGGATCATCCCAGGAAGCCTTGGATTCCCACAATTGTTGTAAAATACGTTTTGCAAGTAGAAGACATGGGGAAATAAATCCAAGGGGGTCAAAAACTCGACTTATTTCAGACAGGATGTTTCGTTTTGTACAAGGCTGCTCAAATGGAATATAGGTATAAGAGAAACAGTCTATATTAGGATCCCATTTGAGCTCTAACACTTTAATAAAGAATGGTTCATCTTTATCAAAGTTGCACGATTCTTGGCGATCGGAATGACTTACTTGAGCTAAAAGAGCAGGATGATTACTTGCCCATTTGCTCAATTGAAAACAACCTCATTGCATGAGCTGAATTAATTCAGATTGAAGTGAAATGGATGTACTTAGATCATTGCTTCCAAGCAAGCCATCATCTATGTAGAATTGATGATCAATCATTTTAGATGCTCGAGGAAAAGAAGATTACTCTTGTGTGGCCAATTCTTTAAAAGTTCGTAGAGCTAAAAACGGAGAACTCGAAATTTCGCAGACTACGGTTCGCAAAAAAATTCATGAAGAGGCTCAGTGGGCTTAAAGCGGCAAAGAATTCTTTGATAATTCCAGAACTGAGATTGTACGTTAATTTGTCTGTACATTTGCTTTATATCGCAGACAAAAACATGAGAGAAAAATCGAAATCTTGAAAGTATTGTAGAAATATCACGTTGAAGTTTTGGGTCAACTAAAAGAGTGTCATTAAGTGAGACACCCTGTACATCACGCAAACTCGCATCGAACACAACTCGAATTTTGGAAATTATTTGAAGACCTGAAAGTTGTTCTTTAAAGACGGCGTGATGGGGTATGTAATAAGCAGATGAAGATTTATATTCATTCAGTGGGAAAATAAATAAGGTATACTTATTGTTCCAAGCAACTGCTGAGTAATTTTCAATATTGAAAAAGTCTAGCTCTACTAATAAAAAATACACAAAAACTAGCAAAACAATTCACAACAAAACAGATAACTAAAACAGAAATGACGTTTGACCTCTGGTTTGACGATGACGTTTGTTTGGCTTATCTATGGCTGTTGGCTCTCATTTTTGAAAAAGTCTAGCTCTACAGTGGAAAAATATACAAAAACTAGCAAAACAATTCCCAACAAAACAGATACCAAAAACAGAATTGACGTTTGACCTCTGGTTTGACGTTTACGTTTGATTGACTTATCTATGGCTGTTGGCTAACTCATTTTTAAAAAAGTCTAGCTCTACTGAGGAAAAATACACAAAAACTAGCAAAATAATTCCCAACTAAACAGATACCAAAAACAGAAATGACGTTTGACCTCTGGTTTGACGTTTACGTTTGTTTGGATTATCTATGGCTGTTGGCTAACTTCATTTATATGGATTTTAGGCTTATAATTGTGACTTTTAATATTGTGATTGTGATAAAGTTTATATTTCTGACAGTGATTATGATTATGTCTATCTAAATGTTGTATAAACCCGCCATTAGAAAATATTAAAATGGTTTATTGAATTCAAAACTGACATTACTTGAAAAAATATTGACACATATTAAATTGTTTCTACAATTGCTATGAAAAGTAGCGTATCTCTCATAGCTTACTTAATTTCAAAACCATATATTGCTCACACTGTGAGAAATATTATTTCTCACGGCACTTTGCCCACACTACATACATTTTATATGGAGAATCCAGTAGGAGATACTCGATGCCCAGCCAATTTCAGAAGGTTATACTCGATGCCTAGCCGTTTTCGGTGGGTGGTCCTCGATGCTTAGACTTTTTCTACAAAACTATTTACTAGTATTCTTTAAATTTGTGCAGTTGTAGAAAAATTATAGTGTGCAACATGTGGGAAAAGTACTTCTCTCACGAGTGCCGCAAACACACGAACTTTTCCCACTTGTTGCACAATATACTATTTTACTAACTTATTTTTTTCTAAACGAAATATCTTTCCATATCATTGGTACTTTGAATTTAAAATTATTAACAATAGTAATTGAAATTAAACATAGAAAATTGAACAGTTAGAGCCGGGGCTTACCAGAAGTACATGAAAGTGTAAAGAAATGTTTATGTGCATTCTCAATTGTCACTATATTCGATAAAAATGCTCGTGTGTCTGGCAAGCCTAATGAAATAACATTGTGACGTATCTTCTTATTTATTATATTTTATTTAATTCGTAATTTCGATTTTTTAGCCCATTAATAATATCGTTGGTTCTGAAGCTGCAGACTGGCTAAAGAGTTGGAGTGCATCTGCCAAGGAAACATCTGATAATGTCCCAATTGAAGCAGAACCTGGTTTGGCAATTGGGGAAATTGATGCGAAATCTGTTATTCCGGAAGATGAGGACGATAAACTAGGAAAAAGTGAAGCAGCAATACAAAATCATTCAACGCAAGAGTCGAAAACTACAACGTCAGATAAAGATGCTCTAGATAATGTGGATCTGGATTAAAAATTATTGTTAATATGTAGAAATGATTTAATGTTACTATGTTTGTATTACTTTTTAGATTATTGTCAATTAAAATATATACATGTTATGAGAAGTCCGGACAGTGTAGTACCTAAAGCCTCATTTTTTCGAGGAATTTTATACCGAACAAATTTCATTGTTAACAGCTGATTAATATTCAATTAACAAAATAAGCATCAGCTACCCCATCACCGGTGGAGCTACGAGCGGGAACATACTAAAGTTGCACAAAAAAACGTTCAACTAAAATTTTAGGAATGATTATTTAGAACATTTTCAACCAAAATATAATAATCAGCTCGGTCACGTACATGTACTGTGTTAAAATATTCGAATTGAAAGTTGTTTCATATGCTATGACATTTATGCTACTGAGTTTTAATAGTATTAAAATAATTAAGAAAATCGTCAGCTGTATTTATAACGGAGGGACACTTTGAGTAATGAGCTGACGATTTTTACAACCACAAACATTTAGCTGACTTTTATTTTTATTTTTGTGCATAATAAAATTGTACTATCTGTCAATTTCAATGAATTTCCATATATTTTCAAATATTAATATATAAAAAATACTTTTATTTTATTTAGATTCCACATGTTTTGATTAATTACTTCATTCATAAGTTAAAGCAATACATACTACCTAATGTTATTTATTCTTAGCAAAATTATTAATCGCTTTATTCATCCAACTCTAGTATCACTTTCATAATCATCATTCTCCTCGCAACTCTCATCAGTGATGATGATTTCGGTCTCGCTCTACTTCTTCAGCATTATTTTCGTGGTCATTACCTGATGATTCGATTTCTTTGCTTTCAACGTTTCCTGTAAAAACATAGTCCAAATTTCAAAACTGTATCGGCATTACTGTAATTCAATTTTAAAATGTTATAAAAATATATAAGCGAAAAAGTATCTGCAAATTCCTTAACAATTTCTGTTACGTCAGCTATTGTTGGTGGGATTTGATAACAGTAAAACCACTTGAATGTATATTCACCATTTTCTTCTCCTTCTACATTGTCATCTGTAACGGTTGACTCTTCACAAGTACCTGACGATATCATTAATTTTCATCAGACTGCCTAAGGTGAAAGCACCATATTCCGCTGCAGTTTAGGCTTTTTTGAGTTCAAAGTTCAAATACTACAAAAATTAATTTTGTTATATCATGTTTGGCATTTTTTAAATGTAAAATGATACGTTGTGAAATAAAGGAATACATATTTTTTAAATAAATATAATGTCTTTTTTGGTAAAAATATATTTTTAAAAAAATGCCAGAATCTCCTTATTCCAACGTAAATTTTTAACTAAGACCCTCTTCCGACTTAAAAGGTTCCTAATTTCGGCTTAAACTTCTATATTGTATATCAAAAATAATCCACTTATAATAAAAAAAAATAAGAACTTGTAACAGCTTAGACATATAAGTTTTTATAAGAGCTTACTTACATCAAATATAAAATTAAACTTTGGTAAGTAAAACTGGAAATTTGTAGTATATCACTAAAACGTATATTGCACGTTTAGTCTATATTAATATATCTCAGGAATAAAAAAAGAATAAAATCCCTTTTTATTTATAGGGGAACACGGGGCAGAATGGCATACCTAACCTTTAGAAGACCTTCTGTGCCAGAGACATTTAAATGTTGAGTCCCAATTAAACACAAAACATTGTTCAATGTTTAATTATAATACTGCAGAAGTTTTAAAATATAGAAAAAAGTTTAGAACTTTTAGCAAATGTCAAAAAAATGTGACCGTTCTGCCTCAACGTTGGGGCAGAATGATTTATCCAAAAATAATATTAATCCATATATTCGTATTGCGTTTAAATAAAAGTAAAGCTTAAATATACAACTTTAATATCAAAATAAAAAAGATAAAAACATAATAAGCCATATTTAGTAATGTGAGCCTTATTTGCATAAGTCGCAGACAAGGACAGTCTCATCGTCGTCACTTTCAACACCTGCACAAGAATTGTGAGCACAATTTTTACAAATGGAGCATGCTATCCAACCCTCCGTTGATTTAGAGTAAAATTCTTTGCAGTAAGGACATTCGGTGTCATCATCATCAGTTTCACTGTGTGTCGGGGAATTTTCTTCTGTCAACTTTTTTTTCTTTTTTTTAGCAACTTTGTTCATTTTTCCAGTTGCATCGAGTTTTACCTTCTTTTTTTGTTAAGGTAAGGGTGTAGATCCTTTTTCTGTTGCGCTACTTCCGATTCTTCTTTGAATTTGTTTTCTTTTCATTAACTCTTGTTTGGTAATGGTAGTCTCTAACTCCTTATATGGAGATTATGAGAGAATCGCCGTTTTACCTCTTTTCCTATAAATTCTTTTCGTGGTCTGTGCAATATTTGAAACAGGCATAATATCTGTAGGAGACTTGCAATTAAAACTACTATTTTTGGCATCTTCATCATTATTAAGGGGTATCTCAATAATTATTTGGCCATTTTCAGAATTCGGCCATCAACGAGACATTTGACTTTAGCACTTGAACAATGAGGTTCATCACTTGAACAATGGGTTGATCATTTAAAAAATTATCCATATTGTCTGGCAACGTATTTGTCTTCTTACTTTTAGCTGTAACGTGAACTGGGGTTATATCAAACGTTACAGGCGGCATATAGTCACAATCCTTTAAACACAAATTCATCAACGGGCCATATTCTGGTTTTGCGAAAAACATTAATGGTGGTTTTCATACTTGCTGCTTCTACGTAGGCAGCAAAACACTAATAATGACAGTAAACAGCGTTTTAGCTTGACGTTTTTTTAATTTGGTTGATTTCCTTGGTTATCATCTAAATGATCAAAATCGTTCATTAACAGAAAATCCTCCATTAATAGAGGCCATTAATGTATGATTTTGACTGCTTCTGAGAACGTTAATAGCGGATGTAAATACACGGTCGTTGGAAAAAGATTGTTTAATAAACTGGCGTAGCTTTTCAGGCGATAGTTTTCTTTCAAACTCTTTTCTACAATCTGGTCCTGGTGCAGTGTTTTCGGAACAGGCCCGTGGAGAATTGACGCGTGGACCTGGATTTCTGTTTGCTTCGAGTTTCTTGAATTTAATTTTTTCGATGTTAAAAAGATATAATCCAGTACGTTCATCATATGCACTTTGAATTGTTTGAGGTTTCAAGATCTTCTCATAACATTAATTTAGTAGCAAGGAAGAATCCGTTCGTTTAATTTTGTTAAATTCATGTTTAATTCTAAAATCATGAACTATTGTTCGCCACTGCTACATCTAATGACTTCATGATATGAGTGACATTCGGAACCAACGTTACCAATACAATTCCATTTGCTTTGCAGAACTCACTTAATGCCAATGGAGGAAAAGTACGACGTGCAGTGTAATGTTGTTTTTCTTTAACCAGTTATGTATAGAAAACGTTTGTTACATATTCAATAAAAGCTTCCGCATTCATCCGACCACTCTCGTTATATCCACAACTCCAACCGGTTGGCATAGATAGAGGCTTTTTTTGGCATCCTGGAATTATATGGAAAACCACCATTGGCGGAGCAACTTGACCGTTCGCAGAAACGTTGGCTAAAACTGTGAGGCATTCTTTATCATCATTTAACATTCTGTTATAGACACTCTTTGAACCTTTTTTCACTAGAACTTGTAAGGAGTTAAAAAATACGGACTCATCAGGATTCTACTGCGGCCTCCAAAAACTTCCGTTATTTCATGTTTTACAAAGCATTCATGGACCTTCACAAACCAATTCCAAATGGCCTTCTCAATTACTCCAGCTCGGCTTGAAGTGAGGTTTTGTGCTATTCGGCAAGACACATACAGGGTGTTCATTTCAGGACTTCCCACCCTAATTTTCTCGAAATATGTATTTTGAAAAAAATCCTGGGACACGTCAACAAATATATCGAAGGGGACAACTTTTTATCATAAAGGCAACGCGCCCCCTTTCACCCCCCGCCAGGGGGAGATGCCAACTTCAAAATCTTAAATTGGAAGGGGTATCGAGTTATACCTCATTTTAAAGGTCTTTTTAATCTCTACACGTCGGTTTTTGTTTTTTTTAAATTGATCGATTCGTTGTCGAGATATTCAGGAAAATCTATCTGCTGCTTCGTACCATTAAAATGAAAACTGCAACTGTTTATTCTCATTCCTTTTATCAAAACTAAATTACAATATTGTACACAGATTTTCAATTTAATAATTGCTCAAAATGTTGCCCATTGTTGGCCAAACAATGGTATAACCGCTGTTCAAATTCGTGACACACATTTTCAAACACTTCTATTCGAATTGCTCGACATTCTGCAGTAATCCTTTGTCGAAGGTCTCCTATATTTTGTGGCGGGGGTGTGTAAACAACTGATAGAACTGATAGAAAAAAATCACATGGTGCTAGATCTGGGGACCTAGCTGGCCACTCTATAGGTCCTCTTCGCCCTATCCATTTACCGGGAAATACATTGTTTAACCATTGACGGACCGGAAGCACATAATGGGGGGGAGCTCCATCTTGCTAAAAATATAACTCATTTTCATCAAGAAAGTTGTTGCCATCTCTATCCAGTTGATTTTCAACTGCTTCGGTAATTAACCGATTGATCGTATTTTCTAGCATATTCAAGTACATCTCACCATTTAGGTTAGTTTTCCATTTATAAACAATGGACCAATTACTTGATTTCCTAGTATACCGGCCCATACATTAATTTTTTGGGGATGCTGGGTATGCCCTTCGACAAATACATGGTCATTTTCATTTCTCCAATATCTGCAATTATGTTTGTTGACAAAACCATTTAAATAAAAAGTACACTCATCAGTGAAGCAGATATTTTCTAAAAGTTCGTTATTGTTATTAATAATTGTAGTCATTTGTTCACAAAACTCAATTCTGCTGTCAAAATCGTCTTCACTTAACTCTTGTCATACTTTCATTTTATAGGGATGGAATTTATTAATTTTTGTAATTTCGTGGACAGAGCCTAAGGAAATTCCAGTTGCAGCAGAAATGGTACGTAACGAAGTATTAGAATTTATACCAAAATAACCTATAACTTCAATTTGAGTGGCTTCATTCAAAACTCTTGGCTGATCATGTTTTAAATTTGCAATAGACCCTGTTGAGTAAATTTGGCGATTAGATTTAGGACATACCTATGAGAGGTGTTCTTATCTGGGTGCCTTTAGTTAAATATTGCAGCAGTTCGTCGAGCACATTGGTTTTCGGCGCCGTAAATTAACACTATTTCAACTTTTTCAGCTAAAGTGTAAACCATTTTTAATAAATTGCTTCTTCACACAACTGGTAAGTATGGCAAACAATTCAATAGGTATCATGTCTTTTATTTCTCTATCAAAAATATTTTTTTGCATTTTTTTATACAAAAAAGTTGAAAGGAATAACAAAACAAACAATTGCAGTTTTTATTCTAATGATAGGAAGCAGCAAACAGATTTTCCTAAATATTTCGACAACGAATCGATCAATTAAAAAAAACAAAAGCCGACGTGTAGAGATTAAAAAGACCTTTAAAATGAGGTATAACTCGATACCCCTTCCCATTTAAGATTTTGAAGTTGGCAACTCCCCCTGGCGGGGGGTGAAAGGGGCGCGTTGCCTTTATGATAAAAAGTTGTCCCCTTCGAAATATTTGTTGACGTGTCCCAGGATTTTTTTAAATACACACATTTCGAGAAAATTGGGGTGGGAAGTCCTGAAATGAACACCCTTTATTTGTTTCGTTTTAAAGATCCCTAATACCAATGTTTTCCAGGTCTCCCACCTTAAAAGTGGATACTACGTCAAGTGGTTGAGCTCTAGACACTGGAAACCCAGCATCTTTCAGAAAATTGATCCGATCAACTACTAGCTTTTCTTCTTCACATGTTAAAACAAGCGCCTTTGACTTGTCTTTAAAATATCTTTTTGCATTTTCTTCTCGTTTAATGTTGTCTGCCGTATGTCGTAAATTTTGGAGGCATTATAAACTGACATACCTCGTTTTATTTCTGTAAGGGCTTGATTAACCGTGGCTGCAGAATATTTGTTTTTTTTTTAGATTTAATATGCAGTAGGTGCCATTTTGCTGGGAATTAAAAAGGTATACTCACTTAGGTAAGTATCAAAATATCATAACACTTAGGTGCATGAGTCAATTTAAGGCAGAATCATCTACTGGACCATAAAAATTGGATCCTTGTGCCGACGTATTTTTTTAAAAGATTTTCTGAGATTGGGGTCAATATTTTGAATTTTCGCTTTATAAGGTTTTTTTGGTTTAATTGAAAAATTAAATATTAGTGTGGTGGTATAGCTATAATTAGTTTTCTAGTGAGAAATATATAAGACATATTTTGCTCCTAGCATATACTAAGGCCTAACGTATATTTTTATCTAATTACAGTCCATATAGATTTTAAAATTTGATTTGAATAGAATAGAAGTAAATCCTTATTTCGACGTATTATAACGACATTAGCTTTGAAAACAAAAATGGGCCCTTATTCCGACGTATTTTTTTTAAACATAGTTGTATAAGTTTGTATAAGTCAAAATAATAAACTAAAACCAATAAAAATGTATTTTTAAATCCTTTTGCTCGACATAAAAAAATGCAACCAGCCTGTGTAAGCAAAAAGATTAAATATTCGAAATATTTTCAATTACTCAATCAATCTAAGTAAGTAGTTAGCAAAATGCAGGCGTTCTCCCTCTGACACATAGACTGACCCAGTCGGCACCACTTTGGCGCTATTTCGCAATCTGTTGTGGATAAATTTGATCGTGTGTAGATATTCCTGGACAGTTTAAAGAAATTAACTGACAAAGTTTGTCTTAAGAAATAGGGCGGGATTAGGACTCGATTCAGCATACGTCTTTTACCTTATACTAGTGCTCGCTTCAACGTTGACATCATGGGCGTTCTCATGCTTGTAGATTTTGACAACTCCAGTATGTAGGTCACTACTGTTAGCTTCTTCTTGAAACCCAAGAAGAAAACAGTAATAAAATCCAACCAAACTATACTTTTAGCCAATAACATAATTTTATTATTTTTAAATAATTAAATTATAAAAAGTACCTAAAGAACCAGGAAAATACTCATTTTTAGAAAACTGCACATGCATTTTCTTTTCATTTTATAATTTTGAGAGTATTGTAATGTTTTTTATTACGGGTGGGATAAATTTTAATCACACGGTATGGCTACTTACTAATTTATTTAAACACTAAACTAATCACTTTAATTTATATGCACACAAACTTAATTATTAATTTATATCAACACTTTACTGTTCGTTATTTCGGTGTATTCTTGTTTATTTCTCGAGATCACTTTATCAACTACTACACTTTCTCGGGTCGGTTCCTTATATATATATATATATATATATATATATATATTAGTGCCCTTTTTACTAGAAAATTCTGGATTGCGGTTTACACAAAAACAGTTGGCTCTGGCATTTCATACCTGGCTTAGACAGAGTCTGATTTAGGGACTATACCAGTGTGCTGTTTCGTAACATTATATTTATGTATATCACTTTCAATTAGACAAATATAAGAATTTATCGATTCATTTTCGATTAATCGAGTTACTGTATATCATTTGATTAATGGTTGAATTGTTATAAAATAATCGATTATTCTTCTATTTCAATTATTCGTTGCCATCTCTACATGTATATAGTAATGCTGTTGCCCGCGCGTATTAAATGATCTTTTCATCTGCATATCTCGGCAACAAATAAGAATATGGCAAAACCAAGATGGACGTTTGGAAGTATGAAAAATCTACTTTCTAAATCGTTTTTGTAAATTAAAATCGGGCCATACATGTCGCATTTCAAACTGCTGGAAAATTGCATAGAAAAAAATTCAAATGGCCACAGATCGTAAACTATGCATCAGACAGTGCCTGCTTTTTGCACATAAGTTTATATTAAAAAATAATAGTAGCCCGAAGATCTACGCTACATCTAAAAAAATAACAGAGTTATAAATTTTTGAAAAATCTGCATTTTGGTCGATCATTCTTGATTTTCTCCTAAATCTACAGTAAGATCTATTTGTTCGACCTCCCATTTCCTTCGTGTTTTTATTCTTTACAATTTCTCTCTTGACGCCATCCAATTGCCCTCACATTTTTAATTTTATAAGCAAAAAACTTAAGAACAAGCGATTTTCTGCATAAAATTGTTAAACAAAATTATGAATAATAAAGTCAAGTGAAAAATATCTCACTATTAGATTAGATTAGATTTTAACGGGGTTACAATGCACTGAAACCTAAGGTTTATTGTGCCCCCCATATCAGAGCTGTTCTCGCTGCTACTACAACAGCTCGCCTTCCAGTTCCAGGGTTCTAAGGAACTCTAGTATTTGGGATGGTTTCAACTCTTACAAGTTTCTTGTCCGAAGCATTTCTTGCGTTGACTTGCAATGGCAAGGCATTCTAGAACTAGGTGATCCGGAGTTTCATCCTCCTCCCCACAGAATCTACACTCGTCAATTTCTGCTAAACTTATTCTCATTAGGTGCTTCCTAAGGCGGCAGTGTCCTGTAAGAAAGCCCGTGATGTAGCTTAATTTTACTGAGGTCTAAATATTTTTTGGATCTATCTAGTGTCAAAGTTCCGCGGGAACTTTTTGAAATGTTCCAGCTCGGGAAGCACCATTGCTCAATGATTCTGAGGCCCTTTTGTAATAAATCACACAAGGTACTCTCGAACTTGCCTCTGACTATTAGAACTATGTCATCAGCATAGTCCATACATTCGAAGCCAAGCTCCGTTAGACTGTAGAGCATCTCATCTACTACGAGGCTCCATAGAAGGGGAGATATCACTCCCCATTGAGGTGTCCCCCGAGTGGCTTTAGCTGAGGTGGTTTAATTCCCACCTGTGTCTCAGCTATCCTCGTCGTCAACAATTAATACATCCATTTTACAATGGTTTCATTTACTCCTCGCCTTTTTAGTGCTTTTTTAACAGACACACGAGTTGTGTTGTCAAGGGCCCCAGATATACCAGGAATGCGCACATTGCGATTTCTTTGTTGTTCAGAGTTCTCTGGATGAGTTCGGTCAGCTGATACAGAGCCGTCTCAGTTGATCGACCCACTCTGTAGGCATGCTGACATTTATAAAGTGGTATATTCTCCAGGATCTCTGTTCTTATGTAGTTATCCACTACTTTCTCTATCGTTATGAGTAGAAACGATGTTAAACAGATAGATCTAAAAGATCGGGGATCAGTCCCATCTTTTTTCCTTATTTTTGGTATGAAGGTTACCCTTGCCCTTCTCCATTTTCTAGGTATTAGACCCACTGCTAGACTGCTTCTTGTAATTTTCAGCAGGTGGGGAAGAATCTCCTCTATTCCTTGCTGCAGGGGTGCTGGAAATATTCCATCCACTCATGGTGATTTATATGGTTGAACGGTACTTATTGCCCATTCCAACCGTTGTCTGGTAAATATTTTCTTATCAATGTCCCAATCTTCCTTGCGGGATTTTTTGGTGTAATTCATTGCTGTTTCAGTGCTTGTTGCTGGTTCACTACCTGGAAAGTGGGTTCTAAGAAAAATAATCGACCGTTCCTTTTCACCTTCCGTATATGATCCGTCTGGCTTATTCAGCGACATTGTGTGGTTAGTTCCCCCATTTGCCATAAACTTTTGTAGTCTGGCCGCTGTGTGAGTGGAAGCGATCTTTTCGCAAAAGGCTTGAAAATTAGGCCTTTTGGCCTTCCTAATCTCTTTATTGTACTGAGTAAGCTTCTCAGTGTACCCCTGCCAATTACCGTCACGTTTGGCTCTATTAAAGAGCCGACGGACCTCTTTTCTGAAGTTTGACAGGTTCTCATTCCACCAAGGAGCATTCTTCTCTGAACGAGCTTTTGACAGTGGGCAACTGGAATGAAAAGCTTTCATTATTGCCTCACTGATCTGTTCGAGTTTTTGTTCCAGGTCGTAGTGCGGGTGATTGACCCCATTCATTTCGACGTGTTCCAAATTGTCCTTCAGATTGGTCTTGTTAAGAAACCAATCAGTATTTCTAGGATTTCGGATTGTGGGGGTTGTCCCCACGTTTAAGGTCTCAAGGTTGGGTTAGGTTAGGTTAGGTTAGAGATATTCTAATTAACACTCACCTTTTGCCTTGTTGTTAGTGCTTCCCGACACGGTATTGTGTGCGTTGACATCACAACCAATCATAATTGGCAGCCGTCTGCTATTGCAGTGTCTCACTAGCTCTTGTACTTCTTCTGGCGGTGTCATCGGCCCGTCTCCAGCGAAGTAGGCAGAGGCAATGACGATGTCTCGGTCGATAACCCCAATGTTGAGGTGAACCATGATTGGAACAAGGTCCCGTGACAAGTATTCTGAAACACAAATATATTTTATGTTATTTATTATGATTACACAGGCACGCAGAGATACTAGCCTTTGATCATAAATCAATTTAGAATCCTTGCATGCCAAACCTTTGATTTGGCCTTCTTTGTTGATCCATGGTTCTTGGATCAGTACAATATCCAGTTGTAGTCTAGCGAACAACCTTGCAATCACGGCTGAAGCTCCCTTCGCGTGATGCAGGTTAATCTGAGCTATATTCGTGAACGTGAATTATTATGGATGAGAGAGGCCGAGTTACTCAGCCTCTATTCATCCCTCTCCTTTATATCTCCCTGACCCTCCTCGACCACCATGGCAATATCTTCCTCGGAGTTCGAGCAGGTTTCTTGATCTCGAGTCAGACTCTCGACCCCCAGGCTGCTCCGCCCAGTTTCCCGGGATGCAGAGGCGATATCCGCATCCTCGGTCACCCCAGCAGAGCCGGATAAGATCTCGGGCTGACCCAAGGTCAAGCCACGAGACAGGGATACGCCCAAAAAAGGAAGTTTAGCGCGTAACCTCCTGCCTTCAGAGCCTCTCCAGATTAGTGATCGATCCCAATCGTGAGGATAGTTACCTGTTCCTTTTTTATAGAGTTCAGGATCTTCCAAGCCCCAGTAGTGAGGTTGGAGTTCTGAACCTCAACAAGTTCGAGGATCTTCTCCAATTTCATGTCGTGGCTTCTTGGAAAGAACACCGTTATGGTGACAGGCTTTGGGATGTAGTCTCCACTTCGAGCCACCAATTCGGGTCCTTCCCAAGAGTTTAATTTCGGCGCTGACCTCATGAGCCAGTCTGCCGATTCTTGGGACCCACAGTCCACCAGTATCATTCCACAACGGAAATGGATACCTGAGAAGTGGATTCCCTTCTCTTTGCTCTGGTACAGCTCTTCCACCAGAGTGGAGAGCTGCTCTGCTTTCAGGATGACCCCAGGATAATTCTTGGGCATTATTCCCACCCTAAAAGCCTCCTCTGTTTTGATAGCTTCTGCGTAACCAATGGCTTGCCTGGTTACCGTAGCAGCCGTTTTGGTTTTTTTGCTAAGAGGTCGCTGCGGAGGAGTAATATGCTCCGGGCCTCTTTTAAGCTTTATCTTCCCCGTTGGTGATTCCTACGGCGGGGGTGGGCGCTGGATAACCTGCTTCCTGGCCTCTTCAGGGGATATTCCCTGATTGAGGAGTCGCAGGTATTTCCGCTCCCCTGCTCCACTGATGCCTTTTATCAGTGGGTCGTCTATGCCACCCAGTCCTCGCAGTTTTGAGAGGTCGAACGGCATACGACCTTTTTGCCGTTTGGCATTTTTTCCCTCTGTGAGGTGCCCGGATGAAGAGGTGGAGGTTTTCTCCACTACTTTTCTGGTGGAAATCGTACTTTTTCTTTCTCTTTCCATAAATGGCCCCACGAGAAGCTAGGGTCATTACGGTCCACCGCTGCAGAGCCCCGCATGCAGACATAAGGGGTTCAATACAATGGAGTTCCCCCCGGTGCTCCAAGGTCGAAGCCAGTAAGGACTATTCTTCTATATAGCCACGCATTCTTCGGCCTGGTTTCCCATCTTGATTTTAGGTTTTTAATGAGGTTGTCTCGTCTTGGTCCGGGCAGTAAAGCCAAGACCCCTCCCCCCATCCCGCTGGCCTGCGAGACCTGACCACTGACAGCCAGGAGACATTGGTATAACAGGTGATTTGGAGGTAAGCTCGAAATTTCACCCGGCATCGTAAGCCTGTGTGCAATACCTTAGCCACGATACTACAGCTGGGACAGGTAAAGTTGGTCCGCGGCAGGGTATTCGAGGGCTGTCAGTTGAGTTTTTAGACAGAACGTACCCCCAGGTATTTCCCCGCAGACCTCCTCCTCATATAAAATCATCTCAGAGGCCTTTCTCCTATCCGCCACCTGGAGTCGCGCCGGGTTGGTGCTTCACCCCCTCCACATCAATAAATATCCCGACGAACAGCGACGAACTACGTACATAACTACTGATGTGGACCCCGAAATATCTCACTATAATCATATGAAACTATACTCCAAACAATGAAAAAATCTCTGTAGCTTAGCCTAACACCTTGATTCATAAGATGGTTCAGATATAAAAGATGAACGTATTTTTTAGTAACACTGTAACTTGGTTAACTCATCATTGAATGGAATTTTTGAAAATTGTTTATTTGCACTGGCACTAGCGTCTTTCATTACTTCGGCGTATTTCTAAAATACTTCCACATTTTTCTAGATAATTTGAAATGAGTAAATGAAGCGATTCGTTTTTTTCAACACAACACACAAATTGGCATTAACTTATTAGTGTTTTTAAACGAAACTCACAGTCTCTAGTTAATTCCACAATATAATAAAAGTTATTGAAAATTCTAAAAAATTGACAATTGTTTCGATAAATCAATATCATCGTCAGAATGACAGAAGTTACATTTCATTTTATGCCTACCTGATGTTTAGTAGTTAATTTTGGCTAGACCAAGAAGTAACCTAACTTGTGATTGGCTTAATATATGTGTATAGAAAAAAGAAGATGTGATATTACAAATATTGAAGCTTAGATATTATTAGCCCTATGGTGATATCCTGGATATCATTTTTCCAATTAAGATCAGTATAACTGTGCAATGATATAGAAAACCAGGAAAACTATATCTGCTGATCTTTACAATTATCACTTAAGAAGACAGTTTATTAGTGGAGAACTCCCTAGATTTAACTGTTCATTGACAACTTCATATTGTGGGTTTCTTGAATGTCTTCTAATTTCCAGTTCTTCAAGGAAATCGAGTTCTTGTTTCTTTTCATAAATATGCAGCACTTCTAGTTCTGTGTTAGGTGTCAATGAATGATTGGTGTCAAGTAGATGTTTTGCGGATTTATCTGGTTGTTTTAATCTGTATGCTCGTAAGTGATCACTGTATCGTATTTCAAAACTTCTTAGGGTCTGACCCAAATAGACAGCATTACATTCCGGACATTTGAGTTTATATATACCAGACTTCTTTAATAGTGGTATCTTTGTTTATACATTTAACAATTTTGTACTAACGTTACTTTCTGTTTTAAAAGAAATTGTTGTATTCGTTGCTGAAGACATTATCTTTGAAATATTATTAGAAATATTTCCTGCACATGTGATGGTTTTATAAGTTTTAATTTCATCAGCTTGTTTAGGATATATTAGTTGTAATGCCACTTTTTCTTCTTTTTTACTAATTAGCTTATTTATCATATCTAATGGATAACCGTTAGATGTTGCTATTTGTCTAATTGTATTAATCTCTCTATCAAAATTACATTTGTTCATAGGAACTGAAAAAGCTCTATGTATCATTGAATTATATGCTGCTATTCTGTGTGACATAGGGTGGTTAGAATTGAATGGAATTGTCACATCAGTCTGTGTTGGTTTTCGGTAAATTGAATAATCAAGTACATTATTAACTCTTTGAATTTCTACCCATAAAACAAGCTAATATGTCATCTACATATCTATACCAAAATAAAATATTTTTCGAAATGTTACTTTCAAAGATCTTTCTTTCTAAATTGTCCATAAAAATGTTTGCTAAAATAGGTGATATAGGGCTTCCCATTGGTAAACCTTCATTTTGAATATATATCTTATTGTCAAAAGTGAAATAATTCTGATTAATGCATACGTCAAATAAATTAAGTATATCTGATATTATTCCTGGATTAATATTTTTATCTTCTAGTAATTTTCTTACAAGTATTAGACATTCTTTAGGAGGAATTTTAGTAAACATATTAGTTACATCGAAAGAAATGAGTTTATAATTATCTTGCCAGTTGATTGCTTTCAACTTTTTGATTAGTTCTATTGAATTTTTAATTGAGTACTGAGATTCATATCCGTAAGTATTGAGTATATTGTTGAGCTTCTTTGCCAATATATTACGGTATCCGCCAAAATAAACAGTACCGAAACAGAGAGTGCTGTGGAGTTTCTCATGTAATATGGATTTGTCATATTTGACTTAATTGTCATTAGTTGATATATTAATAGTACGCTTCAGTTAAATTTGATTTAAAAATGGTTCTAACAACGGAAGAAAAAGTTTTTTTGGTAGAGCAATATTTTCGTTCATACGGAAAAGGTCGTAATGATGGTCCAAGCTTAGAACAGGTGTCAATAAAATATCAACAAAAATTTAATAAAGCAGCTCCTAGTAAAAGTGTGATGTTAGCTGTTGTTGAAAAATTTCGTCGCACTGGTAGTGTATTGTGTCAACGTAAAGGTTCTTCAGGTCGTCGGAAAACAGTATGCACTAACGAAAATGAAGGACGTGTTTTTAACCAAGTTGTGCAATCACCTCAAAGAAGTCTTGTAAGAACTGCATGTAAACTCAACATTAGTAAAACGTCTTTACGTCGCATGTTCAAATCAATTGGTGGTTATTCATACCGTATTCAAGTTGGACAACGACTAAATGCTGCGGACAAACGTGCAAGAGAAATTTACTGTGGTCGCATGTTGAGTTTAATTTACGAAAATCCCGAATTTTTGAAAAGCATATGGTTTTCAAACGAGAGTCATGTTCATCTTAGCGGCTATATTAATCGACAAACAACCAGATTCCTTGGATTTGAACGTCCTGATGTCATTGTAGAGAAACCACTCCACAGTCTTCGAGTTACCGTTTGGTGCGCGGTATCTGGTCATGGAATGATTGGTCCTTATTTCGTTGAAGATGATAATCAGAATCCACTTACTGTCAACCAAGAGCGTTATAGAGAGAAAATTATTATACCTTTTGTGAGAGATCTAAATAACTTTTGCCGTGCACGAAATCTACAGTTTCGCACACAATGGTTCCAACAAGATGGTGCAACGAGCCATACAGCTGTGCGCACCTTAGACTTACTCCGTCAGCATTACGATAATAGAATAATTTCTCGGGGAACAGACTTCGAATATCCTTCTCATTCACCTGATCTGACTCCACCTGACGCATATATTCGGGGCATAATAAAGGACAAAATATTTCACTTGGAAAATCAGCCGGCGAATATTGCCGAACTACGGGAAATAATACAAAATATTTTTCGGCAGTTACATCAACCACTTTTTATAAAAATATTTATTGACTTACAAAATCGATATGAAGCTTGTTTGCGTCGAAATGGTGAACATTTTGAATACTTACATTACAGAAATTAAAAATTAATTTTTATTTTTATTTTCGGTACTGTTTATTATGGCGGATACTGTATTAGGAGCATTAACATAAGAGACTACAGGTCTAATTGGTTTCGTTATTTTATGTAATTTAACTGTTCCATATAATTGTGGATAATGAGGATTCTTATGTATGATAGACCTATTTTCGTAATCATTTAAAAGATAATTTGAATTATTAACAATATCCCTTACATTATTAGAAAACTTTTTTGTTGGGTCTGCTTTAAGAACTTTTACATTGCTGGATTCTATAAAGTTATATACTTTGGAATTGTAATTTTCAGTCGTCAAAATGACAGTTGTGTTCCCTTATCAGATTTTGTAACTGTTAGGTTATTATCCTCTATCTTCTTTATTATTGCATTTAAAACTGTAATGTCATTTTTTGTTTGACGTTTAACTTTTGAAAGTTCAATATTTTTGATTAAATTGGCAATTTTTAATTTCTCATAAAGAAAATTATTTGAATTAGATTTTAAAGCTATTTCTGACACTGTAGCTATAATTTGTTTAATATTATTCGTAAATTTTGGTGGTATGCTGTACTTTAAACCTTTATTTAAAAATTCTATTTCACTATCTGTGAAATTAGTGTCTGAAAGGTTTTCAAATCGTGGTGCAAAGTGTGTTGGTATGTAGGTACTTACAGTTTCATGATGTTTTGACTATTGAATTTTATGTTGGGTGTGTTCAAGATTCTGTAGCTTCTTTTCTTGTTTTTTAAATTTCATATGCTTCATCGTGCTGACATTTTCTCTAATTTTGTCATCCAAACAGTGAAATTCTACAATATACTCAATACTTACGGATATGAATCTCAGTACTCAATTAGAAATTCAATAGAACTAATCAAAAAGCTGAAAGCAATCCACTTGCAAGATAACTATAAACTCATTTCTTTCGATGTAACTAATATGTTTACTAAAATTCCTCCTAAAGAATGTCTAATACTTGTAAGAAAATTACTAGAAGATCAAAATATTCAAAATGAAGGTTTACCAATGGGAAGCCCTATATCACCTATTTTAGCAAACATTTTTATGGACAATTTAGAAAGAAAGATCTTTGAAAGTAATATTTCGAAAAATATTTTATTTTGGTATAGATATGTAGATGACATATTAGCTTGTTTTATGGGTAGTGAACGACAATTAGATGTATTTTTTAACCACATCAATAATTTACACCCGAAAATTAAATTTACATTAGAAATTGAAGAAAATAGCTCAATCAATTTTCTTGATTTAAAAATTCAAAGAGTTAATAATGTACTTGATTATTCAATTTACCGAAAACCAACACAGACTGATGTGACAATTCCATTCAATTCTAACCACCCTATGTCACACAGACTAGCAGCATATAATTCAATGATACATAGGGCTTTTTCAGTTCCTATGAACAAATGTAATTTTGATAGAGAGATTAATACAATTAGACAAATAGCAACATCTAACGGTTATCCATTAGATATGATAAATAAGCTAATTAGTAAAAAAGAAGAAAAAGTGGCATTACAACTAATAAATCCTAAACAAGCTGATGAAATTAAAACTTATAAAACCATCGCATATGCAGGAAATATTTCTAATAATATTTCAAAGATAATATCTTCAGCAACGAATACAACAATTTCTTCTAAAACAGAAAGTAACGTCAGCACAAAATTGTTAAATGTAAAAACAAAGATACCACTATTAAAGAAGTCAGGTATATATAAACTCAAATGTCCGGAATGTAATGCTGTCTATTTGGGTCAGACACTTAGGAATTTTGAAATACGATACAGTGAGCACTTACGAGCATACAGATTAAAACAACCAGATAAATCCCACTACGCAAAACATCTACTTGACACCAATCATTCATTGACACCTAACACAGAACTAGAAGTGCTGCATATTTGTGAAAAGAAACAAGAACTGGATTTCCTTGAAGAACTGGAAATTAGAAGACATTTAAGAAACCCACAATATGAAGTTGTCAATGAACAGTTAAATCTAGGGAGTTCTCCACTAATAAACTGTCTTCTTAAGTGATAATTGTAAAGATCAGCAGATATAGTTTTCCTGGTTTTCTATATCATTGCACAGTTATACTGATCTTAATTGGAAAAATGATATCCAGGATATCACCATAGGGCTAATAATATCTAAGCTTCAATATTTGTAATATCACATCTTCTTCTTTTTTCTATAAACATATATTAAGCCAATCACAAGTTAGGTTACTTCTTGGTCTAGCCAAAAATAACTACTAAACATCAGGTATGCATAAAATGAAATGTAACTTCTGTCATTCTGACGATGATATTGATTTATCGAAACAATTGTCATTTTTTTAGAATTTTCAATAACTTGTATTATATTGTGGAATTAACTAGAGACCGTGAGTTTCATTTAAAAACACTAATATGAGCATATTCCACGAAGTAAGGGTCGAGACAGTTAATTTCATGGCCTTAACTTCGTAGACATTTTGAAAACTATAAGTTTTAACAGTACAGAAAAGCAGAAACGAAATCTATCCAGCAGATGTAGGCACGCCCTTTTCATTTGTTTATGTGGCGGTATTGCCAGGCAGCCACTGCATCTGTGGCCACTGCGAGTGAAACCAAACTAAGCTGTGCTAGACGAAACTAGCAGTTACTAAACTAAACTAAGTTTGAGCGGCCACTGGGAAAGATTTTCGTTTACAAACCTTCGCTTAGTTTAACTGAAATCGCCGAGGGTATATTTAAAAGTATGGTAGCTAATTTACTAAAATATTATCTTGGCTTAGCTTAGTTTCGTTTCGCTCGCACTGGCCGCTTACCGTAAGTCAGCGTTTCCACAAAATGTTTTATTTCATGTTTCACACTTTATGTCAGTGTTAGGGATCGATACCGAACTATAGAGCACTTCTGTCGAAAGTAGAGCGCCCTGGTGTTAAATAAGTAAAACATTGTGATGTAAACAGTATAATAAACAACCGACAAAATGCAAAAAATGAATAGATTTTTTTATTTTCTTTACCTTGAAAAATTGTTCGTATGTAAGGTGGGTGTAGGGGATTATCTGGTTTTTGATTATTGACAAAATGAGCACTGCAAATTCTAGTATGTTTATTTGGTTCCCAATCCTCCCGATGTTTTCTGAAAGGTAATTAAAAACCTTGAAGTGATTCGTTTTGTACAAATGTTTACTTTCTTCCCCTTATTAGTATTTAATTATTTGAATTTATTATATAATATTAAAGTCAGCGAACACATAACTAGTTTTTTATTTTATATAATCAATGAAATCGTACAGAACACAACATTTTATTCTCTCGATAATAATCTTTTATTTATGTAAAAAAAAATTAGAACTTTTCTAATAGCTGCCAGTTGTAGTATTATACTGATTATACACAAAATGTTTTAATTAGAACATTTTAATTAGATATGGGTTTCTACTGCATTTATCCATTTTTGACATTTTAAGGTTATCCACGCAGTGTTCAATGAATTTTCGGGGAAACTATACAATTTCAACTGCGTAGTATTTTTATACAGCATATTTGAACAGCCATGAATACAGAAAGATACTTTTGATGACGACATCACAAACATCTAATATCAGTTTTAAAAAATAAACATTTAATAACGCAGATTATACAAAACTACTAATACTACTAATAGTGTTTACATCACATTGTTTGTGTTTTTTCACGGCAGATGGCATAAACGTCATCTTTCTCGGTTCCTATGGTTATATGCAATGTTTTTGGAAGGACGATCATCTGATCTCTTCTTTACTGTTATTGATTAAATCATGTTTCTCTTTGTGAATG
Organism: Galeruca laticollis; assembly: GCA_963921935.1. Taxonomy (NCBI): domain Eukaryota; kingdom Metazoa; phylum Arthropoda; class Insecta; order Coleoptera; family Chrysomelidae; genus Galeruca; species Galeruca laticollis. Next base: position 70,909,525 of record OY998177.1, read on the forward strand.
CTGGATTCTCTGTATATGAGAAGATCCAAGTAAGCATAGAATGGAGAAGTTATTTATAGGACTGCCGTTGCTACGTTGGAGGTAGAATAATTTATAATCAGAATATTAGCCATGTCACATTTCAAATTTTTTTAAATAAACGTAAAAAATAAAAATAATAATTTAGTGGTCAACCCTCATCGGCCACTAAAGTTTGGACTCGGGTCAATTCTTGCTGAGGCTTACAAAAAACATTTTGGATGGGTCAGTGAGGTTAGTGGGACCATCGCTGTTCAACATTTTGTGTTATTCGTTTTGCAGTACATATTGGTAAGTATGAAGAATCTATACAGTTTTTCTGGCAAAGTCAAACTCGCTGTGACGTCACCATTGGTACTGTACAGAAGGCGAGCTTATGAATTATATTTCAGTTATAAGAATTTTTTTATATAAAATAAATTCTTAGCAACATTTAGGACTTATATATTTGAAAATACTATTTTTACATTGAAACGATGTATAATAAATAAGTTTATAATTTAAAAAAATAAATTTAAAGCTTGAAATGGATATATACACATAATAGCTTAATTATTCCAACTGCTCTAAAGCATGTTAAGAAATTATTCTGAGATATTTAAAAAATCGGGAATATAGACATTATAGATTTAGTTATCTATTTAGAAACCCTACAATAGATTTTATTAACTTTTAAAACACATACTATTAAACATCCAAATTAACGTATACCTGCTATTCGGTACCAATGGTGACGTCACACAGCCGTTTCCAGATCCCCACCAAAATTTCCAACGCGCGTTAAATGGAACTGTCTATCTATAATCGTTAAGTCTTACCTCCGTTATAAATACAGCTGAAAATTTTCTTTATTGATTGAAGTATGAAAATTCAGCTGCATAAAGATTGTACGGAATGAAATAACTCTCAATTCGAACATTTTTAACACAATTCATAAACGTGACTGACGTATAACCCTCCCGCCTTTCCACAACATAGGTGATGATTATTTTCTGGTTGAAAATGATCTAAACAATCATCCTTAAAATTTTGGGATGGTATAAATTTACTTGTAGAAAAAAATACAGTGACTATATACGAGACAGTGGCGATAATAGGGTAACCCGTTTTTTTTTGGCTGGCAGTTTGGCAGCCATATTGAGGCTAAAATCTCTTTGTTTACGTTTGGTGTATACGAAGTTTCTTATAGTGCTGGTTTTATTTGTGATTAGAATTATTGGTTTTGTGCTTTTTTGGTGAATATTCTGTGAAAAAGAGGTGTTTTGCCTTTAGACAATTGAAATACTTTTATTTGGACTTATAAATAATCTTATTTCGAATCGGAAAATTCGTGTTATTTGATAAGCTAGCTTGCTTAACCCTAGAAATTGTATACTATTTATCAAGTTTTGATTTTTTCTATATAATAACATTTGAAATGCCGGGCTGTGCTGCAATAATTCTACAAAAAAAGGGTTTCTCATGAAACGTTTTCCTAGAGATCCATCTAGAAGAAAAGAATGGCTTATTAAAACTAGAAGAGATCATGGGACTCCAACAGACTATTCGTGTTTGTGAGGTAGGTAGAAGCCTTTGTTATATCTAATTTAAAATTACTGTTTGTCGTTATTAAGATAAAATTGAATGTAAGATTTTGTTTAGAATTCATTTTGCTTCCAAAATGTGGGAGCGACCTCGTGTAGATGGCAAGAAAATTTTAAAGTCAAATGCTGTTCCTACAATATTTTCCTTTGTGGAACCAAAACCTAAAAGGAAACCCTCAGTTCCAAGGAAATTTAATTCTCCAAAAAACCTAAACGTTTGTCGGGTAAGTAGATATCTGTTGGTAATTACAACAGATCCCCACATAATAATGAAAAAAACTCTTAGTTTTTGTCCTATTAAATGTGTTTTGTGGCAATTATAGTTTAATAATTCATTCTAAGTGAAAATATAGCTCTAGATGAGGCTGTTCCAGAGGAATCACCGGAACCATCTACTTCAAATTTAGCTTTGGATGTAGAATCAGGTCAACAATTGTCGATATTTGAGTGAAGACAGTTTATGCACAGCTCCCTTACCGTTAATAATATCAGAAATTGATCCAATGAGTGGAATAGCTCAGTTACAGCTTAAATTAAACAGGTACAAGAAGTTGTATGGAAGAGAAAAACGTAGAGCTTATCGATACAAAAAAACTGTACGAGCCACACGAAAGAAGCAAATGAAAAAAGAGAAAAAACTCCCAATTCTTCGGACTGTGAACTACTAAAGCAAATATTCAACGAAGATCAAATAGAAGCTTTAAAAAAGAGAAAAATGAAAAACAACAAAACTAATGAAGTGGACCAACAACACCGTTACAAGTTCTTTAAAATTAAAATTTAGTTGTGGTAGTAGTGGATATACTGAACTAATAAAACAAGGATATTCTCTCCCATCAACCAGAACTTTACAGAGAAAACACCAGAACTTGAAGTTCGATTCAGGTATTCTAAATGGGGTGTTTTCATTTTTAGAATTGAAAGTGTAGCAATCTTCAAATTATGAAAAGGATTGTGTTTTGGTATTGGATGAAATGGCTATCACTCCAGGAAAAACATATGATACCTCCTTGAATAAATATTTTGGATATGTTATTCTCCCTGAACATTCAGGCTTGGCGACACACATCTTAGTGTTTATGCTGGGAGGTATTACAGGACGTTGGAAACAGGTTGTGGCCTATTACTTCAACAGTGACTCTGTCAACGGAGCTGTCATGAAGAATATAATAATAGATATATTTAAAAAAGCCGAACAGCTTAATTTGAATATTTTAAGTATTACGTTAGACATGGGTCCTTGTAATCATGCTTTGTGGAAAGCTTGGGATATTAAAGCTGGAAAATACAGTTCTATAAAATGCACCCGTTAAATAATGATAAAAATGTATATGTCTTTGCACTTGTTCCTCACCCATTTAAAAGTATTAAATCTATGTTAGTGACAAATAAAATAATACAGTTACCAAATAATATTGTTCTAAAGTATGGACTACCCTCTAACATGGTCATGTCCAGTCATATCTCAGACATATTAAATCATCAGAAAGATACTTGCACCAAAACTCTCAGAAGAAGATCTCCTTCCGACACATTTTTGTCAACTTCAACTAATGTTGTTAGACACTCAGTTAGTAGCGCTCTCAATTTTTTGGCTGAATAACTCGATAAACCAGAATATTTAACAACGGCATGGTTTATTGACCAAGTAGAAAAATGGTTTTATTAAATGACTTCGAGACATCCTTCTTGTGCTCTAAGCCAATTTAATATTGACATTTATATTATTTTTGGAAGGATTTATAAGTTTATTTTGAGGTATATTGGTTGGCTATAAAAAATTTGGAAACCTTCACAAACGGGTGTTCTAATCTCAACACAATCAATGTTAGAACTATACAGTCAGAATTATTGGAACAAAAAAAATTATGAATTCATTTTAACTAGCCGATTTTCTCAAGACTGCCTTGAAAATTTACTTAGCGTGTTGCGAAGCAAACAAATAGTACCGATTGCGGTACAAGTTAGAAATAACTGGAAATTAATATCTGTATCGCAGTATTTAAAAAGTGGAAGTACCAGTAGTTACGAAGAAGATGAACGGGAGTTTCTTGGATTCTCTTAAGGAATTAAGTACAGTGTATGATGAAGTAAAAATTTCAAGTGAATTAAAGACTCCCTCATACAATTTGAATTTCAGCGGAATTAATTCGTTATATAATATTTCAGGATATATTTTAAAAAGTATTGTGAAAACTTCAAAAACTTGTGTTGCCTGTTCAGGTGCAGCAGGTTCAAAAAAACCAATATATAAGAAGTTTTCATAACTCTCTTTAATCAAAAAGTTTAAAGAACAATCGCTTTTTTCGTTACTGAAGAGGTTTTCTATTATTTTTTAGAAATGGAATGTGTTTTCTCAAAATATTTAGTTATTGCTTCACTCCAGAATATAGACATAAAAGAATTTTTATAAAGGAAATGTCGAAAATACATTTCAATTTACCAAATTGTCACCAACTTAAAAGCAAAATAATTAATAGATTAACTGTTTTCAGGTTGAAAATTAGTTATAAAAAATTTAAATCCGCCTCAAAAAAATATAGTAGTAAGTCATTAGCAGGTAACTTGTTATGAAATAAAAAAAGCTCTCCATAATTATCAAATAAAATTAATAAAAAACAAATTACACATAAGATATTTTATTTATATCAATTTTTATAGTTTATAATCCTGACGATGCAAATGTAATTTGGGAAACCGATCAAGTAATATATGTTAGATTTTTGTTGTTGAATTTGTTATTTACATATTTTACTTGATAATTAACTGAATCTATGGTTATATTTGAAGACAATAACAGTTGTACTTATAGCAATATATTTTTTTTCATAATTTGTCCCCCATTATACTTTACAAGCAATTAATATTTATTATTTTTTTGTATCGTTATTTATCCTTATTATATACTAAATATAATTAGGTAAAAAGTTAAAAATTGCGTGTTTTATTTAAATATGCCCATTTCCTATTAAAATCAAAGAGATATAATGTATATTTTCATGTATTTGTGTCTCAAATTGAAAGTTTTATCATAGATTTCCATTTAAATTATATGTATTTGATATTCAAATTTGCCTCAATATGGTGGAAGGGGCGGGGTTTAGTTGCATTGTCGCCACTGTCTCGTATACAGTCACTGTAGAAAACAACAGCTTGTAGCTCCACAGTTACTACAGTAGCTGCACTTTCGGTATGAAACTACTTTTCAAAATGAGCGCTGCCTCCCGTACTGGTAGAATATTTTGTAACTAATTTTTCATGTTATGTCCAAGTCTAAAGCCCCAATTTAATTTGTTAAAACATTCTCAAATTATTTTTATTTACGACTACTAATGATCAATCAATTTATTTAGAATTCATGAAAGCCGGCTCTGTAATTTTGTTTTATTATCACTAGATCCTAAGCACATTCAACTAACACCAAATACTGCCGCGTCTGGCAACCGTAATTAATTTAAACGATAAACATTTATGCTGAAAAAAACCAGAAACAGACCCTTAGAAAAAGTTATATTAAACCTGATCATGGTTTTAAACATATCAATTTTGACTTGTTCATCTAAAAAGATACTTTAGGAAATTGAATACTTAATTCTCAGTCATTCTTTCTTCTTTGTCGCATATTGTTACATTTTTAACAATGTTGTCATATTGATGAAAATTAGTCGGGTTTGAAGAATTGGTTCGATAAAAATAGGAACAGTATTTCCAAATATATTACCTCGAGATAAGTATTTCTTTTAATATTACTTTCAATATAACATATTACACTGTTTTTAAATAATGTGAAATAAATCAATAGAAAATCATACACAAATAAAACGTTTTTTCTTTGTGATTTATTACATTGTCATTGTCACCCAAGATATTGAACGCATAATAATTAAAATAAAACCCAACTTTACCACCAGCATGATTCTTATTGAATTACCACAGTCTAATAAATTCAAACCGGTTTATTAATTTCACCAATTTATAATTTCAGATAAATCGTAGCCCAACATGATAGGATAAAGTTGACGTGAAATAGCTGACAACGTCGCATTATTTAGACAGTTCAGTTAAATATCCAATATGGCGATATCTGTTTTTGTGTTGTGTAGTGTTGAAGTGTTTGTAGTGTTTTAATATACTTTTCGGGGTTTTAATCACAGAAATAATATAAACCATCATATGGTAAGCGTTAATTGTAAGAATTTTTAATTTTTTAAGTCACAAAATTCACCTTCACGTCAATACAATTAGTGAGGTTAAACATTTGAAAAATCAATGTTAATAGGTTAGGATTCAAATGATTTATCATTTTATTGTTTGTTACTATTTTACATTTTATAACTGTTGTTGATGAATAACACATTATCGCGTTTTTTTTGTTCAAATAGAATTCAAAAGTTTTTAATTTGAATCATCAAAAAGAAATTGTAACTGGCCCAAGTTTAAGATTTTTTTCAGATAGATTAGTTTTTGTACGTGAATAGTATTAACATATGTTTACATTTTACAAAAATCAATAAATTACTTAATTAAAGGGCTCTAACCCTCAAGCCCTACCTTTAAGTTGCATGTTAATGTGTGTTTTAATCTAGGGGAGACTTTGTGTTGTTCTGAATAAACTGATCGTTACTACTTTTGTTAAAACGTATTTTCTTATCGTAATATGATTTATGTATTCAAAAATATTTCATTATTTTGCCTACCATGCTTTAAATTGATATTTTTTATTCTTAGCTACACTCGGCAAAATAAATACACTATATATCACATAATAAGCAATTTGTGTAATTAAATATACCACTTTCTTAAATCTATTAACGCAAGTAAAAGCAATTTGGTGTTAAATTACATAGTATCTAAACTGCAATACACTATCCTCAGATACATGTAACTTCTGATGACGATTTGAAGATTACCTTTAGACAACTTGTTACTTTGTAAAAATGTACAGGGTTGTTTTAAAGTGTGATTTCGCCGAAACTATCTAAATTGCATAACATACAGGGCGATGAATTTAATGAGCAAATAATAAAAATGTTAATGTGATATCTACATAGGTATACTAAAATAGGCTTTTCTGTAATTTTATGTAGTTCACAACTTTTTTAAATGAAACTAACTGTTTCTAAATAATTCCACAATATATTGAAAATATGGTGAAACTCTAAAAAATTGACAATTGTTTCGATATTACTATCATAGTCAGAATGACAGAAGTTACATTTCATGTGATGCCTACCTGATATCTAATAATTATTTTTGGCTAGGCCAAGAAGTGACCTAACTTGTGATTGACTTAATATATAAATAGAAAAAAGAAATTGATATGATATTACAAATATTAAAGCTTATACAGGGTGTCCCAAATAAGAGTGATTTTAAACATAAATGCCCAGCTTATTAATTGCTTCAAAGAGATGGGGTTTTCACTAGTTTATCAAAGAGATTTTTTTAGGCTTGGCTGGCATTTCATCTCATCAATCCAGGGTGTTTTACTAATGTTGATCAAATTCAAAGGGGAAAATATGTATTATTTTAAATGGAACACCCTATAAATTTTGATCTCATTCGAAAGAGCAATCATTCTCCTTTCCACAAATGTATAGTTTTCTATCTTTTGTTTCATTTACAACAAATATATTCGAGGTTTCATGTAGTAGTACATTGGTAATTAGTAGTTTTATATGAACGTATATTGATGCCTAAAATCAACTCATGCTGTGACCGTTTGACGCATAACAAAATCAGCAATTTTGACAATAGTCGGTTTCGAAATGTGTGAAGTGAGTGAAAACGCTCAAACTGTAATAATTTATGCAGAAACGAAATCAATAATTCAAACAAGCAGGATATTCAGAAGGAAATTTATGAAAAATCCGCCGTCAGTGAATATCATTAAGAAATGGTATGTACAATTTATCGAAACTGGTTGCATTGCACACATAAACCAAAAAATAATGATGGTCTTTTAAACAAGTTGATGTCAATTAATGAAGTGCTACATGATAACCATCATAAAATTTCAATTAGAAAAATTGCTGGAATTTTGGAGCTTAGCAAGAGTGACGTTCAAAGATGTCTAAAAATTCCATACAAAATTCATACTTATCAAAAAATTGTACGAGTCAGATTATGAAAAACGAGTAATGGTATGTGAGACTTTACTTGACTTATTAAGAAACGAACCCAATTCATTATTAATTATGTCTGATGAAGGAACGTTTCACATTAATGGCATGTGTAACAAACATAATTGTAGAATATGGGGTTCTCAAAAACCAATTTCTTTTAATGAATTTCAGAGAGATAGTCCAAAAGTAAACGTTTGGTGTGCATTATCTCGGCGAAAAATCTATAGTCCTTTTTTCTTTTCGGAACCAACAGTGGCGGGTACTAATTACACGGATATGTTGGAAACTTTTTTTTATCCGCAACTAGTTCAAAATAGAATTAACGACGACGTTTACTTTCAACAAGACGGTGCACCACCACATTATTCGTTAATAGCAGAGATTCATTAAAAACGTTTTTTAATGATAAGTGGATAGGTCAAGCTGCACCGTTTGAATGGGCACCGCGATCTCCTGAATTAACTGTCCCAGATTTTTTTCTCTGAGGATATGTGAAGGGTAGGTGCTACAATCCTAAGCCTAACAATTTAGCAGAACTAGAAAATAATATCAGGAACATTATTGAAAACATTCTGAAAGAAATGTTAGAAAATTCATTTGAAAATTTAAAATTTCGCTTACAGTTATGCATAAACGAAGAGGGTAGGCATATGCAGCATTTATTGTAACTTTTTTGTTCTTCGTTCTTTATATGTATTGAATAATGTTATTATGTTTTCTTACTAAATAAACTGTTTGTCAGATTTGTTGGCAATTATTTACGTAAATAAAAATGCATACTACATGAAACCGACTTAAATGATTTTGTTATGCGTCAAACGGTCACAGCATGAGTTGATTTTAGGCATCAAAATACGTTTATATAAAACTGCTAATTAATAATGTACTACTACAACCTCGAATATCTTTGTTGTTAATGAAACAAAAGATAGAAAACTATATATTTTTGGAAAGGATAATGATTGAATTATAGGGTGTTCCACGTAGAGAAAGTAATAAGAGAGTGTTAGTTCCCGTACAAACAGCTGGGCATCGCGTAATTGTTTATTATATAATTATTTCATTTCAAAAAATTATATTTCATTTTTTGTAATGTAATAATTATATTAAACAAGTTTGAGACAAATAATTTAGATAAATAAGAAAACAGCAAACATTTAAATTTTTTATTAACCTGCACATAATATAAAAAAATTATTAATCACAATTACATATTACTACTAAAATTACATTACATTATATTTAAGAAAATTAATCCAATATCACATCAAATTGCACATTGTTATTTTAAAATTATTGACAACAAAACCAACAAACATTTTAATAAAAAGAAGTTAAAAACTAGATTCTCCATATCCATGAAGACAGGACCAGGTCTGAAACAAAAAGTAAATTAAAAGTAGTACGTTTTAAGTAACAAAAAAATATTTTTGTTTGTTAGTCCTCTTACCATCATTATATTTTTCAATTAATAAGGGAACACAAACTTTTATGAGTTAAGAAAATACGTATGATATATAAGTTCTAGACAGATGAATAAATCAAAATATATATGACCTTTTGCAAAGTGTTATTTCTTTCAGTAATATTTTCTACGTGAACGAAAAGTGGTGAAATATGATAACAAAGTCATGCAGTATTGAAAGAAATTTAACAACTTCTCTGGACACAAATCAGACGTATTTTATCATCATTTTCTTTGAGGGAAGTGAAACCACGGTGGTGAACAACTAAAATATCTCTCTGCAAATTAGCCTTACATTTTTCGCAATTAAAAGTTGTACGAAACTAGAAACATAGCTTATGATGAAAATTTGAAAAATGTTTTGTTCTTAAACCCAAATTGCGAAGTTGCCAAAAATATTTACTATTAACAATTTTTTACAATACAACTATGAGGAATTATACCTGGTAATGACATTTTAAAGGTTCACTGACTTTTATTTACTTTATTAGAACGGGAAACCTAAATAAATTGAACAAATCTATACTAATTTCTAATTTTACTCATCCTTAGAACTTGTAACCATAACCAATATAACCATATTTTTATTTTTGACACTTCACTTTGACAAACACAAGCCGTATTCACACAAACCAATGTAAGATTGATTTTGTATATTTTCATTTTTAATGACTTAAAAGTTAATATACTAGGATATTTTATAATATTTATTCACAATAAAGGCAATATGTTGAAATTCATTGTCATTTATAATATTTTAAATTGTTTTATTCTATTTTGTTTATGTAAAACAGTCTTATAGTTCGCGCGACTGTAGAGACTCCATGGGCGGGTGGCGGCGCAGAAACGTTGTGCCACTTCCCGCCTATGCATCAAACCGTCTCTTATATTATTTGTCTATGGTGTTCCATTTAAAATAATACATATTTTCCCCTTTGAATTTGACTAACATTAGTAAAACACCCTTTGTTGATGAGATGAAATGCCAGCCAAGCCTAAAAAATGTCTTTGATAAACTAGTGAAACCCCCATCTCTTTGGAGCAATTAATAAGCTGGGCATTTATGTTTAAAATCAGTCTTTCTTATTTGGGATACCCTGTATATTATTAGCCTTATGGTTCGTATCCTGGATATCTTTTTCCCATTTAAGATCAGTATAACTGTGCAATGATATAGAAAACCAGGAAAAGTATATTTGCTGATCTTTACATAATTATTACTTAAGAAGACAGTTTAAAAGTGGACAACTACCTAGATTTATCTGTTCATTGACAACTTCATATTGCAGGTCTCTTAAGTTTCTTCTAATTTCTAACTCTTCAAGCAAATCCAGTTCTTGTTTCTTATCACAAATATAGAGTACTTCTATTTCTGTGTTAGGTGTCAATGAATGTTTGGTGTCAAGTAGATGTTTTGCATAGTGGGATTTCTCTGGTTATTTTAATCTGTATACTCGTAAGTGTTCACTGTATCTAATTTCAAAATTTCTCAGGGCTTAATTTTGTATAGCTTTCTTTAATGGGGATATTTTTGTTTTTACATTTAACAGTTTTGTACTCACATTACTTTTTGTTTTAATAGAAATTGTTGTATTTGTTGCTCAAGATATTATCTTTTAAATATGATTACAAATATTACCAGCATATGTGAGGGTTTTGTATTTTTTTGTTTCTTTAGTTTGTTTAGGAAATATTAGTTGTAATGCCACTTTTCCCTTTCCTTTCTATTAAGTACTCAATTTATTTATTATATGTAATGGATAACCGTGGGATGTTGCTACTTGTTTAATTGTATTAATTTCTCTATCAAAATTATATTTGTTCGTAAGAACTGAAAATTCTCTATGTATCATTGAATGAATGCTGCTAACTTATGTGACATGGGATGATTGAAATTATATGGAATAGTCACATCAGTGTGTGTTGGTGCTCTGTAAATTGAAAAACCAAGTACATTATTAACTCTTTGAATTTTTGAATCAAGAAAATTGATTGAGTTATTTTCTTCAACGTCTAATGTAAATTTAATTTTTGGGTGTAAATTATTAATATGGTTGAAAAATACATCTAATTGTTGTTCACTGTTTATAAAACAAGTTAATATATTGTAATGTTTTTCTTATTTATTTAAAAGTTTTTATTTCAACGGGTGGGATAAATTCATACACACGGTAGGTCTACTCACTTAATTTATTTGTTCACTAATCTATTCACTAATTTATATTATATACACAGTATATGCACTATGCACTAATTTATATAAAAACTTCACTAATGACTTAGACTTAATTTATATTCGCTTGTTTACTGTTTATCTCACGATGTCAAATTATAAACTGACTCTTCCCACTGGTCGTTATTCTTTATATAAGTGCCTTTTTTACTAGATAATTCTAGATTGCGGCTTACACAAAAACCATCGCCTTCCTGGAATTTTCTAGATAAGACTGGTCACAAAAACAATGTCTAGATAAGATAGTCACAAAAAATCGTAAACAGTTCTAAGAAATCCCTGCGCATCCGCCAAAATTTTAACTTTCATACATGTCTTAGGCAGAGTCGGATTCAGGGACTACAACAGAGTGCTGTTTCGTAATATTTCTCCCTGGAAATTCGTTTCTAGTTACCATGTAGAAGACGTACCGCGAATTGTGTTGGAGTTTCAGTGTATTGCTGATCTTCAAGTTTTTCTAATTGTCCAAACTTCTTTCGAAAGACGGTTGCCAACCCTCGTGAGTGTTTGTTACTGGCGGAGGTGTTATGTGCCAGTGAGTACTCTTCCGGGAGCGTGAACAAATCTTGTTTTTGTTCTGTATTGACTCCGTATCTAGCTTACCCGGTACCTCCATATGCGCCCATAAATTCTTCGAATGGTGGGTCAGACTCTTGTTGTACTCGGCGCACTCCTTCCTCTTTGTCATGGTCTCCTTCGAGAGGAGCTAGTCGGTTTAGGTGAACTACTATCGGTATTCCATCTTGCTTACGCGATAGATGACATCGTCGATCCTCTTCTTTATTACATGTATATTATGCTAGCGTAGCCATTTTACAGGGCACCCTTCGGACCAGGGTAATAATTTGTTGCTAATTTGTAACGCTGAGCTTGATTTTGTTGCTAATGCCGTTTTCAAGAAAACGCAAACTATGCTAGCGTAGCCACACGCTCTAAACTATAAAAATAGTTGATATTGAAAAAAACTAAAAGTACATGAATTTGTTGCTAATTTGTTGCTAAAAGATGACACTAACCGATACCTCAAAATATCATCCCTTACCCCGATTTTCCCACCCCTCACTATTATTTGATATTAAGCTAGCGTAGCCACACGCTATAACTATAAAAATAAGTAATATTGAATAAAAATAAATGCACAAGATTGTTGCTAAAAGATGACACTAACTGATACTGCGAAAAAATCATTCCTTACCCCGATTTTCCTACCCCTAACTATTATTTGGTATTAAGCTAGCGTAGACACACGCTATAACTATAAAAATAAGTAATATTGAATAAAAATAAATGCACAGTAATTTGTTGCTAAAAGATGACACTAACTGATACTGAGAAAAAACCATCACTTATCTCATATTAATTGATAGCGCCGAAACTATTTTTTTTTATATAATTAATTTTTTTTCGTGTTTTTTTTATCAAAAGGGATTAAAAACCACCAGAAAAATATAGAATTAATCTATTGACAATTTTAAGTATGAAAAAAATGATGTCCTTTTAAAAGGTCAGTGGCAAAATACAGTACAATGCTAAATACATAAAAAGTAAATTCTTAAAGCAAAAGTAGAAAAAGAATTATCAGAAAGGTGAATTTTTCTCATTCCTTGGTGTGGTAATTATTATTAAAACAATTTTTAGGATGCAACGCTAATTCACATTTGTTACAAAAAAGTTACACTTTTGTGACATATTACGCATCTAGTCTGCTTTTCTTTATATTGGACTAGGTGATCTATTCTATCATATCGAGAGTGTTCATGTAAAGTTTTAGATTGCCTACTTGGGCCTCTTTTAGTTGTTTTTATGTATGTTTCCAAAAACGCACACGCTATCGATTGTCTAAAACGCAACTGATCTTTTGTTCCGCCTTCAATTCGATACAATTGCCAGGAGTTCTGAACAGCCATATCCAAACAATGGCAAATTAGAGGAAAATACCATTTTTTGCCCCTTATTCCTGTTCTGTAAAGGCTAATATTTTGATCTGCCCTGTCAACACCGCCCATACATTCATTATATTTTTTATAAGGGTAAGTTCATACCATTATATTTCTTTTCTTTCGGAGAAAATCTTTTCACTTGATTTAGAGGAATAACTTGTAAGCGGTTTAAAGCAATACTAACGATATTATTGTCATGCCATTTGCATACAACGCTACTGGCTGTCTCGCTGAAAGCGTATTTAAATGTTCCTCTTTCAGTTTTTTTCAATGCTACAGCTTGAGGTAATGGACACGCTTTTCGTAACCTCTTTTCTCGAATTGTCACGGTAGCTTTGAAATTCATAGATAATAATTTTTCAAGTAGTTGAAAACCAGTAAAAATAAACGGTTTTAAAGATTAAAACTAACTTTTCCTGTGGCCCTGAACAATATTCTATCATAAAATTGTTACTTGTATACACTTCGGGGGATGTATCGTGCTAACAAACCGAAATTTCTCCAAAAATAACTAAAAATTTAGTATATCTAGTTTTATAGGACCCGCTGTACTCGCTCTAGTCAACTGAAAATCAATAGGGTACATCTGTGAGACACCTTGAACAATACTTGTTCATAAAGTTGATCAATCGTATACTCTCTGGAGGCTGTATCGTGCTAACAAACTGAAAATTCTCCAAAAATTACAAAAATTTGGTACTTCAAGTACCACAGTACCCGTTGTACTGGCTTTAGTGAGCTCAATATCAATAGGGTTCATTTTTAAGACGCTCTGAATAATATCATAAAATTCATCACTTGTATATACTCCGGAGGCTGTATCGTGCTAACAAACTGAAACTTCTCCAAAAATGACAAACATATCGTACTTAAAGGACTGTAGCACCGGTTGTATTGGCTCTGGTGAGCTGAAAATCAATAGGGTTCATCAGTGAGATGCCCTGAATAATATTCAATAATAAAATGGGTGACTTGTTGAACTCCGGAGGCTGTATCGTGCTAACAAACTGAACTTTCTCGAAAAACGACAAAATGTCGTACTTCAAGTACCATAGCACCCGTTGTACTGGCTCTGGTGATCTGAAAATCAATAGGGTTCATCTGTGAAATGTCCTTAACAATATTCAATCATAAAATTGTTGACTTATTGCATTCCGGACGCTGTATCGTGCCAACAAGAATTGTAAGGAAAAGTGGCCGACGACAACGACGACGACGACATACACACAGGATTTTTTTTCTAAAAACCGTTTTTTCGTGTTGTTGTTGATGGATAATGTAAAAATAACTCAAAAAAAATTTTCAAATTTCCAACTTTTTTGTGGGTAAACCAATACTTTTCTCGCATATTAGATAGGTTGGCGGAAAAGTAAAATTATCAAAATATAAGTGAAAATAGAGCTGTGGATATCTTTGGCACAAGAGCTCTGCAAACTGGAGTACTACGCTTGCTCCAAGTTCATAATCTTTAAATCTGTCCTCTATCATTGTAGTAGAGCCCTGGTAGGGTTCAAACCATTCAATGTATTCTAATGTTGTAGTCGCAGTCCAAAATTTATAACCTCACCTAATAGGTTTGTTTTTGATAAATTGTTTTGAACCATGTCGACCGTAGTAATGTACCATGTTTCATCGATACTGAGAGCTTCCTGAGGTGGAGACATATCTAAAAAATTATGTTTCAATGATTCCTCTAAAGGGCGAATCTTTGCGACTTTGTCATTTTGGTTTAGGTTTTGGTTATCACAACAATGCAAATTCTCCATAATATATCTGAAACGATTTCTTGATAGTGCTTCACATACTAAAATGTTATTAGTATCTTTCGTGTTTTCCCAATACATTTCGCGTCTTGGATGAGAAGTATATCCACTGAGTAACAAAACACCTATAAAGCATTTCATTTCACTTTCTGTTATATCTCCGATCTTATTTCTAGCTGACGCATATTTGTTGCTAAAATTTACCAAAAGCTCGAAAATATCATTACTAAAAAACAAGCAGAAAGATTTGTAATACTTCTGACCTGATGTAATAAATTTCTCTGCTCCTTTGGGGTGTATCCCGTTACCGCTGTCCCCACACTAATAGGTCGTTGGTATATTCCAATTGGTATAGGAAACGCTATTATTTCTCTGGCTTCCTTTCCTCTGATTGTAGTGACCGGAGGGGCCCTACTGTATACTCCTATCCTAGAAATCTTTGCAGCGTGCTGTCACCAGTGCCTTACGGCACAAAATTTAGAACCAGGAATCTCCCTGCGGGTTACCTCGAGGGAAGGGTTTTCCTGGCACGAGCGGTCAAGGTCTCCGTGGGGCCTCTAGGGCTAATACAGTGTACCAAGCCTGAGTTCGAATGCAGGTCGTGTCAGCCCGTTCTATTTGCTGGTACGAGGGTAAGGGTTGTTGTTAAAGGAAACAGACTGGAAGGATTAGTATGTACAAGTATATATATATATATATATATATATTACAAAATAACAGTGAATCATACAGCCTTGCTTTGGATAAAATGACAGTTACTCGGGGAAACGCCCCGGTAAAAAAAATTCAGATAAGGAAAAACGTCTTTCCAAAATCTGGAAGTAGTTACCCGTTCTCGTGACACCCGTAAAGGATGTCTTATATAGGACTATCCCTGTATAAGAATTGAAACCAACGAAAACAAAAACCTGACTCGGGCACAACGTCTTCCAAACTCTTGAAAAGGGGTCTTTCCTGATTATGAAACATAAAAGGACGATATTACGTATAGTTAAATATTTGGTATAATATAAGAAACAAATGATTATCGTACAACCCTTCGTAAATTTAATGGTATGAATGTGAAATCCCGTACTGTTGAATATCCCGTACAATACAGTAAATAATATATCAACAAACTTTTGAAATCTAGAAGAATAATTATGATATCTCGGTCATTTTGGATATCCTGTACAATATAGTAATTCATATATATCAACAAACTTTTGGAATCTAGTAGAATAATTATGATACCCCGGGCATTTGGATATCCTGTACAATATAGTAAATCATATATATCAACAAAATTTTTGGAATCTAGTAGAATAATTATGATATGCCGGGCATTTGGATATCCTGTACAATATAGTTCATATATATCAACAAAATTTTGAAATCGAATAAACTAATTATGATATCTCGTGAATTTGGATATACTGTACCGTATAAGGTAAAACAAGACTTTTGGAATTAAATCAGAATAAATATGATATCCTGTACAGTTGAATATCCTTGCACAATACAGAAAGCAAAATATATAGAGATATGATCATCGAACCTACGATATCTCCCGTATATGTCTATAATTTTAGACTAGATCGGTCGGTGAGGGGCTCAGATGTAAACAGTACACTCAATATGACCGAAAATATAGGTCTCCTTTACCTTTTGGGACACCCAGTTAAGTCAAAAAATAAAAAAATATCAATACAGTACATAAAAAATAATTATACGTTAAAAACTTACGTTTTGGAATATCACAAATCACAACTGCACAATATTACTGTCGACGATAAAGGGGCCGGAGGAACTTAGATTGGTCACTTAGGGAGCTGTTACTACCTCTCTCCCTGGTTTCAAAAATTCCTCCTATTTATTTTAAAATTATTTCGTCTATGCCCTTGTGTGAAGGTTAATTTTAAATTTCATTATTCTAGTTTGCAACGTTTTGATTATATCTATTGATAAACAAAGCATGGCAAACCATCAGATGTAATGTGTATTGACCTTGCTAATCATAACAAAATTGTTTGTATCAATTTCTTTCCTGGAGGTCAACAATTATATTATTATTAATTTTATCTATATAGGGTGTTCTTAAAATTTCCTATGTCATATCTCGTGTTTATTACAGATTCCAGGGGTGTGTATTGGTTCACCGGTTCCAAAGGTTGTAACCACTCTGGTGTAGTCAGTCGGTGTATTGTCCACGTCCAACTTCCAATTTTCGATTTTTTGTCTTTTACTTGAAATCTTGTTCTTGATTTTTTTTAAGTCATTTTACACGTTATCAACTTTTGATCCATTGGATGCGCTTGTACTCCGGCTACTAGTTGCTTCTGATGGAATATCACTTTCCAGTTCCCCTCCCATCAAAATAGATGAATTCTCTTGAGACAGTTCATCCATGTCCAAACTCTCCAGAACCTCAACTTCCGCACGCAGGTGGCTTCCAGGTAAATTATTTACTGAAACTTCATTCTCGTCCCCCGAGTCTCCATCGGTAATGTCGGCGGTAGCATTCTTTAGGCGAGGATCATTCTTCTGATCTTCTGTGATCCTGGTGGGTGACCATTCTTCATTGAGTACTGTAGTTCTTGAAACTGCAGCTTTCCTAGATTCCGCCTTGTTGCAGTGGGAACAATCTGTTGGACACGACCGTCTGGACAGGAAATCGGCATTTCGGTGACTTATATCAGCTCGATGTTCGCCCCTGTCTAGTTTCCCCTGTGACTGGAGTTCTTGAGTCTGAGGAATGGGTCCTGGAACGCTTAGACGGGCTGCGTACGTGCTCTAGATCGCCACACTTCCGGAATTTGATCTTCGGCTTCTTGTCTACCATACTCTTTATCAAGTTAACGATCTGGTCCAGTCTGTCTTCGTTTCCTTCTTCTTGCATGATCCCAACTTTGTTATATCGCGAATCCTTCATGGCTGCTTTATTTTAAGCGGTTCTTGGTTTGCAGGAGTCGTAGGATGCTTATACGAACTGCGTACGTGCTCTAGCTCGTCACAATTACAGCACCTAATCTTCTTCGGCTTCCTGTCTACTATACCTTTCAACAAGTTGACGATCTGGTCAAGTGTGTCATTGTCACCTTCTTCCTGGATGGTCCTACCATTGCTGTATCCCAAAGCCATCGTGGCTGCTTCATATTCAAGAGCATACGTCAACTAATGTTTTGGAATGGGCTAAGCGAAGCGTCATCTGCATATCGGGGCCGTGTATGTCATCACTAAAGACCTGGATGCCCAGACATTCCGACATGTTCTCTGGTGCTGATGGATAAGCGAATCGAATTAATCGGGCAATATCCACTTCATACTCTTAAAGGGCTTCGTCTGTTCTTCAGCTGGAATGGTACAAATGTTCTAGATGTTCGTGGCCATATCGCATGTCCAACCTCTTTTTCAGCTGCTCGAAGTCATCCGTTTCTTCAAGTGGTATCGGCTGCAGTACATTTAAGGCATCTCCCCGAACCCCGATGGTTAAGTTTACTGCCTTCTCCCTGTCGGGCCAATTATTCACTTTAGCGGCTGCTTCAAACTGTTTCACATGATTGGTACACGATGTCTTTCCGTCGAACGTTGAAGCCTTGACTCAGGCCAATGTCTTTTTAGGGAGTGTTTCTGGCTTGCAAGGTTTTGTTTGCTCGGTCTTCTTTTCTTCTGCTTGTGTTCTTAAATCTGCCATATTTCTCTCTAACTCCTTGATTTTCTCGTCTATCGTTGTCATCTTATTTTAAATGCCTGATTTTATTTTCTCGTTTATCGTTGTCATCTAATCCTCAATATCCGATTTTAGAGACGAAATTTTATTTTCGACGTCAGCAGAAAAGTCATTTTTCAATGATAAGATATCGACAGAACTGTTGTACTTCATAGCAGAAATATCGATATTCATAATATCAGAAAAAATCGTTCTTTATAGCAGAAGTATCGTTTTTCACATTCGTTGAAACCTTCTCAGAAATTGACGAGATTAAGGTAGAAGCCTCGTCATTGAATAAAAATGTTTCTGGATCAAAGCCATCATTTTCCAGTGCCACTTTAAGTCTTTCTACTAATTCACTTTTCTTATCGGACGTTTCCAACTCACGATTTTCTACTTCTGCCCGGCCATTATTACGTAGCTATTTATTTATATTATCCCACTTCTGACACCAATGTAATGTTTTTCTTATTTATTTAAAAGTTTTTATTACGACTAGTGGGATAAATTTATACATACTTAACTAATTTATACATTAAACTATTCACTAATTTATATTATATACACAGTATATTCACTTACACTAATTTATATAAACAATTGATTACTGTTTATTTGCTTAGACTTAATTGATATAAATACTCTACTATTTACTTGTTGACTGTTTATTGCACGAGATCAAATGCTGGTCGGTAGCCTTTATATATTAAGTGCCATTTATTCCGAAACCTTCTAGATTGCGGCTCACAAAAAAACAATCGCCTTCCTGGAAATGTCTTGATAAGCCTGGTCACAAAAAATAATGGTAACAAGTTCGAACAAATCCCCGCGCATTCGCCAAAATTGTAAGTTTCATAGACAGAGTCGAATTCAGCGACTACACCAGTGTGGGATTTCGTAACAGTAATGTAAGAGATATTTTTAATAATTCAAATTATCTTTTAAGCGATTATGAAAAGAAATACATCATTAATAAAAATCCTCAATCTCCACAATTATATAGAACCGTTAATTACATAAAATATCGAAACCAATTAGACCTGTAGTTTCTTATGTTAATACTTAATAATAAATTGTTAAAAAAAACGTAACAGTATACTTGTAATTATCTATTAACTATTTTTTCTTTGCTGATAACTTTTACATACTTCTGTACATTAATACTTTAAAATAATATTTAACATTTTTCCAAAGACGTTTTTTGTAAACTTGGTTTTTTTTCGCATAAAAAACCAAAATGGGGTGTGATTAAGGGCTCAAGTTCATGTCTGGTAGCCCTGTTTCTACCGGAAGCCCTTAAAAACATAAAACAATTTCAAAAATGGTTTTTAAAACAGCAGTTGCATTGATAAGTCTACTACATAGCGGAAGCTCGGTTTACAGTTTCGCCTTCTTATAGTGACGTCACGCCAGAGCACCGTGGCCTAGGAGGTAGTGCTTCACCCACCCCCACAGACACTCCAATAACAGTTTTTACCCAGACTCTGGAGACAAATCGATCAAGGCTACTTCAACGACCTTATTGAAAGTAGGGTAGATGCACCAGTGGTCGACCACTTTTGACGAATCTTTACTATCACTTAAGTGCTGTTTGGCTTTCATAAGAGTTAGCTTAAAAACCTCTTTTGCATCCTATTTCATAGATAGTTGGTAATGATCCAAGATAAACAAAGAAGGGTATAGTTAAGTCCGTCTATGATAAATTAATTTTTTTAACGAAATGGTCATTTTGCCGGTGGTCGGCTACTTATGACCCATTGGTCGTCCGTAGGTGCACTAGTTGTCGGCCGTGCTTTTTTGACCAGGTCCGGTTTAAGTTTATAAGCCCTTGAGTCAATTTTTAAAATAATATTAAAAATGACAAGAAAATAAAAAATGTATTATTTATTCTTCAAAACAGGTACAAAAATATATTAAAACGTATTGAATAAATAAAATATAATTCTTTTATAATTAGAGTAGAATTTAATTATCATCACAATAATTACAACAGAAGTCTTCGTCTTTTACCTCATCATATGAGCTGCTGGCAAACGGAGTACAATTCAAGTGGTATCATCTCATACACGAGTCACATCCTATGTTGTCTCTATCCTCTTCAGCATCACTGTACAAAATCTTTTCACAGAGGCTGCATTTTTCTTTATTTTCCTGAGGCTTCTCTTCTTGAGGCTTCTCTTCTTGAGGCTTCTCTTCCTAAGGCTTCTCTTCCTCATCTTTTATTTTTCGTTTTGTTTCACTGGTATCTTTGCTTTTTGGTTGCAACTTTTTCTTTTTGTTGAATAATTTTTCTAATATTTTTCTTTCAGCTTCTTTGATTTTTATTTTTCGCTGATTTTCTTTTTTCTCCTTCTCTTTATTAATGTAATATTTTCTCCAAGCTTCGGCCCTGGCCTACATCTTTTGGATTTCTGAATTGGTTTAGGATATTTCAAATGTTTTTCGAAAGGATCTCCTTCTTTTTGTAACGCATTGCATTCGACTGTGATAATTTTAATCTGATTATTATTACCGGCTGCATTATTAACTGTGATTTCTTTAAGTATTTCTTCTTGATTTTCTTTCATATGATTTTCGTCTAGTTCTATGTCATTGTCCAAAGTATCAGATACGCTAGAATCATCTGAGGTGCTTTTTGTAATTCTGTTGAAATCGATTAAGGCACCGCCATTTGTTGTAGATTCTACCGAAGATTTTTGTTGAGATGCATTCAAAAGGACTGTTTCAGGCTTACTTATCTCTGCATTACTTAACAAATTATCATCTGCTGGTTTTATAAGGTCATTTCTTAAAATTTTGACTTTGGGTTCTTCTATCATAGATGCCTACATCGAGCACCTCGTATTCTTCAATAACAGTAGTAGTAGTATTTTCATCTTGATTATCATTCCAATTCAAATTCTCTATTAATTCCACTATTACCTCGAAACAATAAGTCCTGGTAATTTGTTCAGCTTTTCCAATAAACTATCTACTTCATAGACTTCATCAAGTTTGCCTAATATAAGTGCTGTTAGTACTTTGTGGGTGGTCTGAAAATCTTCTTGAGTTAATGTTGCGTCGCCTGTGTCTTGATTCAGATTTTGAACATTTTCTAGTGCATTTTGTACACATTTGGTATAATCTGATGCATCCGGATTAAATGGAAAAAGCCCACATCGTTTGAACCCTTTTATTATATGATCCTTGATTTCTTCATTTTGTAGGGCTTTTTTAATTATTAAATAAGCAAACTCAGTTTTGTTCAAAATTAGGTCATCATTCTCATCTTTCCAATCTCTTACAACCTTTTTCCAATAATCCTTAGTGGTTTAAGCAATGCCAAATCTGCCGGTTGCATTATATGAGTACAATTCGGTGGTAATGCATATAATATTATATTGTTCTCATCGCAAAATGGACTTAAGTCCAAGGGCATATGCGAACGGTGCCCGCCCACAAAAAAGATTATCGGTTTTTTAATATCTTCTCGAATAATCCATTGATATAATGCGTTCGCCACGTACTCAAAGAAAATTATCTGAGCGTATCCAACCAGATTCAGATTTTCGTAACACCCAATCCGCCGGAAAACTTTCAGCAACAGCACTAGGGGGTTTTACGTAAGGGTATACCACACAGGGGGGGCACTATTTTCCATCTGCAGAAAAAGTTATAAGCACTGTTATATTTTCTTTCTCATTCCCTTTTTTAACTTCTAGAAAATGTTTGTAACCCTTAGGTCCCAATACTTTTCCAGTCTTTGGCTGTAGGCAGCAGCCACTTTCATCCGCATTAAAAATGCGAGATGGGTTAGTCAAAATATCTGTGGCGTTTATGCTTTCTAAAAAAATTCTCGAGATTTTTAAACCAGGATTTAATAAATTCTACTGTCACTTTGGCTCGAGAGTTACCAATTGACTCAGGAGTCCGAGAAGAAATTTCCGGATGTCGACGATGAAAGGAGTCATACCATTTCCGTCCTGGCATTCCATTTTTAAATGGAGTTTTAATATTTTCCTTGAGTACAATTTTTTGAACCGTTGTCAGTAGTTAATCTTTTTTAATTGGGATACCACATTTGCATAGATTAATAATCCAGTTTACGTTTTTTTTTTCATTTTCTTTACTTAAATATGGATCAAGTCCCATTTGTCTTGTTTTATTTGCACTCTTCTTTTAAGCCGGTCCTGGAGGGTTGAACGTGGAATTCCGTAATCACGGCATGTTTTTTTAATTCCTGCCCCAGTTTGAACCATTGCGAGTGCTTTTTGTAAATTGTCGTCGCAATACTGGTGGAACTTTCTTTTGCGAGTGTTTTCCATGACCTAACAGTAAATAAAACATTTTTCCCAAAAATTGGTTTAAAATTGTAT
Source organism: Galeruca laticollis (assembly GCA_963921935.1). NCBI lineage: Eukaryota > Metazoa > Arthropoda > Insecta > Coleoptera > Chrysomelidae > Galeruca > Galeruca laticollis. Next base: position 70,932,698 of record OY998177.1, read on the forward strand.
GGCCGATTACTGGCAAATTCGGTCAAAAAGTCGGGTTCTAGTAGTCGGCCACAAATACGATCTCTCTTAACATTAAAATCATTCCTTGTATATACGGCCGACCACTAGAAACATTTTTTTTATTTTTCTTAACTACAAGATTATGACAAAAGAAAACATATAACATAGTAAATAAGTAAGAGAAAGACGAAACTAAATTGGAACTGGTGTTCCAGTAGTCGGCCTCACCGGCCGACTAATAGGACAATTGTTGATTTTTATGACAATTACCGGCCACTCAATTTTTAATGTTTAAAGAAAATATTTGCACTTTTTGAAAGCCATGTATTATTTTATTGGCTATTGTAGCAAATAAGGCTATTAAAACATAAGTATGTATTATAAAAGCAAAATTACTTACCTTTTAAGTTTGCTCTGGTGATGTTGGCCACACATTCAATTATGGCCGCTGACTGACGGTATGATCACTTTGCCAATGACTTTTAGTCAAAAATAGTTGAAATAGAAAAAATAATTACTACTTAAATCTACTTTAGGAAGATAAAGAAAGACATATACAGGTTTCAAATAAAGGGAATTTACGTGTTGTTAAAATTATTAGCAAACAGGGTTGGGCTGATTAAAATCAAGTAATTAAAATCATGATTTAAATCTAATTCTTAAACTAAATGTAACACCTTAATTTTATTACTGTATATTTTCAGTCTATTCATTTTCGTTATACAATTTAAACAAAAACACGAGTTTTCCTCATTTTTGTATGCCTAATCTGTTTCTAATATCCGAGTGTACAAGACCAAAAGAGCTAAATACGCGTTCTACTGAAGCTGAAGAAGCAGTTGCACACAGGCCCTGTTTTATTATTGGCAGTTGTTTCAAGATTTCCGGCTCATCATTTTGTGATAACCACCATTGTAGTCCGTTTACATTTTTTATTACTTAGTCCGAAAACATAACTTGCTTAAATGGAGCACTGCGGGCATTTAACTTTATTACTAAAGGTAACAGTCCAGTGTTTTCATATAACTCGTTAATTGTTTCTAAAGCTATATTCTTTTCTTCTGGTGGTAACTGGTATTTTGTTTTTTGTGGATTCAACATATACGCTATAAAATGATATGGCGTTAGTGCTTGCTTATATCGATTATTAAATTGTTGTGTTTTTTGTAATGGTAATTCCACAGATTCATCAAAGATATATTGTAAATGTTTCCACTGCTCTACAGCATCTGCGATAGTAGCATTTTCCTCTGCACAGTATCAAGAGCAACTGATATAGGTTTTAAAATGTTTAAATAAACTTGCGCTGCATGTTTAATCGCAATATTTGCAATATTTGAAACTTGTTGGTAAATAGTGGAATCAATCTCCTGTTTATTTTCATCGCAGATTTTTAATATGATGTCCCACTGAGTGACATACATCTCTAAGCAGTTGCCAAGGCTATTCCATCGCACATCGCTTGGAAGGACTAAAGCGCTGCCTCCTGCTTGACTGAATTTAGCTCTAGCCAAATGGTTATTTCGAAAATACTTAACGATTTGGACCAAATGATCTTTAACGTCTTTAACTTGAAAGTCCTTGCACAGTAAATTAAAAATATGTGCAGAGCAACTATAACTTTTGCGTTCGTTTTTTCTTCTAATGTTTTTCTCATAAGTGTCATATTTGCGGCATTGTCTGTCACAAAAGATTTTACGGTACACTTGTATTTTAATTCACATGAAGAAATCAGGTCACAAACTATTTGAGTTAAATATTCTGAAGTATGTGGATTTCCTGATGTGTCTATAGTTTCGTATAGGAGGGCTTGTCCATCTTCAGTGGTTATCGTTGCACATATCACTGGTTTGTTGTGCACGTTTGACCACCCATCAATTGACATATTTACGGACTGTCCTGACAGGGAGGAGTAACATTTTTCTTTTTCCTCTTCATAGATTTCGTCCAAAAGACTTTTCTCGAGGGCGGTGTATAACCAGGCCTTAATAACTGAATGGCTTTTTTCGCCTCTAAATTCTCAATACATCTGAAGCTCGAATTAGTAGCAAAAATAGCCTTTGCTATTTGTTTGTCAATTTTATGTTTTTCAGCAGTTGAAGTCCGGATTACAAAACGTAGGCCACACAAACCATGGTAGGCTGAGTTTTTCGATTGCTTTCTTTTTTTGGACTGCCTCAAAAGTTGTGGGACTTGTTGGTACTTTCGGTGGAGTTTTTCTAGAATTTATTAGTATAAATAATAAAATATTTGGCATTGGGTAAGTTAATTCCTTTATATTATTATGACCGAAGATTCAGATGGGAGAGGGCCCCCATCTCAACACGACCCTCCTGATAAAATGGACATTGAAATAAATAAAAAGTACAATTTAAATAATAAATATACTTCAACTGATATCGGACCGTTCTATGTTATCGTTGAACCTTCAGAAACAGGTATTCGTATTTCGGCAGTTAAGGTAGGTCATTATCTTCTTAATGAAAGGAATTTAAAAAATGATATTGTAGATATTAAGTTAGTTGGTAGAAATAAAGTAAAAATTATTTTTAAAAACTATCATACTGCAAATTCAATTATAGGACATGAAATAATGAAAGATAACAAATTGATAGCGTATATTCCGACCTTTTTCAATCATAAAAAGGCGTAATTAGGGAAGTTGATACATTTTTAAATGAAAAATATATATTGGAAAATATTGAAAGCGATAAAAAAGTCGTAGACGTTAAAAGAATGAAGCGCAAAATTAGTGATTCCGATAAAGAGATACAGTACGTACCTAGACAAATGTTAATTGTTACATTTTTATGAAATTCTTTACCTAGTTCAGTTAAAATTGATTTAGTTCGGTTCGTAGTAGAACCTTATGTTTATCCAGTAGTGCAGTGCTACAAATGTCTTCGATATGGACATACTAAAAAATATTGCAAAAGTACCACTGACAAATGTATAAAATGTGGACAAATTCATGATGTTGAAGACGGCGTAGAATGTAAAAGTGAGGAATTTTGTATATATTGCGAACAAAACGGTCATAAGTCTGTCTCAAAAGAATGTCCCAAGTACCAGCATCCATTAAAGGTTAAAAAAACCATGTCTGAACAAAATATTTCATTTAAAGAAGCGGAATCAATGGTTAATAACCCAAGCTACTCCAAAGCTACCTCAAACAATAGGTACAATTTATTAAACAACCTCACAAACTTCCCACATCTGAATGACGACAAAGATAGTGAGAATCCTTCAGGTGGTAAAAACTGGGTACCACGTCCACAGTCCCAACCTCCTAAAAAACGCAAGGCCATTTCTCCTCTTATAGTTAAAAAAACCCCTACCTTCAAATCTCAGGCCTCAACTAGTAATTCTGTTTTGCCTAATCCCCATAAGGATTATTTCCAGTCATACAGAGAAAAGCTAGAAATCGAAATTTTACATAAAATTCCTTACATTTTCGAACATCTTATTAAAAAATTTAATTTAGTTGTGCCAGACTGGGATATTTTTCAAGAAACACAAAACGAAATTAAAACAATTATAAATTCTTTACCTGATTCTAACGATGATGAATTCTATTGGAACCTTAAATATAATTCAATGGAACTGTAATTCAATAATAAAAAATAAATCTAACCTTTTAAACTATTTAGCTGGTTCAACTACTAGATTCGAACTAATTGCTCTAAATGAGACTTGGTTATCTCCAAATAAACCGTTTTATGTAAACGGGTACAATTTTGTACACGTTGACAGGACTGACGGATTTGGTGGTGTCGGAATCCTCGTCCGAGACCACTTATCATTCTCAGAAATAGTTCTCCGTAAAAATTTCAATTCCAAAATAGAGATTTGTGGAGTGTATCTGAATGACCTTAATATATCTATACTTTGTGTTTATAAGCCTCCTAACATACAAGCGACTACGAAAGACTGGGAACATATTTTCTTGCAGACTCAGGGTGATGTTATTGTATGCGGTGATTTAAACTGTCATCACAGTCGTTGGGGATCTACACTCGACAATACACAAGGTAACAGATTAATAGACGCTATAGATGAAACAAATTTAATTATTTTAAATGATGGCAATCCAACAAAAGTTGGTAGGCCTAACGAACGACCTTCGCCAATAGATCTTACCCTAGTTTCACCTAGTTTGATGAGTTACTCAGAATGGAATTTAATAGATGATACATTAGGATCTGATCATTTTCCTATACACATCTCTATATCCCGACAATATATCTCATCTCCTGTATTACCATCAAGAAAATGGATAGTCTTCTGCCAATTGGGAGCTTTTTCAGGAGTCCATAGTAAACGACTTCCTAATTAACGATATAAATTCATTAGAATCTTATCTTGAAATAATAAATAAAACAGCATCCAATTCTATGAAATCTCGTACTGGCGGATCTAAAAAAGTGTCAAACCCCCTTTGGTGGGACAATGATTGTGTTCAAATTATAAATAAACGGAAGAACGCGTATAAAATGTACAAAAACACTGCAAACTTAGAGAATTATCTATAATTCAAAAATATTCAAGCGAGAAGTAAACTATTATTTAAACAAAAACAACAGGAATGCTGGAAAAAATTTATTTGCAGTTTAAACAAAAACACACCGATCGCAAAAATTTGGGCATTTGTTAGAAAAATATCAAACAAAAATTCTACGATGAAAAAACAACCAATATCTGAAAGCCTTATAAATCAAATTTTTGACAACATTTCTCCAAGTTTTGTTCCAAATAGAATAGAAGAACCGACAGAAAACCACAGCAATCACAATGTCGACAAATCTTTTGATATCATAGAACTGGAAACTGCAATCAAATCCACAAGATGTACAGCTCCTGGTAACGATAATATAACATATGATATTATTAGAAATATGCCATTACCTGCGAAAACAATTTTACTACAAATATATAACGATTGGTGGGTAAAAGGTAAGTACATTGAACAACTGAAACAAGTAACTATTTGTCTAATCTTGAAACCACAAAAAGACAGAAATTTATTTACGTCTTATCGACCTATATCACTAATGTCCTGTATAACGAAAACTTTTGAGAGGATGATTAAAACAAGACTGGAATGGCACTTGGAACAAAATTCAATTTTACCCTGCACACAGTATGGATTTAGAAGGGGCTACGGTACTTTAGATGCAATAACTCATTTAGTTAATGATGTTCAAATTACGTTTTCTAAAAACAGATATTTAGTTTGCTTATTTCTTGATATAATAGGTGCTTATGATTGTGTGGATATCAATTTACTAAAAAACAAAATAGTAGAGGTTGGTTTTAGTGAAAGGACTTCTCAGAGTATATCACAATTATATTATTCGCGTACAATTTATATTAGGGATCATAAAAATCAATTGCACGGTCCCAGAATTGTTTATCGTGGATTGCCTCAGGGATCTGTATTGAGTCCTTTATTATTTAATATATATTCTGCCGATTTACATACACGGTTTTCTAATACAATACAATGCATTCAGTATGCAGATGATATCTGTATATACTCCATCCAGGATACATACGCTGATTGTCTTAAGACCTTGGAAAATATTATGCAAACTGTAGTCAAATGGACTGAAGAAACATGTATGACCCTCTCATCTGAAAAATCCACAATTATGTTTTTTACTAGACATAGGCTTCGCACACCGGAGAGCCTAACTCTGTGTGGGCGAGCGATGTCTGTAGTAAACGAGTATAAATACTTGGGTATTATTCTAGATACTAAATTATTATGGTCCAAACACATCATACATATAAACAACAAATGTGAAAAGGGGTATAATCTCCTAAAATGTGTCACAAACCGCAGATGGGGCGCAGCCCCTGCCATCGCTATAATGTTTTACAGGTCTTACGTCAGATCAGTTATAGATTATGGATGTTGTTTATATGGATCAAGTAGTAATTCCAACTTATTGAAAATAGATCGAATTCAGTATAAATGCCTTAGAACCTGTGTCGGCGCAATGAAATCGACACCCGTGAATGCATTAATGGCAGAATGTAACGAACCACCTCTATTTTTACGACGGCAATTATTGTCTCAAAAATATTTAATTAAACTTAAAACCCTCAGGTCTGACATGATAAATAATTTATATAGTATTTCAATAGAAGATCTTACAAATCGATATTGGAGATTTAAAAACACACCTCCACTTGCGGAAGCCTTCATTCAAACCAATGAGTTCAATAAAATATACAGAACCAACAAAACATTACCTATATATAACATTCCTTATCAAGCTGTATTTAAAGTCCACAAAGTCATAATCCCGAATTATACGGAATCTAACCGCATTAACACAATCCTGTTTAAATCCATACTAGCAGATTTTGCTGACGAGACAATAATATACACTGATGGATCTAAGACGAGGGATGCTGTGTACATTCACAATACAAATCAAACGTTACGAATCAGATTACCTGATATATGTAGTATATATACTGCGGAGCTGTATGCTATCTTATAGGGCCTCTCCTGGCTGAAATCAAATAAAAAAGTTGGCGGTGTGATTATATCTGATTCTAGATCAGCATTGCGTGCTATAAAAGGGACTCATCTCGAAAGAATGAAATGTCCTATTTTATGTGACATTAAAACAATATTGATGAATTTGAGTATGACATTTATTTGGGTTAAGGGGCATATTGGAATATATGGGAATGAAAAAGCTGATCGATTAGCAAAAGATTCGGTACTGAATGGAGATTTTTGTAATGTGTATACTGGAAAAGATGCGATTAGCTCAATAAAAAATAAAATGTATGTATCCTGGCGAAAACACTGGGAAAACGCTTCACAATCCCCAAATAACACCTACTTTCAAATTCACCCTACCTTACCCTCACCTCCAAACTATATTTTTGATTATACAACTCCTAAATTTTATTCAGCAAGTATATTTAGAATGAAGACTAGCCATGGAAGATATCCCGCCCATCTTGCCAAGTTGGGTATTGTACAGTCATCATCCTGTACCTGCAACGATAATTCTTATGCTGATCTTAATCACATTTTCTTTGAATGCAGCAATTACATTAACAAAACAAACAGTCACTTATTGAACAAAACTACTCCCTACCTTTAAACCTCACTCACCGTTTAAGCTCAGATAACTGTCATATTTTAGATCTACTGGTAAATTTCATCAAAGACGTAAACATTAGTATTTAGGTGGACTCATTGAAAATTTCTGTGGCTAATGGACTTGCTTCCTAGCCATTTTCTTTAACACACATATATTCAAATTTAAAAAATCAAAAAAATTAAATAAATCGTGATTTTTCCAAAAAAATCAATGGTTTTTGGTTTTTTTAACAAAAATCAGATTTTGCCCAACCCTGTTAGCTAATATAGACCAATGTGGCCGACTTCTGGGGCATGCCGGCTCACTGGTGCATCTACCTATGCAGAGGCTGTAATTGATGTTAAAGGAAAGTATACTCGATATTATCGTATGTAGTTTAACTTTTAATGGAATTAAAAATGTATACACCCTAAAATTGTTGTTTTTTTTGTTTCAAGCTGCAAAAGTATTACGCAAAATGGCACACAAACACTTATATAAAAGAAAAAATCCCAATGGCACAGGACCAATTGGACAGGCTTATTTCAGTAACATGTTTGCATAAAACCCAAAATAAAAAATTAGATACAGAAGTAATAGAATGTTTTGAGACGTACAAAAAACCAAAGTAACATTCTGCATCAAATCAAAAACAAAATTATAAAAAAAAGTTTTGTTAAATTTGTGAATTTTCTTAAATAAATGTTTTAATGTACGATTTAGAGAAAAATGTTAAATACAAAAGTTGTAGAACGTGTTAAGGTCTACGAAAAAGCTCAGTAACATTTTTGCGTGAAATGAAAAACAAAGGAAATACGATTTTTATTCAACTTTGACAGGCCGCCATTTTGTTTTTACTGGGCCGATTTGGCTCATTAACGAACTCGTCCAAGATTTTGGCGTAACCGATTTTTGTAGTGAGTTTGGTTTCGACCCGTCAAAAAATACGCCCTCTCTCTATATATATAACCTTTGGAACGGGAGTTAATTTTGGCATCAGGGAACACCAAAACGAAAAACTGCATTGAAATTTTTCCGAAGTCGCGTCATGCTACTCTCTACAATAGCCCTATTTCATTCTGAAATAAGCCTAAAAACATTCAATGTATAACATATAAACACTTGGTGACCAAAAATCGTAATTTGTTAAAACACAATCTCAGAATGAACTTTCCTAAACTTTTGTGGAGCAGTTGAATAAGTTGACATGTTTCTATATTAGGTTAATCGCAAATAAATTCTACCTGTCTCTTTGAAATGCGGTACTTATAGGAAAGAATTCAGTAACTAGTATAATAACAAAAAAAAGCCGAGAAAGTTCTTTTATACCCATATATTGAACAAACTTTTTTTTAGAAATTTCTTAACCTTGACTACTTACCTCTGCCTAGCCCTTTTCATTCCATACTATTCTAGTTTACGATATGATTTATTTAAGTAGCTAATAATGGCTAGTAACCTTTTTAAGTGGGTTGGACTGTAATATGTAATAATGCGGGGTTCGCCTCGAACTAATCTACGAAAATTCTGCATTGAATCGAGTCAGTATAGGCCTCGCCCGAAAAGTCAAAGGTAAACATAGTTGCGGAAAGAGCAAATCATGTTGCGGGAACATTATCTATAGACAAATTTCAATGGATTATGCGGAAGAAAACCGTATGTTATTAAGTAATAAAATGTTGATGACGATAATTCAATGAATAGTTGGGATTATAAAGAAGTTTAGCATAATTTATCGAGCCTGATAGTTTACAATTAATCATTATTTCAGGTGATATACAGGGTGTCCCGGAACTAATGGGAAAGTTGGGACCGTAAAGTATGAGATAATGTTTTAGCATTATTTTCTAGTATTGAATTCCAGATAATTTATTTTCAAAATGCTTTTTCTACGCCTTTTTCAACAAACATTATTTTAAAAGATCTCTTTTCTGCTTTCATATAATAAAACAATCCATCTTTTCAACTTTTTATTATTCCAGTTAGGGACAGAGTCTGTATTTTTTACCGATACCAAATTCATGCAGGTGTTTAGACGTAAACAATTTTTTTGCGCCCGGCACCAACCGAATATTCTAGAAAATTGTAACGGATAAGGCTTTAGGCCCTTCCCTATTTTCAAAATGAACCAATAATCATCAATTATTTTACTGGCGTTCGACAAGCCGGCAATTTTTTCCTCAAAAATAGAGAGTCTAGCAGTGGTCATCGGACCGAGTAGTAGTTTTTTAAGAGGAACCTCACGTTTTAGGAACCTGAAAACAGTTGGCACCCGTGATTTGCAACAAAATTTAGGTCAATTTGTAAACAACAAATCTAAAGAACGCAGAGAAATTGAGTGTTGAAATTTTAACACAATATAACTTGGTCATTTGTCTTGGGGATCAGGTATTTTGGTTAAGTTTTATATTGCTATAAAAAAGATATAAGCCATTAAATGATGGTGTGATTTTGACAATTTGTGCTCACCAATTTGAACGCCAAAACTCGATCCCCAAAAGGAAGCCTAGAGAATTCGATTCTAAAAATATGAATTATCAAATGATTGTATTTTGTGAGATTTGTTGTACTCAAATTTTTGCAAACGAACAACTTTTTGCTTTAGTTCAACCGTTCCACCGTGTTGATGGATGGCGCTGTATACAACTTCAATGACAGATGACGACGGTCAAATCATAGACAAATAATATTATTACTTTCTCTATGGGTCAAATGTTGTTGTCATATGTTTTGTGTCCATAAAAATATCTCAAATTTATAGTTTAGTGTGTATTGTATTCTCGCATATTAGATGGGCTGGACGGAAAAGGAATAATACCAATAATGTATTATATTAAAACAAACAAAATTATTTACCATTCAGGTGATCAAACAATGTGTATCAGTCATTTTATAGATGGAAAAAATAGAATGAGCCAACACACATGATCAATCTGCAAACAAGGTAGAAGCAAACTTGTACATGTTGGTTGTATGTTTGCTTTTGTACTGCGTATATCGATCTCCCCATAATACTCGTATATACTGTGACGATATTTATTTCTATTTGTAATATAAATTTGAAAAATTAAAATGAAATTTTGTTTAATGTCACTGTCAAATTATAAATTGTCACACTTGGGCTTTAACAAAACAATTTATTTTATTGAATTGTAATTTTTTATGAATTTATGTGCTCCGGCTATAATAATGTTTGATATAGATTTACATTTTAGTTTTATGTAACTGTCTATATTATTTTAAAACTCTTTGCTTCCGCTCTCTGGGCGTACGGGTTCAATATTTCAACTTTCCAGACCTATGGCCTCCAACTGTGTCAGACTTTCACTATATCAATGCCCAACAAATCTACTCCAGAAAAACAAACTAATTGATTCCAAAATATGTTTATAAATTAGTTAAGTTTGAACATTTTAAGGAATGACTTACCAAATTTAGGTCACAATAAATATCGATGAGAAATTTAAAGATAGGTCAATGTTAGACTTAGTAGATTGAATGCATTCTCTCTACGAAAATAAAAGAGAAGAAACTTAACCTATAAATCTACAATGATAAATACTACAATAAAAAAACGGAGTTATGTCAAATAAAGTCTTTGTACTGTTTCTAATTTCTATAAACTTGAATGCAAAGCATACAGACTCAACAGTAAGCAAATCGTTAACGATATTTATCACTATCTATTCAATAATTTTAAAGTTTCCACTCAAGATGATGATTCTCTCCTACAAAATATTTATAAAGATTTGTTACCTTTCAGTCCACTGTCAAACACTCTTTATAAAGGAAATCCTCTTAAAGAAATTAATCAACTCCTCACTAACCCAATGCACACGGTATGTACAATTTACCCTTCCTTATCTTTTCTTAAAAATTTTGGGAATTATCTCCTTTTACCATTAAATGCAAAACATGTCCAATTCAGCTTGCTTTCCTTTTATCGATAGAGTCTGTTTAAAAGACTTCTATTTTATTAATTATCTCTTTTTTTAGAAAAATTTTTGACTTCTTTTAAATTTTTAATTCTTGACAGCTCTTTCAAAATTTTCTTAATGACACTATTTTATTTATTTTTAGTCACCTGGATGTGTATCTCTTGGATACCGCAAATAATCAGAGAGTAGTCATTAGACATAGAACAAGTATTCTTTCTCCTTACACATCAGTAACTTTTTTCTATAACCTCAAATTGTCACCATTTGTCACCCGCACTGGACAAATATAAATTTTATAACATACTCTGTATGTTCGGGTAAATTTCTCTACCTTCTTATAATTAAAATCCTACGTGATATATAACATAATTTACAATCAATAAAATAATCTTCTACACTCCTGACTTTGGTCAATGACTTGTGAAGGTATGTTTCTTTATGACTGTACCCTTTTGATTTCATTTCAAAATCTTTACCTAACTTCTGATTAATTACTTAGAGTTTCTACAGTGTGCGCCAAATTTATCTGATATTTTATAAATCATTTATTGTTATTTAGTACATTATTCTATCTAAAAATTTCTAAGACAATTTATTTGTCTTAATACATTATTATTTGTTATTACAGATCTTTCGCTTTACATTTTTTATTAGTTGTTATAGTTGCTTTGTAAGTTTTTTTAAACATTTGATATTTTAAATTGAGATTCCTCACTGTACCTACTTTCCTCTTTATATTAAATGTAAAGCATTGCATTACAAGTAAATATTTCTCTGTATAATAAAGAAATTTGGAAACTTTTTGTTTATATTATTTGTTTTTAGATAAAATTGAATATATTTACACATGTAGTTGTTAAAAGAGCCTACATGTCAAATAAAGTTTGACAGCAACCAACAGAAACTCTGAAACTGATACAAATATGGTTAAATTGGGGCAAAGTTGTGACACGACGTTCTCTTTTGAGACTAAATGGCCTATTTTCAATCATGTAAATTTGCAACGTTTCTGCAATTTAATTTTCTTAGCATGAAACAAACAAAAATTTATAATTATGAAAACATTTTATTATGTTAAATGGTACACATTTTGATAGGTAGAATGTTTTTAAAGTATGTATATTTTTCTTCCATTGTTGACTTCTAGCAGTTCCTACAATGCTGTCACTTGGTATCCATATAGCACATGTCCTTTCATACAATATGTAATGCACCTTGTATCAGGTGATAATAGTTAAATTTTTTAATTATCACTGTTATATTTTCATCAAAATGAATTATGTAATTCTTGTCTTTTGAGAGCGGTTCTAATTTTTCTTCATTCAGATACTTGAAATGTCACTTCACTTCAATTAAGCATTTTTCGCTTTTCGCTAACAAACCCATATTATCATTAAAACAGGGTTTCAAGAGAATGTTGAAAGATGCTTTGATGATAATAGAACAAACAATCAGTATTATTTATCTCATATTTTCACATTACTCAAATAATCCAAATAACCTCAAACAAAGATTTTAAAATAAAAAATGATTGCAGGATAATTTACATTATCATAACTATAATTTTTGATATCGGGTCGATATGATTACTTACTTTTTAACAATTTATTCCTTTCAAAAACATTTATGGAACGCTTAAATAATCAAAAATCTACACTCAAATGGAAATACTTATGTCAGCAAGTTTTGTTTGGATGTAACCTAAAAAACAAAGTGTGCTCGCAAAAAGTTGAAATATTTGAACGCAAAACATCCGAACATCTCGTCCAGTGTCCAGAGATGCGTTTCTATGAACCGTCAAGAGTGGAAAGACACAGAGAGAAAATATGTTGAATAAGTAAAAGCCGATTCAGTACTACTATCGACATCTATCGTAAATATTTTGAACCAAATAATTACTAGATAAGTAACTAGTATTGTGTAGGTTTTTAGTTTTATATACCTGTGAGGAGGCCTCTCTTAAGCAGTCCTATAATATGTTTAATTATGATACCGTATACGATAAGTGATTTTTACAAATAAATCGGGGTGGTTTTCGGGCAGTTTTGCTATTGTTCCGCATTCGTTAAGAGGCCTTATAAATTAAAATGATTTGCTGAAAACTGTAAATCCATACTCTGTTTACTTATTCAGAGTTCAATAAAAAATAAGTTGGCGCCCAGAAATTATTTTCTTTACCTTTTTCCTGAGGATGATGGTGTTCTGTAATTCCAATTAAGGTGAAGATTTCCCCCTGAGAAAATTTAGAGTTCCGGCTACAGCTCTTATAAGTTGAGCTACCTAACGAGGGAGAAGCTATACCGAATGGATCCTGCGTTCCGGTTAGACCAACGATAGTGATGATTTCATCCTACCAGGAAACAGTTAGGAAGATGTTACAATATAAAATGTTTCATCACAGGCCCTCGTTTTCGAATTATAAGCATTCAAAGTTTAAATTTGTTCGTTTTTATTTTAGTACTGTTCATTTGATATTTATAATATTTTCAGCATATTTATGTGTATGTTTGTTTTGGTAAGCTCAGTGAAGTTGCCCCCGCCCAATCGAAATTTTCAACAAAAACATATATGGTCTTAATGCACTCCCAATGCACCAATATGCTCCATGAATTATTTTCTTTGCACCACATTTCCCGAGAGACTACAACTATTTGTTTATGGGGGGGGGCAAAATACACGCTACCCCTCCCCCAATCGGAATTTAGTAGTATCGCATTATTCAGAGTTAATTTGCCCCCCCCCCCCAATGATAATTTTCAAAAAAACAAGTGGCATCGGAATCCACTTCTAATGCACTCATTTGCACCACCAAGAAAAAAAAATCCCCCCTCCCCTTACTTAGTTAAATCTCAATATATAGAGTGAACTTGGCCCCCAATGATAATTTTCAAAAGAAACAAGTGGCATCGGAATCTACTTCTAATGCACTCAAATACACCACCAAGAAAAAGAAAATGCCCCTTCCCATTTCTCAGTTAAACCTAAACCTCAACAACGTTTTGTATTATAAGCCAAAACAAATATTACATAAAATATTCATTAGACTTTAAGAACAAAATTAAAAATTTAATATTACCAGATAATTACACACTTTTATCATTAGATGTTGTATCTTTATATACAAACATACCTTTTGACTTAGCCAGAAACACACATTATAAAAAAGTGGAATCGGAATCCACTTCTAATGCACTCATATGCACCACTAACAAAAACAAAATCTCCCCTACCCCTAGTTAGTTACATTTCATTATTTAAAGTGAAGTTACCCCTCCCCAAAGATAAATTCCGAAAAAAATTTAGGGTAGAGGAGTCCACTTCTACTGCACGCTTATGCACCACCAACAAAAACAATCTTTGCACTGCTTTGATGAAGTACTATAAAATGACAGGAGTCAGAATTTCGACTAACAACACCTACGTATATCTTGCAAACAATGCGGGTGCTTAGGGTTTATTCAATTGAGCTCTCTACAAAATATCCATTTTAAATCGTTTGCTGGGGAGGATCTCATGTTGTATGTTCGTGTATATTGTTCTCGCAGTTTTCAATGACGCCGTACCTGAAGTTGCCAATGAGAGGAATAAACAAACCAAAACCAGTTATAGCCTTTTTAATGAAATACATTCTCCAAAAATAGTAACATTTAGAAAAAATATGTAATTACACTTAAAGTATTTACCACAGATATATACCTATATCTAGATAAATATCTATTTCGGAAATATTGTTCTTGGGATTATATGGTTCAGTACGAAATTGGAAAGTTTTGTGAGTTTTTTATTTACATTTTCGTTTGACGATTCGGACTGTTAGCGTCCATCAGAAACTTATTCTACAAACAGAACGTTTACAATCAACAGATTATTCAAAATAAATTTCTTTTTAACAACAAAATAACCACTCTCACTAATGACGGTACATATATTGTGTTAACGTCACATATTTTGCAAGTAAACCAACATTTATCGATTGTAAGAACAACTAGTATTTGTATCGTATACATTAATTAAGATTTGAAAAGAGGAGCAAAACAAACCTATTTGACCTTAATGTTCATATTAGTATGCTTTTGGCATAAGGTGCTTGTCATGTTAACGTCTGTATTTCCAACTTATAACAATTTTTGAAGTTGATACTCATTTTATTAAATTAAAATAAATCTTCGATAAGTTTTTTGTATCTGACTTTGCATTGATAGAATGTTTGTTTTTTTGGATTTTTATCATTTCGTAGAACTCCCTTTTTTAATGGCTTTCAGTTAGTTGTATTTTTGTGTTGACATAGTCAAAGGTGTTTGTGTTCAGAAACGTGATTCGTAAGAGCTGTCTTGTTTTGTTGTCGTATTTGTGGCCATTTAGGCGGTTTTTAAATTTTGACTGGTTTGTCCAATATAGTCACAATTTTTACATGGAATCTCGTAGATAACGTGGCTTTTTTTGTCCTTGGGAATTCTTGGTTTCAGTTTACTAAAATTAGGTTTTAAAAGATTATGTCCTCTGTGTGTTACGGTTATGTTGTGTTCTTTAAAAGTGCTACCATTTTTTTCTGAAAGTCCCGAAATGTATGGTAAAGAAAGATAATTTTTTGAGATATATTTTGTGAACTACTTTTAGGTTGAGTTTTGTTGCGAAAAAGATGAATACGGTTTTTAAAAATTCTGTTAATTCGTTTATCTGGGTAATCATTTAATTGGAGAGCTTCTTTAGCTTTTTTTATGGCGTTTTACCGATATTCGCAGTCAGAAAGTTTTATATCCCGATCCACGAGTCCTATGACTACCGACTTTTTCTGCGACATTGGGTGCTGAGAATTAAAATTCACATATCTAGACTACCAAGTTTCCTTTGTATACTATTCTGTTTTGATAGTGTTGTTTATGTGGTGAAGAGTTAAGTCCAAGAAATTTATTTTATTATGTTGTTCCCTTTCAACAGTAAATTGTAGTTTGTTGTGAAAGCTATTAAAACTATCAAGAATATCCTCTATTTTGTTTATTGGCACTAGTGCTATGCAGTAATCGACATACCTAAAGAAAAAAGGAACTTGATACTCCAGGCCTCCAATTATGGATTCTTCCAGGTCCTCCATCATAAGTTGTGCAATTACACTTGAAATTGATGCACCCATTGTACAGCCTTCTGTTTGTTTAAAAAACTTTTCTTCATACAAAAAATATGTAGAATTTAATGTTAGTTGCACTGCTTTCAAAAATTCACTTAAAGGTATGTCAGTATAAGACTCAATTTTATTCCACTTTTTTATAATTGTGTTTCTAGCTAAGTCAAAAGCCATGTTTGTATATAAAGATACAACATCTAATGATAAAAGTGTGTCTAGTAATCTTAAATTTTTAATTTTATTCTTAAAATCAAATGAATCTTTTATGTAGTATTTGTTTTGGTTTAAAATACAAAACGTTGTTGAGGTTTAACTAAAAAAGGGGAGGGGGATTTTCCTTTTTCTTGGTGGTGCATTTGAGTGCATTAGAAGTAGATTCCGATGCCACTTGTTTTTTTGAAACTTATCATTGGGGGGGGGGCAACTTCACTCTATATATTGAGGTTTAACTAAGTGAGGGGTGGAGGGATTTTCTTTTTCTTGGTGGTGCAAATGAGTGCATTAGAAGTGGATTCCAATGCCACTGGTTTTTTTGAAAATTATCATTGGGAGTGGGGGGTCAACTTCACTCTGAATAATGCGATACTACTAACTGAGGGGAGGGGTGCAAAGAATTATTTCGGTGGAGTATTACGGTACATTACAAGCGCTTGACGGTGCAAAGTACAAAATTTGAGAATTCCGGGCTAGCGTGTATTAGTTCCTTTCCAGTCAATACTAGCTGTGCGTCGGGCCTTAGGTTTAATTTCTACCTTTACATTTCTGAATGTTCTTCCTCGAAATAACATACAATTTTCTGTGGCTAAAAACAGGATGAGGTAAATAGATTCCAACTCGATCCAGCGTTTGACCCTGCGCTTTGTTGATGGTAATACAAAACGCTAATGTAATCAGAAATTGCCGTCGTTTAAAAGAGAAGGGCATTGTCGTGTCAGATGGGGATAAATCGAAGCGAGGTAACAGTAGTCGATCTCCAATATTCACTCCAGTTAAAACTTCTAAATCTATGATATTGTCATACATTTTCCTGACTAATAGTCTCATCCCGTTCAGCAATCCTTTAACTGCATTCAAGTTTCTGAGAAGCATTACAATGGCACCTTCTTTTAAAGTTAACACATGAGAAGGTAGACCAGTCATCTCAAGGCTGTTCAAAAACTCCGGAAGAAATTGCAGTAGTTCACCTTCTTCTTCAGTTATCAAAGTGTTGACACTGGTGTAAGACCTTGAAGTTACTGGAAGTAGATTTAAAACTGTCCTATTAATTTCGTCACAATGTTCATTTTTTGTGCAAGAATTGCAGTTGTGGAAAGATTCACATGGTTATGTGAGGATGAAGATAGACTTTCACCATTAATTTCAGAGACAATATTTTTATCTAAAATCATTGAAGAAGGCAATTCAATTAAATTCTCATCATTAGAACGGTATTCACCATCACCAATTTTCAAGAGGAAGTCTGCAGAGAGTCGTTTTTTTTTGGTCAACTTCCGTTCCTCACATCTTTTAGCATTCTTCGTCTTCCTACCAAGACCCATAATTAAAAGTAGTGAAATGTAAATATTTAAAACAATTAAAGGAAAGTTATTTAAAGTGGCAACGCACACAGGATCACGGTTAAATTGCCACTGAGGGATAAATTGAAAGGAAACGTCTATATATAGGAAATGAACTGAGCCAATCAGAATGAACTATTGTGCATGAGTTACTTGTTGTTATGTCATTGGCAAAAGCGGAGAGCCAATCAGAATACAGTATTGTTTGTTGTTATATCACTGGGTAAGAGCCAATGAGAATGCACTATTTGGAAAACATTGAAAGTAAAGTTGATTTTGCACGCATAACTTTCCTCAAACTCAACGAATTTAAGCAGGAGGTCAAAAGGAAGAGCTTGATCCACTGTGTGGTCTGAGAGTGAAACGATCAAGATCCATTCATTAGAAGAGGAGCTATGAGAATTCGAATTGCTTGAGTGATTGTGTCCCATAAGAAATGTACAGGGAAGAATCGCGTTTGAGTATAACTTGAGTAAGGTGGGAGTTGAGTAAATTTCAATGATTGATGACATTTCTGTGTCTAAATACCTTTCTATTAAAAAAAATGAAGGAAACAGACTGACTTCAGTTTTCATAAATTTTTTTAATATATAAGATTTAATGTGACGTACTAGCTTTTAACTCCGCGCGCGCGAAAATGACGCGCGGGTACCTACTTTCAGCGTTAAATTAAAACTCTTAATAATAAAGATAGAGATACGGGAGTTATGAGTTTCTTATCGGAAATTTCCTCCTCTTTCAAGAATATTTTTTTTATTTCTTAAATGTTAATCGTTCTCGAGATACAGACGAAAAACAAAATGCCTTTTTTTCATCTTAATTTGTTTATGACTTTTGCAATTTTGTATGTGCTAATAAATGCTTTCTAGACAAAATTCCGAATCCAATGAGCTATCATACATATTTTTAGGAGCTTTATTTCAATTTTTCACGAATTTCAACTTGTCTACTAGACAACTCATTTAAATACTATCCTCCTTCAGACACACATACAGACGAAACATAATAATCTAAATGTTCTCAATAAATATTTTATCATTTGCAGTTAAAATCCATTTTCTTCATATAAATGTGCATTATATACACCTACCAGATATCATAAATCTAACCATCTAACGTTAAACTGCCTGACACAATGGCTTCCTACTTTACACGTATTGTTCTCTAGAAATAGATACGAATTTCTCTGTTGTGCTGCTTCTTATTAGTCAGTTATCTTTTCTGAAGGCCATTTCTGGCAAGTCATTTAGCCATAATTTTATGCATAACTACTCACAAAGCAGGTCATTTTCATATTATACGTATACGAGGAGATTTCAAGAATAAAGTGACAGAAAAGTCAGAAGCGACTAGTAATCCCAAAATGAGTTGTGAACTGAAATTTACTGTTTCGACCCTTACTCTGTGGAATCAACTCATATTACTTTTTTTAAATGAAACTATCTGTTTCTGAATAATTCCACAATATATTGGAAAAATGGTAAGAATTCTAAAAAATTGACAATTGTTTCGATATTACTATCATCGTCAGAATGGCAGAAGTTACATTTCATGTGATGCCTACCTGATGTTTAAAATAATTATTTTTGGCTAGACCAAGAACTGACCTACCTTGTGATTGAATTAATATACAGGGTGTCCCACGACGTTTTGACAGTCCAATTTCTCAAAAACTATTCATATGACATGAATGAAATTTGGCAGATATAAACAATCGAAACTGATGCTTATATTTATTATAAAATGACTTCCGTTTTTCCTGTCATTTCAGGTCACGTGACCCCAACATAATTTTTTTAAATGGGACAACCTGTATAATATTATAATTTTGGATATATCATTCAAAAACAAATTCAACGATACCACACATCACATCATTGTATTGTGCAGTAATGATAATAAGGGCTATTACTTTTTACCAAATTTATTAAAGCAATATTTTGCACTCAAAAATTTAGGTGGCTATGAAACAAATAACTATAGTAGTAACAACATGGGATGTAATTCATTATTGTTTGGTGAAGTTTATTCAAGAACTGTCATTGATTATTGCTCATAATCTTGTGAAGACACTGTAATAATAAGTAAATAATGCCTTCAGTTTTTACTTACGATGAATATGTTGACATGCAATTTATTTATGGAGAATGTGGAAAAACAAAACTCATGTTCAAGGTTCGTTCAGAAATCGTTTCCTCATAGAATAACTCCAAGCAAAAATACTTTTTCTATGTCGAGCGAAAGCTAAGAAGTGGTTCTTTTCCAAGCGGTAAAAATCAAGTTCCTCGTCAAAAGATTAATATGTTGTCTTATCTTCAGGTAAATCCATACACCTCAATACGATTTCTTGAACAAAAATTACTACAAATATGTAGTAGTTAAAGACAAAGAATATTAAAAAATCACAAAACCAAACCTTATAAAATACTAACTTTTAACACAAGGTATAGTTCCTGCAGATCCTGAAAGCAGAATAAATTGTATTGCTGAAATGTTAGTACACAGTAATGATGACCCTTATTTTTTAGAAAAAAATTTATTAAGTGATGAAAGTAGATTTCAGAACTATGGTATGCTATTTTTATGAAGGAATATTAACGGGGAAAGATACTTAGAATTTTTGGAAAATACTCTTCCAAAATTACTTGAAGATATCCCCTTACATGAAAGGCAAACGATGTGGTGGCAGCAAGATGGAGTATCTCCTCACTTTTATGTGCCAATTAGAGAATATCTTGATAACACATTCCCTGAAAAATAGATTGGTCGAAATGGTGCAATTCTATAGCCACCCCCGTTTAATTACCCCTATTATCAATACTGCACAATACAATGATGACAAGTGTGGTATCGTTAAACTTGTTATTGAATGATATATCCAAAATTATAAAATTATACAGGTTGTCCCATTTAAAAAAATTATGTTGGGGTCACGTGAGCCGAAATGACAGGAAAAACGGAAGTCATTGTATAATAAATATAAGCATCAGTTTCGACTGTTTACATCTGCCAAATTTCATACATGTCATATGAACAGTTTTCGAGAAATTTGACTATCAAAACGTCGTGGGACACCCTGTATATGAATAGAAAAAAGATATGATATTACAAATATTAAAGCTTAGATATTATTAGCCCTATGGGGATATATTTTTCCCATGCATGCAGTTCAAAAGGCGTCAGAATTTGTGAAGCTGATGGAGTCTGAGGATAAGATAACTGTAGCTATTTTGTTGGATAAGAGCAAGAAAGCCGTCATTGATGCTAACAAACGTCGCCTACGCCCTATTATAAAAACGGTACTATTTTGTGCCAGAAATAATCTTGCATTAAGAGGACATAGAGACGATGGTTTGATAAACTACGAATTTCAACGAGAAGAATTACTGGCAGGCAAGCAATGAATATTTCGAAGCCTTTTTAGAGTTTAGACTAGACTCAGGCGACGTAGATTTAAAATATCACTTGGAAAATGCTGAAGAAACTATGATAAGTAAAACGATTCAAAATGAAATAATTGAATCCGTAGGGGAGATATTTCGTAAGGTCATACTTGATGACTTGATGATGTTAAGAATTTTTAATTCTACTCTATTTTGTGTTGACACAACAGATATCAGCACTAAAGAACAAATGAACATATGCCTTCGTTACGTAAATTTTAAGACCTCATCCCTCAAAGATTTCGTTGGGTTAACTGCAGGGAGCAACCGGGGTTGAAATAAAAACTGCTATTGTTAACGAATTGAAATCACTAACCTAAAGGGCCAAGAATTTGATGGAGGCTGAAATATGCCAGGAAAACTTATTGGAGCTAAATCCTTGTTGCTTAATGAACAGCCTTTGGCTTTTTATACGCATTGTTTCAGCCACCAGTTGAACTTAAGTATAACAAAAATTTGCAGTGTTCAATCTATAAGGAATATGATGGGAATAGTATGGTCTGTATCGAGTTTCGTCAAAGGACCAGCAAAACGAATGTCTTCCTTAGAGAATATAATTTTGAATTCTCTTCTTGAAGAACCCCATAAGAGGAAATTGAAGTCCTTATGCCCAACGAGATGGATTGAACGCCATGACAGCCTTATTATTTTTACTGAGCTTATTCGTCCTGTTTCTGAATTACTCGAGCATATGGAATCAGATAGGGACTCAGAAACAGCATCTAAAGCAGTTGCCTTTGAAGCCGCATTAAGAAGAAGTGATTTTATCGTGAGTTTAAATACAGCTGTTCATTGCTTAGCTCATACTGTAAAACTAAGTAAGTTTCTCCAAGACCTATCAACTGCAAACAGTTATATAATGTTAATACTAAGCAAACTCAAACAAATGAGATCAGAAGTGGACCTTGACTACAAGAAAGTATTTGCATCTTCACAAGCCACAGCATTGCAATTAGGAGAAGAAATAATCTTACCCCGAACATGCAGCCGACAGACACAAAGAGCTAATGTACATTTACCAGCTCAAGATGCAGAACAGTATTACAAGGTGGCAATACACATTCCATTTTTGGATCACCTTATTTCTGAGTTGAACACCAGATTTAGTTCCGTAAATGAGGTTTCACATCTGGAGGGACTAATTCCATCTAACCTTTTTAATCACACATTTGAGGAAGTGTTAGAAGCTGCCAATATCTACTGTGAGGACATTATTAGAGTTATCCACGGAAATTGGACTTTGGAGGGAACATTGGAAATCGGAAATCCCCAAGGATCTTCCACAAAGCTGTGAAATTGCTTTGGCAAAGTGTAATAGAATTTTTTTCCCAAACGTAGCAATTTTATTGCAGATATTTGCTACGTTACCGGTCACAATTGCCTCGACCGAGCGGAGTTTTTCTTCACTGAGAAGAATCGAAACTTACCTCAGGTCAACCATGACAGAGGACCGATTGAACGGGATTGCACTAGCTCATATTCACAAGGACAGGGAAATTGATGTAGATAAAGTCTTACATCATTTCAGTCAGTCAAAACCAAGACGAATGTGTTTGTCAAATTGGACCATCGACTAACTTATTCATAGCATTGTACTATTAAAAAAAGTTTCTTTTTTAATACGATGTTTTACATTATTACTGTCCTTTCAAATAGTCATCTTATTTCTTTGTTTTGAACAATTTGAACTCTTACCCTTTAAATTCAAGGTAAGAGTAAACTAGCTAAAACTACTACTTCTGCTTTAGACCTTTTATAATAAGGAATAATAAGTAATGCATTATAGGAACTTACCTCATTCAATACATTTTCATGTATGTTGAGATGAGCCCCCCCCTTACATACATCCTGGATCCGCCCCTGCAGATTTGGCACGTATAATTCCTCTGTTCCCATTCCGCTTTTTTTATTTGCAAACCAACAAATGTTCTTTACTGTACATCGTTCTAATGGTCTTGATTTTGTTTTTTAGATCAGTAGCAGTAATATGAGGAATTTCCGTCTCTTTGAGAATAGAATCCAAAGCATTTTCTCTTGCTTTTCTATTTTTATATTTTTCTAATCGGTGGTTCCAAAGACAAATCGCACTTATGGTATAAGTACAAGAATTTTAGCGTCACATTGTCCGACCACTTAACGCTAATTTTTCACTTTTTTTGTAGAAACTATGGGTACGCGTGAAATTAAATAAACGTAGCGTGACCAGTTGAAATCAAACTGAGGTTCACACGTTTCAAGTTGCGTTTTAATTTGAAAGAAGGTGGGCGGAGACTACTGGCTTGATCAACTCTATTGAAAGAAAGGTTCTCACTATAGTTTTCGTTCAACTTTTGTTGATCAACTATAATTGAATAACTAAACTTGAAACGTGAGAATGCGCCTTAAGCACTTCTAGTTCAGCAAGTAGTGCGCGAACTCGAATTTCCACACGTTATGCTACCATTAAAGGGCTGAACATTCCGTTTTGATACCCTATTGTCCATAATTTATAGTTTATTTAAACACACCCGAAAACTTAACTATCATTCGCGTTGCTCTGGACCCATAATAACCTGTTGGAAACGATACGTTTCGCCGGCAACGTTTCGCCAGTAACGTTTCGCCTGTAATGTTTCGGCAGGAATGTTCAGCCGGTAGCACGATTCGCCGGTGGGTTCCTTTAATTATCCCTTCCACAGATATTGTGCCCACAAATCAAGACAACAGAAAAAACCATCAAGCAAAGTTAAGGAGGATAAATAGGTACAATTAAGCTTGTATAACAACGTTAATGTCTTTTTTCCAGTAATCTTACTAGGTAGAACGAATTGCAAACCCAAAATCAGATTAAAGTTGTGTTGTACTTTGAAGGGTTGTCGGATTAACCGATAAACAAATGGGGATATCCAACAAATGGTATTAGAGGTCATATAATGTTAAGTCACGTCTACTAAGTCTATCCAGTACCTGCTTTTGAAAAATTTCACCACCACCACCCATTAAGTGCATCAAAACTTGCATAATTTTTCTAAAATTATTAGTTAGATATCTTTTGCATCAAGTTTAGTGCAGTGCCAGTCATGGAGACTAAAAGAAGTGGCCGATTTTTTAGCGAAGACGGTTTTATGTATATTTTTTATTCTTTGAGTGCAAATGGTGAAAAACAATATTTTCGTTGCCGACAAAGAGATATACAATGTAAAGCGAGAGTGCACTTATCATTAAATAATTAAAAAAGTTGGACATCACGTACATGATGCTTCAGCCGCCAAAGTAGAGGAAATATAATATGTTTCAATTTATTACTTACTTGTAAAATCCTTTCATTTTTAAATAAGTGATTTATCATGAAGTCTTAACTAGATAATTTAATTCATCTTTATTTTATAAATTTAGGTGTCCAAAATAGTTACATCCCTTAAAAAGAGAGCGGTTGAAAGCCAAGAAATTACTACTGTGATCATAAATAACTGTCAACAAACCATTTCTGCAACCGGAATTTGCCCATCTGATCGAAGTTTTGAGATGCAAATAAAAATATCACGGATGGTAATCAATCATGCTCCCGTTGCACTTAATTCTTTGGATGAACTATAAATTCCTCAAGAACATAAAGAGTACTGCACAGACGGTGGCAACACAACAGAACGTTTTTTACTAGCAGACAATTACCCACAATTACCACGCTTATTAATATTTGGGAGACGCCGAGGAATTGACATTTTAATAACATCATCTAGGTGGTATTTTGATGTCACCTTTAGCGTTGCACCGACGTTATTTGCCCAGGTGTTTGTTATAATGGGTGAAAAGTTGGGAAGCATCCATACTTGCGTGTATATACTTTTACCAGATAAAAGACAGAACTTATGAAAAAAAGTTCCAAATGCTGATCGAGTTAGAGCCTTTATTAAAATCAATAAAGAGTGTCAGTCGATTTTGAGCTTGCAATACACAATGCTTTCCGTGCAATATTTCCAGGAATGTCTATTGATGGATGCTTTTTCCACCTTGTGAAAAATTTGAAAAAGTTATTGGACAAGAACACTTAACAAGGTTTATAGTAACTTTACAAAAACAAATAAAAAATTAACCTTTTTATTTATATTTAAATATATTTTATTTTAGAGATTATCGAAATAGTTGAGATTTTGCGTTACAAGCTAGAATGATCACTGCATTGGCTTTTGTGCCTGTTCCAAATCTAAGTGATTAATTCGACTTACTCTATGATCATCTGGAAGAAGCGTTATTGCCTGTTGCAAACTGGTTTGAAACAAATTATTTGGGAGTTCCCAATAGAAGGGGAAATGGTAGACGTATTACAAATTTTCCACCAGAAACTTTGAACTTACATAACCGGGTTTTGAATGCAATAGAGGTAACATAATGTAACCAAAATTATTAAAAATAATAAAAGATGTGTTTTTTAGAAAACTAACAATATAGTAGAGCCTGCGCACAGAAAAATCAAGCAGCACCCCACAATTTGGAAATTCATTTCGGAACTGAAAAAGATTAAAAAAAATACTAAAAGTTAGTTGCTGGAAATGAGCCCAATAAAAAAACGACGTTTATATTAGGTCAGACCGACAGATTCTAGTCCGGGAAAGTAAGGTCGACAAATCTGTTAACTATCAAAACTTTCCCATAACTGATTTTTCATTTTTAAATGAAAATATATTGACCCAGCATCACTCTCCTAGATTGTCTAATACTTTCCACTGGAGCTTGCGACGCAGCTTGCAAGCACAGCTCAGACCACCTAAAATTCAAGTGATTTATGCTCGTGTCATTCCTGGATGTGTTCTTACAAAAAATCGTAGAGATGAAAATTGAAGAAAATATTATGCTCTTGAAGGTGACGTGAATAGTTTAATCAAAAAAAAAATTTCCGATCTTAAATTTTCCAAAAATTGAAAAAATTTACGAAAATTATATTTTTGGTTGGTAATTATAAATAAAATATTAATATCGAGGTCAAAACATAGATAAACATAGAGGGCAAACTTCTAAAAATTTACGTTTTTTCAGATTTGGAAAATTCAAAATGGCGGCTGCGCAAATTGGAAACAATTTTTTTTTCAATCGCGTCTAAATTTATGAACATTAACGATATTGAGAAACGGTTTGTTGCAATCGACAGAGTGAAAGTTATATTTTTATAAATAACATAAACAAAATTTTTAAAAAATTTCTTACATAATTTTTTAGAACATTTACCGAAAATAAAAAATTTTACATCTAGTTTTTTCTCATTTTGGCGTTGAAAAATTTCTTTAAAATATCTTTTTACGATATAAATATGTTTGTTTTTGGAAGACGAGTATTTTGAACAAAAAATTTTTCAGATGCGACTTTTACAAGTTGAGATAAACAAATTCAAAATCTGCTAGATACTGTCATAATATTAATTGAAATTTTCAAATTTTTATCACTTCGCTAGGTTGTTGAATCCCAACTCAACTTAAACACAATTTTTCATTTTTCTACCGTTAATTGGTCCATTCAAAAGAGAACAGTAATCCTAGCTCGCTCTGCCAAACGGGGCGGCGGCGCGTATTTCCATACTATACCCGATCAGTACGCAGCTATAGGAAACTACTCAAGTATACATTGTTTTGCTATTTTTAATTTTGTGACTACAATATATACAACAGTAATACACAAAAACTCGTGTATACTTTTTAGTGACTTAGGTAAATAGCTTGTTCCATAATATACCGCACCAGTACCTACTTATGATGCGGACTAATCGTTTATAGAACGGAATATGCGCCATCTCGATGCCAATTCCAGTCTATACACGCACAGTTGCAGATCGCCATTTCGTCTCGATTTGTTTTATTTTTCTACTCTCTATTCTAAACATTGCATCATCTTCGTGCTCATCGGTTTTTGTGGCATATTTAATAGATAATTACAAATTAGTGAAATAGGTACATTATAGAAACTAATATTAATGTAAAAAATGATTACCAAAGACAGTTTAATACAGTTTTTACAAAGTGAATGTGGTGAAATCAAACAGCAACTTTTTGAATTTCATTCTTCTGAAAAATTTGAATTAATTGTTAAGTGTAAGTTGAGAGAACATAATGAAGACTATTCTGGATTTTGTAAGACATTCATTGAACATTTTTCTACTTTCTCAAACACGAATTGGATTGTACGTTCAACATTTCCAAAGTTACAAAGACATGCTTTTCGTAAAATATTTAAATGTCAGCACTCTGCTTTCAATAAGAAGTCACAACGAACGTCAGGGCCAGGGCCCAGCCGAGTACGATCCCGTGGTTGTAATGCGACTATAGACTTTAAGTTCAAGAAAGTTAACCGAAACACTTGCCGGTATGATGCAGATTTAAAAGAGGGCTATACAGTGCTGCTCAAAATTAATTATTCCCACTCTCATTTGATAAATGTAGCAGAGGCGTACAGCTATTTGCGGAGTACTGAAGAAACCGACGTTACTTTTCGGAAATATTTTGATTCTGGAATGAGTCCAGCAGCAGCAATGGCTTTACATGAAATGACCTTAATTGAGAAGTACGGGAAAGAAAGTTCCTTTTACTTGGCAAATTCTCAGATTAACCCAAGTGAAAGACATCAACTATACTGAATTTCTGGTAGAGTCTAGTTTAGATAAAAATCGCACATACGTCGTTGATATTTCAACAGCATGTTGCAACTGCGTTGATGGTCAAGGTGGTGCCTTCTGCAAGCATCAGTGTGCTGTTGAATTAAAATATGGATTAATTTTACAGACGTCTCCAAAAATATCTAGCGCAGATAGGGTAACTTGTGCAAAACTCGCCACCGATGATCCACTTCCTGATGAATTTTACCAAAGTATGGTTAACGACGATATTATCGTTGAAGAAAACGCTAACCTAATCCAAGATTCCGAGGCATCTGTAAACTTGGCCATTGACGACATTTGTACAACAACAGAACAGCCACCGAGTAATTTAATAAGCGAAGTTGATGATCCCGTTTTTACTGCTACTTACAATGAAGCACTGACCGAAATGAAAGAAAATTTCAACTAATTAAAAACTATTTTAGAAAAACATCCATCTTCGACAAATTTAAAAGCCATTTATATGTTCAATAATTCGCTTAAAAATGTAACGACAGACCAACAAGCCCAAAATTTTATATTCAATAATTTTAAAAAAGGACTATCCCGCAAGATACGTGTGCAGCCAACATCGGTATCAAGACGTACCGCCAATAACAAGGGAACGAAGAATAGAATACAAGTAGGTCGACCGTCAGCAGAAGCAACCACAGCAAAAAAAAGTACAAAAAGGAGGCATGATCTTGCATTTAATGTTTCAAAAAATATTAATAATGCCCGTTAATTTTCGTTGTTCTCACTATTTTATTTTATAAAAATATGTTTGATAACCTATTCTTATTTATTAAATTACATCCTACACTAATTAGTTTACACCAATCCTAAAATTTACACTAATTCTACAATTAGGTTTACCTTTAAAATTAATTTTTATCAGGTGTAAGCGACTCAGTATTGTTTGGAACCAGGACTTGGCGCGTGCATGTAACAAAGTATACTCGAATAGTACGCAAAATTCGTGTATATATTGTAATCACAGAATTAAAAAAAGCAGAACAATGTATACTTGAGCAGTTTTCTATGGCTGCGTACTAGTCGAGTATAGAATGGAAATACGCTGCTGCGGCAGCTGCTTGGCGTTCTAGTGGGGGGTCAGCGCTCATTCTCTTCGAACGCCCAAAAGACCCTTACTAACATGACTGACGACGTACTTGTACCCGACGAATTATTGTACGATATTATGTAAAAATTGCGAAGGCAAAAACTGTTGTAACATCGAAATTGTAAGTACGGTATTTGACAATGACGAGGATGATAATGAATCTCTGAGTGATGAGCTAAATTTTGATATGACTCAATTAATTGATTGTGAACTTGCAATTGATATTAGCAATAATATCGATGAGGATTTGTTTGCTAATTATATGACGAGGAAAATTGTACAGAGCCATTTCCTCGGAGACCAAAAGGGGCGAGAATTTGTAGAAAATAGATGTAAATTTGTAAATAAATATTATTCTTAGTATCTACGTTTCGAATTATGTATAATATATATAATAAATGGATTTATAGATATAAATTATAAAAATCATTGTACCTTATTTCTAGCAATATGTAATGGTTGATAATAACCATATTATTAGCAAACCACAAATGCAAAATTTTTACAAAGAAAACCAAAATAAAAGCTTGAGCTTCGTTCAACTGCGAACGAGCGCTGACCCCCCACCACAACGCCAAGCAGCTGCCGCCGCACCGTTTGGCCGCGCGAGCTAGGATTACTATTCTCTTTTGAATGGACCAATTGACGGTAGAAAAATGAAAATTTGTGTTTAAGTTGAGTTGGGATTCGACAACCTATCGAAGTGATCAAAATTTGAAAATTGCAATCAGTATTATCACAGAATCTAACAGACTTTGAATTTGTTTATCTCAACTTCTAAAAGTCGCATCTAAAAAATTTTTTTTTATATACTCGTCTTTCAAAGACACACATATTTATAATGTGAAAACATATTTTAAACAAATTTTTCCACGCCAAAATATGAAAAAACTAGATGGAACATTTTTTATTTTCGGTAAATGTTCTAAAACATTATGTAAAAAAATTTTTCAAAATTTTGTTTTTGTTATTTATAAAAATATAACTTTCACTCTGTCGATTGCAACAAACCGTTTCTCAATATCGTTAATGTTCATAAATTTAGACGCGATTGAAAAAAAATTGTTTCCAATTTGCGCAGCCGCCATTTTGAATTTTCCAAATCTGAAAAAATGTAAATTTTTAGAAGTTCGCCCTCTATGTTTATCTATGTTTTGACCTCGCTATTAATATTTTATTTATAATTACCCACCAAAAATATAATTTTCGTAATTTTTTTCAATTTTTGGAAAATTTCAAATCAGAATTTTTTTTTTGAAAAAACTATTTACGCCACTTTCAAGAGCATAAGATTTGCTTCAATTTTCATCTTTACAATTTTTTTGTAAGGACACATCCAGAAATGACACGAGCATAAATCACTTGAATTTTAGGTGGTCTTAGCTGTGCTTGCAAGCTGCGTCGCAAGCTCCAGCGGAAATTATTAGACAATCTAGGAGAGTGATGCTGGGTCAATATATTTTCATTTAAAAATGAAAATTCAATTATGGGAAACTTTTATTCCCTTATTTTCCCGGACTATTCTCACAATGGGCTAGTTTCATGGGTATGAATTAACAAGTGAAATCATATCAGAAGGATTGAAAATATCATATATTTTTCCATGATAACGATATTTATCTCAAAAAGTTATAAATATCTTCGAACATTAGATTTAAAAATTTTATTAGATTTAAATAAACCGCTGTAAGTCGACCAATGACAGAACCCCTTGTTGTCAGATTGAAAGTACGTTCTGTTGACAAATCCTACTCGACTATCCAAGTTGATTAATACAAAGTGAAAATCTACTAGAAGAATTTGACAACTTACACAACCAACCTCACACAGATATCATCCTCGCCGACTTTTTAGTTGTTTGTTATATTGTTTTATAGTAGAAAATGTGCTTCTGTTTGTTTGCCTTTTAAAAGACATCGTTAAAATGGATCTAGGTTTCACCGAAGCTGATTCTACAAATCTTCCTCAAGTGGATGTGGACATGGTGTCTCAGTCACTCGAACTCCCCTAAACAGAAGAAGAGTAAGCGATCCGGTACTAAATCGAGTTTGGAACTCTGAGGTAACGCAATTTGTGTATGTGTGTTACAAGACACGTTTTCCAAACTAATGAAAGGTATAATGGATCTCAGTGAAACACAGATAAAAAGTCTAAATTGTTTTATTTACTTCGAGCCGTAATTTGTAAGTCTTTCTAGGACTACTTCGCAACGACTAACTATTTAGAATATTAGTTACAGTCGAATTTAAAGAAAACTAAACACGATACGTTATTTGTAAAACTCCTGACTCGGCTTTTAGAAAGGCGAGTCCATTTAGGATAAACAATCTAAATATCTGAATATATTTTTTGCTTAATAGCCAATACAAACAACTCATCCTACATGGAGAACATTTAATTTTCATTATACATACATTTTACGCTATAGTTTCTATTTTGAAAGCATCATCACTGCAGTTTAAAATATACATTTCCAAATTTCTTTCACTACGAGAGAGTTACCTTTTTTAATAAGAGGCACCCGATTAGGAGAACATTATTTGAAAGAATACGTTTTGACAGTACTTTGCGTTTCTCTTTAACGAGTGTTAAAGAAAAAAGATAACTACTCTACTTATAAAGTTTTCCCTCGTGACAACAGCGCAAAATATCTTTGTTTTCCATTGGCTCTAGCCTACCACAGTCTACCACAAGAATTCAAATTTTAATATTTTTTTTCATTTTTATTTGAAATCGTAGAGTGGCGTTGTTAGTCGCAAATTCTTAGTTCAGACCCAATATATATTGTGACATTATCATTGAATTTCATGAAACGAGCCCATTGTA
The DNA here is from genome assembly GCA_963921935.1 of Galeruca laticollis. Lineage (NCBI taxonomy): Eukaryota > Metazoa > Arthropoda > Insecta > Coleoptera > Chrysomelidae > Galeruca > Galeruca laticollis. The sequence goes on from OY998177.1 coordinate 70,964,416, forward strand.
GAAGATTTTAGTAACAGAAATATTTTAGATGTTTTGCGAGGGTTAGCTCACAATTTTGAAACGATCTAAAATACAGTTTTTTATAACACTTTTGTACATAATATATTTTCTAAGATATTTTCAAATTAAATACTTGTGTGGAAATGAGTTATTTCATAAATGCACTGCTGGCGAAACGTTACCGGCAAAAAATTCCCGGGCGAAACGTACCTGTCGGCGAATCGACACCGGCGAAACGTTGCCGACGAAACGTACCCTATCCTAACCTGTTGTGATTATTGTAATAAAAGTCACTACTAGGGAAGTGAAATTATACTTTTATTCTTTTTAATTCTTAAGACACTAAGAAACTGTAAAATAATCATTGTTTAAATTGATGGTTTTTGGTTTCACAACAGTAAACGATATAGGCGGCACTGTCAGAATGCTGACGTATCAATAATATAGATCAACACGGCTTGGCATCATATAATTTTGTTATTTTACCGGTTACAGCTTGAAACACTGCAATTCAAGTGAATTCAGTCAGAATTTAAAAAAAAATTATCTTTTTATTCCAAGCGAGAGTGAGTAACGCAGGTATTTAATTTATGGTGAGTTAAATTACTAAGATCGCAAACAAAATATCAGTTAATAAACAATCTACGACTCCATCCTTTGTCGAACTTCGCTTTTTGTTGCATGCCATTAATCTCGTTTTATCACGTAACCAAGTTAAAGTTATTGCAAAAAAAATATTAATCTCACGATTAGGTCATTTTGTATTGATAAAATTAAGTGCTACAAGGAAGAAGACGATAAGAATATATTTAATTTTTATGTCATTTGCCAAACGATACAACGTATCGCTATAAAATTGCACAAGGTCAAGACAAAAAGCATCATTGTACGTGAAAAGTAAATTATTCTCAAAATATTTGTTATCGGTTGTTTTTAATTCTCTCTGCAGCTGTAGCAAAATAATACAATTTGTATCAAGATTGGAATGAAAAAATCGAGTATCGATTTTGTCAATTCTAATCGAGTAACAGACTATATTTTCTCTATGACCAGAAAGTATGAATTTAAATTCAGTTGAAGCTGAACAAAACAAGTTATCTCTTGAAATATTTGTATTACATTGTACTAATAAATACATACATATATCAGACTTATTCTCTTGAATGTATTAAATTTCATTACGATGAAATAAGTACAAAGTACATTAGTATAACTTCTTCTTCTAATGCGTATCCATTACAGATGTTTGCGATAACATTTTCCATTGCTCCTCTATTCCTTGCGGTGTGTATTAACGATTGTGCATCGGGTACCCCTGTCCAATGTCTGATGTTTCGTAGCAGACATTTTTTTCCTACCGATCCGGCCTTCGATCAACAGATGCAAGAATTGATATTTTGTGTTTCGCATTATATGCCCCAAATATGCCGTTTTTCTTTTCTTAATTAATTCAAACAGTTCACGTTGTTTGTTGACACGACTTAGAACTTTTTCTTTTGTCCGTCTAGCCGTCCAATAGTCCAGGCGATAGATCAATCGAAATGGATGTTGTTTGTTAACGCAAAAATTTCGCGATTTTCATAACCTTATAGGAAATCGTCAAATAAACAAAAAAGAAAGAGTAATTTTTCTTGATTTAAGGCTTTGTTTCAAAGTTTTAGACACAAATGTATCGAAAAATGGGTAATTTTTCGATATTTTGGTACATTTGTTGTTCTACAGAATTTAGCAAGCACTTTTTGGAGTAGGCAATAGTTATTTGTAAAACAAGTGTCACAATGACTCATTTTGTAGTACGAGTGAAGCTTGCACAACGAACCGCGAAGCGGTGAGTTGTGCAAATCACGAGTACTACAGAAAGTCATTGTGGCACAAGTTTTTCACAATATTTTTCATAATTCGCATTTATTTAATTATTCAAATAAAATAGACTTTTATATAATCCCTGTTTTTAAATTAGGAGGAGTGGTTTGAATTAAGTTGGCAATTCTGTAGATTCCTAATTGGTCAGATCACAGATGGTTTTATTCAGCACTTCTGACATTTGACATATTATAACCGAATAATTGTGTAAATTGTAAACAACCTTTCATTTAAGCAAAAAGAGGATGATTATGTTTAAAAAAGAGCTTCTTCGTATATGCTCTTGCGATATATTTATATTATATCATGAACAGAATTATTTCTGTAATACATCTTCACATAGATATCTGGTAATTTATCCCAAAAATCGAACGTTTTATATACCTATATATTGATCCTATACAATATAAAAATAATCAATTGACAAATCATTGATAGATAAACGTTAGCGTACTTTATTCGGGGGTAATACCACAAGAGCTCAGATTTAGCCGGATATTTTTTGTGGTTGTTTTCGAATTCTTACTTTCATTGGCAATTTAACGAGAGCTGTTCAGGCAAAATCACTCGAGCTACGCTCTCGTGATTTTGCCAGAACAGCTCTCGTTAAATTGCCAATGAAAGTAAGTATGAGAAAACCACCGGAAAAAACATCCTGCTAAATCTGAGCTCGCGTGGTATTTGGTAAGACAATCCCATGAATAAAAAACTCAATTCAATTAAACTTTATTTAACAAACTAAATGAACAATGAGTAGAAACATAATGTTTAGACATACTTTTTGGAATTGTTATATGCTGTTTAATTCATTCTGTTTTTGACATTTATAATTGTCAAATTGACGTGTATTGCTTGGTAAACAGACAGTACCTAAATGCTAGGGTTGCTACGTTAACGTAATTTATCCGATATTTTTATCCACTTGCAAACTCTCTTCCTTCCTATTTAGCCGACAGTAAACTACGATTTTTGTATTCACAAATAGGAATTATTATACATGAATGGGATTGTCATTAATATTTTTAATATATAAATCATTCTAATTTACCTTTAATATAATAATTTGCTAGCTAGAACAACGCTAGACCATTTTAATTATAATTTGTGACAACGTTAAAGTCAAATGTCAAATAAAAATATAACTAAATACAATAACCAACTGTACACTAAAAATTACTATAAGTGTTCAAAGAGCTTCATTGTGACACTGTAAACAATGGTATAATGAAGTCTCTTTTATACGCGAATTATAAAAAACTTAGATTATTGTTGTACACAATATTCGGCAACTTTCTGCATACAAATTTTTGCGTTATCAAACAACATCCATTACACCCTACTTTTACTGCTCTACCGCCTGGACTACAAGGTATGTTAAGGATTCTACGACACAGCCACATCGCGAAAGCCACTAATTTGTTAATTGAGATCGCTTTCAATGTCCAGCCTTCCATACCGTGAAGAAGCACCGACCAGTCGTAGGACTTAGTGAATCTCAATCTCAGGTCAAGGTCAAAATAGGAACAGGCAAGCACTCTTCGAAACCTCAAGAATGCCTGTCGAGCTTTTATTTCCTTGTCTGATGTTCTTCGAAGAACCAAATGCCCTAGTACTTAAATTTATCTACTCTTTCTATGGACTTTGCATTGAACGTTATGGTGGAGTTTTCAAACATATTTAGGTTTCTGGAGATAATCATAAACTTTGTTTTTTTGGAGTATCTAGGCCTATTCATTTGATCTGTTCTCCTACTTTGTTGACCAGTTGTTGTAGATCGTGTATGTTATCAGCGATTAAGACTGTATCGTCAGCATAGCGGATATTGTTAATCCAGACTCCATTAACTTTGACTCCCATTTCGACGTCTTCCAGAGCCTCTCGAAAAATTGCTTCCGAATATAAGTTGAATAGGAGTGGTGATAGCACACATCCCTGTCGCGCCCCCTTCCAATCTGTATGATGTTGGACACATAATTGCCTAATTTGATTTGCGCTGTTTGTTTTCAATATAGGTTCTCAATACATCTAATGTCTTTTTTGTCTATATCAAGCCTATTGAGGAGCTGCATTAATTTGTGATAATATTGTACGCCATCAAATGCATTTTCGTAATCTATGAAACATAGGCACACATCCTTTCTCTGATCATAGTAGTTCTGAGCAAGCACTTGTGTTGCGACTATCGCTTCTTGTGTACCTAACCTTTGTTTAAATCGCTTATGTCTCTTTCACACATTTTGTAAATTCTTTGGTGTATGATCTTAAGAAATATTTTTAAAGCATGGCTCATCAGGCTAATAAGTCTATGATCTTCACATTTTCTTGCATTGGTATTTTTAGACAGGGGAATAAAAGTAGAGCACAACCACTATTTTGGGTAGTGACCTGTCTAACATATAGTGTTAAACAATCTATGTAGTGATGTGATGCCTCTTTCATCTAGGTGTTTCAGTATTTCTGAAGAAATTCCATCTGGACCAGCCGCTTTGTTATTTTTTGAGTTTCGTGTGGCGTTTTAAATCTCGTCCTTAGTGATCGATGGGCCGGTTAGAGAGCGATTGATACCAGCTGGGGGTCTGTCGTCGTCGAAAAGTTCTTCAATATACTTTTCCCAAACATTGTTCTTTTCTTTGGTTTCTAGGATTATCTGGGTGTTATTATTAATTGTTATAGTTGGTCTAATCTTTTTTATGTATACCAGCAGTCTCCTTCAGCTTTTTGTGCAGTTTAAAATCGTCGTGTTGATTTTGCAGCTGTTCTATTTCTGAGCACAATGAAGCCATTCGTTTTTTGCTATTCTAATCTTTGATCTTATGAGTCTTTGAATATTTTTGTGTATGTTGCTATCTGTTTTGTTTGTGTGTTTTCGACGTTCATCCATTAACAACATAATCTCATCCGTCATCCATTTTTGTTTTTTGTTCCTTTCCTCATATCCCAATCTGTTTTGCATAGAGTTTGTTACGATGTCCGTTATCTTTGTCCAAGATTCCGTTGGCTCTTCTCCAATATTCGATATTACAGTTTGAATTTGTGCATTTATCTCAAGACACATCTCAGATTTTATTATTGGATCCTTCAATTTTTCTAACGCCACCATTCGCCGTCTAAATGACTTTCTCTGACTTGACAAAGAAATGTTCAAGAGGGCCACCAATAGTACAAGGTCAGAAGGGACATATGCCCCAGGGTACGTGCCGGCTCTCTATATGGTTGATTAGAATGAAATCTATTTGGTTTCGCACTACATTGTCTGGTCGGTCCGCTGGGGACTTCCAGGTATAAAGTCGGCGAGGGTATAGTTGAGACCATGTATTTGTTACTTTCATGCTTTCCTCTTGACAGAATTGTAAAAGTTGATCACCCCTCTCGTTCCTTTGTCCATGACTATAAGATCCAACTAACTCTTCAAATTTACCCTTTCCTATTTTGGCATTGAAGGCACCCATAATTATGTTGACGTCGCGCTTTTTAGTCAATTTGAGCAATACTTTGACTTCATCATAAAATGTTTCCACATTATGGTCCGGTGAATCCGCAGTTGGTGCGTATACCTGTATTATGTTAAGATCACTTGGCCTGGCCCTGAGTCTCGATAAAGCAGTGCGGTCCGAGTATGGAACAAAGTCCACGACAGATTTCAATAGTTCTTTCGTAATAACGATTCCCACACCTTTCCTGTGTTTTGGATCTTCGTTGCCAGAGTAGAAAAATGCTCCGTTATCCACATTGCACTCTCCCACTCCAGGCCACCAAATTTCAGCCACGCCTAGGATATCCCGTTTAAGTCTGTTCATTTCTCGTGTGAGGTTTGCCAGTTTTCCAGCCTCAAATAGGCTTCTTACATTCCATGTTCCGATCTTTAATGGTTTTCTTAGGTTTGCTCTTAACTTTGTTACATTTAAAGCCGTCCCCCGGAGATCCGATTGGGGAACTATTTATACCTCTGGAAAATTTTGAATTAAAGGTACTCATGTTATTGTCTTGGGAAACATAATAATAAAGGTGGTTTATCCCGTTGCCTTCCTTTATGCCAGATCTTGGCTTAGATATCGGCTACCCATTTTGGGTCAGACGCCGTTTGCAACCGCCCAATCTGGGAACAGACGTTGCCGTTGTACTAGTTTTTGTTCTCCCCGGATATTTTATTTCCCCGGTACTCACTATATAGCTAGTGAGCGTGCCCCAATCCACACGTGGGGAGGCGCCGGATAGGAGATCTAGCTACACCCACTGGATTAGTATAACGAGAAATAAAAGAATAATTGTACCCCAAATACTAAAAACTGTCAGTGACAATATCAGTAGAGGAAGGAACCCAAATTTGAGATAGGCGTCTAATTTGAGATAGCTCCGCATATTTTGGTATATGTAGCGTCATCTAACAAAAGTAGTGTCAACTTACGCCAATAAACTAGACTGCAGTGGTAAGAAGTCGTTAAGCGCGTCAGTTCGTTTGTTTTTATGCACGTGCGTTTTTCTTCCGATTTGAGTCTTAAAGTTTTTTTGATAGTATAAAGAAACCGGCATTTGCAGTCAACATAAGTGGAAATTAGTTTAGGTGTTGTCTAATGATGTCATATTAAAATTGGCTGTATTCGTTCATAACTAACCTAAAAATATTGTTGTCAATTTTTATAACGAGAATTCCTAATTTGAGATACCAAATGGTTCTGAATTTGAGACTATCTCAAATTAGGCTCCCAAAACATATATTACATATATTTTGATGTTTTATTACAGATGTCTAAAAAAATACAAGAAATGGGATCCTCGTGGTATTGTGAAGGCAGTGCGTAATAAAGAGATGGGATATCTAAAAGCCTCAAAAGTTTTTGGTGTACCCAAAGGCATTGTGGAAAGATACTCAAAGTCAGATAAAAGGCCAGAAGAACTTGTCAAACTATCGATAGGCCGGAAACCAGTTTTCTCTGAACAACTAGAAAACGAACTAGTTCAATATGCGTTAGCCATGGAACAACGTTTTTTGGTCTGAGGTCGGGCGATATTAAACGAATGGCATTCTAACTGGCAATTAGTAATAAGTTGCCGAATCCATTTAATGGCGTTAGTAAATCTGCTGGGAAAAAATGGTTGAGGTTATTTTTGAAGAAGCATTCACAACTTTCGATGAGAACACCGCAAGGCATGCCTGCAGCTCGTATCAAATCTTTTAATACCGAAAAAGTCTCAGCGTTTTTTGATCTCTATGAGCCAGAATATTCCAAGCTTCAAGATCCTTCCTAGAGGGTATTCAATGTCGACGAAACGGGCATTACTATCGTTCAACATAAGCATAGTAAGGTTTTATCGTTGAAGGGAGAACAGCAGGTTTCTACATTAACCTCCGCAGAAAGAGGTAAACTAATCACCGTAATAACTTGTATGAATGCTGCAGGAGTTTATGTACCACCATTACTCATTTTCCACGGAAAATATGAAGTCCGAGCTAATGATTGATGCTCCAACCGGAGCCATAGCTGAGTGTCACATTTCTGGTTGGGTTCAATCAGATATTTTCACAATATGGTTAAGTCATTTTATCTAATTCACGAAACCCACAGCTGCTGACCCTGTTCTACTTGTGTTGGATAGACACTACTCCCACACAAGAAACATTGCTCTCATAGATTTGGCAAAACAAAATTATGTGACGATAATTTGTCTTCCGCCACATTCTACCAATAAAATGCAGCCTTTAGATGCTTCATTTATGTCTCCGTTAAAAACCTATTACGCTCAGGAAATAGAAAATTGGCTTCTGGAGAACTATTTAAGTACGGTATCCCCATACGCAATTGCTAGTATTTTTGGTAAAGCCTACAATAGAGCTGCCACTATGGAAACATCGTGCAATGGTTTTAGAAAAACGGGACTAGTTCCTTTGAATACAAACAACTTCAGAGACCATGATTTGGGCGTGCATAATGTAATGGAAAACAAAACAGGCCTTCAAGAAGAACACATCTCCGAAAAATCAAATCATCAGGAAGATCATCTGAGCAACCAAAATGAAAATGAAGCGATGGCTCTACCAACGCCAGAAAGAAATGAACGTACATCAAGTCCATCCTCAGCAAATAAGCCTCAGAGAGAATATTTTTCTCCCTCGGATATTTGTCCTTTGCCTGAATACAAAACCAGAGAAACTAAGGTCAATGTTAGGGCTGGGAAAGCATCAATAATTACCTTAACTCCTTACAAAGATGAATTACAAGATAGTTTAGAAAAAAGAAAAGGGAAAAATAATATACCTAAAAAAACATCAGTGAAGAGTTAGAACCAAAAGGAAAACAATCAAAGAAACTGGTAGACAAGTCTACTGCAATTGTACGAAAACAGAAATCAGCAGTTTTAAAACAGGACCAACCTTCCACTTCGGGGTTAGAGCAGAAGAGAAAAAAACGCCGGGTTTCTTCTAGTTCAAGCTCAGAAAGCGACAGCAGTATTATATTGGCTAATTCCTCTTCAGACGAATCCGAAGGAACTGATGCTGAATGTTTATTTCGTTCTGGGAGATTTTCCGAGAACAAGCATGGCGAGCTATGGGCACTGCGGCAGATGGGCCCATGAAGATTGTAGGGAAATTAAAGAGGCTAATTTTATATGTTCTTTCTGCGAAGAAACGGGTTTTTTGAGTAGTATTCCAAATTAGGAAATCTGTCTCAAATTGGGACATCAGTCTATCTCAAATTAGGCAACCTATTATTTTATAAGAAAATTGACAAAAGCAAACTTCAAGTTAAATAACTTTATTACGATGTTTTGTTAATACACCAAGCAAGCGATTTTGTACAACAATAATAAAAATTTGTTCAATGATGATTTTTTTTCGAATTTACTAAAAAAGTGTCTCAAATCTGGGTCCCTTCCTCTATTATCAAATCTATTAGTGTATTCAATGAACTAAAAATATAAAAAATATCAATACTAGAAAATATAAACTTATGAGATGGCTTGCTGCGAATATTCAATAAATAATTAAATGTAGTATTCTTTTGTCTTAACAGTAATACACTGTTATTTTTTTAGTATCTAAATTTTATAACTGTTATGAAATAATATTATATTGATTTGAGGTTTTATTTAATACAATATTGAGTCACACTCTTGTTTGTAGGAATGTATTGAAACTTTAATAGTTTAGTCGACAAGTTGAAATTCGTGTAAAATAAAGATAAAGCTCCTAAAAATATGTGTGATAGCTTGTATTCGGAATTTAGTTTAGAAAAATATAGCGAAAGCATTTATTACCAGATATAAAATTGAAAAAGTTATAAACAAATTCAGATGACAAAATGACATTTTGTTATTCGTCTATATCTCATGAACTATTAACTTCTAAAGAATTTAAAAAAAGGATTCTTAAAGAAGAGGAAATTTTTCGATAAAAAACTCCTTACTCTCGGATCTCTATCTTCATTATTAATAATTTTAATTTAACGCTGAAAGTAGGTATAGTTGGCGCAAAACATATTGTGTAGGTAATTGTATATATATTCCCTTTAAGTTACGTTGCGGAGCTAGACTCTGAAAGGTATTAGTATTTTGTTTTCTTTTACCAATGCCTATATTGTATTTGATGTTACGTAATTGTTGAAAGGGCGTTCGGTTTACTCGGGATACCAGACGTGAACTGAGCCCTTTTTGTATCCCATTCGATTTTTTATGAACAAAACAAAATTCTATGGAAAAATAACAAAAAAAAGAAATTTTATAACAATGAATAAAACAATTCTTTAAAAATAAATATTATATCTAACTCCTGTTTGTCACTACTATATAAGTAACATGAAAAATATATTGAACTTAATTAATTTTCTTCTTCCAAAAATTCTATTAATCCTTCTTCCATATCATCTGCTTCACTATCACTATCGTCTTGTAAATCAATAATAAATTTATTTCCTCCATTAATATGGACTTGCCCAATATTCTTATATTCATCTTCAATTTTAATTTAATATCTGTTTTAATTTTGCCCAAATTAACTCGATGGGATGGAAAACACAAAAATGAGGAGGAAGTCTCACTATAGAGTGTCCATGTTGTTCAGCAGTACTCTCTAGGGCGTATAATTTCTTTGTCTGTAAAACCTCAATCGGTTGTTGTTTTGTATAAGAATCTTCAAAGTACAAATTATTATCTATTAAAAAATTTGTAGTTAGGTCTTCTTCTAGTTTTTATTTGGTATTTTATTGAGCTGTCGTGAATGATAAGAGGGGTTGTCAAGAACTACAACAATAATTGGGATCAATGTGAATTCAAACCATGTTCTTATTGGAACCCATCCTTCATTTCCACCGCAATGCACAAAAATAAGTGTGGATCCTTTGTTTGCAGGCATTGTTGGCATACGTATTTTTGACCCATCAGTCCATCCTTTCTCAACCGCGTCGTGTGTATCATACCAAGTTTCGTCCAAATAGACAATTGGCCGGTTTTCTTCTCAATACTTAGTTACTTGTTCCAAGTATGTATACCGCATATCCACCATTCTTCTGCTATCCATGACTGTTTGACGTTTATTAATCTTTTGAATTTGAATCCCAACTTTTAAATCCAGTTTTCAATAGTTTTCTTACAGACATTTACATTACGGCCGGCATTTGTCAATTTATTTCTTATTATTTCAATCGTTGGTAACTCATTACTTTTGTAACAGTCATATATGGTGGTTTTTAATAATTTTCTTACAGGCACGTCTAAAGGTTTGATCAAACCCTTATCACATCGCTTCTTGCATTCATGTCCTATTCTTGGCTGAACAGTAGGATAACACGTGTACACAAATTACGTTTCAATCGAAAACGAGCAGTGGTCTAATATGAAACCAGTTGAACCGTGGTGCGATGTAAGTTGTGGTAACAATGTGTACCATTGCCCATTGAGGGCTCACGTTAATAACGTTAGGCGCACATTTCAATGCTTCAGCATGCAAATCTCGCCCGTACTGCAAATTGTTAAAATATAAACCACCGCTCTATAAAAGATTAATAAAATGGAAAATATCAGCCAAACGGCTTATTTTATCAAATTCCAACAAGAGTACATTATCATTAGATTAAGGGGGGGGAAGTCATTTTCGATATTTTCATACCTGCAAAATTTTTAGATCACTAACTATTACAAGTAGTCCGTCCCTGGCTTCAAAACACTACAGTAAATATGTTTACCTTGTCAAAATAAACGTACACACACATTATAAATATACTAAAAATTTTATAAAGATCAAATGGACAGTAGGAGAATTCAAAGTTCAAACTGTGGAAGCTTGTAATTCGAAAACGAGGGCATGCATTGGAAAAGTTTATATGAAGTATAAACCTTAGTCGCATCATGCTACTCTATACAATAGCCCTATTTCATTCTGAAATAAACGATTTTTTTTCTAGAAACCTGTTTTTCGTGTTTTTCTTACCGAAGAACGTAAAAATAACTCAAAAAAATTCTAAAATTCCAACTTTTTTGCGGTAAACCAATACATTTCTCGCATCGTAGATAGGGTTGGCGGAAAAGTAGTAAGCGTAAAAGTCTTATATACCTACCTACATAAATAAATATTTACCCGCACAAAATATAAAAAGATAGGGTGCATAATATTGTAATGTTTTTCTTTATTTATTTAAAACAGTTTATCCTGCCGGGTGGGGTCATACACACGGTAGGTTCACTTTCTTAATTTATTTATTCACTAATTTATATTATAAGCACAGTATATGCACTTAAACTAATTTATGTAAACACTTCACTACTATTTACTTGTTCACTTGTTTATCTCACGAGATCTCTTTATGAACTGCCTCTCTCCCGCTGGTCGGTCCTTTATATATTAGTGCCTTTTTTACTCGATAATTCTAGATTGCGGCTTACACAAAAGCAATCGGCTCCCTGGAATTTTCTAGATAAGACTGGTCACAAAACCAATGTCTAGATAAGATAGTCACAAAATAATCGTAAACAGTTGTTTTTTTCGGAACCTTCTAGATTTGCGGCTCACAAAAGCAATCGCCTCCCTGGAATTATCTAGATAAGACTAGTCACAAAAAATAATGGTAAACAGTTCGAAGAAATCCCTGCGTATCCGCCAAAATGTTTACTTTCATACATGGCTTAGACAGAGTCGGATTCAGGGACTACACTAGGTGCTATTTCGTAACATTACCCCCTCCTTAAATGGAAGTTCCCCATGGAACTTTTTATGTAGCCGAGACTGGATGTTTGAATCGGCAACTTGCCCCATTTCTACACTTTCCGATCTTATGGACATAGCAGGGCACCGTCTTCATCGGATACTGATAATGGGGGTTGTAGCTGCAAATTAATATCTGGACACCGGTATCTTGGAAGATCACCTCAACCATATTCCTGATGACTCGCCAATCCAACTGGTTACTCGCTGTCTTAGGCATAGCCAGCTTCTTCGCACTGGATTCCAAGACATGGTCTCGGAGGTTTCGAAGTGCTTCCCACACATCGCGGTAGGTAGATCGATCTTGAAATTCATTTTTAGTTACCACGTAGAAGACGTACCGCGAATTGTGTTTCAGTCCCAGTGTCTTGCCAGGGGCTGAAATCTGGTCTTCAAGTTTTTCTATTGCCCGAACTTCTTTCGAAAAACGGTTGCCAACCCTCATTTCAAGTCCAAACAGGATTTTCGCAGGTGTTTCACCCGTGGACTTATTGACGGCAGATCGATAAGCTAATGCGAATAAGAAAATATACTGATACCAATCTCCCTGATGGCTGGAAACTACTTTGGGCAGGTATTTTCCAATAGCCCTCTTCATTCTCTTGACCATTCCATCTGACTGTGGATGTAATGCTGTTGTCCTGGTCTTCTTCATTCCCAGCTTGTCGCTAATCTCCTGGAATATAAGCTTTTCGAAATTTCTTCCCTAGTCACTGTGGACTTCCAAGGGCACTCGACATCGGCTGATAAATTCTTTCACCAATGCATCCGCGACAGTTGTGGCCTCTTGATTCGGTATCGCGTAGATTTCCACCCACTTTGTGAAATAATCCATTATAACCAGGATGTATTTAACACGATTTTCTGTCGTCGGAAATGGTCCAGCGATGTCTAAAGCAATACTGTCGAAAGGGCTTCCAACATTATACTGTTTCATAGGTGCCTTTCTCTTGCGATGTGGTCCATTACTCGTAGCACAAGTCGTACATTTCTTACACCAGTCCTTCACATTGTCGGAGCTGTTCATCCATTAAAATCTTTCACGGACTCGCTGAAGGGTTTTATTCACTCCCAGATGGCCTTTCGATGACCTGTCGTGTAACTTCTTCAGTACCTCAGCTACTCCCGTTCTAGGGATAACTAGCTGTCTCCTCATCTCGGAACCATCATCGTTTTCAAGGACTCTTTTCAACAGCCCTTCTTCCAGGACAAGGGAGTCCCACTGGACCCAATATGCCTTTAGTGTCGGTGAAAATCTTGACACTTCTTGCTATGTAGGTCGTCCATTTTCTTCCTTACATTGCCGAATCTTCTTTAGGTAAGGATCATTCTCCTGATCTTTGATCCTGGTAGATGACCATTCTTCATTGGCTACCGTAGTTCTTGAAACTGCAACTTTCTTAGATCTCGACTTGTTGCAGTGAGAATAGTCTACAGGGCATGACCGTCTAGGCAGAGAGTCGGCTTTTCGGTGATTCACATCAGCTTGGTGTTCGCCAGTGTATGATTTGTACTGTGACTGTCGTTCTTGGGTTGCAGGAGTCTTGGGGCGCTTAGACGGACTGCGTACGTGCTCTAGCTCGCCACACTTCCGGCATTTGATCTTCTTCGGTTTCTTGTCTGCCATACCTTTCAACAAGTTGACGATCTGGTCAAGTTTGTCATCGTCATCTTCTTCCTGCATGGTCCTACCTTTGTTGTACCGCGAACCCTTCGTGGCTGCTTTGCATTTAAGACGTTCTTGGTTGGCAGGAGTCGTAGGATGCTTACATGAGCTGCGTGCATGCTCTATCTCGCCACCATTACAGTACCTGATTTTCTTGGGCTTCTTGTCTACCATACCTTTCAACAAGTTGACGATCTGGTCAAGACTGTCATCGTTACCTCCTTCCTGTATGGTCATACCTTTGTTGTATCCCGAAGTCATCGTGGCTGCTTCATATTCAAGAGCAGCTGTCAATGCGTCGACTAATGTGGGCAATACCCACTTCATACTCTTGAAGGGATTCATTACATTTCTGCATTCGGTTCTTCAGCTGGGATTGGTACAATTGCTCTAGATGTTCGTGGCCCTATCGAATGTCCAACCTCTTCTTCAGCTGCTCGAAGTCATCCGTTTCTTCAGCTGCTCGAAGTCATCCGTTGCTTCCTGAGGTATCGTCTGGACTACATCTAACTCATATACCCTAAGCGCGATGGTTAAGTTCACTGCCTCTCCCTGTCGGACCAATTATTCACTCTAGCAGCTGCTTCAAACTGTTTCACATTATTGGTCCACGATGTGTTTCCATCGGGGGTCTTGGGTTGTGTTTCTGGTTTGCAGATCTCGATCTTCTTTTTTTCTGCTGGAGTGTCTTGTATTCTTAAATCGGCAATCTTTGTCTCTAACTCCTTGATTTTCTCGTCCATCTGATTTTCGATCGTTGTCATCTTATTCTCCATGTCTGATTTTATTTTCTCGTTTATCGTTGTCATGTAGTGTGCTATTTCGTAATAATATTAAAGAGCGCTCCGGATCGGCGACCAGGGGGCTAATTTTCACCCTACGCAACTTGCTATTATCTCAATTAATCAAACTGCATACAGTATTCCATGTATTATTGTGATAACAACAATATTAGCGAATCTTCATAAAGTTGCGAAGGATCAAGAAATAACCAGCGATAGTGAGCGCAGGAGGTGAAAAACAATTTCTTTGAAATCCAAGTTATTAAATTTTAGGGCAATTTGGCATCTAATTTGACGAATTGAAAAGGTTTACTCTGCAATTAATTACAATTTTTGGTAGTACTTACCTACTTATACGAACAAATCTTTTCCTTACAGAAAAAGTAAATATGTTTCTCGACTCCCAGAGTTTTCTACGAATTGTAACTAAAAACCGGGAAGCTAACATACAACACATAGCCACTGAAATACGGCCTCAAACCTCACACTCATTTTTGGAAGAGAACAGTTCTAATTTAAAGCTCTCGTTTAAATTGTTATTAAAAGTAAAATAAAAGGTTTTCGAATTTTTATTATCACAACTACCTATTATCAATACTATGAACAAATGCCACTATGTGGCACTTTTCTGCCAAAAGGTTACCGACCGCTGTCTCGTATTAGTGTATTTCCTCTATTCTATTTTTTCTTATTCCGCATCTGTATTCTACACCCTACCAAACTCATTTATCTTATTTAGTTTTATAATTTGATTGGTGTTGAAACCTTAATACCATCTGGCCCTTCAGACAGATAACAACAGGAACCAGATCAAACCAATTAATAAATTGAACTTAATGTGTAATTTAAGCTCCCCTATATACAGGGTACGGCACCACAAACGAAACAGATTACATATCTTGAAAACAAATTTTTGTTTGAGAAAATATTTTATATTTATTATGAATAAAATTATTAAAACTAGCTGCATATATGTTTTTATATGTGAAATGCCACTACCTACTTCGTAACCAAATTACATATATATTTTTCCTCGTTTTTTTGCCTTAATGTATCATTTTCAGTGTTTAGGTACTGCTTACTTTAAGCCCACTTTAAGTTGAAGATTTGGTCCATGCCCCCCCCCCCTCTCAAAGTGTATATGACCGCCACTGTTTTGTAGTAACCCTGTATTATGATTTACTAGAACTACAAAACTTATTTACAACACGAGGTTATTAATAGTATTCGAACACGAAATATTAATGATCGGGAAATGAAAAATCGGATGAATTTTTATCTGGTCCGAACTTTATAACTATGGGCTCTATAGTTCGATCCATTAAATTGTCTAATTACCACAATTGCTGCTCTTCTTCTATTACATGTTCTAAGCATTTTCGCCATTTCTCTTTATTAAATTGTTCCAGAGCTTCTTCAAAATGTGCACGGACATCTTTCATTTTATCTGTGGCATTTTTCCTTGCCGCCAATCCTTTCACCTGAACCCATATTAACTAGGGTTTATCTCGCAGTCGAATTATTATAATATTCCGGTTTTTTGCCATTTCGTATATAGTATATCTTAGGAAACGATGTTTACGTATATTTATAATTGCCAGCAGTCTTTTTTTAACACATCCTTGTAATTTCTTTATCTAAAAGCCACTGAATGATTTCCGCTTTTTTTCCAAGCGGTGGTAGGCAATTTCTCATATATCCGTGAATGATAAGGTGCGTTGGCCAAAACAATTACCGAGTTGGGCGTAATTAGACTTATCATTTGTGAAAAATAGTCCTCAAAAACTTCAGCATTCATATCTTCGTGATAGTCTCCGGTGTGAATTGACTCAAATGCTAACAAACCATCTGTACTTCCAAAATGCGTAATTAATAATAATAATAAACGTCTTTATTATTTTCAATCAAAACACAAATACACATGAATTAAATTGAACTCAAATACTTTTGAAAATAAAGGGCGAAGTTTATTTTCAGTTGTACATTACTGCACAACAGAAAATACTCTTCCACTTAACCCAAAAACAAATTTTGTGTAGTTCTTTATTATTAGCTGATGAAACATAAAATTAAATGAATCAAATTCTTTTTGCAGAACAAGATAAAAAAAATTATAATGAAAATATAAATGTATTAATAGGTACAATATTAGGTAGACTTAAACATAAAAGAATTTATAGTTGATTCCATGAGAGAAGAAACACGAAGCGAGACACCTCGCGCAGAGATAATATACCCACAAAGCAAGAAACAAACTTACGAATGTACTTTTTTAAGTGAGAAATGAGCAGGTAGATATTTTGCTTTACTGCTTAAGGCAGCCATGTCAAACATGCGGCCCGCGGGCCGCATGCGGTCCACTGAGCATTTTCCTGCGGCCCCGAATCAATTTTGAAAACAGCCATGTAATGCGGCCCGCGAGCCTGTTAAAAACCGAAAATAAAGTACTGTGATGATGAACTAAGATGCGCGCTCAACCTAAAAGCCTGGCTTGTTCCGGAAAGTTCTATCGCGCGGGAACACAGATGACGCTACCTGAACATTCTGGAAAGAACTGTCGAGAAATCACAATCCGTATATAAGCCAATACCGCTCGATTGAGTTCAGTTGTTCAGTCAGTTATGAGTCAGTTGCGATAGAATTGCGAGTTTAGTTGCGTACTTATTGTTACAACACGTAACAGTACTTATTGTTATTTATTTCGGATAAAGTTTTTAACATGTCTGTTTCAAAACCAAGTGGAAGTAAGAGGAAACTTGGAGATGAGCATCGTATCTTTCAAGAAAAGTGGGAATTGGAGTTTTTTTGCTGTGAAGTGAAAGACAAAATTATTTGCTTGACAGTACAGTCGGTGTCCCAAAATTATATAATATAAAACGTCACTATGATAGTCATAAAACTAAGTTTGACAAGTATACAGGCATGATTAGAAACGAAAAGTAAAAAGAGTTAAAATCACAGTTAAAAGATCAACAGCTTATGTTTACACGTCCAAAGCAAGAAAATGAATCTGCCGTTCAAGCGAGCTACGTACTGTCGGAGTTGATCAAAAAAACACTCAAAACCATTTGTTGAAGGTGAATTTATAAAAGAGTGCCTTGTAAAGGCCGCGGAAATTGTAAGTCCCGGGAGCGTGAAGGCTTTTCAAAATATATCCTTGTCCCGGAATACTGTCGCTGAAAGAGTTACCGAGTTGGCTGCCAATATAAGCGAACAGATAAAAACAAAATCAGACTCTTTCATTGCATTTTCTATTGCCTGTGACGAAAGTACAGATGTGTGTGGTCGCTGTTTTTCTTCGTGCTGTTGATAGAGATATCAACGTTGTGAAGAATTACTGGAATTAGTACCATTGCATGATACAACAACTGGGGAGGATATTTTCAATGCTGTTTATGGACTTCTGCAAAAGTACAATTTACGTAGATTTGTCAAAACTGTATTCCGTTGCAACAGACGGAGCTCCTTCAATGACTACAGTAAATAATGGCTTCATTAAAATATTACAAACAAATATCAGAGAAACGGGCAGTGACAAACCAGATTTTCATGATGTTCATTGTATAATCTACCAAGAAGTTTTATGCTCAAAAGTGATCAAGTTGGAAAGCGTTTTAAAGTCAGTGAAAAAAATGATAAACTTCATAAGGTCACGTGGCTTGAATCAGCGACAATTTTCTGCGTTTTTACATGATTTAGAAAGTGAGTACACTGGTTTACCTTATTATGCAGAAGTGCGATGGCTTTCGTGTTCTATGGTTCTCGATCGGTTTTGGAAACTCAAAGAAGAAATACGCCTTTTCATGGAAGTGAAAGAACAATTCGTCAGCTTATTATCCGACGTACCTTTTTTACAAGATCTTTCATTTATGGTAGACATCACAAAACACTTGTCGGACTTAAATACGAAATTGCAAGGACGACGTCAAGTTATAACAGATATGCATGATCATGTTAAAGCTTTCAAGTGTAAGATGATGCTGTGGAAAAACCAGTTAGCGGTGGATAATCTGTCACATTTTCCGACTTGCAAGGCGTATCAGGAAAGTACAAGTGGCCCAATATCATACAAAATGTATACAGAGAAAATGGGAAGCCTTCTGTCAGAATTTGAAAAGCGTTTTCAGGATTTTAAGTCCCAAGAAAACAATTTTTCTTTATTTACTGGTCTTTTCACAATCGATATTGATAAAGTTCCCCCTCACTTGCAGATGGAAGTGATTGAGATTCAGTGTCAAACCCATTTAAAAGAAAAATTTGATAGTGTTGGTACATTCGAATTTTATAAGTACTTGCCTTTTCAATACCAAGAAATGAGAAAACTTGCCTGTAAAATCCTGTCAATGTTTGGAAGTACCTATAAGTGTGAACAATTATTTTCTTTGATGAAAGGAAACAAATCTCTCGCAAGATCGCGATTGACGGACGCACACTTGGACGCAGTTTTGAAAGTTATTTCCGCCGATAAATTTACGCCACAAATAGACAACTTAATTAAAGACAAAATATGTCAAATATCTGGCAAAAGAAGTTAATGTTTGTAAGTTTTTGTAATGTCCTTTTCATTGGAAATTTAATAAATATACTTCTAACATAATAGTACTTTTTTTCGTTAAGATTTTCAGTAGTTTGTCTTCTTTAAGATTAGATTTTGCGGCCCACCTAGTCTATGGTCTTCATGCTTTTGGCCAACCAGTGACTTTGAGTTTGACATAGCTGGCTTAAGGGATCTTTTAAATTTAGAAATATTATAGACCTAAAACTCTGATGGAACGATATTATAATGAGAGTAAATTTGGTATGAAAACGAGCGCCTGAAAGACATTATGGACATCTGAACGATACGTAATTTTGCGGTGTAGATAGGAAGGTTTCTTGTCAAGAATTATTTTGTGGCATAAGGTAATAAAATGAAACTGTCTTCTATTCTCCATTTGTAACCATCCAATCACCTTCAATTTATGAAATACTCGATGTCGTTTTCTTATTCCAAAAATCATACGTAGGCATGAGTTTTGAACTTTCTGAATCTTATGTTTATATAGGTGAGTTAGATTAGGTCTGTACAAAGCATCTGTATAATTGAATAATGATAGCACAAGTGTTTAACAGAGATATTTTTTTACATGCATGGGAAAAATGTGTCGATTACCATATATCATTTTAATATTACAATAAGCGCGTTGTAACAACATATTTATGTGCCTTTCAAATCTCAATTCAGAATCTAATATAACTCCTAAATTTTTTGCTTCACTTACCACTTCCAATTCTTCATTACCAATAGTAATATTCACTACATTCGATAAATGTTGTCTGTTTCGCTTAGTGCCAAGCAACATGACTTTAGATTTTGTTGTATTTATAAGTAGGCAGTGTTCAGTAGCATAACAGATTAATTCATCTAGATTATTGTTGACAACGGCACAAGCGTTATCCACATCAGCATGCCTGAAGCTTTAATACAACTGAGTATCATCAGCATATAAATGAGCTTTGTAGTCCCGGATTTTGTATAAGAAATGAGAAGCATACATAGGAAACAGCAGTGGCCCAACGATCGTCCCTTGAGGTACACCAGATCTCAGTTCGAGATCATCTGAACTAATACCATCCATAACAACTTGCTGCTGCCTGAATTTAAGGTAGTTCTTTATTAAGGAACAAGCATCATTAGAAAAACCCATATATTCCAAAATACAAATCATTAAATCGTGATTTATAGTGTCAAAAGCGCGACTAAAATTTAACATAACCAGCAATGTCGAGTAACCCGAGTCGGTAGCTTTGAAAATGTCATCAATAACATGAATCAAAGCAGTAGTACAACTATAACCTTTACGAAAACCTGATTGTGTTGAGGGTAATAGTGAATGCATATGTAAATAATTCTTAATTTGAGATTCTAACGTTTTCTATTTTTGACATCGCAGGTAGAATACTTATTGGACGTAAGTCTTTGAACTCAGTAGGATCTTGTTTTTTAGGTAGAACGTTGACAACCGCTTTCTTCCAAACCCTCGGGATGGCATTTTCGGTTATGCAAAAATTCACAATATGTGTGATGTACGGGATAATAAATGGATAACACAATTTGATAAAGTTTATATTTAATCCATCACATCCGGTTGCGTTTATTTTAATATCACGAATTGCTTCATAGACAAGTAAGTCATTAGTTTCATTAAATTTGAAATCAAAATTATTAAGTTTATTCGATTTATAAAAAGACTTTATTTCATCCGATGGTTCAGATTGCGGGATCGATTCAATAAAAAACCTATTAACTTTGTTTGCATCCCTCAGATTTTCTGGTATATCAAGTAATTTGTCCGGTAAAAATTTATTAGCTCTTAAAATTCGCCACATATCAGTCGTTTTCTTTCTCCATAAGGTGCTTTTATTCCTAGAGATAAACCATCCAAAATTGCTTGAGGGGTAAAGGCTACATTTTTATCTTGCCATATTTTTCGGACGGTGTAACCTTCGTTCAGCCATGTCACATTCAAATACTAAATTTTTCTATTTTCATTGCGAACATCCATTATTGCTCGCAAATAATGTCTCCAATATGAAATTTGACACTTTCCTTTATTTGTCTTAATTTTTGGAGTGATCCTTGCCACTCCGATTGCCACCGAGAATTAATTTTCATTTTGATGTAGGTTTTCACGTCACTGTAAACCGCACTGTTCACTATATGTACATCTCTGCATACTGTAGCGTCTTTTGCATGTTTGTCAGCATATTCGTTTCCTTGTATTCCTTGATGAGAGGGCACCCATAAGAATCTGACATCCAAGTTGTTGTTTTGTAGTAGATGCAGTTGAGTCTTGATTTGTAGTTCAAGAGGGTTGTTAGTGTAAATATTTTTCAAGGTACTTAGGGCACTTAAGGAGTCTGTTATTATTACAGTTTTTTGCAGGTTTGACGATTGAATTTCGATTAAAGCTTCTAGGATAGCATATATTTCTCCTGTATACACAGAACTTACGTCGGGTAATTTATATTTCAAAGGTGGTTTATAGGAAGTGATAACAGCAGCTCCAACTCCATTTGGGGCTTTGGATGCATCAGTATATATTTTTTGAAAGTTAGAATACATGGAGAGTTTCGTGTGAAACTTCTGATATACTGTGGAGGCTGGAGTTTCTGCCTT
The DNA here is from genome assembly GCA_963921935.1 of Galeruca laticollis. Lineage (NCBI taxonomy): Eukaryota > Metazoa > Arthropoda > Insecta > Coleoptera > Chrysomelidae > Galeruca > Galeruca laticollis. Next base: position 70,986,078 of record OY998177.1, read on the forward strand.
GTTAAAGTTGTTTAAGCTGGTGTCTATGCTCGCAATTTTAATAAGCCATGGCGGTGGTATATCAACATTTGCTTCTAGTATGGAAGGTATCTGCATGTCTAGTTGTATGATATATTTGGAAACTCTCTGATAGAAGGGGTAGTCGACTCTTTTCCTGAATTCGTAGGTGTTTTGATATCTATTTGCAACTGTGTTATTGTAGTTTGGATGTTCTTGGTTGCCCATTATAGTACTGGCATATGACATTGTCAGGTATTGCCTTCTTTTATCTAGTGGTTGCTCTCCTAGCTCTAATTGTAAGCTTTCGATAGGGGATGTTCTATAAGCTCCAGAAATGATGCGCAATGCTTGGTTTGCTATGACATCTAAACGTTTTAATATGCGTTTTTTAGCGGAGGCGTAGGCGATGGATCCATAATCGATCTTGGATCTAATAAGATGTCAGTAGATTAGGAGTAAAGTTTCTCGATCAGATCCCCACTCTCTGTTTGCGAGGACTTTTAATAGATTTAGTCCATTCTGACATCTAACGACTAGATTCTTAATATGTTCATCCCAATTTAATTGCGAGTCGAAGATCATTCCCAGAAATGTGATTTTTGACACATACCCGAGGGGACTACCATTTAGTTCAAGTAGTGGCTTTTGGCCTACTTCTCTTCTGGAGAACATTATACATTTGGTTTTCTCTGCAGGGAAATGAAAACCGGAATCCTTAGACCATTTTTCAAGTATGTTTATGTGTGATTGTAGAATCGATTTAATTGTTGTTAGATTTTTACTTTTTATGTACATTACCAGATCATGCGCATACAGTCGGACTTTTATTGGTTTCTGTATAGCTATAAGGAATAAAGTTGGGCTGAGTGTTTAATCTTTGCGGACTACTTCAAATTGTATAAAAAAGCTCAAACAGTGAGGGATTGTGTGATTATACAGAGAGATATAGATAACGTTCATTCATGGAGTGTTGATAATAAACTAAATTTTAATGAAGGTAAATGTTGTGTAATGTCAATTACTCGGAGAAGGGACCCTATTATCTTCAATTATATAATGAATAAACAAAATTTAAAACGAGTAGAGGAAACGATAGACCTAGGGGTCACGTATGATTATCAGTTATCATTTGCTTCACATATTAGATTTACTGTTCAGAACGCCAATCGTATATTAGGCTTTGCTTTAAGACAGACTGCTTTATTTCACAATTTGAAGACAATTATTCTACTATATAAAACATTAGTCAGGCCAAAACTAGATTTTGCTTGTGTAATTTGGAATCAACAATCACAAATATATTTAGATTCAATAGAAAAAATTGAAAATAAACTGCTACGTCATTTGTATCATAAAAAATATCATAAGTGACCAGACTATAATTGAGTAAGAACGCAAATGTTACGGGAAGAATTTGCAATCCTTTCACTAAGGGCCCCCGCAGACTGCAGACTTTTTATCGGCCGATAGTTTAGTCGGGTTGGGCTGAAAGTGCGCACACTGAGCCAACTAAACAGTTTGGTTGGTGAACAGGGCGCAGACTATCCAACAGCCGGCCGACTATTCTCGAACTAGTTTCTAACTGTAACTGTTGAAGCGGTCGCACAATGAAAATATTGTCCTGAAAAATTATTGCTCTCATCATACTCCGGAGGAGGAAAATCAAGAAAAGATTCCGAGAGTATTGGGTGCATCCCATTCTCAGTGATAGATTAGTTAGTGGAAAATTTTAAACTATGCATTCCAAATTACTTGATTACCCGAAAAAATTTTTCGCCTATTATCGAATGAGCATTACCAGCTTCAATGAACTTGTCAAGGTAATTGGACCAGCAATAGGGAAGGAGGATACAAATTTAAGACTTTCTATACCTGTGGAGGAGAGATTGAGCGTTACGATAAGGTAAGATAAACCACAAATACTTTTCAACTATTTTTATTAGAATTAATATTACAAAATTCGGCGTTTTGAGAAATTAAGTTATTTACAAGTCACATATTTGCGATTCATCTGAAAAATTTGAATAATAAGACTGGGTTCTATCGTTGGAGTTGCCAGGTGATGAAATGTTTAGAATGGTTGTCGGTTCCGAAATTGGAAAAGAGGACAAGGGTTGCTGTACTCTGTTGTACGTACATGTTGGCTTAGAAGTAGACTGAACGCACCTAGCTAATCTTATCTGTTTAAAAACGTTAAGAATACTTATTTTAGCATCAAGTTTTTCTTCTGCGGTTAAATTTTGGAGTGAAGAGACCAGTGACAAAGCAAAGTTCACATCTTCATCAGTATTAGGCTCATTTAATGTCTTTAATAATGTTTCATCCACGTCCGTCTGCTTCGGTACATTAGGTCTCTTTTTCCGCTGACGAATAGGGGTGGGAGTGGATGAACCAGCTTGATCATCATCCTCATCATTTGATAGAGAATTGACCTCTTCCAGGTTACCTTCAGTAAGTCGGTTTTCCATGCATGGAGGTAAAAATAAAAGCTGTTCAAAGTAGACATATTTACGCCTTTTATTCGCAGCTTGCCCCGACTTAGTATTCTTTTGAGCGTTTAATTCGCGACGAAAGCAAGTCCTTAAATTAGCCCATTTTTTTGCACATTCCGACATGAAAAATATTGAAATATAATTAATTTTAAATTTTTTACAGATATTGAAATATTAATTTTTATTTTTTTACAGATATCTGGCTACATGAGCTAGTTTCAATTCATTATCTTTTGATTATCTGATGGGAGCTTCTACAATACGAGATATTACTAAAACTACATGTGAGCAAATATGGAATATACTTCAACCATTGTATATGTCAACCAAAGAAGAAGGCGACTGGATTAAAATCGCAGACGAATTCTATAGTCGCACAAACTTTCCAAACATCATTGGAGCAATTGATGGCAAACATATACGGATGATATAGCCAGAACATTCCGGTTCATCATATTTTAACTACAAAAAGTTTTTTTCGTGCGTGTTAATGGCTTTGACAGACGCAAATTATAAATTTGTATATATAAACGTTGGTTCTTATGGAACAGCTAGTGATTCGAAAATATTTAAATCATCAGAAATGGATAAACGACTGTCCCAAAACCGATTAAATATTCCCTACGGTAGGCATTTGCCTAATGATAATGTCGGAGATGTTATTCCATTCTCTGTCGTAGGGGATGAAGCGGTTGGACTTGGCAATCATATACTACGTCCTTATGCAAAAAGAAATTTAAACTACACCAAACGAATTTTCAACTATAGACATACAAGAGCTCGACGAATGGTTGAGTGTACTTTTGGGATTCTTGCTAACAAATGGCGTATAATTCACCGACCAATGGATCTCAATATCAATTTTTGTGCCCGAATAATTAAAGCTTGCTGTGTCCTGCATAATTATGTAAGAATCAAAGATGAAATAAATTTCACAGAAACTCTCTACAATTGTCCCATGAATAACTTAACTATAAATGAAGACAACCGAAGAAGAAATAATATGAATAACGTGCGACAGTACATGTCATCATACTTTATTTCTCCCGGAGGCGCGATTCCGTGTCAATATAACAAAGTGTAATAATTGTAAATAGATAAATAAATAAATAAAAATTCACCTGAATACTCTTAACATTTTTATTTTTACGTTCCTACCTTTGTTTGTTTTTTCCTCGGCTCTAAGTCGATTCCAATCCCACAGTTTTTTCTTCACATTCGCGTCGGAGTACTCTTTAAAACTTTTTTTATAAAGCGCTGGTCTTTTCTCGACTTCTTCAATCAACTTTTCGACGGAACTTTCTACAATCAACAATTGTGATTTGGGCGACGCCATATTCAAAATACACGCACACGACGCCAAATCACAGAGCGAACTGAACTATCGGCCGACTAAACAATCGTCATGTATGCGCAGGCGTGTATGCGCCAATACCAGCGTTGCCACTTCGATTTTTAAAATCGTACTGAATTTTTTTTGAAAAGGTACTGAATTGGGAAAAAACGTACTGAATAGAAAATATTTGAAAAAAAATAGTGAAAAAAATTAAAAATCAAACAAAACACTTCTAAACACGTTTATTTAACATAAAAAACAAACATTTTTAAACATAGTACATAAACAACACAAAAAATGTAAAGAAACAAAAGTTAACTGGGATAATAGGTAATAAAGATAAAAAATAAACATACGGTTACTTTTATTTAAAATTAATTAATTGCTCATTAGGTTCCCATGAAACGCACGTGTCATTTTTTAAAAATTCTTTACTAAATAACAAACTCTCCACCGTTTCAGTTTTAAGTTTGTTTCTATATTTGGTTTTTATAAGGCTTAATTTAGAAAATATCCGTTCAGCAGCGGCGCTTCCATGGGGTAAGCTAATGATTGCTTTAAACAAAATTAATAAATTCTTAAAAATGTGTTCCCCAGAAGAATTCTTAAGTTTATGCAAATGATCAATAACTTCCTCTAAACTATTAATTTCATCCGTTTCCATTTTGTATTCGTTTAAAAGCCTCCATTCAAGACTTAAGTCTTCAAGAGAATTATCTAGGTCAATTATATTTGGAAACTTTACTGCTAAAAGGGCTATTGAAGGTTTATTGGCTTTAAAAATTTTAGACACATTTAAAAGATTTGAAATTTCATTTAGAATTTTGTCAGAAAAATCAACTCGTGTTCTTATTTCTGTACATAATTTTACATAAAAATTAAGGCAGTTTAGACGCACTTGATGTAGTTCCCCTTTTGATAAGAGATTTCTACTTTTTTCTAAGGCTACCTCAAAACCTGCACCAAAGTAAATATTTTCGATATTTTGAAAATAATCTGGGTTTTTGGGATTTATTTTTTCCACTTCTAGCTTATCGACAATATCGTGCTTCATATAAAATTTCAAAATCATTTTATAATTAGACGTTATTGTAGGAAGCAAAATATGAATTTTTGGATGTTCGCTTTGAAATTCCAAATTCATCTTGTTTACAATTTTTAATATGTGAGATAAAAAGTAAAAATAAAGTTTTATTTCTTTATTTCCCAACGCATCTAAAATCTCTCTTGCCCCATATACATTTTCAAGAAGAGATTCAGTTTGAAAATATAAGGTCAAAGCATCCCATTGTTGCAAAATCCTATTGACAGCTGCTTCTAAGGATAACCATCTCGTTTGAGAAGGACGCAACAATTTGTGGGGTTCTGCATGGACATACTGTTGATATTCTTTGAATTCATGTTGCCTCTTAGCACTGTGTGCAAAGTAATTATACACATTTCTGGTAAAATCTTCAACACAATTTGGCAAGAGAGTACAGGCGTTGGAAGCACATAGATGTAACGAGTGTGCTAAACATCCAATAACAAAAATATTGGGTAATATTTCTTTAAATTTGGCTTTTACCCTATTAAATTGTCCCATCATTACTGACGCATTATCAGAAGCGAATCCAATGATATTCTGTAATGGAATATCGTGTTTTGTAATGCTATTTATTACAGCTTTAAATATCGCATCCGCATTAGCTTCTTTTAATTCTATTAAACAAAAAAAAGAATCCACAACTTTCTTGTTTTTGTCACAAAAATACCTAACAACAATAACCAAACATTTATTTGTTGATACGTCAGTTGTTTCATCGATAATAACGCTGAAAAAAGTATTTTTCAAAATATTAGCTATCAAAATTTGAGCAAAGGGTCCTAATTTATTATTTATTAAACCGGTTGCTTTGGTGCGGGAGCACTTTACTAATTTTAAAATATCTTTATTTGGTAGTGAGCAAATGAATTTTGGCAAATGATCAAATATTAAAAAGGGCAAATTGTGTTCAACAAGAAACATACATAATTTTAAATCTGCAGATTTGACTTGATCCTGCATTCTTCTGCCAGGAGTATCCAACAGAGCTCTGTCTATTTTGACTGTACCTTGAGTTTTCCTCACAGCTTTTTTATGAAATTCTGTTTCCTCGTGGCGCTTTAAGTGTTTTTTACCACCTGCGAGAGACTTGTTGCATGAAACACAAAAGGCTTTACCAGATTTCTCTCTTAACCATTTAAAGGTCTGAAATGAAAATGTAGTTATTGTAAAAATATGGGGTATATGTAGTGGATTATCTCGTGAGCACTGCAACACCGCAAAATTTGACGTTCCGTCCATATAAGAGCGTATGAAGAACTGTCAAATTTTTGCGGTGTTTCAGTGTTCACGAGATAATCTACTACCTATACCGGCTATACCTATGTGATTTCGTATTAATCTTACCATCTGCCAATTCTGGCTATATTTCACATCATATATTTTCCGTTTCTTGGCAGGAACTATAATATTTGTTTCTGTCTCCAAATCAGGAACGATATTTTTTTCACTCTCCAAATCATCATCATCATCATCATCACTATTTATGGATTTTTCATAATCTGAATCAATTGGAGTGTGCAAAGTTGATGAAGGAGTAGAAACTGAAATTAATGATTTGGGGTTGGACAAATGTGAAGTTGAAGTAGATGGCTGAGGCTCATTAATCTCAGATATATCTGTGGCCTTAGAACTATCAGATTCAGGTTTAGACGTTTTACGTATTAGGAACCTAAAATTAAAATAAAATGTTTAGCTGGTCGTTTGATGTTTAATAATATAACCTATTCTAAAATTAATTTTTAAATGCTCCACCGTTACCCATAAAGAAATATTTTATGGTAGTAAGCCAATGTGTTGCTCCAATATTTTAATTTAGTTTTTCTCAAAATAGTTAATTTTCTTACAAAAAACAGGCCTTATATTTATTAACAGTAAATTATTACTTACCTGTCCATTTTAATATTTTATTCAGAACACAATAAACGCTTAAATAACTAAATAACAAAACCGAAGCGATTACAAATTGCAACAATTGCAACTCAAATACTGGAAACACACTGGAAACGGGTGAACCCCAACGAGCTCGAACGTACAACATTTATTTCGGTAATTCCCAGTGAACCACTGGTAATTTCCCTATAATTTCCCTGTAATGTCAAGCCAATCTATTTTGTTAAAACTTAAAACTGCTTACTAATAGATGGCAGTACATGCACTTTTAATAATTTACAGTATACAGTTTGAAAAGATATCTTAGTTTTAATTATTAGTTAATAGATGGCGTCACACGTTTATAGAATCTCCTGTATATAGTCACTGTAATAGAATCTATCAAAAATACTAACATGAAAAAAAATTATAAAAATAATTTGTTCATTCAATCATTCAAACGCTAAAAAATTTGCTTTTTTCCCGATTTTTGCATTTCGTACTGAATTTCGTCGTTTTTTAAAAAGTTGTACTGACGTACTGAATCTAATCGTTTCGTACTGAATTCAGTACAATTGTACCGAAACGGCAACACTGGCCAATACTGATTAAACAGTCGGACGACAGATTAGTTTGAATGTAATCGGGTAGCCCATCAAACTTTTTTATCGGCCGATACTGAATCGCTGTAGTGTGCGCATATGCATTCCTCTCCATACTGATTAAGAAGCCGACCAAACTATCGGCCGATAAAAAGTCTGCAGTCTGCGGGGGCCCTAAGTACGACACGCAAAATTGCAATGATGAACTTGATATCTAAAGTGATGAAAAACAAAATAAATTGGTGCACTCTTTTATATTATTTACCGTTTCATGTCCCTCCGAAGCGCACGAGAAACTCCGTAATGTTTAGTATACAAAATTCTGCTGGTTCTCCAGTTTATTTGTCGATTGGCCAACACTATTAATGCACTGATAAACTTGGACTGGTCTCTACCTTTAGGACAGTTGAAAAGATTAATACTATCATATTTTGAAACGTTTGAGATTTAAATGTTTCTATGATTAAAACACAAATATGAATAACTTCTGATAAGAATTTAAAACATTTCATAATAGACAAATTTGAATTCTACCATTTGAAGTGTCTCTCCTCTGCAGTTAGAATAAAAAAAGGTATTCCCTTAGATCACATGTAAAAATATTTTTTTTAAAATATACTATCCATGTAATAAGGCTATTAAGCCTGTTTGGATCTTTATTCAATAAATAAATAAATAAATATTAAACGATGTTTCACGTCACAAATACTGACTGTTAACTATCATTGAGACCATTATCTTACCAGGTAAAGTGCTTGTGAAGATCAATACATAAAGCAGAACAAAAGTTATAACAGTTTTATTGAGTCAGCTTTCCCACTCACCCCTGCCCATGATCTAACAAGATAGCGGAAAAGGAGTGGAGCAAACTTACGTAAAATGATCTATTGATTACGAATATTTAAATTTTGTGGTACTATAACGATACATTCATTATAAAAGAATGATGTTTTTGTGTTATTATTGTGAACTACGCCCTCTAACGGTGGAGTAGAAAACTTGAAAATAATTTCCAACAGTTTCTCGTATGCGAGTTTGTAATACAGAGTTTTTTTCTCTAAGCTGTACGATAAATAGTTTCTGAGATACAGCGGGCTACCTCTCTTAATCAGACATCCGGTACTTTATGAATATACCAATATACCTATCCGTAGATTTCCATATTGTCAAGAAATCGAATTATATGCCAAAATTGTTCAACATTAATTGTAATTGGGTTGAATTTAAATAAAAAATTTCCCATCCTGTATTAATTGATTTATTAAAAAACGTTAAATAGAAAAAACATCCCTTTCAAATGAAATGTCACATGACATTGATTTCTAAGCTTAATTGCTTTAAAATATTTAAATCCTCCTACCATTCCAGGTTATTCTCGAAGTTGACTGAAATTTCATTATTTTAAATAGAGTAACTCCCAAAGAATCACCCCGTATATATCAGGACAATGATGAGTTTCTTGACCTTTGATAAGCAGTTCTACTGAGGTTTACTTCATTTTAATAAACTGTTGTATATCCGTAAACATATATTTTTCTTTGTTTAATGTACAATACAACAACAATTTTTTTGATAATTATAAATAATCATTATAACATTATACAGATTGTACTATCTTTACCTCTAACATAGTAATTTATTTATAATTAATGAAATAATTGAATTGAAATAGACTCGTTCAAGGACATCTACTTTAATTTACTGGTTGTTCATATACGTAGAAAAAGACAGATTTATTACACCATAATACTGGAAGATCATTATATTGTCACCTCAACTTATAGGGTGATTCATGACGATCTTTGCATACTTTGCTCGCACGGGAAAAATCATGTATAGGGTCCGTTACTGAAACGGGATAATTAGTAAAAACTCTTAAAGTTTTAGATATTACTATTTATTCAACTTTTATAAACAAATGTAATCAAAATTAGTGTAAGTTAATAAGGAAATATGAAAATGTTCATTTTTTTATCCGTGAGATGGCGTCCTATGACTGCGTAGCATATCCAAAGTAATGCATTTTAACATCCTTTACAGATCTACGGCAATGAGACTGAATTCTCTTTTCCTATTGGCTATCCCAATTTTAAAGTTACACGGTGCGTTTTTTTAAATGAGATTTTAATAACTTCTTGAGTCTAGTGTATTTATAATTCGGTACAAATTAATGAGGGGTCTTTGCCAATTAAATTTGAAAATGTGTTTTGCAAAAATCATATGAATAAAAATGATATATGCATTCGAAGTTCTTCCAAAGCAAAAGGCAAAAAAAATGTTTGTTCGTAAGTAATTTATGAGTGAGGATATGTATCTACCTATTAGTTTTGTAATTTTCCAAAATGTTGAAATTTTTTATTTCTAATAGGTACATTATTTTCATGTGAAAATACCTACTTTTTACATTCTTCACTCTGTTTTTTAGGAAAAAATGTGTTACTGGTTACTGTCAAAGAAAACAAGAGAGGTCTCTCAAAAAAATTCTGTCAGGCATCAATCTCAGTGGTAGTGAAATTGAACACAATAAATACAAAGTAAATAAACGGTTTTAAATATTAAAACTACCTTTTCCGCACTTATACACTCCGGAGGTTGTATATCGTGTTAACAAACCGAAAATGTGGCATATCTGGATTTATAGGAGCCGTTGTGGCTCTGGTGAGCTGAAAATCAATAGAGCTCATCTGTGGTCACTTTTATACAGTCCTGAGGCTGTATCGTGCTAAAAAACCGAAATTTCTACAAAAATTATCAAGCCTGTTGTACTTCAGGTACCTTAGCACCATTATTATTAGCTCCAGTGAGCTGAAAATCAATCTGTTAAATGCCCTGAACAATATCTATTCATAAAAATTGGTGACTTTATGCACTACCGAGGCTGTATCGTGCGAACTATTCGAAAGTTCTCCAAAAATGTTGTACTTTAGGTACCATAGCACTCGTTGTACTGGCTCCGGTGAGCTGAAAATCAATAGAATTCATCTGTGAGATGCCCTGAACAATATCCAATCATAAAATTGGTGACTTTATGCACTTCGGAGGATGTATCGTGCTAACAAGATATGTTATAAAAAGTGGCCGAAAAATAAAAAATTCCAACTTTTTTTAGGTAAAATTAGCTAACCACGCCTGCTCCATGCTTATCACTTCTTTCATTATATCCTGCCCATGGAGGTTAAAGAACTGGTAATTTTTTGTGATTCCTGCGGGGGGCAAAATAAAAACTTTACTGTAATTCGATTCCTCCATTACTTGGTTACCCAAAAAAAAAATCGTTCTGATAATGTGAAAGTAGTTTTTCCGATCAGGGGCATTCATACCTCGAATGCGATCGAAACATGGGTCTAGTAAACCAAAAAGCAAACACTCAGCTACCAGATGACTAGAGAGACGAATTAAGAAATTGCCGTGTGAAACCTACACCATTTGAAGTCATTGATTGTGGCATAAACTTTGAATTTCATAATTGGACTGCATTTTTATAGCCGCTTTATCTAACGAAGTTCGCCTTTCCGATCCGGCCCATCAGGATACTGAAGTTTTGTAATAAAAATCCCCGCTTAGTTCTCCACAAATTCACTTATATCGGCCTATATACTAATTCTAAATTTGACCAAAAACCGATTAAGAAGAACGTAAGAAAAAAATAAGGACAACATCAGGTTAAAGATATATCGTTGAGAAAACTTTACCAGGACCCAATCCCCATTAAAATACTCCAATGGAAAAACTTACAAGAACTGACCGCATTCCTTGAGAAAGCAAAACTAAGGTGTTTTATCAACAATTACCATATGGCGAACAACCTGAAGAAAGCGATGACGAAATTGTAGATGACCCACCAATAGACGCCTAATTCAGGACGTCACTAGTTTTGAATAATTTTTTATATATATTATTTAATAATGAATACACTGTTTATCATAAATATTGTTTCTAAAGAGTAATTAAACTGCATTTTTCGATTTTCTCCACATCCGTCCAGATAGACTATGGTCATTCTTCCCCTGTAACCTTCATTTGCGTGTCCAAAACATATCAAAATGATACTACGCAATGTCTTTTATATGATGGCATTATCCGTTTTCTACTAGGATTTTTGTCAAAAATATTTAGCTATTGCTTGGCCTAAATGGAGCGGCTTTTCGTGAAGATTACAGTAGAAACGCTGAGTCTTTTCCATCACGTGACTGATACGACATCAACCATATACATTTTAATCAAAACAATACGACAAACGCTTGTATTGAGTTTCGCTCTTTTTCTGTTATTAGAAGAAGACAGTACCAACATAGTATGTGTTGAATAATATCGTCAACTAAGTGACTTGATAGAAAAGCTACGTGAGTTGTCACTCCAAAACCGAAAATTCGCACCAACAGCACCATCTGCATTTATGTAAAATGCGTTAACGCCGAACGCTCACTGAAATATTGTTCTTCAATCATCGTATATCTGCTAAGGGGTTATTTCCGACAGTTCGTAATTTCGGACTTAAACAAAACTCTATAAATTGTCTCCATATTGAACCTTTCAGTTATTTGTTAAGTCGAAACTTCACCAAAAACGACTCATATCGTATGTTTCCAAGTATCAGCAATACTTAATAATTATAACTGACAAAAAGCAAATTTTTTATTCTTACTATTTAATTTGTTTTAGTCCCCCAATTCATATTCGGAAAGAAGGCCTCAATTTTGTTTTAGCAGATCCGGAACTAGACACATTTTGATACTGTACAGTTCAACGAACCTAAAATGTATGAAAATCAGTAAACTGATGTTGATAAAAATATATTCAACTCTTAAATTTTGACAGATATATACGTAATAAGTTTAATAATATCATTACCCACACGACATTGTGTATTCGGGTGCCATTGTCTCCTAAATGCAATTATATAGTGCAATTACTTGGATAAAAGTGTCCCGTTAACATTACTCATCGAGTAACTACCGTCGGCATTCTTTTTATTTTGTTCCTTTCACATTCGCGAAGATGCTATTATTTGTCGAACGAACTATTTCAGTGACATTTAAAGTTATTTTAACTATCGGTACCGTCTCGATATCTGGCTATAAATATATAAAAAAAATGTAAACATGGGCGTACACTTTTTAAAATATTAAGTCTGTAAAATCGACTATGCTTTCAGTTATATTAAAGTAGTACCTCCACAAACCCATATTTCAAGAAATAATGAACACGCTATTTAAATTTGCAGACGATTTACCTCCCCTAAGATGAGATCATTTCAATTAAAAATTACATTTTTTGTACATATAGACTCTTATCAACGAACTTGTCAAAACCAGAGCCATATTGTAAATACTACATTCATCGTCAGAATGACAGAAGTTCATTTGATGCATCAGTTTAGTTAATTGACACCAGCTAGATTTTCGCCTCTGTCTAGTATTCCTTGTGACTGGAGTTCTTGGATTGGAGGAGTCCTGGGGCACTTTGACGAACTGCGTACATTCCCTAGCTCGCCACACTTCCGGCATTTGATCTTCTTCGACTTCTTCTCTAACATACTCTTGATCAACTTGACGACCTGGTTCAGTCTGTCTTCGCCACCTTCTTCTTGCATGGTCCTAACTTTGTTATACTCCGAAGCCTTTGGGCTGCTTTATATTCAAGAGGTTCTTGGTTTGCAGGAGTCATAGGGTGCATACGCGAACTACGTATATGCTTTAACTCGCCACAATTCCAGAATCTGATCTTTTTCGACTTCCTGTCCATCATACTTTTTATCAAACTGATGATCTGGTCAAGTCAGTTCTAGTCACCTTCTTCTTGGTTGGTCCTAACTTTGTTATAACCCGAAGCCTTCGTGGCTGCTTCATATTCAAGAGCAGCAGTCAATGCATCGACCAATGTTTTGGGATGGGCTAAACGAAGCGTTCTCGGCATATCGGGGTCACGTAAGTACTGTTATGAAGTTTTACATAAAAAGTGTCCTTTTATAAAAAGCCGAAATAACACTCCATCAGATGTTAAATGTGAAACGTGCCGGACAGAATTTAGCATTTCTCACGGATCACGGAAGTTCCAGCGATAACAATCAGTAGATCATAAAGATTCTGAACGAGCCGCATCTAGCAGCACATTAATACAAATTTTTTTCAAAAAAAGGGATGTACTAACTCCCAAAGATATGGATGTTGTCGCAGCTGAAGGTGTGTGGGCCTGCCATACTGTGAGGGAAATTCACAGTTTTCGTAGCAATGATTGTGCCTCTAAGCTAATGCAACTTTGAATCCAACCAAAGTTTCGATTGCTAGAACGATTACAAAATCGATAATTGCACATTTTAGCACCTGATGGCAATGAAGAGTTGAAAACACATTTGGCAGAAACGAGATGTGTCTCAATTCTAACCGAAGCATCCAATTACGGCTCTCAGAAATTATTTCCTATATTCATCCGAAATTTTCGATCATATGAAGGTGAGCAAGTTAAACTACTGGATTTTCATAAACAACCAGATAAAACATCTGAGATAATTTTTCAGTACTTGAGAACGGTTTTAGAGGAGCATAATTTATCACAAAAACTTGTAGCTTTTTGCGGAGACTATGCATACTGCAATCTGGGTGGTTATCGAAGAGGAAGAACCAACAATGTTTTCAGCAAATTAAAATCATCATTATTTGGCATTGGATGTAACGCGCATGTAGTGCACAATGCGATTAAATCGGCAGCAGATTGCTTACCGAGCGTTTGATGTAGAAGTGATCATTGTGAAAATATATTCGTTTTTTTACATTTACACCATAGGGGTTGAAACTCTAAAGATTTTTGAGCAGAAGTTGAGATTGAGTACCAAAAACTGCTAGGCTACAGTAAAACAAGATGGCCGGCACTGATGCCTGCGGTTCCACGTGTTTTGAAAATATACCAGGCACTAAAATCTTCTTTTTTGACCAATGAGAAATGTCCAACTGCATTAAAAACTTTTTTCTAAGATACTAGCTCAGAACTGACGGTGAAACAAATTCTACTATTAATAATAATAACAAAGAGATTCATGGATAATTCACCCAAAAAAGGGCTACTGAAACAGAGTGGTAACCGAAGACATGCATGTTTCTGGCTCATTTGCCGTCCTCAGTACGGTATAACCAAATAAGGGTGTGAAACTTGGGAGCAAATGTGTTGATCGAAACATAGGAAAACACAAAACAACGGATTTCAACAGGGAAACCAAAAGCACATTTGTGCCTTCAATTGGAAGATCCCGAGTTTTCGTGAAAACAACCAAGATCGACACGGATGCACATATCGCCCCCCTGTCTGAACCTTCCGACATATAGTAAACAACAAAGAATATGTACGAATATCGCGCGATATGTAAGCAACTACTCAAAAAAACGCATGTCTGCGGTTACCATTCTGTTTCAGTAGCCCTTTTTTTGCGTAAATTACCCATGAATCTCTTTGTTGTTGTTGCTTAGGGGCCATCCATAAAGTACGTCACACGTTAATGGGGAGGGAGGGTATCACCGAAGTGTGACATCGTGTGACAAGGGGCATGGGGGGGTCAATGCTTTTGTGACGTCACATGTTAAAATTTAAAATACTAAAACGCAAAGTTCGGATGTGAATTAAAAATTTTAACAATCTACGAACTTGATCTATATTTATTAATAATTTAGCATTCTCGCTATGCGATAATCTCTCATGTAACGTCATTTAAGTTCTAGAGAATGATGTCGACACTAAGGATGTTCCTGACGTTCAAATTCAGAACGAAAATGAAGTGCCTGATTTACCAGTAATAGCTGATATAAAAGAGTGGATCCAAAGTCCATGAACACTCGATAATTAAGTTTTTTATATTTAATTAAGATAATTAATCGTTTATTATTTTCTAACTAGTCGTTTGTTTTTTCGGTTTTATAAAATGTTGGACTTTATGTTGATTTTATTAGATTATTATTTAAAAAAAATAAGTAAAAAATGAAAATAGCTGTTTTCTCTCGATTATTTTTAAATGCATACATAAATTTAAAAAATGTGTGACGTTACATCAGGAGGGGGGGGGGTTATAAAAATGTGACAACCTGTGACAAGGACGGGGGGAGGGGTTCAAAAGTCCTAAAATTCGTGTGACGTACTTTATGGATGGCCCCTTACATATCGCGCGATATTCGTGCATCTTCTTTGTTGTCTAGTAGAACGGTCGGAATTCCTAAAGCAAAAGATAACCGCGCTGGGCCGCAGGATCCGAAGATAACACAAAAGAATGCAGCGATACCAGCAAAATGAATTGCTTAATAATAACTTAAGGCTGTTTTTCCGAAATCTCGACGCGGACAATACAAACCAGCGCGCGGCGGCTCCAACGCGAGAAGAAATGACAAAGATCTGGTCAAAAATCTGGTCCAGGAGAATAGAACGACATGCGAGCGGAATGGATAGATGTTGAAAGAAACAACTCCCATAAATATATACCAATGACTGAGACGATAGAACCAGTGGAAGGCATCCACGCCACAGTAAAAAGACTCAAAAACTGGACCTCTCCTGGAATAGATGGAGTCCACAACTACTGGTGGAAGGCATTTACTAAGACGCACAAAAAATTGGCTCACTTCATACAGCACTCTGTCAGAAATTCACAAAGCATACCTTTATATTTCACTCATGGCATGACTCATATGCTTCCAAAGAAAGGAGACCTATCACAACCAAAAAACTATAGACCCATTACATACCTTCCATCAGCATACAAAATACTTACCTCCGTCATAAGACACAAACTAGACTGCCACCTAAAACATAACAACATCCTAGCATGGAAACAAAACGGCTGTAAGCAAAAGGCTAGAGGAAGCAAGGAACTCTTGATAATCGACAATGTAATCACGAAACAGGCGAGACAACGTCAGAAAAACATATTTATAGCCTGAATTGATTATCAGAAGGCATTTGACTCAGTCCTCATTCATGGTTACTGGAAGTTTTAAATATCTATAAAGTGAATCAGCAAGTTATCGACTTACTCCGGCATCTGATGACATCATGGTGAACCACTCTATTAGTCAGAGGAGCAACAGACACTTACACAACGGAGGAGATCCCTATTAAAAGGGGCATATTCCAGGGGGACAGTCTGAGCCCGCTATGGTTCTGTCTCGCCCTGAACCCATTGAGCAATATGCTTAACCGGAGCACATACGCATATGGAATCGATGACCAAAAAAAGATTATCCATCTTTTCTATATGGATGTTCTTAAGCTCTTTGCTAAAGGAAGACAGCAACTGGAAGGAGAACTGGAGATAGTCAGACACTTCAGTGAGAGCATCCAAATGAAGTTCGGGCTTGAGAAGTGTGCTACCATCCACATTAAGAGAGGAAAACTCACTGAAAACGAGGATATCACTCTGGTATATGGCAGTCGAATTAGGGAGCTGGGAGCAGAAAACACTTACAGGTACCTTCGAATTCAGCAGAGCTACGAAATTCGCCATAAAGAAAACAAAGAGAAAGCCGAAAAAGAGCTTATGAGGAGAACAAGCAAGATATTAAAATCTCAGCTTAATGCCAGAAACAAGGTGGCTGCAATTAATATATGGGCCATATCAACAATAACCTACACTTCTGGAATACTCACCTGGTGCAAAACAGATCTGGAGAGGTTAGACAGGAAAATCAGGACCCTAATGACCAAACATGGCATGCTGCACCCTAACTCAGCTATCGAGCGCATATATTTGCCACGATTAGAAGGAGGACGAGGACTAACTAGCCTGGTGGCGGCAAATCTGAAAGAAAGGGAAACATTAATAAAATACTTCCGAAATACAAACTCACCAGTTCATAAAAGAGTGGCGGTCTGAGACGAAAAAATCACAGCCCTTAACCTTGTTATTCCTGCGCCTCCTGAAACAGAGAATCAATTAGAACAAATGAAACTAAGCTGGCAAGGAAAAGCGCTACACGGAAGGTTTTACACTGCTCTACATCAAATAGAAGTAGATATGAAAGCATCCAATACTTACCTAGAGGCAGGATACCTCTTCCCGGAAACCGAAGGAACAATGTTGGCGATACAGGATCAAGTCATTAGAACCCGAACGTACTCCAAACACATATTAAAACAACAAGTTGAGACCACCAAATGTAGATTGTGTAACACTAGCAAAGAGACCATTCAGCATTTGTCATCTGGCTGCACAACAACGCCGCTACCAGATACCTGGAACGACACAACAATATGGGCAAAGTCGTTCACCAATTAATATGCCTGCAAAGGCGTCTGTTGAATCATTTTACCTCACACCACAAATACGTGTCGCAACCCGTACTTCAAAACAACACCGTGAAAATTTATTGGGATTTCACAGTTGTTACAGATAGACCTGTGGAGCACAACCGGCCGGACATGGTGATTTGGGATAAAAGTGATAACACAGCCATCATAATTGACTTCGCAGTGCCGCAGGACTACAATATGTCTAAAGCATATGCCGAAAAAATAACTAAATATGGAGCGCTTGCACAAGAGATGAAATTGATTTGGAACTTGGAGAAGGTAACAATAGTCCCTTTAATTATAAGCGCAAATGGCCTTGTCCATACAAAAACAGTACGACACATAAAAGAACTGAACTTACCTAAAAACACCGTAATGTGGATGCAAAAGGCCGTAATACTTGGAACCGTTGGAATCATCCGACGGATCATCTCCCCCTATTGACAATGGTAGTGCCCTTGGCTGCGGCGTGGCTCAGACATTATCAAATATCACCGAAAAGATGTGGAGAAAAAATAAATATTATATGCATATACGAGTACAAGAGAATATAAGAGTCAAAATAGTGGTAACGCGAGTATAAGAAACAAAAAACTAATTTTCATCTATCACACTTTTTTTTAAATTGGTCTTAAAACTGTTCAGATTCAGAACTTTCAGAGAAGCACGAACCCTATTGTATATGTGGTAAATATTATATGTGAAGCTTGGTTTGAACATTTGTGTCCTACGAGGCGGCGGTGATATAAGCCCTTTAAAACGTAAATAGAACGTATGAACATCAATACGGTATTTTATTTTATTTACCAAATAAGCTGATCTCTTGTAGAAAATATAATTATGAAGTTGCAAGAGAGGTTAATCAGTTGAAACAAAATTTAATCTTAGAACAAAACGCAGCATTCCTAAACAAAGAATAGCTATATTTACAAATTGGTTGTGGAATATTTTTTGAGAGGAAATGCGTCAGGTTGGCCATTTTTTACTTTTAAAAAAGTTTCAATTTTTTATCCATAATATTGATGAAAACATTGCACTAGTTTTCAAAAAAATGTATTACTAAAATCTGAGGTACCTCGTAGAAGTATACCCATTAGCAATGGTTCATGAATTCGCTAATTATCCCGTGACCTGTTTTAGAATTGTGCGACGTCTACAACTAGTAACTACATCGAAAAATTAGAGCAAGGTCTGGATTATTACCGACTATAATTCATGATGGGTCTATTACGTGATATGTTAGGGCATATCATCTACGAATCAGCTCACCAAATTGAGCATAAAATTACTGTTAATGAACGGTCTAACTAAAATTAAAATAAAATCGTTCTGATGAGAACGATAAAAAAAGGAACAATGTGATTCAATCGGTGACAGCGTAGCGTGAAAATATTCCAATTTTCGATGCTGTTCGTGATCTCCTCTTCGATATTCTTCAGTGGGTATTTAGATTGCAGATCGAAGACGCGGATTATTGAATCGACGACTTTGTGCCAACATTCATTTTACTTTGTTTCTTATTAATAAAAATTTGATATTTAATTAACTATAAATGAATAGTGAAGTTAGTAGTACAGCGATGAAAGTAGTGTCAACATCACAGATCTGTGTTTTGATTTTTTAAGGATTTGAGTCAATTTAAGGTTAGTTACTGAGGTTATAAGGGAAATATAAATTTCAATAGTAGAATTTTCACTATAGAGTGACAATAATTATTCTTATACACTTGCTTTTTATGTGTGCATGTATTTTCATTCTATAACAAGTGTTGAGTGTGAAAGAGTGTTGAATACAGATGCGGAATAAGGAAACAGAAAAATAGAAAAGACGAAATACAGTAAAAAATAAAATTTCAAATTAAATTGAACCAAAAAGTAACCTAAACTCAATACATATTTTTATAATTTGCGTATAAAACAGACTTCATTATAACACTTTTTACAGTGTCACTTTTTTAGTAATTTTTAGTGTCATACATTTGGTTATTGTATGTAGTATGTATTTTTATTTGACTTTAACCTTGAAACAAATTATAAAATAGTCTAGTGTGGTTCTAGCTACAAAATTAATATGTTAAATGGTTTAAAGGTAAATTGGAACAAATTATATATTAAGAATTTTAATAAATTAAGTACGCTAAATTTTATTCATCAATGATTTGTCAATTGTTTATAAATTGAATAGATGAGGCTTTTACTTGATGAAGATTCATACTGAACGATGAAATAAAACAATTTAATGTTTAAAACTTCATTATATTTGAACCAATGTTCAATTTAAACTAGTTGACGCGTTTCGCTAACACAGTAGCTTTCTCAAAACGAATGACGGTGTAATGAAAAAATATTTTATTATATACAGTGGATAAATACAGAATTCTATTATACTAATATTAACAAAGGTAACGAAAAAATTACCTGCAAATTCATTCACTACAAACATTCCTAAACTATCTTCTAGGTAAAAAGGATTAATAAAGGAGAGTGCTTAAACCTTTTTACCTATGGGCGTGTGTTGATCTTTCCCATACGGGGGATGCATATTCGGCTGCGGAGTAGCATAGCGCAAGTGTCGAGGAGAGTAGGACGTTAGGGTTTGCTCCCCAGCGAGCGTTAGTCAGTTTCCGGAGGATGCCATTTCTGGTGTTGACTTTGGCCTTGGTTTTATCGATATGTTTTCTGTGGGTCAGAGAGCGGTCTAATGTAACCCCTAGGTAAATTGGGTTTGGGCAATTCTGCAGTCTGACTGAGTTCCACTCTATTTGCAGTTCCCCTCTCACCTGTCGGTTATTGAGGTGGAATAGGCATGTCTGCGTCTTCGCTGGGTTCGGGCGGAGCTGGTTTGTCCTATAATAGTCGCTCAGTCTTGATAGGGATTTTGTTATGTGCTCCTCTATCTCTGCGATGTTTTTGGACAAGCAGGTGATATCTACATTGTTGGCATAGATAAAGCTGCTTATTGTTGGGCCGGTTGGTTGGTCGTTAGTATATACATTGAAGAGCATGGGTGCTAGCTCGCTGCCTTGGGGAAAGCCAGTCTTCTGGTTCCTCCAGCGGCTTCTTGTTCCTTGGAACTCTACATAGAATATTCTGTTAGATAGCACTGTTTTTATCACTTTCGTCAACTGGTAATCTCCTGTCATTTTAAAAAGTTTTTCCAGTAATATTGTATGATTTATAGTGTCATATGCCGCCGTTAAATCTATAAAGACGGCTCCCGTTTTTACCTTTCTGTCAAAGCCGTCCTCAATGTGTTGGGTGAGAGTTAGTACCTGACCAGTACATGATCTTCCAGGTCTAAATCCTGCTTGCTGGGAGATTAAATAGTTTTCTATTTGGGACCCATACTTGTTCAGTATGAGGCGTTCATAGAGTTTGAACGGGAACGGGGAGCACAACAGTGACACTGGGCAGTAGCTTTTGGCATCTTTCCGGTTTATGGACGGCTACGATCTTAGCTTTTAACCACAATTTTGCTATTGTATTGTTGGTCCAGCAAGCGTTATACATTTGAAGCCAGTTCAGGGCTAATGGGCCTAAGTTTATCAGGAACTCGTTCAGGATGTCATCTGGGCCTGGGCCTTCGTGGTCTTCAGAGACTTGATTACAGTTTTCAGTTCTGTAATCGTGAAGTAAGCCGTATTAGATTGTCTAGGCTGTTGTGCCGTCCCGAAAGGGGGGTCACTTTCTCATTTTAATCAGGCTTACCATTTAGGAGTAGCTGATGTGCGATTTCGTTGGCGGTGACGTTTACTTGATCTTTGGAAGATATTGGGTCGCCTGATAGCTTTTTGATGAGGTTCCGGGCTTTTCTGCTGCTGTGTCTCATATCCAGGCTTTCTACCGTGTCTTTCCATGCCTCTTGTCTTCGCCTACTTATGGAGTCGATCAGCTGGTCTCCTAGCTGGATGGTTTCCGGAGAGAAGGGATTCCAACTGTAGTGTTCTATATATTCCTCGTATGTGCGTTTACTTTCGTTGGAGAAGGCGGGTATATAGTAAGTACTACAGCTACGGGGAATGCAATGCCTCGCTGTCGTCTTGATTGCAGAGATGAAATTATCATAGCTTGCTGGGGTCAGTAGGAGATCTCTAATTTCTTCGTCGATCTCTTCTCTACATTTGTGGCAGTCAGCCTTTCTTAGATTAAACCGCCTTTTAAATGGGATCTTCTACGGCATTATCACCGGTCTTAACTTCAACATAATTGGCCGATGTTGGGTGTGGAATAGGGTCAATGACTGTCTTGTTGCATGTTTCATACATGTGACTTATTGGTGAAGATAAAGTCCGGATTGTAGCCTCTCTTCCATCTACCACTATTAAAGGAAGCGGGCTGTTTCTGATCATGGATGAGGGTCATGCCATTTTCTTCGGCCCACCCCTCTAGGAGTTCTCCATCCTCGTTCATGTCACGATATCCACAGGTTGTACTGTGGCTATTGAAGTCTCCAAATACCACATGTGGTTGGTTAATATGTTGGGGGAATGATAATCTCTCATTCGGTGGTTTGTATATTGAGTATATCGTTGTTTCCAAAGTTAATCGTGATCAGCTCTATGTTGTTGAGTATGGTGGCAAATGCATTAGTTACTTTGATTCCAGGTTTTACAAATATTACGATTCCATATTGGTCATGGGGACATTCCTTCACTAGTGACATTCCTGGTATGTTTGGGCGGCGTTGTGTTGACCCTCTGTGTGTCTCCTGTAGGCATAGGACGTCACATGAATTCTCTTTACATAAGTTGGAGATTATTTATAGGTATATAATGTGAAGGTATGTCTTTGCTGACCAGTTACAATGTAACTTCTGTGTAGATTTTTTTAGGGAATTGCAACAATAAAACGTATCCGTGTACTCTTTTAAGTATTTAATCCAAGGTTTCGAGTGGATTTTCTCCCATCATCAGGGAAGCTACATAAAAATATACTTTGTTAAAATATTCTAAAATGTTTTATAAAAAACTATTATTTACTTACAATCTTATTTAGATTGAAACGTGATTAACAGTGGTAAAAAAATTGAATGGATATCGACAGCACTAACAACTACGTCTATCATTAACTCACACCATATCATATTACATTACAATATAAAATTATTACACAATTTAAAAAGTTTTAAAATTCATTTTTGTCGAAGTCTGGTTATCGACCACGTGCTTGAAATCTCAATCCCACACTGACAGCAAATTTACAAGTTTATACATTATAGGTTATACAGCCAACCGGCCTGTACATATTCAAACTATTAAATTTTCAGTTTTATACATTATAGGTTATACAGCCAATTGGCCTGTATCTATTCACAATATTATTTTTTTATTTAAACTCTAACCCTTAAGTTCAATTTATATAAATATGAAGAGAATTTTCAGGAGATGCACCTCTAAAAAATATTTGTATGCCTGTTTTTTCGAGAGCACAACCTGATTGTCAAACAAAGCTCCCCGATACACTGCGACCACCGCAGTGCGCACACCCTACAGCCATTTGACTGATGAGATCAACGGCTGTGTGCGCCCCCAATGCATGATCATAAGGACTATTCAGCTAATGAGACTGAGAGCCCCACAATGCGCCTCTAGAGGTCCACGACCCCATGCTGACCTCTGTCTTGAGCCTCCAAATGTAGTAAATAAGTAAAAATATCATTGAGATGTCTCTAGTATCAGTTCTATGATTTATGTAGTCCGGACTTCTTTTTATTTGCACCATTTCGAGAAAATTTATTTTGGATTTGTTATGTTCCGTATCCAATACTCTGACAGACTCATAGTTCATCTAATGATCTGTTTTATTGACATGTTCCGCTAGAGCACATCTTTCGAGGTGCAATCTACAGTCACTTTTATGGCTAGTGATTCTATCTTTTATGTATCTTGAGGTTTGGCCAATGTATTTGGCATTACAATTTGAACAATCTATACTGTAGATCACATCTGAATTCAGTTTCTGGGGGATTTTATCTTTTGTTTATGAAAACAGGTTTCCTACGGTGAGTGCAGGTTTGAATGCTAGTTTTATGTTTGATGTATTACGAAACAGATGGTTAAACTTTCTTGCTATGTCTCTATGCAATGTTAGTTATATATTGGGTTAAATGAGTGTTGGTTTCATTTATACCTTCATTGCTACCTGGTGCCATCGTATATATATATATATATATATATATATATATATATATATATATATATATATATATGTAGGTTAACATTGTTTTTTAAGATACAAAATACATTGCTTTAAACGATATAAATAGGTTAATATTGTTTAAAGCAATGTATTGTGTTCTATACAGGATGACGCTCCATAATTGCGGCTTAAAAATAATAGCTAGACAGACAATAATTATAAAATACATTTTAACGATTATTAGTTGAAATTATAATATTAAATGAATTTATTGTCAATTGAGCATTTTAAATTATCATATTGACTAGACTATGACGATATCCTCGTATTTCAATTAAATGAGAAGCCGATAGCTTAATGTTCGCACTATATCTTTTACGGAAACTATAATGGAATTCCTTTTGATAAGAGTAGGTATAGTTCACGTAAGAGATATAGTGCGAACTTCAAAGTTTCGGCTTTCCCATATTTTACTGAGCTATAAGTATATTTTTTCGAACACGCAGGGGACCACCAGCGATAAGCAACGCTCACTACATAGTTGGTAGGCTAGCATCAAGATAGAGTGTAGTGTGTAAGTGGTATTGGTAAAAGTAAACAAAACATTAATACCTTTCAGAGTCTAGCTCCGCAACATAACTTAAAGGGGATATATCATTACATTTCGGCACTATATGTTTTGCGCGTATTATACTCATTTGTTGATGAAACTTCGTATACTTATTCTGATTCAGTTCTAAGTACTTACGTATTATATTTGTTGTAATTATGTCTTTCGATTGAATTCATTTGATGATTCAGTTCTAAGTACTTACGTATTATATTTGTTGTAATTATGTCTTTCGATTGAATTTATTTGATTTTTTACTCGCACAATTTGCTATACACAGGAGCTGATTGATTTCAGGTAGTAACCCAATAACGGTCAGGACCGTCCTCCGAATCGGTTTTTTTTGTATACAAAACATTCCACTCAACTTGTCAAATATTCCCAATCACCTTTTTATAACTTTTGTTGTTTTATTTTGTTTCAGATGATCTAATACAACAAATAACCAAAAACAATGAATGTGCCAATCGCGTCGCAAAAAACGTAGTTATAATAATAGAAATAAAATCTTCCGTCGTTAGAATGTAGGGAATTTGTTAGAGAAGCTTATAAAAAAAGTACGTAACTTAAATTATTGTGAAATTGATTTTCTTCCGTTATACGATATCGAAATTTCTAAACTACTTCGAAAATTAGTGAAATTATGGATAAATTAGATAGAGGTAAACTCATCAGAGCAAGAAAATTGAAAAGAGGAAAAATAGAAGAGAGAATTACTGATAGGGTGAGTATATTTATTAATTACTAGCTGCAAACTACCGCTTCGCTCTTTTTTTTGTCATATATATTCTCCCGCATTAAGTGTGGGTCATTTTCTGCCCAGTATCTACAATTGAGGCTATGAGCGGCAAAACGGACCAACCCTCTAAAATTGTATTTTGGGTTGCTTACCTAGTTTAAATCGTGATATTTAAACGAATTTATTACAAAATGGGCTAAACCACCTTGTACTTCTGTTCACTAGATGGCGCCACATATGCACTTTTGGTATTTAGAATTACTGTAATATGTACGGGAGCAAAGTGGACCAAGCCAGGTTGGTCCAGTTTGCCATTGAAGAGTTTTTACTGTTTACTGAAAGCGTTGTAGTTCTAACCTATCCTATCATCGTTGGTACTTTGTGTGTATTAAAATAAAGTAACAAACACTATAGTGTTTATAAGCAGCGATATGGATAACGTAAGTGGTAAGTACTATTTTCGTAAGATAATAACATTGCTTTAAGTTTAGTTCAAATTTAGAGGTTAGAAAAAAACAATAACATAAGAATAAAGTTCTTTTTTGTATCTTTAATGGAAAACAGCCATTTGATTAGGTAGAATTAAAAAAAAAATGTTTTATTTTAATCGTTAGCAACACTTTACTAATGACCAACTCATTTTACTCGTTGGCAACATCTTTTCGTTAGCAACACAATCGTTTTTCTGTTTGTTTGTGTTGTTATCATGGAAGTTTTATGTGGTTTCTATGCTTTGTATATAACAGACAACTATGATAGTTATAACAAAAATTAAATTTTTAACATTTTTATTTCAATTTTCTACGTTTTCCATTAAGGATACAAAAAAATAGCATGTTTTACTCGTAAGAAAAGTGGGTTTCTATCTCGTGAAAACTTAATTTACTTGCTGATCGCTCGTAAATGAATCTGTTTTCACTCGATAGTAAACCACCACTTTTCTTTACTTGTATAACAATCTACTATTATATTTTTTATTTTATTAAAAATTGTCATTACCGAGTTAAGGATATTTTTGTTCAAGATATACTTCTTTCTTTCAGACGTTTTGTCGGATCTAGAACCATATCAAGATTCAGGATCTGAATATGTGCCTTCCGATGAAGACGACCCAAGAATGGCTGTTGAAACAAACAGTGCTATTGATGATGGTGGAAAAGACGATACAGGAAAACAACAGTTCAAACCGAAGAAGCGTATTCGCAATATGGAGAATTGGAAACGAAATTTAAATAAGAAGAAACGATGTGCTGGAGAGCAGTATACAACGCAATTAGGAAAAGTTGTTCCTGCAAAAGTATTCAAACATTTTGAATGTATGTGTCCAAATAAGTGTCATCTCAGAATTCCAGCAGCACGTCAAGCAGAGTTGCATAAAAATTATTATTCTTTAGAAAGCCGTGACTTGCAGACTTCTTATTTATTTGGTTTAATTAAAGTAGTGAATAAATTACGCACTTATACACAAAATCAGGTTTCTAAAAGAAACAACACTAGAATGTATTACTTACCTGATTCAAATGGAATTGAACAAAAAGTGTGCAAAATTTTTTTCCAATCTGTTTTTCAAGTTTCATCCGGTAGACTAGATAGATTGCTGAAACACAAATCAACTGGTTCTCCAGCACCATGTGACAAGCGTGGAAGACACCCACCATCCAATAAAACAAGTATCGAAAGAAAGAATGAAGTAAAGCAATTTATTGAGAGGTTTCCAAGCTATGAATCTCATTATTGTAGACCAAAAAGCAGTAATCGAAAATATCTTTCACCAGATCTAAGTCTTGGTAAAATGTACGAGCTATACAAAAACGATTCAAATAATCCGGTTTCTTTCTATATTTTTCGAAATGTGTTCAACACGGAATTTAATTTGACTTTCCACTCTCCAGTCACAGACTCATGTAAAAAATGTGATCTTTATAATATGCAAATAAAGTCAACAGCTGATGAATTCCTAAAGCATCGTTTAGAAATTGAACGGGAGCTTCATCAAAGGAAGGCCGAAAGTGCTAGGGAAGGTCTAAAGAAAGACACTGAGCTTGCAAAACAAGGAGAAGTTGCTGTTATTTGCTTTGATTTGATGAAGACTTTGCCTACACCGGTTCTAACTACTGGCATTTGTTACTACAAAAGACAACTGTGGACGTACTGCTTTGGTGTTCATGATATGGCTACTAATGATTCATACATGTTTGTATGGGACGAATCAGTAGCTTCTAGAGGCCCACAGGAAATAGGGTCATGCCTTATGTATTACATAAAAAATTTTGTTACTTCAAAGCGAATCATCATGTATTCTGATCAATGCGGAGGACAAAACCGTAATATCAAACTATCGATTTTGTGCAACCACATGGTTGCCTCCCCGGATTTTGTAGTAGAACAAATTGATCATAAATTTTTAGTTAGTGGACATTCATATTTACCGTGTGATCAAGATTTCGGTATAATCGAAAAAGAAAAAAAATTTCATCCCAATATTTTTGTACCAAGTGACTGGTACGTAGTTATTAGAAACGCTAGAAAAAGGAATCCATTTAAAGTAATTGAAATGAAGAGCAATAATTTCATTTCTACAGGGGTGCTTGAAAACAACATCACAAACCGAAAAATTGCACAATCTAAAATGAAAGTTGAATGGCTAAAAATTCAGTGGCTGCAATTCCAAAAGCAAGCTCCTTATTCAATTAATTTCAAATATTCCAACCAGAATGACGTACCGTTTGAAACTGTTGATATAAGTAAAAGAAAATCAAGTGGAGGAGTAACAGAACTGCAAATGCTTTACCCAAACGGAAACGTAATAAACGATCTAAAAAAGAAAGATCTTCTCCTGCTAATAAAATTTATTCCTCCAGTCTTTCATGAATTTTATCAAAATCTTCGATCTTCTGCACAGGGAAGAGGAGGGGATTTAGGTGTAGATTCCGATAATGAAGAAAATTAAGATGAATATTTTTTATCGAGTTTTGTACCGTTTGTTTACTTTTTAATATAGGAACAATTTTTGTATTGCATTGAGTTTTCTGTTCAAATAAATTGGTTTTTTGTCATATTAGTTTTATTACATTGTTAACCATCCCACAAAATACAACAATTGCAAAATGGACTAACCCACAACAAAAAACAAAAAAAAAACAATTTTTTAAATTTTTTTCTACTTCTATTAAATCTACGAAATTTTATTCTATTTAGACCAAGTTGCAATTTGTGAAAAGCAAAAAATAAACGGTATAGGCGATTTTCAATTTACAGTACATCTTTCATTCTAATTTTCGGCGTTCACTCGTAAATGGCTTGGTCCATTTTGCCACTCATAGCCTCAATTATTATTGTGTCTGATACGACACCATTTAGTCTAAATGAACATTGGTCGAAGAAGCAGATATTGTACAGTCATATTAATATCAGTATGAAGAGAGTTTTTTTATCCCATTGAGTGCAAATGCCGCCTAATGGCGTGCATATACAGGGTGTCCCACGACGTTTTGACAGTCCAATTTCTCGTAACTTGTTCATATGACATGTATGAAATTTGGCAGATGTAAACAGTCGAATCTGATGCTTATATTTATATAATGACTTCCTTTTTTCCTATCATTTCGGGTCACGTGACCCCAACATAATTTTTTAAATGGGACAGCCTGTATAATTTTACAATTTTGGATATATCATTCAAAAACAAATTCAACGATACCACACTTGTCATCATTGTATTGTGCAGTAATGATAATAAGGGCTATTTATTTTTACTAAATTTATTAAAGCAATAGTTTGCACTCAGAAATTTAGGTGGCTTTGAAACAAATAAATATAGTAGCAACAACATAGGTTGTCATTCATTATTGTTTGTTGAAGTTTATTCAAGAACTGTCATTAATTATTGGTCATAATCTTGTGGGGCCTCTGTAATAGTAAGTAAATAATGTCTTCAACTTTTACTTACGATGAATATGTTGACATGCAATTTTTTATGGAGAATGTGGAAAAAACAAAACTCATGCTCAAGGTTTGTTCAGAAATCGTTTCCTGGCAGCAAGATGGAGCATCTCCTCACTTTTATGGGCCAATTAGAGAATATTTGATAACACATTTCCTGAAAAATAGATTGGTTGAAATGGCGCAATTCTGTGGCTACCCCGTTCTCCGGATATTACACCCTTAGATTTCTTTCTCTGGGGTTACTTAAAAGGTCGACATTATGTCACACCCCCGATTTATATAGATGATTTAAAGGATAAAATAGGCATGTCAGACCTTAAAACCCGAATTGATTACAGCAGCACTTACAAGAAATCTTTTAACAAGATTTAACAATTGTGTCAATGTACTTGGTCATCAAGTTGAACGTTTTCTTCAATTTTTTTAATTACTTGTACTTTTGAATTCCCGGTGTTACGTTTTTTTATAAAATAATTTATACAGATGTTCATTTAATTGCCCCTATTATCAATACTGCACAATACAATAATGACAAGTGTGATATCGCTGAATTTGTTTTTGAATGATACATCCAAAATTGTAATAATATACAGGTTGTCCCATTCAAAAAATTATGTTGGGGTCACGTGTCCCAAAATGACAGGAAAAATGGAAGTCATTGTATAAATATAAGCATCAGTTTCGACTGTTTACATCTGCCAAATTTTATAAGTGTCATATGAACTGTTTTCGAGAAATTGGACTGTCAAAACGTCGGGGGACACCCTGTATACCAGATGTCCCACTATAAAGTAACACATTTTAACGGCTTATTACTCGAGAATGGAAAAAGACATCGACGTGCAGTTTTCGCTAAACTTCTTATTATATTTCCTTCAAGTTTTTGTTGACATAGTTGTCAAATGTATATTTTTTCCCGAAAGCGCCGAAAAATATTACTTTTTTTGAAGCGAAATTATCGGTTTATTTTAAATACAACACCCAATATTTTTTAATACCATCCTCTTTCCAAAAATGTGTACATTATCGACATTTACTCATGTTTTTAGGGAAAAATTTAATTTTTTATGAAACCATGTCAAGAACAAGTATGACATTTCAACAGCTTGGAAACGTTTATAACTCGAAAATGAGACAAGGGATTCATGACCAACTTTCACTGACATTCTTAGAAGTGTTTAAATTGTTTCTAACACCGTTACCAAGTCTCAAAAGTGGTCTAAAATTTTCGTAATTAGAAAATTACTTTTGTTTGTTTTTTACGGAAAGGTGGCTTTGAATCAAATATAACTGACAACAAACGTCAAAAAGTTATTTATGTGAAGTATAACAACGAATACAGTCAATGGATTAATCGAAAATGTAGGATAATTCGAGGATAGATAGCTTGTGAAATTCCATTTCAATATTTTTATGCGTCGAATTAGAATTGCCGTTTCTGTTCAAGAATAAACTTTATTGTGTTAGGAACATGTATTGAGTAACAAAAGTGAATACAAAAATAAAACTTACAATTTATGAAAAAATAAAAATAGTTCACCACCGCCATCTCCCCCACAGTGCTGAGATGAGATGGCGCAACTAGAAAAAAAGGTATTTTCGCCAACAAGTCACTTTGTTTTGCACATAAAAACACCACTTTCGTGACAAAAGTTAACAAACTTGGAGCAGGAATCGTGAAACCATTTGGAACAACGTAAGCATTTAACCCAGTCGTCACCGTCGTCCATATCATCTGAAGAGTCATCCAATGTCGGTGCTTCTAAATCCTCGTCCGAAGATGAGTTCAAGCTTTGTTAGGTTTTCTTTTGATTAATTTTGATTTCCTCAAAACTGGTCCTTTTTATTAATATCCTTTCCTTTCTTTGATTTTTTTGCCGTTTTTTTCTTTTCCTCTTCAATTGTCGTTTCTGTAGTTAATATTTCTGCCAACTGTTTGCTACTTCGTCGAACGGATTCGACGTCAGCAGAAACAACTGGAACAGGCGTGATGATATCCAGTATTTTTCCAATGGTACATTTCACAGGAGTAGTTTCATTGGTTCCTACAGACGCAGGTAGTCCGTTTTGTTTTTCTGGTATAGTTTCACCTACAGTCTGCCAACTACAGCAAGGTTGTTGATTATTATCAGCTAAAGCTTTGGAAAACTTTGAGACCTACCAGCAGAATTTTGTTTATGTTGAAATGCATCAGGGACATCAGCTAACTTACTGTTTTCAATCAAATTAGCGTTATCTGGAATAGCAGAAGTGTTAAATGGCACAATACCAGTAGCCTTAGTTGCGAAAGTTCCATTATTTACAGTCGCAGACTTGTTCCATCCTTCAGCAAGTAACTTTCCAAACTGTAATCTAGTGAGCTTTCGTCCTGTGTTATTTTTAATGTATAAATTACAAGCCGAGTAGTAGTTTAGTTTTAACGATCTGAAAAAACACCTATCTAGAGGTTGCAAAAAGTGTGTCGTATGACTTGGCAAACAAAGCAATATGATGTTGTGTTCAACACAGTATTCTAGCATCTCCACGTCACTGCGGTGTGAAGCATGGCTATCAAGTAACAACAAAACTATCCCTGTCGGTTTTCTGGGAACAAATTGATCTTGAAGCCATTGAACAAAGATGTCACTATTGACATACGCTGACTTCTCCGACATGTACACTAAAGATCCCGGGGGCGTCCCTTCCTCAAACTCTCGTTTTTTTTTATGTTTGCCTTTCATTACACAGCAAGGGGAAATAAAAACGTCTTCTGCGTTACAACAAGCTATAACCGTGATAGTTTCTCCTTTTTCACCAGAGCTGATACTTGCACGTTTCTAAATAATCGCCATTTTAATGATAAAACGTCCAGCACTCTGTCCTGCCGGAAGCCTCTTCCGGAAGGACAGCTGGACATTCCAATTGGTCCTGCCGGAAGGACGCTCTTTTTTAATTTAAATGTCCTTCCAGTTGGACGTCAGGAATAATTTTGTCAACAGTTTAAAATTTTAATTAAAAATCAATGAATAGATTAAAAGTTATTTTATTTGTACGAAATTGATAACTTATTTTTGACAAAAATAAATCTCACTAAAAAATAACAAAAAATTAATTCTCAAATAATTAAAAAAACTACAAAAATACTCAAATACATAAAAAAACTAAATTCTCAAATAAATAAAAAACTAAATTCTGGAATAAATAGAACAATGAGAACAAAAAGTTATTTTTCCGGTATTCCGTGTAAGACGTGATGCGCAAAACAATTGCGCCCAGTAGTACGATAACAAAGAATAGCGTTTTGACTACAGGGTTCACAAAAGTAACTCGTTTTTTTGTTGTTTGTGGTGAATACGAGAACAAATTATACACTTGCGTTGAACACGTCGTCTTTCATATATGCTGCTTAGTGCAACTAAACGGTGTGACGTAGGTATGTTACCGGGTTGTTCATTTTGCCGATCCCTTAGTACTGTTTGTAGCCTATTATTTGAATTTGCAACATTTTATTCCGCTTCCCAGTTATGGTTTAGGATCTGATAGCCAAATTATTTGTAAAAGTGGCATGAGATATTTTAGGATCGTTCTTGAAATATTTCCACGTTAAATATGCGTTAGTTTCTATAAGTCCAAGAAATGAAGCTTATAATCCGTGCTTCCAATTATGTGTGAGCCAAATCTGTTCCAGTGCCAACCTTCATAATATTCTTCCACAAGTTTTATTCGCGGTACCTCAAATGTATATTTTTCACCATTTTGATCCACTCTTCGTTTTACGCATGGTGAGCCTTCAAGAGTAGTTCCACTTGTTCCAACAAATGTGTGTATTTTAGCATCACGCTAAGCAACCGCAACTATTGCAATGTCATCGATTCTTGTTTTACATGTCACAGTAGCACTGTGCGTTGTTGAGGACAATTTTTTTTTCAAGTATTTGATTGGGCAATTTCTAGTTGCAACCTTTACCATTCCTAGAAACTTCAAGCCTCGACGGGATAATTCCACAGCTGTTTTTACAGAACCAAGCCAGGCATCACCGACTACAATACGTCCAGATCCGTGATAATTTTCAGTCAATCGCAATGTTGTTGCTGTTCCAGCACCGAACTCAGCCCTACATGTACTGGCCGGGGTGACACCGCTCGCCGTAGAGGCCAAAACTATACACAAAACATACACTGACAAAAGACACGAATTACACATGACAAAAATTTTCACTAAACACCTACCACATCCAACAAACAGAACAATTAAACTATTAAACACACAAGAACCAACATCAACACAAATATACACAGACGCACGCGACAAAGACGGGGACAAAACATTTGGAATTTACATCACATCACACGACGAGACGATAAGACAGAAACACAAAGTAAACACAACACTACACATAAACAAATTAAAAGCACTAGCCTTCAAAATAGGCACAGACGCAATAGTACACAACATACATAAACACAAACATAACATTCAACACAGACTCTGACAACATCTTAAGACAACTACAAAACGGTAATAACCGTGACACTATAATAATTAAAATTAAAAAAAATTTAGAAGTTATGTTCACAAATAATATAAAATATAACATAGTAAAACAGCCAAGGGTCAGTGCAGGAATTCAGGAAGCACATAAACTAGCAAAGCTAGCGCATAACGACACAGACTACACGCTGAAACTTATCACCAAAACAGACATAAACAGACAAAAAGACAAAGACGAAATGACAACATGGCAACACAATTGGGACAATGACACAAAGGGCAGGAAAACACATGATCTGATAAAAACTGTCAGACAGACAAAACCATCATTGACATGGAAGACAACACAATTAATAACAGGACACGGACACATGAATGACTATTACAGACGCTTCACACTCAGACAGACGAACGGACACTGCACACATTGTAACATACACGAAGACCAAAAATACATAATACACGACTGTACACTACCAACCAGACAAATCGCTAGACAAATACTTACCGACAAATTACGATTAAGACAAATGGCGTACCCCCCGGAGGATATCGATCTAGGCGATCGAGAGGTCGTCGGTTGGATAAACCAATGGGGAGACGCCATGATACTTGACGATGACGACGACTAAACACTAACACATTACACTCTGGACACCTGCATTGGTTCTTGGTCAACAGTTAGCATTAAACGACAACGTTTTTTAGCGTTTGTATTCAAATAAAATCGATTATCTATGACAAACCTTATACACAAAACGTCTTATTGCGTATTCAATAAAACAGGGTCTTCTTTTCCTGCGACATTTTTGGAGTGTGGATGTTGGGATGGGTTCTTCTTGACAAGTGGAACGGTAGATGGTGGATAGTCACTAGCCATATGCCGCAAGGTGGGTGGGCTGTTGTCCGCGAGACTTGATTCTCATTGATTTGGGGTCAAGTTGAGGGGGCAACAAATCTTCTCTTCTGTTCCAGCACCCAACTCCCTTTGCCACTTTTTTCCTTCATTTATTTCTAGTCTTATCATTATATTAGTTTGAACATCGGCTAGTATTTGGCACTCACTTCCAACACTTTTGGGTTTACGGGCGATTTTGATAACAGCTGATAAGCCCTCTGGATGGTGATTACCTCTTCCTTACCAAGAGAACATGGATTCATCAATACAGACTTTATAACCAGGAGAAAAAATGTCATTCCATTTGGTTTGTTACATATTGACAAAAGGTCTTATGCATTTCCATTTATCAGTATCCGCAGTGTCTTCAGTGACGAAACAAAAGGCTTGTAGTATACGCTCAAATCTATGGTAACCCATCCCGAATCGGACTCCAAAAGCTGGTGGAGGGAATAAGCTATTGTTCTCTTTGGTAGACCAGTAATCACGTCTATTTGGTAATACAAAATTGCTCATGAGCATGAGGTCAGAATTGGTCGCTTATAGGAAAGAGTCAATATTTTTCCCAGCGAACATCGTTACCCAAAAATCCAATTCATTCATTGCAGCAATATCACCTACATTTAGTTTTGGCTTGAATTTTATATCTTTGTAATGATCAATTCTTACTTCCCCAAGCACCCATATGGCTTCATGTGCAATAATACTACTAGTTTTTTCATCTCTCGATAAAACATTACGTTGTGTATTATAGACATCTTCATAATCACTTTCGCTTTCAGAAGAACTATTTGATGACTCACTTATAAAGGTTTCCTCGGTATTTCTAGAAGTAGAGGGCTGATGTATACTTTCTGCAGCCATAGAATCGGGCTGAATATTTTTACGACAACGAGTACTACATGCTGCAAAAAAGCGTCAAGTATAGTCGGAACAAATTTTTAGATTTATCAGTATAGTAGGTATTAACTTTAAGAAGTTCTAATTCGATATTCATTTTTCTTTTATCAACATCCCATAAAACGCAGGGGGTGTTTCATAATAAGTTTTAAATTACTCCATAACAATTTGCATTTCTATAATTGCTACCGAAAATCGATCTACTCCAAGTATTTTCTGCATCGGAATCAAATAATGTGGCTTTTGCAGCCACGCGGTCACCTATTTTAAAGCTCATCTTCACGCACGTCTATGCATTCAGGAGACAACCAGTTTTAGCCTTCACCCGCTAATAACCTCTTTGTTACTGAACCGATTTTGGTGAAATTTTCACATTAGAGAGGCAACTTTTCGCGCTGATTCTTTTGAACCTATTTTCGTCCTTCTAGCAGTACCTGTTATATTCGAAATCGTGTAAGAAATTTTACGTCCTGCCGGAAGGATGCCTGGACGTTTTATCATTAAGGTTATACAACAAAATTAGAATGTTTTGACTTACCTAATATGATAACTTGACTAAAATTATTGCTAAATTCAAAGTTCACCAGTACCAAGGAAAAATTCGGAATAATATTTTTGGCCCAACCGGATCATAAAATAAATAATTTTTAAATAGACTTATAACTTGTAAACATAAAGGATATGGCGGCTTGTTTAATATGAACTAATGGCTATCAGCTGTAAAACCATTGCGCCATCTTACCTTCTGGGCTATCTATCCTCGAATTACCCTATAGTATGATAGAAAAATCGCGATGCGTCGTATTATATGCTGAGACAAAATCAATAACAGTGACCAGAAGGAGATTCAGAGCCATTTTTGACAGAAATCCGACTATAAAAAAATCGATATTAAGCTGTAACAAGCCTGTTATGATTTCCATCGGACTATGATATTTTAATTTCATCGTACTAATGAATTGAAATTAAAAATCTTGTTTCACTTCCATTTAAACGATATCGTACATAGGAAAAGGCTCTTCCTATAGTAACAATTATAAGTTAACACCTACATCGTAGTGATTTCACATATTTGCTGCTCATCTGCAGCCCCTGGGTAGGCCCTATGACTGAACACCACCATAGAGACAACACAAAACCGGCCGGGATGAATTAAGAATACTATCGCCATCCACTAGGACCTAGCTGACAGCCGAATAATTCCAGAACCTCACCAATATAAGTCCTTTGTCTTATACTCAATTCGTGGAAATCTAGAATTGGAGATTTTTATTGTATAACGACGTTCGTATTCGTCTTGTATTTTGGATATGCAGTTAACGTGAATTATCTATTGAGTTATTAATAAATATAATTTGCTGAACATTTGATATTTATTTTCAGCAATTCATATTAACTTGGACCATCGCGTTAAAATATTTTTAGTATGTCGTTTTGTTAAGTTAAAGTAAATATAAGGTTTTCCAGTTTTTAACCTTCTTAGTTTTTTGTTTAATTAAAGTATCGCTTAAAATACTGGTGGCGTCCAATTTAATATCGATTGTTCACCCCATCCCAGTGATTGCTATAAAAATACATTAACTGGAGTCGAATACCACAACCTGAGGAAGAGTCCCAAGCCGGGGGAGAACTTATGTTATAGTGGCGCCCTAGTTAATTGTATTTTTTGCTGATTACTGAGATGGTGTGGGAAATCTATATTAAAAGTTTACTTAGTTTAAATTATCAACTTATTTTTTTTTGATTACTTTAACTTAAATTTTTATTCCAGTAATATTTCACATTTTTATAGACGCAGTTTTATGATAAAATTTGCTTCAAAATTTAAAGTTCGTATTGTTACGAAACAGCACTCTGGTATAGTCCCTAAATCCGACTCTGTCTAAGCCAGGTATGAAAGTTAAAATTATGGCGGACGCGCAGGGTTTCTTAGAATTGTTTACGAATTGTGACTATCTTATCTTATCATTGTTTTTGTGACCGGTCTTATCTAGAAAATGCCAGAAAGCCAATTGTTTTTGAGTAAGCCGTAATCTAGAATTAGCTAGTGAAAAAGGAATTAATATATAAGGGACTGACCAGGAAGTTTGAGTGGAGTTGATAATTTGGCATCGTGAGATAAACAAGTAAATAAGTGAATTAATTGAGTGTATATATAAATTAGTTTAAGTGAATATACTGTGTATATAAATAGTGAATAGTGTAGTGAATTAATAAATTAAGTAAGTGAACATACAGTGTGTTTAAAATTGATCCCACCCGTTTAGTTTTTAAATAAATAAGAAAACCATTACCATATAGTTTCCTTATTTGTTATTTTCGTCTGGAAGATATTACAGGTTTTCTGATGGTTAGTTTTTTGTGTTTCGAGAAGGTAATTAAGTATATTTGCAGTAATAGTTGACATTAAGGAATTTGTCTACTTATTGTTTTTCTGTTTTGAAAAAAGTTGTCGTAGTGTACAACTTTGATAATGTTTTGAAATTATTTTATTCTGGTATCTTAAAAAACTTCTGGTGTTAATTGATTTTTTAAATGATTGCAAATCAGTCGTTCCTTTTTGAAATGATTAGTATGCCGGTTTACTCAAAAGTAAATATAATTAATAGCATGTAATATTTTTGAAATATTTAGTATACAGGGTCACTCATAAGTAACATTGTTAAATTTCATATATTTAATTTACAGTTATTACTTTAATTACTTTGCAGTTACCTTTAATTTGTTTACGTAGATCTTCCTGATGATGTGATTTTCATGCTGTGGATCCAAATTTATCTGGCCATAATTACGATTTGCGAATCAGATCTACTTGTGATTCTGATTAGTTTGGGTTTTTTTGGATTAATATTTTTTGACGTGACTATTTTTTATCTTAATTTTGATTTAATATCAAAATATATCTTGAATATTTTTTGTTGTCAACAATTGTGTTAGGTCACAAATACGTTTTGTGTCTATATATAGTAGAATTTACTTTTCTACTTTCGTATTATGTCGTGATACCTCCATACATTATCTTTTGTTATAGTTAGCGATGTGCAAAAGCACATATATTTTTCTCTTATGCCTTTGCTTTATTTCTTGATGTATCTTGAGTACATTATTTTGTATCTTTCTCTTATGTTGTGCATAATACAATTGTGTATTGTATTTGTGTCTATCGTATCGCTTTTGTTTTTGGGTTTTTGAAACGTCAAAAATTCTGTTCTTTAGAGAACAAACTTCCGTGAATGTTTCAAATTTTCTGAGATTTTCTTGCTTTATGCACCTTTAGAAATCAGTTTAGTTTGGAACGACCTTTGTACTCAAATATTTTCTGAAATTTCTTGCTTTAGGCAAATTTTGAATTCAGTTAATTTTGTAGTTGTCCCTTATCTTTTTTGTTGTGTCTGTACTGAGAAATGCTGTTTTGCTTGATAGCGTTTTTGTTCTCAGTATACGCCTTATTTTCATAGTCCCTCTATTGCTCAAATATTTTCTGGACTTCCTTGCTACAGGCAAGTTTTGGATTCAGGTTATTTTGTAGCAGTGCCTTTATTTGTTGTGTGTGTACTGAGAAATTATCTTTTTGCTTGATAGCGTTTTTTTTCTCAGTATATGCTTTAGTTATTTTATCTTCCCTGTATTTCGGTACGAGTAAAACACGTTCTTTTTGTAGCACGACAATTTATAGATTATTTTAGTGTACTGATACATACTGATAGTATGTTATCAAGGCATATTTTAGTTTTCTTTTTGAGCTGTTGACAAAACTATTTGTTTTTGGAAAACTTTCTATGTGGTTTGGAATATTACAGTTTATAATTTCGTTACTTTCATAGCGAAAGTGTTTCCGATTTATAATGTTTTCTTCCATATATCTTCCAATTTCGGTTTTGCGTAATTTGTGTGTGTTATCGCTAAATTCTTAGCACTTGGTTCTGTCTTGGTGAGTTTCTTCTCTCCAAATTTTCCGATAGTAGGAAAGGGGGGAAAGGCCAAAGCTTGTTATTTTTTTCACTTTTTCTTTTTTCTTTATAGTTACGTAATGTATTTTAAACACACACACACACATTTTTAGTCACGTTAGAAAATTTTCTTAGTAGATTTCTATCCCTTACCTTGTATTTTTTTTTCTATATCTCGCGAGGTTTTTTCTACACGCTTTATGCTCTCTCCAATCTATGACTTTGAGTGAATCGTGCTCTTCTAATACTTTCTCCTTCATTCTGTTTTAGTTGTTTTAGATTTACTCTTTTGGGTTTAGTGTACCTGAGATCTTAAGCACCCTACATCACACTTAGTGATTATCTTTTTTGTAGATGAGGAATGTAGTTTCTCTCTTGTCTTATCGTTGAGATGTTAGCACTTCATATTTTAGTAGAGGCTGCCCCTCTAATTTTTTGGATATTTTACTGAAGCGTTTAGCATCTCATATTTTAGTAGTAGTAGTAAATAATTTTTTGGATATTTTAGAATCTCAGTATGGTACCAAGAACTGATATCGTTCAATTTCTGATAATTTTCTTGATAATAGGAATGGTTTATTATCGCTAATATGTATACGCTTCTATTATCATTTTCAGTTAACTGCATCTTTTTTTAAAGTCATAGCTTCGAACTAGAAAAGGTTAACGATTCTTTACATCACTTAAATTTGTTTTCTATTTTCATTTCTTGTTTTCTTATCTTCTCATTGTCTCATTACCTTTCCATTTCCATTTCTCGTTTGTTTTTATTATTTTTTGAGCATGTAAGCACATCTTCCTCTCTTGCTAATCACCACAATCTTGATAAAATTGAATAGATGAGGCTTTTACTTGATGAAGATCCATACTGGACGATGAAATAAAACAATATAGTTTGCTTAAATCTTCATGTATGAAGATTTAAACAAACTATATTGTTTTATTTCATCGTTCACAATCTTGATGTTTTGGCTACTTTTCTTCGTAGACTGCTTATGTTTATAAAAAGTAATTCTTCGAATTTATTTTTTCTCCGAGGAGAGGGGGTGTAACAAGCCGATCGGCTGTTACGATTTCCATCGGATTATGATATTTTAATTTAATCGTACTAATGAATTGGATTTAAAAAACTTGTTTCACTTCCAAATTTTGTATATTTAAACGATATCGTACTTAGGAAAAGGCTCTTCATATAGTAACAATTATAATTTAATACCTACATCGTAGTGGTTTCACATATTTGCTGCTCTGCAGCCCCTGGATAGGTCCTA
This sequence comes from Galeruca laticollis, assembly GCA_963921935.1. Lineage (NCBI taxonomy): Eukaryota > Metazoa > Arthropoda > Insecta > Coleoptera > Chrysomelidae > Galeruca > Galeruca laticollis. The sequence continues at coordinate 71,026,650 of OY998177.1, forward strand.
TGACAACACCACCTATAGACACATATAGCCGACCGGGATGGATTAAGAAGACTATCTCCATCCACTAGGACCTAGCTGAGAGCTGAATAATTCCAGAACCTCACCAAGATAAGTCCTTTGTCTTATACTCAATTCATGGAAATCTAGAATTGGAGGATTTTATTGTATAAAGGCGTTCGTATTCGTCTTGTATTTTGGATATGCAGTTAATGTGAATTATATATTGTGTTATGAATAAATATAATTTGCTGAACGTTTGATATTTGATTTTCAGCAATTTATATTAACTTGGACCATCGCGTTAAAATATTTTTAGTATGTCGTTTTGTTAAGTTAAAGTAAATATAAGGTTTTCCAGTTTTTAACCTTTTTAGTTTTTTGTTTAACTAAAGTATCGCTTAAAAAACTGGTGGCGTCCAACTTAATATCGATTGTTCACCCCATCCCAGTGATTGCTATAAAAATACATTAACTGGAGTCCAATACCACAACCTGAGGAAGAGTCGAAAACTGGGGAAGAACATATGTTACAAAGTTTGGTACAATAATTTACAGAATCGGGAAAATTAAAAAGGAAAATCAGAACACCTGAAAACGCTCAGGACAATAAGCTCAATGGTATTCTAGAAGCAAAGGAAATTCTAGCTCTTAACAATAATAGAATATCTGTAAGAACAATATCCCAAATTACACAATTTTCAAAAAGTAAGGTTCGCTGGTTCCTAAATTTAAAGCATATAAATTACAAACTTTCCAAAAAATAGGGAATAATGTATTCCAACAAAGATTTTGTATGTCAGAAACATTGATGGATCTGGTAACACTTCAGCCTATTTTGAACCTAATAATGTCAGACGAAGCCTCATTTAATATTATTGGAAGAGTTTAATAAGCATAACTACAGGATTTGGGGAGATGAAAATCCAAGAGCGTTCAACGAATTTGAAAGGGATGTAAATGTCTGGTGTGGTGTATCTAAAACTAAAATCTACGGCTCTTTTTTTCATGAAACAATAGATAATGGAAACACTTACATCGACATGTTAGAGGAGCAAAACGATTAAATTATAAACACTGTATATTTTCAACATTATCCTTTAGTTGCTCGAAATTCCTTATCAGATCATTTCGGCAATAGAAGGATAGGTCGAGTTGATCCCATGGAGTGGGCGTCGTATTCCCCGGACCTAACCATACCAGACTTCTTCATATGGGGTTATGTAAAGGAGATATGCTATAACCCTATCTTCAGGAGTTAATAAATAGCATAGTAAATGTTTTTACCAGGATGTATTGATATCTAGTTAGCCTAGACCAGTTCCATGCATAAACAAAATATTACGTTACCATAGCAACGAACAATAACTTATTAGAAGTGTCAGTGTAAAGTTTGACGTCAAAAAAGCAAACCAGAGTTACGCAATAAATTAAAAGAAAAAATATGTCCACCGAAATTGTGAAAATCGAAAAATTGGAGTATCGAGCCATCATCAAGTACCTGTATTTAAAAGGGTTAAGAGGTAAGCAGATTTACGAAGATATGCTTAATACCCTTGGTGATCAATGTCCTTTGTATGCGACCGTGAAAAATTGGACTGCAAGCTTCAAAAGAGGTAAATTTTCCATTGAAGATGATGACCGATCGGGAAGGCCAGTTTCCCGAAAATATGAATGCAGTTCATGACATGATTTTATCAGACCGTCGAATTGGGCTAAAACGGATATCTGAAGCACTGAATATTTCATACGAACGCGTTCATCATATAGTTCACGTCAATTTGGACATGTGAAAAATAGCTGCAAAATGAATCCCCAAATGTTTGAATGTTGACCAAAAGCGTGCAAGGGTAGAAGCATCGCGTTCGATCTGTGCTCGATTTGAAAACGATGTAGACTTCTTAAACCGAATTGTTACTATGAATGAGACTTGGGTACATTTCTATCCAGAAATAAAGCAATAATCGATGGAATGGCGACACTCTGGTTCTCCAAGACCTAAGAAGTTTCGTGTCCAAAAATCTGCTGGAAGCGTTCTTGCTTCAGTTTTTTGGGATTGCCATGGAGTAACCATGATTGATTTTTTTGGATAAGGGTAGAACAATAACTGGAGATTACTATTCGACATTACTGACCACTCTACGGGAAAAAATTAAAAAGAAAAGATGCGGAAAGCTATCCAAAGGTATTTTGTTTTTGCAGGACAACACCCCTGCACACAAATCTCATGTTGCCATGCAAAAATTCGTGATTTAGGGTTTGAATTACTAGAACACACTCCTTATTCACCAGATTTGGCTCCGTCCGACTATCATCTCTTTCCTCAACTGAAAAAAAGTTTAAAAGGTTGTAAATTTTCTTCCAACGAGAAGGTAATGAAAGCTGTGGAGATCTGGTTTGCAGAGCATTTTTTTTTGAAAGGTCTAGAGACGTTGCAGGTTCGCTGTAATAAATGTATCCAATTAAGAGGAGAATATGTTGAGTAATAAAATATTTTGACATTGAAATTCTGTTTGGTTTTATAGTAGGCTAATAATTTTTCAATATATCCTCGTAATACCATAACACCAGAAATGCTGCAAAATGCGTTCAGAAATTTTTGGCTGAGATTAAGATTATGTAACGATGCAGATGGAAGTCACATACAACAACTTATTTATTATATATAATAATTTTGTTTTGTTTTGATGTGTTTTATGAAGTTATGTTTGGTTCCTTGTTCTTATATGTAAATAAAAATGTTTCTGTTCTAAATGTTTTCTGCCTTTCTAGTTTTCCCGATTCTTTAAATTGTTGTACCCAAGTTAATATAGATTTTCGAGTATAGGCGGATTTCTCTAAAAAATGGCTCTGAATCCTTGTGACTTTTATTAATTTTTTCTCAGCACATATGTTATACGACGCACCGCTGTTTTTCTATAAAAGTAAACATTTTTTAATAATAAATTTGACTACGTTCGTTCTCATACTTCCCATAAATAACTCATTTGACGTTTCTTAATGTCAGGTATATTTTTACCAAAGCTCATTTTCATAAAAAATTCACAAAAAGTAACTTTTTTACCAAAATGTTAGCCAACTTTTAAGACTTGGCAAAGGTGTTAAAAAAATTGAAATATTTCTAAGAATTTCAGTGAATGCCGCTCATTAATCCCTTGTCCCATTTTCAAGTTATAACGTTTCCAAGCTGTAAAAATGTGATAATTTACGTTTAGAAGTTCATGACATGGTTTCATAAAAAATTAAATCTTTCCCTAAAAATTTGAGTATATGCCGATAATGTATACATTTTTGGAAAGGGGAAAAATGGGGCTTGAGATGGTGTTGAAAAATATAGGGAGTTGTATTTAAAATAAACCGATTATTTCGCTTCAAAAAAGGTCATTTTTTTTCGGTGCTTTCGGGAAAAAATAGACATTTGGCAACTATGTCAACAAAAACTTGAAGGAAATATAATAAGTTTAGCGAAAACTGCAAGTCGATATATTTTTCCATGCTCCGAGTATTAAATCGTCAAAATGTGTTACTTTATAGTGGGACACCCTGTAATTTATAGATTCGAAAAGTATGGAGTAATTTTTTACGTTCAAAGTAAAATAGGAAATTAAAATTTAAAATCATCAGGTGGAAAGTTTTAGGTATTGTTTTCTATTGCAGAACATAAAGTGCTGTTGTTATATACTCCCCCATCACTTATTCGGCCATTACATCCCACATCAATATAAAGAAAATTATAATCAGAAACTACCAGAGTCATTACAACTATACTATTAAAACCTTTGTAGCTGTAGTAAAATGATCCATCTTTTTTCTTGGCACGAAATGCAATGTGTTTTCCGTCGAGGGCACCTAAGCAATTTTGGGAAATTCCACTGCTTATAAAAATTTGATGCAATTTTTTTCCATTGATGTTCTTCTTTAGGTTAGAAAGATATTCAACTTGTGTAAAGTCTCGTAAATAGCTTTTACTGTTTTTGGAATAATGGGTGATACAGATGGTACTGAAATTATTAAACTATATTGCAGACTTTGAAAACTACTTTCTCCTGTAGCAAGAGATCTTAGTGTTAGCAATAATCGAGTTTTTGCTGATATGGTTTCCCTGAAAGTTGTATCCTCTCTACATATTCTTGAGCCCACCTTAGCCAACAAATCCTCAAACGTGCTTGTCGACATTCTCGTAAAGTATTTGACACTTTTCGACAGCGAGTTCATGGAAAACTAAATTAGATATACCACGCCCACAGTTTCGCCTCTCCAACCATTTACGAGTCCAAAGTCTCCTCCTGTTTGTTTTTTTGGACGATAAGTTTTGTTGTTTATACAAGAGAAACATCAGTACTATATTATCTAGTAATATTTCGTAAGAAAAAATTTCATATTTCCGTCATTTAGCAATTCTACGTAGACCATTTTCATCAATTTGAAACAAATTGTTTGCGAATCAACGACCTGTTCTACAAAACTCAATTCATGGATCAACTTCTAAGTTAGAATACTGTCAACAATTTTAACATCGCTTTTTCTGATCTTAACGTAATCTTAACAAAACTCATAACGACTCATAAGCATGGAAACACAATATTGTGTAATTTGTCATCTCTTAAGTATTTCTTAAGCGATTCACATGATTTTTGCTTATAATAGATCATAAGGAAAACATTTTTTCCTACGACCACATAGGAAAGTGACATATATCGCACTGTCTAGTTCTATGGAAAGTGGCCTTTATTCATACGCGTACGGAAAAAAAACTTATCCGTACGTGTGATTTGTCCATATAATATAATTTATTTATTTCATTAAAATTAAAAAAAAAACCACTGAGCCCGGGTTCGAACCACCTTACTGTTTATCAGAAATCGAGTGTACTGACGCTCAGCCCGCTCGGCCATTCCATCGCTGTTACGTTGTGTTCTTATCAAAGATACTTATAGCGCTAAGAAAATATAAACAACAGTTTATTTATTCTTAAAAATAAAGTGTGTTTACATCGACATTTCAAGGACTTTCATGTTATTAAAACAAAAAATATCACGTACATAAGAAGAATTTATAAACTGGAGAAAAGGTAAAGATAACAAAAGTTCATTTTCAGAAAATGTACCACTTGCATATATGGATGAATTATCCAAAAAAGTACGGCCAAATACATTGTGGTCAATATATTCTATGTTGCGTACTACTTTATATATAAACCACAATGTAGATATTGCTAAATATCTAAAAACAAAGGCATTTTTAAAAAGAAAGAATGATGGTTATAAACCAAAGAAATCGTCTATCTTAACCACCTTGCAAATAAACGATTTCATAACACAAGCTCCTGACGATCAGTTTTTATTCATTAAGGTGAGTTTAAAAAAGTTGTGTATTGCTCACGTGTTGTACTAAGTGTTATATTAATTTTTAGGTAGTCCTAATCTTTGGAATTAGTGGAGCATGCCGCAAACAAGAACTAGTAAACATCAGTGTAGATGCTATAGAAGATCTAGGTTCTGCAGCGATAATTAATATTTACAATACAAAAAATAAAATTGACAGGAAATTTAATGTAACAGATATATATTATGAAAAATATAAAAAATACGCTGATTTAAGACCTGCAACACATGAGAAAACATTTTTTCTCAACTAGCAAAACAAAAAATGTACCAAACAAGTTGTAGGTATAAACAAAATAGGTTCTGTACCTACTGTAGTTGCCAAATTTTTAAAACTTGACAATGCAAAAACCTACACAAATCATTGTCTTAGAAGATCACTCTCCACAATATTTGTAGATGCAGGAGGAGATATTACAACTCTTAAAAGACATGGAGGATGGAAATCCTCTACTGTCGCTGAGGGATATATAGACGACTCGACTACCAATAGATTAAATGTTGCATCCAAAATTGTAGACGCTGTGCAAGGAGGATCCAAAGATACTGCAGAATCAGCGATATAAAAAAATATTAATCAGCATCCCTTAACTTCGAGTACAATTACAAGTAACATCTGACAAAATATCGAAAACAATCTTGCACATACACCATTGCAACTTATAAATGGCACTAATAATAATTTTACTTTTAATTTTTACAGTGGTTCAAATAAATAATTAATTCTGAATCGCAATATTTATGTAACAAAAACAGTTTTATTTATGATGTTCTGCTTCCAATTGTTGTTAGTTGTAATGTTCGTAATATTTTGTGTACCAATATTTATTTATTTTATGAAGGCACTCTTTTTCATCGCATAAAAATCATAATTTTCTGGGCCACTTTCAAAGGTAAGTAATCAAAACTATATAAAGTAATTACAAATGCACATATATAAAACTTCTCACATCTACAAAAACGCAAGATTATACATGCCTGATTCAGTAAAAGTATATCGCGAGGTCGTAGGAAAAATAGTGTACATAACTTGTGCGAAAGTGATTTTTCACACTCGTGGGATTCTCTCACTCGGCTTGCGCCTCGTGAGACAATACTTCTCATTCGTGTGAAAAATGTCACTTTCCGCACTCGTTACGTAATATACTATTTCGTACGACCCCATAGGAAAGTAACACATATCGCAATCTCTACTCCCATGGAAAGTGACCTTTATTCTCACGCGTGCGGAAAGTAACTTTACGCACGGCTGTCAATAAACCGTCAAACCGGTGATTCCTGTAAGATTTACAGATGTAATTATTAATTGCTCTTCCTTATTCATATTACTTACATAAAAATTGGACTAAAAACTAATTATTCATAAAATATAAAGAAAAGAAAAAAAATGTTGACCCCGAGAATCGAAACCACAACCTTCCGGTCATCATACCAGATACTCTTCCAACTGAGCAAATATTCAGACTTGAATTATGGTTATCAGAGATATTTATATCTCGTAAATCGATTTATATTAATCTCATTTTGATATTTCTTATATTTTCATTTTATTAAAACAAAATGTAGCTATTTTTAAAGTTGAAGTAGTTAAGGAATAGCAGCGAAATCCTAAAACTTAATTTATTATTGTAACAATAACCAATTCGCTTTTAATTCTTATGGTTCCAAATAATTCAATGTGTTCCAATTTTTTCAAATAAACATTAATTATCATTATTTCTTTATTTTACAATAAAAGTGATTGTAAATTCATGTGCACTTTCTATAGAAACAATATTCAAACATAAGTGTCACAAATAAAAGTCAGGCAACTCAATTTGCACGATCTGTTATTTACATATTGTTTCATAAAACGGGCGGTCGTAGTAGAAATATTGTACATCACTTGTGTGAAAGTGACTTTCCACTCTCGCGCGATTGTCGCACTCAGCTTACGCCTTGTGCTACAATATTTCCTACTCGTGTGAAAAGTGTCACTTTCCGCATTCGTAATGTAATATACTATAATCTAAACCCACTTTTAGAATATTAACTTACGTCGCAAAAATCGTAGAGATTTCTTTGAAAATGTGTATCTTTTGTAAAGAAAAAGATATTGGAATTAATCAAAAAACAATAGGCCAGGAGCAATACAATTTGACATGACTGTGTCGTGACGTAGATTAGATAGTGGTTGGAATTGCTCGGAAATCATCTAAGAACAGAAAATATGAAGGTCCGCCAGCTGAAAAAGTTGTGCTATTTGCAGGAAAAATCGCTCATTTTTTCCGATATTTCTTAATATAACTCTTTAAATATGCAAGATATAGAAAAAAGTATACTTACGAATTTGTTCTTTATGAAATTCTCTACAAGATAGGATTGGTTTAAAATAGATATATTCAATTTTTTCGTTGAGAAATGGCGATAAATGCAAAAAAAGTAGCTAAAAAACGAGGTTATTTTAAAGCATTTGTTTCGCAGATAAGAAATCATCTAATCATGCTATAAATTGGGATTTAAGAACCTTATTATAGTATAAAACAATATGCCAAATGCCGATTAAATTGGCCTGATAGTTTTTACATGAATTAATTGTTAATTAATTTCCGCGAAAAAATTAACGTCATTTTTGTGTTCATGCCAGGCTTACATTTTTGAGTTGTAATAGGCGCCGATTTTTTTACAACTACTTAGACCTCTAAACTATAATACACAATAGTTGTAATGAACAATTTTTAAGTTTTTATCATTTTTTTTACGCGATTTTGAAAAGTTGAAAAATTTCGCCTTATAAATAATTAATTTTTGAAGCGAATTTGGACACCGAAGAAAAATACTCAAAGTACCTAAAAAAAGTTCGCGGAAAGACGCTCCTTTTAAAAAAAATTCGTTTATTTTGGCCGAATAGGTGCTGAGATAATAAACGTCAAAGATCGAGAGTGTTTGCGGTATAACTATTAATGTTGTAACAATAAAAAAATGCCAGCAGATAGTTTTTTCCGAGAGGTTTTTGTATGTGCTTTGAGATATAACATCGCCCTTGTGCACGAAGTAGGAAAAATCAAAGAAAGTTGTAGTGGTAGCGTTCGGCGCGTCAAATCTGAAGGGAGTGGGGATAGAGTGCGAAACTTGAAATCGACGCTTCAAATCGAGCGCGGTCCAAAAAGTTGCTGTATCTCGGCTTTTATTGGGCCGATTTGGATGATTTTTTTTAAATCTATGTAGCAAAATTAAAGAAACTCATTTTTCAGAATGGCGTCTACCAATTATGACAATTTAAGCATCTACAGTAACTACTTATAATTTGGCATTTTTACTTTTCCGCCAACCTATCTAATATGCGAGAAAAGTATTGGTTTACCCACAAAAAAGTTGGAAATTTTAAATTTTTTTTTTAGTTATTTTTACGTTATCCATCAACAACAACACGAAAAAACGGTTTTTAGAAAAAAAATCCTGTGTGTATGTCGTCGTCGTTGTCGTCGGCCACTTTTCCTTGCAAGTCTTGATAGCACGATACAGCCTCCGGAGTGCAATAAGTCACCAATTTTATGATGAAATATTGTTAAGGACATTTCACAGATGAACCCTATTGATTTTCAGTTCACCAGAGCCAGTACAACGGGTGCTATGGTACTTGAAGTACGACATTTTGTGAGAAATTTCAGGTTGTTAGCACGATACAGCCTCCGGAGTTCAACAAGTCACCAATTTTATGATTGAATATTATTCAGGGCATCTCACTGATGAACGCTATTGATTTTCAGCTCACCAGAGCCAATACAACCGGTACTACAGTACTTTAAGTACGATATTTTTGTCATTTTTGGAGAAGTTTCAGTTTGTTAGCACGATACAGCCTCCGGAGTATATACAAGTGATGAATTTTATGATTGGATATTATTCAGAGCGTCTTAAAGATGAACCCTATTGATATTGAGCTCACTAAAGCCAGTACAACGGGTGCTGTGGTACTAGAAGTACCAAATTTTTGTCATTTTTGGAGATTTTTCAGTTTGTTAGCACGATACAGCCTCCAGAGAGTATACGATTGATCAACTTTATGAATAAGTATTGTTCAAGGTGTCTCACAGATGTACCCTATTGATTTTCAGATGACTAGAGCGAGTACAGCGGGTCCTATAAAACTAGATATACTAAATTTTTGGTTATTTTTGGAGAAATTTCGGTTTGTTAGCACGATACATCCCCCGAAGTGTATACAAGTAACAATTTTATGATAGAATATTGTTCAGGGCCACAGATGCGGAAAAGTTAGTTTTAATTTTTAAAACCGTTTATTTTATGTTGATAATAATCAATGATTATAATTATGTCCATGTTAGGATTGTGTTGTGTGTATCTATGTAAAAAAGTAGAATACAATAATGTTGTAACAAAAAAGCGAAATATCATTATTTATTGTATGTAGATCTTATAATGAAATAAAATATACCATTAATATACATAAAAATGAATTGTACTTACTATCTGTAATTTTGATTACTGATTATTTTAACTATACGAATTTGCAATGAACAACACAATCCTAGCATGGACATAATTATAATGAATGATTATTATCGACATAATAAATGCCAAATTATAAGTAGTTACTGTAAATGCATAAATTGTCATAATTGGTAGACGCCATTCTGAAAAATGAGTTTCTTTCATTTTGCTACATCGATTTAAAAAAAAACATCAAAATCGGCCCAATAGAAGCCGAGATACAGCAACTTTTTGGGCCGCGCTCGATTTGAAGCGTCGATTTCAAGTTTCGCACTTCATCCCCACTCCCCTCAGATTTGACGTGCCGAACGCTACCGCTACAACTTTCTTTGTTTTTTCATAAAGAACAAATTCGAAAGTATACTTTTTTCTCTACCTTGCATATTTAAAGAGTTATATTAAGAAATATCGGAAAAAATGAGCGATTTTTTGCAGTTTATGATTTTTCCTGCAAATAGCACAACTTTTTCAGCTGGCGGACCTTCATATTTTCTGTTCTTAGATGATTTCCGAGCAATTCCAACCAATATCTAATCTACGTCACGACACAGCCATATTTCAAAGGTTTTGATTCTAATTCTCCTGGACTATTACTCTTTCTAATCATTTGCAAAGAAAAAAATTGTAACATCTAATTTGCCCCACAGGGTGTTTAGAATTTACGGCACATAAATATTGTTTCATTCTACCTATACTAAATTGTCAAATTTATTTTTACAAAAATCCAATATGCCTGTGATAATTTCAATGAATTTCCTACAATGTGCCAAAAAAATAATTTTATTAGATTAAAAATTACAAGAGTTACTCTAAATCAAAAGTAAGCAAAGTTTTAAGTATTTTATTTAAATTTAAGCCTATTTAACGTATTTAGCTCTACAGAATTTAGTAGTTATAGGCTTATAGGAAATTAGTATTTAGAGACCTCTATAATATCATTAAATTTCTCTATAAGTGCTATAGAGCCAGAAACGTCACTATAAGCTTCTATAAGTGTCTACACAACATTCCGGCACATCCCAATAGGGGATACGATACGATATTTTCACAAGTATTTTGTTTAGGATTTGTTTCTGAAATATATCGTATCGACAAAATATCGAAATTTTTAGTATGGATACTTTTCATAACGATATTTTCTAATATTGATATTTTTAAAACAATATATTTATAACGGTACGATATATCGATACTTTACACAGTATCTCTATAGATCACACCGATTATTTGACGTACTCCAGAAATGTATCAATTTTGAAATTCGAATTGGCAATAATACCAAATACTAAATTATTTATTTAATAAATAAATCAAGGGTCGTGGACAAAGTATAGTATTCAACTCGCAATGTATGGCCATTATTCACTCGGGTGACTTGCGCCCAACGTCTACGGCTCGGAACGCAAACGTCACACTGCGTGAATAATGACCATTATAAATTGCTCGTTTAATAATGTACTATTTTTAATTTACAAAGTATCTAATTAGCTTGTTTTTAGAAATCATATGCGTTTAGAGAGAAGATTGTTACGAGAGCCTCAATATGCCTTTACCATGCCTGATGAATTATTTATTAACAAATTTCGCCTAAATAAACAAATGGTAAAAGCTGTAATTGATGAATAGGGATGTAAACTAATTTATGGAATTGCTTTTATTTTAAAGATAGACCCTATATAAACACGAAAATAATAATTTTATAAAAAATATAACAAATTTCAATAAAACAATATATGTTAATAAGAATAGGCTTCGAAATTCCTGATAAAACGCTCCATACCGTCTCGTAACATCATCAAACTATAAACGAATCTCGCGTTCTGTCAAAGTTAACTGATATTGACTGAGTTCTTATGAATCGATTAAATAGAAGCCGTAAAATTGGATAAGTCGTCTTACAAATGCTTTGCAGTGCCGATGCGCAAAAGTACGTTAATCAGAAAACCATAAAAACTTTTCATAAACGTTCCAAAAAGTGCTCAAATAAGGAGAAAGACTTGCTATACAAGATCCAGCTTCATTGACAACAAGTACCAGTTATTTTTCTGAAGATCACATTAATGTAAGTTGTAAGCTCTGATAAACTACAAATATAAATTAGAAATCATTTTAGAAATTTTTGGTTAAGTGACAAAAATAAAAAGTTAATCACTCATTTGTAATTTGTTTACATAGCTGATTCCAAGTTTTATTTCGTTGATATAGACGATAAGTAGTTCTAAATATGATAAAACAGTATAGGAAATGAGTAAGGTGTCTCTCTCATTTGTAATAAAGTATATCAATGTACAATTATAAGTGCTTAACATAGACATTTTCACGTTTTTCTTCGCTGCACAAAATTCCATGTTTCTAGCAAATAATTTCGCACCATAGTAGAATAAATCTTCGGTAAGTAACAACTATTTCTATTGATGGATCCAGTCTTCATTGTAATAAGTAATAAACATCGTAAAATATTATCACAAATTATCGTGAAGAATAGTTCATCCTTTTAACTTGGTTATGAGAAATAAGTCAACTTGTTCGAGCATTGACGTCATCGCGCTCTGATTGGTGCTCGCAGTCACGGGCTAATGGGTAATAAATCTTCTTCTTCTTCGAGTGCCTTCTCCTATCGAAGATCGGCAACAATTTTGGCGAATTATTCTCTGTCTTGGGCCCTTTTTAGCAAAGTGTTTGAACCCAGGCCTGTCCAATCTCGTATGTTCTTAAGCCAGGAGCATTGCCTTCGTCCTGGTCCACGTCTACCTTCATCTTACCCTCTATCATGAGCTGTAGAAATTCATATCTATTGTGTCTCATTACATGACCGAGATATGCAGTTTTCCGCTTTTTTATGATTTCGATGAGCTCACGTTCTCTGCCCATTCGATTCAAAACTTTCAAATTGGTGGTGTGAGCAGTCCAAGGTACTCGTAACATTCGCCGATACACCCACATTTCGAATGCCTTGAGCCTGTTTAGGCTTCTAACCTTTAGCGTCCACGCTTCAACCCCATACAGAAGTGTGGAATATATGTAGCACTTCACAAAATTGTATCTAATTTTTATATCAAGTGACCTATCGCTTAATAGGCTTCGCATTTTTGAGAAGATTGCCCTAGCCATTTCAATCCGAGATCTAATTTCCAAATCAGGATTCAGATCTTCGCCGATTCAGCTGCCCAGGCATTTGAATTTAGAAACCCTGGTTATCTGTGTCCCGTATACGTTTACATGTACTGGTTGATTTAGATTTCGGTTTACCGCCAATATCTTTGTTTTTACTGTGTTGATTTTTAAGCCTAATAGATCTCCTTCGGCTGATATCTTGTTAAGTAGCGGCTGCAAGCCCCCAGGACTGTCCGCAATTATAACTGTGTCGTCGGCATATCTTAGATTATTTATCAGGATCCCGTTCACTTTTATACCATCCTCTGCACCTACAAGTGCGTTTTGAAATACAATTTCCGAGTACATGTTAAAAAGCATAGGGCTCAGCACACATCCCTGTCTGACTCCACGTTTAATTGGTACAGTTTTTGTTTGGGTGTTTGCAAGCTACACTGTCGCTACCTGGTGTTCATAGAGGTACTGAATGATTTTTAGATCTTGGGAATCTAAACCTTTACTTTCTAGTATGTTCAGCAGCGTACCATATTTAACACAATCAAATGCTTTAGCATAGTCTATGAAACATAGATATACTTCTTGTCGCTAATCTCGATACTTCTGTAGCAGGACCGATAGCCCAAACAAAGCATCTCTAGGTCTCAATCCGTCTCTGAAGCCCATCTGCAGTTAACTCAGATCCTGCTCGCATTTCCTATGTATTCTATTATGTAGAACCTTTAGAAACAACTTTAATATTTGACTCATTAAGCTAATTAGTCGAAACTCATCGCATCTTTTTGCACTTGGTTTTTTAGGAATAGAGACAAATGTAGATTTTAGCCAGTCTTGAGGAATGTATCCATTGTTATAGATGGTATTGAATAGTTTTGTGACGATTTTTAAGTTTTCTTAATTTATAAGTTTCAGGAGCTCTGGACAAATGTTGTCTGGTCCAGGTGCTTTACCGTTTTTTATTCCCTTCAAAGCCTTTGGTCCCATTTCTGTTTGACGTTGGTTACGAAAGGGGGGACCTTTGTCGTCGAAAAGATCAGAAATATAATTTGTCCACACTTCTTTCACTTCTAGTGCCTAAGACTGTCTTGTTGTCTTGATTTACTATTTTTGTATATGCTGGGGATTTACGGTTTCCTGTAATTTCGTTAACTCTTTTGAAGATGTTAAATAGATCATGCTTTTGGTACATCTCCTCTATTTCCTTACTTCCCTCCATAATCCATGCTTCTTTGGCATTCCTAATTTTAGTCCTGACAAGTGCTTGAGTTTCTTTATATTTTCTTTTTTGTGTGTTTTTGAGTTTCCGCCATTGGTCCATTAAATTTAATATCTCTTGAGTAATCCATTATTTATGCCGTTTCCTGGTTTTTACAGTTGTTATATATTCTTGCGTGTCTAAAATGGCATTTTTAAGCTGACTTCAGGTGTGCTTTATTTTTTCCTCAATTGTATATTCAGGCTCTATGATTTTTTGGGCTTTGCTCAGTTGTTTGTTGAGTTTATCAGATATGATTTCCTTCTTTGCCACGTCTTTTGGGGCTGTCGTGTTGGGTTTTCTTATGACTTTCTTTCTTCTAAGTTTTTTCAATCGTATTTGGATTTGAACTACTACGGGATTGTGATCTGACTCCACATCTGCACCAGCGTAAGTTTTCACACTGCGGATGAAATTTCTGTATCTTTTTTGTACTAGGATATAGTCAATTCGGTTTCTAATTGGATGGTCTGGTGTGTCTTGGGGAGATCTCCATGTATAGAGGCGTCTCGGAGGTAGTTTGAACCACGTGTTGGAGATGAACGTTTTCTCCTCTTGGCAGAATTGAACTATTGTATCGCCTCTTTCGATTCTTATTCCTAGTCCATGCTCCCCGACAGTGTCGTCGCATCTTCCCTGTCCTACTTTTGCCTTAAAGTCTCCTAGGATGAGGGTGGTTTCATCCTTTCTGGTTTGGGACAGCATTTGTTTTATTTCTTGCCAAGATAAGTCCCTTACTTATTTTTGGTATATATAGAATATTGAGTTGGACATTTTTACTTTATAACTGATATTTATTCGTATTTGTATTGAGAATATACGGTTTTTGTAAATTTATTATTGTGTGTCTTATAAATCCATTTGTCCCGAAATTTTGTTTGTTGATTCACCTTATCCCAATTGAGGTAATAAAAAACAGTGTAACTAAGGCCGAATTCACTACCTGAGCGGAGTCCCAAGGCCGGGTAATTAGGTCGTGACAAATTTGGCGCCCCTGGTTGTACTATTTTTTTACTGATATTGGGGTTTTGTGACGTCGAGATATAAAATTTCGCTGTGATTAAAACATTCAATATAAATTAGGGATGTACTTTTACTTGAATCTGATTTTGATATGAAAACTACTCCTTTTATTTCAGTTGATAGTGAAGAGTCACATAATAATCATGTTCCTCTTGCTTCGTCTTCTTTGTCCTCTCCTTCAGTCCCACAGTCTCGTCATGATCCAGTATACAAGTGGAATATTTCATTCTCTGGAAAGAATGAATCACTCCATCTTTTTTTAGAAAAGGTTGAATTACTTAGAGTTTTTAGATGTATTTCTGATACTGAATTATTTTTGCAGTCTTATGAGTTCTTTCAAGGCAGTGCTTTTACATGGTTTCTCAATAATCGTAGTAAATTCAGTACTTGGTCTGATATGTTGCTAAATGCAATTTATGTGTTTTATTACCGTTCCTGTTACTGTAAATAATGTCACAAAAACAATTAAAATTCTGACGATGATATTGATTTATCGAAACAATTGTCAATTTTTTAGAATTTTCAATAACTTGTATTATATTGTGGAATTAACTAGAGACCTTGAGTTTCATTTAAAAACACTAATTAAAATTCTGATTATTCCTTCGATTAATCATCCTCTTATTTTGGGCATGGATTTTTTGAGTCTATTTAAAATAGACATTAATTTTCATGATTTATCTTACTCTCTTTTGTCTTCTACTTGTGTTATAAACACAATTCAGACAGTTTCTAGTCTCAATTTGATTGGAAATGATGAACTGGACAAAGTTATCGCTTTATTTTCTACACTTGCTCCTTCGGACCGAATTGGTCGAACTAATTTCGTTGAACATGTTATAGACACTGGAGATGCAAAGCCAATTGCGCAACGTCAATATCCTTTGTCTCCAGCCATGCAAAAACTTCTTGTAAATGAAATAGATGAGATGTTAAATCTGAAAGTTATTCAGCACTCCAACTCCCCGTGGAGTTTGCCTCTCTGGCTAGTCCCCAAGAAATAGATGGTCGAAAATTGAACAAGGTCACCGTTTCTGATTCATATCCTATGGCGCAAGTCGATATTATTCTTAGTAAATTACGAGAAGCTAAATTTCTTACGTCTATTGATTTAAAGAAGGCTTTTCTACAAATACCCCTTTCTGAATCTTCATGTCCGAAAACAGCTTTCGCTGTATACGGTGTAGGACTTTTTGAGTTTGTTACAACCCCTTATGGTTTAGTTAATGCTCCTAAAACTATGGCTCGTCTAATGGACATAGTTATAGATCCTTCTCTTAGGCCTTATTATTTTTGTTATTTGGATGACATTATTATCGCTACTCCTACCTTTGAGCTTCATATGGATACTCTCAATAAATTGTATATTAGGCTTAATGCAGCCAATCTTACTGTCAATCTTGAGAAATGTGAATTTTGTCGTGAATCTCTTAAGTTTTTAGGTTTTGTTGTTGACAAAAGTGGTCTTCGCACAGATGACGACAAAGTCTCTGCTATTTTGAATTATCCACCTCCAAAGAATGCTACTGAGATAAAACGTCTCATAGGTGTTATTGGTTGGTATCGTCGATTTATTAAAGATTTTTCTACTACTTGTTCTCCAATCACTGATCTTCTTCATGGCAGAAAGAAAGGTCAATCCATTTCTTGGACTCCGCAAGCTGAAAATGCTTTCACTGAAGTTAAGAAACGTCTTACTTCTAGTCCAATTCTTGCAAGTCCTCACTTTTCTAAACCTTTTATCATTCAAACCGATGCTAGTGAAACTGGTCTTGTTACAATCCTGTATCAGGAATGCGATGGTCTCGAACACCCTATTGCTTAATATGCAAGTCGTACTTTGAATAAAACTGAGAGAAAATACAGTACAACAGTAAAAGAACTTTTAGGAGTTATTTTTGGTGTTGAAAAATTCCGAGGCTATGTTGAAGGCACTCATTTTACTATTGAGACAGATCATTCTTCTTTGCAGTATCTTTCTAAGCTTTCGAATCCCTCAGGTCGCTTAGCACGTCTTTCTCTTAGGCTCTCCCAGTTTGATTTTGAAATCAAATACAGAAAAGGAATCACTATGGTGGTCAGTGATGCTTTATCTCGTTCTTTATCTGAAATTTCTGTTATTGACGTAAGTACCTTTAAACCAGATGCTTGGTATACTTCTATGATTGAGAAAGTTTCGAATAATCCCGATTTATATCCCACATTTAAGGTTGACAATAATGTTTTATATAAACATATGTTTTCGTCTAATCCAATATCTAGTAATTTATCTAATTGGAAAATTGTTGTTCCTACCGCTAACCGAATTGACATATTAAAGTTATTTCATGACAATGAATTAAGTGCTCATTTAGGCATATCTAAAACCATTTCTCGTATCTCTGAAATTTATTATTGGCCAAAACTCAGAAGTTCTGTATCTCGCTACGTTAATAAATGTTCTGTTTGTAGTTCTTGTAAAACCCAAAATCTACCTAAAGCTGATGTTATGGGTCAATACAAAGATATTAATTTTCCTTGGCAATGGATTTCTGCTGATCTTATAGCTCCATATCCAAAGTCAAACTCTGGTAACAGATTTGTTTTAGTAATTACCGATTGGTTTACAAAATTATGTCTTGTTCATCCAATGCCACACGCAACTGCTAAGGGCATTTTGAAGTTTATAGAAAATCAAGTTTTTCTTCTTTTTGGTGTTCCACAAATCTTTTCTGTTGACAATGGTACTGTTTTCACTTTTTCTCTTTTTTAAAATCTAATGTCACAGTACAAAGTGCAAAAAATTTTTTATAACGCTCGTCATCATCCCCAAGCAAATCACACAAAACGAACAAATAAGACAATTGTTACAGCTCTAAGGTGTTATATTCATGAAAATTCGTCTCACAATAACTGGGATACTTCGTTACATAAGGTTGCACAAGCAATTAGAACCGCGAAACATGACGCTACGGGTTATTCCCCAGCTTTTCTAAATTTTGCTCGAAACGTTCCGTTAAGTGGAGATTTTTACGGTGCAATTTCTGAAAACGCGAATAACATTATTGACACTGGTGAAAAAGTACAATTAATTAATGATGTTCAAACACTTCCTAAACTTTTTGTTGAGGTTCGTAAAAAGTTAAGAAATGCATATGAGAAAAATGCAAAACATTACAATTTACGAAAGAGAGATTTGCAATTTTATGTTGGTGACAGGTTATGGAAAAAGAATTATGTTCTTTCATCAAAATCTAGTAATTTTGCAGCTAAATTTGCTCCTAAGTACATACCTTGTATTGTCAACAAAGTTATCTCGAAGTTAGTGTATAATTTAAAAGACCTTTCCGGTAATGATTTAGGTAATTGGCATGTTACAGATTTAAAAAATCAGTTTATTGACGTAGATGAAAATCTTCCTGATAGTGAATTTTCCGATCAACATTCTGTTGATACGAATTTATCTGGCCATGATTATAATTTGCGAATCAGATCAGAAAGTGATTCTGATTAGTTTGGTGATTTATCCCGTTTTTCTATATTAAGTTGTCGAATTAAAATTTCTTGACGTGACTATTCTTTTTTATCTTAATTTTTATTTAATATCAAAATATTTCTTAAGTATTTTGTACCTATTGTTGTCAACAATTGTGTTAGGTCACAAAGGCATTTTGTGTCTTTATTTAGTAGAATTTGCTTTTGTACTATCGTATATGTCATAGTACCTCTATACACTATCTTTACCGTTGTGCAAAAGCACTAATATCTTTATTTTTTGTATGTCTTATGTTCTCTCTTGTTGTTGTATCTAGAGTACATTATTTTGGATCCTTGCTATTATGTTGTGTATAATACATTTGATGTATTATGTTTGTGTTTTTTATCGTATCTCTTTTTTTGCTTTTGGGTTCTTGAAAAAACGCCAAAAATTTTTCCCGCGAATGTTTCAAATTTTCTGTGATTTTCTTGCGTTATGCACCTTTAGAAATCAGTTTAGTTTCGAACAACCTTTATACTGAAATATTTTCTGAAATTTCTTGCTTTAGGCAAATTTTGAATTCAGTTAATTTTGAGTAGTCCCCTATCTCTTTTGTTGTGTGTACTGAGAAATTATATTTTTGCTTGGTAGCGTTTTCGTTCTCAGTATACGCTTGATTTTTATCGTACCTGTATGTTGATACGAGTAAAACACGTTCTCAAAACACGTTCTTTTTGTTACATGGCAATTTATGGATTATTTTGGTGTACTGATACATACTGATAGTATTTTTTTTGCGGCATACTTTTGTTTTCACTTTCCGTTGTTTACAAAACTATTTTTTGTACGACTTTCTATGTGGTTTTCAATACCATAGTTCATAATTTCGTACTTTCATGGCGAAAGTGTTTCCAATTTAACTTCTATATAACTTTCTATTTTGGTCTTAGAGTGTTGTGTGTGTGTTATCGCTAAATTTTTAGCAATTGGTTCTGTCTAGGTGGGTTTCTTCTCTCCAAACTTTCCGACAGTAGGAAAGGGGGGGAAAGGCCATGCCTTGTTGTTTCTTTCTTGTTATTTTTCCGTATAGTTACGTAATGTATTTTAAATACACACACATACACATTTTTGGTCACGTTAAAAAATTTTCTTAGTAGATAGTGTATTTTTTTTAAATAATATCTCGCAATAGCATTCCCATGACGGAATTTTTGGAGGTTTTCGCTTTCCTGTTAAAAAAGATTTTCGTGATTTTGTTTTTTTGTTAAGGACTAGTTCTGTGACAGGCGTGATGCTAGTCTTGTGACATCTTTAAGTGGAAATCTGAATTTCAGAGGTGTCATGGTGTGCCATCATTCCATAACGTATCGTACTTACGGGACGCCGTTTTTCCGAAAGGGTGGTTTGATGACTTGTCATGTTATCGCACTGGAAGGATGTGTCGCATGGGCATTGCATCACGGTGTTATAAATCTAGAGATCCAGTCATTTTTTCTCTAAGGAATTTTCTTTGGAAATTTCCATTTTAGTTGTGGCGTTTCTACATAACCGCTGGGTTTGTTGATTACCCGAGCTTGCTCAAAAATTTCTTCGTTTTCTATTTTTTATTTTCTTTTCTCTTTTGATTTTGTTAATTCGTTTGTTTCCATTTGCAAGGAATGTAGTTGTTGGACGGTCATATCTACACTTTGGTAGTTGTAAGGATGCGAAGTTGATTGTGGGGAATAAATAACCACGACGCGATTAACATCTGTCGCGAGGTTTTTCCTGCATGATCGATGCTCTCATCCATCTATGACTCTGAGTTGGTCTTGCTCACCTAATACTTCTTCCTTATATCTTTTTGATTACTTTAGTCTTTTCTTTTGAGGTTAGTGTACCTGAGATCTTAACCACCCTATATCACATTTAGTGATTATTTTTTTGTAGACGAAGAATATAGTTATTCTCTTGTCATATCGTTGAAA
The DNA here is from genome assembly GCA_963921935.1 of Galeruca laticollis. Lineage (NCBI taxonomy): Eukaryota > Metazoa > Arthropoda > Insecta > Coleoptera > Chrysomelidae > Galeruca > Galeruca laticollis. The sequence continues at coordinate 71,047,338 of OY998177.1, forward strand.
TGTTAGCATTTCATATTTTATTAGAGGCTACCTCTCTAATTCTTTTCTTGAATATTTTGCTAAAGCGTTTAGCATTTCATATTCTAAGTGGAGGTTACTCCTATATTTTTTTTGGGAGTTTTGCGTCTCATATTTTGGTAGAGGCAACCCCTCTAATTTAATCTTTTGGTTATTTTCAAATCTCAGTACGGTACCAATAACTGATATCGTTTAATTTTTGATTAATTTTTGTTAATAGGAATGAGCTCCTATTATAATTGCTTACTGCATTTTGTTTACATTTTTTTGAGCATAATTGCGTTTAACTTGCAATTATTATTATTGATAATAGGCCTAAGCATCTATTATATTTTTTTTTACTTTTGTTAGTTTTCAAAATGAATTGAAGTCTTGAATTAGAAAGCAACAATTCTTGGACTTTCATTGAATATGTTCCTTTCTTGTTCTTATCTTCTTTTCATTTCTTGAATTTGTAAGCACTACTACATCTTCTTTTATCTGGTCGCCACATTCCTATTGTTTTGGCTACATTTCTTTGTAGGCTGTTCAGTTTTACAAAAAAGTAATTCTTCGAATTCCTTTTTTTCTCCGAGGAGAGGGGGTGTAACATGTCGCTGAGACATGTTACTATTTTCATCAATTATTTTGGAGCGTTACTTATTCGTCGGCTATTCCCACCTCTAATTTCAAATCCTTTTATTTCGAATATTAGGAACGTATCGTTGATAGTTTTTACTATCATTAAATGGCTATTTAAACTACGATTGACGTGGAACTCGGCCTCTTTTATCCATTTCTTCGCTGAAAAGTTAATCAGCATTCTCTGTTAAATATCAATTTGTGTGATTTTTAATTTTCTTCGCTGCTCTGCAGCGTTAAGGACCGTTTACCTTAAGGACCGCTTTAGCCTGTACCGACCCTAAGGACCGTCTACAAGATCCCCTCATCGGACCACATCGTCCATACAACAACGGCTCAATAACCCTCGACTACTGCTGCGAGCTGTACGTCTCGAGTCTTCCCAAGATAAGTCCCTTACTTATTTTTGGTATATATAGAATATTGAGTTGGAAATTTTTACTATATAACTGATATTTATTCCTATTTGTATTGAGAATATACGGTTTTTGTAAATTTATTATTATGTGTCAAATAAATCCATTTGTCCCGAAATTTTGTTTGTTGATTCACCTTATCCCAATTGAGGTAATAAAAAATAGTGTAACTAAGTCCGAATTCACTACCTGAGCGGAGTCCCAAGGCCGGGTAATTAGGTTGTGACATGCTTTCCGCACCCCTGTACAAATGCCATTCTGTGGATTCCACTCCGCCGTATGCTGTCTGGTTCATGGCCGTAAAAGTTTCTCAAACTACCGTCCACGGTCAGTTTTGTGCAGCCAGCTACCGCTACACAAATTTTCACCATATCTGGTTACCCTTACCTAGTTTGGCCTGCAGGTCTATGCAGTTAGCGGGGTGTGGCACGTGGAGACATAAGTAAGAGCTGACTGCCCTGTGAGGACCAGTTGTTCGAACCCTTCTCCAGTCTATGACTCTTGGAGCGACCGATTCAAACAAAAGGTACTACCTCTACAACACAGTCCATACACCCCGGGTAATAAATACCGTAATTTAAATCAATTTCATTAATTTAAGACGAATAATTAGGTTCTTAAAATGTTATTTTAGGTTTCTGAAAGCTGTCTTTAACTTCACATGAATTTGTTACAACTGTCAACATCCCTATTAAGACCACACGTCAATCTATGAATAATAAATTCCAGTTTGAATTTACGGTATATTTATTTTTATTCATGATAATCAGATAATATTCTAGTACAATTATTGTTTGTAGGTACTTGGATCTTGACACTTTTTCTCAAATGGCTCCTACCAAAACTCAGTTGGAAATTTAGCATTTTTCATTTTTGCAGTAAAAATACCTTTATTCTAATATAACTAATACAGTTACATACCTCATAGCATTTATTTCGTTTACACTCATCTTGAATTATTTTTTACTGAGCTGTTTCATGATACACGCGAGGCAGTTGAGATAAACAGAGATAATAATAACCATAGATAAATACTTTTAATAACAGAAATGCCGAAAATAACCTTTAATGATGCGCTTAATTTGACACTCTTGACAGACGGACAAGCCAATGGAAGTTAAACGCAAGTCAAACTGAGTAAAAATTTAAGCGAGCTTATAGACATGCGTTCAGAATACCAATTTATAGAACTCTATAAGAGTTAGATTATAGAGCTATTTAAGGTAAATTTTTATAGAGATAAATAGCTATAGACGACAATTTCCGAATAGCACCATATATCTGACAACTTTGCTTATATATTATGTCTTCACATTGAATTTAGATAAAGTATAACTAATGATGTGAAAATACGAAGCAATCAATCACACCATATAAATTATAGCATAAAAGGCATTATAATGTTCCTAATCATTAAAAAGAAATTAGATACAAACAGCATTAAATACAATATGATAATAATGCAACACAAACATGAACTTTAGACGCATGTAAGTCCGTGCATACGTACTTTTACTTACCTAATTTATTATATTGCCTGTAGCGTATATGTGGCTTCCTTTCTGTCTGCGTAAAAACGCTTTATTAGCATTCAACTACCAGCTATGGTAGAAGGAAAGAGACAAGTTTGAATAATTGAATATTATTATAGATATGTGTGATAAAGTTGATATCGGTCTTAATAAACAATAGATCATTGTTAAAACGATTATGTTTTGTAGGTAGAAAATGAATAATGAGAAATTGAGTAAATGTTTAGTAATTTCTTCAATTTTTTAAATTATACGTTGTTTCACGTATGTTCCATTCCACTCTAGTTCACAAGTTGATAAGTGCGGTGGATCATTCAATCCGGAATGATGTCTAGTCATCAAAAATTGCAAACGTTATAAATAAATAAAGATAGACAAAATTGAAATTAAAAATCGATCCGTTCTGGGTTTTTTTAATAATATTGTTTATTTAGCGAATAATGAATTGATACTTACTTTATGAACACACTGTATACAAGCAATTTGAGTAAATGCATTTTGTACTATATCGAAGCTGTTGCACGTATTTCCTTCTTCTCATGAGATACGTCTGAGAGTAAGTAGCATGTCGCATTTTCTTGGAATATAATTCTTACCTCAATATTACGACAGCTAGAAATTGCAAAAGTGCATGATACATTTTTACGACTCAATAAACTTCCTACAGGTTAAACGTTGAGCTTTTATATCCTTATATTTTATTTATACGGTAGTGTTGGGTTAGCCCAATCGAAATAGAAATTTTTAAATGGTATAAATTTACATACAAAAAATAAGAAATATTCGTTATTTCTAATAAAAAAATGTCGCGTGAAGTTGGGGTAAACAAAGCTGTCTGGAGAATTCGACGGCTGTATAAAAAGTTGTTAACTGGCCACCTGGAAGTCAGTTAATAAAAATGTCGAAATAGTGTTAACAATGTAACAATTAGCTTTAGTGAAAGTAGTTTAGTAATTTAGTCACAAGTGATTTAAATACATTAAGTGTTTGGAATGAATGTGGAATTTTATGCAGAACCGTCCAAAAACATTTCTACAAAAAACACGTTATTCATTAAAATAGACCAAAAATCAAGAAAATTTATATGTATACTAAGTACTATAATGAAAAAATATCTAGGTAACTATGCGAAAATATGAAAAATTTATTGAGAACAACAAAATTCAACGATTAAAATTAAATACTGTAATGTTTTACTTATTTATTTAAACGTTTTTGTTACGAAGGGTGGGATAAATTCATACTCACGAGATCAAATTATAAACTGACTCGTCCCGCTGGTCGTTATTGATATGTAAGTAGATAATTCTAGATTGCGGCTTACACAAAAACAATCTCTTCCCTGGAATTGTCTGGAAATGTCTAGATTAGAATAGTCACAAAAAATGATAGAAAACAGTTCAAAAGAAATCCCTGCGCATTCGCCAACATTTTAACTTTCATACATGGCTTAGACAGTCAGATTCAGGGACTACACCAGTGTGCTATTTCGTAACATTACCGCCTCCTTAAAAGGAAGTTCATCCTGGAACTTCTGTGCAGCCGTAACTGGATGTTTAAATCGGCAACTGGACCCATGTCTGCATTTTCCGGTCGTATGGAAATAACAGGGCACCGTCTTCAACTGGTACCAATAATGAGGGTTATAGCTGCAAATTAATACGTGGACACCGGTATCATGGAAGATCCCCTCTATCATGTTCCTGCTGACTTGCCAATCCAACGGGTTGCTCTCTATCCTGGGAATTGCTAGTTTCTCCACGTGGGATTCCAGCACTTGCTCTAGGGGTCTTCGTAGCGCTTCCCACACATCCCGGTAGGTGGATCGTTCTGTAAATTCGTTTCTAGTTACCAGGTAGAAGACGTACCGCGAGTTGTGTTTGAGTCTCAGTGTCTTGCCAGGGGCTGGCATCTGATCTTCAAGTTTATAGAATTGTCCAAACTTCTTTCAAAAGACGGTTGCCAACCCTCGTGCGTGTTTGTTACTGGCGGAGATGTTATGTGCCAGTGAATACTCTTCCGGGAGCGTGAACAAATATTGTCTTTGTTCTGTAGTGACTGCGTATCTAGCTTTCTCGGTACCTCCGTATGCGCCCATAAATTCTTCAAAGGCTGGGTCAGACTCTTGTTGTAAATGGTTCACCCCTTCCTCTTTGTCATGATCTCCTTCGAATGGCGCTAGTCGGTTTTGGTGGACTACTCTCGGTTTTCCATTGGGGATCTTGTTTATACGATAGATGATGTCGTTGATCCTCTTCTTGATTAAGTATGGACCTTCCCATGATTTCTGTAATTTTGGAGAAAATCCTTATCTCGGGTTGTCGGGTTGTGTAACCATAGTTTGTATCCTTCTTTGAAACTGCTTTCTGTGGCCTACGTATCATAATGTTTTTTCATTCTATGATTGGCAACTTGAAGATTCGTTCGAACCAATTCGTGCACATCGTCCGTCCTTCTTCTCAATTGGATTACGTATTCTTCTGCTAGATCTTCGCAAGGCCGACAGCCAAACTCCAGGAAGCCTCATTTCACGGTCAAATAGAAGTTTCGCAGGTGTTTCACCCGTGGACTCATTTATAGCCGATCGATAAGCCAACGTAAATAGGGTCCCAATCTCTCTGGTGACTGGAAACTACTTCCTCGTCGGGTTGTGTAACCATACTTTGTCCCCTTCTTTGAAACCGCCTTCTGTGGCCTGCGTGTCGTACCGACTTTTCATTCTGTCGCTGGTAACTTGAAGACTTGTTCGAACTAATTCATGAATATCGTCCAGCTTTCTTTTCAATTGGATCACGTAGTCTTCTCCTGCTAGATCTTCTCCAGGCCGACAGCCAAATTCCAGGTCACAAGGAAGCCTCATTTCAAGTCCAAACAGGATTTTCGCAGGTGTTTCACCCGTGGACTCATTGTCGGCAGATCGATGAGCCAATGCGAATAAGGAAAGATACTGGTCCCGATCTCTCTGATGGCTGGAAACCACTTTGGACAGTTGTTTTCCAATGGTCCTGTTCATTCTCTCGACCATTCCATCTGATTGTGGATGCAACGCTGTTGTCCTGGTCTTCTTCAATTCCAGCTTGTCACAAATTTCCTGGAATATCCGGCTCTCGAAATTTCTTCCTTGATCGCTGTGGACTTCCAATGGCACACCATATCGGCTGATAAATTATTTCGCCAGTACATCCGCGACAGTTGTGGTCTCTTGATTCGGTATCGCGTAAATTTCCACCCACTTTGTGAAATAATCCATTACTATCAGGATGTATATACCACCATTTTTTGTCGTCAGAAATGGTCCAGCGATGTCTAAAGCAATCCTTTCGAAAGGGCTTCCAACATTATATTATTTCATGGGTGCCTTTCTCTTGCGATGAGGTCCATTACTCGTAGCACAAGTCGTACATTTCTTACACCAGTCCTTCACATCGTCGGAGCTGTTTCCAATGAAACCTTTCACGGACTCGCTGAAGGGATTTCTTCACTCCCAGATGACCTTCCGATGGACTGTCGTGTAACTTCTTCAGTATCTCAGCTACTCTCGTTCTCGGGATAACTATCTCGTTCTCGAGATAACTATCTGTCTTCTCTTCTCGGAACCATCATCGTATTCAAGACCATTTTTCAACAAACCTTCTTCCAGAACAAGGGACTCCCACTGAGCCCAATATGACTTGAGCGTCGATGCAAATCTTGACACTTCTTGCCAACTAGGTCGCCAATTTTCTGCCTTCCATTGCCGGATCATCTCCAGATGAGGATCATTCTCCTGATCTTCTTTGATCCTGGTGGGTGACCATTCTTCGTCGACTACCGTAGTTCTTAAATCTGCAACTTCCTTAAATTCCGACTTGTTGCAGTGGGAATAGAGGACATGACCGTCTAGGCAGAGTGTCGGCTTTTCGGTGATTCACATCAGCTCGATGTACGCCCCTGTCTAATTTCCCCTGTGACTGAAGTTCTTGGGTTACTTTTCAACAAGTTAACGATCTGGTCAAGTCTGTCGTCGTCACCTTCTTCCTGTATGGTCCTACCTTTGTTGTAACCCGAATCCTTCGTGGCTACTTTGCATTTAAGAGGTTCTTGGTTTGCAGAAGTTGTAGGACGCTCACACAAACTGCGTACATGCTCTAGCTCGCCACAATTACAGCACCTTATCTCCTTCGGCTTCTTGACTATCATACCTTTCAACAAGTGGACGATCTGGTCAAGTCTGTCATCGTCACCTCCTTCCTGCATGGTCCTACCTTTGCTGTATCCCGAAGCCATCATGGTTGCTTTATATTCAAGAGCAGCAGTCAATGCATCGACCAATGTTTGGGGATGAGCTAAACGAAGCGTCCTCTGCATTTCGGGGTCGCGTAACCCATCAATGAAGGCCTGAATGCCCAGAAATTCCATATTGTTCTCTGGTGCTGATGGATAAGCGAATCGAACTAATCGGGCAATATCCACTTCATAATTTTGAAGGGCTTCGTCACGTTTCCGCCTCCGGTTCTTCAGCTGCAATCGGTACAAATGTTCTAAATGCTCGTGGCCATATCGCATGCTGCTAGAAGTCATCCGTTTCTTCCAGAGGTATCGTCTGAAGTACATCTAAGGCATTTCCCCGAAGCGCTATAGTTATGTTCGCTTTCTCCCTATCAGACCAATTATTCACTCTAGCAGCTGTTTCAAACTGTTTGGTCCACGACATTTTTCCATCGAACGTTGGTGCCTTGACTCGGGTAAAACTGTCAATGTCTTCTAACTTAGGGTGTGTTTCTGGCTTGCAAGGTTTTGTTTGCTCGGTCCTCTTTTCTTCCGCTTGCGTGTCTTGAGTTCTAATATCTGTCATCTTTCTTTCTAACTCCTTGATTTTCTCATTCATCGTTGTCATCTTATTCTCAATCTTCTTGTCCATAGTTGTAATCTTATTCTCGATTTTCTGGTCCATCGTTGACATCTTATTCTCGATTGGTAATAAAGTATTTTCTTAATAAAAGGTTAATTTATCTGTTGTTTTTATTACATAAACATTTTATGATTCCCTTGTCCTTCAGGTGATAACTACACAAAATTCACGTGCACAATTGTTTATTTATTGTTTAGACACTAGATACTAATTTATTGTTTATTTACTTATTGGATATCAATGCCACTTCTGAGATGTTAAAACTACTTTAATTAACTACTCAAAATTAAGATTTAGGTAAAAGAAGTAAAAATGTATTAACAATGAAGCGTACATTAACAAAGCTAATAAGCGAATGATTATTCTATCGATATCTCTACGTGCTTGCAAGCATCCGCCGATATTTCATGACGACCCATATATTTAAGAAAATATAAATACACAGTTGACAGGGGCATACATGATCTTTAACAGTAGCTACTTATCGCTCCTAACGCTAATCGTCGACTGATGAGTGTTGAGGCGCGATCGTCACATTTATAGTCCTAACCTCGATCTCGAACATTCTCAAAAATACTCGAGTCGGCGCCTTTGATAAATAAAAAGCCATAATACAAAAAATGCGGTGTAAACAATTTCGACTTTATGTTTTGAAGTTAGACCCGAAAGTCGCTTGTTCACAACTATAGTGTCTTATCTCAGAGACGGCTTTCATCAAAGGAACTGCGGGCTCACAACTCCTTTGATAAATAGAAAGCGGAAATAGAAATAGATATACAAAAAATGCGGTGTAAACAATTTCGACTTTGTGAACGCGCACAAGTAGATATCGGCGGTGGCGGCGTAGTAAAATTGTACTGTTGTGGGTGGCGACTAAGTTCGTCTGCGCCTCGTGATACCCCCGCGTCAAAACGTTCGACCAGAGAGAGGTGTTTTGATTTTTTTCCTGAATTCTTGCGGAACCTTACGGTTCCGCGGAACACACTTAGAGAATGGCTGGTGTAGACCATAAAATCAATTATAAATTTATATTAAGTGATGAGAAAATATTAAAATTGTTTATGCATCAGATGAATATGCGAATATAAAACAGTTGTCCCCGAAACTGTATTAATTAGTATAATAGCTCCCATTTTTTTCAGTAGCTGTAATGTTTTTACACGCATATCGAATTTGTAAATTAAAATAATTTTCTATTATTGCTTTGATACGTAATATAACGTGGTTTTCCACTGGACTTGTTATTAGTTGCATGACTTTTTATAATTTGAATTACGAGTATATTATCTTCGTCAATAAAGGTTTTTAGAACATTTACTGAAATTAACTTCTTTTTTATTCTTGGATAAAAACATGTCTCTTTTTGCCGAATTAGGCCTGCCGCATATTGAACCTAGCACACGCACAACACACGCACAGCCCACGCACAACACACGCACAACCCACGTTCACGTTTCTCGTATCTACGGCATATTGAACCCACGCCATACCCAACCCAGACCCAGTTCCTTAATGACCTGCGAACGATCAACGTACACTTATTGACATGGATTCTGAGTCAGAAGGAACAAATTTGACCTTAAACCTTTTACTTAAGGTTAAAAGTATTGGTGGCATCGAATATTTGCCTATAATCTCTATAACTGTTTTCCGAAAATGTAATGTTCTTATTTTATTTCGCCGGTCGGATTGAAAAGGGACACCTTATATAATACTTTACCTTGAAAAAAAGAAGTTTTATACGTAACATAAGATACCTCTTAAATGGTCCACATTATACATACATACTTTTTTATACATAGCTATTTACAATATACGACATTAACCTAATAATGTATCTGCTTTTGGCAATCTGTACCCACAACTCATCTTTAAACCTTATATAATATACATGACTGGTGTCATTAAGAACTGGGAAACTTCGGACTGCCTCTATTAACTTCTCCATTCATAATAAATCAAGCTATACACACGACCCACGAAAACTGTGCGACACACTCAAACCAACCCAAACGATCGTGGGTTGGGCGTGTGCTCTGCGTGGGTTGGGCTCAATATGCGGTACCCTACTTTAAACCATTGTTTACAGAATAACACACGCGTGGGTTGTCCGTGGGCTGTGCGTGTGCTGGATTCAATATGCGGTGAGCCTAAAGCTGAAACAGAACTTACGCATTTAATTTTTTTGCCTAAATTTTTTGATACAAAACCTTCAATATACTTGACTACTTCTCTACAAAATTGGCTTAAATTGTTTTGTGTACCTAGGTAATCATGATCTTGTAAAATATCTTCTATATTTTGTAACTCATCTGAATCAGTGACATTATATATACGATTTGTATCATTGATTATGTCTTTGGGTTTTTTATATTGTGAAGTGCAATTTGAAATATTGATTTGGTGTAAGGGAACACCGTTACCTACACCACTAAAAAGCAATTCCAAATGGTCCTAACTGCATTTATAAACATGTAAGATTGTAAAATTGGATCAGAACCATTTAAATATTTTTTGTACATTTTATTAAGTGAAATATACATTGTAAGATTAATTGAGACTTTTGATACATTGAAAGTTCCCAACTTTCATTAATTGCCACGACCATGAAAACTAGAGCCTTATTCGCAGGAACATTGTCAGTTTTCTCAAGTTCTACACAAAAATTAACATAACCATGATATTTTGTTCCATAAATAGTACATTATGTTACTAGGAGTAGAAGGCTATCATTATTGTCGAGGCAAGATTCTGGCACTGCCGAGGCGAGGCGAAACATATAATGGGATTTCTGCTCCGAGAGACATATACTATTTTTGCTCCAAGCGTAAAATTAATGCAATTTATAAGTAGAAAAAAATTTAATACATTGTTTATATCTCAACTATTTATTAATACAAATATGAAAAAAAAACAGTTATGGCTTGCATAAGCATTACCTATTTATTAATTGGAATATTAAAGGTGCAGTTTTGTATACTGCAGTTATTTAAATTTAGGCCACTGGCACCGCTTTCGGCTTCCACATTCACAGTCTTGTCATTGGTGTACATGTTATGATTAGTAAGGTGTTTGTCTATACTTATTATGTTAGGAATATTTTCATTTGAAAGGTTTCCTGAATGTAAATCTCTTTTGATTCCAAAACTCTTACTTGGTTGTTCTTCCCAATGAAGTATTTTTTGTGCAGTTTGTTTCTTGCTGGAAACATAATCTCCTAAGTATCCTTCAGCAACGCTGATGGATTCCCATCCACCATGTCGTTTTAAAGCGGTAATGTCCCCTCCGTTGTCAACTAAAATAGTTGTCCTACGAAGGCAATGTCCCGTATATTCATGAGGATTTGTTAATTTCAAAAACATAGCAACGTCTTTTGGAACGTTTGAAATTTTATGTATACCCATTACCACACGGTGACATTTACCGTTTTGATATTTAATAAAAAATCGCTGCAGATCTATATCATCCGGACGAAGTGCCGTAACTGTCTGACCAAGTTCAAATAAAAATCGCCAAGTATAGTAAACGACCGTTTTGTTTTGTGTTTGTGATATTTACTAAAATTCATTTTCCTATATCTTGGATTTCGCTATACTTCAAATGAACGAGTTCATCGCATCCACAAGTTCCTGTGACTCCAAATATTAATACAACCTAAAAACAAACCTTGAAATAAGTAAAAAAAGAATCGGTCGGCGCTGAGAATCGAACCTCAGACTTCCGAGACAGAACACGAAAGGTCTACCGCTGAGCTATCGTGGTATAAACGTTTTAAGTTCGAAATACGTTAATTGTCAATTTAAATATTATTCTTCTAAAGGATATTATTGTCAACGATTTAATAAATGTAATAATAATAAAAAAAAAGTACCTACCTTTGTTGCCAAATAAACATTATTAGGTGCATCCTGCAGAAATTTATCAAATTGGTCTTTCGTTAATACTTTTGATTTTTTCGGTGTATAATTTTCTCCTAGTCGCTTTAAAAATGCAGCTAATAGGGTATACTTTCCCATTTTTACATTATGTTTGATGTTTAATTGAGTTTTAATCATTGAATATTGTGCTTATAGTGTCGAACTTAAATTTTCTTGACAAATACGTAAAATAAGCAAGCATAACATTTTCTGTGTATTTTCATACAATATTTTCTTTGCACTATTTTATAAATTTTTCATAAGCAAAATCATACACTTTTCGTGACTTCGTCGGAATTAGTGTTTCAATAGTGGAATTAGCTATTTCGACTAATTTCGGAGGTGTACATTGAAATTCTTCTTCTTGAGACATTTTTACAATACACTTTTCAAAACTGACAGACATCAAATTAAATAAAAATTAAATGACAGTTCCTGCCTACTTGGTTACAACGCCCATAATAAGACGTTGCTATCGTTTCTCATTATTTTGTTACTAGTACAATAATGAGCGTTCATCATTTTACTAGTAAAAGAATAGGTAATATCTACGATCTGTGTTGCCGAAAATAATATAGATATTATTATACGCTTGAAGAAAAATTATATTATTTCTCTAAGAGATATCTCATCTATTACTAATGAGCACAACAAGGGGTCTGCTGCTGTTTTGTACCTTAATTTTTAACATTGACATAGTTCCTACGGTAAATCCTGAGTCAGTTTCAATATGAGAATACGGCGCCAATTAGGATGTTTTCACATGAGATAAACAGTTATGAAAACGTTGTATTATACAATGCGGTCCATATGTATGGAATAAATTCAATTTTAGCGTTATTATGTACTATTTGAGAAAAACCTGAAACAGGTCGATTTTTATTCTTAAATTGGCAATTTACGGTATGAAAATATTATCCCCCTCCAGCACCACCTCTGAATTATAAGCACCCCCTCGAAAATTTTAAATGAGAAAGGGGGTCGTGTGGAACCTTGTTGGAAAGGGACTTTAGTCCTTTGTTCAGCAATATGAAGTTTTTTTCAAATTTGGTGCAATCATAACTGAGAAAATTAATTTTTAAGATCTAAAATTTTAATAATGTCTCTATCACGAAACTTTACCTAGGATGAAGATAATAATGTCGCATAATATTTAGAATGTATTTTTCAATATACTTTCCAATTAAATTAAATGTTCAAAATGACCACCATTCACTTCTTGACAATAACCGAGGCGATTTTGGAATTTTCGTACAACATTTTGTATGACCTCAGGGGTTATTTTGTTAATTTTTTCCATTATCCTAACTTTTAAATCAGCAATATTGTCTGGTCTGTTCAAATATACTTCAGATTTTAAATAACCCCATAAGAAGTAATCGAGAGCAATCAAATCGGGGGATCTATCCGGCCATTCGATCGTTCCACGTCTTCCAATCCACCTATTGGGAAAACCTCGTTCAAAGAATTTCTAACTGTACGTGCAAAATGCAGTGGAGCTCCGTCTTGTTGGTAGTAAATAGATCGATTTATCTCATTTGGATGATTAACGTCAGGAACAAGTCTTTGTAATCTAGGCACTAAAAAGTTAATTAAAAAATCTAGATAAACCTCACCATTAACTGTGCCCTCAAAAAAATAAGGGCCAATAATTTTATTGTTAATGATACCAGCTCAAACGTTCACTTTTTTAGGATACTGAGTGTGATCCTCACACATCCAGTGAGAATTTTCTCTGCTCCAATATGTACAGTTCTGTTTGTTAACCGTTCCGTTTAACCGCTTCATCAGAAAAAACTATTTTATTATTGAACTGCAAATCTGCTTTCATCATATTCATTTATCTCCTGAACCAACTGAACTTTGTAAGGGTGGTATTTTTCTTGATGCAAAACTCTCAAAATAGATGATTTACTTACATCATTGTCGGCGGCAAGTTCTCGAGTTGTCTTATGCGGATTTTCCTCAATCTCTAGAAGTACATCTAACTTTTTATCATCAGTAAATTGAACATTTCTACCTGGTTTTTCAATATTTTTTACATGTCCAGTTTCACGAAGCGTTTTTTCAATTTTGCTAACTGTAGATTGCGAAACGTGCTGACCAGGGTGTTTAGTTTTTAGGATATACTTTAATATAAATATATATATATATATATATATATATATATATATATATATATATATTCTCTTTTTAATATAAGTTTTCAATGCTTGTAAATTGACCGCTATTCATAATTAAATAACGTCAAATGGTTATTGTCTTGCCTTATTCGAGGACACACTGTATACAACACTGGTCTTCGAATCAGGCTAAATAATTTACTACTATCTGTCACTTCGATATACGGGTTCGAAGAGAATAGATAGCTCAACGAAACTTGTGCGCGAGTGCCGATCTTCAGTGTTTCACGATACCAACCCTGACATAAGAAGATACAGTCCATTTATTACAAGGGGAAGGTTGCAATCTTTGGAAGAAGTCAGGAGAAAAAAAGGTAAGAAGTAATCCTTTGACGATTTTAATTCCCAATCGGTCAACTTTTCTACCCAAATTCAACACAGGGTATTGTATTTATTATTAAAAATTTCACAAACCTCCTTTTGAGTTCTTGTTTTATTACCACAACCAATCATAATTGAAATGTCTATTCTTTGAGTCTCGGACAAATGAGCTATAATTAAATTTAATACGCGCACAAATATTATACTGACGTCTTTTAGTAACTTTAAATACCTAAATGACAGCAGCCTACTAGATTCATATCAATAGTTTATATGGCATTTTGACTAATTTTTTATCTTCATAGATTTTTTCCTGATATTTAGCAGAACAGATACGAAAATACCTGATTATTTCTAAAGTACATTTTGATAGACCAGACAATATTGCTGATTTAAAAGTTAGGATAATCGAAAAAATTAACAAAATAACCCCTGAGGTCATACAAAATGTTGTACGAGAATTCCAAAATCGCCTCGGTTATTGTCAAGAAGTGAATGGTGGTCATTTTGAACATTTAAATTAATTGTAAAGTACATTCTAAATATTATGCGACATTATTATCTTCATTCTACGCAATGTTTTGTGATAACATTATCAAAATTTCACATCTTATAATTTAATTTTCTCAGCTATTATTGCACCAAATTTAAGAAAACTTTATATTGCTGAACAGAAGACTAAAATCGTTTTCCAACAAGGTGCCACATGACCCTCTTTCTTCTTAAAATTTTAGAGGGGGTGCTGGAGGAGGATAATATTTTCATACTGTAAATTGTTAATTTAGGAATAAAAATCGACCTGTTTCAGATTTTTTTCATATAGTACATAATAACGCTAAAATTGAATTGTATAATTGTATGCCTTCACTGAAACATAGTATAAAGTAACCACAATGCTTGGTACTTCTTCACAATATGACTTCATTAGCTTTTTTCCTGTTGTTTTATTAAAAAGTCTATTAATCAACTCTTCATTATCATCAAACTGTTTCATTATTGATTTTGAATGAGTATACTTGAAGAAACTTTTATTTCGTAATTCCTTCATAACGGAGGTAAGTTTGAATATTCTGTTATTTCTTCTTTTGAGCCGAATTCGTTTTCTGAAGTTTCATGATTTTCTTAGCTTGTTGAATATTTTCTTACTTCCTCCCTTAGTTTATATTTACGTGGAGTATATTCTTAAGATGTGGCTGATAATGTCACTGCTACTGAATTTTGTCTTTTCTTAGGAATGCTATTCATACTTCTTTCAATGTGAGAAGATTGTTTTCTTTTCTTAGGAGTACAGCTTGTAAACAAACAATTACCTCGTTCTTCAAATGTAGGACTATCAATTTTGGGAGTCGTATTTACATCACAGATTTCATGATTCATTGGTAAAATAACTGGTTCATTATTATAAACAGGAGAAACACTAACACAACTAGGATCACGATCTCTTGCCTAGAATAAATATGATTAAAATTAATAGTTTGAAAAATAGTCAAAAATTGTAAACATGAATTTTAATTCGGATATCTATAAGTAACTTTTTAAAAACTTTATTTTTACAATTTAAATAATATTATAATAATTATGAAAAATATATGTTTGTAGTTTGAGATCTAGAATACAACTAACTAAAAAATGAGCGCATCGTCCACAAGACACCTTGGCAATCTTGCTGAATTCCCACAAAAGTCGGATTCGGGGAAACTAAACTCCGGACTGTGGGATACGCAGCGTCAGCATCTTCTTATGGGAAACAAACGAGGTGACGACATAATTCCTCCCCCCATAGTCTCGGCTTCCGAGGGTTAAAGAGGAACATCGTGGTGGTCCATCTGTGGGGGTGTTGAAGTCCGAAATCTGTTGGTGAGCTTCTTGTAGATTAAGTAGCAACTTGTAGCAATCAGAAGTCCATAAATGAGGATCGTCCAGGCACTGGGGACGTAGATAGGACTCTCGAAATGAAGATTGGGCTGATTTTCGATCACTTGGCTGCGGATTTCTTGAAGTTCGTCTAATCGGAGGTCTTCTAAATCGATGCTAATATTAATCTTTGAGGGCGTCGGAATGGCAGCGTCTATATCGAGGAACAGGATCGGCTGCTTCGGGTTCGTGTATTGCTGTTCATTGATTATAGTCAATTGATCAGTGGTGAATTGGCAACCAGTAGGGATTTCGATGAGGAATGTGCCGATTAATTTTCGAATTTCTTCTTGTCTGAAGCATTTCAATTTTATTATTGACTCGTATCGAAAAAATCCGATCCATTGATTGGACGCGTCGAGCTGATTTAGCAGTGGCTGGGTCAAATGGACTTGAGTCTGGCGGCATTTGGAGATGTTTCTGGCCTCGAGGAGCTGAATTTCACAGGGACCATCTTCGATTTCTTTTAGCTCTTGTTTGTCGCAAATATACCATTGAGGAATAATTTCTTTGCAAGAGTTACTCATAAAAGTAAAATACATTTGGCTTTTTATCAAGAATTTATTTTTTGGAATAATTGTCTTAAACTGATTCTCAGAATATATTGGTACTGAATAAAAATGATATAATTCAAAATCAAAAGGAAAAGTGATTGGAATATGTAGAATATATGTGATTTTATTATTTAGTATGTAGCTATCGATTTTAATGAGTTTCTCATAAGGTTCAGTGTTATTGACATTCACTGGAAATGGTAGTTGTTTCGATTCGGTTTGATTGCTTAATTTCTTAAGTTCGATGTATAGGTCATTTATTGAAATAATGCTCGGGTGCATAATTTGTAATTTTGAAAAAGTAATAGAATTCTCGATGTCTTGTAGAATTGAATTAATTATTTCGTACATATTTATTATTTGATTGAGAACATCTTTTATTAACATTGCATTTTCTCTATATGTATTGTATTCAACTATCAAACTAATTTGGTTTATTTTTGAAGTAATCAATTGTTCGTTATGATTAATTTTTTGAATTGTTTTATTGAATTGATCTATGACATTCAGAGATAGCGAATATTGTTTTCCCATATTTGACACTATTTGCTTTTGGTTTGACTCTAACTGAGAAATCAATTTTTCGTAGCGTTGACCATCATAAGCGTCTAAATTTCCGGTAATGGATTTGAATATTGAGCCCAAGCCATCGATTAATCCTCGTTTACGGATAATATGATGCGGGAGAATATTTTTCATTTTTGATTCAATTTTGTCTTCAGTGAATTGTAAGATTTTTAGATAGTTTGATGTATCAAAAGAATAATCTTTATTTGTGAGTATTAGCCTGGATATTTTATGAGATTTCAATTTTAATTTGTAGATTTCTGTAATGATTGGATTCATATCGTAATAGTGAATAAGTGTATGTGTGTATTGTTCGACTTTGGCAGTTCCTAATTTAACTGGAACAAGGCCGGGATTGTTTTCTAATTTTTGAAGTAGAATTTTTTCCTGGAGTCCGAGGATCCCCGGGAGTCTGAAATAGCAGAAATGAAATATTTTATCTTTTGAAAGTATAGGTTTGTTTAAGTGCGCGTTTTATATTATCCATATGTATTTTTTCGTGTGTTGGGGTCGAAACTGTTTTTAAATCCTTATTTACTGTTGCTAGTTGAGTGGATTTGTCAAATTTATTTGCATGTTTCTGCCTTATATGTTTTTTCACGAAAACTTTTTGTTCTGGCTGAAATATTTCAGGTTTGTCTCGGTTAACATTGAGTTTTTGTATAGTCTTTGATTTTAGAGCGATAAGATCTGAGTTAATTTTTGAGTAAAGTAATTTTGATTTCTCCCTATGATCATTTATATAATCATTTATTAATATTTGATCGATTTCCATTTTAAAAGGGTTATTATCTGTTATATGTCCGTTTATAATATCGATTGGTTTGAATTTCGTTGAAGAATGTAGAGAATGATTATAGGCCAAAATTGCATAAGTGATTTTATTTTTGATTGGGGTTTTTAAGAATCCTTTTGTGTTCAATATTCTTACATGTTCGATTATTGTCGAGTGAAACCTCTCAACAATTCCGTTTGACTGAGGATGATTTGGACTGCAAAAGTGAGTATCAATTTTGTGAAGTTTCAGTAATTCTGTTACGACAGAGTTTTTGAATTCAGTACCATTGTCAACTACTATTTGTTTAGGTGTACCGTGATGTGAAAAGAATTTTATTAAATTATCAACGATTTCAGTTCCACAGGATGAGTTCAAATGGTATGCTTGAGCATATTTGGAAAAGCTATCCACGATAGTTAGGAATTTTGATTGTTCGAGAGTAAAGGTATCTAAATGAATTATTTCAAACGGTTTTGAAGCTGTTGGAGTAATATTCATTTCCATTCGTATGGGGTGTCGCTCGTATTTACTTTGCTGGCAAATTTCACAATTATTGATGTAAGTTTGAACAGATTCTTTGATATTTGGCCAATAGTATTTTTCTTTAATTCTTTTTACTGTCTCGTCGATTCCACGGTGGTTTGTTTTACTTTCATGATAATTCGAAATTAATTCTTCAATGTCATTTTTGTTTGTCACGTCAATTAAAAATTTGTTACATCTTTTAAACTTAATAGAAGGCCATCTAAAATTTTTTTGTAAAACTACTGAAAATTTCTCATAAATATTTGGGTTTTGAAAATAAAGATAATATTGAACATTTGGTGCGATATATTCTCTGATAAAATTCGTAATATCATTATCAAAATTATTTTCGGATATTTGGACTTTAATACGTTGTTTTCTTTCGAATAAAATCGTGATTTTTGGTTTTGCTGGGGAATGTAGTACTGTTGATATAATAATTTGATTTTGACCGAAGTTTACAGGTATGTCTGATATTGGAATACCTACAACAGGATTTTGATCGGCATTGGAATGTATAGTCTCGTCATTTTCTTCGTCTTGTTCTACGTTTTGAACAGATTCGTCTGCTTGTACTTGCATAGAGATGTTGTCCATGTCTCGTTGTTTATTTGCGTCTTGTGATTCAAATATTTCTCGAATTATTTGTTCATTTTCAAGATTATTAGGATCATTTTTCATGTTTCTTACTAAATCTTCTATTTCGTCAGACACTGTTTTGGTATGGATTTCTACGCGCGAAAGTGCGTCGGCATTCGAATTTAGTTTACCTTTTTTATATTTAATATTATAGTCGTACTCTTCTAATTTTATTCGCCATCTGGTTAATTTGGAGTTGGGTTCCTTAATAGAAAAAAGCCATTCTAGGGGTTTATGATCAGTTACAATATCGAATTTTCTACCAAACAAATACGGTCGAAAATATTTCGTAGCCCAAACTATTGCGAGTAGCTCTTTCTCGATAGTTGAGTAGTTCTGTTCCGAATCATTCAACGTTCGAGAAGCATAAGCAATAGGTCTATCGCTACCAATCGGACCTTGGGATAAGACGGCGCCCAAGGCAACGTTACTAGCGTCTGTCGTTAAAACAAAAGGTTTAGAGAAATCCGGATACTGTAGTATGGGCTCGTTAATTAAAAGATTTTTACAAGTATTAAAACAGTCTAAAAATTCTTGATTATGTTCAATCTTCGCTCCTTTTTTTAAACACTTTGTGAGAGGTTTGGTGATTTTTGCAAAGTTATTTATAAACCTACGATAATATCCTAGTAAACCTAAGAAACCTTTTATCTGTTTAGTACTATTTGGTATAGGAAATTGCTTGATTGCTTTTATTTTATCAGGGTTGGGTTTTACACCCTCAGGGGTTACAACATGACCCAAGTATGCGACCTCTTTCCGCAAAAACTCGGATTTATCAAGTTGTATCTTGAAATTAGAATCACGAAGTCTTTGGAAAACGCATCTAAGCCTTTCTATGTGTTCTTGTAACGATGTAGAGAAAATTATTATATCGTCTAAGTACACTAAACATTTCTCATTTTGAATTCCACGTAATATGCTATCCATAATTCGCTGAAAAGTTGCGGGAGCATTTTTTAACCCAAATGGCATACGCAAATATTCGTAATGCCCATTTTCCGTATTGAAAGCTGTTTTTTCTATGTCTCTTTCGTCCATCTCGATCTGGTGAAAGCCACTAGCCAGGTCGAGAGTGGTAAAGTATTGACATCTTCCGAGTTTATCGAGTAGGTCGGTTATATTAGGAAGTGGGTACCTATCTCCAATCGTCTTTTCGTTCAGCTTTCGATAATCTACCACAACTCTCCATTTTTGTTTTCTGGAAGCGTCGGATTTCTTTGGAACAATCCAAATTGGCGAACTCCACGGAGAGCTACTAGCTCTTATGATATTTTGATCTAACATTTCCTTAATTTGCTTTTCTACTTCTTGTTTGTGAATAAATGGATAACGATAGGATTTTGTGTAGACTGGTAATTCATCTACTGTTTTTATTTGATGTTTAATGCGGTTAGTAAAAGTTAAACGATCCTCTTCGTTATAAAATATGTCCGAAAATTCTTTACACAATTTAAGTACTTCATTACGTTCCTCATTATTTAAGTGATTTACTCTAATTTTTGTTGTATCTAAATTTTTGTTAGGAAACTCGTCAACATTATTTAGTTCGATTTCTTGTACATGTTTACGGTCAAACTTTTCTACAGTTAAAGGTTCGGAAAAATCTAATGTTACATTATTTTGTGTATTATTCAAAATAGTTGTCAAGGCTTGGCCGTTCCTTGCAATTGTAAGACATTCCGGTATTTCGCAGTTATGAAATTTGTGATGCGGAATAATTATTTCGCCATTGTTTATGGACGTTTTTACTTTAATAACTTGTTCTGATCTGGCATTCACATTTATTAGGTTTAAATCTGTTTGTGTTTTTTGAAATAGTAGTTTAATTTTTGTGTGTGGTGTAATTAAATATCCCTTATCAAAATCAATAGTAGCTTGTAATGATTTCAAACTATCGAGTCCAATCAATCCTCTGAAGACATTATGGAACTTAAATAGATAGAATTTTAATGTTTTATTTTTTTGTAATTTAAATAACTTTGAAGCTGGAATACATGCACTAAATTTATGTGCTGATTTTTGAAACACTGTGGGTACAACAAATGGGTCATGCCTGATCAAATTAGGGAAAAACTTATCAGCTATATCTGGGTCGATAAACGATTTTGTCGAACCAGAGTCAAGTAAAACTTTTATATTATATTCAGGTAAAATAACATATGGTAATTCACTTGCATCTGTAGTATTAAATGGAATGATATTTGATACTAAATCGGGTTCCTGTTGCAAAACGTTTTCTGAAAATTTTGATTCGTACCGGCAACGTTCTCACTATCGAGTGCTTGTTCTTGCAAGTCATCAGTTTCTACAATATCGTACTGTTCCTCGAAATTATCGTAATTTTCATTGAATTCTGTATTATACAATTCTTCTGAAACAAAAGTTCGTCTGGGTTGCATTGATTGATCAAATGATCGCGAATTTGAATAATTTTGGTTATTTTGGAAGTTCGTTGGTGGAGGTCTCGGAGTGTTTCTTGTATTCACACTCATTGATGTGGGCCTAAATGTATTTCTAGTGCTTACGCTCATTGGCGTAGGCCTATCGAAACTATTATTAGTATAATTTGGTTTGAAAACATTTCTATTTTGTTGATTGTTTGTACCAAATACTTGAGCATTTGTGAAAAATTTTTGTGGGCGATTATTCGGTTTTGGTTGTATATTAATAGGTTGAGAAGGAAACGACACTTGTGAATTTTGATTCCTATATTGATTAAATGAATTACTAAAATTATCGTTTGAATAGTTATTTGAAAATCTTTGTTGTGGCTGTTGCCTTGTGGAAAAATTATTTTGTCGGGCTATTTGTCTATTTTGGTTTGAATTTTGAAAATAATGTGTGTTATCTTCTTGGGTAACGAGTTGTAAGGCCTCACTCAGTGTTTGTGGTCTCATACAACGTATCGTAGTACCAAGAGGATCTTTGAGACCTGACAAGAATGTTTTTAATGTTAATTCATTGTACAAATTGCGTTTCAGAACTTTTGCTTCTTGGCTTGTTTCATGCATATCTACATAGCTACAAATTAGATTCAAAATTTTAAGGCATCGATCGTAGAACTGTTGCGGTCTTTCGTTTTGATTTTGTCTTAACATTACTAAATCTCTGTTGAGGCAAGCTTCGTCTCTTTGGTCAGAAAAGTTTCTCTGTAGCGTTTCTTTTAGTTCTTTCCAGTTAGTTGCTAATTGAATATTTACAACTAGTCTAGCGTTGCCCGTGAGTTTAGAAATAAGCGAATTTAATAAGTAAACATTATGAAAATTAGCTGGATTTGCAAAATCGTAAAAATTTTGAATAATTTGGTCACAAATCGAAATATACCGATTTAATTCATTTGGATTCCCATTGAATTCGGGAATACAATTTAAATATTCTGATTTAAATTGAGCCATTATAGATTGATTTTTTGAGTTATCAAGTTTTCTACGATTAATTTGAGAGTCAGTTAGAGAGTCACCCAAATTTAAATTTTCAAGTATATCAGATAAATTCTCGATAGACATTCAAATGTACTTACAGAAATAATAGAGTTACTTCAAGCATATCCTTCCTAACAGCTATAAGGAAGAGCCCTGGATTTGCAATTTATGTCTCCTCCAGAAGTATCGATCCTTGTAGAAATGGACAATGTAAGTTCCAATTCTCGATGTTTCGGTGACGAAGGGCTTCAGACGGGTCACTGGTAGACGGTCCTCTTCAACACTTCACAACGAATCAACTATGTTCGGTATCCAGTTAATCGTTAAAACGAAATCACCACGTTCGATACGCGATAACCCGGATATCCTACTGACTGCGCCAATTTTAATTCGGATATCTATAAGTAACTTTTTAAAAACTTTATTTTTACAATTTAAATAATATTATAATAATTATGAAAAATATATGTTTGTAGTTTGAGATCTAGAATACAATACACCTTGGCAATCTTGCTGAATTCCCACAGAAGTCGGATTCGGGGAAACTAAACTCCGGACTGTGGGATACGCAGCGTCAGCATCTTCTTATGGGAAACAAACGAGGTGACGACATAATTCATGTAATACTGAAATTGTAGGAATACAGTTTTTCCTCAACTGCACTTTCTTTGAATATGATTTATCAAAATCATACTGAAATGTTGTGAACACAAATAGCAATTTGTGGGTAACTCCATTTCACTTCGATTTACAAAGTTCAGCCAAACTGCACACTATTCTGGCTTTTTTGGAAACCTGAAATTGAAATATAATTGCCATATAAATATTGTTTAAAGTTTATTTGAGACGTATTCGTATTTAAATAGTTAGTTGACTGTTTCGTAGTTAGTAAAACAACTAATTTTTTAATTGTCAAAACTGTGAAGACGAAGAAGTAATTAAATTTATGTTAATTTTCACACAAAATTTCTTCAACTTTTATAGTGTTTTAATAGGCTTTTTGATGGGTAACTTTGTTCTAATACCAAAGGATTTTGTTAAATAGATAGTTGAGTATACACAAATGCCTTTTCTAACTTAAATTCTTTGCATTTAGAAATTTCAGAGACGAAACATACATCAAACTATTTAAACATTGCCATATAATTGCAAATTATATATAGTTATTTAGTCTAATCACAAGTATAATATATATGGTAACATTGGTATAAAATCAAGTTGTCAATTTCGGTTAAACAAGAAGTAGCAATTTAGTCATTGAATATATAAAATCAAGTCTGTATCATACTTCTTAAATTATATAGTCCGTCTAGAAAGTATCCGGAATTTAATCTTCTTCCTAATGTTAATATATTTCTTTTTTGTAACATCATAAGACGAAACTAATGCAACAAGTAGATTGTTCCGATAGTAGGCCATGGCCAAACTTACTTGACAATACCATCTGTCACATATTGTTGATTGCAAGCAGGCTTAGGTTTTGTGTAATAATGTCACAATTAGAAAAAAGGAAATCGGTGGAATATTTCTATAGAAAAGATGTTCATAACGTTAATGAATTAGTGGAATTGACGGATCTCGCAAAAAGTGCAGTATAGAAGACAATAAAGGGGATAAAAAATGGGAGAGATATGAGGCATGGACCAGTTTCGGGAAGACCGCGAGAAGATTAGCGGAAACGATTTAAACGCTTTAGTGGCCTTAGGACGAAAAATCCGCGCATAGGGTTTCGAAAATTGGCTAGCAGATTTAAAAATAATAAACGTGTATCCATAAACTGAAAGTCACTGAAAAGACAAGGCTACCAAAGAAAGTCTGCAATGACACCTTTACAAAGGTAGCGAAGAATAGATTTTTGTTCACGCTTTCGAGAAGATAACTTTGGTAATAGTTTAATATCCGACGAAAGTTCTTTCCAGCTTGGTGCAATGGTGCAAATCACCTAAAAATCCTATCAAGAGAACAAGTTACTGTTCAAATTTCCAAATATCTCACTAAAATAATGGTTTGGACAGCAATATCTGTGCGTGGTGCTACACATTTTTGTATAGTTGATGGTACCGTTAATAGTGAAAAATATTGTGAAATTCTAAATGGTTTTCTTCTTGAAACGGCTCATGCTTTATATCCGGAGGGCTGGCGGTTATAGCAGGATAATGTAAGATGCCATATTTCTCCATATACTGCAGCTTAGATGCAAGAACAAAACTTGACAACAATTGCATGGACAGCAGCTTCACCAGATCCTAGTTCTATTGACTAATTAAGATCGAAGTGCGTCACGAAAAGCGATTTCATTCGGTCAGTTTTACAGACCTGGACCATCATTACCGAACATTATAGCGTTGACCTAGTTTCGAGTTTAATTAAGTGTTTAGAGTTAAATGGAAGTTGTATAAATAAATGAAATGAATTATTTGTTATAATTGTATTAATTTAAGTAATAAAAATATATACCGAAAAATTATAATTGTGATTTCTGTTTTCCGGATACTTTCTAGGCGGACTATATAATAAAACGTTTAAGAAGGTTAAAACTAGAATTTAATAGTAAATAAATTATTATTGTAATTGCAGAAGACGTCACTGTTTAATTCTTAGCCTCTCTTGTATATTTCATTATAAAAGTGTTCAACACTATCTAACCCATGCAGTATAAACAATATATACTAAAGTACTACTAATTATTACTATACTTTACTTACCTATAAAAATAACTCCATTTTTCTTGACTTTGTGGTAGATTCCAAAAGCTACACAACTAACCACAACTAGTTTATATAAAATAAATTTAATAAATACAGTCACAAGACACTATTGTGCAACTAAATATTAACTTACAGTTATGCTAATACTCAAATTAACTTAAAACGTTAATGAAGAAAAGTGGCTCTTCAATTTGACACATGACTTGATGACGTAAAGTGGCTTCTCGATATGGCGACTTCTATCTAAGGTTGGTTTACTCCCTAGCACTCTGAATATTCCCTCCCTTTCTTTTACCTCGCTGTTCTATACTCAGATTGTTTTCAGGACAATTCAATTTTTGGTGGAGGATCTAGGTTCAAATACATACACAAGTAAAGAACCTATAAATAACAGAGTTGGTTTCTGTTCCAGCAATGAACCAAATAAGCAGACAATACATTTTATTTCGTTGATATAAGACAGTTCATGTGAAAACTGATGGTGTAATATTTCAGAATAAAACAATTGTATGTTATTATTTCAACGAAAATACATAAAATTCAAGTGGGATTGTAGAATTGCTACAAAAAGGGACAAATCATTGTTCCCTGTCCCGTACAGTGTATGTCAAGACAAACTGATTATCTAATAAATAATACTACTGATAATAAAAATGAATTATACAAGGTGTCCAGGAACTTAATGCTAAACATTCGGGAGCAAGTACAAGTTAAAATAATGTTAAAAGTTCAAATATATTTTTGTCAGACGAGCCTTCGTTTCAGAGTTTATATCGAAATAAAAACTTATATTTAGACATGATTTCTAAACTATACATCGGAATACTCTAAAATTCCACTAATTGATTACTTACATCCATGTGCTGTGATTGACGGGATAAATGAATCTACATTGCACACAGAAATCCACAGGCGGCTTGTGCCCAGTGGTTACCAATCCGTAATTTCAACAGAGACAACCTCTATAATATCTAAATTACAAAAATAAATTTTCCAATCACTAATGAAAACGTAATCTCGTTTAAAGTCGATAAAATGAACGGTTTAGGAGAAATTTTAGATCGGAGTGTATGTAGAGAAGCTCCTTCATCATATTTTGTAAAAACAGACATTCTGTAAAAAACTGGCCAGACTTTGAACGCTTGCACTAAGACTAAAATTTCATTGTAATTGTTTTATTGCGGTTTAATACTATCTCAACGGTTGTTCAGTAAGTAGTGACAACTAATATCAGTTTTTCAAGAATATGACGAAGGAGCTCCTCTACACACATTCCGATCTAAAAAGCGCCTTCATCATATTCTGTAAAAACAGACATTCTGAAGAAAACTTGAATTAATTGTCACCACTTATTGTATATCCTGTGAGATAGTAGTGAAACGTAATAAAACAAATTACATCTCAATTTTAGTTTTAGTTCCAGCGTTCAAAGTCTGACTAACGCGAGAAAAACAAGAGGATGCGTTACATTGTACACACATAAAAATCTTTAAGTCCAGGTAGGGAAACCTCATGCATATTTATTTAAACTAATTTCAGGAGGTAATCAATCCTAGCTATTTAGAAACAGAAAATTATATCGTATTTTTCGATTTACACACAAGTTACCTGTGATGCTAAACTTAAAATTTTAAATGTCGTGCCAAGGTGATAAGGATCCACTCTTGATAGTCATTATTTTATCTCCATTTTCTCATCCACATAGAGAGTGGGAACATTTTTGTAATGAGTCTCAAATAAGAACAATAAATTACTTTGAGCGATTCTTTGAGGTATGGACAAGATGTTTTTCTGTGTTATACATGGGAATAAGTTAAATTAATTTAGCAATGAACATTATTATTGCATATACTTATACTATATATTAATGCGAAATATTGCTACGAGGAAAATAAACTAATAAAATTACATCAGTAGATACTAATTTTTAGTAAAACCAATTATAATTCTCATAACGACATATTGCTCGAATGTATAAGACTTTAACATATCGATAAATAAACCGACTTACACATTGTATACGCTAAAGAGTCGATTGTGAGATGTATACTTCATTTAAAAAAGAATATAAGATATGATAAGTAAATTTCCATAATTCTATTTTTCTCATTATTATTACTTTTCAATGAACACTGTATATAGTAGAAACATTTTAAACAATTTTGTTAAGGTAATGTGAAATGAATAATATTTCATACAGAAATTGACGTTTGTCGATAATTAGGTTAAGTGTAGATAAGGAGTGATACTAGTGCGGTTTCGAAAACTCATAGAACGTTGCAAAAATGTCAAAAAATAACGTAACAATGGATAGGGTTGATTTAAGAAAAAACATTTATTTATTTCAACCGCAAAGGAACAATAAAAAAGTTGAAGGTTGTTGATTTTGTTGGCTTGGGGAGAAGTGTCTCGGGTGAGAAAAGAATGGTGACGGAAGAGTATTCTCCTTTTAATTTATTAAATTTAAACTAAAGAATTGCAGAAATAAAAATAAAATTTCAATAAGTCATAAGACAACATAAGTGTGGATTAGTATTTAAAGTAATTAAAGAAATATACTAGTGCAAAAAAAAGAAAAATAGTGACTATATACAAGAACTTTGGTAAGCTAGAACAATTTACCTTTAATAATTTGGTGATAACCATTTTTCTACTGAGATAACCTAGAAACTTTTCCAAAAGAAACGATTTCTTATTTTAATTGAATTCAATCCTGGATAGAATATCTATTCTATCGCCACTACGGACAATTTTCCATATAATCTCGTGAGCTGAAAGGAACCAACAAAGAACTCTTTTACTCCTGATGTATTTAAAATCTTTCTGAAACGAACATTAAATCAACTTTTCTAAATGTTAGGTTAGGTATAACAATATTATTGAATTTGAATTTTATATAGTTATTAGGTACAATCAATCTCCACTAAATCACGAATCTCATTAAACTTAATAAACTCAATAATAATTACTTACCAATTTATAATTATTTAAACAACAATAATACATCGGATACAGCACGTCGTTTTCACATAACTTTATTTTACAATTATTTTCATAGCGCGGACGGGATCTTGAACTTAAACAAACTGTAGAGTTGGGATTGTTCAGGTAACATGATATCATGGTTCCATAATATTAACGTGTATATATTTTTCTTTCAATTAGCGTATAACAAAAGTTAAAGTCTAATTTAATAATGAGAATTATATTTAAATACTACGTAAAGAATTTCATATGTCATCATGAGAACTGAATATTTCTTTCCACTTTCACCAATAATTAAGAGCTGTTACTTTTTCAGCTAGAGCACGTACCATTTTGTTTATGTAGATACTTAAACGTCTCGTTAAACAATAATTAACCTAAAACTTCAAGATATTATCGCATGTAAAAACGTCAATTAAAAAACTTTTTTGACAATTAACCATAAGCGGACTTTATTATTTAAAAGCTAAACTCAAATTTTAGTGTTTATTTATTTTAACCATACAAAACATCGTAAATCCAAAAAAATTTGTATGATTGAATAGGTATTCTAAATACCTTTCAAACGAGGTGTCACTTGCCATAAGGTCCCATTTAATATTATTGGTTTCAGTTGCCTGGTGACGTCACCGATGCCTATTACGTCACCTGTTGCCACTGGTAGAGAAGCTTAGAATAGTTCAAACACACATATTTTTAATGACCGTAATCTCTCAATTTCTTTATTTTCATGGGTTTCGGTCAGAAATAAAATCATTTGCTTATATTGGTAACGTTTCGGTTTATTTGATTTGAACCATTTACACACCTTTCTAAAAATCGGAAAACACAAAACAGTTATGTAAATACATATAGTTAAAATATATTTCTTTGAAACTTACTTTTTGATTATGCCTCAGTGGAGGCTCGTCTACTGTACAGTAGTATTTCTTAAATAAGAAAAGACGATTAATATACGTAAAAACATAAAAACAATAAAATATGATAAAGGTAGTAAAAAAGTATTTACAGAGGGTCCAAATTAAGTTAACATTATGATTGGAGACCTCTTTTTAGTAGGTAAGGTAAGGTATTCATTTATAATAGTGTTACGAAACAGCACACTGGTATAGATCCTAAATCCGACTCTGTCTAAGCCAGATGTAAAAGTTAAAATTATGGCGGATACGCAGTTATAAAAAACTGTTTACGAGTTTACGACTATCTTATGTAAACATTGTTTTTGTGACCAGAGTTATCTAGAAAAGGCCAGAATCAATTGTTTTTATTTAAGCCGCAGTCCGGAATTTACTAGTAAAAATGGCTTTAATATATAAGGGGACTGATCAGGAAGAGTTAGTTAGTTGATAAAGTGATCTCGTGAAATAAATAAACAAAAATACACCGAACAGTAAAGTGCTAATTAATAATCAAGTTTGTGTGCATATAAATTAAATTTAAGTGATTAGTGATATATAAATTAAGTGTTAGTGAGTTAGTGTTTAAATAAATTAGTAAGTAGCCATACCGAGTGTTTGAAATTTATCCCACCCGTTTATTGTTTAAATAAATTAGAACAACATTACATTGGTGTCAGGTGTGGGGTAATACAAATAAATTGCTACGTAAAAATGGCCAAGAAACTATGTGACCTCAAAGTGGCGGAACTAAGAGCAGAATTGGAAGATCGTGAGTTGGAAACGTCCGGTAAGAAAAGTGAATTAGTAGAAAGACTTAAAGTGGCACTGGAAAATGACGGCTTTGATCCAGAAACATTCTTATTCAAAGACGAGGCTTCCACCTTAATCTCGTCAATTTCTGATATAAAGAACGATTTTTCTGCCATGGACGAGAAGATTTCAACCATGAAGAACGATATTTCTGCTAACATGGACAAGGTTTCTACTAATATGGACGAGAAGATTTCTGCTATGAAGAACGATATTTCTACCATGAAGAATGACATTTCCGCTAACATGGACAAGGTTTCTACTAATATGGACGAGAAGATTTCTGCTATGAAGAATGATATATCTGCAGATATCTTATCATTGAAAAATGACATTGCTGCTGAAGTTGAGAATAAAATTTCGTCTCTAAAATCAGACATGGAGAATAAGATGATAACGATGGAAAATCAGATGGACGAGAAAATCAAGGGGTTAGAGACAAAGATTGCCGATTTAAAAACACAAGACACTTCAGCAGAAGATCGAGATCTGCAAGTCAGAAACACAATACTAGACAGATGATATTGGCAGTTTTACCCGAGTCAAGGCCCCAACGTTCGACGGAAAGACATCGTGGACCAATTATGTGAAACAATTTGAAGCAGCCGCTAGAGTAAATAATTGGTCCGATAGAGAGAAGGCAGTAAACTTAACCATCGCGCTTCGGGGAGATGTCTTAGATGTACTTCAGACGAAACGGATGACTTTGAGCAGCTGAAAAAGAAGCTGGACATACGATGCGGTCACGAATATTCAGAACATTTGTACAGATTCCAGCTGAAGAACCGAAGGCGGAAACGTGACAAAACCCTTCAAGAGTATGAAATGCCCGACTAGTCCGATTTGCTTATCCATCAGCACCAGAGAACATGATGGAATGTTTAGGCATCCAGGCCTTTATTGACGGCTTATGTGACCACGAAATGGAGAAGACGCTTCGATTAGCCCATCCTAAAACATTGGTCGATGCATTGACTGCTGCTCTTGAATATGAAGCAGCCACGTTGGCTTCGGGATACAGTGAAGGTAGGACCATGCAGGAAAAAGGTGACGATGACAGACTTGACCAGACCGTCAACCTGTTGATAGGTATGGTAGACGTGAAGCCGAAGAAGATCAGGTGCTGTAATTGTGGCGAGCTAGAGCATGCACGCAGTTCGTGTATTTGTACTACGACTCCTGCAAACCAAGAACCTCTTAAATGCAAAGCAGCCACGGAGGGCTCGCGGTACAACAAAGGTAGGACTATGCAGGAAGAAGATGACGATGACGAACTGGACCAGATCGTCAACTTGTTGAAAGGTATCGCAGACAAGAAGCAGAAGAAGATCATATGTCGGAAGTGTGGCGAGCTACAGCACGTACGCAGTCCGTCTAAGCGCCCCAAGACTCCTGTAACCCAAGAACGCCAGTCACAGGGGAAATCAGACGGGGGTGAATATCCAGCTGATGTGAATAACCGAAAAGCCAACTCTGCCTAGACGGTCATGCCCTGTAGACTATTCACAATGCAACAAGTCGAAATCTAAGGAAGTTGCAGTGTCAAGAATTACAGTAGTCAACGAGAAATGGTCACCCACCAGGTTCAGAGAAGATCAGGAGAATGATCCTCACCTGAAGATGATCCGGCAATGGAAGGAGGAAAATCGGCGACCTACCCGGCAAGAAGTGTCAAAATTTTCACCGAAACTCAAGGCGTATTGGGCTCAGTGGGACTCCCTTGTCCTGGAAGAAGGGCTGCTGAAAAGAGTCCTTGAAAACGATGATGGTTCTGAGATGAGGAGACAGCTAGTTATCCCGAGAACAAGAGTAGCTGAGGTACTGAAGAAGTTACACGACAGTCCATCGGGAGGTCATCTGGGAGTGAAGAAAACCCTCCAGCGAGTTCGTGAAAGGTTTTATTGGATGAACAGCTCCGACGATGTGAAGGACTGGTGTAAGAAATGTACGACTTGTGCTACGAGTAATGGACCACATCGCAAGAGAAAGGCACCCATGAAACAGTACAATGTTGGAAGCCCTTTCGAAAGGATTGCTTTAGATATCGCTGGACCATTTCCGACGACAGAAAATGGTAGCAAGTACATACTGGTTGTAGTGGATTATTTCAAAAAGTGGGTGGAAATTTACACTATCCCGAACCAAGAGGCCACAACTGTCGCGGATGTATTGGTGAGAGAATTCATCAGCCGATATGGAGTGCCCGTGGAAGTCCACAGTGACCAGGGAAGAAATTTCGAAAGCCATCTATTCCAGGAGATTTGCGGAAGCTGGGAATGAGAAATTTTGGAAAAAATCTTTTTCTCCAAAATTACAAAAATCCTGGGAAGGTCCATACTTAATCAAGAAAAGGATCAATGATGTTATATATCGCATAAGCAAGATCCCCAACGGAAAACCAAAAGTAGTTCACCAAAACCGACTAGCCCCATTCGCAGGAGACCATGACTTAGAGGAGGGAGTAAACCTTATTCAAGATGTGTCTGACCCTACCTTCGATGAATTTATGGGCGCGTATGGAGGTACCGGGAAAGCTAGATATGGAGTCACTTCGGAACAACAACAAGATTTGTTCACTCTCCCGGAAGATTATTCACTGGCATACAACATCCCCGCCCGTATCAAGAACGCACGAGGGTTGGCAACCGTCTTTCGAAAGAAGTTCGGGAAATTATAATAACTTGAAGACTAGATTCCAGCCCCTGGCAAGACACTGAAACTGAAACATAATTCGCTGTACGTCTTCTACGTGGTAACTAAAGATGAATTTAAAGATCGATCTACCTACCGCGATGTATGGGAAGCACTTCGTAACCTCCAAGACCATGTGTTAGAATCCAGCGTGAAGAAACTGGCTATGCCTAAGATAGCGAGTAACCAGTTGGATTGGCGAGTTATCAGGAACATGGTAGAGATTATCTTTAGGGATACCGGTGTCCAGATATTAATTTGCAGCTACAACCCCCGTTATCAGTATCCGATGAAGACGGTGCCCTGCTATTTCCATAAGATCGGAAAGTGTAGAAATGGGGCCAGTTGCCGATTCAGACATCCAGTCTAGGCTACACAAAAGTTCCAGGAGGAACTTCCATTTAAGGAGGGTGTAATGTTACGAAACAGCACACTGGTATAGACCCTAAATCCGACTCTGCCTAAGCCAGGTATAAAAGTTAAAATTATGGCGGTTACGCAGTTATAAAAAACTGTTTACGAGTTTACGACTATCTTATGTAAACATTGCTTTTGTGACCAGAGTTATCTGGAAAAGGCCAGAATCAATTGTTTTTATTTAAGCCGCAGTCCGGAATTTACTAGTAAAAATGGCTTTAATATATAAGGGGACTGATCAGGAAGAGTTAGTTAGTGGATAAAGTGATCTCGTGAAATAAATAAACAAAAATACACCGAACAGTAAAGTGCTAATTAATAATCAAGTTTGTGTGCAAATAAATTAAATTTAAGTGATTAGTTAAGTATATATAAATTAAGTGTTAGTGAGTTAGTGTTTAAATAAATTAGTAAGTAGCCATACCGAGTGTTTGAAATTTATCCCACCCGTTTATTGTTTAAATAAATTAGAAAAACATTACAATAGTAAGTTGAATATGTGAGTGAATATTATAAGGTTTTTTTTAATACGTAGGGTGGACTACTAGACACTACCTAGTTAAAAACTAAGATTTAAGATAAAGGAATGAATGAAATAAGTAAATATATTAACAAATATTGAGAAAACCAATTATAAAAAGACTTTAAAGAATAATGAATAAAAAATCTTAACGATAACATTATAGATAAGTATAAAATTTTACCTTCAAAATTAATACAAGGTTAATGTCAATACATTTCAGAATACTCTGAACACGTCCATGTAAATGTCTGGTAGAGTAGAATGAAGTTTTGTTTGAAACCTGAAATAACAGAAATTAATATTCAACTTACTAATTGTTTAGTTATATTCACAGACGATGGTAGTAAAGGTTTAAAATTTAAAAACTTAAAAATAGGAAATAAGAAAGAACCTTTATGATAGATGACACACGGAACAGAGCCATGCTATATGTCAAATGGCTATTTCTACCTCTCACTATTCATGGTTCACTTCACCCATATATCATATATATATATATATATATATATATATATATATATATATATATATATATATATATATATATATTGTTGTAAATAGAACATATACAGAATCCTGATAAAGGATATAAAATTAAAATTTTGTCAATAAAAATAATTTTTAAAAATGATGTATCAAAATAATAAAATACCTCGTATAACAATATAACTAAGTACGACCAATAGTTATAATCAAAAAGATAGTAAATAAATATAAAAAGAAATCATAAACAAACATCAGAAAAACAGTTGTAAAAGTTAATTCTTCAACTTAATAAAAACAACCTTAGACAGAACCTCACAAGTAAACGCAGATCAAAAAATAATATAACGCTGCATGGAATCTTAGACACCCAGAGCATCTGTTTATATTTTAAAAATAAATAGAAACTTCTAACAAATGTAACTAAAACTATAATGATTAAACAATAAAAAGACATTTAGAAGTAATAAAATATATAGAATAAGATATTTAGTTAATGATTAATCATAAAAGTAGGTATGGGAAATATTATAATAAGTAGAAATCTGTAATATGGGCAAGGTCAAATTTATACCAAAATAAAACAGTTGAGACAAATTATACCAACATAAATTATTTTGAATGTGAAAAACAATAATGAAATAAATGATTACCGACATAGTTTATGTATATAGGTGTAATAATATCAAACATAATGAGAAATGAATTGTATATATGTATAATAAGTAAATATGTAGATTGTAGAAAACGTAGAATTAATGAAATTGCATTGACCAATCAAAACAGCGCAAATAAACAGTGATATGGAAAAAGACAATAATAATAAGGTGTGAGTGAATAAGTCAATGACAATAAGTATATTAGGTATAAAAAACTATAGTTTACAATAAGTTTAAGTCAGAAAAACAATAAAAACAACAATAAACAAAGTGACAGGTGAAATTTTCAATCGAACTTTCGAGAACAAAAACCACTTCCGGTGACAGACGATAAAAAGGGTTATGTTCGATGTAAAATGCGGGAAATTAAATTGGTAGTTGAGAGTCAGTGGTCAGATAGGTAACACTAAATAAGTTATCCTAGTTTTATTTAATGTAACAAATTTATAATTAGTCAAAGGAAAAGTATATAAATCAACATAAAATCTAATCAATTTTAAAATAAATCAAGTGTAACAAACGTTTGTGAGACTACAAGTAGCAGAGGAAGAAAATTATCACCCAGATAATGAAAAGCAAAGGTATTCAACATCAAAGGCGGGAAGATATATGGGAAGCGTCTCCTCCGATGTAGCATCATTTCAAGAAAAAGGAACAAAAGGTCGGTTGTGTGTTTATTAAATATATTTGGTACCAAATAAATGAAACTTTCAAACAAGAACGTATAAATAATAATTTTAAAATAATAATTTCAAGTGATATAAAAATTTTAAGAGCTCATATACCTGGTTTAAAGTTCTGTTATCTTTACATGAATATAATATACCAGAGAAAAGTAATATTAAAACTTACCATTATAAAGTGTAGATAAATGTATAATTTCTCTCATGTCGAACTTCACCAAAAATATATATAAAAATTTCCACTAGTAACAGACCACAACTAATTCCAGTTTATATCAATACACAATTATTACCATACAGTAAAATAATATTTAAAACGTAGATTTTGAATCGATAAAATATCAAATATGTTTCCAAGTTCACGTCCCGAAGAAAACTAAAATTTAACATTTTAAAATCATTTCATAAATCCTCTTAGTTAAAAGAAAAGGAAACACTTATACTTATAACTCATTATTTATGTATAACGTAAGAATTGGTAGAACAAAAAGGTTAATCATTTATTTTATTAATAAATAGTTTCATCAGTCTAACTGTATAATAAGCTGTAACAAATAGTTTGTATATGAATCATTTTTTTTATATGTGTTTTCAAAAGTTTTATTTTCACAAAATTTTTTTTATCAGTCACATAAATATATCACATTAATAAGCAAGGTTGATTTTATTATCATAATATGCCCAGAACCCTACTGATTTTAAGAGTCGTAAACGAATAAGAGCAGCCGAGGTAAGAAAACATAAGAATTAAATAAACTGCATGTTCATAAATAGCATAATAAATAAA
Source organism: Galeruca laticollis (assembly GCA_963921935.1). NCBI lineage: Eukaryota > Metazoa > Arthropoda > Insecta > Coleoptera > Chrysomelidae > Galeruca > Galeruca laticollis. Next base: position 71,083,284 of record OY998177.1, read on the forward strand.
AGGAAGCATTGAATAAAAAAATATGTAATTTGGCGAACCCAACAATAGTATAAAAGGTTTAAAATTTGCAATAAATATAATATCATTTCATATTCACATATCCATATATTCAAATCATACATTGATATATATTAATACTTAAAGTCCAATCATATTCAACTTGTATAAGGTATATTAATAAATATAGAGTACTTGAAAAAATCAAATCATTACACACATATTTAACTGTACCACAACGTAAAAGACATATATATATATATATAGAACGTAAAGGTAAAAGTTAAATCACATATAACTTGCTCAACCCAAAAAGTGGGGCATTATTTAAAATAAAGTATTCAATTCCTAAATAACTGCTACCCCAAAGGTGGGGCAATTAAAATAAAGCAACAAACATAAATAATATATATATATATATGTATATATATATACATATATACATCTCGGTACCTATTGTGCGTCCGTACAAGGAAATGTATTTGTGCGTCCCCTCGAAAGACTAAATTCTTAAATATTTTGGTTGTGTATATTTACTCTTCTGTGCATCTAGAGCTGCATTGTCGGTTTAAATTAGTCTATATATATAAAAAAATTTATGCATTTTTGACATTCTAAAGTACTTCTAGCTCCTCACAGCCGTAAGTATTTGAACTTCCAACATATACGTTTTTGTCTGATTTGCATTTAATCATACTTCCATGCAAGGTTGCCAAGTTTTTCACAGAAGTATAGACGATTTATTTCATTGAAACACGATTCTGCGTCCGTTCAAATCATATAATTTTGGAAATATTATATATATTATGTCCATATAGGATACATAGCGTATAAAAGTATGTAGTGGTCCAACTTATAATGTTTTGATACTTGATGTAGTTGATTAATGAGTATACATTAACAAATTATTGGGTAATTGGATCAATAATAGGCTATTCATTGATAATAAATTTTTTATAAAAATAATAATATAGGTATAATACGATCAGATATATAGCCGTTACAAAAAAAAATCTGTAGCTTTGTTATTATCATAACCCAGCAACCATTTTGACTTCTTTCCACATACAGCTCTCATACAAATTTTCTTTAATTGTAGAATCCAACAAGAACTATAATCCTACTAGTTTTAAAATAAAATAAAAACATTAAATTAGCCAGTATCGAATATTTCCTGGGTGAACTTTCCAAGTATAAATGTGGGAAATTGGGATCAATATGTGATTTAAAAATTAGGGAAATAATATATCTTGATAAAGGCATAAAACTCACTATTGCTCCGAAACTATGAGACGCTAAGGAGAACAATATTGGCCTATTTTGTGAAAACTGGATCGTTTTCCCAAAGGCACTGTTATTGAGAATATAGGGAGAGACAGAGATTTTGGGTTTCCTAGTTACAAAAAATAATGATTTTTACTACGACAATAAGTCTACTTTAGAAAAATTTAAACAGCTGGCTCATTTTGAACCTCCTAAAAATAATGATGTCCAATATAAAACTATTTAATGGTAATAAATGAATTAATGAAAATAGCTTGTCATTTCAAGTTGAAAGTTTAAATAATCTGTTATTGAAGACATTTTATAGTAGTTTCACCTTCTATGGACAGAAAGAAACATCTATTTGAAAATGGTAGTGGATGTTTTACAAGAGGATTTCACCATCAGTGAAAAACAGTTCGATAAAGAATTGGTGAGCAACATGCAATTGCTCGAAATGCTGGAAATCAAACGATCTATTGATCTAAATAAACATATGGGTCCAAATTGCTTATTAATGCTAATTGTAATCCAAAAAGGTTGCATGGTTCAAGTTATGCCTAGAGTAGCAGAACAAAAACAAGTGATAGGTTGTAAACTTAAATGATTGTTTAGTATTAAATACTATATAGTCAATGAAATAAACATGCCCAAGTCACATAATACTGCTGGATACATTAAAAAGCTAATGAAAATAAAACGCAAAATGTATTTAGAAGGGCGATTTATTAAAATGTAATTTATAAACCACTGTAAAAATATTGTTGATGTTTGAAAAAAAGATAGACTCATAATAAACCCAAAAGAGTATTCAAAATAGTAACAGTCCTGTAGTAAGTTCAAAAGTAGGAATTTTAAAAATAAATAATATAATTCAAGCAACGTAAATCTGAATATAAATAAAATAATTTATTCTAGCAGCTTGAAGTAACATTCTCATAGTAAATCAATTTTTCATTCGCACTTTTTATCATAGATATTTTGTACCAATACTTTTATTTTAAGCCAGTTTTTATTATGGCAAAGTTGAGAATGATTGGCAATAAGTTGTTCACATTGATGCCTCTTCGGATGTCGTTTTGAATTTATGTGTTGTTTGAAGTATTGCCTGCATATATTTTTTTGCTAACTAGTCCAAGGGATACGAATACAATTTTTTTTTCGGGAGTTCGCTGGTAGTAGATGAATCTAATGTAGATATGGAAGTTCCATTAAGTTGTATATTTTCATGTGGATTCATATCCTTCAGTACGTCTATATCGTTCAGTACGTCCTCTTCATCTACATCATTTAACAGGTGTCCTTCCATAAGATCATCTTCCTTATTAATTTCGATCTCTTCTAGAGATTTATCTTTCCGTGAGTAATAATATTTTAGCAATTTTTGTTGTTTGGTACACTTCATCTGGTGATCTGTGTGAATTTTTATGGACGTGTGAGGTGTGTGGCAGATAAAAGTTGACCATTGCTCTAGTTCCGATTCCTTCAAGTTGAAAATTGGAATGTTTCCTCAATCGAGTTGAAGTTACTGCACCCGGATTTTTTGCGCACGAAGCTTTAGCGTGTTTTGCTAGAACCTTATACCCACACAAATGACTTTCAGTTCGTAGGTGCCCAAAGAAGTTTACGTTAGTTTTCTCAAACAAGTGTGGTGTGGCTTTAGTAATTACTCCAATATCTTCTTGGACATCTTTATTAAATAAAAGTGGAACTCCATGACCCCTCTTACCTATTATTACCAGTCTCTTCAGAGATTGCATTACAATTTTCTCAGACGGTGATATTGCGTCAGAAAACTCTTCAAGCTTTACCGTGTTTTGCTAGAACCTTATACCCACACAAATGACTTCCAGCTCGTAGGTGCCCAAAGAAGTTTACGTTAGTTTTCTCAAACAAGTATGGTGTAGCTTTAGTAATTACTTCAATATCTTCTTGGACATCTCTATTAAATAAAAGTGGAACTCCACGACCCCTGTTACCTCTTATTACAAGTCTTTTCAGAGATTGCATTACAATTTTCTTAGACGGTGATATTGCGTGAGAAAACTCTTCATGATTAGAGAAATTTGCAGAGAGCATGTAGTCACGTAATATCAACCTCTGCAATTCACCAGGACGTCTTCTGTTTAACAATATTATTTCACAGTAAATGGCTTCTACCAAATTTATGTATGCTGCTATATCATTAGTATTATCTTGTAGTCTTCTTTTTGAATCTGCTGTTATTCGCCTCAAATATTCTTTGAATATCTTCAAGTCACTGGCCATTGGGACTATAGTGACCTTGTTTGTTCCATTTTTTATCGATTAGTCTTGTGCCGCTTCAATACTAATATCGAAACGCCAGTTAGAATTTAATAGTTTTCAAGTTCGCTTCAGATTCTCCCGCATTAACTATGGAGTTAATTTCCTTCCGCTTTCACTGCTTCAAAGCTATTGCAATATTCATGGCGTGCATCAAAAGTATTTGTCTCAGTACTATAGTTTGATACATTTTTTGCACTCTGCACAAGAATATCGTAGTGATGAGGTTAATGCTTCAAACAAATTTTTGATAGTGGGATTCGTTTTCTGTACTTATAGGTTATGTTACACATAAATGTTGACAAAGTTGTAGAGCATTAATAGGGTTATGTCATTTATATACAAAGAATCCAGCCAGTGCCAGCTACAAATTGTTTGCTCCACTTTTTTTAATTCAATTTTTGAAAGTTGTGGAAAGTGTCAAATAATTTAAATTTGTACATATATCATGTTACCAACTGTCAATAGAAAAATAAATTAATTGAAATTTATATTTTATTTAATACTAATCGTTACAAAAAACATTGTCCCTATTAGCGCACGATTCTACCTTACCGCACGCTAAATACTACTTTTCGGCACGCAAGGTATTATTCATTGCATTTTATTATTATTAATCAGGTTTTATTGAAATTTTGTTCAATATTGCATTAAAAACTAATAACTGATTACATCAATAACCAAAAGGTAACTGATAAACTTGTTAATTTGTATACGTCCGCTCGAAGAAAAAATGTTGTTTCTAGCATATGCGTGAAGCGGTAGGAAAACGTATGTTTGTTAATAATATAAGTTGCGGCGTCAACAAAACATGTCTAAGACTGGGTGGTCCAGGGAAGATAATCAGTTTATATCTTCGCTATAACATACTTTTTTTATGCTCTTACATCTTAAATCGTTTTTAATTACTGTCAAATGTTTAAAGATACAACCTATACAATCAAAAAAATTTAAATAATACAAAAATAACCAACTTGAAAATTATATAAAACTTGATTGCTGGCATTAAATCACTGGCCACGAAGCTCATGCATCCTGTATCTCCAAAATAATAAAATGTTATTAGTTGAGACTTTGCGGATCAATGAAAAATGAGACGAGGCATACAACCATGATAGACATCTTCAACTTTATGACGTAATTTTTAATCATGTGTATCGACTTTAAAATTTTACGACACCACCTGTATATTATTGGGTAAGCGCTTAGTGATAAAATCGACAATCAGAATAAATTTTTTAAGCAATGTTTCTGTAAATTTTTTATATATTTGTCATAAGTTACTAATTCATTGTTATTAGTTGTCTTACGTTCACGTCTCATCTCTTATGGATCCCAAAAAGTTGCAGTGTATTATCTTCCCAGCGACATAAGCTAAATGAAACTGCGTCAACCAACAAGATGGCATAATTTTGTCAATAGCTGATATGGGCGCAAAGTTCTAGTAAACTATGTAAGTTTATAAAAGATTCTGAAGAAACGACGAACGTAGAAATATTCAGAAACAATCACTAGTCTCAACATTGCGGTGTTGCCACCAACGGACGCATAAGTCGCTTGGTTTGGCTGAAAAATATTTTAGTATATACACATCGTGTATATACAAGTAGCGCCAGTACGGAAATTTATGGAACTCACATAATATATAATTCACTCATTTTAGCGTATTTTGACGTCCACCATAAAATTTGTGAGAATGATTGTTATGATATAAAACTATCTAAACAGTAGTTTAAATTGAAAAATAATTGTGCGTCCGTATTTCGGACGCACAACTACCATCGGACGCACGATTAAATGTAAAAGGACAATGTACGGACGCACAAAGGTGTAAAGATGTATATATATATATATATATATATATATATATATATATATATATATATATATATATATATATATATATGTGTGTGTGTGTGTGTGTGTGTGTAATTGTATTGTTCAATTTTGAATTATGTATTGATGATTTTTAATGAAGTGATAAACGTTAACATTATCACAAACAACACAACTAATATTAACTGTGTATTACATATATAATATCGCGTGGAATTTTAAGTGAACATCCACTTCTCCTATGCGCCGACTCAATCGTTTAGAATTCTCAATGCGCATGACTGGAGAGAATGCAGGAGCGGTGCAGGAATTTTTTAATGTAAAAAGCATTTGAACTTTGGTCTCAACAATTTATTAAATAATTTATCTAAAGTGTTGGTATTTTTTTTATTTATTTTAACAAGCAAAAGTAATAAGACTTCTTTAGGAGCTAGCCGAAGGTGAGTCAAACATACAAACAAAATCAAGACTACGACTATATTGTATATCAAATCTCTTAAATAAATATTATAAATAAAAATTAATAATTATAATATATATATATATACATTTTATATATGAAGTTTTGTCATTTCAAATGATGTAAACGACGGCAGATACTTAGATCTCTACAGAAAATACGCAAATCTGAGAAAACCCAATACTCTTCACAACAGATTTTTCGTAAACTACAGACTAGGAGCCTGTACCGTCCAATGTGTTGCCGTGAATAGCTTCAGTAAATATCCGTCCGAAATTGTAGCTTTTCTGAAACTTCTTAACCCCGAATTATATACGGGCCACAGTTTTCGGCGGTCTTCGGCTACCATATTGGCAGATAGTTGAGAAGGTATTACCAGTATAAAAAGGTTGGGAGGTTGGAAATCGACAGCCGTGGCTGAAGAGTATTTAGAAGAATCAACGGAAATGCGGAGAAAAATGTCTAGCAAAATATTATCCACCGACAAAGAACATACATATGGAGCTACTTCTTCCAACAACAATTTTGTCACAAGCAGTCTCTTGACACAAGAAATCGAAGCAGCAATAGATTCACCAACCGATCTTACTCAACCAAAAAAACTAATAGCATCAGCGATCAACTTACAGAATGCCACTTTATTATTAATATTAATCATAAGTAGTAGAATAGATTGTAGTTTCTCTTTATGCTTTAATAAAAATTAATATGTTGTTTCTTTATTTTTACATGTTTTGCACGCTCATAGAAAAAATAGCGTTCCTAACTCGTGCGGAAAGTGTCTTTTCCTTACTTGATTGCTTGGCCGAACTCCGCTACACGTCGTTCAGCCAACTGCAATCGCGTGCGGAAAAGTGGAACTTTCCGCACTAGTTAGGAAATATACTATATTACTCACTCGTAGAGTCAAGATTGAGTTGGGATTCTGGGATGGGGTGGTATTTTACAAACACATTCAAAAACTATACAAGTACTTCAAAAGAAAATCATATATAATAAAAAATGGACTATTCCTCTGATTTACTATTTTTGGAAAGTAGGGTCATGGATATCAGACAATTATTTATATGTCTACTCTATTATATTGAACATCTATAAAAATAAAAAACATCTTACGGAATATAGAACACAACTACACTACTAGGTTAAAAAATAAATAGTATATTGTGCATCAAGTGGGAAAAGTTCAACTACAAAAACCAGGGCAAAGCAACACCGCTCTACGGTAGATAATATTATCTATTCTAACATATATTATATGCATCTTTCATAGTGTTACCAATGGTAGAAATTTTTTCTTTACTACATAACAAAGTGGCAAATACTTATTTGTAAGCTGGGATTTAAACCAACTATAGGCTGAAGAAACGATAAACATTTATTCGTCAATTAAAAGTTATGTGGCAAACAATTATTTAGTACTTTATTAGAACATAAAAATACCGGGTCTTAATATTTTATATGTATGTTATATACCTCCGTTTATGAATGTAAGTTCTCGATAAGCATAAAAAATTAAACTGCTATCGTCGCAATGCGATAGTAAAATTTTAATAATTCGATTTGATCGTCTAATAATATTTATAAGATTAATCTATACAGAAGTATTATTTAATCCTCGTATAACGTTTAATACTAATAATACAGGAATTATTTTTTGTTTTAGTTCTGTAATTGTTCGAGGTTCTGTTGTTAATATGACGCCGTGTAAATATTTTCAACCATAAACGATAGAAAACGTTCATAAATCAACAATAAAAACAGATGAATAAACAATCAAAATAGGAGAATTAAAAAACCGCGAGATGTAGTGAGTATGAGTCCGTTTCTATGATCATATCTTGCCCCACGTCCGCGGCTCAATTCGATTCTCGTGACGTACCTACGGACAACGTAACGTCAGTTGTTGTTGATATCTTGCACCTTGCGGTTGGCGATTGTCCGCGTTTGTTGTTTATATACATAGTTGAATTCGCGTACGATTATAAATATTTTTTTAGTTACAATATTTGTGTATGTTTGTGATTAAACGTTATTATTGATTATGAATAATGTTTGAACTGTGTTTCGTTCGTAAATAGAGTGATTTATTTTTCATTTTATAGCATGAATCTGCAGCAGGTATGTTTTTTTATTTTTTAAATAAATTTTCAAAATTAGTAAAATTCACACAATTTCAAAAAATCTTATAATATTATTATATTGAAGTCATATATCATGAAAAAAATTGCAGATTATCCACGTTTAAAACAGAAATTAAATTTTGAATTCTTGAAAATGATATTTTTGGGCAACGTTGCAAACAATTTTAATGTGTAAGAAGATATAAGAGACTTAGGAGTGTGACGTCTTAGTCAATAAACCACGTCTGTGAGTTGTATGAGTCAATGAAGCTCAATCCATACTCTTAGAAATAATAATCATTAGCATGTATTAAGGTTTCTGAGAAAATTTACAAAAATAGAAACTACTCCCCGTGTCACAACTCTCCTAATACCAAGGTAAGTTGTAACACCTATGTATTAGTAAATAAAGAATACCATTATAGGTACCTTTTAATAATAAATAACACATTTCTTACCAACGATCCAACGAAGTAGTTTAATTATTATTTGGGCTTGTGTGTATCCATCCCTCGCCTAGCGCCGGACGATAGAACATCTTTTCTACTGTATTCAGCTTCCCGATTGTACTGCTACCACCTCGCTTATGAGGAGAATTCCTCAGAGGGACACCACAACGTAACTTCAGTGACATGGGTACTAATAACAATGGACCCATTCAAACAACCCTTAAATAAAATATTTCTCAATATCCATGTGTTGAACTCAAATATATATTTAAAAATCCCCCAAAAGAATCATTTACTGCTCCTTCCTCTAACTTTTATGTACTAGGTACTCTAATAAATCAATCTAAAGTTAACTGAATATCCCATTAAGAATGATTACATAAAATATTTTACAGTAAAAACTATTTTCCAAAAAAACTACTTAAATGTTCTTATCCCTGACATTTTATATTACAATACAAATGTATTACAAAATAAATCCCATTCAACTTATGAAAATAATCAAAAATCCCTATCTATTTGTAATCGGTAAAATAAATTTACAGCTTAGTAACAGTATCCTTGAAACCATGTGGTTTTTATTGTCCTACCGGTACTTTTTGTCCTACTTAAAAACTAAGAACTACTTAAAAACTAAGAATAAAAAAAACTATACTATACTAAACTCCAATCCTGAAGGGTCGTTAGCCAAGAATGTGGCGAACACACACATTATTAAAAAACATTTTTGACTTCCCGGTCTTTTAACCCAACATCATTAAAACTGACATATTAGTTGCGTTCGTTTGTATCAATCCCAAACGTTTTGTAAATGGCAAAGAACGTAGATGACAGATATCTGACAAACATCCGTCAGACGAGATGTTTGAGTGTCAAATTGGTCGGTGCGTTTTCGAGAGCTGATCGACGCTAGAACTACGGCAAAAAAGGAGAGTAACAAATAGTTCGCTGTATCATAGAAACCAAAAAATTATTGCATCAACAACGAATTCATTTTCAATCAACAACGACATATGTCATATTTTAGGTATTAAATAACATTAAGTTAACTATTAAATAAAATGTAATTTACTTTTATGATTACAAACGTCAAAACTTTACATTCTCCTTCCCCCCGCGCCTGGCTGTCAAGTCTTCTAGCACAGTCCTCACACCGGCCTCCAATCCAGCCACATAAATATTACTTCTTGACAACATATTATTTTAGTCACAACATATTCAACATCGCAATAGTTGTGCTAAAATATTGGTGACCCCGACGTGATCGAATTCAGCCCGATGTGATCGAATTCAGTCCGACGTGATTGTCTTCAGCCCGGCGTTATCGAATTCAGCCCAACGTGATTGTCTTCAGCCCCACGTGATCGTACTCAGCCCGACGTGACACGTAGCTTTTCTCACTTATAATTGCACAAGTGGTTTGTATTTTATCGGGTATATTTGGGTTGTTTAATGAGAAACTGTTTCCTAGCAATTTGACGAGAATAACTGTCAACTATTAAAAACACGACACCGAAGGTGGAGTGTTTTTAGGTTGATAGTTATTCGAGTCAAATTGCTAAAGGAAACAGTTTAGAATTTGAACAACACAAATTTACCCAATATCAATACAAACCTCGAGAGTAATTCGGCAGGACAATTTAATGAATGAGAAATTTGGAAACATATCTTGCAATATTACATTCAATTTCTCGATGGAAGTATCTGGCTCAAAAGCGTATTTTTTGCATCGCAAAACGTAGAAAATTGTCGCTAGATTGATGATTGCGTCGCAACTGTATTAGTAGGCACACAGGTATTAACAATTTGACTAATTTCGGCGTTCGTAGACACACCGAATCGACTCATTGGTAGTTCTTGAAAATTCAATAAGTTGTTGACAAACATGCCAAACTATTTATTCTGGTATCCAACACCGCGATAATTGATGAACAAATGAATAAGTGAAAAAACCACTAGTGTATTTATCAACAGTAAAAACACAAGAGCTTTTTTTTTATCGGATAAATTTCTCTTTGCAACGAAACAGTTTTGCCAATCACTAATTTTACGAGAAAAACTGACATGATAAAATCGCGACACCGAAGGTGGAGCGACTTTATCTAATGTCAGTTTTTCGAGCAAATTTAGTGATTGGCAAAACTTTGAGTCAAAGAGGAATTTATCTAATAAAAGAAAAGCTCGAGTGTTTTTTGGCAAGATAAATTAACGACAGAATATATGGATGAACAACAACAATAATTGCGACTCATTGTCATTGTGTAAAAGTGACGTCCGCTTACTAGATATTGAGGAAGAGAAGTTTTTATCGCGATAAAAAAGGATGCACCTTTTTTATCGATGGCAAAGTGACAATAACATTTCCAGGTATATGACATTTTAACATTGGAGTTAATTTATCGCTGTAAAAGTTGAAGCTAACTTTTGCCGCTGTCAAAGTGACAATTGCACTGTGGCACTGTGGCATATGCGATTTTTTATACATGAGTTAAATTGTCCAGTGCAACGAAGACGCAGTTCCAAGACCGTCCACAACATCGTGTCGACACGGGAAGCGCGCTGACGAATGTAGTAAGCAAACATCTTGTCACTTAGTTGTCTTTGCCATTTCCTCTGTTATTAATACTAATTTCGTAATTCGTAGTAAAAAATAATATTTATCAATTTATATAATATAATATGTTAGTTGATGAACAAATTAATGACATTTATATAAATGAGTAGTTTTTTGCAAGCAAAGAAACAGCTTGTTAAAGCTACTTTGTTAGTTCACCCCAAGGATGGCGCTAAACTATGTTTAACCACTGATGCAAGTGAAACAGCCAACGGTGCTGTCCTTGAACAAATACCTAGTCGATGGACACAGACAACCATTGGCGTTTTATTCTTAAAAAATGTCAAAAACGTAAGCTAATTACTCTAATTTTGATACATTTTTAGGAATTTAACATTCTCGGCACATGCTCGACGAACAGATTTTACCGTATTAACTAACAACAAACCTCTCGAAACAGCTATTTTTTTCAAAAACTGAATAATCACCTAGGGAATTCCTCTACATAGAATTGATATTTCATGAGTAATATTTTCTATGTAGGAAGTAAAAATGTTCATGTGGCGTATTTTCTTACTCACATGAAAGAAGACGTCCGAAACATTGTTACTGAGCCACCAAAACTATCAAACAAAAAACAAATTCAAATATATTTCAATTGATAATCGTGATATCAAATTGTGGTGTGCAGTATCACACAACATACAAAGGCCCAAAACGATTGCAAAAGTAATTATGAACAATGTTTTAAGTATGTGTAAGACGTGTATGTGAAGCTCTTGTAGAGATGGCATCAGAGGAAGACATGATAGGAGATATGGATCAAGGTGATGCTTATCATAGAAGGTACACCGAACTAAAAGTAAGATACACCCATTTTTCTAATAATCTATCTGCTACAATTGCAATGTCTTCGGCAATTGTTGACGAGAAATCAACGAAAAGAAAGTTCAAGTTGCCGCGCATCGAATTTAAATGTTATGATGGCGGTATCAAAGGTTGGTTGAATTTCTAGTCACAATTTAAAAAAGTACATGAAGATCGTGATATTGAAAATTGTGATAAAATAGAATATTTGCTACAGGCCACGGTTCCAGATACTAGAGTACGTCAATTAGTAGAAAGTTTTCCCTTAATGAGTGAGAATTATGGAAAAATTATCCAATGTATGCAGTCCAGATTTTGGTATAGAGGATCTTCAAATAGAGGTCTACGTATGTGAATTATTAAAACTTGTTTTAAATAATGCTATTAGTAAACAAAAACTTGAAATTTCTAAACTCTACGATCAAATTGAAACCCAGTTACGCGCTTTATGCACTTTAGGCATTACAGCGGACAAATATGCTGCAATTTTATTTCCGTTAATAGAATCTTGTTTGTCACATGATCTGCTTAGCATTTGGCAGCGTTCAGCATTTGATACAGGGGAGCTTAGCATTAGTAATGCTAGCAATATTGCTGAAAATATTAATATTTATTGTACGCTAGAGAAGAAGCTAGAAAATCTTTTATCGTTTCTCTGTTCTGAAGTGGAAAATGAACAAAGAATTGTATTAGTAAGTGAGGGCTTCGGACTGACATCTGACAGCAATAAAAGGTCGAAATCTCGGGAAGAAAAAATCGTACCAAGGGTCTGATCTACCCACCGCCGCTGGTTTGCTGAACACAAACAATAACAAATATTTTCCTTATACTTGTATTTTTTGTAGCGGGTCTCATAATGGAGATTCTTGTTTTAAGGCGCAAGAAATGACTTTGGAAGAGAGAAAGAATATTGTATCGGGTAAAAAGGGATGCTATAAGTGTCTTAAGATTGGCCATCATGCAAGAAATCGCCGAGGCCGTTTGAAGTGCAAAATTTGTAAAAATCCCATTACCCTCTATTATGTGTAATAATTTGACTTCTGGTAATCCTCCGAATATATCTGAATCAAGTGTAAGTAAACCTTCATCTACTTTGGCAGATAACGACGAACTTTCAGATCATACAAACTCGAATGCAAATCATACCAGTGGTTATCTATTTTTCCAGACGTTGTTTATTAGATTAGTAGGTCCCAGTAGTTCTAAATTTGTTCGGACTTTGACACAGGATCACAACGTTCATATAGTTTGAAATCAACTGTGTCATTTCTTGGTTTGCGAGTCAAAAGTTCAGAGAATCTGGTGCATGGTTTATTTGGAGGAAAAGAGATTATAGTTGCACATGACTGTTATGATGTTAATATTTCTGTTGATAACTTCTCATACACTTTTGAATTATTAGATCAAGATTATACTTGTAACAACGTTAAGCCTCTTTTTAATGGGCCTTGGATATGCGAATTGAACAAATATAATATCGCTATTTCTGATTTAAATGATGAAGATCCCATTGAGCTTTTGTTAGGTGCAGACGTTGCAGGAATTTTATATACTGGAAACAAATATACTTTAGAGTGTGGGTGGGTAGCAATTGAAACACACATTGGATGGACTGTTATGGGAAAAGTACCTTGTCAAATTTCACATTCGAAGTTCTGCTTTGTCTTTATTTGCGAGTGCCTCTATCACAGACTTATGGGAATTGGACGTTTTGGGCATTCAGGATCCTGGCGAACTAAAATCTAAGGAAGAAAGAGCTTCTGCCGCAAAGGAGCTATATTAAGATACTATTACTGTAGATAAGGAAGGACGTTATGAAGTAAGGTTGCCATGGATAGATGGGCATAATCTGCTTCAGACCAATTACAAAGTTGCACAAAAAAGATTACAAAAAACTTTGCGGAAACTGGAAACGACGTTTTCAAAGAATGGAAAAGTTTAAATATTATTGAAAAGATAGAGCCAAACACACAGTGCGGACATTTTTTACCACACCGTCCTCTTTTAAAAGAAGGTTCTACAACGGCTGTAAGACCAGTTTTTGATGCATCTTGTCGAGAAAAGGACAATCCTTCATTGAACCGTTTATCTTTAAAAAGAGCCAAACATGATTGAATTAATCCCTTCCTTGTTTGTTCGGTTCAGACAATTAAAGTACGGTGTGATTTCTGACATAAAAAAGGCATTTCTACAAATAAACATTAATTCAAATGACAATTTTTTTTTAAATTCCTCTGGGTAGATGAAAATGATTCGGAAATTGCATAGGAGAGTAGTTTTCGGTGTTAACTGTAGTCCGTTTTTACTTGGTTCCACTATAGATTATCACTTATCCCAGTGTTGGCAGAATTTTCATAAGACCTATCTTTTACAGCATCTACAGTGAAAAAATTGTCAAAAAGTTTCTATGTAGACAATTGCGTAACCAGTCTTTCTAGTTCTGAAGAACTTGGGGAGTTTATTAAGGAAGCTGTCTATGTGTTGGCAAAAGGCCAATTTGATTTACGAGGGTGGGAGTATTCCCGTGAAAATTGTAACCCAGATCATAAGATATCTGTGCTAGGTCTATTGTGGTATCCTAGATTTGACATATTGGCCATAAATTCTGATTTTCTTGTAGAGGAAATGAAAGACATAGCTGTAACAAAACGTCGTCTGCTGTCAATAGCTCAAAAAGTATTTGATCCAATTGGATTCACAGCTCCAGTCACTATTTTGCCTAAGCTTTTGTTGCAGCAGTTGTGGGAGAAGAGAATTCCATGGGATGTTCCAGTAGATAAAGATGTAGCTGATATTTTTAGGGCTTGGTTGTCTGATATATTCAATATTGCTGCTAGACTTTATAATCAGGTTGAAGAAAGCTTGGAGTTTGACTGTGAAGCATTTTTTTGGAGCGATTCATCAACTGTAATTTCTTGGATACAAAGCGAAGAGCAATGGGCAACATTTGTTTTTAATAGAGATCGTGAAATCCGACAATTTACTTCTTCCTCACAATGGCACCACCTTCCTGGAATTTTGAACACCGCAGATTTGCCTTCAAGAGGATGTTCTGCAAAACAGTTGTTAGATTCCAAATGGTGGGAGGGTCCTAAGTGGTTGTACCGGAAGAAAGAAAATTGGCCTATTGAAGAGATGAATTTTAATTAGATGGAACTTGCCACTGAACGAAGAAAAAGACTAATAACAACATTAACTACTGTTGAACAATTTGATTTTTGGAAACTTGAAAAATTTAGTAAATTCTCGAAAACAGTTAAGATATTTCTTTGGTTTTTAGATTTATACATAATATGCGTCATCCTAACGCAAAAAGATAGGTTTGACTACCGTTAATGATTTGCAGATTGCAGAAAATTTTATATTGAAAATAATACAAATGAAACATTCTTCTGGTCTTGATGACAAAAGTATAATATGTTTGAGTCCATTTTATGATGAATCTGGAGTGTTACGTCTGAAGTCTAGAATTTCCAATAGAAATGATCTTCGTTACTCCGTTCTATTGCCAGCCAAAAACGCGACTGTGGATATTTTAATAATGGAAACACATCAAAACTTGAGTCATGTAGGAGTACAAGGTCTTTTGGCACAATTGCGTAAGAAGTATTGGATCATTGGCGGAAGACGTACGATACGAAAAGTGTTAAAACATGTATGATATGCAATCGATTCAATTCGAAAGCTTATGAAGGAGAATCACCTCCTTTGCCTGTAGATCGAGTTCGAGATGCAGTGGCGTTCGAGATATCAGGTTTATATTTTGCTGGGCCTCTCTTTCTTAGATCAGGGGAAAAAGCATGGGTATGCCTATTTACATGCGCGGTTTACCGTGCAATCCATCTTGAGTAATAGGCAGTGACAATACAAAACGCATAGGCTGGCCCATTGGTCGTATATTCGAACTTATACCTGGAAAAGACGGTCGGGTTAGGCTTGTGCGTATTAAAATGGCCCGAGGTGAACTATTACGTCCTGTTCAACGGTTATTTCCACTGGAATGTATATCCGAAGAAGCTGGAATTAACCAAGAACAACATGATGAGCATCGAGAGAAACTTCGAATCGATTATCCAACAGAGTGTGCGGAAATAAGTGCGGGAGTGGTTAAAAGCAGAGTAACCGATACAGTAAACTCACGCGTAGGGGTCGATGAGTAAAATTTCTAAAATATATCTGTGATATCGATTATAGTTTCGTATTTCCTTTGTTTTGAGAAATAATTTTGTTTACCAAATAATTCCTCAGGTGGGAGAATGTCGGAAATACCACCTTTTCTTCATATCCTTATCTTGAGATAATTTTACTTTTAGATACTTTGTGGTAGAAATTTTAGACAGAGGTTGGTTTCCAACATTTCTGTTATTACTTTGATTTTAATATGTATATGTAACCGAAAAAATGATCGTAGTCGGTATTAGTATTAAAAACATGACAGTAGTTGTCAGAATATTAATTGTGAAATTTTTTTTTCGATATTGGTCTGATATATTTTTGATCAAAAGGTAAAGAAAAGTGCCGTATGTGTATTATTTGAACCGTCTAGGCCGGGAATGACGGGTAGTTTGTCCCACGGGCAGACATTTATTATAGGAATTCCAGCTTCTGCTTCTTGCTTAAATAACGTTAATACATTGTTTATAATTTCACGACTTTAACCTGTTCAAACTTTATTTGTCACCTTACCTTCAAACGGTATTTTGTTTGGCAAAATCACTTTTGAATAATATACAAACTAAAATACTTTCAACTTGTGTCCAAGACTATACCAACGATACGAAGTGCATGAATACAATTTAAAAATTAGCTCTCTTTGGCGAAGTTACATATTATTGATATGGGCCTGAAATTACAAACATCATTTTTATCACCTTTCTAGTAAACTAGACGCACTTTAGATAGTTTTTAGAAGTCAGCTACTGAACAAGTTTTATAAGTATAAAAACTGGGATATTATTCAGATATAGATAGATACAAAATATAAAACAGTCTTTAATAGATAGTACACTGCAAGATGTTCCCATTTGTTTTACTTCTTAGGCTAAATGATATCCTCCATTACATTCCCCTTTTTGCCAGCGTATACCTATATATAACACTTGAACTTGGAATTAATCGTTTTATAATTTATTATTCGATCTACAGTAAAGGAATTGTTTCGAAATTAATAGTTTCCAATAGGTGGTAAGACTTTGGGAAGATGAATTGCAGTAGTTAGTTGTTTGAGCTTGCAAGTTTGCTGATTCTCGTTAGAAAATAGAAGGCAATTATAAGTTGGAACATTTCCAATTTGAGTACTTGAAGGCGTCAAGATATAGCTGAAGTTTATTATAGTTGAAACACAAACAATATATTTGGAAACCTCACAACGATATCGTGTAAATGTGGCAGCTGTATTTACGATTTGAAATTACTTTTGTGAATGCGTTCTTGTCAAGTTCATTGCCAACAAGTTCTAGATAAAAAGTTGCCAACTGTATGAGTGAGTAGATTCGATATGGTAGGGTATGTAATTCTAATAGAATAGTGAACATTTTATCTTGATTTACAGAATAAAATATTGATTTAGTCCAGAAGCCAATATGCATGATGACTAAGAGGGTTGGTTGCCAGAATAGTTTCCGAACTAAAACAAAACATCGCACTTGAGTGGTTCCCAAGCCTTGATGATTTCCGAGTTGTTAATAATTGTGGTATTAAAATACGTAGTCTATGGGCCCCAGTAAATTTAGGGCGGGTTTCTCCTACTTCGGTTAAACTAGATTCGCGGTTTAATCTTGATTATAAACTGGAAATTGGTTTGTCTAAAAGATAACGGAAGTTTAAACTAAGACCCAGCACCAGTAAAACGGTGACAGGTGAATAAACCGAGGAGAAACACAACACAAACAAAACATAACTTGAAATCTTGTTTTGTTCAAAACTGAGATTACAGATTTGTTAAAAATTTTACTTACATGTTGAGATATTTATTTTATAAAGTAGGTATTTTTATTATTATTTAAATAAAAAGTTAAAAATATCAATTGTCATGGAAGAAATAGAAGTTTTTGATGAAGAAGACGAAGAGGATTTTGAAATTCAACTACTGATAACGAGGGGACCTACAGGTATTAGGCATGCGGTGAAATACTTTGAAAAGTGAGACGATAAAGAATTTTTGGTTGATTTGGATTAAGTAAAGGAATTGCAAATGTGTTGGACTTAATGAGTCACAGAATTACATAAAAAATACTGAAAAATCGAGCTATTTCACCAAAACTCAATTTTTCTGTACACTTAGGTTTTATGCTTCGGGTAGCTTTTTGGTACATGTAGGACAAACAAGTGGCCTACTTATTTATTTAGCGTATGGCATACATGGATTTAGTTATAAGTAGCTAAAATTGTACACATTCACATTACTTCATAAAAAACATATAAGTGTATATCTAAAAGTAGAAATAAAATATAAACATAAATATAGCACGATTTGAAGTTAAATTTTAAAATCTAGACCATTGATCCAGTCCAGCACAGAGTTAGTGGCCTTATAGAAGTCGCTCATTTCTCCTCCGTATGCAGTAAGGGGGCACTCCATTGTAATATGGTGGACAGTCTGGCGAGGCTTTCCGCAGTCACAGGTTGGTGTTTCGGTGAGTCCCCACTTATAGAATGAGTCACGGCAGATACCGTGAGACGTTCTTATCCTGTTAAGTGTCTTCCACTCGTGGCGAGGCAGCTCCATACCTGGTAAGGACACTGTAGGATCAGTTATATGTACAGCCTGGACTGGTTTCGAGGCTTCCCAGTATTCTCTCCATTTATTGGTCAAATTGAAATTATCTCTCACAAGTTTTTCTGCTAGCAATATTGGGGGAGATCTAGACTTCAATCTCTGCAGGCCGGCTTCGGGAAGGTCACTATGTATTGGAAGTAGGGGATTTGTTATTATTTTATTATATTCCCTAACTAGGCTCTCTTGTCTGCGGATGGAGGGAGGTGCAATGTGGCTTAGAACAGGGAGCCAGGGCAGAGGTGTGCTTTTTAGACAGCCACTAATTAGTCTCATTGTCTCGTTGAGTTTGGTATCGATGTTCTTTACGTGGCAGCTGTTTATCCAGACTGGGGCGCAGTACTCAGCTACTGAGTAGACAAGGCTGAGCGCTGAGGTTCTAAGAGTGGATGCGTTCGCGCCCCAAGTAGTGCCGCAGAGTTTGCGGATTATGTTGTTTCTGGTATTCATTTTAGCTGCGGTGTTCTTTAAATGTGTTTTGTATGAAAGTGTTCGATCCATTGTTACCCCTAGATATTTTGGGCAAGGATTATAGCGTAGTAGATCATTATTGAAATACACTTGGGGCTCCACTCGTGCTTGTTTATTGTTTAGGTGGAAGCACATCGCTTCAGTCTTGTTCATATTTGGAATTAGCATCCAGTCGACGAAGTATTTTCCCAGCATGTTCAGGTCTTCTGACAGTACGTTACTAGCTTCTTCGATGGTTTTACTTTGGGATGCAAGGGCCAGGTCATCGGCATATCCGAACTTTCTTGACGATGTCTGTGGGGTGTCGGAAATATATAGATTAAATAGGACAGGTGCAAGTACAGAGCCCTGGGGCAGCCCATTCTTGAGATGTCTCATCTTGCTTCTGCTTCCTCTTGTTATTATTTGGAAGGGTCTATCGCAGAGCATGTTGTTCAGTAGCGATGCTGTTCGGCTGCATGGTATCACGTTGAGAAACTTGTAGAGGAGCCCCTCTCTCCAGACCGCGTCGTATGCTGCTGTCAGGTCGACATACACTACAGTTGTCTTCAGCTGTTTTTGAAACCCTGCTTCGATGTGTGTTGTTAAGCTGAGCACCTGGTCGACACAGCTACGGTGGGGCCTAAACCCAGCCTGTTCAACAGGAATATGCTCCATTATCAGAGGACTCAGTCGGTTTAATAACATCCTTTCTAGGAGCTTATAGCATGAGCTTAACAAGGCTATTGGGCGAAAGCTTTCAGGTAGGTTCTTGGGTTTGTTTGGTTTTAGAATCGCAATTATTTTTGATTTCTTAAGCTCCATTGGCATATAACTTGTCAGTAAAATGTCAGAGTAGAATTTACTCAGCCACATTCGAGTGTGTTTTCCACAGTTCTTGAGGAATTCGGGGTGAATTCCGTCGAATCCCGGAGCTTTGCCAGATTTGGTGTCTTCAAGTGCCTTATCTACCTCTTCTGCAGAGAATGGTTTAGAGAATTCTGGGTGGGGTGTTGTCGTATGGCGGAGGAGTGTCCGTTGTTTCTTAATATGTGTATTCTGTTATCTTATACTTGGGGCCTTAGAGAGTGTTATGACTCTTGTAGCGATTTGGTCAGCTGATACTTCCGATGGTTCGCGGGTTGGTGGATTAGAGCTACCCAGCTTCTTCAAAAGGCTCCAAGCTTTCCTGCTAGATCTCTTAAAGTCCATGCTGCCTGTTGTTTCTTTCCATTTATTAAGGCGTTCTGTGTCCAGGCGGTTGAGGAGTTCGTCGGCTATTTCAGAGTCTCCATTGTTCTGGAATTCCTGGTAAAGCTGCTCCGTCTCAGCGTTCCAGCCCGGTATATATTCTCTGCGGAATCCTCGAGGTATATACTTTTTCGCAGTTGTTATCACGGCTTTTACGAATCTATTATAGTTGCTGCTCACTGGAGGGATCCATCTAACGACTTTATCCAGCTGAACAGCAAATTCATTCCATTGGGTCTTTCCAAAATTCCATCTGTGCCTAGGTGAAGAGTGGATTATCGGAATTTTAATTCCAATTTCGAGGACTATAGGACGATGTTGGCTGTGCGGAAAGTCGTCTAGGACTTTTCTTGACATTGGAATCGGGCATTTTAGAGCATTCTCTGAGGCAAAGCAAATGTCTGGGTTGGTTTCAGTGTTCCACGCAGCTGATCTGAAAGTATTTCGTTCTTTAGCATCAAAGATTAGGTGGAGATCGTGCGAGTCTGCCCAGCTGGCAAGGCGCTCGCCGTTCTCATCTGTGGTACGGTATTTCCATTCAGTGTGGTGACTGTTAAAATCGCCTGCGTATATTGCAGGGTGTGGGTAAGTGTCTAGAACGTTATCAGGCCAGGGTGCTTGTGGTGGTTTGTAGATGTTTGCGACCGTAATGTCCGCTATTTTTGTTATTACTTGGTGAACGTTTGAATTTAGGCTGGAATTTAGTAGTATAGCGTTTTCAATGTCTTTTCGGATATAGGTCGCATTTCCATAGGACCGATGATATGTGGCTCCCAGTAGGTCGAATCCCAGAATTTTGCCTCTTTGGCGCTGTTGGTCTGCATTCTCGATGTGGGTTTCTTGGATAATGGCCATGTCAATGCTTTGGTCTAGCAAGAGCTTTGAAATGTACTCACTCTTGGCTCTGCTAAGTCCTTCGGCGTTTATTTGGCAAATTCGCATCATTTCTCCGAGGTTTTTTGTCGTTTGGCCCTGAGAAGGGCCATGGTTGAAAGATTTTGAAGTATGTGAATCCATATATAGTAGCCAGGAGATCCGGAGATATTGTCTGGCTGCCGAAGATCGTTCTAACTCATTTAGCATTACCCAGGGTGCACGTGTAGCTTTCTGCCACGGACGCGAGTTAGTCTACACCCCAAGTGGCCTACATAAGTCTACTACTAATAAAATTGTGAAAGAAGTATCCACTGTCTTGTAACTTTTAGGTAGATAATTTGTAAGAATGCCTGCAAATGATGAAGAAATTAAAAGTTATAATTCAGTTTCACCATAAGGCTCGCTTTCCAAACTGCATAGGTGCTCTAGATTGCACTCACATAAAGATTCAGTCTCCAGGGGTTGATAATGTTGAACTGTTTAGGAACAGAAAATGTATGTTTACCATAAACGTTCAGGCAGTTTGTGATGCGTCAGTTCAATTGCGAAATGTCGTAGCTAGATGGCCAGGATCAACTTACGACTCTCACATCTTCAACTCTTCAAGGTTGGAAGCAAAATTTGAAAATCAGTTGAATGGTAATGGACTTTTAGTGGGTGACAGTGGGTACCAACTACTTAATAACACCTCTAGAAATGTTTAAATTCGTGAAGAATACATATTCCAAGAATCGGAGGAACAAGAAACCCCACCGAGAGGTGTTTTGGAGTTTGGAAGCGCCGTTTCCGAGTGTTGGCAGAAGGGATCAGATTGAAAGATAGAGATGAAGCAGTGATTGTGGCAATGGCAATGTTAAACAATATATGTATAAAAGAAAAAGAAACTGCAAAAATGGATGCAGCAATCGCATTGTTTGGACATTCCCCAAGAGTTTCGGCAATTTCTGTGGGCTATCAGAACCACTAGTAGTGGGTTTGTCCATGATTGGTGGCGTCGCTGTCTTATTGGTAACTACTTCTTCAAAAATTATGAGTGTTTCGGAGAATAAAAATATTTTGGTTAAGTTAAGAAAGGCTACAAAAAAATATGATGCAAGCAAATCGCCCAAGATGGTATTCCTACCTGAAGGTCTCGGATGATCTTCTGCTGGGTTGCAACCCTTGTTGAAAGCGATATTGTGGACTGTAGTAGGGGTTCCTGGCACTAGCGCGTTAAATATTAACTACGAACGGTTCACTTCGACAACTGTTCTGCTTCTCTTTTTCTCTGCTTGGAGAACTGGGGTTTTAAATTGAACATAATGTATGTATACCGTACTTCCGCTAGGTGTAAAAATACCACCTACGATTTGCATGAGATTTTAACATTTTATTATTAAATAACCTTACATATTAAATATAGATCAAACAATTAAAATAAAATTAATGAATACTTAACAATGGGAATATTCGACATATCCATCATTGTGTCCATAAAGGTTGACTCGCCTCCATGGATAGGTCCAGTCTCCATTAAATTTGTAACATCCGAATAGAACTGATATCCTTGACCAAATACAGACAACTCTCCCAACACACTCTTCACTTTGGTGTCAGTTTCTGTTATGTCTGACTTATATGGAGGTCCTCCTCCATTGCCATAAACATACTTTTTTCATTGTAAAACTTTCTTTTAGATATTTTTTTCAGGTTGGCATATTTGATCGTTAAGGTTTTACTGTCCCTACAGTACAAACCGCTATATTTGTTAAAGTCTTTTTACATTTGGGACCAGACCACATCTTTGTCATTGAAAGACAAATGGTCAGCTTGTTTACATTGTAAAACGTCCTTTTGTTAAATGACTAAATCTAAAAGTATATTTACTTCACTGTATTTAAAGCTTTTGCTTCTATGAGATTGTCCAGACGTTTTGCTTCATTCATCAATGATAACAATTAACATAGCCTAGCCTATAGGATAGGATTTTGCTTAATGATTACGTTTAAAACTTAATCACCTACGTTGCGTTGAAATGTACTTATAAGAAATGAAAAAAAGTATTGTAACGAAGCCGTTAATGACAGTGATATTGTAATGACAGTGACAGTGTTAAGCTAGTTAGATATTCATCTTTTCCCTGTTAATTAGTATTAGGTTAGGTATTCTTCTTTCCCTGTTAAGTAGTTTTAGGTTAGGTATTCTTCTTTCCCTTTTGAGTTGTCCTATGTCAGTTAGGTTGAACAGCAATATATTGTTCTGGATTGTTCGATGATTCTGGTGGGTTCGAAATGGCATTCTGGAAGATTGTAAATGAATATATAAGGAGGTGCGACAGTTGAGAAGGGGAGTTAACAACTGTGACGGGAGTGAAGTTGAACGATTTAGCGAGAAATTGTAAACGTTTTTAAGAGAATTGTAAATTGTCTTACAGTTGAATTAACTATAATTTACAATACTTGTTCATGCAAAAATGGCATACGAGGTGATTAAGGGTGGCGAGGTACCGTATCTCAGGAACTAATAGTCTTAGGATTTTGGGAAAAATCCTTCAAAGGAAATGCTATGGGGCGGTAATTCCTTCGGTCGTATAAAAAATGTATTTTTCTCTAAAAATATATCTCAATTTAAATTTAGAAATAAATACTGTCACGTTAATGCCACAAAAATGGTCAATCTTTTTTATCTATGACTTTTTATTGTAGGAAGTAAAACAAGGTCTGGTTTAAGAAAGGAAGGTGTGCTGAATAAAATAAAAAAACATCCATGCAATTCTGGTTCTTTTTTACAAAGTTGAGCATTTTTTACGTTTTGCTTTGAAATCTTGAATGGAACAGTATAATTATTTTATTTTATTTGCAAAGTAGATTAAATTTACAACAAAATATGTTGAAACCGCATGTCGATATTTTCATTGGTTTAAACGTTGACGTTTAAAGAATATTTTATTAATGAATGTATTAAAAAAACAAAATAGATAATTCAGTTTTAAATTGTTTTATTAAGTTTCGTAGACAAGCATACCATGGACAAATAAAGAAACAGTTTTAAACTTAATTTTCATTTTATTTCAATCACAACAATGACATAATAATAATAATATTTATTTACCGTTCAATTTGAAATATGCAATAATTTTAGTTAACTATAAATAAATATATCATTCCCACAGAAAGATAAACTTCAGTGTGGGTTGTACCATATTAATTACCATATAATTATTATGAATAAAATTGTAAAGATAAAGTTTATTTCAGTATGAGCAAAAAAGCACAAGAAGACTTACATAGATATCGTATTAAAAGTCACTGTTTTAAATGAAACTAACTGTTTCTAGATAATTCCCCAATATATTGAAAAAATGTTGAAAATTCTAAGAAATTGGCAATTTCTTAGAATTTTTAACTTTTTTTTATCAATATATTATGGAACTATTTACAAACAGTGTTTCATTTAAAACACTAATATGAGTAGATTCCACGAGGTAAGGGTCGAGACAGTAAATTTCATATTAAAAATCACTTATCGATAACATTGAAACATAACCTTTGCAATAGGATTACAATAAATAAAATTAATTCCACAATATATTGAAAAGATTTTAAAAATTCCAAGATAATTGACAATTGTTTCGATGATATTTAATATTGAAACAATTGTCAATTTTCTGAGTTTTTTAAAAAAAAAATCAATATATTGTGGAATTATCTAGAAACAGTAAGTTTCGTTTAAAACAGTAAAGTAATATATATGTTTCATATTGACATAATCGTTTATCTGTACTCTTGGCAAATTTCAAATCCAAATTTTGAGCTTATGTTTGAATAAATTATTACTAGTTATAACTTTGGTATCCATCTTTGGATTGAGATTATACAGCCGAGGAGCCAAATAAGTATAACGCTTTTGTAAGTGATTTTGGCACATAGGTTGAAATAATTTTATGGTGTTAAATTTTTTTGTGTGCGATCGATCTTTTTTGCTTATATGTACAGCATCGGTTGTCAGGACGGTAGGTTGTGTTTATTGGTTTCTAAGTCCAACGCGTCGGTAAGTGATTTACTTACCGTAAGTAAATTACTTACCGACGTCTTAACCCTACATACATTTAAGTAGTCCTAAATAATATATTACTTCATTCATTACACAAAAGGAACAAAAAAAATTAGAAGATTTATATTTTTTAATGAACAGAACCGAACAGAACAATATAACAAGTAATAAATTAGCATAAAAACAATTTCACAAA
This sequence comes from Galeruca laticollis, assembly GCA_963921935.1. Lineage (NCBI taxonomy): Eukaryota > Metazoa > Arthropoda > Insecta > Coleoptera > Chrysomelidae > Galeruca > Galeruca laticollis. Next base: position 71,108,717 of record OY998177.1, read on the forward strand.
AAGGACAAAAAATCAAAAACATTAATTTGAAACATTAAAATTAGATGTACAATTGGTACATTGGCTAATTTTAATACTGCTTGTACCTGCCATGTTGGTATCGAGGGTATTCATATTCGAATTACTCAGCGTAACTGAAGGAGAAACTCACGAGGCAATATCGTGTAAAATTTTCTCTGTAAATAAAATTTTATTTTCCAGAGAATCTTCCACATAGCTCTCTGCTACCGTGGAAGATCTCCACCAGCCATGACTCTTAAGACCTAAAATATCTACACCTTTATTGGCCAACAGTGTCGTATCGATTTTCAGAGTGATAACTTTGTCCTTTCTACCCTTTTTATTATTTTGGAAATGGATACTACCCCATTTCACCTTGCTAGACCCTGTTTAGACTCCCGGTAAGCATATAAAACCAGTGCTATTGTGTTTCTCTCAATCTCAATATAATATGTATAATAGAATAATATCTTGTTTTTTAAAACAGTTCTCTATTATTACAATAAAAATAGTGCAATAAATACCTAAATCTCATTTTTTCTGGTTAAGTTAATGTAGTTTATTACTTATTGATATATAATGTTATGATTTGTAAAATTGAAACGCACCTAAACAATACACCACTGATCGTTCGGGCGTCTTCGGTAAATCGGCCGCTAGATTTTGGCTGCCAAGTTCACACCGGTCTATTTGCCACGCTTTTTTTACTTCAGTATCACTCTCACTCATTTTATATTAGTAAATTAATCGAAAATTCAAGTTCAAAGTGTAGACTTTAAAATGTAATCTTAAGTTTCACAGTAAATGCATTTGTTTGTTGATAAATAATATCTTGGAGACACTTAGCAACTGCCCAACGATTAATAAATTATATCATTGGCAAGTTGGCAACCGCCTTCTGTATACCAAAATGCAAATATATTTTAAACTGATCGATAAGTATAAATGTCACTTTCCGTTCATTTCGAAGAAATTTAAATTATTTTATTTGAAATTTATTTCAACACGATCGCGCAAAAAATGGTATAAGCATCTCGAACGTTAAGGGTTTTACCGGTCTCCAGCAAAATTGGAGGATTCGCTACGCTCAGCCTCCAAACATTGCTGTCGACCGGTAAACAACCCTTACCGTTCTTAATACTATACTGGTGAAATAGTGAGATAACGTTTTCTTATTTTATAAGTAGTGATTTGGCAAACTGTTAGCATAATATGATGTAAAAACGATGTTAAATGTTTTGTTCATATTAATAGTCAGTAGTTTACTTGACCATTGAAGCTTTGAAATTTTTTTCTACTTTTTCCGATTTGTAAATTACTACTGTGTCATCTGCAAAGCTTATTATGTCCCCTTGCACATCTATTGCGAAGAGATCATTTAAGTAGATGTTGAAGAGGATTGAACCCAAAACTGTCCCCTGGGGTACACCATATTGGATTATTCGATATTCACTGAGTGTGTTTTAGATTTTAACACATTGATTCCTTTCATGGAGATAACTATAGAAAAGTTGGTGGGTTATTATATCTACAAAATTTTGAGAGAACAAAAAGTACAGATACCAAAAAGAAAGAACGGTAGGACAAAAATAGAAGTCGACGAAGAAGCGAAATATGCTAGGCAAGGAACTGCCCATACGTTTTTTATGAAAAATATCGTACTAGCATTAAAGAAAGTCCTGGAAGCTGTTCATCACTAAAATGGGTAAAGAGTCGTTGAGGAAAACATGGTTTGAATTTTAGTTATTAGAAAATAAATAGAAAGAGTGCTCTTATTAAAAGATCCGAAATAGTATTGTGGAGAAGAGATTTTCTAAGAAAAATTAACGAGTTTCGGAAGCAAGGAAGAAAGATTTATTATACGGATGAAACATGGGTCAACGAGGGGCACACGGTGAAAACAGTATGGCAATATGGAAATGTGAAAAATGCATGTCAAGCAGCTATTGAAGACTGGTCAACCGGTTTAAAAATGCCATAGAATTATTGTGTTAAGGTTGTGAGTTGAATCTAATTGAATTAATTTGCGCACAAGTTAAAGGAGATGTGGCACGGAAAAATCGAACGTTTAAGTTAGCTGATGTGGAACGCCTTCTTAATAAATCATTGAAACGAGTGACAGCAGAAAACTGGAGCAAGTATATTGCTCATATTCAAAACGAAAAAAGGAGAATGTGGGATGTAGATAATATGGCTGATAAAGTTATCGATGATATTATTATCAATGTCGGTAATAGTGATATTGATGATGAGAAATTGGGAAATACCAAAGGGTAAGTTCTAACATTGTTTTTCGGTGTTACAAATATTTAATGACATCTCGGTACTCAATTTGTTCCGTTTTTATAAAAACCCTCACAACGATTTATTCAAAAAATACCTCATTTCCGCGAGAAATGATGGAGTTTTGAGAAAAACATACTTTTTTAAATGTATACTTTAAATTCTGACCAAAATACTTGCCGGCGCCATGGCGTCTGCTTGTGATGTCACGTCTCTCTCTAACAACGTAGAGTTTGCAGACACAATTATGGAATGTGTCTAACATAGTGTGGCGTACGTGCCATATGAAATTTTCTACAGATTTAAACATCACTCAGTGCAAACGAGCTAGGCATCAAATTGTATATCGACGTGTAAAATCAACAGAAGGCTGTAATACGAGCGCGTGGGGGCAATACTAGCTACAAATTCAATAAAGCTGCAATAATTTTGAATTGTTTGTTTTTTAATACATTTAAGCTTTATTGTTTTTTTGACAATATTTTTGTGGTTTTGTTTAATTTTTGTTAATTTTATGTTCATTAGTAAATTGAAACTTTATTAACAATTATAAATTAAAAGTTGGAGCAAATTCATTTTCTTAAATTTAAAATTCATAGTGAGTCGCTTTTTGTGACAAATTTGTACATAACTGATGTTAGAGCTTTACTAATAAAAATTATTATTATTTATTGTTCATTATTATATCAATATGTACTTCCAGTACTTATTTTACATATTTTTATGGGATAAAAATTTCAAAGAATATTCAGAAATTATCGTTTAAAAGTGCAATAGTCAATTGAGAAATTTCACCTTCATGTTCTTGTCTAACCTCAACAACATTCAATTAATCATTCCAAGTATATTTAATTATACCTATGAAGTCAGTAGTATCCTTCTAATACCAGCAATTGTACGAGTTACAAATTAAGTGTCTATACAGGGGGATTTATTAAGTGTGTCGACCTTATTGGGCCAAGCAACAAAAACATTTCATAAAACCGACTGTTCCTTTAAAACAAGGTATTTTACACTTAATTTGTGTAATGTTTTGGACGAGCTTATATTATTTATTAATGAATTAAACCGAAAAATCACATTTTAGAATTTTTTTTATAACATTAAAAATAATTGAGCGATTTAGATGACATTAATTAATTATTTGTAGGAAATTTTCTGGATTGATTTATGTCATTACAGATTTCCTGCTTCTTGGAATAGTAATGAATGAAGTTCGGAAAGTTTCGCATTGTTTAAACTCCTCGGATATGAGACAACACACGATCAATGTCCCGGGTCCGGGAGCGTTAACAGCTCTGCCCGACAATATATTCCTAATGTTTATAGCAATGCCACCAGACAAGTCGAACATTCTCTCGCTATCGACATATGTCGGTTTTATTATGATTAAAACATTGTAGAGTAGTTCCAAACTCTCAATATCTTCGAACAACTGCAACTTCTTTTTTAACGTTGATGAAGTACTATAAAATGATAGAAGTGACTGTCTGATTCATCGATAAGATAACTTGATTTAGAAGAACTACATTCTGGTTCATAATCTGACGTTAATACTGAAGACTCTGAATTAGTACTTGTGATAGACATCGTTTCAACAGGATCGTCTGAGAACAATTTTCTTTTTATAGTGGAAGATAATTTTAAAGTACATGTTTATATATTCTTACATGTAATAGGAAATGGCGATAATGATATATTATTTGGTTTTACTTTGCTTCTATAATGAACTTTAATGTTAACTTGAATATGTCAATTTGCAATACATTATCACTAGATGGCACATGTGATGAGGAAATATTAGTAACTTCACAATCTATTTTATTTTCAGAATCAATTGATTCTATATCCATGTTGTGTGGTACTGATACAGTACTAGGACCTGCTTCAGATATAGCTTCTTCAACCAGAGCTCGTCGTTTCCTTTTGAAAGTAGCCATTATCACTGGTGGTAACTGCAATTTATTTTTTTCTGACACTGGAATATATGTGGTACAACTCCTTTTTTACACATACAATACAACTATACCGATGGTCTGGCGGTTCTTTCTTGTTATTTTCTTAATATTGCGACGATAGACAATTTCATTCTAATGAACTGGGAATAAGAGTCCCTCGCCTACTAAGGATTATTAGGATTTAGTGTTGGGTACTTACCCCTCTACGTAGCTGCAGAATACACTATTTGGGAGTTTGGGTCAGTTAAGGTACTACTTATTCTCTTAAAAAACTGAACAGACAACAACTGATATACACTCGATCTGAGAAAATTACATAATATATATAATAAGCCCTTTACATACACTAACATCCTTCACGGGCAGGTCTTCCTTACTAGGCAGGGCACTTTATCTGGACCACGCTAAACACCCATCGGGTGACTTACTTTTGCTTAATCTACCAAATACTGGGTGTTATTTCCAAACGTGACAATATACCGAGACGATGACTCCTTATTCGGGTTAGAGTATTATCTCTATGACTCCCATATAGTATTCTGTCGTGTTGTTCCTGAAAAACTGTCTCCAAAACAGAGAGTGTATTAGTTTTTGAATGTCAACACGGAAGTTGTCGGGATTATGCAATTTGGAGTGTTTAAGTAGGGAAGTCCTCTCAGCTCGCATCCTAGGATGCACGATGGGAGAACAGACCATCTCGTGAATATTGGCCACCATCCTAGCTATGAGGACCTTATTGACTGCTGCTCTAAACAGTTCTGTCGTTTTTTTTGAAAACCACGTCCTCAGACTTTTGGGCCACGATATCCTTCTTCTTCCAAGTCCTCTCTTCCCAAACATTTACTCTTGAATTATCGTTTTTAAGAGTTTATATTTGGTGTTATTTCTCATTATATATCCGAGGTACTCTATTTTTCTTCTTTTAATAGTATTCATCACGTCTTGTTCCTTCCCCATTCTCTCTAATACTCTCTCGTTGGTCACCCTAGCAACCCATGATATTTTAAGGATTCTTCTATAGAGCCACGTCTCGAAGACCTCAAGTTTCTTTTGTGTTGCTTCGGTCAATGTCTAGGATTTCATTCCATAGTATAATCTGGAAAACACATAGGATCGCAGCAGTCTTACTTTGATGTCTAGTTTGAGGTTATGACTTTTAAAGAGTTTAGTCATTTTGATGAATGCGTCTCTTGCTTTTTCTATTCTACTTTTTATTTCTTTCGAGTGGTCCCACTGTTCGTTTACTAAGGTTCTCAGGTAGATAAATTTAGATACTCTTTCTACTGGTCTACTATTTGGCAGTTTTCTTTCTTCTGTTTAGTTATGACCATAAACTTTGTTTCATTGACGTTTATTAGTAGTCCATATTGCTCACCCATTTCATTCACTTTGTAAACCCTCTACGCTATCTGCAAATATGACGGTATCATCTGCATTGCGGGTATTATTTAGGCATTCACCGTTTACAAGATTTCCATTCTCAGAGTTTTCCAGGTTTTTTTTAATATCTCTTCTGAGTAGAGATTAAATATCAAAGAAGAGATGATACATCCTTGTTGTACGCCCCGCAAAATGTCAATTGCCTCTACGGCTTCATCTCTATCGTTAATCTTTATAGTGGCTGTTTGGTTTCAGTACAGGTTTTGTATAACTCCCAGATATTTATCTTCCATTCCAGTGTCCTTCAGTACTTGTATCATCTTCTGATATTGGATTGTATCAAATGCCTTCTGGTAGTCTACAAAGTAGGCGTAAATGTCGCAATTTACGTCTCGACATCGTTGAAACAATACTTGTAGTCTGAACATCTCTTGTTCCCACTCCTTTCATGTACCCAAACTGTGTGTCTGATAATCTATCCTCGCAAGTTTAAGTAAATGGCCCATTAAGCTGATGGATCTGTATTCTTCGCATTTTGTTGCTCCTTGCTTTTTGGGCAGCAATATAAATTCCGAAATGAGCCATTCTTTCGGGATATTGCCAGTGTCGTATATATTGTTAAATATTTTGCAGAGCATATTTAGAGATTTTTCATCCAATATTTTCAGGAACTCTGCTTGTATCTCGTCTGGTCCTGGAGTTTTTCCTTCTCTCAAGGATTTTAAGGCTGCTTTTATCTCGTTCACTAGTATTGGCGGTCCAGTTTTTGTTGAGAAGGGGGTAAGATATCCTCTTTCGTCAAAGAACAGGTTCTCCATGTATTTTTTCCAGGTGTCTTTCATACTTCCTTGATCCACAATGAGTTCTCCCTTGTCACTAATGATTTTTCCCACTGTTCTCTATATATGTTTGCCAATTATTTCCCTCACTTTTTGTGGACGTTAAATTCGTCAAATTTCTATTGTCGTACTTCTATTTCGTGGCATTTTTCTTCCATTACTCTAAGTTTGGTTTCTGTGATCTTTATATGCATTATAAGGTGAATCTCTTTGTAAACGGTGGTGTTATTCTTCCGTTTTTGTCCCCTCTTCCTTCATTTGTTGTATTTTGTCTCTCATCCACGCATTGTGTTCTCTTCCTTCGCTTTACAAGAAGTTGTTTTTGATCTCTTCTACTGTTTTACAAAGCGAATATATTTTGTTTTCTGCGCTTCTCGCTTTTCATCGATAAGCAGTGTTATATTTACAAGTTATCGTGTAGAGGCTTACATCTACTGTCACGGATGTCTTCTGCGCTATCTGCGGCTCTGAGTTGACTGAGCTCTTTTGGTAGACAATTTAGTCGATGAAGTCCCTGATAGTGGGTGTATTTTACTTATCACGTAGCCAGGTGCTGCGAGGGTATTTCACGAAGTAGGTTCTACATAGTGCCATGGGGAGACACTTGTTTTGTATTATTTGTATTGGCTTAAAATGGTCTTTGTCGGCGGAAATGTATTCCGCGGCCACATATGTGAATATGGGGTCTGAATAGGAGAATTGTCTTATGAGATGAGAGTTTGTTTGAGCGGCAAATTTTGTTGAACTATATATTTTATCATAAAATATATATTTAATTAGGAAGAAGGATGAGGGCTGATTTAGATCCGGATCTCATACTATCTAGGCAAATTAGAGGTATTTGCTTGGTAAATTTTTGTTCCATGGCTATTGTTTATTGTGAGAATACAAAAATAGTCAACTTGATCGTTAAAAAAACAGAAAATACATTGACAACTACAAGTAAAAACAATGAACTGTGAAAATGCTTGCAAGCCTATGATGTTTTGCAGCGTTTACTGGAGCTTGACCCTACCTAATTTGCTCTGATTGCTTTTTCAACTATTGCTGTATTTTACAGTTTTATTTGATTAAAAAACAATATCAATAATATTATTATAGAAAAGATACGTTATTCTAAATTCGTAAATCTTATTTCATTTGATACATACATTTTTCTAGAAATTCCCTATTACTATCATGTCTATTGCATATAGGGTGTATTGTAAATGATTACTATCGTTTTTTCAATTCCATGTAAGTAAAACTATAATTTCCGTTTCCCTTATTATGTTATTGATTTTTGGAACGCCGGAGAAAGAGTCGATAGTCAGTTTCATGTCCTTATATGGTTCTCAAATGGTCACTTTTACCCATGAGATTAATGAACCTTCCATTAAACAAGAGGTGCGCTTCGATTTGAACTTTATTTGCAAGACTAGAGAAACTTCTGATATATTAGATTATACATATACAGGATGTGAAGTTGATACATTCAATCAAAATAATTTTTTTGTTATTAGCAAATATATGACTAAAATATAGTAAAAATTATCTCGTAAATTTATTTTTGGAAGTGTAATCAATCAGCAAAAATATTAGACTTTTGAAATTGAGGTAATGAATGTTGATGGTCTTTGCACTTTTGTTATTTTGTATAACATGCCATATTGTCAATGAAGAATATTTCGTTTAAAAATTCATTGGCAAAGGTTTTTAATCTGATGTTTGATATCCTCATAATCAATTCATTTATAGTAAGTAGACTTCGACCCGATTCAAAATGTTGTTCCACATTGTATCCATTAAATTGCTTCAATATTAAATGGCTTTTGAAAATATTTACGTTAAGTTAATATTTTGAACATTATTTCAAATCAAATATCATCGTTAACAAATCATCTTTGTATACATATTGTGAAATATTTACCAAATTTTCAGACCGCCTCGATCAATATTCACAGTATTCGTGACCCAGACTTTCTTTACCAAAAAAGACAGTACGAGATATCATTTCCTATTTTTATTTTTGAGGCTGGCTTGAGAAACATCCCATGTGAAAATTCAGTAAAATGGAAACGTAAGATGGAAATTGTATGCTGAAGGAAATGTAGACCCAGTATATCTGAATTTCAAATGTGTATCTCTAGAATTATCCAGTGTATTCAATATTTATTTCAATTTAACCAAATCCTCGAGAATTGTGTTTATCAAAGTCGAAACTTCTTTTTTTATTTGTTGAAAGTGCTTAACTTGAAAAAGGATAGAATTGTAGACATTTATGTTATAAGAATCATAATAACGATCATGATGGTACTAGCCATGAATATTATAACATGGCTTGGGCCGAATTTCATTCAAAATTTTATATTTCGACGATTTATTTGAAAATAAATTACTTGTTGCATTTGAGCAGTGGCGGCTTGTGGTTAATTTTATAGGGGGGTCATAGGTGATGAGACCAAAATCTTAAAATACAGAACGACACTGACCAGTCCCCCGGAGGCCTATTCGCCAAGGGCGGAAATTTTTCGAAAAAGCATGCCCAATTTCTGCCCAGAAGTCGTTAAAATCGCTAAAAACGCAAAATTTGTGGAGTTCTTTTCCAAAGCCAGAGAGGCAAAAAAATTTTTGGACCACGCTTGTTTTATATAAAAATAATGCTCTCTTAAAAAACAACCACATTTTATTCTTTTCTATACATATTAAATATGACAAACTTAAATTAAATGATAATTAATCTAAATCTTTTTAAAATTTAAGTGAAGCCTTCGATCTTTTGTATTTGCAAAGTGATCAATAACCCTTTCATTATAATTGTTACCGTCTTAATTGTTCGGTACCAATTTTTCCAAGTTTCCTTGGATAGTACCAAGATAGCGATTTTATTTGGAACGATACTGGGCGATAAACAATTAAGACGTATGCGAACGGCACTCTTGTTTTGGTTGGAGAGCTAAAAGTCGTGGGTTTATTTTCGGAACGTTAATCAACCGGAAAGGTAATTAAAGGGCGCCAAAAATTTTAATTCACAGGAAAAATTTCAAAAACTGCGATAAGCGAGAGAAATTATAAAAAGTGAGGTATTTTTGGTAGTGTATCTGTGGAGGTTTGGGAAGTACTCACTAAAACGCGGTTTATTATGATAACCAGTTTATTAACAGGTTTTACCAGCGTCAGTGAACAAAACATCAAAAATATTTACAATATGGGTACATGCATAACCTGGTACCGCAAACAAAATTAATATATACATAAAAACAATAAAACAAATGATCACTAAACACTACACGGTAATTGTTCGAGTAATAAATAGTCTCCAAGAGACAACAAATATACAATTCAAAATCATATACATACCCAAACGATAAATGTCGCCGAGTTTGCAAACTAAAAAATTAAATTATTAACGAAATTATTTTTCGTTTATTCAAAAAAGAAAATGTAGGATATTATATTACTGAATTACTTGAAAACAAAAAACACATAGGCTTTGTAAAAGTTATGTCAATATCGGGAAAATGATTTAATCTAGATTTGACGTGCACGCCGAATTTCCTAACGATTATTCTATAAAACATAAACAAAGGTTCTCTAAAACAATGGCAATATTAGTAATCAATAAACTCGTTATCGTAATAAAATAGTTCTGATCGTATAGTTCTTTCGCTAAAGAAATAGCGTGACACTAAATTAATCTTTCCACCATCGACTAAGAAAGGGTGCGATTACTCCAGGTATGAGAGACACTAAATAATCATTTACGATACCTGAGTCCAATTGTTTCCATCCAATTACCACAATACTACTCAGGTGAAGATACTTGCATCAACGCCGGAGGCGTGGTTTCTCGATTAGGTCGATTTAAAAAAAACTTACGATAGTACTTGTAATAGGTAATCTACCATCACCGCGTGATGGAACAGATCACAGACACTCGGAAATCTTCGGTAATTTAATGTCTGTAATAAACACAATAAACATATACTCTGGTAATTTTAATTCGACTATGAAATGAAATACCGATTTTTTGGTACGGTACGATAATTTAATCTTAATAGCTAAGAAAATCACCACTGCTTCGCTCAAGTAATCTCGATAGCGGCACTAAATAACGATACGTTAATTCACGCTGACACTACAAGAACATTTTCAACTACTTGCGTTGAGAATCGGTCGCTGAATGACCCTCGTGATGAGATTTTTTGGGGATCGACAGCCTTTTTTTGAAATTCTTTTCGAAAAATAACTGTAAAATTAGTTCTAAAAAGCCATATAAAAAGAATCGGGCAGTGAATGCACAAATTACGCTGTCTACCCAGAATTTCATAAAAGGTACCTTTTTTCCGAAGGTGATACTAAAACTATTGTGTCCCCATCGCACCTTTTCTAAGGGAGGTATTAAAAGTACATTAAATTGCCACTTCGTTCAATTGAAAATCCCGATTGAGCCGTAATAAACCTTTTTCGGCGTTCAAAGATGTATTATACTTCTGTAATTTTATGTTTATTGGTCGTATGAAACGATCTTCTACACAGTCCGAAGAAAATATTGTTACGCCAGGGCCGCACTGGGATATAAATTATTCGATTTCGTAGGGCGAAATATAAGAAAAATAGAAACGTTACAAAATTATGAATACTATTCACAAATTACTTTTCTATGCTTAACATAGCTAACGCCGACAATCTCCCCTGTCCCATAGTATTACGGAAAAATGTCTTGATTCTCTTTAATATAGAAAAACATCTTTCGCTTTCTACAGTTGTCATTGGTAATGTACATAAAATAGTCAACAATTTTACAGTTTCCGAGAGATTGTTATTAATAAACAATTGCAGCATTGGCACAGCTCCCGAACTTTTATTAAAATCGTCGCGTTCATAAATAACTTGAAGTTCAGTTTTTAGTTTTAAGTAATTAATACTAGAATAGTTTTCTCTTATTGACTTAAGAATACGATCTGGAAAATTAATTTTATATTGTTCGAACTGGTCGCTGTAAAATAACTGGGCAATCACTAAATGATCACTGAAACTAAAGCGGTGGTTAATCTCAGAAATTATTATGTCGCAAACCTGCAAAGCAACTTGGCGCTTTGAGTCTTCATTTTTCCTTGGTCTTTTTGCACCAAGTGTTGAAGAAGATGAAGGTGCTTCGGGAAATATTTCATTAAATAAAATATGGTCTCTGACTTTTTGAATTGACATTTTAAATGAGTCTATATTTTTTTTCACCAATATCACGTCGATACCATGTTTATGAAGTTGATTAAAAAGAACTTTACAATTAGGCATTATTAAATGGAAAAAATTTAGCCAATAAAGGAAATCCACGCTTTGCAAAAAAGTTTCTAATCCTATTGCTTGATTAATTGTATTTGAGTCTTCTTCAACCTCAATTATCTTTTCTATTGAAGCCAGAATATCAGCTTGATACAAAAATACGGTTTCCACACAACGCGTATTAAAATACCACCTTGTCGGTGCCGCTCTAGGTAAATGTACTTTAACAAATTTATCGCGAATCGCTGTACGTTTTGGAGATCGACTAAAAAATGTGGAAAATCCCTGTAAATTCGCAAAAAAAACGTTAACATTTTTATTCTGACTTGCTGCTTTTTGCAGAATTAAATTTAATTGGTGAGCATAACAATGAATAAAATTTGCTTGAGGATATCGTTCTTTAATTTTTTTTGTACTCCGCCTAATCGACCACTCATAGTAGAAGCTCCATCATAACTCTGTCCAATTAACTTTTCCGGTGTTTTATTAATATCTAGTACCTCTAATTCTTTAAAAATTATCTCCGATAAATGTTCGGCTGTGGTGCCGGTAGGATTTACAAATTTTATAAACCTTTCGTGAACGACACCGGATAAAATGTACCGCATAATAAAAGTCATTTGAGTTCTGTTCGAGCTATCAGTAATTTCATCCACCTGGACTGCGATATATTCGGCTGACTGAATCTCCAATTTAAGTTGTTCATGAGCCACCGATAACATTGAATCAAATAATTCATTTTGTACAGTTTTAGAAGTACCCTTAAAAACCGTAGCCTTATCCAAGTATTCTTTGAATATTGGATCCAGCTCTGAAACAAAATTTATAAGTCCACGAAATATTCCCGGGTCCTTGCTAGTCTGTTTAATTTTTAAATATGGAAGAGGACGACCACCTTCCTTTAGTTTTAATAGTTTTTCAAAATTTAATTCACTTTTCGTTCTCAAATTTTGAACCAGTTGCACCACAGACATGATAAAAGGCGTAGAATAAAACAACACCAAATAATTAAAACACAAGCCCTCAAAAAAACGAATCAAAATAATAACAATAACAACTTATTACATCAAAACACAAATCTTATTTGACTTCAAAATGATCTCCTTTAAATTAAAATATAGCGCAGCCTGCCAACCCCTCTACTCATCTCTTTTCTAAGCGTGTAATAATGGAACGACGTAAGTCGATTCATCATCCATATTAACCCGGGCTTTTGACCCAAGAGATGTAAACTTCGGCCGTGTTTCTTTCACTTTACGAAGATTGTCAACGTTCGGCACATTCCGTCCCCATTTAACGCGTTTAGGTAATCGATGGACACCAACCCGTTTTGCTATTTTGAATTTCGCAGAGATGTAGGTCGAAATAACGTTTACACGGTTGTCTTGACAAACGTTTACACGGGGTTTTGAAACATTTTAGGTAAATTTTATTTTTTATTTAAGAGAAATACTTAGTATTAGTATATAATACTATACTATATGTATAGTAGGTATATTTTATTTTTTTATATATCTATTTAAATATTTTTTTAAATTATTTTTTAATGGGAGACCCAATGACCTAATGGAGGAGCCGCCACTGCATTTGAGTAAGTGATGTAAGTAAATGTAGCTTAATTTCAGTAATGTGCTTAACAACCTAAGGTAACAACGGAATTGTCTGCTTGTATTCTCATGTCATCGTTAAGACAAGTTAAATTTTTTGAAAAATTCATTAAGTATTCTGCCGTCCAAAGGAAGACCATCGCTTCTGCACATTATACGGTAATGAGTAAACCAAGCTCAAAGTTTACACAAATTTTAAAATATTCCTAAATTCCTATTTCGCTGCAAATGAAATTAATATCACTTTATGTGAATGCACCTGGAAAAAATTATTCAGCTTTTTAGAAAAAAATGTATTTTCTTACTTTATTTCGCCCAAAAAGTTAAATACTGGGAAAAATAAGAAAAAATAGAGCATCTACTGATGTTAAACACATGAGGTGTTTTTTCTTAAGATAGTAATAAAATAATATCCAGTTCGATTGTAACTATACTTTTATAACCTATCAAAACAAGAACTAAATAACAGACATAAGTTTCTGATTAAATTATTTATCTATTATTTATTAAAACTAAAATAAACAAAAAATTCGAGTATTCTAGCAATACACTTTAAAACCAATAAAATTAATAGGAAAAACTGTATGGAAACAAACAAATTACTAAAAAAAGAACAAAACGTATCATTTGTCTTCGTTAAGGGTTTTCTGGACATTCCTCTAGGATTTTCCAGAATTGAAACATAGTTGAAAAAATTATACTTTTAAGGTTTTTAAGAAGAGTTTCATTTTCACTTTTAACCACTCCATACGGTGATGGTAACACTTTGACTGACGGAGGTCCTTTCTTTATAAATTTTTTTGACAAAAAACCATGGAAATGAAAGCTGTCTGCCAACTTGTACCTCAAAGAAAATGATCCTCTGTTGGCTTCAATTTCACTTATTTTTGCCAAGTAAGGACGAGGATTTAGGTTCCTTATGCATGTTTGCGATGAAAAATCTTGCCACTTAAAAAAAACTTTACACTGCATACTTTTGATTTCCACCTTCTTTGAATTCGCTTTTCTGATAGCTGTTGGAAGTCATCAAAATCGTAAGTTTTCTTTTGTTTTTTTAATTACGCTTCCACCTGGTGGTGAAAACTGTCGACAGACATAAAAGTATGTCCTGGTTCTAAATACTTGGTACTAATATCTTCAGCAGCAATGGTGTCCGAATTCACAATATACATCAGGAATGATAAAAAAGCCCAATTCTTTCTTATTTTGTGCTGCGCAGTTATCAACCCAAAGAACGAAATGTTTAATATCCCTGTAATGTAAAAAAATGCATTAAATGAACTGATTATCTCTTCTTTCCCCCGTTTCGCAATCGCATCATGCCATAAGCATACAAAAGACTTTTGATTCTTTAGCTACCCAGTGGTACAAAGCTTTCGTTAAATGCAGAAATTCTTTGAGTAAATACAGCTTTCTTAAACATCTCAAGCCTGGGCAGCATTATAACCCTCTGTAAATCAACGGATACTTTGAGGGTATGTGGCGAATCTTCCTGATCTGTATCCAAACGGCATGAATCTCTATAGTCTTTAGCTCGCTGAATATGTTCCTGACAGCTTTTACATTCAGTACACGTTGGATCCAAGTTTTTAGGACTGTGCTGCTTATTGTGTAGTTTAAATCCTGCACATAATTCGCATTCAAGGTTCGTAAAAGAAATATTTTACTTTTCGGCCCAACCTATCTAATATGCGAGAAAAGTATTGATTTACCCACAAAAAAGTTGAAATTTTGAAAAAAAATGTTGAGTAATTTTTACGTTTTTCATCAAGAACAACACGAAAAAATGGTTTTTAGAAAAAAAATCCTGTGTGTATGTCGTCGTTGTCGTCTGCCACTTTTCGTTACATGTCTTGTTAGCACGATACAGCCTCCGGAGTGCAACAAATCGCCAATTTTATGATTGAATATTGTTCAGGACATCTCAAAGATGAACCCTATTGATTTTCAGCTCACAATAGCCAGTACAACAGGTGCTATAGTACTTTAAGCACGACATTTTTGTCATTTTTGGAGAAATTTCAGTTTGTTAGCACGATACAGCCTCCGGAGTATATACAAGTGACCAATTTTATGGTTGGATATTATTCAGGGCGTCTTAAAGATGAGCCCTATTGAGATTCAGCTCACTAAAGCCAGACAACGAGTGCTATGGTACTTGAGGTACCAAATTTTTATCATTTTTGGAGAATTTTCAGTTTGTTAGCACGATACAGCCTCCAGCGTGTATACAAGTGACCCATTTTATGATTGAATATTTTTCAGGACGTTTTATAGATGAACCTTATTGATTTTTAGCTTACCAGAGCTAGTACAACGGGTGCTATGGTACATGAAGGGCCACATTTTTGTCCTTTTTGGAGAAATTACGATACAGCCTCAGGAGTGTATACAAGTGGTCAATTTTATAATTGAATATTTTTCAAGGTGTCTCATTCAAGGTATCTTGATTTTCAGCTGACTATAGCGAGTACAGCGGGTCCTATAAATCCAGATATACTGCATTTTTGGTTACTTTTGGAGAAATTACGGTTTGTTAACACGATACATCCCCCGAAGTGTATACAAGTGACAATTTTATGATAGAATATTAATCAGGGCATCTCACTGATGCGGAAAAGTTCGTTTTAATCTTTAAATCCGTTTATTTTTTGTTTTATTTGTTTATGATATACCTCGTTTGAGCATTGGTTGTGGGAGTGAGCTTCTAAATAATCTATGTGCATGATTTCAATAGTTACCTCACTGGGCGGGTATCTGCGAGCTGGCGCATGTTGACGTCTATAATGTGATACACTCGGATTTAATCTTTCAATGTGGGCATCGATGTCTATCTATCTATTTTGCTTTTACAAGCCGTTCTTCCTCGTCCAACCTCTTTGGGGTAAATATGAGTATTTCATTGAAATACTTCCTATTTGCAAATGCCTGAAATGGCCAATCGTTTTTCTTGTGGAATCCAAGAGTTGTTAAAAAAACATTTACATACCAACACTTTTTCACCGGTCTCATTGGTTAAAAAGTATTTAAAAGTGTTTGTCCTTTGTGAAAGTTCAGCTTCGGTTGTTTTCCTCTTGGCGTCTGTTCGTGACGCTTTTAAAAAATGCTTTTCTCTCACCCGTATTTTCTTGTTTTCTCTCCTTTTTTCTAAACTCTCAAATTTTCGCCGCTTTCTTTTTTCACCTTTCATCTTATATCCCTTTGAATCTGGAACAAATAAAATATTGGATTTCAATACTTTGTGTCCTTTTCTAAATCCAAAAATTATACCGTTGGATCATGTTGGACTTCTGGTTCTTCTTGTTCATGGTGTGGTTCATGATGTTCTTGCTTCGAGTTAACCATTTCATTTTCTTGTTTTTTATCCTTGTTTAAGTAATCCAAGTCACCTATTGCATCCAAATATAAACGTTTTATGGTTCCTTATTTTTAAAATATACAAGAAATATAATACCCTTAATATCCATGGCCTCAACTTCGTTCTGGTTCTCATTTTCTAAAATTTTTATTTCATTTCCTGAAATCAGGTTGAGTTGTGCGCGTTCCAGTTACACAAACGTTATTTTGATGTCATTGTCATTTGGATTTCACTCGACTTGATACAAAAACTGGTCTAGCTTAATAAATTTTCCAGCTTCAACCATTCTTAATGTGTCTGGTTCAACTGATGTGTTTAACGTAGAAGCGTGAAATACTAGCACGTCTTGAAGTATCTCAACACATGGTCTTGCATCCTCTTTTTCAGTGCCCTACAACTCTATTCCATCTCCTGTGAAAATTGGGCATTCTTTATATTTCTCATTTTTTTCGATCTCGGCCCAGTCATCATTTTGTAACAAGGTAAGCTTATGTTCAGAATGATCGAGTTGAGTTTTTATTTGCATTTTTTGAGTCATACTCACTAAAAGCTTACTTCTATTGGACATGTTCGAAAATTCTCTCGAATAGAATAGCTAAATCAAACCTTTCCACTACAATTTTTAAAAGAGACTAAATACATTACAGAAATACGTTCCAATACTGCCAATTACTTCGTTAAAACACCGTGTCTGCATTTTACTTAGAATAAACACAGCATCTGCGTGCTGTGACATTTATATGCGGTGTTTCTCCTAAGCAACATTGTAGTTACGGGGCTGTTCTTTAGTTTAGTCAATATTTTTGTAGATGCTAGGTTTAGAATTCTTTTTAAAATATATATTTGTGATGGTAAATACGGTGTTTTTCTAATGTAAATATGTAATATAAGCTGCCTGGAGCTGATTTTCGCGCTTAACTCAATTTTCATAATTTTCGTACATACGGTGTTTTTCCTAAGGACGGCAGTATTGTAAAATGAATGATTTACCGGAAGAAATTGAAAATTTAGCTAATTATAAAAGTGTGTGTCACAAGAAAAATGTTGAAATCTTGCACACGTAAAGGTACTTCTAGCCTATTTTACGAACAATCGATGACGATAAAGTCTTCAAATTTCTGGAGTTACTACTCGATGTTACGAAACACTTTGTTACTTGAAACATTTTTTGACTTAACTAAGATTAGTCTTTGTCATTAATTTAACAAATTGAATTTGTTGTTTTCTATATATTTTTGCGTGCTATACCTAGATATTTTTTTCATTACAGTACTTAGTACTCTAATGAAATCATTATAGTACTCAGTCTAATAAAGTATGTTATTTTGACTCTATAAATGAAATCCATAAGAAGGTTATTATTATAGGTCGGAATATAATAGATATTCACGATGTAAGTGTCGTAAAGATTCATTTTACGAAATGAGATGGGAAATTTGTCAAACGAGGCCGTTTGATTTGAGTTTGATTACCCATTGAATATCGTAATATGAATTTACGATACGAATATAATACATTATTTTACCTACTACCAATAATGTTAATTATTTACTCAAAATTAGTCAATATTCCTGAAATTAATGATATTAGAATCATGTAACAAGCAAGCGTTGCGCTCATTGTTGATTTATTTTGCTAACTGTCAATTTTGACGCGTTCACTTCAGTTTGGTACCGACATGAGTTCCGACTATGAAAGTGTGGATTCTGATATAAAACTTGCTGCAAATAACGCAATACAAACCCTAGTACCCGCTAAATCCCGCAATAGATACGAAAAAGAATATAAGCGATTCGAAGACTGGCGCAGTTCAAAAAAAGTCCGTGATATATCGGAGAAGATTTTATTAGCTTATTTTGCTGGGAAATCCAGTAGTGTCGCTGCAGAATATGTAGAAACATCCTTAGAAAACAAAAAAATATAGCTACTAAAATAATGGGGGGAGAAATCGTTTCTACAAAAAATTCAATTGAAATTGAAAACTACAATTCTTCAATTGCCTCACGTCAGCTGGAATAAATATCACTAATTGTACAGGTGTTGTGTTTAGTTATTATAATAAATGAGGTTTAATTTTTTATTCATGAATTGATGCATTTAATTTTGTTGAATTCATAATATTATTATTAGTGTTACGTCTATATTCATAATAAATGGGTTCGTTGATTTATGTGTCTCGGTTGTCACTCATTCTGCAAACTGTCAACTTAGACACGTTCATTCCGCACTAGTGCGGTAAAGTATCTCATTACGAAACTCATATCAGTATCGTAATATTTGATATTACATATTGGTAGTAGGTAAAATATATTACATTCAACAATATTAAAAAAAAACCATTTTTAATTAAGTTCGCGATGAAAATTCATAAAAGCAATTGGCAAACAAAAATCTTATCCCAAATTGTCGATTATGAGGCATCTCAAGAAGTTCAGAATAGTAGAAAAGGCGAAATACAAATTCTGCAAGCTCTCAGAATGTATCTAAGATATAGTCAAAGGATCTATCTAAAGTATCGCAATGTCTTTAACCAATTAGAAATACTACCGTAACATTTACATATTCTGAGGGTACTTTAACATATTGTAATATTATTCTTATTTATTTAAACAGCTTTTATCATGACGGGTGGGATAAAATCATACACACGGTATGTCTACTTATTTAATTTATTTATTCACTAAAATTCACTTATGCTTGATTTATGTACACACTTCCCTTCTAAATTATATTAAATACCCTGTTCACTAAGAACTAATAAATTTATACTAAACACTTCACTTTTATTGTTCACTTGTTCTGCTCACGACTTGATTAAAATGTAGAGTGAACTGATAGCTCACAGGTAGTCGCTTATATATTAAAACCCGTTCTGGAACATTCGGATTACTCATATTTCTAGAATACGGCTCCTAACAAACAATCGACCTTCCTAAAAATGCCTCTATGACAACAATCACAAGAAAAGGTCCTTTCAAGAAACCCGTGCGTTCTCGCCAAAATTTTAATTGATATCGTATTAGACAGGGTCGGCTTCGATGAGTACACCAGCCTGCCACTTCGTAATATTATTCTCTCTTTAAAAGGAAGTATGGAAATAACACGGCACCGTCTTCATCGGGTACTAACAACGGGTGGTATAGCTGCAAATTATTATGTGCACACCGATATCTTGGAGGATCACCTCTATCATTTTCCTGATGGCATTGCTTGTTTCTTCACGCATGATCTCGAAGGCTACGAAGCGCTTCCTATACATTCCGGTAGGTGGATTGATCTTGAAATTCGTTCTTAGTTACCACGAACTGTGTTTGAGTCTCCATGTTTCATCTCTTGCGTTGTGGTACATTACTCGTAGCACAAGTCGTACATTCCTCAAACCAGTCCTTCACATCGTTGGAGCTGTCCATCCAATAACATTTTTCACGAACTCGCTCAAGGGTTTTATTCACTCCCAGAGGACTGCCGGATTGTCGTGTAACTTGCTCAGTACCTCAGCTACTCTCCTCGTTCTCTGGTTGCCTTCTCTTCTCAGAAGCATAATCGATTCTTTTCAACAAGCATTCTTCTAGGACAACTGAGTTCCACTGAGCCCGATATGTCTTGAGTGTCTGTGAAAATCTTGACACTTTTTGCCAGGTAGGTCGCAGATTCTCTTCCTTCCATTGACGGATCTTTCTCCTGATCTTCTCTGATCCTGGTGGGAGACCATTCTTCGTTGACTACTAAAGTTCTTGAAACTGCAATTTTCTTAGATTCCGCCTTGTTGCAGTGAGAATAGTCTGCTGGGCATCGTTTAGGTAGGATGTCTGCATTTCGGTGACTCACACCAGCTCGGTGTTTGCCCCTGTAGTAATCACTTTACTACAAATGATTATGTTGATCAAATTCAATGGAAACTAAAATGAAATTTATTGTGTCTGAGATAGATCACAAAATTTTAAATGTAGCGGAAGAAAGTAAATTGATAAAATAGTGCTTCTAGTAAAGTAAATCAATGGAATATTTGTATAAAATAAGATTTAAAAGTACTCGTAATATTCAATTGACACAATCTTTAACATTTCAATTTTTGAATTTTTGTTATTTTATAACAATGCTTCATTTTGCTTATTAAGTTTATATAATTTATTTATATTATAACTTCATATTATGGCTATTTTAAAATTTATATATTTAGCCTTTTTATTTTAACATTACATGCTTGTAATATATATATATATATATATATATATATATATATATATATATATATATATATATATATATATATATATATATATATATATATAGTCCGTCTAGGAAGTATCCGGAATTTTATCTTTCTCCTAATTTTAACATATTTCCTTTTTGTAACCTCCTAAGACGAAAGTAATACAACAAGTAGATTGTGCCGATAGTAGGCCATGGTCAAAATTACATGACAATGCTATCTGTCACATATTGATGATTGCAAGAAGCCTTAAGTTTTGTGTAAGAATGTCACAACTAAATAAAGGGAATTGGTGGAATATTTGTATAGAAAATGTGTTCAAAACGAAAGAATTAGTGAAATTGACGGATCTCGGAAAAAGTATGTGAGACAATAAAGACGATGCAAAATGGGAGAGATATGAGGCATGGACCAATTTCAGAAAGACCGCGTAAGATTAGCGGACACAATTTAAACGCAAAAATGCACAAAATTCCAATTTAAAAAATCTTACTTGAAACTAAATTTTAAAATGTAATTTATTAAAAACTATGAGGCCGAATTTTAAAATTTAAAGACTGTTGTAAAGTGAATTGAAAGGGCTTTAAAACGATACCTTACTCGACTCCTAATGCCATTTAAATAATTTGAGGTGATGCTTACCCCCGCTAGAGAGTGAAAGTAGCGAACTCAAAAATACCGGAAAAAAGTGTCCCCCTTTTATCAAAAATCGACAGGTCTCTACGTTTTTTTAAACGTTCAGGCAGTTCCTGATAATGGCTCTGTTTCGTTTTCGTCCGGCCACCCTGTATAAAATATACATTGTTGCAAAGGTGAACTTTATAAAATTGAACCTATTATTGTAAATAATGTTCTTTCTCTATGGTCTAATGGTCTTTCTACAGACATATTTTATTTTCAAGTAGTATTTAACAATTAAATGAATAAACTTATATTATTTCCATTTTTAAAATACCAAAGTTGAATATAAATTCTAACATTCGTGACGCAAATAATGCTTTAAAATATTTTATTGTTGATTTACCTGTGCCACGCCAAAGACTACGTTTTACCGAACAAAATAAATTACGGGTAATGAATATATGTGCCTCGGGGGTCGTACGAAAACTATAAAATCCGAAGTGTACGTATCCAAATATGGTCTCCGCTTTTTTATCTTCTGAGTAAACGTTCTACTTCCTATTGCAGTTGTTTTTGTTCATTGACTTTCTCTGTCTTTTGGTAAATGGGATAGATCGGGGCATTTATTATAAAAATTAAACACACTATAAATGGTGTTTAGTGGAAACGTCATAAGATATTTTGTAACAAGGTTCGTTGGGAATAACAACGTGTAGTAGATTTGGAGGCAATATCAGACAGACTGTGTAAGTTGAGACTACAAGGAATGTATTATAAACGCATATGCGTCATGCGGACGATGAGGACCTAACTTTAAAAACTGAATTTTACGAAAAAGAACATAATGGATGAAAAAATGACAAAATTTGATGTAAAAATAGTCATGGGATATATGAACTCTAAAATCGGACGCGAAGGACAATATAAACATATAACAGGAGTAAAAAGCTTACACCTGAAAACTAATCATAACAGAATAGTACATTATGCATCGAGTACATAATGATGGTTATAATGAACGAGTATAGTATATTATGCAACGATCATGTAATGATGGTTATTAATACACGAGCATTAACCGGGATACGGAACGAGCCGAAGGCGAGTTTCGTATGGTTTATGCGAGTGTATTAATAACCATTACATGAGAGTTGCATACGCTATTTTTTCTACGCCCGATAAATAATCAAAAACCATAAATTCTATATTTTTATTGAACACAATAGGTAACAGTAATTATTCATATTTCTATAAAAAAAATCTACATATTTGTAATTAATACCTCGGGTATTGGTATTGCCATAGATACAAGAAAACTATAAACATTTTATTTGTATTTATATTCAACATATAATAATTGTAATTAATCCGATTTCTTAAAAATATTAAGATTATTTTATTGGGCAGTTTGAGAAGTTTATTCCTGGTCCCACTGACCTGGAAGTGGAAGGAATATTTACACTTATTTCATTATTGCTAGTCTCAATAAAGTACAATATTGTATTGGAAATGCTGATTTTATTCTTAACCGAATTTTCAATGTAGCCTTCTACCACTGAATTGGATTTCCAGCCACCATGGCGTTTTAATGTAGTAATATCACCACCGGCATCTACTAATACGGTTGCAGATGTCCTACGAAAACAATGCCCTGTATATAAATTCGGATCAGGCAGATTTAAATATGTTGCTATTTTTTTCCCTATATCACCAAATTTATTAATACCAATGTTTTGAATTGTGCATTTTCCATTTAAATAATTAACGAAAAAAGATGAGGTGGGGCAAATTTTAGGCCGTAGATTCATATATTTTTTACTAATTTCGTAGTATTCGCCGGTAATTGTAAATGTTCGTTGTACTTTTGTTTTAGTTTCTATCACATTAACAATTAAGATTCTTAGTGTTTTAAATGAAACTCGCGGTTTCTAGTTAATTCCACAATATAATAAAAGTTATTGAAAATTCTAAAAAATTGACAATTGTTTCGATAACTAAATATCATTGTCAGAATGACAAAAGTTACATTTCATTTGGTGCCTACCTGATGTTTAGTAGTTATTTTTGGCTAGACCAAGAAGTGACCTAACTTGTGATTGACTTAATATATGTTAATAGAAAAAAGAAGAAGATGTGATATTACAAATATTGAAGCTTAGATATTATTAGCCCTATGGTGATATCCTGGATATCATTTTTCCAATTGAGATCAGTATAACTGTGCAATGATATAGAAAACCAGGAAAAATATATCTGCTGATCTTTACAATTATTACTCAAGAAGACAGTTTATTAGTAAAGAACTGCCTAGATTTAACTGTTCATTAACAACTTCATATTGTAGGTTTCTTAAATGTCTTCTAATTTCCAATTCTTCAAGGAAATCCAGTTCTTGTTTCTTTTCACAAATATGCAGCACTTCTAGTTTTGTGTTAGGTGTCAATGAATGATTGGTGTCAAGTAGATGTTTTGCGTAGTGGGATTTATCTGGTTGTTTTAATCTATATGCTCGTAAGTGTTCACTGTATCGGATTTCAAAATTCCTAAGGGTCTGACCCAAATAGACAGCATTACATTCTGGACATTTGAGTTTATATATACCTGACTTCTTTAATAGTGGTATTTTTGTTTTTACATTTAACAATTTTGTACTAACGTTACTTTCTGTTTTAAAAGAAATTGTTGTATTTGTTGCTGAAGATATTATCTTTGAAATATTATTAGAAACATTTCCTGCATATTTAATTAAGATTCTATTCATATTTTCGACATTTTCATATTTTAGGTCATGTAGTTCATGCCTTCGACATGCTCCCATTATTCCAAAAATCTCATTGCTATCTAAAAACAAACAACAACAATAAATAAAGGGAAGAAAAAAAAGGAAAAAAAAATCAGTATGACCTAGGCTGGTTTCGTACCCGGAACTCATACTGTAGTCTAGTCCAAATTGAGCGCCACGAGTTCGGTTTATGAGTTTGCTCGAAATTAATGAAATATACCTATCATGCATGAGTCGAATGGAAAATGTAATCATGAATTTTTTTTTAAAATGCAATGTTAGATAGATACTTACTTTTAAAAATAAAAACCGTTCATCGGGTGCTTCGTAGATAAACTTTTTTATTTGTTCAGGTGAAAATATTTTTGCTTTTTTTCCAACATATCCTTTGGACTTTCGCTTTAATAAAGCTTGTAGTTTCTTATATTTAGAAATGTCTATTTTATGGTTTATATTTACCAACGTTTCTATTATTGAATAATGTGTCCATGTACTAGATGATTTTATAGTTTCCATCAATTCTTGAAAATAAGCACTTAAAACATTTTCGGAGAATGTCGAAATCTTTTTTGTATTTCTCCAGTCCATAAACTGTTGATAAAGTTTTTCGTACACTTTCTTAGATTTTTGGGGCAAAATGTGTGGAGGAGTCGATGGTAATTCTTCTATATCGCTGATATCAGACATTTTGATAAATTATCGAAGTTTAGTTAGGTATCTACGAAAATTTAATACGTACTAATTTTGACATCTAAAATAATACATAGGAACCTAGGATAAACGTCAAATGCACAGCATGTTTGATTGAAAAATTATGGGTTTCTATTGATTAAAAATCTGTATTGTAATGAAAAATCTGTATCGTAATGGATATCATTATGAAACGGATTATGGGCATATAAGTGCATTGTTATAACACGGGTGTAGAAAAAGAAGTTTACGACACGAGCCGAAGACGAGTGTCGTAATTCATACGAGTGCATTATAACCATTATGTACAAGTTGCATATAGTACTGTTAAGGAACAGCACACTGGTATAGTCCCTGAATCCGACTCTGTCTAAGCCATGTATGAAAGTTAAAATTATGACGGATGCGCAGGGATGAATTGTTTACAATTGTGATTATCTTATCTAGACATTGTTTTTGTGACCAGACTTATCTAGAAAAGGCCAGAACCAATTGTTTTTGTCTGTGTAAGCCGCAGTCCGGAATTTACTAGTAAAAAAGGAACTAATATATAAAGGACCGACCATGGAGAGTTAGTTTAGTTTATAATTTGACTTCGTGAGATAAACAGTAAATTAGTGAAGTGTTTATATAAATTAGTTCAAGTGAATATACTGTGTATATAATCAGTGACTAGTGTAGTGAATAAATAAATTAAGTAAGTGAACCTAGCGTGTGTATGAATGTATCCCACCCGTAATAAAAAAGTTTGAATAAATAACAAAAACATTACAGTACATTCTCTGCAAGCTAAAGCTGAATAAAATATAAATAATACAAAAATAAATATTAAGAATATAATTTTCATGTCAATTTCACTAATACTAGCCGTTTTGTTAACTTCAAAATTATTATTTGAATTACAAATATTGAAGCTTAGATATTATTAGCCCTATGGTGATCTCCTGGATATCATTTTTCCAATTAAGATCAGTATAACTGTGCAATGATATAGAAAACCAGCAAAACTATATCTGCTGATCTTTACAATTATCACTTAAGAAGACAGTTTATTAGTGGAGAACGCCCTAGATTTATCTGATCATTGACGACTTCATATTGTGGGTTTCTTAAATGTCTTCTAATTTTCAATTCTTCAAGGAAATCCAGTTCTTGTTTCTTTTCACAAATATGCAGCACTTCTAGTTCTGTGTTAGGTGTCAATGAATGATTGGTGTCAAGTAGATGTTTTGCGTAGTGGGATTTATCTGGTTGTAATATCACATCTTCTTCTTTTTTCTATTAACATATATTAAGTCAATCACAAGTTAGGTCACTTCTTGGTCTAGCCAAAAATAATTACTAAACATCAGGTAGGCATCAAATGAAATGTAACTTCTGTCATTCTGACAATGATATTTAGTTATCGAAACAATTGTCAATTTTTTAGAATTTTCAACATTTTTCATTATATTGTGGAATTAGCTAGAAACTTTGAGTTTCATTTAAAACACTGACTAATTAACAACTTATCCGTGACAATTACTATGGTATATGACTATGGTAAATGAAAAACAAATCAAACACCCCTTTAGTTATGGTAAATAACATGGAAATATATTTGGATAAACGAAGATCAAATGCTTAAGAGTTCCAAAATTTTACTGGTATGTGATTCATCTGTAGTCTCGTTCTATTCATCTCAACCTTCTCGTTTCGTATTGCCTAACTATTCTCAGTCTTGTCTTACTCACACAAAATAAAGTGTTAGTAGAGAACCCTTCGAACGAGCGCATCATGTGAACGCTCGTGTCGATGTTTCAAATCTCAATTGACAGTTATATGACTTAACCAAAACAAATGCATAACAAAAAAATAGAAAATTACCACAATATCAAGATTATTAGAGAAAAAAACAGGATTTTCTTAGGAAAATGGCGAAAACTAATAAGCATCCAGGTAAGACAACTATATTTCATCAAATTATGTACACTGACTAGTTTATTTCTTTAATATAAATCCAACAATTAAAACAGTGCACAGACTATGCATTTCCACTTCATTTTCACCAGTTTTTCCGATTAAAATTAAGACAATGGCCATTTATATTCAAAGATAGGCTTCTTATAATGATATTCAATAGTGGCTGCCAAGTATTTTATTTTAGTTACTGTACGATGACAAACCAAAGACAATAAAAACAAAGGAAGGTTATTGAAAAAAAAAACAATTTCCCTGGAAAATACTAAAGCAGGATGGGAAAATAAATTACTAGATGAAGGTAACTATACTACTCTTTATATAGAAACAACCTGAGTATGGTTTTAAATCATTGTTCGGTAAGATAAACTATGATTGTTTCCGAAGAGTGTTTCGTATTATGGTCATTCTATAATTCTAAAAAGTATTATGCTGATAATATTTACAGCTTTTACTTCTGTTATCTATATTTATAAGTGAAATACAGTTCAATGTTAATAGATTTAAGAATAGTTATTTATTACCCCTCGCTAAAAAAAATTGAAAGTCTATAATGATAATAATGAAATATTTAATTTTGAACAAGATTAACTTCTCAGAGAATTTAAACCATAACAACTAAACAATATCCAATCATAAAATTGGCCACTTGTATACACTCCGGAGGCTATATCGTGCTAACAGACCGAAATTTCTCCATAAATGACCAAAAATGTGGTAGAAATGAATGATGCCGATGTTTTTGAAGATTACTTCTATCAAATGCTGAATTTAATTCCGTCATAAATTTGGATAATGAGTTTAAGGTTAATACGAGTAGAACCGTTAACCACGGCTAACTGGAAAAACAATGCATAAGAGACTGGTTAATTGAAAAGGGAATTACTACTAACAGTGATATGTTGAAGAAATAATGTTTAGTGTTAGCTAGGCAGTCAACATCAGCGTTTAAAAAATACGCTATGTATATGTAATACAATATGTAGCTCGTCACAATACAACATTTAAACTTGATGATGTTTAGTAACTTTTATTGCAATCATTATCAAAAATTACAAAAGAAAATTGACAAAAAGCGAGACGTCTTATTTTGTATTTCCTTCAGTTAGGTAATATGCGACGCCTGCTAAACGAATGGACTTTTTTAACATTTCTATGAAATTTACTGTTACAATCCTTAAAGTACAAGTGTAGTAGTAATTTATTTTGTACTTTTTCAATTTCACTCAATGTTGTTTGGTGCTCACCAATAATAGAAGCAACTTCTAATTTTGATCTAACTAGGCTAAAATATAATGTTTTTATTACACATATATTACTAAAAGAGTAGCAGTTTCTTATTACAAATCCTAATGTTCGATTTGCTGATTTTACAAGAGTACTAATGTGATTTTGAAAAGAAAATATGTTATTGTAAGTTACCCCAAGATCTTTAGTTTCGGTTTTCCGTTCAAGAGTATCTGAATTCATATTATAATCAAAAATAATTGGATTTTTCTGGCGAGTTATTGTCATTATTGCACACTTTTTGATGTTGAAGTATAGTTTATTTTTGATACTCCATTCAAATATATTATTTATGTCCTTTTGCATACAGTCTCTAACTGTATGTACATATCTAAAAATTTTAAGGTCATCTGCATACAGTAAACAGTCAGAATGAGTAATTACTGATGGCAAATCGTTAATAGATATTATAAACAACAGAGGTCCTAAATTAGAACCTTGTGGTACCTCTGAGTTAGCATGAAACTTGCCGGAAGTGTTTCCATCATGTTTTACGACAAAATGTCTATCTTGTAAGTAACTTTTCATTAATTCCAGTAATTTATCAGACATCCCATAATTTACAAGTTTTTGTCGTCTTATGTCAAATTTTTAGAATTTTTTTCAATATTTGTGGAATTATTTAGAAATAGTTAGTTTCATTAACAAGGTAATGAAACATTTTTATATCAATTTATCTAAATTCTAAGTAAATATTACAATTATACTAATAACAATACTCAAGTCAATCACACTTATTTGGTACTATTAGAAAACGTAACAATAGCTACCTATTTTTTTATCGCATTGAGAAAATAATATATTTAAAAAAAATATTTTTATTATTAATTACTGTTACTGCTCGTGTCGCCTTTGGAAAAATCCTAGATCCCCACTGTTTAGAAGAATTTATTTGTAATCAACCTAAATATTCTAATATACATCACCAATCTTGTCTACGTTTGATTGAGTGTCTTGAAACGTAAATTTATTAATTTCAAGGATGATCTTGAAGATGGTTCACCTTGAGATGCCCACGTAAATTATACGAATAATTTTTTTTATTTTTTCGTTTGTAGATTATGTACATAACAGATTTCGTTCAAATATCTCACATGTTAAAAGCTTGTTAAAAGTTTTAGTTTCACAATAAATAATTTTTTTATTTGACTATTGTGAGGATATTATGTTATATTGCTAATTGTCGCATTATATTTGTTTTATAATAAGGAACCGTATTTTTGGAAAAAAAGGAATCCTCAATTCCTGCCAAAAACAATAGTTCAACGAGATTGCTTCCCGAAATGGCACCAGTGACGTCACTGGGTCGCAAAGAAAGCATTTGTACTCTTCGATATAGTGTGTTTATGTCGTGTGTTAGTATTTTGTATTTTTCATATCTCAAAAAAATGGGTTATAAATGGTGTTTAGTGCTTGAATGCAAAAAGACATCAATAAAAACGTATGAAAAACTATTTGTTCCCGTTCCTATCAACGTGAAACTACCAAGAAAATAATTTCAACTTGGCCGTAGAAATCCAAAAAACGGTATGGTGAAGTCCAAAGTTTTTCTTTGAATTGACTAAAATCAATCTCTACATACATATAATTTAGAGTGTAATAAATTTATAAAAAGTATTCAGAGTTTTAGGTTAGAAAATGAAATGTGCTGAACTTTTATTTTGAAAACTCAAAAGTTTACACCGATTCAAATTACATGTCTTGTAAAGTAACTGAGTTGAGTGGGAAAGCTGGCTCAATAAAACTGTTATAACTTTTGTTCCGCTTTATGGATTTTGACAAACTTATCATTTGAAAGGGAATTAAATGTCTAATAAAATATTATTTATTTATTTATTTTATTGTTCATCCTAACAGGTCTATTGGCCTAATTACAAGGATAATAATTTTAATAGAGATAAGTACAGTTATAATAATAATGAGAAGAAACAAGAGAGAGGGCCAATCACAACTAACTAATGTTATATATCTACACAGATATCATTATTATCATTTATTAATATTACATACCATACATCTTTATCATAGCCAGAGAAAGCAGAAGAAGCATAGATACAGGAGATTCAATTTAATTAACAGATATGAGTCTAAGAGATTTTTAACTATTATCGACAGGCCTGCAAGGTTTTTAATGAATCACGCCGAAGTAATATCCAGGTATTCGTTTATTAAATTTTTATAATCCCCACATGGGGTATTAAACCAATCCAAGTCTTGGACAACAGCCGAAATGGTATTAGCTAAACGTAACATGTTAACAATGGGTGGAGAGTTAGAAATTTTTGTATATAATGGTGTAGAGAATTTTAATCTGGTTCGATTGTGCCTGGGTGCTACATACAAAGATATTAAAGATAATATATTAGCACAGTTTATCAGATTATGGAGAATTTTATACAAAAACATTAACATTTCATATTTATTTCCAAGGATCTGATATTGAATTCGGTTCTAAGGAAAGATGTCCTTATTATAGTGTAATCAGCACGAACTCGAAATTTTTTATAATGTAGGTAACGGAAAAACTTATTTTGTATTTTTTAAATTTGTTGCAAATGTGTATGGAATTCGCCTTGCCATATAATAGAGGCAAATTCTAATTTGGGTTTGACTAATGTACAGTATAACATTTTAATTACATTGATTTTTGTGAAGTTGGATGTTTGACGTATAATAAAACCTAGTACCCGATTGGCTGAGTTTACAATATTTTTTACATGCTGAACAAATGAGAGTCTGTCGTCATATGTTATTCCAAGATCTTT
This sequence comes from Galeruca laticollis, assembly GCA_963921935.1. Taxonomy (NCBI): domain Eukaryota; kingdom Metazoa; phylum Arthropoda; class Insecta; order Coleoptera; family Chrysomelidae; genus Galeruca; species Galeruca laticollis. Next base: position 71,139,724 of record OY998177.1, read on the forward strand.
TATTTCTGATTTACGCTTTAAAGATATATCGTTAATTTTATAATCGAATTTAATAATATTTTGTGCTCTAGAAATACTCATAATGGAACATTTCTTTTAAATTGAAAGGTAATTTGTTAGTTGTGCTCCATTCTGTTACATTATCAATATCCTTCTGTAATTTAACACAATCAATAATTGATATAATTGGTAGATCGTTAATAAAAATAAGAAAAAGTAATGGACCCAAATTAGATCCCTGCGGGACTCCAGAAGGCACCATGATTTGACTGGAAGTACCGCCATTATAACGAACGGTAAAAGTTCTATTCATTAGATAAGAACCAAATAAGCGCAAAAGATTCGATGACAAGCCCAAGTTATTTAATTTTTCCAATAATATATCGTGGTTCACCTTATCGAAGGCTTTACTAAAATCTGTGTAGACTGTATCCAGCTGCAACTTCCCTTCTAACGTCTCCCATCTCGTGTTTATAAACAAAAATAGATTTGAATGGATTGATTTTTTTCTTACAAATCCATGTTGCTGCTCCGCCAAATGTATCTCAAAGTTATTATAAATATTATTATATACAATCTGCTCAAAAATCTTAGACGGAGCGCACATTATGGATATAGGGCGATAATTTTCTATTTCACTTTTAGTGCCTGATTAAAAATAGGTACACAAATTGTACTTTTCCATTTATCAGGGAATGTTGAAGTTTTAATTATTAAATTGAATATATGTAACAAAGGCTTTTTAATCCAATTAGAACAACCCTTAACAAGGAAAGGAGGAATTCCATCAATTCCTGCAGTCTTTTTTGGTTTCAGATTTTTAATTGCTTCATCAAAATCATGCTCTGTAATTTCAGGTATTCTAAGAGTATCAGAAACAAATGTAACCTCATTATTACTAAAATTAAGTCTATAATTTGATGGATCCGTACTGAAAGTCGTACTAAAAAAATCAGCAAACACATCTGGTACTTTTACATTTTCCACTGATTTATTATTATATTGAAAATTAATTAGTATCTTTTAAACCGTTGCTTTTTTACTGTTGACAAAATTCCAAAATTCATTTATATTTGTCGAAGTATTATTTTCTATTGTTTTAATGAAGTTTCTGTGTGCAATACTAATGAAAGATTTAAGTTTTTTTCTAAGTTCTTTATATTTCTCCGAATTATAATGTGATATATCCTTCAATCTTCTATATTTCTCCGTCTCATTTATTAATTGTTTTATTTGATCAGAATACCATGTAGGATATTTTTTACGATATTTATTAAATTTAAATTTTGGGACACAAACTTCGATAATACTATTTATTACTTCGTAAAAGCCACTTAAAGCTTCATTGACATTATTTTTGTTTATAACACAATCCCAGTTTACCTCTTTTAACATTTGAATTAATTTTAAATAGTCAGCTTTTTTGAAATTATACTGAAAAGCTAAATTTGATTTATTTTGGGAAAAAGACTCTGTTTCCGTCGGTAATAGAGTAACATTTATATCTTCTTTAACAAATGGTAATAAGTCTCTTGTCTCCTTGCAAATACCATCTTCAGGCCCTATCACCAAATCCAAAGTTCTACCCAAGTAATTGGTTACGTTATTAAAACGAGAGAATGAATTGTAATATAAAAAGTCAAATAAAATGCTTGGTTTCTGATTTGAACTACGCTTATCGCTATTTTTACCATTTATATCCGATATATTAAAGTCTCTTAAAATATATGTATTTTCTGTAGTATGTTCTTGTAAAAATGTAAACAACTCTACATAGGTATCGAGAGTACTACTTGGTGGTAAATACAAACTGATAAACTTATTATTTATGTTTTTACTTAATTTTAATGTAACTACTAGAACTTCAAATTTGCCGTTAAGTGTTTTACAATTTAGAATTTTATACTTCGTTTTAGATAAAAAGAGGACTCCCCCACCTTTACCTTTATTTAAAGCCTCATAATCTCTTTCACACCTTACTATATTGCATAAATCTGGATCAACCAATTCCGAATCTCCAACTCCACACCTCAACCACGTCTCTGTAGCCACAATAATGTCATAATTTTCTAGCAATACATTTTCATAAAATTCATTTGTTCTTGTATTTAGCCCTCTACAGTTTTGATAATAGATAGAAATGTTCATAAGTTACAGTTCAATGTTGAGTACTCCCTAAAACTAAAAGTACAATTAATTTTTGCATAAATAACGAACTGCAAGTAACATTACTGAAATGAAAACAAATACCTATATCGACTTGAATCAAACAGTAATCAGGAAACAAAGTATCGAGTACAACGGTTATATCGATTATTGAAATGGATAGCAAAAACAACACATTAATTGAAGTAACTGTATAAAAATGTTAACATAAAATAACAGGTTGTTGATATCAATCCTAATAGTGCAGGTACCCTACAAGAAACTTGAAATATAAATAATATTAACACTATTCTCTACATAGTTAAGGAACTAAACCCAAATCTGCGTGCTGTTTGTTGAGAAATTAGTTTTTAACTACCTTAATGCCCTCATCAGTTTTGGCCAATATTATACCATTTGCTGTCCATACATTACCCTTACCATGTTCATGGCAAGCATTTTTTAATAAGCCATATTGACCCTGACTAAGGTCTTCATTAATGTAAATCCTGGTTTTCTTCAATTTTTTCTTAGCCCTGTAGATTTCATTTCTTTTCATGTGTGTCGTAAGTTTCAAAATAATCGTTCTTGACTTTCCATCCTCGAATTTACCGAGTCGAAATACATCGTTAATGTCTTTCTCTTCACATTTAACTCCCAGTATACTAGTAATGATGTCTATAGATTTTCTTCTTCCCTAACGCCATCAATTCTTAATGAGTTTTTTCTTAATACCAAATCAACATTCTGAATTTTTTTACTTATTGTTGTTATTTTATTTTCTTGTATATCAAATAAATTTGCCATCTTATTTAACTCGCCCTTTATATCTTGTAGGCTTTCTTCAAATCCATTAAATTTTTCTTTGTTTTGATTTATAATAATACTCTCCAACTGGTGCTGCTCCATTACTATTGATTCGGTTTGTGAAATCTTTTTAGTTCTCGAAGTCATAATATAAATGTTGACCAAAAGAATTGTTTAATGTTTATTTTTCACTGTTTATAATTTCAGATTACTTTAATGGTGCTACTTTATAATTATACCAATTTTTAAACAAAAATTTACCACTGAATTCACCAATTTGTGGGTGCTCAACTTTTCACGTGCTTACAGTCGAACGATATCAACAACATACATCATCCTTTCATTCCAGTGGTTTTAACGGTCGTTGGGTGGCGGTGATTGAACAATTATTTTGGGAATTTTCTAATACGATGTTATATTTTTTAATAATTTACTTAAAAGAGAATGGAATTTAAAATAAAATTGTAAAAGCCGCATCTCCGTATCTATATTTTACGCGAAGAAGCGATAAAAAATTGGTATACTAGGAAATCGAGTTTGATACTTAGTAAATTGAAAATTTTACATTATATAGTAGGCATCCAGATATCATAAATTATTGACAATGTAACCACCTAAATTGGTCACTAGCTTCACTAGTATCGACCCTATGGGCTGGCAGATAAGTCCAGCTGTCCCCGGTGACAACCTTTCGTGCCTTCAGCTCACTTAGTCGGTGAGTGGGAGTGAGTGCTATGAGATGTGCGGGATGCTATCAAATAAAATGGGCACCAGCCAGGTTTCTGCTCGGCCAAAATGTTCGTGCTATCCTAAACCTAGCAAATAAATAGGAAACAGGTTTCTAAACTTACCAATGTGTTTATTGCCCTGTAGTTGATGACTAACAAAAATAATAAATGACAGATACTGAAATTTTCGTAACAAACGAAATGTTTCTAACAATTGATACAATTTAGCAAACTGCATAAAAAATTAAAAAATGACTGGACTATTACATTTGTCAAGTCATTGAATTAGCTATTAAGTAATAAAAAAAAATTAAGTGAAAAATAACTGGGCTACCCAGATCACCAAGTTATCAGTAATACATGTGAACTAATAAAAAAAGCGCAAAATGAAAACTAACTGTGCTATACAGAACACCAGTTATCAGTTATACATGTGCTTACACTTAGCTAGAATATAACGCATCAACGCTAAACATAATACAAACCTTTACTCAGTGGATAGCTTTGGTACTAAGGAGATACTGTAACTCAGGTTCGACGTGATTCAACATGATAAGTTTAAAAAATATATATTACATAATAAGAAAATATATACAAATAATTAAATCCACCCCATATTATCCCCTTATCTTCTCGTCCGGAAGAACGGTGGTCGCCTCATCACCCCGGTCCAGGCAGAACCAAATGGTAAAGTACCCAAGAAAAAAAGGTTAGGTTAGGTAACCCTCCAGGAAAAGGTAAGTATCCAAAAAAGGTACTCCTCCAGGAAAACGGTAACCCTCCAGGAAGACCCTTAAACGTACAGATAAAATAAATACCAATGTTGCTTAAGATTAAAATGTTATTATTCTTAAGGCTTTTTGCTAGTTGATCGAAACAATTTTTTTACAAATAAATTAACTCATAGAACAGTATATATTGGACTGCATGGTCAAATATACTCTAAAAACAGACGTTTAGGTGTTTGTTACTACAAAGTTAGTAACATCTACTATAAACGGTGCCCTAAAAGTCACTATTTCTTTGGAAACTACAGTAACTAGTTATCCGAGAGCAGACTTTTAAAAAGGTTGTTTTGGTTTTTTGTAGAAATAAACACAATAGCCCTGGAAATTGGAATGGTTATCAATATACATTTGATATTTACAATTTACGACCCAATATAAATAAAAAAATTTAATTTCTACATTTGATGCCTCTTTCTGATCCGAGCGTCGGATTTGGATCCACGACCTTCTACCTCTTGACTATTATTGACATCTATAGGGTTTTTCGGAAACTATGAAGGGATTAACTCGATCATGATCTGATAACGTTCACTTAAGGCTTCGTTTCTCTGACCAGATCGGCCCGAAATATTTCGACAAGTATTTTAGCACAATTATTTTACATGTGTAGCTAAAGCTGCACTTTTAAACTTCAGTAGATTAAAACTTCTAGTGGTTGATGCAATTTTTCTCAAAAAATTCAAAATTCAGAGATGTAGTTATCTTTCCTAGCTCCTCTGCCCCTAGGAGTTTACATCCAAGGCACACTTTACTAATAAATTGAATTATTTACCTTACTATTAAAAGCCGGAATTTGAATTAAATTATTCTTGTAACAAGTATAATTTATTAATAAAAAATCCAAGTCATAGATAAAGGATAGGTTAGGTTAGGTTGATTTTCAATAGATAGATAGGCAATTTAGTATTAAGAGTTTGGTTCACTAATTACCGCGCCCTCTGGCGACTGTAGTCAGAAATAAAGCAAAAGCGGGAATTGTACATATAAAATTTAAATTTTTTTTCTGGAACTGGAAGTTTGTTTAAGAATTCATGAATAAAAAAACTGTTTCACTACATACGTTTATTTACAAGTTACATAATAATTAATATAATATAATATACAAATATGGCCTTCTCAACCGAAGTATATATATAGTATTTTTTTCACTACTAATCGCAGAACTATTACCGAAAGATCTTATTTTTACTTTAAAATTAGTCATTTCCCCAATTATTCAAGGATATCGAAATATCAGCTCGGAATACTTGTCAAAGCATTGAATAAAATCATTGAAACTAAGGGAATTCATAAACGTCATTTCTACTATTATTTTAAATAATTTTCATATTTTCTGATCATTTTCATTGTCTTAGGACATTTCCTAGGGTTTATTTTTCATGTTCATTTCATTGAATAAATAAAGTTTTAGGTAAATATTGAGCTACTTCTCATTAGACAAATGAGGTAAATAATAAGGTTTTCTCATGTTAGTGGTGAAAAAAATAACATATATAGATTTTGTTAATATAATTATCACAGCTTTAATATTGAAAGTAACGCCGGTACTCACATTTTCATAGTTTTTGGAAAGTCGATGTATTTTCACAGTGTCGCCCCGGCTTCTGCATGTTTGCACACAACAAGAAAACACCATATTGGACTAGTTTAGTTAAATCAGTTTAATATACACACACAAAAATTAAAATTCAACTTAGTCTCAATACAACACTAATTGGAATAATAATGATAATGAGTTGGACTAGGTATTGGTGTTGATAAAAATAAATCAACCTAACCTAACCTATCCTGTATCTATGGATAAACATTGGGCGAGAAATCGATGCGCCTGCGTATTGTGTTCTCGTAAAGCCACTGTGATGTTGCCATATCTCAAAATTATCATTAAAAACTAAAAAATACAACTTGAATAGCTTCTGTAGTGTAGGGTATTGAAAGATAACTTAAAATTCAAATCCAAACTAACATTCAAGTTTTATGTTATGATAATGAAAAAATATGTTTATACCTATTAGTAACTTTAATCAATGGATCAGATGATTGACGAAAAACTGAGAAATTTTTCTTTACAGGTTTGACAACGTTCAAATTTAAGGTGATTACAGCGCCTCTGACGAGTGTAGTCGCAAACAGCTCTTATGGGACAAGCTGGTTCATAAGAGTTACCTATGAATGATCCAAGTCACATGTTAATATAGAAAACAGATACTATTCCTGAAGGAACTGGCTCTGCATTCTTCATCTTGTTGGTGTTTCTTTGTACTACCTATAGACGAAGATTACGGTCAGGCAGAGTACAGTGCATTTATACAAGACAGTGGTGACAATAGAGCCTAAGCTCCGTCTATCCGCCATTAATCATCAAAATTTAAACGCCGGAATAGGGATTTTACATTGATATCAATATTGAATTTTATTTTTTTGATGTAAATCAGTTATAAAATGTAATTATAATGCATACTATGGGATGACTATTAATTGAACTATTAAAAAATATTTTTCTTTGGTAATTTAAATCACTCATTTTGAAATTATTTGTAAATTCGTGTTACAGGTATAAGTAGATAGACGATTTCAATTCCTAGGTATATTTCCAAATAACCCATGATAAAAATAGCTGTGTAAATAATTTGATTTAAAAAAAATTGTATTCTTTAAATCTGTAATTGAAATTTTAATTTTTGAAGAGGAAATAGGTAACACATATATTATAATGTTTGCTATTGGTTGGCTTTTTATACAAAATACTATTACATACTATTATGAAATTTACTGTCTCGACACTTACTTCATGGAATCTACTCATATTACTGTTTTAAATGAAACTAACTGTTTCTAGATAGTTCCACAATATATTAATAAAATGTTAGAAATTCTAAGAAATTTCGATACTGAAAATATCATTTAAGCAATTGTCAAATGTCTTAGAAGTTTTAACATTTTATCAATATATTGTGGAATTATCTGGAAACAGTTAGTTTCATTTAAAACAGTAACATGTTATTATGTTTTATTACTGGGAAGAAAGGGAAAATAATAAAAAAAACTTAAGATAAAGCATACGTTTAGATGTGTACAACAATACTTCTTATAATTACAATTTTAGGGAAGACAGAATTTAAGACGGTGAATATGTAAAAAAATAGTGATCATAATTATCGTGGAATTTACAAAGTCAATAAACTTATATTAGAAGTGAGATAATTTCTGGAATTGTTTCTCTAGGCAGCTGGGATTCTATTTGTCGTTTGGTAAGAAGCTTTCTTTCTGTTTTTCCTTGATAAAAGTAAACATTGTAGGGACTGCTGTTAATTTTAATTTCCTATTACCATCGTGCCTAGTTTTTATCCCATTTCTGGAGCGAAGTGTACCTTAAACATAAATACAGATGTAATTCATTACAGAATGTAATAATAACTGACAATAATTATTTTAGAGAACATCTAAGAAAATGCCAAACATTTCAATAACTATTGAGTGGTTCATCGGGTAACTGATTTAAATTTTTATCATAAATACTATGTATATGGAAGTTACATGTTAATAATAATAATTGCAATAACTCTTACATGTTTCTCCTTCATAAAAATAAATCAATACACTTTTTACCTCACACAGTGCTGAAGCATACATTGGTTTCCAATTGTCCCTTCTAACTTTAATAGCCAATTCCTGTCTAGGAGTAGGATCTTTGGGAAAATACTTCATTACAAATCACTTTGTAGAACAATACTTGCAGCTCAATGCTGAATAAACCGCCATACTTCCAAACAGGCTGCTTCTAAAACAAGTAAAGTAGTTATATTATATTAAACATTCACTTGAAATAGTAGTTTTTTGTACATACCTTGCTATCGACAAATATTATGATTTATTAACAGAGACACACAAATTGCAACTGTATAATTTGTGCAGACACACCAAAATCGTCCCCAAAACAACGCAGGTGGGTATTACGATTTTTTCAACAGTTGCAAACTATAATAGGTATGGTTCAAAATCCTGATCAGGGAGAAAAATTCGCAAACTAACTAATGAAATTAAGTCAACAAATTAAAAAAACACTTTACTTTAGCTCTAAACAAAGATCTGATTAAAATACGACGTGAATACAACTAAAACACAAATGTAAACAAATAAAATTTGATGATTAATGGCAGATTTCAGCCTGACCAATCAAAACACTGACCACGTATTATCGTCACTGTTTTGTAAAGCCACTGTAAGGCAGAGTGGCGTAACGTACGCCATCTACGAGAGGGTGTCGTAATCCGATGGAGACACTGTTGCGTGGATGGCAGGGGCAGACAGTGGTGACTGTTAATCTGCTACATTCTATATTATTAAAAAGGGCGATTATGGTTTATGAAGATTAACCTTATTGTTTTTGCTTTCACTCAGATAAAATTACTTCGTCCGCTAAACGATCGGACATTAGTGATTTTTAATAACTGTCATCATGCCTATTCCCTAGACGGTGTCTCTAAAGAAAATTGTGCAAACTGATATAAATAAGTACCCGAATGGGGTAAAAAGCTTCAGCCCTTTAGACACGTAACGATGATTGTATCTAGAATAGAATGTTTTTTCATTACTGCGACTCCATTTTTTGCAGACCAGTGTTACTGTCGATGACGTAAATAATCCTCCATATCAATATGCTGGGTGTAAAATGTTTATTAAAAGATTATCTAATTGACTGTTTTGTGCGTAGCCTACACGTTTTCATTGTTTAAATGATGAAAAACGAAGTATTGTCAAGGCCGTAACATCATTTGTATATAACCTACAGAAGTATGCAACGAGTGAAACAATTTTTTCAGAAGACATTAAATATTCGTCTTTAACAAGGTCAAAAACCGAATCATAGGTTATACACCTATCGAAATTACAGACGATCATCATCCGAATAAGGAATAGTTACTCCCTGGTGATGAAAAACCGAATACGTCAATCACGACTTGAGATACATTTCAATTACTGTCGGGGCGTATAGCGGGGGAAGCGATTTTACCCGATTCGGAATATCTATAACTGACAGGTGTTGGAACATATGATTGAGTTTTTGATTAAAAGTAAAAGATTTCGTATGGGTATTGTATACAATGTATTTGAAGTTTGTTATAAATAATTCCGGCATGTTGCCGACTCTTCAAAAATATCTAGTAATATACACAAAGTTGTTTTAATTTAAGTGAGCTTAGCAATTTTAGAAAATATATCTGACAGACTTGCTTTTTTTATGTCTTAACTTTAACATCATTTATTTATACTATTTACTGTTTTAAATGAAGCTTACTGTTTCTAGTTAATTCCACAATATATTGAAAAGATTTTAAAAATTCTCAGATAATTGACAATTGTTTCGATATTAAATATCATCGTCAGAATGACAGAAGTTACATTTCATTTGTAGCCTATCTGATGTTTAATAATTATTTTGGCTAGACCAAGAAGTGAGCTATTAAGTATGTTGTTTTTTTGCTAATGCTAATACTAACACTAATAATGTATCAGCATAAAACTTACCAATATACTTAATAGTTACGGATATATATCTAAATATTCAATTAAAAATTCAATAGAACTAATCAAAACATTAAAAGCATTCAAATTGCTAGATAACGCTAAACTAATTTAATTTGATGTTACCAATATGTTCACTACAATTCCTCCTAAAGAATGTCTAGTACTTGTACGAAAATTACTAAAAGATAAAAATATTAATCGAGGAATAATATGGGATATACTTAATTTATTTGATGTATGTATTAATCAGAATTATTTCACTTTTGACAATAAGATATATATTCAAAATGAAGGTTTACCAATGGGATACCCTATATCTTCAATTTTGGCAAACATTTTTATGGACAATTTAGAAAGAAAAATCTTTGACAGTAATATTTCAAAAAATTTCTTATATCGGTATAGATATGTAGATGACATATTAGCTAGTTTTATGGGTAGTGTACGACAATTAGATGTATTTTTCAACCATATTAATAATTTACACCCAAAAATTAAATTTACATTAGAAGTTGAAGAAAATAACTCAATCAATTTTCTTGATTTAAGAATTCAAAGAATTAATAATGTACTTGATTATTCAATTTACAGAAGACCAACGTACACTGATGTAATACAGTGAACATTTACGAGCATATAGATTAAAACAACCAGATAAGTTACACTACGCAAAACATCTACTTGACACCAAACATTCATTGACACCTTGACAAAACTAGAAGTACTACACATTTGTGATAAGAACCACAGTCAGGTTGTAGCACTGCAATGACTTCACCCTTCTCAAACTATGACACCGATTCACAGTATTCTCAACAGCATTTCGGATCATCATTGTGTGATGCAAGTAGCAACTCGTCTCTTGTAGAAACTGCTTACGCCACAGATGCAGATTCTCAAGTACGACCAGGTTGTTGTAGTACACCAGTGCTGTCTCCCCAAGAGGAAGAGCACTTGAGTGATTTTATTATTCCAAAAACTTATCAGAATTTAAATTAACGTAGGTAGGTATACCTACAACATCATTTTATATGTTTTTTCAAAATAAATGAATACAAATGTAAAAGAAAATTGCTTACCTTTATCAAGTCACTTAGAACTGTAATTAAAGCTTCACACACATCTGTTACATTCGCAGAAATCCTTTGCTTGGAAATTTTGAATAAATACATCAGACTTGTATAGGAATATTTCCCTGGATGAAATACACTTCCGATAATTTCTATCTGGTTTCGATATTATCGGTTCTAATAGACCCAAGAGTTTTTCAAAATCTGCTACAGACATACGGCTAAAATTTCGAAATAAACTTTTGTCCTCCATTTCTAAATCTCTGAGCAAAGGCACTCCACCATATCTTGAGCGATTTTTAAATAAACTTCTTTGCCACCACCGCCTAGTATTACGTTTCTTTTTTTTCGACTCGACATTTTGTTTTATTAAAAAGTATGCTGCACAAGCAATGATGACATTTTTCAAATTTAATTATTTCAATTTTTATGAAAGTGCAGTTCTAGTTCGAACTTTTCAACGAACTGGACCGAACTGAAACTGTTCTTGTTTGGAAGATGTGTTTGGGAGTTGCTCGAGTTCAATTCGGGAGCTGTTCTCGAACAGCTCGCGAATTCTTTATTACGGTCTGTACCCAACTTAAGAAACCCACAATATCAAGTTGTCAATGAACAGGTAAATCTAGGCAATTCTCCAATTTTAAACTGTCTTCTTAAGTGATAATTGTAAAGATCAGCAGATATAGTTTTCCTGGTTTTCTATATACTTGCACAGTTATACTGATCTTAATTGGAAAAAAGATATCCAGGATATCTCAGTAGGGCTAATAATATCTAAGCTTTAATATTTGTAACATCACATCATCTTCTTTTTTCTATTAACATATATTAAGTCAATCACTATAATAAAGTACCGAAATAACGTAGAGTGACTCATACCATTCTTATCGTTTGAAGAGGTTCAGACTCGCATCTTTATCACCAACTCATAAGCGTACGATGACATTTAATATTTACAGACACAAGTATTTAATTATTAAAAAAAATTTATCGTTTAGCAATGTAGATATAAATGGTTTTGTGCATTGAAAAAAAAAATTTTCTTTTAAAAATGTTCCTACCAAAAGACTGGTTGAGGGCAATTATAGCAATTATAGTCAATAACAAATCTTGACTACTAAAAAAAATTCAAACTTTTTATTATAAACTGTTTCACCTTATAATATGGAATCAATTCTATAACAGATTATTTTAAGAATAAAAATAATATTTATTAGGTAATTATCAGAGCAAAAAATTGCAAAAATAGTGCTAATAGCATAAAAATATTAAATAAAAAGTACTTGAAGAGCTCAAAATTTGCGGAAAAACCAATAAATCAGCATATTAAGCAAAAAATAAATTTATAAACCAATGAAAAAATTAAATAAAATAAGTAATCAAAGCAGATTAAAATTCAAAGTAAGTTACGAAAAATATAATGGTGCGACCATTACCTTTTTTTAAAAAGCAATTGCTCCTCGGTCTAGTGATCCGCCAGGCATTAAATTATATGTAAAGGTCGACAGGTGAAATAAAAATCCAATTTTCAACTCTCAAGCTTCGTTTTTGACTTCAATGGGAAAAAGTAAGGGTTTCGATCTTCTCGTAACTAATTAAACATTAAAAAGCATGGCACAGCGCAAGGCCTTCGGGGAAAAAGAAAGCATTAAACTTGAAAAAAGCATAAAAACAGCTAAAGTAAATATCTCATGGTTGTTAAAAAAATTAAGCAATAAGCATAACGTTTAAATTCCAATCGCTAATTATTATAATTCTTCTAAAATATCTTCAGATTCAGCAAACACATCTTCATATTCATCTCCCGTAGTAGTATCTTCGTTAAGATTCACAACCACTGGTTCTATAGTGATTTCAATGTGGTTATCAAGATCCCACATCTTCTTCTCTTCTTTTATGACATGCTCTATACAATTTGTCCATAATGCTGATGTCACATTACTTAGAGCATCATTAAGAAGTTCTTTAACGTCGTTTAGTTTATAAGTGACATTTTTCTTTGCTACTTCATTTTTTATTTGAGCCCAAACATGCTCTATTGGGTTCAGCTCGCAATGATAGGGCGGCAATCTGAGAAGAACTACGCGCCCCGCCTTTGTGCCAATTCATCTACTGCGTATCGAATATATTTGTGTTTGTGCAGCTGCGCCAAGTTTATTAATTCTACTTTTAACAAATTGTTATCAAATGGAATATTTTTTTCATTAAGCCACTCTGCAATGTGGGCTTTTCTCTATTTGGTTGTTGGTAACTGCTCGATACGTCGGCTGTGAGACGGTGCGTTGTCTATAACGACAACAGAACCTGATTCAATTCATTTTTCATAATGTTCCGCATTCATTTCTTCATGGTAATCGCCAGATTTATTAGAAACGAATGCGTTTAAACCTCCTTCGGCAAATCCTGAATCACTGCCGATATGTGTTATGATGAGGCGTTTACCATTTCCAGATGGAGCTTTTAATCTAGTCGATAGTCCTATGAATGCTTGTCTTTTGTTTTTTATATTTAAATCTTGCCAAACTTTTGTAACTGTGTGGTCTTCATTTAAGCACGTTTCATCGGTGTAATATATTTTTCCGCAAATCGCTAGGAAATTTTGACATTCCTGTCAAAATTTCTTGAAGAAAAAGTCAGGACTTCCTTACTGTAAGGAAATGTCATTTCCTTACTGTAAGGAAATGATATTTCCGTACAGTTGTTAGTGTTCTACATAAATGATTGAAAACACATTGCATATAAGGAATTAATTTATATTTTGAAAACATCAAGTCATTGCTGAATACATTTTTAAGATCAATTTGTTATATTTACAGTAATTTGACAGTTAGTACAATTATTGAACATTGGAGGAACACTCTTAGAACTATGAGAAACATTTTGGACAACATGCAGGGTGGTAGGGTCATTTTGTTGAATATTTTGTACTGTGAAAATTTTATTTGCCACCTCAACCTTATTGTTAAGCGATTCTTCGATATATCCTTCAGCAACGTTTTATGACTTCTATCCGCCATGCCTCTTTAAACTAGTTATGTCGGCACCAGAGTCAACCAATATTGTTGCAGAAGACCGACGAAAGCAGTGACCAGTATATTCTGTCGGATTTACCAAGTTCAAATAAGTAGCAACTATTTTGGGCATTTTTCTAAATTGATGAATTCTTACCACTTGTCTACAACCCTTTCCGCTTTGATATTTAAAGAAAAATCGGTCACTGTTCATATTTTCTGGTCTTAACGAAACATACTTTCTATAAACATTCAAGTAGATCTGATTAATTACAAATGATCTTGGTTTGTTGGTTTTCGAATCAGGTATGCTGATTAAAAGCTTAGATTCTAAGTCTTCTATATCGTGTACAGTCATTCGGACTAACTCATCCATTCTACAGGCCCCAGAAATACCAAATATTACAGCCACCTAAAAAATAAATAAAGGTATAATCTAAATAGAAATTAAAACCTTGTAAATTACCTTAATCATTAAATTTTCTTTATCTGGAGCTTCCTGGATAAATTTTTCAATTTCTTCCTTCGTTAAAATCTTAGATTTCTTTGCCCTATAACCTTGAGCTTGCCGTTTCAATAAAGAACGAAGTTTTGAGTATGTAGATATATCTACATTGTGTTTAAGTGCAAGGGTTGACTTCAGCATTGAATAATTGGCCCATAATGTTGAAGATTTCATCTTTAAACAAAGGTCTAGGAAGTATGCCATTACAACATTTTCTGAGAAAGAACTCGTATTTTTACTCATGCAATAATCCATAAAACGTCTGTATGCATTTTCGTACTTTTCTCTTTATTTCTTTGGCAATAATTCTAATGAAGCAGTATTCACTGCCTCAACCAGCTCTGGAGGAGTCCCAGGAATGGAAATTTCATCATCACTTATCATTTTACTTTCGAGAACACCAGCAATTAAATTTATAAGCGTCAAGTTTGACAATTCAACCTCAATACGTTTCCATAGTAACCCAAGTAATTTTATTAGGAATTTCAAAGCACCATTTATTTGGGAATAAAATTATCGCGTTTTTTTTAAAATCAGTCAATATCTGTCGAATTTTAAACGATTTGCGGAAAAATAGTATGTTTACCTCGTAGGAAAAGCCACATTCCTGGACTCTGTGTTGCTAAGTCTCGGCTTGCGCCTCGACTTAGCAATCTTCACAGTCGTCCAGGAATGTTAAGCTTTTCCTACCCGGTAAACAATGTACTATTTTTCTACGACTATTGTAGAATTTCTGTATTCCGACGTAGTTTTTGATTATGGAATAGCTTCATTCTAGCACTCGACCTTGTTATGGAATGAATACTTGTGGCGCCCTCTAAATATCACGGTTCGTTGGACAGAAAGAGAAAATAGGCGTGTTCCGTTTAGTACACCTGCTGCACTGCGCAGAGTAGAAGTAGTTCAGAAATACCAAAATGCATAAAAATCCTCTAAACTCAACGTAAAATGACTAATATGGTCGTTGAATATTAATCGTTACAGCCAGAAGTGCAGAATAAGTGTACTTTATGACACTTTTTAATAAAAAAATAAGAAAATACACTATCTATTGGAAATAATTGTCAACTGTGAAAATTGTCTAATTTTTCAAATTTTAAATTCAAATTTAAAGAGATACAGTAGATTTTGTATATGTGATGCATATACAGTGACAGGACGTATTGACCATGTTTAAAGATGGAATAAAGGAGAGTCTTTACACCGTTTTCGAAACAATTGCAGCAATTATTTAAAAACATTTATACAAAATATGAAATACTGATTTCAGTGCTGTCAAGCAAGTGACAGCTAACCTATAATCTATTTTGCTACCTACGAGATGACCGCGAAACCTAATGATTGTTTATGATTTTCTATCATATATACATTGTGCATCAAACTATCTTTCTCTAAACATATTATGAAGTCAGTTATTGTAATTTCATTGCAGCCAACGTTAAAATAGTTATTTTCGTTGTGTTAATTCAACGAATAATAAATCAATGGTTAAAGTCAGCTTGAAAGACATTTCCACTTCATTTGTTGAATAAGATCTCCTAATAAATTTATTTTCCTGTCTTTTTATTCGCACTTGTAAAGACCGGGCCTAAAAACAACATTTACAATCTAGTATAAGGGCCTAAAAACAACATTTACAATCTAGTATAATGTTAATTTTTTCAGGTCCCTATGATTATTGGAATTATGGGAGCCTGTAGAAAAAATGAACTCTACTGTATGAAAATACAGGATATTGAAGATTTGGGTTCTGCAGCAGTTATTAATGTTCCGGATACAAAAAACAAAATCCCCAGAAAATTCACGATTACCGGAAAGTTTTATCACTTATTCAAAAAATATATTTCTTTAAGACCTCCAAATATTGTGACAAACAATTTTTTTAATAATTTTCAAAAAGGACACTGCACAAAACAAGTTATAGGCATAAATAAACTTGGGAATATGCCTAGACAAGTGGCACAATTTTTAAATTTATCTGACTCAAAATTATACACAGGACAATGTTTCCGCAGGACCTCAGCAACAATGCTTGTGGATTCTGGGGCAAACATAGAAACCTTAAAACGACACTGGGGCTGGAAATCCACAGAACTTGCAGAAGGATATATAGATAAATCCTTACAGAACGGCCTAAATGTATCGACAGGCATAATGTGTCAAATTGATAAAAACCAAGAGCTATCAGTCAGCGAAACTAATTTTCATGAACAAAATTAGCGTAATTCACATATGGGGCCTTCTTGTTCCAACCAGCAGCAACAAAATATATTTGCCTCATTGCGCACCAAAAATATAAGATTGACCTAAACATTTAAATATTCTACAATTACTGGCGTAACACTAATCCAGAAAGGGAAAATAAAAAAACAAATATAAGCATATATTTTCAATTTTTAATTATTAATAAAGTTATATTTGTTTGTTTGTTTTTTATTTGATAGTCGTAGAAAAAGTATAGTCTAAAACACGGGTGGAATTCAAAATTCTACACTCGTAGAACCGTTTCCCTCGCCTACGGCTCGGGAAACAAATCTTTCTACTCGTGTAGAATTTTGCTTATTCCACCCTTGTTATAGATTATACTATTCTGTTATCTCTTCGATACTCTTCTATGGCTTTTAAATATTTTCTGCGCCATAAAATTCTTTAAAGTTGGTACCTCATTTTTAAAATAAAATCCATGTACTGCGCGACGTATCATCTGCTTTTGTTGATCGTCTAGTTCAATTTTTTTTCTTCCTCTAGTTTCAGGCGTCGACGTTTTTGACTAAGTAGTTGATTTAATTACTTGGTATACAGTGCTTTCTCCCTTTTTTGTCAAAATACTACATAATGTAACTACTTCACTTACTGTCATATTTTTTCTCTCGCGCGAAGTCCTTCAAATACGTTTTTCATCATCGTTTTTTCTTCGGGCGTTAAATGATGACACCGTTTTTTGGCTTCTGAAACACCGCTAGTACTTTGATTCATTATCAATATGTTGCTAATACCAAACTCAAAATTCAAAACCCAAAACTCACAAAATTCAAAACTCAAAATTCATAAAGTAGCAATACTGATCGCTACAGTATTATAACGAGAAAAACCTACTAACCCTCTCAGTGCTCGTTATAGGTATGCGGGTTGTCTCACGTGGTACAACCCGTGCTCGCCAGTCGACTAGCTTCGAGTCGAAGAAGGGGTGGATTCTTCAAAAAAATTATTAAGTTTACAAAAAGGGCGCCAGAGAAGTTTTGGCAAGCACCCAAGACTTCTTTAATTAGCCCACAACTTCTCAGTGGGTTAACAACACTCACTACACACTCCAAAGGTTAAACTGATAGGTAAATTATCATAAGTAAATAAAAGTCAGCAAGTATCCCCTGATTGAAGATTTGATTAGTCTTTGTGGACCAAAGGTCTCTTTTCAAAATATTTATTACAATGTCACTACAAAAGTGTTACAAATAATGTCTGAGCTCCGCTGAAGGCTGTAATCTCAGAATGTAGATGGGCTGAAGGCCGAAATCTACATAAATCTAAAAATTCTAACTAATTTATCAGTTACAACTCAAGTAAATAACTGTCAAGCAGATTCTATAAACTCTGAGCAGAGCTGAAGGCTTCAAACTCAGGGTGCAGAAGACCTGAGGGCCCCAAACTACACCGATGTCTCAATTCTATAGTTCTAGAGAAACGACCAAATAGTTCATGTACAATATCTCAAAAATGCAACGATAATATATATATCAAAATCAACAATGTACAGTCACAAGGGTTCACACTTCCGCAATTTATACCAACATCAATATAAATATAAATAATTGCATAAGCCTAAAATTTAAATAGCAACGAGTTTAGCGTTGCTGGAGAAAATACAATTCAAAATTATGTACGGTGCAAGTTATATACATAAATCGTCAGAAATAGGCAAAAAAACCACTAAATAACGCAATACCAGGTACGTACCGTAGTGTCTTAGCGTATCTTAAACTATGAGCAAAGATTTCAAGTTTTTAAATACAAAGTACAAGTGTAAGCGAGATTATAGTAATTGCCGCAAAAAAAGAAATAAAACTTTATATGAAAAACGGTAATATGTGAAGCATAAATGTGAGTTTACTAATGAAGTTGAAGAATAAAGAAAAGGAAAACTGTTCACTTATCCTTTTCCGGAACCAGAACAGGAACTGAAGTTGCTCCAGAATATTCCAGCTCTCCTGGAACTGGTCTCACTGACCCATTAAATTCCAATCAGTGATTTTTTTAATGTCCATATACAAAAACCCCCCTTGTTAACGAATCCTTCTAACTAACGCCGTCTACGGAAATTTACCACACATACACAATTCCTCTAAATTCTTATGGTACAGCCATCGACCATTTTTGGACCAGAAACCTATCGGGTCGGAGCTGCCAGTTGTTGGTTTCAGCCGTATTTCTCTTCCCCTACGTCGGAATTGTTGGTTGGATTTTCCAATAAAACGCTAATGGCTCCCAGAGCACATGCGAAAATTTTAAGTTGAAAGAGGTGTGTTTACACCTTGACTGCAAATGGAGGACTGCATTTTTAACTTCGTACCGACAGCGCTGTGACTTCTCTCAGTCGACAGGTTAGCCAATATTAAATCTCCGACGGCTCGGCAAATTTTCGCGTTACAGTATCAACAACTAAATATAATACAATCAAATAATTTGTTTCATTATTTTTTTGTAAATTATTTTAAAAAAAATTATTTTTTTACCTATTCACCGAATCAATATCTACGTTTATGGACGTTTTATCAGTTGGTATTGAGGATTGGAAATTTATACAGTTCTAGACTTTGTTATCGGGTAATAAACGCTACAGTACTTTAAAATAAAGGCCAATTTTGTATAAATTATTATTTACTTATCGTTTGGTTCACAGATATTAGTACGAGATCCGGCTGCAGGATTAGTGCGCTCATCGGTTTTTTGTTAAAACCCAAATTTTTATGTATATTTATAATTAGGAGAATATATATCTACTAGGTTGCCTATCAAAATTTGGCCGCTGGTATTTTTAATTAAATTATCAATAATTTATTTTAGGGAAAAAATTTCGTTCACTTGTTTTTTAAATAAAAATTTATGTAAAGCTTCTAAAAAACACGCTTTTAAGCTATTGCGCATGCGTCGAATGTTAGTGTTCTCAACTGAACAGCTGCGGAATTTTTATTCAAATATAAAAACCTAACCACGCTGTTTTGGAATTCGTAAAAACAAAAGTTGAAATTTTTTTCGAAATGCTTTCAAGATTCATCAAGATTTGTGAGACCAATAACTCGTAATAAAATAAATAACTTCGCTTTAGATTGTATTAAAAACAGTATAAAGAGTACAACCGGAGACAAAAAAACATTAATTAAAATGGAACGAGATATTTTTGGACGTCTGTTAGTAGTTGCTATAAATCAAAAAGTTGACATTGAGTACTGTCTGTCGTTCCCTCTTGCACCTGTACCTCATGCACTATTCCACTGTTTCAGCTACATGATGAAGACGGATGAGTCAACTTTAGGTAAACAAAGTTTGCACCAGCTAGACCTGGACAATTCGACATAGATATCATTGATGGTTTTTATTATTTGTATAAAATTGGCTCCACTTTGCCACAAACATTTGAAAGAATAGCAGAATTGATATTCCATATATATAATTAATGGCCCTTTGCAAAGGAAGACTCAATGATTTTTTAACAAGCTTGAAGAATTTTCGTTTCAAAGAAGCTCTAGTAAAATTCTTAGCTGATCATTGGGTCGATGATTCTTTTGCTACAATATTAGAAAATAAAATTTTTTATATTACTGTTGGATAGCAATGTTTTTCATATTCTGTTGGATAGCAATGTTTTTCATATTGTTCTGCTGAAAATTTCGTAGTGAAAACTGAATTAGCATGTCAACACGAAGAAGCTGATACCAGAGTTGTTTTCCACATGAGTAAAGAACCTGAAAATTCAAAAATTTTGTTAAAAACAGCACTTCCTAATTTGCAAATTTGGTTGGCAGACAGTTCATCAAACAAAAGTAATAATAAGGATTGTAATCAATCAATAAAATTAGGCGCGGTTTTATGTCTTGCTCTTCTCGCTTTTCACGCCTACACGAGTTGCGACTACCCGGCTACATTTTTCAACAAAGGGAAACTTCGGCCCATGAATGTATTTATTAAGCACCCAGCCTTTGACGAATCCTACTGATATATTTAATGAAACCAAAATTGATACAGTCCAAGAGTGGCTTATGTATGAACTCCCAAAGTGTCAAAGCGTAAGTGCCGCAATATTTTTATTATTTAGTCAAACGTACGCTTCCAAGCAAAATAATGAAAAACTTATGAAAATAATTGAAGGTTTGGATTCAACGTACATTCCACCGTGCTGGAAATCTTTGAAACAAAAATTATTGCGGACAATCTTGTTAATTCGATGTGGTTAAATGCCACTGAGACGGACTGTATCAAGTTCAGTCCGGAAAATAATGGCTGGCTGCTATTAGATGGTTTTTCAAAACCAACATGGTTCCTGGGAAGTTCAACTCCAACGGAAGTTAAGAGTGTGCTGTGCGATTCCATGAACAAATCTTCCGATAATGACGACGATTCTGATATTTGTAGCGATGAAAGTGATAGCTCCGATGATAGTGTAACTGAAAGCTCCGATCATTCAGATTTTTAAATTATAGTTACAGAAATATAAGATACATTTTTATAATTCACGTATAAAGGAGACTTCATTATAACATTGTTTACAGTGTCACAATGAAGCTATTTGAACACTGAAAATTGACTGTCTCGACCCTTACTTCGTGGAATATGCTCATATTAGTGTTTTTAAATGAAACTCACGGTCTCTAGTTAATTCCACAATATAATAAAAGTTATTGAAAATTCTAAAAAATTGACAATTGTTTCGATAAATCAATATCATCGTCAGAATGACAGAAGTGTCATTTCATTTTATGCCTACCTGATGTTTAGTAGTTATTTTTGGCTAGACCAAGAAGGAACCTAACTTGTGATTGGCTTAATATATGTTTATAGAAAAAAGAAGAAGATGTGATATTACAAATATTGAAGCTTAGATATTATTAGCCCTATGGTGATATCCTGGATATCATTTTTCCAATTAAGATCAGTATAACTGTGCAATGATATAGAAATCAGGAAAACTATATCTGCTGATCTTTACAATTATCACTTAAGAAGACAGTTTATTAGTGGAGAACTCCCTAGATTTAACTGTTCATTGACAACTTCATATTGTGGGTTTCTTAAATGTCTTCTAATTTCCAGTTCTTCAAGGAAATCCAGTTCTTGTTTCTTTTCACAAATATGCAGCACTTCTAGTTCTGTGTTAGGTGTCAATGAATGATTGGTGTCAAGTAGATGTTTTGCGTAGTGGGATTTATCTGGTTATTTTAATCTGTATGCTCGTAAGTGCTCATTGTATCGTATTTCAAAATTCCTAAGGGTCTGACCCAAATAGACAGCATTACATTCTGGACATTTGAGTTTATATACCTGACTTCTTTAATAGTGGTATTTTTGTTTTTACATTTAACAATTTTGTACTATATATTGTGGAATTAACTAGAGACCGTGAGTTTCATTTAAAAACACTTATTTGAACACTGTTTTAGTAATTTTTAGTGTACAGTTGGTTATTTAGTTATATTTTTATTTGACATTTGACTTTAACCTTGACACAAATTATAAACAAAATGGTCTAGCGTTGTACTAGCTAGCAAATTATTATATTAAAGGTAAATTAGAATGATTTATATATTAAAAATATTAATGAATAAAGTACGCTAACGTTTATTTATCAACGATTTATCAATTGTTTGTTTTTATATTGTATAGGATCAATATATAGGTATTCAAAACATTCGATTTTTGGGATAAATTACCAGATATCTATGTGAAGATGTATTACAGAAATAATTCTGTTCATGATATAATATAAATAGATCGCAAGAGCATATACGAAGAAGCCCTTTTTTTAACAAATAATCATCCTCTTTTTGCTTAAATGAAAGTTTGTTTACAATTTACACAATTATTCGGTTATAATATGTCAAAAGTTAGAAGTGCTGAATAAAACCATCTGTGATCTGACCAATTAGGAATCTACAGAACTGCCAACTTAATTCAAACCACTTCTCCTAGTTTAAAAACAGGGATTATATGAAATTCTATTTTATTTAAATAATTAAATAAATGCGAATTATAAAAAATATTGTGCCACAATGACTTTCTGTAGTACTCGTGATTTGCACAACTCACCGCTTCGCGGTTCGTTGTGCAAACTTCACTCGTACTACAAAACAAGTCATTGTGACCCTTGTTTTACAAATAACTATTTTAAAATTTTTAATTTGCTTTAATGCTTAATTAATAATATGTAACAAGAGATCAAATACTTGAATAAAATCAAATAAAATTTTCAAACAGTACTTTCACAATAAAATTTTCTTTTACATAAGTAACCTTGGTTTTATTTCTTTATTTTTTAAATCAATATTAAATATATTAATTCAATATTAATTTTTTGTTGTAATTTTGAAATTTGTCATTTTGAAAAGGAAGACATTTTTTTGGAGTATTTATTAAGTAGTCTCTGTTACTCCCGAATGGTTCAGAACACTTCGACGCATGCGTAATGGCTTCAAAGCGTCGCACAGTGGGCAATCGCCGTCTTCGTCTAACAAATGATTTTAGGTGCTAACTCTCTTTTTCTCTCTACCTTAAATATGTATCATCTTTAGCAACCCTTATTTGCGGCCGGATCCAATTAGGCAACCATATATGATAATAAATAGAAAAAAAATAGCTTTAATTTGATATATAATTAAGAGATGTACGTTATGAACGTATAAATGTATCGAAATCATACTTGTTTACACCTGGCTGCGAAGAGGTGCGGCAAGGTGCACAACGGCAACCGTGTTTTTTTAGAAGCTTTACATAAATTGCCGTGATGTAGACGAGATTTTATTTAAAAAACAAGTGAACGAAATTTTTTCACAAAAATAAATTATTGATAATTTAATTAAAAATACTAGCGGCCAAATTTTGATGGGCAACCTGATAGATATATATTCTCCTAATTATAAATATGCATAAAAATCTGGGTTTTAGGAAAAAACCGATGAGCGCACTAATCCTGCAGCCGGATCTTAGACTATAACATGTAGGCGGCCTCAAAAAAAGGTATTATTTTTATAGCTAATTCTTAAGAATTATTTTGTTCCGCTTTAGTTTGATTGTGAACCTCACTAAAACATTAGTCATTTTACGTTATTTTGGTACTTTATTATAGATAGTCTAGCCAAAATAATTAATAAACATCAGATTTACTTTAAATGAAATGTAAGTTCTGACGATGATATTTAATATCGAAACAATTGTCAATCATCTTAGAATTATTAAAATCTTTTCATTATATTGTGGAATTAAGTAGAAACAGTAAGTTTCATTTAAAACAGTAAAATGAGTAGATTCCACGAAGTAAGGGTCGACACAATTAATTTTATTTATACTATAATTGTTCAGTTTCTAAAAAGGCGGATCACTGTACTGTTTACTCCTACAACTTTCATCATCAGAATATTCCGAATGCAACGTATATTCTAGAACATATTCTTTTGTAATCAGAAAAGTATCAAACTATTTTGGGAATATTGAAGTTATTGTTACCAATTTTATAAAGAATTTTAATCGCAATTTATGTAATCATTTCGCGCGTTACACATCTGTATTAAATTTATCGGTTAATATCGTTACGGTTTGTTTCTTTTTTGCAAAGTTGAATGGATATTAATAGCAGAAACTTATTACAAAACAAATTCCTTCAAATAAATTATAAGAACAGTTTTTTTTCCATATCTCCGAACTAGGGAGTGCCAGTAATATATGTGAAAGTTTCATTGAAGTAGGTACTTTCATTAAATGCATGAACATATTCAAAGGAAGTACTTTCTACAAAGATTAAGTTATAATTAAAAAAATAAACAAAGCAAAGATGAGTTGGTAGTGAAGATACATAAAAATATTTCATTTTTACTGATTAGAGTTATCTTTATATCCCTAGATATGATCCTGTCGATAATTACATCATTTATTCTTGTGCCATTTTTATATTTCTGTCGAAGTAATGTAAATGTAAATTTGTCATCACATTTTCTGTCCATAGGACTAGTGTTCAGGTATCGGCGTTAATTTCTTTGTTTGATTTACCTTTTCGATAAATAATCTGTGGACTGTATTATATGACTTTATTTTTACATCAAACTTAATCACTACCGATACTACTATACAGTGAATTTAGCCTTTTTAAATTTTAATAATATTGTTAACTTAATTATAAAGTCTAGAGTCCCCTCACTCTTATTCTCTTCGACTGCGACTGTATTCTTTTTCTTCCCCCTCGGGTCCCTGTCACATGCACATCAAATAATTACGACGTTGCCACTTTTATTATTTACTACAGAAGCCTTTGAGTCTTAACATACCCGCGGCCTTGAAAGCACCAGCTTTTAACGAAATATTTAATGTTCATTAAGAGAAGAACACACACGACTAATTGTCCAGCGGCAATGGGCAAATTTTGGAGAAGTCTCTTTTAATAGTTCCATTGTTGGTGAGAATCTCAGCAACTCTCGAGATATTATCACTTCCGCGAATTAATTTGATTACACGTCCTAATCTCCAGTTCAAAGGTGGTAGCTTGTCGTCTTTTACCAGCACTAATATGCCTTCTTCCAGCATTCCATTGCTTGTCTTCCATTTGGTTCGCTGCTGAAGGTCAGAGATATACTCCTTATACCATCTTCTCCAGAAGTGTTGTCGGGCATTTTCAATCTTCTGGTATCTGGATAATCTGCTCTCCTTTTCTAAACTCATATCTGGCTCAAGAATTGAAGTTAGTGGACGACCAATGATGAAGTGAGCTGGAGTTAGGGGAGAAGGATCTAAGGGGTCGGTAGATAGTGGAGAAAGAGGACGGGAATTTAATATGGCCTCTACCTGGCAAAGTAGAGTTGTGAATTCATCAGCTGTAAAGTTAGAATTACCAGACACACGTTTTAAATGACACTTCATTGCCTTAACCCCTGCCTCCCACAATCCACCAAAATGTGGAGCTTGGACAGGATTAAAATTCCAGCGTATGCCTTGGTTGTTCACAAAATCACTTATTGAAATTTTATTTTTATTTAGGAAATCATATAATTCCTTTAAATTTCTGTTTGCCCCAATGAAATTAGTACCGTGGTCTGAATAAATTTGACATGGTTTCCCTCGCCGACTAATAAAGCGTTTCAGAGCCAAAAGAAAATCTTCAGTTGAAAGACTATTTACAAACTCTAGATGAATGGCCTTTGTGGCAAAACATATGAATAGACAAACGTAACCCTTTATGAGTTTCGAGCCACGTCCCTTTTTATTGAGGACAAGAAAAGGTCCAGCATAATCTATACCTGTAATTTGGAATGAAAAACCTGATAGGAATCTATCACTAGGCAAATTACCCATCATAGGTTGAACCGGTTTAGGTTTCAATTTATAGCATCGTACACATTTATGAGCAACAGATCTAGCTAGATTGCGAGCTGCAATGGGCCAATATGTTTCTCTTATACTATATAACAGTTGTAGTGGTCCAGCATGCAGTAAGTTTTTATGTTCTTGTTCGAAAAGAAGTTTGGTGAAATAATGTTTTGAAGACAAGATCATTGGATGTTTTTTATTAAAGTGAAAATTTGAATTTTGCAAACGACCACCAACTCTAATTATGCCATCAGTGTCCATGAACGGATTTAAAGATAAAAGTTTACTCTTTTTGTCAATTTCATTTCCAACCTTCAGATCATTGTACTCCTTGGTAAACGAAGATATTTGGGATATTTTTACAAGTAACTTCAATGAATAATCTAATTCAGTAGCTGTTAAAACACCAAATGTTCGGTTTTCTTTAGCACTTAAACAATTTTTTATGAATCTCAAGATATACGCCATACATCGTTTTAATCGATTTAAACTAGAAAACCTTTCGAAGGGAAATTTACTTTCAGACACAGCAACCAAAGTCGTTTTTATTTCTGGAAGAGGGACAGACACCTTATTATCTTTCGGCCAAAATTCTGGACTCTCTCTGAGCCAACATGGACCGTGCCACCATATGTTTGAATTATTTAAACTACTAGGATAGGAGCCTCTTGATAAAATATCTGCAGGATTTTCTAAACTTGGAACATAACGCCATGACCTTATATCAGTTAAATCCTGTATTTCAGCAATTCTATTGCGTACAAATGGTTTTAATAAATGGACTGAAGTTTTAATCCAGCCAAGAACTATTGTCGAGTCAGACCAAAATGTTACAGAATTTAAATTAAGCCTCAGAGAAGTAGTAACTTTATTAACAATTTTGGCTAAAAGATGGGCTGCACATAGTTCTAACCGAGGAATTGTTAGTGATTTAATTGGCGCAACCTTAGCCTTAGAAATAAGTAAATGACAGAATATTTCTCCATGGCAATTTTCTGATCTGACATACACAGCTGCGCCATATGCTACCTCAGAAGCATCTGAAAACGCATGTAAATCTATTTGTGTAGGATTATCGCAAATTACATGTCGGTCAATTTTTAAATGGTTCAGAGAAGGAAGTTCTTGTATAAAATTATTCCATTTAATTTGCAGATCATAGGAAATAGGACTGTCCCAAGATAAATTTTCTTTCCAAAGTTGTTGTAGCATTACTTTGGCAATTATAATGCAAGGACCAAGTAAACCCATTGGATCGAATATTCTGGATATGCATGAAAGCATTACTCTTTTTGTTAAGTGTTCACCTTTTAGTTCAACGTCAATGTGAAATATTAATTTGTCCGTTTTACTCATCCAAGATATGCCTAGAGTTTTTGCAACATCATCTTCGCCGATAACTAGACCTTCCGAAGCTTCAGCAAGTTTACATTCTTTTAAATCATTTAATATGCCCGGAAAGTTTGATCTCCACTTTCGAAGTGGAAAGCAACCTGAGCGAAGAACCTCGCATAATCTAAGGCAACTTTCTTTTGCTAGGTGAATATCATCAAAACCTGTCAAAAGGTCATCGACATAAAAGTCGTGAAGAATTATATTTGAAATCATAGGTAATTTGTTATTACAAAGGTTGCCTAACTCAACTAGGCACCTAATAGCTAAAAATGGTGCACTTGTGGTTCCGTACGTCACTGTGGAAAGTTCAAAGACACTTAGTTCTTTATTTTCGTTTTCTCGCCAAAGAATTCTTTGCATTTTATGCTGATCTTTTAACACTAAAACCTGACGGTACATTTTTTCAATGTCCGCGGTAACAACATATTTATATTGTCTGAAGCGTAATAATATTGAGACTAAATCGTCTTGAATGACTGGTCCCTTTAACTGGAGTTCGTTAAACGAAACTCCACTTGTAGTTCGAGCCGAGGCGTCAAAAACTGTTCTTAACTTTGTTGTCGCACTATGCATACGTAGGATCCCATGGTGCGGTAGATAATAGGCACCCTCATGATTTACTTTAGCTACATTACCTATATTTTGCATATGGCTGAGATTTTCATATTCCAAGATAAATTCTTTATACATTTTGGAAAATTGATAATGTTTTGAAAATTTTTGCTCTAATGATTTGAATCTCTTTTTGGCTAGATCTAACGATTCACCTAATATTTCCGGACTTTGTTTTAACGGAATCGATACAACAAAACGACCTTCTTGGGTTCTTGTGGTTGTATCTTTAAAATGAGATTCACAGTCAGTTTCCTCTTTGGACCAAGGACTGGCAGTTTTAACACTTTCTATTTCAAAAAATTTCAATAACTGATCTTGGATAGATGAATCAGATTCATTTTTAACAAAATTACAAACTGTATTATTAGAAATTTGAATGCCTTGTACTTTACCTGAAACCAACCACCCAAGCTGAGTTTCCTGTAAAACAGGACCATTCTCAGTTAACTTTAATTGTTTTGGACATAAAACATTCCAAAATATGTCAGCACCTATCAACATCTCCACTGGCCTGGGCTTATGAAAATTTTTATCGGCCAATATTAGATCTTTAGGTATCAATAAACTTTGCTTATCAATGGAAAATGTAGGCAAGTTTCCAGTTATCTCTGGTAGTATAAAACAAGACAAATCAGTTATAAAATTGTTGTGTTGAGATTTTAACTTCAAACAACATTTAGAGTTAACATTAGAGACGGTACTATTTAAACTGGAAACAGCAAAATGGACTGATTGCTTTGAAATATTTAGTTTTGAATGAAGAGACTCAGTTACAAAAGAAGACATAGAACCTGAATCTAAAATAGCTCGAACTGGTACATAAAAACCATTACTGTCTAAAACATCTACTATTGCTGTAGATAATAAAATTTGTGAATATTCTGATTTAGTGGTTAAAGAAACATTTTCTTCATTTATGTTTTGATCAGCTTGATTTTTATTTTCTATATGTAGAAGAGTATTGTGTTTACCTTGACATGTTTTACATGAAGCATACAATCTGCATTGGTTAGTTTTGTGACCACTTCGGAGGCAATTTAAACATAATTTTAACCTTTTGGCTTGTTCAGTGCGATTTAATACGGACATTGATTTAAATTTGTCACACAGAAAAACTCTATGTTCACCACTGCATATGGCACACTTAAAATTTTGGGAAAATGTTTTGTTTTGTTGTGAATTATTCCCAGAATCGGCAGAAAATAAGCCCCTAGTTTTTCCCGATTTTTGACCCTGCTCAAGTTTGTTTAATTCTAACCGCTCTAGCAAGTCTGCTCTACTTCTTAAAAATTCATACATATCCTCAAGAGAAGGCAAATCCTTTTTGGACTTGAATTCCTCCCATTTACTGACAGACGCATCGTCCAAACTTTTGGCCATTAAATGTAAAATTAACATATCCCACTGACTCGTTGGTAGTTCAAGACTATTAAGAGCCCTCAAGTGTTTGGAGACTGTATCTGACATATTTCTTATTTTAAAAGATGAGGCTTTAACAATTTTTTCTAAATTGAATAATGCATCTAAGTGATTATGTATTAATAACTTTTTATTGTCATATCGTTTGCATAACAAACCCCATGCAACGATATACGTTCCTGCGGAAATTTCAAGAGATTGAATAACCTGACGCGCGCTACCCTCTAGACTAGCTCTCAAATAATGAAATTTATTTATATCGTCGATGTCAGGGTTGTCATTTATTAATGCGTTAAACGTGTCTCGAAACTCAAGCCAGGTATTTGAAGACCCACTAAATGTAGGTAATTTTATGTCTGGCAATTTTACTGCGGGAGAGCTGCAACCGTTTTTGCTTGAAATAATCGAAATTTGATCGGAATTATGATCATTATTGTTATTAATGGGTGGCTTTAGTTGATTTAATAAGTATTTTGCTGAAGAGAACGAATCATAAAAATTTTGTAAAAACTGTTCGCGTTGAGCTAATTGTTCAGTAAACTTGGCTTCGTCGTCTAAAATTTCCATTTCAATTTGGCTCTGAACACTATCAAACTCATTACTTATGTCACTAATACTATTTATTCTTTCTTCAAGCTCGATAATATTTTGTTCAGAAATATTTTCTTTATTCTCAAAACTTTCTTTTAATTTTGAAACTTTATTACTAAAAATAGAAATTTTTCCTTTTAGAACACCCCGTTTCTTAATTAAAGTTTTAAATGAATCGTCAGTCATGATTAATTTGTAAACTTATAATCTTAAATTAATTTCCTATCAGTGCGAAATTGAATAATTGTTGGCAACAGTGTAGCTTCAAACAAACGACCCTAGAGATATTTAACAGCTGCACTCAGAATGTTAAGAACCCAACAGATAAATATTAGGGTTCGTAAAACGTAAATGAAATATGATATGGCGATAGCAATTTGTGAACCACTTATCAACTCAAGACCACGCCCGTATACATATCCAAATAATAATTATCTAAATTAACATGAGGCTGAATTAAACTCTACTCTCCAAATAAAGGCAATATTTTTAATTTTAATGGGAATTATTAAAAAAAAGGAACAAACTCACTGTGTATGTAACGTCCGTCGGCTTACCGGCGAAATTCAGATTTGCTGGATACTGGATTAAATCATCCCACTCATGCGGTTCGAAGACCAAATGTTCAGGTATCGGCGTTAATTTCTTTGTTTGATTTACCTTTTCGATAAATAATCTGTGGACTGTATTATATGACTTTATTTTTACATCAAACTTAATCACTACCGATACTACTATACAGTGAATTTAGCCTTTTTAAATTTTAATAATATTGTTAACTTAATTATAAAGTCTAGAGTCCCCTCACTCTTATTCTCTTCGACTGCGACTGTATTCTTTTTCTTCCCCCTCGGGTCCCTGTCACATGCACATCAAATAATTACGACGTTGCCACTTTTATTATTTACTACAGAAGCCTTTGAGTCTTAACAACTAGTATATTTGTAAATAATTTAGATTTAGGTCAATTTATTAGACTTTTTAAAAGGATTTTTCATCAATATTCCCAAACAAAAATATCTAATTAATTAGTCAAATTATATGCAATATTTCAATTCTACAATTCCAGAAGTAAAAAACCAAATACATAAAGCCAATAAAGCAATAAACATATTATATTAAATGGAGTATTTACAAGGTTATTATAAGGCCAACGATGACATACGAGTACATAGCAGAAAGAATGGCTGGGAATTCCAAAACACGAAGTAAAGAAGAGACAGTAACAATTTTTCTTTTTTCAAAGCATAATCCACCAATGGTCCATTCATGTATTTAAAGCCAATGGCATATTTTACAGGCGACCATCTCTCTTATCTGCATACGTTTCACAAAATTTTGTTTTCCAGATTGTCCACTCTGAATTAATTGTGAGTGTACAAATCTGTACAAGTGCCTTCCAAAAATAATCTCTATTATTTCCTCATCTTTTTGTAAATTGAAACGCTCACACTCCCTTTCGAATTACTCCATCCATTCAGTCACATTACTGTTTTTGTTGTTGAATTTTTCTAACAAAAATTTTTCTGCTAGTTTATTGAGACTCTTTTTTGATTCTGTATTCCTTCTATAAACATCTTCTAACACAATCTGCAAATCTTCTATTGAGATATCATATGAAATATCTCTTTGTTTTGTAGATTGTGGTTCTTCGAATTTTACTTCCAATATGCAAATATCAAATTGAATGTTTCCACCATCAACCACGTAAATGTTTTATAAGGATTCATTCAACACAATCCAAACATTCCTTTTTTGGTGCCTTTTTGTAATTGCATTTTTCACCTTCTTAAAAGTATCCGTTTTAATAAGTTCAGTATGCAGGATTTCATCTTGAAAATCTGTTGGTACATTAAAGATTTCGCCCTCAATTGTGCTGATTGACGTTAGAAAAATAATGTTTGTTTTTTCATCTTCTCGTTCTCCTTTCATGGTAAATTCAAATCTTAGTTTTTCCATTACATTATTATTTTTATAGATTTTACAAGAAATGTCGTTTTATAGTGGATATTTTGATCAATTAGGAGGTATGACACCGATGATAAGAACACAACTGAGTTTCTGAGAAATATATTTTTCGTTATTCACAAATCTTAAAATTATTATTTACAAAACCTTACCTGCAATAAGAGAATAGTATATTATTTTATATGGAGGAAAAGTGATACTTTTTATGACGCGCTCGTGTTTAACAGCCGAACGGAGTGAGGCTGGTAACAGAGAGCAAGTCATGAAAAGTAACTTTTCCTCCAAATAATAGTAGTTTGTACAAGGGCGCAAAGCGTTACTTTTCCCACGAGCGCAGAAGTTTGTGGCACGAGCCGTAAGGCGAGTGCCGCAAATCCAGCGAGTGGGAAAAGTGATTTGCGTACGAGTTGTACACAATATTTTTTCTACAACTACGTTTATTAATTAAAGAAGTAAAGTAACTTATATATGTATTTTATTAAACTTAAACAGAACGAATTTAAGAAATGAACACAGAATATAGAAAAATTAGTTAAAAGTTGATAGTAAAATTGGAACAATTTCGAATTGTTATGCCTGGTATATTATCTATTTTTGATGATAAGTTATCGTTAATGTTTGTCAACGAAGTTGTTGATGCTTGTTTTTCATTAGGAATAATATTATATGAAGTCGAAGCCCCAGGTATAATAGATTTTTCAATTTTTTTGGCAAAATCAATTTTGTTTGATATCGAGTCGTCAATATATCCTTCCGCTACTGTATTTGAGCGCCATCCACCATGTCGCTTCAATGTTAATAAGTCTCCGCCTGAATTTGCTAAAATTATAGCTGAAGATCGTCTAAAACAATGACCCGTGTACAATTTAGAGTTAGGTAATTTTAAATATTCTGCAATTTGTTTATAGTCCGGGAAAGTAAGGAAATAAAAGTCAAAAGTTTCCCATAATTGATTTTTCATTTTTAAATAAAAATATATTGATCCAGCATCACTCTCCTAGATTGTCTAATAATTTCCGCTGGAGCTTGCGACGCAGCTTGCAAGCACAGCTCAGACCACCTAAAATTCAAGTGATTTATGCTCGTGTCATTTCTGGATGTGTTCTTACAAAAAAATCGTAGAGATGTAAATTGAAGCAAATCTTATGCTCTTGAAGGTGACGTAAATAGTTGTTTAAAAAAATTTTTCCGATCTGAAATTTTCCAAAAATTGAAAAAATTTACGAAAATTATATTTTTGGTTGGTAATTATGAATAAAATATTAATATAGAGGTCAAAACATAGATAAACATAGAGGGCAAACTTCTAAAAATTTACATTTTTTCAGATTTGGAAAATTCAAAATGGCGGCTGCGCAAATTGGAACTAATTTTTTTATTCAATCGCGTCTAAATTTATGAACATTAACGATATTGAGAAACGGTTTGTTGCAATCGACAGAGTTGTTTAAAAAAATTTTTCCGATCTGAAATTTTCCAAAAATTGAAAAAATTTACGAAAATTATATTTTTGGTTGGTAATTATGAATAAAATATTAATATAGAGGTCAAAACATAGATAAACATAGAGGGCAAACTTCTAAAAATTTACATTTTTTCAGATTTGGAAAATTCAAAATGGCGGCTGCGCAAATTGGAACTAATTTTTTTATTCAATCGCGTCTAAATTTATGAACATTAACGATATTGAGAAACGGTTTGTTGCAATCGACAGAGTGAAAGTTATATTTATTATAAATAACAAACAAAATTTTTAAAATTTTTTTTACATAATTTTTTAGAACATTTGTTTAAAATATGTTTTCACGTTATAAATATGTGTGTCTTTGAAAGACGAGTATTTAAAAAAAAAATTTTGGATGCGACTTTTACAAGTTGAGATAAACAAATTCAAAGTCTGTTAGATTCTGTGATAATATTGATTGAAATATTCAAATTTTGATCACTTCGCTAGGTTGTCGAATCCCAACTCAACTTAAACACAAATTTTCATTTTTCTACCGTCAATTGGTCCATTCAAAAGAGAATAGTAATCCTAGCTCACTAGGCCAAACGGTGCGGCTGCAGCTACTTGGCGTTGTGGTGGAGGGTCAGCGCTCGTTCGCAGTTGAACGAAGCTCAAGCTTTTATTTTGGTTTTCTTTGTAAAAATTTTGCATTTGTGGTTTGCTAATAGTATGGTTATTATCAACCATTACATATTGCTAGAAATAAGGTACAATGATATTTATAATTTATATCTATAAATCCATCTATTATATATATATATATATTATACATAATTCGAAACGTGGATACTAAGAATTATATTTATTTACAAATTTACATCTATTTTCTACAAATTCTTGCCCTTTTTGGTCTCTGAGGGAATGGCTCTGTACAATTTTCCTCGTCATTATCATTAGCAAACAAATCCTCATCGATATTATTGCTACTATCAATTGCAAGTTCACAATCAACTAATTGAGTCATATCAAAATTTAGCTCATCACTCAGAGATTCATTATCATCCTCGTCATTGTCAAATACCGTACTTACTATTTCGATGTTACAACAATTTTTGCCTTCGCAATTTTTACATAATATCGTACACTGTATGCCAACTTTTTTACAACCACACCTGGTAGTAGAGCACCCTGTGGTACAAGAACACGAAATAATGTTCAATAATTCGTCGGGTACAAGTACGTCGTCAGTCATGTTAGTATGGGTCTTTTGGGCTTTCGAAGAGAATGAGCGCTGTCCCCCCCCCCCCCCCACCAGAACGCCAAGCAGCTGCCGCTGCACCGTTTGGCCGAGCGAGCTAGGATTACTGTTCTCTTTTGAATGGACCAATTAACGGTAGAAAAATGAAAAATTGTGTTTAAGTTGAGTTGGGATTCAACAACCTAGCGAAGTGATCAAAATTTGAAAATTTCAATTAATATTATGACAGTATCTAGCAGATTTTGAATTTGTTTGTCTCAGCTTGTAAAAGTCGCATCTGAAAAATTTTTTTTCAAAATACTCGTCTTTCAAAAACAAACATAATTATAACGTAAAAAGATATTTTTAAGAAATTTTTCAACGCCAAAATGAGAAAAAACTAGATGTAAAAACTTTTATTTTCGGTAAATGTTCTAAAATATTATGTAAAAAAATTTGTAAAAATTTTGTTTATGCTATTTATAAAAATATAACTTTCACTCTATCGATTGCAACAAACTGTTTCTCAATATCGTTAATGTTCATAAATTTAGACGCGATTGAAAAAAAAATTGTTTCCAATTTTCTGCAGCCGCCATTTTGAATTTTCCAAATCTGAAAAAATGTAATTTTTTAGAAGTTTGCCCTCTATGTTTATCTATGTTTTGACCTCAATAGTAATATTTTATTTATAATTACCAACCATCTCTACGATTTTTTTGTGAGAACACATCCAGGAATGACACGAGCATAAATCACTTGAATTTTAGGTGGTCTGAGCTGTGCTTGCAAGCTGCATCGCAAGCTCCAGTGGAAATTATTAGACAATCTAGGAGAGTGATGCTGGGTCAATATATTTTCATTTAAAAATGAAAAATCAGTTATGGGAAAGTTTTAATAGTTAACAGATTTTTCGACATTACTTTCCCGGACTATTAGGCATATTTCCGAATTTATTTATGCCCACTACTTGCCGCGTGCATTTTCCGTGTTGGTAATTAAGAAATAACCTCTTCTCATTTGTATTTTGTGGGCGCAGACGTGCATATTTTTTGTATAAATCATAGCATTTTCCAACTACAGTAAATGTACGTGGTATTTTTGTCTTAGTTATTGGAACAGTAACCAATAAGGCTTCTTGTAAATCTTTTACGATAGAAATAGTTAATTTCCATAATTCTTCCCTTCGACATGCTCCGGCTAATCCAAAAGCCATGACAACCTACAAGTAAATTTGTGATTGAAATTAAAATATTAATTTAGTTCCAAAATTAAAGTAAAAAGATTAAATAAATTGCAAATATATAAAAATGTCGACAGGATTTGAACCCGAATGCTGATGTATTTTCCACTAAGCTATCGCGGCAACAATTATGAAATACTGTATTTAGGTCTTTCCGCTGCTTTATTTTATTTTAAGTTTTTTATTTCGATTTTTCTACATTATGAAGTACATTGGTTACTAAATAATAATAGATTGAATAACTAAATATAATCTTTAAAATTATGACTTACTTTGACGAGTAGATAGATATTGTATGGCGCTTCTTCTAAAAATTTATGGATTTCAACAGATGTCAATGTAAGGGATTTTTTTTGTCACGGCGTTTTTCGTTTTGCTTTTTTAAATATGCTCGATGTTTTGTATACTTTGAAATATCTATGTTATGTTTGATACTTATGAGGCTCCTTATCATTGAATATACATATAGTGTAGACGGTTTAAAGTTTGCAGAAACTTCTTGAAAATAAGCCAACAAAACATTTTCTGAGAATGATTTAATGTGTATTTTCCTCCAGTTCATAAATTTGCTGTATTGTTTTTAATATTTGTTTTTTGAAACTCCAGGTAACAAATTTTCGATTGTATTTTGAGCCTTTTCGATAATATCTGGAGGAGTATTCTCAATATCGGAATTCGACAACTCGAAAG
Organism: Galeruca laticollis; assembly: GCA_963921935.1. Classification (NCBI taxonomy): domain Eukaryota; kingdom Metazoa; phylum Arthropoda; class Insecta; order Coleoptera; family Chrysomelidae; genus Galeruca; species Galeruca laticollis. The sequence continues at coordinate 71,176,474 of OY998177.1, forward strand.
ATAAATTATGATCTCGGTTCATAGTTCCTAAAATAATGGGTAATAAATGAATTTGTTTATAATCTATAATCAATAAACTGAAATACATAATCTAAAAAATAGTTAACTTACAGAATTTTTAATTTAAATTTAAAATTTGAACACCCAGAAATCCACTATAAAGTATTGTCAAAAAAATTTGACATTGACATTTCCGTGGGCAAAGTGACAGTTCCGTGCGGAAAAGTACCATGTGTACTTTTCCCACACTTTACATTATCACTTTTCTAACGGATATCAAACTAATTAAGAAAAGGATTGCTTTGCGCATAAAAATTTGTGTAGAAAAGCGTGTTTTGCATAGTAGATGTAGAAAAAATATATTATGCTGTTTTTTCTTCAATTGACAAATTAATGCAAGAACGTCTCTTTTTGATAGTAATAATTTTTAAACATAATTGGGTTCACAAGGCGGTTTAGACCGGCGTCGGAGAGTATCACAGGCTGTTGCTATAGTAATGTAACATAAAGCTGTCAATGGACACTGTCAACAATATTAATTTATTTTTTACAATGATTGCGTCTCCGGCTGCGTTTCTATCTATGTTTTACACTTTTCCTCCGCTGGCGGGAAAGTGAAAACTAAAGCTCCGTCGGAGGAAAAATGAAACTTTACGGTCGCATACACAGTCGAAAAATTACAGATTTACTGACGTTTGAAGAAAAACGACATATTTATAATGTTCATAAATCATAATGTCAGTTCCTAGTCACAAGTAGTAACTAAATTCATAAAATGATAAATAACTACGTGTCAATGAGTAAAATATTGACACATGTTCCTTTTTGTCACATCATCGCGTTATACCGGATATGACGCTGGCTACTATGCCGACGCTTGGAACTGCGCGGTAATATTCAAAATAAAAAAATACATTTCCTTTACATTTACATCTGTAATGTTTTTCAAATTTATTTAAAACGTAAACGGGTGGGATAAATTTTAAACACACGGTATGGCTACTTACTAGTTTATTTAAACACTAACTCACTAACACTTAATTTATATATACTTAACTAATCACTTAAATTTCATTTATATGCAAACAAACTTGATTATTAATTTATATTAGCACTTTACTGTTCGGTGTATTTTTGTTTATTTCTCGAGATCACTTTATCAACTAAGCTCATCCGCTGATCGGTCCTTTATTTATATTAAAGCCTCTTTTTACCAGAAAATTCCGGACTGCGGCTTACACACACAAAAACAATTGGTTCTGTCCTTTTATAGATAAGTCTGGTCACAAAAACAATGTCTAGATAAGATAATAACAATTGTAAACAATTCATCCCTGCGCGCCCGCCATAATTTTAACTTTCATACCTGGCTTAGACAGAGTCGGATTCAGGGACTATACCAGTGTGCTTAAATGGCAGTTCCTCCTGGAACTTTTGTGAGACTGAATGTTTGAATCGGCATCTGGCCCCATTTCTACACTTTCCGATCTTATGGAAATAGCAGGGCACCGTCTTCATCGGATACTGATTACGGGGGTTGTAGCTGCAAATTAATATCTGGACACCGGTATCTCGAAAGATAATCTTTACCATGTTCCTGATAACTCGCCAATCCAACTGGTTACTCGCTATCGTAGGCATAGCCAGTTTCTTCACGTTGGATTCCAACACATGGTTTCGGAGGTTTCGAAGTGCTTCCCACACATCGCGGTAGGTAGATCGATCTTGAAATTTATTTTTAGTTACCACGTAGAAGACGTACCGCGAATTATGTTTCAGTGTCTTGCCAGGGGCTGGAATCTGGTCTTCAAGTTTTTCTAATTTCCTGAACTTCTTTCGAAAGACGGTTGCCAACCCTCGTGCGTTCTTGATACGGGCGGGGATGTTGTATGCCAGTGAATAATTTTCCGGGAGAGTGAACAAATCTTGTTGTTGTTCCGAAGTGACTCCATATCTAGCTTTCCCGGTACCTACATACGCGCCCATAAATTCATCGAAGGTATGGTCAGACACATCTCGAATCAGGTTTACCCCTTCCTCTAGGTCATGGTCTCCTTCGAATGGCGCTAGTCGGTTTTGGTGAACTACTTTTGGTTTTCCGTTGGGGATCTTGCTTATGCGATATACTCGTATAACATCATTGATCCTTTTCTTGATTAAGTATGGACCTTCCCAGGGTTTTTGTAATTTTGGAGAAAATCCTTTTCTCCTCATCGGGTTGTGTAACCATACTTTGTCCCCTTCTTTAAAACCGCCTTCTGTGGCCTGCGTGTCGTACCGACTTTTCTTCATTCTGTCGCTGGCAGCTTGAAGATTTGTTCGAACTAATTCATGAATATCGTCCAGCCTTCTTCTCAATTGGATCATGTAGTCTTCGCCTGCTAGATCTTCTCCAGGCCGGCAGCCAAATTCCAGGTCACAAGGAAGCCTCATTTCACGTCCAAACAGGATTTTCGCCGGTGTTTCACCCGTGGACTCATTGACAGCAGATCGATAAGATAATGCGAATAGAGAAAGATACTGTTCCCAATCTCTCTGATGGCTGGATACTACTTTGGACAGGTATTTTCCAATAGTCCTGTTCATTCTCTCGACCATTCCATCTGACTGTGGATGTAATGCTGTTGTCCTGGCCTGCTTCATTCCCAGCTTCTAGCAAATCTCCTGGAATAGATGACTTTCGAAATTTCTTTCCTGGTCGCTGTGGACTTCCAAGGGCACTCCATATCGGCTGATAAATTCTTTCACCAATACATCTCCTACAGTTGTGGCCTCTTGGTTCGGGATAGCGTAAATTTCCACCCATTTTGTGAAATAATCCATTACAACCAGTATGTATTTGCGACCATTTTCTGTCGTCGGAAATGGCCCAGCGGTATCTAAAGCAATCCTTTCGAAAGGGCTTCCAACATTGTACTGTTTCATGGGTGCCGTTCTCTTGCGATGTGGTCCATTACTCGTAGAACAAGTCGTACATTTCTTACATCAGTCCTTCACATCGTCGGAGCTGGTCATCCAATAAAACCTTTCACGGACTCGCTGAAGGGTTTTCTTCACTCCCAGATGACCTCCCGATGGACTGTCGTGTAACTTCTTCAGTACCTCAGCTACTCTTGTTGTCGGGATAACTAGCTGTCTCCTAGTCTCAGAACCATCATCGTTTTCAAGGACTCTTTTCAACAGCCCTTCTTCCAGGACAAGGGAGTCCCACTGAGCCCAATACGCCTTGAGTTTCGGTGAAAATCTTGACACTACTTGCCAGGTAGGTCGCCTATTTTCTTCCTTCCATTGCCGGATCATCTTCAGGTGAGGATCATTCTCCTGATCTTCTCTGATCCTGGTGGGTGACCATTCTTCATTGACTACAGTAGTTCTTGAGACTGCAGCTTCCCTAGATTCCGCCTTGTTGCAGTGGGAGCAGTCTGTTGGGCACGGCCGTCTGGACAGGGAGTCGGCATTTCGGTGACTCACACCAGCTCGATCTTCGATGTTGAAATCGTACTCTTGACGTCGTTCAATCCATCTAGCGATCTGGCCCTCGGGATTCTTGAACTGCATCAACCACTTGAGTGCTGCATGATCAGTCCGGATTAAAAACTTCCTACCATAGAGATACTGGTAAAAGTGTTCCACGGACTTCACTACCGCCAACAGTTCTCTTCTTGTGACGCAGTAGTTTCGTTCTGGTTTGGAGATGACTTTACTAAAATATCCCAGCACTCTTTCTTGCCCTCCTTGGATCTGTGAGAGCACTCCATCAATTCCTACGTTGCTTGCGTCAGTGTCAAGAATAAAGTCTCCCTCTGGTAAAGGGTATCTTAATATCGGCGCCGTGGTTAAATGCTTTTTCAATGTATCAAAAGCCGTTTGACAATCTTCGTCCTATTGGAAAGCTCTTGCTTCTTCTGTAAGTCGAGTCAGAGGCTTAGCAATATCTCCAAATTTCCTGATAAATCTTCTATAATACGTGCAGAGTCCGTCCAAGGAAACTCCTAATTTGATGTTTGTCGGTTGGTTACGGCCATTGCTGAATGGAAGCAATTTTCTCTGGATCCACCGCCACTCCTTCATTGCTCACTATATGACCTAGATAGTTGACTCGGTTTTGGAACAGCTGACATTTCTTCGGGTTTAACATGAGCTGGGCAGCTTGGAGTCGTTTGAATACTTCTTCCAAATTCTTCAAGTGTTCGTCAAATGTCTTCCCCAGTACTACGATGTCGTCCAAATAGACCAGGCATGTCTTCCAAGACAACCCTCTCAAGACATTTTCCATGAGTCTTTCAAATGTCGCAGGCGCATTACGAGCCCGAATGGCATGACGTTGAATTGCCATAATCCAGATCCGGTGGTAGAAGCAGTTTTTTCTTTGTCTTCTGGGTCCATTTCCACTTGCCAATAGCCAGACTTCAGGTCCAAGGTGGAAAACAGTTTGCTGCCGGGCAAAGTATCTAGCGTATCGTCTATTCGAGGCAGTGGATAGCTGTCCTTCTTCGTCACGTTGGTAAGCTGGCGATAATCCACGCAGAATTTCGTAGTTCCATCCTTTTTCTTGACGAGCACTACTGCAGACACCCATGGACTAGTAGATGGTTCTATTACTTTTTCTTCAGCCATTTCTCGAATTATTCTTTCAGCTTCCTCTCTCTTCGCTCGTGGAAGTCTTCGAGCTGATTGCCTAATTGGCTTAGCATTACCAGTATCGATTTTGTGTTTGACGGCTGATGTTCTACCAGTCTTTCCTCCTTTTGGTACGAATAAGTCTCGGTACTGCTAGAGAAATTCACTCATTCTCTTTTTTTTAGCTCGATCCAAAGATTGACCAGCTACTGATAACATTTGTTCGAATCTGGTATTAGAATTGCCAGTGGTCGTTGTTTGACGAACTATAGACGTCACTGGTACGCTGGATCCAATCTTGGTTTCCTTCTTGATGGTAACTGGGTAATCATTCACATTTATCACACGTACTGGGATCTCTTTCGCCGACGTAACTAATCCTTTTCCAATTAGTACTCCTTTGCCAACTTCTTCGTCGTGGTTCCTTGGCTCCATAATCACCGGTGTACCTTCCTCCATGATTCCCTGTAGTCGTGCTACTATCACGGTTTCGCTTCGTGCAGGTAGAACGGTATCCTCCTGTACAGCTGCCAACACCGCGCTGCCTTCATATGGATGAATGAATACCTCCTCGGAACCCACTTTAATGGTTCTGTTTCTAAAGTCTAATTGGAAAACATGTACATTCATTACGTTCATTTCCAGAATCACGTATTCTTCAATGTCAGCTATGATTACCGTATGCGTGAACTTTTCTGCGCCAATTCCCAATTGGATTTGTGTTTACCCGTGAACGTTGGCACTCTCGCCTGTGGCGGTCCGCAGTCGCAGTCTCGTTGGTAGAAGCTTCTTCATGGGGTTTATTATACCTGGTCGTATAATGGTTCTAGTTGCTCCAGTGTCAACCAGCAGAGCATATTTCTTGCCATTTACTTCGCCATCCACATATACACTGTCGTTGCGACATCTAAGAGAAGCTATCAGTATGAGAGGGTCTTTGGAACGATCATGGGTCGGTGCTGCCCCCTCGTAGCCGACCCGTTCTAGTTTTCCTGTGACTGGGGTTCTTGGTTTGCAGGAGTCTTGGGGCGCTTACACGAACTACGTACATGCCCTAGCTCGCCACAATTCCAGCATCTGATCTTTCTCGGCTTCTTGTTCATCATACTTTTTATTAAACTGACGAACTGGTCAAATCTGTCTTCGTCACCTGCTTCTTGAATGGTCCTAATTTTGTTATATCCCGAAGCCTTCGTTGTTGCTTCATATTCAAGATCAGCTGTCAATGCGTCAACTAATTTTTTGGGATGGGCTAAACGAAGCGTCCTCTGCATATCGGGGTCACGTAGGCCATCAATAAAGGCCTGGATGCCCAGACATTCCATCATGTTCTCTGATGCTGACGGATAAGCAAATCGAACGAGTCGGGCAATATCCACTTCATACTCTTGAAGGGCTTCGTCATGTTTCTGCCTTCGGTTCTTCAGCTGGGACTGGTACAAATGTTCTAGATGTTCGTGACCGTATCGCATGTTCAACTTCTTCTTCAGCTCCTCGAAATCATCCTTTCTTCCAGAGGTATCGTCTGAAGTACATCTAAGGCATCTCCCCGAAGCGCGATAGTTAAGTTCACTGCTTTCTCCTTGTCCGACTAATTATTCACTCTAGCGGCTGCTTGAAACTGTTTTACGTAATTGGTCCACGACATCTTTCCATCGAAGGTTGGGGCCTTGACTCGGGTAAAACTGCAAATATCATCTGTCTTGCAGATCTCGATCTTCTCTTCTTCTGCCTTTAGTGTTGTGTTCTTAAATCGGCAATCTTTGTCTCTAACTCCTGATTTTCCATCGTTGTCATCTTATTCTCCATGTCTGATTTTATTTTCTCGTTCATCGTTGTCATCTTATTCTCAATATCCGATTTTAGACACGAAATTCTATTCTCAACTTCAGCAGCAATATAATTTTTCAATGATAAGATATCTGCAGAAATATCATTCTTCATAGCAGAAATATCATTCTTCATAGCAGAAATCTTCTCGTCCGTGTTAGCAGAAATGTCGTTCTTCATATTAGAAATATCGTTCTTCATATCAGAAATTGACGAGATTAAGGTGGAAGCTTCGTCTTTGAATAAGAATGTTTCTGGATCCAAGCCTTCACTTTCCAGTGCCATTTTGAGTATTTCTATTAATTCGCTCTTCTTACCGGACGTTTCCAACTCACGATCTTCCAATTTTGCTCTTAATTCCGCCACTTTCAGATCACGTAGTCTCTTGGCCATTTTTACGTAGCAATTTATTTATATTATCCCACTTCTGACACCAATGTAATGTTTTTCTAATTTATTTAAAACGTAAACGGGTGGGATAAATTTTAAACACACGGTATGGCTACTTACTAGTTTATTTAAACATTAACTCACTAACACTTAATTTATATATACTTAACTAATCACTTAAATTTAATTTGTATGCACACAAACTTTATTATTAATTTATATTAGCACTTTACTATTCGGTGTATTTTTGTTTATTTCTCGAGATCACTTTATCAACTAAACTCATCCGCTGATCGGTCCTTTATTTATATTAAAGCCCTTTTTTTACCAGAAAATTTTGGACTGCGGCTTACACAGACAAAAACAATTGGTTCTGGCCTTTTCTAGATAAGTCTGGTCACAAAAACAATGTCTAGATAAAATAACCACAATTGTAAACAATTCATCCCTGGCGTCCGCCATAATTTTAACTTTCATACCTGGCTTAGACAGAGTTGGATTCAGGGAATATACCAGTGTGCTGTTTCGTAACACATCAATAATCTCAATTTTGTTGATAAAAACATTGAACAGAAGAGGATCCAAATTACTACCCTGAGGAACACCCGATGTCGCTGTGTACTCTACGGACTTGTAACCATTTACCATTAAATACTGACGACGATCTGATAGGTATGAATTAAATAGTTTTAAAAGAGACTAAAAGACCTATGGAAGAAATCTTCTTTAACAATATGTCACGGTCAATGGTATCGAACGCTTTGGAGAAATCGGTATAAACAGTATCAATCTGAGTCATTCGATCAATGCCTTTCGCAAGAGATTCCCAACCAAATTTTTAACCTTTAAGGAAGCCATGTTGCTGAGATGCAATGACAGGTGCTATCTGCGCATATAGTCTGCAATGAAGTCAAATTTCAAAAAATTAGGCGAAGTTACTTACATATTATTGATATGGACCTCAAATCACAAACATAATTATTTTTATCACTTTTCTTGTAATCCGGGCGCACTTTAGATAGTTTCCAGGGGTAGGTATCGAACAAGTTTTGACACATTTATATTGTTACGAAACAGCACACTGGTATAGTACCTAAATCCGACCCTGTCTAAGCCAGGTATCAAAGTTAAAAACAGTTTAATGTGATGTTTTTGTTATTTATTTAAACACACGGTATGACTACTTACTAATTTATTTAAACACTAACTCACTTAATTTATATGCACACAAACTTAATTATTAATTTATATCAACACTTTTATATTCACTTATTTACTGTTTATTTGTCAATATCACATATCAACTAACTAACTCTTCCTGATCAGTCCATTATATATTAAAGCCTTTTTTACTAGTAAATTCCGGACTGCGGCTTACACACACACAAAAACAATTGGTTCTGGCCTTTTCTGTCTGGTCACAAAAACAATGTTTAGATCATATAGTCGTAAACAGTTATAAAAAAACAGTGCGTATCCGCCATAATTTTAACTTTGATACCTGGCTTAGACAGGGTCGGATTTAGGGACTATACCAGTGTGCTGTTTCGTAACAATATTAACCAATATTGTGAGAGGATGATCTAATACATTTGCACAGTATTTAAGTATAAAAGCTGGTATACTATCCTGTTCCGTTATCATCTTAGACTTGATTTATTTTATTGATAAATATGATATATGATTTTTTATGTACGTTTCCACTTTTTTTATAAAAGTGTCGCTTCAGATTTATGTAGGGTGGATAGTTTTCATTGAAATGCTCTGTATGTTATAAACTTGGTAGAATTAAAAAAAAATTTAGTATTCAACTTGAAATACAATTGACAGTTCTAGTTCAATTTCAAATAACCGACATATTTTCATATCATGAAAGGTTAGGTATAATCATGTAAACATACTGAACTGATTACATTGCTGCCAGTTTATGGCGCGTGAATAAAATTTTCTTATTAGCTGCTTTGTCTTGTGTAAGATGTAGTCAAATTACATACTTGTTTCACTTTTGATAATTAATTGAAAATACAAAATCAAGTATCTTGCATTTATTTCCACATATAAATACTAAAAAATATGTTAGTATGCACAATTTTTCATAAAAGATAATTTGAAAAATTAATTTCATGTACTGCGACATCGATCATACATCTTTTTATACGAAGCAATCAATCCTTATACTTTGTCATTAATAAACACCAATTCGGTATGCAATGAATTCCTTCAAGAGTGGGCGAAGAATCTCAGATATTAAACCTGTTCGTATCGCACTATTAATATTGCGCAATGATCTCGACAATTGACGTTTTACATTAGTCTCGCCTTCCCTGCGATTCGGTAAGACAGCAATGTAGGTATGCTGAAAAATAGAAGAGGAACAAAGAGCAAAACTAGCGCAAGATATTCTTTTTTATTATACAAGGTCGATCATTTGCATTTATTGCAGACCGGAGACTGGATTGTTTTGATTGAGGTTTCTCCGCAGTAGTAGCTCGGTGATGTCAGACGTTTGTTTAATTTTTGCATATTATACCGGGTGTTTATATACACACTTCAAGTCTGCGAACTCTCATAATATATATCTCCATGGTAATTAAAAATGAGATCAAACTATCGGCCGATCAAAATTCTGTAATGTGCGCTAGCTCTAAGAGTAGAATGTACAGTGTGAGTTTTTAGTGTAACAACGTTCTGTAACTCCGATATTTTGGAGGTTATCCGAAAAAGTTATCAACAAAAATTGTAGAGAACGACATACTTCTTACCTGGAAAATATACCGATATCTACAGGGCGTCTCATACCTGCGTGACGAGGCAAACATACGTTTTTTTTTAAATACGACACCATGTATATTTCCCCATATTTAGATTTCTCCTATAATCATCGTTCTTACAATATGCAGTTTTACCAAATTATATAGGGTATTTAAAAAGATATGACCATTTTTATATCGAAATCGCTACGAAATAAATACTCTGTATATGAAGAACTAGTAAACCTTAAGTTTACGTCCAATTATTTCATCTATAGAATCACCTAATGAGAAAATTGCACAGTTCATAACTGATAAACTTACAATATCTTATAATAGTAATAACAGGTTTTTCGTCAGAGACTCTTTTGAATTTGCAAATTTCATACAAAATTATCAGTTACCTACTAATTACGTAATCATTAGTCTAGATGTTGTGGCGCTTTTCATTAATATACCGATCAATTTAGTAAAACATAGTATTACCAAACATTGGAATTCCATTCAAGATTCATGTAGATGATTAAATATTGACCAATTTTTGGAATTAGTAGACTTTGTGTATAGCACTTCTGTTTTTGCTTTTAATGATGAATGTTATAAACAAGTTTTTGGAACACCAATTGGTAGTTCTGTATCACCCATTTTTGCGCAATATGTCATGGACGATTTGATGGCTGAGTGTGTTGGGAATTTACCTTTTGATATTCCTTTTCTAAATAAATATGTAGATGATATCATCACAGCTGTTCCTGAAGATGAACTTAACAGATGTGTACCATTTTTGGACACAAACTAATAAGGACCAGTGAAGGCAGGGTGATACTTGACTGGTACGTGAAACCTACTCGTTCAGGTAGATACCTCAACTTCAAGTCCAATCACCCCTACAAAATGAAGGTTAACTTAGTTATAGGGATGAAGAACAGAATAACAAAAATATCACATCCAACATTACTTAATAAAAACCTTAAAATATTGATTGATACCCTTCAAAAAAATAGTTATCCTATCAAACTTTTCACGAGGTTGATTTACAACACTCCCGGCGAACATACAGTCGATCATATAATTAGTAATGAAAATGAACAGGATGCTAATTTCAACACACAACGAGTTACTTTTGGATCGTTTCCTTATATTAAAGATCTATCAGAAAAAATCATTAAATAATTCAAGGGGACCAATGTAAAAATTGCTCAAAGAACAGCCAAACTTCTGCAGTCTCTTTTTACTAATTTAAAGCAACCGGAGGATTCCCTGATGAAAACTAACGTAATATACAGTATCCCTTGTAAAAATTGCAACAAAAAGTATGTAGGAATGACATCTCAAAACTTGAAATCACGGTGTGCTCAACACAAAAGCGATGAAAGGTTAAAAAAGTGAAAATGTGCATTATCAGGACATGTTATAGATGTGTTACACCATGTGGATTTTGATAAAGTAAAGATTCTTGATGTAGAAAGAAACTATAACAAAAGAAAGTTTTTAAAAATGTATCATATTAATAACATTGAGGAACCAATGAATAGAAAGTCTGACATTGAGTCACTTAGTAAGATTTATACATATTTGTTACACTTTAATAATGTCCACTCCGGAAACGAGGAGATTGATTCCCAAATTAGTGTTTTGAGTTAATGATTGACTGAGGTGACAGGTCAGTCGAATGTTGACAATACAAACATTATTTAGTATTTCAATTTAATTTTTTTTACATTATGGCTAGCACAGCTCAGTTGCGAATGCAGATGATTTCCAAACAGTCGGGCCTCAACGTGAGAGGTTAGGTCCTTTCCATGTTTTACAAGTTACAGATCTTACATTACTTCTCCTAACCAACAGTATTACTGTTATTGTTAATGTTACATAATTATTATTGCTTTTCATGGAAATTAACATCAGACGAAAGTGGAGATCCTCAGTATTTGCGGGTGGGTTTTGTTTGGCTTTTTTATCTAACAACAGTTAATGCTAGAATGGATTGACAGTTTGGGAATACCTAATATGAGAGGTTTGAGTGTTCACTGACTGTAGACTTATTTCGTCATCCCAATTTTTTTCATTTTGAAAAAGACAGGCGGCAGCTGTTTGACAATAGTATGGATAAATTTAATAGTGTAATTTTTCAATCTTATCATGATCGCAGGTGTGGACATTGATCTATTATTGTTTCTCTTTAAAGTTTTCATCAAGCAACCAAAAAACATAGCAGAATGTCTTAGAAGTTTGGATGTTTATTAAACAATTTTACTTCAACCTTCCAATCGCCCCCCGTAACACTACTTACCGGCATTCAGTCGATTTCACGTTGAAATAGATATTCAACAAAATCATTTCATTTCTTGTGTACGACTTTTGGTTTTAAAAAACAGGAAAAAAATCCCGACTCTCATTATTATATGTAGGTAATAATTTCAAGAAATATTTTCATTATTAAATTAACCGGTTTTTTTCTTTTTGGTTTATTATAGCCTTTGAAAATGGAGACAATGTTCTTCGAAAGCTTAGGTAACGTACTAATTGATTCACTTTATCCCTAACCTGTAAAGTTTTTTTGGCCTCTATCCCCACGAGTTTTAGGGTTTTTCAAAAAAGACCACTCTTTGAAGTTTTATTTTATATATATATTCTATGTTTTATATTCTTTAATAATATTTGCCCCACGTTTGGGTGACAAATTATAGTATATCTAATGTGTTTTACTAATTTTATTATATTTTATATATGAATATGAATTTATATGATGCTGAATTTAATTTGTAGCTGTCATCACAATTTGTGATAATAACCACACTATTGTGAAAATACCTTTACCTCTAAATATAACCTATAAAAATTTTAATGACAGCAGTTGTCAAATTAATATGCCCGGCTAAATAAATATTGAATTTTATATAATGAAAGATAAATCAATACAACACCAATCAACTCACTCTTTTCTCAGGGAGGGATCAAAGATTTCAACTAATAATTCAAATTTATAAATTTCCAAATAATTTTCTAAATTACGTATCACACTATTCAAATCTACAGTAACTGTTTATCCAATACACTATAAGACAATTTAAATTATCTTATGACATATATGAATTTACTGTCAGGAGATTAACTAAATGTCACTTATCATACTAAATTTTCTATAGTATAAAAATTATCAAATATAATGAAAATGAATATGAAAAAAGAGCCAAAGAGATTTGGAATTCAAATTTATATAATATATTATCAAAATAACACTTACAAAAATTAAAACTCTTCAAAAAATATCATAAAACGCATAAACAAAGATAGAATTTTCTATCAAACCTTAATTTCCGATCTAAATAATTTAACCGAAAGTTCAAAATGTCTAAATTCATACTTGATATCTGTCAATGTAAAATACGTAAATTTTCTTGTAAATTGTCTGTTCCCAAAATTGTCTGCATTTGACGTAGAATTTTATATAAGTAACGTTACTATAATTTAATCATAAGATGCATCTATTTTGGAAATAATTTTGATCAAAGGCCTATTAATTCTCGAGAATAATATATAATATGGACTGGACTCATCAAACTGGATACTAGAAGATCTCGTACGTATTCTAAAACGTATTTTTAGAATTTCCGGAACAAACGTTTCCAAATCAATAATTTAGAAAACGCGAAAAACACTTGCACTTTAGCGGTAATTCTTTGTGAATAGTACACGCACTGGCTTTACAAAAGGCAAGATATGTTGAACTGATAACGATTATATAAATTCCCTAATATTCAAAATTAAATTTGAGACAACTCTTATTATGATGTTGTCTCATGGGGATTTCAAATTCAACTAACTAAAATGTTTCAATAAATAATTCTCTTCTCCTTTGGTTACCTAGAATTTTTTTTTTAAATTACAAATTTACGTTTTTATATACCAAGAGAGATTTTCATTATTTTATTTATAAGTGCCATTTGCTAATAGAGACATCTGTATTCTGGTTTTTCAAATCGTTTTAAAATCTATCTGTCATTAAGTCTATTCTGCAGTAATGTCATATGAAATTGAAATGTCAAATTTTTTTGGTATATTGAACTTTTCAAATTATTGATAATACAGTGTGTATTACTAGTATTACATCTAAATATGCATATTTTCTTTATTTCAATGTTTTCTATAGAATTTAGATAGAGGATATGTATTAATATATATATATATATATATATATATATATATATATATATAATCATATATCTTATATATTAGAGAACATCAGCTGTTTGAGTTTGAGCTTAGTATTTAAAATGGATTGACACTATCTAATTAAAAACACATTAAAAAAAACCACAATCATAAGTAAAAATGGATATAAAGTCATAATATATTAAACCATTTGTTCATAATAATTAAAAAGAGCAACAATAAATATAAAGAAATTATCTAAATTTTGAAAACGCTTAACAAGTATAGTGGAGAACATTAGATCTGCCCAATATGGATGTTTAGTTGTCATGAAGGAATCAGCTGGTTCATCTGAAATTAAACAAGTTTTAGTTATCTAATTGAATATAAGTATTAGTTGAAACAGAATAATATAAATCATGTACATATTTAGTATGAAGAATTAGATAAGTTTAGAAGATGAAAATATCAATGACATAAAGGTAATTTATATGTCACAATTTATATTAAATTTATGGAATCAATGAATGATAAAATGGTGCTGGATTTAAGGAAATATTTGATACTATAGAATTTAAATAGTACAAATAACGAAAGCAAAAGATATATATATATATATATATATATATATATATATATATATATATATATATATATATATTAATACATATCCTCTATCTGAATTTTAAAGAAAACATTGAAATAAAGAAAATGTGCTTATTTGGTTGTAATACTAGTGATACACACTGTATTATCAATAATTTGAAAGGTTCAATATACCAATAAAATTTGACAGTTCAATTTCATATGACATTAATGCAAAATGGACTTAATGATAGATAGATTTTAAAACGATTTGAAAACAAGAATACAGATGTCTCTGTTAGCAAAATGGCATTTATACTAAAACAATGAAAATCTCTCTTTGTATATGAAAACGTAAATTTGTATTTTTTTTAAAAAAGAGAATTTTTGGTAACCAAAGGAGAGGAGAATTATTTATTGAAACAGTTTAGTGAGTTGATTTTGAATCTCTCTCGAGACAACATCGAATAAGATTTGTCTCAAATTCAATTCAGTATATCAGAGTAATTTGTATGATTATTATCAGTTCAACATATCTTGCCTTTGTAAAGCCAGTGCGAACGAGTCTACCAGAACCTAGTTGGTGAGTCCAGTCCATATTATCTATATTATTTCTCGAGAATTAATAGGCCTTTAGTACAATTATTTCGAAAATAGATGCATCTTATGATTAAATACCTACTTTGAAATTATAGTAACGTTACTTATATAAAATTCTGCGTCAAGTGAAGACTATTTTGGAACAGACAATTTACAAGGAAATTTGCGCATTTTACATTGACATATATCAAATATAAAAGTAGACATTTTGAACTTTTGGTTAAATTATTTAGATAGGAAATTTCTAATTATAGGTTGTTTAATATTAAGGTTTGATAGAAAGTTCTATCTTTGGTTTATGCGTTTATATTTTTTGAAAAGTTTTAATTTTGTAATTGTTATCTGATAATAGATTATATAAATTTGAATTCTAAATCTCTTTGGTTCTTTTTTCATATTCATTCTCATTATATTTGATAATTTTTATGCTAGAGAAAATTTAGTATAATTAGTGACATTTTGTTAATTTCCTGACAGTAAATTTCATATATGTCATAAGAATTTAATTGTCTTATAGTGTATTGGACAAACAGTTACTTTACATTTTGAATAGTGCAATACGTAATTTGGAAAATTATTTGGAAATTTATAAAATTTGAATTCTTATTTGAAATCTTTGATCCCTCCCTGAGTTAAGAGTGAGTTAATTGATTGTGTATTGATTTATCTTTCATAATGTAACATATAATATTTATAGAGCCGGGCATATTAATTTGACAACTGCTGTCATAAAATTTAATAGGTTATATTTAGCGGTAAAGGTGTTTTCACATTAGTGCAGTTACTATCACAAATTGTGACGACAGCAACAAATAAAATTCACATTATATAAATTCATATTCATATATTAAAATCATAATAATATTAGTAAAACACATTAGATATATTATAATTGTCACCCGAACGTGGGGCAAATATTATGAAAGAAAATATAGAATATATAATAATTTGGCGCCGCAAAGTGGGGCAAAAATAGGAGTTGAAAGTGGATCTAAGGAACAAAGAGAAGAATGAAGACATAGTATGGGTGATTTTCAGGTGCAGTACTTAGAACAAGGAAGGGACCAATCAGAAGGAGATATGACAGTAGGAGAAGAGGAAAAACAAGAAAATCAGAGACAAGACAGAAGGGAAACACAAGGAGTTATATGTAACAATGAAATATTGACACAAATATTAAGTAGTATAAATAATATTAAGGGAGATATGAATAATATGGAAAAGAATATGAGGGGAGACTTATATAAACAAAATGAGAAAATGGATAATATGCAGGGAAATATGAATAATATGGAAGAAGAATATGAGGGGAGACTTGTATAACACATTTGAAGAAAATAGGGGAGATATGAATAAAATGAGTGGATATTTAAATGATAAGATTGATACAATGAAGGAAGAGATTAAGGGGGATATTAACCATATCACCGGAAACATGGATAGATTGGAAAAGAAAATAGAAGAAGGAAAAATTGAAAATTTGAAGGAGATTAAGAAAATTAGGGAAGAGAATAATGAATTTAGAAAGAAAATTGAAAAGGTGAAAGAAGATATGAAGGGCCAGAATGAAAATTTACGCATGGAAATTCAAGAAGTTGGCAGTAAAATCAGAGAAGATATTAACAAGAAGGTGGTAGAAGATGTTAAAGAATTAGAAAGATGCCTAGAAGAAAATTTATCTGGAGTAATTCAAGTAAAAGTCGAGAAACAAAATGAGAATATAATTGAAGAGATACGGGCTATTAAAGTACAAGGACAAACAAATGAAGAAGTAATGCAAATGTATGAACAGAATTTAAATAAGAAATTTAAAGACTTAAATGTAAGAATAGAAGAACAAACAGGAACATGTATAAAAAGGACTGAAAATATAGATAAATTATTTAACAAGGAGTTGGAGGAAATGAATAGAAAATTACAAGAAACTGTAAATGAAATAGAAGATAATCTTAAACGGAATGGAGGTGGAATGATACAGACTGGAAATATCGACTTTGGGGTGAAATTTGATGGAAATATAAATGTAATTCACCCAAAAGTATTTATCAAAATAATCAAAAGTAGGATGAGAGGAATAAGGGAATTTGTAGAAAAAAAAATCATTATTAGAGGAATGTTATCTGGACATGCTTTATTGTGGTTTTGCAATAAAGAGGAACAAATAGCTGATTTCGAAGAATTTGAAAAACAATTTTTAAAATATTTTTGGGGGGAGATACAACAGGCGAGTTTCAGAGAGAAACTATACTTTGGGAAATTTGATTATAACCAGAGTAAAAATTTCAATGCATATGCAATGAAAATGTACAACAACGCACAGTATTTGGAGCCAAGCATGCGAGAAGAAGAAATGGTTCCATATATTTCCAGACATTTCGACCAACAAGTATCTGAAACTATTGGGATACAAAATATTAAGACGATGGAAGGTTTATCAAATTATTTACTCAGACTTGAAAGAAGTCACAATGAAAAAAGAAATGAAATTAAAAATTCTAATGGAATAAGGGGGAATGGAGATGAACATTACAGAAGAGATATGAATAATACATATGAAAATAGAAACTATAGAAACAGGGACTTTAATAATCGAAGAAATGATAGATATACAGACAGGAATGTTAGAAATGAAAATAGAAATTACAGAAATGAAGACCGAATATATGGGAATGGCAATAGAAACAATGATAATAAGTACTTTGAAAATAAAAGATATCCTAGAAATTTGGACAGAAGAAATGGTAATGAAGACAGAATTGAAAATTGGAGACAGGATAGATGGATAGGAACAAATAATTACCATGATCGAAGAAATTATGATAGAAGAAATGGTATCCAAGAAAACCATGAAAGAAACTATGACAGAAGACATCAAGAAATAGAAGACAGAAGACAAGTTAACATAATACAAGAGCAAGAAAGAGATGATGAGCACAGTCAAACTATAAATAAAAATTTTACATAAACCGCTTTCACGTACATAATATTATTTTTTCTAAGTACGAACATCCAAGAGAATTTGTTGCTATTAGGGAAATTGGGGAAATGCATGACAATTTAAGTTTAATATTCATTAAAGGTAAAATACAAAATATAGGATGTAAAATTCTGATAGATACAGGATCAGAAGTAACGTTGATAAGTGAAAGGATTATAGACAAGTGCAAGAAAAATAATATTATGGTGGTAAATACAAATAAATTATCACTAGTGGGAGCGAATAATAAAAAATTATATGATAAAAGTAAAATGTTAATTGAAGAATTACAAATAGGAAATAATTCGTTTAAAGTACAAATGTTGGTCGTAAAGAATTTAATTTATGATATAGTATTAGGGTCTGATGAATTAGATAATCACAAAATGATTATCAATTATAAAGAAAAGTTGGTGAATTGTAATGGAGAAGATATTGATTTCCTCAAACAAGAAACAAACAAATTAGAAGAAGATACATTTTATGTAATGAATCAAATCAATGAAGAACATAAAATAGATTTAAATTTGTGTAAACAAAAATATGTGAAAACAGTAATGGAATTGATAAGACGATATAACAAATTATACAATGAAGAAGTACAAGTAGCAAAGAAATATATACATAAACTTGAAATGAACAAAGATATATCAAATTTCAAAGTAAAGACATATCCAATCCCATATAAATTAAAGGATGAAGTATACCATGAATTAGAAAATATGTTAAAAGATGGAATAATAGAAAGATCAAATTCACCATATATTAATGCAGTTACTTGTGTACGAAAAAAATCTGGAGAAATAAGAATATGTTTAGATGCAAGAAATATTAATAGCTATACAAAGAAACAATACGAAAGTCCCATGAATATAGATAGTATATTTGGTAGAATTACCAAGGAAAAGATATTTTCAAAATTAGATCTGAAACATAGTTTTTGGTTAATTCCATTAGAAAAAGAAAGTCGAAAATATACCGCGTTCATGATAGATGGAGTAGTATATCAATTCTGTGTGGTACCTTTTGGATTACAGAGCTCCTGTGCAGCTTTAGTAAGAACACTCCATACCATTTTAAACAAATATGAAAATTTTATACTTCATTATATAGATGATATCCTTATATATTCGAAAAATGAAGAAAAAACATAAAGAACATTTAAATACTATTTTCAATGAACTAGAAAATGCTGGATTAAAATTAAACATAGAAAAATGTAAATTTTATCAAGAAGAGATACATTATTTGGGCTATGTTTTGAATACTAAAGAAGTTTCTATGGATCCTGATCGAATTAAAACAATTTTAGAATATAAACAACCAACTAATTTAAAAATTTTGAGAGGGTTTCTAGGAATTTTAAACTATTTCAAACGATTGATACCGGATCTAAGTAGAAAAGAAATACCATTAATTGAACTATTAAAAAAAGGTGTAAAATGGCAGTGGAATGACAAACGAGAAAAAGCATTTAGAGAACTAAAAGAAGATTTTACAAATAATCTCAAGGTATATCACCCACAGTATGATAAACAATTTATTTTGAGAACAGATGCATCAGCTGATCGTTTTGCTGGAGTACTAATACAAGAGCAGGAAAAAGGAGAAGTACCTATCAGTTTCATATCTAGGGTTACTAAAATACATGAAAGAAAATATTCAGTAACGGAACTGGAAATGGCTAGCGTGGTATTTTGTATCACGAAATTAAGATTCTTTTTATTAGGAGCTAAATTTATTATAGAAACTGATCATTCAGCTTTGACAGCTATGTTTAAAAACAGATATGCTAATAATAGAATACATCGCTGGGTTCTATTACTACAAGAATACGATTTTGAAATCAAATATATTCCTGGAAAACAAAATATAATAGCAGATGCTTTGAGTAGAGAGACAGAGACCACATTTGAACAGAGAAAGTATAAAATAGGTATCAATACAATACTACAAGAGGAAGGATTATATTCATTGGAGAAAATTAGACAAGATCAACAAAATTTAGGATCAAATTATAAAAATAATGCTATTAATATAGAAGAAATATGGTATAAATGTTTAGAAGATAGAGAGGTATTTGTAATTACACAAGGTTATGCGAAGGAAATTTTAAAAAATCTACATGAAGAATATGGACATGTTGGAGCAAGAAAGTTATGGATGATTTTCAGAGAAAACTATATTACAAAAAAGGATTTATCAATTGCCAAGAATATTTGTAAAATATACACTATATGTCAACTCGCAAAGGAGAAGAATTACCACAATAAAAATTAGGCAAAGTCAATAGTGGCACAGAATCCATTACAAATTGAGCTATAGATTTTATAAGCATCTAATAACGAGCATACAAGGAAATAAACATATATTTGTTATCACAGACATTTTCACAAAATTTGTTAAAGTTTATCCATGTAAGAGAACCAATGCAAAAACTGTGATAATGTTTTTAAAAATGTACATGGAAAAATATGGTACTCCAAAAACAATAATTTTAGATCATGCAACGTATTTCGAAAGTGAAAAATTAGCAAAGTTTAGTCAAAATCAGGAAATCAAGTTGAACTTTATTAGCATTAGGAAACCGTCATCAAATCCAACAGAAAGATACATTAAAGAGATAAACAAATATCTAAGAATATTGTGTAATCATTCTAATCTCAAAAACTTGATATATTCTTCTACCTGTCTTTCTATTGGATTTGCATTTGGTCTTCTTATGAATGTATGTATAATTTGAATACTTGGTCGTGCAAAGTGTCTTTTAAAATGTTCAATTCTCAGTCAATATTTTCCCTGGCTTGCCATGTTCATTTATACAGGGTGTTTTCAAATGACACTTACAACGTTTGCATGTAGATACCTCTCGTAAAATTGGACAAGATGATATAGGGATTGAGGGGTCCAACCCATTTACTTTTCGAAATACAGGGTGTTAATGTTATGAAAAATATAATGTTTTAATTTGATAACTTTAAAATGGATGAACATATAGATCTGACATTTGGCAGGTCGTTTTTAAATGTAAAGGGGCATATTTTGATGGAAAAACATGTTTCAAATCTTGATCCAGTGGTGTAACATTTGGAAGAATATGTCACCTTTCCCCTCCCATTTTTTACGCCACTGGCATTTGAAGCTATTTTTATTTGATTTTGTATTCCTCAATAGTTTTCATTTGAAAAACGCATTACCTTTACATATCAAAAAATTTGTAGTTCTCAAGATATTTCATGTTTTTATGAAGTCTGCAAGATCACTTTTCAATAACAAATTTAAAAAAAAAACATTTTTCTTGAATGCTTTTTAATAACTACCATACTACTAATGCTTAGAATATGTAACAGGAACTAATTTGTGAAACAGCAATGCATATAAAGCATTGAGAGAGGATTGTTGAAAATTATTTGCCAAACTTTGATTTTATTAACAAAACAATTAATGACAATAAAAAATAAGATAATTACAAAGTTAAATATTAACCCATTCAAACATAATTTTTAACTAAGCAGCCAACAAATTACAAAATATGTTCAAAATTTTGTCCATTTACATTTACACATAATCTGCAACGTTTTCTCATTGAAAATCGCATACCTTGGAAAGACTGGCGATTGCCGGAAATAATCTCTGTAACTGCATGGATTCTTGCTATCAGTGCCTCCTCTGTATAGTAGGCTATGGATGTCAGTAATGAAATGATAAATGTCATTTTGTTTAACGTCAAAACGAAAATGAATTATTTGTAATTAAATTGGTTTGTGCAACTTTCTCATATACTTTTTGTTATGATGGATTATACTTTTGAAGAAATGGTTGATATGCAACTAATATACGGGAAGCCAGAAAGAATGGTAGACGTTCCGAGCACTTGTATACAGAAAGATATCCAAATCGACCTATATTTCCATGTCACACAACATATTCTCAAATGTTCAGGAGATTGCGAGAATTTGGACAATTCAATTCAAAATTACAAGGTAGCGGTAGAAAACGAACTGTGCAATTAGAGGAGGTTGTTCCAGACCGTATTGAAAATAGACCCGATTTAAGCACTCGCGCCATTGCCAAATCTTTAAATGTAAGTAACTCAACTGTGAGGAATATTTTAAATGAACAGCATATGTATCCTTATAAGTATACCCAAGTTCAGGCCCTAAAACCAACAGATTGTCCTCAAAGAGTGGAGTTTGCCAATTGGTACACTCAAAAATAGGGATTTTACCGAATTTGTTCTATTTACTGATAAAGACAAATTCACGCGTGAAGGAATTTTTAATTCAAGGAATAGCCATATGTTATTCGACAACGTGGATTTCAGGAAAAAATTCTCGCTTAACGTGTGCGAGGCATTCTTGCAGATTGTATAGTGGGTCCATATTTATTACCTAATAAACTCAATGGTAATACTTATTGTAATTTTCATAGAGAAACCCTGCCTGATTTATTGGACATTGTACCATCAAATATTAGGGCGAATATGGATAATGTATGGTTTTAGCATGATGGGGCATCTGTACATTATTCTCTAGCGGCCAGACAATTTATAACCCAACAATACGGAAACAACTGGATAAGCAGAGGTAGACCCAATATGTGGCCTGCGAGGTCACCGGATTTAAATCCAATCGATTTCTTTCTGTGGGGTTACATGAAGTCCCTAGTCTACGATACAATAGTAGAAACGGAGGAGGAACTGATAGCAAGAATCTATGCAGCTACAGAAATTATTTCCGGCAATCGCCAGTATTTCCAAGGTATGCGATTTTCAATGAGAAAACGTTGCAGGTTATGTGTAAATGTTTGTATGGGATATTATTTAACTTTGTAATTATCTTATTTTTTATTGTCATTAATTCTTCTGTTAATAAAATCACAAGTTTGGAAAAGTATTTTCAACAATCCTCTCTCAATGTTTTATATGCATTGCTGTTTCACAAATTAGTTCCTGTTACATATTCTAAGCATTAGTAGTATGGTAGTTATTAAAAAGCATTCAAGAAAAATGTTTTTTTTTTAATTTTTTATTGAAAAGTGATCTTGCAGACTTCATAAAAACATGAAATATCTTGAGAACTACAAATTTTTTGATATGTAAAGGTTATGCGTTTTTCAAATGAAAACTATTGAGGAATACAAAATCAAATAAAAATAGCTTCAAATGCCAGTGGCGTAAAAAATGGGAGGGGAAAGGTGACATATTCTTCCAAATGTCACACCACTGGATCAAGAATTGAAACATGTTTTTCCATCAAAATATGCCCCTTTACATTTAAAAACGACCTGCCAAATGTCAGATCTATATGTTCATCCATTTTAAAGTTATCAAATTAAAACATTATATTTTTCATAACATTAACACCCTGTATTTCGAAAAGTAAATGGGTTGGACCCCTCAATCCCTATATCATCTTGTCCAATTTTACGAGAGGTATCTACATGCAAACGTTGTAAGTGTCATTTGAAAACACCCTGTATAAATGAACATGGCAAGCCAGGGAAAATATTGACTGAGAATTGAACATTTTAAAAGACACTTTGCACGACCAAGTATTCAAATTATACATACATTCATAAGAAGACCAAATGCAAATCCAATAGAAAGACAGGTAGAAGAATATATCAAGTTTTTGAGATTAGAATGTATAAACAACCATAAAGAATGGATTGAAAAATTAGGAAATATAGAAAAATATATCAATCATACACCGAGTCTAGTGACAAATGTAGCTCCGGTCACTTAAATGAAAAAATACAACCAGAGAGACCCTGGAATATAGATAATTTAAATATGGAAAATTTACAGGAGAAGGCAAAAAGAAACATCGAGAAATATAATGAAAAATATGAGAAAAAGGAAAACAAGAAAATAAAAAGAGACAAGGTATTATTAAAAAGACATAGGGTAAGCAACAAAAGTAATGAAACGCCCTAAATTGCAAGAACCCTACATTGGACCATTCATAATAAAAAGGATATTAGGACATAATGTATATGAACTACTGGAGCTCGAAACACAAAAGAACGTAGGGAAGTATCATATACAACTCCTGTATAAATACAATGAAGAAAAAAATAGTCAAAAACTTAGAGAAAGAGACAAACAAATAGTTAAAAAAATAATTCAAATACGATAGATTATAATTTAGTTAATATTAGAGTTGAAACTAGTTTAACAGGCACACATATAATGAATTTTATATTAGTAATAATTTTAAATGAAATTAATTCATGTGATAAAAGGAAATTAATAGCAACAAGGATGATCAACACAATTAATTTATAACACTGAACAAAAATGTGCATTGTTCTGGGGGGAGGATGTCACATAACAGTGACATGTGTTAAAATAAAGAAATAAAAACAACGTTATTATTACTTGTGTCACACTGTATTAAATAAATATATATATATATATATATATATATATATATATATATATATATATATTTCATAAATAATAAGATAGTGTATATGAGAATAGTACTGGTGGAAGTAGAAACCGTATATTTAGTCAATATTGAAAGTAACGATTCAACGATTAGATGAATCAATGACAATAAATAGTATATTACATTAAGAGTGCGGAAAGTGACACTTTTCACACGAGTGGGAAATATTGTAGCACGAGGCGTAAGCCGAGTGCGACAATCCCACTAGAGTGAAAAGCCACTTTCGCACAAGTAATGTACAATATTTTTCTTACGACCACTCATTTTATTAAACAATTTGTAAATATGAGATCGTGTATATTGAGTTGCCTGACTAATCTTACGTTTTATTTGTGACAGTATATGATTGAATATTGTTTCTATAAAAAGTGCACATGTATTTACAATAACTTTCATAGTGAAATAAAGAAATAACAATAATTAATGTAAGTACTTATTAGATACAACTGGGAAACAAATTGAACAATATACTTTACAGGGCGACGCTGAAGGCGGAGCCCTGAAAGCATGCGAGTCCTGTAAATATACTTTCCGAGTGTGGCGCGTACAATATTTTTTGTGCTGCCACCAATAATTTGACAATAATATAGGAACAGAATATTTATTGCCTAGCCAAGTTTCATAAATGTCCGTCCTCGATGCCCAGCCAAGTTTCATAAATATCCGTCCTCGATGCCCAGCCAAGTTTCATAAAAGTCCATCCTCGATGCTCAGCCACTTTTAACAAAAGTTCATCCTCGATGCCCAATCTGGTATTTTGTCTTTAATGAACATTTTGACATAAGAGCTCGGGAAAGTAGGTACTTTGCCGAGCAGTTAAGTCAATTTTGCGATCTAGATTGGCAACGACGCACTTTCCGAGTTAAAAAATGATCGGAAAACGCATTTTCTAAAGTGGCAGCATAAAAAGTTATTTTCCGCACTAGTGGGAGTAGAGAGTGCGATATGTGTTACTTTCCTATGTGGTCATAGGAAAATATATTTTTTTTAACTGTAGATATAAAATATGAATGGACTCACAGTGCATGAAAAGTGAGATTATATAGAAAATATTAAAATAAATCAAGTGATATATTTATGTGAATGAACACAATGGTATATGTGTTGATATCAGATGTTATATGTTGTAATTGAATACCATCATGGTATATTTATATAAAAATTGTGTATAGTAAATAGTTATGTAGTGTAATTGAGTTCAAAATTTTACATTCAAGATAATGATAGTTGTATATTAATTTATAATAGGTGATAATAAATAATACTTTGGACAGTTGCAAAATAATAAAGCCTATAAATATAAAGGGGAATCCTGTCAAGGATCATAGAAGGGTATATGAGTGATTAAAGATAGGTTAAAACTAAAATTTGAGAATTTAGGGAGAGGTACAAATAAAAAAAAATGAGAACATAAAATTTATATCATTAAATATTGAATAAAATAAAGCATTAGAAGACCTAAAGAAGATTGAAATACATTAAGAAAGGATGGTAATATATTATTTGATACATTTTTATTGAATCTTTGCATAATTAGAGGAGGTAACAAGGGAAAAGCTGGAAAATAATATCTTAATATAAAAAAAAATAAGACATGAAATAGGTATATAAATAAAGTCAAAATTTTGTTAATGTAATAGAGATAAACAATTCAAGAATAGTAATGATATAAGGATAAAATAAAAAATTGAAAATATTTATTTTACATATTTGATAGAAAAGATGTCAAATGGATTGACAAATTTGAGCTAATAGCGTGAAGTAGCTAATCTTTTCTCTACGATTTTTTTGAAGAAAATTACAAGAAATTATTGAATTAAACTTCGTAGAGACGATCATAAAATTTCAATCTATTTGGTAATCTAAGATTTTATCATTTTAAAAATAAATATTTTCAAAAACCATTTACCTAACCAAAAAAGATTCAGTTGTCAAAGTGACAATCCAAGTATCTAACCAGATGTTAGAATAATCTTTTTATAAAACTATGAATTGAAAATGTATGTGTGTGTGTTTTTTAGCTTGGAGAGATCGCGTCGCCATCTTGGAAAAATTCCGGCCAAAACCGTTGCTGTCGCAATATATCCTTTCCAGTTGGTCCTCCTACGAAAATGTCTCAATAAATATTGGAGTTAAGACAACTCGCTATAACTTGTATACATTTTTTTCCAAAATTTCCATAATTTGTCAAAACACCCCTTTTCAACGTAATGCTTTAAAACTGCATCCTACGGAAGATGCTGACGTGTTATTCATTAACACGGCTATCATCTTGTCATCAGCTTACGATGATCGTAATTGGTGAATGCATTGACCTCTTAGTTTCACTAACAGGACTACCAGGATTGGACCAGAATGTTTATTTCAGAAATCCTGGAGAGGGAAAAGTTCCAAAAAAATTGTACTCGGCTTCAAGTTTACAGTATGGCAAAGCAGTTATTGTGAACATAATGTTTATCCATGCATTCAGCAGGTATGACACAACATCGGCTATATTCAATAACAACAAATCCAAATTTTTGAATACCGTCGAAAAAAAACTCAATAGATATCGTGTAGTAGGTACGAGGACACTTGAGCGTGGGAAAACTTTAAGATCTGTTGAAAAAAGTATCACTCTTGTTGTTTGCCGCCGTTAATTAGCTGGTAATCTGATACGACAGGTGAGTGAAGGCCAGGTGTTTGCAGGTCGAATTATTTGTGATGAAGATCACACCATTAGGTTGAATCTTTGTTATTATAGGGGATTATGTAAATATACGGGGTGTGGTCGTAATAAAGATAATATCAAAGAAGGCATTAATTGTGATTATTGTATTGGATTGAGATAAAGAGCATAACGGCAGTGCGGAGACGGAATGTGTAATAATGCTATTATTGGTCAAGAATATCTTTGATTATATGGGGATGACGTAATTATACAGGGTGTAGTTGAAATAAAGACGTTATAACGACACTGTCGTCTAAAATATAAGTTAACACCCTCGATAAATAATTGAAAACAAAACATTGTGGAACTGGGATACAGAACACTACCCAAACCAAATTATCACAGTAGACGAAGTTAGGCACCCAGAACTTAGAGGGCTGCACTTTCGCCGTTCCGCTAAAAGCTCGACCGATACTACAAACACAGATATACTTCAATACACCTGCAAGCTCAATCCTTACGTCTAGCAACGATAGGAAGCTTCAGCGGTGAATAACCGAGTTAATACACTATATCCTGGAGGGTGTTGATTAACACCCGCCTTGTCGTCGACCCCTTGGTGTGTGTTGAACCCAAGACTAGACACTAGCAAACCCCGTCTTTCGGCCGAAGGTCTAGAGCGCGTTGAGCCTAGAACGGAAGCCAAGCCCTGGAGCCTGTGGAGCGCAGGATAAAAGCCTTCCCGTCTAGCTGAAATCCCGGAACGTGTTGAGTCCGAGACTGAAGCGAATTCCTACCCTACCGAGGTCACGCTGTGTGTTGAACGCGAGATCTGGTTCCGAATACATCCCGTTTATTTCAGGTAACTTGAACGAGGGGGTGAAACGAATGTCACAGTTCGACAGAATTGAGTAAGGTTATATAATAATATTGATTCATCGATAAATCCTTGCCATAAAGTCAGAAGACGAAGTACAACCTATCTAGACTATTTGCTACGAGAAGCCGTATAATAAGAGGAGATCCGTAGGTAACCCGACCAGACGACCGCCCCGGAGATGCCCCAGAATCAAGGACCAACAATTGTGTATATAATAACTATATAAAGAATTAATTTTAAGTTGTAAATATTTCATTGAACTTTTAGTTTAACAGATAGTATACGTGTTACTCTATTAAATAAACTCATCTAACCATTCAGACCTCTTTTATGTTCTACCCCTGATTACTCGCGGCATCTACGAATTGACGCCCGAGCAGGAGATTTGCAAATTGATGCTCGAGCAACGATTACAACGTTCATTACCAAAGAAGATATTAGCTGTTATTATTGTATTATTTGGGGGTGGGATAAACGACAATATGGCAGTGTGGAAGTGCCAATGCATGGTGGAGCAAATGCCATAAAGGCGGCACGGAGTGGTAGGATTGATTAAAAAGAAGATATTTCGAAAAAAAACAGTTATGGCCGACATTTTCCCAATATAGCGACGCGAGCGGGAGCTCGCTAAGCTCAAAAACTCAGAGAATCATTCATGGCCTTGAACACAACGACCCTGCCAAAAATCAAAACTTCCGGATCTGATGTAGGGCTAAATACTCATTGGCTGGGATAATACCACTGATGCAGTAGAAACAAAGAGATTCATTAATCATTCAAAAGCTCTTGTATTTGGGTGCCTCCGTTCAGGATACCGCTGTTGGTATATTCTGGATGCAAATGAACAATTTCTCTTACTTTCTCCTAATACCCACATCATATTTGTTCGTTCTTCCTTGGCAAATTTCATGTTTAGAACCACAGTTTTCCAACACACAAATCACTTAAACACTTATTAATATAACAATTGTCATTTATCCACAGCTTACCTGAAGTTTTTCTTGGTCATTATAAACGTTTTCCATACAATAAGGTGATGGAAATATTGTTGGTAACACGTTATTGCAACAATTACCGGCAGTTTCAATGGGATGGTGTTTTAGTTGTTTACTGAATAAAAACAATAGTGTTATACTATTAACTAATATTAAATTATTAAAAGTATTTCGTAACTTCGTCAACTTACTACCCAAAATAAATAATCATTTATTTACTAGTTCTTCTCATACAGAATGTATATTTCGTTGCGATTTCTATATAAAAGTGGTCTTATCTTTTTAAATACTGTAATGTTTTTACACTACACATTATATTCACTTACATTAATTTTTATAAACACTTCACTACTGTTTATTTACTAAGACTTAATTTATATATATATACTTGTTCACCGTTTTTCTCAAATTAGAAACTAAACTTCTGCCG
Source organism: Galeruca laticollis (assembly GCA_963921935.1). Classification (NCBI taxonomy): domain Eukaryota; kingdom Metazoa; phylum Arthropoda; class Insecta; order Coleoptera; family Chrysomelidae; genus Galeruca; species Galeruca laticollis. The sequence goes on from OY998177.1 coordinate 71,205,791, forward strand.
CTGGTCGTAATTCTTTATATATTAAGTGCCCCTTTTTCCGGATAATTCTAGATTGCGGCTCACACAAAAACAATCGCCTTCCTGGAAGCATCTAAATAAGACTGGAAATGTCTAGATAAGGATAGTCACAAAAAATAATCGTTAACAATTCGAAGAAATCCCTGCGCATTTGCCAAAATTTTAACTTTCATACATGGCTTTGACAGAGTCGGATTCAGGGACTACATCAGTGTGCTGTTTCGTAACAATACTCTATATAATTTGGTAAAACTGCATATTGTAAGAACGAAGTTTATGGGATAAATCTAAGTATGAGAAAATATTCAGGGTGTCACATTTAAATAAACGTATGTTTGCTTTGTCACGCAGTTATGTGCCACCCCGTAGAATCGGCATATTTCCAGATAAGGAGCATGCCGTTGCCAACAATTTCTGTTAATAACTTTTTGCATAATTTCCCCAATCACGAAGTTGTCGACCGTTGTCACACTAAAACTCTCCCTGTATTTACATACATTGTTGCCAGTACTTGCAACGAACCGAGATTTTGATATTCACGAGTTGTGATCTGTTATATGGCCTGCCATTGTTTTAAAAAACAATCGCATCTATGTATCACAACATAATTTAAACTACTTTTAAAACATCATTAATAAGTTTTTTCTTTGTTTCAGGTATGTAAAACACATTGATACGATCCACAATGACTTTCACCGACACCATGATTACGTAGGTATATAATATAGTAAATATGGAAAATCGTATTAAAGAGAGATACATTTTTCTTATGAAATCATAGTTACAATTAAAATAATTATTGTATAGTGTGACATGGAAATTTCATTTATCAGGCATTTCAATTCTACCCATAAACATTCTCCGTGGATTTATAATAATAATAATAAAATCTTCATTGGCCATTATCTTTAACTAGATTTTGAACTTTCTACAACAGGAAAAATGTTAACCTAAGAATTGGGAACTTGTACCATAATCAAAATCATATTACATTTTGAATCACCTTTTACATTAAAAATTATTTTATCCCCATAATGTTGAAAATTCATAAAAAAACAGTACTACATTTTTTTTATATTATTTTAATTTTTACTGCTGGATCGTCAAATTATAATGATTATGGACCATATACTCATTTCGAAATTCCGTTGACGGGTCGTAGCTGGCCCGGCGGCCGTACTTTGCCAATCACTGGTCTCTATAGATAAAAATAGGAAATCCTATGATAAAATGAACCTGAACAATTTGTGCAAAATATATAATTCTGTTTTATAAATTCCATGTATGTATCTATTGTCACACTCCTAAGTTAACCCGGCCTTGGGACTCTGCTCAGGTGGTGAATTCGGCCTTAGTTACACTATTTTTTATTACCTCAATTGGGATAAGGTGAATCAACAAACAAAATTTCGGGACAAATGGATTTATTTGACACACAAAGATAAATTTACATAAACCGTATATTCTCAATACACTACGAATAAATATTAGTTATTACAGTAAAAATGTCCAACTCAATATTTTATATGTACCAAAAATAAGTTAGGGACTTACCTTGGGTAGACTCGGGACGTACAGCTCGCAGCAGTATTCAAGGATTCTTGAGCCGTCGTTGTCTGGACTCTTGAACAATATGGTCCGGTGAGTGGATCGTTGTAGGGTTCGTAAGGGTCCGTAAATGGTCCGTAGAGGTAAAGTTCGTAAACGGTCCGTAGAGGTAAAGTTCGTAAACGGTCCGTAAAGGTCCTTAAAGGCTGCAGAGCTGTGGAAAAGAAATAAAAAAAAACAGGAGAAACAGTAGAAAATTGGAAAGGGGGAATAAAATGAACAGGTAGGAGCTTATACTCCATCCAATACATACAAAATTTGCATTTAATTTTCAAAATAAAACCACAGAAAAAGCAAATTTAAATCGGTGGAAAATAACCATATAGAGAATCTGTTATAAACTCGCTTCATAAAATAACTTTGGACGCAACCAGACTTTTTAAAAAAAAGATAATAACGGCGAAGAAAAACTGGAAACGCCATGACAAAAACAATGTTTTTTAAAAACGAAATATTTTAATTAAATAGAAAAATCGAAACATAATGATTAGTAAACACACAGATACAATTTGAAAATATATAGATAACTTACCAGCCAGAAGAATTAATATCACACACAAGTAATATTTAAAAGTGAATGCAAAATTGCTTCTTAGCGAAGAATAAACAAGCGACGACTCCTTGAATCGTAGTTTTCAATAGCCATTTAATGATGGTAAAAACTATCACCGATACGTTCCTAATATTTGAAATAAAATGATTTGGAATTAGGGGGGGGGGAGTAGCCGACGAATAAGTAACGCTTAAAAATATTGATGAAAATAGTAACTTACCCTCTCCTCGGATAAAAAAGGAATTCTAAGAATTACTTTTTTTGTAAACCTGAACAGCCTACAAAGAAAAGTAGCCAACACAACAGGAATTTGGTGACCAGATAAAAGAAGATGTAGTAGTGCTTACAAATTTAAGAAATGAAAAGAAGTTAAAAAAATACAGAATAAAAATAAAAAGAAGAAAGGAACATATACAATGAAAGTCCAAGAATTGTTGCTTTCTAATTCAATACTTCAATTCAGTTTGAAAACTAACTAAAGTAAAAATATAATAGGTGCTTAGGCCTATTATCAATAATAATAATTGCAATTTAAACACAATTATACTCAAAAAAATGTGAACAAAATGCAGTAAGCAATTATAATAGGAGTTTATTCCTATTAACAAAAATTAATCAAAAATTAAACGATATCAGTTATTGGTATCGTACTGAGATTCAAGAATAACCAAAAGATTAAATTAGAGGGGTAGCCTCTACCAAAATATGAGACGCTAAACGCCGAAGAAAAATCAGAGGAATAACCTCCACGTAGAATATGAAATGCTAAACGTTTTAGCAAAATATTCAAGAAAAAATTAGAGAGGTAGCCTTTAATAAAATATGAAATGCTAACATCTTAACGATATGACAAGAGAATAACTATATTCTTCGTCTACAAAAAAATAATCACTAAATGTGATATAGGTTGGTTAAGATCTCTGGTACACTAACCTCAAAAGAAGAAACTAAAACAACCAAAAAGAAATAAGGAAGAAGTATTAGGAGAGCAAGACCAACTCAGAGTCATAGATGGATGAGAGCATCTACCATGCAGGAAAAACCTCGCGAGAGATGTTAATCGCATTGTGGTTATTTATTCCCCACAATCAACTTCACATCCCTACAACTACCGAATTGTAGACATGATCGTCCAACAACTACATTCCTTGCAACTGGAAACAAAAGAATTAACAAAATCAAAAGCGTTGGGCGCCAATTTGTCACAATCCTAAGTTAACCCGGCCTTGGGACTCTGCTCAGGTGGTGAGTTCGGCCTTAGTTACACTATTTTTTATTACCTCAACTGGGATAAGGTGAATCAACAAACAAAATTTCGGGACAAATGGATTTATTTGACACACAAAGATAAATTTACATAAACCATATATTCTCAATACACTACGAATAAATATAAGTTATTACAGTAAAAATGTCCAACTCGATATTTTATATATACCAAAAATAAGTTAGGAGCTTATCTTGGGAAGACTCGGGACGTACAGCTCGCAGCAATATTCAAGGATTCTTGAGACGTCGTTGTCTGGACTCTTGAACAATATGGTCCGGTGAGTGGATCGTTGTAGGGTCCGTAGAGGTAAAGTTCGTAAACGGTCCGTAGAGGTCCTTAAAGGCTGCAGAGCTGTGGGAAGGAAATAAAAAAACAGGAGAAACAGTAGAAAATTGAAAATTGGAAAGGGGGAATAAAATGAACAGGTAGGAGCTTATACTCCAATACATACAAAATTTGAATTTAATTTTCAAAATAAAACCACAGAAATATGTTCATTCTTATCCGTCCTGTTCCCAAAATAATCAGAAAAAACAAATTTAAGTCAGTAGAAAATAACCATAAAGAATAAGTTATAAATTCGCTTCATAAAATAAACTTGACGCCACCAGATTTTTTAAGGAGATAATAACAGTGGAACAAAACTGGAAACACCATAACAAAAACATTGTTTTTTAAAATAACGAAATATTTCAACTAAATAGAAAAATCGAAATAGAATGATTTGTAAGCACACAATTACAATTAGGAAAGATATAGATAACTCACCAGCAAGGAAAATTAAAATCACACACAAAGAATTATTTAAAAACTGAATGCTAAATTACTTCTCAGCGAAGAATGAACAAGCGACGATTCCTCGAATCGTAGTTCAAATAGATATTTTACGATGGTTAAAACAATCACCGATACGTTCTTAATATTTGAAATAAAAGGATTTGGAATTAGAGGTGGGAGTAGCCGACGAATAAGTAACGCTCCAATATAATTAATAAAAATAGAAACATGTCTCAGCGACATGTTACAATATAAGTAATTATTAATTGCTTCGTCTTATATTTTCTTATTTCAATTTCTTCCAATATCCAGTGCCCCACTTGTACTGTCGCTTTCTTCTTATTTCTTCAAAAGTAGAATGCATCCTTATCCTTTCGTAGTTTCTGGTACTCCTTGTACTCGGATATAGTTTGTCCTCTATCCCTCTGTTTCCCAATGTTTTCTTCAAACGGCTTTTTCAAAGTCATTAAATTGAATATCTCCATCTTGTTTTGTTCGCTCACTCTTCTAGTTTCCCCTGCGATTGTATCTCAATTGAAGCATCGAAATTACTACTTCCGGATTCGTAGTTTCTGGTACTCCTTGTACTCGGATATAGTTTGTCCTCTATCCCTCTGTTTCCCAATGTTTTCTTCAAACGGCTTTTTCAAAGTCATTCAATTGAATATCTTCATCTTGTTTTGTTCGCTCACTCTTCTAGTTTCCCCTGCGATTGTATCTCAATTGAAGCATCGAAATTACTACTTCCGGATTGAACTGATATTATGTACACTTTACGACAATAAGTTTCTTACTGTTGTATCACGTACATTGTTCTGGAAATTGATAAAGTCTCGATTATAAATATAAAATCCCATACATATTACACTTCTCACGATCAGTTCCGATATTTCACCAACCTCGTTAAAAAAGTCGCTAATAATTATTGAATAATAACTGGCTACTGATACGCCGTAACGGTTCCGTTCGTATTTCTTAAACTTTCGGTAATTATCAATTTCACGCATTAATATGAAACTGAAATAACTCTTTTGGACTTTTTTTGTACACAGGAAGTAATAGAACACTTCCTACTTCCGACATTTTTAATTTATTTTAAAAAAATCCATGTATCAATCTTTTGGACTTTTTGTATGGATGATGCACATAAAGGTCGAAAATGGATTTTATCACTGCCACAAATCTTCGCCACTATGTTTTATCATGTGTATTAACTAATAGTCCGGAAGCCGAGGCCCGTTTTTCCGAATCATTATAAACAAGCTAATTCTTTGATATTAGTTTCATTTTACCTGTATAACAGGTTATAAATTTTATTTTGTAGTTTCTCTCCACCATACTTTATGGTTTCTGTTGGGATTCCATTTTCTCTTGCACTTTTATCGTTTTTTAGTTCGTTTATAATTGTATAACTTCCTCTTCTGTTGGATCTTCTTCTTTTTTTATTCATTTAGGTACACTGCTCTACGAGCAAATCCAACTATAGAGCAGGGGAATGCAGCGGCATTAACAAATTTTAAATTATTTACAATTACGAAAATATGATACATTTGACTAGGTAAAGAAATAAGACTTAATATAAGTTATCGTGCAAAAAAATGTGTCTACATTACAATTCATGAATTAAATATGCTGGTATGGAAGTGGAGAGTTCTTCAGGATGTTAGAACATGGCGTACTTAAATAAAAGGTATCTGGATTTCTAATAGTTCAGGACGGTCAATTATATTATTTATTAATTTGTGAGCAAAAATATGTAATAATAATTGCCATGCATATTATAATTTAGATCTTATAAAAGCGATATATAAAGTTTTTAATGAAGACACTTTCCTGAAATCATGAGAGGTTCTTATAATGAAACCATACAAGTGGTTAGCAGAAGCAATGATGGAGTAAATGTGATTCTTAAAAGAAAGTTTAGAATCAAATACAACTCCAAGGTCAGTCAGTGTTTCAGGCTGATGTAGGGAAATATCTATAGAATGAACATATAAATATTTAATTTGAATAATTTGAATTACAGCTGTGTGCACAAGAGATGAAAATCCCAAATTTTTTTGCCCTAAGAGAAACAATGTATTGTTGTGCAATCTTCTTTAATTAAAAATTTCGCAGAGCGCTTTCGGCATTAAGCCACCATCAATGCGGTCACTAAAAATTTGTGAATTACATTTCGTAAGTTTGATAAAATTGTTACATACTTGTCAGAATTCCGAGACAGGGGCCTCCAAATGTGTACGTCTCTACATTTAACTGTTTGGTGGTTCGCATTATTGGTTTAAAAACAATATTAAAAATACATAAAAATTAAAATTCAGTAAAATGATTCAGCAGATCTGAAACATGCATGTTTTGGTTCGACCATTTTGCCAAGTTGTCATCAGAGAATTATTCACAAAAATTGCAAAGACCATGATTGTCACTCCATTCCATCGAGTAAGTTCCGAATCGTCGGAGCATAGACAAACATTGTGGTATGATATTGTTGAATGAAGGGATTTCGCGACCCTCAACAGAAAGGTACCCACCATCTACCAAAAATAATAATTTTGGAGACAGACTTGATGTCCGTCTGGTGAGGGTGGCGAAATCCATAGAAACATTGGGATGTGCCAGACACGCGAATGCCCGAGAAGAACAATAAAGCGCTGTTATGGACATTGTGCGCGACAATTACATTTAAATTTCTGTGGTGAGGAATGTGATTCGCTTTGACGTTAGATGCTATTGTTTGTAATGTGAATTGGAATTTAGAACATAGGGTTGAAATGAAAATACAGTGAAAGAAAAGGACAGAGCTCTAGGAAAATATATAATTGATGGGAAATAGAACAAGTGATGAATGAAGTGTGTGAATGGAGGGATGAAGAATGGTGAGAAGTAAAATCAAACGAAAAAGTAGGAAGTGTGTGGAAAGTAATGAATTCAAACATGCGTCTAGCAAACACCACTGTATGTTGAAATGTGAAATGCAATATAAGAGAAGGTCGCCCTAACTGTAAAGCCAATAGCCGACTATCAAAAATAACAAATTTGGAGACAGCTTTGATAGTTCACCGATAAGGGCACCGACCTATAAGAATTATAACATATGATAAATGTGAAATGCAATGTAAGAGGTGAGTTCGTCACCCTAACCGTAAAGCCATCAGCCGTCTATCAGAAATAGTAAATTTGGAGACAGCCTTGATAGCTCACCGATGAAGGCGCCGACTTCAAAGAGTTAACAAATGATAAATGATCATGTGAATGGAAGGATGAAGAAAGGTGAGAAGCAAAAGCCAACGAAAAAGTAGAAACAAGTGCGGAAAATAATGAATTCGAGCAAGCGTCTGACACACCCCACTGTACATATGCCGAAATGTGAAATGCGATGAGAAACCGAAGTCACTACACGAATTTTGGGAAAGTTGATATTATATGAGATGCGTTCTTCTCCCAACCGTATAGCCATCAGCTTTGATAGTTCACCGATGAGGGCGCCGACCTCCAATAATTGCGATCTGGTGAAATAATGGAATAAAACTTATGTTCAACCTGTTGTCATCATTGAAGGCCTTGTAAGAGTCTATGCAAAGGTGTAAATTTCCTATTTAAATTAACTTGTGTGTTAAGGCATTTGTTGTTTCTTTTTATCTCGGCTGTTATTTCGATGTCTTCATAAAAATCTAATAGGTTGAAATTTTTGGTGTTAATACTTTTGATTCGTGTTGAATTAGTTTCTGGTTCAAACTTATGGTTATTGTATTTAATATGAAAACCAAACGCTGAATTATCTGGATACCTCAAATGCTCGCCTATACGCACCTCCAATGCTCTACAAGTTCTTCCCACGTATGCAGCTTCACAATCACCACACCTCAGCGCATAAATGCCACTTTTAGACAATTCATTCAACTTACCTTTAGAATTGACTAAATCATTATAAAAGGAATTTGAAGCCTTATATGAAATTTTAAAGTTGTTAGAAATGTTTCTGAAAATGTTTGTTAATTGATGAGAAAGATGAGTGCGAGTTTCGATGCCTGCTGAGCCACACGAAACTAGTCAATTTCAGACGAATACGACTGTGACAATCTTACACGAGAGTTGAAATAACATACTTTTTTCCTTAGGTGTTCAATATAGGTATTGTTGATTTAAGCAAAGTACAAATGTTTATTATAAAATTGTGATTCTTCTGTGATACGGCTTATAGAGAGTTGTTGTTCTTCATCCGAGAATGTTTAACGATGACGAAATGTTTAGTAATGAATATGATCTTTTATTTTTATAAGTATTTTCTTTACGGTTCCACAAATTGCTTTCATTTCGGATTAATTCCATCGATAATAAGATTTTTTCTCAGTCCATTCAAAGGAAATATGGCTATATCATCTTGGGTATTTTCCGTATCCGTATCTTGCTTATCCAGTTTAAAGTCTCTTAGTACGCTGTGAAAAACAAAATAAAAACTCAAATAGCGGGAAAAAATACTAACATACCACATAAACAACGTACCGTTCGATACAAATATTCAAAACTGACTGAATACCATACATGTTCGGAAATGAAACTGCAGACCGAGCTGCCAAATCGGCTTGAAGACTTCCATACGATGAGGGTATACGAATCCCATACGAAGACCTGAAATCAAGCAAAAAATATAAAACACGCCTAACATGGCAAGACAGATGGTCAACATACACTGGCAAGTATCAAATCAACAATACAAAAATGGCATTACCCGAGTAGCCTTTTCTAGGCGGGAACAAGCTATAATTTGCAGACTAAGGATATGACACACTCATCTCACCCACTTATATATCCTAGGTGGGAACAACAGACCGAGATGTAATCACTGTAACGGCCGCCTTCAGATAAACCATCTTTTTACATACTCCTTTTACCAAAATCAAAGAAGAGCCCAAGGTGTTCAATCTGAAATTGAAGATGCCTTAAGTAACGAAAAAAATATTAAAGTAGTTCTTACCTACTTAAAGATTATCCAGATATTTAATAACATTTAATCAGAGACAACTCACAAAGCTAAAACTAAAAACTGAAATACGCTAAATAAGAAAGTAATATTAAAGTAACCCGTACCGTCTTAAATGACTCTAATTGTTTAACAAAATTTAAACACAGCAAAGCAATCGATGCCGCAAAATAAAATAAAAACTTTTCAATTGCAGAACTATGAACTACAAATCCAATAAAACATTTATGTGGGGTGAGACACCCTGTATAAACGTACAAATAATTAGAATGTCACAAATCATACATTTAGTCAGATTCGTGCAGTATCTTTGTAAACACTTCGTTCTTGTATGCATTTGAGCAAACAGAAGAGATATTTTATCAACTGTAATAAAATAAAACTTGCTATCTTGTATTTATTCAAAAAAATCTCCTATCTTCGTAAAGAAACATGATGAACTTACGTATTATATTTGCTCCTCCCGCCAATATAACATTAGAATAAAATTAAATGTTGTAAAGGAGGGTTAGCGAATGTATATACGCATATATTTACGTTGCTTACTCATTATGCAAAAGAAAAAATTAAAACATTACGTATGGTAGTGTCTGATACTCTATTAATCCCAATCCTATTAAACGTGACCAGGCCAACAATTGGAAAGATAAGAGAGAAAACTCGGTAGCGAGCATTTGGACAGTGCTGTTTTCTTCATCCTTGTATTCAACCTTTTTAAATTATGAATCGCTAAGTAATATCGAACAAATAGAAACTGTTGCTTTCTTCTATTCGTTACAGCAATCTTCTTTCTGGAGATTTGGCGTATTTTATTCGACCGCCCCCTCGCACCCTACTGAACAATAGAAACGAGTAAGGCACAGCGGGGACGGAGGAATATCCATACTTTAAAATTTTGGGAAATGCTCGTCTATCTTGCAAAAAAAATGTAATGTTCCACCTCCTTCTCTACACTACAATGAATGAGCGAATCTGAAGCTTATTGTATAAAATCGCATTTATCTCTCTTTTCTTCTTCTTCAATGGATGGAGCTCTTCCAAGCGCGTCAAATGATTTTTCAAAAATCACACAAATATTCAATTATTTCAGACCATGTTTTAATAAATATATAAAATCCTCAAAATAAATCAAATTTTCATTCAGCTATATAGTAAGCTTCTTTTCAATTTGTGTGAAAATATAATACAAATACTTAAGAATAAATGAAACTAAAGCGCTCTACACACGTAACGATGTTTCGTACTGCGCGTTGAACTGCCAATCATAGAGAAAATCATACGGCTTACAGTACAGCCCTTTCTGTACACACGATGCAACATATCGTTCTCCAACAGTTAAGATATCGCAAATTCGGTTTCAAAGAGCTAGAGTATAGTGGTTTAAAAATTTCTTCAAGAATTTCGAAAAGAAAAGCTGCTGCCCTTTTAACTGCAGTTAGCTGTTAGATGAAGATAATAAACAGAGACCAGCCTTATAGTTTTTTTTCATTATTTCTTGTGACCCCTCTGGGAACATTCCTTAAATTTTTTAAATAATATATCATAACTGTAATTTCTTCTAAATTTATTCTTTTGATTTCACATCCCATTGGCAGCTGTTTTCTCTATATAGATCAATAAACTCTTCTCAAAGTGTCTTATTTTTTATATCCATGATTCAATAAAAACATAATTAATTAATTATTCACGCTCGAACAATTGTAACTGCAACATCAAATTACTACACACGTTTCGATGTGTATTCAAAACGATCCCAGGCACGACCGTTGATACGATATTTTATGGAAGCTCCGTACTGCAAACGATTCCGCTACTGCGTACTGCAGACCGTCCAATTTGCATACGCACGCTACGATTTTTTGATACTGCCGCAGTTTCGATGGAAACCGTACTGCATGTAGTACAAAAAATCGTTACGTGTGTAAGGCGCTTAACACAATAAAATGAGAAAATGATAGAAATTCTAAAAAATTGAGAATTGCTTCGATATCATAAAATATCATCGATAGAATGACAGTTAAATTTCATGTGATGTTTAATAATAGGTATGTTGAGAATTTTTTTAAAGGGTCCTAAGTTTTTCAGTAAATGTTCAGTAACTACCCTAATAAACCACAAAAAAATATTTTTTTATGCCCGAAAACTAAATATCTTCAATTTGGAATTATTTTCATGACCAGTCAAAAACGCCGTCGGCCATGATGGGCTGTGTGGTGACGTCATGTAACTTATAAACAAATCTCTGACATAACCTCAAAACATAACTGTCCGTAAAACAAAAACGTGAAAATTATCCTCCGATTTTTTAATACATAACTATGATTACTAATATATTAGATAAAAAATATAGTAATTATCATTATTGTATAGTGCCAAAATGTAAAAATATATCTATCAAGACTCCAGAAAACTTGTGTATTAGAGTACCCAGCGAAATAAATATGCAAAACACATGGCTAAAATTTGCTAAAAAGGATCCTTTAATTTTATCTAGTAAAGCTCCAATGTATTTTTTCAATATAAATAATTTCTGAATTAATAACTCATTTATAATAATTATGATTTCTTCAGACTTAGAATGTTATACGATAACATATAGGTTACAATAGTATAATAAATACAAATGATATTGACGGGATACTCGAATACAAAGAGTCGGAAAGTTATCAATTCTATCTGTGTTCGAATATCCTCAGTTGTTATTACTTACGTTGTCAGCGCCTATTTGCTCCATAACAATACATCTTATACAATTAAGATTATTGGAAATTCAAGAATAAATAAATGGTTTTAAAGATTAAAACTAACTTTTCCGCATCTGTGGCCCTGAACAATATTCTATCATAAAATTTTCACTTCACTTCGGGGGATGTATCGTGCTAACAAACCGAAATTTCTCTAAAAATAACCAAAAATGTAGTATATCTGGATTTATAGGACCCGCTGTATTCGCTCTAGTGAACTGAAAATCAATAGGGTACATCTGTAAGACTCCTTGAACAATATTCAATCATAAAATTGATCAATCGTATACTCTCTGGAGGCTGTATCGTGCTAACAAACTGAAAATTCTCCTAAAATGACAAAAATTTGGTACTCCAAGTACCATAGCACCCGTTGTACTAGCTTTAGTGAGCTGAATATAAATAGGGCTCATTTTTGAGACGCTCTGAATAATATCCAATCATAAAATTGGTCACTTGTATTTACTCCTGATGCTGTATCGTGCTAACAACCCGAAATTTCTCCAAAAATGTGGTACTTCCAATGCCATATCACCAATAGTTCTAGCTCCAATGAGCTGAAACTCAATAAGCTTCATCTATATGACGTCCTGAACAATATCCAATCATAAAATTGATCACTTGTAGATACTCCAGAGGCTGTATCGTGCTAACAAATTGAAAATTCTTCAAAAATGACAAAAATATCGTACTTAAAGTACTGTAGCACATGTTGTATTGGCTCTGAAGAGCTGAAAATCAATAGGGTTCATCAGTGAGATGTCCTGAATAATATTCAATCATAAACTGGGTGACTTCTTGAGCTCCGGAGGCTGTATCTTGCTAACAAACTGAAATTTCTCAAAAAATGACAAATTGTCGTCCTTCAAGTACCATAGCACCCGTTGTACTGCCTCTGGTGAGCTGTCAATAGGGTTCATCTGTGACATGTCCTTAACAATATTCAATCATAAAATTGGTGAATTATTGTACTCCGGAGGCTGTATCGTACTAACAAGACATGTAAGAAAAAGTGGCCGACGACGACGACATACACACAGGATTTTTTTCCTAAAAACCATTTTTTCGTGTTGTTGTTGATGGAAAACGTGAAAATAACTCAAAATTTTTTTTCAAAATTCCAACTTTTTTTGGGGTAAACCAATACTTTTCTCGCATATTAGATAGGTTGGGCGGAAAAGTAAAAATCGTACATATTTCATTCTAATTTTGTGATATACTGTTAAGAAAGTATTTAATTCTTGTGCTCTCTTCGACATCAGAGTAATTGTTTCTCAATATCATTCGATTCTCTCAATATAACGTACGAATGACGTTTATTTGTCTACCCTTCTCATGACGTCAAGATCATAGCTGATATCGTTTTCAGCGGTTTGAATTTTTGATATTTTCAAATTAAATTTCTAGAGCAGTTACCCAGTTTTAAAAATGTATATCGAAGTATTTAAGTTCCTTTAGACAAATATTTTATGAATTAAACATTTTTAATACATTTTGGGATGACTCAAATAGCCTATTATTACTTTTCCGCCCAACCTTTCTATATGCGAGAAAAGTATTGGTTTACCCCAAAAAAAGTTGGAATTTTGAAATTTTTTTTTGAGTTATTTTTACGTTTTCCATCAACAACAACACGAAAAAACGGTTTTTAGAAAAAAAATCCTGTGTGTATGTCGTCGTCGTTGTCGTCGGCCACTTTTCCTTACATGTCTTGTTAGCACGATCCAGCCTCCGGAATGCAATAAGTCAGCAATTTTATGATCGAATATTGTTAAGGACATGTCACAGATAATCCCTATTGATTTTCAGTTCAACAGAGCCAGTACAACGGGTGCTATGGTACTTGAAGTACGACATTTTGTAATTTTTTGAGAAATTTAATTTTGTTAGCACGATACAGCCTCCGGAGTTCAACAAGTCACCAATTTCATGATTGAATATTATTCAGGGCATCTTACTGATGAACCCATTTGATTTTCAGCTGACCGGAGCCGATCCAACAGGTGGTACAGTACTTTAAGTACGATATTTTTGTCATTTTTGGTGAAGTTTCAGTTTGTTAGCACGATACAGTCTCCGGAGTATATACAAGTGACCAATTGTATGATTGGATATTATCCAGAGCGTCTCAAAGATTAACCCAATTGATATTCAACTCAGTAAAGCCAGTACAACGGGTGCTATGGTACTTGAAGTACCAAATTTTCGTCATTTTTGGAGAATTTTCAGTTTGTTAGCACGATACAGCCTCCAGAGAGTATACGATTGAATGTTGTTCAAGGTGTCTCACCCTATCGATTTTCAGTTGACTAGAACGAGTACAGCGCATCCTATAAATCTGGATATACTGAATTTTTGGTTATTTTTGGAGAAATTTCGGTTTGTTAGCACGATACATCCCCCGAAGTGTATACAAGTAACAATTTTATGATAGACTACTGTTCGGTGCCACAGATGCGGAAAAGTTAGTTTTAATCTTTAAAACCGTTTATTTTTAGTACAAGTCAGCAAAGTTTGTCTTTTTCTGACGGGTACAAAAATTGGCCGCACGAGCGAAGCGAGTGCGCCAACTGCTCAAGTGCCAAAAAGACATGCTCACGTGTGCTAAACATGATTTTTTCCACAATCTTGAAATATAATTTTGCCAAAAAAAAAACACTGAACTTTGTGTATTAATGAAAAACTCAGAAATTTGTAACTATACCAAAATTTATGACTCCTGATGTATACGGATTATAATCATATTTTCATTTCTTTCGTGGAGGGTGTTTTGATAGTATATTATAAATTTCTATATCATTATCTACATAATTTGTTCATCCCCCATTTCACTTCCGGAACCAAATTAATGCAAAAGTAATTAAAATAATTATGGAATTTATTAATCTTTTCAAATTTAAATTCAGTTAAGAAAGTAGATGTTAAAATTCTGATAAACTCTATTGTTAACTCTGGGTTCCTATCCTAAATCCAAGGCAACATTTCGGGGTTGTGTAATGCTCGGCAGTTTCCCCTGAGCGAGAAAAGTCTTTACCTGTGTTGTGTTGTCTTATAATACGTCTAAAAGAAGAATTTTTGGTTAATGGAAACAGAGGAATGGATTTAGCAAAGGAAAGATGGAGGATTCCAGACATTCCGTAAGGAATATTCCAGAAATTTAAACTAAATAACTTGCGCTGGCTAAATACCTAACGGGCGGAGACCATTAAACTGAAATGTGAAGAAGAAGCGGATTAATGTCACTAACAAACCTGACGTTGCCAAATCTTGGATCTTTAAAATTGTTAAATAACATGAGTAGATTCCAACTATACAGGAAGTTACTAGAAAAACGTTGCAAAGTATCCCAAAACATCTGGTTTAACCAAGAACGCCTTAGGACAGAAATAATACCTACCAAATTATGTAAACTTTGAAGGAATATTGATGACTATAATAGTAACAGTGTTAAATCTACCAGAACGATTGCAATTAAAACATAATTTATTTTTCTTTTCTTAAATCCGTACGGTATTTTTCATTTTTCAACCATTTCAGAAATTCTAAAATTATATATTATCAATGACTGTTGACAAAATAACAGTACCTAGAGAATTTATGTTATATAGGTAGGCACAGAAAACTTGTTAAATAATACTTGCCATCATATGAGGAACATTTTAATTCTTTGCCTTCTATAATATGATCATTGATCTCTTGTAAGTGCATTCTTAAGTCATTATTATTTTTGAAGCTTATTAAATCATGAGCACAATAAAACATCCATCGCAAAAGTATCAAAAAAATATTTACTTTTATTTCCCACATATATCAGAACTTCAAAATTCTCTAAGATCGGGTTTGTTCGTGACATTCTCACGCCCCTTTATTTACTTTGCTCACTAGTGAAGAAAATTATTTACTTTCCTCATTTGTGATTCAATATGTTACTTTTCTCACTATTTTTCAGTTGAATGATAATGAATTTTACTCACGATTTTTTTTTCTGAATAAAATTCAAAGTCAATGTCACAGCATTTTTAATACTTGACAACAGTGCAGCTACTAGTTTCGGCCTACATACGGGCCATCTTCAGGCTACAAATTAATATTTGTTATTATTAAAGGAAACATTGCAAAAGTCTCCAACCTTACCTGATCTAAAAATGCATTCTACTTCCGTGGGTAACACACGATGATAACCATAAAGTAGAGGAGAAAAGTGTGAAATTGGAAGATTAAAATTTATAAAATATGAAAAACTTGAAAAACTCTTACTCTCGTCATATATTGAAATAAAACCACTTAATAGTTATGATAACTTATAAAAAGGATGTGACAAATGAAAATTTTTTGATTATAATTGAAGAAGGAATGGAGTAATACAGTTGAGCTCAAAGGGAGCAACCATAAAAATAAAATTATCTTATTGTGGGTAAGAGTTGAACTGCATAAATTTTGAGAAAGAAATCTTGTCTATATGACCGTCGATATCCTCAATTCTCAGAGGGAAAAGTTCAAACAGTTCCGAATCGATTCCTAAAAGGAAGAGTCTGAGCAAGTCAACCTCAATTCCCATAGGGAAGAGTCCATGTTGGTGATATAGTTGGAGGGAAGAAATTAAAGGTGACAATATCTGGAAAGGAAATGCTTCACCATGTAGGAAACTCTTATAGACTAATGTAAGATATGAGCACCATGTTATGAACAGGAAAATGAAGCTCAAGGCATCCATAATACTTGAATAAATAGTACATTCCAAGCAAGGCACACCAAACCAGACTGAAAGGCACTTCACTCACAACATGTGACTTGTAATAATAGAGAACAACATGGAAGCATATCATAACGGAAGCTGTCAATTGCAGAATTGTCATACTTCAAAATGACAAGGGAAAGAGTTAAATTTAATCGAAATGGGAGAAAATGGATTTTCTCCTTTGAAGTGGTTAGTGACAAACTTAATTGAATTATTAAATTGGTTGGGAAAACCAATAACTAGTCATGAGAAGAACATGTGTCGCCCACGAACAGTGAATAGTATATGAACAACATTGATGCAAATTCACTGAAAAAGTAGATAACAACAATATAATCAAACAGTACTTCGAAAATATTAAACATTAGTTAA
The DNA here is from genome assembly GCA_963921935.1 of Galeruca laticollis. Taxonomy (NCBI): domain Eukaryota; kingdom Metazoa; phylum Arthropoda; class Insecta; order Coleoptera; family Chrysomelidae; genus Galeruca; species Galeruca laticollis. The sequence goes on from OY998177.1 coordinate 71,222,852, forward strand.
GTTAAAAGGTTATACATATCAGAGTAGGCGTATAAAAATCATAGATAAAAATTATAGTTGTAAATGTCAACATTAGTACAAATCCTCTTAAAAAAGAAGAAGAGTTGTTGATAGGTTAACATGTCAAGAACTAAAACAATTAATAACAATAAACTAATATTGAGCAGTAATTAAACAATGCAAAGATAACAAGTCCATGGATAACATTAATGGGGAGTTACATCGTTATACTACCAAAAAGTAAATATTAAAGGTTGAGAAAATTTTTTTTAAAGTTTTAAAGTTTAACACGACTGAAAAGGAAGATTGAGGAACATGTACGGCTCAGAAGGTACCAATTGTTCATTAAGACAAATGACATTGGCATCAGAACTAGTCTGGTTAATAAGACAATGAAAAATTATGGTTCTCTGAAATAATGTGATTTGCAAAAGCTGAAGGGGAAGCAGGAGGGTCAGTATTACGATACCTTTTGATACAACTAAGATGTTCTTTTATCCTGGTGTCCAACAAACGTCCAGGCTGGCCCACATAGACAGCGTCACAGTCCTGACAACAAAGTTTGTAAACGCCAGGGGAATGGAGATATGGCATGGAGTCTTTAGTGTTAACCAGTAATGATCTCAAATTGTTATTAGTTCTAAAACCAAAGTTAATGTTATGTTTTTTAAAAATATGGATGATTTGAGTCATGAATGATATTTTCCTTTTAATATTTCCTAAACAAACTAAAGAAATAAAAAATTACAATACCTGGTAATATTTCTAATAATATTTCAAAGATAATATCTCTAACAACAGTACAAAACTGTTAAATGTAAAAACAAAAATATCCTCTTTAAAATAGTCTGGTATATACTAACTTAAATGCCCAGAATGTAATGCTGTCTATACGTTTGGCAAGTATCTCGAGTCGGCGATGTGCGCGCCGCCTCGTGGTTGTTTCATTAAATTCTCGGGTTAAACGGAAGCGTTGATTTGGAGGGTTATATCTTTGAAATTGAAAAGTATAATACAACATAATAATGAGTCTTATTATTACGAACGGATTTCAAACAGTTGATTTACGAAATTCTCGTAAAAAAAGCATTGCGAAAGATAGCAAATTATTGAAAAGTTTTCATGTAAGCAATGTATGATGGATCCGTGCGTAGAGAAACTCCCGGTGTTACAAGTACAAAAAAGAATGAAAATTTTTATTTACCCGTTGTAACGCTAAGTATTTGATACATTTTTATGTATGTAATTTATGTTATGTACGTTATGTATCTTATTAGTTGGCAAATGATGTATGCTTCTATTTTAAAAAATAATAATTACATTTAAAATTGATTCATCTATATCCATTGATATATTTGGAGTAATATCTGCACTGTCCATTGACATATCTGAATTTATCGTAGTGGTTTTATTTTGTCGGCTGAGTAGTCTTTTGGTCCTATCAAAACTTGATTTTTGTGATTTCTTATATTTATCAGGAAATATTGTTGGATTATATGATTTGTCTAAAGGGTGATTTGATTTTTTGCCTCCACAAAAATGAGCACTACAAATTCTTGTGTGTTATGGGGATTCCATGATTTACCGTCAGGCCTAAATAAAAGTATGTCGTTATTTTGTAACATGTCGCTGAGACATGTTCCTATTTTCATCAATTATTTTGGAGCGTCACTTATTCGTCGGCTACTTCCCCCCCCCCCCCCAAATCCAAATCCTTTTATTTCAAATATTAGGAACATATCGGTGATCGTTTTTACCGTCGTTAAATATGTACTTAAACTACGATTCAAGTCGAATTCGCTCTCTTTTGTTCATTCTTCGCTGATAATCAACTTCAGCACTCAGTTTCCAAATAATTTTGTAGGTGATATTAATTCTTCTTGCTGCTCTGCAGCCTTTACCTGTACGGACCTGTACGCACCTCTACGGACCTTTAAGAACCTTTACGGACCCTCCAACGATCCACTCACCGGACCATATCGATCCAGAGTCCAGACAACGACGGCTCAAGAAACCGTGAATACTGCTGCGAGCTGTACGTCCCGAGTCTTCCCAAGATAAGTCCCTAATATTTTTAGTAGATATAGAATATTGAAGTGGAAATTTTTATTGTAATAACTGATCCTTGTTCGTATTGTATTGAGAATATACGGCCTTAGTAAATTTATTTTTGTGTCAAATAAATCCATTTGTCCCAAAATTTTGTTTGTTGATTCACCTTTTCCCAATTGAGGTAATAAAAAATAGTGTGGCCGAATTCACCACCTGAGGAGAGTCCCAAGGCCGGGTAAACTTAGGAAAGTGACAATTTTTTCAAAAATTTCTTAGCAGAAATATACGTAATATTTTTGCACATAATAAACTGTATTGTTTTAGAATTTTAAATAAATTAGTTTTTCACACATTAATATATATTAAGCATACTTACATCTTCCGACGCACCGCTTTGATCCACTGCATTTTTCGATCTCTCTCCTATGAGCGGTTAGGAAAAGTGTAAAAATGAAGATCGTGATTAGTTCTTTCCGTATTATAACAATTCACTACGCATCAATTTCGATTTGACCACTTTTTCGCGTTTTTAATAAATTTTTTGTGGATTCCATTATATTCACCAATGTTTTCAATACAACGACTGTCACCCTACTAGCTGCTAGCCGCTACGTGGCGCTACTCGAGTTACTTGCCAAGCGTATATAGGTAAACAACTAGAAATTTTGAAATTAGGCACAATGAACACTTACGAGCATACATATTAAAACAACCATAGTAATCACATTGCGCAAAACATCTACTTGACACCAAACATTCATTAACACAGAACCAGAAGTACTACATATTTGTGATAAGAAACAAGAACTACAATTCCTTGAAGAATTAGAAATTAAAAGACACTTGAGGGACCCATAATGAAGTAGTCAATAAACAGATAAATCTAGGGAGTTCTCCACTATTAAACTGTCTTTAAGTATTAATTGGAAAGATCAGTATATAATAGTTTTTCTTAGTTTCCTATATCATTGCACAGTTATATTGATCCATAGTATTCAAATCAACCCTGATCAAATAATTTTAAATAAACTTTCCCTATATATAAATGTGAAAAATTAATTCCTAATGTAGATACATAAGGCAAATTTCATATTCTTCTTATAAACAAACTATAAGTTAAATATTTTAACCTTAACGAACTATAAAAATTTTTAAATTTAGCTAATTCATATCCCAATCAACTACCAGCCCTAATTATAATTAGTCAACACTTTTATTAAAAAAGATAAACAAATAAAATCATAAGATCAAAACGAACTTACCAAGTGGTGTTCGATCTTGATTATATGAAGGCCTCGTCGAAATAAATAAATAATATGTAGTACCTCCGCCTCTGGCCAATACATCCACAATCTTGAAAGAAAATATCTACCTCTCCCATCTTTGCCCAAACTACGGTCGTATGAATCAGTCTATTTTAAAGCTGTTGTTGCAACCCAAAAGGGATGCTGTTAAACTGGGTTGGGTGGGACTTTATTTATTTCGACGAGGCCTTCATATAATCAAGATCGAACATCACTTGGTAAGTTCGTTTGATTCTTATGATTATATTCGGCCTCGTCTCATAAATAAATAATATGTAGATGTTTAAAGAAGTTGCAACAACTAATCATTTATCGTAAGCAACCTCAAAATAATCAGAAAAAACTAACAATGCAGGCAAACTTTAAGTGGTTTATATTTTACAAGTATAATAAAAATGTATACAGTAATATGCAAATAGTTAACTAAGATTATGTAACGTAAACTGAACAGCAAAAGAAACTAAAAATAAATGTATAGAGAAAGATAAACTAAACATTTCACAAACTCAAAATAGTATTAGCAAACTTCTCATTACAAATCAAGGGCCTATTATAAAAGGTGGTAAATGTATTTGAGTTGTTGGTCCATCCCACCGCCAACCTTATGGAATCAAAACTAACTCCTCCCCTAGCTGCCGCTGATGTGGAAGCGTGACGTGTGCTATGCGCCTTAAATTGAGTTATATCCAGACCGCTTTTGCCTAAAACCTTCTGTATCCACCTCCCTATGGTTTGTGAGGTTGCTCTATGAAAGGGTTTCTTATATGTCAGAAATAGAAATTTACAGGTACCCGGTAACTCTTTTGTCTTATCAAAGTATTTCAATAGAGTCCTAGCAACACAAATGTTAGGATCTGCATCAAAGAAAGGTAATACAATAAATGGTTGACTTCTATTAATGCCTGAAGTTTTTATTCTGCCTGGTATTTTTATTTCTATTTTATTACGTTGAATAATTAAGTTATCGATTTAAAATGTAGAGTTTGTATCTGTTGTCCCGTTGCCAGTGCCATTAAGGCTACTAATTTTTGAATAAGAATCTCCAAATTGATTTCTTCATTTTTGAACGATTTTAAATAATCAAGGACTATACCTGGGTCCCATGAATTTTAATATCTGGGCAAGGGTTTTCTTTTCCCTAAAACTCCTTTAATTCGGAAGTCCTGTCCCAAGTTAGGTCCGGCTATTTGCGCAATCGCGGATCTATAACTATTTAAAATACCATATGAAGCCCCTTTCTTGAAATATAAGGTCAGAAACTCTAAAACATTTGGAACTATCACTTCAAATGGGTTAATATTCTTTTCTAAGCAAAATTCCCACCATAATCTCAGAGCAGTATTATATTGTTTAAGTGTGGCGGGCGTAATTGATTGTAAGCATATGTCAAGCGAATCCATGGGTACTTTCCCTAATAACAACGCCTTCCTGATAGCTTCCCTGCTACCAGGATAAGGTTTTTCCAAAGGGGATGCGGCGACTTGCTAAAAGAAAGTAAAAACCTATTAGGTTTAAAAATTAGAGGATAACCGACTAATAAAGACTTAAAAATAGGGTACCACGGTTGAGAGACCCAGAGAGGAACGACTACAATCCCCTCAGCTTTGTCCTCTATAATTTTTTGAAGCATTTTCAAGTCCATACTAAATGTTGAAAAGGCATAAAACTTCAACTTATTCCAATCTAAAGTAAAAGCATCAACTTTATACGCCTCTGGATCTCTCATCCATTATATAAACAGAGGATATTTTTTATTTATTCTACTAGCAAACAAATCTATGTCTGGTCTTCCGAAATAACTTTTTATCTTTTGGAAAGCCTCTTCCGATAAGCTCCATTCTGTTTCTTTATGCACCTGACGGGATGCCCTATCTGCTTCTACATTAAGTTTTGTATTGATATAACTAGCAAATATGTAAATATTTCGTTCTTCACAAAAATTCCAAATTTTCCTCGTTATGTGATTTAATTTATGAAACCTAACACTCCCCATTCTATTGATACATGCTACAGCTGTAGTATTGTCTACTCGACACAATAGAGTACAGTCTGATAACTTGGATACAAAACATTTCAAACCGAAAAACAATGCAAGAAGTTCTAGATAATTTATGTGATGGTTCTTTTTCAGACCAGTAACCAAAGGTGCTTTTGTCCTTACAGAAAACTCCCCACCCTGTCCTGGACGCGTCAGAAAATATCTCTAGGTTAAATTTTGATAAACTAATGTTATTTGAAGCATGTGTGATATTATTTTTGAACCAAACAATGTCGGGAAATTACTGCTTTGGTATCTTCATTTTTGCATTATAACACCCATTGGCCTCCTTTAGTGCTAGATATTTACTACGCTCTAATATCTTGGTGTGGAAAAAACCATATTTAATTCCTAGACAGGCCTAGACAAGCGTTCCAATAAACCTAGCAAAGACCCTTATTTTACATTCCTTTACCTTTAGGAACATTTCACAAAAATTATATATTTTAAGTTTCTTTTCCTCTGTCACTGATATTTCCATTGTGTCAGAGTTATATATATACACCCTAAAAATGTACATATGTTACTAGGTATTAGGCTACATTTTGAATGGTTAATTAAAAAACCCAAATATGATAAAATATTCAACGTTAAATCTGTATTCCTTTCGCACTCATTATATGATTTTCCCATAATAAAAAAATCATCTAAATATACTACTAAAAATACCCCTTTCTTTCTCAACAAACTAACTATCGGCCTTACAATTTTAGTAAAAATTTGGGGGCCACAGCTTAATCCGAATGGTAGGCGGTTGTACTCGTAAGTTACCCCTCTAAAGAAAAATCTTAAGTATCTACGGTGAGCCTTTTTCACAGGAACCAAATGATAAGCATATTTTAAATCTCTTCGAGTCATATAAAAACCTTTTACTAAAATTCGTGCAACTATCTTATTATCTTCAATTTTGAAATGATTGTTTTTCACAAAAATGTTTAATTTTTTTTTTAATTTAAAATGAGTATGTGAGCCATCTGATTTGGGAACAGAAAAAATATTAGAAATAAATTGTTTTCTAAAAGAACATTGGTCCACAACTTTAATAAATCGTCTATTAAAGTGTTTAGCAGCATTAATTATTTTGGAGACCACTTGTTTTCAACGGGTATAACACATTGTTTTGCCTTCCTAATAAATGGAATAGAAAAACCTTCAATCTAAGACAGCACTGTCTTGTGTATTAACAAATCTCTCCACCTATGAGAGAAAAATTTTAATCGACCACATGGTCTACCAACCTTCGGATCTAAAACTGACGCGTCCGCTTCTGGACATTCTAGTTGCTCCGAGAATAGTAGTTCTGCCCCTTCTTGTATGACGTCTTCCTGTGCGTGTACTGCGACTTCTTGGGAGCCTGGTGAATAAATCCATTCCTCCTGACTCCCATTGACCTCTGGGGGAATGAACTCTTGTAGTTTTCCGAAGTAGACTGGACTACTGACGATTGACTTCTTAGTTTCTTGGGTTTTAATTGTTGCCCTGATTTCTCCAATTCTTTTGCTGTTTTAATTCTATCTTCTACATTATTTCCAAACAATAGCCCTGAAATTGGCGTACTGACCAGGGTCTCTTTAAGCTCTTTATTTAAATTTAGAGCAATGAGTTCTCTTCGAGACTTTGACTCTGAAAAATGAACATTTGCCAATAACCTGCCAGCATTACTTAGTAATTCAATATATTCTCTATTCTTCTCCCCCTCCTCTTTATCGAGCATTGTCGTCAAGGCTAACCCTATAGCCGATAAACTTGACGCGATTTGCTGTTGTGTCTGCATCAATCGGGTATCTCTGCGGATGACGCTTTCTGAGATGGCAATCTTTACTTCTGGATTTATAATTGGAGGGTTTATACCCTGGCAATTTTCAGGGGGAAGATACTTATTAATCAACACGTCTTTAGTTTCCTCATCCAAACCACGGGTCAAAATACTATCCCAACGAGATGCTACATCTGCTTGAATTGGTTTCGCAAATGTACTCTTAGTAGTACCTTCTTCTCCCAAAATTGACAATATGTCTTTTCCTAAGCTTGTAGGATTTTCTGGCACGTCTGCAAGAAAGATTTGCCTAGTTAGTAATTCAGGTATAAGGTATAACCATTATCACAAACAGATAAACAATAATAATAATATAAAACGTTGTCAAATTTCAAAAGCACTATCCATTATCACAAATGGATAAGCTACCTGTTATCACAAACAGGCAATTGACAAGTAGATTAATTTCCTAAGGTATAACCGTTATCACAAACGGATCAAACAATAATAGTAATATGAAACATTGTGAAATTTCAAAAGCTATATCCATTACCACAAATGGATAAGCTACCTGTTATCACTAGCAGGCAATTGAGAAGTAAATTAATTTGTTGCTAATACACTATCTGTCATCACAAACAAATAGGTCACCAGCTGGCACGAACAGGTATGAATGTTTCTCACATTGACAAGTGAAAAATAAAATTATTACTTACTTACTAGTCGTGTCTCCCTCTCTCTCTATGTTCTCGCCTGCCGAAGCGGTTGACGAAAAGCTATCATACTGCCTATCTCTAGACGATGAACTAGAACGGGAATCTTCCGTCTCACACTCACTATCGCTTATTACATGAATTTTACGACGATGGCGTCCCTTTGTTTCTTCCAGATTAACAAGTCTTTTTTCCAGTCTGTTGAACATTCTATAAATATCCGACACTTCCCCTGACCGACTCCTTTTTCTCTTTCCAGAATGTTTGGGCATGATATTAAAAAAATTTATAATTTTCACTACCGAATTCCGGTAACTCACAATGCGATGCGTATGTATCAGCACAAAAACAAAGACTGATTCATACGACCGTAGTTTGGGCAAAGATGGGAGAGGGTAGATATTTTCTTTCAAGATTGTGAATGTATTGGCCAGAGGCGGAGGTACTACATATTATTTATTTATGAGACGAGGCCGAATATAATAACGAGTAGAAAAAATTAGCCAAGAAAATATTCTACCTCTAAAAACAACAAATAAAATTAAACCTTTTATCCCGGGGCATGGTAAATTCAGTCCCAGCAGGTAGCAGATTAAATTAAAAATTTTATACCCTTTTATCGGTAGGTTAATTCCCTCCCAACCAGAGTTTTACGATACTGAGGAGCTTAATCTCTTTTGTAGAATGAAGTAATTATGGTAAGTATGGGCTTTTCCGAAAATAGTAGGTAGTAGTAGGTAAATGAATAATATAAATACATGAAATAGATTGAAATATGTACGATTTAGTTGCGTATGTTTCCCCAGTTTACATATTAGTCGATTCAAGTATTCTTTGTAGTCTGGCACCATGGATCTTAATATTATTTTGAGTGAAAAAGGAAAGCGTATAGTAGTTATAAATAACTATAAGTATAGTTTTCAAAAAAATTTAAAAAGTGGCGAAAAGCGGTGGACGTGTATAAATAAAAAGTGTAGATCTTATTTGCTTAGTATGGGTGAAGTGGACAATGTAACTGTTACAAAGCATGTAAAGGATCATTGCCATAATGCAAATGTAGAACAGTTGAACCGCCAAATTGTAAGCACTTCTTGTAAAAGAAAGGCTATTGATGATTTATCGGAGAAGCCTGCAAAAATCATCCGCCGGGAGCTTCACGAAAATCTGCCTTCAACGATCAATACGTCAGACGTTGCGTTAATAAGGGAGAACGTGTACAATGCTCGTCGAAAACTGCTTCCACAATTGCCAACAAGTATTCAAAAAACTTTCGACACTTTGGCGAAGATCAACATTGAAACATCCAGAGGTGAACATTTTTCACTTTTTAATGATGCAGCTGATCAAATCGCCGTCTTTTCTTGTAAATCAAATATTCAATTTATCGGAAAAGTCAGACGGATATATTTAGATGGAACATTTAATTACTGCCCACAAATTTTTTGTAATTTTTTTTCGATACACGGGTATTATAACGGCCACTATATTCCTCTGATTTTTTCTCTATTACCCAACAAACGGAGTGAAACGTACCAAAAATTATTTAATATTGTAACAGAGATCGGCATCAAAAATAGTGTTAGATTAGATATTTCTGAAATTGTAATCGATTTTGAAAAAGGTATCCATCTGTAGAACAAGTTTGGCCATTAGCTCAAATAATCGGATGTCGATTTCATTTTTGATGGCATGGTATAGAAAAATTCAGCAAATTGGTTTAATATCTGCCTACAAAGATGAATGTTCCGATGCGGGGCGATGGCTAAAAATGACTTTTGCCCTAACTTTCTTAAATCCTGTAGAAATCAGCGATTGTTTTGTATTCAATCTGCTCTCAATAGCACCAGGCGATGAAAAGATTCAAATGTATTCCGATTATTTGATAGATAATTACATATCTGAGGAGTCACTATTCCCTCCTTCACTTTGGGCTACAAAATCAGCAGAACTTACACGGACTACGAATACATGCGAATCTTTCCATAGACAATTTAACGATTCGTTTTACAAGTCTCATCCAAACATTTTTGTTTTTATTAATAAACTTAAAGAGTTTCAAATCGAAACTTATGTAAAATTACAAAGTGAACATTTGAATACTAAAATTACCGATAGTAAAGTTAAAAACCGTCAAAAATTTATTACAAAAATGATTGAATCATATACGAAAAACGAAATAAGTCGTTTGCATTTTATTAAATGTGTCTGTCTCATTTCACCGTGGCGTTTAATTATTAGGTATACAATATTATGTACCTGTGTCTTGTAGCCTATTTCGTAATTTTCGAGAATTTGGTTTCTTAATATTATTAAATATATAATTGTATGTAATATGTTATATTTTTATAGGTATAAACAATATATAGACATATCAATTCCGTTTATGTAAACTTTGTCAACAATGTAAATATTTTTATTTAATTTAATAAAACTAAAATTATTCAATATTACAGTTTTATTGCACTGGTCCAATCTTGAAATATTTTACCCGGGACCGAATTTACCTATACAGTTTCAGGTAAAAACAAAATTAGGGACCGAATTTAACCGTTATTTTTTACCCCTTTTTTCTTGGGAGGGAATTTGCCTATCCCCGTTCAAAAATTGAAGGATTTGACTATGAAATAAAATAAGAAATCGGCTGTATATTTGAAAATTCAGATATACACTTACTTCAATAATAATAAATAGGATGTCAAAAGGAAACAATTTTACCTGTTCCTAAAGGCTTACAATGTAAAATAACAGTCAAAACTTCCTAGGCAATATAGTTATTAGAAATTTTAAGTAAAATATTTTTTCCAAATGTCGAGACAAAGTAAGAAAAGTTAGTTAAATTTTAATTATTATTTAAAAATAAATTGTACCTTTATAGAAATCTGATTTTAAATCTAAATTAGCGACAGTTATGAACAAATATATGAATAATCGAATACATCTTCTCATTGGTTTCTTTTCACAGAGTTTCTAAAATGTACATGACATTAAAATGATTTATCGAAACAAATATCAAGGTGAAGGTACTCCGAAGATTCATCTTCGGGGCAAGAAAGTGAAATGATTACTCGAAATAAAGCTTGATATTAGAAATGTATTCAATAAATAACACTATACCGTGGATGTACAAATAATTCGAGTTTGGTTCAAATGTTGAAAAAATGCCAAAACAGGTGAATTTTAACCTAACGGGCGTTGAATTTTTATCGTATTGTAATGTTTTTCTAATTTATTTAAACAGTAAACGGGTGGGATAAATTTTAAACACACGGTATGGCTACTTACTAATTTATTTAAACACTTAACTAATCACTAACACTTAATTTATATATACTCAACTAGTCACTTAAATTTAATTTATATGTACACAAACTTGATTATTAATTTATATAAACACTTTTTACTGACTCGATATTTCGGTGTATTTTTGTTCATTTCTCGATGTCAACTTATCAACTAACTAACTCTTCCTGATCAGTCCCTTATATATTAAAGCCTTTTTTACTAGTAAATTCCGGACTGCGGCTTACACACACAAAAACAATTGGTTCTGGCCTTTTCTAGATAAGTCTGGTCACAAAACAATGTTTAGATAATATAGTCACTTATAAAAAAAACCGCCATAATTTTCACTTTGATACCTGGCTTAGACTGGGTCGGATTTAGGGACTATACCAGTGTGCTGTTTCGTAACATTACCCCCTCCTTGAATGGAAGTTCCTCCTGGAACTTTTGTGTAGTCGAGACTGGATGTTTGAATCGGCAACTGACCCCATTTCTACACTTTCCGATCTTATGGAAATAGCAGGGCACCGTCTTCATCGGATACTGATAACGGGGGTTGTAGCTGCAAATTAATATCTGGACACCGGTATCTCCGAAGTTAACCTCTACCATGTACCTGATGATTCGCCAATCAAATTGGTTACTCGCTATCTTAGGCATAGCCAGTTTCTTCACGCTGGATTCCAACACATGGTCTCGTAGTGTCTCGAAGTGCTTCCCACACATCGCGGTAGGTAGATCGATCTTGAAATTTATTTTTAGTTACCACGTAGAAGACGTACCGCGAATTATGTTTCAGTGTCTTGCCAGGGGCTGAAATCTGGTCTTCAAGTTTTTCTAATTTCCTGAACTTCTTTCGAAAGACGGTTGCCAACCCTCGTGCGTTCTTGATACGGGCGGGGATGTTGTATGCCAGACTCCATATCTAGCTTTCCCGGTACCTCCATATGCGCCCATAAATTCGTCTAAGGTAGGGTCAGACGCATCTTGAATAAGGTTTACTCCTTCCTCTAGGTCATGGTCTCCTTCGAATGGCGCTAGTCGGTTTTGGTGAACTACTTTTGGTTTTCCGTTGGGATCTTGCTTATGCGATATATAACATCATTGATCCTTTTCTTGATTAAGTATGAACCTTCCCAGGATTTTTGTAATTTTGGAGAAAATCCTTTTCTCCTCGTCGGGTTGTGTAACCATACTTTGTCCCCTTCTTTGAAACCGCTTTCTGTGGCCTGCGTGTCTCTGGCAACTTGAAGATTTGTTCGAACTAATTCATGAATATCGTCCAGCCTTCTTCTCAATTGGATCACGTAGTCTTCTCCTGCTAGATCTTCTCCAGGGCGACAGCCAAATTCCAGGTCACAAGGAAGCCTCATTTCACGCCCAAACATGATTTTCGTAGGTGTTTCACCCGTGGACTCATTGACGGAAGATCGATAAGCCAATGCGAATAGGGAAAGATACTGGTCCCAATCTCTCTGATGGCTGGATACTAGTTTGGACATGTATTTTCCAATAGTCCTGTTCGTTCTCTCGACCATTCCATCTGACTGTGAATGTAATGCTGTTGTTCTGGTCTTCTTCATTCTCAGCTTCTCGCAAATCTCCTGGAATAGATGACTTTCGAAATTTCTTCCCTGGTCGCTGTGGACTTCCAAGGGCACTCCATATCGGCTGATAAATTCTTTCACCAATACATCTGCGACAGTTGTGACCTCTTGATTCGGGATAGCGTAAATTTCCACCCACTTTGTGAAATAATCCATTACAACCAGTATGTATTTGCCACCATTTTCTGTCGTTGGAAATGGCCCAGCGATATCTAAAGCAATCCTTTCGAAAGGGCTTCCAACATTGTACTGTTTCATGGGTGCCTTTCTCTTGCGATGTGGTCCATTACTCGTAGCACAAGTCGTACATTTCTTACATCAGTCCTTCACATCGTCGGAGCTGTTCATCCAATAAAACCTTTCACGGACTCGCTGAAGGGTTTTCTTCACTCCCGGATGACCTCCCGATGGACTCGTGTAACTTCTCTAGTACCTCAGCTACTCTTGTTCTCGGGATAACTAGCTGTCTCCTCATCTCAGAACCATCATCGTTTTCAAGGACTCTTTTCAACAGCCCTTCTTCCAGGACAAGAGAGTCCCACTGAGCCCAATACGCCTTGAGTGTCGGTGAAAAGTTTGACACTTCTTGCCAGGTAGGTCTCCGATTTTCTTCCTTCCATTGCCGGATCTTCTTTAGGCAAGGATCATTCTCCTGATCTTCTCAGATCCTGGTGGGTGACCATTGTTCATTGACTACAGTAGTTCTTGAAACTGCAGCTTCCTTAGATTTCGACTGGTTGCATTGTGAATAGTCTACAGAGCATGACCGTCTAGGTAAAGAGTTTGCTTTTCGGTGATTCACATCAGCTGGATGTTCACCCCTGTCTAATTTCCCCTGTGACTGGAGTTCTTGGGTTACAGGAGTCTTGGGGCGATTAGACGGACTGCGTAAGTGCTCTAGCTCACAACACTTCCGGAATTTGATCTTTTTCGGTTTCTTGTCTGCCATTCCTTTCAACAAGTTGATGATCTGGTCAAGTTTACCATCGTCATCTTCTTTCTGCATGGTCCTACCTTTGTTGTACCGCGGGCCCTTCGTGGCTGCTTTGCATTTAAGAGGTTTTTGGTTTGCAGGAATCGTAGGACGCTTACACGAACTGCGTGCATGCTCTAGCTCGCCACAATTACAACACCTGATTTTATTCGGCTTCTTGTCTACCATTCCTTTCAACAAGTTGACGATCTGGTCAAGTCTGTCATCGTCATCTTCTTCCTGCATGATCCTACCTTTGCTGTATCCCGAAGCCATCGTGGCTGCTTCATATTCAAGAGCAGCAGTCAATGCGTCGACTAATGTTTTGGGATGGGCTAATCGAAGCGTCTTCTCCATATCGTGATCACATAAGCCGTCAATAAAGGCGTGGATACCTAAACATTCCATCATGTTATCTGGTGATGATGGATAAGCAAATCGAACTAGTCGGGCAATATCCATTTCGTACTCTTGAAGGGTTTCGTCACGTTTGCGCCTTCGGTTCTTCAGCTGGAATCTGTACAAATGTTCTAGATGTTCGTGACCGTATCGCATGTCCAACCTCTTCTTCAGCAGCTCGAAGTCATCCGTTTCTTCAAGTGGTATCGTCTGAAGTACATCTAAGGCATCTCCCCGAAGCGCTATAGTTAGGTTCACTGCTTTCTCCTTATCGGACCAATTATTCACTCTAGCGGCTGCTTCAAACTGTCTCACATAATTGATCCAAGACATTTTTCCATCGAACGTTGGGGCCTTTACTCGGGTAAAACTGCCAATATCATCTATCTTGGGTTGTGTTTCTGGCTTGCAGATCTCGATCTTCTTTTCTTCTGCTGAAGTGTCTTGTGTTCTTAAATCGGCAATCTTTGTCTCTAACTCCTTGATTTTCTCGTCTATCGTTGTAATCTTATTCTCGATTTTCTCGTCCATCATTGACATTTTATTCTCGATTTTCTCGTCCATTGTTGACATCTTATCCTCGATTTCAGATTTTAGGGACGAAATTTCATTTTCAAAGTCAGCGGCAATGTCGTTTTTCATTAATAAGATATCGGCAGATATATCGTTCTTCAAAGTAGAAATCTTCTCGTCCATGTTCTCTTCCATGACAGAAATCTTCTCGTCCATGTTAGCAGAAATATTAGCAGAAATGTCGTGCTTCATAGCAGAAATCTTCTCTTCCATGGCAGAAATCTTCTCGTCCATGTTAGCCGAAATATCATTCTTCATAGTAGAAATCTTCTCGTCCATGTTCTCTTCCATGGCAGAAATCTTTTCGTCCATGTTAGCAGAAATTGACGAGAGAAGTGCCACTTTAAGTCTTTCTACTAATTCACTTTTCTTACCGGACGTTTCCAACTCACGATCTTCCACTTCTGCTCTTAATTCCGCCACTTTCAGATCCCGTAATCTCTTGGCCATTTTTACGTAGATATTAACTTATATTACCCCACACCTGACACCAATGTAATGTTTTTATAATTTATTTAAACAGTAAACGGGTGGGATAAATTTTAAACACACGGTATGGCTACTTACTAATTTATTTAAACACTTAACTAATCACTAACACTTAATTTATATGCACACAAACTTAATTATTAATTTATATAAACACTTTTTACTGACTCGATATTTCGGTGTATTTTTGTTCATTTCTCGATGTCAACTTATCAACTAACTAACTCTTCCTGACCAGTCCCTTATATATTAAAGCCTTTTTTCTTAGTAAATTCCGGATTGCGGCTTACACACACAAAAACAATTGGTTCTGGCCTTTTCTAGATAAGTCTGGTCACAAAACAATGTTTAGATAATATAGTCGTAAACAATTATAAAAAAAAAACAGTGCGTATCAGCCATAATTTTCCTTTTGATACCTGGCTTAGACAGGGTCGGATTTAGAGACTATACCAGTGTGCTGTTTCGTAACAGTATTTTGAAACTTCATCCCTCTATCGCAGAAGCACCCTTTAAAAAGCCTTAAATGACAAAGGATGTCAAGTAATACATCGTTTTGAAGCTGCTTTCATTGTTTACGCAAACCTATTTTGAATGATTTTCTTTTGGAAAATACGAAATTATTTCAGGATCATTGTGATTTTTGAAATTCAATCCTGAACATTCTCGTTCAAAATTTTAACAATTTTTTTGTTGTGGATGGAGTAAAACATGTTTTCATCTAAGCTAATTGTTGTTTTTAGTTTTTCAAATAAAAGGTAAAATTGTCATGTTTATTCATAGCTTTTCTTGATTAAAAACTCAGTTATTATTAAAATCCAAATTTTTAAAATGGTTTATTGTACACAAGAAATATTCGAATAAGTAGAACTGTACTATGAAAATATTAGGTGTACTAGTGTTGCTGCTAGACTCTAACCAAAAACCATGTGAAGTAACAAGTAAGTCGTCAGTATGTTATACATTTAATTAAAAAATTTGAACAAAGTGGCTTTGTTTCATTCAAAAACATGATCGTGAGCGTCCGATCAGAAATGACACTGTTGAAATATTTGTTTATCGTCATCTTCCAATGGGTTACAGGCAATCGTTGAGAAAAAACCCTCATGTATCTGGTGTATCAAAAAGTAGTGTTCAGCGGATTGTCAAGAAACAAATTTCATCTGTATAAGTTGATAATGGTTCTGGAATTGAACGAAGATGATCCGGATCGATGTTTACAGTTTTGCGAAAGTTTCACTCAGAGGTTAAATGATGTCGCGGTTTACTTTACAACATTTGTTTTTCCGATGAAAGTACATGTACGTTGAATGGTGAAGTCAACGGGCATAATTGTTGTTATTGGATTGAAAGCAAGTAAGAAATAAGTAGTAACGGTTACATTGTACTTTTATTATGCTCATTAATAAAAACAAATGTTTTATTGTAGGGTTCCGTCAAGAATTTCGCTTTCCAAAAGGGTTCCGTCACCCAAAAAAGTTTGAGAACCGCTGGCATATACATTGAAGGCGGATTCAAAATGATGTGTTACTTGACACCCCTTACTATTTAAGGTTTTTAAAGGGGTGATTCTTGGCGTTAGAGGGATTAAAAAAGAAGCTTAAAACTACGATAAAAATTCAGCCCCCTTTAAGTTAAAATTGACCTGTTTTGAGATTTTTTTAAAAATTTGATCAAAACTCGAAATATTTGGGGGTGCAAATTTTAGTTGGGACACCCTTTATAAACGTAAGAACACAAAACCCTGTGTTGCATTATCACCCTGTCCCACGTGTTCCGACGTCACAGTAGTCTGTAAATAACCTTAAGCCATCATAAAATTTGGTAATGACATACTTTTATTGGTAAACGCCGACATCAAAAATTTGAATAAATTCGTCAAATTCAAATGAAATTTCAAACTTGTTTGCAACAATGGATATTTCGCAAATGCAGGACCATTTATTTTACGTCACCAACGAATTCAGAACCAATAGTGCCTCCTACACGAAGTTAATAAAAAAAACCATGCACCCAACCTTATATATGCAGGATGTGTTTCCAAAGAATGAATGTGATTCAAAGTTACTATGAAAACTGCTAATATTCCAACTAAGAATGGTGTCACAGATTAACAGTTATTAGTTACCGAAATATGGGGTGCTGAAGATGAACACTGAAAAATACTAATTGTTTAAATGTTTCTAGTACAAGTATAATTTGACTATATTCGTCAAACGTTTATTACATGAACAATAAGCTGCAAAAACAGTTTTTTTCGCGTTGGATACTACATAATCTGTATCGATTGGTCTAAATAATATATGTCGAAAAAAGATAACTTTTAACTTTCACCATAGGATGTGTATATTTAGACGGGTGACGACTCATGAATATATGCATTTGACTCCGAAATAAAGACAGCAATCGACTGAGTGGATCTTCCAAGACGAACCAAATCAAACAAAAAATGTTTGCAGAAGAAGCCCATCGAAGCAAATGGTTACCTGCTTAGATCATATATCGTTGACTTAGAGTGTAAACCTGCTAAATCCATTTTTGACCGTTATTATGTTTTTCTTATCATTCAAAAGAGAAAAAAAAATACACAATCTAGAAAAACAGCTTTTGCCAATTTTCGCTATAAATTGATAAAAACGCGTGATGAGTTTTCGATGTCGGCGTGTGCTCTTGCAAAAATTACTCGGTGTTTACTGGCATAAACGAAGGTTTTAGAATTAATGGAACATTGAAGAGGTATATATTTTTATTGTTATCAAATTATTACTTTATATAAACTTTAATGAAAAATGTGTATTATTGCCATTGAAAAGTAACTTAACCTACAATTTGAACAGATTGGACTTAGCAGTTTTTCTTCAAAGTAAATCATAGAATTATTGTACTAATAGCAGTTATTATATATTGTAATTAATTATTAACATTTTAACAGTTTTTTGATTACTTCGATTAATATCTCACCTTCTTATCTGTTTGTTCAATTTTAGTTTTCTCACATTCAAAAATGTGGGTTATACAATATATTATTTATATTTAGGCGGGATATTTGTATTCAAACATAGTTTACAATTTTATATGCACCTTTGTTATTCTTATGATTATTATTTACATAACTTGTTAATTTTTACTTTATTGTTCAGATGTCTTTAAGGATTCATTGGCGAAGACAAAAAATCTTGGACTACGTGTAATACAAGTAAAACACAAAATGAACAAAATAAGCCGGAACCACACAAACAGTGTTCATTGCAACCGTCTTTCTCCGTCCATATCAAATGAGGTAATATTGGCAATAAGTCTCAAGAAGACTACTTAGAACATCAAAGAAAGAAAGAAAAAGTCCGAGCTGAGAAAGACAAAGACAAAGCTGAAAAAAGCTATTGTTATTTGTGGAACGAAACCGATGGAGGCTTAAACTCTGAAGAGTTTGCAAGTATATGGGTTAGTTTAATTGTAAATAAGGTTTTACAACAAAATGAATCATTTAAACCAACTAAAATAATTTTTTATAGCGATGGCTGTACATATCAAAACAGGAACTGTGTAATGTACAATGCACTGCTATTGACGGATATGAAGCACAACATAATTATAGAACAAAAGTTTCTAGAAGTTGGGCATACACAGATGGAAGCGGACAGCATCCATTCTTCTGTTGAGCGGGCTCTTAATAACAAAAATATCAATGTTTCTGCGGAGACTGGCAAGAAAAACCCCAAGACCTTATGATATAATGTACTTAAACCATGCTTTTTTTTAAATTTACCTCATGATTAGTTAGTTACTACTCGTATTATGTAATTGTTGAGACTAATTAGTGTGTGCCTAATCTAAGTAGTTACCTAAAGTATAAATACTAGAACAATATTTTTTGTAAATTTTGAGAGAATTTTTGTTTTGTTTTTTAGTTTAGAGATCCCATTATCTTTAATTGTTCATTTAGTACTAGAATTGAGTTTTGTGATAGTTTAGCTCTGGACTAGAAATATGTAACGATTCCTTATAGAAACTGAAAAATGTGTTCCTAATCTATGTGATTAAAATGTAGATTTTAAATACATAACCGAAAAGTATGTTTTCCTACGACTCCTTAGGAAAGTAACACATATCGCACTCTCTACTCCCATGGAAAGTGACCTTTATTCTCATGCGTGCGGAAAGTACTTTCCGCACGGCTGTCAATAAGCCGTCAAACCCGTGAATCCTGTAAGATTTACAGATGTAATAATTAAGTGCTCTTCCTTATTGAAATTATTTACATAAAAACTGGACTAAAAACTAATTATTTATAAAAAATAAAAAAAATAAAAAAATTGTTGACGCCGAGAATCGAAACCACAACCTTTCGGTCATTATACCAGATACTTTCCCAACTGAGCTAATTCAGATTTGAATTATCGTTGTCAGTGGTATGTACTTATAACTCGTAGGTCGATTTACATTAATCTAATTATACTATTTCTTACATTTTCATTTTATAAACCAAAATTTAGCTATTTTTAAAGTTGAAGTAATTAAGGGATAGCAACGAAATCCTAAAACTGTTAATTTATTAATTCAATTTGTTCCCCAGTTGTTTCTAATAAATACTTACTTATTGTCATTTTCTCTAATAAACATGAATTATCGTTATTTCTTTATTTCACTATAAAAGTAAATGTAAATTCATGTACACTTTTTTTTTATACAAACAATATACGTGTTTTACAAGGCGAAACTTTAAGCCCATTATTGTTCTCTATTTTTGTGGCTGATATGGAGCAATTTTTCGTGGAGCTGGGTCACCTAGGGTTAAATATTGACTATACTAAAGCATTAATGTTGCTCATGTACGCAGATGATCTGATGATCGTTAGTGATTCGCAGATTGATCTCAATAAGAAAGTTAAAACTTTACATGAATACTCTGTCCGTAACAAACTTTCAGTAAATATTTCAAAGACTAAAATCATGATATTCGGGAGAGGTGGCTTCCACAATAATTATAATAATTACAATTTTTATTATAATGATGGAAAACTTGATATTGTTAAACAATTTTCCTACCTTGGGATACTTTTTACTTCGTCCTCTTTATTTTCTGAAATGTCTGTTATGACAGCGACTAAAGTGAAACAAGCCTTTGCAGCCGTCACTGATATAATGGTTCGCTCCAAAATGACTTCTTGGGAGTCAAAATTGAAATTATATAATTCTATTGTAATATCAATGCTGTCATATTGCGTTGGTGTCTGGGGTCTAAGATATGGAAATATCCTTGAACGAGCCCAAGTAGGTTTTTTCAAAAACTCTACTTCCCTTGAGAAGCCAACCAGTATAGCTAGTCTGGTAGTTAAATTTTAGTCATTTACTATATTGTTTTATATAAATTGGACACAATTTTGCCCATTCCCAAAATGCTAAAAATTACAATTGTGTGAGAAAATGAATAAATTATAATTTAGTAAAATTCAGGATTTCTAAAATGTAATTCAGAAATACAAGTGAAGGAAAGTATTATTTTAATAACGTGACTCATACATTTAGAATCATCCTGTATTTTACTATATGAACGATAAAGGTACAATAAATTAGATATAGTTCCATTCACGCATTTTTTATGCAGATAAGGTATATTATAATTAAAAGGGAAATATTAATTGTTATATAAAAACGAATATATAATGAAATAATTATTTCAAACCTCTAATTATAAAACTAGATTCATAAAAGTTCTTTAATTGGAAAAAAGTAATTTCTTCTGGCACTATAACGAAAAAAATAAAATAAAAAGAAAGCGAAAAAACGTGCTTTTTATCGGAACCTTCCAATATTAGTAAAGAAATACCATACCAAGATAAACAAGGGAGATACTGGAGGGAAATAATTATTAAAACAAATTTAATTATGTATAAACTTACCATTCACTTGAATGCAGTTTTTAAATCAAAGACCAAATTGATTGAGAAATATATATAACTATATTTATTCACTTGGCTGAGATGGTTCAATAATGAGAGAGACTTTTCTAGATTTCGTGCGGAAATAAATACATTTAAAATCCAAAACAGATGTATTAAAATTCGAAATACGTCTCCTAATTTCTCAATATTTGGAACTAACACTCTCTCTAGCGAGAGAAGTTATACACACAACTGGCCGTGAATTCTCAGTTCAGAAATCAAAATCAGCTCCGTTTTACAAAGTATATATAAGTGAATATCGGATGTGTCTACGTTACCGTCGGTAAGTTATTTCAAAAGAAACGCAGTTTTATTGCGTTTCACTCGCTTTCTGGTGAGAAGTATGGGTCCGAAACAACATATTATAGATGCAACGACTCCACCAAGAAACTGCCGCAATGCAAATGAAACTTGGTTGAGAACGGTCTGCATTGGGAGCAGAGCTGAGATTTGGATCATGCCGCACTTAAACCCTTGATATTTTATGTTCTAAGCCCCAAAATCAAAGTAAGGTAAACATTCTAAAATGAAAAAGATGAACTTCAAAAGTATAGACGCAAGCGCATTATTATTTGTCCCTACAGAAAAGGATAGCGGATATCAATTGTTTGCAATAAGACGAAAGACGAAATAAGTACGTATCTGCTATCGTGGCGCAGACTTTTTGAACCATATGCTTATCCATGTTAATATATTATATGATCTAAGGTTGCCTGATTTTGCGTTATAACCAGGCACGTGATGACAGTGAGATTATACCAACACAGAGCTGTAATTAACAGTGCTGCTACCCCCTGGCGCCAAGAAAACCATAACAACAAAGACTTTTGATAAAAATATTTAACAATTTGCAAGCGTGAGTTTTTTTTATTTTATAATATTGAAAATGTTTGACGAATTTAGTAAAATTAACTGTCTCGACCCTTACTTCGTGGAATCTACTCATATTAGTGTTTTAAATGAAACTCACTGTTTCTAGCTAATTCCACAATATAATGAAAATTGTTGAAAATTCTAAAAAATTGACAATTGTTTCGATAAATCAATATCATCGTCAAAATGACAGAAGTTACATTTCATCTGATCCCTACCAGATGTTTAGTAGTTATTATATTATTATTAAGTGATAATTGTAAAGATCAGCAGATATAGTTTTCCTGGTTCCATTGCACAGTTATACTGTTCTTAATTGGAAAAATGATATCCAGGATATCACCATCGGGCTAATAATATCTAAGCTTCAATATTTGTAATATCACAATCTTCTTCTTTTTTCTATTAACATATATTAAGTCAATCACAAGTTAGGTCACTTCTTGGTCTAGCCAAAAATAACTACTAAACTTCAGGTATGCATCAAATGAAATGTAACTTCCGTCATTCTGACGATGATATTGATTTATCGAAACAATACGAATTTAGTAAAATTATAACACTAAAAATTATACACTGTAATAAAAAATATATAACCATCAATAGTTTTTCGGTACCTAAAGTTATAGAGGCATTAGTGTACATTTTTTATAACACCAGTAAATGCCCATTTATGATATTTCAAAATGTACCTATCTATGCAAAAAGATGAATTTGATAATATAAGAAAGTGAAAACCATAAAAAGTATACACATTTTACGAGCTTTAATTGTTTAAATAGGATAAAAAAACAGGATATAAAATAGGGCTTCAGGGCATTACTCTAAGTCGAAGGAGAAACTTTCCAGTCAACCAATAATCTTGTCACGATTTTTATGTATAATAAATACCTTTGAACGTCTTACTTATTTTACCTCCTTAATTAGATTTCTAAATTAGGTGAATAGAAAAACTTTATTAATGCATCGGGTGTCCCAAATTCGAGGTGTATCAAAAAAGGAGTTAATAGAGAATTTTATGTTGAATACTCGACTCTATTTAATTTATTCATTCAAAATTAGAATCAATTTGAAAATTTCAGATCCAAATTACAAGAAGAAAAAGTAGATATCCACAAATATTCTCATTCTGAAGAAAAAAACGCATGCCTTTGTACAGGGTGTCCCAAATTATAGGCGTATCATTCGGAACGAAGTTTCCAAGGGGGGAGAAAAATTATGGGAGTAATGTAGGGAATTAGTTACAAGAAAGAGGAAAGCAAAATATTAAGTAACTATATAGTCTGTTTGTGGGCGAACCCTACTGAAACACAAGGCCTTGAAGCGAATGCTGGGATCAGGTAAGTTGAATAAGCACGATAATAAGTAGTAAAAGGTGAATAATTGCAGACAAGAATAGGAACTTTCTGGGAAATCTTACGGCTTAGGTAGAGGTCATAAAGATAAGACGGCTTAGGTAGAGGTCATAAAGATGGTGATTTGGTATAGTGGTGCAATGTTTGACAAAAGAACTCATAAACCTATAACAAAAACTAAAATATTTGAATCTAGATAATAGTTTTAGTTTGGACATATGAAGCATCAGAAATACTGTTAGCAAAAATAGGCGTAACATTACTGTTTAAGAGACTGTTGATGCTACTATGTAATTTTAAATATTATTATTAATTAAAATTCAAAGCATAATATTTCATCAAGTAATTAAAATTGAAATAGCTCACTATTGTAGGATTCAACAGTTTTTGACCATTTTCCTGAAGTTTTTACACAACTTGATTTTATAAATCAAAAATTTCTTTTGTAATATCAATTCCCTTCATAAACACTTTTTATTGCAAATCTACTTGCATTAAATGTATTTTATATGTACCGGGGTTTTCACTATAATTTGATCCCCCGTTAATTTTGTAATTAATAGAGATACAAAAAGATGTTTTGTACAGAAGCTATACGAAATAAACTAATTTTTTGTTCAAAATTATTTCACAAAATGAAATATATATGGTAATGGGGAAGAGATGGGCCGCCACCTTTTAAAAAAATTAACAACTTTTTTTAAACACTTTTTAATTAGGAAATCAGTTAAATGAGAAATCAGTAACTAAAAATGTATTACCAAAAAATAACCAAAAAGAATATAAAAATAAACGGTTTTAAAGATTAAAACTAACTTTTCCGTATCTTTGAGATGCCCTGATCAATATCCTGTCATAAAATTGTCACTTGCATACACTTCGGAGGCTGTATCGTGTTAACAAACTGAAATTTTTCAAAAAATGGCAAAAATGTCGTACGTCAAGTACCATAGCACTCGTTGTACTGACGCTTTGGTGAGCTAAAAGTCATTAATATTCAGCTGTGTGATGTCCTGAACAATATTCAATCTTAAAATTGGTGACTTATTGCACTCCGGAGGCTGTATCGTGCTAACAAGACAGGTTACGAAAAGTGGATTTTCTTGTAATAACCGTTTTTTGCGTTGATCTTGCTGAAAAACGAACAAATAACGCAAAAAAAATCCAAAATTACAACTTTTTTTGGGGTAAACTAATACCTTTCTCACCCAGATGAACCAATTTCGGTCCTAGATACACGACGAAAAATTGTTCTTGCGTATGACACAAAGACGATGTGCAGCTTGTGGGAAAAAAACTAACACAAATCTGTACTCGGTGTGATGTTTCCACTGCGCGATAAATATTTTGTAACATTTTCTCACCCAATAAGTTAGTCGTTCATAATATTTTTGTACTACAAATAAATTAAATAAATAACATTGAGAATAGTCTTTTAGTTTGTAGCAGCACCCATATTTCGCCAATGTCCCAATAACGGACGGTCATTTTTTTAAACAAAAAAATTATTAAAATATATTGAATTAACTTAAAATAAGACGTTGAAATACTTTTTGTCCCTTTTTTTGTTGTTTTTTAATTATGGCGGGTATAGGGTTAATGAACGTCAAGTAATGTGGTGGCAACAAGATTGAGATCCTGCATACAATGCGAGAATCATTACCGACCATCTACAAAACTGTTTTGATAACCGCTCATTCTTTTGGGGAGCAATAAAATATTTGTTTATCAATCAAAACCGCAATATGTAGACGAATTAAAAGAAAACATAAGACGGGTATATCGCCAAATTACTCCTGTAATGATTCAAGCCACATGTACAAGAAATCTTCTGATACAATTCGAAATGTGTATTGCAGCAGGTGGACTACAATTCGAACATCTAATGTAAATAATATTAATTTGTTAATGGTTATTTATTTTCATCATGTTATTTTTATTATTCCATTAGGGCTTTTTTATTTGTTTAACAAATATTAAAAATAAACTGGCATTTTCTTGATTACTTATGAACCGATTTTAATTTTGAAAAGTTTGCCAAATAGACGGTAAAAACTACATCCAAAATTATAAAAAAAATATACAGGGTGCTATTAAAAATTCAAAACTTAGGGGTTGTCGCTAAGGGCTGAATATTTAGGTGATGTTTTTTTCTACGCTGTATTAAAGTGCATTAGAAATGGAATAGACCGGTTTTTGTCCCATTCGAGTATCTCTATTAGTTTAGGAGATATAGTCTGGGGCACCCTGTATGTATATATATTCGAGATCAGGAGAAAAAGATACCAAAATTAGAAAAATATACAGTGCGTCTCATTTGAAAAAATGAAGTGCATGTAATATGTTGTCCACCCTGTATATATTTCATTTTGTGAAATCATTTCGTACAACATTTGCGTAAAACATTTTTATTTATCCCTATTTGTGACAAAGTTAAAGGGAGGTCAATTTATAGTGAATAATCCGGTACATTGCCAGTAAGCAAAAAGTTCTCCACCACTGGTGACCAATTAGCCTATATTATTAAGCGTACATTTCCAATGCTAAAGCGCGTTGATATTATTTAACAAGGCTTTTAGTGCGTTTGTCATTATGGTAATTTTTTTTTCTACAATCACTCTGCTCTGAGTTGTTTTTATTGTATTGAAGATAATAATATTCCGTTCACATGTGCCACATTAGAAAATCACAAATGTAGTTCATCTAGTTAGTAAAGAAACACGTTAAAGAAACATTGTGTTTATTTAAATATTTAATTCTCATTATACAGTTACTACTACTTTTATCAGGCCTATTTAAAATAGTTATTTAAAGTACTAGTTGATAGAGGATTTAAAAGAAGATTTGGTGTCAAATCAAAAATCAACAGAGCATTTCAGTAAAAACTATCCGCCCTATATAATTCTGAATGCGTCACTTTTATAAAAAAAAACAGAAAAATACGTCAAGAGAACCGTCTTTGGTCAACCCTCCCATTTTTTAACCCGTTAATTCCCAAAGGTAATAATTAGAACTATTTGGGTGATTGAACTATTTATTATGGATAATAATATATGTATTCAAAAAGACAGTTACAACAAAAAAATTTTTTTTCCATTACACGAGGTGCAGCAAAATGTTCCGTTTACACAACTTTGGGATTTGCAGGATAGATGAAGTTGATCAAGCTTTGTGAAATTGTTTGAAACAGTAAGGATGGAGATGTACCTGACATTTTGTACACATATATATGGTATTGCTTTTACACTGTCGGCATCTTCTTCTGGCCTTATTTTCCTGTTCAACCATCATATGGCCAACATTTAGATGGTCTTCCACATGCCGGGTTTACGGAACCACTATTTAGCGCATTGGGTCCTACAATTTCCTCATTCCCTTGACTGTTAGCTTCCTATGTTTTCATCAGACTGACCACAATATTCGATTTGAACTCTAACTGTGACTTCTTCTGTTTATTTGCTCGCCTTTTATAATTCGGGAATAGTGAACAAAAACAAATATTAATCATCGAAAATCACTTTATTATTTTTCAAAATATTCCCCATGAAGATCTATACACTTTTGCATGCGTTTAAACCAATTGTCGAAGCACTTTTGCCACTCTGATTGAGGTATCTCCAAAACATGCATTCTGATTGCAGCAACCGCTTCTTCAGGTGTCGAAAAACGTTGACCTCTCAGTTTGTTTTTTACGTACGGTAATGAAAAGAAGTCATTCGGTGCCAAGTCAGGACTA
Source organism: Galeruca laticollis (assembly GCA_963921935.1). Taxonomy (NCBI): domain Eukaryota; kingdom Metazoa; phylum Arthropoda; class Insecta; order Coleoptera; family Chrysomelidae; genus Galeruca; species Galeruca laticollis. Next base: position 71,249,944 of record OY998177.1, read on the forward strand.
TACGGCGGATGACTAATCAAATCGATGTTTTGGGTGCTGAAAAATGCAGTTGTTTGAGCCGATGTGTGAGAGCTCGCATTGTCGTGGTGAAGAGTGATCCGTCTTCGGCGGTTGGTTTTCCTGATTTCTTGGAAGACAACTGGCAAACAAATGGTTGTGTACCACTCAGAATTGACTGTTCTGCGTTGTTCTAGTGGTACGGTTAGGTTAGGTTAGGTTAGGTCAAACTAATAAAATTTCACCTAATATTTGTTTCAAATAATATTTGGCTGAAAGTATCATCAATAACTCACAAATTAGTGCAATTAGGTATAGGGAATGCTTAAGAAATAATAAAGTGCCATCCAATACCATTTCATTACGATACTAAAATACAGCGTGTTCCATTTAAAAAAAAACAGTTAATGATCATTCCGATTTATGACCAATCCTGTATATAAAGAACGAATATCGCGTTATGTTAATAATTTTGGAGAATAGTAAACTAAATCAAAAATTGTTTGATCGTAAATGGATTTCTTGATATCAAATATATACAATGGTACAGGGTATTGATGTTACTAGGAAATTACTAAAAAAGTGCTTATATCTTTTAAATTACCTCGTATAACATTGCAAAACGTCATATCACACAAACAGGAAAATCGAGGGGAACAAAAAAATGTGGAAATATACAGGGTTTTCCATTTAAAAAAAGGTAAGTTAGGTTCATCCTGCCAATATGGGTGGTCCTGTATATTTGAAATTTTTCTCAAAATATCGTCCTATATATGGCTTAACTTTCATCTAAATAAAGTTTTTTCGTATCTCTCACCACAAGGGAGTAATTGGACATCCTCGCGCTAATGCCGCACCCTGTATGTTATTCTAAATCCTTCTGATATTATTTAACTTGTTAATTCATATCCATGAATCGAGCCCATTGACTAGCACGTTTGTCGGATCTCATCACTAGACGCTAGTAAATATACGGAAGTCCTAATGACGAATTCAACATTTTGGAATTGGTAAAAAAAGTGCTTCTGTCATACCTCAGGGGGACGGGACAATTGCATCCATTGCCCCCCCGCTGTATTCGCGCTTGGACGAGGCCCAATGTTGGAATGACTAACTAGATCATCCGATTTAACCCCTTAGGCTTCTCTCACAGTGGAAGCGTAAACATGCGAATTCTGGGGCGCACGTAAACGCACGTCTTCGTGCGAACGATCCAATCTACTTGTTTTGAATGCAAGCGCTCACAGTGGCTGCAGATCGGTTCGCGCATATACGTGCGTACATTTGCGACTTGCGACCAGATCCCGTTTGGTTGGGATATTTGCGTTTGTTCGCGGTTTTCTTGCAGGCATTCTCTTGGGAAAGAATTGAAAAAAAATGAATACTGAAAAGCTAATTGATTTAGTACGAGAGCGGAAATATTTATGGGATCAGCGAGAACCAAATTATCACCATCGTAATTTACAAAAGTCCTTGTGGAAAGAAGTTTCCGAAGAAATTAATTTATCAGGTACGTAATTTGTATTTATTTAAACTATATTCGTATTTGAACAAGAAGTATTTATAAATAACATAAAATATAAATAACTTAGAGATTACGTACAAAATATGTTTTTAAATAATCACGGATAGTGTAAGCCTCGGCTCTAGTTCAGTTTTCACCCAGAGTTCCAAATCTTCTATTATTTCTGTTATATTGTCCTGTTTCCATATTAATTTCATTAATATTAATACCTTCTTTTTCAATTAATTATATTGTGCAGTAAACAAATACATTTAATAATGGTATCAGCTCGATCTGGCGTAACTTCAATAGTCTTTAATAATAATCTCCATTTACTGGCCATAATTCCAAATGCGCATTCCACCACTTGCCTTGCCCTTGATAAATGCATATTAAATATTTCTTCTCCGGTCCTACAATTCTTTGCGGATAAGGACGCATTAAATAAGATTTTAGTGGGAATGCTTCATCGCCCAGTATAACATGAGGTATGTGCATATTTGTTCCAGGTAATGCTTTTTCTATGTTTACATTTAAAGCGCCATTCTCAAGTTGTCTCGATAGATTGGAATGAGAAAAAATTCCTCCATCGCTCTCCTTGCCGTGTGCCCCTACGTCTATACAAATAAATTTGTAGTCCGGACCAGCTAATGCTTGTAAAACTATAGAAAAATACTGCTTATAATTACGGTACATACTGCCCGCATTAGCAGGGTTCTTAATCCTTATATGTTTTCCATCTATACATCCCACACAGTTTGGAAACTTCCATTTTCTCCAAAATTCGTTGGAAATATTAGTAACCTCTTCATTAGACGGGAAATGCATATGAGTTTCCTGAAGACAATCCCAAAGTACTTTGCAAGTTTCATGAACGAGATGTGACTTTTCGCATTTTAAACACTAGTGTTTAAAGAGTCGTTTTGTGCATGTCAAACCCCTGTTGAAAATGCGGTTTTAGTAACGGAAGTAGAAAAAAATATTTTTAAAATCGATATAGTGTCCTTTTGTTATCTCTTGTACCTGTGTGAATAAAAAAATTAAAATAAAAAACGTACCTTATAGTAAAAGCCAGGCGTTCCCTAGGAGAAATGGGTTCTCGAAAATTGCAATGTTTCGTTAACCTGTCCTTGATTACATTTAATATGTAATTAAAAGTTTCTTCTTTCATCCGAAAATAACTAAAAAACTTTTCTTCACTGTTCCTTAAATCATCCCAAATATGCTGAAATTCACCAAATTCTTTTCTTTTTCTTAGTATTTCAGTCACCCATACCTTCCGTCTTCTTTTGTGAATGATTCTTCTTCTTAAAAAAGCATTTTCTAACAAATATAAATCACGACCGGACATTTTAACTATTCGGCATCAAGTTTTATCGCAGTCAATGTGCGAACTCAACGCATGTATACGCAAGATCACAAATTCGGACGGTTCCGCGCGTTTTATTATTCGCGCGTATCCGCATCCACTGCGAGACAAGCCTTAGACGTTTTCATGGCTATAGATGATTTATGTCAGCGAATGCAGACAGATAAACCCAGAAACGTTACATAATGTTTGAAAAGCTTGATTGTATTATTGTATGAACAAAAAGAGGCCCCCCTTTATATGATTTTTTACATGTATTCTCTTTTTTTATAAACGTGGCGCTATCAGATTTATATAGTTTTCCGACTGGTCTATAAGTAACTTGGCATTTTACAATCGAAATCATAGAAAGTCCAAGAAATATAGATACTCGGTGGTATATATAATTTGTAGTTATCGCACACATAAATTAACGACTGAAAGGATATTATTTCAGACTTTGTGCTTTTCGTAATCAATTTTTATATATCATGTGCCAATCGAATTGATTACAGAGAAAACAGTTTCTTGAATTATAGCTCGGAACACAAATTATGGTGGTATCGCACATTGATTTGTCATGATTTATGATGTCAATCAGTCGGTTGTCATATTCAGGACGCCAGAAGCGACTCTGCTCGAAGAGGCGGTAATTATCCGATAGCTTTGAAACAGTATAGTGTCGATTCATAAAATTCTGCAAAAGAATCATTAATGTCCGTTCTTCTAATACAGAATGTCTAAAAATTAAGCAAGAAAGATTATGTTAATTATATTGTTCGCTATAGAATATTTGTGAATGAAATTGAAAATATACAAAAAAAGTGTGCATCGTAACGATACGAGTATAACAGTATACAGTTAATAATAATTAAAAATTCGAGACTCATACATCCCATCGGTGTTCATTGAATTAATTAAAACAATGACTGTTACGTTAATTTAAAAACTGAACGTCGCGAATATAAATAAAGCGAATATATTATATAGTCACCTTGTCTGAGTACTTATTCTCCTGTGAAAATGTCTAAAGGGTTGCCAATAAGATTATTATAAAAGGATGTTGTCAGTTGTTGTTGCTGAATTGAGTCGGAGGAGGAGCTCTGGTGCGATTTTTGACTGTTTTTAAGGTTCTTACTTTTGCAGCAAATGACCAGGTCATCGGCATATAAACGGGCTTTAAGTGGCATTTTTAAGCCTTCATTGCTATTATCAGGTCGGGCTTAGTACAGAACCTTGTGGAATACCGTTTCTTAAGTTTTAAGTCAGATATTGTGTTGTTATCTGACTTTAAACGATCTGTTTTGTAGGAAGTTTGTAATGGATAAGAGGCAATGAGGCAATGTCCCTGTATATTCCAACTATGTAGCTATTTAATAATATAGTTATGCCAGGCGGTGTTGAATATTTTAGTAATATCAAAGAAGATCGTTAAGCATTTACTTTTTAGTGCAAACGCTTAATTGATTTCGCTTTCAAGTTCAATGATGTTATCTACAGTTGATCTTCCTTATCTATAGCCACTTTGTTCCGATATTATTAGGTTGCGTTTTGTCAGTGTCCCTAGTAATCTTTTATTATAGTCTGTTTCTTATTGACTGACAGCACGCGAAAAGGTCACAGATGCTAGTCAGGTAGTAAAGCATAAGCGTCACAGTTCATCTAAGGAATTTATTTACTATTTAATTTTATACCCGATCTGATATGTAAAGGTAATATAAATGTAAATTCGGTTAGTTTAAACAACTAACTGACCTTCATACATTTGTAGAGTACATACAGTTAAAACAATAAATTATTTTTGAAATAATCTTGTAACGCAACTATTCTGACTGAATATTTCACTAATTATCTTGAGAATTTGGAGCAGGTCAATTCTTGGGAGACATATTAACAAACCATTAATCAATTCATTCTCCAGATAATTACTTTCTGATTTTCGAAATGTTGATAATACCATTTCCAAGAAACATTACAATAGGGTCCTACTAGGGATTGTCCCAATGACTACTTAGAAATTTTGCAGGTATATACGGTGAAACTTGGTCTCGCCCAAATTTGTATAATTTGTTTTGCTTAGAGTCGCTTATGTTCCATAAGTGTTAACTGTGTTGTGAAAAATGTCTTCAAGTTTTACTCCAGTAAAGTGTAAGAGTGTGATTAGCTTACAAACGAAGACTGATGCTGTTGTACATCAAATGCCGGCTGCTACTGTTAGAAATATAGTTTCGACATGTTCCAATATGACAGGAGTTAGTGAATCTACTATTTACAGGCTTCTACGAGAGAGGAAAAATGGAAATATATCCACCTAAAAAGTCAACTGGAAGAAAACCATTTGACCTTGATGAACATATGCAAAATATAATAAGACGAAAACTACATGAATTATATTTTAAAAAAGAGATCCCAACGCTTGACATAATTCTAAGAATGGTGAAGGAGAACGAGAATTTGCCTGACATAGGGCGAAAAACTTTGTGGAAAATATTACACAAATTAAATTTTACTTGGGAGAAGCAAAGTCGCAAATCAGTGCTAATCGACAACGAAGAAATAATATGTTGGAGACGCCAGTATTTACGAGATATCCGAAAATACAGACAGGAGGGAAGACAAATCTATTATCTAGATGAGACATGGCTCAATGAAGGACATTCAGTGAAAAAAATATGGCAGGGCAAAAGTATTCAAACCAGTCGTCAAGCTTTCATAGAAGGTTTATCTACTGGACTGAAAACTCCTATCGGTAAAGGTCGCCGACTAATAATAACGCATATTGGATGCAATCAAGGGTTCGTTGAAGGTGGTTTACTGGAGTTTCAGTCAACATCAACCAAAGACTATCATGAAGAAATGACTGCAGATGTATTTTACACAAATGGTCGAATTAATTCCAAATAATGCTGTAATCGTTATGGACAATGCCACTTATCATTCGCGATTAACAAAAAATCTTCCATCTACCTCTTGGAGAAAAGCTGATATTAGAAACTGGTTAATCGTAAAAGATATACCGTTTGAAGATGATATGTTGAAAAAAGAACTTTTAAAGGTTGCTTCAGATCACAAGCTAAAATTTAAAAAGTTTGTTATTGATGAAATAGCCAAGAATCGTGGGGATAACAGTGCTTCGTTTGCCGCCATACCATTGTGAATTAAATGCGATAGAGTTAATATGGGCCCAAATGAAAGGTTATGTAGCTAGACATAATAAAACATTTAAAATGAAAGATGTTCGTGAACTCATGAAGTACTCATTGACAACAATAACTGAAGAGAAATGGAGAGATGCTGTGAATCATGTAATTAAAGAGGAAGAGAAAATGTGGGTTTTAGATAACCTCATAGAACAAATTATAGAGCCGATAGTGATCTCTCTCGACGAGTCTTCGGACGATTCTTGTATGGCCAGTGAAGAGGATGATACTATAGATTGAATTTTATATTTCCTATAAATGGTACGTTTACTTTACTTAATATACATTAATTCATTGTCAATAAATTTGAATTATGAGAATTAAAGATAATCATCCATTAATACATTCCCGTGAAAAATTCTTTTTTTCAAATATGGAAGTATGCTAGACCCAAGAGCCCTACTCCAACCCACGAGTACTACAGAAAGTCATTGTTACACAAGTTTTACACAATATTTTTTATAATTCGCATTTATTTAAAAAATATATTAGTTGGGTCTTTTTAAGGGTCTCAAAATTGCTTGTCTGAATAAAATTGTTGGTTTTTAATATATAATCTTCTTTAGGTAATGCTATTACCGTATTTCCTTTATCTGCTTTTATCAAAATAGGACTATTTGACTTTGATTTTTGTTGAATTGATTTGGCGACTGATAATTCAAATTAGGGTTTGTTAAACTCAACAAATACTTTTTTAATAATTTCTGAAGCTTTATGTTTTAGATTAGAATTATGTGGATTTCTGTTTCTATACCTATTTTGTTGAATTTATCAAAAGAACATGTGGGTTGAATATTATGTTTAAAACCTTTTTGTAATAACTGAACTTCTTTATCTGAAAAAATTGTATTTGAAAGATTGACGAATCTATTAAAAAATTTATGTTCTGAGAATTTGGTTTGTGGATTTTTTGATACTGGTTTGTTGATAACATACTTTAGAACACCATCCTTAAAAATTAAATCATTTTTAGAAACTTTAGACATGCATATTTGCTTTAAAACTGATTACAATTTATCTAAACTCATTAAAAATAATAAACAACTGTGATAAAATTTATATCGGTAGAACTTTTAGAAATTTTAAAACTAGAATTTCGGAACATAAACGTAGCTATGACAACAGAAAATTAGATTCCAACTATTCAAATCATTTATTAGAAAACCAACACATTTTCGACTCAAATTTTGAAATTTTATATGTAGTCGGTAAATCCTTTAGTTTAAATTTATTAGAGGCTCTTGAAATTAACAAAAATAAATATTCAGGCAACCTTCTTAACGACCAAATAGATATCAATCACTCTCCTTTATTAAACCTTTGTACCTAGAAGATAGCTTAGAAATTTTTGTAGTGAATGAATTTCCAGGTAATTTCATTCAATACCTTTGTTAATATTAGTAAATAGAATTCTGTATTTATGCACTGTATATATTAAAACATTTTTAAATTATACTTTCATTCGTTTTGAGAAAGCTACTGTCTTAGTGAAACGCGTCAACCAGTTAAAATTGAACATTAGTTCAAATAAATGAAGTTTTAAACAAATTATATTGTTTTATTTCATCGTTCAGTATAGAACTTCATCAAGTAAAAGCCTCATCTATTCAATATAATTTATTCAAATTTACGTTTAGACCATTTAATATAATAATTTGCTAGCTAGAACAACGTCAGACCATTTTATAATTAGTTTCAAGGATAAAGTCAAATGTTAAATAAAAATATATACTACATACAATAACCAACTGTATGACACTAAAACTTACTAATAAAGTGTTCAAAGAGTAATTGTGACACTGTGAACAATGTTATAATGAAGTCTCTTTTATACGCGAATTATAAAAAATAGTATATTGTATACCTAGGCGGTAAAGTGGTATTTTTCAGGCCGAAAGAAAATATGGACAGGCGAGATGGAGCCGAGCCTGGCCACTTATTGAGGCCTGAATGGGCGCTTTACTGCCGTGGTTTACACATAATTTTTAATCCTACACAATAATTGTTGGTAATATTTTTTGTACAAAATTTTTATTTCATAATATAAAATTCAATACTGTGAGTCATTATTTTTCACAGTGATAATGAAAATTGCATTACGTATAGTATAGTTAACAAAAGAGATTCCTTTGCTTGGATAAATTTGATAACTGAACTTGGTCAAAAAAGGAAGTAAGTAGTTGAAGTTGTTCCTCCTGTGTCTATTATATTTTATATTAAAGGAATCATTTCAGCAGTTTTAGTAGATGTAGAATCATTAGGTGTATTAGTCATAGTAGAAGATGCGGCCATGTCATTAGTGTTGAACAGTTTTCTAGTGACATTTATTTTATTATTTAAGCAATCTTCAACGTTGCCTGTCGCTACGCTGGTTAACTGTCGAGTTAACTACAAACAAACATCAAATATGACAACTCTTGATTGGATCAATTTGTAGACGTTGACAACGCTAACAATAATTTATTTTTATATTGACGCGGCATTGTTTATTTTAAGCGTTTCACTTTTATTTCTTTAGACTATTTAATGTGATTGAAATCGGTTATGCTATTTTAAGTGGGATATCAATCAAATTGGCAATGTATATTTAATTTATGTCAATTGGGTCGCCACCTAGCGTGAAAATCTAAAATTTATTTTCTCGGTTAGTCGTAGAAAAGGCAACTTTCTCGTCTCCATAAAGCCGGTAAAATTCAGCTTTCTTACAGTGTAGGATAAAAAATACTTTTTTATAATTCGCGTATAAAAGAGACTTCATTATAACATTGTTTACAGTGTCACAATGAAGCTCTGTGAAGACTGTTATAGTAATTTTTAGTGTACAGTTGGTTATTGTATTCAGTTATATTTTTATTTGACATTTGACTTTAACCTTGACACAAATTATAAATAAAATGGTCTAGCGTTGTTCTAGCTAGCAAATTATTATATTAAAGGTAAATTAGAATGATTTATACATTAAAAATATTAATGCATAAAGTACGCTAACGTTTATTTATCAATGATTTATCAATTGTTTATTTTTATATTGTATAGTATCAATATACAGGGTGGTCCTTAAGTAATTGTACATAGAAATATGGTAGATTCCTGACTTTAAAATATTACGATTTAAACCAACTTACTTTAATAAAATCTTGCTAATAAGGAATATACAGGATGTTAAAGGTTAAATTTTAAAATTTCTTTTTTGCAATAACTTCAACGTTTTTGGATATGTATACATGAAAATTTGGAAATAGAGGTTTTTGGGCACGAAAAATCATAATCTGGTACCTACTTCGATGTAGTTTTTAGAGGGCGCTACATAGGCCACCTTTGTGGCATCAATGTGCCCTAAATTTTTTTGCTGTTTAAGTTAGCGGTATTTTTGTAAAAGAATATTAAAGCCACGTTATTTTAATAGAAAAAAGGTATACTTGTTATTAACCTTAAAACATAACGGTTTTCGATATAATACATTTTATGGATCAGCTGCTTGATTATTATTAAAAACATTTAGAAAACAAATTAAAAAAAAACTAAACTAAATAACATTATAACTTCAGTTGTGTCACATTAAATGATCGATATTTCCTCCATTCTCGTCGATGCATTTATCTACACGTTCCATAAAAGATCGTCTCATATTAAACAACATCATTGGATCAAAAACACCCGCTGCTCTATTTATTTCTTCCCAAAGTAATAATTATTCATTTCGGAAACTATTAACATAGTAGGCTGACGTCACGAATGATTTTGACAGCGAAGCATTCGATTTGTTTCAATATTATGTCAGTCTTGTAATATTTAGTTTGCATTTTATTAGTTAATTTAAAAAAAGCAGAAAATGCCGAGGCATAATAATTATTCTAATACAGATATGAGAGATATGGTTGCTATTTACTGTCAGCAAAATTTTAATGGGCGAGCTGCGAAACGAGAATATTTGAGAAGATATCCAAACAGGCAGCAACCTAATCATCAAACATTCCAGAATCTATTTAGGAGTTTAGGCGATAGTGGTTCGTTTCGTCCTAAGCGTGATAACTTAGGCCGACCAAGAATAATTACGCCTGATAAAGATGACGAAATAATGGTTCGCATTGAAGATTATCCTCAAGTTAGTACACGGCGTTTATCTGCTGCTTTACAAATCAGTAAAACTTCTATTTTAAAAAGACTACACCTCGAGAAGTATCACCCATACCATTTTACTCCGGTACAAAATTTATTGCCAGCAGATCTACCGTTAAGATACCAATTTGCAAGTGCTATCCGAAACAGGCAATATCTTAATCACACCTTCGTCGACAGAATATTATTTACCGACGAAGCTACATTCAACCGCCGTGGTATTTTTAATTTAAGGAACAATCATCTTTGGGCTATTGAAAATCCCCATGATAAACGAGTAAGCCATTTCCAATATGAATTCAAAATAAACGTATGGTGTGGTATCATTGGTAACAATTTCTTAGGACCATACGAGTTACCTCGTAATTTGAATGGTGAGAACTACTTACATTTTTTACAAAATGATTTCATTAATCTATTGGAAGAATTGCCACTGAATATGAGAAAAAATATGTGGTTCATGCAAGATGGTGCACCGCCGCATTATACGAGAGCAGTCAAAACATATTTGAATAACAAATTTCCTGAACGCTGGATTGGTCGTGGTAGCCATTTTCCTTGGCCAGCACGTAGTCCAGACTTGAATCCTCTCGATTTCGGTGTATGGGGTGCAATGAAACAACTTGTTTATAAGGATCCCATAAATACAAGCGACCAACTTTGGGAAGAAATAAATAGAGCAGCGGTATTTTTTGATCCAATGATCTTGTTTAATATGAGACGATCTTTTATGGAACGTGTAGATAAATGCATCGACGAGAATGGAGGACATATCGAGCATTTAATGTGACACAATTGAAGTTATAATGTTATTTTGCTAATTTTTCTTAAATTTGTTTTCTAAATGTTTTCAATAATAATCATGCAGCTGATCCCTAAAATGCGATTATATCATAAACCGTTAAGTTTTAAGGTTAATCACAAGTATACCTTTTTTCTATTAAAATAACGTGGCTTCAATATTCTTTTACAAAAATACCGCTAACTTAAACAGCAAAAAAATTCAGGGCACATTGATGCCACAAATGTAGCCTATGTGGCGCCCTCTGCAAATTACATCGAAGTAGGTACCAGATTATAATTTTTCGTGCCCAAAAACCTCTATTTCCAAATTTTTATGTATACATATCCAAAAACGTTAAAGTTATTGCAAAAAAGAAATTTTAAAATTTTACCTTAAACATCCTGTATATTTCTTATTAGCAAGATTTTATTAAAGCAAGTTGGTTTAAATCGTAATATTTTAAAATCAGGAATCTACCATATTTCTATGTACAATTACTTAAGGACCACCCTGTATAGGTATACAAAACGTTCGATTTTTGGGATAAATTAACAGATATCTATGTGAAGATGTATTACAGAAATAATTCTGTTCATGATATAATATAAATAGATCGCAAGAGCATATACGAAGAAGCTCTTTTTTAAACATAATCATCCTCTTTTGCTTAAATGAAAGTTTGTTTACAATTTACACAATTATTCGGTTATAATATGTCAAAAGTCAGAAGGGCTGAATAAAACCATCTGTGATCTGACCAATTAGGAATCTACAGAATTGCCAACTTAAATTCAAACCACTCCTCCTAGTTTAAAAACAGGGATTATATAAAATTCTATTTTATTTAAATGATTAAATCAATGCGATTTATAAAAAATATTGTGTAAAACTTGTGCCACAATGACTTTCTGTAGTACTCGTGATTTGCATAACGAACCGCGAAGCGGTGAGTTGTGCAAACTTCACTCGTACTACAAAACGAGTCATTGTGACACTTGTTTTACAAGTAACTATTATTACATTTTTTTTGTTTTTTAAGAAACTATTTCTTTAACAAGTCTGAGGGGGGTACACGACTTTTGACGTTGTGCGTTTTATAAATTGCCGTATAAAATTTAGGAGGAAGATAAAATAAAAGAATAGAAATTTATTTGTATTGATATAAAATTAACAATTAAACAAAAACAGATTTGAATGAAATTGTTCGATGGCACCTAGAAACGTGATAATCTGTCATTATGTTTTCCGTTGATAAATCACTAGGAACTCACCATTTTTGTATTGGAAATGAATGACGCATTCCATTATGCATCTGGATTTTGTCCTAAAATGAAAATCTAACTTTTTTTGACAATTTTCATAAAACATCGACTTATAAGTTTCCGGGAATGGAGTGATTTTGACGTTTCGAGATCGAGTAGATCTACACCTATCATGCGTTTCTGAATGAGGAAGTGAGCAAAGTATGTCTTTTTCTCACGCCTCCAGAAACCCGAGAGAAATGTATTCATATTCCCCATGTTGTAATCAATAGTTTTTTCTGATTGAAACAATATGGTTGTGAAAATGGAAAAATATTGGATTGTATATTTTTGAATTTATCGCATTGGTAACATTGCTAAGGGTTGTGTTTGTAAATATCACGGTTGACTGATTTGATTTCCGCGTTATGTCACAAATAAAATAGATGAAATGTCAAACTACGTGCTAACACAAGCGGCGAAAAGTTTGAGACTTGCAATTTTTATTTTTTGTTATGAAAAGTAGTGTTACAAATGCAAACACTATGTTAGTTCATTCGTTGCTTTAATTAAAAATAAAACATTTCTTATCATTTTTGTTGCTTCAATTAAAAAATATAACATTTTTATAGTGAAATATGACATTCCATATTTGCCTTGGAATAATATGAGCCTTTATAATTCCCTTGGGAAATATTGGTTAGGTTAGGTTAGGTTAGGTTAACCAATGCAGTATTATTCAATATTATTTCAATCAGAACAAAAATAAATTAATAAATAGTATCGAGATACGATTCACTTTCTACATAATTTGATTTTATCATAATTATTTTTTAATAAGTAATCCCATGAAAACATTGTGCTCACAGTATGCCATCAATTATACGCATGCGTACTTTGCTCACCTATTTTTTTTAAATGTCGGTCTGTCAACACGATGACTAAAAAACGCGACCGGACGAGCAAAATGCGACGAATAAAACCGCTATACTCGCCACTTGATTATTTTAAATATAGGATGCGTTTGAATATTTCTATGAAAGTTCGTATTTAAGTTACTTAAATTGTGTGTGAACTGTTTCAAATTTGGTCAAAATCAGCCTTTTAGAACAGCTGTAGCCACCTCTTAATTATTTTCAGTATTTTTGAAATATTTACATATAATTTTTTATTTGGGTTTACAATATAAATGCAATACTTTTTGTGAAAGATGAGTAAAATTGAAAAACCAGAAGTACTGTTTTTGATTTTTTTTAAATATCTTTATGATTTCTTCTTGTGAAATGTAAGAAATTAATTAATATAATAATATTAGTTATTACATAAGGTGAAGGCATGGCTGAGTACATCAATTGGTTTATAGTATATTCAAAATCAAGAGTGGACAAACCCAAACAAACACATTAGGCATGTATGTAAACACTAATACTGCGGTTATATTTGTAGAACCACACAAAGTCGCGTTATTTCGTAGTATAAAGTATTATTTGTTGTAGATGCTTGTCTTGTAATTGTGTTTCAGATAGGAACGGTACGAGTACAAGTTCCTTCTTTACTATTTAAGTTACAGTGTTTCCAGAATAACAGCTTTCTGAAGCTGTATATACATGAGCGACGGAAGGTTGAGTCTCTATATTGCGGAAACAATAAGAGGAACAACGTCAACCTCACTTTGTTTCTAAATTGTTTTTACTTCCTCAGCAACAGGAGTATATTTCACCAATTTTTAATTCCACGTGGATTGTGGAAATTTGGGATGCCTACATCAATAAAGTAAGTTATAGCTGCAGTTTTGTCGGTAAGGGTAATATCTGGTCTATTACATGGGATGGTCTTATCGGTGAGTATGCTGCGGTTCCAATGGAGGCGATAGAGCTCATTTTCTATGACGTTTTCGGATTGGTATCCGTAGTAATGTGATGCATCCTCATGGAATTGGTGCAGTAAGGTCAATTTTTGATATACTATCTTTACAACTTGGTCGTGTCTTTGAAGATGGCTAGTTGGAGCAAGAACTTTACAAACGGCGGTGATATGTCTATCCATTTTCTTTGCACCTTCTGCATTGATCGATGACATATCTTTTAAAATAAACTTCCGGTAGTTCCTGGTTAGAGTGGCTTGATCCTGGATTGATATTATGAAGCCCTCGGTTTCGACAAATAGTGAGTTGTAGGGTCACGGATGATCCTAACCAATGGAAATTAACAAGAATAACATTGTCGACGATTGAAGCAGCATTGCCAAATCGAAATCATTATCTGATGGAAGATTATTTTAAGGTGACAGAAAATAATTTTTACAATAATAAAAAAGTTATTGGCAATTTCAAAACTTTTCTAACTATTTTCGATTCTCTAATTTATTCATTTTATACTTTTTCAAATATCTCCGAATATTTTTGATTTGTAAAAATTTTGCTATTCTGAGGTATTTTAAGTTTTAATATACTGGCATTGGCAACAATGGTACCGGACTTTTAAATAATTTTGTAAGGTTTTGCGGAATGTAGAATAGAAATGTTTATCATTGTGCAAGATTATATGTAAATTTTATTTACGTTCCTTGATTATTGTGTACTATTTTATTCAGTTTTTGTTGCCAAACTATTTTCTCTATTGATTATGAATTCTGAATGCAAGGCGAGTGCAAGAAATCGCTACCTCTCCAATTATAAATCTTTAGACAATTCAAAATTGTGACATTTCCCCATACATAGATGGGAGTTTAACTTAAAAAATTATAAATAGTGATGAATTGACTAAAAATTTATTAGGAAATCTCTTGCAGCTGACTAAAAAAATGTAAAGGTTCGATTACACCCCAGAAAAAAATATCTACACCGCTTATAGGAAGTTTTCTGTAGAGTGCAATTTAATCTACGAATTTTTCCTTTTTTCATAGTTTTTATGACTTTTCATGTTATTTTTTTAGATGACGAAAATAGGCTTCATATGCACGTAGTCCAAGAAAATTTCATTGAAGAGGACTGCATTCTCAAAGAACTATAAAAGAATAGTTCAAATTATTTGAATTTGAAGAGAAAAAAAAATGAAATTAAAATAAAGTTTTCACAAATTCTTGAGTATACAACTTCATTGGAGGAACTTGAGATTGTAGATAAAGATATTGCCCCCATACCACCAACAATTGCAGCACTAGTGTCTAAACACCACCTTGTTATTTCTGCTTCTTCGCAAAATATTAATATTCCACACAATAAAAAAATAAATTCTCAGAGGAGGTTGTTCTGTACGACAAAGAAGAAAAAATAGCTTTAAATTTGGTATCTAAGAATGTATAAATAAATTATAATTTGTAAGACAATCCAACGTTTTTTTGCCCTGTTAAATATTCATATTTCCTTATGACAACAGATATAGGTCAAAATAAAACAGTATTTTTCTCGTTTCAACTTTGATCAAAGTAAGAATTAGAATTTTCTTAACCATTTGATTTTTTTAAATCTCAGTTAATCTGCACAATTCACTAAGTCATAACGACATTGCTGTTAAACGATTTTTTGTTGTTACTATATCAACAATTATCGTTAATATTGCTATAATAGCAAATTGATCGATACAATGAGAAAATAGAAAAGTTAAATTATTTTGGCTCTCCTACTAAACGATTTTTATTTTAATTTGAAAAATGAAATACCTATATTAGTTTAAGTTGTTTGATAACTTAAACATAAATGAGTAAATTAACATTCCAAAAAAGTTCGTTTAACCGTTAAACAGTTTTTTTTATTAAAGATTTTCTTAAGTTGAAATAACTGGAAAACAGTTCTCTCACCTTTTCTTTTATCTCAGTGTACCAAAATGTCGTTATGATTTAGTAAATGCGGCCGAATATCATATAAATATCAGTGTTTTTAAATGAAACTCAAGGTCTCTAGTTAATTCCACAATTAACTAGAGACCTTGAGTTTCATTTAAAAACACTAATATGAGCATATTCCACGAAGTAAGGGTCGAGACAGTCAATTTCATTAAATAAATATCAGTTAATTGCCTAGGAATAACCAGTTACGATGCGTTTTAACTGAAATAATTTAATATCTTGTCAAAAGAAAGCAACTATTATTTTTAAACTTTCGCGCCAACGGATCCTAACCTCGGTAGTTTTTAATTGGTCAGGATCATCTGTAACTTGCAGCTCGCTAGACGCTAGTATGGGAGGTCGAGTGTCTCTTGCATACAGAAGATCCAACGGGGTGGAGCCGTAATCAACTTATAACATGTCGCTGAAACATGTTTCTGTTTTCATCAATTATTTTGGAGCGTTACTTATTCGTCGGCTACTCCCACCTCTAATTCCAAATCCTTTTATTTCAAATATTAGGAACATATCGGTGATCATTTTTTACCATCGTTAAATTGCTATTTAAAACTACGATTC
The DNA here is from genome assembly GCA_963921935.1 of Galeruca laticollis. Lineage (NCBI taxonomy): Eukaryota > Metazoa > Arthropoda > Insecta > Coleoptera > Chrysomelidae > Galeruca > Galeruca laticollis. Next base: position 71,266,541 of record OY998177.1, read on the forward strand.
AAGGAATCGTCGCTTGTTCATTCTTCGATGATAATCAAATTCAGTTTCTAAGTAATTTTGTGTGATATTAATTCTTCTGGCTGGTAAGTTATCTATATATTTTCAAATTGTATCTGTGTGTTTGCAAATCATTCTATTTCGATATTTTCAGAAAAAAATTAATGCTATCAATATCTCCAGAGCCACTGAGGAGAGTAATTATTGTTAAGACCAATTAATTACAACTATTAATAACGTGATCATAAGTGAAAAATGAAAATTTGAAAAGGAGGAATAAAATGAACAGGTGAGGATCTTATACTCCAATTCAAATAAAAATTGAATTTAATTTTCAAAATAAAACCACAGAAATCTGTTCATTCTTATCCGTCCTGTTCCCAAAATAATCAGAAAAAGCAAATTTAAGTCGGTGGAAAATTCGCTTCATAAAATAACTTTGAACGCCACTAGATTTTTTTTAAAGGGAACGGCGAAGAAAAAACTGGAAACGCCATAACAAAAACATTGTTTTTTTTAAAAACGAAATATTTCAACTAGATAGAAAAATCGAAATAGAATGATTTGCAAGCACACAGATACAGTTTGAAAATATATAGATAACTTACCAGCCAGAAGAATTAATATCACACAAAATAACTTAGAAACTGAATTTGATTATCATCGAAGAATGAACAAGCGACGATTCCTTGAATCGTAGTTTTAAATAGCAATTTAACGATGGTAAAAAATGATCACCGATATGTTCCTAATATTTGAAATAAAAGGATTTGGAATTAGAGGTGGGAGTAGCCGACAAATAAGTAACGCTCCAAAATAATTGATGACAACAGAAACATGTCTCAACGACATGTTACAAACTTGTGAGATAGCCTCATGCAAATGTGTTGGAGAAAATAACGCTGGAGGCTATTGATCCGACTTATGCCCACAAGACCTGGGCCTCCATTTTTACGAGGAAGTATAAGTCAATCAGAAGCTGCTTTTGGATCATGGGCTCTAAATTTTGTTAAAGTTGTTCGAGTTGTCCTTTAAATGTCCTCAAGCTTTGTTCGTGTCCACTTTACAGTTCCAAAGGAATAAGCAAGGGCATGTATAGCGAAAGTTTATTATTATTATTATTGTGTATATTTTTATTATTACTTTACCGCCAACTCCATCTACGATGCGTCGTGTGTATGTAGTCGTAGTTGTCGTCGGCCACTTTTTGTAAATATGTCTTGTTAGCACGATACAGTCTCCGGAGTGCATAAAGTCATCAATTGGTTATTGTTCAGGGCATCTCACAGATGAACCCTATTGATTTTCAGGTCACCAAAGCCAGATCAACGGGTGCTATGGTACCTGAAGTACCACATTTTTGGTAATTTTTGGAGAAATTTCGGTTTGTTAGCACTATACAGCCTCCGGAGTGTATACAAGTGACTAATTTTATAATTGGATATTGTTAAGGGCGTCTCACATATGAACCCTATTGGTTGTCAATTCACCAGAGCCAGTACAACAGTACCTATCAATCCAGATATACTACATTTTTGGTAATTTTTGGAAAAATTTCGGTTTGTAAGCATGGTATAGCCTCTGGAGTGTATACTTAATTACGGAAAAGTTAGTTTTAACCTTTAAAACCGTTTATTTTTTAATGCTTTATCATGGAAATTTACATTTAATTGTTAACTGATTACATAATATAAATGAAATAAAGTGGTGGAAAGGAGTGGGGTTCAAATGTTTTTTAAATATTACTTTTTGGCATCATCGATCTTAACAAACTTAGTACCATTTAAAAAAGCTTAATAATCTTTAGATTTTGTACTTTTGAATTTTCATGTCATCATTGTAGTCTATGTACGAGAGAGTAATAAAACCTTATTTCAATATTAGCGCAGGTACATTTATGAAAAGTTTTGCATTAGAGATAAGATTTTATTACTCTCTCGAACATAAAAGACTCATAGATGGCAATGTCTGGAAAGCTGCCTGCCATACTCCTATTTTTTACAAAAATCGTATGCAATAATGTAATTCTTTTTACATAATTTAATAGAGAAATAAATTATCTGCACTTTATAAAATAATAATGTTTGAAATATTTTCACAAACATAAAAATTGAAAAAAAAGTTGGTGGTAAACGTTTTACACTGTTGACTAAACACATACATACAGCTAACGTTACCTAATTATAACGTCGAACTGACGGAAATGGAAAAGAGGCAGGTCGATTTCGATATTTCATGTTGAATCTTTTATATTTTATAAAGTGAATATAAACATACCTTTGGTGAATATAATATGCATGCAATTACATTTTACCTTCACTCTTATCAGAAGACGAATCGGTGTCAACATTTATTATTAACAGTTCAACTTGAACTTCTTTTATATTGTCCAATTTTCACATTTGTTTTTGTACTCTTGCCTCAAGATCCACTTGATAAGGCGACATTTTCTTCAAATGGAACTGTCTCGTCGCAACATTGTCACTGGTGGTCTGAAGAAAATCCCAATTTTGTATTAAAGTCTCATAACCAATATTCGTTTAAGACGATCGTGTGGCATGCCGAACGTTATTTACAGTTTTTATAAACTCATATCAATGAATTCATGGACGAACTACCCTTAATAGAACGTCAATGTATTTGGTACCAACAAGACGGTGCCGCATGCCACAGTACAATAAATGTTATGAACTATCTTGAAAATTTGTTTCATGGACAAGTTATTCACACTTATTCTGATCTCTTTTGGCCTGCTAGATCCCCTGACCTAACCCTCCTTGATTACTTTTTATCGGGTTACCTGAAACAAAAAGTTCACCAGAAAGCGCCGTTTCAAGAGATTGACCACTTGTAGATGATAATTTTAGAAACATGTCAAGAAATTTCTCCACAAATGATAAGGAATGTATTACATGAATTTTCCAATAGAACGATTAAGTGTATTGAACGAGAGGGTTGATATGTCGAAGCATTAGTATGAGCGAAAATTAAATTTGTTTGTAATATTAATATGATGTTAGTTTTATTTAGTATTTGAATGTATTTTATTATTTGCAAAATAAATGAATATGCACTTATTACGCGTTTTAATTGCAAAATTATGAGAAAACATCGAAAAACTAAAAGGTTATCATGTGTTTCGTAATCACAAGAGATAAATGTTCAATCAAAATAGAAATATTAGTAAAAAATAAAATAATCTGAAGTTTTAATTTAAATGGATGTAGTGGCATATTTAAACGTAGTTTTTAATTCTGATCAAATTTTTTTAGTAACAAGTAACAATTCTTGCAATTTTGCTTAAAACGACCCCGTCTTTCGATTCCCAGTCTCAATTTCTCCCAGTCTAGTTATAGATTTGTTTCTAAATCTATATCTTTAATACCCTCGTTAATTCCTTCTCTCCTACTTAATGTAGGTCTTCCCCCTTTTTCCGTCCTTGTGGTGATCAATTCAAAATTTGTTTATGTAATCAATCTTTTGCCATTCGTTAGACAGTCCATAACACTTTAGCTGATTAAATCTTATGTGTTCTATAATAGTATTCCATAATCTCTCTAATTTTTTCATTTCGAACTCTTTACCATCTCGAGATTTTTGCCACACGTCTCTATCAATCAGTCTCTGTGGCTTGTTTTTTGTCTCAGTAGCACTGCTCTTCGTTGTTATGCTCTTAACTATGCTGTTATATATTCTGTATTTGTTATTCTTTATGAAGTTTTTGTCCCATAACAGGCCATTAAATTATAGGATGGCTGCTCGCCATTTGTCACTTCTTTCGGTAATTGCTCCACAGAGGCCCACGTTTCTATATATTATTTTCCAGTTTACTACAAACTGCTTCCTTGTTTCAGTTCTATGTTAATAAAATAAAATAAATAAGTTCAAAGACATTTGACAATGTATGGGACACGTCAAATTATAAACAGTCAATGGTAAATAGTACAAACATAATTAAAAGTCCAAAAATAACATCAAATGGTTAAATAGTCACAGAACAAAAGAAATCAGCAATCGAATAAAAACATTCTTCCAAAAGATACATTTTTAATCTATTTTTTAAACTTGATAACGATTGACAATCCTTAATATCATTTGGAATTTCATTGAAGATTTTCAGACCAATAAAATTGGGAGAGTTATGTGCCATTTTAGAAAAATGGGCAGGCAGTATAAAATCATGCTTGAATCGAGTATCATATGTGCGATTATCTTCATTACGCACAAAAATATTTTTGTTCATAAAGACATACGTAGACATTTCAAAATGTTTCCTTACAACTACCAAATCTAGAAAGTCCAACTATACTTTTTATGATACGCTTTTGAGCAATGAATTCATCAGAAGAGTTAACAGATATCCCCCACAGGCAAATACCACAGCGGAGGTAGCATTCTGCTTTTACATAATACATAATTAATTGGTTTTCGGTTAGTATATCCTTCAAATTTCTAATTAAATAGTTTGTTGAATGTAATTTTGCTACCATAACATCACAATGTTTTTTTCATCGAGATATATGCCCAAAAATTTTATATGGTCTACCCGCTTAAGTTTATCATGTCCGATAATAGGTCACTTTCTTTGGTGATTGTGAAATCTGACAAAAAAAGTTTTGTCAGAGTTCAGAAAAAGTTGGTTGGACAAAAAGTAAGTATCCAAATAATTAACTGTATGTATAAATTTTGATTCAATGTTTTTTCTCGTCTATATCAGAAACCAATATCGAAGTATCATCTGCATATACTGTGAAATGTAAGTCAATAGGCCTTTGGTCTAGATTGTGAATATACAACAGAAACAATACAGGACCCAAAACTGAACCCTGTGGTAGCCCAATGTTTATGTTTAAAACATCTTAATTAACTCTAATTTTGGTCGAAGAGAAATCATCTAAACTAACGTACTGGGTACGGTTTTTCAGAAAAGAGCTTATCCAGGATAATGACGCGCCAATAATCCCCAGTGAGAATTGTCTTTGTAATAGGATGTCATGATTACACAGTCAAATGCCCTGCTTAGGCCGCAGAACAGCCCTATCGGACATTCGCCTCCGTCAATCATATTTACTAAATTTGTATGAAATTCATGTAATGCAGTCGATGTAGAATGTTTATGGCTAAATTCGTGTCGACTTTTCGACAATATCATATTTTTATCGAATAATTCACCTAGTCTACACCAAAAACTATTTTCACACAAATTTGAAAAAACAGATGATAATGTGACACGTCTGTAATTAACTACTTTCTGTACATCTTTGTTTTTATGGATAGGTATAACTTTTACCTTTTTTAATTGAGTTGGAAATTGACCTTGACAAAAGGATAAATTGTCAATGGAGAAATAGTAGCACCTAGTACCCTTTTTACAATAAAAGACGGAATTTCATCATAACCGTATGATTGTTTATTTTTCAGTTTACCTTGAAGTAATATTAAAAGTGCATCTTGAGTGAATGGGCATAATGAAAATGAATTGTTGTAGGAAATATTAAAAAAAGGTAAAGCTAACTGTCTTTGTTCGATTTTATCAAGAGGTGCTTATTTAAAAAAGGTATTAAATTTAGTTACAACATCAACAGATTTATCAATAGTTACATTATTTTCCTCCAGAACATTTCTATGGGAACTCTGTTTTTTATCAGCTAGCATTGAAACAGTTTTCCATGCTTTTTTTGTAGGATTTTCTGAATTTATGATAATATTCTGATAATAATTCTTGTTCAAGATTGTAAAATCTTGAATTTTATTGTTTACGATACTTTTAAAATATGTAAGATATTTGTATGCGTCCTTTTTTATTGTATATATTTAAGGCGTAAATTCATTTTAATTAATAGCATTGTAAAAATATGTTTCAGAATTGATAAGATCTTTTATATTGTTGTAAATTCAAAGAGTAGTTTCGTTTTATTTTCAACTTTTGTTAAATACCTTTAAAATATCACGTATTGCAACAATAATTGTAAATAGTTTTTGTTTGGGCATTGAAATAGCACATTTTTGAAAGTCGACATCTTGTCGCATTGTCCTATAGTTAAGAAGTTAGGAAAAGGTCACGTTTCACACTATTATATATTGTATTATAAAAACCCTAAATTTAGTGTCACTTCTGTATGAATTTTATGGTCGACGGTCGGAAGATATGAAAGACATTTTTGAATAACCTTTCTGAGTAAAAAGGTTACAATTGCTATTGGAGTATTCAATAGAAGTTTAACTATCTATTAGCGGCACCCATAGTTGATTCTTGTCTAGGAACCCGACAAGTCAAATGATACTGGCCAATAGGAAATATTTATTTTCGTTTGGTCGACCCAATCCACGTGTAAACACGCCCCTCGCAGATTTCTATTTAACACGTCTCACAACGTGAAGAAATCAGTTTTCTCACTCATCAGCTCTACTACTTATCGACGCGAGTTTTACACTCATCGAATCGAGCTCAACGCTCAACAACAAAGTTAGTTTTTTACACTCATCGAATCGAGCTCAACGCTCGACAACGAAATTAGTTTTTTCACTCATCAGTTCTACACTTATCGACGCGAGTTAGTTTAATATTCATCAAATCGAAACATAAAGTGTCTTCCGATCTGAAACCACTGAAGTTCACCATTCACAACTTTGTACCGTTTTGTAAATTTGTTTATAATAAATTAATAATTTCGACATTAATTTTGTCAAATTAAGATTATTTACCTAGTTGAATGTCCACGCCAGTTGACGAAGTTCAACTAGAAATATAATCAAAAACAATTATCTTTTGTTAATTTTATCAATTTTTCATGAGTTTTGTGAGCTTCTAATTATTTATGTTTTCCATTGGGATTAGCAGATATATTCTTAAAACGTTCCTTTAAATGTTTACTAGAATCTTTAATTTCCATTGTTATCCAATCCTTGCTGCTCTCATTGCGCACTTTGCATTGAAACACAGGAAATGTTAAATCGAAATAATAAAAGAAAATACTGAAAAAGTAACCATACGCCTCATCAATATTATTCATCGTATATAATTCATTAAAATCTTCAGAATCCAATTGATTGTAGAAACTTAGAAAACCTATATTTGAAAAATCTCGTTTAATGCAAGAAGAACATTATCAACACATACTGTATATTATATATAGATTATCACCAACAAATATGTTATCAATTGTCGACAATGAGGAATTATTTTGAACTTTAGTAGGCCAATGTACTATATTAATCAAGTTCAATGCGAAGAAGATTCTACTCAAGTTACTGAAATCATTATTGGACTTAAAGCTATTAATATTAAAATCTCCAATGACAATCAAATTTACATTTGGTTTTTATAAACGATTAAGTAGATCTTCGATTTTTTCGAAAAACACATTAATATTTCCTGATGGAGATTTATATAAAGAGACAAAATAATAAAAACCTTACTCAATGAATCCTTATAACAAATTCCACAAACCTCAAGGTTCCTCTCAGCACAAAATTTAGTCAAATCGAGAACTTTACATCTTAAATTATCCCTAATCCAAACACCCACACCTCCGCATTTATTATTAGTTCTACAATAATTAGAGGCCAAAGAAAAACCTTGAATATATAAAGATTCAATAGAATGTGGCACAGCCTACGTCTCAGAGAGGCAAATAAAACTTATACTAGGAGCAAATTCAAGTTCTAGCAGAATATGATTCATTTTGCCAATCGTCAAAGCTTGGATATTTAATATAAAAAAATTTGGATTAAATACTACTTTGTCACTTCCTCTTCCTTCCTTCGTGGGAATAAAAAACGACGAACACAATAATTGACAGGCCATAAGCTTGCATCCATAGCAAATTGTTGGCAAAATCCTTACTTTAAAAGAATTATATTCATTAGGATACTTAGATTCAAGAGCTTTACAAGACAATTGAGGAAAGCTAGGTTTCAGATAAGAAGCCAAATCATGTACACTGTACCCAATTCAACACTATAAACATGAAATGTAGCATATTTAGGAACACCTTTTAAGCATTTGCCAGCATTGGAATTCTGCGACTGTGTGCCAACCAGGACATTGACATTAGGCATAGGACGCTTGTGGGTAACCGTTTCCCACTTATCTTCATCAGATGATGATGCAACGTTTTTAGAAGTATTAGCATAACTAATACCCTCTTTAACTTAACTAGCTGTTATTATGTTTTGACCACTCGAGTTCAGAAAATTCCTTTTAGCGTTATTAACTTTGCCTTCATTAGGTTTATTCTGTACATTCTGATTAAATGAATTAGCTTGAGATATTTCATCCAAATTATTCACTACGGCAACTTTGCTTTTTACTTTGCATGAATTCTGGTTTTGTTTTCTTGATTTTTTCATTTTTAATAAACTTATCATAGTTTCTAAGTCAATAATGCGTTTTTCTAATTCAGAATTAACTTTCTTGAAACATGTTAATTCCATTGTTACACACTGAAAGTCACATCTTAAATTTATTAAATCTAACCTTTCTTTTTTGTCTGTCACTTGAATATCATTATTAGAATCGAATAATTTTTGATTTTAAGTTTTGCGAACTTTTTTAGTCACAATAATTTCAATTAAATCACTTTTTTTAAGACTATAAACTATCTCGTTTGTTGCCAAGTTGCCACGTGATATATGATCCTTGCGCTCTACTTGTCTCTAGAAGTGATATTATCGTATTATTTATTAAACTAAGGGCACCTTATACTAATAGCATAACTGTCAATCAAATTGAATCAGTGATATTGAAATGTAGCTGCTTGGAAAAGGTGTGGCATTACACGGGCAATATTACTGACCGTACTCTGAGATCAATACAGCAGTAAAGTAGAGAGAAATACGTAAAAAATATGGAAAACAGAAAAAAGATTTGTGTAGTCCTGATGTTAGTGATGAGTTCAAAAAGAAATGTAAAACGAAAACGTGGACCGGCTTATAAATCCAGAAAAATATTCCCATATAAACCTTGTTCCTATATTCCGGATGAGGAGTCCCACAGTTCCGGAAAAGTCCCATACGATTCTATGAAGTCTTTTAATAATTTACGACCAGAATTACTTCCATGCTGACTGTTATTGTTATCTTCACAGTTTTGTATCATGTTACCAACTTCTAATTCTGCTTCACTCACTTCAACACTGGCCGAAATATCACACAGCGCTATAATAAATACATCAATTATACTGTAAATATTCCTCACCATATTGTAGAGATGGGTAGTTCGCGAACGAACTAGAAAAAGGAACTAGTTCAGTCAACAAGAAAAATTAACTAGTTCACTTCGCTAAAATGAACTAGTTCAAAATGAACTACTAATATGACAGAATGTGGACAGTAGACTAAACGACAGAACCAATAAAAATAAACTACTATTAATACTATGACGTGACTTAACGTAGACTGAACGACAGAACTCACAGAATCAATAGCACTGTGCGAGATCGTTCAAAACCATCTAATTTTATACGTGCGAAGAAGGTGTTACAGGACTTACGGGTGTAAACTATAACAACATTCCCTTTTATTTTGTAATGGAACGGTTAGAGAAACTGAACTAGAAAAAACGAAAAACTAAATAAGAATTATTGTATTGTAATAGTAATTCGGTTTCTGGTGTTAATAGTTCAATCGAACTAGTTCATCGAACTAGTTCATTTTGATGAACTATTTCACATGAACAAGTTCATCGAAATGAACTGTTAAGCACACCTCTACCATATTGGTACATGTATTTCAATAAACCTAGATATTCGTCAATATTGGACACCATTTTATCAATATTCACAGTTGATCCTCAATAATATTGTCAATATTTTCTAATAATGACAGTGATACCCTTTAGACTAATTGAAATGGCCATCTTTGTGGGTTAATTATTGTATTGTAATAGTAATTCGGTTTCTGGTGTTAATAGTTCAATCGAACTAGTTCAGCGAACTAGTTCATTTTGATGAACTATTTCACATGAACTAGTTCATCGAAATGAACTGTTAAGCACACCTCTACCATATTGGTACATGTATTTCAATCAACCTAGATATTCGTCAATATTGGACACCATTTTATCAATATTCACAGTTGATCCTCAATAATATTGTCAATATTTTCTAATAATGACAGTGATACCCTTTAGACTAATTGAAATGGCCATCTTTGTGGGTTAATTTTTTTTGTCGTTCAATGTTATTAGTTGCTTCTAGTTCTTTATTAATTATAAAAATAATGTTTGGCTTTTCTCTTTGAATACCGTTTCAATACATTCTAAAAAAAATTGTCTGTGACGGCTAATTTTTTTTGTTGTCAAAAAAATTATCGTGTTTGTATTCACTTATTGAAAAAATGTGCAATCATTTATGATATATCTAATTTTATTACGACTTATCTCTTCATATCTTGTCCTTTTATCTTGATATACTACACTCGAGAAATATTGCGTCCAATAACAGAGTATAATATAATTAATATTGTTAGTTTTCATTTCCATTTTATAATTGCATTCCGTGGTACATTTAGAGTGGTCTGTGAAAAGTGTTTGTGCTATAAAGTTTTCTCGGAAATAGCCATGACAACGGAGATTCCTAATACCGATGAAAAGGAGGTAATTAGTTGTAATATCAAGTAATAATATCATCACTCCCATTTTTCAACACCCTGTGCATTTGTACATTTTGCATTGTCCTATAAAAGGAAATTGAAAAAATGTATAGTATAGTTCACGTAAGAGATAAATTGCGAACTTTGAAGTTTTGGCTTATCCTTTGATTTGAATACTGTCATAGTCCAGTCAATATTATAATTTAAAATGCTTATTAGACGATATATTCATTTAATAACATAATTTCAAATAATCGTTAAAATGTATTTAATAATTTTATAATTATTAAATACATCTTAAACATAACACCAGACAATTAACACTACCTTATATCTCATTTTATTAACCAGAATTAGTAATATAATTTTTAAATAACTTATTATTTTTCTCATATTTTACTGAAATATAAGTATATTTTGAAATAGCAATTTTTTCGAACACGCACGTGTCCACCAGCGATAAGCAACGCTCATTATTTACTTGGTAGGCTAGCATCAAGTTAGAGTGTAGTGTGTAAGTTGTATTGGTAATAGAAAACAAAATATTACTACCTTTTAGAGTATAGCTTCGCAACACAACTTCAAGGTGATATACCATTACATTTCTGCACAATATGTTTTGCGCGTACTATACATAAAGTGAAAAGTAAGTGTCATTTGGAACTTACGGCAATTTTATAAAAGTTTGATTACGTTCTTGAGTTTTTTGTTAAATTTGAGCAATGTTTCCAAAAATCTTTGTATAATACTCAAATAATTTTGGGAAGTCTGCTCACTTTCGACAACTTTTTGAAAAATGTGAGCATTTTCATGTATAAAACAGAAAACAAAATAGTTATAAGCCATATTATAATGTAATATTATAAGTACTAATAATAAAATACCACAATACCACGCTGTTAGTATCAGTGATAAATGTGTCATAGATAACATTTAACAGTCAAACATGTCCTGGTTAGTTGCACCAAGTTTGACACACACGCCGGATAAAATATAGACTACCCACAGATCTAAATTTAATTTTAGGTGAAAGCTGTCCAGTTGAAAATTTGATGGGATTCTTAATGGGCTTTAATTGACTAAATAAAATTTAATATTGTATATTGTTATACCACCGCTAATCACCTTTGGTGGAAACGGATAAGTTTGAATAAAAAACTACCAGTTTTAACTCGCTTAGGTTATATGGATGTCTGTACCCATTTTTTTCTAGTGCGTGACTTAAATTTTGAACAACGGTGTGCTATCAGGTTTTGCTTCAGACTTGTGCACAGTTCAACGGAATCTTGCAAAATTTCAGCAGGCTTACGGAGACAATGTTTCGTCAAAGACTCAGGTTTTTCTGTGGCTTAAGACATTTTCAGAAAGCAGAGAGCCGATTGAAGATGAACCACCAAGCGGAAGGCCTTCATTTTCTAGAATCGATGAAAATGTGGACAAAATTCGGGATCTTATATGTTCGTCGACTAATAGTCAGAATGATCGGGAAGACCAAACATCAAAAATACCTGAGTGTCACCTTGTCACACTGACCTTCAATAAACGAGTTTTTGGCTACTGAAAACATTCCTGTAATTTTAATCAGCACTACTGTTATCATAATTAAAAAAATTCGACGTTTAAAAAATAATTTATCACTTCTCTACATTTCAGAACAACCTTTAGTTTTGTACCAAATACAAAGATGAAAATGTTGACTAACCTAACTAATATTTACATCGTTTACAATGTCGTCTCGGAACGAACGTAGGTTTTTACACCTCCTTAATTGATTATGAAAAAAACTATGCACCGTTCAATACTTTTCACATGTTTTCAATAATATCGGATTTGCATAAAAATAACAAGCACAAGGTTACAATATTATGTTTCCTACAGAGTCGACTCTAGAAACAAATCTGTTACTTAATCTAAATAATACAAATACACTGAACGTTATACGTCCAAAGGAGTGGAAAGGATTAAAATGCGAAGTTCAGGATATTTCAGTAAAAACTAGAAAGAAATGTGGTGCTCGATGTCTGCCATTTTTAATATATCTTGCTAAGCAAATCGGAAGTACAGTTTTTTATTAATGGGGCATTTGTTTATGAAATACAAGATATTATATAACTTTAAATGATATGTCATAATAAACTGTCAGCTGTTTTTTTTCATTCCCCAATATGCAATAGAAAAGCTATTTGAATTTACAAAAACACATTTTTCAACTTAGTACGCTATGACCAAAAAATTGCTCTGTCAAAGAATTATGTATAATAATAGCCCTTTTATCATAAACGGACTTTAACTTTTGAAATATTTTGGTGTATAATGAATGCTGATACTCGAGCTGTTTTATACACCGATGAAAAATAGAAATTGTTTCAATTGTTGCTGAGAATTTCAAGAGTTACCGACGAGCAGCCGATATATTTAATTCACGCCACCCAAATAGGAATGCCAATTACGCCCTTTGCACATTACACGATTTCGCTCGTACGGGCAATTTTTCTTAGTGGACTGAAGAAGACGGTGCTCGCTTTCACATTTTACCATTGTACGATTACAACAATCGTCCATTGCCACTGGAGTCATACGGTAACCGCATCGTCGTCTCTCGAGCTCAGTGGCCTACGGGACCAAATGCACGCTTTGACACTACACATTTTTTAGTCGTGTCATGGGGGAGATTCTAGTGCACACCACAGATAGATGAGACACTGATTGTGGCGCCATCTAAAGAGCCTGTCGACTAAACAATTTATTGATGTTAAAAAGATTCCTGTAATTTTGGGTTTTGGCGGTATATTTACAATTTACTGTATTTTAATTATTTTATTTCAAAATATCCATTTATAGTCCATCATTTGACATTTCATTCAATTTAACTCCATTAGCTCACTAATGATTAGATGTTGAGTTAAATTAAATGAAATATCAAATGATGGAAAAAATAAAACAATTTTCATATAAACAGTCTATTTATTTTGGTATAAAAATACTCAACAAATAATTTCTTTCACAAAGTACTTTTCTTAACAATCAGAATATATAATGTAAAAACAATGCAATAATTAAAAAATAATTTCGGTGAACATATATTCTAGATTGGAGTATCATTATATTTTTAAATGATGTTGAATCAAGGTAAAAGTAGAAAATTATTTATGATAAGTTTATATTATAGCAGAACGATCCCTACCAGGCTATACAGCTCTATCTACAGTACCACCTTCATGTAGAGAGGCCCCGCACAACGTCTGAGACTCTGTTATAAATGGTAAGATGGCGCCACTCGAATCGCCTTACACCACACCGATAGTGATGTAACCTAGTCCTATACATAGTAGCATGGTGAAGGGTAGAAGCGAACACGGATTACGTATTATTATATACTTTAAATAGTTAATGTTATTTTCATTTAGTAATATTTTTGTTTGTTGTTAAATAAAATTATTACTACAATATAAATTTATTTATTTATTATTATACTCCTATAAACACACAGAGCAGGACAAACTACTAGAGTATAACTGCTCACTACTTGATAAAACAAAAGTGTAAGAAAATATTTGAGTATAATTACTTTGACTGTTAGAACAAAAATAATTAAAATATTTTTAAAGGAAAAGTAGTTAACTACTGCCCAGCTCTGTAAATACAAGGTGCCAAGTAATTACATATAAACAAGACTTGTGACTGTACAACATTTAAAATAATATACTCGTATCTAACATTTCATTTCCACTTAAAACCCATCTTTATTTCTTTACTGGAAGTATTAAATAGGTCTATATCATAAGCTTAAACCTAGTATATTGCATATTTGTATATTTCTTTATTTAAAAGCATTCATCTCTTATGAAACCATTGCATAAGACAGTTTACGATACTCTGCAGCTCCTGGCAGTCTATGATTGTTAAAATGTTTCTTAAGTGCTCTTAAAAATCTCACTGTCTTGTGGAAGTCCTTTCTCGTTTCTGGTTGAGCATCTACAAGTAAACACACAAATTAACAACAATAAATAAGTAAACACACAAATATGTTTGAAAATTTATATCAACAAAAGAAATCAATATGCGCTTACTATTGAAATAATAAGTTTACACATGTTTTTGTACTAACCAAAAAAAATATCAAAAAATGTTTGAATGTTTGAATTCCATTTTTTGAAGTTTTTGATTTTTTTGGAATTCTTAATTTTTTTTGGTTTTCTGAACTACTTTTTGATTTATTGTCTTTTTATTGGATAATTTGGATTTTTGGTTACCGCCAGACCAAATACTTAGACGTAATGGCTCAACAAAAGTTAATACTCCCTTTCATTTTCCATAAATTGTCATACCATGGGCTATATATGAAAATCGGCAAGGGCTCAATACCTTCCATCCCATAGCCGGTGGAGGGAATATCTTCAACATGTGGTGAAGGTGGCAATGGCTCAACACCTTTACTGGTGGAGGGAATAGCTATAACATAAAATAAAACCCAGACTATTATTTTTTCAATGGGTACATTTTAAAATGTCCATAATTATAGCATGCTATATTGAATACAATAAAACTTACCATCAATGTTTGTTAATTTCCTCTCATATGGGATGGCAAATGAAACTGTCTTAATAACCTCCCTTCGTCTTTCTCAAATCTAAAAAAACACTGTTTTTGAAAATGAAGGTGACATATTCTCCATTGTCCATTGTTTCGTCGTCAACAAATTTAATGATATCGCGCATACGCAGTTATACAAATCAATAAAATTTGATTACTAACGACGTTACAGTTTTCGTTAATTTTTTGATTTTTTTTTTGATATCTACTGATTTTAATTACTCGACAGGCTCTATAGATGGCACGGTCTGTAGTGTCCCTAGCCTGGTGCACATCTCTTGTTTTTGTTTAATTTCAATGTGTGTATTCAATTTTCATAGGACAATGGGATCAATAGATGCGGAATTTTTTATACGGCTTGTATGGGAAAAAACTTCTCTGGTATTCAAATAAAGTGTAGAACGTCCCAACTTCTTCACGTCTCTCATTAATTGGATAAACCCAATTAAGACGATTCCGTCGTTTTCATTTCCGACGACGATAAATTACCCACAAAGCAATAATTAGTTCGCGATCCATAATAACATCTACGATTGATGGAGTACTTTCAACTGAACAGATGAAAATGTAACTTCTGAACGATTTAAAAACGTCCAATGTGAAAACCAACAGATCAAGATAAAATGTCGTCCGATTTTTTCCTGTACGACCGAAATCGTGTAATGTGCATAAAGCGTTAGAGCATAAATGTTTTATAATGTACAATTGAGAATACAAAAATGCCTCTATCGGAAAGAATAGTACATTAAAGAACAAGTTTTATAAGGTATCATTGTATGTATTTATTGACAGTAGAACAATTCTGTTTATTTTGTCCACTAGTACTATGCAACTGACTATACATCAGCCTTGTTTAACTGGTTGTCTAAATGGGTTAACTTTGTTCCATGATATATTTTTGAAATAATGGGATTTCTATAATAAAAATAAGTCTTGGAGAATATTTTTATTAATCTGTTACGTTGTAATTTTACAAATCAAAGAATATTTCAACATTATATGTTGAGAATTTTGTTCCGCTGCTATTAGTAGCACTTGATGCCAAATCAGCTGTCGAGATTTTTCATTTCCGGCTGTTTCAACACACTTGTTCGGAAAGTATAGCTAAACGTTAATTTGTGGTTCTTGCCTTTCCACAAGTCAAAGGCCTGGTAGTCATAATGGTAGGTTCGTAGGTTAGTTGCCTTTTATTTCCCCTTGGTATAATTATATTAATTATGGTGGCAAGGTAAGAAATATTATTTTGTATATAGTCTCTATGGTCTAGCTTTTATTGTTTTTTAGAGGACGGGTTTTTCTGATAAGATATAAGTTCTTACTGGAATTTGTTATGAAACTTTAAGTTTTCGAATGTCAAATCTGCATCATTGGAATTTTTATCAGGATAGATCGATGATCGATAAAATCATATGTTCTCCGCTGATATAATAGTAAAGGCGTTCGTTCTCGGATGACGTCAACCTAAAGAAACGAGATTTTCTGAAACGTGATGTATAGAAGGACAATAATTATGGTTTCTTTCAATCTTTGATCTTATTCTTTTATGGTATGGACTTTTAATTATGGATGGTCATGAAGTACGAAATATAATAATTGCTGTTAGCAAGATGGCTGCTTTTTATTTTCCTGAAGTAGGAAGAAATATGTCATTTAAAATGGTTTTGATATTAACCGCAAGTAACACTTAGGCTTTTATTTTGTTTTCATCCATATTAATCATTACATTTTTTAAAGATATTGTCTTGAGAAATTCACAATATTTTCAATGACATATTAATTATCATATTTTGATATTTCAACTTTTGAATTCATATTTCACTTTGACTATAGTTAATGTGAGAACTCGTGATATGGTTAATGACATTTCATTATTTATTTCGTTATAACAGTTTTGTTTGTGAAACTGTAATTGGTATACCAACTACAAGTTATTATTATTTTATGAGATTATTATAAATGCAATCCTTAGGTAACATCTATTATTCTAGTTGTCACTTTTAAATTAAATCAATTTTCATTTATTATCATTTTATACGTTTGAAGTCATTATTTTACGTATACAGTACCTACTTATATCATCAATACCAACCTACCCATCTATTGGAATTATTAAACTTATTTATTGGGCTTGAGTGTTTTATTTAATTCACAAACATAAAGCAAAGTATCTCAACTAGATTATTTGAAATGGTTATACTAGTTAATTGATCTTCTTGATTAATCGGTAAGTGTTTCTTGAAAGTCCTTATAATTAAGTGGCGCCTATAAAAATTAATTCAGGACCACTTTTCAAGTAAATTATACTAAACTCACGACCTAGTGCTCTCTGACGAAAAGCTGCCTTCGGCTTTGCAGCCTCACAAAATTTTATTAATAACCAGAAGAAAATAGGCTACAGCATTAACAATAAAAAACTGTAACAGAAAATTGTAAAAAATACGGATCTTCCCATTTATAAATACATACTCGTATATTGTTCGTATATCTCAGAAACTTTACATTCAACGTCGAAAATATAAAATCGTTGGTCCATCTAATATACATAACCAAAATTTTGCTACTTTATCTTACGAAGTGACAACGATATCTTCATGTAACTATTTGATTGTGTCTTTCTTAGTCATTAATACATTTGCTTCCAACCCACTCTGTTTTCATATATTTTTAATTTTGTTATAGGTATTTGGTAACCTGCTCCGTACGGAAAACGATACTTATACGCATTACAAAAAGTTCGGACACGCTTATTGAATTACGAGAGAAAAAATATTGATATAGCGAAAGGTGCTTTTGTTTTTTCATAAAGATATGCAACGCGACTTTCGTTGGCAATATGATGCCGAGAAATTCGTCTCCGATTATAGAAAAAGAAGTGCTCTGCACGTATCAGGTAAAAGAAAAAGTACTAAAAATGAATAATACAATCAACATTTACTAAAAACGGGACAAATTATATAATCAGTGCGCGCTTACAATATAAAAACAGCGAGATGACTTTAGCATCCTATAAAATGTGTTAACAAAATTTTGTATTCCATAAGTTCCGTAAATTTTATTTTTCTAATCTTGTCAGTTTTTGAGATACATGTTAATAAAGGGTGCAGAAAAAATACACATTTTATTACCTATCTTCCCGGGGGATAGAAATCTTCTTCTCATTTCCTTTTACTCTCTTGTACCCATCTGTTCCTCTGTTATCTCTGTCTTTTGCCATCTTCCTCTATTTCTCTGAAGTTTTTTCTCTATTTGTCCCCAGTTCCTATATTAGGTGTAACCATTTCTACCTTGGTCTGGTGTTCACTGCCTCCATATTTTTTTTGTTAATCTATTTGATTTCATTCTTACGATTTGTTCATACCAATCATTTGTGTCTTTTCAAATAAATAAATACCAGGAACATCTCTTCCCCTTTATCTGTTGTTCTTTCTATCAAAGTCCTTACTATATATATGTATATGTTATCACTGGTTTGTCTTTCCGGTTTAAAAGCTGCCTGTTCTTCTTCTAGGATGAGTTCTAAGCTGTATCTCGAGTATTTTTTCAAAAATTCTTGTACTGTTAGATTATTTTCGCATTCCCTCGGTATCTGCTGTTTCTCCCATTTTCCCACATCCAATCTATTCTTTTTTATCCCAGCCATTTGATAAACTACTATTCCGTCTTCTCCGCTTGCTTTTTCTATTTTAATATTTTGTATGTCTTCTTCTTCTTCTCTCGTTATTTCTTGTTGTTCTATCAACCTTTGTATCTTCCTTTTCAGGTATTGTGTGGAATTTGTCTAGAATAGAAGTAAAACTTTTTATAGGTTATGGTCTTTTCAGAACGCATCAACATTTTTAGCCAATGGAGTGGTATCAGGGATTTATTACTCCATATGCTTTAAACACCTTCTATTTAGTGTTCCTGTACTGGATTTTTTTGTATATTGAGTTTTTTGTGTTATACTCCTAGATAAGTGGATTTTTGTTCCCACTTAAAAGTTTCCCAGTCTTATAGTTTAATTGACAAGCACTGGTTTTGTTTATTCTCTAACAAGTCAGGAATTTTTTTGAAATCGTTATGTATTGTTTAACATTAAGAATATTTTTTTGTATAACAACTGATTCTTTCAATTTTTTGTTTATATTGAAGATGAACATGTAATTTGTGGTTGATGAAGTAAACTTCCATTCGTATTTCAAAAACGACTAAAATACAAAGTTTTGTTAATGTATGCTATAGTGAGTTAAAAAATGTGTTTTTATACTTCACGCGCACTGTATATGATCAGAGTGACTAATAAACCTCCAAAAATCTAATCAATATTTATGTTTTGTTGTAAAACTGTATAAAATAAGTACCTCCACGTCAGAATCATATAAGTGTTTCTTTGATTTATTTCTAAACTTTAAAAAATTGTCACTCTGTATAATGGTACTTACTACTATTTATCATCTTATTCATTCGTAACTAACTGATCACTATCGCTTATCTAAATCATATTTTACATTAATACTAATAATAATACAATTTGTAGTATCAAAAAGAATTAGAAAAACTGGTACACCGTTACTATCAGCAAGTGGAATCAGAAGTTTTTGTGGAAAAAAACAAACACAATAGTAAATTTATTAAAATGTACGGTTTCTTGGGTTCGTTACTCGTGGGATTATTTTTTATATAATAATATTAAAGTATAAAAAATAATTTGTTTAAATTATATTAACCATGTTTTAAAATAATACGAAGTGTTTTATTGGTACTTCCAAAAAACCTATGTTTTCATTACTAAGATATTAATTTAGACTAGATCTTTCGGACCTCATATTTTCTCGATTATCATGTATTTCGAAATTGAAATACCGTGTTTATTATCTTCGATCGTTGTTAACTTTACCCAGTGGGAAACAAGTACACGGTCCGACCCTACGCAGGGACGGCTTTGTGCTTGTGGTACACGGTCCGACCCTACGCAGGGACGGCTTCGTGCTTGTGGTGGGTTTCTTGTTAATTTGTTTTGAATGATAACTGGCGTTGTCCATCACCATCACAGAATTATCGGGCAAATTAGGCAACAGTTGTTCTTGAAACCAAGTCTCAAAAAGTGGTGAATTCATGTCTTCGTGATAATCGGCAATTTTTTATATTTTTTGCGGACAATAGCAACGCATTGGACACCCATCCATCGCTGCCACCGGCATGTAAAATTATTATTCTTTTTCCCTTAGACGGAGGGGCCTCTAGACAACAACTTTTTGTGCCATCAGTCTATCCTTTCTTTATAACGTCATGGCTATCGTACCATGTTTCATCCAACCAAACTATGTATCGACCTTCTTGGCGAAATCTTCTTATTTCTGTAACGTACTCCCAACGCAATATTTTTAATCGCTCACTTTCCATGATGCTCATCCTTCCGTTGAGGGTTTTACACTCAAAACCTATGGTTTTCAAATATTTCCGAAACCATTGTTCCGAATAGGTTACTTCAATTCCCGAAACTTTCAGTCTTTCCAAAATCATAGACGTTGTTGGCACCTTATTTTCTTTGTAAAAAGAATAAATTTGTTGTTTTATTTCAGTTTCTCCGCTTCATCGATTCTAGAATTTTTTTTCATTTCTCGTTTCTGTCTCTCCCTTGTTTATAATGCCCCTTACCGTAGATAGAGGGACTTTTGTTAATTCACTTGTCACGGTGAAAGAAGTTGAACACCCTTTTTCAATTAGAGTTTGGTAAACTTTTTTTATTATCGTTTTTGCGTCCCTTAACAAATTTTTTCTTTTAACCTTCCTGTTGTCCGAAACATCATCTTCATTATCAATGTTGTCACTAATTTCAATCACTTCATTCTCTATTTCCATTTCATTCGACACAATGTTTTCCCATGGACGAAACACTGCCATTTTTATTTGCACAATGCACAACGATGAAAAGTCACAGACTGATAGACTGCACCCTTGCTTTACCTGGTTGGTGATTTCTCCGACCCTGTTAGGACGCAGGTATCAAATATAATTTTTAATTTATTAGGAGGTAGTATCTGTGGTCTTTATGTATTCTTGTTGTATTTAACATTTACACAATGCTCCCTGTCATAAACACGGTATTTCAAATTCGCAAGTATACCATCACCTGGTAATTCCAAGTATCGCCAAAAAAATAATCCAGATCTAGCTTGATAAGAAATTTCAAAACTGTTATTTCCTAAAATCAACTATTAGAAAAAGCTTAATAATGGAATCTAGGTACTTATTAGCTTTTTATTTCTGCGAAGACAAAATTTTACTTTTTTCAATGTTTTTGATTTAACAAATTAATGGCATCATTATTAAATGAAATATTCCTTTTCTTTACAAGCAAGTCGCATCTACCACTGGTGTAATTAGCGACATAAACATGAATGGGTCATAGTTATGTCAATACGTTAATGTCACTTAGATATTTAAAAAGATTCAGGCTATCACAGTTTTTGCCAAGTACTTGTTCTAGATTGTTGCTGTATTCTTTTGATTGTTGAAACTTTGGGCAATTGGTTATTAAATGTTTGACAGTCTTGTATAATACGCATTTTGGAGACTCATTTTTAGTAATTAAGTAAGTATGAGTAAGCTTAATATGGCCTGCCCGCGATTTTACAATTCCTATACTGATATGGTCAGGGCGACTGAACTCGTATAGCTTTTGTTTGCAGAATATCACCTGTATAACCTATTCTATTACCATATTTGTATATAATCTGTAAGACAAATTTAAGATCAAATAATGAATAAATGTCTACATTGCTTCAGTCATTTGAGTACTTATAATATTGACCCTCCTCTATATCCTTTATTTAGAGTTATTGAATGACGTTTCATACAAAATTACGTTTTTTTGCAGTTTTTTATAATCTATTGTTAAACAGAACATTTGAACACTGGAACGAAAATATCTGACTAGGTGGGTGGGTATTTATTTTTTGAATAGAAAAGCCTTAATGCAACTCAATATTTCGAAAAGGCATAAGTATTTTACTGAGTTAAAAAATATTAAATCATATGTCTACAGCTAATTCAGCCGGTATTGAAATATCATGCTCTAAAGATTATAAAAGTAATCGCAGTGAATCCACGAATATCCCTGGATATCTGAAATATGGTTTAAATTATTTTTTTATAGAATTCTTGCATACAAAAATCTAAACACCCATATTTTCATAAAGATGAAACTCAATAAGTAGGAACAAAAATTGTTTATTGTTAACAAAATTAATAGCCACACATTTGCATAAAACTGAAACCAAATGAGTACATAATAATATAACTAAAAACTTATCTTTTCAGATTTTATTGGACGTTGTCACGCGCTGTTGAGTTAATGTTTTTTTGCACTGAATTTGTTTCTTTCTATGTTTAGACTAATATTGTGAGATTTTCTTTTTTTTTCTTTCCTGCGAGTTTGAATGACCTTCCAGACTGTATGCGATTATTACCTCTAAGTCCCCTATCTTTTCTTCGGGATACAGCGGTTGTACATGAATTCGGTTCCTGTTAAATCGAGTTGTGTGGGAAGAAATGGACACAATTTGAGACGTCGTCTGAACTTTTTCCAATGTAGTCACCATTTTTCTTAATACTGCGATATTGGAAGGGCATTGGTCTTTCTTCAATACCTCTGAAACTCGTGTAAATTCGGCTTGGATTCTATCAATGGCTGCGTTACAGTCGTGACTGATTCTTTCGGTAATTGGCCAAATCAAAGGAGCTGTCATCAGTTTCAGGTTGATCTGATCTAACAGTGTTATTATTTTCTGTGAACACGTTTCACTGGTTTCCTCGAGAGCAATTATGTCATCATAGAAATCAGGTAAATATGTATCCCCTAAGGCAATTTTAGCAAAATCTTGTTTTTATTCAAAAACAAGGATTTTTTTAAAGAAAGTCCGTTTTTTTGTTGAACTGCACATAAATGCTGACAATATTGTCCTCCTTGGCCAAAATAACAATTACAACACTCAGTTTCTATATTTACTTCGAAATAGTCACTTTTGTGTTTAACACGGTAATTAAGATGGCTCATATGTGTCATTTCTTCAATATCGCTTATTTTACGAGAAAACTTATCATAAACTAGAGTTAAATTTCGTCCTCTTGCGTTTGCAAATTTTAGAAGTCTATTTTTGTTATAGTTTTCGAAAATCCCGGTGATGAAGTCGATATCCTGTGAGGTTAAACGGCTGGGGGAGTTGATATATTAGTTCAAGAAGATTTTCTTCTCTTAGAGGATGATCCGAAGGAATATATATGGAGCATATGGTTAGCTTATTGGGTAGTATGTTGTTATAGCGACTGCCTCCAGGTTTGTTGTGAAAGGAAGTAGTTCTGAATACATTTCTAATAGAATGATTTACTTCGTGGGATATTAGTTGTTTTAAAATTGGTCTCCTGTAGACAAAGGAAATCTGGGCGGTAAATTAAGGTTAGATGCTGAATTTGTTCCAGGCGCGGATAATATCCATCGCAGTTCCATTGTAAAATACTGAATTTTAAATTTAAGAAAGATTTACTGCCGGTTGCACCAAAGTCGGCTTTAATCAGGGTTAGTTTATGTAGGGTTGCACCAGGCCTAACTTAGTTAATCGTTGGTTAAGTGAAAATATGGAAATATTACAGTTATTTCGTATTGTATATTTGACATAATGGTATTTGTGGGCACTGCGTAACAGGAACAACAGGAACTTTGTTTATTTATGACATTTATGTTTAGTTTCTTCATGGATAAGGGAGTAGTTGACTTTATTTGTGATAATGTATATAAAACATTCTAATGCAACATATATCTGCATATTCACCTTCTGCTGACTGAATCTTAATGTTAGTACAGTCAATAGTTCTAAGAACTCGAGGAAATCTTGCCACATTATAGAACTGTTGTTGGGTATTCCTTTTTGCCTGTTCATTGTTTGGAAAAACACAAATCTTCTATACAATTTAGCAATAGCTTCAGACTATTCTACTACTTGTTCAGAAAAATGTACTTCTATGTAATCCCCAATTTTATCCGTGTCCACCCGCTGAATATAGACGAAGGTAAGTCAACTACTGGTTCATGGGAGTAACGCTATTGTTTCTACAAAGAAATTCATATGTACTTAAATATTTATTATTCCAAAGGGATTTCAAAGTAAACTAATATGATTAGTAGTGCTTTACGTAGTTGTCTGAGGAATATTCTAACTAATTTTCTATTAAAGTTAGTAGTTGATATACACAATATTTTGTTAAACGGAATCTTTTTCGAAACGTTGTTTCATCAGGAGAATCGAAATAAGATTGTCTTTGATATATTTGTTGCAGAAATCCATTTTCAATTAAATCTGGTACTTCAATATCATCAACAAAATCAAATTCAAAATAATTATCCATTTTTCACCAGATTCAAAATTCCTAATAATAATTGTAAACTTTTGATGAATGTACTAAATGTTATGAAAATCAAAACATGCAAACATAATATTTGAAACAATATTTTTTGTAAGGTTATGATTGTCGTAACTGTCAAATTTAATCCTGATAAAGTTCTTAATCGGGCAAATTTGGTCGATTAAATAGTTGTCGGTTTAATCGTGATTAAGTGGGTGGTGCAACAAATTTAAAACGTTAATCACGGTTAAGTCTTAATCAGAGTTTAACCGAGATTGATGCAACCGGCTATGAAAATGTGTTGGATAAAGATATATTAAAATAGATCGGAAACTTTCTGCTTAGAGTCGTTTCCAATTTTGGCTTGATTAGAGGGACTCTTACAAACGTCTTTGTTTTCGGTTTTGGATTTTTCTTAGGGGCTGAAATTGATGTTACAAAGGTAGCAGTTGAGGGGGATGGAGTATTTTCAAGATTGAGAATTGGAGGAATAGTAGTAATCTGTATAGGAAGTGATTCAAGGCTGGTGTCAGTGGGGGGTGTCCTCTTGATGCCAAAGTTGGGTGTTAAACCATCTGAAATTTGGGATTGTCCTGTAGTTTTTTTTAATTGGAGGAAGTATTATCAACAAGATGTTCTTCGGATGAGGAATGTTGAGGAGGTGATATACCAGAAGATATATGTCTTGGCTTTCGTGTCTGAAGGTAGAAGGTGAAGGAGGGTTGCATGATATATCTTGTGGATTTGGGCAGGAATCTGCGGTGTGTCCAGACTGCTTACAAAAGAAGCATTCAAGTTTATCCGAAGTAATGCAGATTCGCCTACGTCCGATCACGGATATGGCACTGTAAGAAGAAGAATGCAGATTCTGTAGTTCGTGTTTTCATGTAGGATTACAATTGAAGTTTGTATTTCAAAAGGTTAATTTTCAGGTATAACATAAATATATCGTAGGAAACTGAAAATGTCTGCATATTCATCTTCAGGGGAACCGCACATTGAATGAATGAAATTGCAGAAGCGAGCTGCAGCCAAGTTCATTTTTAAGTGCCTGTTCAATAAGTGAGTTAGGGATAGAAGGATAAACATTGGAGAGTGGCAGTCTTTTTGCCAGTGTGATAAGTCTACGAATTGGTATGATTTGTTATTTTATGGTAACAAAAGGATGATTTATTATAAGATTATCTATAACAGATACAGAAGATAGATACATATACGGTAATTGGAAATGCGTAATGCAAATATAATCCCTTTCGGTGTTACAATTTCGCCGATTACCTTAATGCAGTTAAAAAGGACGACGTCTGGAAGAGCGTTCATGGCAATACCTTGATTTCTTCTTGGGAATGATGTATGTGCTTGCGGTTTCTTTACTGAATTTTTAGTGACTGTTGCGAAGCTAGGTCCAGCTGGTTGTGGATGGTTTATTGTGGTTGACATTTTTTGGTTTTAGTATTTTGGATACCAAAACATTAAATGAAATTGGCCAGATGCACTGGCTTATTATTTAGTCGTTACTATACGGTAGATATAAAGCGACTTACCACTTGAAAAACGATACACATAAAACTAACGCGTATTTAATGGTTTTACCAAAAAAAAAATGCTGAAAACGAGACTATATGTGTTTACTCGTTGAAAGCTTAATTCGGAATGCATTATTAGATTTAATTTTAACAAGAATTACAAAACGAAATGTAACATTTAAGCAATTTAGACATAATAAAACTAGATATGAGGTTGCATTTCTTTTTGTGCGGTTATTTAAAGTCGAAAGTATACGTAAGTCGGCTCAATAATATTGAAGAATTGAAAGATCAAATGCATGCTGAAGTTACAGCTGTTGGACGTGATACCGTTAAACAATTCATCTAAACCATTATCGTTAAAATCAACCCAAATAGGCATACTATATGTGCATTAGACAGGTATAGTCAGATCTCCAGGATCTGCTTCAGAGTGTTTTCATAAAGTTTATACCATTTTGGCATGATTTTTTAACGTGGTAAGTGCTGTCATTAACAATCGCTATAAGAACTCAGTCAAAGCTGATAAAACCTACCCGGGTGCTGACATTAATTCCGACCACAACCCAGTTATAGCTAAACTCACTATAAGGATGAAAAGGATAACAAAACGTCTAAACAACTATATAGATCCAAAACTCCTTAAGAACTCTAAATTCCATGACACAGTCAACAAAGAGGTTAACGAACGTATGAGAGATATTGTGGTGCATCAGGTGAAGTTAGTGTAGATGAAAAGTGGAAGCAAATACAAACAGAACTAGAAATAATAGCTGAAAAACATCTAAGAAGCAAAAGAACTAAGAAAAAGCCCTGGATGACATCAGAAATTCTAGATCTTATGGAGGAAGGAGGAAAGGAGAAAGGGCAAAGGCAACAAAGATGAGTACAGGACACTAAATAAAGAAGTACAGAGAAAAATTAAGGAAGCAAAAGAAACATACATAGCAGCTCAATGTGAGGAAATAGAAGTACTAGAAAATAAATTTGACAGCTTCCACAGCACAAAAAGATAAAGGAAATGGCTGGATGTAAAAGGGTCAAGGCAGCTAGTAATACTATCAAGGATACAAATGGGCGTATAATAACTGACGTGGGGGACAAACTTGAAAGGTGGAAAGCATACCTGTCGGAACCGTTCGATGATAAAAGACCTCCAAAACCGGTCTTAGAATCAAGCAATGTGCAATTAAAAATATTAAGATCAGAAATAGTTTATGCCCTGGAAACTATGAAACCCAGTAAGGCTGGTGGTCGTGATCGGATACCCATAGAGCTTATCAAACTCTCTGACGATGATGTGGTTGATATTCTTCTGGACCTCTTTAACCGCATTTACGATAAGGGAGAAATTCCTAAACAGTGGCTATCATCCACTTTTGTGCTCATACCAAAGAAACCGAATCCAAGAGAATGCTCAGATTACCGAACCATCGCACTTACGAGCCACACCTTGAAGTTGTTCTTAAAGATCATTCACAAAAGAATTTACAGAAGACTAGAGGAAGACATAAGCAACACACAATTTGGATTCCGCGAAGGACTTGGAACACGAGAGGCGCTTTTTGGGATTAACGTTCTTCTCCAGCGGTGTCTCGATATAAACCAAGAGGTGTATGCATGTTATATCGATTTTGAGAAAGCTTTTGACAAGGTTAAACATGACAAGTTACATCAGCTGCTCATCAGCAAAAACATTGACTCCGACGACGTTAGAATAATTAGTAATCTATATTGGGGCCAAAAAGCTGATACAATGGTAGAAAACTAACCAACAGTAGAAATGAAGATTCGTCGTGGTGTTAGACAAGGTTGCATCCTATCACCGCTTCTATTTAACCTCTAAAGCGAAGCTATTTTTAGGGAAACCCTAGAAGATGAGTCAGTGGGAATAGTTATAAATGGAGAAGTAATTAATAATATGATGTATGCTGATGATACCGTCTTGTTAACGAGCAACCTTGGAGACACACAACACCCTTTAGAAAAATTAAATGATCGATGTTATGAATACGGGCTAAAAATTAACCAAGTGAATGGTAGTTACAAAATTCCCTCAAGATCTGAACCATGCGAAACACCATGGTAGCAAACACCACGGTAGAGAATGTATCGACATATAAATATCTAGGAACCTGGATAGAACAATCGGGTGACCAGACAAGAGAAATAAGAACGAGGATAGAGACAGCCAGATCAACATTTGTAAAGATGAAGAAGTTATTTATGAGTCGAAATATTAACATGGGACTTGGAATGAGGATGCTGCGTTGTTACGTTTTTTCCACTCTCTTATATGGGGTTGAAGCATGAACCCTCAAGAAAAACCACATCGACAAACTACAAGCATTCGAAATGTGTTACCGTAGAATGTGGCGCATTCCCTGGACCGATAGAGTTACTAATGCCGAAGTGCTGAACCGGATGCAGAAGGAGTGTGAAATAATTAACACCGTGAAAAAAAGAAAGCTTCAATACCTGGGTAATATAATGAGAGAACAGAAATACGCACTTCTCCAACTGATAGTTCAGGGAAAGATTGGTGGAAAGCGGAGCATTGGAAGGCGCCGTGTGTCCTGGCTAAAGAACCTGAGCGATTGGTTTAACTGTCGCAATGTTCAACTGTTCAAAGCTGCAGTAAACAAGGTCCGGATTGCTGTTTTTATAGCAAACCTCCGATAGAAGATGCACTGTGAGAGGAAGAAGTGTTGTTTCCAGCTGAGATTTTTGTTAACAATTATTCCAAGAAATCTGATGTTATCGACATAGTTTAGGGAAATGTTATTAAATTTTAGTTGTAGAGGGATATGATTATGTTTTCTAGAAAAAAAAAGCATTTGGTCTTCTCTGTTGAAAATTATTGCAGTCCCGTGGGATTGTTGAAGCTGGTTTGAAAGTTTCTTGGATGTGTTTATGAATTGAGTGGATGTTCTCACCCTTGAATATTACTAGGTCGTCAGCGTATAATCTGTCTTTGATTAATTTGGAGTTATGGTTTAATATATCTTTGGTAGGCATCAGGAAAAGTGTTGAACTAATGACTGATCCTGGGAGAGTTCCGTTAGTTGGTTTGAACACGGAAAACGATTTTTTAAAAAATTTGTATGGTGTTTGTTGTCAATGCCATGACTCCACGCTGTATCGAAGGCTTTTGTGATATCAATAAATCTATTTAATGTATCTAGATAAGCGCGCTATAAATTCAATTGAGTTTGGATGATTATGAGTACAGACCACTAAAAAATTCTCTTTACTTACAACTTTTTGCGCCAATCGCGCCGCTTCACTATACGGTCAGAACTCTACCTTGTTATTCTGTGTTAATAATATATTCGATAGGGTAATTTGAAGCGTTATCGTGTAATTTGTGGGTTAATCAGAGCGTTATATCTACATGAAATAATAATTTTGAGGGTTGTGAATCACGTAACAGGGTAGTAGAATGAAATAATTGAACGAATTAGATTGATGCACTGAAATTTTAAATTATTAATGCTATTATAATGTTGGAATAGAAAGACTTTTTAACTATATACGGGATTTTCACATCGGGGACCCACATGTAAATTGGAAGAAGCAAATATAGGGCATTGGTAAACGTGTTATTTTACAAAAACCTTTTAACATCACGGATAGGTATATACATATTTAGATGTTTACAATGAAAAAAACATTTTATGACAACTTAGATAGAATATAAATTCTTAGGATTTGTAATGAACTAGATTAGTAGAGTCTAGTTTTTCGTTCACTTCTGCACCTAAATAGATGTGTTGTTTGTTTTTCTTCGATAAGGTTATGGAAAGAAGGACCAGTCCTAATTTTTGATGGCTTATGTAAAGGATTACTCGAATACTCGTGAAACTTTATTTATTCATTATAACTGTGTTACATTACACTTAGACATGTTGGAAAAATTGACGGAAGTCTTATTCTGTATGCATTGACATATGACATAAAACAAACGTAGTCGATTTTTAGCGTTACATATCAACAATTTTAAGTAACGTTTAATAAAACACTTAAATATGACAATTTTAAACACGTAAATCACTTTACAACAAAATAGTAACAAGATAGAGCAACAAGAATGTCCACAGCGAGTTGATAGTTGGTTACAGTTTTCTTAAAGATACTAAATGCACGTGTTGTAGATATGTATACTTTTCTGCTAATTCTCGAACGAAGTCACAGAAATTTGTACGTTTTTATATTGCGTCGTAACGCGAGAGATATTTTAACACTTCAGGTTGATCTAGATATAGTTTACGCACACTGTATGTATCGAACGCGAGGAATTGTCACACTTTTTTATGTCGACCGATCCAGAGTGGATTTAGTTCTGTACTGCCTGATGTTGAGAAAATGACTGTTTATAAATTGGTTAATTTCTGTAGATATTCGAAAGTTTTTTGGGGGTAGAACTTTCTCTTTTAGACTATAACTCTGTCAGTTGAATGATGATATTTTTTGACATAAAGTTAATTACCCACTTTACCGTGAAGCGATAAATATTGTCCTGTTAGTTAATTTATGTCAATTCATAAAACATTCATTTCGAATACTTGATTTCCTATTAATTTGTGAAAGGGTTTGAAATATTGTTCACAGTGCTAATTGAAGGATCGTAAATCACTCAAAGTTATTTGTAGTAACATTTTAATAGTTTTGGAAAGTTCCATAATCTCTATTTTATAAAAAGATCATAAGGTTCATTTGAACCATGTAAAATTCAATTCTTTGGGCGTTTGTTAAACAGGCACTTAAAGCTAAACTTTCTTTTATTAATGGGCGTTTACGACCATTAAAGTGAATAATAAGGGTTTAACGTTACAATAGACATTCCAACTGGTCCGAGAATTCACAGTAATGTGAAATTTCTTACGATAGATTTGTCATCCTGGTATATATACAGCATGTCATCTCACAACATTCTCCCCCCGGAAATGAAGTCTGTGCTTCATTTAGGAGAGAGAGCGCGAGAAAGATAAATACGTTTAAGTATAGATAAGGATAAAGTAAAAGTTTTCTTATAGCTTAGACATAACTTACAACTAAGAAAGTCGCGACTGCTAATTGAGGTTGATTAGGCAAGTCTCTGACCGATTAACATATTTTAATGGCTAATTATGTTATTTACAAGTACAAGTACAAGTCTTGTTTGGGAAGTGGGCACAGTTTCGTTATAGCCCTAGTAGCTTCGCCTGTTTTAGTTTTTAGGCGTACGACCCTAACTTTTCCGTCAGATCCGCTTATGATTTCTATGACCCTTGCCATAGGTTAATTAAGAGGTGGAATGTTTTCTTCCTTTAAGAGGACTAGATCGTTTATTTGTAGGTTCTCATATGTTTTTAGCCATTTTGGTCTATTCTGCAGTCTATTCAGGTAGTCTACCGACCACCTTTTCCAGAACATCTGCTGAGTTTTTACGCATTGTTGCCAACATTTAATTTTGTTTTCTGGTGCATGAGATAAGTCTTTTTCCGGATAAGCCGTCAGACTGGATCCGATTAGGAAATGCCCAGGACTGAGATATTGAAAATCAGAGAGATCGTTAGATAGGGTACACAAGGGCCGTGAGTTTAATATTGCTTCGATTTGAGTAATAATAGTTGATAATTGTTCGAAGGTTAATTTTGATAAGCTGATGAGTCTTGAGATATGATACTTGGCGCTTTTTATAGCAGCCTCCCAAATTCCTCCCCAATGTGGGGATCTTGGCGGAATAAATTTCCACGGTGTCTCGTTTTGAGTCAGATAATTTTGTATAGTATCCGTAAATTCGTTCTTCTGAAAGTGATTATAAAGTTCTCTTAACTGATTTCTAGCTTCAAGAAAGTTTGTCGCATTGTCTGAGTAAATGACAGTGGGGTTACCTCGTGTCGCTACAAAACGTTTTAAAGCGGCTATAAATGCGTCCGTAGTGAGGTCGGATACTAGTTCTATATGCGCGGGTTTGGTCACCATGCATACGAAAATTGATATGTAACATTTTGTTACGGGAACTTTGCGTAGGGTGGAAGATTTTATGAAAAAAGGGCCTCCGAAATCGACACCAACTTTTTGGAAAGGACGCGAATATGTGACCATGTCTTTCGGAAGGTCGGTCATTATTTGTTGGGCCGTCTGTGCATTTAATCAATAACAAATCTTACAATTTCTGATTATTTGTTTGATTTGCCTTAAATCATTGAGAGGCCGTAGCGCAATGGTACATTTGATAGCACATTTTGTCCGCCAGCATGGCCCAAACGCACATGTTGTTGCTTGAGGATAAGGGAAGTTATTTGATTTTTTGAAGGTAATAAGATTGGGTACTTTTGATCGAAGGATATTTCGGCATTTTCCAACCTATCTCCGACACGGAGATATCCGGAAGTATCTAGAAATGGTTTTAAGGATATCAGTTGCTTGTTTGACAAATTTTTATTTTTTTAAAGCTCCGCTATTTCTGTTGAAAAGAACTAATTTTGAACTTGTTTGCTAATGAAGTTTAATGATGAATTCAATTCACTGACTGACAGAGGTCCTTTGAATCGATTTTCTTTATTTCTCGAATTGTGAGTAAATCTTACCACTGTCCGTTGTAGTTTGGAAAACGAAGAGAAGTTTGAGAAAGTGTTTTGCCAAAAATTGTATTGGTCAGAAATTATTGTTAGGGCTACCTTTCTTTCCTCAGGTAGGTTGACAAGATTTTTATTAATCTCGTGTTGGGGGAAATCCGAATTAAATTCACTCAAGAATTTGGGTCCATTAAACCACATGGGGTGGATTTCAGGAGTGAATTTTCCGCGTGACAGCATGTCAGCTGGATTATCACTTGATCGCACGTGCCGCCACTGGAAATTTTGTGTTAGCGTTTCTATTTTTGCTACTCTATTTGATACAGATACCGACCATCGACTTGGGTGGCTTTTGCACCAACAGAGTGCAATTTGAGAGTCTGTCCACAAGTTAACAGAATTTATGTTGATTTTGGTTTCCAAAACGTTTTTGACTCTTTGAGTCAGATTAGAGAATAATAGCATACCACAGAGTTCAAGTCTGGGAATTGTGATAGTTTTCAGTGGTACAACACGCGATTTTGTTGATATCAGAATATATGAAACTGTTTTATCGGTGTAGATGGTTCTGATGCAGATACATGCGCCGTACGCTTCGGTACTCGCATCTGAAAAGGAGTGAAGTTCAATTTTGCTTATTTCTTTGTTATTGAAGATAAGACGAGGAATTTTTAGATGCTTGATTTGACAGATGGTGTTTAGGAATTCTTCCCATTTTTGTAAGATGTGGTAGAACCGAATTCTTGTATATGGGATAAACATATAGAAACTAAAGTAGCTTAGTTGCTTAAGGAAATTTATAGAGCCAACTAATTACTGTTGTTTTAACAATTGAGACTATGAAATTTGTAGATTTTTATGATTATTCTTCCAATACACAATAAAATGAAATATGTAGATTTTTTATGATTAGTCGGGTGAACTTTTTTTTAGCTGAAACCAGTTTAAGGAAAATCACATAAAATCTACTGCGGAAATGCATCATTTTCCCGATTTTAGAATAACTGAAACCAGTTACATGAAAACTTGTTTATGCTTTATATATCAAACACTTTCTTAAACATAACTACGCAAAAGAACCCCTGCGGAAATATGTGATTTTCCTACCAGGTGTTATTTGTACAGTGGTTATGCTTTGCAGATAAATGAAAATTTATTTTTGTTAAGTATATATAAAATATGCGAAATGAGACACAGAAAAAATATTTATTAAATAACATCTTTAATGTCAAATGACATTTTTAAAACTAAATTTTGTAGAAATTATCGGAAGTAAAACTGAAATTCAACTGTAAACTTTTAAGAAAAACTTATAAACATATATGTACCAGTATCAAATAAAGGAACAAAATTTGCCTTGCGGAATAACTCTTTAAAGTCGAACTCTAAAGTCACCGTACTCCATTCTAATTGAATTTAATAGTTCAACCCTTGGATCTAACTTATGTTTCTTACAATACCGCATCCAAAGGTATTCACAAAGTTTATCAGGAAACTCATCTTCAGGAATATGCTGACCTCTCAAATGCCTTTTCGCTGCATTCCATTGAGATTTTATCCTCTGAGTATGTGTCCCATCATCCGCCACAAATTCCACGCTATGATTCACTGTGTGATGAATATAACCATAATTGGAAAGTCCACTGTAAGCTTTCCAATCATCCGTATCAATAATATATCCCACTGTCACATGATTTTTAATAATTTCTATAAGGGTAGTACCATCTCTTTTATTTTGCGGACAAACAACTAGCCTCAGATCTTCTGAGTTTTGAGCGATCAATCCCAAAACCCAATGACCCTCCATAACTCGTCCACGATTGTACTTCCTTTTCCCAAATTTCGATTCGTCAATCTAAAAATAAAAATTTCTTTTATTCAATTTGTTAATGTGTTATTAAAATATAAACCCTAAAATATTAAGTTGACTTTAATCCTCTTCCCGACCTTTAACACAGATCAATGAATAATATCTATTCCTATCAGCTTAATATCGCTTAAAATCTCAAGGCACAAACCTGCACTATGATTCCTGGCCCTCCAATTTTCGGCAGAGATGCCTGCATTGAAGTAAAAGCACTGGTAACCATCTCCCGACAATACTTCATCCGAGCAGCTATTGTTGCCATTGATAAACTCCCTTCTGAACCACTTACGCCAACACATATCCGTTCTTATGATTCTCCGTGAGCGAATCCAAAAAGAATCCTGCATATAAATATTTAAGAAAATAAAAGTTTAAAAAGTCTTACCTACCTAAAGTCTTTTTCTGGTGAAATATGACCTTTGCAACAGAAAAAAAAGGTTTGCATTGTTGTCGTTTAAAACCCCTATATATTCCCAAATCTGTTTCTGAAAATAAATAATGCGAAAATATATCCATATTACTCGTATGTCCTTTACATTTTGTCCTACAGTAAAGTGGTCGAGGCATTAAGCCTTAATTTTTCGCAAATTCATAAGCTTCCTGCCTAGTTTTAGGTAGACTTTGCTCAGTTATAACAAAATGAGACATCATTTAACTACTAGGTATCCGTATTTGTACTCCTATACCACAGATTATACTAACAATAATAAAGCTCATATCTTAACGACATTTAAAAACCTATTGAACGTTTTTGTACATGCCTTTTTACAGAGTCGCCGATTAAAGTTCGAATCAATCTAAATCTACAATATTTTATCAATAAATGAAAATGGTATATTTCCGCAAGAAGTTTTTTGCGTGTTTATGTTTAGAAAATTGTCTAAAATGTAAAACAAAAACGTATTTTCTTGTAACTGGTTCCAGCTATTCTAAAGTAGGAAAAATGAAAATTATGCATTTCCGCAAAAAAAATCGAGTCTTTCTGTTTGAAAAATATTCCTAATGGTAAATAAACGAATATTTCTTACATAACATAACGAAAGTTGATCCAATTATTCTTCTAAATAGGTACACAATTAAACACTTCAACTTACTCAACTTTTTAGGGTTTGAATATCACAATTATTTATATGTAATAACAATAAAAAACGTTTAATATAATACATATATTCATTATATTAGTATACATAAAAAAGGAAAGCCGCATAGACTTCTTGATTAATTAACTTTTCAAAATATTATGAAGTTCTTCAAACGATTCTATAGATATTCGATAAAAATTTTAAATCTTTTAGTAAATATCCCTTAATTCTACTATAAGATGAACCCACATAGTTCGTCTCCTTTTAACTTTTTTCTTTTTGTATAAAATATGCCACAGCATAACGCACTCTTCAATGTCCATTTTATAATAAGCACCGTACAGCACTGATATTGTGTTTGTAATGAGAAAATTAATTTACAACTATATTCTGACAAAAGTATCTTGACGGTATCTGGCCTAAATTCTGTATCTCACATACAGTCTCTCGGATACAGTATCCTAGTCTGAAAGGGCTCTAAGAGTCTCACAGAAAACTTGGTAAGAGTTTTTTTGTAGATTATTAAATTGTATACAATTTTTGTTTTAAATGAAACTTACTGTTTCTAGCTAATTCCACAATATATTGAAAAAATGTTGAAAAATCTAAAAAACTGACAATTGTTTGGATATTAAATTTCATCGTCAGAATATTAAATATCGAAACAATTGTCAATTTTTTAGAATTTTCAATATATTGTAGAATTAGTGTTTTAAATGAAACTCGACGTTTCTAGCTAATTCCACAATATAATGAAAAATATTAAAAATTCTAAAAAATTGACGATGGTATTCAGTTATCGAAAAAATTGTCAATTTTATAGAATTTTTAATATTTTTCATTATATTGTGGAATTAGCTAGAAACGTTTCATTTAAAACACTAATATGAGTAAATTCCACGAAGTAAGGGCCGAGACAGTTAATTTTATTGTAGAATTACCTAGAAACAGTAAATTTCATTTAAAACACTAATATGAGTAGATTCCACGAAGTAATGGTCGAGACAGTTAAATTCAATAAATTGTATACAATTTTGTCTCTAAAATGTTTTGTTGTGGAACCAAAATTACAAAAGTTATAAGCAAAAATGCCACAAAGAGATGAATTTCTAACTAATAGTAGAAATTTTTCCTGTAAATACTAAATTAATAAACATATTTTATGAAATAAACTGTAATATTAAATAAAAGTGAGATGCGAATGAATTAAAATGCTTATTTCCCAATATTTCCGAATTTTGATATATTTTCTGCGTTCTAGCACCCTTAACAATTAACGAAATGTCAAAAGGTTTCACTGAAAAATGTTCGGCATGTAACCTTCCATGAAAAAGGTTTTAAGATATGTAAAATAAATAAGAAGATATAGGGTAAAAAAATATTTAATAATTTTTTTGTTTATAACGATTATAATTTTGGTTCTATGCCAAAAAGTTATACAACGAAAATTGTAGACAATTTAATTTTATATAAAATGTCTTGACAAATTTTGTGTAAGACTAATATTTTCGCAGCCAGAATTAAAAAACCATGTTAACACCGTTTTTCAGCATGGCGGGTAGGATCGTGGGATCCCGAAAACTCGGATTTAGACTCCCCTAGACTCTCGCCCATTCATTATAAAACAAAAAATGTCTGCATTATCATTTTCAGAGGTCAATGTAACATTTCAATGGACTAAATACTTCCTATTAGTATTCCATAATCGTTCATAATAATTGACAAATACAGATAATAGATTATTTATGGCGAAACAACAATAATTCAATTATCAATATAAATGATATAAACGCCGTAACATTTTTTATTTGTTATTGATACTTTATTACTAAACTGATACAAACGACACTTTAAACTATTGCGTAGAATGTTGGTTACTACATTCGTTTTCTATAAACAAAAAATAACGATAATATTAGATAATAGTCAAATCTAATAATAGTTCTTGTAGTAGGTAAATAGGAATCTCACAGGTGTTAACAAATTAAGCGTAAACGATTTTATTTTGCCTGGGAGATGTTTGTTGTAATGAATATTCAATACAATACACAGAGCCGGATTTTCCCTAATATATCAACCAGTATCGTACAATTCTTTGTGGATAACAAAACGAAAAATGTTGTAGGACATTTTTTTTAAATTCTGGTAACTTATCAAGGCATATAAGCCAAACATCGTTATTAAATTAAAAACAAAAACAGGACTAGCACTACAATGGAATTAGTAGGATAACAATTTCTTGTTAGTTTTTAAGTTTGTCAAAGTAATTGTCCAAAGACCACTTATAGTCGTATCGACAACAAGGAGTTAATGTCGATTAAGATCTGAACTCGTTTAAATAAAAATATTCGTATGCACCACCGAAAAAGCAAGAAATTAACTCGATTAAGATAATACTTCGATATTTGCCGTTTAAGATTTAAACTGAGGATGTTGCTTGACGTGCTTCTTTTCTAAAAGTACAAAGAAAAGGCGCAACTCCATCTCCAGTGAGGGATACTTTTTTTTCTCGTCTGCTAATTTTTTTCGAAGAACTGTTTTACAATTTTCGTATAGTCTTGAGAGAATCGGCATTCCTGTATGTAATTAGGGCCACTAGAATTGAATTCAATTTCTTTCCAGCTAAGTACGATTGTTTTCTTCTACAGACACCCTGTTTATTTGTCCTTTAAAATTCCTGCATATTTGTTTACAATAAGAGTTACCATATATTGCTTTTTGGAATCTGAAAAATTTGGTACTCGTGTTTTTCTCACGCATTCTAGTATTCTTGAGTTCACTAGCGTATGCAATAAAAAATATTGCGAATTTGATGTGATATTGAAAACTATATCTTTATTTCAAATAAACATAAATGTAAAATTAATATTTATACTTCTTTTTTTAATTTTTTCCATAGACCAATAACAAATTTGTTCGTATATTTTAGTATTCTGTGACAGCACTAACGCTTTCGTCGGTGTTGTCAAATATCTTCTCAGGTTTACGTAATCCGTAGAATGGTGTGGGTGGTGCATATTAACTTCAGTGATTCTTCATAAACTAGATTAATTAAACGAGATCAACATATCCAGGTGTTGCATACGACGCTTATAGTGGTCCGAGGACCACGGGTGGTCAGCAAAGGCCAAAGTATGGTCCACGAACGATTTCATATTCAAATTTAGAGGTCAATACATCGTATTTTTTTATGAAAAATATATGTTTTTTATTAAAATAATATTGTTAATGCAAATTGCATTGCAGTTTTTGATTACAGTTCATTTTCGGATTGATTCATTTCATTTTTTTTTGTACGTCAAACAACAACAAAAAATCTGTTCCCTGGTCCAGTAAATGTTAGAAACCATTGACTAATCATGTTTTTTCTTATTGGTTTTGAAAATCAGTAGCGCCACTAAGGAAAAGTTTTGATCGTGAAAATCTTCACGTGCAGTCAGAGCTGGTTTATTATAAAATCCGATTAACGAAAAAACTGATTACAAATGTTAGTATGTATAGTATATTACGTAACGAGTGCAGAAAGTGACATTTTTCATAATCCCACGAGCGTGAAAAATCACTATCGCACAAGTTATGTACACTATTTTTCCTACGACCACGCGATAAACTTTTACCCAATCAGGCATGTACAATCTTGCGTTTTTATGTAGATGTGAGAGGTTTTATATATGTGTATTTGTAATCACTTTATATAATTTTGATTACTTACCTTTGAAAGTGGCCCAGAAAATTTTGATTTTTATGCGATGAAAAAGAGTGCCTCCATAAAAAAGTTAGAATAAATATTGGTACACAAAATATTACGAACATTTATTTTAACAACTAACAACAATTGGATACAGAACATCAGAAATAAAACTGTTTTTGTTACATAAATATTGCGATTCAGAATTAATTATTTATTTGAATCACTGTAAAAATTAAAAGTAAAATTATTATTAGTGCAATTTATAAATTGCAATGGTGTATGTGCAAGCTTGTTTTCGATATTTTCTCGGATGTTACTTGTAATTGTAAACGAAGTTGAGGGATGCTGATTAATATTTTCTAATATCGCTGATTATGCAGTATCTTTGGATCCTCCTTGCACAGCGTCTACAATTTTGGATGCAACATTTATTCTATTGTTAGTCGAGTCGTCTATATACCCCTCAGCGACAGTAGAGGATTTCCATCCTCCATGTCTTTTAAGAGTTGTAATATCTCCTCCTGCATCTACCAATATTGTGGCGGATGATCTTCTAAGACAATGACTTGTGTAGGTTTTTGCATTGTCAAGTTTTAAAAATTTGGCAACTACAGTTGGTACAGAACCTATTTTGTTTATACCTACAACTTGTTTGGTACATTTTTTGTTTTGCTAGTTGAGAAAAAATGTTTTCTCATGTGTTGCAGGTCTTAAATCAGCGTATTTTTTATATTTTTCATAATATATATCTGTTACATTAAATTTCCTGTCAATTTTATTTTTTGTATTGTAAATTTTAATTATCGCTGCAGAACCTAGATCTTCTATATCATCTACACTAATGTTTACTAGTTCCTGTTTGCGGTATGCTCCACTAATTCCAAAGATTAGGACTACCTAAAAATTAATATAACACTTATTAGTAAAACACGTGAGCATTACACAACTTTTTTAAACTCACCTTAATGAATAAAAACTGATCGTCAGGAGCTTGTGTTATAAAATCGTTTATTTGCAAGGTGGTTAAGATAGACGAATTTCTTTGGTTTATAACCATCATTCTTTCTTTTTAAAAATGCCTTTGTTTTTAGATATTTAGCAATATCTACATTGTGGTTTATATATAAATTAGTACGCAGCATAATATTGACCACAATGTATTTGGCAGTACTTTTTTGGATAATTCATCCATATATGCAAGTAGTACATTTTCTGAAAATGATATTTTGATATCTTTACCTTTTCTCCAGTTTATAAATTCTTCATATGTACGTTCATATTTGGTTCGTGATTTTGTAGGTAGGATTTTTAAGCATGTTATTTTTGCTGCTTCGATAATTTCAGGCGGAGTGCATTTCCTATCGCTATTACTGTCGTCCGTATCCATAATTTTTTTAAGTTTCTATAAAATATTGTACAGCTGTACGAAGATAATCAACAGATAATTTTAATATAATCACTGTAAAAAAACTTTTGACACTTTACATGAATTGTTCGACGCCTACTTCTTCAAAAAAATTATTAGCACGACGTTTATCATGTTGCCTACCTGTAGGGGATTGAAAGTATTAATTAAGTATTCATCGTTCAAACTATGCTCCAAATAATTGAAAACGGATATTTTTTGTTTTAATAACATGAAAGTCCAAGAAATGTCGATGTAAACACACTTTATTTTTAAGAATAAATAAACTGTTGTGTATATTTTCTTAGCGCTATAAGTACCTTTGATAAGAACACAACATAACAGCGATGAAATGGCCGACCGGGCTAAGCGTCCGTACACTCGATTTCTGACAAACAGTAAGGTGGTTCGAACCCGGGCTCGGTCTTTTATTTAATTTGAAATGAAATAAATAAATTATATTATATGGACAAATCAACTTAGGAAATACGCATTTGACATATACATAAATTTGCAGGGTAAATAAACTAGCATTTCAACATTCAATTTGACAGCTTTTTTATCCGTACACGTATGGATAAGTTTTTTTCCGTACGCGTATGAATAAAGGCCACTTTCCATAGAATTAGACAGTGCGATATATGTCACTTTCCTATGGGGTCGTAGGAAAAAAAAATTTCGTCTTAAAATTCATTGACGGATTGCCACAATAGTAGGGTCAATTGGGGTAAAAATAAGACATTTTTTAAAACTTGATTTTTTTATGTGTTAAATCCCTTAAAGGGATTTTAATGGAGGCAAATGATGATGAGAACTTCCTTACACACGATACATGTCAAATTTTTGACAGTCATGTCGTACACTAAATAAGAACTACTGATTTATTTAGAAATAGTTCAATAAATCTCACTACTTTGCATGACTGGTAACTAATATTTTCTATCTTATATACGGATAGATAATTGAAAAAAAGTTTCAAATTGTTCAGAATTTAATTGTCTACAACTTTCATATAGAAAAATTTCCAATATTACGTCATTTAGAGGCTTAAAATGGGGAAAAAATCTCTTGATCTTCAAGTAAAGTATAATTTCCTGTTAATTACTTCTGTTGCAGTTCACTGCAAGTATTTGTATTTTTTTATATCTTTTTACAAAAGCCGGCAACGCCGCACATTACTCCAACGAATGTTCTCAAAACGATACCGGCTAGAGCCACGTGCTCTTGTGCTCAGTATAATAAATGACTCGAAAATGAATGTATGGGTTTAATTATCAAAGCAATAACCTCAAATTTAATATTAAAGTATCAACGGTCCTTCGAAGCTAAATTAATTAAATTAAAGAAAATTAACACTCTCGATTGATTGGAAATCTTTCAATTCGAGCCACAACAACTTCCAGTACAAAAGATTGAGCTTGTATCAAAATTTCATTGTTTTTCATTCGCCCGTTTAGAAGTTATCATGCGTCCACACATACATATGTACCGGGTATCTGATTAAGAGAGGTATCCATGTTTTCGATA
The DNA here is from genome assembly GCA_963921935.1 of Galeruca laticollis. NCBI lineage: Eukaryota > Metazoa > Arthropoda > Insecta > Coleoptera > Chrysomelidae > Galeruca > Galeruca laticollis. Next base: position 71,308,766 of record OY998177.1, read on the forward strand.
TCACTTTCATCCTCATATTCGACCTCTTCTTCTGGCTCTGATTTTGAACCACTAGAAGGTAATTTTTTATGAATATCTTTGATTTCTGATTCTTCTTTGTTATTGGAGACCAAACTTGTGCTGGAATCATCGGAATATTTGACAATCTGTTCTTGGGGACAATTAATTCCCAATTGATCAGACTGTATATCTAAAGGATCCTTATTTTCTGGCCGTAGAGCTTCGTATTTTTCTAGTGTTGTAGGATTTAGTCTTGTTGTAGCATATTTCTCCCTTGAAAATGGAAATATCCCTGTTGATTCAAAAGAAGAAACTAAGAATATTCTTTTCAGAAATTCCTCCATCCCAAATGGAACAAAGTAAATCTGAAAATTCACTTTTAGTCAACTTTCGTATTTTCTAAGTTATTATCACCTTTCCAGGAGCTCCACAGATTTTGAACTGAAATATTATTAATCGGTGTAAAGAACGCCCGCTTGCTAGATTCGATTAGATTTTAACGGGGTTACAGCGCACTGAAACCAAAGGTTTATTGTGCCCCCTATCAGAGCTGTTCTCGCTACTACTACAGCTCGCCTTCCAGTTCCAAGGTTCTAATGAACTCTAGTATTTGGAACGGCTTCAACGAGGTTAGGTCCTCACTCTTACAAGTTTCTTGTCCGAAGCATTTCTTGCGTTGGCTTGTAATAGCGAGGCATTCCAGAACTAGGTGATCCGTAGTTCCATCCTCCTCCCCACAGAATCTACACTCGTCAATCTCTGTTAGACCTATTCTCATTAAGTGCTTCCTAAGGCGGCAGTGTCCTGTAAGAAAGCCCGTGAAGAGATGTAGCTTATCTTTACTGAGGTCCAAATATTTTTTGGATCTAGCAGTGTCAAAGATCCACAGGAACTTTTTGGAATGTTCCAACCCGGGAAGGCACCGCCATAGTGCTTCTCTTTCGTTTTCCTGTTTCTTCCGAAACTCTTTCTTGTAGGAGCATTTTGCTACACCACAGAAAGGCTCCGGGCCAATAAAGGGCATTTGTGCTCCTTTCCTGGCAAGTGTATTGGCCTCCTCATTTCCCGTGATCCAAGATCCCTGATTTTTAAAACTGTCATTGCCTGAACCTTCCTGAGATATTCTAAGAATTACCTCTTGGGCATATCTTTCTATCACCAGATGTAGAGGTGTGAGATCTGTAATGATCTCAAGTGCCCTAGTTGGACACGTTCTTATAGATCCAGTAATGCACACACAGGCAAGCCTTTGAACTTTGTCGAGGGTCTTCCTTGCTAATATACACGGCATTACAGTCAGGTTCTCCTTTCCCGATCTCTCAATATTCCTATGTACCTTTTGTCCTTTGGCGATTATACCTTTAATTTTAGTAGGATTGTGACGCGCTTTCCTGCCGCTTGCTTCTTCCTTCACCTCTCACACAGGTTCATAGCGACTGACGCGTCACTTTGGACACCCTCGATGCAAAGTTCTTTTGCAAACAAATGCTCGGGCGCCAGATTATTTTACGTGGTTTACTCCACGGCCCATTGACCCTCGGCGTCAAGAGTTCCAAGTAGCCTCAGATGGAGGTTACGGAAAATTCCAGGGGTCTCGTTGAATTTAACACACCTACAAAACCTATAAACCTTAAACGGTGATGATACGGGATATTAAGAAAACACTGATCCTATTTATTGGTATATTACAAGACCTATTTAAAATATATACATATAAAATAACACTCAACAACTTCTGATTATTTTCAATCGGTACCGAATCAGTTAAATATATACAGTAAGCAAATGTGTTCAAGCCTTATGTTATTATGCACCATGCGAAATTTGCCGGTATTAAGGAATGTGAGCAATGACATAATAAAACAGGTGTAAGCAAGCAAATGCAATTTTTAATGACAGCGGAAGCGGTATAAGCTGTTTTGTAATTATGCGGTGAGCAGCAGTAAAACAATAATTACCTATCACGGTAGTCAACGGGATAAAACTATCTTCGCGGGAAGGAATGGTCAATCGGGATAGGTGGAAAAATGTGACCAGTCTAGTTTATAACAAAAAACTAAAGAATTTAAACTAGATTATCAATCGATCAGTGGTAACAGCCTCATACTTGACTGAGATCTAATTTTTATAGGAGAATTTACACTTTAAATTTTCAAATTATCGGTTAAAATTATTCTAAAATATTGGTCGGAGGATAGGACAGCGGTTACCCAAATACAAGAAAAATAAAACTGTGTCTTAGAATAGATAAATATGAAACGAAATTAGTACCGGCTGAGAGTGGAACAGCTGGTGGCAACAGCCTCTGATCCGCCCCACACTCAGTTTTAACTTTTCCAAATTGCCGGTCAGACAAAACTATATACAATTTACAACTAAAATAAATCAAGGTAATCTTGAGAAAATTATGCGCGTTCCGAAAGGGAAACGGTTAGTGGCAACAACCTCTGATTTGTTTCACAGTCGGTTTTCAATTTTTCAAATTTCCGGTGAGTTACAACTATATATAATTTTGAACTAAAATAAATCTAAGTAATTTGGAGAAAATTATTCGCGTTCCGAAAGGGAAACGGCTGGTGGCAACAGCCTCTGATCCGTTTCACAGACGGTTTTCAATTTTACAAACTTCCGGTCAATTAAAATTATATATAATTCTGAACTAAAATAAATCTAAGTAATCTAGAGAAAATTATTCGCGCTCCGAAAGGGGAACGGCTGGTGGCAACAGCCTCTGATCCGTTTCACAGACGGTTTTAATTTTACAAACTTCCGGCCAATTAAAATTACATCTAATTCTGAACTATAATAAATCTAAATAATTTAGAGAAAATTATGTTTGTAAATTTCCGGTCAGTTAAAATTGTATAACAGAGAGGTTAATTCCTGAATAAAAAAAATAAAAGATCACAGTCGAAATAGAATCCAAGTATCGAGGAGAAAAGCAAATAAAAATCTAATATGTATTAGGGTAATTTGAAACAGGACACTAGGTATAACAATCTGTATCGCAAAATTAAAATCGAAATGCTACTTCAATGTATTGAAGGCTCAAACCTGAATTCCAAAGAAACAATATACAGAACGCGGTGATAAAAACTGTAAATAAGTTTGGTTTTTATCGTTCCAAAAAAAATACAGGCTTACCAGCTTTATCAAAATACGGAATTATATTCTGAAATAGCAGAAATACTAAAAATATTTTATAGAAATTGAATATAAAACTTCAAAACCCCGGTGAAATCTTTTATTCGGTTTTCGGAAAATTAAAATCAAAATGATATTTCAATCAGACCCTAATTCCAGAGAAACAGTATACAGAACGCGATAATAAGGTTGTTTTTATATCGCCTAAAAAAAACTACCGGCTGCCGGCTTTATCAAAATACAGAATTATATTCTCAATTAGCAGAACTAGTAAAAATATCTTATAGAAATTGAATATAAAACTTCAAAACCCCGGTGAAATCTTTTATTCGGTTTTCAAAGTAAATTTCCACTTACTCGGAAAATACTGGACGGTCGGACACTTCACAGTATCTGTTTACGGCCAAATTCTAACTCACTCTAACTCTAATAATCAATTCAAAAACTTAATGCCTTTAGAACGCTCGGTTTTCGAATTTATAATTTACTTCGTACCTAAAATTTTGGCGATAACGGTGGTGAGGGAATTAACTTGAATCAATTTAATTACAACAAGAAATATTTCTATTTGTACTGAACGACTTCGGTTTTACTTAAAATAGTTTATATACCGGGCGTCCTCGATAATTTAAATTTTGAAAAGCGGAATTCAATAAATTTTACATATATCTCTAAATGGTAAATCACGGCTTTTGAGTAACTAATGAAATAAATACTTAAATTATTATTACGGAACTGAAACGGTACCAGAAATCAAAGTTGGAAAGCAAGTAACGAGTTATATACGCTTATTAAAATCAAAATACCATCGGCAAAATCAATCAAAAATGCTTAAAAAAAACTCGTTACAGGATCCATGGAAAAAGTAGTTTCGTCGAGGTTCCAAACTTGTGATGATGTAATATTTAGGTAATTTATGCATTTTCAACCTTGTCATAAAACGAATTAATAATAGAGATATTAAACATGCCCTTTTGCGTATACGTAAACGTAGGTTTTGAACCCTGCGCGTGCGCAGCAACGGTAAATTTGTGTTCACGTACACACGTGCTCCGTGAGCTTACGTATCTTTGTATACAAACAAAACGTATCCGTATCGAGCATCGAGCCGAATACGCCAATCGGGACTAATCTGAATCGGAAAGGTAACAAAGATAACCGACATCCGGTACAAATTAAATGATATAAGTATGATATATGACATAATCCATACGAGGATCCAAAGAGGTGGCAGATTATTCAGGTTCAAGATCTGCAAATTACCGGCAATAACATTTTCGTGAAAACACTAAGGTACAGAGTGGCAAATTTAGCAAAAAAATTGCTGGTAAATGTAGAAATAAACCATTACAACTAAGTAGGTACCTACTTATTTGTCAATATTTTTTTATATTTACCAGCGTTTCCTCTCACTTATTTTCGTGTGGTAGTTTACGCTACTGGTACGCCATCTTTAAAAGCGTTTTTAACTTCCTGCTTAGTTAGTTCAAACCCCCATTGAGCCATTGTTATTAACTTTTTGACTAAATCTTGTTCAATCTCTAAAGATAATGATGTTTTTCGCACTCGTTTTGCTGAATTCTTCTTATTTATATAGCGACTTATTTTCGACCTGTCGATATGGAAGGCATTGGTTGCAGCTCTTATAAAACATACTCTAGTTCTCACTAAATTTGCTGCTTTATCGAGATGATCCTTCGTATATTCCTTTGGCATCTTGAATTTGTACTTGAAATCTAAAAAATATTTAAAATTATTGTCTAATATTTAGATCTGTGGTGTCTCATATTTACCTTCGAGCGTATCTCAAATTTACCCCTCCAATAAAAACGTGGTCACTCAAATTCTGATCAATTTGAACTTAAACGAATTTTGACACATTGTACGGTAATAGGATCATAGCACGCCCCGGCTTCAAGCGAGCGTCTCACAACGTCTTACGAATTCATCCGTCCAAAATTCAAGAGTAGACTCGCAAATTACGCGATACATTTTGGGGATTTTTATTTTGACGTGTAGGTAGATTTCGACATTGAACAACTATTTCTTCGCACTCTTCTCCCGTTATATATAACATCAGATCGATTTTCTCATCCTCGGTTTTAGATGCCAATCCAGATACAAAAACATATCTTCTTAAGCGCCTTTCCCATTCGGGCCATGCTGCTGGTTAGCGGAAATTAAACTTTGCATTATTTCGCTGAGATGTGTCTGACTGAGATATTTTTTTTAATACAAGATAACGTGGGTACTTTTATTACGCTGCCACCATGTTGTCTTAGAGGCACCAGAATATTAGACTATACTTTATTTAACTTTATAAAAGTACAATTCAACTAAACTCATCATTTTAATTCTATTGAAAAGTCTCTGACATACGTCCCCTGGCCGTGGCTATTCAACCTTCCCTAGGTGAACTTAACACAATAGTAAGAAGATAAAATCTTTAAAATGTGGAATCTTGTAACGAGTTCAATAAGGAACAACATTTACGAGACAGCTTGTATAAATAAGTTTATCAGAACAAATCGTTCGACATAATCATATTCATAAAAACACCTCTTAAAATAAATACGAACAGTTACGGAGGACCAAATGCTGTACGAATAATTGTAGATATTAGATTAAGTGAATCGAGCTTTCTCCACACTCACTGATTCCAGCTAATTGTAGATAGGCATCTAAATTGCATTCCGTTCCATCTATTTTGTTACTTTTTTCTCCAATTAACACAAATTAATGTATCGAATTTTCGATTCTTAGACCTTTTTATTTAAAACTTTCTTCACTATAGCACAGTGTATGACTTATAGAAGCAGTTAGATCACTCTGCCGATTTTCCTGTTCCAATCTTTTATCGGACTCACTTCCATTCCAATTTTTTTCAAATAGGGGGGATCGTTGCTAGAATTAGATAACAGTAATGGTTTACATTTGCCACACAATTAGTATATTAAGTATTAAGAACGGTAAGGGATGTTAACAATAGTTTCCCACAATTTTTAAACGTCAAAGTCAACTGTCAAAACATAGCTGTTCCGTGACAAATACATGTCACTTCTGCAATTTGCATGTCTGTTCACTGGGCGTATTTTATTGTAGTCTAACAAAATTTGTTGGAGTAGGTCAAGAATGGCGGTAAAATTAATTTTTTTTCGCTCATCGGCTATAACAGTGGAACATCTCAACATTTTTCAAAACTGAGTCAAATGTTGCATTTTAACTGAATTAAAGAAAAACGATTTACTATTAAGACCGAGTTTATTATAAGAATTTTTTCACAAAATTATAGGACGTACTGTTTTCTTGATACGACCGGTAGCCATCCTTTACAAATCGCCCTGTATTAAGCTAGTTTAAATCCAATTTCAAATTCTTCTATGCTAGATTAAACTAATTAAATCAATACAATCAGTAGAAATTAATAGACAGATGTCAGATGAGTTGCTTCAATCTAAATAATTATCCTGTGTTTAATAAAATACAACTTTCCTTTCTTTAATTATTAATAGCATTGTTCAAGTGAAAAAGTTCTGTTCATTGAATATTTAGAATGTCTGAGATACCTATTTGCAGATAAGTTTGATTATTATATGCAAGGCGGTACATCAAAGTGACTAGAATTCTTATAATAAAATCATCAACCAGAAAGAACAAAATATTTTCCACTTTATATAGTTTGCTTTGAACGAATTCCACGTTAGCCTTATATATCGTTAAAAAATATTTAAAATACCTAAAAATAATTTTTGTCTGATCTTGTTTGCTTGCGAGATACAGGCTGGTAAAGGGTGCAGAAGAAATACGCTTTATTCTCCGGGGATATAAATGCAAATTAAATTTTTTTATAGGCTGTAGTCTCTTCGGAACATCAATAAATTTGTAGTAGTTAATATCATCCAAACACTTTACTTTCCCTTAAATTAATATCAGACATGTGTACATGTTCATTATGTTTTATTTTATTGAAATGCTGTGCCCTACCCTTGCACAATGGAATATATATGCATTTCACTGTCCCGACAAGACATGACATGATGTAACCTAAAACAAAACCAATAAAAAATAAACGGTTTTAAAAATTAAAAATAACTTTTCCGCATTTGTGAGACACCCCGAAACAATATCCAATTATAAAATTGGTCTTTTACATACACTCCGGAGGCTGTACCCGGAATTTCTCCAAAAATGACCAAAAATGTGGTACTTCAAGTACCATAGCAACCGTTTTACTGACTCTGGTGAGCTGAAAATTAATAAGGTTTATCTACATGACGCCCTGAACAATATCCAACCATAAAATTGGTCACTTGTATACACTCCGGAGGCTGTACCCGAAATTTCTCCAAAAATGTGGTACTTTAAGTACCATAGCACCCGTTTTACTGGCTCTAGTCAGCTGGAAATGAATAAGGTTTATCTACATGACGCCCCTAACAATATCCAATCATAAAATTGGTCACTTGTATATACACTCCGGAGGCTGTGACGTGCTAACAAACTCACATTTTTCCAAAGTGACAAAAATGTGATACTTCAAGTTCCATAGCACCCATTGTACTGGCTCCAGTGAGCTTAAAATCAATAGAATTCATCTGTGTGATGCGCTAAACAATATCCAATAATAAAATTGGTCACTTGTATACACTACGGAGGCTGTATCGTGGTAACAAACTGAAATTTCACCAAAAATTACAAAAATGTTGTACTTCAAGTACCATAGCATCCGTTATACTGGCTCTGGTGAGCTGAATATCAATAGGGTTTATCTGTGAGATGTTCTGAACAATATTCAATTATAAAATTAGTAACTTGTTGCACTCCGGAGGCTGTATCGTGCTAACAAACTGAAATTTCTCCAAAAATGTCATACTTCAAGTACCACCCGTTGTTCTGGCTCTAGTTCGCTGAAAATCAATAGGGTTCATCTGTAATCATAAAGTTGATGACTTGTTACACTCCGGAGGCTGTATCGTGCTAACAAGACGTGTTACGAAAAGTGGCCGACAACAACTACGACGACGACGACATACACACAGGATTTTTTTAAAAAACCGTTTTTTCGTGTTACTATTGATGGAAAACGAAAAATTTTTTTTTCAAAATTCCAACTTTTATTGGGGTAAACCAGTACTTTTCTCGCATATTAGATAGGGTTGGGCGGAAAAGTAACAACCTGTAAATGTTTTTATTCAAACGAAACTATTCAATAAATAAGGGTCAGAGGTCAATTTTTTCTCAATTGGACAGTTTTTAGACCATGCTGATTCCGATGCCATTTATACCTTAGCTCTAGCACTTACCGTTCGTCCGTTGAAGCTTAATAGCGAGCTGACACCAGAAGCCAGAATATAAAACTTGGTTGACTCTTGTTACCTTGTTTTTCAGCCGGTTTTCAGAGATACCTCAGCTGAAAGATGCGAGGAGTCAAAACTACATGTTTGGGACAAATTTATTCGAACAACCAGAATATATGGATAATGCTCCTGGAGCAAGGAGCCATGAGGACACACGATAGTACTAAAAATTGCATGCTGTTATTTTATTCTATTTTTAGTATATTGCGCTGCCCTAGTGCTAAACTATCACATCTCAAAACCAACAGTTTTTAGATATTGGAGGTTGAATCATTCATGAGGTTTTGTTTTTGACTTTTAGCTTTCATATGCATAACTATGTTTATGAAAACAATTTTATTATGAATCTTATTTTATCGGTAAGATTTACAAAAATTACACATAATTAATTTGTAATAATTAAGTTTAAAATAATTATTACAATAACTCTACTTCTGGTTGTTACAGTATTGCCCAGATATTTAAAAACATGATTTTGCATTGTTATTATTTGTTTGTTATGTTACTGTATTGCGCTAGACTTTTCCATAACATTTTTGATTTGTGCTAATTTCTTAAAGGAGTAATATAAAATCCTATAATAGTATTCTTACAGCAAAGGATTAAAAAAGTAAGATTTTTTTTATGAAACAACAGTTGAAAACTATGTATTTTTATTAATTGTAAGATTAGGCTACTACAACTTTTTTGTATACAAGATTTTAGTTTGTTGAATTAGTTTAGTCATCATCATCTTCAGATTGTTCGTCGACTGCACCAACAGTGGAAGTTCTCAAATTATCAAAAAAAGAATGGTATGGACGTGGAATGCGGTACTTTCTGCACAAACTCAATGGATCCGCTTTTTTCAAAACAGTTATACCTGGGCATTCTTGTTTCACTGTAAGAGTTGGAGTGTTGAGTGTATCATTGTTTACTGGAGAGTCCACACATTGCTTTGATTTAACTTTCCTCGACGTTCGTCTAGGTGTTTGAAGTGAGTTTTCATCTGCTGTTTTGGTCGATAAACCTCTGGGAATGATTGTTATACAGCGATCTTATTTCTTTACAATCTTGTCACCCAGGTTAAATGATTTCATGTCTTTTTGCTCATAAGATGTTTTGTGAAAACCAATATTTCCTGTATCCTTCCGAACCTCAAACATTTTAACATTCGCCCACACTACTATTTCCCCTGATGTATCATATTGACAGTTTTTACCGAAAAGGTGAGTAACTCCTCTCCAATCCAGGATATCTTGTGTGTACATTTCTTTGACAACAAACTGATCTTCCCCTTTCTTAGCCATTTGCATTACCGCAACTAGCTGGCTAGGAACATAAAGAGGCGTCTTTTTAGTAATTAATTTCATTTGTCTTTCGATCAGTGAATGCGTCATATCTCCTTCATTTTGGGTATGCCCAACAATCAGATACTTATGAGTTGTAGATGGGATATCCAAGGTTTTCACGGCATACAGGTACATTTTTAACAGAAGATGATTCTTATTTTGCCCATTACAGTTGTCTGAATAAAAGACTAATCTTTTAGCAGTTCCACAGCAGTGTTCTTTCAAGTAGTTGTAGAAAAACGATCATATTTCTAGTACGCCACGCTTGGCACATGCTTCATGCCCAATGTAACAGTATCCTTGTTTATTTATGGCATCATAAATTGTGAAATCAAAGACATTTAATCTTCTTTTATAATAATAGGTTGATACTTGGCCCTTTGGTAATTGGAACACGGCCTGAAGATCGAAACAAGAAACAATAAGATTTGACTTGGCTTCCCTGCTTGCTTCCTTATCATGTTTTTTCTCTTCTCGTGATAGCTCTTTTTCTATTTTATGTAAATCCATCTCTTGTTTCATGTTGATCCTTTCTTCTTCTGAGCTATTGTTATAGCTTTCGCAGAAAGAACATTGGTCTTTTTTTGGTCGAATAAATCCAAATTTAAATTTCGTAGTCAGTATTTCTTTATACTTATGACGTTTTTCAAAAGAAATACCTTTATCTTGACAGCTTCTTTTGTATAGTCTGTACATTTCGGCTTAGTTTGTCTCCGTCGATATATTCTCTTTTAGTCTCCGACCTACAATAGTGGCAAATGAATTTATATGTTCAATTATATCTTTGATGATTTGAGGGTCTGTTTTGGGTTGGTTCAAATGTTTGCCCCTAAGATCTGGCTCAATAACGTCTGTAGATGACGTCTTTTTTACAGTAGTTAAAAAAGTTGAGCTAATGTATAATGTATCAGTAAACATCTTTTTAGAAAGTTTTACTTTATTTCTGTTGATGATGAAATTGTAAAAATAATTTGCTGATCTGTGCGAGTCATCTTTCTTATAAGAGTATTTTGGTTTTACTTCATCCATTAGCTTTGAGATAAAGTCTCTTTTTCTGTTGATATCAGTAAGCGTTAGAAAATCAGATAACAATTTTTTTTCTATCCTCCAAGTCAACATTTTCTGAAAACTTTAATTTACACTTGTCTCCACAACCTTCTTTTACAGTTTTTGCCTGCTTCAGGTTACCTGATTTTGTTTGATAAGCTTCACCTGAATTTACTTTAAATTTTTTCACATTTCTTACCCAAAGTTTATCATTTTCAATATTTTTTTGGTTCCTCTGTTTATTTCAATGATTTCTTGATCTTGAGGTCCCTCTTGTACCTGTTCCAACTCTAATATTTGCTGTTGAACGTTATTTTCAAGGTTTTCATTCTCTTCATACTCGCTATCAGAACTATAACCATTTCCATCTGGTATGTAATCATCAATTTCATCATCGTCCTCATTAAGGTTATTGCCATCATCTGTTATATTCATTTCTTGATCATAGGTTTCAACTTCTTTCTGTTCCTCATATTTCTGATTATTATTGTTGTCTTCCGTAACAAGCTGGACTTCTTGTAATTCAATATTAGTATAAGCAAACAAAAATTCACCTTTTAAAACATCATCAGCTGTAATATTTTTATTATTATATGCCGTTAAAATGTAAAGATCTTCTGAATTTGTATGCGCCACTTCCAGAACTGGTACAGAACTGGTTTCATCTTCAACAAAATTTGATTGTCGAGTCTCAACTTTAGGCCGGTTTTCCAGCTGAAAAACAAGTGGAACGAGTTAGGCCTTCTCTTAACTACATGCTCGGGATTGTTAAATAATAAAACTTAAATCTTACCTTTTCATGATCCGCTTTGGATTCCTCCACAAACAATATCTGTAGCATTCCCTCTGACTTCATCGAGTGTTTTCAATAAAACCATTCATCCCGGAAACTAATAACTAATAGACTTTTAGAAATTTTACAAAATTTCCAAACTACCTTGCCAATTTCACAAGTTCTCTTCAAAAACAATAACAAAGCACAGCACAGTCAATGAACAGCTGATAAATACAAAAACATTTTGTGATATTACACTATTGGACTATAATCAAGGTTTGGAACAGCATAAATGTTTTGTGATGCTTCAGTGTTACTCTAGAAACTAAAATATATTTATTGGTGAAATAGTGTTGTTATTGTGTTGACCCACCAAAACCATCAGCTCAGGATGAAGTAAGAGTAAAACAAATGTTAAAAAAAATAAGAAAATGTAATATTTTGATATGTCAAAATTTTGAGATATTATTGTTTTGCACTGGGACAGCGATTGTACAAAGGGAATCAAAAACTGATAATAAAGACCATTTTTAATCTAAATCGACTATTGTTTAGAAAAAATTAAACTTGAATCTAGTTTCAATGTTAATTTCAAAATATTATTATTCCTGTACATATATTGGCTCTGTTAGTAATTATGATCAAGGAGGACCGACTTGAAATAAAAACGTAAATGAATCTACTTACAACTGAATAATTAAAAACAAGGTTAAATTCCAAATAAAGCGCATAGTTTTTCCATCATAAATTACAAGAAAAAAAATCCACATTTACACCCGTTGCCTTATACACTTTTATCGATATTTACTAAAAAGGGATGTGTTAGCGCCCATGAGAAAATCTATTATAATGCCAGAAATGAAGTTATTGACAATAAATACTTTTATGGTCAAAAATAATTAATACAACAACGGAAGTGAAGATTATCAATGTCTCATGTTTTGAACAAAGAAAATAATAACAAGTGTTTATTTAATTATATATCAGTCAATGTTTCTGTGTGACTGTTATCTAATATAAAAATTAAGTAGTGGATACCCTAAAAGTAACTTTGTTTCTGGTGGGGAAATACTCATAGACACCTAATTTTTTTTCAGTACTCAATTCCTGTTCCAAGTTTCCAATTATGGCCCTATCAATGCTATACATAAAACCAAAGTTAATATTTTTTCCACAATCGTGAGCAAAATTCATCATTATTCAACTGAAAATAGTGAGCATAGTAGCATATTGAATCACGTGAGTAAAGTAAATAACTTTTATTACGAGTGAGCAAAATAAATACACAAGCGTATAATTGGTTGCATACTCTCAGCACGATTGTTTCCATGGGATTACCTATTTTTTTCTTTTCTTTTTTGGTTTTGGGAGTTGGATCCCATTTAGCCATGAATAAACAAGTAATATGACATTAAAAAGAGAAACAAAGGACGTGTCGGAGCAAACATATTTACTCATATCCAAGTCACACATCATTCATTGCCTTATACAACAGAATTCGTAGAAAACCAAGAAGAAGGATAATAAACATGGACACTCGTTTTACGCTAACGTGCCCGTCATAGCGACTTTACTTGCAACACGCAATAAAGATAACGGTAAGGGGGTATATAAATGTTACAAAGAAAAGACAATAGGTATACTACAACAAAACTATACCATTCTATAGTAACAACCAAATAAAGTTGCGTTTACGTCACCAAGGGCGTATTTCTATCGCATGTGGCTACATTTCTATCGAAAAGTGCATATACTTAAATTTGTTAATTAATCAGTTCTAAAGATAACCCAATCAATAAAAAAACTATTGTACCAAAATAATGTATAAGCAATATAGCTTTATTGGGTTTAGACGTCCCTCGATGTAAACATTTGTGTTAAAATTTTCATAAAGAAGCCTCCAATTATTGACGGTAAAATAGTCACTGCCAGAAATAATGTCATGTTGCCGCGTTGTTTGTGACTTTTCTACTCGTGTATTGTCATCGATTTTTGAGGTTATAGTTACGTGCTTTATAAAATTTTCTTGTGAGGAATATTTATAATCAAAACTGTTTTTGTTTTCAAAACAACAAAGCATTTTCTTCTGTGATTGTTAAAATGCCCAAACAGATGAATAGCCGATGCAAAGAACTTGTGGCTTCATTAGTAAATTATTTTGAACAAGAAAGGAATAATAATGGTCCTTTGTTGCCCTTAAATGCTGTATAAGAGGTAGGTAATACGTGAATAAAATATCCTTACTTTACTTTACGAAAATTTCTATTATTTTAGCGTGTAGCTGCTGCTTTAAAAATCAGTGTAAGAACAGTAAGCAAAATTTGTCAAACAAAGAAAAAAGGTGAAGAGTTTGAGTCACCAAAGAAAAAACGTTGCGCTCATAAACGAGTAACAAATACAGAAACTTTAAATACAAGCTCTATTCGTGATACCATTTACAACATGTACCAGAGAAGTAAGTATAATTACGACAATTGTATATTTAACATATTTTTATTTCTGTATGATTTTAGAACAGCACATAACGATTCAATCATTGTGGTCCCAACTGAAAGAAAAATAATTATTTAATGGTAGTACCACTTCTTTAAATAGATTGCTCAAAAAACTTGGGTTTAAGTGGATGAAGGATAATCCACGACGAGGACTTATGGAATTACCTAATGTTGTTTTGAAAAGAGTAGAATTCTTGAGATATTATAAAGAAGCAAAGGACGAAGGTATATACCAATTTGTGTTCATCGATGAAACCTGGATATTTCAAAATGGCATCGTAGGTCATTCATGGCAAAATGTTAAAACCACTCAAACGGATGGCAAAAGGTTGTTGTATTGCAAAACATAAGTGGTAACTTAAACATTATTTAAATAATATTATTACAGATATATTATACTCCATGCTGGAAATGAAAACGGATTTATTGAAGGTGCTGAAGCAATATTTTGTTCAAAAACCCAACTTAATGATTATCATGGGGAAATGAACCAGGCAAATTTCTTGAAATGGTTTGAATATCAGTTGCTGCAAGATTTAGAGAATCCTTCTCTAATTATACTTGATAATGCACCTTATCACCTCATGTTATTGCATAAAACTCCAAATTCAGTATGGTCAAAATGTGCTATTCAGGAATGGTTGACAGAAAAAACATTCCCTATTCTCACATGATGTTCAAAACAGAACTGTTGCAAATAGTTTCTCAGTAAATATACAGATATATTCTTACTTATTGCCATTTATTTTAAACATTTTTTTTGTTTTTTTTAGAAATAAGCCACCAATCAAGTATATAGTGGACGATATGGCAGAACAGTATGGACACAAAGTTTTACGTCTTCCTCCTTACCATTGCATATTCAACTCTATCGAATTAATTTGGGGCATAGCAAAAAATTACTACAATAGGCATACTGGTAGGGATGGTAACAGTGCGAATAACTACCTGAACATGTGGCACGAGGCACTGCACATGATAACTCCTGATATGTGGAAAAATTCTATACAACATACTGAAAGAGAGATATTTAAGTGGTATGAGAGGGAAAGAATATTTGATCGTCCAGAAATTAGTCCGATAGTTATAAATTTTAATAGTGAAGAGAGTGACACTGATGTTGAATCAGATGAAGAAAATGAACAAGAATTTGAATCTGCCTAGTTTCATTTCACAATATGTTGATTTGTTTAATGTTAGTTTTTGTCTTTGATAATACGTTCATTATTAAGCATATTTTATTTTATTGCTTGTATTTTTATTATATTTATTTATTAAAAGATTTGGTAAGTCAGTAATAACCTTACCACTTTTATTCTAGAATTCCTTACTTTGTGAACTCTATTCATAAATTTAATTAACAAAAAACGTAAATGAAAAAACTCCACACTATATTAAACGAAAACTATCAAACTATCGATAATTTTGTAGTTTTCATTTATAATATTGTGAAATTTTCTACATTTACGTTTTTTGTTGACTTCAGTTATTTTCTGTTAATTTCCATATTTCGTGAACACTCTGACAACGCTACAAATGTTCACAATGATGACGTAAACGCAACTTTATTTGGTTTTTACTATACATCTAAAATACAGCTATACTGATTTCTATATTTTTCTTTTGGCACGTTTAAGAAATTCCCATAATATAGTACGAACCGTAGTATGTCGCCGACTGAGAAATAACAAAGAAACTTGACTTTGTGGGAGAGGAACATTTTCTTTAGACATAGTTTCCATCAGATATCTTGTAGCTTGACTATTATGTTGACAGCTAAACATCCAATGATTAATATCATCAAAACATTTATTACAATCACACAATTCGGAGACGCTCATTAAGTTTATAAAGGAATACGCGTACTGTTGCATGGCTTACGAGACATCTGAAATACATAGCGTTAATCTTTATCATAGGATGACTATGCTCCTCAAGTCTTGTATATGGAAGAGTGGGGTGTATTTTGCAGTACAAGTTATTACTACTGTTGCAGAATTGCGACCATTCTATTTCCCAATTGTGTCTCATACTCTACTTTCTTGAGCAAATGCCGTCACTCCATTGTAAACAAAGATCTTCCGATTTGGAAAGAACTGCGGCTTTAGGAAGTTGATCTACATTTTCGTTTCCAGAGATTTGAAAGTGGCCTTTGACCCACATAAACATTACAGTTCTCTCAATTCAACTAATATGCATAATATTTTTACGATTATACTATTGTGATATATACTTCTTGCAGATTTTATAATTACTGTATAAAGCCCAATACAGAGTGGCCCAAAAGTCAGGAAACGGCCAATTATCTCGTAAACTGCTAGTCATAATTGTTCAAAATTTGGGGTACACACCTATTTTGGGATACGGAGATTGCAGATTTGATATTTGCAATGTTGCCAGATTTGCCGTTTCTCTTATATTATTAGTAACTTTGGTTTTTCAAATTCATCACCCTATATATATTGAGTCATTTTTGGAATCTCCTATTCAATACGAGTTCAACCATATGTAACACTTATGATTTTATGTAGTCGGGAAGGTCTTAAATAGATAAAACAGAAGTCTGGCAACGCCTAATTGTCTCATTAAATGTTTTAATACAAACTATTTTCAACTACATTGAAACGTAACAAATGAAATATTGCAACATTTTTAACTCAATGGTTACTTTATCAAGTGTTCAAAATGTGCTCCATTTGTGAGTTGACAGTACCTTAATCCATGGTAGAATGCGTCAACCACATTTCTCCATGATTGTCTAGAAATTAATCGAGATTCATCGATAATTCGTTGCCTTAGATCTGCAAGACTTGCTGGTTTAGTTTTGTAAACTGAATTTTTCAAGTATCCCCAATAAAAATAATCTTTAGAATTGAAATCAGGTGAACGTGGAGGCCAGTCAATTTACCTCGTCTACCAATCCATCGTCCGGGAAATATCCCATCTAAATAACGCCGGAAATTTACACCAAAATGAGCTGGAGCCCCATCTTGCTGAAACCATATCTGATTAAAATTGGCTCCAAACAAGTTTCTCAGTGTAGGTACAATTTCAATTCTAAGTAATGGCCCAATTAACTGAGTACCTACTATACCTGACCATACATTTAATGTTTGTAGTCTTTGAGTATGATTCTCACGCATCCATCATTACCTCAATAAACTCTAATTTACGATCGAAGTCATCTTCACTTAATTCTTGCAATAACTGAATTTTGTATGGTTTAAATTTAGTCTTATGTAATACACGTAAGACTGAAGAACGATCTACAACCTACATCATGTACTTGTGCAACCCTGCGTGAGGATGTACGTGGATCTTCACCAAAACTCTGCATTATATCTAAAGTTTTGTTGTCATTCATAACTGTTTTCGGTCTACCTGATCGGTATCTATCTTTTACTCCTCCAGATTCCTCAAATCGTTTTACAGTTCTTTATACCGTCGCCTTATGAATAGGAGAACGGTTTGGGAAAGTATCGTTGAACAAATTGGCTACTTCACAATAAGATCTTTTTCTGTCGCTGTACCCTCTGATCATTAGAATAGCAATTCGTTCTTTTTCGTTAAGGGCCATTTTAGAGAAGCAATTTACCTTGCAGAACTTTTCAAAACACATCAAACTACTGTCAGTTTTAGTTAATAATGTAAATGTTCACAATGTCAAAATCACAGCAATCTATATTTAAACATTTAAATTACTTCAAATCTACATATTTTTTACTGTTTTATGTATTTAAGACATTGCAGACTACATAAAATCATAAGTGTTACATATGGTTGAACTCGTATTGAATAGGAGATTCCAAAAATGACTCAATATATATAGTGTGATGCATTTGAAAAACTAATAATATAAGAGAAACGGCAAATCTGGCAACATTGCAAATATCAAATCTGGAATCTCCGTATCCCAAAATAGGTGTACCCCAAATTTTGTACAATTAGGACTAGCAGTTTACGAGATAATTGGCCGTTTCCAGACTTTTGGGCCACTCTGTATAGTGCATAATATATAGTCAATAGCTCTGCAATGAAAATTGAGCAATGGCAGTTTAATTTATATTGTAATGCTGTTTCCTCATTAGATATGTATACAACACATCCCACACCTAGAGAAGATTTGGACCCGTCTGTAAATATTTTGCAAATATTACCCAGCTTTCCAAAGTATTCTTCTATAGATGTGCAATAGCTACTTGGTTAGGTATGATGACTGTACATGAAAAAAAGATAGAGACAGAGAGAGACATAAGCTTTATTGTCATGAAAAATTTGATATTGATCAACGCCGATGTAACTCAAAAGTCTAGGGTAGATTGCAGAATTCTGTCACTGAATAATAAGGTCTTTCAAGCAGAAACGCCGTTGTCAATATCCGGAACCTATTGAACGTATTTGCCACTTTTAATTCTAAAGGTAGCTGATTGAATAGTTTTTTGGCATTGAAGATGATGGAATTTTTCACCAGATCAGAGGTGGGTATTGTTAAGTAGATATCAACATTTTTTCGTCTAGTAGGGTAACTATGAATTGGCCTCTCAGTTAAATTGTGAAAGTGTTTGCGAATAGAGCAGGAAGAGTTAAAATTTTTAAAATAGAATTCGCAATGCGTCCTACGACTCAAACCATAAATGTAACGAATAGCTCTTTTTTGTAGTTTGAAAATAGATGTGAAGAGGTGTAAACTACAAGACCCCCAGAGAGGCAAACCATAGCGAAGGTGCGATTCGAACAAAGAGTAGTAAGTTGTTAAAGCAGTACAAGAATTAAGCTGTTTAGATACAGATTTAATGGCAAAACAAGCAGAGGATAATTTTTTCGCTAAAATGTCTACATGTACAGACCATTTAAGACCACTGTCAATATGGAGACCAAGAAACTTAATCGAATTTGAAGATATTATTACGTCATTGTTAAGTTTGAGAGGTTGCAAAACTCCTTTGTAAGATAAAACTAAAGTTTTCTCAGTGCTAAAATAAAGCCCGTTCGAGTCAGACCAGGACTTAATAGTAATGAGATCTTTGCCTATGGTAGAATGTAAAGTTCGTATATCTGAACTGCTCCAGGTTACACTAGTGTCATCGGCAAATAAAGGGAATTTACCATTAATTCGTAAGTCTGTGACATCGTTAATGAATACCAAGAAAATAATTGGACCCAAAACTGAGCCCTGGGGTACACCACTGCTAACTGGTAAAATTTGCGAAACTTTTCCATTTGCTCGTACCAGTTGGTTTCTACATTCCAGGTAAGATTCAAACCATGTTAAAGGAATATCACGGATGCCATAATATTCTAGTTTGTTTATCAAAATTTCATATTCAACTCAATCGAAGGCCTTTGCGAAGTCACAAAAAACCGAAGCCGTGAAAAGTTTATTATTAAGAGAGGTATATATTTCATTAAGAACAGAAAACATTGCGTCATTAGTACATTTATTAGGTAGGAAACCGAATTGTTGGGATTTCACGATTTTATATTTGAAAAGAAAGAGCAGTAGACGGTTTTTCATTAGTCTTTCGATTATCTTAGATAATATTGGTAATAAGGCAATAGAACGATAGTTACTAGTATGCTGTTTCTCGCTACCCTGTGGAAGGGAACAATTATAGCTGTTTTTAGACAGTTGGGAAAAATACCTTTTTCAAAGGATTCATTGATTAGAGAACATAAAACGTTAATCACCGCATCTGGAATATTCAAAAACATCTTAGCTGATAACACCCATCAATGCCACAGGAAGTTTTGTTTTGAATGCTGAGTATGGTTTGCACTAGCTCAAATTTATCTATTGGTCTAAGGAAGAAACTATCAGTGATTCTCTTAGAAGGAAAGATATGTCATAAGGCGCCGAAAAAGCACTTTGCTCATCTCTATTAATTGACAGGTGTGATGTTTGGGATATACAATAGCTAAAATTGGAGAATTTTTATTTAGCCACCATTTTTTTGTTAGGTTGCTGACTGATAATTGACTAATTTTCCGAAGAAGCACTTTTTGTTTCTTGGATGTACATTTAAAAATAAATTTTTCTGCAAGAAATAAGCGCCTTAGAAGTAAAGAAGGTTCACCACATTCAGCCAAAAGTGTGTTAGTAGGTGTGGACTCGAGAGCACCTAAAACCGATCGTAAAGCCTTGAATTGTTTTCTATCTAATTCGATTAAGCGAGATTTTGTGGCTGAGCTATATAAAAAACTTCCATAATCCAAGATGGATCTCGTTTAGGCCCTGTAGAATAGAAGATTGGTTTTGGGGTCAGAACCCCATTCGTAACGATTAATAATTTTCTGCATATTTAGACTTTTTTCACATTTGACAATACATTGGCTTATGTGATCATTCCAAGTTAGTTTTGAATCCAGTGTGATACCTGAGTATTAACTGATATCGCCATATTAGTGAGTTGCAGGTTGCAGGTGTCGTGTGAAGAATACTACAGAGTATTTTTTAGGTGATAGGTGGAGATCTAGATTTGAGATCTTACAATGATGCATAATGACTTTTTTATAATTCGCGTATAAAAGAGACTTCATTATAACATTGTTTACAGTTTCACAATGAAGCTCTTTGAACACTGTTATAGTAATTTTTAGTGTACAGTTGGTTATTATATTTAGTTATATTTTTATTTGACATTTGACTTTAACCTTGACACAAATTATAAATAAAATGGTCTAGCGTTGTTCTAGCTAGCAAATTATTATATTAAAGGTAAATTAGACTGATTTATATATTAAAAATATTAATGAATAAAGTACGCTAACGTTTATTTATCAATGATTTGTCAATTGTTTATTTTTATATTGTATAGGATCAATATATAGGTATACAAAACGTTCGATTTTTGGGATAAATTACCAGATATCTATGTGAAGATGTATTACAGATATAATTCTGTTCATGACATAATATAAATAGATCGCAAGAGCATATACGAAGAAGCTCTTTTTTAAACAAATAATCATCTTCTGTTTGCTTAAATGAAAGTTTGTTTACATAATTATTCGGTTATAATATGTCAAAAGTCAGAAGTGCTGAATAAAATCATCTGTGATCTGACCAATTAGGAATCTAGAGAATTTCCAACTTAAATTCAAACCACTCCTCCTAGTTTAAAAACAGGGATTATATGAAATTCTATTTTATTTAAATAATTAAATAAATGCGAATTATAAAAAATATTGTGTAAAACTTGTGCCACAATGACTTTCTGTAGTACTCGTGATTTGCACAACTCACCGCTTCGCGATTCGTTGTGCAAACTTCACTCGTACTACAAAACGAGTCACTGTTGATAAGCCTTTTCCACTACGTATAAACAGTAATCGTCTGCATACTGCAATGTGTTACACTCTATATCCATAACATGTACGTTTAAGGTATATATGTTAATCCATAACATGAACGTTTAAGGTATATAGGTTAAAGAGTAGCGGGCTTAGAACTGATCCCTGCGGTAAACTTTGGAAAACAAGTCGTGGGCCAAGAATTTGGTTGTTGCACAGAATAAATATTTGTCTATTCATAAATAGTTCAACCAAGACATACGCACATCTGGATGGAATACTAATTTGAATTAATTTATTAAAAAGTGAATGCAGTGGAACATTATCGTAAGCACCAATAATGTCCAGAAATAACGCTGCAAGGTAATTGTTTTCGGTAAACGTTAATTGAATATATGTGACTAGATGTGCAATGCAGTCCACTGTGCCTCTTTTCCTACGAAACCCAAACTGTGTGTCTGGAAAAACATTATTGCTTTCACACCACCACTCCAGTCTAATCTTCATAATAATTTCAAAGGTTGTTAATAAACAAGACATAAGGGCGATGGGCCTGAGGGCAGTTAAATCATTTAACTTCAGAATTGGAACGATAAAACATTGTTTTAAAATTGTCTCCTTTCATCAAGATATTATTATAGATTTTACATAAGAACTGTAACGCTACGTCCGGCATGTTTCCTAGTATAAGGTAATTAATTCCGTCAATTCCTGGACTAGACTTTTTAGAAGATTTAATACTTGTTTTTATTTCACTAATGTTTATCGGGCTAGTAAACAATGTTGTTCTGGAGAATTAATTGGCCAGTCTATTGAAGAATGGACGTGGTCGGGTGCCATCTTTAAAAGCAAGTTTTCAACTAAGGTTTCGTCGACTATGTGAGATTTTTTAACTCTTTGAACGTTATTAACCCTTCTCCATATGTCGCTTGGATGAATTTGTCTGTTAAGTGAGGAGCAAAATTATCTCTAGTACAATATAATTGGACCAAAATGAAATTATGTAGATAATGAAATAGAAATTTCTAATATACCATCAAGACTTAAAATAAGATTATTAATCCATGTTTATCAGGACTCATAAATTTTGAAGTAGTTACAAGTTTCTGAGTTTTTCATTAATAAACAAAGTACAATGTTTTATTTTTTTTGGGAAAATTATATTTCAGGATTGTGGAAAAAATCATATTGCACGTCTTTTTCGCACTTGTGCAGTTGGCACACTCACTTCGCTCGTCCTGCCAATTTCTGAACGCGTAAGAAAAAGACATACTTTGCTCACTTGTATTAAAAATAGCTATTTCGAAATTATTTTCACTTTTATTTCAAGTGCCGCCCAACGCGGCTCTGCCCAGAGTGAAATCAAATCGTTTGACACCACCCAAACGTAAATGAGCCGCCCTTGTAAATTGCGTTTAGTATAAATGGTGTTAGTTTGGTTGCACATTATTCCTCTCTAATATGATGAACACTGGTATGAGCATTGTCAATGTAGCATGTCCCAAATATTGTTTGTCTTTTGTAGTGAATTGGCACTTTTGTTTATCCTAATCGCTACGAAAGTGGGGAGAACAAGTATAAGATATACGTGGTCACAAAAAGCCATTGCGCATCCTAGTAACAAAAAATGTCGAATATAATTTTTGCGTTTTATTTCCAATTATTAATGAAACACCTTGTATATCGCTAAGTCGATTTATTAATCTCGGTAAATCACAAATATAATGCATTTTAATTATTGATAAATTTCAAACGTGCTTAATTCTAAATTGATTATTATGATTCAAGATAACATTTTATGTAATCTGGATAACATTTTATGTAATCTGGATAATATCGAGGTACTTGATTTATTAACGTTTTTCTAAAATATAATTATTCATCGTGGCATTGAATTATAAAACGTAATACTGTTTAAAATAAAATCAATATAAATTAATAGTGTTGAATTTTTAATCAATATTTAGTATATGATTTTGAGAATGTATAATGTTTCATTGAAATCAACGTGTTACTAGTGATCTTGGACACGGATATTAAAACATTATTTATCGAACATTAGTTGGAATTTGAACATAATTTACTGCCTGTGAAATCCAAACACATATACGAGAAGGAGTATGACCATTTTCTATAATGGAAAGATGAAAACAGAGTAAATGCCGTAAATGAAACTGTCTTTCTGAATAATTTATTGAACTACAGAAAACAAAATTTAGCTACAATATTTAAAGATATGGTTCTAAAACGTTAAAGGATGAAAGCGTTCTGATCAAATGCGAAGTAACCTTTTTATGTAGAGTATCCATCTTTCAAGTAAGTATCGACCTGTACAATGAATTGTCCACCAAGGACAAGTTCAAGTAGACTTAGCGTTATTATTGGACAATAATTTTGCAGAAATTGAAAAAAATATGTAAATTCAAGAAGAACGGGATTGTTGCCAGGCAGGATGTAATGGAATTGAGAGTACAAAAATAACATATACAGGACAACTTATTTTAGAAGTAGAAGAAGGTTGATGGGTGTATTTTCTCAAAAGATGAAAGTGTGTAAATAAATTTTATTAAAAAATTAAGCTAAGCGCTTTCGGTAAATAAACATGCCATCATCGGAGCTTTCCTAAAATTACAGATGTTTTTGTAATAACAATAAAAAGGAGAAACAATTAAAAAAGTTTTCAAAAACTTACGTCAATGGTAAAAAATACCTCTAAAAAAGGGAAACACTGAAGGGGGATCGGCATCACAGGCACAATAGTTAGATGTACCTTTTCACAAAATTAACAAATAAAATGAAACTAAAAACCCCCTCTTTTATGGGGTGAAATTATTCACTCAGATCATTTTTATATTTTAAAGATGGAGCAACGAAGTATGCAAAATGACAAGGCTAACCTAACCTAACCTAACCTTGTCATTTTGCATACTTCGTTGCTCCATCTTTAAAATATAAAAATAATCTGAGTGAATAATTTCACCCCATAAAAGAGGGGGCTTTTAGTTTCATTTTATTTGTTAATTTTGTGAAAAGGTACATCTAACTATTGTGCCTGTGATGCCGATCCCCTTTCAGTGTTTCCCCTTTTTAGAGGTATTTTTTACCATTGACGTAAGTTTTTCAAAACTTTTTTAATTGTTTATCTCCTTTTTATTGTAATTACAAAAACAGCTGTAATTTTAGGAAAGCTCCGATGATGGCATGTTTATTTGCCGAAAGCGCTTAGCTTAATTTTTTAATAAAATTTATTTACACACTTTCATCTTTCGAGAAAATACACCCATCAACCTTCTTCTACTTCTAAAATTCAAGTGTGTACATAGTCTTCAACAGTCTTCCATTAACAACTTATTTTAGTTGAAATATATTCCACGTTGGGTGACGAAGAAGGGTACAGCGTTAAGCTGCAAGAAATACCAAGAACCATCAAATTTTCATTTACAAAGGAGGAATACACACTTTCTGGGATTGTCTATTTTACACCACCACCGAAACATACCAGAAAATCAACACAGCTCTGCCTTGGCCATTTTACTGCAATCAGTCACAGATATCGTAATTGGATTCAGTATGACGATTTCAAGGATAGAGAATCCTTATTAAAAGGAAATATTGACGTTTGTCCACACTTAATTATATATAGAAGGTGAATCCGTTTTCAAAAAATGTGTGTTTATCGAAATCGAATATTCACGAATATCGCAATGTCGAAGCCTCTTTTCCGCGATGCTGATTGCCTAATTAGATGCAGCAAGTCTGTCTTGGATACTTCCGTAAATTTTAAAATCGTCATATTGAAACAAATCATAGACAATTTACTAAAATTCAAATATTTTACATTTTATTTTTGACGTTTACTATTTTTTTAATATTTTCAGTTTACATTTTGCTTGCTCTTTTTCACGTGTCCTTTTTTGGAATATTTTCAGTTTATATTTCTTTCAATAAATTTTATATTTTTTAAAACGTGTCAATTTATTTTATCTTTCCAACCATTCTCAGAGACATTTACTTCTACATCTACTATTTAAAAAGAATATAATTAAAGCTATGAAATATAAAACACGATACTTAAATTATGGATCGTTATAGATAAAATAGTTAAGGTATGATACCCAGTACTAATAAAAGTACTTCAAAATAATCTTAATACTAAACACTACAATCTCACAATAACATCGTAGCATATAATACCTTAGTTACAGTATACAGGGTGATACTTATTGATACATATTATAACTTGGTTTTTGATATACAGGGAGTTGGAGTTTAAAAAATAGATTTAATATTAAAAGAAATTAAATATGATAAACATAATAATAACGAACTTTTAAATTAGATGCCTAGTGCTCCCCTACAAGAATATAGAAATTATATAGACCCAAAAAAAGGGAATTTAAAAATAAAAATCGACTAGCCTCAGCTTTTCTTCAATATTTTTAGTTTAGAAAACAAATTATTAATATATTTCACACTTTATAGGGACATTTGGAAATTTTCCAACTTTAAAAAAATTGAAATTTCCTCCCTGTATAATGCTATTGCATATTCTGAGAGCCCATAAATTGCCCAAAATGCAGGCGTTGGTTGCTGTTGGTTCGAATGCCAAGCTCCTTCCGTATGTAGGAAGCCTCCCCCATAATTTTAAGATTTAATTCCTACTAAACGGTTGGAGCCCAAATATTGTAATTAGAACAACTAATTAGCCCATAAATAGCACTACATTTTAGTAACGTCCTTTTTTTTAAATTCCGCTTTTGAAATTTTCCACCTTAAAAAAATTTATATTTCCACCCTGTATATTTATTTTATTAATTGCTTTTGCATATTCTGAAAGCCCATAAATAGCCCAAAATTCAGGGGTAGCTGTTGGTTAGATTACCACGTTCTTTTCTTATGTAGGGAGCCACCCTCATAATTTTGAGATTTAATTCCTGCTAAATAAAGAGACCCATCATTCAAGTCAACCACATTTTCGTTTATATCACTATGGCAAGACCGATTGCGTAATGTCTTTAAGCAATTACACAAAAAAATGGAAATTTAATATTAAAAATCGTTGTGTAATTTATTTCACACTTTAATGGCAACCTGTATACTTATTTTGTTTAAAAAAATTTTTGCACATTCTGAGAGCCCAAAATAGCTCAAAATTCAGGCGTTACTGTTTGTTCAATTGCAGCACTCGTTCTGTGTGTGGGTGGGCTAACTCGTAGCATGCGTAGCATGGCCCCAAGCCAGTGAGTTATCATTGGCTCTATTCCATGATTTATTGCAGCTCTACATATTGATTCTACAGGAGTGCTGTCGAAAGCTCCCTGTATGTCCAGGAAAGCGCTCAGATCGATCATGCCATTTTCCAGCGCCTTTCCCACTTGGGGTACTTTCTGTTGACTTGTCACTCCGAAACGCATGCTGATTGTTGTGCAAAGCCAAACACTTTCCCTCACATACCGATCAACCAACCTCTCCAGTGTTTTCAATACGAAAGATGTTAGGCCGATAGGTCTAAAAGACTTAGCCACGGTGTCTGTAGTACGCCCGGGCTTGGGTATAAAGACAACTTTTACTTGTCTCCATTGCTCAGGAACATATTAGCTTGCCAAGCAGGCCCGACAAATATGCACTAAGATTGGACTAATAGCCTGCCAGCCCTGCTGAAGCAGAGCCGGAAAGATTTGGTCCTTCCCCGGAGATTTAAAGGGTCTAATCGTACGAATTTCCCAAGTACTCCGTTCATAGGTAACTATTTCCTTTGCTAGGAGATAGTCACTTTCTACATGGTCGTTGTGTTCCCACACATCCCATGTCAGAGCCCTCCTCCCCGACTACTTTACAGCAGGGAAAGTGCGTCTCTAATAGGTGACAGACAAAAAGTGAAAACACGCTTGAACAGAGCAAAGTAGTAAAATTGTTTCTTCTTAATGTCCGCAATAAACCTAGATTCATCAAATTGGAACATTTAATCATTTTGATAAGTGTCATATTACTAGTTTTATTTGCTTGTTGTCTGGGGAAATCAAAATGGATCCCTATATTCGAGATATTCATGACCAAACTTTTGAAACTCTAGAGATCAATAACATGGCTCAACTCAATTGTATAACAACATTTCAAAAGAATGGCAAATTCACAATACTACACCAAAACATTCGAAGTGTTTCCAGGAACATTGACCAACTGCAAATTGCATTAAGGACACCTGCATTCGAATTTGATTGTATAATTCTAACTGAAACGTTCCAACTCCTGGACAGGGATATTTTTAAACTCAACAATTACCGAAGCTACTATTCTGAAGGCGATATAAATAAAAATGATGGGGTATTAGTCTATCTGAAAAATGAATACAGGTGTAACCAAAAATAATTTTAATCGATGAGTGTAAAGCTTTAGAGATAAATGTTGAAACAGGAAATCATGTAAATACTCTTATTACTTGCATCTACAGGCCGCCCTCAACCAATGCCGATAGTTTCGTGAGATCTCTAGATCAGTACCTCCAACAAGAAACACGATGAATAATCACATTCTTATTGGGGATATCAATCTGGATCTACTCGAAGGAAACCAAACTGTATTCGACTACCTAGACCACTATAGCACAAGCAATTTTACCTCAGTAATCAATAAATATACTCGTATACAGGGTGATTCCAAGAGTTGCCTAGATCATATATTTGTTAAATCGAAAACAAATAATTTTTAAAAAAAATGTCTTGCCGTAGTTATAGATGCCAATATAACCGATCATAAAGCTACAGTAATAAATTTTCCCTCAAAAGAAACTATTAAAAGAAATTCTGCTAAAAAAAAACGAAATGTACTATTATAAAGCTATTCAATACGGAAAATTAAAAGATGATTTGTTGCAAGCTGACTGGAGTGATATCTACAACACAGACGACGTCCAACAACAAATAAAAAGGTTTATGCATGTGCTGGGTACTTTAATTGAACAGAGCACCAAATACACAAACAAAGCAAAGGAAAGAAAACAAAAGGAAAATGTGGATTACTAAAGGATTGGTTGAATCCGTTAATCATAAAAATCATTTATACCGCGAACATAAAAATTACCCCACAAATCCAGAAAAAAAAGAAACATACATTAAATATCGGAAACAAACAGATAAACTTATCAAAATTACCAAATACAAATACTACGATAAACTAATAAACGAAAAGAAAGAAATTTCCAAACAATTGTGGAAAGTTATGACAAATCTAACAGGGTGTGTTAAGCTAGATGAAATAAACAAAATTAATCTTGAAGACCAAACAACTATCACAGACCACGCAGATATAGCCAATGCTTTCAGTGATTTTTTATAAATGTAGGGAAGAATCTCGAAGGAAAAATTACGAAACCAGAAAATCCCCCCAATATACATAAACCACCTATGATAAGTTCGCTTTTTTTGAAACCGGTAACTAGAGAAGAAGTACTCAGTATAATAATGGACCTGAAAGTAAATAAATCACCCGGTATAGATCAATTAAAAACCGAAACACTAGAAGAAATTCGCGAACAAATAATCGATCCCCTAGTTTTCCTGATTAATAAAATATCCAGTACAGGTGTATGTCCTTCTGAATTCAAAATAGCGGTTGTTACGCCCATCCACAAAAAAGCGAAAACATGTCTACTGAACAATTATAGACCTATTTCGGTCATATCATCAATAGCAAAAATATTTGAGAAATGCCTCAGGAAAAGGTTGAACGATTTTTTTAACAAACATGATATAATATCTGACCATCAATACGGGTTCAGAGAGGGCCGCTCCACAAATAATGCAATTTCAAAAATAGTGGGTGATATCTATAAATTTGTAGACTCTGGAAAGCCGGCGCTCTGTGTGTTCCTCGACCTGGCCAAGGCCTTTGATACAGTTGATCATTCACAGCTGCTGGAGTATTTGGCTAGATCGGGCATCCGAGGTGTTGCGCTTGAACTTTTCTCCAGTTACCTAAAAGATCGGAAACAGGTCGCCAAAATCAAGGACAAAATAAGTCACGAAAACACAATCAGCCACGGATTACCCCAGGGTATCGTTCTAGGTCCTATATTATTTAACCTTTACATAAATAGCTTACTTTTTTTATTAGGGAATTTGCTATTAATATATATATATATATATGTATATATATATATATAAATTGTATTGTATTTAAACGGATACAATGTATATATGAATATATAAATAAATTTTGCAGAAAAAAAAACAAATAAGACATTGATTCACAATGAAAATATACAATTTAAAAACTAATAAAAAAAATTATTGAACTTAAAGTTGGGATTTTGTGTCATCTTTTTCATAGAAGGGAACATATGCTTCTCCACTGACTAAAGATTTCCACGATATTAATAGCACTCTTGAATCGTTATATTCGTGCCACTGTCCGGGTAGGGATGTCGGCAAAATGCTGTGTAGTGACCATTATAAGTGGTTCCACAGTGATTAGATATAGCGTAGAGATTGTACATACAAGGTGCCACATTATCAGCCGCGTAATGGTTCTTATCAAGCCCTTCTATTGGAAAATCTATTGAATCATTAAGTTTTCCACGAAAACTTTCTGTTTGCGAAAAGCGCTTCAGGTGAATAACCAGTATTTTCGGAAATTTATGAATTGAGAATGATTTAATGCATCGTCTTCGTTCCTTACATTTCGAACAAGTTGGTTTCTGATCACCGTCGAGTATTTCTTCTCTTGTAAACGAATCTAAACATTGTGAAAGTCGTAATTGACCTGTTCTTTGTGGTATCGGAAGGGATAAATCCCAAAAAGGATCGTAGGTAACTGAACAGTGACCACAGTGTGTGCACTTGATTGTTGATTTTAATTGACCGACAAAGTTATCCATAATCTTGGAGTTGTCCATTCTCGCATATCTTAACCAAAATTCTTGTGCTTTCTCGATATCACTAAATTTGTCATCAATTTCTGTTAATATGGGCTTTGGTTTTTCATATACCTTGTTGACATCTTCGTGAAGTCCTGCTAATAGGTAACGAAGAAACTCATGTGCATCATGTTGAGTGTATCCCATGAACCTTGAAGTAAATCGCTGAATCTTACTTTTCAATGATACTGTATTAACCACTCTGTCTGAACCGTCTTCAGACCAAAGCTCTTGAATAACTTCAGCAAATGCTTTAATTAGTGTTCCTTTCATGCTAGATATGTTTATGTTAATATCTCTTATGTATGTGTCTTTCTTTACATATTCTAATAGCCACCTTGTGTTTGATAGGCATTGGATAATACTATTCATGAAACATGTGTTACCAATACTTTTGAGGCCTTTGAGACCCAAAGAATCTTGGGGAATACCCTTTATGGATCTGAATGTGGAAATATTGTTAAAAGCTCTTTCGCAACTACTATCATTGTACGAATAATCTCGGATTCTATGATTGCTACAGGAATAAAAATGTAAATGTTCTCCAAATTTTTGTATTTATTGATTTTAAAAGTTTCGCCTTGTAAAGCTGCAGCGCCTGCGGAAGTAGATGTGGATCGGACATGGGACGGAGCCCAAGTGTCAGTGCAAGTGAAATCCCATATAACTGGTCTGCCGCGTTGCCATGGAATGAGGGTCATACCATCTGGACGTTTACCGTCGTCGCGGCAAGTACCTAACGG
The DNA here is from genome assembly GCA_963921935.1 of Galeruca laticollis. NCBI lineage: Eukaryota > Metazoa > Arthropoda > Insecta > Coleoptera > Chrysomelidae > Galeruca > Galeruca laticollis. Next base: position 71,339,862 of record OY998177.1, read on the forward strand.
TTCCAACGAACAAGGAATCTTTGCAGATGCCATGCCTCGTTTGATTAGGTCATTTACTGCAGAATGACATGAAAAACGGCCGGCACTTAATTTGCAGCTTAGGCCGTGTCTACCATATTCATCAACATCAGCTCCGCAACGCCAGCGATGTTTTACACAAATTTGACAACCTAAACGGAGACCAATAGAAATACGGAAACTTTCGTCATCTAAAAGCTTACCTAATGGGGCCGACGGTAAAGCGTTCAACCATGCTCCTGATTCCTTTGAAAATGCTGCATTCAAACGAGCCTTGTCTGGTAAATTGATAGCTTTCTGAAGCAGATTTTCTTTTTCAATGTTCAATAAAGGAATATCCCAGGATTTTTGAAAGGATTTATAATCATCGGGTACAACTTTGTTAGACTTTAATGACCAAATATTTTCTGCCTCCATTAATAAAGGGTCTTGTGTGTGGAAAAATATAGGCAGAATATAATTAATGAAATTTTTTGAACTATTTAATGATGACAAAAAAGAAGGAAGAGCTACTGAAACGATTGAGCGAATTCCTAAACCACCATATGAAACAGGTAGTGAAGCTTGTTTCCAAGAAAGGTCCTCTAATTTAATGTTAATTAATGACTCTAATGAATGACGAATGGCATTGTCAAAATTGATTAGGATATCATTATGTAACCAGGTCGGACTACATCTTAAGATATATGTTAATTTTGGAATTAATAGGCAATTCTTGAGAAGGTAATAAGCAATATGTGTCGGTAACCAGGATAAACGAGATGACATTTTTTTGAAAAAGGTTAGTTTTTCATTAACAGCTGATAGAAAGGATTCGTTTAATAAAGGAGCACCTTACTTGCCATGCAAACAACCGGTGAAATTATAATCTTCGCTGATGATACAGCTGTCCTATATTCATCAGACTCTTGGCAGAACCTAAAAAATGTCGTTCAAAATGACTTCAGGAACATAGCGGACTGGTTTCATTCCAAATTATTAACCATAAATTTTGATAAAACACATTTTTTACCCTTCTCTAGCTACAAAAATGGACTACCCGAATTTGATAAATTACTGATATCTAACCAAATTGAAATTAATATAACTGATAAAATTAAGTACCTTGGTATTATAATCGATTCGCACCTAAAGTGGGATCATCAAGTATCTGTCATATGCAAAATTATTAAATGTCTATTGCCAAAATTCAAATTTCTACGTACCATTATGAGTTACACTCACCTGAGAACAATTTATTACTCATTAGTACAGTCACGGCTACAATATGGTATCTTGAGCTGGGGTGGAGTAACTTATAGTCATCTGAAACAAATGGACGTTCTACAAAAAAAAATATTGAAAGTAATGACCTTCAAAAATTTACTTACCCGTCAGATGAATTATTTGTAGAGACACGAGTTATGGATGTGAGACAGATGTATATGTATAATATAATACTATATCTATACAAAAACAGGAAAATACTTGATCACAATTATCCGACGCGTAACAAACTGAAAGATAATCTGAAAATACCGCCAGCCAACAAAACCATAGGCCAGAAATATTATCAGTATTTGTCATCAAGAGTATTTAATGTATTGCCTGATATATACAAAAAGTACCTGAAAACCATAAACTCAGATGACCTATTGAAAAAAATATTTAAAACGTATGTCCTTGATCTACCTAGAACCGACGTCAGAAAAATTGTTGAGTGAAGTATCTTTGATTGGAGTTGGACTAAGTAAAATGGAATAAGATTGATGGATTGGTACCTAATCCACAACGATTCACCTAGTAAATTCAGTGTTGCTGTTATTATTTTGAATGTTTGGGTGTCATGAACAGAATAGTTCTTACTTTTTCATCATTGTTTTCCTCCAAATCAATAGCTAATTGATTTTATTTCCTTCTGAACCATTGTTGACCACCATGTATGGCTACCGCATTTATTGTTATCACTAACACCACAGTTATATTGTTTTTATAACTGTTCATATATATTATATTGTTGCTATTGAGCAGAAAATGTATAACAATGTATTCCACACCTAAACATGGATAGTTGTAAATAATAATGTGAAGGGGACCCATGTACGACCATTGGTTCTAATGGGCTTACTCTAAATGTTTGTTTACAAGTCTCACTAACCATTTCACGATAATCTGTTACCACCATGTGTTGTTATCACAATCTGTTATATTGTAAATAAACATGTATGTATTATATAATAAGGTGGCCGTATGGTGTTTTTTAAGTTATTTTTAATTATTTAAAAATATCACGTACAAGCGTCCTTGGCGCTTCAGTGATTCTTTGTTTTGTTTATTCATATATTTTTTAACAATAATTACTTTTTAAATTATTTATTATATTGTACAAATCTTTTATGTATTATTGTATCAATCTTTCATTGAATAAAATTATAATAAATGCTGTAGGGTATCCCCCGGTGTTTCCAAAAAAACACTCGGTGCGATTTCCAGACAGCCAAAAGCACTGCCAGGAGACTGCGTTAAGATTCGACGCAGCGTTGACATTTGAGGTACCGAGACCACAGATAACCCACAGATAAATGAGACACTGATTGTGGCGCCATCTAAAGAGCCCGTCGAGTAAACAACTGAGTGATGTTCGAAAGATTTCTGTAATTTTAGGTTTTGGCGGATTGGCGGTATATTCAAATGTACTGTATTTTAATTATTTTATTTCAAAATAGCCATTCATAGTCCATCATTTGACATTTCATTCAATTTAACTCCATTAACTAAATAATGATTAGATGTTGAGTTAAATTAAATGAAATATCAAATGATGGACCATAAATGGTTAATTAAATTGGAAAAAATAAAACAATAATCATATAAACAATTTATTTATTTTGGTATAAAAATACACAACAAATAATTTCTTTCACAAAGTACTTTTCTTAACAAACATAATGACAACAAATAAATTATAGTGTAAAAACCATGCAATAATTAAAAAATATTTTCAGTAACATACATTCTAGATTGGAGTATCATTAGATTTTCAAATTATGTTAAATCAAGATAAAAGTAGAAAATTATGTATGATAACTTTATATTAATTTATTATTACACTCGTATAAACACACAGAGCTGGACAAACTGCAGGAGTATAACTGCTACTTACCTAATCAAAAAAAGTGTTAGCAATATGTTGTTAACTACTATTTTTGGCAACTTTCTGTGAAAGAAAACATTTGAGTATAATTACTGTGAATGTTAGAACAAAAGTAATTTAAATATTTTTATAGGAAAAGTTATTAAATACTGCCCAGCTCTGTAAATACAACGTGCAAGTAATTACATATAAGAGTGCTAAACAGCACTTGTGACTGTACAACATTTAAAATAATATATCTAACATTTCATTTCCACTTAAAACACATATTTATTTGTTTACTGGAAGTATTAAATAGGTTTATAACACAAGCTTACACCTAGTATATTGCATATTTGTATATTTCTACATTTAAAAGCATTCCGTTCTTATGAAACCATTGCATAAGGCAGTTTAAGTTACTCTGCAGCTCCTGGCAGTCTATGATTGTTAAAATGTTTCTTAAGGGCTCTAAAAAATCCCACCGTCTCATGGAGTCCTTTCTCGTTTCTGGTTGAGGTTCTACAAGTAAACACACAAAATAACAACAATAAATAAGTAAACACACAAATACGTTTGAAAATTTATGTCAACAAAAGAAAACAAAATGCGCTTACTATCGAAATATAATAAGTTTACACATGTTTTTGTACTAAGCCAAAAAAATATCAAAAAATGTTTGAATTTCCCATAAATTGTCACACCATGGGCTATATATGAAAATCGGCAAGAGATCAATACCTTCCATCCCATAGCTGGTAGAGGGAATATAGCTATAACATAAAATAAAACCCAGATTATAATTTTTTCAATGGATACATTTTAAAATGGAATTGTCTGAGTATGGTGTACATACTAGATGTAAATTGAGTGAATGAAAAGACGAGTGTTGACTATGTCATTTGATTAAAATTCCAGCTAAGCGCTTTCAGCCATTAGGTCATTCTCAAAGCTGTCGACAAGAGAAAAACATACAACAGGTACAATGTACACACAATGAAATAAAATGTTTGATGTTACATCATTATTTAAGTAAAATTTGTTAAAATTACCCTATAAAGAGGGTGTGCACACATATCATTTAGTTGGTAGTCAAATTAGACGTTTCGTTATGTGAATTACAATTGTACACACTCTTTATAGAGTAATTTTAATAAATTTTAGTTAAATAATGATGTAACATCAAACATTTTATTTCATTGTATGTAGCAGTTACAGGGTTTGATGTTTTTTGACACTTTCTGTATATTTTTTTCTTGACGAGAGCTTTCAGAATGGTCTAATGGATGAAAGCGCTTACCTGGAATTTTAATAAAATTACACACTCAGTACTCGTCTTTTCGTTCACTCAATTTACATTTTAAAATGTCCAAAATTATAGCATGCTATATTGAATACAGTAAAACTTACCATCAATTTTTGTTAATTTCCACTCATATGGGAAGGCAAATCAAACTGTCTTAATAACCTCTTTTCGTCTTTCTCAAATCTAAAGAAACACTGTTTTTGAAAATGAAGGGATCATATCCTCCATCGTTTCTTCGTCGACAAATTTAATGATTTATTACCACTGCTTTTCAGCCATATTATTTTATCTTCCTGGGTTGGAGGAACAAGACTGTAAAAAGAAATGTTTACTTTATTAATGCAGCAATTTTCAGTTTAGCTAATGTAAAGATCAACCATGATCTCTAAAGTTGTCGATTAAATTAGTAAAAATTCTCTGTATTTTATAAAAATTAAGATAATGGTTGTTAATTGTGAAAGAAAAAATGCTCAATTTTTTTTAATAAAACTTACCGAACACACCTCTTATTACTCCTTCAGAATACATTTTGACATTGTCTTTTCAATTAATAACAATAAAGCAACGAAACAACAGATAAATATTACACTATAGCAATTAAAAAATACACCAAAATACCGTAACCTTAAAATAACCTCTACACTTGAACTAAGAAATGATAACAGTATAACATATAACATGTGGGGATGGGAACGAGTAATATGATATCGCGCATACGCAGTTATAAAAATTAATAAAATTTGATTACTAACGACGTTACAGTTTTCGTTAATTTTTTGGAATTATCTACCGATTTTAGTTACTCGACGGGCTCTATAGATGGCACGGTCTGCAGTGTCCCTAGCCTGACCGAGACGATATCCTCCCAGAATGCCCGCCAGGCATCTCTCCGAGCCAGCCTAACGGCGCTCTTATACTTATTTCGTTTCTGACGGTATTGCTCCCAATCCAGATCCGACTCTGTCTTCCTAGCCCTATTAAATAGGCGCCGGGTTTGTTTCCGCAGCGAGTTCAAAGAGTTGTTCCACCATTTGTGGCCCTTACCCTCTTTCCTCATTTTCTCTGCGCAATTCTCTTCATACGACGAGACAATAATCGAGCCCAGCTCCGCTATGGTCCAATGAAACTCATCGTTATTACCGAGACTCCTAGGCAATCCGTCGAACCTCCTCGTGAGGTCCAGTTCATACTGGTCCTCGGATCCCTATACTCACAAAAGTAAGTTCTCCTATAAATATCGTCTTGCATGAGGTCCCGAGTAGGTATCATTATAAAGGAATGCATTTTTTCTTTTCTTTTAATATGTTTAGTATCGATGCATGTCTAACATTTATTGCTATTTATGGTTGTCTACTCGATGTATGTGGGTTTTCGTCAAACTCAATCATCATGTCTAATTTTGTATCATCACATCACAAATTCGCGAAACTGCTTATCTATTTTAATAATTATCCCTTGGCCTATCATCTATAATACTGTACTTAAGGTATGTACACATTCTTAGCTCTGTACGAATTAATCAAATTTGAAATGTGTATTTTGAACGAACTAATTTCGACAGGTAAATTCTCCCAAAGCTAATTACAGGAGATACTTTCTTTGTTATTACTTTTTCCTGAATTAATTTAATCGAAAAATGAATAATAACAGAAAGTATATAACGACGGTTTTGTAATCAAAGTACATAACAATAAGAAACAATCTCGGTTAGTTAATTAATTCATTTCAGGAACCGATTAATACGTGTAATTTATGAATCCAAAGAAGCGTATACGCTATGAAATTTCAACAAATTATAACAATTTCAAAGGTAATTTAAGCGAATCAAAAAGTAGCGTTAAATCCGTATGCAACTCCGCATTATATAATCAGTCACACGTGTTTAAGTTCGAACTCTAAATTGTAACTTGGGATATTTTGTAATTGATATTATGTATAAATGTGTTGATATCATATTTTTTATTTGCATTACGTGTAGGCTATGAAATATACCTTATTAATAGTGTAGATAATGCGAGTGGGATGTTATAGTTTATGCGATTTATATACATGATTTGATCACAAATAAGTAGTTAAAGTATCATGCAAGCATCGATCAAAACTTGAATGATTATTCTCAGAATCTAGGTTTGGTTTGATAAAATCGAGTTATAGTCCAGTCGGCAGAGGCCGAAAAGTCAGTGTAAGTGGTATTTTTTTGATAACTCAGAAATAACTATGCAGACCTACTTTAAATGGCAAGTACACTAACACCTTAAAATGCTGACAAAAAAATTTATCAGGAAAAAAAGTTATTAACAATCTAATTGAAAAGTTCGCGTTTTTTAGCGTATTTCCTTAACCCGGGAGGGCTCGCACAGTTAGATAAAATCTAACATTTTCAGTTGCACTACAGACTTTTCTTTATCTCTTGTCAAATTGATTTCATATTTTAGGAATGCCTTCTGTAGAATTCCTTAACCATAACCATGCTTGTTGGGGCGTGAGTGGGGGGTTGTGATGGCTCTAAATAAATTAGTTAGTATTAATCTAGCGCGCGAGGGATCGAGTCGGTGGAGTGTGTTAGGAAAAATCTATCGACGCGAGTGATAACATATGTGCTTTTCTTCATATTGTTGATAATTTTTTAATTAATTAGCAGGTAACTTTTTTATTGTTTTTTGCTTTTTCCTTTATTTATTTGAGCTTTTCTACAGAAAAAAAATGGATTCTAAAACTGAGATTTCAGATTATGAATGTGACGGAGCCATTGAGTCAGATTCTGACATTGAAGATGCCCCTTCTGAGCATAGTGTTCATGCAACTGACACTGAGCAATCTGACGATGATGTAGAAACGGCATTATCCCCCAGAGATAAGCAAGTGCTAATGTCACCTCAGTGGATAGGGAAAGATGGCACTACATGGCTGAAACATAAACCAGACATTCCTCCCACAAAAATACGTTCACAAAACATCTTATCTAAACTTTCTGGTGTGAAGGCTGCAGGAAAAAACGCTAAAGAAGTTGTGGATTGTTGGAAACTATTTTTCCCCGATGGCCTTATTGCAGAAATTGTAATCCATACCAACCAAAAATTAGATAAAATACGATCATCTTATAAACGGCCAAGGGATTGTATATAAACAGATTTTGAAGAAATATCTGCGTTTATAGGACTGTTGTACATGGCCGGCATAAAAAAGGCTCAGCACGTAAACACAGATGAGCTATGGTTCAAAGATGGAACAGCACCGGATTTCTTTGCCGCTGTAATGTCCAAAAGACGTTTTCACTTGTTGGTGCAAGCGATAAGATTTGATAATATGGATACGAGGTATGAAAGATCAAAGACAGATAATCTGGCACCAATAAGATCAGTGTTTGACCAATTTGTTCAACGTTGTTCTGCCTATTACACGATAGGGTAGTATGTCACCATTGACAAAATGCTGGACGCTTTTAGGGGACGTGCTGCTTCCGACAGTATATTGCCAACAAGCCCGCAAAATATGGGATCAAAATATATGCCCTTGTCGACTCCAGGACTTACTATGTCAATAACATGGAAATTTATGCTGGGAAACAGCCAGTAGGTGCTTACCAAGTACCTAATGATGCTGCAAGTGTAGTCAAATGTTTTATCAAAACCATTGACAAATCGGGACGAAACGTTACAGCAGATAACTATTTCACGTCAGTTCAACTTGGCAATGATCTGTTTACTGATCACAAGTTAACACTTGTGGGCACATTACGGAAAAACAAGCGAGAAATTCCACCTCGGCTTATTGACGTAAAAGATCGTCCTATACAGAGTAGTATGTTTGCTTTTGGAGTTTCTCCCAACCGTTGTATGCTAGCTTCATTTGTTCCAAAGAAAAACAAAAATGTGCTAATGCTTACCACTCTACATTATGATGACTCAATTGACGCCGAATCCGCGGAAAATAAACCAGAAGTTATTGCGTTTTACAACCTCACGAAAGGGGGGGGGGGGTTGATGTCGTTGACAGAATGAAAGCCGAATATTCTGTAGCCCTAGTGTCCAATCGTTGGCCATTCACCATATTCTGCAGCTTGTTGAATATTGCCACTGCCAATTCACAAACTATTTACAAAAGTAACAGTGGTATCATATCAACACGAAGAAAATTCATTAGCTTATTATCAAAGCAACTTACACGACCTCTTCTTGTACGGCGAGCTACAATTACAACTTTACCATTCAATCTTCCACAGAAAATTAAATTTATTGGAAATATAGAACCATATAATAACCCGAAACCTTCAACATCTCAAAATTCTGAAGGTAAACCAAGATGTGGTTTTTGTGCAGTTAGAAAGAATAGATTTACCCAACATAAATGCCACAGATGCCAAACTCCAATCTGTAACGAACACACAACTAAAACAACTTTAATTTGTTATAAATGTGTAGATAACAACGAAAGTGACGAGTAAATTTAAATAATTATATATTTTTCTGTGTTTAGTTTTTAGAATTTAGAATAAATCAACTACAATTAATATTAAATAGTTTTTATCATGAAAAGTCAGTGTTAGAAGATATCTATACGCGCGAGCTCGCGTTAGAAAAAATCTATAGGCGTGAGCTGGCTTAAGAATAAATCTATAGGCGCGAGTTAAATAGCACGCGAGTTCTCCCGGGTTAAATAAGTCAGCAGGGTGACTTTGTACGAAAAAATGCTTCATATATGATTTATTTGTAATAAAAATAAACGGTTTTAAAGATTTAAAACTAACTTTTCCGCATCTATGAGATGCCCTGATTAACATTCTATCATAAAATTGTCACTTGTATACACTTCGGGGGATGTATCGTGTTAACAAACCGAAATTTCTCCAAAAGTTACCCAAAATGCAGTATATCTGGATTTATAGGACCCGCTGTACTCGCTATAGTCAGCTGAAAATCAATAGGGTACATCTGTGAGACATATTGAATGAGACACCTTGAAAAATATCCAGTTATAAAATTGGCCACTTGTATACACTCCGGAGGCTGTATCGTACTAAACCCGAAATTTCTCCAAAAATGACAAAAATGTGGCACTTCAGGTGCCATAGCACCCGTTGTACTAACTCTGGTGAGCTAAAAATCAATAAGGTTTATCTATAAGACGCCCTGAACAATACTCAATCATAAAATGGGTCACTTGTATACACGCTAGAGGCCGTATCGTGCTAACAAACTGAAAATTCTCCAAAAATGACAAAAATTTGGTACCTCAAGTACCATAGCACTCGTTGTACTGGCTTTAGTGAACTACATCTCAAGGATTCATCTTTGAGATGCCCTGAATAATATCCAATCATAAAATTGGTCCCTTGTATATACTCCGGAGGCTGTATCGTGCTAACAAACTGAAATTTCTCAAAAATGACAAAAATGTCGTACTTCAAGTATCATAGCATCCGTTGTACTGGCTATTGTGAGCTGAAAATCAATAGGGTTCATCTGTGAGATGTCCTGAACAATATTCAATCATAAAATTGGTGATTTGTTGCACTCCGGAGGCTGTATCGTGCTAACAAGACATGTATCGAAAAGTGGCCGACGACAACGACGACGACATACACACAGGATTTTTTTTCCAAAAACCATTTTTTCGTGTTGTTCTTGATGAAAACCGTAAAAATAACTCAATTTTTTTTTTCAAAATTTCACTTTTTTTGTGGGTAAACCAATACTTTTCTCGCATATAGATAGGTTGGGCGGAAAAGTAATAGCTACAAAATGCCGGTGGTCCGATTTTGAAAATTTCAATAACAAAGCCGTGAGATGGAAAAAACGGTATAAACCGTCAATTTTTTAAAGTTGCTGTAAAAATCACAATTATAAACCAAAAATTTTTAAACTTTCGAAAATTATAGTTCAATTTATATACAATAATGACGCTAAAGCTGAAAATCAGGAAAGCAAAACTTTCTGTTCTATGAGGTTTTATAAATCTACTGCATCGAAAACTCAAGGCTTTGCCAAATTGGTTTGAAGCATTGCTGATACTTGAAATTTGGTATACAGGTAGTGTAAATATGCAAAAACAAATATCAATTTGCAAAATTCAATTATCTTCATTTTTACAGCTTTGGTAAGGTTTTATACGTCACCCTACTTTTATACGCCACCGTTTTTCCCTATAGTTTTTGCAATTTTCATCTTAGAGAAATCTCTTTGACGTAAATCGATTCCTTCTATTTTTTGACGTATTCTCAAAAAAAAAATTTGTGCCATGACCTTCTGGACCGAAGATACGTTTTTTTTTTCAAAAAAATCTGGAAGACGCAATAAACACGTTACAGCACTCTGATTTTAGGCTGTTAATACTTAATACTTATATTTTCAATCGAGTATCAAAGTGAAGCGAGCGCTGCGGCTGGCATTGTACTGCGATTTTCTCATATCTTTAAATCCGTTATAAAATTCAATATCGGACCACCTACGCAGCAATTAATCGCATTAATTGAATTGGCAATTACGTCAATAATTATTATTCCACAGTGTTATTTTTTTGCAAATTTGAAGAACATAGAGACCGCCACTTTCCCACCAAAACACAGCAATAAAATATAAAAATTAACGAAGGTAGCAATTAGTTGAATAAATATTTACGTTTTACATTTTCTACGCCTCTAATTATCCGAACAGATCGATCGACGGCTCATTTTATTCGAATTTATTTTTTATCTCCACTGACAATAGTGTCATTCATAAATAGCCAAAAGAAGTAGATATAAATTTAAGAATTAGAAATATTATTTTTCATTTCATTAACTTTTCGTATTTTTCTAATCATTCTTTTTTTGTTTCAGATAAAATTAGAAAGGGTATTAGGAGTGACTGTTTCCAGTAATGCAGCCTTAACATGTGATAATAATGGATTGATAGCATATCCTGCGGGGTAAGTGAATTATTGTACAAATTGTTTAGTATTCTAACTTAATAAAAAAAACTCAATTTAAGCTCACCCATACTACAAACGATGTAGGTAATTGTAGTAGCATTTTTATATTTGTAGTAGAAATTGTAATGCCCGAAAAATAAAATTATCAATTAAACCATTAATCATCAGATCAAAACGAAAACTACTTTAATATATCTAAAATCGTTTGAGTATACTGTAGTACAATTTTAAATTTTGTAGTAAGAATATTGGTCCCTGAAAACTTAATATAATCGAACCGATAAAAACATATTCTAATTTTAACCTCAAGCTTACCACAAACGATGTAGGGGATTGTAGTAGCATTTTTATTTTTGTAGTAGAAATTGTGATATCCGAAAAATAAAATTATCAATTACATCATCTGATCAAAACAAAAACTACTTTAATACATCTAAAGGAGGTACAAATACTGATATAAATAATTAGCGTCCTATATCCTTAACTACAAACCTTTCCAATGTCTGCGAAAAAATTATTAAAAGACATATTACTAAATATTTTATTGATCGTAATTTGTTAAGCTCAAATCAGTTCGGTTTTATTGAGGGCAAGTCTACTTAGTGATGCAATCATGCAAGTAGTGGGTCGGTTGTATAAAGCAGTTGATTGTAGCACTCCAACTATTGCTGCTCTATTAGATTTAACTAAAGCGTTCGATTTGGTGCCACATTTGCGTTTATTAGAGAAGCTAGACAAACAATTTGGTATTAGGGGTAATGCTTTAAAACTAGTAAAAATGTATTTAACAAATATGGAACAAGCAGTAAAAATCGAAGATATTATTAGCGAAGAAATCACTGTTAAAAGAGGAGTGCCCCAAGGTACAGTCCTGGGGCCGCTTCTTTTTTTGTGCTACATCAATGACTTTCTTAGCCTGAAAAATATTGGTAAAATTACGGCTTACGGCGATGCTACTGTTTTGGTTTCTGACGATAATAATTGGGATATACTTATGAGTAAATTATCATTTGGACTTTTCTTAGCTAAGAAATGGATTAACATGAATGGTCTACTTCTTAATGAATCAAAAATGGTGATAATCCCGTTTGCCAAACGTAAAAAAAGTTTTTCTACTCTCACACTAGTAAATTCCATATTACCTACTATTTGGTTACTAAGTAAATAGATCATTACGGATACTGACACGTAATGACTAGCACGTAATAAAAAAAATTACGCTGCAGTTCTAGAAAAACAACAATTTATCACCCAAGCCTAGTCAGTCAATGGTTTCGAGTAACCATGGAAACGAGTTAGTAGAGGTTGTTTTAACATTTAATAATTAATAAGACTTGCTGTCACTAGCTGATACTGTAAATGTACATTTGTTTTAAAGACAAATAATTAAAATGAGCTCATCAAATAGTGAAAACGAACTAAGTAGCACACCACCCAATATTATACAGTTAGCCGCGGACACTACTGACAACATATTGCCAGAAAAATTAAGAGGAGGATATGAAAATGTATACAGGCAGTTTATGGACTGGCGAACAACTAACAATGTAAGTTAATTTTCTGAAAACGTACTGTTGGCATATTTTGGAGAAATAACTAAGAAATTCAAACCATCTTCATTATGGGCAATATATTCGATGTTTAGGAGTCCTATAACTTTGAAGAATATTGTTAATATTGAAAATTACGCAAAATTGCGAGGTTACTTAAAAAGACAATCCGACGGTTTTAAAAGCGAAAAATGGAAAACCTTACATTCTGATGAGATAAAACTTTTTTTAAATGAAGCTCCTGGTGTGCAGTATTTATTCGTAAAGGTATGTTTTTTTAAAAATGATATATTATATACTTAGAATAACTTTTATTTTAAGGTTGTTGCAATTTTTGGAATATGTGGAGCTTGTAGGAAACAAGAGTTAAAAAATCTTAAACTTAGTGACATCAATGATTCAGGTACCATGTTGTTGGTTAAAATCCCTGATACGAAAACTAAAGTACCTAGATCTTTCGTGATTTCAGGTAATTTATATAAAATTAGCAAACAATATATGGATATTCGCCAACAAGTAAGCAATCCGCAAATAAATCAATGTAACCTAAACTGTCAAAGAGGTAAATGTACGAAACAAGTAGTAGGATTGAATAAAATAGGCGGTGTACATAAATAAATAGCCGAATATTTAAACTTACCTGATCCCAAAGAGTACACAGGTCACTGCTAAAGACGACCTTCCACCACTCTTTTGGTTGACGCCGGCGGTGATTTAATGACTCTTAAACGACATGGGGGTTGGAAGTCTTCGACTACAGCTGAGGGATGTGTCGATGATTCAATAAATAATAAGACATTAACAGCCAATAGAATTATAAATTCGGTTGAAAATAATCTACAAACATTTACGTACACTGAAAATAGTAATGTCCAAAAAGAATATACCATACAGTCTACGTCATCCCAAAATTTACCGGATACTTTCGAAAACCCGAAAAGGGCGGATAAGGGTATACTAATAAATAATTGCCAAAATTTTACAATTAATTACTATAAATAAATGTTTACTTTAAATTATGTTTTCTGGCTACTGTTTAATAAATTAATGCTACTTGTTATTCATGCGTTTTATTAATGAAGTTGTTCGTAGAAAAAGTATAGTACACAACTAGAGTTGTAAGCTTATTACATGCACGCGGCTCGTGCGCAACTTTTCTATTCGCAGGTAATAAGCAACTTACAACTCTTGTTATGTAATATACTATTACCTTCATATAACAAAATTATTACACATTTCAGTTGTGACTACTATGTATCTTCTACGAATATTTCTACATGCACGTGTAACTCTAATACTTTACTTGTTCGTGTTTCGTAATTTGTTAACTGCTTCGAAGGACCAATGTAATGATTCACTAAACTACTTCCCCTAAATACTTTATTTAACAAAAATATTTTGAGTAAATACAACAACTTGAACTTATGTTTTTATTGCGTGACGTCTCTCTTCTCTCTGTTTGATTTGGTCTGCTTGCCCATAACCTGTTCTCGCGCATGCGTCGCACACAGCGGCGCCAATATATGGTTAAAGTGCTAACATTACTTTTACAAAATAAGGCTAAATATCTTGGGATAATAATAGATTCCTTTTTGAGCTGTTCTTAACAAATTGATAACTTGTGCAAAAAACTAAGATATTTAATATATGTTTTTAAAAAATTAAGAAATATTACAGATATACATTCCTTAAAAATTATCTATTATGGACTTGTAAATTCAATTCTAGAGTATGGTTGTCTCGGTTGGAGTTGAGTTTTTGATACTACTCTAAAGCCGCTTGATATTCTTCATAGAAAAATAATTAAAAGCATGTATGAAAACCATCCGATTTTCCTACAAAAGATTTCTTTCAAATTAGTTCGTTCTTAAATATTAGACAGATATATGTACGGGTATTTCACAACATGTTTGTTTGCGAATGAGTAACGATTTTTGTAAATCTTATAAAATTAGTATGCAGATACACCAAAAAGTGCAAATTGTAAAATGGTATTATCAGGGTAATTCATATCGAGAAATAGCAGAAAATTTGTTTATTGTGGCGTTCGAAAATACCCAACCAATTAGCAAGAAACAAGCCTGGATGTGTCACTCCTACAAAACATGGACCGCGTACACAAAATCGTCAAACCCAACCCGAAAAAGAAGAAAGAAATATTTTAATATGTGCAAGTGTGGAAAATAATCCTCTACAGTCGTCCACTCATTTAGCTAAGGATATTGATGTTGATCCGAAAACGATTCGGACTATATTCGTAGTTTTAAACTGAAAAAGAATCATGGAATATTTCCAGACGATCAATTTCGTAGAATGGAATTTTGTGAAGTAGTTATGGAAAAAATTCAATTGGACGCAAACTTTTCGAAAAATATTTTGTTCACAGATGAATCGACTTTTCCTATACACGGTGCACATAATTCATCCGTTATTCGATATTGTTCCAGAACAAACCTACACAAACACTACAATAGTAGAACTCAATATCCCCAAAAGTTAAATGTTTGGGCTGGAATATTAGGTGAACATTTAATTGGACCATTTTTTATTGACGGCTATTCAGCCGGACAAAAATATTTGAATATGCTGCAAAATCAAATGACTCCTGCCCTTATACAATTAGGTGTCAACTTCAATGATATTTGGTACCAACATGACGGTTGTGCATCACATAATTATCGATTAGCAATATATTTCTTAAATACAATCTCCACGAATGGTAACATTATATGGTCTGTTAGATCTCCAGATTTGGCACCCAACGATTTCTTTTTCTGGGGTTATGTGGAATCGAGAATTTATGGATTCCAAGAGAACAGGGCCAGTTCTCTGAATGAACTTAGGGAACAAATTCTAGTCTTGGTCGATATATCGGTAACCACGATATTTCACCGGTGAATGTAAAATCACTGGCGCTACCGCTGATTCATTTCTCGCAGATGCGGTGATTCAGATTCAGCCAAATTATAAGTAGTTACTGTAGATGCTTAAGTTGTCATGATTGGTAGACGCCATTCTGAAAAATGAGTTTCTTTCATTTTGCTACATCGATTTAAAAAAAAATCATCAAAATCGGCCCAATAGAAGCCAAAATAAAGCAACTTTTTGCGCCGCGCTCGATTTGAAGCGTCGATTTCAAGTTTCGCACTCTATCCCCACTCCCCATACACAATAGATCTTTTCAGGTCGCAGTGTGGAAAGGCCGATCGACCCCTTTGTAATCTACACTCCCCTCAGATTTGACGCGCCGAACGCTACCGCTACAACCTTCTTTGATTTTTCCTACTTCACGCACAAGGGCGATGTTATATCTCAAAGCACATACAAAAACTTCTCGGAAAAATCTATCAGCTGGCATTTTTTTATTGTTACAACATTAATAGTTATACCGCAAACACTCTCGATCTTTGACGTTTATTATCTCAGCACCTATTCGGCCAAAATAAACGAATTTTTTTAAAAAGGAGCGTCTTTCCGCGAACTTTTTTTAGGTACTTTGAGTATTTTTCTTCGGTATCCAAATTCGCTTCAATTTTTAAGACGAAATTTTTCAACTTTTCAAAATCGCGTAAAAAATTATAAAAACTTAGAAATTGTTCATTATTACTATTGCGTATTATAGTTTAGAGGTCTAAGTAGTTGTAAAAAAATCGGCGCCTATTACAACTCAAAAATGTAAGCCTGGCATGAACGCAAAAATGACGTTAATTTTTTCGCGGAAATTAATTAACAATTAATTCATGTAAAAACTATCAGGCCAATTTAATCGGCCTTTGGCATATTGTTTTATACTATAATAAGGTTCTTAAATCCCAATTTATAGCGTGATTGGATGATTTCTTATCTGCGAAACAAATGCTTTAAAATAACCTCGTTTTTTAGCTACTTTTTGCATTTATCGCCATTTCTCAACGAAAAAATTGAATATATCGATTTTAAACCAATTCTATCTTGTAGAGAATTTCATAAAGAACAAATTCGTAAGTATACTTTTTTTCTCTATCTTGCACATTTAAAGAGTTATATTAAGAAATATCGGAAAAAATGAATGATTTTTGCGTTTTTATGCAGTTTATGATTTTTCCTGCAAATAGCACAACTTTTTCAGCTGGCGGACCTTCATATTTTCTTTTCTTAGATGATTTCCGAGCAATTCCAACCAATGTCTAATCTACGTCACGACACAGCCATGGCAAACTGTAGTGCTCCTGGCCTATTAATCTTTCTTCGAGTTACGAGTCAATCTCGATTTCGTATTATTGCTAATTTGCCATCACGATAATATTTATTGTTTTAAAATAAACCGATAAGAGGTGCATAAATAGTATATTCATACGCGTCGCTAGTCAACGCGCGCTGTCTTATATTTTGATTTGTCTTTGCTATTTATACTCAGTCACTGCGGTGATTGAAATCACCGGTTATAATAACGGTGATATAGAAATCACTGTCGCCGTTTCACCGGTTACCGGAAAATCACCGTATTTCCCAACATTAACAAATTCTACAAACCTGTATGGAAATAACACCTCAAATGCTCATACATGTTCGTTAAGAATTCTATAACCGGCTCGGTTACTTTTTAGCTCAAAACGGGGGCTCATTCGAACATTTGATTTAAATTCATTGAAGAATTACGAAGTTTGTTTTTTATTTATTACCTATCAGAATATTATTTTTATTTAAAAATAGTAGCTACTTTCATTAGAATTTGATGTTATTTAAATTTATTATCATAGCGTTCTTTAATTTGTACTGTGTGTGTTTACACAAAGAATTCGTTTCTCATTTGCAAACAAACGTAAAAAACAGTAATACTTTTTCATTAAAACATACCAAAACCACACCAAGTGTTCAGAGACAAATTTCACGTCGTCAAATCGGAAAATTAGAACAATTTCCAGCATTACAATAAAATGTTCAAAAAATAGATGGGATTAAGTGTCTTGGTCTGTTACAACCTCTTGATTTATCATAATTAAAAGATTCTTATAACTTGTTCTCGTATTAGAACAATGCATTTTACTATTAATATAAATATACTATAAAAGTTGGTAACACTGTTTCTGTTATCCTGTTAGTACATACAAACAATTTGTAACGTATTGACGTTATGAACATGTACCTATTGCACATTTTCCACTTTATGATATCCTGTTACCGAAAAAGAATAATACACTGAATTTATATGTATTTGTTTCTTTCTACAACACGTTGACGTATGTACCCACAGAATATTCCTAATACTCTATATATAAATTTCGGTTTTCTACTGTACACCTCCGTTTAAGTCAAAATTTTAATAATTTCGACATATCAGTGTGACTATTCTTCGAAGAGAAAAACATCTACCTTCCTGACTAATACCACGCAGAATATTAAATTACATCCCCTTCGAAGAACGTGACCTTCTCCTTTACGTTGCGAATCGCCAAAGATGTCTGTATCGACAAAAGGGTCGATCGACGTCACATTCTTCGAAGGGGATGTAATTCACTATTCCGCGTGGTATTAGTCAGGAAAGTAGTTGTTTTTCTCTTCGAAGAATCGTCAGACTCATATGCCGAAATTATTAAAATTTTGACCTAAACGGAGGTGTACAGTAGAAAATCGAAATTTATATATACAGTATTAGGAATATTCTGTGGGCACATATTTTTAATCGTCAATGTGTTAGAAAGAAACAAATACATATAAATTCAGTGTATTATTCTTTTTCGCTAACAGGATTTCATAAAGTGGAAAACTTGCAATAGGCACATGTCCATAACGTCAATGTGTTACAAATTGTTTTAATGTACTAACAGGATAACAGAAACAGTGTTACCAACTTTCATTGTATATTTATAGTAATTGTAAAATGCATTGTTCTAACACGAGAACAAGTTATAAGAATCTTTTAATTATGATAATTCAAGAGGTTGTAACAGACCAAGACAATTAATCCCATCTATTTGTTGAACATTTTATTGTAATGCTGGAAATTGTTCTAATTTTCAGTTTGAACGAGGTTAAAACATTTACTTTTTTCCGATTTGGCAACGTGAAATTTGTCTCTGAACACTTGGTGTGGTTTTGGTATGTATTAATGCAAAAAGTTTTACTGTTTTTTACATTGTTTGCAAATGAGAAACGAATTCTTTGTGTAAGCATACACGGTAACCACACGAGCCATGTAGAGGTTGTCGGAGGACGGAATCTTCAGTTCAGATTAGAGAGTCTGAAGTAGAAGGCATTACGGCACTCTTGAAGAGACCCAAGAAGGTCGAAAAAATTGGAAATTTTGAAATTAGACACAATGAATACTTACGAGCATGCAGATTAAAACAACCAGAGATATCCCATTGCGCAAAACATCTACTTGATTGGTCTAGCCAAAAATAATTATTAAACATCAAACGTAACTTCTGTCATTCTCACGATGATGTTTTTAAAATATCGAAACAGCGTTGACAATATAAAGTACGGGTTGATACAGTACATTTAAAATGACTTTTTGGGTAGTTTCATATGTCTAGTTTATTGAAACAGAAGTCAAATTTGATGTATAGTTCTTTGCTGACGTGTATGGAAAATAATTTCCTTATTTTAAAACACAAAACAAATTCAAAAACTCACACATAAAGTTTTCAAATTTATAATATATTCTTTATACGTAACCTTGAATCAACAACAAACATATCTGCAGTGGCCTAATTAATTCATACTCATTCAAGAATGTTCCTTTCAAAACTCGCGAAGTGTTTCTCGTACTTATCTATGAAGAATATTGCAGATCCTTCATCTCAAAATTATTGACGTGTCCCAATTTTTATATTCTCAATCAAATCTCAATTTAATGGGCGCGTTGCAGATATTCGCCTTACTTGGATGGTTAGATAAAAATCTCTACTAAGTTTTATATTCTTCAATGAATATTGACTGACTGTAGATGTAGAACTTTTTATGTCTGAACAACAAAAAATACACGTAATCGATAGTCCTCAAAAACAAAGTTGGCAATTTTTTTAAATATTATCATTTTCCTAGTTCACAATATCATTAATAGCATGCTTTTTACTTCTTTTCACGTAAATCAACATTCTTCAAGGATAAACAGACATTTTTATATTATTATGACTATACCCTGTATAGCAGCATTTTTATGGATGGCAAATAACACATGACAGATGACACAGAACACACGAGAGATGGCGCATGACACTGAACACGTGACATCTGATGGATGACACAGGATACGTAGCAGCTGACACAAGACAGATGACACGAGACAGATGACGCAAGTTTTGGTGGGCTCAAGTTTAGCCATAGACATAGAGAATGGACTGAGCGTATTTTTTTATTCAAACTAATCTGGGTGATTAACAATAGATAACGATACGCAATATTAAATTTTGTTCAGTTTTATTGTTCAATTTAAAAAATTGAGTGTTTAACATCAAGTTGTACCCGTCTCGAATATTAAAAATTCCAACAGACTATTTCTAGTTTTACTAGTAATAACGCTTCCAAATTAGCCATTAACTTTCCAACTTCCATTTACCTGGAGGAAATGTGCTATAATTGATGCAATTGAGTCACACTCTACGAATTTCCTGCCCCATTCCTTGCTTCGCTAAATCCCGATCCAAATTCGCAGAAGTAGGTCACATTTTATAACGCCGAGAGGCCTAAAAACTATTTCAGAACAACCGACAAATTCATAATTTAGTTTAACAACGGATCCGAGAGCTGCCGAAAAAGGCGAATTTATTTGCTTTGATGTTCGATTTAAATAAGAGAGTTTAATGTACAGAGTCATTTGTTATACATTACCCCTTATTATCATTATTATTGCTTATTGGGATCCGAGATTAAGATCGCAGCGCTACCTAACTGTTAAGTCGAAACTACTGTAGACGTGATAAAATTATTCATTGATGAGGTGTTAATTGTGGTTTAATGTTTTACTTTTACACAAATAATTAAGAGAGATCTAAAATAACTGGATTGTCAGCCTTGTCAGATTTTTTTCTCGTCCATATTCACTACAGATTTATGCAGCGGTGCATAAAATCCATCTGGACGACTGGTTCTGCTTTCATTGCATTTGCTATCAAATCAAAATCTGTAATATCATGTTCCATATACAATGGACATAACATTTCTTCGGTTACAAGTCGTGAGGCTCTTTTGTTTTGAGGAAATTTGTTTCCGCCTAGTATTTTTAACGCTCCTGTAAAAGAACTATCAAGGATTTCTACCAAGCCGCTGCCAATCATTATAGTTCGAACACACCCAACGAAAGACATCAGTATATGCATGCCACCAAGCCTTAGTACAAAATTCGCAAACTCTTCAGAAATCTTCCAAATAATATCCACAACAACTTTATAAATAGGTTGATATGCTGTGAAGACTACAAACAATTGTCCTCATTTTCCCGTCAACTTTTGTACCTCTAACAATGAAGTTAGAACGGTGTCGTGATTTGTTGGGGTAGATCTATCAGCGGTAGATACATTATTTCTGTTGCTTCCGAACAAATGCGTTTTGATTGTCGAGTCAATTTTGTATTGAAGCCATGAAATTCTGGAGTTTTCGCAATGTTAATCACGGATTTACAAAATGAAAAGTCTTTTTTTTCGCATGGGTCAAAGAGATCATTTGGCATCTTTCAAAAGCTAACTTCTTTAAGATAGGGATAGGAGGTGCTTGGAAAACTGCAGGCATCGGTACTTTTTTTAGACCATTATATCTCGAAATCTGTTCTGTGATGAAGTAAATGTACACATGAAGATGACAAAAACAAAGTAAGATTAGCGAATTTAGACATCGAAGCAACTAACCATCATAATAAACCTATTTATAACGGGTTAAGCAGTTAAACAGTTATATATTTACAAATTCAATTATTTAAAAAATGTTATACCCAGACTAAGTTTAGAAAAGGCAGTAAAAAGTGTGCTGTGTACGATTAAATTAGAATAGACACAGAAACTAAATCGGTTAGCTCAAAGGCTAAGGGTCGAATTGTAGTAGGCTCTTAGTAAACAAACTACAAAGGATACACGGATTTTGTGGACGTGGAGGAAATAAAGAAAATGTATCAAGAAAGCAGGAGTATAAGAGAAAGAGACAAGAATTGCATGAAAGTTTTGGAAGAAGCAAGAAACATATAGAGGATAAAGGGAGAGTGGATACTGAAATTATGCAGGAACTGATGTCAAAGAATGATGATTTGATGGAAGAGATAAAGCAATTAACAAAAGAAAATGGAGGAACCAAAAAGCAGTTACTAGAAATTAAACACGAAAGTCGGAAACTGAAGGAGGAAATAAAAATATTAAATGAAAAAGTCGAACACTTAGATAGAGTCACTAAAAATAAAAACTTGATCATAGCTGAAATAGAGGTGCATTCAAATGAAGATAAGTCATTAAAGCAAGAAGTTGAAACATTTTTATGAAATGGAATACAAGTGGATGTTAAAATAAGAAGTGCTAAAAAATAGGGGAAAAAATGTGCTTAATTGAAATGGAAAATATAACAAATAAAATTGACATTTTAAAAAATAAAAACATCTCCCGGAAAAAATTTTCATTGATTCGGATCTTACCAAGAAGGAACAGGAAATACAAAAAATAATCAGAGGAAAAGCCAAGGAATAAAAAGATGAGGACAAACAAACAAAAGTAGGTTACAAGAAATTAATAGTAAATGGTTTAGTCTGGAAATGGAATGACGAACTAAAACAGTTACAAAGCAACCAAAAAAACTAGTAGACGCACTTGATAATACGATTCTGGCACCGACTCGAGCAATGAACAAGGTACATGATTACAGGAAAATAGATAACGAAGTATATAACCGCAAAAAAGAAATAAGTAAGGAAGGAAATAAAGCTATAAATATAGGAACATGGAACGGTCGAGGAATATACGAAGAGGGGTGTTATGGTCTGAATTTAGAATAAAATTATTACTTACTAATTTCTTAAATATCTTCTTTAATTTAAAAATAATGAAACAAATTTTAAATTGGTATATTAATAAATCCCAGCGGACAATAAAAATAACATTGCACATTCATTTCCTGTAGATAATTATGGTTCGTCTTAATTTTTTCTTAATATGCATTCTTTTATTGACTGTTGTGGACTACTGATATTGTATTACTTAATATTTTGGGACACTCTGTATAGCTAATAAATCTAAAAATGCTTCGGTGATCGGTAAAACTCGTATCCCTTCTAAACGGCTGGTTTTAATGTCCGACTCGCCGAAATTGCTTCGCTACAAGAACGGTCTTGCTTTTTCACAATATGTATAATTATTTATTAAAGCGCCAATAAGGAAGGAGAATGTAGGAAATTTGGACGTACTTCGTTTGTTTTTCCATTGTGCTCGAGAAATACATGTTTACCAACTGGAATAATTTAAAGCCTAAATTTTAATAGTTTTTATTAACGGACTTTTGGATATTTCGAATTTTACAAACTTTTGATATTGTTTGTATCATTGGTTTTGAAGCTTTCTTTTCTTTTGAAGCGACGAGAAGGAAGGTGTGTATAGTATGGTTTGAAGAACGAAAAGGGTTCGGTGCTTTGTGCGAGTTATTTTGCACAAATTGTTTGTAAATCCGACTATTTTGAGGAAGCAATTAGTTTGGATGTCGAATTTCCGCCGTTAAGGGATATTACTTTGCACTGGACCCACGATTCACTAAGATCGAATCAACTTTCTTCCAACACCTGCAAGAATTCGCCATTTTGTAAGCCTATTGGTGGATGCTTTTGATTAATTAATTCCACGTGGTTGGATATTGGAATTTTGAGAACCCTCATTGATAAATTGAGGCGTTATTTTTAGTTTTCACAAATTACAACTTTGTAGATGGCGAGGTTGATTATTTTCTCTCTTTGTTGTAGGGTTTTATTTTTTGTTTCCTACTTCTACGTTTTATATTCCCGTCTATTTTGGGATTTATTTTGGAGCCTCTTGATTATCGAGTTTGGATTTAGTACTCGATTTCACACCTGGTTCGACCTGCTATATACTAGCAGAAATTATTCCCAGCGAGACGATCCCTGGAGATTTACCAGATTTCTACTCCCGTTTGTGATCTTGTGGACGTTTGGTTGAAACCCAAAACGTGCCATCCAGCAGTATAACAGAGAATTTAGTTTTGCTGAATCACCTCTCGATAAAGACTATCGTTTTACGATTTTCATTATCACTCGTGATTATTAAGTGATTTTATATTAGTTATATCTACTAATATTATATGTATGTTAGTACAATTGAACATTTGCGGCTTGATTTGGGCTGGAATCCCAAGTGGTATTTACAATGTTGTAGATCATTATTCGGCTTGTGATACTTATAGATAAAGGATATACATACGTGTAAAGCTCGTTTGATCATACCACGCTGTAACTCCTACTAAATCGATTACTATTTTGTTTTATACCTACGATATTTTTGTATTGGTAAATGATATTTGACTTATTTTCTTTTGTGTTTACTTGTAACAGGAGCATCGTATTGCCGATTTCCTTATTAGCAATAAACGATTGGCCTGTACTAGTTGGACTATTTATTTATTTATACGTTAG
Source organism: Galeruca laticollis (assembly GCA_963921935.1). Taxonomy (NCBI): domain Eukaryota; kingdom Metazoa; phylum Arthropoda; class Insecta; order Coleoptera; family Chrysomelidae; genus Galeruca; species Galeruca laticollis. Next base: position 71,364,353 of record OY998177.1, read on the forward strand.
TTGTATACATATATTTTTTCGCGTTTTGGCTACTTCAATAACGTTTTTTTTACGATCGCTTTCAGCATTAAAGTTTCTAAAATTTGGTGGCGCCTATTCACGTATTTGACGTAAGTATATGACCAAGGAAACAATAATACAAAGAACCCCATATTATTCCCTGATGTAGTTCTTAATTATTTTTCTCCAGATATAGGTAGTTTAATCACTGTAATTCTCTTGTTTAGCACGGGTAAGGCGATAACGCCTAATTATTTTTGTACTCCAGTAATTCTCAAAAGAAACTAGTTTGATATATTATTTTTGACTATGAATAACTGGTTTACCTACGATATTATTCAGATAGTTTATTTCAGTATACTGTGAAAATTATATTTTAGTAATAACTTGTTGTAGTCTTTGATAATTCTGTCACCTTATATTTTCTCTCAAGAACACTAGTAACAATCGACCTTTTGGGTAAAGTTTATTTACATAATGGTTAATATATCCACTGGTAACCATAGCTAACCATAATAATTCTTTAGTTAAGGTTAGGGCAACCCCAATGAGACTTTAAGACTCTAATAGGGGGCTATAACAAATTTAGTAAAGGAAGCATAAAGATACAAGATAGAAATTCTAGCACTGCAAGAGACAAATTTAAAAAATAATAACATAAAAGAAATCGAGGAATATGGCCTATTTACAAGTAGAAACGAAACAAGGCGATTTGGTACAGGTTTTGTAGTCAGTAAAAATATGAAAGTACAAATTATAAACTTTCAAGTGATTTCAGACAGAATATGCAAACTACAGTTTACTGGAAATGACAAAAGCATAACAATTGTTAACTTTCATGCACCTACAGAAGAGAAAACTGATGAAGATAAAGATGCATTTTATGAACAATTGGAAGAAATTATTGACAGAATACCAAACAGCAATGTAAAAATTATAATAGGATATACAAATAAAAAAGTAGGAAATGAACACATATTCAGAGCTGTAACGGGAGGCGAAAGCAAACATAATACGAGTAACGATCATGTTTTTAGATTAATAAATATGGCAATAGAAAAGCAAATGAAGATTATGAGTACACATTTTAAAAGGAAGAATGTACACAAAGGAACTTAGATAATTCCAGGCACTAACGAAACAAACCTAATTAATCACGTGCTATTAGGAGAAAAAGATCCCAAATTAATCAAAAATCATATAGGGGTGCCGATTCAGGCTCTGATAATTTTTTAGTAATGGCTAAATTCAAATGAACAGAAACAGATAAGAGAAAAATTAGGAAAAATAGAAGAACGGTGAAATATAACATGGAAGAACTACAACATCATGAAGTAGCCGGTAAATATAGATATAAAATTGATAAATATTTAAAGCAAACTTCGGAAACAGAATTAGGACACGCTATAGAAAATAAATTATCACGGATAGAATTGGTAATTCTGAAAGCTTTAGAAGAAAGCTTAAGCGCTGTAAAGGCTACCAAAAGGAAGATCCGCCTTGACGACGAATGTATGGAAGATATACGTAAGAAAAGAAGTTTAAAAGAAAAATAGCTACAGACCTAGAAAGAACAGCACAAACGAGAATACATGGAACAGACGAAAGTCGCAAAAAAGTTTTGCATTTTACAGAACTAAGAAAAGGGAATACGTAGAAAACAAAAGAAAAGCAATTGAAGAAAAATACAGGAGACAAGAAATTAGAAATTTCTACAAGGTTGTCTACAAGCAGACCTAGAAGCAAAAGAAAGAGAAGACGTTTCATTGGGAGAAGAAAATCCAATCGAAGATGAAGAACCTACACAAACAGAAATAGAAGAAATTATTCACAAAATGAAAAATAATAAAGCCCCAGGAGCCAATAATACCAATAATATTACATCTGAAAATTTAAAATGCGGCGGAGTTGTATTAAACAGAGAAGTAACTAAGGTAATACAAGAGGTTTGGAGGACTGAACGTATGCCAGAAGGGTGGAAGAAAGTAATGATTCTACCGATATACAAGAAAGGTGACATTTCAGATTGCAACAATTACAGAGGAATAGCAGTTCTCCATATCATCTACACTAGTAAAAATATGATTAGAAGCTTATATACAGATAGCAGATACAGATAACCGACGAGTACCAGTGTGGATTTCGTAAGGCTAGAGGAAGCACAGACCAAATTTTCTTAATAAAACAAGTATTAACACACTGTTACGAATAAGAGATTCCTACATATATGCTGTTTATCAATTTTAAGGCAGCTTATGACACAATAAATAGGGCTCAGTTACTAAGAGTCTTAAGAAAAATTGATATTCCAGAGAAGTTGTGCACACTGGTAGAAATGACACTCAAGCAGACAAAAAATGTAGTAAGATAGAAGATGAAGAATCAGAAGAGTTTGATGTAACCCAAGGGCTGAGGCAATGAGACCCTCTATCCACCATGTTTTTCAATATAGCATTGGATGATGTTATAATAATGAACAGATACATCTAGGAAGTTATCCACTATTAAACTGGCTTCTTAAGTAATAATGGTAAAGATCAACAGATATAGTTTTCCTAGTTTTCTATATCATTGCACAGTTATCTTAATCTTCTTAATCTTAATCTTAATGGGAAATAGATATCCAGAATATCCCCATAGGGCTAATAATATCTAAGCTTTAATATTTGTAATATCATACTTCCTTCTTTTTTCTAGTCATATATATTAAGTCAATCATAATGTAGGTCACTTCTTGGTCTAGCCAAAAATGATTATTAAATATCAGGTAAAGGTAACTTCTGTCATTCTGACGATGATAGTAATATCGAAATAATTGTCCATTTTTAGAACGTTTACCATTTTTTGATATATTGTGGAATTAGTTAGAAACAGCTAGTTTCATTTAAAAAAGTAATATGAGTTGTTTCCACAAAGTAAGGGTTGGAACAGTAAATTTCATTAATGTATTACACTCCAGAATTCCAATAAAATCGCAAAAGCATATAATTTTGTACATATTGACCGCCATCTTGAATTTCTCAAATTGCTCAAGGTTGACAGAGTGGCTTCAATCGGATTATTGAAGTACATCTTAAATACATCCAAAATCATCAAAAACATTTTATGTATACCTTATTTCCCACTTTTTCAATTGGCACTCTGACTAAGGCCTGCCACCTATTGAACCCAGCATACGCACAACTCACACACAACACACGCGCAACCCACGTCCACGTTTCTCTTATCTACCGCATATTGAACCCACATCATACCCAACACAGACCCAGTTCCACAATGACCTGCGAACGATCAACGTACACTTATTGACATGGATTCTGAGTCAGAAGGAACAAGTTTGACCTTAAACATTTTACTTAAGGTTAAAAGTATTGGTAGCATCGAATATTTGCCTGTAATCTCTATAACTGTTTTCCGAAAATGTAATGTTTTTATTTTATTTCGCCGGTCAGATTAAAATGGGACACCCTATATAATACTTTACCTTGAAACAAAGAAGTTTTATACGTAACATAAGATACCTCTTAAATGATCCACATTATACATACATACTCATTTATACATCTTTATAACTTATCTCCTTTTGGCAATCTGTGCCCACAACTCTTCATGACGGGTATCATAAAAAACTGGGAAACTTCGAACTAACTCTATTAACTTCTCCATTTTTAATGAATCAAGCTGTACACACGACCCACGAAAACTGTACGACACACTCAAACCGACCCAAGCAAACATGGGTTGGGCGTGTGCTCGGCGTGGGCTAGGATCAATATGCGGTATCCTACTTTAAACCATTGTTTACAGAATAGCACACGCGTGGGTTGTTCGTGGGCTGTGCGTGTGAGGGTTCAATATGCGGTGGACCTAAGACTTTTCTTAGACAATATCACAGACAATATACATAATAAACAGGCAGTTTAAGCGATGGAACTGTTGGAACATTTACGCCTGTAAATAAATAAATAGTTAATAACAAATAAAAATAAACGGTTTTAAAGATTAAAACTAACTTCTCCGCATCTGTGAGACGTCCTGAACAATATCGTCATAAAATTATCAGTTGTATACACTTCGGAGACTGTTTTAGGCTAACAAACCGAAATTTCTCCAAAAATGTAGTATATTTGGATTTATAGGACCCGTTGTACTGGCTCTCATGAGCTCAAAATCAATAGGGTTCATCTGTGAGTCGCCCTGAACAATATCCAATCATAAAATTGGTCGTTTATATACACTCCGGTGCATAATCATGCGAAGAAACCGAAATTTTTCCAAAAATTTGTATATGTGCATTTATAGGACCCGTTGTACGGGCTCTAGTGAGCTGAAAATCAAAAAAGCTCGTCTGTGAGACGCCCTGAATAATATTCAATCATAAATTTGGTCACTTGCTTACACTCCAGAAGCTGTATCGTACTAACAAACCAAAATTTCTCCAAAAATTACAAAAATGTGGTACTCCAAGTACCATAGCACCCGTTTTACTGACTCTAATGAGCTGAAAAGTAATAGAGTTCGTTTGTGAGACGCCCTAAACAATATCCAATAATAAAATTGATCAATTATATACACTCCGGAGGCAGTATCTTGCTAACAAACTGAGGTTTCTCCAAAAATCACAAAAAAGTGATAATCCTAAATTCGGAAGAAGAAGCTTCTCAAAAGTTATGGTGGACAAATATACAGAAGTTCCCGTCTTCGCGAGACTTAGCCAAAAACCAAAAGATCTATATTTGGGCATTGTGGGAAGTGAGGAACTAGTGAATGAAGGAATTCTGGTAGCTCTATGTCTCGTCAACGTAGTTCAACCGATTCCCGTTAGAGTTGCTAATTTATCAAATTAAAGAATGAACAGAAGATCGGACTTTGTACACTGGTAAAAAGCATAATCAAGTGCAAAAATAGTTTCAAAGAAAAAAAAAACACCAAAAGTAACTCAGTTGACGCCAGCCTCATGAAACAACCATTTAAAAATAATGACCACCTAACTGAAGAATTAAAAAAAATTCACAACTTTATAAATGAAAACTGCAACATGTTTGAGACGGGAAAATCTACAGGACGCACCAGTCTAGTACAGCAGAAAGAAGTAGAAAATATGATAGAAGACATGATGGATGCAAATATTATTGAAGAAGCTTCTGGTCTCTGGTGTTCCATGTAGTCCTTGTTACTAAGAAAGATGGATCTACTTGCTTTTCTGTATACTTTCGAAGACTAAATCAGGTTACACAAAAAGATAGCTATCCACTGCCAATAATAGACGATACACTAGACATTCTGTTAGGTGCGAAATGGTTTTCCACCCTAGACTTAAAGAATGGATATTGGCAAGTAGAAGTACGCCCTGAAGATCGAGACAAAACAGCTATTTCTAATGGCAGTGGTCTTAACCAGTTCCAGATCCTCCCATTCGGACTCTGTAATGCTCCGGCCACATTTGAGTGACTGATGAAGATGGTTTTGAGAGGATTAACGTGGAAAACCTGTCTTGTATATCTTTATGATATAACATTTTGGTACTAAAAGAACACTGGCACGAGTTCGGGAAAGATATTATTGTATTATTGGGTCAACTGTCGACGGTACATAAAAGATTGACGAAAGAAATGTGATCTGTGCAATAGTAGAAAAGGTCCAAAAACAAGAAGCCGAGGAAAAATGACGCAGTACCTTTCTTATAACCCCCTTCACCATTTCCAATCGTTACAGTGCTGTCTAAAATTTTCATTATGTTTATTAAAAATATGTTAAAATGCCCTTCTTAATTTCTGAATGATTATTGTCTCAGATATTTATCAAATCATAACAATATTCAAATACTTTAATTTATTTATATTTTTATTTGAACTATTAATAATAATAATGCTAATTTGATCAATTTAGGCAACACACATTAAATTATATAATTTGAATCTGTGAAAGTTTGATGAAAACGTCAGTCAGTTATTAATTAAATAATAATACAACTATTCTATTGTTATAAATTATTATTATGATGTATAAATTTGTGTAATCTTTGTTTGCCTAGATAAATGTTTGAATTATATGAATTTAGTGTTTGGCTTCGTGCGTAATTTTTCCACTCGTACGTAATATGCTACTAACAACTCTTGATACGTAATATACTATTAATTATTTCATCATGAAAATAACAATTATCAAACATATTAGTTGTCATTTTCATAGCTTACTTTAATAATACAAATTACAGCTGTCTGACGCGCGTTTCGATAATCAAGTTACCATCTTCAGAGACCGAAGGTACAATAGTTTTACCTTCCATTTCATATTGTGTGATTTGAAAATAACAGAACTTTTAATTCAAGTTCTTGAACGTATTGTGCCACCTATTGGCAGCGTTAGAAAGGTTTCTGGAAGTAGAAAACTAGTTACTTATAGTCTAAATGGATTGATACAATATCACTTGAAACATCAAATAATATACTTTTTTATTGTTTCAGGTGCACGGTAGTTCTTTTCAACACCAGAACTGAACAACAAAGTCACATAATAAACACATGTCGGAAAACGATCACTTCACTATCGTTTTCAGCATGTGGTCGATATATTGTAACAGGTAAATATAATTTTTTACTTTACAAAAAAATATGTTTCATAAATTAGTTCTAGAAAAGTGTGTACTTTTATTTAAATGAAACTATTATCCGTTGAATTGTCATATGTGCAATCCATAAAAATGTATATAACGTTGAATAATAATGAGTACGTTACAAAATCGTCATAGTTGATTGAATATCCTAAAATTGTATTTTTTTTACTTCTTTTGCCCCATTACAATATTTCCTCGTTTTTTTATTTCCAATCTTTGCTTTTCTTACTTTCTCTGCGTTTATACCTTGTCAGATACAGCAGAAATAGACATTTTATTACATAAGTTCTTGGGGATAGAAATACAAATTTAAAATTTGTTATAGATTTTATAGTCCAGCGGTTCACAAACTTTTGTTCTTCGCACCCCCTGTTTTAATAGGGATGTTGACAATTTTGTTAAAAAGGTCCTACATTTTCAGTATTTACCATAGTAGACCACAAAAATAATATTTTTGTATTTGATGCTTGAAAAACTATTTTTTTTTTAATTCAAGTTTAAGTGCCTCGACAGCTATGGCCATTGGCACGGTACATTACTTATTATCATAATTCAGAAAAAATGTTAATGTCTAAGAAATTTTATAGTTTTAGTTAGTTAGTTCAATGGGGGAATTTAACATTTCTTTTAGTATAGGCTTCATGTTATTTCATTGTCTGACACCATTGTAGAGTTGACAGTCATCAGTATGTGCCTGGTAACAGAACAGTTGAAGGCGTGGCAGGTTGGACTATTTTCGGAGGTCATTAACTGGCCATGAGTGAATCTTGTATGACCAATTCGCAGTCTTCTAACAATCCGTGCATCATATCTTGAAAACTCGGTAAGTATTAGTCGATCAAGGATGGATTTAATTCAACGGAGAGCTGTATTTTTGTTGCTCTAATGCATTTTCCAGGATTTGGGGGGTCAATGCTTTGAATAAGGATTTCAGGTCTTGGCTCAGTTGAATTGTAACCGAAGTGGTAACGAGAGAGGCAGCTTCTTTGGCGTGCTGATCAGCAGTTTAATTGCGATCAAGGCCGATGTGTGATGGAATCCAAATAAGTGTTACTTTTGTATCTCGAGCTTGAAGAGACTGATATTAATCATGTACGTTTTGAGCTAGTGGGTCAGTTAATTTAGATTTTAAAGAATTTATGGAGGATAGGGAGTCAGTACAGGGAGCTACTTGTTTAAATGAAAAAGAAATCTATTTGAAAGCCTGAAGAATACTAAGTCTCTCCTGTATGAAATGGTCAACCGAGGGGTACTTATAACATTGGGCGTAGTAGGGACTGCGCATCTGATGGAAGTTTTGGAAGCATATGTGTAAAGAATTAAATCAAACTCGTTTAAGTGTAAAATGTCAATGAATGCTTTCTTTATAAGCGCAGGGGGAAATTCGTGTTTACTATAAATCGTGAGAGAGGTGTTATATACGGGTAGGTACTTGTTCCAAGGAAAGTTAAGAGGGGATGCTGATGGTAAGGTTGAAGATAAGTCTATGTCGTTTAATCTATATATATATATATATATATATATATATATATATATATATATATATATATATATATAACAAAGAGATTCATGGGTAATTCACGCAAAATGAAGGGTTACTGAAACAGAGTGGTAACCGCGGACATGCATGTTTCTAGCTCATTTGCCTTCGTCAGCACGGTATAACCAAATAAGGATGTGAAATTTGGGAGCAAAGATGTTAATCGAAACATGGGAAAACACAAAACAACGGATTTCAGCAGGGAAACCAAACGCTCATTTGTGCCTTCAATTGGAAGATCCCGAGTTTTCAGGACAACAACCAAGATCGACACGGAGGCGCATATAGCCCCCCCGCCATGAACCTTCCGACCCATAGTAAATAACAAAAAAGATGTAGGAATATCGCGTGATATGTTAACAACAACAACAAAGAGATTCATGGGTAATTCACGCAAAATGAAGGGTTACTGAAACAGAGTGGTAACCGCGGACATGCATGTTTCTAGCTCATTTGCCTTCGTCAGCACAGTATAACCAAATAAGGATGTGAAATTTGGGAGCAAAGATGTTAATCGAAACATGGGAAAAAACAAAACAACGGATTTCAGCAGGGAAACCAAACGCTCATTTGTGCCTTCAATTGGAAGATCCCATGTTTCGATTAACATCTTTGCTCCCAAATTTCACATCCTTATTTGGTTATACCGTGCTGACGAAGGCAAATGAGCTAGAAACATGCATGTCCGCGGTTACCACTCTGTTTCAGTAACCCTTCATTTTGCGTGAATTACCCATGAATCTCTTTGTTGTTGTTGTTAACATATCACGCGATATTCCTACATCTTTTTTGTTATTTACTATGGGTCGGAAGGTTCATGGCGGGGGGGCTATATGCGCCTCCGTATCGATCTTGGTTGTTGTCCTGAAAACTCGGGATCTTCCAATTGAAGGCACAAATGAGCGTTTGGTTTCCCTGCTGAAATCCGTTGTTTTGTGTTTTACCATGTTTCGATTAACATCTTTGCTCCCAAATTTCACATCCTTATTTGGTTATACCGTGCTGACGAAGGTAAATGAGCTAGAAACATGCATGTCCGCGGTTACCACTCTGTTTCAGTAACCCTTCATTTTGCGTGAATTACCCATGAATCTCTTTGTTGTTGTTGTTAACATATCACGCGATATTCATACATCATATATATATATATATATATATATATATATATATATATATATATATATATATATATATATATATATATAGGAGATAGTCTTTGCCGACTAATTAGGTATAAAACCACGAATATTGGGGTAACGGCAAGTTAATTAAACTCTTGTTACTGTTTTTCTTCCAAGCTTTCGGAAACGTTTATTTCCATTATCAAGGATAAGTAAATTGAGATTGTTATAAATTGGTAAATATAATTATATTTGAATTTTTTAATAAAAAATTTTTCAATCATAAATCATTTTGACATTTTGACAGATTCATGAATGTAAACATTTTATTTATATGCTAAAATGTTTTTGAAAACAAAAGAAGAAAATTGGTTATATTTGTAATATAGGTTAATAGTTATTCAAATATTCTTCGCTTATTATATAAAATTCAACCTCAAATTATTATAGATGTCATCATGTCAACTTAATAATTTAAAAGTATTGAAAACATTTTTAAAATCATTTACCTAAAATAAAATTATTTCTAAAAATCATCAAATAAGAATTTGAAATTTAGTTATTTTTATTATCAATTATTAGTAGATAATAATAAATATCACTCAGATTATTATGGTCACTTTTTTTGTTGATAGTATTAGGTTCTTGAAATATATGAGCCATTTCTAAGAAAAGTCTTTTTTTGGTATTTGGTTGTATGTCCAAAATATTAACAGATTCAAAATCCATCTATAATAATTTGAGGTTGAATTTTATATAATAAAAGAAGAATATTTGAATAACTATTAACCTATATTACAAATATAACCAATTTTCTTCTTTTGTTTTCAAAAACATTTTAGCATATAAAGAAAATGTTTACATTCATGAATCTGTCAAAATGATTTATGATTGAAAATTTTTTTTAAAAAATTCAAATATAATTATATTTACCAATTTATAACAATCTCAATTTACTTATCCTTGATAATGGAAATAAACGTTTCCGAAAGCTTGGAAAAAAAAACAGTAACAAGAGTTTTCTTTAATTAACTTGCCGTTACCCCAATATTCGTGGTTTTATATATATATATATATATATATATATATATATATATATATATATATATATATATATAGGGTGTCCCGGGACTAATGGGAAAAAAGTCAGGAGCGTATAATCTGAGCCAAAATAATGTTATTACTTCATATAAACTTTTTCTATGCAGGCCCTCGTTTTCGAGTTATAGGCCCCCAAAGTTTTAATTTTGAATTGGGTTTTAATTTTTATATTTTGTATTAGTTATTTGATCTTTATAAAATTCACGGAAAAGCTATAATGTACGTGTACGTTTATTTTGGAAAGGTAAACAGATTTACAGTTGTGTCTTGAAGCCAGGGACGGACTACCCGCAATGGCTAGTGATACAAAACTTTTGCAGGAATGGCACACCCTGTATGTATATATCGAAATTGACTTCCTCACATATTACGCTAACGAAAAGGTACTCTTATTGGAATTCGATAAAATAAGCCGTTTGGCTAATATTTACAGTTTTATTAATGCACTAACTACCAATTTACCTAACTAACTTATTAATACGATGTCCAAGATTTGCCTACAGTACTACAAAAAAATAATTTGATGATAGCAGATGATAGAAACATTAAGAACTCATTTAATGGGAATTAAATAGGAACGGAAACAACGTAATTAGTTGCGTTTTATCAAAATTACGAACACAACATTATTAATCCATTAAGAAAACCTCTAAAAAGACAAGTTCAAAAACATTTGACAAAAACTAATTCCTAAACAACAACAAAAACTAACGTTATTGTAATAAATGTGCAATATCAGCTCCTCCCACTTCCACGCACATTCTAAGTCTACGAAGGTTGTTTCTTTGCACTTGAAAGAGCAATCCCATATTATTTCTAATAACATTGCAGTGTAACATAATTCTGTCTATTAAATCTTGCCTTGTTTGCACAGGTGTTGCGTATACCTTACTTTTGAGATAACCCCAGAGAAAGAAATGTATAGGATTAACGTCTCCTGATCGCGGTGGCCATTGATGAAAAGGGCCTCCACGACCAATCCATCTATTAGGAAACCTTGTGTGTAAATGCTGGCGTACATCTAAACTGAAATGAGGAGTGGCCCCATCATGCATGAACCATAAATTCCTACGAGTTTGTAGAGGCACATCATCAAACAGGTTCCATAACTCATTTTGCAAAAACTCCAAATATCTCTGACCGGTCAAAGTACCGTCAATAAAGTACGGTCCTATCAAATGATTGCCCAAACATTAACCATGAATCTATGCTGGTTCCTAGTTTGGATAATGCCATGTGGATTCACATCATCCCATAAATGCATATTGTGAGAATTAATGAATCCATCTCTGGTGAAACCAGATTCGTCCGTAAAAAGAACGTTACTAATAAATGTATTGTCTGCTTGTTGTTGTCGCAAAAACCACTGGCTATACTCAAGTCGTGCAGGATAATCAGCCACTGTCATACTGTGTACTTTTTTCATGTGAAAAACTGTTCCTTTAGGACGCGATGAACAACTGATTTCGAGACGTTATGTTCTCTTGATAATTTTTGTAAACTCGTTGATGGTTCATTATCAACTGTATTTAACAAGTCTTGTTCAACTGCCACAGTATGTACGCTTCATACTGGACCTTCTCCACTTTTTTTGGCAAAAAACTTCCTAAAATATAAAATTTTGTTTTGTATACATGGAAAGTTACATTTACTTATTCATACCTGTTTCTCGTAAGCTGAGATCAATACGCTCAAACATTCGTCTGTCTGGCAATGCTCTGTTTGCAAAATGCTCTGCATAAAGCCTTCTGGCCTCTAAACAGTTTCGAGAAGCCAGTCCATACATTAAATGCATATCTGCGCACTGAATAAAAGTGAATTCTGCCATAGTAACTGTTAAATTAAGGACTTACGAATTATTGACTACGAACTATTCTACACAACGTTTGACAAATAATCCTATGGTTACGTCATAAACGGTAAAAACACTTTTAAAAAGTTTCTACCAACTTTCGAATTAATAAGTCGTTAATGTTTTTTATCTTCTGCTATCGTTAAATTATTTTGTTGTAGTACTGTAGGTGTAAATCTTGGACATCGTATTAATAAGTTAGGTAAATTGGTACGTAGTGCATTAATAAAACTGTAAATATTATCCAAACGGCTAATTTTATCGAGTTCCAACAAGAGTACCTTTTCGTTATCTTAATGTGTGGGGAAGTCAATTTCGATAATTTAATACAGGGTGTGCCATCCCTGCAAATTTTTTGGATCACTAACCATTGCGGGTAGTCCGTCCCTGGCTTCAAGGCACAACTGTAAATCTGTTTACCTTTCCAAAATAAGCATACACGTACATTATAGCTTTGCTGTAAATTTTATGAAGATCAAACAACTAGTACAAATAATAAAAATTAAAACCAAATTCAAAATTCAAACTTTGGAGGCCTATAACTCGAAAACGAGGGCCTGTATAGAAAAAGTTTATATGAAATACTAACATTATTTTGGCTCATATTATACGCTCCTGACTTTTTTCCCATTAGTCCCGGGACACCCTGTATATATATATACGTCTCTAAAATTTGTTACAACATAATTACAAAGTAACAATCGTAAAGAAAATTTCCGCAACAATAACATACTTTTAGTTATTAAAAATGCCATACTGTCATACATTAATATTTTTTAACAGGGGAATGCGGACACCAGCCAGCCGTAAGAGTATGGGATCTTCAGTCAGATCCACAATCAGGTCAACCAGGCTTAGCTCCTCAGCCCCAGCAAGTTGCCGAATCTGTGGTCCACAAGTTTGGCATCAACTGTGTGGTAAGTAGCTCAAACAAAACCTTCGATTCCATTTCCCATTTTTCTTTTTTAAAACTTTCAAAACGTTTCTCTGCTTTTGGTCTCCTTTCCAAAATTTTTTTAGTCCATCTGCTATCATTAAATCTTGCGATATGCCCGGATCACCTCTTGTTATTTGCTCGAGAACACCTGTTTTCTTACGAATTACTCCATTTAGTATTGTATCAGTCTCTCCTAAGTTCAATATGATCTACAAATCTGAGGTGTGAGTATGTCTCCACCTGTTCTAAACATACTTTAAGACGGTGACGGACAGTTTGGGCAACAGGGTTTCACTTTGTCTTACACCTCTTTCAATTTTGATCATTTTTGTAGAGGAGTGTTGTGGCTTACTATTTTAGCCTTATTATTTTATAAGTGCGGCGTTAATTTTTTGAAGAAGTGTATTTTTCACCTCATTATATTTTTTGCAGGCATTTTCGCCCACAGGTAAATACGTTGTTAGTATAGGCACTCAACATGACATGATAGTAAATGTATGGGATTGGAAAAACAATATAAAAGTAGCCAGTAATAAAGTGAGCACGAAAGTGAAAGCTATCGCGTTTGCTGAAAATGGTAGTTATTTTGTTACTGTCGGTAATAGGCACGTGAAATTTTGGTACCTGGAATACGGAAACGCTAAGGTAAGCTCAACACCAATAGATTAAATTACGAGTCATATTTTTTCGTCGTATTTTATCATTTTACAAAGAAAATACCTGATTATTTACTAAAATGGGGAATAATTTTGGGATTATGTTATCAAAAACTGATTTTTTCTTGGAGCCTTAGGTCATAATATACTATTTAAAAAAAACTTCCTCAACAATATAGATTTGCTTTTATCAATCTGAATATGCTTGTAATTATTAACAAACATTTAAAAAAAAATGAAATTATAGACAATAAGACAACATATAAAACAAAAGAAGACAACAAAAACATATACGCTGCTAAAAATAATTGGAGTAACTCATATTCACGTCTCAATAATTTTATTAATTTTAGCAATATATAAATCTAATAACACTTGTTTCAAATATGTACATTTTGTTAAAATAAATTCGCAAAAACAAAAGAAATTCTACATATCGCTGAAAGTTGTTAGAATACGAATTTTGTAAATTTTCCAGTACAAGGACACAGTTCCATTGATGGGTAGGTCAGCCATATTGGGTGACCAAAGGAATAATTATTTTTGTGATGTGGCGTGTGGTAAAGGAGACAGCGCGGATAGCACTTACGTTATCACAAGGTCGGGACTTCTTTGCGAATTCAACAATAGAAGACTTTTAGATAAATGGGTAGAATTAAGGGTAAGAAACAAATTTATTTATATATTTTTAATTATGGTTATAACTATTCAAACTCAAAAAACTATTTGGAACGATATGAAAAAACCTGCTGTAGAAATTCAGTAAGATGGACACTGTTCAAATTTATAATTATATTGAACAATTATTATAAATTATCCACCCCTTATTATTGCCTATCGAAAAAAAGTTTTAAATATAAGTTGGGTAGTTATGACTAAATTTTGTTAAAATGCTATTAAAAGTACAGTAGCGCGGAAATTCTTCAGTAGTTACTTTGTTTTAGACTGCAAGTGCCAATTGTGTAACTGTAGGGGAAAAATATATTTTCGTGGGCTGTGCCGAAGGTATAATTAGGTGTTTTGATCCCACTACTCTTAGATTTGTTACAACACTTCCTAGAAATCACTACCTAGGTGTTGACGTTAGCCTAGGAACTAGTATACAGTAAGTACTTAAAATATTAACTGAGTATTATAACAAACAGATACATCTAGAACTGATATGAAGAATAACAGAAAAAAAATAAAAAAACACTTGCTGTATGATATTGAAAATATACTACCCCAACGATATGGAAATCTTTGATTTTAGTTTTAGTCTACTTTTGATCAACAACTTTGCTTATTGAAACTGTAGATATTTGTCGGTTTCATCAGTTTTGGTGGCGTTTATCATTTTTCCATTATACAGTAATACATTTTTGTTAACTTTTCCTCTCTCGTCTGTATATCAGTACAAAAATTGTTGATGATACTAAGTAGATTTGTTACTGATTTGAAGGGTACATTTTAACGTCTTTCTGGTATAGGATGTACATCCAGCAATACCGTTTCGTCAGTTTTTCATTGACATTTCAAGTAGAGAACTAGAGTGGGATATACTATAAATATCGTCGGATTTCTGCCAAAACAAGGTAACTCCACATAATTTGAAATTTTGAGAAATCTTCGGTTAAAAATTTAAATTGAAATGAAAAATCGTCACAGCTTCAAAATGGTTTATTAATTGAAAAAAATCAAAGTAAGTAACAAAACAAAAGAAACATTCCTTATAAAAATTCCTAAACATGAAAACAATTTAATTTTTTCAGTAAAAAAAAGTTTATAGCACTTGTCTTTTTTTGATAGAACAAAATTATTCGTCCTCCATATCACTTTGAACATCACTATCCAGAAAATCGGGTTCAGGAATACCATCTTCCATGTTCTTAGACGTTCGTAACGACTTATAATACTGATGAAATTCATCTGGGATGATCCCTGATTTGCAGAGCTTCAGCAAATCCTGCTTCTTCTGAATACTGATAGGTCGAGGCTTAGAGTATGCATTTTTTAAGTCGATCTCAGTGAAATTAAGTTTATCTCTTTATAATCGGATTTATCATCATACCTGTATAAAACAATACCTGGTTTGGTTTTCAAATATTTCAGGCATTTTATTTTCAGCCAGCTGACTTTTTCCCCATTAGTGTTTTTGGTTTTATTTCTCTTCCAAATCGAAGAAGTCCTTATATTTAAGCTCTTCTACGGTAAACGGCTTTTTATTTGACCTAGACGTCCTTGCCATACGGAAAATATTTAGCCACTCATGCATAGTGTAAACTGGAACATATTTTTTTGCCTTTTCGATAGCGCTATGCATGCTATCTACCTCCATATAGCTGTGTCCACTCTCTAGGAATTTCTGTTCTATCACAGATAAGTTGAGATTTTTTAGAAACAAATACCAAGGCACTAATATTTTGATTACGGTTCTGCCCACTGCAGGTATCAGAGAATAGAGAGAGTTATGTTACAGCCGAAGGGAGTTCACCTACATACCTCAAGAGACACGTACCAATTTCGAGGCTTCCCCTTTTTCCATTTAGTTCAGTCCATGAGAAGCAATATGCATTATTGGGTATGGATAATTCATACACAGTTAAATTGTATGTGCAAATTTTGTTGCTGTAGTACATTGAACTAACATCACTACTTGGAATCTGCAGTACGCATTGAAGGTCAAAAGTGCAGCAGACGAAGTTAACTTCTCGATGGGCTCTCTCTTTATCTTCCAATTTGGCCATACCTACTTACTAATTTATTTAAACACTAAACTAGTCACTGACACTTAATTTATATATACTTAACTAATCACTTAATTATTAATTTATATCAACAGTATATTCACTCAAACTAATTTATATAAACACTTAACTAATTTATATTCACTTATTTATTTGTTTATCTCAAGATGTCAAATTATCAACTAAACTAACTCGTCCTAATCGGTCCCTTAAAGCCTTTTTTTAATAGATAATTGCGGACTGCGGCTTACACAAAAACAATTGGCTCTGGCATTTTCTAGATGAGTCTGGTCACAAAAACAATGTTTAGATAAGATAGTCACAATTCGTAAACAATTCTAGGAAACCCTGCGCGTCCGCCATAATTTTAACTTTCATACCTGGCTTAGACAGAGTCGGATTTAGGGACTATACCAGTGTGCTGTTGCGTAACAGTTTAAAATTGCTGCCAATTCATTACGTACACGCTCTTGTTCGGGCTCTAGATTGGATAATACTGTTTCCTCTATATTAGTAGAGCATACTTTCGAGGTACTGGGCTTATTATGTGCGTTATTTACCGGCATTTTGTCTCCTAACAAAAGAAATAAATAACAATGTTGAATGTAAACATCTCATTTAATAATAATACACTTACCATTATTAGGTTCAAACACCATTTTCAACATACGAGAACTACAAGAAGACATTTTTAAATTAATATAACTACTAAAAAATCTCAAATTTTTCACACTCCGACAATAAATGCACGCCACAACTCAAATTTTTAGGTTATGTTTGTACAAAAACTTTAGACAAATCCGAACAGCTGATACAGAATCACGTGTGTATTTCCGAATTTTATACTGCCAAAATAAACTAAGTGCCAATTATTTTAGTGAATGTGATGAAGATTGTGTATTTTGCCGAAATCAGTACAGCGAACACCAGATATCTTAGTTTCGCATGATAAAAATATACTTATAAAATTTTTTCTTACAGCAAAAACAAGCTAACTGACTTTTGTCTTGTTTTGGTAGACCTAGAAGGTTTCAAATGATAAAATACTTTTCTATTTTGAGATCCAACTGTACTTATCTCGTTTTAGCAGACTAAATGTTGCAAAAATGGAGTTGGGTTTTTTGGACCACTTGTTTAGCCTACCTTATCAGTTTGTTTGGAGTTGTCAGGTTTTGTCACTATGTTTTTCGAACATTTTTTAATCCAATGGAATACTTAACTCCGAATTGAGTAAAAGTGGAGTTACCTTGTTTTGGCAGTAACCCGTCGATATATCTGTTGATGAGTTAACTTTATTTTATGAAAAAATTTCTTATCACTATTTTCCAACCTCCTAGATGGATTTAGATTAATTTGAAATTCTGTGAATTGACCCAATTTTCTTGTGATACCATTCGTCAACTCTGCCACTGTGCTTCAGTTTCTTGAAGTTTTTATCTTAATTTTTCCTTAAAGATTAGATTTCATGCTGCTCCAGAGTTCTAAGGTTATTAATATTGTTTCTGCAATGTGATGTTATTATTATTGTTGAATATTTTGAAATGGCAAAACCTCAAATATGTTTCACATGCAACAATAAGAATTTTACTTTTATAGGCATATGGCGATTCCTCCTCAAGATGCCAAATATCCAGATACTATAGCCATAACATTCGATGAAACAAATAACAAATTAACTTCTGTTTACAATGATCACTCTGTATATGTATGGGATGTCTTCAATATTCAAAGAGTAAGTTATAAAGATATTATAATAATTATAATTAGACTGTATATGGTATGAATCCTATCCCATGCTCAGCCTTGTTGATTACTAAATTACATCCCAAATAATATCGAAAAATGTATAATTAGAAAACAAACTCTTGAAATTTGGATTTTAAGCTATTTTTTTTATTTGGTTGGCAAATATTATTCATGTCACAAACCAGAATCAAACTATGAAAGAAACAATTCTAATAAAACAGTTGTTGATAAAGTGTTCAACGAATGGTAATTGTAATTATTCACTTTAGTGATTCCAGAACCAGCCTGCCACTCTTAATTCATTGATTAAATTACCATTTATTAGTGGATAAAATTTTATAATCAAGTTTTATTTTAGGTGGGAAAATCATTTTCTTTCCTTTATCATTCTGCTTGCATATGGGGTGTAGAAATGGCTCCTCCAAATAGTCCACTACCTCCTGGTAGCTTCTTAACTTGCGGCTCAGATGACACCATACGAGTGTGGATCCTGGACAAAATCAACGAAAACAATTCCAAAGGAATATATCAACCAAATATTTATAGTAACGTGAGTAAATTATTTTATTATTATTTCTTTGATAGCAATCAAATCATATACAATTTTATGAGTGAATGGAATATAATACAACGTGCCAACGACGAGTCTACCTTAACCATTTTGCAGGTGTCTTGATCAATTTATATTAAGTCTTCTTCAATCTTGAGGTTTTAAAAGTGGGTGTAGTAACATATTTTCATGATTAAACAAGATTTTTTTTCATATCAAACATCTCGAGCAGGCTAGCAATAAATGCAAAATATGCAAAAAATCTTTTCTTTTTTGTTTCTATTCCATTAAAAGCTCGTTTTGACAACAACAAATCAGATTACCTAAACAAAGCAGGCTAATTGAAAATTCTTCAAGATTCCACCATACCCAGTGAGCTGAAACTCATTAATTATGTGTTGGTTATTCAAAAGGGTAATAATTCTGAACATTCTTCTAAAACTCTTTTCTAAAGATTGTGCAATGGTCATATCAATCAACTGACCTTTCTCTAATTGAACTTGGTGAAAATCGGTCTCCTATAAACTCAAAACATTTGTTGTAACTATTAAAGAGCGAATGGGGCAGGTTAGAAGTAAATTATTCCAAATAATTACTCAATAGCATATCTAGAGGACATTAAAAAAAGAATGTAGACACTTCAATACTTTTATTTTCATATTTTATGTTAGATTTTAATTTTGTATCAGTACAAAATAATTTTAAGTTTTGTTTTACTTGATTTTACCTTGCTGCTTGCAAATTTTTGACTTTATTATCTATCAGAGCTGAGTAATTACATGTACTTTACAGGACAATACAATTACAAAGTACATGTCTTAAAAATAGGAATTATATATATTTAATTACAATTAGATGGAAAATGGAACAGTTAATTACCTTTTGGATAAATAAAAATTACTTAAGACAAAATTAAGGAACTTTGGTGTTTGAATTTTTTAATGAATTAAATACCAGTATACCAAGTATGATTTTACTAGTAATTTTTACCTATATACTACAAATTTTAAAATAGATATGTGTGTGTGTGTGTGTGAGGGGAAAAATGTAATATATGTGAACAGAAAATCTGTAACAAGTAGATAAATTCATAAAAAACGGAATAGGCAATTTAATAATAACAAAACATGTGAGCTTTCAATAGTTGATTAATTTGAAACAAAAATTTTACTTTAATACAAAAGTTTATGTACCTGGGTAATTTATACTTTTATATTATACATATCACACTAAGTAGCTGCCATTCGTTTTGAGTTGCTTGATCAAAAAGTATAAATCAGTTGCCTTACCATACCAATAGGCGCTACAACTAGGGGTGGGCATTGGCCTCGTCAACGGTTCGCCTCCAATCCAAGTGGTCCCTGACCTTGGTACCTCAACCGGTTACTTTAATTATCCTCAAATTACCCAGCACTTCATCCTGCCATCAGAGCCATGTTTTCTTCTTTTCCTGATAGCGTAGATCTTTGCATTTAGAATTTCCTCTGGCATTCTGGTGTCTTCCATCCTCTAAATGTGTCCAAGCCAACTGAGTCTTTGGGATTTCATAAAGTTGACAATGTCTTCACCATTCAGTAAGCCTAGGACTTCTCTGTTTGTGCGTTTAGACCAGTCTGCTTCATTGATTTTGATTGCTCCATAGATTCTTCGAATGACCTTATGTTCGAACCTTCTAATCTTCTCTTGGTCTTGTTCTGTGAGTGCCAAGAATAAATTAGTTAACTGTTGTATATCAAATGTTTTTTTACAAATTAGTAATTCACACTCCTCAAAAAGTGATTACACCTTGTTATCGTAAAATGGGGGTCCTTTATATCCACGGAGCCCTGGACTGCAGCCCAAAAAGACCTTAAATAGATCCACCCCTGCACAGATGGGAATTTATGCAAGTTCGTGCAGGCAATTTCTCGTTTTTAGAACACGTATATCTCATAAACACGCACAAGTACAGTATCCGCCAAAATAAACAGTACCGAAAATAAAAATAAAAATTAATTTTTAATTTCTGTAATGTAAGTGTTCAAAATGTTCACCATTTCGATGCAAACAAGCTTCATACCGATTTTGTAAGTCAATAAACATATTTATAAAAAGTGGTTGATGTAACTGCCGAAAAATATTTTGTATTCTTTCCCGTAGTTCGGCAACTGTTTTTCGACGACCTGAAGAACCTTTACGTTGACACAATACACTACCAGAGCGACGAAATTTTTCAATAACAGCTAACATCACACTTTTACTAGGAGCTGCTTTATTAAATTTTTGTTGATATTTTATTGACACCTGTTCTAAGCTTGGACCATCATTACGACCTTTTCCGTATGAACGAAAATAATGCTCTACCAAAAAAAACTTTTTCTTCCGTTGTTAGAACCATTTTTAAATAAAATTTAACTGCAGCGTACAATTAATATATCAACTAATGACAATTAAGTCAAATATGACAAATCCATATTACATAAACAACTCCACAGCACTCTCTGTTTCGGTACTGTTTATTTTGGCGGATACCGTACTTGTAATTAGAAAAACTAATTGTACTTATAAATATAATTAGAAAAGTATTTGTAAGAAATTGTATGTGTAAGCTGTAATTGTGATTAGAGAATTTAATTAATATAATTACAAATTACAACTTCAACACAGATTTTGCTGCAATTACAATTCCAATTTACTTTGATATATAATGCATAAATTCGTTTTTAATGTTACTTTATTTCAATTTTCAGGAACTACTAAAAGTTGTATACGTAGATAGAGATTTATCCTTCATTAAAGATTTAGATATATCCGGTACTACCGAAAAACAGGAAAATACTTCATATGATGGACGAAATGGCGTTAGGTGTATAAGAATTAGCCCCGATGGTAAACATTTAGCGTCGGGAGATCGAGCTGGTAAATATATCATTTTTTTTAGATTTAAATCTGACTTGAGACACAATATCTTAATATTGCTTCATTTTTGGGGTGGCACATCTGATACAAAATTTATCTAAAATGTTACGCAGAATTTGAAAATAAATTAAAAAATACCAGTTTCTATTTAAAATAAGCAAAATGGAGCCTATTTCTCTATAATTTACTGGACTCCATCCTCACGATATTTGCTTGGTGGAGAAAATGGTCGGATGCGCTAGTTTGTTCCCTACCCTATAGCAGCAAGAAATACAATTAGTTCTAACTAATGGATAGAATTCAGTATGAAGTTATTTAAAATTTCGTAAGCAATTCAAATAATTTTATTCCAGAATGATTTAAAAAATACCAAATAATGCATATTTAACATGTTACAGTATAGAAACCAAATAAAAAATACTTCATACTTGTTTTTCTTTAGATTATTTATTAGAAATACAACATCAATATATATCATAGATATATTTAAATTATACATTATTAAATAATATTAATTTGGTTTTTGACGAACAGAAGAATTATTTTTTAGAACTTTTTGCAAATGAAATTGCTTTCCATAATGATAAGAGTTGTACTGGTTTTAAGGAATGTAAGAGCACTAAGGCAACGTCGAGAAAAGCAGTCAGAATCTCGATGACTGACTGCCGACTGGTGATGATGGGCAAAAACAGTACTCTTGGTTGTACTAGCACACACTGTACAATACATCAAATTGTACCGTACAGTACGAGCCTTCAAATTATTAAGCTAAAATTTGTTATAATATATTACTTGAATATGTGAATGTGGAAGGTTTTATTTTAAATTGCAAGATAAATATTTAATTATTTTTTGAAACACTATAACTATTTGTAATGAATTAAGAATATTGTGTTTTTACTGTTTTTCAAATATGCGCATCAAAATGTGTTTTAGTTTTGTTAGTGCTAAGGTTGTTAAATTAATTGTTTTAATTGTCTAGCAAAAAAATGTATACGAATATTCTTTTTGCTAAAATTTCATAAGCAATCAGTTCAAAATCGTGTCCTTCTGATCACTATATTCTATATACATAGTACGTACGTATTTACCTATTTAATTTACACCTACGGACGCAAGATTCAAGAGTCCCTGTATTCTGTTGTGAGCTGAGTGTCTTGCTGACTGCCGGTGGGTGCTGGGAAAGTATAATGTTTGATTGTACTGTCAGTACACTCAAATTGTATGGCACGCAGACAGTACCAAAAGCTTCACCATTTCTACTGTAATAAATACGTAAACAAACTGGTGACCTTTTATTTATAAGGACCCTAACAGAACAATTAGTTCTTATGTTTATATAAATTTTGGCTATTAAATGGAACAAAGTATATACGTGCGACGGTATTTCTAATTCAATATTTATCAGGTGAATAATAATAAATGTTTATCACAAATATTTTCTATGGCGCATTTACTAACATTGGATTTAACATTATGTGAACGGTGCTCTTTAAGATGCGACAAAAGAATTGGTTTACCCCAAATAAAGTTTAGTTATTTTTTCGTTTTTTAGCGAGAAAAACTCGAAAAATAGGTTTTTAGAAAAAATATCCTATGTGTATGTCGTCGGCCACTTTTTGTAACATGTCTTGTTAGCACGATACAGCGTCTGGAGTGCAAGAAGTTACCAATTTCATGATTAGGTATAGTTCAGGGCATTTCACAAATGAAACCTTTTGATTTTAACCTCACCAGAGCCAGTAGAACGAGTCCTATAATTCCAGATATACTACATTTTGGATCAGTTTTACAGAAATTTCGGTTTGTTACTATGGTACAGCCTCTGTAGTGTATTCAAGTAACCAATTTTATGATTGAATATTGTTCAGGGCATCACACATTATGAACTCTATTGATTTTCAGATCATCAGAGCCAGTACAACGGGTACTTGAAGTACGACATTTTTGGTCATTTTTTGAGAAATTTCAGTTTGTTAGCACAATACAGCCTCCGGAGTGCAATAAGTCACCAATTTTATGATTGAATACTATTCAGGACATCTCACAGATGAACCCTATTGATTTTCTGCTCACCGAGCCAGTACAACAGGTACTATATATAGTACTTTAAGTATGATATTTTTGTCATTTTTGGAGAGCACGGTACAGCCTCCGGAGTATATACAAGTGACCAATTTTATGATTGGATATTATTCAGAGAGTCTCAAATATGAATACTATTGATATTCAGCTCACTAAAGCCAGTAAGAGTGCTATGCTACTTGATGTACCAAATTTTTGTAATTTTTGGAGAACTTTCAGTTTGTTAGCACGATACAGCCTCCAAATTGTATACAAGTGACCAATTTTATGATTGAATATTGTTCAGGGCGTCTTATAGATGAACCTTATTGATTTTTAGCTCACCAAAGCTAGTACAACGGGTGCTATGGTACCTGAAGTGCCACATTTTTGGTCCTTTTTGGAGAAATTTCGGGTTATTAGCACGATACAAACTCCGGAGTGTATAGAAGAGACCAATTTTATAATTGTATATTTTTCAATGTATCTCACAGATGAACTCTATTGATTTTCAGATCACTAGAGCGAGTACAGCGGGTCCTATAAATCCAGATATACTACATTTTTGGTTATTTTTGAAAAAATTTCTGTTTGTTAGCATGATACATCCCCTGAAGTGTATACAAGTGTCGATTTTATGAATATTGTTCAGGGCATCTCACAGATGCGGAAAAGTTAGTTTCAATCTTTAAAACCGTTTATTTTCTACCTTAATTACTCTAGAAAATAAACATCTTTTTGTTGGAATAGGTTTTTGAAGGGGCTTTGGAAAATCTTAAACACTGAAGGAAATGCATCTTCTTTTAGCAATCTCTTGCAGGAACCTTGTCGTATTTGGTAATCCGTAGAAAGAAAATTATCAATGCATAGAAAACTATACTGTATTGATTAAAAATTTGTCCTATAACGCATTTTTTTAAAACTTGAATATATTTAATGGAAATCTGGAATATGTATGTATACATAAATTATAACATTACCACAAACAGTAACTCACTGATAAAATTGTAAACCACTTCCTATTGACAATCAATCCGAATGCAGTACAAGAATTTACTGTCTTCATCGTTTTTTATAACACACTAATTTCAACACAATATTTAATTAGTTTATAAAACAATGTATTTAATACCATCGCTGTTCACTGATACAACATGTAAACACGTGCATGTTGCATACGAAACTATAGCTTCTCAACATTATGGGATGGGGGAGGGGGGAGGGGGGTTGGTTTTCTCAAGCCAGCCGACTCGTTTTCTAGTTCAAAGCACGGACTACAGTAAATTATAGTGTATCTTGATGAAAATTATATTTTAACTCGGCGCCAGAACCTAGAACTTAATAATTTCAGATTTTTAACATAACTATATCTGCCATTACTTTTAATTTATATTCAAAACACTTCGCGCCACACCATGTATATAAAAATAAAATAAGTACTTCCAATAACAGTTGTACATTTTTAGGTAATATCCGGATTCACGATATTGCATCGTTACGAGAAATCTGCAAAATCGAAGCTCACGACGCCGAAGTGTTATGCTTAGAATACTCTGATACAAATCTTAATTTAATGGCGTCCGCTAGTCGAGATCGTTTAATACACGTCTTCGATATGAAAGATGGTTACGAGTTCATTCAAACGTTAGACGATCATTCTTCTTCTATAACAGCAGTACGGTTTTTGAATCATGGAGGAAATACACAGATGGTATCCTGCGGAGCTGATAAGAGTCTCATATTCAGGTACGTTCGGTTAAGGCATAACCAAATGCTTCGAAATATACATTAATATCTATATTAAAATGAATCTTTACAAAGTTGTAGTTCTTATAAAAAAAATAACGTATCATAATATTTTACTTCACCTGTTAATTATGGAAACACTCATAACTATTTTCAGTTTTGTCATTTAATTCACAAAAGTTGAATTTGGATGCAGAAAGTCAATATTTCTGCAATGGTAGAGACGCGCATAAGCTCTGCTACAGTGGACCGAAATAAATTATTAATATACCGACACTGATAAACGAGACGGTCGCTAGTTAGCTATCGTCGATTGTGATGAAGAAAGCCTAACATTTATACATGAGTGAGTCGCGCGTACGGTCTGCTGCAGTGGGCCGAAATAAATTAATTCATGCACTTACATTGACACGCGATACAGTAGCTGGTCCGCTACCGCTCACACGATTCATTCTGTCGGGTATGAAAAAAATAGTATACACTACACGAGCCGACAGTTTGAGAGCCCGAACCCAACGAATACTGGCTTTTAACGCAGGAATCTCAAATGTTCGGCCCTTGTAGTGTAATATACTATAGCTGCAAGTCGAGATGGATCCTTCCTTGATACCATTTCTTCTCTCCTTGTTATTTATTTGTTATTTTATATATTTACATATATAATTTCTCAAACAACAAAAAATAGTCGAAGTTGTTGATAAAAAATAAAAGTCAGAATAAAAAGTAAATAAACCCAAATAGTTATTTTAAAATACAAAAGGGTATTTTACACTGTCTTTCGTTCTTAAAAGAGACTAAAAGTGGTAATACAGTATAGTTAGAAAAAATTAGAAAACAGAAATTCAAAAATTCCAGAAAATCACAGACAGTCCAGGATCGAAACATCTGGTAGAAACACTAGACTTGACGCTGATTTATGGAAATTTAGAAGTCTAAGAAGGTTAGGTTAGGTTAGGTTTATAATGAGTGGGTCAATGAGGCCCTCCACTGCGACTCGCGAGAATCTATTGTGGCTCAAGTCTAAGAAGAGTATTGCCTCAAAGAATAGCCCAACATGCCACGAAAAATTAAACAATAGAAAGGATCCCAGGAGGAGATGGAGTTCCTGAAAATAGGGATGAAGTAAAGGGTTTAGATACATCACAAGCTGTGCAAGGTTCATGGAAAGTACAGCAAAGGCGATCTCAGAGATCTACAGTGTCATCAAGAAAAGTGGAAGTGAATAAGAAACGTTTGGCGTTAGAAACAAAGAAGGTAAAAGCAAATTTGCTAATGAAAAAACAATATATTGAAAACCAAATTAGGATGCTCCTCCGCCTGCTCCCATTTACTGGCCAGAACCAAATCTCTCATGGATTAGGCACATTATTAAAAAATATTTTTCAGGTTGTTATTTGGTAAAATAACTACATTTTCTATAACATGTTGTGAACTGATTTTTCCTTACATTTCATTTGTTGTAGATCATTGGGTGAACTAGGGGGAAAACCACAATTTACCAGAGCCCATAATGCTACCGGTAAGACTACTCTGTATGATATGGAAGTAGACACGGGTCAAAAACATGTTTTAACAGCTTGTCAAGATCGAAATGTTAGAATTTACAGTGTACCTAATGGAAAACACACGAAAAGTTTTAAGGGAAGTACAGGTGAAGACGGAACTCTCATTAAGGTAAATATTCAACAAAAGTAGATAATATTCTTTTCTGAAATTTACTTTTTTAAATGAAACTAACTGTTTCTAAATAATTCCACAATGTAACGAAAAAATGGTGAAAATTCTAAAAAATTGGCAATTGTTTTGATATTACTATCATCGTCAGAATGACAGAAGTAACATTTCATGTGACGCCTACCTGATGTTTAATAATTATTTTTGGCGAGACCAAGAAGTGACCTTCCTTGTTATTGAATTTAAATATTTGAATAGAAAAAAGAAGAAGATATGATGTTACGGATATTAAAGCTTTGATATTATTAGCCCTATGGGGATATCTTTTTTTTCATTTAAGATTAGTATAAGTGTAATGATATAGAAAACTAGGAAAACTATATCTGCTGATCTTTACAATTACTACTTAAGAAGACAGTTTAAAAGTGGAGAACTCCCTAAATTTATCTGTTCATTGACTATTGTAGCTCTCTTAACTGTCTTCTAATTTCTAATTCTTCAAGAAAATCCAGCAGTTTGGTGTCAATTAGATGTTTTGCGTAGTGGGATTTCTCTGGTTGTTTTAATATGTATGCTCGTAAGTGTTCAATGTGTGTAATTTCATAATTACTAAATATTATCAGCATATGTGATGGTTTGTAATTTTTTATTTCTTTAGTTTGTTTAGGAAATATTAGTTGTAATGCCACTTTTTTCTCTTTTTTATTGAGTAATTTATTTATTATATGTAATGGATAACCGTTGGATGTTGCTATTTGTTTAATTGTAATAATTTCTCTATCAAAATTATATTTGTTCATAGTAGTGGCGGCTCGTGTAAGATTTTTGTGTGAGGGCTGAAAAAATTATAATAAGAAATAAATGCGACTTGAAAAAACGGCATTTTTATTAAATACAAAATCAGTTTTTTTCTTGAAACTCCAGTTGTGCAGAATTAATATTTTGCAAATACGTCATGAATTTTTTGGTTCGTTCATTTCTGTAAAGATGTAAGTAAAATTAAATATAATCTTCAACTAATAAAATGATTATCTTACCCTTTAAAATTTATTAGACATATAAACCCAATTTTATAAATAAAATTAGCGGTAACTTTGTAAATAATATGCGTATTACGGAGTACAGACTGCAATGTTTGCAGGCCGCGATAACATAAATATCATGCCTTTCCCACCAAAATACTCAATACACTCACTATACGCTATAGCTTGGCCTGCATTGACTGCAGTCCTTTTCCAGTGTTCATGCACTGTTCGCTTTAGTTATTCGTATCGAGTTGGTGCGAATGCGAAGTCGGTACTGACCGGTGCCACCCACTCATACAATATACACACAAACGGAATACATATCAAGGTACCTACAATGTAAAAATAAATATGCTAGGAACGAAAAAAATATGTTTTTCCAAAATAATTGTATAGTAGTGCAACAACTGCAATCATCTAAAAATGTTTTCATTTGTGAGGGTGGGCTTCAGCCCTTATGGACCAGTCGCCACTGGTTCATAGGAACTGAAAATGAATCATTGAATTATATACTGCTAATTTATGTGACATGGGATGATTTTAATTAGAATAGTCACATCAGTGTGTGTTGATTTTCTGTAAATTGAATAATCGAGTACATTATTTACTTTTTGAATTTTTAAATTAAGAAAATTGATTGAGTCATTTTCAACAACTTCTAATGTAAATTTAATTTTTGGTAAAAGATATCCAGGATATACCCATAGGGCTAAAAATATATTTAATATTTGTTATAGCATCTTCTTCTTTTTTCTAATCATATATATATAAGTCAATCATAAGGAAGATCACTTCTTGCTCTAGCCAAAAATAATTATTAAACATCAGGTAGGCATCACATGAAATGTAA
Source organism: Galeruca laticollis (assembly GCA_963921935.1). Classification (NCBI taxonomy): domain Eukaryota; kingdom Metazoa; phylum Arthropoda; class Insecta; order Coleoptera; family Chrysomelidae; genus Galeruca; species Galeruca laticollis. The sequence goes on from OY998177.1 coordinate 71,393,455, forward strand.
CTTCTGTCATTCTGACGATTATTGCCGAAAATTACGAAGTGGGCGACATTTGTTAATTTTATTTCAAACTTCAATAGAAGTGAACAACAAAGCCAGAATGCGAAGATCGTTATAGAAAGTGGAATTAATTTTGTTGTTTTATAAACAATAGAAAGTGTTATTTAAAATTTTAGTCTAAATAATAAAGTAATAGTGCTTTTCTGAGATAAACACAATCACACATCCATAAGGTGCACTTCGAAAACAATAAAAACATGGTAAAAGTTGTAGTGTTACAAATGTGCTAGTTGCTAAAATCTTATTCTAGTGGCCAGTAAAACTCTTGCACCTTTTTGGTAGTTTCGTGTAGATATTCAAGTCTTTTCCTTCCGGATTGGCACAGGCAGCGTTAAGAATTCGTGAAGTCGATAAAAATCACACTAGGAAATACCTAGTTGAGGTTAGTTCAGCTATTTTTTTCATTACTAGAAGCTGATGAGTTACATATGTTTATTAGGTTTCATAAAAAGTTTAACTGAAGATGCAATCTATACATAAATCCATAGAAACAAAATCTAGGAAAATATGTTATGTACCACATTGGCCTTTGCCTTAGATTCTAAGCTAAATAAGGTTTGGAAAACTGTACTGAAAATTGGAAAACCTGTGACAAAACATATGTTAGTTTGCAGCCACCATTTTACTGAGAGTGATTTTACTATGGGTAACGTAAAGTAAAATTTAAAAAAACTACTATAGCTACATGAGCATTACATTTTAGCAACCAATAAAAGACGAAGATTGAAGAAACATGTAATTCCCAGTAAAAAAATTCCACAGTTGCCATCCAACAACAAAAACAGCAATCAATCGGGCAGAGCGGCATTAGTAAGTTACTATATTTTTAAACATACCAACTAGTTACTTGAGTGTTTATTTTTCACTATTGAAATTAAACTTTAAAATAGCATGTATCAAGTATAATATTAGTTTACAAAGTCATTTTCTTAACACTAGTATTAAAAGTATGTATCCTTTCGGCATATTATTATTTATAGTACCTACATTAGATGTTTTATTTTAAAGGTTGCAGAAATGTACTATAAGTATGTCTAAAGAACAAACGGGAATTGAAGGTGAAAGTTTATTACAGCCCGATGACAAAATTGCAGACATAGGGGAGGAACCTGCAACAATATCAAAGCCAGACAAAGGTGCCCTAGCCTCACATGTAGCCACATTTTCTAATGATTTTACTGAAGATAAGGCAACACAAATTGAATTTTTTGACTTTTTTGAGCTGCCACTAATTTTAAATTCTGATGATAAGTTGATTAATTTTTGTGGTATGTATGTTACATTTTGATGATATTGTTTACACTATAAATAGGAACACACATTATGATTAAAGACTAATTAAACCTTTTTTTAGGAATCACTTTAGATATCCTGAAAACTCTTTCAAAATGTGCCGAAAATATAGCAACTTTTAACAAATGCAACAGGTCAAACATTGAAATAGAGATTATTTTGGTTTTGTGTAAATTGAAGCAAAAAATTTCTTTTGCATGCTTAGCAGTTTTGTTTAAACTAAGTAATACTCAGTGTAGGAGCATATTTTATTCCACAGTAAGCCTTTTAACTGTAAGTCTAAAAGCAGCAATTTATTGGCCAAGCAAAGAGTAAATTTTAAATAATATGCCACAGTGTTTTGATAAATTTAAGAACTGCAGAGTAGTATTGGACTACACAGAGATTAAAATTCAAAGATTAAAATGTTTAAAATGCAGGATATCATCATATTCACATTATAAAGGAATGCATACTTTAAAATATCTTAAAAATAAATAAATAAAATAAAATTCTTTATTTTTTGAATGACAAATAAAGTTTGTATAAAATTCGTCAACTGTTTTCTTAAAAACTAATCTAATTACCTAACTAACTAACTAACTAGTACAGCCTAAAAGTAAAGTGAAAATGACGCATAGTGAAAAATATAGGATAATATACACAAAGTTGTTATAAATTTAAAAACTCATCGACTGAATAAAAACACATATCTACTAAAAACGATTTGAGTAAAATTTTGAATGATTTTATTGTTTTACTTGATTTAATATATAATGGTAATTTATTAAAAAGTCGTAGTCCCATTATAGGAGGGGATTTGAAAGTCAAAGACAGATTATTACAGCGTCTTGTATTGATATTATGCTTCTGGTAGTTAGTTTTGAAATCACATATGTTGTTATATATGAAAGCACAAACATCTAAAATATACAAACAGGGCAATGTTAATATTTTCAATTTTTTAAATTGTTCTCTTGGAATAACCCCATCGGTTTAATATCATTTGTTAGTGCTGGATTTGGAGGGCGTGCTACAGATAAGGCTATTTTTAATTATGAGAAATTGATTGATAAATTAGATGCAGTTATAGTTGATAAAGGAATTTTAATTGAGAAGGAATGTAATGAAAAGTTGGTAAAGTTAATTATGCCTCCATTTAAAAAAAAACAAAAACAGTTTAGTAAGGTTGATGCCAAACCCACAGCTGACATTGCTCGAGCTCGAGTTCATGTAGAAAGAGCAATTCAAAGAATAAAGATCTTTAAAATTCTTAACGAACAGTTTAACTGGTACTTAATACCATATGCTGACGAAATAATTACAATTATTGCAGCTATTGTTAATTTATCCCCACCTATTCTGGCAGATAGTAAAATAAATTGAGCATTTAGCGTCAGTTCTTCTAAATTACAACAGTTCTACATTAAAAGTCCAATCAACATATATACTAAATATACCAATTAGTTATAAAAATTTCCTTTTCTGTGTTGAATTCTATTTTTTTAGAATGTAAATTTTCCTTAGTTAAATCACAAACATATTTATAGTTTTCATGTATTTTTAACTATTTGCATAATCACTCATTCACTTTATGTAATACTTTTTGTATATAAATGTAAAATTGTATGTAAGTATGTACATTTCATTTGTTTTACTAGTATTATTATAAAAAATGAACTGCACACAAAATGAAGTGAAATCTTACATTCATGCGTAACCCAATGCACATTTGTTTGAAATCATCTGTTAATTTGAATTAAATCAATAATAAAAATATTAGTAATAGGTAATTGAAAAAGTTCAACTACATTTGGTGATCACCTCAATATTTTAATGCCAATTCAACAAATTTCTATGATTCTGAGGTGACTTTTACTTTTTAGTTAGTAAATATAACTGGTAGTATGAAATAAATGAAAAAATAATTATTTTACTTATTTATTTAAACAATAAACATGCAGCATATGTTGAAAATAATTCTCGGAGATTTTTTTAATCATTTCTGCTGCAAAATTCTTATCAAATTGTACAATAATTTCTAAATATGATTTTGAATAGCTGTAATATAAAATGAATCTTGTGGAATTTAAACCTAGGAGAGCCATTCCCAATTGAACTTGTCCATAGTAACTATGCCTCTCTTTTAGTTTAGCTCCGGAGCTAGTTTTCTCAATATAGTCACAAGATTCCAAGAATCAGGAAGGTTACCTTTTCCTAAAATACTAATAGTTAGAAATTAATTTAAAATATGTATTTACACATTTACCAATAAATGGGCACTTGATTTCAAGTAACTCTGAGGGAACACCGTTTTCAAATATGACCCCATCTGGGGAAAATCCTAGCCATGGAAATGTTTTTGACACAACTAATCCAGGTGTTACTACATTGCAGTGATGTGTTTCCTTATATAATTCTAGAGCTTCTTTCTCATATTTCTTATCGTGTTGCGTGAATTTATTCGTGAACGACTTTGGAGAAAAAAAAATGTTTGGCTTTGTTTTCCCACTCTTCTACTTTCGTAAACATGTAAATTGAGTAACATGTTGACCCTAAAAGATGACACTTTAATAAAGAAACAATTTTTTTCAATTATGTTAGGGTACCTGTTATTCTAAACTGTCTTTCTCTTGCTCACTGGAACCTTGTTTGTACGCTGTTGCAATTTAAAATATCTTGACAACAGGATCTCATGCTATATGTACTCACTGAGATTTGGGTACTAAACTCAGATATAAATTCCGAATTAAGTGAAAGCTCAAGTAAACTTAGCACTTTTATGCGTAAGTCGCTAAAATAAAAAATATAGTATTTAAATTAAGCAATAAAATTTTCAGTAAGGTAAGTAATACATACTTGTCTTTTTCAGTAGCCAAACTTATAGTAGGCCTTAATGATTTACTAACTAACTTAGTGAGAGCAGACTCCGCTACACCTAAAAATGTATCAAAATTTAGTTATAAAATCTAAAGGAATTGGGTATAAATTCTTTGACTAATTAGGTAAATGATTAAAGTAAAATATTAAACTAGATTAATGACCAAGACTGCCAGAGAACTGATAGATTTTTTACTATGATGAAAGTGAGAGAAATAATGTTTTTATCAAAAATACCTGTTGTAAGAAGAGCAAAATTGTTTGCATCTACTGCCAGCGAAGTATCAAACACACTTTTTTCTCCTTTTAACTTTGGGTGGCAACATCTTTTAAAAGGTTGAGCCTTATAAGTTTCCTCCACACCTTTTTTCTCTTTTCCCCACTTCTGAGCCAAATCTGTGCAGCTTATTACTTCCAAATTCTCAATTCTAAAAAAAAATACAAATAGTATTAAAAGGCTATTTGCCATTACGTAAAATTGTACTGACCTGTTAATGTAAATTAAAGTTGCAATGATATGTTTACAGAAGCCGGACATTCCAGCCTTACATGAACAAATGCATTTCCAATCTTTAACATCATCATTCAGATTAATTGTTATCTAATGAGGCTGGGAAACTAGACCAGACGTCTGCAGACACAAACTTTTAATGTTTTTTGAATTTTTGCCTTCTAGGCCACATAATATTATGTCCCGCTTTAAAAACCGCTTCACCTTCTTTTAGTGGTCTGCTTCTGACTCCAATATATTCCATGAGGTTAAAAAGGGTTACTTCAATTTTCGTCATTTTTAGACCTATTTTCTTAAACAATACCACGACAAACACGTTTAGGAAATAACGGAAATTACAAAAATAAAGAAATGCGTGCCAAACCCAATAAAAACGTCTCGAAAAACACATATAAAACTAAACAGCATCAAACACCCTTACAGACTGTTTTGTTGTTCACCGCTATAGCAGCCATATTGAAAAATTCAGCGCCATCTAGTGACACGTGATTTTATCGAATAGTTGTAGCGACCACACACATTATAAAAAAACATTTTGACTTCCCGCGGGCTTATTCTGTAACTTGCAACTGCCGATAATTGCGCAATTGTCGCTGTCAAACGCAAGTTTCGTATTCTCGAAGAAGCAACTGCGACCGCGATCGCAATTTATCTGTTAACTGCCTCTAGTGAGCAATTGGTTAACTAAAAAAGTGCATTTTTCAGTTGTTCATGTGAAAAATACGTATTCTGTAAGCATTTTTTTAGCAATTACAACGCGATTGCAACTGTTGAATAGCAATCACAATTATAGTAGTTGTAATTGAGTTGTTTGATAATTAAATCAAGTTTTCTTAATAGAAATAGAAGATAAGTAATAAATTATAACATTTTGTCAATAATAAACATGTTTTATTTGTACACATAGTAATTTAGTGGGCTTACTAACTGCCCTCAGAAAAGTGGACACAACTACCTAATATTTAATAACAATTACTTACCACCCTAATAAAATAAATAATAGTCATTATTTGTTTTTGCGTATTTAGTAATGGCTCGTGCATTTTGGCAAGATCATTCCATTCTTTTTCAATGGTCTCCTTATATCTTGCCCCAAGACCTACCCCTCTGGCCAGATTAGGATGACTAGTTAAATAATCCAGCAACTCTTCCAACTGGCTATTGGAAACTCTGTGTTCTCCCATTTTCTGTATGTACATCAAAAACAATTAATAGTAGCGGTACCCATTCTCAAATTATTTTACTCACCTTTTTTTTAAACAAATCATCTAAAAAAGTATTGGGAAACCCATTTCCAACTGCTTTTAGTTATGTAAAGAATTGTTTCGTACAGAATAATTTATTTCAAATTTGTGTTCAATTTCAGTAATGATGATTTTTCGACGCTTCCTTGGTTCTTTATGCATATTAAATATTTTTCAAATTTGTTTTTGTCCATCAGCTGATTTTACAGATAATTTATAGTTACCGTTCATTGCTATCCGATTGCAAGTGGCGCTAGTTTCATGACGTAAAAGTGCATCTTGATAGCGACCAGCAATTGCAACGCGACTACCTTACAGAATACCAAATTTTGCGACTTATTGTGCGACCGTTGTGAAATGGTTGTTAGTTGCAAAATAATTGTTGTTTTTACAGAATAAGCCCGCCGGTCTTTTAACCTAACATCATTAAAACTGACATATTAGTTGCGTTCGTTTGTATCAATCCCGCGGACGTTTTCAAATAGCAAATAACGTAGATGACAGATATCTGACAAGCATCCGTCAGACGAGATGTTTGAGTGCCAAATTTGTCGGTATGTTTTCGAGAGCTGATCGACGCTAGAACTACGGCAAAAAATGGAGACAATAACAAATGGTTCCCTGTACCATAGAAACCAAAAAATTATTGAATCAACAATGGCATTTTTTATTTTTATACATGTAATTTTAAACCATTAACAACAATATACTATATATTTATACATTTACTAGAGTTTCCATCAAATACATAAATGTACATATCACTGGTGAGATTATTATTTTAGTAACAATAGAAAATATTTGTGCTAAAATATTAGTGACCCTGAAGTGATCTATTTAGCCCGACGTGTTCAATTCATCCTAACGTGATTGTCTTTAGCCCGACGTTATCGAATTCAGCCCAACTTGATTGTCTTCAGCCCCACGCGATCGTACTCAGCCCGACGTGACCGTATTCGGCCCGACGAGATCTGCAGCCCGAAGTAGTATTCTCCAGTTCAACGAAGACGCAGACCAAGACCGTCCACAACATCGTGTCGACACGGGAAGCGCGCTGACAAATGAGGTAAGCAAACATCTTGTCACTTAGTTGTCTTTGCCATTTCGTCAGTTATTAATACTAATTCCATGATTCGAGTCAAAAATAATATTTGTCAATTTATATAACCGAATTTGTCAATTGATCAACAAATTGATGACATTTATACAAATGGTCAGACATCCAAATGAGTAGTTTTTTGCAAGCAAAGAAACAGCTTGTTAAAGCTACTTTGTTAGCTCAACCCAAGGATGGCGCTAAACTATGTTTAACCATTGATTTAAGTGGAACAGCCATCAGTGCCGTCCTTGAACGGATAGTCGATTGTCACAGACAACCATTGGCGTTTTTAGCAATGTAACATTCTCGGCATATGCCGTATTGACTAATAAACCTGTCGAAAAAGCTATTTTTTTTCAAAGACTGAAGAATCACCTAGGCAATTCCTCTACATAGAATTTATATTAAATGAGTAATATTTTCTATGTAGGAAGTAAAATTTTCATATGGCAGATTTTCTTACTCACATGAGAGAAGAAGACGCTCGCAACATTTTTACTGAGCCACAAAAACAAGCAAACAAAAAACAAATTCATATATTTCAATTGATATTCGTGATATCAAATTGTGGTGTGCAGTATCACACAACATACAAAAGCCTTATATTCCTCCGAAAGATTTACGCTTTAGTATTTTAAAAAAATTACGTAGCTTATCTTATCCGGGATATAAATCATTCACTAAAATGATTAAAGGAAAATATTCCTGGCCTGCAATGAATCAAGACATACAGAAATGGATTCAATATTGTAATCCATCCTAAAAAGTTTTCATACATAAACATCAATAGGTGATTTGACGTTCCTAAAGGACGTTTTGAACATATCCACATGGATATTGTTAGTTATATTTACAATTTTTACAAATGGGAAGTAACAAATTAATAATTTTAAAACTTCATACTACGTTTTACCAGTTCCTGGAATTACGGAAAATAAAGTATCGTTTACTTTGAATCCGATAGTTCACGTTTATTAGAGCATCCAATTTATTTTACTATTTTAACGCTCTTTTCAAATTTTAATTTTTTAGAAAATTTGTTCGTATTTTTTATATAATTTTTCTTTTAGCGGACCACACATATTATAAAAAAAACATTTTTGACTTCCCTGTCGTTAACCTAACTTCATTAAAACTGACATATTAGTTGCATTCGTTTGTATCAATCCCGCGGACGTTTTCAAATGGCAAAGAACGTAGTTGACAGATATCTGACGAGCATCCGTCAGACGAGATGTTTGAGTGTCAAATTTGTCGGTGTGTTTTCGAGAGCTAGAACTACGGCAAAAAACGGAGACAATAACAAATGGCTCGCTGTACCATAAAAACAAAAAAATTATTTTTTCTACGACCGTGCGTTTTTACCCACTTTCCCGCACTCATTTTAGTTTAGAAAGTGTCACTTTCCCGCACTAGTGCGGGGAAGTAAAATATGTCAATTTATCGTTATTAAATGTACATTTCATTGATTTTACCTGTATATTACTATTAAAACTAATATAGGTTTTAATATTCAATCTAACCCAGACTATTTTCCATTCATTGGAATGAAGAAATTGTGATACTTTTATATATCTACCCTATACATTTCTCAAAATCAATCCACATAACAATCAAACTAAGCTGAGTCAAGTGGTTTGGTGTGGTAACCAAAGATTTGTTATGACAACCAAGTTGTCATCAAGACGTCAAAGTTTCAAATCGAAGTGTTGTCGAAGTGTCCGATTCTGTCATTTTTCAAATTATTTTCAATAATAGCAATATTTTAATGGATTCGTCAGACGAAGAGCTCCCAGAAGCAATATTAAAAGCCGCAGATGAGGTAAATTCAGACCTGTTACCAAGTAAATCACGAGAAAGATACGAACAGCAATACAACTAATTTTTAAACTGGTGTAAGGAAAAATTAGTGAATAGCTTCAGAGAAGAGGTTTTTTTGGCGTATTTTTCCGAGCTGAGTAAGGTACTGAAATCCAATACCCTGGTCGCGTTACTCGATGGTGAAATTTTTAATTAAAATAAAACAAAACCTGGACATAAGCAAGTTTCATAAATTGACATCGTTCCTAAAAAAGCAAAATGTTGGTTTTCGACCACATAAAGCGCAGATTTTTACCAAAGAAGACATATCCAAGTTTATATTAGCCCCTGATGAGATATATCTTATGATTAAAGTAGGTACCATTTTTACTTTAGCCGGTGCTCTTCGCAGAGCGGAGCTTGTGAAAATTACGCTTGACGATATTCAAGATAAAGGAAACCTAATTATTGTAAAAATTTCCGATTCGAAAAACCATACCTCAAGATCCTTTGTTATATCTGAAGAGATAAATAATGGAACCTTTTTGAAGCTCTATAGAAAGTATGCAAATTTACGGCCTCCTACCACCACGCACCGTCGTTTTTTTTATCAGTTACAAAAAAGGCAAATGTTCTGTTCAGTGCGTAGGCGTAAACACATTTGGTAAAATGCCGGCAAAGATCGCTACCTACTTAGGCCTACCTAACCCAAAACGTTACACAGGTCACAGTTTTAGACTATCCTCGGCAACGTTTCTAGCAGATTCAGGCGAAGGGATAACCAACATAAAACGTCTTGGAGGCTGGAAGTCAACTGCTGTTGCTGAGAGTTATTTGGAGGACTCCGTAGAACAGAAGAAAACCATCTCGAATAAAATTCTTTCATACACTGGCAACTTGCAACCGATGCCGTCCCCGTCATCTTCATGCACTTACTCTTAACAGCTAGTTACCACCAACTAACTACTCTGGACCGTCTATTCTGACGCATTTGCAGAATGCAACAAATTGTGTTTTCAACATTAATATTAATAATAATTAGTGGATTTTCATGGAATGTTTTGTATGTTGAAATAAAATATATATTTTCAATGTGCTTTTTGAATCTTTATGCGGTCGTAGAAAAAATAATGTTCCTAATTCATACGTAAAGTGTCTTTCCCGCCCTTGACTGCTTGCCCGCACTCCGCTTCGCGTCTTTCGGGTCAACGGCAGTCGCGTGCGGGAAAGTATCACTTTCCGCACTTGTTAGGAAAATAACTATATACATTTACTAGATTTTCTATCAAATACGTAAACGTACATTTCGACGGAGATTTATTTTAGCAACAACATATTCAACGAAGCAATAGTTGTGCTAAAATAGTAATATCGAAAGAATTATCAATTTCTTAGAATTTTCACCATTTTTTCATTACATTGTGGAATTATTTAGAAACAGTTTAATTTAAAAAAGGAATCTTTTTTTCATAAATTTTTTTTTATGTATTTATTAGCAATTGAAACAATATAAGTTCTTCTATGTGATATGTTGGTGTGAGATGTGTCTTTATCAAGGAACAGTCCTTATCTACCATTTCTTAGGTCAACATACAAATTTCTTTTCAGTTTTCTTGTTAGGGGATCTAGAAGGGGATAAAGTAATGCATTAATCCCAAGTTTATTGTGGTTAATCTTTAAACTGTGTAACATTTGATTTATCACACTATCACCATCATACAAAGTATTTTGGATTCTGACAATGTTTGTTTTGTTGGCATAGCCCTATCTAGATACCATACATCCAAATGGGTATTTACCTTGTTTGGAAATTAGAATTATTTCTGCAGTTTTAAAGAATTGTGGTCAGTATGTTAGACGAAGTATAGGGTATCATAAGTATTGCTCCTTTCCTTGGTAGTTCCTTTACCACTTTTCGGATTAATTTAGGCGTTTTTTTGTATTTAGGAAGTTTATTTCTTGCTGTACTACTGCGAAAGTTAATCATGAATGTTTTTTAAGATCTAATAGTAAGATTTGCGTTTATTTGTGGTTACTTTGAAAGGTGTTTGTCACAGATTACTGCACCATGTGATTTACATGAATAAAACCTTTAAAAACAGCTAAGGAGTCTGTCCATCTTCCAGTTTAATGTGTCATAGTATTCGGTAAATTATTGGACCAAGCTTTATTCTTCAGCACTACAGCACAAATTGACTTCTACTCTGACGTCATACCCAACAACCACATAAAATGGAAGTCAAAATAGAGAGACTACTGTTACTTTATCTTATGCATAACTATTTTTACTATTTGAATATCAGTGTTTTTAAATTAAACTCAAGGTCTCTAGTTAATTCCACAATATAATACAAGTTATTGAAAATTCTAAAAAATTGACAATTGTTTCGATAAATCAATATCATATTGATTTATCGAAACAATTGTCAATTTTTTAGAATTTTCAATAACTTGTATTATATTGTGGAATTAACTAGAGACCTTGAGTTTCATTTAAAAACACTAATATGAGCATATTCCACGAAGTAAGGGTCGAGACAGTCAATTTCATTTGAATATCACGTTACATTATATTTTTCCATTTGAAACTACTCACAAAAATTTGATACAAATTCCTTGAGCTTGTTATTTAAGCCTTTTTCCTGGCGTTTTCTAAAACAAAGTTAAATATTGTAAGATTTGCTAACAGTATAGGCATTCATATTACTCGCCATAAAATAAAAATAACAAATCAGGGGCTTTGAAGAAAAAAACTATTTTATAGAATTTATCTGAATGCATAGACTTTTACTGTCACAAGAAGATACAATATTATGTTCCAATTCAACTTAAAGTACTGGTAAGAGAAAAATAATTAGTGAAAAGGAGGTGCTTGTATTTTCTTAACTAGTATGCCTATTCTTGGTTATGTTTTAGTTGTGTAGGCACTAGCAACATCAAGTTTGTTCCAGAACTTTGTTTTTATTGCCAAAAATGCTGAAAACCCTTTTTGATTGAAAAACATAAATATAATCCAAGAGCTTCCTGGGATACACTTCAAAGTAATTTATCCAAAATGATGATTTGTCTATTTTGTCAGTCATATTTTCAGAAGAAGAATTTTTTTATTTCCAAACCTTCTTCTTTTGACAGGGAGCTGACATTGTAGAGGATCGGTAGACAATCTGTAAATATTTTCGTCAAATGTATTTGGAAAGTATTTCCTGAACTCTTCAGTGAGGTTTTCCAAACGGTTTGATATTTGGGTTTTCAAATGTGATCCTTCAAAAACCTCCTTAAAGCTTGCCTCTGAGATTGACAGAACTTTGGTGAAATTCGAATAACTTTAATGATCCAAACACACTATTCGTTCTAAAAGTAATGGTTAAATAAAAAATAAAACGTGAATTTCGTTTAAAAAAATTGTGTACTAAAATTAATTAAGTGAGAGGTTTTTTGTTTTCAACTGGTTTCACACCCCCCTCCTGACTTGCCTTCTCGCATCTAAAAATAGACAAATTGACTGTGCTGCCAATACCTGTCTCTTTTCTTCAAGCCTGTAATAACAAAAGCCAGTGACATGGACCAGTCAGAATACTAGAAAGTGAACCACTGGTCACACATTCATTTTGTCTCTCTCGTACTTTTTGGTTTGTATTCACCGAACAAGTGAATACAGAATGCTCTTTCCATTTTCCATGTCTATGTTTGAATGCAAATGATAAAATGCTTTGAAAACTACTCGTTGGCCTAAAATGAAAATATCAAGATTTTTAAAAATTACATTTGTCAGAAGATTTCAAAAAGAATCCTTTTGAATAAAACCTAATTAATGCTATTTGTCGCTCTCTCTTTTCAACTAAAGAACGATGTAGGTCGTTGCCAAATGTTCCCGACAAAATTACCGAAAATTTAGGAAAGTCGACATTTTTAGTCAATCATGCTTTATGAGTAGTCCGGTGTACCACTTTATTGTATTGTTTAGTTATAAATTCAAAATTAAACAAATCAGGAGTTCATAAATTAAAATGTGGTAATGACAACTGTGATAAGATTTATATCGGTAGAACTTTTAGAAATTTTAAAACTAGAATTTCAGAACACAAACCTATGACACCAAAAAATTGGTTTCTAACTATTCAAATCATTTATTACAAAACCAACACACTTTTGAACCAAATTTTGAAATTACATGTAGAACCTAAATACTTTAGATTAAATCTTTTAGAAGCTCTTGCGATAAATAAAAACAAATATTCAGGTAACCTTCTTAACGACCAAATAGATATCAACCACACACCTTTATTAAACCTATTTACCTAGAAGATAGTTTAGGAATGTTTGTAGTGAATGAATTTCCAGACAAACTTTTCCAATACCTTTGTTAATATTCGTAGAATTCCGTATTTATGCACTGTATATATTATATGTACCTTCATTCGTTTGATTAGCGAAACGCGTCACACATTTAAATTGAAAATTACTTCAAATATAATGAAGTTTTAAACAAATTAAATTGTTTTATTTCATCGTTCATTATGGATCTTCATCAAGTAAAAGCCTCATCTATTCAATTATTGTCATTATTGGTCACAAGAAAATCCAAAGCAATTTTCAAACAATATGGGGAATCAATGTTTGGTGCGGTTTATTTAACGATCGGTTGATCGGTCCCTTTTTATATGAAGGAACATTAACAAGACAAATATTTTCATCAAAATATTCTACCAGAATTACTTGAAGATATTTATTTCCTTAAATGAAAGGCAAACAGTGTGGTGGCAGCAATATAAACGCATCTCCTCCCTGTTTTGGGCATGTTAGAGAATATCTTGATAACAAATTTCCTGGAAAATGGATTGGTATGATTCTGTGGCCACCCGGACAACTATTACACTTTTAGAATTCTTTCTCTGGGTTACTTAAAAGGTGTAGTTTATGTGACACCCCCTACTTATTTAGATGATTTAAATGATAAAATAAGACAGACATGTCAGACCATAACACCAAAAATGATTGCACAAACATGTATAAGAAGTTTTTAACAAGCTTTGAACCTGTATCAATCTACATGGTCATACATTTGAACATTTACTTCAATTTTTTTTAATTACTTGTACTTTTTAATTGCCTATGTTACGTTTTTTAATAAAATAATTTATTTTTTGTATCCACTATTTGAAAGTATTCGGCTGTGCATTTAATGACCCCTATTATAATTTCTGTAGAATAGAATGATAACAATTGTGGTATTGTTGAATTTATTTTTGAATTACATGTCAAAAAATATATTATATCAGTAGTCCCATTTAAAAAAAATCTTGGGATCACGTGACCGGAAATGATAGGAAAAACAGAAGTATTTTTATCATGAATATAAGAATCAGTTTAGACTGTTTTATAGCTGGCAAATTTCATACATATAATATGAACAGTTTTCAAGAAACTGGACTGTCAAAACGTCGTGAAAGCCACTGTATAATTGACTATAAGACAGAGAATTAATTAATTTATTGTTTTCACTAAAACTGTTTCTTCTGTACGTAGGTAGTGTTGGACAGATCCGGTATATATTTAGCTACATCATGCACTGACAAATCTCTTTCGGTCTACGATTATTATTCCGGCGAATGTATGGCGACAATGTGTGGACACTCTGAATTAGCAACAGGACTTCGATTCACAAATGATTGTCGCCGTTTAATTTCGGCTAGCGGAGACGGATGCATTTTCGTATGGAGAGTACCGCATGACATGGTGGTCACTATGCACGCTCGGTTAAGTCAGCAAGCGATCAGGCAGGGTAAACAACTGGAACAGGAAGTTTTTAGTGATAGTAGCACATTCGACTTTTATGATGGAATGAACACTGTTGATACTAATTATAGGTAAGTAGAAATTAATCTTATTTTATTGCTAATTTGGCTGAATTATTTGAATTTTATTTGTGACATCTTATGGTGATGTACAATCAGTACCATATTATCGACGAATAGGGGTTCTAGTAATGTTACGTCATTCATTTTCCTGTTGAAGTTTTACACTTTTCATGACACCTTTTCTATTAGTATGGAAAATAGTAAAGGGCTGATCACATATCCTTGAGTCCAGTTTTTATTCTAAAATCTGTAGATACCATATTACTTTGTTTTGTTGTTTCTATATAAAGCTATTACAATCATAGTCTTTTAACTATTCATAAGTACCAGGTATGCAAAATTTTACATAAAAGATTATTGAAAAAATTAATTAGTATCCATCCTTAAATTAATTGGTTCTATTTATTTCAGGTTTAGCATAGGCCAACTTCCACAGTGGGCCAAAAAACAATTAACAGAAGATAACAGTCAGCCTTCTAGTCTAAGTAAAGGGGTGGCTGTTCCAAAGGGCAGATGGGCTGAGAGAGCTGAAAATGCGATGGGTGTTAAGTCATTTTATTCGAGTCAACCTTACCCATTCCCACCAATAGGTAAGTGATATTTTAGAGTATTTATATTTAAATCCTATATAATGAAACAAAATAATATAAAGAAATATGTTGATTATTCCTTTAGGATTTTTGAAAATAACCATGCAACTTATGTCCAGTTCCAAGTTCTTAGAAACCAAAAATATTATTATACTTCATACATTATAAGGATTGATGCACATCATAATTTTTTTTCTTTAAATCTAATTCAAGAAAGGGGATTTATTATATTAAAAGGTATAACATTATAATTAATTATTATACTTAATATTCAATAATTTATACCTTTTAATATAATAAATCTCTTTTCTTGAATTAGATTTGAAGATAAAAAATGTATGGCTTGCAACAATTTTTATAATTGCTGAAGTTTAGGTGTATACTTTTACAAACTATTTCTACTTTAATCACCCCCTTTTTTTGTCCTTAGACTAGTTTTTATATTTACAATCGCTTTTGCGTTTTAATGCGATGATTGTTTCTAAATTTTAGATCGTCGAATCGATTCCGACGGTGGCTCAAAAGATAGTTCATTGGATAGCGGAACTGAGGTGAAATATTCAGAATCTCGCAGAGAAGTAACATCCATGTCAAAATTGATAACGCGAACGGAAATTAGTAGTAGGAGAGGGATCATGACTGACGACAGCGCCATCGGTGATGTCGAATCTACAGCACATGATGCTGATATTGATTCGGATATGGAATATAGACATCGGCCAATCTATTATCCTACACAATCTGGATCACAAAGGTGAAAGCTTTTTTAATTCTACTCATAATAAGAACTTTATCTTTACAGTATAAACATTAGAGCGTTATGAAATTTGTTATTAGGGTATTTTTTAATATGACGAACTAAAGTTAAATATATAGTATGTTTGAACCAGTTGGCGACATATATGGGATTTTTTTTTATAATTAATGTCACTGAAAAAAATTATTATTTATAAAAAGTTCTGCATCAGATGTAAAAAATTTTTATTCGTATATTAGTTTCTTCAAAAAGTATGAAATTGGTACGAGAACAAAGTACCTGTTTTTGTTACAATTAAAAGATTACTGAGTTAATAGTCGAATATGATGTGAATTTTGAATTTTTTAAGCTGGTTCAGGATTTAACCCAGACTTTGAAGAATGTTTCTCTATTTTTTCTAGGTAGAGGCAGGTAAAAGAATTGATGTGTTAATAAACAACATTTATATTTCGTTTCGTTTCGTTTTAGCACACCAATTAAGAACAAGTAATAACTTAAGTTGTTTTTACAAATAATATTGAGACACAATGGCCTTTTTTTACAAAATTTAAGTGTTGGTTTTGTAAGGTAAGAGTAACATGTGTGTCAGTGTAAAATCGAGGCTGAAGATAGAGTTTTTAGGTGGCTGTAGTATTTTTGTGAGTTGGTAATGTGCGGGATAGTCGTTGACGTGGACGATGATCTATAATGTTCTTTGAGGCATTGTCAGGTTCATTTTATGATGTTACAGGATTGCCAAGTAAATGGTATATAATTAAGGGTTTAAGGTAGATAGTTTAGTTTTTTAGGCGATGAGGTGATGTGTGCAAGCCAATATATATTTTGTAAACATGTTGACGAGATTGATTTATGGCTTTTTCTCTGTTGGGATTTGTTAATGAATAATATTTTCTTGAATATTGGATGTAAGAGGGAAAGTAGAGGGGAATTTAACGGTTATTTCGTGCCACGATGTACTCGGCACCACGGGAGAGGAAGAAATTTGCTTGCAAGCTCTAGCAACCTTTGAACAGAACCGAAAAAGGGGAACCGCTACTACGGGAATTTTATTTTATGATGGCTTTGACAATAGATAAGAATTTTTTATGTGTTGTTGGCACTAATAAATAAGGAATTACAGAGCGGTTGCCGACTAGAAATAGAAGTTCGAACCTTATTGATGTTTTTAAGATAATATTTAGAGTTTACAAATAGAATATTAAAAATAATTATTTAAATTACAATACTAACTGCGAAGAATTCGCATGAATTCTGAACATCTACAATGCAGAGAAAGTGTCAGAAATACTAAAGAGAGTCAACGATTTGGAAGTAGAGGTTCAAAATAACAGCATTGAAACCAAAAGTAAACTTGTTTCTTTAGAACAGCGAACTCTGAAAATGGAACTATATATTTCTGATAAGGGTAATTCCGAAATTGTTAATGCATCTATAAGCCAGATTGTAGAAAATTCTAATGAAACCAACTATGGAACTTTTATTAATGAAGTCGATGAGAGAAAACGGCGTTCTAAGAACTTGATGTTATATAATCTTCCAGATCAAAACAAATTAGAAAATGATGAACAAGAAATTAATTCCATTCTGAATGATATTTTAACGCAAGACAACATTTAAAAAGTTTTAAGATTGGGTAAATATAATACAGTAAATCGACTAATTAAATTTATCCTAAATGACTCTGATTCAGATTTGATGGTTTTAAAGAACTGTTACGAAACAGCACACTGGTATAGTCCCTAAATCCAACTCTGTCTAAGCCAGGTATGAAAGTTAAAATTATGGCGGACGCGCAGGGATTGTTTACGATTGTGACTATCTTATCTATATATTGTTTTTGTGACCAGTCTTATCTAGAAAATGCTAGAAAGCCAATTGTTTTTGAGTAAGCCGCAATCTAGAAATATCTAGCGAAAAAGGCACTAATATATAAGGGACCGACCAGGAAGAGTTAGGGGAGTTTATAAAGTGATCTCGTGAAATAAACAAGGATACACCGAAATAGCGAACAGTGAAGTGTTGATATAAATTAATAATTACGTTTGTGTGTACATAAATTAAATGTAAGAGAATAGTTAAGTGTGTTTAAAGTTTATCCCACCCGTTTACTGTTTAAATAAATAAGAAAAACATAACAGAACAAACATAGGCTATTAAAATAAAATCATCCTAATTTGAAGATCTCCTCTAATTTGACAGCTAAACAAAGACATCATTTAAAGACATTAAAACAAGAATTAGAAGAAAGAATGCAAGCCGGTGAACAAAACATTACAGAAAAGTATATTAGAGGTGAACCAAAGTTAGTTTCGGTTGAGACAAAAAACTAGGTAGTACGGGTAGATCAAAGTTCAATTGTACAAATCTTTTAGTTTATTATCAGAATGTAGGCGGTATGCATACAAAATTGTTGGATTTTCAATAGTCAGTTGCTTGTTCTCTTTAAGATATTACAGTACTAGTCGAAATATGGCTATAATCTGATTTTTCTGATTCAGAATTAGGGTTAGTCGACTTTGATGTCTTTAGACAAGACAGAGATTGTAAGAAACGAGTAGGGGGAGTTTTGATAGCGACTAGGAAGTTACTAAGGTTCCATTAAATAAAGATATAAGTCAGTTTTGACTATTACTTTTTACTTTTTTTGTTAGTATCTCTATTAATTTTATTCTTTATTGTTCACTGTTTTTTCTGTGTATTTAGAATTAGGTTTTAGCATTAGATATAAGTTTTATTTTCATATTTTGTAACATTTTAAATTGGGACTAATAAATAAATAAATTTTACTTTTGTACCAAATTCATATTTTTTGGCAAAACTCGCATACGAATGAAAAAAATTGACATCTGATATTTGCATCTTACGTTATGGAGCATGCAAAACTTTTTATAAAGAATAACTTTTTTCTATAACATTAATAATAAAAAAGTTTCCCTTATATGTTGCCAACTTTTTCAAACATCTGAATAAATGGCTTAATTTTCAGTGGCAGCGAATTTACAATAACAAACATAGATGCAGATGAATTGAGAAAATCTCAAAGGAAAAAGAAAGCCCCGCAGATTTTAATTCAACAAGCTACGTCTCCAACTTACGGTAGTAATGATTCGGATGATGACGACGATGAGGTAAACTAAATCATTCTTATTTATTAGTTTAATGCTTTTTTTTTAAATAAAATCTCACTTATTTGAACTGAGGTTGATCTAACAATGTTGTTTTAAAATCTAATTGCCTTCTGTATTATGTGAGAAATTGTCTCAGGTCTCAGTGGAGGATGAGGTAACGCCTATAAAGCAAACATGGTCAAATCAGCAGAAGCGGTATAGAATAGAGCAAAAATTAGTGCTCATTTAAAGCCAAAAGCAGAAATTTGATGCTCTCATACATTACTAGCAAATGAGAACACTGTTAACTTTTAATTAAGCTACCAGTGTACACCCACATACGTCGTAAGAACTCAATATAGTTCTAAAACAAAATACAGAAGATTTAGTGCTCAATGAGTTGTGGTGATATGTGATAAGAGATTTAGCGAAAATAAAATACTTTTTTTCCAATTTAAATAATAAAAACTTCTAGTCTGACAGTCTGAGAATGTGCCGGGGCCAAATACACATTATCTGCAACCGTAATTAATGGTTCTACGGGGTTCGGTATTTAATTCTCAATGAGTGCTGGCCGTATAATAACAATAATTTTCTTGAAAAAATGTTTCGATGTTTTTTAATGATCAAAACTGCTAGTATGACACTCTGAGCATGTTCTGGGGGTAAATACACAGACTCACATCAGTAATTAATGGTTCTATGGGATTCAGTATTAAGTGCTCAATGAGTGCTGGCAATAGAAGAGCAAACATTTATTTAACAAATTTTTAAATCTTTTTCATGATCCAATTGGCTAGGATGACACTCTAGGCATGATCTTGGTAGGAATACATAGATTTCCATCAGAAATTAATGATTCTGTGGGGTTCAGCATTTGGTGATCAATGAGTGCTAGCCATAAAAGAGCAAAAATGTATTGAAAAAAAATTGTTTGGTTTGGTATTTATTGCTCGCCGTAGAATAGCAATAATCTATTTTAAAAAAGCGTTCAATATTTTTTCATGATCAAAAATGCTAGTATGACGTTCTGAGCATATTCCGGGGGCGAACACACAAATCTGCATCAGTAATCAATGATTCTATAGGGTTTGGTATTTAGTGCTCAATGAGTGCTGGCCGTACAGTAGCAATAATTTACTCAATTTTTTTTTCAATATCTTTTCATGTTAAGAAATGCTAGTAAAACACTCTGAGTATGTTCTGAGGCTGAAAACACAAATCTGCATCAGTTCCAACCCCACGTCACATCCGGTGCGCGCAGCTACGAAATCCAAGATGGCCGACTTCCGCTACAGAAGTTTTCGAGGGGTTTGCTATGTTAGGTTACCCCCGTTCCAGCTTCCATCTATTACCTTCACGGTGTTCCAGAACCGTCATAGACTATCTACAATAAAAATCGTGATAATCGCGTTCCATTGATAATTTCAATTTCTGACGATGCTTTTCAGAATTATTTTAAGCCTATCTTTATATAGTTGGGGAAGATCACTAGAATTAATAGGCACAATATTACTGATATTTAGCCGTATAGGTAAGGTTTGCCAATCATCAGTATAACGAAGCTTAAAAAAATACCATATTTGGAGTATCTCAATGCTTTGAGATCATTCACCTTAGGTGCACCGGCAACTTATGCTGGTCTTATTGATTTAATACAGTGTAAATGATCATATATTGTGAAGAAATCGTGCATGAGATATTCTACATTATAAGGATTTTTATGACAAGCAGTTTTACAGATATTTACATAGTCTATTAATTTTTTTGTTTCGGAGTTGTCGCTTGATAACGGAGTGCACACTATCTACTTCCATGTGCGTGTGACATTTCTGTAAATACTTTTCGATTACAGTTATACCACTGTCCAAGGCAAAGTTTAATATAACATTTGATAGAGTTGAGTTTCGATTTTGGTAACCGCAACCGTCACTCCATAATATAATTTGGATTTCCTCAGTGCTTTTTCCTTTTGAATAATACATCTCTGCATACTGCTTCGATAATACTGATAAACCCATTACTTCTTAGGCCACCTTCAGAATCATTCCATAAGTAGCAGAAGCCTTTTTGGCGTTTAATATCATATATTGTGAAGCAAAACGGATTGAAGATCCGTGGTAAAATACATCATTCTGTGATTGTTTATCTTCATTTTTTTCAGCTCATGCTTCATCCTTAAATTTGATACGTTCATTATATACATCTTTTGAAATATTTCCTTTTTAAATGACACACAAGGATCACAAAGATCCTTCTTTGGTCTATATAGAGGAAGTTTATTTTTTTTCAAATTCGTTGCGAAAAGTGCCGTTTTGGTTCTGATTTTAGCAAAAATCAGATTTGTAGAATTTGTACAATTGACTCTTGCTAGTCCACATTGGTTCCAGGTAAAATTTTGAGGTAGTGGTTCTACAATAGTGCAATTCCATTTTTGGTAGAGATTGTAAGAATCTTTGAAGATGTTTCACACCATTATTGATAACAGAATTTTGATGATTTTGTACAGCCACGATATTATCTTCTACTCCTCTACTAGCCCATTTTTTATAACTCATTCCTTCACGCCAAGTGTATTTAGAAACATGGTTTGGCAAATTCTTATTCTGGGGGGACCAAGAGAGAATGTATTCAAATATGTTCTTCTTGATACTTTATGCTGGCGTCGTATTCTAGATGTTTTCACATACATGATTTCTTACAAACATTTTCTTTTCTGACCACGTACATTGCCAAAATTCTTCGACAGTTCATGTTCTCTCATCTTCACTAGTTCTAGTGTACATTAGCGCTGATTATTTATTTCGACTCAACTTACAATTGCAACTTCCTTTCATGAATCTTGGTTCTTTCAATAAGTCATACCTTCATTCCCCCTTCTCTTTCCTTTACAAGACTTTATCTTTTCTCTATTCAAACTATTTTTGTTCTTTTGCCATCTATTCTTGTTCATATTGTTTTTTATAGACCGCTTCATTTTGGGGCTTTCATCTTAAGGATCATATTCAGCATATATTTCAACATTTTCTGAATCCGAAATGTTTTCTGACGATTCAGAACTGTCCGAATCTTCTGAATTTATTTGAAAATCGGGGTCGTTGTTGTTATCGCCGCTTTCCATGTTTTCATTACCTGTAACTGCACTGCTGCCTTCAAGTATTTCGTTGTTGTCATCGCCTGTCTTCATGTTTTTATTATCTGTTTGTGTACTGCTGCTATCAAAGAGTTCATGGGAACACTTTGTATTATTTAAAAATCGGTTTTTATCACGAGCAAGATTGACTTTTTGAAAAAAAATTGCACCAAATTAAAAAGCTATGAACAAAAATCTATTTGTTAATTAAAAATTAGATTTTTTGGCTGTTGCTTATGCTAGAGGTGTGTAGCATTTTGGTTATAATTCACTAACTCATTTTTGGTTTTTGAAAATTGTTAGAAATTTTGAGATTGCTAATTCCTGGTTTCTGCTCGGTGTATTTTAATGTTCTTAGTTTTAAATTGTTCCTAAATAGTTATATGTTTATATGCCAAAATTTCAGAATGTTACGTGTTTATTTAGACTTCAAAGTCAATAGTCAACTAAATATTTAATTTAAATTTAACATTTTTTGTGGAAGAACATGAATGAAACAAGTGAATGAATAATTTTGGATCATCACTCAGGTTTTCTATGTACACTACTTCCAATTTTATCTTTAGGTCAGTAGGACGATAATTTTACAATGCCATGATAAATTATTTGATACAAAGTTTCCTTTTAGGCCTCAACTCCAAGCGGAGAAAGGAATCCATTGTCTCTATTTTCATTAAGTTCAGAATCACTGGATCAACTCGTCAGCAGGGAGAGGTACCTTCAATCAACGTTTGAAAGTATGTCTGGTATGGAGAATGATGTACAAACCCCTAGTAAGTATTATCATTTAAATCATTTGGTAATGTTACTAGAATGGTGGATACATATTCAAAGCATTGTTTTCAATTTAGACGTTATACAGTGTTGGGGACATTACGAAGGAACATACGTTTTACCGTCAATGTGTTAGAAAGAGACAAATACATATAAATTCAGTGTATTATTCTTTTTCCCTAACAGGATATCATAAAGTCGAAAACATGCAACAACTGTATGTGTAAAGGCGTGATGGGAGTGTACTCCCACCACGTGTAAAGGTATGTCTGATAGGCACCGCCTTCGAGAGGCGTGCAAATACAGATGTGTAATGTGGACAGTTTAGTTTATTAATTGAGAAATAACAAGATTGTACTAAACTGATAGCTTAATGCAATGAACAATAAAAAATCAACATTACTTTCGTTTATGATTAATTTACAAAGAATTAATTCAGTAGTAATAATCTAATTCACTATATTAGTTCGGTTAGTATACGCTAATATGATTTGAACAATAAATTAAAACCCACCTAGTAAGTATTTGAAATAAGTGCCACTAAAAATCACTGGAGGATGGCGTTGATTGATGACTTATATCAATCAACGGCTAAAAGCTAAAAAATTACCTTCGTCGATATTGAGGGTGCAGTTAATAAATATAAGCATAATAATTGTCATTAACATCATAAGGAATATTCTATGGCAACAAATACAGAGTCCAAAAGCGACAATATGTTGTAAGAAAACAAATATATTCAGTGTATCACCGTTTTCTTTAACAGGGTATCATAACTTGAGAAATAAGTGGTATGCTAATATTTGTTTATAACTGTCTTTTAGTTACAAAAATATCTCAATATAAACCGCCTGTTTCCTACGCTCCTGATAAAACGATTTCGTTTACAGCTTTAACTATTCTATTTTTATCCATCCCCTCTCTTCATTTTCAATCCACGCGTTAGAATTGTAAGTGCTCTTAAAATTTTCCTTTTTATTTGTGAGAGAAATCAGTCACATTTAATTTCAACGTAAAACGATAAACCTCTCACGGCCAACGGGAAATTATAACGGTCACGTGGCGTTACCAGTGTGTTAGAGAAAGACAATCGTGAGACAGAATCAAAAGCCAGCGTAGATTATTATACCAGACGAATACGAATCGCGCGTGCGCCTCTTGAAGATGTTTAACTGTACAGGGTTATTGGTTATAATTTGACCACCCCTTTATTTCTTTTATGCGTACAGATACAAAAAAAAAGTTTTATATAAAAGTTGTAGGAGTATAAATGGATTTTGCACACCAATAGCGTTTTTGAATTACGGAGTATAATATAAAAATATATTTTTTTAAATAGAACGCCCTGTATATTATGACATATTCGCATAGGGCCTTTTTTCTCATAACAAAAATATATACTTTTATAGGTCTAGCTTTTATACTTTCCAAAATAATGGACAGTTAACTCCTCAAGTATTTAAGTTAATATTTAGCAAAAAAAAGTAGTTGGCTATGCATGGCTTACTATCTGTCAAAACTAAGTAACTTCTAAAGTAATAGACAGTAAATGTTTAAAAAATAGGCGACTGGGTGTGACATTAACAAAGAACAATACGGTGTTTATTACGAAATACAATACAATAGCAAACAACATAAAAAGCAATACAGTGTTTATTACAAAATAGAAACCAATTTGATACAATACAAAGTTCATACCTTCTCCTTAAATTCTCTATACACAATATAAAAATGTTTTTTTTAATAGACCGCCCTGTATATTATGACATATTCGGATATGGCCTTTTTTTCTCATAACAAAAATATATACTTTTCTAGATCTAGCTTTTATACTTTCCAAAATAATGGACAGTAAACTCCTAAAGTATTTAAGATAGTATTTAGCTAAAAAACGTAGTTGGCTATGCATGGCTTACTGCACTTGATATTATCTTTCAAAACTAAGTAACTTCTAAATTAATAAACAGTAAATGTTTAAAAAATAGGCGACTGGGTGTGACATTAACAAAGAACATAAAAAACAATACAGTGTTAATTACGAAATACAATACAATAGCAAACAACATAAAAAACAATACAGTGTTTATTACAAAATAGAAACCGATTTTATATCTTCATAAATTTTAAGCAAACTAAAGTAAGTGCTCAAAATGACCGCCGTTAGTTTCAATACAAAGTTCATACCTTCTCCTTAAATTTTCTATAAGTTTAAAATTTTATTACTATTTCGATGGTTAAGAAGTTCAATTTCAGCTTCAATTTTCTCTCTAATTATTGCAATACTGTTACTGATATCGGAATAAACTTTTTCTTTTAAATAGCCCCATAAAAAGCCATCTAAAGGCGTTAAATCAGGACTATTTGGCGGCCATTGAATCGTGCCACCATTACCTATCCAAGTTGCGAACTCATTATTTAAGTGTTCTTGCATTTCTCTTACATTATGCGGAGGTGTTCCGTCTTGTTGCCATATTATGACATTAAGCGTATCTTCTGGAAATTCCTGAAGTAAATCGTCAACTTGTGGCAGAATGTCTTGACATATAATTGACCCGTTAAAATGAAATTATAGAATATTGGCCCAACTACTTTACCCCGAGAAATTCCACATCAGACATGAGTAGATCTTCGACCTGATTTTTTAATTTGCTTAATTTTGTATTTCCTAAAACTTTTTCGTTCCCACGAACATCTATTTTTTCTGATAAACAGACCTGATGTAGAGAAACTTGATTCATCCGTCCAAATAATTTGTTTAAAGTAATTTTCGTTGTCGTCTAAATTTCTTATCATTTGTTGACAGAATTCCAATCGTTTTCGCTTATGTTCTTCACATAGTTCCTGTACTGGTAAAATTTTGTAAGAACGATAGTTATTATTTTTTAGTATTTTTTGAACTTTATAGTAACTTGTCTGTAATTCGCCGGAAGCTTTTTTTATACTACTCTCTGCATTCTCTAAAATAAAAATAATTGATATTTTGATGTGTCTTTTCCTAATATATTTGTAGGTAATTTAATATTAATTGAATAAAAGTATTATTTTACCTTCAAAGTGTAACAGTATATTCAACTGTTCTTCTTCATTTACTATGGCATTACGTTTCTTTCTCAAAAACTTATGATAGACATTGATGTGATGGTAAATATTTACAAATGTGTTTATACTAGGACATCGTCGATTTGGATACAACTGTAGATATTCTCGCCTTGCAGCACGTTTATTATTGTTATTTTTGACATATACAGAAAATATTTCTACTTTTTCAGAAGCCGTATAATCCATTTTTAAAAAATATAGCTAGCAATTAGTTGTATTTGTTACGTTAGTTCATAAATTTGACAGATAACATCAACAATATTGCAGTAAGACATGTATAGCCAACTACGTTTTTTAGCTAGATACTAACTTAAATACTTTAGGAATTTACTGTCCATTATTTTGGAAAGTATAAGAGCTAGACCTATAAAAGTATATATTTTTGTTATAAGAAAAAAAGCCCTCTCCGAATATGTCATAATATACAGGGTGTTTTATTTAAAAATATATATTCTTATTTTATACCCCCTAAAGCAAAAACGCTACTGGTGTACAAAGTATATTTTATTAAAATTCATTTATACTCCTACAACTTTTATTTGAAACTTTTTTTTGTATCTGTATGCATAAGACAAATAAAGGGGTGGTCAAATTATAACCAATAACCCTGTACAATCTGGGTACTTCACTAAACGCTTGTTTGCGAATGAGTAACGATCTTTTGCAAATCTTATAAAATGAGTATGCAAGTACACCATAAAATGCAAATTGTAAAATGGTACTACCAGGGTCATTCATATCGAGAAATAGCAGAAAATTTATTTATTGTGCTATTTGAAAATGACCAACCAATTAGCAAAAAACAAGTGAGATCGGTTATAAAAAATTTTGAAGGGCATGGATGTTTCAATCCTACTAAACATGGACCGCGTACACAATCGTCAAACCCAACCCGAAAAAGAAGAAAGAGATATTTCAATTTATGTCAGTGAGGAAAATAATCCCCTACAATCGTCCACTCATTTAGCAAATGATTTTGATGTTGATCCGAAAACGATTTGGACTGTATTGAAAAAAAATAGTTATCGTAGTTTCAAACTGAAAAAGAGCCATGAAATTTTTCCAGACAATCAATTTCGTAGAATGGAATTTTGTGAAATAGTTATTGAAAAAATATAATTGTACGCAAACTTTTCAAAAATATTTTCTTCACAGATGAATCGACTTTTCCCATACACAGTGCACATAATTCATCCATTATTCGATATTGGTCAAGGACAAATCTACACAAACATTACAATAGTAGAACTCAATATCCCCAAAAGTTGAATGTTTGGGCTGGAATATTAGGTGAACATTAATTGGACCATTTTTTATTGACGGCAATTTAACCGGACAAAAATATTTGGACATGCTGGAAAATCAAATTACTCCTGCCCTTATACAATTAGGTGTCAACTTCAACGATATCTGGCACCAACATGACGGTTGTGCATCACATAATTATCGACTAGCAATACATTTTTTAAATACACAATTTACCAATCGGATAATCTCCACGAATTGTAACATTAGATGGCCTGCGAGATCTCCAGATCTGGCTCCCAACGATTTCTTTTTCTGGGGTTATGTATAATCGAGAATTTAAGGATTCCAAGAAAACTGAGCCTTTTCTCTAAATGAACTAAGGGAACACATTTTACAAATTTGTATGCAAATAACACCTGAAAAGCTCTTACGTGTTCGTCAAGAATTTTATAACTGTCTCTGTTACTGTTTAGCTCAAAACGGGGATTATTCGAACATTTGAATTAAGCTCATTGAAGAATTAGGAAGTTTTATTTTTTAATTTATTACATATCAGAATATTACTTTTATTTAAAAAATGTAGGCATTTTCATTAGAATTCGATTTTATGTTTATTTTCGAAAACATTTTTTAATGTATACTGTGTGTGTTTACACAGAGAATTCGTCCTCATTTGCATACAAACGATAAAGATCGAAATTTTTTTTACTAACATATTCGAACCACAGCAGATGTTCCGAGACCAATTTCACGTTGCCAAATGTGAAATAAAGTAAAGGTTTTAACCACTTTCAAACTAGAACAATTTCTAGCATTACAATAAAATGTTCAACGAATAGATGGGATTCATTATATCTTGATCTGTTACAACCTCTTGAATTATCATAATTAAAAGCTTCTTATAACTTGTTCTCATGTTAGAACAATGCATTTTACAATTAATATAAATATACAATGAAAATTGGCGACACTGTTAGTTAGGCTGGCGTTCTGGGTTTGGGCGTGTATTTTCCACTTTATGAGATCCTGTTAGCGAAAAATAAGAATTGAGATATTTGGAAACGCATATTATTATTAATACAAATTAAAATACGACTTATTTCGCATGTTATGTTATGTTATCCTGTTAGCGAAGAAGTTTATGTATGTATTTTGTCTCTTTCTAACACATTGGCGGTGAAACGTATGTTCCCTCGTAATGTTCCCAACACTGTATACAGGGCGTTTCTTTAGTAATTGGAAAAAGTCAACTGAATAAAGAGTTCAAAATATTAAGATTTAACCTAAATGAAATGTGGCTCATCCTTGCTGAGTTACAGGGTGTTTTATTTAAAAATTTAAAAAACCATTTGTGCCCAGTATGTTAAAACTATATGATTTATCATTGTCATAACTGATTTAGGACAAAAGGAAGTTATAAAATATTGCCGGACACTATATAGCATGTAAATTTTTATTGTGAAATTATGTTGTGACAATATTCCTTTTAGCAAACAAATCTTCAATTTCTTCAAAGTTTTTAACAAAATCGAGTGAAAGAAATTTAGATGCCATCAATGCTGTCAAGCAAATTAAAAACGATCCGGATGCCATACGTAGGAGGCAAGAACTGAGTAAAAGAGTTGCCGAAACTCGAAAAAAGTTAGAAAGTGTAAGTAGCCCACTTTTATAATATAATCTATGATATATGAAATTGGTAACGTATCATTTTGGAAAATAAGTGCAATTAAATTTATCACTATATTTAATTCAAATTTTGTAAGGTGTATGTGAAAATACATTTCAAAAAGTAGACGAGAGTGTAAGTTAGCGATTTTTCTCAGTGTAGTGTATTAAGATCCACCAATTTCGTAAGTACTATATAGGACTTACATATACTTAATCAAATATTTCTCAATTAGTGAAAACGAAACAGGTATTTATAGAAACTGGTACTTCTTGATAATGTCATAGCAACAGCAACAATATGAACGTGGTGATGGATGGTCGCGCAAATAGAGACCCTCCCAGCCCTACTACCATTGGATTGCAATAATCGGACTTGCCACCAGTGTCGTCCTCAGTTTAATACAAAAAACTTTCATCCAATAGCACAATACAAAAAGGGAAGACAAGTAATGAGACGCCTCTGCTCAGAGCATTTGCCTCTATCCACAAGAGTTGTAGGGGGAGTAAAATTAGAAATGGGTTAATGCGCAGGAGGCGTATTCGCCATCACGTTTGGCGTTTGCTGTAAATCCTCGTCACTTTACAATACGGTATTGCCATATTGTGAAATATATATAAAAGAAGGAAAGCACTGATAGCAGACAGAGCTTCTGAAAGATTGACCTGAGTCTTGGCTCCTTTCGCAGTGGTAACTCGTAGTAGAGCTAGGGCGATGCCCTGGGAAAGCGGTACGGACACTGAAGAAGAATTCAAACGAAAAAGAGGGCTAGTTGAAGCGTTTGGTACCAGTAATAGTAAAAGAGCCAGTGACATTTTTTGGTGATGATTTAGTTAAGGCTTATTTTTTGAGACAATGTTGTTAAGACCCAAAATAAGTGCCATCTGTGGGGATTAGCCCGGATTCCCCGGGTAAGGGGATGGCAGAACGCACCCTATGTGTAAAAAAACATTGCATCTTTTTATTATTTGGTTAAGGTTAAAATTATTTACAGTTGTTCTCTAATAGCCCATAATCACCTGTATAACATTGGCAGAACGATTGGTCGCGTGCAAGAGGGTGGCAGACCACCTCCGACTTGTCATGGGAGCAATGAACATTTTATTTAGTTAAGCTTGAATTTTTAGTATGTTGTTGAGACATCTATTTCAAGTGTATATGCCAATTAGCAGAATAAAATGGCGAGTGTAAATATCTGGCAGAACATGTTGAATATCCCATATGCGCGCCCTGAGTTCGCGCTCTCGGCTGCCGAATAATTTGCTTTAAATTTAAAGAATAATTTTGTTCATTTATTTTTATCTTTTTATGAATCAAATACCTTCATTTACCTTGTTACGGTTTGAAGAAACTTATAGAGTTTTATAAATTATTTTCCATTATTTCAGTTTGATTTAAGAGGGTAAACACTTACGGCTGATATCAATTAAGTGACTAATTCTGTTTTCATTTATCTATTAACCTTTTACAATATTTACATTGTCAAGATGTCAAGTTCAATAGAGGTTGACCTTGAGAAAGAAAGAATCTTCTGTTCCAAAATTTTCAAATTAACATAATTGTCACTACCTTGGTTATGGTTTAATTGATCAATTTATCACCACTAATTCCCTAGTTAAAAGAACTGACAATTTCAGTTTGCTGTTGCTTGGTTTTTTTGGTCGTAAAAAGGCTGCTTTTCTTTGGGCCATGTGGTCTCAATGAATTTCTATTTGAATCGGATTTTTAAAGCCAAAACTGGAAAAGTAGATTATAAAATATCATAGGTTGATTCCCACATTAGTGGATTTACATACTTTACTACCTACCTGAAAGGCCAAACTTCACCCACGGTAAGTCATCATCGTCAACTATCTTTCCTTTTGCATAGTTATAAGCAACCATGGGTTTTCAGGCCTTCTTTTGTTATCCTTCACTGTTATCCAGCAAACTTTCCGGGACGCAAATCCTACAACCTCCTAGAGACGGTAACTAATGCATGACCTTCTAGAGGGGCTCAAGGCAGATATACTTTAGCTTGTACCTCGTTATTATTATGGAGAAGAAGCACACCTACATATTGAAGCTGTATTCATAGAAACAAACAAGTAAGATCTAATCTTTACTTTCCTGTCATAGTGAATACTCTGGTCTGGTTTGGTGTGCTTCCTAGACTGTCTCCTTTGGTATCTTATTTTTAGCTCAAGCTACTTTATATGGGATTGTCTAACCCATTATTTTTTAATCACTAAATTTATATACAACCACTTCATTTATGGTTTAGTTGCTTTAACCTAAAATTTCCTAGCTTATATAGTAGGAGTACTAGTTTTATTAATTTCAACCAGATTAATCTAAACAAAATTGTAAACCAACTAGTACTACTTGGGAAGTCTCTTGTATTGTTCAGTGTATATTCATCACTCTATTTCTTCAACTGTATACAGTAATATGAATGGACACTCTGATTAAATACATACCTGGCATTGAACTAGAGATATTTTATAAACCCACACCACTCTCAGAAAAGCATTAAAGTAAGTAGCTAGGCAGCATTTGAAATTAAAGTTAATAATAGCACTGAAAAGATTAACTTCATTCCCTTCCTGTTTCAATTCGGGTAAAAAGGGAGGTATAAACGTATAAATATAACAACCTTCAGGAAGAAATAGAAAAATTTATAAAAAAAGAATTAAACGTAGTAGCTAAACTCAAAGGGGCTAGGAAAATAGGAGATAAAATGTGCCAAACGGAAGTGGAGAGTTTTGTGGATAAAATGGAGCTTCTCATAAACAAACGTAAACTTAGAAACCTTACAAAGAGAATATATAGAGACTGAGTTAACTCAAAAAGAACTAGAAATACAAAAGGATATAAGAAACAGCAAAAAATGAGAGGGAAAAAGGAAAATTGTCTAAAACTGGATATTCTTCTCATTTTCTTTTGAATTTCCAGGTGTTGGATAGGGATTTCGGTCCCTCTTATACCCAGTTCTTCCACTGTATTCTGTTTTTTGCCATCTTCCTCATTCCTCCCAAGTTCTTTGTTAACTTCCTTTTTTTCTTGGTTTTGTTTATTCCCAAGATCTGTAATTTATTCTTTTCCATTTCTTCAGTTATTTCTATGTCTTTTCCTGTTAATATGTTTATATTCCATATTCCTATTGTCTTCTCCTGTTTCTTTTTTGTGGGAGCTATTCTTCTTTTTCTTATCTCATTTTCTTTTGATCTATCTGGTTTGTTTCCGTTTTACAATGCTCTCTCTCTTAGTATCTTTTTGATTCCTGTCTTTTTGTTTAGCGGGTTTCTCCATGGACTGTTTCTTCATCTGGTATGTTGTTTTATCTCCTACTTCTTTGTTTGAATTAATCATATTCTGATTGCTTTTTTCATTTATCCGTCCCGCTTTATTCTCGTCTATTAGTTTTTGGAAGAATTTCCCTGTTTCGTAATTTTTCAGATTTGCTCCAATCCTTTCTGGTTTTTAGGTGACCTATCGGTTACCTTCCTTTTCTCCCTACTTCTTCGAATTTCTCGTAATTCTCTTCTTTTAAACGAAGCTTTTCCTGTCATACACATATCCATCTAATATTAGTTTATAATTTCTCATGTATGCATTTTTCCCATTATGTTTAGCCCTTGTGATATGTGGTATTAGTGCTTTCCTATTGCTCAGGATCTGTCTGGAATAGTCTTCATTTATACAGATATTTCTGCCATACAATTTCCTTGACGATCTCAATATTTCCACTTTCTTGTCCCACTTTACTAGCTTGATTAGTACTGGTATATCTCTTTGAAAGGGTACTATTTTCCTTACCTCCTCCCCAGCATCAACACTTATGTCTACCTTTATTCCTACTTCTCCCAATATACTTTTAATATTTGCTTTGATATGGTCTGTGTTATCATCTTCTATCCCTTGAATTATAATATTATTCCTTTTCAACGCTCTTTCTAACATTTCTATTCTTTCTTCTTGTGTTTTCATGTGATGCTTGATTTCTTGGTTCACTTATCCCAGTTTCTCGCTTTCTTTAAAGCTCTTCTAAATTTTATTTTCAATCGTTGTTATTTTCTTCGTAAGAAACTTGAACATTTCCCTTATTTCCGCTATTTCTCCCATCTCTCCAACTTAATTCTATCGGTATTGTGTCTCGTGTACGCTACCGCCAATGACTTACTCAGTTCTTCCACCGACACTTACACGAGCTGATTTTCCCGATAATTTTGTTCTTATAATTTCCAAGGTCCGTCTCTGTTGTTTTTTAATTCATATAAATGTTAACTATTATATTAAGGTATGCTAGTAAATTTTCTCATTAATATCCTTAACAATCCAGTTTTTATTTCTATACTGATGTGCTAGGTACTTTGGGCTTGTTTTTACTTTTATATATTGTAATTGATCTTTAAAACTTTAGTTTCTTTCTGAAATTTGATTTAATTGCGGAGCGAGTCTCAAATATGTCTATTTACTTTTCATCTAGGACCGGAAACTGGATATAAGAAGCTAAAAATAGGTGGGAAAGTATGGAAATGGAACGATAGAGAGAATAAATTATTGGAAATGGGCCAAGATTCAAATAATTAATAAATTCAGAAAGACTGACTGATTTGCAGAAAACAATAAGGCTATATAACAGGACAATATGATAGGAGATAATGAAATAAACAAAGTTAAGAAAATTGAAAAACCAAAGAAAAAAAATTATTGAAACCTTTGGAGGAAGGTAGTGAAAGCTGTGTAGGATATGTAAAAAGAAAACGCCACGGCCTTTAAAGACCTATAGTGCGGATGTATATAATATATAATGTATGGAAAACAATTTTGAAATATATGTCTTATTTTATCTATAATCGTTTTTCTATTAATATACTGAACAAATGGAAAAAGTCAACAGTTTTTGCATAATAATTTTACCCTTTACTGTAATCTTTTGGCACTTGATATTTATTTAAAGCAATTTCAATCTATTCTTCTCACATCCACCCCTAATCTGAGTGCTAGCACAAAGGGGTATACAGGGGAACCAGACAACGAACAATTTGTCAAGAAATGAGACTACAACCTCTTTCACCAGACCAGAACCACAGGAGGTAATCACCTAAAAGCAGAACTGAAGAAAATAGAAGACCTCTGGCTTTAGAGCCTAAATTATGCAGCTTTGGAGTGTCTAGTACTTTGTGTTGTACATGGATACACCCGCTTTTATAATTAATTAAACTTTTACACGTAACAAGTTATTTTCCATAGAAACTATGGCTACTAAACAATTAACAAAAAACGAATAAGAATATTAGCTAGAACCAAACTATGTATCTATAATGGCGCTGCACGGCACGCTGTCGTTATCATTTCGCGCCCGCTGCACCGACTCTTCGGCATATCAAGACTCGAAGGTTTATATAGTGATGATGGTAACCGACGTGATGACACGGTTTATTGTAGGCGTAAACAACCTCAATCGAACACACTGTGAGTCTATAATCGGTCTTATACATTCACGTTCTCACAGCGTTCCTGACGGGACACTGCAACTTGAACGAACACCTCGTGAGAATGAAATGAAAAACACCATTGACTGCAAATTTTGTGGAAAATACAGTGAAACACGGGAACACATAATTTATGAATGCGCCGAGACAGCAAGCACCTGTGCTCAGGTATTTGCTTCGACTGACATCGAATGCGGAGAACTAACCTAAAACCGTCCCAAATAATCGTATTATTCAATGCGCTGGGGATGTATGAAAAGCTGTAGTGTATATGCTCAGCTGTAGCAAGGGATAACACAATAAAACTTTTTAGGTCGCAGTGCCAATACCAACTCCCTAGATTTAATTTACACTAATTTCACCTCAACCCCTTTTTTTGTTGATGTGGTAGTTACCAAGAGTTGCAGATAGATTTTCTTAGATTTAGTCTAATCTCACCTTCACCCCTTTTATGTTGAGGTGGTAGTTACCAAGATTTTCAGATATATTCCCTTAGATTTAATCTAATCTCACCCTATTCCCGTTGAGGTGGTAGTCATCAAGAGTTGCAGATAGATTCCCTTAGATTGAATCTAATCTAATCACCACTCCAATCCTTTTTTGTTGAGGTGGTATTCATCAAGAGTTGCAGATAGATCACCTTAGATTTAATCTAATACAATCTCACCTCTACTCCTTTTTCTGTTGAGGTGGTAGTCATCGAGAGTTGCAAATAGATTCCCTTAGATTTAATCTAACATAATCTCACCTTCACTCATTTTGTGTTAATGGTAGTTATGAAGAGTTGCAGATAGATTCCCTTAGATGTAATCTAATATAATCTCACGCCCACCCCTTTTTCTGTTGCCGTGGTAGTAATTGAGAGTTGCAGATAGACTCCCTTAGATTAACCTAATCTAATTTCACCTTTACCCCTTTTTCTGTTGAGGTGGTAGTTACCAAAAGTTGCAGGTAAATTCCCTTAGATTTAATCTAATCGAATCACATCTCCAACCCTCTTTCTGTTGAGGTGGTAGTCACCAAGAGATTCCCTTAGATTTAATATAATCTAGTCACACCTCCACCCCTTTTTGATGAGGTGGTAGTTACCAAGAGTTGCTGATAGATTCCCTAAGATTTAATATCATCCCACCTCAACCCCTTTTTTGTTGAGGTGGTAGTCATCAAGAGTTGCAAATAGATTCCCTTAGATTTAATCTAATATATTCTCCCCTCCACTCCTTTTTCTGTTGAGTTGGTAGTTACCAAGAGTTGCAAATATATTCCCTTCGATTTAGTCATCAAGAGTGCATATAGATTCCCTTGAATTTAATCTAATCTAGTCACACTTCCACCCTTTCTTTAGATTGCATTAGATGTAATCTAATATGATCTCACCTCCACCCCTATTTCTGTTGAGGTGGTAGTCATCAAGAGTTGCAGATGGAATCCCTTAGAATGCAGATAGATTCCCTTAGATGTAATCTAATCTATTCACACGTCCACCTCTTTATTGTTGAGGTGGAATTTACCAAGAGTTGCAGATATATTCCCTTAGATGTAATCTAATCTAATCTCACCTCCACCCCTATTTCTGTTGAGGTGGTAGTCATGAAGAGTTGCAGATAGAATCCTTTAGATTCAATCTAATCTAATCTCACCTCCACCCCAATTTGTATTGAGGTGGTAGTCATCAAGAGTTGCAGATAGATTCTCTCAGATTTAATGTAATAGAGTATTTATTTAGGTTTCGTAGTGTAGAGACGTCTTATAGTGCCGTTAGCAATAGCGCTACGGAAAAAAGTAAATCAAAACAAATTAACTTATCAGTGTAATGATAAAAAAACTGGTCAACTCATTAATAATAGGCAAAAAATGAACTCGATACCAGCTTTTAATGGACCAGGAATTAATTACAGCCAACCAATGTTGTTTTCAAATAATGGATTTACTATACAGGGTGTCCCACCTTACAACACATACACAACCACAAGCTTCCACTCAACAAATATTTGATAATAGTCAGCAGATAACACAACCTCAGTATATTGTAAACCAACCAAATCCCACACAGTATGCATTAAATAATAGCCAATACTACCATATAATGTCATCAACTAGTGACGAGGAATTTCTAGGATTTGATGAGAAGAGCAAAATAATTGTTCCAAAGAAAATCCTTCGCAGGTAGTTAAGAAAAGCTCAAAAAGAAGAAAAATTACTGCAATTAATACCATCAGAGACAGTAACAAATAACGAATTTAGTTCTTTAACACACCAAGATGAAGAAGTAGGAGAAGAAGAAGCTACTAAAACTAATGAAAGTGTAATAGAACACCATAACCACCTCCAATATACTTCTTTGGAGTAATGAAATATGACGAAATGATTCAACAACTCAATACAATAGCAGAAAACACTCAAGACATCACAAAATCTCTAGCAAATAACACGGTAAAGATAAGTTGCGATACACCAGACATATACAGGAAAATAATAAAATACATGAGGTACAAAAACATAATACACCACACCTACCAACCTAAAGAGGAGCGTGCCTACAGAATTGTCATCAAACACCTACACCATATAACAGACATCAATGAAATAAAAACAGAATTAGCCAAAAACGGACGTAAGGTTAGAAATGTGATGAATTATATAAGTAGAATGACGAAAGAACCTTTAAATATCTTTTTCGTCGATTTAGAACCAGCAGATAACAACAAAGCCATT
This sequence comes from Galeruca laticollis, assembly GCA_963921935.1. NCBI lineage: Eukaryota > Metazoa > Arthropoda > Insecta > Coleoptera > Chrysomelidae > Galeruca > Galeruca laticollis. The sequence goes on from OY998177.1 coordinate 71,430,742, forward strand.
TACAAACTGACAAACCTACAAAATAGAGCTATACAAGTAGAACCACCTAAAACAACAAAAGGCATTACACAATGTATGAGATGTCAGCAATATGGTCACTCGAGATCATACTGCAACAGACTATTTGTGTGCGTCAAATGTGGGGGATCTCACAATACAACATCCTGCAAAAAAAGTAAAGATACCCCTGCTAGGTGTGCTTTATGTGATGGTGCCCACCCAGCCAATTACAAGGGATTCGAACTCTACCATAATTTATCTAAACCAAACAATGCCAACAATTGTCTGAATATACAACAAAACAGACACAATATAATGACTAGACCTACTAAGCAAACAACGATATCAGTGCCTCCAACCCACTTACCAAATCAACCACATAACAGTTATGCTAGTGCAGTAAGAAATGGTAGTGAACAACAAACAAACAGTGACCTGCTTGATCTATTCATCACTCAGGGTATCTCTCCTGCTTACATGGACGTCACGCCAAACTATGACCTCTCATCCGATCACTCTCCAATTATAGCAACCATCAGCAGCTTCATAGTCTACAAAACTACAGCACCTAGGCTATATAATAAGAGAACTAACTGTGAAAAATACCGTACCAAACTAGAAGAGGATATAAATCTCCAAGTAAGCCTTAAAACCTTAAGGGAGATAGATCAAACACTAATAGCCTTAAACAATACCCTCTCAGAGGCCGCACAAAATGCCACGCCTGCAACCAATACAGGTAACAAAGCTCGATACATCTCAAAAAGTTAGTAGCTCTAAAAAGAAAAGCAAGGACCAAATGGCACCGAACCCACGCCCCGCAAGACGAGACTACACTAAACAGACTAAGCAATCAACTAAAATCTAAACTTGAAGAGGAATCATTTACATACTACATAACGAATCTAAATCGATACGACAACTCAATATGGAAGCCAATTAAAAACTCCAATAAACCTAAGACTCAGGTACCTCCAATTAGAAATGAGCGGGGACCAACACTACAGTGAGCCAGAAGTGATGAGGAAAAAGCAGTGTTATTTGCCGCTCTAGCTCAAGTATTTACCCCCAACAACGACGCTCCAGATATTGAAGTTTAAAGAGACAAATAATATTCCAGCGAACATACTGGTAATCAGACTACTAACTAAAAACGAAGTTCACCATGAAATTCAATATTTAAACACTAGAAAAGTTCCTGGGCTGGTCAAAATAAAACCTACGATGGTAAAGAAACTACCAGAGAAAGGAATCTTATTCATTATTCTCATCTTCAATGCCATTCTATGCTTAAACTACTGGCCAAAGCTCCTTAAAACCGCTGAAATAATACTAATCCCAAAAGAAGGCAAAAATCCAAATGAAGTTTCATCATATAGGCCAATAAGCCTACTACCAATCATATCCAAAATACTCAAAAGACTACTGTTACAAATAATCAACTCAGACCCTGAAACAGAGGAATGGATACCTAACCACCAACTTGAATTTCGAAAGGAACACTCTACAGTACAGCAGGTTCATAGAATAGTACATCACATAAATACGGCAATGGAAAACAAACAGTACGGCTGCCTTCTTAGATGTTAGTCAAGGCTTTGATAAAGTTGGGCACACAGGCCTGGTTTTCAAAATCAAGAAATATCTTCCCATCACTTACCTGAAACTATTAAAGTCTTATCTAAATGAGAGAGAATTTGGAACCACTCTTCATGTACAACTAAATGAAATCGAGACATTGTCACATAAGTGGAGAATTAAAATGAACGAATCAAAATACGTCCAAGTAACCTTTACCTTGAGAAAAGACCAGTGTCCGCCACTTAACAGGATTCAACTTCCTCAATCCACTAGCACCAAATACCTAGGAATACACCTTGACACAAAAGTCAACTGGAAAGAATATATAATAAGCGGAAATAAATTGACCTAAGAATAAAAGATCTAAACTGGCTAATCGGTAGAAAATCGAAATTGACCCTAGAAAATAAAATTCTCATCTACAAAGCTGTCATAAAACCTATTTGGATGTATGATATCCAACTCTGGGGATGTGCGAGCAATTCAAATAAAATCATAATCCAAAGAAGCCAATCTAAAATACTACGCATGATAGCTGATGCACCTTGGTACGTTTCAAACCATACACTCCATGAAGATCTAAGAATCCCGTTCGTACAGGATGTGATCACTGAACACAGTGCGAAACACCACGAAGGACTGGAATTACACAGTAACCCCTTACTCCAACCTTTATTAGAATTTCAAACCGACAGGAGACTCAAAAGGAACTGGTCAGCTGATCTGAGAAATGGTTAAAGGGGTTGTATCACTGGAGAAGACCTCACCAATAGGAGCCCACCTGCTCCTGAGACAACAAATTAACTTATAGAACCTTATGTTGTTTTGATTGCTAATAAATTAATGTAATCTCACCTCCAACCCTTTTTCTGTTGAGTTGGTAGTTACCTAGAGTTGCAGATAGATTCCCTAGATTTAATTTAATATAATCTAACCTCCACCACTTTTTTGTTAAGGTGGTAGTTATCAAGACTTGCAGATATATTTGGAATGATAAAAAGCTTTGAAAATTTTCCATTTCAGTTTTTTTTGAATTAATGTAATGCAGTCAGTATTTTAAGATTTTTTTATTTTTTTTAGGTTGGCCATAGTCCTCTGAAGTACAGTCAATCTATCCACGACCTTTCTCATATTCCGGAACGGGACAGGTGGTCGAAAAAACAAGGTAACATACCATATGATCCTACATTAGATGCGTCTCATCATAACAATTGCTTGCGCGAATCTGACGCTAACCAGTATCATCATTCTAATACCAGCAATATATCCATTACTAACTTAACTAATAGCACACACACAGATTTTCCACAGAGCGGTTCTGTGCCGTGCGATTTACAACTCTGTGGTTGTTTTATGAAAGATATAGCGAAAAACACGTCACAGCTTTCTTGTATGTTGAATTTAAGTCACAGGTACACAGCAGCGAATTTAGATTACAACACCAAAGACAGCATTGTAGGTGCTAGGCTCAGTAATATCACGAAAAGTCCCGAAAAAACTTTGAATGATCTCATCCGTCCGAGAAAATTGCAATTAGATAAAACTTTAGTTAAATATAAATTACACAAGAGCTTACCGGTCAGTCCAGTAAGTGAAGAACGACAATTTTCCGATTATGTAGAACCGAAACAAGATTCCGCCTCAGCGACTAGAAAATCCTTTAGTTACTTTATCGATTTGGATAAACAAACGGCGGACGAAGGTTTCAAACAAATATGCAGCGATATAGAAAAATTTAGTGAGGATTTTAGTAGAAAATACGAACAAATCGAACAAAAATTTGATAACCAAATAGAAACTCCAAAACAGGAAGTTAAAAAGGAAGAAGACGACGGTAACTTTAGTTCAGATTCATTAGAAGATTACTGCTTTTTATCGGTCAGTACCAAAAAAGATAAGAAATTAATTCCACCTAGACGATGTGTTTCCAATAATGAAATCTACACTCAAGAGGATTATTTTGAAGAAATACCAAAAAGCGAGAGCTTCTACCTCAACCAAAACATAAAAACTTCTCAAGACAGCATTCTCTCGGATGAAAATATGTTGGAGTACGACTGTTATACCGGTAGATCAAAAAGTCATTGCACAAGCTTAGAAAGCATACTATCAAATGAATCTGAATGCAAATCAGCACCACTAGAAATATTATTCGAGTCGCATAGAAAATCTCAAGGTCAAAACATGTCCCATTCTCAGAGCCTACCGAAAAATATGTACAGCCCGTTCGAAGTTGAAATGAGTTCTAGTTTACCCAAGAACTATCCAGATTTCGGCTTTGAAAGAGCCTACGAGGTTGGATGTTCAAAAATAATTAAAGCTACAAAAACTTGTCAGACTCAAACTGATTTCGCCACCCCCCAGGAGATAGTTTCAAAAAAAGCCGTAAGAGGTAGCGAGGAATTTCAAAAAAAATTGCTCAAGTTCGAACAAAAGAAACCGATTACTTTCTTTGTTGAAACCAAAGGTGCAAAAAGCTCGAAAAGTAAGGAAAACCAACCACTAAAATCAAAAAAATCTGCAGAAATGTACATACCGAGTTTAGCAAGTAAAAATAATCAATACAAAGCGAAATTTTGTAATGTGCTTAATAATAAACCCGAATTTAATACCGAAATTTTCGAAACTGGATCTAAGGACCACAAGAATGGTAATAGTTCTTTCACTTTATCGAAAATAAATTTTGGTAAAAATACCAATAAGCAAGTACAAGAAACCTCTAGTCTAGATAGACATCTATTTACAAAAAGCCTTCTAACAAGCGAAAAAGTTTGTCATAAACCCCCTAAAGCAATAAGAAGACACAGCTCAAAAATAAGAAAAACTAAAACTTGCTACGAATATATTAGAAAAGAAGATTTTTTCAGCACCGCCGTTAAATGCAACAAAAATAAAGATGTTTTGAATAATCTCACCAACCAAGATATAGTTACAGACGAAAACACCATAGAATTACATTTCAAGGAAAAAATAATAGACAGGGAACTCGAAAATGGCAATAACACTGAACAAAATATCCTCAGCGAACTTTATGACAGTTTAGATAAGAAAACGTTAAACTCAAAAATGGATTATGATTCTTTAGAAGTCAATCTAAATACCAAAGGGCCCGAAGACCGACTTTATGACAGCTTAGAAGTTAACGTTTGGTCCAAAAACAGTGTAATGTCCAAAAACACAGCCCTGCAATTAGAAAACGTTCTCAAAAAACCGAATTCACCTTGCCAGAAGGACAAAATTGCTTTCGCTATTGAAAACATCAAGATACTCAACGCAATACAAAAAAAGATACATAAAATTAACACACTAGTAGATATTTTCAAACAAAATATGAGTTCCGGGAAAGTTAGAGCACTTTCTAGCATGTACGAGTCTATGCACAGTTCGCAGAGTTATTACAACGATCTTACAAAGCTGCAAGCTACCCCGATTCGATTTAGAAGAAGAAATTTGAGTCTACCCAGTTTCGTCGAGAGAAGGCTAAACTATGACGGCGGAACGGACCAAAAAAGTGATGTTCAGAACGTCCAGGATGTTGCCAAAAAAGAAGATACCGATCTGCAAAATGAAGGTGAATACCATAAATGTCAGCATGAACTGTATTGTGAACAGAGCCTGTACAATGGCTTCCTAAGAAGACTTTACTGTTGTCTTTTTTTATTATTTGCAATTTTGGCATGATATTATTATAGCATGTACGCCTATTTGGGGACTATACTAAGCTACAATATAAATTTATGAAAGAGTAAGTATATGTACTTATTGATATCAAAAAACAGATGTAATATGGCTATTTCAGTTTACGCCCATCAGGTGTGATGCATTTTGTCAAAATATAGTGTTGTTTGTAGAAAAAAAAACATCAGGCATAACTCGAAAGACTGCTAGATGTAGCAATGTGTGATTATTATGGAAGAAGTGAAATATTGCCATATTTAGAAATTGAAGGTTTTTATATACGAGGTCTGGCTAAATAATAAAGGGATGGGAAAAACGTTTGACATTTTATCTCTGTTGACAGATAATAAAATATCACTTTTTATAAAAAAACTTTTTCTCTGGAAAAAAAGTTGGTACTCTTTGCCCGGATATATATAAACATAAGTAAAAGATATTTAATTTTGGAATATTTTATTATACAAAAGTTACATTTCCTTTATATCAAAAGTACAATTTTTTATTATTTGTATTTTATCACTGTATTTGTTAAATGTACGAATAAACGTTATTATTACTATTATTAATTATCAAATGTGCATTGCATGAATGACATGCTCCTTGAACTATTCGGTACAACAGTCGAATTTTCTTGTGTTTAAATTATTTTTTTCTGACATGAGCACAACTGCTGTAAATGTACCTGATTGCAAATTGGATGTTATTTCAGCACTGCCATACGTTCTAAACACTATATTATAGATTATTCATAAATACTGGTAATAAATCTTCGTGACCCTTGCAAAACCAATACAGGTTGACCATCCAAGTAATATTAAAATGTTATCGTGAACATTAATTTTTTTTCTATTTCTATATCAGACAGGTAGCTTCACCCCGGATCAGGTCGAATTTAAGGTCTTTTCGGTTAGAGTACAGTTATCCTGTTCCCTTTTTCATAGTTGAATTTAAATATCTTGTTTAATTAATTTGACCAGACTATTTCTTATAAATAAATAATGAAAGATTGATTAATTTTATCAGTGAAACAACTTTATAACGATAAAAACTTCTATTCGCGTTTAAATATTTTTTTTTATTGAAATTTACGTGTCTCGACATCTAAAGGTCATTGACTCGGGAACAATATAAGGTACAGTACAGATTAAATAACAATGTAAATCACAACAGTGTTACAATATTAAAACATTAGATTTATATTGAGTTGAGAAGGCGGCAGCCATTAAGAAAATGAATCGCGTCACTAAATCTGTTGGTTGAGCCAATGATATTTTTGAATGTTCCATTAATATTATGACGTCTTCGAGCTATCCGGTATTGGTGGCACTTCAATAGAATATGTTCAATAGTAAGTCGAGTATCTGTACAGAATTCGCATTTAGGAGGATCTTCTGAGGCCATAAGATATCCGTGGGTGAGGCGAGAATGCCCTATTCGCAGTCTGTGTACTATAATTTTGTTTTTCCTAGTAATTGGGGGAATTTAGGTGTGAAAACGGTGAGTTGTATTGAATGGAGTTTACCATCTACTTGGTTCCAGTGATTTTGCTAGTTTTGGAGTGTGAGTTGCTTGACGATGGATTTCATGTCCTGGGTGAGGTAAACATTTTCTATTTTTAAGTCAGAGGAACATGCTTGTTTTGCTGCTTGGTCTGCGATTTCATTCCCGGTTATTCCCACGTGTGATGGTATCCAGATGATGTAAACCAAAATATCATTGGAAGAGAGATGGTGGCAGGGATTGTGAATTTGATGGACTATTGGATGCAGTGAATAAATGTTTATCAATGAGTGTATCAATGAGAGAGAATCTGTGTATACTGCTATAGCGCTGTTGTTATCTGTTGGAGTGTTCAAAGCTTTCAGTATTCCAAATAACTCTGCTGTATAGACGTTGGTAGTATCGGGAAGTAGGTATCTTCCAACTATAGAATTTTCATCAGTTACAGCACAACCGACACCTTCTGCGTTTCTTGATGCATCGGTAAACAGAACTTTATCAAACTGATGAGAAAGTAAAATTCTCCTGGATTCTTGCACCAGTATTGCATTGGGTGTGCCCAATTTATGGTAGCGACTTAGAGTAGTATCAAGAAAAGGTAGGTTTATGGTCCATGGCGCTATATTGGAAGAATTAATAGGGTTCATGATTTCAAAATTAATTGTTCCCATCAGCGATTTTAGTGATGACACAGCTGTTGAAATTGTTTCGGGTTGTCCTTCAGGGGTGGGTGCAGAGTTGATAAGGTTAATGACAGGGTTGTCAGGACAGGCTGCGATTTTACAAAAGTATGATAGTAATAGACGCTGTCGACGTATGAAGAGAGGGGGTTCGAATGACTCAACGAAAATGCTTTCGGAAGGACTAGACCTGAAGGCACCAATACAAATACGTAGAGCAGTGTTCTGAATTGTGTTAAGAGATTTAAGGTATAAAGTACAAGCGTTCATGTATAAAATGCCTCCATCATCCAATTTAGAGCGAATGAGGGCTCTATAGATCTGTAAGAGTGATTCTTCTTCAGCTCCCCATTGATGATGAGCGAGTGATTTTAAGATATTCATTCTCTTAACGCAAGCTCCTTTTAAGTCCATAATCTGCTGTTTCCATGACAATCTTTTGTCAAATGTTACGCCTAAGAATTTTTTGTGGTTAACAAGTTCAAGCGGAGCGTCGTTTATGTATAAAAGTGGAAAGATCGTGTTATTTCTCCTGCTGAAACGGATAACTTTTGATTTTGAAGCCGAGAACTGAAATCCGAGATTTATAGACCAATTAGGGGTGGAATTTAGAACGTTTTGAAGTAGACAGCATGTGCTTGTTGTTACTTTACCCTGACAAAAAATTATGAGGCCATCCTCGTAGAGCGTGTATTTAACTGGGGCAATTATGGAATTACATATATCGTTAATGCTAAGAATAAATAGGGTAGGGCTGAGTATCGCGCCTTGTGGGACACCATTATGTGGAAAATAAGAAGAAAATGTTTGCCCATTTGCTGTTACCTCGAAGGATCTGTTTGATAAGAAATTTTGTATAAAGGAGAAAATATTACCATGAAGCTTTAAGTCTGTTAGTTTTTGAAGGATTGAGGTTTGCCAAACAGTGTCGAATGCACTGTCAATGTCCAGTGTAACTGCTACAACGTCACTTCTATCACTAAAAGATTGATAAATTTCTTATTAATGTTTTAAATGAAACTCACCGTTTCTATCTAATTCCACAATATAATAAAAATTGTTGAAAGTTCTAAAAAATTGACAATTGTTTCGATAAATCAATATCATCGAAACAATTGTCAATTTTTTAGAATTTTCAACAATTTTTATTATATTGTGGAATTAGCTAGAAACAGTGAGTTTCATTTAAAACATTAATATGAGTAGATTCCACGAAAAAAGGGTCGAGACAGTTAATTTGATAAATTTCTGTTTGAAGCATAATTAAATTATCCATGGTTGATCTATTTGTTCTAAAGCCTGACTGCGTAGGGTTAAGTATATTATTTTTTTCGAGAAACCAAAGTAGACGTTTGTTGGCCATTTATTCTAGTACCTTGCATAGTGTGCATGTTAACGATATTGGTCTAAAATAATTTGCCGTGTTTGGTTTATTCTTTTTGATCGGAATTATGATCCACCATGCATTAGGAAACTGCTGACTACACCATATTCGATTATAAAGTTCGAGTAGTTTGATCTTTGACGTAGGATGTAAATGTTTGAGGAAAATTGATGGGATGTTGTCAGGCCCTGCAGCAGTATTTTTTAAAGAGGAAATAACGGTATTTAATTCATCTAAGGTAAACTGACTGTTGATTGGATGAAGGTTAGGGGTGGTATTATAGGAATTTTCAGCTATATTTATTCGGTTAGAGGGGGGTTTGTTAATTTTAGTTTTGTTTTCGAAATGTTGGGCAAGAATGTCCGCTAATTGCTGGTCGTTTGTGACAACATTTCCTTGGTGTAGTAGAGCAGGTACTTTATTATTACTACTGTTTTGGCCTTTCATTCGTCGTATCTTAGACCAAACTTGAGCTGGGGATGTGTCTGTGGGTATTGTACTGGTAAATTTGTTCCACGAGTCTTTTTTACTTGACTTAAGTATTCTCCTAGCTTGACCTTTGGCTTTTTTGAAGTTAATTCGATCCAGTTCGTTCCTAGTTCTGCAGTACTTGTTAAGTGATCTGTTGCAATTTTTCACAGCTTGGTAACAGGAGTCGTTCCACCAAGGAACTGTTTTCTTCGAGGGGTTGATTGAGAATTTACCTATACATCTTTCAGCGGAGGAAAGCGATGCATAAGTGAACTGCTTGACAGCTTCATCTATGTTATCATGGTGGGTAAGATCATCCAATTGTTCCTTGACAGTTTCCTTGAAGAGATTCCAATTTGCATTCTTTATTTTCCATTTGCAGTTTAAGGTTGTGGTTTTTTGTTCGTTGTTGAAAATTAAGATGGGAAAGTGGTTGCTGTCATATGAACTATCAATGGTGTTCTATGTTAGCGAAGAAGCTAGCCCGGGGTCGCAAATACTCAAATCAATAGAGAAGAAGCCAGATTGGACATGAAAATATGTGTTACTGCCGGTATTAAGAATATTAGCATTTGTAATGTTTAGAACATTTTCAACAGATTTACCCCGTCCAAAGGTTCTTTCGGAGCGCCACATCTGGTCATGAGCATTGAAGTCACCGACTAATATAAAAGGAAAGGGAAGTTGATTAATTAGATTGCTGAGCTCAGATTCGTTCAAAGCGTAATTGGGAGGAATGTATAAGCTACATCTGACAATTCTGTAGGGGCACCATACAGTTACAGCAATAGCTTCTAATTCAGTGATCAGGTGATATTCTTGGTGAAATATATCGTTAGCAATGAAAACTGAGGTTCCACCACTGCGCGTGAGAGGTTAGGTCTGAGGTTCCACCACTGCGCGTGAGAGGTTAGGTCTGATAAAATGGTGACCAGTGTAACTTTTGGGATACGGATTATGAGAATTTCGGAAATTCGTTTCTTGTAAACAGATAAGGTCAGGAAAGTAATCACTAATGAGTTGTTGTAGAGATTCTAAACGGGGGCAAAACCCGTTACAATTCTATTGAATTATGGTGAAAATGAAATATTAGGAGTTATGTGATTAATAAGAGGATTTTGCGATGTTTGGGATACCTGAGATACTGTGGAATTTTGCGAGTCTGCGGAGTGTTGTGATTGATGTGAACCGTCAGAACTGTAATCCTCTTCGTTTGATTCACTTTCATGTTCCTTGAAATCCAATCGAAGCTGATCTTAATTTTCTAGTTATTCGGGTTATTCTGTTTTTAATCGATCTCTCTGTAAGAGTTGGATAAAGTAGATTTAGGTTATAGATAAGAGACTTAATGTCATTAGTATACTTTAAGGCTTCCTGGTAAGGATTGCGACTACCAAAGCTGTTTTCCAAGTAAGCTTCAAGATTGTCTATTGGAAGGATATAGGTCTCAGGATTAGCTTGGTATGCTTTTTGTATACATTGTTTTGTTATCTCTGTTAAATTAGCTTCTTCAGAGGAGCTCAACCTTGCTCTCTTATTTTTTTTCTTCTGAATATCGGAGAGAGGTTTAGGGGGGGGGGGGGAAGCATTTCGTTGGATTGATCGTCAGCATCAGGAGAACTGGCTTTGTCACTTGAGATTTCGGAACGGCAACGTTTTTCTGCAATAAATGGAGCAGGGTTGGATTGGGTTGTATCTTTGTTCAAGATAACTTCGCTCATTGGTGGGAGACTGGTTGATGGGAGTGGAGAATCACTTGTTCCTGTAGATGTACTGGTAGCTTCAGGTGTAGACTGTGTAGGCTTTGATATAACGTCGAGAGGTGGATTTGGGTAATTTGAGGCGATGTGTGCGGATTACTTGCAGATAAAACAATTCATATTATCGGTTGATAGACAAATTCTGTTATCGTTACCATCAAATGAAAAGACTATGGAAGTTTGGAGTTGAAAGTTGTCAGAAGGGGGGAAAACGTAAGCTTGACGTCTGAGAATATGGGCATATTCGTCGCCTGGTATTCCAGCCTTTAGAAAAGAGATCGGATATGCCAGTTGTAGCCCAAGATTTTTTATTACATTTTCGACCTGTTCATGAGGAATGCGGGGGGAAATATTAGATATGATGATCCTTTTAGTAGGAGAGACGAGTATACGAATGTTTATGGTAGTGTTATTTATTGTTATTACAGGGTGTGATTTGAGGAGGTTATCTACAAGTTCGGAGTTAGCAAGATATATAGAAATTCGATTATTTGAAATTCTGGAGGCAAACGAGATATTTTTTGGACCAATAACATTACCTATTCCCTGCATGTAGTCGAATAACTTTAAATTGTCTTCTGCATGCATCACAATAGCTTGATCTTTTTTTGGAAAGCATTGTTTAGGTGCTGTCTTAACTGCTGATACGTAAGATGTTTGAACTGAATTGTTGAGTGACATTTTGGAAAAATGCCCTGCCCTTGTACTCAAAAGCAGTATATAATGTTTATTGTGGGTTTATGTGAACTCGTTGGATAATATATTATCCATAACGAAAAATCTGCTCACTTACGCCTCTGTTTTATGAGAAGGCTTAACCCAGGTAATTAACAATGTAAATAAATTGTTCAGTAAAAAATAGCTTGTTACGAAACTGGATCAAAAAGTTTACTATTGATAATACATACATATGTAATTAATAGCACCAAAGCACAAAATAAATTCACTTATTTATCACGAGAATAGAAGAGCAAAATACAGACGATGTTACTTGTTCAAGCACTCGTACGCGAATCTCGCGTTAAAATATTAAAACATAAGTTTTAACAACAAACTATTTTCAAAAAAATTATTCAACTAGAATCATTGTCGCTACTCATTGGATTTTCTTCTGGAAAAAAGATTTCTAAATGTTCGCTTTGAACAGTAGGAAGTTATTCAATTAATTTGATACTTGTCTTACTACAGCCTGAGTAAACTCTACTAATATTTTTTAATGGAAGACTATGTACACACTTGAATTTTAGAAGTAGAAGAAGGTTAATGCTTAATTTTTTAATAAAATTTATTTACACACTTTCAGCTTAATTTTTTAATAAAATTGATTTACACACTTTCAGCTTAATTTTTTAATAAAATTTATTTACACACTTTTGCTTAATTTTTTAATAAAATTTATTTACACACTTTCATCTTTTGAGAAAATACACCCATCAACCTTCTTCTACTTCTACTAATATTGTTTAAGAATCTTGCTAGTTGCTGAGAGATGTACCGTTTCAAAAACGAATTATTTCTATTCGATTTAATAGTAGATTTTAATTCCCTGTTATTCCTTTCTAACGTATTTATATGGTTGGACTTATTATCTGGATCAACAAAGTGGCGTTTGTGTATAACTAATTTATGATTTGTTTGTTTAAGAAACATTGTTTTCAAACCAGCATACTGTTTCCGCTGCGCATATCAGGCTGGTTTGCTGGTCAACAAATTTATAAATCATTGGCCATAACTTCTTCTTCTTCTTACTTTTATTGGGTACCTCAAAATAAATAGCTTCTTTGTTTTCTCTGCAACATATTCCAAATAATATGATAGAATGGGTACTCACAACTGTACCTCCATTATATTTTCTCAAAAATGTTCATCAAGCTCTATAGTCAAACCTTTTCCTCCTAATTTTTCTTTACTATTTGAGCACACTATTCTAGTAACTTTGTTGCATTTACAATAGTATTCACAAACGGTAAATTTTGATAACTGCATATTATTATTTCTGGAAATTATCCATGATTTTAAATAAAGGTAACAATTAATTTATACCAGTTCTCCAAACGAATGCTAAAATAATCGCATTTGGTGCAAACCTTTATCGCGACCTTACGGCTTTTTTCACTGCAGCACCATCTCCATCCTAACTTGGAATCCCGAGACTACTCTTATTCGTTCACAGAACAAATAGAGGAGCGGATAGAGTTAGGACGTTGCACCGATGTTACCGGTTCGGCTTATCGGTAGAACATTGAAATATGGCGAGGAAATTTAAATAATTTCCTCAACTTTTTTCATTTTTTATAATTATTTGTAATAGCCAAATGAAGGGAAATTTAATGAAACGATTGATTCAAAATTTATTAAATTTCAATCAAATAAAATACTTTTGCATTTTTTGTTAAATACAACACAAATTTAAAGAAAAAGTTAACAATTATCATTTCTGCGATCCAAAGATATAACTGATGAGGAAGTACCATACAGTATTTGAATAATTACTCCAGTTTCCTCAAGATTATGTTTTCGAGTCTTACAGTTTTTGTTCTTATTTTTTTTTATGCGTCCAGTAAAAAGATATCTCTTTACAGATCTTTTTATTAGCAGGCTCTTCAATATATTCCGTTTTTAAATTAAACAATTTTATTTCCATATCGCTTTATAACATTTTATAGAGTATACTTTAATTGCTCTTTGGAACATTCCGATTCGTTGGTTTTAATTTTTCGGACTAAACTTAAAGCTATTGAGGTAATTTCATCCGTAATTGTTTTATTATTTGTCGAAGATGTGGCTAGGTCATCAATAATATCGCGAAGATCATGATCTTTACCTCCTACTGCTGTTTTATTTATATTATTGTCATTTTGAGACTTACAGTAATTCAATGCAATATAATGGATTTATTTTCTTCCATATTAATTCAATGGGATTTAGTTCACAATGGTTCACAGATATGTCACGTAAAGTTGCCAATTCGTCCACAACATACACTTTAAATCTGTCTTTGTGCATCTTCGCAATTGAAGAAAATTCCGGTTTTAGTGCTTCATTAGGAAATGGTATATTTTTTTAAATAATCCAATTATAAAGTTCTGATTTACCCCAACTACTTGGTGACAATGGTTATTTTAACCTTGAATGGTAACTTGCATTATCCATTACAATAATGGAACCTTTAGGAATAAGATCTAACATTTTCTTAAACTATTCCTTAAAAACATCACTAGTCATATTCTCGTGGTAGTCACCTGTACATTTTGAAACAAAAGTCCGCCGTCAACAAAACCTTCTGAGGTTCCAATGTGTAAGATTAGTCTTTGCCCTTTACCCGAAGGTGCATTTAGACCTGTAGATAAACCGTCCAGGAACGCTTGCCTACCGCTTGTAACTTTATCATCTTGCCAATATTTTGAAACCGTGTATCCTGCCTTTATCCACGTTTCATCTACATAAAATATTTGTTTTCTCTTCTAGCTTGCCGAATGTTTAGCAAATATTGTCTTCTCCAGGAAACTGTCTCCGTTTTGTCTATTAAGATAGATTTTCTGGTATGTTTTGCATATCTAAAACCCACCTCTTTCAATGATTTCCACAATGTCGTTCTGCCAAGTTGTGGATAATCCTTGTCTTCTTGAATATATAGCAGAATTTTGTCCAGAGTCTTCAATTTTTGGGCGACCTGAAGAATTTTTAGGTGGATGAAGAGTTCCAGTTTTTTTCTCATTTAACACTCTAACTGGCAAGATCCTAAAAATAATTCCACTCAGATGGGATTTATTTTCCCGATTAATACAATAACAAAGACAAAGATGTCTTCAGTTTATAATTTTTTTTATTAAAGCGCCTGGTCCTCTGGGAACCCTTACCAGATTAGGTCAAAAATGTTAAAAGGTTTTTATCAAAATACAGTAAAAAGACAAAAAAAATTCTATCCATTATTTTTGATGATGCTGATCATAAAAACAGTTTTTGGCATTAGGACAGCACAAGTGAAGATCACATTTGCTAGAAACATTGAGTTTTGTCACTTTACAAAATGTGCACTTTTTTACTGCCTTCTTCCAATACTAGAAGTGGTAGGCAATGGTGAGCTCTGATGAAATCTTGATGCATTTAGTGTTCGTCGGCCAGCTGCACGTTTTTCGCTGTGTATAACAAGAGCAGTCGCAATGTGCTCTTTAAATTCAGGTATTTTATTTGATGGTGTAAAATATAAGCGTTCGTTGCTGCCATATCGATAAGTGGTGGAAGATTCGAAACATTACAATTCGGGTCTTTGCTCTGATGTTGCAGGACTCATTAATACTTCCATGAAATGGACCCCACTGTTCGACGTGATCCTTCTTCTTTCGATCATATCGCGAGACTTTTGCAATTTGTTAGTTTGGATTTTCTCTCGAAAATGACTCAATAGCAACGTAAGTCGATGCCAATCTCCCATAAAACTGTCCTTACATCAACACCATATGCAGAGCCTACATATTCAACCGAATATCCTCGTTCTTCATCCTTGACGTCTTTTGCCAAAGGAAGCTTACAATATGGAATTCGATTTACTCGAATTGTACCTAGGCTATAGATTCCTCTTGCACGAAAATAAACCAGCAAATCTAGCAAAATATAAAAATTGCCGAAGTAAACGTTGTGATGAACAAAGTTTGATATGGTCTTTGACAAACGTACAACAACGTTTGATGTGCTCCCGAAATCGAGTACGCCAGGAAGAATTACGTTGTAAATTTCAAATTGGTATGCATAGCCGAGAGAATCACAGAGCAGTTTGACACCCCATTTATGCGGGGCTTATTCGGCATATATTGGCAAAGATGATGCTTGAGTTTGGTCAAACACATTTGCTTGTCCACACACAAACAAGCAGTCTTTGGTATTTCTTTATTGCCACGAACTTTTTTTAGAGGCTTCGCATTCTGAATGGGAGGAAACGCATTTTTGCCCCAGTAGCTCTCGAGATTGGGGTATCGGTAAATCGACATATAGAACATAAATCCCATGTATTTACGAATTTCCTCTCTTTAAGTGACGAATTCTGTGTGGATGTTTTCGACACGAGCTGCTGCGTTCGTTTCTGTGACCACTAAATCTATAATGTCTTTGCTAAAGAAATAGTTGAAGAGTTCATTCGGTGTTTTCAGTTGTTTTATTGATGATGGCAAGCGTGCATCTCCTTGGAAAGCTACTTCGTTTATATGCAACTGCAATGTTACATTGTGAGACTGCTCCGAATATTTTGCTATAACCTGAACAGTAAGGCAGTAAAGCCATCAGCAGACTGTATAATTAGCAGACCAAAATTTTCTGCTACAGGTAATGGTCAACGGACTCATTTCGTCAGCTTGAAAATTGCTGCTTTGGTAGGACCGGAACCTGAAGTAGATGGCACGGCTGCCGTAGAAGTAGATGACCCATCCTCCTCTTTTTCGACGGATTCATCAGCTAAGATTTGCATTGCCGGCGCCATTGTTAATGATGCAGCAGATGCGTCGATGTTACTGATTTCAGCGACATGTTCCCCTGCTTGCATTTTACGGATGCACTCTGTAATGATTTCGTCCGGCACGTTTTTTGGGTCATTGTCTTCATCATCACTGCTATAATCACCTTCCGAAGAAGTCGTTTCAACAGAGTCCATCAATTCGTGTATTTGATCATCAGTCATAACCGATAAACCGAAATTTTTCTTCTTTTCCCAACTGTTATTGTCAGCTATTTCTAGAAACGAAATAGACAAAAAAGTAATCAAACGGTGAAAAATAATCGCAAAACGAAGGAGATGCGAATCTTTACATCAACAGGCAAGGGGTCCCTGAGGTACCCTTCGTATTTTTGTTTTTAAATCACACTTTAAATATTTTTTTTATAATTACTACAGTTTATATTGACACTAGAAGTCCTTGCCAACTCACCAAAAAATTATTTCACTAAAATCGAATTATTAGAAGTATCAAATCAAAATTTCACTTTGGCAAAAATTTTCAAAAGAACGATAATTGTCTTACTGATGACAAAACCGAAATTTTACAGAGTATTACACTCAAACCATTTGTGAAACGTGACTAGTAACAATAGTGGGTGAATTCGAAACAGTTTACTACTATATAAATTTTACCTGTGGCGTAAATAAATAATAAGTGATGGGACCCTCAGGGGTATCTTACCCGATAGACGATTAAATGTTTAAATTGAGGTAAAAATTCATTTCACCGACACGGTTTGAAGGGAAAAGAACAAACCTCCACTAAATCGCACAGATCCTTTGCTCGTGTTTTTCGTTACATTGCTATTGGTACGAGAATAAAAACACGTTCGTTTTCAACCTCTATAGAAAAATACTATGTCAGTGACAAAAACTTGTCTTCATACTGGAATAGTAGCTATCCTATCCTGCCTACCCCTCTCCTATGCGCTCAATCTCTTTGTTTAGTAGCCAGACTCCGTATATAATAAAATCAAAATTTTAGTCTAGTGTACATTTTCTGAGGATAGAACTTCAACTCCTTATGTCGGTAGAGTTCGAAGAGAAGCTGGACTTTATACTCAAAGATTATTTATTTTTTCACACCAGAACAATTAAGTAAAATTTCTTATAATTATGCCAAAAGACTGGCTGAAGCAGTATATGTATCAAAAGAATGTAACCCTCCCAAATGTCCCTCACTCAAGCTTGACCAACAGAAGCCATTTGGACCATACCAAAACATTGTCCACTGGATGATGGGATGAATAGCGTGCCATTAAAGAACATTGTCCATTATCATATTGATTTACAGAAGCTTATTCATTAATGGTAAAGGTTGCTTAAGTGTCGTAATTGTGATCCTTAAATAAAACGTTTGCTCGTACCAGCTGGCATTAAATATGAGCTACATCGAAATAATGTTTTTTCTATTCGTCTGCAGAAAGTTGTAGCTTAGTACCAGCACTTTTTATTATTTTTTTTCTGCATGTTGTTTCAGTCTATTTGGACGAAAGTTCCCCAGATAGCAGTTTGCGTAGGTCATGCAGCTTAAGCGATTTAACTATACAATCTTCTGTGCCAAAAAGAAAGATCGATCAAGGTAAGTAAAGCTTATGTCGGAAATGTATTCATTGTCTTTTCAAAAACGAGAATGTTGTGACACCGATTGGTAAATACCACATCTTTATGACAATGTTAAAAAAAAAAGAAGGAAATTTTTCATTATTTTGAGTACGCGCACAGGCCACCAAAATAACGCTAATTATTTAAAAACTACCACATTCTAATATATTAGCACAAGTAATTTAAAAATAGTAAAATTAACATACTAAACTTATTAAAAAATATCTTGTCGGAAAAGACAATCTATACATCGCTTGCTTTTAATTTCTATGCATATCTTATTTCAATAATTATCACTAACTTTCATTTATTCCTTTATTTAACCACTCTAACATACGTTTCTTCCGTTCTTTTAATCTTCACTTTGCTGTCTGCTTTTTAAATGTGTCAAACTGCGAACAGTCATGTTTTTAATAGTTTAAGAATATTTGTAAATTTATTATTAGTGCCCGAACCGAACTTTTGGTTTCGGTATATATTCAGCAAAAAAAGAGTTTTGGTTTCGGCTGTCATCCAGCTGAAACTACGGCCGAAACCAAAACACTAAATGATTAATATGTGATTTAAAAATAAATACTGACTGATTATTGTTAGATTTTAGACGATTTACTTTATTTCAACCAATATTTTTTCATTAAATATTAATACATCAAAAACATATTGATAGTTATTATATACAGTTTCTATGTCAACATAAAGGTATCTTCGACATTTTTTGCTGATGATTTAGTTAAGGCATATTTTTTGAGAGAACGTTGTTGAGACCCTAAATAATAAGTGGATTAGCCCGGATTCCCGGGTAAGGGGGTGGCAGAATGCCCCCAATGTGTATTTAGTTAAGGCTAAAATTATTTACAGTTGTTCCCTAATAGCCCATAATCACCGGTATAACATTGGCAGAACGATTGGCCGCGGGCAAAAGGCTGTCAGACCACCCCGACTTGTCGTGGGAGCAATGAATTTTTCATTATTTAGTTAAGTTTCATCATATGGCCGGTCCTGGTGTATAACTGGAAAGTCGTGCTTAAAATCAGTGCGAGTAAAATTCAAATTTGTAGATAGAAAGAAAAAAGAGAAATAAAAGCAGAAAACCTACGCATAAAATTGCTGCTGACCTCTTGAACATCTGAAAGTGAAAACATAAAGAAATGCGGAGTAATACTCAGTAAGTACCTACAAATTTAAATTAAATAATCACAAACTAACAGAAAACTGCCGGAATTAATTTTTAATTACCAGTAAAGAACTACAAAAAAAAGAATATTACAGCTACCTACCATAGATGCACAAATCAATAATCGATCGCAGACAGGCCCGAACTAAAAATAATTGTCGGTTAGAAGAAAATCAAGCATAGCCAGCCTAGGTCTCAGGATGGGTTTTGAATTATAATAGAAACACTGTACTTGAACTGAGCCTGGGGCGCAATAAATGCTAAACATAAAAAATGGAACAAAACATACAACAAATCTTGGAGACGTTGAACAAATTGAGAAAGGGGAAGATAGAATAGAAAGTAAATTGGAATGCATCAAAAGAGAATTGAAGCAAATAAAATATGAAACTACAACACGAAAACTACAATTTGAAGTTAGAAATGGAGCAACAAGGGAAAGGAATCGAAGAATTAGAAAAAGGAACCAGAAAGAAAAATCACAAGAGCCTACAGGAGTACAGGAGAAATCCCAAAAAACTTATTCAAATAACACCAAACGAACAAGAAAAATTAAAGAAAACTACGGCAACGAAAAAATATTGATATAGAAATAATTAGATTTTTACTATTCCGCCAACCTATCTAATATGCGAGAAAAGTATTGGTTTACCCACAAAAAAGTTGGAAATTTGAAATTTTTTTTTGAGTTATTTTTACGTTATCCATCGACAACAACACGAAAAAACGGTTTTTAGAAAAAAAATCCTGTGTGTATGTCGTCGTTGTCGTCGGCCACTTTTCCTTGCTAGTCTTGTTAGCACGATACAGCCTCCGGAGTATATACAAGTGATGAATTTTATTATTGGATATTATTCAGAGCGTCTTAAAGATGAACCCTATTGATATTGAGCTCACTAAAGCCAGTACAACGGGTGCTGTGGTACTTGAAGTACCAAATTTTTGTCATTTTTGGAGAATTGTCAGTTTGTTAGCACGATACAGCCTTCAGAGAGTATACGATTGATCAACTTTATGAATAAGTATTGTTCAAGGTGTCTCACAGATGTACCCTATTGATTTTCAGTTGACTAGAGCGAGTACAGCGGGTCCTATAAAACTAGATATACAAAATTTTTGGTTATTTTTGGAGAAATTTTGGTTTGTTAGTACGATACATCCCCCGAAGTGTATACAAGTAACAATTTTATGATAGAATATTGTTCAGAGCCACAGATGCGGAAAAGTTAGTTTTAATCTTTAAAACCTTTTATTTTTTATTGCAATTAACGTGCTCGGCTACAAAACAAAGGCCACTCGCACAAGTACAGTAAAAGTATACAATAAATATATTATATTTTGTGGTATAGCTGTACATCTTTCAGGAACTGGAGAACGGAGGGGACATTATCTGGATTTCCGAGTATCTCTTGGAGGCTTCCTTTGAGGTTGAGCTGTTGTCTTCTAGTTGTGTACTGCTGGCATTCTAGAATAATGTGTTCAACGGTGTAGATGCAGTTACAGATTGAACAGAATGGCCGAATGTTGGATGACATAAGGTAGCCATGAGTGAATCTAGTGTGACTGATTCTTAGTCTTCTCAGCACCGCTAGGTCTTGTCTTGAGAGATTTGAAGCTCCAATATAGTAAGGATGGCTTAATGAGGGTTGAATTTTTTGCAATTTTGTCGGGATGGAGTTCCAATGATTTTGCAATTTGGATGTTATCTGCATAATAGTTTAAAGTTGTGGCCCTTTTAGCTAGTTGATCAGCTAGTTCGTTTCCCATTATACCAATGTGAGATGGTGTCCATAGAATGGTAACTGTTATATTTTGGGAAAAGGAGAGTTGGTAGGAGTCATGGGTATTCTGTACAAGAGGATTGTCACTGTATATATCTTTAATGGAGTGTATAGAGGCAAGTGAGTCTGTACATATGCAGACATTTTTATTAGGAGCGGAAATATGTTTGAAGGCCTGAAGTATACTATAGAGTTCGCCGGTATGCACAGTACAAGTTGATGATATTGTGGAAGAGAAGATTGGAGAATCTAATGTTGTTACGGCACAACCGACTCCTGTTTCATTTTTCGAGGCATCAGTATATAGTACTAAATCGTATTCATTTCGATATATTATATCCAGAAAAGTTTTTTTAATTAGATCGTTTGGTGTTTTATTTTTTTTCAGAGTTGTGAGAGATGTGTTGATATGAGGAATGTTTTTCTTCCATGGGGGCATTAAGGGAAGAGGTAGAGGAAATGTTTGAGAAATATCAATTTTGATTGGCATTGTTTTTAGTAGTGAAGGTAAGGGTATTATTGTTGAGGATGTCGAGATATTCTGTAAGCTATCATTGGTAAACAAGCTGTATACTGGGTTAAGGGGATTGGAAGATACCGAGATAATATAGTTAAGTAATAAATGTTGACGTCTTATCCATAGAGGAGGTTCATTTGCTTCGCAGTAGAGACTTTCTACCAGGCTAGACCTAAACGCCCCCAGACACAGGCGAAGAGCTGTATTGTGTATCGAGTTCAAGACATTGATATGTGATTTAGATGCAGATATATATACGAAGCAGCCATAGTCTAATTTAGATCGAATAAGGGATCTGTATATTTTTAAGAGAGAAGTTTCGTCAGCGCCCCAATGGAAGTGAGAGAGGGTTTTTATGATGTTTAGTCGTCTGTATCCTTCGCTCTTTGTATCTAAAATATGTTTTTTCCAATTGAAACGGGAGTCAAATAACATACCCAATATTTTGCAGTGATTTACAACCTGAAGGGGGACGTTGTTGATTATAATATTAGGGGTAGAGTTTATTGAAGACTTACTAAAATTGATGACTTTGGATTTTGTTGGGGATAAAGAGAGTCCCAATAATTTTATCTTGTTGGACAGGGAATTTACCGCGGATTGAATTATAGAGGGGGTAGTGGACACTGACTGACCGTGGCAATATAATACTAAGTCATCGGCATACATCGTGCATCTAATAGGAGCAGAGAAATTAGAACATAGATCATTTGTTACGAGGTTGAAGAGTGTGGGACTGAGTACAGAGCCTTGGGGTAATCCGTCGGTTTGATTGAATGTTGAGGAAAGGATACCATTAACAGATACTTTGAAGGATCTAAGCGATAAAAAGTTTTTGATAAAAAAGAATATATTTCCATTGATATTGTGATGGGATAATTTCTCAAGTATGACATATCTGTGTATTGTATCGAATGCACCTTCTATATCAAATGTAGCAAGTATAGTTTGTTGTTTTTTGTTTAGAGCGGTGGAGATATGAGTTTGCAATGTTATCAAATTGTCCTTTGTTGACCTGTGCCGCCGAAATCCAGATTGGTCTTCTGATAAAATGTTGTATTTATCTAAATACCATATCAATCTTTTATTGATCATTTTTTCCATGACTTTGCACATTGTACAGGTTAATGAAATGGGCCTATAGGACTTGGGGGAGGTTGTCGGCTGATCAGGTTTTTTCAAGGGAATTATAATGGATAGTCGCCAGAGGCTTGGAAACATGTTAGAGGTCGAAATTAAGTTGAACAGTTCTAAGAGTTTGAGTTGACCTAAGAAATCAAGTTTTTAAAGGAAAATATATGGCAGGTCATCAGGACCAGCAGCGGAATTTTTGCACGATTTTAACGCAGTAATAAGTTCCTGGTGAGAGAAAGGTAGGTTGAGTGAGTCTATATCTAGATTTGATGGAATTGGGCATGATAAAGGGTTATTAGTATACGTATTTGCAATGTTTGTGTGTAGCCAACTTCGGGATTTGTCTTCGAAATTTTCAGCAATGATCTTCGCTATTTCATGGTCATTATTTATTACCGCATCATTTGAAACAAGATGGGGAATTCCATTATTGGTTTTGTTTCCCTGTATACCTCTGATCTTTTTCCATAATTGACTGGGATTTGTGTTTTCGCTTATTGACGAAACATAGTTTTTCCAGGAGGATTTTTTGCTTTGTATGATAATGAATTTAGATTTTGCTCTGGCTTTTTTGAGATTAATGAGGTTTTCAGGGGTATTGTTTTGTCGGAACAGTTTTAATGCTATGTTTTGTTGTTGTACAGCGTCTTTGCAAGAGGAATTCCACCAAGGAACACTTTTCTTAGGATGGGATATATTAGTTTTACCTACATGTAATTCAGCAGCTGACAAAATAGAATTTGAGAATATTGCGATATTATCATCAACGCTTTCGGAAAACTTAAGAGAATGTAGGACATCTTCTGTTTGTGATGTAAAACTTTTCCAGTCAGCATTGTTTAGTCGCCAGAAAGTCCTGGTTGAGATTTTTGGGTTTTGAGAGGCAATGGAAGATATAATGATAGGGAAATGATTACTATCATGTAAATCATCAACAGTACGCCAAGTTAATGTGGGAGCTAATTTAGGATCGCATAGACTGAGATCTATGGCGGAGAAAGAACCAGAGGAGAAGTTAAGATGTGTATTGGATCATGTATTTTGTAGGCAGGCATTTGTACAGTTTATTACATTTTCCACTATTTTACCCTTACCATATGTTGAGTTGGATCCCCACAAGTTATTATGCGCATTGAAATCTCCTACTAGAATGTAGGGATGAGGTAGTTGAAAAATGAGGTTTGCTAGTTCTTCCTCTTTTAGACAATGGTTTGGGGGAATGTATATACTGCACACATTTAATTTATTCGGGAACCATATAGATACAGCAACAGCTTCAAGGTCGGTATTAAGGGGAAGAAGGGATGAAAATATGTCGTTAGAAACGAAAATCGAAGTAGCGCCACTGGCTCTATTGCAATTATTGCGTATGTAATGGTAGCCTTCAAAGTTTTTTACGTGGGGAAGTTTCGAGATTGTGGCATTTGTTTCTTGGAGACACAGGATTTGAGTGTTTTCATTGGATATGAGCTGTTGGATTCTTTCCAGGCGGGGAAAAAATCCATCACAATTCCATTGGATTAGCTTGAAGATTATTATTGTATATAGTGATATTGTTAATATGGACTGATAGTTCTAATGAGTTATGTGCTAATTAAGAGGTGGGATTATTTGACTCTTCGTCAGTTTGGGTTTCTGATGTGTAGCTCTTATCGTCAGACGAATCTTCAGGGTTTAGTTGATGCTTTATTTTCTTGTGTAATCTAGTCAACCGATTTTTAAGAGACCGTTCTTTGGTTATGTTGTACATAAGAGTTAAGTCATTTAGTAGACCTGGTATATTTGCTGTGAAAGAGACAGCTTCGTTCAATGGGTCTGACAAGCCAAATGAGTTTTCTAGGAAGGCGGTGAGTTGTGTTTCAGTCAGTGTTAGGTGAGTAGAATTGTTTTTGCATAGCTCTTGTATAGTAGAGTAAGTAGTGGGTGTGAGTTTAAAGTCCTCTTTACCGGTCGTTTTGGGTTTTTTCTTATGCTGTTTGATTGAGTTTTGAGGTATTGTGTATAAAGGGGGGAACATATGGTTGTCGGTCGGAGTATTTATCGGTGAGAGCTGAGAGGGAGTTTCGAGGTTGCTATCCGTAGATAGACCTCTCTTTTGTCCTTGAGTTACAGGTAAATTTACTTGCTCGATAAGTGTCAGATTGGGTTGATCATCTTCGACAGGTATACTCTGAGTGTTAGATACAGGAAGATTGTCAGAGTGTGTAGTAGTTGTTTGCACTATAGGAGATGGGGGTGGTGGATTTTGAATTTCAGTTAGGTGGATTGGTGCAAGAATCGGCGGTGTGTCCAGGGAGTTTACATAAGAAACATTCCAGTTTATCTGTGGACACAAAAATTCTGTAAGTATTTTCGAAAGTAATTAAAAGGGATGTTTGGAGAGTGAAGTTGTAGTTTTCTGGTATAATATATGTTATTCTGTGAAAACTCATGATATGAGAATATTTATCATCCGGTACGCCACATTTCACGAATGAAACAGGAGAGGCTAGCTGTAGGCCGATGTTTTTTTAGAGCTTTTTTTATAAGAGAGTGAGGGATAGTGGGAGAAACGTTGGAAATCAGAATTCGTTTGGCAGGTGTGATAAGCCTTAGAATAGGTATATTGTTAGATTTAACATATATACTATCATGTTCATTAAGAAGTCTATCGACAACAGCAGTAGAGCTTAAATAGATGCATATGCGGTTGTTTGAGATTCTAGAGGCAAATGTTACATTTTTGGGGGTTACAATTTCTCCTACGGCTTTTATATACTCAAAGAGAGTGGTATTGGTTATGGCGTGCATGATGATTGCTTGTTCTCTTTTAGGGAAGGTTGGTGGGGGAGGTTTTGTTTGTGCAGCAGCAACATATGACTTTGTAGCATTAGGTGAATTATGGGGAGGAGAGTTTGAAGTTGATTGGGATTGATAATTATTCATTTTGTAAGTGGCCCTGGATACCAAAGCCAATACAAATGAAAAGGAAAGACAGGGGTCCCTAATGGATCCCTGAAAATATTTTGTAGGAAATAACAGTTACCTGACATGATGTTACGCCACTGATGAAAATAAAATGTCTTCACTTGTTAAAACTTTTGGAAATAATTATGTTCAATTGTTCATAGCATTGATCACAAATATTGAAAAAAATCACATGATGATTGTTAATTATTTACTACTTTCAACAATACGCAGAAAAAAACTCGTATTTTGATTTGAATTTAATGAGGTATAATTACCGATAAGCGATGTTTACTCGTCGGCTACCAGCATAGGAATGATAATTAGATTTAATATTATTAATATAAGTAATATAAATAAGTAGTTATAATAATAGTTGTAAGGAATAGAAAATAAGTACAAACAGTGATAAAAGCAATAAAAGGGAAAGCAATAATAACAGAAAAGATAAGTGCAGCACTAACATAAGGAATAATAAAAAGGGGATATCTATATGTAAAAATTGAAATGATCCTAACAGTAAAAATATAATACAAATTAGTTAAGTTGCATTGTCTTCTTTTGTCGATGCCATTATCGGAAAATAAGAAAAACATTAGGATAATGCACTTGGAATATTACATCTTTATATGGAAAAGAAAATGAACTATTAGATGAAATTATATAATACGAGATTGACATATTGGGAATTAGCGAAGTAAAAAAGAAGGACCAAGGAACAATGAAACTAAAAAACGGATATAACTTATATTACCCTGGAGTCAAAAGGTCTGTTCCAACCAACACAAAAACCGTACAAATACGATACAAACCCAGTTGACCTGCTGATTAGTGAATATAAGAAGTCTGTGTAATTTATATCAAATTTGCTGCGTTACTGAGATTGTACGGTAATAAAACGGTATTTACTTCGGTTGGAACAAACCTAAAACTGACCAAAGAGCGAAAGGAGGAATAGAACTAGTGGTGACAGAGAAAATTAGTAAATATAGTTAAATGTAAAAGTCAACTCAAGAATAATTACCATAACAATAAAATTATATGAAATAGTAAATATTATCCAAATATATACAGACCAGCAGAAGGAACAGAGGAATCAAAACTGACTGAATTCTATAATGTACTTCAAAAAGAACTAGATGAACTTCAGGATATAAGCAATGGAGTAATTATTGTGGTAGATTGAAATGCAAGACTGGGGAATGATATACATATAGGAATATAATGCATAGGAGAATACGGAGAGAATATAAGGAATAATAATGGAAACAAAATGTTACAGTTCTCCCAAATAAACGACCTAA
Organism: Galeruca laticollis; assembly: GCA_963921935.1. Taxonomy (NCBI): domain Eukaryota; kingdom Metazoa; phylum Arthropoda; class Insecta; order Coleoptera; family Chrysomelidae; genus Galeruca; species Galeruca laticollis. The sequence goes on from OY998177.1 coordinate 71,457,745, forward strand.
AAGTAGGTAGCAAGACATGAAGGATAGATATATGTTTGAAGCACCTAAAAGAGGCGCAAGAAGTATAATTGACTACACGTATATAATTCAGAATTAAATAAACTAAAAAATATGAAAACAGAAAAAAGCAGAATTAAGAACAAAACATAGTATGGTATTAGAAATGAACATAGAAATAAACTTAAACTACAATGATAAAAGCTGTAATAGACTAAATATTAAGATATTAAATGATCTAGAAATAAGATTGAAATACAGTTTACACAGGTAAAATTTGCAATAAAAAAACACGAATTTAGAAGAAACATGTAGAGTTTTTAAAGGTATAATATATAACGTAGCAAATGAAATATGTGGAAGAACAGTAATAAACAAACACCACAAGAGAACCGACTGATGGAACATAGACATACAAAGAAAAATTAAGGAGCAGAATTAAAACACTATGATGTAAAAAAGAAAGGGAAGTATTGCAATAAAAGATAACAGTAATCAAATACATATAGAGACAAGTGATAAAACAAAAATACGGAGAGAATATTTCAGGGAAAAATTGAAACAAGATGAAATTGAAACACATAATGACCAAGAGGAAGAACTAATACAAAAAAAGGAATATCATAACGAAATGACCCAAGAGGAAGTAGAGGAAGCAATTAAAAACATTAAAATAAGAAAAGCTGCGGAAGAAGACCATGAGATGATAAGATGGCTGGGCGAGGAAGGTAAGAAGTGGTTTTGGAAGATATGTAAAGATGCATGGGCTACAGAAACGATACTGAAAGACTGGACTAAATATATTATAATACTAATATATAAAAAGGGGACCATACAAATTGCGACAATTATAGGGCATTATGCATATCATCAGTATGCTTCAAGAATAGTGGAAAAGCGTCTGCAAAATGAGATGGAAAGTAAATTGGAAGATGAACAGGCTGCATTCAGAGGAGGTAGAAGTACAAATGATAACGTACACATAGTAAGGTAGATAGTTGAAAGAAAGTTGCAAACAGGAGAACAACTCCATTTACTGTTCATAGACTTAAAGGCAGCTTTTGACACAATCAACAGAGAAATAATGTGGAAAACTTTTGAAAAATATAATATATCTGAGAAAACCATCGAAGTTGTAAAATCATATAGATATAATAAAGTGATAACACAAATACAAGTAAGTGGCGAAAGATCTGAACCATTCAACATGGAAAAATGAATTAAAAAAGGAGATACCCTAAGCCCATTACTATTTATAATCATAATGGACTTGTTAATAAAGAGTACACAAAATCAGACTGAGAAAAACTGCATGGCTATAGGATATATAAATTTAAGACCAATCAAAATAGACTTTCTTTTATATGCAGATAATATAGTTCTAATAGCAGACACGAACAGAGAAATGCGAAGTTTAGCAAACATGTGGCAAAAAGAAATACTATTACTAAAAATTAAAATCAACACAGAAAAAACAAAATATATGATTACTAACCAATAAGAAGAGAATAAAGACTCGACGGGAAACAAATCGAACAAGTTACATGTTTTGAATACCTGGGAAACATCTTAACAGAAGACGGAAAAATAGATGCAGACATATATAATAAATTAAAAAAGGCCACAAGGATATATTATACTATTAATAAAACCGTAATGGGAAAAAGGGACATTGACGAAAAATCAAAATTAATAGCTCATAACTGCATAACCTTACTAGTAACTACTTTTAGAAGCGAGACGTGAGTCACTCTACAAAAACACGAATCTTCGGTAAATGCAGTGAAAATGAAATATTTGCGAAAGATCGCAGGGGTTACCAAATATGACTGACGTAGAGATGAAGAAATCAGAGACCAACTGAAACAGGAACCAATTTTAACGAAGATTGAAAACAAGCAATTGAACTGGTATGATTACATTGTAAGAATGAAAGAAAACAGATTAGTCAAAGCAGAAGTGAAATACTTAGGGGTCACCTTCGACAGTAAGTTAACGTGGAACTCTCATTTTGAAAGCATAGTTAAAAAAGCATATATTTCTTATGAACAGTGTCGTAGAACCATCGGCCGTACCTGGGAAATGTCACCTAAGGTCGCTGCCTGGATCTACACTGCCATCATCAGACCTATGCGGACGTATGGCGCGATTGCCTGGGGAGCTAAAGCAAACCAGCTGACAGTCGTCCGAAAACTGGATCAAATCCAATGAACAGCATGCCTCAACACAACAGGAGACATGAAAACCACACCAACAAGAGCTATGGAGGTAATCCTTGGTCTCACTCCCCTTGACATATACATCAATGAGGTTGTTTTGATGACCATGGCACGTCTACTCTCTACTGGTATACAACCTGATGTAGGATCCGGTAAACTGAGACGTAACTTGTGGCATGAGACCCTCAGAGAGGTCCCACTGCACCAGGCCAATACGGACTCGATTCCACCGCGATATGCCTTCCAAAGACCCTACAAGGTAATCTTTGAAAATAATGCACAAGACCCATTGGATGAAAGCACAATCCGCATCTTCACAGATGGGTCTAAAACAAATGTAGGCTCAGGGTGTGGAATTTTTTCCATACTCCTGAATCGAAACATGAAATGGGCAATGGGCTGCAATGCAAGTGTTGCTCAAATAGAGCTCACTGCTATCTGCATCGCTGCAGAAGAGATTACCAAAAGGAACACCACAGGTAATAATATATACATCCTTACGAATAGTAGACAAATACTACTAGCCCTGAACAGACCACGCATTACATCAGGCCTAGTACTAGAATGTCACATGGCCTTAATAGAAGCCTGTAACAACAACATGGTCACTTTAGGCTGGATCAAGGGCCATGAGAAATCGAAAGGAAACCATATTGCAGACTCGCTAGCCAGGAAAGCAGCATCCCACAAACTTTTGGGACCCGGCACTCTCATTGGTCTATCGGCATCAGCGACGGCTGACCTATTAAAGGAACACTCCTTTAATAAGTTTAAGGGTAGATGGGACGACGCAGAAGGCTGCGCAAGCTTGCCAAGGAACTGTTACAGTATTCGGACAGCAAAGTAGTAAAAATATACGTGACTATGAACAGGTAGAACCTACGAACAGCCGCGGGTGTCTGACTGGTCACTGCCACCTACGAAAACACCTCCACAGACTGGGTCTGTTTGACACCCCACTTTGTTGAGGATGTGAACAAGAAGATGAGATTGTCGAACGCATTCTTTGCGAATGTCAGACACTCTCATTTCAGGTTTCATGTATTCGGCGAGCATAGGCTAACATACGCCAGTATGAGGGAACTTAATTCAGGCGACGTTATCGCATACTTCAAACAAAAGTAGACTGGATGACGAGCTAGAAGGAAGTTTTGAACCTCAGAAGGATGCACAATGGGCCAATTATGGCCTAAGTGCTGTGGGGACACCCACCCTTCAAAATCTTACAGATACAGGAATAGAAAAAGAAAGAAAGGAAGACCAAGAAAAATATGGATGAGGAGGATACAGGAAATCGGAGAGAGAAGAGTCTAACAATTATAAAATATGAGAGGACTGGTTAGAAACAGAAGCGATTGAAAGAAATGGGCAATGAAGGGCTAATCCGACGCTGAAAGGCATAAGGGCTTTAGAGAAAGGAGAAGTTGAGCTTCATTTTTTAGTATGTTCTTGAGGCATCTATTTCAAGTGTATATGCCAATAGGCAGAACAATATGGCGAGTGTACCTATCTGGCAGAACGCGCTCTCGGTTGCCGAATAATTTGCATTATCAATTCTTTAAATTTGAAGAATAATATTTTTCATTTATTTTTTATCTCTTTAATCGCAGACCTTTATTTACCTTTGGAACTGATAGTTTAGTACTCATTCAATGAAATTACAACATAAAAAATACAATATTTTCTCTTTTATTCGAGTATAACTTTGCAACTATGAAGGATACAAAAAAATTGTGTAGTTATTTTTTATAGGAAATTAAATTCTCTACAAAAAAGATCTATTGACTTTTTTTTCAAATATAGCTTAGTTTTTGCTGTGGTATAACGAAGATGAAAATACAAATATTTTTGAAATTATCGTAGATACGAAAATACGACTAAGAAATTGTTTTGTAAGAAATTCAATTTTCTATCTAAAGTTTTTTAGTATCGTACTTCATTTTGGAGATGTAGTCGAAATTAAGAATTCTTTTAGGATTTTGGAAAAACAATAAATCATAATTAAAAAAAACACTGTAAATATTTCTACAAACATAATTTTTTGCATTACAATAAAATTGTTCCGAGACAGCAAATAGATGAAATAAATAAAATTTATTTGAAGAAACATCGAAATTATTGAAACGTAATAAATAAATGACTTTTCGCATGTTTTTTCTCTGTATCTCTTGTTCAATGGTGTCGTTAACAAAAATTCAAATTCCTCATAGTTTCAGGAAAGAAAACCACTAGTAATAATGCATCTAGAAATAATTCAAGATACGTCAAGAACAATTTAATTACACGTAGTCGATCTAGTTCAGTTCTAAACCAGTCCGATTCCGATCCAGAAGAAAAGACGGTTTCCAGACTTATGAGACCGACGATTAGTTCGCATAACAAGATTAATAATAAATCGTTGCAAAGTCGAAAGAAACACTCTTATTCTGCAAGTAAGTAATAAACGACATTAAATCTCCTTAATACTGAGGTTCGATTCAATCTATGTAATTTTTTTAATATGATTTTATTAGGAACTAAAATTTGTGTGTGATTGTACAAAAATAACTGTTTTAGTACTTGGGGCTTTGCTTTTCATTCACATACTACGAATTTTAAAATGTAATTTGTATTAGATACACTTATTTTACTGTATTTGTTCTTTGTCTATCATACACAAACATCAGTTGACATTTTTAAAACGTCTTATGTGTTTGAGATGAATTTTATATTGGAATGGGGGAAAAATCACTATTTGTTGGCCAGTATAAACTTCCATCAGATGAAATAATTTATATCATTGGAGATGATACATTGTTCGGTATATTTTTTATTCTATTAGGTAATCTTAACACTCTTGGCACTGTCGATAACATATCAACTTCAGATGAAGACGCCCCTACTGCTCCCCCGAGGAATAGGTCGTTTGAAAACGGCTCTCCTTCCGTAACACCTAGACGTCATTTGAACAACAAAGACAAGAATAGGGGTAAGTGGAGCTTATTGATGTTGTCAAGATTATATATTGGTTTTTTAGAATAGTTTGATTTTTTTGCCATTTTGTATTCTTCTGTCATATTCACAAAAATTGTTATATTTAGAACCATTTGAATAACGTCTTTAATAAAAACAGTTCATGAGAAATGTTTATGTCAGTATTACTTGAAATTAAAAATTAACTTGTGTATCAAAAAGAAATATCAACAACTACAAAATGTTTTTAAATTGAAGGCTACCTTTTTAGACTCACATACAAGGACTTATAGGGCGCTTTTAATCTATTATCATTAGTTATAATTAATCTTCATTTTTAATTATCTTAATTCCTATAACAAGTGACCAAATAAAGTCTTAACTTTCAGCAACTGTTTTTATAAGACATAGTATGTGTTTTCCGGTATTTTCTCATGAATTGTTTCCACTCTTTTCTATTCTTTGCTATAATAGTTGCTTCGTTCCACTTTCTTCCCTTCATACTCAGTATTTCTGTTATCACCTTGTCCCATATTTGCTTTGGTCTTCCTTTTTGTGTTTTCTTTATTACTTTTACTTCCAATATTCTTCTTGTTTCTAATCATAATGTCCCCACCATTACAGCTGTCTCTATTCTATATATTGTAATACTGGTTGTATTTCCAATTCTTTTCTCATCTTCTTTATGTTCCTTATTTTATGTATATCTGTGACTCCAAATACTCTTCTTAGGTACTTCGTCAACATTGCTTGTATCTTACTTACTATGTTGTCTTTTTTTTAATATCCCAGATTCATAACCAAATATCAAAATTGGTCTGAATATTCTTTTAAATACTTTTAACTTGGTCTCGGAGATAATTTATTTTTTGTTTATAAAGGCATCACTCATGCTGTAATAGAGTTTCTTCATTTACTTTATCATTTAGATTATTTCAACTTCTTGTGTTCCTGCTTCGTCTATTATTACTCCTAAATATTGGTTTTTTCCTTTTCTATTTCTGTACCATTTATTTCTGTTTTCATATTTATCTGTTCGTCTCCTATTGTCTTTACTTTTGTTTTATTTTAATTTATTGTCATTCTGTATTATTTTAATACTTCTTTTCATATTATTAGATTAGGTTAGGCTAGAAGTTAGTTAGGTTAGGATAGAAGTTGGTTAGGTTCTGTTGCAAGTATTCTTCTTTGTTGGCGATAAGCATCACATCATCAGCGAATGCTCCTTACGATATTTCTAGTTTTTGTTTAAGTGTCCTACTTGTAATTTTCCGCTTCTTTTCTCAAGACTTTCATCAATGTTGGTACTAAATAATGTCGGGCTTAAACTTCCTCCTTGCCATAGTTCTTCTGTTGTTTCAACTTTTTGCGATTCCATGTTGTTAGCTAATACGACGTTTACCCTATAACTTATATATTGTTTGTATAACTTTTATTGTTTTGCCTTTGACACCTCTTTCTTTCAGGACATTCCACTCTCTCTCTCTCTCTCTCTCTCTCTCTCTCTCTCTCTCTCTCTCTCTCTCTCTCTCTCTCTCTCGGGACTATGTTGACTGCTTTTTCTAAATCTGACAAAATTTGCCTGATAATATATCAATATTCTATTATTGGTTCAAATATATATGTTTAAATTTAAAACACAATAACATACATTTAAAATGTATCGATTTTTTTGATAAAGCGACTTCACGAAGAGTACGATGGAAATATTAACTACAAAATGTAAAAACGGAAGGTATTTCTTCAGCTTCAACTAAACTGTATTTAACATTGTAACTTTTACAACTGGCCAACATTCATTTTATATAAAAAAGTCATCGTTTTCATTTATAAACATTTATTTTGCTTTGCTGTCATGCTTAAAACCACTACATGCTTTTGTAGTATTTAGTTTCGTAATAAGCTTCTTGTTATTGTAACCAGCACTTATTTATTTTGTAGCTGCAAGGCACACAATACACTTCGATGAACTTGTAACAAACGACGACTTTGAGTCTAACGAAAGCTATTCATCAGTGGAAAGTAAGTTAGTTTAACTGTTCACTGCATGCTTATTAATAATAGTTAATATATATTTTTGTTTGGGAGCGTGGGACAAACTATTTCTTTTCATCTCATATTTTTTTTCAGCCGAATGTTTTTCCTTACATTTTTTTCTCGTCCTGTAATTATTTTTGGCTACCAGTGTCGAAGTGATTTATTTTCATTCTCTACCCGATTACCTTCGATTCTTAACCTGTCCCTTCTGGTAACTTATAAACATCTAAGCATACCATGCAAGGAAGGATCATAGGTCACATGAAAGTTTAACATTCAGTGTATCACCTCTCTTCTTTAACAGGATATTATAATATGCGAAAGAAGTATCATATTCTTGTACTTGTATTGTAACACACTGATAACGCCATGTGCCTTATGTATTTTGCCTTTGACAATAAGGCGTTTATCATTTTACGCTAGAATTCAATGAGGACTGAATTCGTTGTTTTGAATTAGGAATATTTTTTTAACATGTATATTGAAAATGAAGAGAGGGGATAAATAAAAAAAGAAGAATTACGTTCTCTTGGAAATCGTTTTATTAGGAGCGTATGAATGACAGAAATTTAAATATCAAGTCATTACCTGTTTGTTTTTGAATGACGAATGTTCTTTGTAAATCTTAAAATGAGTAGTTGCAGATACACCAAAAAGTGCAAATTAGTATTACCAGGGTAATTTATATCGAGAAAAATCAGAAAATTTGTTCATTGTAGCATATGAAAATACTCAACCAATTACCAAGAAACAGGTGAGAACGGTTATAAAAATTTTAGAGGAACACAAAATCGTCAAATCCAACCCTAAAAAGAAGAAAGCGATATTTTAATATGCGCAAGTGTGGAAGATAACCATCTACAGTCGTCCACTTATGTAGCCAAGGATTTTAATGTTGATCCGAAAACGATTTGGACTGTATTTAAAATAAATTACTATCGTAGTTTCAAACTGAAAAAGAGTCATGAAATATTTTCAGACGATCAATTTCGCAGAATGGAAGTTTGTGAAATAGTTATTGGATGCAAACTTTTCAAAAAATATTTTGCTCACAGATGAATCAATCCACTTTTCCCATACGTGCACATAATTAATTTTTTGTGATATTGGTCTAAGACAAACCTACACAAACACTATAATAGTGTAATGTTTTTCTAATTTATTTAAACAGTTAACGGGTGGGATAAACTTTAAACACACGGTTGGCTACTTACGAATTTATTTAAACACTAAACTACTCACTAACCCTTAATTTATATACACACAACCTTAATTATTAATCTATATCAACACTTTACTGTTCGCTATTTCAGTGTATTCTTGTTTATTCGTCGAGATCATTTTATCAACTAAACTAACTCTAGATAAGATAGTCACAATTCTAAGAAATCTGTGCGCCTCCGCCATAATTTTAATTTTTATACATGGCATAAACAGAGTCTAATTCAGGGACTATACCAGTGTGCTGTTTCGTAACATTACCCCCTCCTTAAATGGCAGTTCCTCCTGGAACTTTTGTGTAGCCGAGACTGGATGTTTGAATCGGCAACTGGCCCCATTTCTACACTTTCCGATCTTATGGAAATAGCAGGGCACCGTCTTCATCGGATACTGATAACGGGGGTTGTAGCTGGACACCAGTATCTTGAGAGATAATCTCTACCATGTTCCTGATGATTCGCCAATCCAACTGGTTACTCGCTATCTTAGGCATAGCCAGTTTCTTCACGCTGGAATCCAACACATGGTCTCGGAGGTTACGAAGTGCTCCCCAAACATCACGGAAGGTAGATCGATCTTGAAATTCATTTTTAGTTACCACGTAGAAGACGTACCGCGAATTATATTTCAGTTTTAGTGTCTTGCCAGGGGCTGGAATCTGGTCTTCAAGTTTTGCTAATTGTCCGAACTTCTTTCGAAAGACGGATGCCAACCCTCGTGCGTTCTTGAGACGGGCGGGGATGTTGTATGCTAGTGAATAATCTTCCGGGAGAGTAAACAAATCTTGTCGTTGTTCTGAAGTAACTCCATATCTAGCCTTCCCGGTACCTTCATATGCACCCATAAATTCATCGCAGGTAGGGCCAGATACATCTCGAATATGGTTTACTCCTTTCTCTAGGTCATGGTCTCCTTCCAATGGCGCTAGTCGGTTTTGGTGAACCGTTGGGGATCTTGCTTATGCGATATATAACATCATTGATCCTTTTCTTGATTAAGTATGGACCTTCCCAGGATTTTTGTAATTTTGGAGAAAATCCGTTTCTCCTCGTCGGGTTGTGTAACCATACTTTGTCCCCTTCTTTAAAACCGCCTACTGTGGCCTGCGTGTCGTACCGACTTTGCATTCTGTCGCTGGCAACTGGCAACGGGTGTTTCACCCGTGGACTCATTGACGGCAGATCGATAAGCCAATGCGAATAGGGAAAGATACTGGTCCCAATCTCTCTGATGGCTGGAAACTACTTGGACACGTATTTTCCAATAGTCCTGTTCATTCTCTCGACCATTCCATCTGACTGTGGATGTAATGCTGTTGTCCTGGTCTTCTTCATTCCCAGCTTGTCGCAAATCTCCTGGAATAGATGTCTTTCAAAATTTCTTCCCGGGTCACTGAGGACTTCCAAGGGTACTCCATATCGGCTGATAAATTCTTTCACCAATACATCCGCGACAGTTGTGGCCTCTTGGTTCGGGATAGCGTAAATTTCCACCCACTTTGTGAAATAATCCATTACAACCAGTGTGTATTTGCCACCATTTTCTGTCGTCGGAAATGGTCCAGCGGTATCTAAAGCAATCCTTTCGAAAGGGCTTCCAACATTGTACTGTTTCATGGGTGCCTTTCTCTTGCGATGTGGTCCATTACTCGTAGCACAAGTCGTACATTTCTTACACCAGTCGTTCACATCATCGGAGCTGTTCATCCAATAAAACCTCTCACGGATTCGCTGGAGGGTTTTCTTCACTCCCAGATGACCTCCCGATGGACTGTCGTGTAACTTCTTTAGTACTTCAGCTACTCTTGTTCTCGGGATAACTAGCTATCTCCTCATCTCGGAACCATCATCGTTTTCAAGGACTTTTTTCAACAGCCCTTCTTCCAGGACAAGGGAGTCCCACTGAGCCCAATACGAGTTGAGTTCCGGTGAAAATCTTGACACTTCTTGCCAAGTAGGTCGCCTATTTTCTTCCTTCCACTGTCGAATCTTCTTTAGGCAAGGATCATTCTCCTGATCTTCTCTGATCCTGGTGGGTGACCATTCTTCATTGACTACTGTAGTTCTTGAAACTGCAGCTTTCCTAGATTCCGCCTTGTTGCAGTGGGAGCACTCTGTTGAGCACGGCCGTCTGGACAGGGAGTCGGCATTTCGGTGACTCATATCAGCTGGATGTTCACCCCTATCTGATTTCCCTCGTGACTGGAGTTCTTGGGTTACAGGAGTCTTGGGGCACTTAGACGGACTGCGTACGTGCTCTAGCTCGCCACACTTCCGGCATTTGATTTTCTTCGGCTTCTTGTCTGCCATACCTTTCAACAAGTTGACGATCTGGTCAAGTTTGTCATCGTCATCTTTTCTTCCTGTATGGTCCTACCTTTGTTGTATCCCGAAGCCGATTTTCTTCCTTCCACTGCCGAATCTTCTTTAGGCAAGGATCATTCTCCTGATCTTCTCTGATCCTGGTGGGTGACCATTCTTCATTGACTACTGTAGTTCTTGAAACTGCAGCTTTCCTAGATTCCGCCTTGTTGCAGTGGGAGCACTCTGTTGAGCACGGCCGTCTGGACAGGGAGTCGGCATTTCGGTGACTCATATGAGCTGGATGTTCACCCCTATCTGATTTCCCCCGTGACTGGAGTTCTTGGGTTACAGGAGTCTTGGGGCACTTAGACGGACTGCGTACGTGCTCTAGCTCGCCACACTTCCGGCATTTGATTTTCTTCGGCTTCTTGTCTGCCATACCTTTCAACAAGTTGACGATCTGGTCAAGTTTGTCATCGTCATCTTTTCTTCCTGTATGGTCCTACCTTTGTTGTATCCCGAAGCTATCGTGGCTGCTTCATATTCAAGAGCAGCAGTCAATGCGTCGACTAATGTTTTGGGATGGGCTAAACGAAGCGTCCTCTGCATATCGGGGTCACGTAAGCCATCAATAAAGGCTTGGATGCCCAGACTTTCCATCATGTTCTCTGGTGCTGACGGATAAGCAAATCGAACGAGTCGGGCAATATCCACTTCATATTCTTGACGTGCTTCGTCACGTTTCTGCCTTCGGTTCTTCAGCTGGGACTGGTACAAGTGTTCTAGATATTCATGACCGTATCGCATGTCCAACCTCTTCTTCAGCAGCTCGAAGTCATCCGTTTCTTCAAGCGGTATCGTCTGAAGTACATCTAAGGCATCTCCCCGAAGCGCTATAGTTAGGTTCACTGCTTTCTCCTTATCGGACCAATTATTCACTCTAGCGGCTGCTTCAAACTGTTTCACATAATTGATCCACGACATTTTTTCATCGAACGTTGGGGCCTTGACTCGAGTAAAACTGCCAATGTCTTCTAACTTTGGGTGTGTTTCTGTCTTGCAAGGTTTCGCTTACTCGGTCTTCTTTTCTTCCGCTGGCGTGTCTTGAGTTCTTATATCTGTCATATTTTTTTCTAACTCCTTAATTTTCTCGTCCATCGTTGTAATCTTATTCTCAATCTTCTCGTCCATCGTTGTAATCTTATTCTCGATTTTCTCGTCCATCGTTGATATTTTATTCTCGATTTTCTCGTCCATCGTTGACATCTTATTCTCGATTTCAGATTTTAGAGACAAAATGTCATTTTCAACGTCAGCGGCAATGTCGTTTTTCATTAATAAGATATCGGCAGATATATCGTTCTTCAAAGAAGAAATCTTCTCGCCCATATTAACAGAAATATCGTTCTTCATAGCAGAAATATCGTTCTTTATAGCCGAAATCTTCTCGTCCATGGCAGAAATCTTCTCGTCCATGGTAGCAGAAATTGACGAGATTAAGGTGAAAGCCTCGTCATTAAATAAGACTGTTTCTGGATCAAAGCCGTCATTTTCCAGTGCCACTTTAAGTCTTTCTACTAATTCACTTTTCTTACCGGACGTTTCCAACTCACGATCTTCCAATTCTGCTCTTAATTTCGCCACTTTTAGATCACATAGTTTCTTGGCCATTTTTACGTAGCAATTTATTTGTATTATCCCACTTCTGACGCCAATGTAATGTTTTTCTAATTTATTTAAACAGTTAACGGGTGGGATAAACTTTAAACACACCGTATGGCTACTTATTAATTTATTTGAACACTAAACTACTCACTAACAATTTATATACACTTAACTATTCACTTAAATTTAATTTATATTCACACAACCTTAATTATTAATTTATATCAACACTTTACTGTTCTCTATGTCAGTGTATTCTTGTTTATTTATCGAGATTACTTTATCAACTAAACTAACTCTTCCTGGTCGGTCCCTTATATATTAGTGCCTTTTTCACTAGATAATTCTAGATTGCGGCTTACACTAAAACAATTGACTTTCTGGCATTTTCTAGATGAGACTGGTCACGAAAACAAGGTCTAGATAAGATAGTGACAATCGTAAACAATTCTAAGAAATCCCTGCGCATCCGCCATAATTTTAACTTTCATACATGGCATAGACAAAGTCGGATTCAGGGACTATACCAGTGTGCTGTTTCGTAATAATAGTATAACTCAGTATCCCCAAAAATTGAATGTTTGGGCTGGAATATTAGGAGAATATTTGGTTCCATCATTTTTTATTGGCGGCAATTTAACCGGATAAGAATATTTCGTGTCAACTTCAATGACATTTGGTACGAACATGACAGTTGTGCATCGCATAATAATTGATTAGCAATTAATTATTTAAATACATTATTTCCCAATCGGATAATCTTCACGAATGGTAACATTTGATAGCCTGCTAAATCTCCAGATTTGGCACCCAACGATATTTTACTGGGGTTACATGAAATCGAGAATTTATGGATTCCACGGCCAATTCCCTGAATGAACTTAGGGAATGAATTCTACAAGTCTGTATGGAGATAGCGTCTGAAATATTCACCCATGTTCGTGAAGAATTTTATAAACTTTTAGGCTATTGTTTAGCTCAAAACGGTGGCTTATTGGAACATTTCATTTAAATTCAGTTAAGCATAATTAATAAGTTTTTTATTTAATATTTTATTATCAGAATATTACTTATTTGATTTAAAAGAACTTTTATTAGATTTCGGTTTAGTTTAATATCCATTTCCAAAGCATTTTTTTATTTATATTGTGTATTTACGCAAATAGAATTTGTTTCTCATTTCAAAACAAACGTAAAAAGTAATACAAACCTTCGTTGATTAAAAAACACAAGCCCCTACCGTTTCAAGGATCCTTTTCACGTTGCCGAATCACAAAACAAGTTTTTAACCACTTTCAAATTGAAAGACTAAAACAATTAACAGCATTACAATAAATTTAAGAACTAGATTGTATTAATTATTTTGATATGTTATAACCTCTCGAATTATCATAATTAAAAGTTTCTTATAACAACTCTTCCTCATACTAAAACACAGAGGTTATACCGTGAATATAAATGTAGGTAGTACAAAAGAATTACCAAAAAGGAACACCGGCAACATCACTGCCATACTTAAAATTTCAGGTTACAGTACAACAAGAAATACAATTGCGCATGTTTATGATATCCTGTTAAAGAAAAGAGGTGATACACTGAATACACTTATTTCTTAGTAACACATTGTCGCTTATGGCCCGTGTTAAAGTTTCATGTGTATTTATGCATTCCGATCTTATCTGTAATTACTGTTAGTGGTGACATGTCTGTTCTGTAGAGCATTATATTTTCCACTATACTTTCGGACATACGTTTCTTTGTATTATACTTGAGATTGTCTTTCCATAGCTTAACATGTAGGTTTTCCTAGGTCTATCCTTGTACAAATCTCTTTTTCATATTTGCCGGTAGAGTTTATTGTTATTTCAAGATATTTGAATCAACATCTCAAGCTTTCTGCAGCTGCACATATTCTGTTTTTTTCAAGTTATCCAGTCCCATTTACTTCGCACCACTTTCAGTTTCTTTATCATGAATTAAATATCCTCCTGATCTTGAACAAAATCACTTGATCGCATTGGCGGATTCATCAGCAAGCCGAAACCTAGAAAATATCCTCCTGATCTTGAACAAAATCACTTGATCGCATTGGCGGATTCATCAGCAAGCCGAAACCTAGAGTGCCTGATTTTAGGGGGCGGCCAACTTGTCCCAAAACGTTTTTCTGTCTTACAGAAATAAAAGAAACCATGTGTGTACTTATGTACGCACGTAAGATATTATACTTTTTTGTAGTCATTGGAAAAAAGCTATTTCTTATGTAATTTTCTGTAAATCGTGGGTTGTAAAAAAATCTAGGATCTGACACAAGGATCCTTTAGTTCACAATCATACTAACAACGGGAAAAAGCTCATTAATGATGATGATAGAGGACAAATCATAAAGTTGCAATTTCATTGACAAAACAAATGAAATTCGTATAATCAGTCATAGAAACCCAAACACCCAGTAAATATTATATATTTCAAAAATATTTCACGTACAATGTTTATAATAAAAGTATAAATACAAGATTAGAATTAGAGCGCTATCAGTTGAATATTCCTGTTTTTATTCAATTTTTTTTTGCTGTAGAGGTGGCATAGAATGAGATACGCCAGGATGATATTGATCACCTGATTATGAGTATGCCTAGACGCATTAGGGAAAGTGTAAGAAATTATGGAGCCTCAACACATTATTAAAATTGGTGAGCTGAAATTTGGATTATCCTCACTCGATTGGAGTGAAATTTTAATCATTTACATGGTTACTGTGTTTTCGGGTTTCTATAAGTATATACCTGGAACATTTCTTATTTAGAAATATATGTGCTCTCAAACTGTTGGACGGCAGTGCAGACTCTTCATTATAATATCATCATGAAAACAGCAATATGTCGTATGTTCAAAGATCAAAGTTTTCACGAGGGATAAAAAACTGTTCCAACCTGTCATTATACTTCCAATTTATTTCTTAAATGCTTAAACATTATTTATTTTACCTTAGAATGATAATGCTGTAATTTATTTCAAAATTTATTGCTTTATATGTTGACATACGACCTTTTGTATACATTTTTTTTTCAATTTTCATTGACATACAACTTTTCTTCAGTTCTGAAAATGAATGGTAGGTATGTATGAAGGTGAAAAAAACTTGCTAATGTCTTTATTATTTGTAAAAATGGTTAAAAAAACAAACGAACTAAGAATACTTAACATAGCAATGTTAAACATTTTTAAATCCCTATTCCAAAATGATAAGCTATTAATTTACTTTTTGTGTGATAGAGTTTCATAAAAGCTCCTGTAATCTTCAGGTATACATTTTTTTAGCTCTCGAAGGTGTTCAAACTTATTTTTTCAATTGGGCAGGGTCAGTCATATAACTTCGGCCTAATACCGCTGAGGCTTATTAAACGTCGTGGACGACATGGCAATTTTGTTTGGTTACCTTGTCGGGGGTATACTGAAAGGCTGAGGTCATTAACACCGGGAGCTTGTGCTTTATACCCTGACCAAACACTGGTATAGTAATCAGAATTAGACTCTTCAAAGCCGTTGAAGTTCAAATAAGTTTTGAATCGCTGGACAGGTCGTGCTGATTGTAAAATTGGAATATAGTCCGCAGGAGGGAACACTTGCTTTCGATACTTTAGCTTTGTTTCAATTGCGGAATGACACCCATCTACTTCAACGTGGGTGTGGCCCACATCAAGATACTTTTGTTCAATAATTAACTCGTACTTCATGCTCAAGTCTAATAGAGCATTAGAGAGTTTTGTATTCCTATTTTGGTAACCGCACCCATCACTCCATGTAACGATTTTTTTTGTGAAATCGGCTGGGCCTGGGCTATTTAATTCAAGATAAGTATAGTTGCTACAGAAGCAAAGACATCGCTATCCAATCCACTTCCTTTGTGCTAAACAGCACGAAACATCTTTTGATGACAGATTATAATAAACCTGATCGTGGAATTTTAGTTTAGTTTTATAATAACATTTAAATGTGGTGTCAGAATCACAGCTTGTAAGTTAACTTTATAAGAACTGACTTTGCCACCATTTTTAACAGCTTTGCTTTTGTCAACCTCTTTCGGCAATTGCTTCTACATTCGTCACATTGATCTTTTATCTTTTTTGGAATGTAAAACGCCAAATTTGTCCTGATCATATATTTTTTAAAGTGGCCTCGATACTTTAGTTTTTTCTAAAGGCTCAAATATTGCGACTTATTTTTGATAAAAGTCTCTCATACTACCCCAGACTGGTTCTAGGTTCAAAAGAGGCCCGACAGTAATGCAATTCAACCTTTGGCAGAGAGTTCAGCCACTCCTGTAATTCTATTACTGCAATATCTGGGGCAGATCTATTTTCTGTAGAAATACATGCCTGAGAGTTGGTCTTTCTCCAATGATTATTGTGTGCACAAACATTTGTTTACAAAGCAGTCAGTATAAAATTACTTACTTTTCATGTTTTTATTAAAGAACAACTATGGATAATGTAAAAGTAACAACAAAACTTATGAAATGTAGTGACACACGATAACTTGTACTGGCCAAAATTAAATAAAATAAATAAAACTCATCACCGACTGACATACGACTACTTGTCATGACCAAATACCAACAAGATGTCAGGATCAGCTTATTGCAAGTGGGTGGATACTCAACTTCTGATGGATTTACTGACATAGATTGCATGTTGTTGAGCTCAACAAGTTGGCCATAGTGATGCAATAAAATTAAAATCGATTTTTTTACATACGATATATTGCAGTTTCCATGACTATATACTAAAATGATGATTCATTTTAGTTTAATTATTTTATTCTTGTTTATCATTTCTTCTTTACTTTTTCAGTTTCTAATCAAGTTTGCGACGACCTAATTGACCAATTAACTTCAACCGCTGAAAAAGTAGTCAAACTCTATGACCGTCTAAACGAAACTGATGACAGTCACGAATCTCAAATAGATAGAATCGATAAAATAAAAATGTCGATGATTCGCACCCACAAAATCCTCCACGATTGTATTCTCAAAGAACTGAAGCAGAATAACGGTAACACCGACGTTAACCAAACCGATACCGTGAAAAAACTCAACGATTTAGTATCGAAAGGCCCGAGCGGTCCTAACGTTATCAACATAATGGAACAGTACTCTGATATTTTGTTGGATATGGTCCAACAGAAGATGCACAATGCGAACATGTGACACCCGCTGAGTGTTAATTTTGAATTATCGTGTTAACCTGTGATTATTATACCTGTATGTATGTTTTTAATTAATTTTTAAAATTAACCTCTTTTAGAATATCACTGTTTATCATTACTCCATTCAAATTAAAAAAAAGTAGTTATAATAATATTTATGTATCTGCATAACTTTATATTACCTCAAATACGACATAATTTGGTTCAGTATAAAAATATTAGATATCAATATGTTTCAAAATGTGTCACTTTTGAGTGATATGTCTGTAGTGAGTTTCCAGTTAAAGGCCAATTTGCTACATTTTATTAACAGGAACTTTTATCTTTTGCTTTTGCATTTTTATAGTTTTAACCAACTCCTGTTTAAGATAATATGACCCTGAAGTTGGCAACTTCTGACAAAAAAATGTTTACCTAGAGATATCTAGAGAAAGAATAAAGTTACTAAAAACTCCTAGGCGAATTTTGTCCATTATCTCGGCATGTGGTTAATTTCGAAAAAAAAATATTTTTTGTTAAATAATATTTTGTAATCAAAAACAGTTTTGTCTTTGCTCTCAAAGTTTTTTAAATAATTAAAAATGAATCTACTTTCATTTTAGTGTTTTAAATGAAAATCAATGTTTCTAGCTAATTCCACAATATAATGAAAAATGTTGAAAATTCTAAAAAATTGACAATTGTTTCGATAACTGAATATCATATCGCAACTTCTGTCATTCTGACGATGATATTCAGTTATCGAAACAATTGTCAAATTTTTAGAATTTCCAACATTTTTCATTATATTATGGAATTAGCTAGAAACATTGAGTTTCATTTAAAACACTAATATGAGTAGATTCCACGAAGTAAGGGCCGAGACAGTTAATTTAATTAATCTACTTTCAGTTATTTTAATCATTAAACGATTATCTAAATATGGTTTCTTTCTATTTTTAGACATTTACTCCAGATTTTTTGATGAGATATATCTACCTGAAAAACAAACGACTTACATGGAAAAAAGTAATTTGAAGATTTTTTGAAAATTCACGTGTTTTTTTTTAATTTTATTTTTCCTATTTTATAACTATTTTCGGGGATATTAAGAAAACAACATTTTTAAAATTTTTTAATTACGAATATTCATTAAAAAAAATTTTTTTCAGAAATAAAAATTCCTCTTTTGAATTAACCTTAGAAACACATGTGGTTTTAGTTTTTTTATTTATGTCTCATCAAAAAATCTTAAATAAATTTCGAAAAATGGAAAGAACCACATTTGGAGAATCGTTTAATGATTAAAGTAACTGAAAGTAGATTCATTTTAACAATTTAAAAAACTTTGAGAGCAAAGACAAAACAATTTTTGATTATAAAAAATTATTTATCAAATTTTTTTTTAGAAATTAACCACATCAAGATGCCGAGACAACGGAAAAAATTCACCTTGGAGTTTTTAGTTTTTACTAACTTTATTGTTTCTCTAGATAAACATTTTTTTTGTCGGATGTCCGCCAACTTCAGGGTCAATAGATTTGTTAATTTTCCATAGAATTTTTAATACAAACACCGTTGCACTGTCATTAATTACGTTGTTTTCGAAATTGTAAGGTTATGTCTTTTTGTTTTGTTTAAGTTACTAATACCAATTAGTTTTAAACGCAAACAACTAATGGATAATAATAATAACATCTTATAGCAGTTAAAGGCAGTAGTGTTCCATTAGTAACACATTCTCATATAAAATACTGAAGTAACGAAGACACACGTTCCTAGCAATTGATATTTAGATTTTTTGGTACTTTGTACATAGAAATAAACGATAATAATCAACAGTTTTTATAACTATAACTAGCAATTAAAAACACAGACAAAATTATAGGAATAGTAAAAATACAGTGACAATCTAATTGTTGACATAACGTAAATCAATGACATTTTTTAAATTGGCTTTGGTGAATTGTCAATCAGTGTTGCCAGTATTTTAAATATAAAGATCGCCAAACATCACTGACGCGGGCGCCAAAAGCACTTGCACTATCTGTAATGGCGTCATTACAAATTGGTATAATAATAATATAGTATAATAAATAATAATTATTTGGACATGGGAATGAGATGTTAATAATTTAATATTTTTTTATATTTATTAATAAATAAAAACAAAAACGCTATACATTCACAAATAATAAAATAATATATATTCATAAGAAAAAAAAGAGGATTTTCTGACTTGCGATGTACTAGGTACTAATATTAAAATACCACAACAAAAATGGGAACTGAAAAACTAAATTAGGAATACAAAAAATAGTAAACTTATTATTTCTATTCATAGTCTATCCAATAAACCAAGGGAATTAGGAACTTTTTAGTTACTAAATTTTTAAGATATTCATTTTATATTAATGACTTGCATTTTGGCAAAAATTGATTTTTTTTCATATGAAACTATTGATTTGGCGTATTAGAGATAAACTACTCGTATAAAAACAATTTAAAAATCTAAATTACCCAAAAATTCCAAATCAAATTCAGCATTAAATCGTTCAAACATTGCTTTTAATTATTTGAATTTTTTACAGCACCAATCATTAATTTTGCAATGAACTTTAATTAAAAGATTAGAATATAGGGTTTCTATAACAAGCCTGTATCTGGTTTTGGCTTTAACTAACTGAAAATAATCGTTCTACAACAGCATTGCTCAGAGTTAAACTTAAGTGCTTCAGTGCGAGTTTAGAAATATTTGTAAATATTAATTCACCTTCAGCATTTTTAAATTGATAGGCAAAAGTGCAACATTCAATAGGATCATGGAGTATATTTGAGTTAGGAAAGTAGCCAGCCCAGTCTACAGTTCTTAATTTGCGAAATTAATTGTCAATTTCTTCAAAATTGGAATAACAAAACTCCAAAAACATTAAATTTTAGTTGGATAAAGACAAAAAATATACAGGAGACAAGTTTTTTAGCATTTGCAGTGTTTTTAAGTTGTTTGGCCAATGTTTTCAAAAGATGTAAAACATTTTTTATTAATTTCATTTTTTTGTGCGGAATTTAATTCATTATAATATTGCTTAGTTCACAAACAAATATATACCCATAATCATCTAATTTTAAAAATGCTAGATCATTCTTCAGAGCTAATTTAAAATATTCTATTCTTTTATTAATGTCAGTTTTATTTTATTTTATAAAAATTATTTTTAAAATATTTAAAATCAAAGAAAGCAAACATTCATAAACGTTAAAAAAATATGCATCCATGATTTGAAAAGGTAAGTTTGTATTTTTTAAATCTTTTAAAAATATTAAATATAGATAATTAGCTGAATCTTTATACAATAATTCTAGTTGCCTGGACGTGTAGCATTTTTCCTTGTTATTAATTTGAGTAAAATGTGTTTTCATTCAAGCCACTGTTCCAATATTATTTCAATAGCCTTATATCGAGATTACCAACAAGTAGCAGTAAACTGAGGTATTTTGTGCTGCTTTGTATTTTCATTAATATTTATTAAATCATAAACATATTTATAATCATTTTGTCTACATGGGCTGATACTACATTTCACAAGTTGCAGTTTCCGACAATCATTCTTTAAAAGAGCAGACAATGAGTGGTAAAGACCACAAAAATTGTTTACTCTATCAGTTCCCATATTTATCAATCTATGTATACTTGAATTATTTTCTTATAACATAGTTTTAACAGTTTCATATAAATCATTTGCTGTGGTTCTCACAACTGAAATAAGTCCTAAATATTCAGTGACAATTTTTTTAAATCACTAAAGTATCTTATACAAACACATAAATATTTGGAGACAGACACATCAGTATATTCATCCACTATTAGGGAATAAAATTAATCAGAATTATCAATATCAGATATTATTTATTGTTTAAAAGATGATGCCAATACCTTTAATTTGCTAGAGAGGACTAATTCCCAAGATCAGTTAAAACATCACAAAGTATGCATTGCAATAAACATTACAATTTTAATGTCTCGTGCTTTTTGATGCAAGGTAGCTGATTTTTCAAGGGAAATATAAACTTTTGTTAATATTTTTTGAGTTTTTGAAAGTTCGCCTCCCTTTTCCAGTGGGAGCTAGATTTTGTGTGCCTTTTTAAATTCGCCTTTTAAGCACAAAGTTCAATTTTACAAATTTTACACCAGGCATTTTCAGATGAACCAGGTTCCAACCGATCTTAAAATATCAATAATTTTATTAATTATGCAGTTATTATTTATTTCCACTTACCGTTAAATATAGGGGTGTTTAAACAATATTTTCGAAAAAATCTTTTGTAGTTACTATATTTTATCATATTATTAATATGTATGTAACAACACAACTTTTAATATTCTAGTAATGAATTATATTGATCACATCAAAAAATGTAATTATTTTGGCGGGATGGAGGGTGTTTTGTATTTTTTTTATTGGTTTGGCTAGTAAAAGCAGCAATACCTTTTTACTTTTTATTACATACCATATGTGGATGTGGCAAAAGAAAAAGAAAGAGACAACAACGTTTTTAAATCCATAGCGTAAGATATCGTAAAGGAAAACTGTATTATTTTTATTTGACAGTTTTGACACTTACAAGTGGTTGACAGAGTAAGTGTGTCTACACTGTCACCAGTTCATTGGTTGGTGTGTGGGCTCCGCGTGCATTTATTGTCGCAAATTATTATTCAAATCATCGAAATGGAGCTAAGATGCTATTACTGGCAACACCAATTGCTATAATGACATTTCTTCTCTCTAAATACGAGTTTCATGGGCGTACCGAATGTCAAAATTATATAATGTAAAGATTGGTTTTTTGAGTACTATACATATTTTCATAAATTTTATATTATCAAAAATAACATTGGTATCAACTAATTGAAATAATTTTAAAATTATCAAAATAATATTTAATTTTTTTATTAATATGACACGTTCATGAATGCTCGTGAATATTGGTGACATTTTCGGATTATTAGCTCAGTTAAGGACATTTTAAAAAGTTGGCAGTAATATGACATAAGATCAACGTCATTGATGACGTGCAAAGTATATATTTGTATTAAAAATTCTGTATATATAAAATTGAAAAAATATCTCAATATCATATCAAATTAAACAGAAACATTTGGAAAAGTATACAAACTAGTTAAATGAGGATACAAAACATTACTACAGAGTAGTTTTATTCTGAATTTAAACCCCCTATTATCTACAAATTTCCATGCGGTTTTTTTATTGTCCGATATAGTGTGCGGTAAGGCCTCTTCTGTGAGCTCCTTGATACAACGCGTCCTGCACAATAGATTGAAAGCTTGTTTGTTTTGATGCAATTTTTACCTTGGGAAACATCGCATGATACAAGCTCGAGTGAATAAGACAGATGATAAGATAATGAAATAATAGATTAAACTTTTCGTTATTTACTAAAGTCATTATTTGCAACCTAAAATGCTCTATTCGATATCAGTTACAACTTATTCAAATTTGGCTTAAACTATTTTAACACATCAGACCATTGGACTTATTATTTCAATTGTATGTAGTGAATGAATTTACCGTTTCAGTAATTTGTTTTATTCTATTCCGAATCTCTTTTTTCTTGATGTTTTTTTTTATCTGAAAGTAATCTTGGTTAATGGGTTCGTTACGATATAAAACTCTCTTTCCAAAAGTTGAAGGATTTTTAAGAGTATATTCAAATACTTTGTTTCTTTTTTCAGTTAACATACCAAGTAAATGGTTCATTTTTCCTAAATTTTAATACATCATTCTCTTAAACAGTCACCAAGAAGTGACACCCTACATTTTGAGGACCGCTGCTATAACACATCAACGTCCTTGTTAAAGTTTTTGTAATCTTATATTTCCTTCACTTCATATCACTATTAGCGCTATTTTGTCTCGTGTGATTTTTTTATAGTGATTTTAGTAGTTTTTTAAAAAAGTCAAGTTAAGCAACCCAATTCAGATGCATTTAATGACATAAGATACTTATCTACTTTATTTTTATTAACTTGCCACTAAGTATCAAACAATATTTACTAATTCATTGGTGATAGTGATATGAGTAATTTAATTTTTAATAGTAGCAATGATATTCTTTTAGAGTATGTCGTATTTTTAATAATTTCATGAACTATATGTCTAGTTGTATATTTTCATGTCTATAACGCTTTATTATTTAGCTAATTCAATTTATTTTGCATTGTTACATATAAATTTATAAGATTGATTGAACGAATTGGAAATACAATCACTTTATGGTAGAGATGCAGAACCATTTGAACAATCAATCGCGATAGGCAAGAATTTTACTTAAGAAAACAAAAAAATACTTAGCGGAGATTCGGCAATCGAATTGATATCAACCCTCTTCAAATAATTTGTCCCCAATTCTTATACACCTCCTCTAGCACACCAGTTGCCAGGTCGAACCGTACAAAGTTAATCAGAAAACCAACTTGAACTTTGGATTCTTGAATAGTATATTCCACTACAATGGCAGAAATTTTGAGATTCCTGCACTGCACGCCATAATACCCTCTGCTTCGCTTTGCCCGTGTAGTGTATCTTCTTCATACATTGATTATATAAATTAGTATGCTCTACAGGTGTAGGTGTAGAGCAAGAACTGCAATATTACAAAAATTAACAAATATTTTTCTAACCGTGCATACTAAACAGTTTGCTATTTTAAATTGAAAAATCCACACTGTTTCTCCATTCTTTCCGATTCTGAATATTATTATTTTTTAGGTCTTGATAACCCAGTCATACTATCTCCTCCTTGGTCCCCTACCTCTTTTTCCTTATTGGTCTTCTCCGTATCACTATTTTTGGCACTGATCTTTATGTAGTCATACTTATTGTAGGTTCTTCATAAAGTTCCTCCAATTCTTTATTAATTCTTCTTCTCCAGCCCTCTTCCGTGCTTTTTCCTCATAGTATCTTTCTTTCCCATCTGTCCAACATATCTTCATCTGCCTTCTTTAATATCCATCTATATGTTGCGGTGGGTCTTATTACCAGTCTTATTTTAATTTTCCTTGACTTGTACTTTGATTTTATCGTTGCTCTTACACTTCCAAACTTTTGTGTTCCTTTGGCTATACTGGCTTTCAGTTCTAATTCTACTACTCCCTTTTCTTCTATCACTACTCCTAGATATACAAAATTGGAAAGCCTCTCGAAGTTATATTGTTGACATAAAGGATAGATGATCCTTTTGAGTATTCCTGATTACCATATATTTTGTCTTCTCTTGATTTATTTTCAGTCCTAACATTTTTGCTTATTCCAATTTTCTTATAGCTTTTTACAATTGATTTCTGTATTTCCCTATCAGAGTTATGTCATCTGTAAAATTTAGACATTGGCATTCGTTATTTAGGATTGTCCCAACGTTATTTAATTGGGAGTTTCAGGTGACGACTTCCAGAACCAGTTTAAGTAATAATACAGTATCTCGCTTTGTCGTAGACCTCTGCTGACTTGTAATTCTTCGGACTTATACCCTTTCCACAGCAATTCGTTTTTTGTTTCATTTAATTAATAAAACAATTAATTATTGTACCAACACAACTTCGTTCAGCAGACAACAAAAAGAACCAAGTGAGTGGAGGCGATTGTTGACTAGCGACCATCTCTTGTGTAAGTATCAGTGTATGAGTAATTTCTTTCCACCATTGTAGCAGAGCTTATGCGCGTCACTATCAGCTTTAGGCCTCGCAGTCAAGCGAAAAGTTCGCACTTTCTGCCGGGTATGAAGAACAATCAATCTTTGTATTTTCGTTTTAGAAATTAGATTTATTATTTTATGTGTGAAGAAATATTTTTAAACACTACAAGTTTTTGAACCTCATTTACGTAGAACTGGACTTATGAATTCATTCAAAACGAGTTTCCTACTCTTTTACCTCCACTTTTTATGTATCTATCTGGTTATGATCAGATTGATTAATCACAAAATATATACTCCCAAGTAAGGGTTTGAGTTCCTGCATTTTAATTAAAACTCTTGCCAAATACATTTTTGTTCTAGACATTTAGTTATATGAAATATTTTTTTTAATTTGAGTAAATGTAAAATTTTTAATTAACAGGGTTTTGTATTTGAATTTGTGATGTTTTTTGGTTGAAAAATCTATTTATTCATGTTATAAATTAATTCATGAGAAAATTCTTACAATTTGCTATAATTTGGGAACTACCTCGTCAATCGTTTGTAAATGTGTCATAAAACTAACATATACAATTAAAAATACTCATTTTAAATAAATGTATATATTATACTGGTCAACAGTGGTTTTGTTGCCCTTGATATAAGAGTGGTTTTGAATAATTGTATGCAAATAATTCAGGAAACTATGATTTTTTTTCTAATATTGGCTCTTGTTTTTTTTTCTTCTTCATTTTTATATATGTTACCGGTAAAGTTAGATTAAGGGTTAAACTTAAGGTAAACTGCGCAATACCTAGGAAACATAGGTAAGGTCCAAAATATAACTGAAATTGGAGCACTTTACCCGGGTAAACCGCGTTCCACCCATTTTCACTTGGTTAAAGTTGTGTGTAACAAAAACGTCATAAATATTTGAAAAACACTAAAATTGCGTCCTGTCAAAGTAAATAATACTATAATCTATTTGTTCAAGGAAAACAAGCTGCCATGACTGTTCATTTGCAAGTTGTCGTAAATTTTTCTTTTCCAGTGATACACTTTTCAGGTGTAGGGGACAGGCAAAACGGGGTACTTAAGGTTTAAAGTAGGATTTTTAAAAAATCTGTAACTATCGAGGTCTAAAAATAAGGCAAAGATCATTGGTATAGTACTAAATATTTATTAATATAACTTGATGTTAAAAAAAGGAAACGATTTTCTTATTTTACAATAAAAAGAAAACAATGCAAATTACCCCTTTATGGGGTAAGGAACTTAAACCAAGAAAGGCCTATTAATAAAGTTCGCAAACAAGTACTGTATGAACGTCTTCAGTTTCTATACGTGCACATGAATTATTTGTCCATTTATGGTAACTAGAACAGCTTATCCATTCCTCTGTGGAAGTCTCCGCAGTGATAGTTTCACCCTTCTCGGCGGCTGCAAGCGCGCCAGCTTGGCGCTTTCCTTTTGAAGCTATGATTTTGGAAGCCCCCTTTGGATTGACTGTAACTCCCGCTTCGTCCACGTTGTAGATTTTTTCTGCTGTTAGTTTATATTTCTGGACAGTTTCTTCCAACAGTTTAAAGAATTTTTGTACAGCCACCTTGTTAAAGCCCATCGCACGGGCACCTGACGTAGCCTCGGGCTTTCTGATTGACAAGTCTTTGTGCTCATTCAAAAAACCTCTGCCCAGCCATTTTATGATCTTTGTTACAGGGGTGCCCAATCCTATTTTGATCAGCAAGTTCAAAGGCAAGTTACCTACATTTTTTCATAGTCAATCCAAACAATCTTGCTTCCATATCTTTAAGATAATTAACAAGTTCTACTTCTGTTCGGGAGTAAAAACTGGCCTTTTAGAGCCTAAAACTTTTGCAACAGAATAACCTGCATTATCTCGTTTTTTTTATGTGACGCTCTAAAGCTGTCTGAGGAACAGCAAATGAATCGATGCTCGATAGTCACCCATCTCGCCACTTGCTACAGCCTGTTGCATGCTCTCTGTTGACCACTTCTGACGACCCGTTTTCCTTTTGTAGATAAACACCACCCAGAAACAAAACCAATTTTTTTTGAAAATTGCATACAAGTATGGCAAAAAGTGGGTGTTTTGCTTACTTTTTAAATAAAATATGTAGATCATAATCTTAACATATTCTCATTGGGCAAAACGAGATACCAATAGATAGGGCAAAACGGGGTACCCCATTTTACCTTACCTACAGGTAGGTACCCTGTTTTGCCCAATGAGGACATTTTTAAGTTATAACTTATTTAAACTGTTACAAGTATTTATTTTTTAACACAATGAAAAGAAAGTCTCTAAAAAACATTCACTGTTAGTTGGTAATGTTATTTAATAATGTTTACTAATACGATGGGTTTATTCTTGGGCGATATTAGAACTTTGTTTACTAAAAACGCACATGTACTACTCACAATGATCGACTAGCAAGTATTGATTTCTGCTTTATAGCAGAGGCTGTATACCGTCGTGTATAATATAATTTAATTAAGGTCATATAGATGGGCCGAGTAGTATTGAAAAAGAACGGGGTACCCCGTTATGTCCGCTTGTCCCCTACAAGTTTCTCACTACCCATAGAAAATTTATTCCTGGAAAACATTTCCTCTCTTGTTAGCTACCTTATAAAAATGTTTCTAAAATCGCCCCCTTCCTAGATCAACGTCTGAAACTTTCACTCTGAGTGTATCTCCACTGCAACTTTAATTTAGATAAGGTTTTCATTTCCTTTGCTTGATTTTCTAAATTTCTTTTTGAAAGTATATTTTTTGGCACAAGCAAAGTTCACACTTCATACTGGCTGATCCCGCATAAGATCCTCTACCCGTTTATCTCGAAAGATTTCTATTTAGGAAAAAATTGAATACAGTGGAAACTTTTACGTATACAGGGTGCTCAATTTTCCATGTCAGGAATTAATTCTTAAAAATTAAGTGCCTGTATATTATTTTGGACATAGATTCCTCATAAAAAATAAGAGTGACTTTCAATAAGATATTATATAGCTATCCTTCGTGGTTTAGGATTTAATAGCGTTTTATTTTTTGGCTAAAAACGTATTTATTCAAGGTAGTAGGAAAAATATAAGTATATCACATTTGGCGAATCCGACATTTTAATGTTATAGACAATATCACAATATATAACTCAGTTGTTTCCTTTGGCTACAAATTATACATAACATCTTGAGTTATATTCTTGTACTTTTTCTTGCATTCTTTCCAAATGGTGTTTCCCACCATGTCCAATGGCCAAATGTTCATCATGCAAAATATCAAACATTTCATCGTTTGTAACGCAATAGATTCACCTGATGCTACACGAGCAATAAGCTTTTCAACACCTCTTACAGAAGATGTGTCAAACCACTTCTAACATTGATATTGTAGAGTGGTCTTTGTTTTAGCATGTTTGCCAACTTGAATGATTCTAACATTTCTAGCTATTGTTAATTACTAAAACTCCTTAAAATTAGAACACCGTCTTACGCGCGAAAGTCCACTCTCTTGGGTTGACATTTTCGAACTGACGCAATAATAACTCCTATGCCCAACTTTAACTAAACACAAATGGATAGAACGTGGTTTACTCGGGCAGAGCCCGAAATAGATATGATGACGATTATATTTTGTACTTTAACCATGCTTCCTGAGTATTTTGCAGTTTACCCGTGTAAACCTAAGTTTAACATTCAATCTAACGTTACCTGCAACATATAACACAGCAGTAAGTATGAGAGATGAATAACAAGTGTATTCTCAAAATGGTATTATTGAAAAATCTTACTGTTTTGTTTTAGTGTTTAATTCATGTACTACTACTAGTTAAAAATGAGAAAAATTTCTAAAAATTATATTTCAGAGAAACACCTTTTATGACCTTTTCTTTTATAATTTGTTGGGGACAATCTCTTTTCAAAGACCAGTATTATTAATCTGCCATCATGTGACGGTTCCATATACGCTGATACATTTCCTCCATTACTTTTAGATCCTGGTGGAAGCGCAATCCCTGTTCCTCACTATTATTTCCACGATTATCAGGGAATCTATCCAGGTGATTGTGGAGAAAGTGTAATGTTATGCTCATATTCTCTATTAAAATCTTAAAGCTTTCCAACATCTTTTCTACAACTTCTCTAGAATTTCGTGCTCTATGGTTATCTAAAAAAATTTCCACCGCCAACACAAAACCCCTTCCAAGCTTCACTTTCAAAATCAATCATACCGGAATGCGCGTCCTTTAATCTTGTAAAATCACCGAGTTTGAGGGCAGCAGTGTTACCAACTCTCAAAAATGTTTATCCCTAAAGCAGAAGTCAAAAACCCCGATTACTTAGAAATCCCCCTAAAAAATAATATTCTGTAAAATTAATAAATAATATGCGGTACTGTGATATTTTTAATATTTTTATTAATAAATTTTATTTAATACATCAAATATAATTTCGTTTTCTTCCGGAGATTCAGGTTCATCCTACATATATATTTCTAGTGAGCATAGGCACAATAATTACAGTCACCACAGAGTAGTTGTAATCTATTTGCACTAGATGTCGCTGAGTGTCTAGGTCAACAAATAAATGATTGGCTAGTTTAGATTGTCCCAAGTACCTATCTCTTACGCCTTTATTTTTCTTAATAAAAAAATTAATAAATATGAGAAATATGAAGAGTCAACAAATTCCTAAAAATATAATACCTCTGAAAAAATTCCATCCCACTTATATAACCTCTAAATTTGGGGGGGGGGGAACTCCCCAAGTTGAGAACCCTGCCAGGCAGTTATACGATCTGAAGGATCACGTGATGTACATATGCACGGAATCAATGCGCAGAAAGCGAGTTTTAACTAGATACCAAACACTTGTTAGATAATCGTGTTCTGACAAGCTGTTAATTATTTTAGATATAAAAATACCTCAAAATTATAAAAACCAGAGCCAATTCAGTACTTTCATGAATATATTCTCAAACCCGAGTACTTGAAAATATAGAAATCCGCAGAAATATCCAGGGCAACAATAAAAATGTTTTTTTATTGAACTGTTATTAATTGTGTTACTTAGAATGAAAAAACTACCATTTTCCTTATAAAGTTCCTTCTTAATACGCCGTCTCCGAATATCAAAGGTTGGCGATCCAATTGGCCAATGTAGTAATGGAAACTACTGTCTAAAGATGTTTATTGATGAGCAACAATACCAACGTCTTATGCCTGAATTCTCTCTACGCCCCACTGCTCTCTTTCATGTGACCTATATATAGAGTTTTTCGCTATTTAATACAACTTAACAGTTCTTTTGTTTTATACATGTATCTAAGTACTTCGGAATTTGTTATTCTTTCTACCCATGATATGCCGGTACAAATACATTTCAAGCACATCAATTTCCTTTTCCACAGTTGGATCAAGCGTCCAACTCTCACAACTATACAGTAAAATGGAGAATATATAGCACCTTATCATTCGTAGACGAAGTTTCAAGCCAAGATCTGACCTTATAAAGAATTGTTTCATATTTATAAAGGCCTTTCTGGTTTGCTCTAATTTCCGTTCTTGGGTCTTTTCTTCATTCATAATAGCACCTAAATATTTAAAAGAAGGCCTGCTCAATAGTTTATTTTTTCTTCAGAAAACTGAATCAACTTCCATAAGAGCTCCTTAATTCAAGTTAGATTGAATTACTTGGAAGCGTGAAGATATTCAAATTAATTTATTTTAAATCCTGTTTAACTTTCTTGTCAAGAAAGGGGGATACACAAGGATTTCAAGTTTTAGACATTTAAAAATTGTAAGGATTACCCGTTTTCGTATCTAGCTCAACCAAAAAATGATTACAAATTTGTAGAATATTACTAACTGTTAAACCATCTCTAAAGGCCAAAAACTATCTGCTATTAAAAATTAAGCTTGTTATTTTTATTCTAATTTTAAATTTTAGTAAAAACAGTAATTATGTATTGATTTTATCATCAATCCTTTTGTTTTAAATAACTTCATACCCATATTTTTACTTTTCATCACTGTTATCATTTTGAACTTTAAATCCCGTTTTTTTATATATAATGAGATACAAATGCAACTAAGTTCTACTTTAGTATGTAAATTTGAAAAAAATGAGGTCAAAATGCTAAAATTTATTTTTAAATTTGTCTAAATTTTAATCATTTTTAAAATAACTTATAATAGTGACCTGTAGAGGGTATAGAAGCTTGTTAAATTTTAAACAAACTTTATCCTTGTATTCGTAAATTGCCATACACATTTACAAGAGTAATTTATAGTATTTATTAAATCTACATTTAAAAACATTTTACTATTTCTTTTTTTTTTAGAACGTTACAGATAAATATATACATTTTAAAAAAATGGCCTTTAAGAATGTTCTTTATTTTTGTGTAATGTTTGTTGTATCCAAAGTAAAACCATTCCATTTATCAAATCCTATGGCTGTAGAATGACTGACGAGCCAAAAACCAATTTGTAGCGCCAAACTAGATGTTAGTGAGGAATTTAGTAAAATAAAATTGGAATTTATAAAGGAATATTCTGGATGTTTTAAAGGAATTGTTATGTTGTGCTTCCTTCTCCAAGTACACATTAATATTTTTTTGTATATTTACTGTAATTGCATATAGTGTACAATGGTTAGTTTCTATAATAATACATTGTGAAAATTGTTTTATATGTAAAGTTATTTAATGTGTCTAATTTTTAACTGGTTTTTTAGCGTAAGGAATTTGTCAATTTTTATTGTAAGCTCATAATGTACACACTAAATAATTATTTGTAACCATCAGACTGTATTAATTAATTGTAATTTCATAATAAAGAATTATTAGAAAAATCTCAATTTCACCGTGTCCTATTTTATAAACACTCATTTAAGTAGCCTGGCACCGTGGGTTGGGATACCTACTGGACACGTCTCCAGGACAGGCGAAGGGACTTAAGTTGGTTACCCTGGTTATGGACAGAGGTAGCAGAATGCAGGGAAATAAAACTCATCTAAAGCCTTTGCGAAGTCTGTCATCGTGGACCAACGTCCCAAGCGAAAGTGTCAAGGTACCGTGCCGACAGCTGAATGGTCGCTAACGGTCCCCTAGAAACGCCAAGTGAAACCTCCTTGTGTACAAGCCTTCCTTTGGCAAGTGGTGCTCTGTCGAGGGTGGCCGGTTATTTCCTTAGCTAGTTGTGGGAAATATATGGAAGGTTCAACTAACAAAAATAAAATAAAAAAGGGAAGGTGGCGACCACGCTCTAACTCACAACAAGAATAGGTCTGGAGACGACAACGTCCTAGACCGCTACTTTCAAGGTAAAAGAGCCAACCTCGAAAGAGGTGAATGCCAAACAGCACACCAGCTCGAAAATGACGATTCTATTTAAATCGTCGAAGGAGACAGAACTCCTAACTGACGAGGAGATAAAATCCTACCACTTTTGAGGTACCTCTAAAAAGCTGATGAAAGAAGGTCTAAACTATTTCTCTGCTAAGAGACTCTAAAATAAAGGACAGAAAGGGAAACATCTCCTTCAAAGAGGCCCTATCATCTGTGAAGGTAGCGATGATAGACATAGGATTTCGTGAAGTTCTATAGGATAGCCAGGTGCTGAGCAAAGTCGAGGACTCCATAGCGAAAATCCATGATAAAATCCCACTGGAGGGACCACATGTGCGATTCTAAACGTGTACGCAGCAACCGGGTACCTGGTATTTACGTACGCGGATCGCATCAGCGCAGAATGGGTAATAAACGCTGTCCCTACCATCAAGTCCTGGTAGGGACTACCCTCAGGGTGTTGGAATGAGATAATTCCGCACGCATGCACGGTTTTCGTCCCATATGAGAGAGGACGTAGACTAGAGGTAGCGGACATCCTACCCAGGATAAGAAGGGCTTACCATAGCCTAAAAACGGAAGTCTGGACCGTATTAGGTAGGACGCTAGCAGAAAGGTGCCAGATGTGGGTCTTCTCCATGTGTCAGGAATCCCTGGAGAAGCTACAAAACTGGACATGTCTCCATTCTTTGGCTTTGGAAGACACAAATTCAGTGCAAAGGGTAAGCAGACGCCACCAGAGGAAGCAGCTGGCACAGTGCCGGAAGAAACAACATCCCATAGAGGAAGATAAAACGGTCCCTAACCCTCAGACAGAGGACAATCAAATCGAGAGGCTAGACGCCCACGAGGAGGCTGTGCCGCCCATGGAGGAAGGAGAATCCGCAGGGTTCTGCAAGTGAACCTTCTTCATGCTAAGGCAGTCGGCACTACAGTATGTAAAAGATTCGACAAAGAGAGTTTGGACTTGGCACTCTTGCAAGAGCCCTGGCTTTACTCCAGCAGAGCCGCTGGCTTGAAACCAGCAATGGTAAGTTAATTTACTGTGAAAGGGTAAAAAAACCCAGAGCAAGTATACTATACAACAACAAGGTCGATCTGATACTTATATCGACACTTTATAAATGGGCACTAACAAAATTTCAAGAATGGTGGACAAGATCAACAGAATTGAGACAGGAGAAGGAATTCCTACTAGATCCGTCGCCAGGTAACAGAATATCTATTGAAGCAAGAAATAAACACCATGAGGAAACTCGTAGGTATCTTAACAAGGCACAACCGACTTAACAGGAACATGCACTTGCTGAAACTGGCGGACAGCCCTATATGCAGATTCTGTCAGGAAATTGAGCAAACCTCAAAACACATTCTACGTGAATGTCTTTCAAGACAGAGTTTCCTGATAATATACGAAGAAAAGCCCATGGCTACAACTACTACTACTAATAGATTCAGGCGAACCTCGGCCGAGCAAGCTCATGCCAAGGTTCTGGCACTGAGGACACTGGCGGGCCCATTGTGCCATTCCTGCTACTCATGCATCTATGAAGCCAAGTCCTTCAACGAAGGACTCAATCCTCTTTAGTGGATGCCTGCATGTGTCCCCAGGGGCCATAACAGGGACTCCGAAAATTGGCCTGCGTATACAGTCCAATGTGGACACACAAGGAAGACATGGACCGACGTTTCGTCAGCCAAGTCGCATCCCCTATATTTGCGACTTTCCTCTAAACCTAAGTTATGGAGGTGTTTCCTCAAACAGCAGTGCCATGTTAAGAGTCCTGCTATCTTTCTTAACCTACTCCTTGGTAGTTCTACAGCTGTTCTACCAAGTCCTTCAGTCCATCTCCTCAGTAGGAGCTTGGACTGCCTTAGACCTTGTAGAGCGTTCCAGTCAACGAGGTGTTGGTTTCCCAAGCAGTTCCTCGCTTCCTTATTGATTGCTTGTTTTGTAAGGCCCAAGGTCGGGCCTGAGCCGCTGAAGGGGGCTGCCGCCCCTCCACAGCTAGTGCATGTGGCGACCACACACATTATAAAAAACATTTTTGAGTTCCCGGTCTTTTAACCTAATATCATTAAAACTGACATATTAGTTGTATCAATCCCGAGATCTGAGCTTCTTGACGTGCCTGCGCCCTTCCTCGCTTAGCACATAACCCAAGCTTTATAAGCGCAAGAGTGTCCTCCCGGCCTCAGCCTCGATCACATGGTGAAGAGGCCTAAGTCCAAGAATCACCTCTAATGCAGAAGTTGATGTAGTCTTCATGCAGCCAGTTGCCCCCAAACTGACCACCCTTTGGAGGCATGCTAGTTGCGATGTAGCCGTGGCCAAGGTTACCCTCGGCCACCTTACCAGAGCCGCATATGTGAGCATAGGCAGCATGATCACTTTGTAGAACCATAAAATGGTCTTAGGGGTTAGTCCCCATTTCGGACCAATGGCTCTCCTACAGGCCCAGTACGTGTTAGTCACCTTACTTAGGCGAGTATCAAGGTGAGCCTTCCATGTCAGTGTCTTATCCACGATCACTCCCAGATATTTCACTTGTTCAACCACTGGAAGTGGCACTCCGCCGAGGAGCAGACCCTCACGTCTTATACCTCTCTTCTTGGTGAAAGTAACTACCTCAGCCTTGGTAGGATTCACTGCAAGTCCGTGATCGTCCTAGGATCCCTATACTTTACTAGTGGTACGTATTGGCATCACAGCCGATAAGGAGGCAACTTCCTAACCTTGCAGTAGTCAACCGCCTTGTGAAGCTCCTCAGTAGGCGGGAAGTCTGGTGAATCGAAGGACAGGTAAGCAGAGCATATGACAATACTACGACCCGCACTTTTCTCACCCGAGAAATCCACGCTCACCGCTATTAGAAACAGAGTTCCCTTATCAGTATTGCATTTACACTATTATGTGTTGAAATGCATACTCTGGGGTTAGGTTCACCCACAGCATAGAAAATACTACGCCCGGGTGTATTCAGACCTCGCACATGACCTCTATACCCATGGCTCTTGTATGAGACATATGCCTGTCTGGAGTCTTGCCATCCGCTGCGCGACTACTCCCGCAGCAGCCCGGCAATGTTGCAGGTTTATCTGGGTAAATTTAAGGCCACTACGAACAGACATCACAAGTCTGATGGGGTGCCTCCTTCACCCGTTTTTTTTCTTTACTCCGGGGTACTCTCCGTAGCTCCCGAGAAGATAAGTCTTATCTACCCGAGCCCATACCGGCTTTCTCCCTGCGTTCGGTTGATCATCTCAACTGACCTAGGATCGAGCCCCAATATGGTGCTTTATCTCAAGGAAGCAGCACCCCATCGGGAGGCCCGAACTACCTGTTCCTCAGTCCTCAGAGCCGGATTAACAATCTGGATTCTCCTGAGGACCTCTTTGGGAGACGACTCGATTGGCGCTGGTATCCATACCATCGCCCTCTTTAGACGGATGGCTACAAGCTACTCAAGGGAATTACTGGACAGTATAATGCTTTAATTAGAAAATACCAAACTGGACAAGATTCTATAGAGTAAAAATGACTCCTACAATAGATCTGGAGAAGGTCGAGGTGGGTGGGAAAAGTCCATATATAATCTAATCAACCTGGCCTCGAGTATGTGTAAAGAGGGCATACCTCGCTACATCTAATTGAAATTATCCAAACTGAGAATTTTTTTAATTCAATGAGTTTTGGTTTTAATGGGAAGTAAAAAAGGTTGTTATTTGAATTGGACATTACCCCACTCACTACTATTTCCTATTTTATACATTTACTTCAATAGCCTGCCCTTAAGTTTGTGTACAGAGGCCATAACTAGCAACATCTAATTGAAATTGTATGAATTGAGAAATTTTTCAAGACAAATGCTGGAAAATCTTACAGAACTGCCTTTTTACTCACAACGGGTTTCGGTTTTACTGGGAAATTAGAATGTTTGTATTTGAAATGGACTTTACACATTACCCAACCACCATTCTCTCCCATTTTATAGACACTCGCTTAAGCAGCCTGGCCTTGAGTATATGTAAACACGACACAGCTAGCGACACCTACTTGATATTTCCTGAACTGAGAAAATTTTCAATTCAAATGCTGAAAAATCTTATAATACTGCACACAAAAAGATTTTTGGTTTTACTTGGATATAGAAAAGTTGTTATTTGATTTGGAGGACATTACTTGGACAAACTGTTTAGAAAATGTTTATTTATATTTTTCATCAAAATAAAACACAGCTAAAAATCAAATTTTCCATCCAATACAGTACTCTATTTTTGTGGAAATGCACAAACTTTTATAAAGAATAACAAAAAGACATAATAAACCTTGAGGAACAGAATTTCTATAATAAACCAATTCATGTTTTAATAATATTATATTTAATGAGCATGCTAAAACTAAGACATATGATCAATGCTTAAATTCTGTTTTGTCAAAATTATAAACCCACACTGTGTCTATTCCATGTCCAATAGTCTTCGCTGGTTTTAAATTAGGTAAAGGAAATCTGCATGCTATTATATTACAGTCTGATTTACATTCTCCAAGAAATTTCTTCTCTAAATCATTCATCTATAAATATAATAATGATTAATAAATAATGTGCTTTTAAAAATAATTAGACTTTATGACATAAATTGTAAACATATACAGACACTTTTGGAGAGAAATCCCTTCGAGTTATGGTTTATTCTGAGTTAAAACTTACCATCTGTTCCACTCCGAAAATAATTATATTATCGTAACGAGATATATTGTACTTCCATAAATCTTTTCTATAAAATTCAACCTTATTAGACTTGCCTTCTCGAATGGCATTGATTTTTGAAAATAATATTAGCCATGGATTAAGTTCTACCCCATGTGATATAAAATTATGTTTGGCAGTTTCTGAAAATAAAGAAAATCGAACAATAATCTTTCTGAATATTCAAGTGGAAGGTGATAATTTAAATTGATAACAATTGGTCCAGTATTCAAATAAAACAGTTTTTTGTCACACTGTTTTATTAAAAGTGACATTACTATATAGTAAAGTGAGATTTAAATTAGTAACATTGTTTAATTAGAAGAAAAAGGAGAAAATTTGCCATGGTGAAGGTATGAATTTTTTCCCTCTAATAATGTAAGATACTCATATGTATGTCCCTGTATATTCCTATCTATTTATTTTTGTTTACATGTTTGTATACCATACCTATGCCTTATCGGTATATCCACCAGTTTTGCATTCAATATATGAATAAATACTTTCCACATAAAACGTTGTTTTATTTTTAGTGTATAAGTATATTCCAATTAATATTTTCATACATAACAGTTGGCAATGAAGTGTTTTCTTTTTAAATTCAAGTGTGCATCATCAGATAGTATAGCTCATCAGTTAGTGTTGTCGCCAATACGGACCTATCAGCATCCACCTACGCCGACCGCTAGCGACAAGTCGTAGAGGGATCAAGGAGGTACAACAACTGTCACGACTGACAGCATTCCATTCTTTAATATCGACGTTACGATATACATGTTTCAATTTTGTAAATCTTTACGATCTTTGTTAATAGTCGATAAATATATAATTAAAACTTTTGTTACGTGAAATTCTGAAAATTATTCACTTCTACTCAACATATGGTTCTTCGAGCTTGGATGAAACATTAATTTGCTGACAACATTACAGGTTAGTGCCTCCTTTCCTATACCATCCTAGAACGAGCACAATTTTATTTGACATAAACTACATAATTTACTTTACGAATCACAGAAATTCACAAATCCATTTACGTATTATTTACAAATTACAAATTTGCAGCAAGGTATTTGGTGGATTTAACGTTTTCTATTTCTCTACATTATGTCAAACATAAATAAAGTGAAACGTACTTCCATAAAAAGCGCTTTGACCAGATGTGCAAACCATTTTCGAGATAATTTCGTTTCGGTCGAAAATGTAGAACAAACTAACATCGAAGATTTGCAGATTCGGCTAAAAAAGGCCGAAGAACTTTTGGAAGAATTTAATTGTGCTCAACTTGCAATTGAGAGCGAAGATAAAGATTTCGAAATGAATTATCCTATCATTCATTCCCCGGAAAGGCAAAAATTCGAAGATGATTTCTATGCAATCACTTCAACTGTTAAAAAATTCATTATTTCAAAAGGAGTTAAAAAAGACATTAACGATAGTAGTTATCAACAATTCAATAATAACAGTTCCACAAATGATCAGCATTTGCTTAATATTCGTTTACCACAACTCAATCTACCTACATTTGATGGAAATCTCACACAGTGGTTATTTTTTAGAGATAGTTTCAAATCAATTATTCACGATAACACAGCGATGTCAAACGTTCAAAAATTTCACTATTTACGTCTTTCATTACAGGGAAGTGCTGCGGATAAAATAAAATCTTTACAAATATGTGATAACTATGAGGTCGCTTGGAAGTTACTTTCAGATCGTTTCGAAAACAAACAAGCATTAATAAAAAATCACGTTAAGGCTCTTTTTGAATTACCCACACTTAAAGAGGAGTCACATAAAGGTTTAAATTTAATATTAGACGGTATTGAAAAAAATTTAAATGCATTGAAGGTTTTGAGGCGTCCTACTGACCAATGGGATGATTTGACTCGTAACGACAAAATTTGACAACACTACAAAGCGTGAATGGGAATCACGGGCCGACTCAAAAAACATACAGAGTCTTGAAAATTTATTGGAATTTTTGAAAGACCGTTGTCGAATTTTGTCGTCATTAGAGTGTGATTCTGTGGAAGGATTTAAACATCGTGCTTCGAAACAATCCATCCAAAAACATACGAAATCGTTCGCTACTATTTCAAATAAGGTTATATGCGTTCTATGCAAAAATAATCATAGTTTATATTCATGCCCTGAATTTAATAAATTAACAACAATGGAAAGACTGAACACTGCGAAACGTTTAAGGTTATGTATAAACTGCTTAAGATCTAACCATCGCACGAAAGAGTGTAAGTCAGCTGGATGTCGACGATGCGGCAAAGTGCATCACACTATGTTACATTTTCAGAATAGTGATGAAGGAGAAAACGGCACTTCGGTTGACAATGGTACCACAAATAGTACGGGGGCTCTTGGTACAGTTAACGATTGTATCAACTCACAACATACACTCACAACTAGTTTGTCTACTCCATCTCAAATATTACTTTCTACCGCAGTAATTACAGTTTACGACGTATTTAATAACGCACATCAGTGTAGGGTTTTACTTGATAGTGGTAGCCAGGTGAATTTTATTTCCGAGAAACTTTCAAAGCTTTTAAACCTAAACAAACATTCAATCAACATTTCAATCTCCGGTGTGAATCAAATGCACAACAAAGTTCAATTTTACGTCTCTTTGAAATTCAAATCAAACATTAACGATTTCCAGAAAACAATATCTTGTATTATTTTAACACAAATTACAGACTATCTACCAACTTTATCCATACATTCAACAAGACTAAACATACCTAAAAAATTAACATTGGCAGATCCTAATTTTGATAAACCGGCTCCTATAGACTTATTAATAGGGGCTGATACATTCTGGGACCTCTTGAGTATTGGTCAAGTCAAGTTAGGTGACGGTCTTCCTACGCTGCAAAAAACAACATTAGGATGGTTAGTTTCAGGTCCGTTGTTTATAAAGAATGGAGATTTTACGTCACACCATTGTAGTATTTCAACAACAAACGATTTAGAAACACAGGTTGCAAAATTTTGGGAATTAGAAGATTCAAATTCAAATTCAAATTCATTTATTCATCATTCAAATCACAATAAAGTAATTTATAAGACTAGTCAAATATTTAAAGTTTACAAGAAAAAGAACAAAACATTAAAGAGTACCCTAAAACACGATTTTTATCTGACGAGGAAAATTATTGTGAGAAACATTTTAAGGACACCGTGTGCCGAAACGATATCGGTCGTTTTAACGTGACAATACCTTTCAAACAAGATATTTCTGTTCTCGGCCAGTCTAGAAGCATTGCTACTAATCGATTTTACAATCTTGAAAGAAAACTTGAAAAAAATCCCGATTTGAAATTGCAATATCATAATTTTGTTCATGAATACATTCGTCTAGGTCACACGGTTTTAGCTGATGAGCAGAATGATGACACGGGGTGTTTTCTTCCACATCACTGTGTATTAAAAGAAAGTTCTTTAACTACAAAGTTGCGGGTAGTTTTCGACGGCTCAGCTAAAACCACATCGGGTATTTCACTTAATAATATCATGATGGTAGGCCCCAACATTCAAGATAATCTGTTTTATATTTTATTAAGGTTTCGACTACATAATTACGTTTTGAGTGCTGATATAACCAAAATGTACCGTCAAGTACTTGTAAATGAAAAACAATGTAACTTTCAAAAAATTTTATGGCGATTTACACCCGAGAGAGAAATTAATGTGTATGTCTTGAAAACAATTACTTACGGATTAGCATCTTCAGCTTTTCTCGCGATCAGATCGCTACAAGAAATTGCACACCGTCATAAAATCGAATTTCCCCGAATTTCGGACATTATTTTACATGACTTTTATGTAGATGATCTCCTCACCGGTGCTAAAACTATCGATGAAATTAATTACATTAAGGACAATATTTCCAAACTTTTATTGATATATGGCTTTCCATTAAGAAAATGGATTTCGAATGCTAAAGATTTCCTTCTTGATGCTGAGCCCGGTTTAATACATATAGGAGACCAGGATCAAAGTAAAACGTTGGGATTGCTTTGGAATCCAACAAACGACGTTTTACAGTATTCTATTAACATTTCCAATCAGAAACTCAAAGTCACTAAACGTCAAATTCTGTCATCTACTGCCCAGATCTTTGATCCACTTGGGCTACTGTCACCTGTTACCATAAAGGCAAAGATCATACTACAAGAGCTTTGGAAACTTAAATTGTCCTGGGATGAGTCCCTTCCCAGTAACATACATACAGTTTGGTCTCATTACCAATCACAGTTGCAACACCTCAATTCTATAAAAATACCCCGACAAGCATTATGTCCCAATCCTGTTTTCACACAGATTCATGGATTTTGCGATGCATCTCAGACCGCGTATGGCGCCTGCATTTATATTCGTTGTTGCGATTTGCTGGGTAATCTTACATCTCATTTATATTGTGCCAAAACACGCGTAGCACCGTTGAAGCTCTTAACTATTCCTAGATTGGAATTATCTGGGGCGCTTTTACTTGCTGAGCTCATTGACAAAGCACGCTTATGCATTTCTCAATACGACAACATTTTTTATTGGTCCGACTCTATGATATGCATTTCATGGATTAATTCATCCCCACACATATTAAAAACATTTGTGGCCAACCGGGTAGCACAAATTCAGAACCTTTCTGAAACTGGAGCATGGAAACATGTAAGTACTCACGACAATCCCGCCGACTTATTATCACGCGGATTGACTCCACTCGACCTGGTAAAATCCGAATTTTGGTTTCACGGTCCTCCATGGCTCTTACAACATGAATCCACTTGGCCTTCTTATGACAACGACACCGCCATTTTGACTCCGTCCGAACTTCCAGAACTTCGTAATAACCTTGTTACATTCGTTAATGCTACTGATGACTTCATCTCATATATTCTCACAGTTATCGAGTCACGTTCCTCTATCATGAAATTACAGCGCATATTCGCCTATTTCTTGAGATTTTCAAATAACATCAGGCATAAGTGTAAACCTAAACGCCAAGGCACATTGACAACTACTGAACTTGACGAATCACTTTACTTACTCATTCAAATTGTACAGCGTCATTATTTTTCTGACGAATATCACAAATTGTCACATTGTAAGTCAGTACATAAAAAGAGCAAACTTTTAAGCTTGAACCCATTTTATGATGAGGCGAATAAAGTGATTCGTGTAGGTGGTCGATTAAAGGAATCCGACTATGATTATTTGAAGAAACATCCAGTGATTCTTCCTTCAAATGGCCACCTGACTATGTTAATTGTCCGACAAGAACATATTAGGCTATTGCATGCTGGTCCTCAAGCTCTTCTGGCTTCGATCAGAGAAAGATTTTGGCCACTATCTGGTCGCAATCTTGTGAAAAGGATTGTGCACGACTGTGTACGATGTTTTAGATGCAAAGCAAAAACACATGAATATATAATGGGAGATCTTAGGCCATCACGAGTCACTCCATAGCGTCCATTTTCGATCTCTGGAGTTGATTACGCGGGACCATTCCAACTCCGTGACAGAAAAGGTAGAAACTTCAAAACTTTCAAGGCATATATAGCACTATTTGTTTGTTTTGCCACTAAGGCTATACATTTAGAGGTTGTTAGTGACCTCACATCTGAATGTTTTTTGGCATCTCTGCGTCGTTTTATGGCTAGGCGGGGTAACTGTACAAAAATATACTCCGACAATGGTACCACATTTATTGGTGCTAACAATGAGATGAAATCCTTTTTCGATTCCTCCGGAACTAACATTGCTGAACAACTCTCAACCGACGGCGTTCAATGGCACTTTATAACTCCTAATGCACCACATTTTGGTGGTATTTGGGAAGCTGGCGTTAAATCTACCAAATACCATTTGAAACGTGTACTAGGTAACGCTTCTACTACCTTTGAAGAATTCACTACTATTTTATGTCAAATAGAAGCGTGTCTCAACTCCCGACCACTCTATCCAATATCATCTGATCCGAATGATACAAATCCCCTTACCCCGGCACATTTCCTGATTGGAGAAAGTCTGATGGCGTTACCAGAACCCAACCTATTGGACATTAGAGTGAATCGTCTTTCAAGATTCGAAAGAGTACAACAAATAATCCAACACTTTTGGTCTCGATGGAACAAGGAGTATATATCCTATTTGCAGACTCGAACGAAGTGGAAAATAAACCACCCGCAGCTAATTAAAATCGGTATATTGGTACTGATCAAGGAGGATGGACTACCACCCTTAAAGTGGAAGTTAGGCAGAGTCTCTCAAGTTCAAAAGGGTGCTGATGGCATCATACGATCTGTGACCGTCAAAACGTCAACCAGTGAGCTAAAACGCCCAGTGGTAAAAATCTGCATTCTTCCAAACCAACAATAATCTACATTGAAACCCTGAAGTGTTTCAAGGCGGGGGCTATGTTGTCGCCAATACGGACCTATCAGCATCCACCTACGCCGACCGCTAGCGACAAGTCGTAGAGGGATCAAGGAGGTACAACAACTGTCACGACTGACAGCATTCCATTCTTTAATATCGACGTTACAATATACATGTTTCAATTTTGTAAATCTTTACGATCTTTGTTA
The DNA here is from genome assembly GCA_963921935.1 of Galeruca laticollis. NCBI lineage: Eukaryota > Metazoa > Arthropoda > Insecta > Coleoptera > Chrysomelidae > Galeruca > Galeruca laticollis. Next base: position 71,501,745 of record OY998177.1, read on the forward strand.
ATAGTCGATAAATATATAATTAAAACTTTTGTTACGTGAAATTCTGAAAATTATTCACTTCTACTCAACAGTTAGTGCCGACTTTTTGATTTTTAAGTAAGCGCTAGTGATAAATAAAATGCCAGCTGATAAAGACATTCAACAATGTTTTGGGTTATTAGGAATCTTGAACACTTTTGATCCTGAAAGTTCTGACTTTTTAGTGTTTAAAGAAAGACTATCCCAGTTTTCTATTGCAAATGTAATAAAAGACGTTAACCGAAAAAAAACCATACTCTTAAACACTGAGAATTGTTATAAATTGCCACATAATTAGTGTGTACCAGATCTTTCGGAAGCAAAATCTTTTGAATCTTCCATCATCAAAGCAAGAATAAGGGCCAGTTCACTCGCAATTCTTCTAGCAAGCCGCTTCAGCCACATCCAAAGGTCCAAGGCAGCAGCGGTTTAGCCAGTAAGAGTAGTGCCAGAAATACTCCAGTAAGTAATAACCACAATTCTATTAAATGTACCATTTGCGGTCGTAGTAATCACATAGCTAATGATTGTATATATAAAAATTGCCATAAATGTGGTGTGAAAGGCCATTTAGCTACTCAGTGCAAAAAAGTTTCACATGAGTATTTAAGTGATTTGGAAGTCAGTCCTGATCGGTCAATTTTTAATTTATGGGATGTAAATAAACCAGGTGCGCAGAATATTGATAAATTTGATAAATATTTGTTAAATTTTGGTAATTTAAGTTAGATAAGAATGGGAATATTAAGCCAATTTTTGTAAATACGATTGTTGAAAATATACCAATGATAATTTAAATTTGATTTTTGAAAATAAAAATTATGTGTTAAAAACTTAATGTAATAAAAGAGGGAGGTCCGCCACTAATCGGTAGGACTGGTTTAAACATGCTTAAATGAGGCATTTGCAAAATTCAGTAAACTGAAAGCTTAAATAATATATCTGACACAAATTTATTAGAAAGCTGTAAAAATATAGATGCTCCTACCAATGTTACATTTTTGATAAAAAAATGGTGCTATATTTGATAACAAGTTGGTAACATTTAATAAATTTAAAATTTCATTAAAGCTGAAGGATAAATTTTGTAAACTTAGACCAGTACCATTTAAAATTCAAAGTTGAACAGGTTATTGAAATATTAGTAAAAATGAATGTTTTAGTACTAACAAAATTTTCAAAATGGGCTACTCCTACTGTAAGTATAAGAATATGCAGAGATTTTAAAGTTACTTTGAATCCAAATGTATTAATTCAACATTTTTGGTTGCCTAGAATAGAGTATATTTTTTCAAAATTTCAAGGTGGTGATAAGTTTTCAAAAATCGATCTCTTCGAATCCTGTCAACAGGTGGAATTGACGGAAAATTCTAGAAAACTTGGCGCTATAACTACACATAAGGGACACATTTACCTTACGGGATAACGAGTGCCCCAGTGATATTTGAAAAGTATTAATATGTAACATAGAACCAAATGAACATGATATTTTCTTTTTTCCGAGTTTATGAGGTTCTGGGTTCACAATCCAAATAATCAGGCTTGTGGGATCAAAATGTAAAGTAGAAAATTGTAGGTTGCTGGAACCTAGAGAGGCCTTCCTATGACTAGAGGATTTTTTCTTCTTCGGGAAATGAAATGGCCGATTAATGACAAATAAAAATTTTATTTATCAAAATAATTTGTCCACAAATACTGTAAGTTTATTGCTCTACAATACTTACAATAACTTTTGGGAACGGGAAACGAGAACTATATTTTATATGTATTAACAGGAGGGAAATTAAAAAAACTCAATTCAAATTTTTTTACAAGCGATCAATCACATTTTTTCTCATATCGGTTTTTGTTGACAACCAGAAAACAAAATAAATTAAAGATTTTTTAAAATAGTACTGTAAGACTCCGAAATAGTAGATATCAGGTAGATTTACCTTTAGTTGAGCCAACTGGACATTTAAAACTTGGTGATATGTTTAACCAAGATAAAAGACGACTTCTTAAACTTGAAAAAAAGATAATAGAAAATGAAAATCTCTACTCTCAAAACAAAGAATGTATTAATGAATACATCACGGTACTGGATATGTTTCACTCATACATATGAACAATTCTTCAGAGCATAGATATTTTATTCCTCATCATTGCATTTTAAAAGAAAATAGTTTTAACTACGAAACTCCAGAGTTGTATTTGATGCTTCAATAAAAAGTTCATCAGGTACTAAATGATATTTTACTCAAAGGTAATACAGTACAATCATTTGATATACTTTTAACCTTTAGCACCTTTTAATTTGTTTTAACAGCAGATAAGCAAAAAATGTCAGAATATTAGGATTAATCCAAATCAGACCTTTTTACTCAATATCTTATGGCGTGATTTACTTTACAAGGTGTATTGAGCTTACATCTGTTACTTATGTGCACATTTTTTAAGTACTTGTTGCCTTGTAGATTAAGCTCAAAATAATAATAAAATTTATCCTCTCACATCAGATGCTTTATTGCATTTTTGTTATGTTGATGATATTTTATATGGTGCTGTGTAGAATCGGAGGGGACTTAGTACATTCCCGTCGTCTTCTGTCAGTGTGACTATTTTACTAGTTGTGCTATAAGTGGACTGTATTCTATATTTTGGCTGGTCTTAGAATTGTGTTCTTCGTAGAAGTTGACGTTGAATAAAACTCAGAAGTAGAACGTCTCAGTTTTAAGGTAAGTTGACATGGGTAGTGAATCATGATCTTTATATGGGTAGTGAATTTCGATCGTGCCACATGCTTTCGTTAAAAATAATGATAGTGCGGATTAACCGTAGTGAAATACGAAAATCGTCTAAACAATTGTAAGGTGTTTATACGGCAAAAAACTCAAGTCAAATATATTGCAAATTAATTAATTTATTTATTTTATCATTCCTCATTGATTAAATATCTGTAATAGGTAATCTATTATTACTGACGTTTTAAAATAAATTTTTTACAATTACAGTATTTTATGTTATTTAATTCTAATAAATTGAATTATACATGTTCTTTTGGAAATGCTCCTAAAGTCCAAAATGTCAAGATTTATTAAATATATAATACAAAAATATATTATAATTAATGCATTTGTATTATTTCATAACCTTTGATCCCAAGAATGAAATGGGTATGTTTAGCAGAAAAAAGCGCTTGTAAGCAAAATTGCGAAAGCTAAGCGGTAAGCGCTGTCAACTGCTAAATAACTATTTTCCTCTAGGTCGCTAAGTTAGCTTTAACTGGGAAACCTAACCTAACTTAAATATATGTTTGTAAAGTATTGATACCTATTAAAAAAATATCAATTATGAATAACATATTAAATAATGTAATGAATGGTGAAGAAGAGATAGAAGATATTTTTGGTGATGATATTGCCAATATCTCTTATAAACTGATTTCAAAACAAACTAAATAAATAAGCAAAATGGCGGATTAGGTTAAGGCTATTGTAGTTAGCAAATGTGCCTTGGCCGACAACCGCATGGTCCACTTCTCAGCGCTATCAAGCGCTTTTTTCTGCCAACCACGGAATAATTAATATATATTTTATATCCTCATTGGTAGAGTCCCATAGTGCAGGTTCATTTCTGTAGTATTATTATTTCTATATCTATGGTAGTACTCGAACGAATAAATTCGTTTCAGTGTTTTATCTTTAGTTTATGATTATATTCAAATTAATATTTCCATCCATAACAAATAAAAAAATACAATTTATGAAAACGTTATTAGTAAAATGTTGTTTTAAATTATTACATACTTCAACTAGAATACTTACCTAAAACAATTCTTCCATCTCCTGATCCTAAATCTAAAAGTGTTCCACTCCTTCCCTTCAAGGCAGATAAAATATTGGTGATTTGCTCATTTGTGGCAGGTATATAAGGCAGACAATATTTCCTTAACGCTGGGCTAATGAATGGGGCACATAATATAGTTAAACCAACAGCAATACCTCCTAAAATCAATTATTAATGAAAAATATTAATTAGTTTATATTTTACCTGTAACTCCGACAAACACTTTGCCTATTAAAGGTATTTTTCTATGTGAATTTGTATTATTGGTATTTTCTATAAATTGATTCATTAATAGTAAGTTGGTTTTAATGGTTAGATTTAGATTTATAGGGCACTCAAGCAAACTGTCACTTAAATGTCAGCATGGCGTCTGTGGGGCATACACAGCTGTAGAGTGCAATGTATAGTACGCGCAAAACATATTGGGATCCCAGATTAAGATCGCAGCGCTACCTAACTGTCAAGTCGTAACTACTGTATATGTGTTTAAAGTTGTTAATGTGTGTTTTACACCCTTTTTGCATGATATTTTCTATTACAAACAATTAAGATACTTCTCTTAGACAATTTCGAAGACAATATTATTCTTACTCAATGTAATTTTTTCTTAGTTTTGTTAAACGTACAGGTAAGATATATGTTCATTTTTAAGTTTATACTAAAAATTCTAATTTAACATTTTTATTTATTTTATGTTTTTGCAAGTTGTTCTAAGATAAGTTAGATACATTAATTAACGATTTATACTTTTTAGTACGATAACTGAAGTTAGGTCAAGTTTTATAGAAGTTTTGGTATATTTGGATGGTTTTAACAACTCCATTTGTATTTGCGAAAGAGAAGCCCTATAAATGCTCTTCTTATGTTGCACCAGCGTTCACAATTTCATACCGCGTATAGTTTAAAAAATCGGTTTGTTTAAAATGAAGAGAGCAAACTCTCATATAATTAGACACCCTTTTTCAAATTCCTAATTCATTCTTTCCTTCTGTTAACAAGTTGTCTGTCCCCAATTTTGGTTTCCAGAAAAATTTTCAAACTTCCTGCTACTGTAATAATTATTCATATTCAAAATGAATAAATCGGGGAAATTCATTTAATTGACATCAATTTTACACTGCTTAAGTTACCCACAGATCATATAACTACTATTAAAAAAAACAACACTGTATATTAACTTACACAAACACTCGTCAGAGAGAGTGTCGCTTATGAAGATTTTCCTATAGTCTATTCGAAAAAGTATTGCTTTTCTTTTGGAAATAATTTTTTGTTTTAATTTAGAGTTAGGTTCGTTTTATTTTGTTGATGTTTAAGAATTTTCTTTGTACAGTCATTTTGCTCCCCCCTACAAGTACAAACAGATTTCTTACAGTTTCCAAAGCGCAGCAAAGTATACCCCCAAAGTGAGGCATATGTCTGGTTTCCTGATCAATCTATGTTTTAGGTTGGAAGTTGGAACAGGGGAACAGCTGATAACGAGTTTGAAGTGTGTGAGTAATATTATATTACGTAACGTGTGTTGTAAGAAGCATTTTACGCACTCGCCGCTATGCGGCTTCGTGCGTAATTCCGTGAGTGCGTAAAATGCGTTACAACACGAGTTACGTACTATACTCTACCTACGACCCACTTGTACTTGTGTTTATAATCTTATTAAGGTATTTAAAGTACAAGTAAAAACGTACATCCTCGATGCCCATCCAAGCATCTTAGAAGTTCACCCTCGTTGCCTAGCCAAGTTTCGTAAAAGTCCGTCCTAAGTAGTATTTATTTTTATTGTAGAATTACGGGAATTGCATAAAATAGCGTATACACCTCTTGACTAAAGTGACATTAATCCCTTAGGTGGATTACTTCCCTCAGGAATCAAACACCACCCGCGGGATTAAATGGGCCACTTTAGTCGCTTGGTGTATAATATACTATTGTTTACTAATATGAGATACATTCAGACAGCTGAAAGATGCGGATTGAATGGAACGGAACCGATTATCATATCATTCTAAATAACTCTTAGTATTAAATGCAATCTCATATCTAATAAATGTTATCTACCATTTATGTATAGAATAAAATTCAACGTCAAATATCTAAGTAATACATTTTGAATAAAATGGCTACGTCTATTGACAGTTGCTAAGTGATTGCTATGGAAGTCGTGCGATTTACTTTACAGCCGTGCGTTTTGTTTTACCGTGCATAATAGACGTCTTACATTGATTGCCGACTGTGTGTTTTTGACTACTTACAGGGGTGATCGTAGGTAAACACAAATATAACCTCACTGAAATAAATCTTTGTGCCAATATTTATGGTAAAAGGTGTTTTTTGTGCGTTTTTAATCAGTTTTTTGAGATGAAATAGAAATTAGTTATTACAATGGATCAAGAAGGTGGGAAGGTCAGCACGATATTCAAATTTGGTTTACATATCGTACTTCAAGGAAATTATCGATACTTCTTCTTCAGTTTTGTGTGAACTGGAGGTGACCACTGAACTTTTAGTTCAGTGGAGGTGACACACACACACACACACAATCTGCGTACAACCCTTGTTTATATATTCGCTACGAAGCGTTATATATAAACAAGTCTACAACTTCTAGAAAAAATACATAGACAACTTTCTCTATGCTGTATAACCGAAAACAATTATTATATTTTGAATCTTTTGTCCACCTGTAATTGATAATACTATATTTTTAAAAGAAGATCAATGTGCATGCCCCAAATGAATGGCTAGAAGAATAATTCGCAAACCGTTCTGATCGTTTACAAACAGGTTTTAAAAATTAAAATTAGTTGGAACAGAAAACTAATCGTTTACTAAGTGTCAAAAAGTCAGGTTGGAACACATTTGAGTTAGTGCGCAGAATTCTGACGCAGGTTGGAACATATCTATTGACAGTTTTTGCGTAACATAAAATTTTCACTTCTCAATCATTTAATTTTCGACTGTCGCATACATTTTTATTTCTTTACCTTTTAGGTAAAAAGAAATTTGAAAAACCTTCTCTTGTACAAATCGGCTAACTTTTAAACTATTAGTTTTTTCAAGTTGTTTTTGTCGTTGAATTTCATTTTAAAGTACATGGCAGTCTGCTAGAAATCTTATAAAAACGCTTAATTTGCAAACAAAAGTGAACCAACTTTAATATCTGTACGAGTACAGAATTATTCATTAAAGGATGGCTATTATCGTTAGAATATCGATGCCTCAATAATATTATACTCAAAGTGTCATTCTGTAAGAAATCACGTCTGAAAAACTGCGACTAACTCCCGGTCTATTTCCCATTTTGTTTCAGAAATGTAATTAGTTTGAAATATCTATTCTACATTATTATTCGATTGTAACATACTTTTAATCATTGAATAATTCGACCACACAGTTGATGGCTTTTGTTGTTGTGCTAGTTCCGAAAAATAAGCCAATAACACCGTCTCCGAGAAATAACCACTGACCAATAAACAACAGTCAGTGGAAATAACTGGATGTCTTTTTCATCTTCCATTCCATGAATCTTGAATAATCAGTTTCGTAAATTTTGCGCGATTTAGCTGGCAATAATTTTTGTGACGCTACTTCTACTAACTCCGGTGGAGTCAGAGATAACTCGGAATCAGACATTTTTTAACTTGTTCGCAATGTCCAAATCAAATTACTGAATTAAATTGTCAGATATTTGTTTACTTTAAAGGTTTCTTTAGCAACGCAGGTCTAATGTATAATTGTTGCGCTGCATACAAATTTCACATTTCGACTTTAATATATTCCCTAATCTATGAATATATTGTAATATTTCTTCAATATTAAAACGTCGTTTTCCGTCACAGAAAAATAGTGTATTATGCACGGAAAAACTGTTAGATTTTAGCTATCGCTTTTTTGTCTCTCTCCGCTTCGCGTCGACAACACAACCTCGAGCTAAAATCTAATTACTTTGTTCCCTATAATAAATAATTATTTTGGCTATTGATAGGAAATAATTATAAAGAGCTGCAATAAACGCCTCGGAAATAATGATTGACAATGAAGCGGTTACTTATTTTGAAACTACGAAAAAAACATTTATAAATAAGTCTCAGGCAAAATTAAAAATAACCAAATGGATATTAAGAATAGACCATAGATAACCTAGAAAAGTCAAATATTTTTAATCCACCGTATTTAGGACTTTATCAAACATGGGTCCAAGAACCTCAAAAAGAAGAAGAACTAATACCAATATTTATATCTAGAACCACACAATCTGGCTTAAATTTAATAACTTAAATGTTTTTTATTGAATTATATATTAATGAATGCTACTAAAAATGGTGGCAATGGAAGAAAAGAATATTGTTTCAAATCACTTGGATCAAAGTATATATGAAATACCTTATTCATATGACAGTATTAAATGGAAACTAGGAGAAACTTACAGAGCTCGTGTTGGCAATATTTACGACCCCTCCAAATTTTGGATAGTACATTTCGAAAACGAATTAAGTGTGTTCTTCAAGTATATGAATAGTTTCTACGACACAAGAAGAGAGGAATATAGGATGCCACCGGAATCCGTTAAAGTAAAACGTTATTGTGTAGCTTTCACTGACGGTGCCTTTTACAGGGGAATAATAGTTAATATACCCATGCTTAATAGAAAAGAAATTCAAGTAACAGTTTTCCTGTTTGACTTTGGGTTTACTAATGTTGTAACACTTGACAATTTGTACTTTCTTTGTGAAAAAATGTATAAAATTCATCGATTTGCCATAAGAGCTCGACTACATGGTATTGAGCCAGATAAAACTGATGCTTGGACACAAATGTCTACTGATACTTTCAAAGAGTCAACTCAAGGCAAAGTACTATTATGTGTCCTAACAGAGACGGATCCTTTACATAGAACAGTTTTTGTTAGAATAGTGGATTTAGTGCAATATAATAAGGTAATATATTATATAATCAAATTTTATAGAACTAAATAATAATAAAAATCATCATTTATTGGTATAACCAAATGGCTATTGACAGAGTTTCGTCAGCGCCTGTAATACTTACATAATTCAATATAATATACTTACTACCAATAAAACTAACATTATAGTCCGGGAGGTAGTGTCACTTTTGAACAAGTCATTTTATGCACAATGAAATTCACTGAAAAAAGTTGTTTTCATATACCTGAATACTGAACCGTCCGTCAGACTCTCGAGTAGCGGTGGGTAGTGTCAGAGTGAGCTACGAAACATCACTAATAATTAAAAAAAAAAAGTTATTTTATGCACTTTATAATTTTTACGATTCAATTTTCACGTAGTATATTTAACTAAAAAAGTCGTCAGACCCTGATCTGCGGGTGGATTCTTCGTCTGTCACGCGTAGTAACGTATCTTGAATTTAAAAAAAAAAGTAATAGTATGCAGTTTGAAACTTTTCCAGTTGATAGTTTGTAGTATAAGAAGGAAAAAAATAATCGTCAGACGTTGTGGAAATGGTGGAAAACCCGTCAGTCGATCATTCAAAGTGCATTTCAGCTTTCGGAAAAAATTAAGCGCGTGGCATCTTTTGCGGTCCAACTGACGGACTTTCCACCACATTCATGTCATCTGACGATTATATTTATGTTTTTTAAACAAACGACTATTTCTGGAAAAAATTTCAGGTTGCATACAATGACTGTATAATATTTTTCAGTATTAATTTCATATTAATAATGGAAAAAAATAAGTTAATTAAGTGTAAGGTAATAATTTTGAAAAATCATGAGCATAATTTTCATGATTCAGTTACTTAATGTTTTTGAAACGAATAGTAGAAAAAAAACTTATCCTCTTGTAATACAAGAAATTTGCTATGATTCGACTACCTGCTTCGTTTCATCTTTATTCCGAGAAAAACATCTGCCGTGTTTACAAAACTATAGTGTCTACAGCAGCTGTTTCGGTTAGTTTGCGCGTTGCCGCTCACGTGATCAGGCCTACTTGTGTGAATAATGTCTGATTCAAAACCGTTTTGTGTTTTTTGCTCCAAAAAAAGTGGATCTTTGAGGTCTTTTACATTAGACACTCTTGCAAAATGTAAAAATGTGCTAAGTATTCGGCAAGAACACCAATTATATATGAATGAAGTGCGATTTCCAGCAGATATATCACCCATTGCTCTATATCATTCTCAGTGTTACCGAGTATTTACAGCTCTACCTAAAAAATATAGAGTTGTTAAAAATGATGAATCTTTATCGGAAGCATCGGCAGGTCCAAGGTAAGTATTATCAATAGTTGTTTATAAGAAGTTTCTCACCAATTAGAATAATAATTTAATAGCATTTTTTATATTTGTATATACTCGATATTGTATGGTTTAATTTTTATATTATATTATATGGATATATTTTTATTTTATATAATATTATATGGTTTCAAACAATTTTTCTTAAATGTGTACCAAACATATATTTTTCATGATTTTAAAAATAAATGATTCTGAACATTATTACGTTCAAATTCAAAGGCGGGAGAGAGTCAACGGTATTTCTATTTAGCCGTTTCATTCTCGTGGAAAATCGACACATTGATTTAAAATTTATAGCATATTTGACCAGAAAGTTACTAGAAAATATTGTAGTTAAACGTGATAACTAGTAGATTCTAGTAAAATTTACAAGAAATGTTTAATATTATACACTAAAAAAATTAGTTACTCAAACAATAATTTGTTACAAGAAAACGCAATTTACATTATACTAGAAATTTATTGTAAGAGTTTATAATTTTTCTAGTAAACTTTTGTATTTATTCGAGTTATTGCAACAAAATTTCAAAATAGTACATTTTACTAAACGTACTTTGTTAAAATTATAATACACCTGTTGAAATCAATAGAAATTCTAGTATTATATGATATATTATTTTTACAAAACATTCTTGTAAAATCGACTAGAGACTTTTTTCTCAGTGTACTTTAATTTCATCTATTGCTTGAAATGAAATTTATCTCTCAGTTTGTGCAATAATATATGTATATATTCTTGAAAAAAATGTTTAATAAAGGAGAATACATGAGTATTTACGTAATTTTTTTAACTTATTTTAGTTTATCTCATGAGAGTACATCGTGTAGTACTCCAGAACCTTCGTCTCACAGTACTTTGGACCTAGAAAAAGAAATTACAGATGAAACTTCTGATCAGGTAGATCAAGAAACTTCTGAAGGAGAGCCGGTTGCTCATATGTCAGAGACCTGTATAATTTGTACAAAGAGGAGGAAAAAATTCAAGGGTCATGAGCAAACACTCTCTGTTTTGGAGGAAAGCTCCATCAGTTTTTTGAAAAATTATGCTGCTGAAACTGATAATCATAATTTATTAGCTAGACTAAATGAGAAAGAGTCAGCTAAAGAAATTGTGTTGCATCATCGATTGTGCATGGTGTCCATTCGTAACCAAATAAAATCAATGGAAACGGAAAACCAACCGAAAACCCAATGGCATAAATCGAGAGATGTTCACAAATCAGCCTATGGAGAAGTTTGTCAATTCATAATGAAAGAGGTAAGATCTCAATTTTTTTACGAGGGATAGTAAATAAAAAAGCCCACACATTATGAAAAAAAAATTATACCAAAGAAATTTATTTTAAAAAAAATTGAATTTTTTTTCATTTACTTTTTTCATTGGTTCGTTTCTTCTCACACAGGTCATTACCAGGCGACAATCTTTTTTTTTAACATTTCTTGATGATTTGTACACGCAACATATAAAGAAAACCAATCCAGAGAATACCAACTTTAAAAGTTTTAATTTAGAAAATAGATTATTGCAATCCTTTCCAAGGAAAATTGGCATTGTCACGATGAATCGTCGGAAAATCGTGAAGCCTTTCGATGGACACTTGGTGCAAAATAATTTTGAAAATATTGAAAAAAATGACATCTTGAATCGAGCCGCACTAATTCTACGATCTGAAATTGGAGGAATCAAACACAAGCCTCTCAGTACGATTACGGCAAATTCTATGATATCTGGAGAATGTGAAGTGCCAGAAATTATATCTGATTTTTTTTCAAATGTGATTTCCACAACGAAGCGTCGTCAACGTAGCTCATATAAGCAACGTCTCAGTAATTCCTTCTCAGAAGATCTAATTTATGCAGTGTCGAATGGAAAAATTAAACCTTCAAAGCATATTACTCTGGGAATGACTTTGAAAAGTCTTACGAATAGTAAGAAAATAATTAATATAATTAATAGACTGGGGCACTGCTGCAGTTATACAGTTCTGGAAGAATTAGAGACAGAGGCAACTTTTGCATCTGTTTCCCATTCGGAGATTTGTCCTGAAGATATTATACGAACATCAAATCTTAGTGTAGGTCTTGCGTTCAACAATTTCGATAGGTTTGTTGATACTACTAGCGGAAAAGATACTCTACATGATACTGTAGGTATAATTTTCCAAGATGTCATTGAAAATCCTCAAGAGTGCCAAGGTAATTTCATTACATAATATATTTTTCGTATGAGTGTCGAAATATACTAATTTCTAATTGGTAACAACGGTAAAATGTTTTTTTTTTGTCATAGGTAACCAAGATACTTCGATATCAGGTACTACTTCTGATAATCAAGAATTTTCTCATCTAACGAGAAAGAGACTTCGATCTTTGGATGCTGTAACGCCAGAACTACCAGCCTACAACAAAAAACCTAGGTACGCAGAAAAATTAGAAAATTATGATAGTCCTTTGAGACTGAGTGATAATAGTATTTTAGAAAAGTATAAGAAAATTGATTTAGCTTGGATGATGTCTCATTTTTTGAAAATTCAACATGTACCAGCTTGGGTAGGATACAACAGTATGATAATTGACGATCGTAGCTGTCAACAGAAAATTTCATATCTAACTACTATCAATTCTTCTCCGACTAATAATTCAGTTGTAGTAGAAACAATGAGGCAAGCAAAAAAAGCAGCTACAGAATTAGGAAAGCCATATATGGAAGTTACATATGATCTAGCGATAGCGAAAATAGCGCTGCAGATTCAAAGTATCGAACGACCAGAATTCGATAATTTATTCATTCACATTGGATCGTTTCACATTGCAATGGCACACTTCAAAGCAATAGGAAAATTCATAGACGGCTGTGGAATAACGGATTTGATGGTCAACAGTGAAATGTTAGCGAGCGGTTCGGTAAATAGCTTTTTAACTGGAAAACACTTTAATAGGTGTAAACGTCTACATCCTATTGTATCACTAGCAATTCAGATTCTGCATTTTGAATCTTTCCTGGATGCATATAGTACAAATTATGAACAACTTGCTGATATCAAGAATTATTTAGAACAGTTTAAATCATCGAAATCCGTCAGTCCCACAATTGTTGATGAAAAATGCTTGTGTATTATGCAGAAATATGAGAAGTATTTACTAGAAACATTAGCAGGTGAGCATGGAAAAACTCCTCAATTTTTTATGATCTATGTAAGTCTAATTGATGACTATTTAATGCTGAATCGGAGCATAAGATTGGGAAGATTTGATTTATTCAAATATATGCTTCCTAGGATTTCGAGTATTTTTTTCACTTTCAATCAACAGAATTATTCTCGCTATTTGGTATTGTACCATGAAAAGTTGTTGAAAGTGGAAGAATCTCATCCAGGTTTACAACTACAGTTGCAACAGGGATCATTTGGCGTAAAAAGAACTGATAAACCTTTTTCAAGGCAAGCCATCGACTTAACTTTAGAACAAACAATAAATGCCGATGCTGCAAATAAACTGACTGGAATAAGTCATCTTACAAATTCAATCGCGGCTAGGCAACGTTGGTGTAAAAGTCATAGCATTCGGTCAACTATCATTACTCACATGATGGATAGAATGCATTTGCGAACATCACAAGACATCACCGCTGATCTTGAGAGCAGTAGGATAAAAAAACATAGGCAACAACTACAAACATTGATTTCTCATATTAAGCAAAACGTTAATCCATTTTCCGAAGATGTGAACAAACAGTATTTGTATAATATTTCAACTGGACGTGCTGTAAATGAGAAAATTGAACATTTTTTACTCAATGTGAGAAATTTAGGTGAGGAACAACAGGAAAAGTTCATACGAGAATGTTCAGAAGATAATCTAAGATTCGAAAAAGCTATCAAGAAGAATAAAATAACAACGTTTGTTGATTCTGTTGAAAAAAGAAAAATGATAGTGAATGGAAAACTACTTGAAGTAAAAATGCAGAGAGATCTCTTTGGAAAATTGCTGCGAATGTCTCTGGAAAGTACACTGAATATTGATATCGTATTATCATATCCACTCACTCCAATTCCACTTGCTTTTTGTCATGCGGATGGTGCTATTTGCAAAACTGAGAAGTCAGTACTAACGCATTTGTTAGAGAAAGAAGTACAAAGTACAGAACCTGAAAAATGTGACGTCATAATCTATGATGGTTTTTTCATGATTCATTCGTCGAGAGATATTCCTGTTTCCTTCGGTAATATTTCGAAAAAAATTCTAGTTGATATCATGAATACAAATGCAAAGACTGTTATTATGCTTGGGAACATGGATGCATTACATCATAAATTAGAAATCTCTATGCTACTTGGTACTGGAAACGCACGCAGATACATAAACATCACCAAATTATTCGAAAAATTAGGTAGTGATTTATGTAAATCTTTACCAGGTTTTCATGCTCTCACAGGTTGTGACTTCAACCCTGCGTTTTTCAGAAGAGGAAAGAAAAGACCATTTGATTTACTAAAGAAATCAAACCGTTACATACAGGCATTCATTGAATTATCTAAAGAATTGAATCCAAACTTTCGAGAAAATTTCGCAGTATTGGAAGAATTTGTTTGCCGTATGTATTGTTTTAATAATATAAATGATGTAAATTTATCAAGGGTAGCAGCATTCATGAAAACATACAAAATAAAAAAAAATGAAGATATTTTGAAAGTTAATAAAGGATTCGAGGGTTCTACTCTTCCACCGTGTCATTCAGAATTGCAACAGCAATTATTGAGAAGCAGTTATATCGCTCAATTATGGACTCGCGCATCTCATCAAACACCTACTTATTCAACTCCAACTGATTATGGATGGAAAGAAGAGAATAATAAATATGTTTTCAAATGGTTCGAAGGAGATCAATTGCCTCCGATAAGTAGCATCACGAATACTATCGAAGATGAAAGCAATGATATTATAGGTATTTATCATATTTTTCTCTGACATTGAATTGTTAATCTTTAACCTCCACTTCATATTCATGCATTCTTTCAGATCATTCAGACGAAACGAATTCGCAAGATGATGATGAATCTCAAGATTGTGATGAAAGTGGATTGGAAGAAAGCAGCGATGAAAGTTCACTAAGTGAGAGTGATTCTGATAGTGAATATGAAGAATCAGATTAATAATTTTTTACGTTTTTAGTATTAATTTATACGATTTCATTCATATATTATTTGTAAAATAAATTCTTACTCTAGAAACCTTTATAATCATTTTCATAATATTGACAATCATTTCCAGTCTTTCTATTAATCATGAATATATTATCTTTCTTTTATTTTATCAATCATTGTATGCAACCTGAAATTTTTTCCAGAAATAGTCGTTTGTTTAAAAAACATAAATATAATCGTCAGATGACATGAATGTGGTGGAAAGTCCGTCAGTTGGACCGCAAAAGATGCCACGCGCTTAATTTTTTCCGAAAGCTGAAATGCACTTTGAATGATCGACTGACGGGTTTTCCACCATTTCCACAACGTCTGACGATTATTTTTTTCCTTTTTATACTACAAACTATCAACTGGAAAAGTTTCAAACTGCATACTATTACTTTTTTTTTTCAAATTCAAGATACGTTACTACGCGTGACTGACGAAGAATCCACCCGCAGATCAGGGTCTGACGACTTTTTTAGTTAAATATACTGCGTGAAAAATTAATCGTAAAAATTATAAAGTGCATAAAATAACTTTTTTTTTTAAATTATTAGTGATGTTCCGTAGTTCACACCGACTCTACCCACCGCGGTCGCGCGATCTGACGCTCGGTTTGGTAGTTACTACTATAAAGACAACATTATTGAGTGAATTTCATGGTGCATAAAATGACTGCTAAAAAAGTGACACTACCTCCCGGACTATTAGTGTTGTGGTAATCCTGAAGTAGTAAATCAAACACAAATCGTATAAACAATAATTTATTTATTTCACTAGGGTTACTTGGGGTAAATGTGAACAGGGGTAAATGTAAACGTACCTAAGAAGATGAAAATGAAGGCATAATCATTTGAAAAACGGCGCGAATTCGCCGACGCGATTCATTTACCCTTCGTAACCGTTCGGCTCGTAACGACAGGTTAACGTTTTTCAGCATTATTCGCGCCAGTTCTAAGACGCTGCATTTATTAGCACATGTTAGATTGGTAAAGTAGTGATTTTTTTTCTGCTATTCCTATATATTTTAAAGTAAGTACTTTATAAGGTGCAATATTAGTTAGGCTTAAAGATATGTTTTAATAAAAAATAACTGAACTATGACTTTTTTCTAGATTTTTATGGAGGTGTTTACATTTACCCCGAGATTTTGTGTTCATGGAGAAAATGTAAACGAGCTTTCGGGGTAAATGTAAACAATATTTGAAAGTTAATTTGAGTATAAAAACCTAAGATTTAACTTACAACCAATCCATTTATAT
The DNA here is from genome assembly GCA_963921935.1 of Galeruca laticollis. Taxonomy (NCBI): domain Eukaryota; kingdom Metazoa; phylum Arthropoda; class Insecta; order Coleoptera; family Chrysomelidae; genus Galeruca; species Galeruca laticollis. The sequence continues at coordinate 71,518,321 of OY998177.1, forward strand.
ATGTATATTTTCATTACAGCGCTTACTATGCCACGGAATTATACTAAGCAAAGACGAGCACCTTCGTATTCTACAGGAGACCTCGCATATGCTGTTGAAGATGTTGAAAACCAAAGTAACAGCTACCGGGAAGCAGAGGCCTATTATAGAGTGCTGAAAGCTGGTATTTTCAATAGAATATCAGGAAGAAAAACTCCAATGAACGTTACTGGAACGGGTCGTGCACAAGTGCTAACACCAGAAATTGAAAACGAAATTGCGCGGTGTTTGATAGCAAGGTCAAAAATGGGTCTTCCCTGCGACAAAACTGAATTGCGACAATTAGTTGGAGAATATGTAAACGCTAAGGCATTGAAGACTCCTTTTAAAGATGGCATCCCCGGCGAGGACTGGTATTATTCTTTTATGAAGAGGAATCCTAACCTATCACTAAAATAACCAGAACACCTCCAAAAATTAAGAAAGGATGCAAGAAAGCCCGAAGTTATTTATCAGTTTTATCAGGATCTTGATAATGTTACAAAAGAACATAATTTGACTGAAGGCAAAAGCAGTTTTATATTAAATGTTGACGAGTCAAGATTCAACTGTGATCCAAGTAGAATCAAAGCAATTGGCACTAAAAGTAAGGCTCTCTGTCGTGTATCTGGTGGTTCAGGCAGAGAGTCTATCACAGTACTGGCATGTGTTTCTGCGGATGGTACGGCTATTCCACCACTAATCGTTTTTAAAGGTGCTGGCGTCCAAACACGCTGGATGTCTAAAAACGCTTACCCTGGAACATTGTATGCTGCTTCTACAAATGGTTGGATGGAGGAGCCACAATTCTATGACTGGTTTACCACTGGATTTATACCTTATGTTAAGGATCTCAGGATTTGCAAAAACATGCCAGAACAAGCTGCCTTGTTGTTATATGATGGCCACTGTAGTCACATGAGTGTAAGACTAATTGAGGAGGCTATAAAATACAATATTGTCCTTATGAAATTCCCAAGTCACCTAACAGATTAGATGCAGCCCCTCGATAAATGTGTCTTTGGCCCAGTAAAGCTTAGTTGGAATAGGCAGTTAATCAAGTACGGTAAGCAACAGATGGGCCATGGTTCAGGACGACTATCTAAAAACATGTTTTCTGAACTTCTTGGCTCAACATGGACAGAATCTATGCTGGCTAAGAATATAATATCAGGATTTAAATGCACTGGCATTTATCCTCTAAATTCATCCATGTTTCCTGAAGAAGAGTTTTCCATTGACAATTTGAAAAAATACAAAGATTCTTTAGAGAACCAAATAAAATGCAACAAGACAATAAAGCTGCAAATGTTAATATTTTACCTAATACATCAATCTCTACATGCGATAGTGAACAAAATGTTCCAGATCCAGTTGCTCAACCAAATTTGAGTGAAACTGCAAATTCACCCCAACAGTCAACTTCATTTCAAGTTTATGAAGACCCTCAGCCATCTGCAACTGATATTACCCTGTCCAGTATTTTTATTCCTGATAAAGTGAAGCCCTTAAAACCTGACAATAAACAAGAGAAATTGGTGATCCCCAGGCTAAAACAACAAACATATGGAGAAGTTTTGACCTCGGATGAAGTGCTGAAACGATTAAGGGAAGTCGAAGAGAGAAATAAACCAAAACGTAAAAAACAAGAAATGGATATAGGAAAAAGTACATTGAAAGTAAGGGCACAACCCAACAAAACAAAAAAGGTCAAGAAGAATCGACGGATGATGGGAACCGTTGGGAACCAATGCGTATACATAGATAGTGTGGATTCTGAGTCCAAGTATCTCATCACATGAAAGTGAGATGTCTCCATGAGAGCGATGAAGATGAGTGGAATGAAACATTTGATGAAGATATAAACATTGAGAAGATAGAGAATATTTCGCAACTATCAAAAGGACAATTCGTGTTGGTTTGTTTTCACGGAGGAAAAAGAAACGCCACCATATTCAAATATCTTTGTGTGGTTGAAGAAATTATTAATTTAGAAGAAATAAACATCACAGGTCTAAAGTCCTGGGATTCGTCAAAAATGTTGTTTGCTATTAATGAAAGTGACAGCTATATTTCTATAGATCAGGTTATAGTAACACTTCCAGACCCTGGAATTCAGATGAAAGGTGAAAGAATTCTGTATAAGTTTTTGTCACCTGTGCCAGTACAGGAGACTTATTAGTTCATTATTAAGATTTTACATGTTTGTAACAATTTCCTTAACAAAACAATAAAGTATCTAAGCAAATTACAGGATTTCTTAATTGACTTTGAATAGTATGGGGTAAATGTAAACATGCCTTTAAATTGTTTGGTTTTATCAGAAAATATATGAAAGGCACTTTGTTCACATTTACCCCTCAATTTAAGTCATGCAATGCTTAGCTAAAATATTACACGTTTACATTTACCCTGACAGGACAGGGGTAATTGTAAACCTGACATATGTCAATCAAATATTTTTATTCTAAAAATATCCTGATCTAAAAAAAATAAGCTCATTGAAGCAATTAAGGAAAAGGTATATCTTATTCATATTAAAATATTTGATTAAAAAAAACGTCATTTGTATTCAAAAACTAAACCGGAATTTGAAAGTGTGAAAATCGTTTGCAATTACCCCAATTGACCCTATATATCTAACAACAATCAACTACATGTAGATTGTATTCTTATAATATAGACTGACTAACTATCAAAATCCATTACTTAATATTAACATAAACATTCTTGATTGATTACTCATCACTGCCTGGAGGTCACTGATTCAGCAGTCCCCACATTCCTCCTTTTTTCACGAGCTTGAGAGGTTGTATCCGAGGAGTTGTGTTTTGGTCTTTATCTTCATTTTTATGTTCCTCCTCTGGTGGTAGTTGTAGCTGTGAGTAATTTGTGGATAGTGTTTGATGTAGAAGTTTCAAATGTTCAATGAATGAAATTATGTAGATAATAAAAAAATTATTATCTAGAAATTGAATAAGCTATATAGCCTTGAAAATAACTTATAGTCGTCAGTGAGGGATTCTAAAGATGATAATAATACATCCAATCCTTGGCAATGCCACACATAGTGAGCTACCCTTATACAAATAAAAAACATTAAATTTTTTTACCATCTACTGTACAATGTTAAAAAAACAAATTTTCTGATAATGTTGAAATTGTTTACCATTATTGAATTTGCAATTATCGCATTCACCCCAAACACCCACCCTCAAGAAAATGTTCTCCCTTATACTTTAGCACCTTCCAAAAAATTCTTTAAAATATTTATGTACTGCATCTGATGCTTACAAATATTTTCACACCAGTAAGGAACAACCATCATATTCATGGATAATTTGCACGAATCAAACACATGTTTTTAAGAATATTCTTAAAATAAATGTTGGAAGCCAGAAAAAACTGGTGTTTTTTTAAAAGGACAGTAGGCATATAATAGCTATATTATTATATATTACTTATTAACGTGAAAAGAACAGACTATCACACTTGTTTACATTATAAATAGATTTTTTAGTCTTGTGTGTGGTAGGGCTTGAAGCAGATTACATGCAAACTTAAATCACACTTTTCACACCTGGTTGAATTTTGATAGTACCACGAATCAATATATTCCAGAGACGATGATCTGGATCTCTTGGCAAACTTTTGTTGATACTGTTCGAAGATGGCAGTTGCTACTCTTCTACAAAATGTCAAGTTATCTAGTTCTCCTTGTTATGATTTATGTAGTTGCCAAGCATTATGGCAAGATAAGTCTAACATATGAAATATCAGTGAAATATACCACTTTTTTCCTCTAAAGGCCATTCGATCTAAGCTGATATTTTGGCCTGACCTTTCAGGACTATTATCATTCCATTTAACAACTACTGTACCATTCTCATTTGACTTAAAATTAAAGGACCTGCGCTCTTTCTTTTTTATTTCCTGATGGTATGGGTGTTCAGTACCTTTACTAGACTTAGCGATGTGTTATAGTGCGCACTTATTAACAAAACAAACAATATTACAACCACGTAAAATAATGCTGTACCTTCAGTTTAAAACTTCTTGGAGGTAGTGGTGTGTAGCGGGGTGCTATTGACTGGTTGTACCATACCACACCATTGTTATAAAAATTTTAGCTGGACAGTATGAGAGAATAATTAAACGAGTTAACATGCTAGCCGTTATGCTCTTATTTTATGCCCCTGTCCCAATATAAAAATTATGTCACATAAAAACTTTTTATAAAAATGGATGCTGTGTCCCACTGTAAAAATTTCCATAAATATTTTTATAAAAATGGTCAGCTGACACACCTATAATATTGCCTTTAATGTTTATACAGATTATAAAATATCACAAAATATTAACTTTAAAGTCATTAAAAATGAAAATATGCAAAATCAATCATACATTAGCTGAAGTGAGTCGGACTTGTGTTCATAGATAAAGATAACCTGCTTGTGTTTCTCAAAGTGAGTCACAGAGAAAAGTATAATAAGAGCTCCTGTATTATCAGTTGGCATCACATTGATCGGAGTGCAACTAGTTATGGGAACAGAAACTAATTTTTACAGGCGGGATATTCAAATTTGTTTCGATTATGGGTAGGTAAATTTTACAATTTGTCTTAAAATTGTTTATTAGGTATAATTACTTCATTACAAAAAATAAAATTATATTTCATTTTTTGTGATGAAATAATTACAATAAACAATTTTAAGACAAATAATTTAGATAAATAAGAAAAGAGTACACATTTAAATTTTTTATTGAACACCTATATAATAACGTAAACAAAATTAATAAAATATTTGTCTATTAAATATAGGACTGTTATATATTGTTCTATGTACATTATCAACTTTAAAATTCTTATTTTATCTTTGGATTTTTAGTAGTTAACATTAATATTACAACATAAAAAGATATCTGATTAAATTATCAGTTACATTATTATTAAAGAAATTTAGTTTTTTATCAATATTACCCATTATAAAAAAATTATTCTAGTATAGCACTGAAAATCCTTATTCTATAATATATCTGTTAAAACAAACATAAAAAAATAATTTTTCATGCAATCGCATGCGAAGTCAGTATTTTGAATTCTCAGGACATTCCGTGAAATTTAATTTCTCGGCCGTTACCCACAGCAACGGCCGCGAAACCAAGCGTCACTTCCAAATTTGACATTTCTAAAATACTACAAAGACAAGGATTATTTTTTATTGAATACCAACAAAGACATAATTACTTATATTATTTAGGATGAATATTAACATTAATTGTACAGTTTATATTATTACTTATATTTACTCCAGAAGTTGAAGCAACTACATCTAGTGTTTCCGAATAATAGTTATTGCCTACATTCAAACCAGATACTATATCGCCAGAAATTGAGTTGGAAATTTGCTTCTTATTTTCGATAGAGTCTTCTATATATCCTTCCGCTACTGTCGTGGACTTTCATCCACCGTGACGTTTAAGAATTGACATATCAGCACCAGTATTGGCAAGCAGCGTGACAGAGCTTCTGCGAAAACAGTGACTCCTGTATGTTTCAGGATTTGGTAATCTGAGATATTTGGCAATCATTTTAGGCATTTCCCCAATGGTATGCACTCCAACAACATGCGCGGTGCACTTTCCGTTTACGTATCTCAAGAATATATGACAATTATTAACAATATGTTTTGGTCGAAATGCTGCATATTCACGATACATTTTTATGAAATCAATATTAGTAACAGTGAAAACACGCTTCTTATCCGTCTTGGTATCAGGAACGGTTACTATTAATACAACATTCTCTTCCTGAATATCTTCAATGGCCATTTTTATTATCTCATCTCGTCGCAAGGCACCAGATATTCCCATTATCAAAACTACCTACAAAAATCAGTATAATTATTGGAATGTTCAACAAACAGATTAATGACAAGATCCCGAAAACATTAGAATAGTTCAATTGGTGTATTTTTATTTGAATAACTTTGTATAGGGGGAACTTCCACTTCTGGAATATCTTGTGTCTGCCATTTATATGTCCTTATTATTGGCGATTTTCTAGTTTTTTTTGCTTTGTAACAACTTGATGTTCTGATAGCGGTTGATCATCTTTGGAATCACTTTCTTGAACAAGAGAGAGTGTCACCTCAGCATTGGAAGAGGAATATTGTGCTATTGAATTTATTCAAATCAGCTCTGCAGGAGCTCATAACTGAGATATAGGTAAATTGTTGATGTTCATCAGTAAGTGGGTCGCAAGCATTTTCTGGAGGCATAATGGCTATTTCTACCTCTTCTTGATAGTCATTATCATTTTCTTCAAGAGCTCTAATAATTTTATCTAGGGCGAGTCTTCTGTAAAAAATTATCTATATTGGCCTACTGTCTTACTAAAAGAACACTTACTAATGTCAATGTATACAAAAAACTATAGAAAATAAATACCAAACCATAAATAAGACATTCTCTGATGAAAAAAACATAATATATATTTTGAAAAAGTTTCTATTTAGATTTTAAATAATTATTTACTTGCAAATTTAGTTGCAAATTGGAGCACTAATTTTTTTTTAAAAACTGTTTCTGATCAAATGTAAACAAACAGACTAAACAAAATGCTGAAAGTGAACCTATAGTTAGGTTGTTAACATCGCCATTGCTTAAATAAAGAATGCACTTGCTGAAATGTGGTCAAGAAAACTTTAATTCTAAGTATCGTTATAGAAGGAGGGAAGGCATATTTGGGTTAATGTGCGTGGTATTATGCTGTTTTTGATATAAATTGCATATTTTGTGTTGGTGTATGATTAAATATTATAAATTGAGATTTTGCAGGATTAGGTTTGATTCTTGACTTGTTGAACCATTTCACTGTTCTGTTCATTAGTGTTTGCAATTCATGCATTGTTTTTTGATGCTGATAATTTTGACTGATTAAAGCTGTGTCATCTGCATACTGCAATATGTATTTTTGCAAGTTTAAGTGATTTGCTGCTAACTCAAAGTTGTAGGTGTTTATAACAGTACAGATTGTAGAGCAAAGAAGATAGTGGAAAGCTCCTCGGGACATTCTGTGGAGGTATAATTGTTTGCAAGAAGCTGTTATTTACTTTTATTTGTATTGTTCTGTCACTAAGGTAGTTTTTTATTATTAGTAGCAAGTATTCAGGGCACTTCATTTGGTGTAGTTTGTATAACATACCACAGTGCCAAACACTGTCAAATGCTTTGTTAATGCCTAGAAAGATAGCAGCACTATATTCTCCTTGTAGTTTGGAGGTTTGTATATTCAATCTCAGGATCATTGTGTATGGTAGAGCACTTTTACCTAAAACCATACTGATGTGAAGGTATGTATTTTTCGATTTCCTTCTGTAGTCGGTTTTTTATTATGTTTTCAATTTTCTTGTTAGACAGAAAGGAGAGTTATTGGCCAGTAATTTTTAACATTCGACTGAAATGTTTTGGGCTTTGGGATTGCGATTATGATCCTGTGTTTCCATTCAGCTGGAAAGTGAGATCAATATTTTTATCTTCTTGCCTGATATTTTCTTCTAAGTAAGTATTGTACCATGTTAGGATATTCTGGTAATGCCCATTGTAATATCAAGGGTCGTCATGTTCAATTAATGCTTCAGTGAGATGTTCAGCAAGTAGATCTGCTTTCTCTTGGCCACTGGAGAATAGGATTCTATTTTTTTGCATTTCTGGTATATACTTTATATTTGCTCATTTTTTTAAATTTGTTGACACTAGTTTTTGCCCTTAATCTATTGAATTCGTTATATGTGTTGTTCCATGTGTGTTCTCGATACTGGTTTAGTCGCATTTGAATACTCTTGTTGTAGTTGTTTATGTAACGTTTATATTCTTCGTTGGGATTTTTTAGGTAGTCTCTGTACATTTTCCTCTTGTTCTTCATAGGTGGCAGCTCCAAATTATAAAAATGGATTTTTTCATTAGGCGATTTTTCTATAATAGCTGTTTCTAGTAGCATGCAAAACTGTTTAATGTCATCCACATTTAGTCAGTCAAGTTCGTGTGTATTTTCTTGTTCCACAATATGTTTGACTATTTTTTTGTTTACTTCTTCTATGTTACATTTATTTAGATTAACTCTGAATTCATCACTGAAGACGGTTGGGTTTCGGCTCCGGGGACCGTTTTTATATACACGTATGGAGAAGACATGGAGACTTCATTTTCGGTATAGGGCATATAGGATGCGTAAAATCTCAAAAAAACACATTAAAAAAAAAATTCACCCTCGGGGGCGGTTTTTTTGGGGGGCGGCTACCCTTATTTTTGGAAAAATTGAAATTTCAACGACGTCATCGTTTTCCTTGAATTTTTTTATATACGGCCCTAAATTTTCATAATTTTATCTCAAACTTGAAATTTTTGCTCGAGTATGGACTTTGACAAAATTTCAGAAAAAAGCGAGGGTTTCGGCTCTGGGGACACTCTGTTATATGAAAAACGGGAAGACATGGAGACTTCATTTTCGGGATAGGGCATATAGAACGCGTGAAATTTCGAAAAAACGCATGAAATAAAAAATTCACCCTCGGGGGCGGTTTTTTTGGGGGGCGGCTACCCTTATTTTTGGAAAAATTGAAATTTCAACGACGTCATCGTTTTCCTTGAATTTTTTTATATACGGCCCTAAATTTTCATAATTTTATCTCAAACTTGAAATTTTTGCTCAAGTATGGACTTTGACAAAATTTCAGAAAAAAGCGAGGGTTTCGGCTCTGGGGACACTCTGTTATATGAAAAACGGGAAGACATGGAGACTTCATTTTCGGGATAGGGCATATAGAACGCGTGAAATTTCAAAAAAACGCATGAAATAAAAAATTCACCCTCGGGGGCGGTTTTTTTGGGGGGCGGCTACCCTTATTTTTGGAAAAATTGAAATTTCAACGACGTCATCGTTTTCCTTGAATTTTTTTATATACGGCCCTAAATTTTCATAATTTTATCTCAAACTTGAAATTTTTGCTCAAGTATGGACTTTGACAAAATTTCAGAAAAAAGCGAGGGTTTCGGCTCTGGGGACACTCTGTTATATGAAAAACGGGAAGACATGGAGACTTCATTTTCGGGATAGGGCATATAGAACGCGTGAAATTTCGAAAAAACACATTGAAAAAAAAATTCACCCTCGGGGGCGGTTTTTTTGGGGGGCGGCAACCCTTATTTTTGGGAAAAATGAAATTCCAACGACGTCATCGTTTTCCTTGAATTTTTTTATATATGGCCCCAAATTTTCAAAATTTTATAATAAACTTGAAATATTCCTCAGGTATGGAAATTTCAGAAAAAAGCGAGGGTTTCGGCTCTGGGGACACTCTGTTATATACAAAACAGGCAGACATGGAGACTTCATTTTCGGGATGGGGCATATACGATGCGAGAACTCTCAAAAAAGAACATTGAAAAAAAAATTCCCGCTCGGGGGTGGTTTTTTTGGGGGGCGTCAACCCTTATTTTTGGAAAAAATTAAATTCCATGGAAACTTCATTTTCGGGATAGGGCATATACGATGCGTGAAAAGTAAATATGCAATGTTAGTCTGAGCTCACTGTTTCCAATTTTCGCCACTAGATGGCGCTGATCGTTGGCGGTCGTTTGCGGGCGATTCAGGGCGCTTGTGACGTCACTACGATGTTCGATATGGATGGCGCTGATCGTTGGCGGTCGCTAGCGTGCGATTCGGGGCGCTTGTGACGTCACTACTATGTTCGATATAGATGGCGCTGATCGTTGGCGGGCGATTCAAATGGGGCGCTTGTGACGTCACTACGATGTTCGATATAGATGCTGCTGATCGTTGGCGGGCGATTCAAATGAGGCGCTGGTGACGTCACTATGACGTTCGATGTACATGGTGTCGCGAACAGACAAAAGGGCGTTATCGATGACGCGAAACTCTACTTTTTCGTGCCAAAAGGGCTGTAGTAGCAAAGCTACTTTTTCCGTACCCTGCGCATATTTTTCCTTACATACAGACAGTAAAAGACGTATGTTGACGTTCTGCGCAGGTCGTAAGGGCATTGGTGCATATCTCTGTACTTATTGGTCATATTTTTATGGAACTAACGATATTATGATTGCTAGATTATTATCATATACAGGAAGTGCAAAAAGATGTCATTAGGACACTAGCGCATATCTCTGCTATTATTGTTCAGATTTTTATGGAACAAATGACATTATGATTGCTAGACTATTATCATATACAGGATGTTCAAAAAAGTTGTCATTAGGGCTCTAGCGATCATCTGTTATTATTAATCAGATTGAAGTCGTAAAAACGGTATTCTGTTACGACGATATACAGGGTGTCGACATAAAGGTGGTCGTAGTTACATCACCCGCGCCTCATTTTGTAGTATTTCAGCGATCAATATACAGGTTGTCGACATAAACATGCCATAAGGGCACTACAATGTATATCTACTATTATTGTGACGTTACACGTGACGCTAACGCCCTTATGGCATCTTTTTGTCGACACCCTGTATATTGATCGAACGTCATTGTGATGTACCTAATGCCGTTTATTCGACTTCAATCCAACCAATGATAACCGAGTGCCCTTATGACATCTTTATGTTGACACCCTGTATATTGATCGGACGTTGTAGTACTTAACATAATACCGTGTGTTCGACTTCAATCCGACCAATAATAACCGAGTGCCCTTATGGCATCTTTATGTCGGCATCCTGTATATTGATCGAACGTCGTAGTGACGTACCTAACATAATACCGTTTATTCGACTTCAATCCGACCAATAGTAGCAGAGTGCCCTTGTGACATATTTATGTCGACACCCTGTATATCGTCGCAGTGACGTACCTAACAAAATACCGTTTATTCGACTTCAATCTGATTAATAATAACAGAGATATTCGCTAGTGCCCTAATGACATATTTTTTGCACTTCCTGTATATGATAATCATCTAGCAATCATAATGTCGTTTGTTCCATAAAAATCTAAACAATAATAGCGGAGATATGCGCCAATGCCTTTAAGACCTGCGCAGAATGTTAAAATACGTCTATTACGGTCTGTATGTAAGAAAAAACATGCGCAGTGTACGGAAAAAGTAGCGTCGCTACCACCGTCCCTTTAGCTCGAAAAAGTAGAGTTTTGGCGTCATCGATAACGCCCTTTTGTCTGTTCGCGACACCCTGTATATCATAACATCATAGTGACGTCACCAGCGCCTCATTTGAATCGCCCGCCAACGATCAGCGCAATCTAAATCGAACATCGTAGTGAAGTCACAAGCGCCCCATTTGAATGGCCCGCCAACGATCAGCGCCATCTATATCGAACATAGTAGTGACGTCACAAGCGCCCCGAATCGCACGATCAGCGCCATCTAGTGGCGAAAATTGGAAACAGTGAGCTCAGACTAACATAGCATATCTACTTTTCACGCATCGTATATGCCCGAAAATGAAGTCTCCATGTCTTCCCGTTTTTCATATAACAGAGTGTCCCCAGAGCCGAAACCCTCGCTTTTTTCTGAAATTTTGTCAAAGTCCATACTTGAGCAAAAATTTCAAGTTTGAGATAAAATTATGAAAATTTAGGGCCGTATATAAAAAAATTCAAGGAAAACGATGACGTCGTTGAAATTTCAATTTTTCCAAAAATAAGGGTAGCCGCCCCCCAAAAAAACCGCCCCCGAGGGTGAATTTTTTATTTCATGCGTTTTTTTGAAATTTCACGCGTTCTATATGCCCTATCCCGAAAATGAAGTCTCCATGTCTTCCCGTTTTTCATATAACAGAGTGTCCCCAGAGCCGAAACCCTCGCTTTTTTCTGAAATTTTGTCAAAGTCCATACTTGAGCAAAAATTTCAAGTTTGAGATAAAATTATGAAAATTTAGGGCCGTATATAAAAAAATTCAAGGAAAACGATGACGTCGTTGAAATTTCAATTTTTCCAAAAATAAGGGTAGCCGCCCCCCAAAAAAACCGCCCCCGAGGGTGAATTTTTTTTTAATGTGTTTTTTTGAGATTTTACGCATCCTATATGCCCTATACCGAAAATGAAGTCTCCATGTCTTCTTGATACGTGTATATAAAAACGGTCCCCGGAGCCGAAACCCAACCCTGAAGACCATTTTCTTTTTTAAATTAATGGTAACTTCTATTGCTGAATGTTCGCAGCCCAGGCCGGATGAGTAACAACTTGTTTTATGTTGTGTTCTAGTTTTTCTGTAAATAGCATCTAGTCTGGAGTGGTATTATATTATTTTATATTTAGCATGTGGCATATAAGTTTTTTTTAAATGGGTTGTTATCCATGAAATCCCAATGATTAATTAAATATTGTCTGTTCTATTTTTGCTTTTGGGTGAACATAGATCAGTATGATGTGTAGAAGACAAGCTACATTGTGTAACTTGTCTTCTAGAAAAGGGTTGTTTAGTTTAGGAGGATTGTTCTTCTCATCTTCAGCTTGGTATGAGCCTGCACCAGACCTCCACCTCTTGTATTTGTGTTCACTATATTGCCAACTTTATATATAGTCTCCTATTTTCCACGAAAAATGCACAGTTTATCCGGTGTCTCTCTATTCTGATATGTATTAGGAGTTTTTTTGTATGTATTAGCTGGAACATTTTGGGGGTAAATGTATTTTACATTTTGATTCATGACGAGGACCACTACGTTTGGTGCATTTAATTGGTTTATTGCATTTGTCTGTAATATGAGTAAATTTTTGGCAGCGGGAGCAGGGTTGTGGAACTGGAGCCGATGGAGTGCTTGGATATACCAGGTAGGATTTATAGAAAAAAATCTTTGTTCAAAAGTTTTTCAGTTGAAGAAATGCATCATCTATCCTAAGATGAATTATTCTTTTGCAGTATCTGTGATTGATGCTGGCCTTCTTTAGTTATACACTTATTTCTTCATCTGTTATTTCATGTTCTATGGAACCTATGCAGACATTGTATGAGATTGTTCAGTTGCTTATATGTGTTTGGTGTTTTGTTGATGCTAGAGTTTCTGCAAAATTTAAAATTTGTTTGTCACCAATTAGTTTTTGGAGTTTGAGGTTTTTCTTCATTTAATTTTAATAGAATTTGAGTTGGGGTTTTCTATTTTCCAGATATCTTGTTGTCTTGTAAGACTGTAAGAGTCCTGGAGCTTTTATGTAGTACAAGTGTTTATAGTTTCTATTTGTAATTTCTCTCATTTTGGCAGAGTTGTTTTTGTGGAATATTTGGTTCAATGATCCTTGTTTGTTTTGAGTTGTATTAATTGTAGCTAGATTAATTTGTAGAACTTTTTATGGAGACTGGTTTTTTGTTGGATTGTTATCACTTAATTGTTGATTTTGTGTGTTACTGTGGGAGCTTGTTCCAATTATTTCATTTATTCTTGGGATATCTGAAGGTTTTCTTTTGTTATGTGGATTTCCAATTCTGTCCTTATTTTTCCTTTTGATCACAACTTTTTTCCAATGACCTGAATCATCTATCTCCATCTCAAAGTAGTTTTCTTCTAAATCTTAAATTTGGTATGTTGAATTATCTCCTTGACTATCCATCTAGGTGTTCACTAACCACTTTTTATAGAAATATCTTAAAAATGTGTTTATATTGAACAATAGTTACTTCTCTATAGTGAAACATCTATGCCACAAATCAGATCCTATTACTTTTCCGCCCAACCTATCTAATATGCGAGAAAAGTATTGGTTTACCCCAAAAAAGTTGGAATTTTGAAACAAAATTTTGAGTTATTTTTACTTTGTCCATCAACAACACGAAAAAACGGTTTTTAGAAAAAAATCCTGTGTGTATGTCGTCGTTGTCGTCGGCCACTTTTCGTTACATGTCTTGTTATCACGATACAGCCTCCGGAGTGCAACAAGTCACCAATTTTATGATTGCATATTGTTGAGGACATCTCACAGATGAATCCTATTGATTTTCAGCTCACCAGATCCAGTACAACTAGACGGAGAGCTAGCTACATAAAAACGGCTCGAAACCAGTCCCAAGATCAGAGCCCGAAAGTTGTGAGTAAAACCCTAGTACATCACTAAATGGCTACTCTGCCGGTGCGAAACGTTTGCGGATGAAAATGCCAGCCGGTTTTCCACGTTGAAAAACTTGCGGAAAAGCTTGAAATGAGTCCCACGTGAAAATTGTTTAGAGGCATTCTTAAGGTCTCAACTAACAGCGGTAAAGCAATGGCAGAAGTTTAATCGTACAAAAAACCCTTGGCAGAGGCGATTGAAAAGTGTCGGAAAAGCCCCCCGAAAAATCGATACGAGTCCCGCGCCCAACTTTTTTCCCAACATTCTTTAGCCCTTAACTAAGAGTTGTGCGTAATGGCAGAAGTTTTGAATGACAATAAACCCTCGGCAGAGATTAATTAATCGGAAAATGTCAACAAATTTGTTAATACATGATTGTTCGCTAAGTTGCAAGTTGAGGCTAATTTCATGTATGCCATTACAATTATTTTCAAATTCTACCCCAAGTAAAAAAAAAAATTATCATGATACGATTAAAACTCGCCGAGAAACTCGAATTTTTTATCGCGCGTTCAATTTGAAACCACTCTCTCGTTTTTTGTAGGCCAGGATACAGCGTCTCCCGCAGCGTACGCTGCCGATCGCTTATGTTCATGCGTGATTGATTTTTTGCTCATTTATTATTTTGATGGAAAAATAATAATAAAATGTGATGATACAGACATTCTTATAATTTTATTAGGTAATATGCATAAATTAAAGCACAACTTAGAAATTTTTCTGTTATTTGGTGTGACAAAGTATCTACGTCTTATTAATGTGACCGAGATTTATTCAGAATTGGGAGAAAGATTATGTAAGGCTCTTCCTGGTTTCCACGCATTCACAGGGTGTGACTATAATCCATCGTTTTTCATGAAGGGAAAGCAAAGACCGTATGCGATTTTGAAAAAATGCGAATCATTCCAAATTGCGTTTTTCGATCTGACTGACGAATCGATGGACAGACTAAAGGTCTTTGATGTCATGGAAGACTTCGTATGTCGAATGTATTCGCAAAAGAAATGATGTGTAACCTTCAAACAGCAAAAAATCAATCAGAATATAATAAGCGATCGGCAGCGTACGCTGCGGGAGACGCTGTATCCTGGCCTACAAAAAACGAGAGAGTGGTTTCAAATTGAACGCGCGATAAAAAATTCGAGTTTCTCGGCGAGTTTTAATCGTATCATGATAATTTTTTTTTTACTTGGGGTAGAATTTGAAAATAATTGTAATGGCATACATGAAATTAGCCTCAACTTGCAACTTAGCGAACAATCATGTATTAACAAATTTGTTGACATTTTCCGATTAATTAATCTCTGCCGAGGGTTTATTGTCATTCAAAACTTCTGCCATTACGCACAACTCTTAGTTAAGGGCTAAAGAATGTTGGGAAAAAAGTTGGGCGCGGGACTCGTATCGATTTTTCGGGGGGCTTTTCCGACACTTTTCAATCGCCTCTGCCAAGGGTTTTTTGTACGATTAAACTTCTGCCATTGCTTTACCGCTGTTAGTTGAGACCTTAAGAATGCCTCTAAACAATTTTCACGTGGGACTCATTTCAAGCTTTTCCGCAAGTTTTTCAACGTGGAAAACCGGCTGGCATTTTCATCCGCAAACGTTTCGCACCGGCAGAGTAGCCATTTAGTGATGTACTAGGGTTTTACTCACAACTTTTGGGCTCTGATCTTGGGACTGGTTTCGAGCCGTTTTTATGTAGCTAGCTCTTGGACTAAACGGGTGCTATGGTACTTGAAGTACGACTTTTTGGTAATTTTTTGAGAAATTTCAGTTTGTTAGCATGATATAGCCTCTGGAGTAGGGATGTACCGGATCGAGTATTTGGCCGGTCCGGCCGAAACCGGAATTCCGGCCCGTAGACGGACCGATTCGCCGGAATTCCGGCCGGATCGGGATTTATATGGAAATATTTCAAATTCCTGCAGCTTAACGATATTCTACAGGTTCTATCTATCTAAAGCATAAAACTCTATATTATTTTCTTTTTTTTTGTATACACAGGTCCTTAATTTATTCCGTTCCGCGTTATGAATTATAAATAAATAAAAAAAGTAGATGTCATTGCTTTGTGTAGTGCCATCTATTATTCTAATAAAGCACACTGGCTTCCAGTAAATAGGTCAAAGGATGTAGAGATGCAGAAATAAACAGTGAGGGATGTTTTATACACAAACTGCAATTAATAATCAATGACAGTATAAATTCTCAAAGATCCGTATCAGATATATGATTAGTTGTGCCCGCCGAATTGTAACTCATTTCAATCACTCTTCTTTAGCACGCAGCAAATTAAGTGAAATATGAAATATAACAAGAGTTGAATATGAACTAGAAGTAAATTATTCAAGATGTACAAACGCGGTGGAACTCCACTTTCTACATGTTAGAGAGGTTTCTTGGTTTGAAGCGTTGTGTAACTATTTATCACACTGAAAATAGCACTATAAAGTCTATAAACAATTTAACCAATAATCAGTGGGACCAGAACAGTTATATGGCGTTGGAACTATGAAAGAAAGTCTCATTACAGGAATGAACCAAAGGTTCTCCGATGTGGAGTCCAAGGACTGCTTTACCATATCGAGTATTTTTGATCCCAGATATGAAGTGTACTTTTTTTCGAGTCAGACTATAGTTGAAGATATAAAAAACAAACTTGTGAGAAAAATTACAGAAATTAATAAGAGCAACACCGATGAATCCGAATCTGAAATACAAGAAGATGATGAGGCTATCGTGGTTATTAGCGAAAACGAGGATAAAGAACCATTAGCCGCTATACAAAAGAGAGCGAGGATAACATATCAAAAAAAGGATACTTCAACAAGTTCATATTTTACGCTGTGGAAGTGCTACGATAACTTTGTTCCACCTTTGACACCTGAATGCTCTACTAGTTATTCGAAAGGCAATATACTCTATCAACAACTTAAAGTATGCTATGGAGTGCCCGTTATTGATAGAAAGTCAGACCTATTTGCGTGGCGGAGAAAGCGTAGTGGAACATTTCCTGGTCTAATTAACTTAATAAAGCAGTTTTTATCAAGTCCAGCAACTGGTGTTTATTCAGAGAGACTATTTTCGGAAATTGGTAACAGATATGTTGATAATAGGTGTAGGCTAAGTTCTGAAAATACAGAAAAGCTCTTATTTATTCATCACAATCTAAATAAAATATGTTCCGGTCGGATCGCTACCACGATTCGGCCGGAACGGCAATTCCGGCCTGTAGGCCGGATTTAGTGGTACCGCCGAAATTCCGGTACATCCCTACTCTGTAGTTCAACAAATCACCAATTTTATGATTGAATATTATTCAGAACATCAAACAGATTAACCCTATTGATATTCAGCTCACTAGAGCCAGTACAACAGGTGCTATAGTACTTTAAGCACGATATTTTTGTCATTTTTGGGGAAATTTCAGTTTGTTAGCACAATACAGGCTCCGCAGTATATACAAGTTACCAATTTTATGACTGGATATTATTCAGGGCGTCTCAAAGATGAACCCTATTGATATTCAGCTCACTAACGCCAGTACAACGAGTGCTATGGTACTTGAAGCACCAAATTTTTGTCATTTTTGGAGAATTTTCAGTTTGTTAGCATGATACAACATCCAGAGTGTATAAAAGTGACCAATTTTATGATTGAATATTGTGCAAGATGTCTCACATATGTACCCTACTGATTTTCAGCTGACTAGAACTAGTACAGCGGGTCCTATAAATACAAATTTACTACATTTTTGGTTATTTTTGGAGAAATTTCGGTTTGTTAGCACGATACATCCCCCGAAGTGTATACAAGTGACAATTTTATGATAGAATATTGTTCAGGGCCACAGATGCCTAACCTAACCTAACCGTTTATTTTTGCTTGATTTTTTAAACACATAACTAGAAAATTCTCAAACTGCGACGCAAAATTAACGCATATTTTGTAAATTGAAAAAATCTACATGAGAAAAAAAATTAGAAAGCTCGTTAACGGTCTAACATGATGGCTGTATAATAGCTTTAAACTGTGTCAAACAACGTTTTTATATTGCATACAATAAACCATAGAAATAAAAATACTGGATCGACGAAAAAGGAAGCAAAAATTTTATTGCATAATTTGTTAACAAACTTGAAAAT
Organism: Galeruca laticollis; assembly: GCA_963921935.1. Classification (NCBI taxonomy): domain Eukaryota; kingdom Metazoa; phylum Arthropoda; class Insecta; order Coleoptera; family Chrysomelidae; genus Galeruca; species Galeruca laticollis. Next base: position 71,536,570 of record OY998177.1, read on the forward strand.
TAAATCCGTATTACCTCCCCTTGCTTAGATTATTGCTGCATATCTTCTCAGCATACTTGAAATTAAGTTTCTGATTGCAACTTGATCCGTTTGATTCCATATTTCGGTTAGTCTGAATGACAGTTCATCTAAACCTCTAGATGCATGCCGTAAAGCTCTAACCTGATGACTCAAATTGTCCCATAAGTGTTCATTGGGGTTAAAATCAGGACTTCGCGCTGGCCAATCAAAAGTATGGATATCTACTTTTTGGAGGTAATTTTGCACTGTCCTAGCTAAGTGTGGGGGTGCATTATTAGCATTCCATTCCCTATAAATGGAGCATATGGCATTACATGAGGTTCTAAAATGTCTGTTATGCAGCGGTCGGCTGTTAACCGACCGCCCCGAATTACAGCTAGTTCCATTTGAGCCTCCAAACTGATGCCACCCCATACAATAACAGACCCACCGCCGTAGCTGATATTTTCTGCAATATTCCATCCCACTCTCTCCCTCGACGATAACCACTGAATCGTGACTCGTTCGTAAATAGTACATTGCCCCAATTTTGATGTTCTCGAACAAACTGAAGACGTTGCCTGTGATGGTTTACGGTTAGAAGAGGACCAGTTTTGGATCTATATGGAGTAATACCGCTTTCTGCCAGCCTTCGACGCACTGTATCTTGACTTTGCGGTAATTTCATCGACGAACAATTTCTTGCTGTAGTGCAGTACTTGTAGTGAATCGATTTAGTAGTACCTGCATTATCAAAAATCGATCTTAATTATTATTTGTCACTATGTGTCGTCCTTGTCCAGGCCTCCTTTGGTCTGTACCAGTCTCTCGATACCATGCCAGTGCTCTGGAGATCGTAGATTGAGTCACGCCATGGCGGCGTGTCACTTGAACGTGTGTAACACCCATTTCCATTAGCGCTATTGCACCAGCACATTCTTCACGTGGAATATTTCTCATCCCACGTTGAATCACTCTTAATAACGTTAGAAATCAATAATATAAGCAGAACAACGCAAACTGTCATCAACAAACAATAATTCAACCTATCAGTGAATTAGTGTACAACAGCGTTCTTTTATTATTTTATCCAAAAACTGTTGAGTGGCTACTCAACATTCAAAAAGTTGTTGGGTTCAGTTGAAAATTATCATTTTTAAGCCATTGACTTGTATTCAAATATCGTTCTATAGCGGATTTTTCCATTTAACAAAATATGCGTTAATTTTGCGGCGCATTGTATGTTAGTGAGAAATATTTATGCTTTATTTTATCGTATACATAATGAAAAAGTTAATTATCCTTTATAGATTATCGATATCGGACAGATTCTGATAAATGAAAAATTAGCAAAACTAACTACACCGAGAAAATCTAGCAAAAATAACAAATGCAGGCTAGTTTCTAAAGTGAGGTATCCATATTTGTTTCCTTCATTCGAGGCATTAGAAACTGGAAGAATGCCATCTACAGTATTCATCACTGAATCCCTAAAACAATGTATAACAAGTTCCATATTGTTTCAACCTTATTGCAGTTTTAATGGAGTTGAGCTTAGGGATTAATATACATTTTATTAAATCTTGGTAAGTTTTTTATTTATTCCATCTGTAATTTTCATATTTTTAATATATTATGATTATGTAAATAATTGATATAAATGTTCACTTTTTGACATACATACAGGTCTGGTTCTTTAAGTCGATCTGTATGGGATTTTTTATCAAGTATTTGATTGAAATATGTTTAAAACTGGCCTGGAATCTATTAAATTTTCCAGAACTTTTACTATATTCTCATTAAAATTTCTATTTATCATATTTATTTCACCATTTCTTCCTATCCGTCTAGTTATCCCTTTTGATGGCTCGATCTCTAATATTTTTCCTAATTCCTTCTATCCATTGTGTTGTTGGTCTTCCTCTCCTTCTCCTGTTCTGTAGTATGTATATAACTTCTCTCTTTGGACACCTCTTCTCCTCCATTCTAATTACATGTTCGTACCATAATAGCTGCCTGGATTCTACTCTTCCCAAGGTCAGTTAAATTGCCACCCCCTTCCCCCCCCCCCCCAATGGCTATTTTCAACAAAAACATATTTGGTCGTTATGCACTCTCAATGTACCAATATGCTCCATGAATAATTGTATTAGCACCACATTCCCCAAAAGACTACAGCTATTTGTATATGGGGGGCTAGTACCCCATTTGGAATTTTCAAATTTTGTACTTTTCACCGTCAAGTGCTTGCAATGCACCATAAAGCTACATCAAAAAAATCCTTTGCATCCCTCCCCTCAGTAGTATCGCAGTATTCAGAGTAAAGTTGCCCCCCCCCATGAAAATTTGCAAAAAAGACATATTGCTGAGCTGAGCTATGTTATAAGTTTTTGCATATAATAAAAACCCAGTTAATTGTCAAATCTTTTGATTAAAATAGTGGACTTTTATTCAGGATTAAAACGCAACTATTTTTTCCGAAGTCGCAATAATGAGGGGTGTGGAGAGTACTTACCAAGAAGTCTTCATTTAAATCCAGTTTTATTTTTTGTGGAACCGATATGCACAAGCACTAAAATGTGTGAGGTCAAGTGAATATTGGAGGAAATGCCAAAAAAATATTCATGTGGGTGACGTTCAATACATTTTGAGCGGTAAGGTTACATACAGAGGACCCAATGTAGCTCTTGGTCACTTTGTTGTCTTCGCACATAAGCACAACAATATGTGGGAAATGTATAATAATAGTCATCAAAAAAGCGACAAATGTTCAACTTACCAAGAAGTAAGAATACAAATAATTCTATATAGCATTTAAATTGAGTTTCACATCATGTTAAGTCCAGTTATACATTTTCCACAAGGTTGCAAATGTAAAATTTAAAAAATCCTATTTTTCAAAGGTAGTGGTGCCTTTTATTATTTAATCAAAATTTCCCCAGGTTTATTGCCTTGTCGTGATAGTACTTTTTCTGCTTCTATTAATTTCGTTCATGTTTATTTACTTTTAGAGATATTCGAATTTTTCTTATTTTATGATGAGCCACACTTTATCGTAGTACATTTTTTCTTAGATGTTAATGCTTTGTTAGTGCTGCACAATGATATACTTAAAGAATTTTGTTAATGTTTTGAATGTTTTAGAAAATTTGTCGTCAAGGTCAAGATCTTTAGTATTTCGGTAGTGCTTTTTACTGCTTTTCATTGTGTCCACTTTATTGCTTTATTCAATTATCGCCATTTTTTAGGTCATTAACTGAACGTGAAGTTCTCTAAAATGAAGAAATTTTATGTATCATCTGCTGACTTCACGGACCGCAAAATTTTTTCTGTTCGCTAATTATTTTTGAACAATCGGTTCGGCGATTCACGTAAGAAAAGTTTTCAGAAGTTACTCATTACATTTTGAAATACTGGAAGTGTATCTTATGAAAAACCCAATTAGCAAAGTACGATTGTAGGCAATGAGAATATTGAATTCCAAGTAATTGGTTCACTTGTAGAAGATCCACATACAAGTCAAAGACAGATTTGTCAAGAAATAGGAATAAGTAGAAGTGTATCCACAATAATAATAAAATATAAATTTCATCTTTATCACATACAGCTACACCAGGAACTTTACAATAGAGATTTTGATCAACGATAGGTTTTTGTTTATGGGTAATGGAACAGGAGGCGGTAACTGAAAACTTTTTTATTTTGTAATGTTGACTGATGAAGCATCAAGATCCCCAGATTTAACGCCTATCGATTTCTTTTTATGGGGCTACATTAAAGCTATTGCTTATAATATCAAGCCGACCACTCCAGATGACATGAAAGAGATAATAAAAAGAAATGTTACAATTTTCTAAAAAGAGTTCAATTGTGTATTGAACAAGATGGCCATCATTTTGAACACCTTCTTTAGTTGTTAGTTTGAGTTTGTTTAAAAGTGTATTGTCGTTGCTAAATATTGTTTATTGTATTTTGCTCCTGTTGGTCTTTTGTTGTAACATGTAATTAAAATTATTTTCTCTTGATGTTTATTATATTGATTACGTAATGAAATTAAATAATTTGGTTTCAACCATTTCAATAATAAACTGAAATAATGTACTTGGCTATAGGGAACCCTAATGCAGTTTGAGAGATAATCATTTACTGCATCGGATAAGATAAAAAAATTCGGGGTGTATTATTTAAGATAAGTATGTTTCTTAACATAGCAGTAGTTAATATTTCGCACTTTTTAAAACACCCTGTAGATTTATTACATAATACTAAATATTGCAAGTAGTTGCACATATGCTTCAAATCAACTGATCCCAAGCATTTTTTACGTCTACCCGTTTTATAGTTATTATTTTTTTGTGTGACATATTGTATCTAGAGAAAAACAGAGATATGTCGAAAACCTTAAAACATAGGTACCTATAGGGAATCTTAGAGACATTGTTTTTTTACGATAAATTCGAAAATGTGATGATATAGAGGGTATTCAATTTAAAAAAATATAACTTTGATATGCCCAATTTTTTTGACCCTCCGTGTATATTTTTAAAATGTAGTTCTTATTGACGTAACATATATGTGTATAAAAATATTTTTTTTAATTGTTATGGTTTGGGCACCTGATTCCGTGCCGTATGTGGTGCTTCACTCTGTATAACGAGGTTTAACTAACTAGATGAAGAGGCGATTCTGTATATGTCGGTAGTGCATAAGAAGTGGATGCCACTGCCATATATTTTTATCGGAAATTGTCATTGGTGGGGGTGGGGGGTTAAGTTTTCTCTAAATAATGAGGTTTAACTAACTAGGTTATATGAAGTCATTAGGAGTGGACTCCACTGCCCTATACTTTTTTCGGAAATTGTCGTGGGGGGGGGCAACTTATCTTTGTATAATGAGGCTTACCTAATTAGAGAGAGAGCAGGGATTATCTTTTTGTTGGTGGTGCATAGGAGTGCATTTGAAGTGGATTCCACTGCAGTATATCTTTTTTGCAAATTTTCATTGGGAGGGGGGAGTACTTGATTGAATAATGCGATACTACTAACTGTGGGGAGGGGCGCAAAGGATTATTTGACGGAGTATAATGGTGCATTGCAAAGGCTTAATGGTGCAAAGTGTGAGCCATCAGAAATATTTCACAACGTGACAATGCTGCATCACAGTCAGAACACAATCCCCCTACATGTCCAATGAAAAAGAAGAAGGAGAACGGGCTAGTCGAGACAAGAGCTTTCTGATGGTTTATGTAAAGGATTACTAAAATATACTTTAAACTTTATTTATTCTGTATTAACTATTCTACATTATACTTCTTACATATTGGAAAAATAGGCGGAAGTAGTTTGTATTCATTGACATATGACACAAAACCAACGTAGTCGATTTTTAGCGTTACATATCAACACTTTCAACTAACAGCACGTGTTGTGACTTTGTATGAACTTCTTAGTTGGCATTATTCAAATCGTGTTTTTTTAAGTTTGTTGAATTATTATTATTGTATAATAAAATGAACAACCTACAGTCCACAATTTATTGAAAGAAAACGTTAGTCATAACACAAAGTACAAAATTTGAAAATTCCTATTGGGGGGATATCGTTTATTTGATCCCCCCTTATACAAACAGCTGTAGTCTCTCGGGAATGTGGTGCAAAGAAAATCATTCATGGATCATATTGGTGCATTGGAAGTGCATAACGACCAAATATTTTGTTGTTGAAAATATCTATTGGGGTTGAGGGCAGTTTAACTGATTTTGGAAAGAGTGCCTCTTTTCCACTGTTCATAATATGCGCCATGTTTTCTTTCTGATGTCTTTGATTCTGACATGTTAAAATCTGGAAATATTACATGATCGCCTTAATAAATCGATTTCCACTGTATATAATATTTTTCCCATTCACCGCAAGTTGTCAGTATTCACCTCTGTTAAGTGAAATAGGCTCTGCGATAGTTGTATAGATTGTAATTTTTGTTTAATAATAATAATAGGATTGTTGTGCCCTACTTTCTATATCTTTTTTTGATGTTCTGTTTGCCGAAATAATGCTTCTCAGGTATGAATTGGCTACATTTTTTTAGGTTATGTAAAACTGTGGTTCTCAACCTTTCTGGTTGGCAACCCAAAGGTGGTTTTATTTATCTTTCAGTAACAATAAAATAATAGGATTTACTAAAAGTACCTGGTTTTTTCAAATTGATGTCATAAAATATAAAAACCACATTTTTAATATTTTGCTTATTCAAATCTAGTAGCATTTGATTCAGAATATTCCTTTTTTTCGTTACTATCACTATGTCATCTGCATATGCGACTATCTGGCTCCCGTCCGTTCTTAAATTTCCCTTGTTCACGTTTCTCATAACATGCAATATCAGCTTTCATAGTAGAAAAACATATAGCCTGAATGTAGTCATCACTAATTGTAATTAGTGAGAAAATCTTTATATGCAGAGTTAAATTTATGGAAAGTACACACCGCATATCATGCTGAGGATCCAGTATATTTCTATACTTTTTAAAAACAGCAAAGAACGAAAATCCTGATTGACACAAATACGTGGTTGGAAATGGTATCAAAGCCTTTCCAGCTTCATTGCTCCCTTCCCAGATAATTCTGCCCAAAATTGTGTGAGACTTATTCTAGCAAATCTTTTTTTTTAATACACCCATCACCCTGCAGTTCTTCTTGTAATCCAGCCGTATCATGTTCAAACCCCGTTGCATCTACTTCAAATGGACTTCTTCCCCAAATGTATTTTTAGATATGAACATGTTGGAGAATATATCTTGCCATTTTACCTTCAAGATGTTTCACTGCTGTAAAAAATCGGCATGACTCTAGAAAAATATAAAGATCTTCTAAAAACAAGTTTAATGTAGAGAAACGCCGTTATTCGACAATTTGCAATTTTTGCATGTCAAAGTTCTTTGTTTTAATTTTAATAATAGTAATGTTTTCATATACGTTTACTAAAGTGCGGTTTTGACTTTGCTTTTCTGTGTTCAACTGATTTAAGTGGCATAAAATATCACTTGAATATGCCAATTTGGCCATCCACTTGTTGTCAATAAAGCCAGTCTTAAAAATTATTCTTAATATATATATATATATATATATATATATATATATATATATATATATATATACATATATAAAGTGGCTAGACACCCCTTGTGGGGTTGCGCCGCATAAATGCTTTATAGTCCGCTTTCTGGGGTGGATCAATCCCCGTCATTTCAGCATTTTCTCGCTTATTTTTCTCCATAGAGTCCTATCACAAGTTTTTTCCATCCATCTAACGATTCCTATCCTTCTTAAGTCCCCCTCTACATTTCTTTCAGCCACTTAGATCTGGGTCTTCCTTACCTTCTCCTACCACCTGGATCCCACTGTATCATTGAGCAAACGATTGCGCGCTCTTCTCTCCATACATAGCCGAGCCATTTTATTCTTTGCCTCTTTATTTTCTTTACTATATCTTCCCCGTTCATTTCTTTCAATATTTCGTGGTTCATACGTTGCCTATATTCATTGTCGTCAACTTTTATTGGCTCTAGAATTGTTCTCATTATTTTTCGTTCTACTATCCTCAACTCCTCTTCATCTCTTTTTGTCATTGTCATCGTTTCTGCTCCATACATTAACACAGGTCTTATTATTGTATAATAAATGCTAAATTTCGTGGATCTTGTTAATAGTTTGTTTTTCAATAATTTCTTATTAGCATAGTATACCCTATTAGCCGTAATTATTTTTTCGTCGATTTCTGATCTTCATTCCCCATTACTGCTGATCGTGACTCCCAGATATTTGAATTTTTCCACTTCCTCAAATTCATATTCCCCTATTTTTATCATTCTGTTTTCACAATGTTTGCCAACTCTCATTATTTTGGTTTTGTTGCTATTTATGTTTAATCCCATTTTTTCGCCCCCTTTTGTTAATTCTAGTAGCATTTGATTCAGAATATTCCTTTTTTTCGTTACTATCACTATGTCATCTGCATATGCGACTATCTGGCTCCCGTCCGTTCTTAAATTTCCCTTGTTCACGTTTCTCATAACATGCTCCAGGGCCAGATTAAATAGTGTTGTTGATAGGCCATCACCCTGTCCTACACCTCTGTTAGCTACAAAGCCTTCCGTTTCTCCTTTCCTTGTAAGTATATTCACTTTTGACTCGTTCATAATCATTGCAATTAATCTTCTTAACTTACTTTCTATCCACTGTTCTTTCAGTCTCCTCATCAGTTTACTTCGTTTTACTGAGTCAAATGCTTGTTGGAAGTCTATAAATAGCATTTCTATTTCCATTTTGTGTTCATAGGCCTTTTCCATTATGTGCTTGATAGTGTGAATAGCGTCAATTGTTGACTTTCTTTGTGTGAAACCGCATTGGTATTGACCTATTATTGCTTTTGCTTTTCCAGCTAAGCCACTTTGAATTATTGCTGACATTATTTTGTATGCTACATTTAAGAGAGTTATACTTCTGTAGTTTTTGCGCTCCTGCCAATCCCCTTTTTTGTGTATTATGACAATTTGTCCAACCTCCCATTCTTCGGACATCCTTTCATCTCTCTATATTTTCTTTATTAGCCGATATAGTCTTTCGTGCAGTTCCTCTCCTCCATACTTGATCAATTCCATGTTTATTTCGTCTTTGCCCGGTGCTTTCCCATTCTTACTTCTTTTAATAACTTCATTTTTTATTGGTTCCTGTGATATATTTTCTTCGCTTTCTTCCTCTGTTGTATTATTTGAGAGTGCCTCAGTTAGCAGTTCCTCGAAATACTCTTTCCAAATTTGTTTATGAGCTTCTTCTTGTATCACTTCGCCGTTTTTTCTGTATACCTTTAATTTTACTTTCAGTAGTTTAGTCTTATTTTGTTCATTTATTTTTTTATAATAGGCTTTTGTGTTTTTGTTAGTTTTTTCATTTTCTAATTTTCTTATTCTTATTTAGCATTTTTTATTAATTTGTTGCAATTTTTCCTTATTCTCTCAAATTCCTCTGTATCTTCTGGGTTGTTTGTACTTATCCATTTTATTCTAGCGATTCCTTTTGCTTTTACGATTTCTCCACATTTTTCATCATACCATTGCTTGTTTATTCCGTTTTTTTCTCTCCCCAATTGACTTTCCGCTGAACTTCTAATATTATATCATTCCAATTCCACAATCTCCGTTTCTTCACATTCCATTAACTTTTTTTCAACTTCTTCTCGTATTCGCTTCTTATATTTTCATTATTAAATTTTTCGAGGTTCCATTTAATTCGGTTTGTTTTTGTAGCGTTTAAATTTTTTGTTTTTTGTTTGATTGTGGCCACTACCATGTAGTGATCCGAGTCGGCATTTGCCCCTCTGTATGTTCGTACATCTTTGATCGACGACTTCTATTAATAAGCACATGATCTAGTTGTGTACTATATTTATTATTCGGCGATGTTCATGTTATCTTGTGTTTTATTGGGTGGGGAAATTTAGTACTACTTATCATATTCATCCTTGCTGCCAGAATACATAGGCCCTGCCCGTTGCTGTTTGTTTTCTCATGTACAGTGTACTTTCCTGCCACTTTTCCCAAGTAGTTCTCTTTTCCTATTTGTGCGTTGAACTCGCCAATTAAAAGTATTGTGTCTTCTTTTGGTGTTTTTCCATTTCTTCTTCAATTTTTTCATACATATTATCTTTCTCCTCCTTATCTGCACCTTCAGTGCGTATGCATTTATTATCGATATATTCATTGGTTTTGATTGTATTCTCAGGCATGCCAGTCGTTCACTTATTGGTCTAAATTCTAATATAAGATTTCGTAAATTACCTCTTATTATGAAACCTACCCCATATTGTCTTTGGTTTTTATTCCCCGAGTAATAAAAACTAAAATAATTTTTTTCTACCGCCCCTTGATCTTTCCATCTTACCTCCTGTAAGGCCGCTATGTCTATTTTGTATTTTTTTAATTCGTCCCCAAACTCCATCATTGTTCTGACGTTTCACGTGCATAATTTTAGTTCCTTTATTTGTTTTTATTTATTTTTTTTCAATTTTTATTAGATATAATATCCCCGTTATCTTTACTCTCGCCTCTATCATTACAAATATTTTTCATATCCATCCCACTCATAATCCCACAATTGCTAATATTATAACTAAGCCTATAATTATTATTACCACTAGTCTTAAGCCTACTTTGGTTTCCATTCCTATTTTCCTGTTCATTCCTGTCCTCGTTTCCGCTTACTTCTCTTCCTTCTTATAGCAGTTTTTTTGCCTCGTTCTAGACAGTTTCCTTGTTTGTTCCCATTTGCTCCCTGCTTCTGGTGATCTATCAGTTAATGTTCTTTTACTCTTCCTTCCTTCTTCTTCCTCTCCATCATCTTGTTCAAAGCTCCCCATCCACAATTGATTTGTCATGTTTACGAAAAGCCCTTCTTCCATTTAACCTTGCTATCTTCAATGGGTGTATCAATTTTTTTCTGTCCTCTTGGGCTTTCTTTGTGTAATCGTCAGTTAACCATACATTTGTGCCCTTTAAATTGTTCGTCATTTTGATTACCTCCATCTTTTTTTCAAACTGCAAAGTTTTTATAAGTATTGGTCTTTTTTTATTGGCTTTAAAAGTTCCTAATTTTCGTACCTCACTCGTTTCGGTCATTCAGTTTAAGTTTATGTTCACTTCCTTTAGTTTCACTTCAATTCTTGTTCGCACATCTTCAGTTTTGCCTTCCTCTATATCCTCAATTCCTTGTATTATCAAATTATTTTTTTTCATTTCGTGTTCCATTAATTCGATTCTATTTTCTTGTTTTCCCATCTGTTGTTGCAAAAAGTGGTTCTCTTTTTTTAGATTTATCATTTATTTCATATTATTTTCCAGTTTACTTTCAATAGATGTAATTTTGTTTTTCAAAATTTTTTATCTCCTCCATATCACTCATTTTGAAGTTTGGTTAGTGCAATATGACAGAACCAGGGTCCCGCTAGCGCCCAGTCATCAAGCTACTCAATCCACCCCCAACCAAAACGCCGCGATTTGACCCCTCTTGCCAAACAAACACTTTTCTATTTATTCTTACTCCGACTCTGTACTATTTTATATTCGATAGCAGTGGGCCGGTTATCAGCTGACTTTTTTGCTAATATAACTTACTTTACTTGTGTTTATGAGTTAATATTTTGATTGTTATTTTAATTATTTACTAGCTTGATTACAATTTCCAAAAGTCTCTTTACAGTTATGCACTTCTAGTTGTTTTAATAATTGACTGCACTTACTTTTATGACTTAACACATGACTTTTACCAATAGATTTTCATTTATTTTACCACACGAATTGATTTCTACTTTTTACATGTGCTATCAGGGCAGAACTCACTTAAATATGCCAATTTGGCCATCCACTTGTTGTCAATAAAGCCAGTATTAAAAATTATTCTTAATGTTTATAGTTAGACCCCATGCCTCTTATTCCTCTTTTAATTTTTTGAACATATGGGGTGTCAATTTCAAAACGTATGCCTACTGCTAACTAAAGGTCAAGTTTGTATTATTTTTGAAAAGATAATTAAATGACCTTTAAAATGAGGTATAATCAACCTCCCTTCCAATTTAAAATTTTAGGGGTCGTGTCCGCCTCGGCTAGAGAGTTGATGTAATTTAGTTGAAAACAAGCCCACAAACTGTCCCTTTTAAAAATAAGTGTGATGTGGCTTTGCTTATTATTGAATTTTCTATAGGGACCGTTTTCAAATTGTCACCTCATATAGTCTGCATTGTGCTCGTCACTAGCTATAATAACTTGGCTGTCAGCGAATAAGAGTGTTGTTAGGCACTTTCTCATCCTTTTGGATTTCCATTCCTGCTGGTTTTCGTTTCCAGTTATAGATGGCTTGGATGTAGGTATGTTTTAAACAAGGTGGGCGATAAGCTGCATCCCTTTGTTGTATGTTTGTTTTCTAATTGGGCATTTCTCATTCTCACCAACTCTTTGTGTTCTTATATCTGTTCCATATAGCACATACATAAGTTATACTTAGGCCAACCCTCGTCAGTATTTCAAAAAGTTTCTTTAAAATATGTATATGCTTTCTCTAGATTGACAAATATGAGGTGGACATATTACAGAAATTGGTTTTTTAATATTTGTTGTAATTATTGTCAGTACACAATTATCTAGCACAGAACCCCTGGTCTTCCATATCTTCTATGTCTATTTCCATTCTCTATTTCATTATTCCATCATATTTTCATACCAAAACTCAAAAAGATTTCGTGAACTGACGGATTTAGAGCCTGATAGGATTGACTTTTGGGGTCATTCATAATTTTTTCAAACAAAATGATTTTAAAAGAGAATGAAGAGGGAAATTTGTTATTCAATTTTTATCTAGCATTATCTATCAAATATTTTGGAATTAGCATCTTCTACGATATTCACAATGTAATCTGTAAATTTGTTAGACTTGAGAAATGAGTCAGCTTCGTTATGAATAGAATTAATGTGGCTTGTCGCTATCTCTTTCAACATTATGAGGTCATAATAAGGCATCCAAAAGAACATATGTCATTACTTAAAAGACAAGTTGAAGTATTGTATGTATTTTTACTGTTAGTTTAAAAGGATAAAATGTATAAAGTTTGTGTTTAATGTTGGTGACGTAATAGTCCGGGAAAGTAAGGTCGAAAAATCTGTTTAACATCAAAAGTTTCCCAACGCTAATTTTTCATTTTTAAATGAAAATATATCGACCCAGCATCACTCTCCTAGGATGTCTAATAATTTCCGCTGGAGCTTGCGACACAGTTTGCAAGCACAGCTCGGACTACATAAAATTCAAGCAATTTATACTCGTATCATTTCTGGATGTGTTCATACAAAAAATCGTAGAGATGAAAATTGCAGCAAATTTTATGCTCTTGAAGGTGAAATAGTTTTTCCAAAAAAAATTTTTCCGACGTAAAATTTTCCAAAAATTGAAAAAAATTTCGTAAATCATATTTTTGGCTGGTAATTATAAATAAAATATTAATATAGAGGTCAAAACATAGATAAAAATACAGGGCGAACTTCTAAAAATTTACGTTTTTTCAGATTTGGAAAATTCAAAATGGGGGCTGCTCAAATTGGAAACAATTTTTTTTTCAATCGCGTTTAAATTTATTGACATTAATGATATCGAGAAGCGGTTGGTTGCAATCGACAGAGTGAAAGTTATATTTATATAACTAACATGAACACAATTTTAAAATTTTTCGAAAAAAATAATTTCAATTTAGTTTTTTCTCATTTTGGCGTTGAAAAATATCTTTTCATGTTATAAATACGTTTGTTTTTGAAATACGAGTATTTTGAAAAAAAAAATTTTCAGTTGCAACTTTTACAAGCCGAGATAAACAAATTCAAAGTCTGCTAAATACTGTCATAATATTAATTGAAATTTTCAAATTTTGATCACTTCGCTAGGTTGTTGAATCCCAACTCAACTTAAACACAGTTTTTCATTTTTCTACCGTTAATTGGTCCATTCAAAAGAGAACAGTAATCCTAGCTAGCTCGGCCAAACGGTGCGGCGGCAGCTGCTTGGCGTAGTGGTGGGGGTCAGCGCTCATTCTCTTCGAACGCCCAAAAGACCCTTACTAACACAGGTAAACTTTTCGGTTATCTTTTCTACCTGCTGTGATACCACGTCTGCTTTTTATAACCAAGGTAAACTCAAATTCGTAGATCTTCTCAGCAACTGCTTGATCAAATAAAAATATTTTACAGCAGTACAGCAACGAAAGATGAAGTCCAAAAAGCCGGCACAGAATTTATAAAATATGCATATGTGTCGAAACCAAATCACAATGAATCGTTAAACATGCTACGATTTACATGTTTTTAAAAATCTTCAGCTAAAAAAACTTTGCCACCAACGGAAGCTGCAATGAAATTTCATTATTTTAGAGTGTTTTATCAACTCCGGTTGTGGGATAAGGATAAAACAATTGTTGGAAAAATGAAGCCTACCGACTGGGGTTGGAAATTCATTGATAATTATGGCCCGCACCGGAAATGACTGACGACGTACTTGTACCCGACGAATTATTGAAAATTATTTCGTGTTCTTGTACCACAGGGTGCTCTACTACCAGGTGTGGTTGTAAAAAAGTTGGCATACATTGTACGATATTATGTAAAAATTGCGAAGGCAAAAACCGTTGTAACATCGAAATTGTAAGTACGGTATTTCACAATGACGAGGATGATAATGAATCTCTGAATGATGAGCCAAATTTTGATATGAGTCAATTAGTTGATTGTGAACTTGCAATTGATAGTAGCAATAACATCGATGAGGATTTATTGGCTAATGATAATGACGAGGAAAATTGTACAGAGTGTTGTCGTTTTTAATAAAGAAATCAGACACACAAGGAGACTATTAATTATATTTTATAGAAAATGTGTAACAAAAATATAGCACGTGTACAAAGCAACGCTGTCAAAAACAAGAAGTTGATACTTTCATTTCCTACAATGGTACCAACACAAATAATGTAATATATTTGTTAAGCTACGTTCACATGTAAAATTGTCCCCACAACACACCCCCACAATTCTGCAATCATAATAAAATAATATTACATGTTATTGGAGACGATTGAAGATTATTACACAATAGGAACAAAATCTAGAAACTTTATCATAATGTTTAACATACATCTACATTTAGTAATTTTCTAAATTTAACAAATTTATTTTCTACCAGGGCTTTTGTTAATGTATCAGCTATTTGCACATCGGTTGGAATATATTTAATTTTAATCTTTTTATCTGTAACTAGACCTTTCACAAAGTGATATTTGACATCAAAGTGTTTGGAACGTTTTGTTTCAAGGGTATGAGCAATTTTAATAGCTGCCTGGTTAGCTTTAAATATAATGACAGGAAAAACATCTGCAACAATATCATTTAACAGGTTACCTATAAAAATACATTCAACGCAACATGCAGCTAGTGATACATATTCTGCTTCGCAACTAGAGATTGCAACCACTGACTGTTTTTTTGAATTCCAGAACACAGTATTATTATTATTAATTTTTAAAGTAAAACTAGTTGTGCTTTTCCTATCATTCGGGTCACTTGCTAAATCTGAATCAGTAAAAGCGAAAGCATTTATCTTTGCACTCTCAGATTTTTCATAAATCAAACCATAGTTTTCTGTAGCTTTCAAGTATCTAAGAACATTTTTAAGTTGTACCCAATAGGTATTATCAAATGAGTTTTGAAATCTACTTAAGTACGTGATGCTAAAACATAAATCAGGATGTGAACCCAGCATTATGTACATAAGACTACCAAGTAATTCTTTATAAGGTTCGTTAGAACTTTTCACTTCACTTATTGTTAGATTTAGTTTTGTTTGAACTGGTGTTTTGCTAGTTTTGCAGTTAAACATATCAAATCTTTTAAGTACTTTTTCTATTAATAGCTTTTGTGAAATTATTATTTTATTTTGTTCTATTTTTATTTCCAGTCCTAAAAATAAAATTCCTTTTTCAGTATTCATTTGTTGGATTTTCATTTTTGACATTAAATTATTTTTAAGTTTTAAGACTTCACTCTCTAGGTTTGAAAAAACTATAAAATCATCTACCCATATTAAAAGAAATGTGCTTTTAGTAAAATAAAAGCATGGATCAGCTTTTGATCTGCTAAAACCTAAATCTAATATATGTTTGTTGATGAAACTATTCCAACACTTAGGACTTTGTCTCAAGCCATACAATGACTTGTGTAATTTACAGACTTGTCCTGGAGTATAGTTGATTAATCCTTCTGGAGGCTTCATATAGACAACTTCTTCAAGTTCGCACTTTAGGAAAGCTGAGTGGACCTCAAATTGATAAGCCTTCAAGTCAAATTCAACTGCTAGAGCCAGTAAAATTCTCAAGGTAACCATCCTTGCTACGGGTGCAAATACTTCTTCGTCTTCAAGAAATGGTTGTTGGAATCCTCTTGCGACTAGTCTTGCTTTTTTCTTTCTGATTCCATCTATGGTTTTCTCTGAAAATACCCATCTCGAATCAATTATTTTTACATTTGGAGGTGGCACTTCTATATTTCAGGTTTCATTCTCTTCAAGTGCATCTATTTCATCTTGGACTGCTATTTCCCACTCTCTGTCTGCCTTTACTGCTTCTGAGTATGTTCTTGGCATTTCCGGAGAAATAGAGCCAACTGAAAGTGCTAATATCATATCCGCTTCAAATTCATTTAGATAACTTGGCGTTTGTCTTATCCTAGTACTCCTCCTCTGATTTGATTGCTTCATATCATTTACCTTTCCTTCTTCAGACTCGCTTTCTGGTTGTTCTTCATTGTTAATTCCTTGTTGTTCCTCTTCTTGAGCATCCTCTAGTTCTATTTGTACTTTTTCTGGCTTAGCTTGTTCCCTTTTTGTTTCATTGAAAATAACCGATCTTGAGAAAATAACTTCATCATTTTCTTGATCATAGAGTTTATATCCATTGTTGCAATATCCAATGAATATCGTTTTCCTTGAAATAGCGTCAAATTTTCCATCTCGAGTCTCTTTTGGGATATGAGCATGTGCTTCGCATCCGAACACTTTAATTTTGTCCAAATTTGGTTTAAATCCAAACCAAACTTCAGCTGGAGTGCACTTCTTTGCTATAACACTAGATTCAAGCCTATTGATAATATATGCAGCTGATAATACAGCATCGCCCCCAGAAGGTTTTCTCTAGATTAGAATCAAATATTAAACAACGAGCCATATTTAGAACAGTCCTGTTGTATCTTTCCGCTACACCGTTCTGTTCAGGGTTTCTGGCAATTGTATATTGTACATGAATCCCCTTGTTTTTACAAAATGCTTTAAAATCATTAGAGCTATATTCCCCCCCATTATCACTTCGTAAATTTTGAATTTTATTATTGAACTGAGATTCTACCTGTGCAACATACTTTTTAAAAATATCAAGAACTTCATTTTTATTTTTCATTAGAAATATTATACCAAAATGTGAATAGTGATCAATAAAGGTAACAAAATAGTTAAAACCATCACGTGTGGGAGGTGTTATTTTCCCACATACATCTGAAGATATAGTCTGCAAAGGTCGTGTCGCTTTTACATCATCTGGAATTGATTTGAGGAATGGACTTCTAGCCTATTTCCCTTGGAGACAAACTTCACAAAGCATTTTTGTAGGATATAGACTAGAGTGACCCATCCTCCTATGTAATAAGTTATTATCTAAAATACAGGCTGTTTGTTCAACACATTTCAATTTAACATAGTATAAATTACCTGTTGTTTCGCCTTTCAGTATACACTTTCGATTAAAATGAGCACTCTTTTCACCATTTTCAAATTTAATTTTCACACCTTTTTCTTCCATCTTTTTCACTGAAAGCAGATTATAGTTCAAGTCATCACATTGATATATATATATATATATTCTTCAAAAGGATTCTGCCATATTGTGAATGGAAGAGTAAATCTCCTTGACATTTTGTTTCAACTGATACTCCTGACTTGGCAACATTAATAGATTGGTTAATATTTATCAAAAACTTTTTATACTGCTTCTTAATTAAGTCACAAGTAGCTCCACTATCCACAATGAATACAATATCTGAATTGTCTACTTTGGTTTCACTTACATTTACTGCCTGTTCTAAATTGCTTGTATCTGTATTATTGGTTGTCAGAAACATAATGTCTGGTTCTTCTGTTCACTCAGCTATATATATATATATATATATATATATATATATATATATATATATATATATATATATATATATGTTTGTCTTTTCCCTTTTCTTGCACTGGAACTTCTTATGGCCTCTACCACCACAGTTATAGCATTTTCCTCGGAATGTGTTTTTGTGTACATCTCTTCTGAAATTGCTTAGGAAAACATTTTGTGAATTGTCATATCTTTTACTTGTAGACCTTTTCTGCCTTTCTTCTTCCGCTAATAGGCTCTTAACAAAATCAAAAGTTAACACAGACGATGAGTCTTCATCACAAAATAAAACATATAATGCTGTTACAATCGGTTGATAGCTTTCCGGCATGCTACCCAGTAGTTGTGTAATTGACTCCATTTTTCCCATCTTGCCGCCAGCACTTTTCAATTCTGTAATGGTTTTTTCAAATTCAATCAAATAATCATTGAGGGCTACTTTTCCATTGAATTTCAAAGTTCTTAATTTTCTTTGTAATTGAATCTGTGTGGCTATTCCTGTTTTTTGATAGGTATTCTTTAATGTTTCTATCGTTTGTCGGGCTGTCTCTTTTTCTTTGATAGTTTCCAAACATTCTAAACATTGAACAATAATTTTCCGAGCCTTGACGTCGTGTTTCTGAAATGTTTCCAGTTCTCTGGGACTATTCGGTCGATCCAAGGTTATAACTTCGAGAACGCCACTCTGTTCTAGTATTAATTTTACACGGTATATCCAATTTGTAAAACCTACACCATTAAACGGTTTTACACTTCCAAAAGGGTTGTTACTTGATGCCGCCATTTTCTATTCAGCTTTTTACTCACAATACTGATTTTCTTTATCAGCACTTTACAGTTATGGCTACTGGGCCCATAACCTGTTGTCGTTTTTAATAAAGAAATCAGACACACAAGGAGACTATTAATTATATTTTATAGAAAATGTGTAACAAAAATATAGCACGTGTACAAAGCAACGCTGTCAAAAACAAGAAGTTAATACTTTCATTTCCTACAATGGTACCAACACAAATAATGTAATATATTCACATGTAGAATTGTCCCCACAACACAGAGCCACTTCCTCAGAGACCAAAAAGAGCGAGAATTTGTAGGAAATAGATAAATTTGTAAATAAATATTATTCTTAGTATCTGTTTCGAATTATGTATAATATATTTAATAAATGGATTTATAGATATAAATTATAAATATCATTGTACCTTATTTCTAGCAATATGTAATCATATTAATAATAACCATACTATAAATGCACAATTTTTACAAAGAAATCCAAAATAAAAGTTTGAGCTTCGTTGAACTGCGAACGAGCGCTGACCCCCCACCACAACGCCAAGCAGCTGCCGCCGCACCGTTTGGCCGGGCGAGCTAGGATTACTGTTCTCTTTTGAATGGACCAATTGACGGTAGAAAAATGAAAAATTGTGTTTGGATTCAACAGCCTAGCGAAGTGATCAAAATTTGAAAATTTTAATTAATATTATGACAGTATCTAGCAGACTTTGAATTTGTTTATCTCAGCTTGTACAAGTCGCATCTGCAAATTTTTTTTTCAAAATACTCGTCTTTCAAAAACAAACATATTTATAACGTGAAAAGATATTTTTAACAAATTTTTCAACGCCAAAATGAGAAAAAAACTAGATGTAAAATTTTTTTTCGGTAAATGTTCTAAAAAATTATGTAAAAAAATTTTGTTTATGTTATTTATATAAATATAACTTTCACTCTGTCGATTGCAACCAACCGCTTCTCGATATCATTAATGTTCATAAATTTAAACGCGATTGAAAAAAAAATTGTTTCCAATTTGAGCAGCCGCCATTTTGAATTTTCCAAATCTGAAAAAACGTAAACTTTTAGAAGTTCGCCCTCTATGTTTTGACCTCGATATTAATATTTTATTTATAATTACCAGGCAAAAATATGATTTTCGAATTTCTTTTTTCATTTTTGGAAAATTTAACAACGGAAAATTTTTTTTTTGAAAAACTGTTTACGTCATCTTCAAGAGCATAAGATTTGCTGCAATTTTCATCTCTACGATTTTTTTGTAAGAAACATCCAGAAATGATATGAGCATAAATCACTTGAATTTTAGGTAGTCCGAGCTGAGCTTGCAAGCTGCGTCGCAAGTTCCAGCGGAAATTATTAGACAATCTAAGAGAGTGATGCTGGGTCGATATATTTTCGTTTAAAAATGAAAAATCAGCGCTGGGAAACATTTGATGTTCAACTTCCTTACGTTCCCGGACTATAAGGTTAAAGTTCAATTTGATCTACGGTACATATGTGATCAATTGCATCATGTTAACCATTTATTTTGATTAATATCTAAATGTATGTAAACTTAATTCATTTTTATAGGGTCACCTCAACTTTCTTTTTACCAGTTACCGAATCCGATGACAAATATCAACACGTTTTAGTGCAAATATGATTTTTTTTTATTAATTTAATTTATTTAATTCACTTTTAAATTTTGCAAAATGAAAAACTGCGCGATGACAGCTATTTCATATTTTTTGTGTGTAGATATTCAATATATTTTAAGTTTATGCGATTTTTGCAGCTAGTTATTAATTATATCCATTTTTTGTTATTTTTTCGAAAATAAGTTTTAATTTATTTTACTGTACAAAATTATTATAAATTTAACGAAGTCTTTTTGCAGTTTTTTTTATGTGTGAAAGAGGATGGGATGGAAGGGAAACAGATTATTGTGCTGTAATGCAAATAAAAATGTAACATACACACAGACACTAATTAATAAATCCGTAATAAATTTTATTGAGCTGTACATTTCATATAAACCATATAAATAGAATCTACTATATCTAATTTTTATCTTAGTTTCTATTTACAGAGGCACATTTGGTACATATATTTTTTTAAATTAAATTACAGTTAAGCTAAGATTACACGTAGAATGCGTACTGGGCTTTATATCCGTGATTGATTGTAATTGTTAAAATGAAACATACTATAACTTTTAGTGGAGGGTGACTCATTGTCTATCCCGTAAAAAAAGTTTCTTGCATACTATAACATGCTTTTAGATCTAGGATTGATAAATTGCCTATGACAAAGGCAATGAGTCATCCTGAACTGAAAGTTGAAATTAATCAATATGTGATCAGATATCTTTTAGAATTTACTCATTATGTTAAAGAATCGGCAGGAATTATTCATCAGTTTATGTGAAATGAAATACATAAAAAAAGAAACGTCCATTTCACTTTGGCAAGTAACCCTGGACGCCTTTTAGTCAGGGTTCCTGGTCACTCAGGAGTCAAAGGAAATGAAGAGGCTAATTCACTCACCAGGTAAGGAGCATGGACGCCTTTTATTGGCTCAGAACCTTTCTGTAATGTAGGAAAATGCTCCTATAAGAGTTTCGAAAGAAGGAGGAATCTGAAAGAGAACTCTCGCAGTGCCTTCCCGGGCCTTCAAAACTTTGACAAAACTAGATCCAATAATTATGTGAATCTCAGCAAAAACAAGCTACAGCTCAGAAAGCATCTAATGAAATTAGGTATTCCAGAAACTGACGAGGCAGATTCTGTTGGGAGGAGGAAGACATTCTGGATCAACTAGTTCCAGAATGCCTCGCCAACTCAAAAAGTGCTTTGGGCAAGAACCTTTAAGGAGCAAGGATCTAACCTCCTTGAAGCTACCCAAATACTGGAGTTCATTAGGGACGGCAAGCTGTAGATGGCAGCGAGAACAGCTCTGATAGAGGGGTATAATAGACCTTAATGTAGCAGTGCAATGTAACCCTCAAACAACACTGGAAGCTAGACTTTGACTAAAATCCGGGAATGCAGCAGTCGGATACTGATGATATTCCGTCGATTTGTTAATTATATCTATGATTTTGAGGCATTATGAAATTGTAGTGTTTGCTCAACTCAGAAAAAAATAAGAAAAATGAATGGTATTGTGAAAGACATTGTGTGAAGATCTTTCTAGTGAAGTACACGATAGGGTAGGTGAGGGTAAAAGTCCAAGTGGGATAAAGATCCGCTGGCGTTTTGCACAACTATACATTATTTTGTGTAACTACTGCGACCAGTGTTTTTAACTACCATCTAAAGTGCGGAGCGTGTCCACAAATTCTGTTAAAAAATATGAGGTAAGATCATTTTGAACATCAGTTGATGAAATATTTTTGAAAGTAGTTACTTATGTTATTTCGAAAGTATTTTTGTATCAGCCAACATGCAATGTTTGTGAATATCACGACCTATCCTCGCCCATAGTTAATTCAAGAAATTAAATTTAAAAAGTTCAAAACTCTTTGTGGTAAAGGCCCTCACATTGATTGGGGTAAACGTCCGGTGCCATTCTGTAAATTGGATTACAAAAGCTTTTCATTCGTTTATATGATAAATTTATTTTTAAGGGTCTACAAGATATAAAAGGAAAATTTAGGACCATTCACACAAGAACTGCTTGATCAAGCTAAAAAAATGAAAAAAAAACGGATTATCTAGAAGAGAACTCTGGGCTTTGATGAGTCTACAGTATGAAAGTGATTAAAATCTGAGCGGGGAGTTGATTACCTTGGTCAGTTTCGGTCTATTTATGCGGAAGAATAGGAAACTGAAATTGATAACCATTGCGAAAACTTGGATTCTAGATTTTACGGGCTCGCCCTGCAATCACTGAGCCTTTCACTATGCAGAATGGGATTTCTTATTGATTCTCATATGACAAACAACTATCAGGAAGAAATTGGACACGCGATTTTATGAAAAGAAACGTTTATCATTAAGTAAAAGAAGCGTCGCGAGAGTGATGGGAGAACAACAATTAACCCATTATTTAAAGAAGGTTCTACAAAAATATAACTTTCCTCCGAGCCGGATCTACAACATGGACGATAGTGGTTTTCAAACATCCCCAAATAAATTACCAATACATGTTGCTCCAACTAGTAAGACAGATGTAGCAAAGAATGTGTCGGTGAAACAAGGAAAAACTGTCACAATTCCATGCGCCAATAACCCGCTGGGCCATTTTATTCCACCTTTTTTATATTTGCCAGAGAACGGCAAAATCCCTTGCTGATAAAAGATGCACCATGTGTATCACCAATGACTGTTACTGGTTCAGGCTATATGAATTCTATAAAGTTCTTACGAGTATTTAGAACATTTCAGGAACCCCACCAATCATACACCTGCAAGTCCTGCGCTACTCACCATATTTCCCATACATCGTTACAAGCAATTATCTATGCAAAAGACAATAATATACATATGTTGAGCCTACCATCCCATAGCAGTTTCTTTAGATATGTGAAAGCTTATTACGATGATCTATGTGATAATTGGTTGACAACTCATCCTGATCAAGTTGTAACTGAATATCATGTTGCTGGGATATTTAAAACAGCATTTGAAAAGGATGCACGAGGTTTTAGAGTTAGAGGGATTTACCCTCTTGATGTGAGGAAGATTCTTTACCATCTACTGCCACAGAACAAGACGAAGTAGACACGTTCGATTCCCAAAACGAAGACAGTCAATTGTCTGATTATATTTGCAGAAAATGCACTAGAGTTAGACGGATCTTCATCTAACTAAAATGTAATGTAATTCGTTCAGGGTCAAGCATTTCTAATACAAATGACTCGATTCCCAGATACTCGAAAGATGACCACAGTAATAAAAATTCCTGAACGACTCCTGCAGATATTATTCCAATTCAAAAACTTGACAAAAGATTAAAGCCATCGAGAAAGAGCTTGAAGTCTACACTACTGACATCTACTTCAAATAAAGAAGCACTAAAAGATTTAGAAAAAGCAAAACTACAGAGAAAGGAAGAGAAGCAAAACAAGCAAAGAGAAAAGTTTTTGGAAAAGAAAATAGTCTCAGATACATTCAGCGATTCAGACTCAGATTTCATTGCACGGAAGTAGCAATAGTTAAAAAAATTCGGAATCGGAAACTGAAGACAGTGATAACATTGAGGTAAATGATTATGCAGCATTGAAAGTATATGAGAAAAATCAATCTAGCTACCGCAATTATGTGGTTTAAATTAAGGAAACTCCTACAAAAGGATATGTAGGACTATTTTATGTATGATTCCCCAAGACCATGCCAATTATGGAAACGGATGAGGATGCCTTCTTTTGGAAAGAAGATTTTGTAAATAAATTACCAAAACCAATGGGAAAGAATGAAGGAAGATATCAAAATACCATCAGTATCAATATGGATTTATACAATTTATCAATTTTTTGGTTCCTTAAATTTTTTATAATTATTGTGCGTTAAATGTCAAATATTCCTTTATGACCATTATTTTTTATTAGTTTTTTGAGTTGATCCTGTTTTTTTTTCGATAAAACCCATTTTAATATTTCCTTTTCCAAATGCCACTGACCTGAACCCCATTGCACAACTCGTTAATTTAGTAAAAATTACGAATCGTACATACAAAACACTATACTAAACTCAAATTATAGAGGCGGTCTGTAAAAACAATCATATACGCGTGATCACTGTTGGTCTCGGCTTCCATTGATCGGCGGATAATGGTCGCAAATGTAGTTGGTGAAGTTAAGTTGTTTGACACATCCTCGTTGGATGATCGACACGTGCATTTGTTTATTTGAGCCGCCTTTGTAAGTTGTGTTTAATATAGTTATACTCTTCACATGTTTCTTGTTTTTAGGACATATAATGAAGAAAGTAACTGTTTTTCTTAAAATTATTATTAAAAAAGTATCTTATACTAATAATAAAAATTTGTGGCAATTTAACAATTCATACAGCTATGCGTAATAGACCCGCATTTTAAATATATTTTTAAAATTATGGCAAATAATTTTATAAGCTAGATAAAAGGGATTCTTGTAACCATTGAAACCTTACTTAAAAATCTAAAATACATTGAGAACTTTATTAGAAATAAATGTAATTATTTTGAATAAAATAGTTTCAAGAAATATATTGTACAACATAGGATTGTCAGAACAACTGTGGCTACAGTATACAATATGAATAAGTAGACTTTTATATCAGACATAAATGGTCTTATTTTTGATTATTTCCAAACGTTTCTGCTTTAACTAGAGTAACCATCTTCATTACGTGAACGAAGTAAGACAAAGACACAGAACAGAGCATACCTAAGGAAACAATATCAATGGTATTTTTCCTAAAGGGCAAATACACCAAATTTGCGATTCTGACTTTTATGTGTGAACTTATATAAATGGGTTCTATTGTTATTTTCACAAAAGGCAATTAATATTAAAAAACAAAAACAAGTCTGGGCTAACGTGCTTTTAAAGTTTCTTTACAATGGCGAATATGATGTACCTACAGGGTTGGCAAAAACCCCGGTATTTGAAATTTTTTATTGCGCTTTTGGGTTGTTGTGTGCATCTTTGTGAACAGAACCGAACTCAAAATTGTGTATTCGTTCATTTGGGATGAGTTATTAAACAATAAAGATCTGGAACCTTTTAAATCAGATATTGAAAAAAAAATTAAGGCTGTGATGCAGCTTTGTTAGTTTTTTAACTGACCCAAAATTTCTAGAAACACCACTGTCTAATGAATATTTTGAAAAATGGTTGACTGAATTCTGTGACGACTATTTATAAGGTTATTATTTTTTGTTTAAAATGAAGGATTCAGATCTTTACCCAAGCCCTATGTTTTCAGAATCAAGTATAAATAGAATACTGGCACATAAATGGTGGCTTATTATGGGAGCAAAATTTAGATCCCAAAAGAGAAAACCTTCATTAATTAAAATGGCAAATTTTTTTGGCTAATCTGCATAGTTGTTCAGCAAGTTCGGCATTTAGTACCTTCAGTGTGGTCAGATTTGAAGAACCGCTTAGCCCCAGAAAAAGTGGAAAAACTTGTTAAGATAATCAAATATTCCCAATACGAAAATGCCAAAGACTAATGTTATCTCAAGGGTTTTCCTTTTTTAGTTTTATGTTACCATTAATACCTAAGTAATTATCTCGAGACAAGTTCCTTTTGATTTTTATTTTTATGTGTAAGAGTTGATAAATGAATTTGATTTTGATAATTTTACTTATTTCTTCACGAGTTTTTGACACAAACCCACTGGGTTTTTGTCAATACTGATGGTGGGTTTTTGTGTCAAAAACCCACTGGTTTTTTGTGTATGCCAACCCTGTGTACCTACTACTAAACAACTAAAGGGCGAACGTGTATTTACTTTGTATTGGAATTATAACCTCACTTGTTTATTTGATTAACGCTGATTTAGTGAAGCGGTAGCTGCCAAAAAAGTTGAAATTATGTTTAATAGAACGAAACGAATATTAAATTTGGTAGGAGATGATAATAAAAATTATATTACAGTGTTAAACACCGTGAAGTTACGAGTCGAAGTGAATAATTTAGAGGTTATTTACGATTCAAGTTCTAGTGTTGCTACCACAACTTCATGCGAATGAAGTAATGTGTGTTCTTTACTGGAGGCAGCTAAATGACTCCAATTCGAGATATACAGAATAAAGAGGTAAGCAGTTTTACTTATTAGTCTGTATTTATTAATATATTGTACACACGGCTTAACCACACGTATTTTTTATGTACTTCAAATTGACACTTATTGTCAAATAATTTCCGGTAGCAAAATAATTTTTTTTATTATATCGAAATATAAATTTATTTACTTTTGAGTTATTCTTACTCTTATCCCAGGTGGGTTCAATTCGTTATCAAATATTTTTTTTTAAATTTTAAAGTATTTTCCAAATTCAATATTAATTGTTCTGTATTATCTACCCAGTAATATTATGTGACTGTTTATTCAAGATTATAGAGACTATTTAATTGCTTTCTGACATTTAATATATTTCAATGAATAATCTGTCATCATAATTAATCAAATGTCACTGTCAAAAAATAAATATTTCATTGAATATATTCAATTTCTATAAACGTTTCCAAATATTATAAACAACTTCCAATGTAAGTTAAAATTCAAAGTTTATCTACAGTTATAAAATCAAATCTTAGTTTTCCTTTTTTTATAACAAATAACAAAATTTTATGTACCCAAATACAAATTAAAATTAAATAAATTACAAGCTAGAATATCTAATATCTATTTACGAAAGTTTATGAATTTTTCTAAATGTTCAAAAATTTTGAATTGTCACTTGACTCGGCAAATGTTAAATACCCGTTCACAGTCCTAAAATGTTTTAACAAATTCTTCGAATTGTTCAATGCGTATTCAGTTTTTAATTTCAATTTAAATTTAGATGCATCTATCTCAATTTTGTTAAAGGCCTGATGTTTTCGATGAAATAATATATTATTTAATTATCAATGAACTGGAACGGACTCACCAGTACTCTGGACAGTAACAGCAAACTCGTACTATTCTAAATACAATTTAGAACTCTGGATCTTTCACTTTTTTCGAAATATGATTAAATTTTCCAAAACACACACGCACATAATTTGAAATGGGTATCGAATGAAGCTTTATACTATTTCTTACGTTATTCAAATTGCTATACTATTTTTACAAATATTTGGAAAAATCTCAAATATGATGTTATCTGTACGGGATCTCAAATTCAACTGAACTACTTTTTCACAATCAACAAAAAACATTATATTGTAGTTACCATATTCTTCTTTTTCAAAAAAAAGTTTGTTTTCTGTTCTATTACTTTTTAATAATTTCTATCTACAGAGATTTGTTTTCTTTTATTCTTAATAAATGCCTACAGTGACCTCTCTTTTTAATTTTAAATATTTCTTTATTATATTATGACATGCCTTATCTATTATTGAATATATTCTATGTAAATGTCATCTAAAATTAACTAATGCCAAATTTTACATACATGCCTGTCGATTCACCATCGAACAAGCACATAAGAAAAAAATTATATTGGCCCCATAAGAATGGCCTACTGCTAGAAATCATCCTAAGCCATTTGAAGTAATTTACTGAGAATAATATTCCAAAATTATTCAAAACGGAGGGCGGTACAAACCTTAAAATGAGAATGGTAAGGGCAACGACACCCCCGAATATTTTACATGCAGTACATTTTTTACTTCTAACTCATCATTATTAAAAATCTGCCTATCTCAAACTAAAGCTAGAAGAACCTCCTCCTTACTCACTCCAGAGAACTTATAAAACAAAACTGCCAATAGCTGCAAAAAATATATGGGATTACATAAATTATGCACAAATGTAACCATACCTAAAAATTACCACCAAGAGTATTTTTCCATAGCTTTTAAACCAAACATAGAGGATATGTTGATGGAAACAGACGAAGAAGATTAAAATATGGATGTGATATATATTCTTTATTAGTTCCTTCCTCCGGTGTAGAACATGTCAATATTACTACAAAAAGTAGTCAGTAAAAATTATGACTATTATAGTACCTAAATATATACTACAAAAAGCAGTCAGTAAAAATTATGACTATTATACCTAAATATATACATATAAACACAAACAGTGTAAATAGGTCACAAACAAAGTGAAGTTAACAATTTTGGTACAGTCCCCATAAGCAATATATATATATATATATATATATATATATATATATATATATACACGCACCTAGATACCAGATAACACATTATAGATATAATCAAAAGGTAGAAAGGTAAATCATAAGAATAACAAAAAAATTACAGAATATCACAAGTGAAACAAAATAAATATTAATGCCTTAATGTACCTGCAAAATAATCATCCAGTGAAACACAAATGTAAAATTAACTGTATATATAAAATCAGAAGGTGAAAGACAGTGAATCTTAAAAATCACAAGGTAAGTAAAATAAAATAACTATTACTACTCTAATGTATCTGGGAAATACTCGTCCAGTGAATAGTATGCCTTTGAAAACGCTTGGTTCACGCTCGATTCGAAGCTAGATTGGAAAAGTCATATAAGAGAACTTTCGAAAAATTTATCGAGATACTGCTATGCGTTGAAAGTTATTAGACGAAATATATCCATAGAAGCAGCATTGCTAGCGTATTATGCCTATGTACAAAGTCGTATTAGGTATGGAATCATTTTCTGGGGGTTGTCTACTGATGTTGATAAGATATCCATACTGCAAAAGCGTTACCTAAGAAACATATTTAATATACCACTAAGAGACAGTTGTAGGCCTTTATTCGTGGATAAGAATATTCTTACTTTAACTAGTATGTTGATCTACGAAGCTGTAATATTTGTAACTGAAAATATGGCACTTTATATATGTTATGACAGAAATCACAGACATAATACTCGAAATAAAAACAATCTTCTGAATATTAGGCCCAATTTCACATATATACAGAAAAATGTCCCTTTCTCAGTAATCAACATATATAACAAACTACCAGAGTCATTAAGGACACAGCACATCAAGAAGCTGAAAACTACTGTTTTGTAAAAACAGTGATTATATTTTTGTATTGACGTGGAATATATTTTTTAATTTTTGTTCCATTTAAATCATTATTTCTGCCTTCTATGACTATTTGGGTGATTGAAGTTTATGTCTTAGCAAAAGGACAAATGTAGGGCGAATAGTAACTTAGTTATATAGCAAAACGGCTAACGTAGGGTGAATTAACATTTCTTTGCAACACTTATCTGAAAAAAGGGCGAATATCCATAAAAATATTTCATGTTTTTACTATTTTTTTATTGATTCTCATTTTAATAGTCAATATTCAGGGTCCTAAATGTATCATTTTCTAGTTTGCTCTTATAATGCATGCCAAAACAGTTTTTCTGTATTTTCTCAAATCATCAAAATGGCGCACTCACCCTTTAGGAAAAACATCATCGGTATATTTACTGTATGTTGAAGTTGATATCTACTGAATAGGAAAAAATGTAGATACTGACTAAATATCAACATGAAAAATAGAATATGTATAAGATCAGCAAAGATTTTTTAGAATTGGTACAGTTCCTTGTAATCTTTGTAAAATATGTAACAAACAGAGGGAAGCATTGCCACATGGGTGTGTAAATATAAAATATATTACCATTTAGGACTAACTGTATCAATTTGTAACATTTGACAACATTAACAAAAAAAAAGATATCAGCTCCAAACTATGGCACCAAAATAAATAATTTAAAATTTAGTTACACTGAATTTGATGGGAATATAAGCGAGACGCTGGGATCATGTCTCCACAAAATTCACAAGGCAATTCTTCATCGTCGACAGAATTCTGTCTAGGTTCGACATAATAATCATCTTCCAATGATCTTCTCCTTCTGGCACCCAATCTAGCTAAATCTGGGCGACATCCAGTTTCATGTTGTATCAAATCTTCGTGGGGAATAGGTACATTACAAAATTCGCATGGAATTACTAATTCCGTGGGTGGGTTGCGACGTCTATATACAGGAGGTGGTGTTGGCGGACCAGTTGGACCTGAAAAAGATGTATACAATATTATAAATTTTTGTATAATCGTTGAACATTTGTTTTATTTAGTAGCAAAAAAATAGTCACAAGTTAGTGTAGAAGAAATGCGCAATGATTCTAGTATGGTTTGTTCTGAGTTATTATACTTTTTATCGTTATTATTGTCTATTGAAAATAGTGAGGTTATGGCGATTAAAAGTTTTGTGGCATGTAATTTTAAGGATACAAAGTATACTTCTTCCAAACTCATTTTAAAAATAAACGGTTTTAAAGATTAAAACTAACTTTTCCGCATCTGTGTAAATAGTTAACGGCATTTATGAAAGTTTTTCATGTGCTATATTTTAATCGGTCAAATTTGACAATCCTATGGCCATTCAAAAACCTATTGTAGGAAGTTATTCAACTGCGTAAGGTGTGCAGGCCCGCATAAAACTAAAATGTGCGCAAAACCCCTGACAGTCCAGCTACCTGTGCTCTATACCAAGGAAGTTATAAAGGATGCCAGATATACTTTTTTTTTAAATAGGTTAATGGCTTTGGCTGAGGCCAATTAGCCAGACTATGTAGGTGTCTGATTATTTTATTTAAAATTTGTTTAATTTTTCTGCAGGATTGAGCACAGTAAATATGTTTATTTGTGTTAGTATTTTATATTGTAATACAATTTTTTTCATTTTCTTGTTTATATATATACATATATATATATTTTTAATAATCATTTTTTTCCATAATTTGTTATTTATTTTTTTATAAACATCTTTTTTCGTAATTTGTTTTTTTATTTTTTATAAATCATTTTTCTTTTTCTTTTTTCTCATAATTCAGATATACAGAGACCTACTTATGACCAAAAATAAACTTCTAAATAACCATCAGACAAGACCATATTATCCCAATGATACCAACTAACAAGAACGTCAATACAACCATCACACAATCCAACAACATCAAAACCAAGGTACACACACGCACAAATTACATCAGGCGGTACACAAAACACAAACAATGATAATATAATAATTATAATGACTACCTTTATTAATGAGTTCAAAAACGTATTCAATCAATTAATAAGTCAAAACAGCATGATTTTAAATCTGCTCAACAATATCATCTGTAAAGCGTACTTCAGATCGCAGGGTGAATGCCAACGAGCTGAAAAACCATATAAACGAAATTACCACATTTTTAAATTTTGATTGTTTATAGCTCCCCAATACATAATAATATATCAGAAAACGGAATTTAACGGCTTTTTCGACAATCTCGGGTCACACTTTTGGCAGCCGGTGACTGGAATGCAAAAAATACAGCCTGGGGATCACGACTCATCACACCAAAAGGAAGACAATTACTCAAATATCTCTGGCCTCCGTGAATAAGCAGATAAGTCCATAAAATGGCTAAAATGAGATATCTTCATGTTTAACTGTCTCGACCCTTACTTCGTGGAATATGCTCATATATTAAGCCAATCACAAGTTAGGTTACTTCTTGGTCTAGCCAAAAATAACTATTAAACATCAGGTAGGCATAAAATGAAATGTAACTTCTGTCATTCTGACGATGATATTGATTTATCGAAATAATTGTCAATTTTTTAGAATTTTCAATAACTTTTATTATATTGTGGAATTAACTAGAGACCAAGAGTTTCATTTAAAAACACTAATCTTCATGTTTATTTATTTGATATTGATCCCCAGCAAGTGAATAAGCAAATAAGTCAAAAGGTGTATTTTTGTGGCATAGACAGCAATATGAATATTCAAACATCTTAATAAATTTTGACTTTTATAGTATAACTTAACTTGTCTTATTTAAGGCAGAATTTTTATTTTGTTAATAAGCCGATAAGTCAACTTATCGGGTTATTCACGTCTGAACACGTAAGATCTGAATCGCACAAATACACTTATCTCATTATAGACACCTTCCGATTTTTGCAAGACTTGTACATGTGTGTACATGTCAGTTTCTTCACGCTTTTCAATTCAATTTGTATTTTGAAGTAGTGTCAGCCACATGCAGTCTGATGAGTTTTGATAATACCGGTCGGTATTCTGTGTTTTAAAGTGCATATTTAATAATTTTTGTGATAAAACAAAGAGTTTTGTAACAATGCATAGAAGAACATCACATATTTTGTCTCTGTGCAAGAAACAACAAAGCGGCACAGGTACGTTCCTAAAAAATTGCCCGTTGGCTGGCGACGCCCATGTTATTGTCATGTTGTTTCTTTACAGATCAACCAGGTGTCGAAGAAGATAGCAGAAATCGTCAGTTCGTATTCCAGAATGAAATAGCTTCGGAAATATCAACCTATCAGCGAAGTCGAGAATGGGTTTCAGCACAAAACTCACTCAAGCCCTGCAATGAAACTGTTGTAGAACATAATTCGGTAGCCCAGAAGGAGTAAAGTTCTACAGACAACCAGGTGCCAACCTCTAACATAGACGTGAACAATTCAAATTTGTTTGACAATTTTGAAATACCAGTTATACAAGATCTTTCAAATATGGAACACTATGCTCCTAACATTGACGGCAATATAAAAAATAATGTACTTGAAAATACTGATTTTTCTGCTTTCTGTGTTGACAGTACTACTTTGACAGATGGTTTTCTTCACATT
Source organism: Galeruca laticollis (assembly GCA_963921935.1). Classification (NCBI taxonomy): domain Eukaryota; kingdom Metazoa; phylum Arthropoda; class Insecta; order Coleoptera; family Chrysomelidae; genus Galeruca; species Galeruca laticollis. The sequence goes on from OY998177.1 coordinate 71,569,434, forward strand.
GAAAAAGAGCAGGTTGAAGCTGCTGTGTATTCTGTAAAATCCTTAGTTGAACAAACTAATATTTCCACTGAAGAGTTCTCACTTGAAGAAAAAATACTCGAAAAAGAGCACGAAGAACAGGATTTTTCTGACGACGATAGTTTAGTAGATCCAAATTTCGTTACTGGAAATACGGATGCTTCTTCATCACAAGAAGAAATTTTGCAACCGGTGGCCAAAAAGAGAAAGAACAAGAATGCCACAATGAATAATGAAGGTATAGAAACAGAAATTTGCCTAACTGTAAAAAAGAAAGGTCGATCAAGGAAACAAAGGGAAATGGCAAAACTTTTAAGAAATACTGGTAAAGAGTATGTAGATGAGAAGGGAAACACTGTTAAAGCTAGAATTATGAAACCACTTACCGATTGCAGAATGAAATGCAAGAATAGATTTTCAGATGAAATTAGACATACCCTCTTCAAAGAATATTGGAACCTCGGTCAGCATGACAAAAGAACTAACTTCTTGTCTTCCCTGATTTGCATTTTCGAAAAAAATACTACTCGAGTAAGAACTTATTCTGATAGGGTCAGAAACTATTCATGCAAGTACGAACTTTCAGTAAACGGAGTAAGAGAGCCAATTTGCAAAAAATGCTTTATTGATGTTTTAGGAGAAACAAACGCATTTGTAAATCAGATAATACTAAATAGGCAATTCTCCATATCCACCATAATTGAAAATGATCAAAGAGGACGAGATGCGCCAAATAATAAATGGCCTGAGGAAGTTTTGGCTGATGTGGTGAAACACATTCAAAGCTTTCCTGCATATGAAAGTCATTACTGCCGACAGACGACATCAAAAAAGTATCTTCAGTCAGATTTAACTATTTCTAAAATGTATTCTCTTTATAAAGAGAGTAGAGAAAGTTGTGTTTCACAAACAATCTATGCAAGAAATTTTCATAAACTTGGATTAGCATTCAAAAAACCACAAAAGGACACCTGTTACAAATGTGACACATTAAAAATGAAAATTATGTATGCAAATGAAGATGAAAAGGCCAACTTGATTTTGGAACAAAATAATCACCACATTTTGGCTAAAGAAGCTTATGAGTCAAAAGCAAATGACCAAAAAATTGCGAAACAAGATAGATCAGTAGCTGTATTTTCTTTTGATCTGCAGCAATGCTTACCCACTCCTTACCTTAAAACATCAATTTCATTTTACAAAAGGCAATTATGGACCTATAATCTCACCGTCCATAACTTAGCCACAAATGAAGCAACCTGCTATCTATGGGATGAATCTGTTTCGGGAAGAGGTGCGAATCAGGTAGCGTCTTGTCTATATCGTCATATTGTGGATCTTCCTAGTGATGTGAGAAAAGTGTGCTTTTACTCGGATACATGCGGGGGTCAGAATAAAAACACCCACGTAGCTGCTATGTTCATACGTGAAAAAAGTTCAATACAATCTATTGATCACAAATTTCTGGTTCCTGGCCATACGCATCGAAAAAGCAAAAAAAAGGACCACAATGAAAATAAATCACCCTTATGACTGGGTACAGCTAATAAGGGGATGTAAAAGCACTAAACCATTTAAAGTAAAATTAATGGAATGCGATGATTTATTAAATTTTGCCGATTTATTAAAAAGTTGTTTTGTAAATAAAAATATTTCTGAAAGTGGGCACGTTATTGTTCGGAGAACATTGGTATACTTTATTATAAAAAATCATCTCTAAAAAGTGAGGAGAAATTTAAATCAGTAAATTTTAGACGTCGTGGTAAACAACTATCAGGTGCATTAACTGTTTCAAAAATACACAATGGACCTATTCCAATTAACAAAGAAAAAAAAGGATATCATGGCAGTTTTACATCTCATAGATAAACAATTTCATCCATTCTATGAGAACTTAAAGGTGGCTGATGTTCCAGATACCGATCCAGATTTAATTGAGGTTGATCCCGATGAACTAATGTAAATTGATTATTTCCATCGATGAACTGATGTAAATTGATTATTTCCATGCTCATTACTATTGTTTGTCTCAGGTTTTAGTGTTGTATATTACCTTATATTATAAAAAATAATGTTCCTTAATAACATACTATGTATGAAAATAAATATGTTTATTTCAAATATCTTGAGTTATCATTAAAAACTCAGTTGTGAGTAACCGGATAAGTCGATTAAAATTGTAATTTGAAAACTAATATTTCAAAAATATGTTTCCAATGACAAATCTTATGCTCCAGAATGCAGAAATATTATCGAATATACAACAAATAGGTATTGCGATTTACCACAACTCTCCGAAATGTTTTTTGGCTCTCCTGAACAATTTCTCAAATTTGACTTATCTGTTTATTCACTGAGGCCAGAGATATATCCATCACAGTGGTCTACAGACAGGAACAAGATCCCGATCTACTTGATTTTGGTATCACCAAGACACATTCCAATATCGAATATAGCCTTAAGTTGTCCTCTGACAATAGTGTAATAATAGTGTAATGTTTTTCTTATTTATTTAGACAATAAATGGGTGGGATAAATTTTAAACACTCGGTATGGCTACTTACTAATTTATTGAAACACTAACTCACTAACACTTAATTTATATATACTTAACTAATCACTTAATTATTAGTTTATATTAACTGTATATTCACTCAAACTAATTTATATAAACACTTTATATTCACTTAATTACTGTTTATCTGTCAAGATCACTTTATCAACTCATAAACTAAACTCATCCGCTGATCGGTCCTGTATTTATATCAAAGCTTTCTTTACTAGAACATTCCGGATGGGACAAATGCCTTTCGCGATATTTCATAAAATGCCTTTCGAGAACATGTTTAAAAAGGACGGTCACAATAAATCCCAATAGACCTTCTCAGAATTCGGCGCGCTCGCCATTTTCTTAACTCCGTTAACATAAGGTTACAGGGCCGTACTTAGTATCTGCTTCGGTGTGCGAGTTCGTAACATTACCCCCTCCTTAAATGAAAGTTCCTCCTGGAACTTTTGTGTAGCCGAGACTGGATGTTTGAATCGGCAACTAGCCCCATTTCTACACTTTCCGATCTTATGGAAATAGCAGGGCACCGTCTTCATCGGATATTGATAACGGGGGTTGTAGCTGCAAATTAATATCTGGACACCGGTACCTTGAAAGATAATCTCTACCATATTCCTGATGATTCGCCAATTCAACTGGTTACTCGCTATCTTAGGCATAGCCAGTTTCTTCACGTTGGATTCCAACACATGGTCTCGGAGGTTTCGAAGTGCTTCCCACACATCGCGGTAGGTAGATCGATCTTGGAATTCATTTTTAGTTACCACGTAGAAGACGTACCGCGAATTATGTTTCAGTTTCAGTGTCTTGCCAGGGGCTGGAATCTGGTCTTCAAGTTTTTCTAATTGCCCGAACTTCTTTCGAAAGACGGTTGCCAACCCTCGTGCGTTCTTGATACGGGCGGGGATGTTGTATGCCAGTGAATAATCTTCTGGGAGAGTGAACAAATCTTGTTGTTGTTCCTAAGTGACTCCATATCTAGCTTTCCCGGTACCTCCATACGCGCCCATAAATTCATCGAAGGTGGGGTCAGACACATCTCGAATAAGGTTTACTCCTTCCTCTATGTCATGGTCTCCTTCGAATGGCGCTAGACGGTTTCGGTGAACTACTTTTGGTTTTCCGTTGGGGATCTTGCTTATGCGATATAAAACATCATTGATCCTTTTCTTGATAAAGTATGGACCTTCCCAGGATTTTTGTAATTTTGGAGAAAACCCTTTTCTCCTCGCCGGGTTGTGTAACCATACTTTGTCCCCTTCTTTAAAACCGCCCTCTGTGGCCTGCGTGTCGTACCGACTTTTCATTCTGTCGCTGGCAACTTGAAGATTTGTTCGAACTAGTTCATGAATATCGTCCAGCCTTCTTCTCAATTGGATCACGTAGTCTTCGCCTGCTATATCTTCTCCAGGTCGACAGCCAAATTCCAGGTCACAAGGAAGCCTCATTTCACGTCCAAACAGGATTTTCGCAGGTGTTTCACCCGTGGACTCATTGACGGCAGATCGATAAGCCAATGCGAATAGGGAGAGATACTGGTCCCAATCTCTCTGATGGCTGGATACTACTTTGGACAGGTATTTTCCAATAGTCCTGTTCATTCTCTCGACCATTCCATCTGACTGTGGATGTAATGCTGTTGTTCTGGTCTTCTTCATTCCCAGCTTGTCGCAAATCTCCTGGAATAGATGGCTTTCGAAATTTCTTCCCTGGTCACTGTGGACTTCCATGGGCACTCCATATCGGCTGATGAATTCTTTCACCAATACATCCGCGACAGTTGTGGCTTCTTGGTTCGGGATAGCGTAAATTTCCACCCACTTTGTAAAATAATCCATTACAACCAGTATGTACTTGCTACCATTTTCTGTCGTCGGAAATGGTCCAGCGATATCTAAAGCAATCCTTTCGAAAGGGCTTCCAACATTGTACTGTTTCATGGGTGCCTTTCTCTTGCGATGTGGTCCATTACTCGTAGCACAAGTCGTACATTTCTTACACCAGTCCTTCACATCGTCGGAGCTGTTCATCCAATAAAACCTTTCACGAACTCGCTGAAGGGTTTTCTTCACTCCCAGATGACCTCCCGATGGACTGTCGTGTAACTTCTTCAGTACCTCAGCTACTCTTGTTCTCGGGATAACTAGCTGTCTCCTCATCTCAGAACCATCATCGTTTTCAAGGACTCTTTTCAACAGCCCTTCTTCCAGGACAAGGGAGTCCCACTGAGCCCAATACGCCTTGAGTTTCGGTGAAAATCTTGACACTTCTTGCCAGGTAGGTCGCCGGTTTTCTTTCTTCCATTGCCGGATCATCTTCAGGTGAGGATCATTCTCCTGATCTTCTCTGATCCTGGTGTGTGACCATTCCTCGTTGACTACAGTAGTTCTTGAGGCTGCAGCTTCCCTAGATTCCATCTTGTTGCAGTGAGAGCAGTCTGTTGGGCACGGCCGTCTGGACAGGGAGTCGGCATTTCGTTGACTCACACCTTCCTCCATGATTCCCTGTAGCCGTGCTACTATCATGGTTTCGCTTCGTGCAGGTAGAACGGTATCTTCCTGTACAGCTGCCAACACCGCGCTGCCTTCATATGGATGCAGGAATACCTCCTCGGAACCCACTTTAATGGTTCTGTTTCTGAAGTCTAATTGGAAACCATGTACATTCATTACGTCCATTCCCAGAATCACGTCTTCTTCAATGTCGATTACCGTATGCGTGAACTTTTCTGCGCCAATTCCCAATTGGATTTGTGTTTCCCCGTGAACGTTGGCACTTTCGCCTGTGGCGGCCCGCTGTCGCACTCTCGTTGGTAGAAGCTTCTTCTTGGGGTTTATTATCTCTGGTCGTATAATGGTTCTAGTTGCCCCAGTGTCAACCAGCAGAGCATATCTCTTGCCATTTACTTCGCCATCCACAAAATATCTGAAAATCTAGAAAAGAGTAAACCAAGTCTGTGTGTTTTCTTGGATCTTGCTAAGGCCTTCGACACTGTGAACCACTCACAGCTGTTGATGAGCTTGCAAAATATGGGTTTCAGGGGAAGCACATTGAATCTCATGGAGAGTTACCTTAAAAACAGAGAACAATACGTGAAAATTGATAACGTCGTTAGTGAAAAAAGGATTGTGGAGTACCGCAAGGAACAGTTTTGGGGCCAATTCTCTTTACAATATATATCAATGATATATTGCGTCACGATACTTGTGGCAGCATTGTTTGCTTCGCTGACGATACAGCAGTATTGTACAGTGTTGATAGCTGGAATGACCTCAAAGCTAAAGCAGAGGAAGACATGGGTAAACTCTTTGAATGTTTCGCAGATAAAATTCTATCAATAAACTACGAAAAAACATTCTTTTTACCATTTTCTTGCTATGCCAACTCACTACCCCAATATGATACATTGAGTATCGGGAACAATATATTAATACGATCAGTAGAAAAAATCAAGTATTTAGGAGTAGTGATAGATAGACACCTGAGATGGAACTATCATGTTGACCAAGTGACTAGGACATTGAGGAGCATTCTTTATAGATTCAGATATTTACGAAATATACTAGATACCTCGCGAATGAAAACAATCTATTGTGCAATTGTGGAGTCTCGTCTTGCATATGGGATAGTTGGCTGGGGTGGAGTAGCAATATCGCATTTGAAAAAATTAGATGTATTACAGAAAAAATTTCTAAAAATTCTCCTTGGAAAACCACCACAATACTCATCGGAAGCACTTTTCAAAGAATCTAAATTGCTGGACCTCAGGCAACTTTACTTCCTAAGAACTGTTGTTGAACAACATAAAAACCGAACGAATTTGAACTATATAAATCATAGGCATAATACAAGACTTAAAGCCAATGCACAACTGAGTACAATATGCTCAACCAAAACAATCGTTCAGAGAACATATAATCATCTTGCAAACCGACTCTACAATTGCTTACCTCTGGAAATCAGACTTGCAACGACAATTTTTTCATTCAAAAAAGATGTCAAATGTTTCATTTCAGAGACAGATAGAGTCTCTATACATCGATTAATTGACCCCTCGATCTCATGAAACATACTATGTAATTGAGATAACACTATTCAGTTGTTCACTGTACTGACATAGAGAAGGCGAGTTCATGTTTATATCCCTTATATTGCTTTTATGTTCCTTTAACCCCATTATTTATTCAATAAACATGCACGATGAATGAATACACACGCCCAGGCAATGCCTTAGTGGGTGTTTATTCATTATTGGAATAATAGAGTATATTGTTGTATTGACGTTTTGTTCTTTATTTATTTATTATTAACATTAAATTGATTATGTAATGTAATTTTTCCTCGATTTAAGTATCCTTGACGACTCAATTTTTTAACTGTTTTAATTAACGCAAAGTTTAGTTATTAACTGTGCTTTATGTTGATTATATTGAAGGCATTCTGTAGTTTTTCTCCTTTTTTATTATTATATTTTGTGTTCCATATTTTGGGTTTTATATTTCACATTTTATATTTTGTGTCTTATATTCTATGTTTTGTATTTTATACATTGTATTTCATATTTTTGTATTCATGTCTTATATCATAAAATATATTGAACTGCTAATTATCGATATCTACCACGTACAAGCTGTTTACGACAGCTTCTGTGTAGTTACCACGTTTATTTGCATTTGTTAAAATATGTATTGTATTTACTACTTTTTGTGAATAAACATTATTATTATTATAAGTGGCCCTTAATCGCAATCTTCTAATCTCTATTCTGATTCGGGCTTTATAACATATCTACAACTAATGGCATTTTAACTTATAATTCAATTTAGGTAGTCAATTTTGTACCTTTCCAAACAATGAAATTACGAAAAGAAAGCAAATTTACTAGATTGTAACTAATTTTATTGGTGGAAAGTGAAAACCTAGTAAATTTGCTTTCTTTTCGTTAAGTAAGGTACCAAGTGAATTTCTGTTTATTTGTGATGAGATATAGACGACTGTTTTTCTTTTGAAGTTATGTGCATTGAAAAGATTGTATCTTGATTTTATATAATTTTATGTATTTTATAATAAAAAATTTATTTGTACAAGTTTTGTTACATTTAAAGCGCGCGGTTTTAATAAGATGGTTGAGGATATAAATATTTTTCACCCGGCAACACTGGTTCAAGCTGAAAATCGACGCTGAAAGTTGGTTTAAAACGAACTTGCTAAAACCACTGAACTATCATTTCACCGGTTTGAGCGTCAAAATCTGAGCTTTGAGCGTCACATGAAATTGCACCTTAACGCTCTGCCGACTAAGCTATTTCATCTCTTAAGGTACATTTTCACGTGACGCTGGAAGCTCAAAAAACGAGCTTCAAAAGCTGTCACGTGACTAATGGAACGCTCAAATGTGTAGCGTCCATGAAAAATGTATTCTAGCGTCAAAATTTGAGCGATTTGCAAATAAAATACATATACAACCTAAATTTAATTGTTCCTGTTAATAATTGTATTGATAAACAAGTGTTAAAATGTCAAATAACGATCGATATGGAAAATATGTTGGCGAATATCATCAAAAATATACTGAATGGTATAATCGGAATATAAAATATTTAGCACAAGTGAAAGGATTGCATATAAATTATAGATCACAATTCTTCATTCATTTTACTCAATATTTATATACTGTTTGTTAACACATTAATAAACCATATAGAAAACATATACATATATATATTACGTATATGATAGAAAATAATACTTATCCGATTTGTCTATGGAATAACACAATTCAAGTCAGTGTTGCCAAATGTGTTGATTTTTCCTCAAATTGGGGATTTTTTTAACAATGTGACGAAATTATTAGGGATTTTAAATTCTATTGGTGGAAACTGTGGAAAGTGAAAACCTAGGAAATTTGCTTACTTTTCATTAAGTAAGGTACCCAGTGATATTCTATTTATTTGTATATGTTTTTTATGACGTAATGTGAATGTGTACAATTTTTAACTAATTATAACTAAATCCATGTATGCCATACGCTAAATAAAATAATAAATAAATAAATAAATAAATAAATAATGTGATGAGATATAGAAGACTGTTTTTATTTTGAAGTTATGTGCATAATAAAAAACTGTATTTTGATTTTATATGATGTTACAGTTTTGTTACATTTAATTTAAAATGTTGAGGATTTTTAAACCACGGCTGGCACATAGAAATTATTTCTATGGGTTGGCACGGTTTTTGTAAGATGGTTCAGGATATAAATATTTTTCGCCAGGCAACACTGGTTCAAGCTGAAAATCGACGCTGAAAGTTGGTTTAAAAGGAACACCCTAAAGCGACTCTAAAACTGCACATTTAGTCTTGTGACCACCGGTTCGAGCGTCAAAATTTGAGCTTCGAGCGTCACGTGGAATTGTACCTTTAAAAGTATTTAGTCGAGTGATATACTTTCTATGAGTGTTTTAAACGAACGTCTCACGACAGTAAGAATTTGGCTTTCACGCACTTGCACACTTTGAGATTTTTACATTCACATGTTCCTATCGTGCGACGTTGTGACTTGTCCAAGTTGGTGGTTTTGTGTTTGGTTTATTAGTTTGAGTTGTAGTTTTCTGTTTGAGTTTTGTGTTTTGTTGTTATGATGGATTCTACTAATCTAGTAAGGTGCAACGAGTGCCCCGCTGATTTTTTTTTCCTGTAAAAAGAACCTTTATGCGCATATTAGAAGAATTCATAATGTAGAGAATCAAGGTAAACCGGAGTCCAGTGCAAAAAAGGAGAAGGTCGATGTAAAATTACATAATTATTCATCTACACCTAGAATATCAAGATTACGTTGTCCATTTGAAAACTACTTTGATCTTACTCCTAGTTACCGAACACTGCATATGCAAACTGATCATTCCATTACAATTGAATAGCAGGATATTACATTTCATTCCATGGAAGGTACATATATGCGTTTTTTTTCTAGTGATATATGAGTAAACTTTGCAAATAAGGATAAAAAGTGAACATTCAATTAGTAAATATCTTACAAGGTGAATTTTATAGAAACTATTAAACATAGGTACTACAGTTTGATTGTCATGTCACAACAATGCTTTTACCGAGGGTTTTATTTAAAATAATATTGTCTATAGTATTATTTCTATTATTTTCAGAATTCCAAAAATGGAAAAATCTTACGCAAGAAGACAGCTATTCCTGTTATAGCCTTGATACTGGAGCAAAAGTATTGGCATCAGACATAATACAACAAAATATTATAATTGCCACCGTTCATATACATATAAACCCAAAGGGCGATGCCGGTGATGAGCTTCAGTTGTTGAAAAACCTGGATAAATCAATAGATATACTTAACAAAAATCAGATTAAGTTTTCCAATAAAAAATCTGTTAATACTAATGAAAATAATGAAAAACAAATTAGGCTTTTTACCACTAAAAAGAAACCAAAAAAAACTAACCCCTTTAAAAGAGCAAGTGTTTTTGAAGAGGAGAGTATAAGGGATGCATTTGAAGGTAAAGGCAAAGCAATGGTTTTTAATTCTTCAAACGATCACACATTCACTTAAATTGTGATAATAATATAGGTATTTGTTATGTTTTATTCGTATATTAAATTGTTATCGTGTGTGCATGTGACTATTCAGACTCCGATTCACATAAGAAGTCTTAATTTTTGGCCGATTTCATCGAACATCGCCAAAGAACCACTTTTTTACCTAAATATAGTACAATAAAGTTTTACTGTTTGCATGAACGTGTAAAAATCACATTAAACTTATGGTTCGTAGTATAAATAATTTTATTTTTTCTGATCATTAATATTGCTCTGTTTTGCCTTTTATTTTATTTGTATTTTGTATACCATTTCTATTTTTATCACCTGTTTCCTGGTTATATAGTTTATTCGTTTTCTTGTAGGTATATTGTATTCAGTCAAAACATACAGGTATTGCCCTTTAAAGGATTGTAAAATCTGTTGGGCAATCAATGCTATTATTGTTTATTGGGAATGGTAATTAATTCTATGCATTTTTTTAACTACAGGTATACCTATTAGTTATATGCTGAAGATGAATCCGAATGTAACATAATATTATTAATAAAATATTACATTATACAATTTGTGTTATTTCAATATTTCAACAAACATAATTGAAAATCTTACTTAAATAAAAATTTGTTATTGCAAACTGACCCCAGTTTTGAATAAGTAGGTAAGTATTATACTGTGTACAGTGTGTTTTTTGTAACGAAGACTAGGATTTTAAATGGTAAAACTCTTAACTTATGTTAGGAACATTTAAACTGACCTGATATTGTGGAAACTAAAAATACATGATTTCTAAGGCCTTAAGAATATGTACATTTTAAATATGCCTTAATTGAGTCGAGAAATGTTAAGGATATTTTCGATCAACTTTGAAGCTCAGACAAAATTATACTTTTCATATTCCTCGTATTATTTAATTATCTGAAGGTGAGTATTTATGTACGAGATCGTCATAGACGATATTTTCGTTACCTATCCAAATAATAATAAAAATCTTGAAAGGATACCCTCCCCAAGGTTTCGTGTCTACAATGGAGCCGGCAACGTCGCACGATAGGAACATGTGAATTTAAAGATTTCAAAGTGCGCAAGTGCGTGAAAGCCAAATTCTTACTGTCGCGAGACGCTCGTGTGTTTTAACAGGAGAGGAGAACAGCATTGCATCTCTCTCACTCAACTTAATCAAATAATATTCAGAAAAGGACAAACAAAGCGTATAACAAAATTGTTAGTTTTACGAAATTACTCCCATCCAAAAACTCATATAGTGTCCAATAAAAAGTTTCACTTCAAAAGTGCCTACTTTTCATGCATAAATTGTAACAAATAACCACAGCCTTTTTATGTGCATTATATAGTATATGGAGTATAAAATATACAATTATCTAGAGAGAATATTTATCAAGCAGGTTTTTTAATTCTATTTAGCCATGAAGTCCAAAATGAAGAACTGCAATGATAGAGTTATCAGTATTATTTGATGATTTAGTTCATTTATAGCAGATAAGAGGCTTTCTTGGAAAAATGGGAACCACTGAAGCCCATAACTCTCAAGAACCACCTTCAGTTACCAAGTAATATTTTATTTGAAAAGTTTTTAAATACTATTATGCAATAGAACATTTTAAGTATGAAAGACATATAGTTAAATGGCACATGTAAATTCCCAAAATATAAACGAATAAATTGTGATCCAGAAATGAGAGTTTGCGGAAGTTGATTGGACCGGGAACACATCTTATTTATAGCATATATAAAGTGACATAAGATAATTGAAACAACAGAGCTGTAATCATATATTTATAACAGCAGATTTATGTAAATGTAAAATATGAATATTTTTGAAGTGTATGTGTCACAGGTACTTTAAAAATAGCACTTTCAATTGGAACGTACAGGAAAAAACTGGACAAAAAAAATGTGAGAAAGGGATGGAGCAGATATGTCTATTTTTTTGCATCGAGAAACAGTTATTGCAAAATAACTGCCATCAGAATGAAAATTAGTGTTAATGTTAATTATATAAAATGTCCCGTAAATTAGAGGAATGGTAGATATTATGTTACAATAGAGTGGCCAACATGATCTCTAGATCTAATATGTGGTAAGGAATCGAAAAACTGTGATGAACGATCTTTCTGCAAGTAAAGTTGAATTGAAGAAGTACTAGCGTGTCCAGTAATTTGAATGAGTTGCTGTTCTGGTACTCTGGATTTTGCCAGTTGAGAAACTGCAGTTGATCTGCAAGAATTGTTTGTAATTTTTAATTGGTTGGTATCTAAACTAATAGACTTTGCTTCCAATTTAGTCCATCTTGAAAGCTCGTTTTTCCCAACAGGCGAATTCTTGAAAAGAAGCACCTGCAGACCGCAACAAAGATGCCATGATGACATCAAAAGAACCGCCGGACTTAACTGGTACCAAGTGGCACAGAATAGGGAAAACTGGAAAAATATGAGAGAGGCCTATATCCAAAGGATAGAAAGCGGCTAGGAGAGAGTGAGAGCGAGAGAGATAGATAGAGAGAGACGATTAGTCAGACTTATGTAAATATCTAGTAATATTAATCTATCAACTTCATTTTTAATTTTTTTAACGTAAAGAAGTTTATTAATTTATAATAAAAGTGCTAAGCCGACCCTGTCTTAATCTCGGATACACTGTAGTAACGAAATTAAACGTAAAAAAAATATACAAATATATAATTATTTGTGTCATGAGTTGAAAGTCCTGTAGGTATATTTCAAATTTGGCTCGAACCCAAAGAAATGTCTGGCAGAATATTTTTACGATTTTTGCGTCTGACGAACCTTTACTAGAATCGCAATTGTAAAATATTAATAAGGTCAAAGGAACGGGTTAAATGTTGTCTTTGTTTACAAATTTAGGTCACGGTTATATTTATAAAATAACTCACATTCATGCTATTATCCCTAAATAAAGAAATACTTTTTTATTTCATTCGTCATTGTCTGTTATTTTTCAACTTTTTCAAAATGTAAAATTTTCGATATAATTAAAAATTTGACCTATTTCTGGATTATTCATTTGTATTCATAATTACATAGAAAACGAATTTATTTCATACTTTAGGAGCTCATTGTATATTTATATTTCCAATAAAGTCCTCAAAATACATGATCGTTCTTTACAAACCAGAACTAAATTTTCAATAACATTCGTTGTCAGTATTTCTCGAACTAAAAGAAGAGGAATAAGTACAAAACAAGCGGGGTTTAAAGTTAAACAACTTGATACTAGAATTAAATAACTCGATTCACAATGTTTGTTTTTAAAAACACTTTATTCAATAAACCGACAATTTAAAATAAAATTATTATAAAAATGGAGAAAGCACGTTGTATTTAGTGTATAATTAATAAAATCTGCAAAGTGCTTTCGACTTCCGTCATCATCAATGCTTCCTGAAAGCGAATACTCATGTTGAAGTGTTTGAAAAGTTCTTGTTTTTAATATGTTTTAAGGTTGAGTGAATTATTAATTTATAGTTATTTAAAGAAGAAGTATATTAATAAGGGCGATTAACAATTGAGATAATTTAACGAGCTCGCTCCGCTCGCTCGTTAATGTTCGCCATTTTAAATCACGAGTTCTTTACAAAACTTTTCCGTCGACCCTACTTTTGATTTTAAAATATACATAGAATTTTAAATAAAATAAATAATCACATGTAGTAGTAACACAGCTACTTGATTTCAACTGTTTTAATAGGCAAGCCTACTGCACAACAGGCCAATATAAATATGTAAGAACAATGTACGTTCTTAGTCAAAAACGTCAAGTAAAAGGATAAATAAAGAAATATATACAAACGTTATAATGGTAGTAAGAGGAGGGATGCCAATTTAACAAATATAATTGGCTTGATACATGTTCGGATGAATCTGAATGGTTTGGTGAATCTCCGAAATTTTGTGGATATTTTGGATGTTGGAATTTTTTTGGACTGCATAACTTCAACTTCTGTATGATATAAACCTGATGTCAGCGCCAATCACAGTGAAGTATGAAATCTGTGGTAAATTTTTTAAGAAGCGAGGCCTAAAAACACATCAAAACAAGACCCATGGTGGACAAAATTTAAGTTCGATTACAAAAGAAAGTTTTGGAAATAAGGAAATTAAAGATACGAATTTTCATCTTAAGTTGGCAAAATTGAAGAGCCAACGATCAGTAATCAGAAGAGTCCCAAAAGCTTCAAGGGCTCTTTGTGCATCAACGCTCTCTAATCTGATTGATGAATGCGTAAGACAAAATTCTATTCCTACCTGGGAAAATCTATTGCTTTTTCCATAGAATGTTTTAAGTCTTCCTTCTAAAAATTCTAATAAAAAAGTATCTCTCTCTACTATAATCAAGAATACTTTAAAAACATTTGAAAATATAGATCATCATTTAAATTTCTCTAATCAGCAAAACACACATTTCTCAGTTCGGAAAAACATAAATTTATCAAAAAATAGTAAAATTAAAAATGTCATTAATAAAGTTTCTGACGGCGACTTGACATCCGCAATCAAAATCTTAGCTTCAGATGACAGTTTTGTTGATGTCAGTGCAGCCACTTTAACAGAATTAAAATCGAAACATCCTTTAGAGAAACTTAATAGTACGTTCCCTACCCTGAGTTCGGAACCTATTCCTATTCTTATAACAGAAGAATTTGTCAGTAACGCAATAAACTCTTTTAAAACAAGTTCTGCTGGTGGTTTAGACTCTTTAAGACCTTCACATCTACAAGCTTTAATAAGTTACATTGCTAGCCCTTCAGGAAAAAATCTCTTATCATCTTTGTGTAAGTTATGTAATTTTATTTTAAATGACACAGTCAACATCAATATTCGTCTTATTTTATTCGGAGCGTCACTATTCGCTTTAACTAAAAAAGCAGGAAGTATCAGACCAATTGCTATTGGTACAGTTTACTGTCGTTTAGTAGCGAAAATAATTTGTTCAAACATCAGAGACAAATTAGAATATTTACTTCGTCCATTACAATTTGGTTTCGGGTCGAAAAGTGGTTGTGAAGCATTTGCACATGCAGCAAGATGTTTCGTCTCTAATCATCCAGACGTTAATAATAAAGTTTTTCTGAAAATTGATTTTAAAAATGCTTTCAATGCAATGCATCGCGATCATTTATTAAAACTTGTAGCAGATATTCTACCTGAAATTTTTCCTGTCATCAATCAATGTTATCGAATCCCTTCATATCTTTTATTTGGCGAAAACATCATTTATTCGGAAAGAGGCGTCCAACAAGGGGACCCTTTGGCACCTCTCCTTTTTTGCATATCGATACACAAACTTATAAGCAACATTGACACAGAATTCAATGCTTGGTATCTTGATGATGGTTCTTTAGGTGGTAACACTAATTCCGTGTTCAAGTCTCTTGTCTATATTATAAACAATTTCAAGGATATTGGTCTTGAACTCAATTTCAGCAAATGCGAGTTATTTTTCTTAGAATCACCAAATAATCTAACCATTGATAAATTTAATTCTGTAGCACCAGGCATAACAATTACCAACAGACAAAATTTATTTCTATTAGGTGTTCCTTTTTCCGAAATTCTTATTTAACATCTTCATTCTCTTCTTCAGAATGTGTGCCTTCTGATAATACATGCGTTGACAATTTTATAAATTATATCTCCAACAAGCCTCAGTGTACTAAAAAATATAGATAACCACCAGCCAGATGATGTCCCATTCATAGGAATACTGAAGAAGATGACTATGCTAGAGAATGATGCGATTCCTATACGCAATAAATTATCTTTGACCAAAACAAAATATAAAACTGGTTTACCCCCAATAGAGTTGAAGACATCAAATAAAAAGGTAAACGACCAAATGGGAGGTATTTATACTAACAGTGTGGCATACTCTAACAATACTAATACAGACAATTTGTCTGATGAAAATGATAACGGAAATCACGCACCAGTAGCCGATTTGAGTAAAAATTTTAATGACAAACTCTCCAGAACAGTAAAAAATGGTACTAACTCGCCAATAAGACAACTGAGGTTAGATCCAAAATATCTGATGTGACCAATGGAGTGAAACCACTAAGTACAAAAGCAATATCAACCAGAGTTAAAAAATCTAGCAATAATGTTTCGGTGACAAAAAAAAATGACATTGCCTCCAACAAGTGTCAAAATAACTCCGATGTTTTGCAGAAAGAGAATTAAGACGTAGAAAAAATAATGGTCAGAAGTCGATAGGGTCGTAGTAACTGAGGAATCAATAAACATCAATTCCCTTTCTAAAAATAATCCTAGAGTTAACAACTTCTCTTCATACATTTCATTTTCGATTAAAGATGAAACTCAACAAGAACAAAAGGACACGTCTAAAAATGATGTAGATAACAAGGAATATATTAACAAAGTGAACCAGACCAATGATCTATCGACATCAACCAAACTTTCCAAAACCGCAATATCTACATCCAATTCAATAGCAAACAACATCAATTCAAATTCCTTATCACGCCGATCAAGTGGGAAAGACAATAATAGAATCCGAGATTATTCGGACAATGATAGTAGTTGCGAAAGAGCTCCTTAACAATATCTCCATAATCAGATCCATAAAGGGTATTCCCCAAAAATCTTTGGGTCTCAAAGGCCTCAAAATTATTGGTAACACATGTTTCATGAATAGTATTATCCAATGCCTATCATACACAAGTTGGCTATTAGAATATCTAAAGAAAGACGCATACATAAGAGATATTAACATAAACATATCTAGCATGAAAGGAGCACTAATTAAAGTGGTAGAGTGGTTAATACAGTGTCATTGAAAAGTCCGATTTAGCGATTTACTTCAAGGTTCGTGGGATACACTCAACATGATGCACAGGAGTTTCTTCATTACCTATTAGCAGGACTTCACTAAGATGTCAACAAGGTATATGAAAAAACAAAGCCCATATTAACAGAAATTGATGACAAACTTAGTGACATTGAGAAAGCAAAAGAATCTTCGTTGAGATATCCGAGAATGGACAACTCCAAGATTGTGGATAACTTTGTCGGTCAATTAAAATCAATAATCAAGTGCACACACTGTGGTTTTTGTTCAGTTACATACGATCCCTTTTGGGATTTATCTCTTTCGATACCCATAAAAACAGGTCAATTACGACTTTCACAATGTTTAGATTCATTTACAAGAGAAGAAACACTCGACGGTGATGAGAAACCAAATGTTCGAAATGTAAGGAACGAAGACGATGCACTAAATCATTCTCAATTCATAAATTTCCAAAAATATTGGTTATTCACCTGAAGCGCTTTTCGCAAACAGAAATATTTAGTGCAATAGATTTTCCATTAGAAGGGCTTGATATGAGCCATTACGCGGTTGATAATGTGGCACCTTGTATGTACAACCTCTACGCTATATCAAATCACAGTGGAACCACTTACAATGGTCACTACACAGCATATTGCCGACATCCCTACACGGGACAGTGGCACGAATATAACGATTCAAGGGTGCTATTGATATCGTGGAAATCTTTAGTCAGTGGAGAAGCATATGTTCTCTTCTATGAACAAGATGACACAAAGTCCCACCTTTAAGTTTAATAATTTTTTAAATTTTATATTTTCATTGTGAACCAATGTCTTATTTGGTTTTTTCTGCAAAATTTATTTATATATTTATATATATACATTGTATTCTTATTAATGCATACATCAAATAAATTTAATTTTTAATCATAAAATCGTTGATTAATAGAAAATCATTCATTAATAGGAGGCAATAATCAAGGATTTTGAGTGCGTTAAAATACGACGTAAATGGACGTTCGACGGAAAAAAACATTTTACTAAATGGGTACTCACAAGTCAGGTACAGGAAGTATAACAATGAGGTTCATCATGTTACAACATTAAACAATAATCCTACATCACAAACATATTTATACAAATAAAATAAAATATGGAAGAACCACGTGGAAAATGTGAGTCGTAAATCAACAAGTGACTGGCTGTCTAACTTGTCATGTCATTAGCAAATAAATTATGAATATCTACAACTTAAAGCAGAGAAGATTGTACTATGTGACGTTAAAGTTCTATTCATAAACTTGCAGTTGTGGTCGCCATTACCGTTCCCGATTCAGTTGCTGTTTGACGTGGATAGTGTCGATTTATAAACCTGACGTTTGATATTCGCCGCCGTTGCGTTCAGGATAGATAATCTAATCTATTTAAGGTCAAAAACATCAAAGTAAAAACTTTCTACTTCTACAATGATTTCTTGAGAGTCACTGTCATGAAGAATATCATTGTCATCCATATCGAAATGCATTCTTCACAAAGCTTAAATTATCAAATCAACAAAAATAAATCTTAATCAACGTGACTCAGCTTTTAGTAACATATTTAAGGTTATGTTAAACCCACTAAACCCGATTCTTGTCAAACGACCAGGCTATAGATTGGTTAATATGCGAACGGCACGAACAGCGAATTGCAAAACTTAAAACTTCTTTATGTCTGAACATCAGGGAACGTCGCGCTCAACGGCGAACGGTAACAGAAATGGAGAATATAAATGCGCAAATGTGAAAGTAGCTTTTTAACTTTCAACGGGAATGGCAACTGCGACTGGACACGGCAACTGCAAGTTTACAAAACGGCTTTTAGTGTTAAAAATTTTTGGAAGAAAATTAAATTGATAGTTAATCTATTAAATAGTGAAAGAAGGAACAAATTGTTTGAAAATTTCAATTAAAATATATGAGTAAAAAATCCGAAAAATCGGTTAATATGAAAAGTGTTAGAGGAATGATTATTAATAAACGATAAGGTAAAATAACTTCATGACAAAATTAAGAGAGTCAAGTTTTTGAAAGATTAGTTAGTACTCAAAGGAAAATACTGTGGACAACGAAGTCATCTCAACATTATAGAAAAACTAACTAGAAGTTAATATTTTTGTAAAAGGGGGAAATTCCTGTTTAAGGTAATGTATATTGCTGGAAAGTTCTTTTTGAAATTTTCAATTCCTCATACAAATCTACTCTCAAGAAATGTTTCTTATCAATCTTGTGTGCGATTTTTGAATTTCTATTAGGACTAATAACGTTGTGATTATGAAATTTCAAATGGAAACCAAAGGCTGACTGATCAGGTATTTTCAAATGTTTATTGATGCGCATAGAAAGAGGTCTACAAGTACGACCTATGTAAGTAGAGGAGCAATCAAAGCAGTCCAACCTATAAACACCACTACTTTTTAGTTTATTAATTTTATCTTTTGAAATGACTAAATGGGTAGGATGATTAGAATTGAAGGGGATGACGTGATCAGTATGGCTGGGTTTTCTATATTCAGAGAAATCCAATTTATTGTTAATTTTCGTGATGGTTAGGTCCAAAAAGTTCAATTTGTTATCCTTTTCTATCTCAAGAGTGAATTTAATATTTAGGTGTAAACGATTTAACTGAAAAATAATTGTATGGGCTTAATCAATGTTACCTTCAATAAATCCCAGGCAATCGACAATATAACGCTGCAACTGACTACTTTGTTGATTTTATTGATAATGGAGGTATTTTCTAAATTTTCCATAAAAAAATCAGCTAGGGAGGGGGAAGGAGGGTTACCGATAGCTAGACCGTCTGGTTGACAATAATGTTTACCATTAAAAGTGAAAAAATTCTGAGAAACACAAAATTTTAGTAAAGTTAAAATGTCTTTATGGTTCAGATACTGAATGTGTAGAAAGTAAACTTGAGTTTCCATTTTGGGTATTGAAGTAAACAAATTGCTGACATCGAACGAAATCATGAGTGTGTTAGAACTTAATTGGAGATTTCCAATTTTTTTAACAAGAACAAGAGTGGCACTTACCGAATTAGCTGATTTGTAGTAAGTGAGGTTATTAATAACTTGAAGTACAAATGTTGATAAGGTGGAGACTGGGGTGTTGTAAAAACTCACCACTGCATGGTCTAATTGGAGACCCCTCTTTGTGAATCTTCGGTAAAACATAAAGCCTAGGCATTTGAGGATTACTAGGAATTAAATTATGAGTTCAATTGAATGTATTGAAGACATTTTCACAATATTTAATAACATTTTTTGTTTTGTTAAGAGGATCCAAATTTAAAAGAGTAAAATTGTTTTTGCCAAGAATTTCCTCAACTTTTGGTATGTATTCTACCTGGTCAAGGATAACTAAGCTATTACCTTTATCAGCTTTGGTTATTATAAGATTATCCTTGATGATTTTCTTCTTTAATTTGTGTAGAATCAAATTGAAATTCCTAAGGGTACACTTGTAAGGAGAATTGTTTTTAGTAGATTTGTGTTGATATTTTTGAATAGAAAATTGACAGAGTTTCTGATTCTTTGCTTAACTATATTATATTTGGATTAGTTGTCGATCAAAATATCCAGTTCAATGGCAATAGAAATCGAGTCCTTCTCAGACCGGCCAAGAAATAATGAAAATTTCAGACCCAAGGATAATAAAGTCATCTCATCATCATCCAAAGATTTTTTACCCGTTCGTGGAATTTGAATTGAGAAAATTTGTTAGAATCAGAGTATTGGGAATTCGTAGATTTTTTGTGTGCATCAGAGATTGTAGCTTCTTACTTACTTTTTGAATTTATTCTTGTCTTAACAATTTGACTAACACACATTGCGAAGATGAACATTAATAATGTTGTACCGTTTCTGGTGTCTGTGAGGCCCTAAATATTAGATATAACATATTCAAACTAAATTATAAACCATAGTAAGTAATCTGTTTAAGGGTCCACTTGAATCACATAACTCAGTCAAGTACAGACCATGTTCTTCATTGCAAGAAGAAAGCTGTCACAAATATCTTTGAAACTGACAATTCACAACAAAAGGTTATGCACAGATAATAATATATACTTATGTTCTATGGTTCATTTAGTATTCTATTAATTTCCTACTTATAGGTAACAACAACTTACTGACCAAAGGACAGTGCCAATAATCCAGCTAAGAGATTTTTCAAAAGTTTCAAGAACATATACATGTACTTTGAAAACGTGTTGTAAATTAGTGGACAAGAAAATAAATAACTTACGTTTTTTTGTAAGATTAAATACTTCCTTGATAGACACCGTTAAAGGGGATTTGATCAACACATGATCCAGTAAAAAAAGAAATTTACAGGTGTCTCTAGGACACGCGATTCAAATATTTTATTCGATTATCAAAACAGTTTGTTGTTTATTTATAGTGTTCTGCTGTCTCATATTGTGTTTTACTTTACAGTAAATCTGTATCAGTCCAAAAACCTCTTGACGAGGTAAACATAGGTGACGCAAGTACACCCATTACAAAAAATGTGATATCAAATCATACGATGTATAGGGTGACACAAGTACTATATATACTTATAATCTTTTTAAAATAAAGGTAAGCTATGGCTACATATTCACACTTTATTGCTTATTAATTTGAAAATTTCAAATAATTCATGTACTTGCGTTCAGCCTTGTTTAAATAATGTTAGTGTTTGTTTGTGTTCTTCCCAGATTCAATTTAATGCATTTTGTTTTTGAACCTGTCTTATTGCAGTGCAGATAAAAAAGCTCATTGCTTGCTTTGTAGTTCTAACAACTCAAGCGAAAGAGATGTGGCCTATTCTTTGTAATGAGTTTCGATAGTATAATTTGGATGGGGCCCTTTCTTTCTAATGTGTTTTAATAGTATAAGACAGATAGAGCCGTTTCTTTGTTATGTTTTGATAGTACCTATAAATCGGATGGAGCTTCTTTTTGTATTGTATTTTGGAAGTATTGATTGAATGAAGCATTTTCTATAAATTGTAATCATATATATTATTGGTAGTATGAACCGAATGGATCCTAATAATTTGCACGTCCACCTAAAATATATACAGTACGTTTAATGATTAGTAAAATGTAAAGAAAGAAAAAAAGTCAGCCTTAAACAAACATTAAAAATATTTAAACAGGACTGAATGCAAGTACATAAATTATTTGAAACATTTAAATTAATAAGGTTTAAAGTGTGAATATGTAGCCATAGCTTATGTTTATTTTAAAAATATTATAAGTAGTGTAGTACTTGTGTCACCCTATACTTCGTATGATTTGTATCTTTTATAAGCGGTGTAGTCGTAGTTTTAATCAGCATGGTGGTGGTATATCAACATTTGATTCTAGAATGGGTGGAATTTGCATGTCTAGTTGTATGATATTTAGAAACTATGATAAAAGGGATAGTCGACTCTTTTTCTGAATTCGTAGGTGTTTTGATATGTATTTGCAACTCTGTTATTGTAGTTGGAATGTTCTGTTCTTGGTTGCTCATTATAGTATTGGCATATGACAGTGTTAGGTATTGTCTTCTTGTAGCTAGTTATGGCTCTCCTAGTTCTATTTGTAACCTTTCGATAGGGGATGTTCTATAAGCTCCAGAAATGATGTGCAATGCTTGATTGGCTATGACATTTTAGTATATGTATTTTTAGTGGAGGCCTAGGTGATGGACCCATAATCGATCTTGGATATAATAAAATGTCTGTAGAATAAGAGTAAAGTCTCTCGATCAGATCCCCACTCTCTGTTTGAGAGGATGTTCAATAGCTTTAGTCCATTCTAACATCTGACAATGAGATCTTTAATGTGTTCATCCTACTTCTCCTTTAGATAACATTATGCACATGGTTTTTGGTGCAGAGAAATGGAAACCAGAGTCTCTGGACCATTTTTCAAGTATATTTATGTCTGATTGTAGAATTGTTAAGATTTTTACTTTTCATGTACATGACCAGATCATCCACATTCAGTCTGACTTTTATTGCGTTTTGTATGTTAGTGGTGATGTTGTTGACACCTATAAGGAATAGAGTTGGACTGATTCCCCCCTGCCGTGTTCCATGTTGTTGTGTTTTGAGATCGGATATAGAGCCATTTATCCTAACTTGGAAACTTCTGTTATTTAGAAAATTGTGAATAAAAGCCAGCATGTTTCAATCTATGTTCCATTCTTGCAATGTTTTTACTATGTTAGGCCTCCTCGCAGTATCGAAGGCTTTGTTTATGTCAAAAAATACAGCTATACATTTCTGATTGTTGAAATATATATATATATATATATATATTTATTATAATATATTTTATTGATTTAAGTAAAAACCTGGATTATGGTTAATTATTATTTGTCTATGGTTTAAATTTGTTTATGAATTGAATATAGCTAGTTCAGGGTAAATGATTTATATTTATTTTATATAGTTAATTTATTGTTTAATGGAGAGCATGAGAATTCTTACTCCCGTTGGGTTCTGGATTGAATTTAAACAACAAAAATATACGAAATTTGCACCTTACAAATAACCTGCGAAAATCTCCCCCAACGGCTGTGAATAGATTAAATGGAACACAGTAATTCAATTTCCATGGTGTGAAACCTTTTCCTGTATTTAGCAAATGACATATAAATAAAATTCAATGACTCAAAATTTAGTTCCTATAATTATCAACAAAACATCAAATAAAAAAGCATCATAACTGTGAAGAAAACTTATGTTATACAAATATAATACAATCCAAATTACAAATACCAAATATTATTATATACCTAAAATTATTAATGTGTAATTTGGCCAAATTAGTGAATTTCGTTTGAGTTTAATATGGTTAACCAGATAAATTGTTAAAACACTGACCTGATCACAACACTGGGAAGTCTCTTGTACATTCTATTCCTGTGAAATCTTCTGGAACGAAGCTGGATCTCCTCCAATCTTGTAGAAACAAACTCTATAGTTTGTATGGCAAGTAAGTTCGTGAATTATTGTTGAATCATTTAGATATACTTGCTTATTATAATGTTTTTGTTACAATGATTAATGATTTAAGAAAGTATTTTCTCACGGTAAAGTGATTACTTTCTGAAAATTCAGGTAGCGTCCCCTCGCGTCCCCTCTCAAATTTTAACTGTTTATATTTCTTACAAATTATTATTAATTCCAAATATTTTCTTGTCAAAATGTTCAATGTATATTTATTCAATGTTTGCAATGTCTTTTTACTTTAATTTCTAATAATTTCCCAAATATTTTCATAAAATTTATAAAATTTGCTTACATGCATCCATCTCCATTAGCTTCACCTCACCAACCTTTTGTTTTCTAAATCAACAAACTTTTTGTTGCCAGCTTTGTTATTTGTAAAACAAAACACTCACTACATACTAGATATAATATACTCTGTTTTATCTAATGTTTGATATATCGTTTAATGTCTTTATATTTTTCTATTATTATTTATTGTTGATGTAAGATTTCAAATTAATTTACTATTCCTATTTACATACGCAATATTCCAAAAATCTACCTTATTTTTAATAAACAAAAATTATATCTATCTAACTTTAAATTTCAATATCAATACATATACAATATCAAATGTTCCAATATCTGTTATAATGCCTTTCAATTAAATCTTTACTCATTATTACATATTTATCTACCATAAACTTGGCCTTTTATTTAATCCAGTCATCAAACTTTTCTATTATCAATAGTTCACAGACATAAATAATTCTATGGTAGAATATATTTCTGCTCTGTGTACTTTGCTAACTGACATGAAGTTTTTAATTGACACTTAATTTATCTCTTTTTTATATAAACATTACAATTTTGTTGGTATATATTGTAATCCAAAATTCTATTTATTATTGTCTGATAATAATTTACTTTCTTTTCAGATTCAATGTTGGATATTCTAAATACTGGATACAAATTATCATTTGCTGTTGACAAGAAAATGAGTTTATGATTTATTAAGGACATGATTAAAATTTTATGAAAATAATGCTGTTTACATTCTAAAATCCTAAGGTAAATAATTTCACTATTACTTCTGTATTTCTTTAGTTATGGAGCATAACTAATATAATAAATGTTTAATTCACTAGGAGATATATATTCTTCTCATATTATCACCATTAGACAAGATAATTCCAGCTGTGTGGAATGACTAATCTCCATTTGTTACTTAATAAAGTTGCAAATTTCATACATTTGTGTTTCATTCTCTTTACTACCTCTTACGATAAGTTCAATATATATATATATATATATATATATATATATATATATATATATATATATATATGTATATATACTAAACATAGGTTTATTGGGGAAGCGGCAAATTAAAACGAGTACCCTTCATACTTTTTATGTCCAAGCTTTCAGAATTTATTTATTCCATTATTAAGGATAAAGTATATGAGAATGTATATTATAATAGATGTAAATGGTAAATTGTATATAACTACAAAGATGTTACTTGTTATGGTCTTTCCAGAGTCCGTTTAAAAAGATAATTTTACCAGAAGCAACTGATAATTGGCATCCAAGCCCTACAGTCACTTTAAAAACTTAACAAATAGGATACGTTTATTATTGGTCTAACCACACATTTCTAATAGCTACAGTAGCGCAGCTTATTCATACATAAATTATTTTATTGATAATTGTAAGGGCAATTTGAATACTGATGGGCGAGTAAAACATAAAAAAGTTGAGAAATTGAAAAGTTAAAGGGTATAAAAAGTTAATATTTTGGAAGATTAGAAAAGTTGTAAGTGTTTAACCTATGTTGCAACCAAAACTAACCTTGAGGTACGTGACGCTTGTAACATGTAACCATTGACAAATAAGTATGTCATTTTTAAAAATGTGTATTAAAAATCTCATAGTGATAGTGTAACTAAAGTCAGTGGAAAACATAATAACGCAGTACTTTGAAAAAGTTATATACTTCTGAATTGTTGAGAATCTCATGATAGATGAAATAAAGAACCAAAAAATAATTGGAGCACAAAGGTCAGTTGAACATCCATAAAATATTACACAAAATTGGGCGATATATTAAAAAAATATTAATAATAATCATAAAAACGGTAAAACTGGCAACTTTCAAATAGGGAATATACGCCATTTTCGAGATAATTAGTCGATTCTAGACTTTACTTCTACTCTGTATAATACTATGAACATATAAGATATAATATCTCGATTGGCGTTCATAATTGTATTTTATTAATACAAATCTAAATCAGATGTGACTCAAAATTTGAGAACGTAAATATTCTTTTTGTGATGAAATATTTTTTGATATTCAAAAATTGTGCGCGTCGGCGTTAGATTAAAATATTAGTGTCTATGTAACGAAATAGGTACATGACTGAATATTTTTATTGGCTAGAGAGTGAACTGCTGTTGGCAAGTTTTCACTATCAGTAGTTATTTTATTAATATTAAAACTACTACCTGTATATTTATCACAACTATGCAAAATTTTCTTTCCGGGCACATGTTTCAGTTCAAATAAATTTTGTAACCTACCGTTTTAAAATAACACATGCACATCGCTTACATTACATTCGAAATGTTTCCAAAATTTACAGTTTTTATATAAATACATCATCCTGTGTTTCATTATTAGAATCTCCTCTTTAATGGGAGTTCAATTATATGCAACACTTGAGATTTCATGTAGTCAAAAAGGTCTTTGATAACAAGTGAGAATTTTATTAAATCATAAATTCCCATCTCTTGGATTGGAAGAGCTTCTCCTGGATCACCATATCTAAATTCTTTTGATTTTTTTATTCCACAGATTCTTGAAACATACTGTTCACTCCTAACCTGTAGAGAGACCTATTTATAAATTAATTTCTTGTTTTAGTTTAAAGTTTGATTTTAAGTCTTAGATTTGAAGTAACTAAATAATAAAATAATATAATTTTGAAATTAGTTAAAGCTGACAGTAGTTTGAATGTTTTAACTCCTACAAGGTAAAGTATTTCTTCTTATAGGAGAAAAACGAATTATGAAGACAAATTCTATAACATATGAAATGAAACAATAAAATAATCAATTGACTAAAAACAAATCGAGTGAATGAAAACGACGAATACTCAGTGTGTATTTGTTTATTAATCTCCAGCTAAGCGCTTTCGGCTATTAAGACATTATCAAAGCTGTCCTATGAAAATTACAAAGTTTGTGAAATTTTGAAAAAACAATTTAAAAAAGTTGAGCTTACGTCATTTAAAAAGTAGGTGTCAAAACCATCCAGTTGATTAAGAAAAATGCTCAATGTTGAATCATTGTTATGATTAAGTCATTGAATTAAAAACATTAAAATAACCCTATTGGAAGGGTGTAAAATTATAATTTACATGATGTAAATTCAGTCAGATATAAAAACTGAGTGAAAACCGGTGACAAGTTTGACGTTAAAATTACGGTGGCTAATAAGCCAGCGTGCCGTAAAAACAAGTGTATGACAATACAACATATTTATATGACGAACATTGAATCAAAAGCATGATTGAAAAGATGAAAAAATTCATATAGTGAACCGAAAATTGTAGGGAACCCTGAATATTACATTTATTTTTAAATTTGAAAATGAAGTTAAAGATGTGATAAAAGCAAAAAATTGAAAAAATTGAAAAAACTTTATTCAAATTCAATTTCCAACATTCATCCAATTTAGATGAATAGCAAAATCCCCTTCATCCCTTAGTTATATACTGAAATTGAATTAAGAGGTTGGATCCATTCCCCAGCCAGTCAGGAACAAGCGTAGTAACCTAAACGTGTGAAATGCTAGATAACATAAATTAAATAACATTTAGTTGTAAATGCATCCATGGAGGAGTTTACATAATCTATTGACGAAGGTGGAAGAAATACGCTGGCAAGGTGAACCCAACAACTGACGGCCTCACATATGAATTAGATGTAATGGCATAGTTTGGTTAAGCATATAAGCTATCTTATTAATTTGAGCAAATCATCCTCCTTTTCACTTTTCCTTATTTTCTTCTTCTCTTGCGCATGCCTGGTTCTTAACGGTCTTAGTATGGATCTAGGTTTGTCACAGCCATGGCATGGCTGCCATCCTTTCTTCTCTTTATAAACTTTGTTTCTTCTCTTCTATACATGCCTAGTATGGATCTAGGTTTGTTATAACTACACGCCTTCTCTGTCTTCTCCTTACACCCCACCCCGTTTCCTCCTGTACATGCCTAGTATGGATCTAGGTTTGTCATACTTACCAAAAATTTCTTAACCACATTGTTCCCGTTTAACCTAGCTATGTATGGGTCATAGTTGGGTTCATCAACTTCTTTATCTTGCAGCTCTTATCAAATTCTGTCCTACCCCTTTCACTCTTAACTTACTCCTATGATTTCTTCTCTTCTTGTGCATGCCTAGTATGGGTCTAGGTTTGTAACAACTAACTTAAATTCATTAATCACATTGTGTTCTTGACGTCGGGCTATGTATGGACATAGTTTGGGTCATTAGGTCACAATCACTATACCATTACATCTAATTCATATGTGAGGCCGTCAGTTGTTGGGTTCACCTTGCCAGCGTATTTCTTCCACCTTCGTCAATAGATTATGTAAACTCCTCCATGGATGCATTTACAACTAAGTGTTATTTAATTTATGTTATCTAGCATTTCACACGTTAAGGTTACTACGCTTGTTCCTGACTGGCTGGGGAATGGATCCAACCTCTTAATTCAATTTCAGTATATAACTAAGGGATGAAGGGGATTTTGCTATTCATCTAAATTGGATGAATGTTGGAAATTGAATCTGAATAGAGTTTTTCAATTTTTTTCTTTCATCACATCTTTAACTTCATTTTCAAATTTAAAAATAAATGTAATATTCAGGGTTCCCTACAATTTTCGGTTCACTATATGAATTTTTTCATCTTTTCAATCATGCTTTTGATTCAATGTTCGTCATATAAATATGTTGTATTGTCATACACTTGTTTTTACGGCACGCTGGCTTATCAGCCACCGTAATTTTAACGTCAAACTTGTCACCGGTTTTCACTCAGTTTTTATTTCTGAATGAATTTACACAATGTAAATTATAATTCCTTCCAATAGGGTTATTTTATTGTTTTTAATTCAATGACTTAATCATAACAATGATTCAACTTTGAACATTTTTCTTAACCAACTGGATGGTTTTGACACCTACTTTTTAAATGACGTAAGTTCAACTTTTTTAAATTGTTTTTTCAAAATTTCACAAACTTTGTAATTTTCATAGGACAGCTTTGATAATGGCTTAATAGCCGAAAGCGCTTACCTGGAGATTAATAAACAAATACACACTGAGTATTCGTCGTTTTCATTCACTCAATTTACATCTAGTGTGTACACCATATGCACAGACAGTTCTAAAAACAAATCAACTGTAATAAATTTTAACAGAGATAAAGTTATAAGATATTCAGCAAGAAGACTCAACTTTAAGATGATAGTCCACTTATTTACATCTAGTACTTCTGATGTTGGATTAGTTAAAATTACCAATACATAAAATAAAATCATCTAGAAACTCAATTTTTAATATTTTATTCATTAAATATGTTTGCTCTCAATACAAACTGGGAAGAGACATCAATTTTAGTTATATCACTTTCTGCTGAAGTCAATGTAAATAAGGAAGATATGTATCTAAAATGTTACTAGTATAAACATTTAGTAAATTTGTAAACGTTAATAATAATTGTAATAATTTAGAAATTAAGTTGTTTTCAAAAGCCTTTAGAGAACACTAGATTTGTAATTTGTTTGAACTAAAACATATTGTTAAAACCAGTCTTCATTTATCAAACTCCTAGAATGTATTTTGATAATTATTGTATTCCTCAACAAACTGACTTATATTATATTTCACTCAGTTTACAATTTGAAAAAAAATAGCAAAAATGGTATAAGATTAATGTGAAAACTGTAATTAGCAGCAACACAAAATTTAGCAATATGTTTAGTGCTATATATGATTTGGTCAGTATAAAGAATATCCTTTATTTTGCTAATGATAATTTTTAAGCTAGTGATGGATATTTGGTGCAATTAGGCAATGTTTTAATTATTGCAAATGCAAACTACATGCAATCAAAACTGAGACCTTTTAAATCGTGATAGAAGTAATTTCTAGGGGCGGTTCCACTTCTCCGTAAAGGTACCGTTATAGCAGCAGAGTCATGAAGAATATTTCTAATATATTCAGTTTTGCCTAAGAATGAAATAGAGATTAACCAAAATAATAAGAAGGCTATCTTTTTAGTTTTGCATATACTGACATAGAGGGAGTCATTATTAAAAATGTAATGAATTTAGTTAACCAATATCAGAAGAGAAAAAGTGAATATGTAAAACCATCAAAATATTATTTTATATCAGTTCTATATGCAAATGAACAGAGTCAGCCTTCTTATATAGATGTTTTTAATAAACTGAGTATTTCAATGAAAACTATCCACACTATAAATATAAATCTGAACGAGTACATTTGATTATGATGTATTTTCCATTTTTCTATAAAATTCTTCAAATTTATATAGGGTGCATAGTTTTCATTGAAATGGACTTCATACACATGTGTATTTTTATCAAGTTATACATAATTAGCATTTTCAACTGTTTATAAAGACATCAAACTTTATCTCGCCTAAAATAATAAGTTATTTTTCTGGATTATAAATGCGTTCCATTTTTTGTGGACAAATATTTAGAATTTGGGAATGTTTACAATGACAAGCTACCTATAACAAAACAACAGGTTCATTTAATGGTGTTGCCAATAAATAAACTAAAATTAATCACCATTAAACAAACATATTAGAGATATCACCATATTGTCTTTTTGATTTGTAACCGAAAAAAATGCTTGTGCACAGTATAATCAATATTGAATCATTTTTGCAGAAAATAAAAATTGTTTTGAATTTTTCTCTATACTTTTGAGTTTATGTTGAAGGGTTGTTGAAATAAAAAGAGAATTATTTGTTTTAGGAAAAAAGTTATTGTTTAAAGTTCTGCATGGCGAAAATAAAATCATCAGATTCAATTTTTTTCAGCTGTGTAAGAGATTCGACAAAAGATATAAATTTTAAACCTCCTCACGCTCAGAAGAACCATATATAGAAGCGACAACTTGCTCCGAAAACCATTGAGTAAATGAGTTTTGAAATCATGACATGTCAATTGGCGTAAAGTACAACAGAATACACTGAGAGAACAATCTCAAATCACTATAATGAGAAAAATAAATATTTTATTTAAAAAAAGTATGAGTGAACTTTTTCGACATTCTGCCTATAACTTAAATCTAAATAAAAAAATATTTTCTGTAATAAAATATATTTCAAATAATTACACTGTTACAAGTGCAGTTGTGATTTAAAAAGAATTTTGAAGAAAACATTTTCGAATCTCTATTTATTTATAACATTACATTTCTATTACTAATTAAACATAATGTTACATCATAATATATTATGTTAAACACAAATTTTTATATAACTAATTAATCTTTAAGTAAGCGCGTGGGGGTCATTTCGACCCCCCCCCCCCCCCGGATTGTAAAGTTTGTGGTATCTCTGAAATTTTTTGTAATTAAGTACCAAACATTTAAATACATTTCAATAACGGCCTAAGCTATTAACTTATAATAAAAAATTCACATATTTTAAGTTTTTGTAGGATTTTTATATTTAAGATTTCTACTAAAACGTTACAATTTTTATTGATGTGCAACATGCTCTTATGAGCCTTGTCACTGGTTAGTCTCTCGAACAGTTTCGAGCCGTATTCACCTTTCCGGTTTCACTGTATTGATAATTGACCAAGGAGTTAATCAAAAATGAGATTACAATGATCGGCACGATCAGAAAAAAACAAGAAGGAGATTCCGCCAAAGTTTCTAAATAATCGAAGTAGCATTTTTGATTTTCAGGAGGAGATAACCCTTGTTTCTTTTGTGACAAAAAAACAAAAATGTACTAGGCATATCAACATTGTGTCATGATAATAAAATTCAAAAACCAGAAATTATAACAACTTATAACTTAATGAAAGCTGGAGTAGAAAATGTGGACTTGTGGAACAAATTCAACATCCCGGAGGTGCAAACGATGGCCGTTAGTTGTGTTTTATAGACTTTTAGATGGGATAAATGACCAAATTATATTCATTAGTAATAGTGTGACAACAGATTTTTTGCGTGAAATTGGACTGTCAATGGCTCGCCCACAAACGCGAAAAAGTACAGCAATTACACATATACTGATGAATATTAGAAAAAGGTAGCAAAAGTAGATAAAATACCAGAAGCAGAACCTACACCAAGCGGATCTGAGATTGACGGTCGTAGATGATGCATTATATGTCCTCACAACAAAGACAACAAAATACCCTGCTCCAATGCACCAAGAAAATGTTGTCACAAGTGACCAGCAAATAGCTGACATTGTTGCCCAACATTTAGAAAATAAAACAAAAATGAACAAACCCCTTTCTAATCAAACAAGTATAGCTGAAAATTCCGATAATACCACCCCTAACCTTGATCCAATCAACAGTCAGTTCACTTTACATGAAATAAATTCCATTTACATCCTACATCAAAGATCAAACTACTCAAACTTTATAATCGAATATAGTGTAGTCAGCAGTTTCCTAATGCTTGGTGATAGTTGATCATAATACCGATCAAAAAGAACAACTCAAACATGGCAAATTCGTTCAGACCAATATCGTTAATATGCACACTACATAATCAATCAACCAAGGATAACTTAATTATGCTTCAAACAGATATTGTTCAATCTTTTAGTGATAAAGGCGACGTTATAGCAGTTACACTGGACATTAACAGTGCATTTGTCTCAGTTTGGAAAACCTCAATCCTTCTAAAACTAATAGACTTAAAGCTTTAAGGTAACATTTTTTCTTTTGTACAAAATTTCTTATCAAACAGATCTTCTATGGTAACAGCAAATGGGCAAACATATTCTTCTTACTTTCCACATAATGGTGTTCCACAAGGCTTGATACTCAATCCTAAGCCCTACTCTATTTATTCTTAGCATTAACGATATCTGCTCTTCCATAATTGCCCCAGTTAAATGCGTACTTACTTTGTCAGGCTAAAATAAAGAACAAGCATATGTTGTCTACTTCAAAACGCTCTAAATTATATCCATGATTGATCAACAAATTCGGGTTTTCAGTTCTCGGTCACGAAATCGAAAGTTATCCGTTCTAGTAGGAGAAATAGCACGATCTTTCAAATTTTTTATTTAAACGACGGGCTTGCCTCATTAGAATGAATATCTTAAAATCACTTCCCATCATCAATGGGGAGCTGAAGAAAACGGATTTATAGAGCTCTCATTCGCTCTAAATTGGATTATGGAAGCATTTTATACATGAACGCTTGTACTTCAAGCCTTAAATCCCTTAACACAATTCAGAACCCTGTTCTACGTATTTGTACTGGTGCCTTCAAGTCTAGCCCTTCCGAAAGAATTTTTGTTGAGTCATTTGAGCCCCCTCTCTTTATACATGGGCAGCGTCTAATACTATCATACTTTTGTAAAATGTCAGCCTGTCCTAATAACCCTGTCATTAACCTCATCAATTCGGCATGTACTGGACATCCCGAAACAAGTTTAACAGCCACCCCATCAATAAAACCGCTGTTGGGAACAATTAATCTCGCAGTTATGACCCCTATTAATTCTTCCAATATAGCGCCATGGACCATTAACTTACCTTTTCTTGATCCTACTCTAAGTCACTACCACAAATTGGACACACCCACTTGAGCAAGGATACAGGAAAATTTTACATTCCCATCAGTTTGATAAAAGCGTGACCTCTCCCCATAGTTTCTTACAATTAGTAGAGCTGCTGTGTAATGTAAGCTCTGAAATGTAACTTATGTTTCAAATTTTATCTAAATAATCTTAAAAACTGGAAGAGCCATTATGAAAAGTGATAAAAATCTTGAAAATTGAACGCCCTGTAAATCAGCAACGGAACGTTTGCGGACACATATTTATAGGATTCAAAATTCTTATTTTGACTTGATAAATAAACCCTTAAAATTTTTGTACTGAATTATGGAAACACCTTGTATATAAAAATAAATATATTTCTACTTACTAATTGAGTAACTCATTTAAAGTTGAAAATGTTAATATGCATATAATAATAACTTATTAACTATTACAAAAAAAATCTACTTACAATCCAGTCTTCTAGATATCTCCTTATAGCTGTCCCCTTCCTTTTTCCTAGCACCTCCCCCTGGGGATTGATAAGCAGCTGGTAAATAAGGCATTGGATCGTAGTCGAATTCACCAAAAGTTCTAACACTTGCACTTCTTCTTGACAGAGTGTCAGAGGAAGCTTCGGAACGTTGAGTAGATGAATCCCAACCAACATTTCTTTTTCCTAAAATATAAAAAAATAGATATTTATGTTATAAGGATCATAATAACTATCATTAAGATACTAGTCATGAATATTCTTAAACAAGGCGTCAGTATTAGTATTAATGATTGTTTATGATCCGAATTTGATACAAAATTTTATATTTCGACGACTTCTTTTAAAATAAATTTCTTGTTGCATTTAAGTAAGTGATGTAATCATAACTTGATTTCAGTAATGTGCCTAGCAACTAAGGTAACAGCGGAATTGTTTGATTGTATTCTCATGTCCTTGTCAAAGTTAAATTTATTGTAAAGCTCATCAAATATTATAAAATGAATGATTTACTGCCAGAAATTGAAAATTGAGCTAATTGTTCGGTTGCTGGAAAGTCTAAAAGGATATACGAAAAAACCTATGCCAATTATGAAAATTGGTTCCATAAAATGTTGAGAATGTTGCATATGAAAAGGTACTTTTAGCCGATTTCAAAGAACAAACAATGACGAAAAAGTCTTCAAGTTTAAGGAGTTACTACTCGACGTTACGAAGCACGTTGTTTATTAAAAAAAATGTTGACATATGTGAGTTAATTCACCTGAATGCATTTTTAAATCTTCGATTCTTACAAAACTAAAGAAAACATTGCAAAGTTTTTACAAGAGGCGGAGAATGAAAAATATTTACTATAAGTGTCAATGATAATAAGTATAAGTGGAGCACTAGAAACAGAAAATTTACAAATAAATAACCAGAATAATAGGATAATTTCGACAGGACTTTATCAGGTGTTCCTATATTTTGTTTCTTTTGATTTAAAAGTTAAAAAGCAGTATTTTATTACATAATTGTGCTTCAATATTAATTAAAATTTTTATATTACTTTGTATCCTATTTCTTGTATAATGATCCAATTTGTAGATTTAATAAATTGTTTATAATAAATACAATGTTGTTTATTTATCAAACAATCCCATTATTTATAATAACAATGATTGTAAAAGTAACATTTTTAAACCAAACATACCAATTAATTTGTTTTTGTTTCAAGTTCTATCATTTCCAGTCTCCTTTTGCTCCATAATAATTTGTTTCAAATGCTTGTTTTCCGATTGCAGCTTCTGTATTTTTCCACATTTTGATCTATTTTTTTTTCAATTGATATCATTTTCTCTTTCATAAATTTATTTTTATTTCTTCCGCAATTGCAACCTTCCAACAACGCCCAAAAAGAAAAATACCTTCCAGTCATCACCTCCATTAGCTCCAAAAGTCTGTTTATTATAGGACATTGTTTTATAATATGTAGTTACTTATTGTTTTGTATTGTTTTGGTATGTTTGATGAAATTTACTGTTTCAAACCTTACTCTATGGAATGTACTCATATTACTTTTTTAAATGAAACTAACTCTAATAAACGCTGTCACCACTCTAATAACCTCATAAATACTCAGTGACGACGTTTTTTATTGTGCCCACGTTTCCTCTCTCAATATAGGCAGTCGCTGTCACCAGTACCGTCAAGCACAAAAGGGGAACGATAAATTATCCCAAAGGAAAAATGAGAGAGTGGGCCTTCAGGCTCGAGCAGCAAGGGCCTTCGTGGGAATCGCCTGGGCTTAAATAAAGAAAATTCGCCAGGACCGGGTCTTTTCGCCAGCTTCACGTTACATAAAAGAAAAAAACTATAGGAATGATCAGGGTAGGGGAATGAATAAACCGAATTCAACGTAACAAACAATTAAATCTATATTACAAGCAATAATTACAACATAACCAATAACTAAGATTGGTTAGCAAATTCGCTGTACTATGTTATTTTCTACACAGAAAATTTAGGTCAGTTAATTTTCTGATGAACCCCAAGAGAAACGCTCGAAGGTCAAATGTCAGGCTGGGGTTTTGACTCTTTCGGTCGAAGGGGTTCGTTTCGTACACTCTGTATATTAGAGAGTGACCTAGCCCCGTATTTCTTATAGTTAGCTTACTCAGCCGTAAAAGTTATTTGAAAAGAATCTATAATGAAGCTTAATACTCACTTCGCGGATTTTTGACATAATGTGACAAATCCAGATTTAAAAATATTCGTGGCGGGAAATTTCAACTATTCTGCGATTTTTACAAGTATCGTTTGTCATAAATCAAGAGAAATAACATAACCTAGAATTTTTATTATTATTTCTTTCCGTTTGAGCAATTTTTATAAAAAGAAAACAGTCATGGATGCTTGTCATTACAACAATTATTTACGAAGATATTATAGTGTAGTATAAGCACAAATATGGCAAGGGAGTTTAGGCAAACCCTATATATATATAAAATTTTTTTAAATCAAATACAAAAAGTCTAAAAGAAAACGACCCAGTTTTCTGTTATCGGAGGCAGTAAAACTTAAATAAGCAATTATGAAAAAACAACAAATTAACCCAAGGTTGTCACGCATAAATGCCGAACATCAAAACATCGTTGTTTTGAATATCATAAAAATACAGACGAATTATGCAATTAGTATAGAGAAATTTAGAACAGCAATTAAAGATAACCTTCAACAATCAAAACACAAAACATATAGAAGCAAGGACGAGTAGGTGACGCATCGAAAAACAGCAACGTTGGCTGGGATGGCAGAACCAACTCGTCCCAAAAAACTCGGAATAAATAGAAGGAAAAACGACGACGACGACACAGTTCGGCACAGCGACAGTACAGTACTTCCAGCGGTTGTCGACATACGACTGCGCGTTTTGACAGTGAGTTTTAGTGATTTTCGCGAAGTGTTGGAATCAGAGATAGCCGATCAGAGCTCAACTTCCGTCGACCGATCGAGAATAGAATCCAGACGCCGTTTTTTTCCTGTGTGACGTTCGACCCGTATTTTCCAAACTGTAAGTTTTGAACCTGAATAACTTTTTCATTTTTGGGAAAATCATATTTTTTTTTGGTCTTTTGGTCTGATTATCCATCCCGCCATATAAGTGTTATACTGAAGCTTGAGCCGTATATCACCTTAATTAGAAGGTATTTCCAGCGGTTGTCGACATACGACAGCACGCGTTTTGACAGTGAGTTTTAGTGATTTTCGCGAAGTGTTGGAATCAGAGATAGCCGCTCAGAGCTCAACTTCCGTTGACCGATCGAGAATAGAATCCAGACGCCGTTTTTTCCTGTGTGACGTTCGACCCGGATTTTCCAAACTGTAAGTTTTGAATCTGAAAACCTTTTTCATTTTTGGGAAAATCATTATTTTTTTGTTCTGATTATCCATCCCGCCATATAAGTGTGAAGCTTGAGACGTATATCACCTTAATTAGAAAGTATTATACTTTGTAAATTTTTTTTATTATACAATTTTATTCAGGGAGGTTTACAAGGGGTACACCCCCTAAACCTGAGCTATACAGATTACTCCAATCATACGCTGAAAAAGTTTCGTATCAGTTATTATAGAGTTTTATTCTGAGATATCTATTTATGTTACTGTCGACTTGGGATACTGAATGTTCTTTTTAAGACTAGTGAATCAGCTGTTTACACTTTAATTAGGGAGAAGTATACTCAATACCAGTTTCTACCCTTGGTATATAAAAAAGACGCCAATGACCATATGTTTATAGCATTAATTGTATTCACTTCGAAAATTGAGATTTCATTATTCAGTCAAAATTTATCGGGCGCCGAAGGTCACCCATGTCAGCAGAAAAGTCCGGTTACAAAATCATTTTCTTGCAGTAAGTAATTTCAATGTTATGAAAGTCAATGAAGTAATCATTAGTTAGGTCACGGTTTTATATTTTAGTAAGGAGACACTAGATATTTTTTTCTTAAGAAAAACCCCGGCCACTTTTCACTGACGAAATGAACTTCGTTGTCCTTACCGGACGCTAACTGGAAGAGAGGGTGAATATATTAAGGAATCCTGGCTATTTTTCCACGCGCCGAACAAATAATTATTATTGTATTATGCTTTCGTCGTCGAAAGTGAACCCTAAATTATTTCATTTTTTTTTTGTTGTTAACTTTATTTTGCTACTTACTTGTTCGTAATATAGGCATATTTATATGTTATCTACCTAGTCTGTTTCCTTTACCCCCGACAAATCCCCCCTAGACAGGTGGACTGGACCCCGGGGACGTACAGGCACTAAAAGACACGGCGAACCTCAGAGCTCAGGCTTGGCACATCGTTTAAGCCCAAGGGGGCCCACGGCACCTTCCCGCTCGAGCCAGGAAACTACCCTCCCTCGAGGTTCTTCAAAAGGGGAATTTCTGCTCTCTTGTGCCCCACGGCACTGGTGACAGCAATCGTTGCAAAAACAAAGGTGAACAATAATCCAACGACCCACGAGCTATTACACTGGTGACAGCGGTTGTCCAAAACCATTTCTCCCCGAGAGGTAAAACCGGTTGTATGAAACCACACCCCACGAGCGGTGACAAGCGGTTCAGCAACCACACTCAGACGAGGAAACGATGGTTCACAACCAGGGTCTAGTATCGCGCAACATAGAGCCTTCGGGACCAGAGCTTCTACTAGATCAAGACCAGTGTGCGTGGTAAAGAATCACATCCTGCACGAGGTGTCACTGCTGGCGCAGAACACACTGGATCTAGACAACGGAGTTTTTCTAACCAGGGTCTAGTAATTTCGCAACACATAGCATCCGCTAGACCAAGACCCGTACGCGTGATGAAGAATCACAACCCGCCTGACGTGTAGCACAACTACTGCAAAACACACTGGATCTAGACCAGACAAGGTCGAAAAAAGAATCCTACTCAGTAAAATCGACTGAGTTGATAACTGCTTCACCACGAGATGTTACTGGGACTATTTATCACATCTGATGATAGCGATTTTCCGGATACGGGGTTGGCTCGATTAGTCTTCAGACAGCAATTTTCCAGATACGAGGTTGCAGAATAAGAGAAGCTACAAACTCATTACACTCACTACTCAGGTAAATCGACCTAGCCGATAACCGATTCACCACGAGCCATTACAGTATGAAAAAAAAACAAATATCTCTCAAGAACAAATATATGATCTGCACAAACCATCAGAAAATGACACTATAAATAACAGTAATGACAGAAATTCGCAAAATAGTTAAAATCATTTCAACTTTTTTGCGATTTATCCGCATTTTCGCGTAGGCAAATTTCGCATTTATGAGTATGGATGAAATACGCGAATGTGCGACACCAGTCTGGATTTGACACATTATGTCAAAAAACACGAATTTCGCCTAAGTGAGTATTAAGCTTTACGTTGGCGTCATCAAAAAATTGAAATTAATCGTGAAACGTGCGACCTTCGGTTTATTTTGTTTATTCTTGGAGTAACCTTCTGGCAGTTATCAGCGGGAATGAAAATTATGTATGACAATGAAATGTTATTTCGGCAACAACCGTTCAATATGATAAAAAAAATTAAAATTAACACAAAGAAAAAATCAGGAATCTGCGCGCGATGGCCGTTACAACTATTTGTAAGAGTACAATTTTATTCTACCCAAAAAAAATTATAAGAATTGAAAAACCTAATATCCGATAGCCTAAAAAGGTTGCCAGTTATTTATAAAGTACAATATGATCCTAACATACAAAATACAAAAGAAATTAAATAGTCGGGGGTGAGAGTTTTCACTCCCAGGGAGACTATACCCTATATACAAATACGGAGAACAGTATGTCACTAATAATTTGCCTTTATCCCTTCCTAATATTTGGGATTAGGGTTCCGCGTGCGGAAGTACGAATATGTTACGAATTTTCGAGTTAAGACAGCCAAAATTATTTCCCACTAATAAACAATTGTTTCAAAACTTACAGAGATTGGCGCCAGTTTCTTTATTTCCGGATCTGAAGCCTGGTGGTTTGGTTACCGGTAATTTAGTTCCCGAGGAACGCGAAGAAACGGCGAATCGAAGGTTTCCAGCACTCGCGTCGAAGTTGTGATGATTCACTTCTGAAATATTTCCTGCGGTCTTGTCTGAGGAGCAGTCCTTACTGCCGATGATACCTAAATATCATCTGGAGCACTCAGAACCAGGCTAGGGACACTGCAGACCATGTCATCTATAGAGCCTGTCGAGTAACTAAAATCGGTAGATAATTCCAAAAAATTAACGAAAACTGTAACGTCGTTAGGAATGAAATTTTATTGATTTTTATTACTGCGTATGCGTGATATCATATTGCTCATCCCCACAGGTTATCTGATATATACTGTTATCGTTTCTTAGTTGAAGTGAAGTTATTATAAGGTTTCGGTATTTTGGTGTATTTTTTAATTGCTATAGTGTAATATTTATCTGTTGTTTCGTTCTTTATTGTTATTAATTGAAAAGACAATGTCAAAGTGTATTCTGAAGAAGTCTAATAAGTGATGTACTCGGTAAGTTTTATTAAAAAAATTTGAGCATTTTTTCTTTCACAATTAACAACCATTATCTTTATTTTTATAAAACACAGAATTTTTACTAATTTAATCGACAACTTTAGAGATCATGGTTGTTTTTTACAGTAGCCGAACTGAAAATTGCTGCATTAATAAAGTAAATATTTCTTTTTACAGTTTTGTTCCTCCAACCCAGGAAGATAAAACTAATATGGCTGAAAAACAGTGGTAATAAATCATTAAATTTGTCGACGAGGAAACGATGGAGGATATGATCACTTCATTTTCAAAAACAATGTTTCTTTAGATTTGAGAAAGACAAAGGGAGGTTATTAAGACAGTTTGATTTGCCTTCCCATATGAGTGGAAATTCACAAAAATTGATGGTTTATTGTATTCAATATAGCATGCTGTAATTTTGGACATTTTGAAATGTAAATTGAGTGAATGAAAATACGAGTACTGAGTGTGTAATTTTATTAAAATTGCAGCTAAGCCCTTTCAGCTATTAGGCCATTCTGAAAACTCTCGTCAAGAAAAAAACATACAACAGGTGTCAAAAAACATCAAACCCTGTAACTGCTACATACAATAAAATAAAATTTTTGATGTTACGTCATTATTTAAGTAAAATTTGTTAAGATCACTCTATAAAGAGCGTGTACAATTGTAATTCACATAACGAAACGTCTAATTTGAAATTATCAACTAAATGATATGTGTGTACACCCTCTTTATAGGGTAATTTTAACAAATTTTACTTAAATAATGATATAACATCAAACATTTTATTTCATTGTATGTAGCAGTTACAGGGTTTGATGTTTATTGACACATGTTGTATGTTTTTCTCTTGTCAACAGCTTTGATAATGGCCTAATGGATGAAAGCACTTAGCTGGAATTTTAATAAAATAACACACTCAGTACTCGTCTTTTCATTCATTCAATTTATATCTAGTGTGTACACCATACTCAGACAATTCCATTTTAAAATGTACCCATTGGAGAAATAATAATCTGGGTTTTATTTTATGTTATAGCTATTCCCTCCACCAGCTATCGGGTGGAAGGTATTGACCCCTTGCCGATTTTCATATATAGCCCATGGTATGACAATTTATGGGAAATGAAAGTGAGTATTAACTTTTGTTGAGGCATTACGTCAAGTATTTGGTCTAACGGTAACCAAAAATCCAAAATATCCAATAAAGACAAAAAATTAAAAAACAATAAATCAAAAAATAGTTAAAAACCAAAACAAATCAAGAATTTCTAAGAAAATCGAAAGCTCCAAAAAAAGGAATTCAAAAAAACCAAAAAAATTTAAACAATCAAACATTTTTTGATATTTTTTTTGGCTTAGCACAAAAACATGTGTAAACTTATTATTTCTTTAGTAAGCGCATTTTGTTTTCTTTTGTTGATATAAATTTTTGAACATATTTGTGTTTTTACTAATTTATTCTTGTTATTTTGTGTGTTTACTTGTAGAACCTCAACCAGAAACCAGAAGGGACTTCCACGAGACGGTGGGATTTTTAAGAGCCCTTAAGAAACAATTTACCAATCATAGACTGCCAGGAGCTGCAGAATAACTTAAACTGCCTTATGCGACGGTTTCATAAGAACGGAATGCTTTTAAATGTAGAAATATACAAATATGCAATATACTAGGTTTGTGATATAAACCTATTTAATACTTCCAGTAAAGAAATAAAGATGTGTTTTAAGTAGAAATGAAATGTTAGATATATTATTTTAAATTTTGTACAGTCACAAGTGCTGTTTAGCACTCTTATATGTAATTGCTTGGCACCTTGTATTTACCGAGCTGGGCAGTATTTAACAACTTTTCCTTTAAAAATATTTTAATTACTTTTATTCTAACATTCACAATAATTATACTCAAATGTTTTCTTTCACAGAAAGTTGCCAAAAATAGTAGTTAACTACTCATCGCTAACACTTTTTTTAGCAGTTATACTCCAGTAGTTTGTCCAGCTCTGTGTGTTTATACGAGTGTAATAATAAATAAATTAAAATAAACTTATCATAAATAATTTTCTACTTTAACTTGATTCAACATCATTTAAAAATCTAATGATACTCCAATCTAGATCTAGAATGTATGTTACTCAAATTATTTTTTAATTATTGCATTGTTTTAACATTATAGTTTATTTATTGTCATTCTGTTTGTTAAAAGTACTTTGTGAAAGAAATTATTTGTTGTGTATTTTTCTACCAAAATGAATAAACTGTTTATATGATTACTGTTTTATTTTTTCTAATTTAATTAACCATTTATGGTCCATCATTTGATATTTCATTTAATTCAACTCAACATGTTAAATTGACTATAAATGGTTATTTTCAAATAAAATAATTAAAATACAGTAAATTTGAATATGCCGCCAAAACCTAAAATTACAGAAATCTTTTCAACTTTCAACATCACTCAATTAATTAGT
This sequence comes from Galeruca laticollis, assembly GCA_963921935.1. Lineage (NCBI taxonomy): Eukaryota > Metazoa > Arthropoda > Insecta > Coleoptera > Chrysomelidae > Galeruca > Galeruca laticollis. The sequence continues at coordinate 71,612,821 of OY998177.1, forward strand.
CGACAGGCTCTTTAGATGGCGCCACAATCAGTGTCTCATCTATCTGTGGGTTATCTGTGCTCAGAACACGCCGTGAATAAAAGTAGTTTCAGAACAACACAAAAAAACGCAACCGTATTCGCGTCGGGGGATTGGGGAGCACTAGGATCTTTCTCTCTATCCTACCCCTACGTCTGTGTCGGACTACTCGACACCTTCGCGAACGAACAACGTATGTTCTTCTGGACGAACTACGTCGCTCTTTTTTACGGTCAATTTTCCTCCTTCGTTTTTGGGTCACTTTGCTGTGTATGCGAAAACGTATGTTTTTAAATTTTGCTTTGTTTTCATACTTCGAATGTTTTTTTTTTTTCAACAATTTTGTTTAGAATTTTAAAACTCGTCTTGGCATTTTGCAACCAGCATCTTTATACTTTTAATAATGTTATGGCTATTCGATTACTCGCATACTTTTGTTTGGACTTCGAAATATGTATTTACATGGTGTTTCAGGATTTATTACTACAGAAAATTGTTTTTCTTCAATTTTTTCTTCTTGCTTCATCTTCTCCATATTCGTTCTTATTACATAACTGTGTTAGTTTCATTTAAAAAAGTAATATGAGTAGATTCCATAGAGTAAGGTTCGAAACAGTAAATTTCATCAAACATATCAAAACAATACTAAACAATAAGTATAACTACATATTATAAAACAATGTCCTATAATAAACAGGCTTTTGGAGCTAATGGAGGTGACGACTGGAAGGTATCGTTTTTCTTTTTGGGTGTTGTTGGAAGGTTGCAATTGCGGAATAAACAAAAGAAATGATCAAAATTGTGAAAGAGAAAATGATATTAATTGAAAACAAAATAGACCAAATTGGGGGAAAAATACAGAAGTTGCAAACAGAAAACAAGCATTTGAAACAAATTATTATAGAGCAAGAGGGAACTGGAAATAATAGAACGTGAAACAAAGAGTAATAATCTAATCATCTAGGGTATTGAATATAAAAAGGTTTAGGTATTTTCAATTGAGGTAAATTTGCAGTGTGAGACGAGAAATTATTATTAATAATAACTAGAGAATTATCATTTATTGTACGAGGGGTGCATTCAGAAAAGGTCTGAATTCTTCTCCGCATCTTAGAGATAATCCAGATACCTTTCTGCTGTAGCATCAAATTTATTCGCGCTAGGAAGCGCACCAGCATCGCACTCAAAGTCAATTATGTAATTTTAAATTTATTCTAAACTAACAAAGGTGTCCGTTAATGCCTTTTCACGAGTTTCAATTTGAAAAACATAATTTGTAGTATAGAGATTACCATCCAATCAAGTGATTAATCGAGTAAATTCCGATCGAGCATGCTTCCTAGCTTTTTTGAGAATATCCATGCCAGCCAATTACTATATTTAAAATGTCAATGAACGAAAATGCAAAAAACGAGTTATGACAAATATGTACACACCAAAGATGAATATTCTTTGCTTTAAAAATACATACACGAGAAAATTTAGAAACATTTGCATGAAGTACGAAATTAAAATTTACGGCTTGAACCGGCCCTGTTAACTACCAAGCAGTCCGCGAACTTTTAACCGACGCAAACTGCTGTATGGGAAACAACACTGATTCAAATAGATTCAAACTCACTGTCTGTGGGTATACCTAGGGCCCTTAATAATTTGGTGAAAATTTTGACAATATAAGAAATCAATTCAACATACATTGATTAATAGAAACCAGATGAGCAGATCATAAAATGCAATAAAGACAGTGTAATGTCTAAAATTGTTTTAGAAATAAGAATTTTTTAACTTCACAAAGATGTTCTTTGAATTGAGTGAGAGAGTTTTTACGTTGTCGAATACAATAAAGTTCACATTTTTAAGAGAAAACATGCAGAATTTACCTTACAGGAGAGACCATGGCGATTTTCCTATACAATATCCGGCTCGAAGGTCCATTATGGAGAGCGATGGCCCTTTAATTATTAAGGGCCGTCTCCACTGACACGAATTCTTTCTAATTTTTGGAATTTTACAACCAGAATCCCGTGTTTTTATCTTTTCTTGGAGAGTTCCATAAATGAAGATGGTTAACAACACAAAGCAGGTACTATTTATTGTATAAACTGAGAATCAATTAAAAAAATACAGGTCACAATGTTTTTACGAGACTGACTTACACGCCACGACCATTTTTTTACTTGTTAGAAACACGAGTTACCACGTTCTCCCGTCGTGATTTTGACAGGGATGGCGTCGATCGCGGCACACGGTCGAAAAACGTCAATGTGTGGTGTCACAAGAGAGGTGAAGACAGAAAGAGGATGTCCACAGGGAGGCGTTCTGTCACCAAAGCTGTGGAATCTGGTAGTCGACGACCTTCTTGTCTCACTAAACGAGCAGGGGTGGTATGCTCAAGGATATGCTGACGACATCATCATTCTAATACGGGGAAAACACGTGGGCATCTGCCTGGAACTAATGCAGAGTGCAATGTCCGTAGTGGAGAGATGGTGTGATGCGGAGGGATTGTCTGTCAATCCCTAGAAAACCATTTACAAAACAGCGAATCGCAGAGATTACTAGTGTGCCAAAACTCTTCGGCAATCAGATAAAGGTTGCCAGGGAGGCAAAATATCTAGGAATCCGGTTAGATGACAAGCTAACCTGGAACAGCCATCTAGCGAGCATCTCAAGCCGTTCTGAGATTACGCGAATGACGATGAGACGAGCAATTGGGTGCACCTGGGGACTAACTCCGACAATGGTAAACTGGTTGTACACCAGAGTAATCAGACCAATGATGGTGTATGCGATCGCATGGTGGCCTAAAGTTCAGCAAAGCACAGCCGCCAAAACGCTTTCTAAAGTGCAGCGAGCTGCGTGTCTGAGCATTACAGGCGCCATGAAGGGCACCCCAACCGCAGCATTGGAAATACTGCTAAACATCCCACCATTAGATCTCTATATACAGGGGGAGGCTAAAATGGCTGCATACAGAATGCAGTGCAATGGCAACTGGTGCAAGCACCATGCTATGAATCATACTAAAATACACGACAACATGAGGTGCGAAATCATCGAAATGCCACCTGACAGAGTGCCCAAGGTCGTGGAAACTGAGATACCATATCGTGTCAACTTGAGTGGCAGATCCGAATGGGCCCAGGGAGAACCTCAACGCATGTTGAACAGTATCACCTGGTACACCGACGGGTCAAAGACCCTAACGGGTACAGAAGCAGGCGTTTACGGCGTCAGACCCAAGCAAAGCATAAGTGTTTGCCTTGGCAAAATGACGACCGTATTCCAAGCAGAAATAGCTGCACTAATCGAATGCGGCAGAACATGCATAGACAGGAAATATAACAAAAAGACCATCTATGTGAACACGGACAGTCGGGCGGCCCTTTTGGCTTTAGCAAGCCACAGCTATACGTCGAAGATAGTGTGGGACTGTCACAATACCTTGAAAACCTTGACAAAAGACAATAGAGTAATTCTTACTTGGGTGCCAAGCCATACAGGGGTAGCTGGAAATGAGGGAGCTGATAAGTGTGCCAAGAAAGGAGCTCATCTCACCCTCATGGGGCCAGAACCAGGATACGGCGTTTCATACAGCGCTGTACGAAAAACTGTTTCCAACTGGGTGTCGATTGAACACCAAAAGCGCTGGAACAGAATCACGGGACATGCTCAGTCCAAAAGAATGCTAAAAGGATCATCGAGTGTACGCAGCAAATGCTTTTAGACACCTCGTGAAAATGGGGATTGAAATAACAAATCCCATTTGCAGGATGTGTGGAGAAGTAGAAGAAACTGCAAAGCACGTGGTCTTCGATTGCCCTGCCCTGCGCAGAAGGCGAGCCTCCTGTCTAGATATCTTCCTAGGCACAAATCAGGAGGTAATGCAGGAAAACATAGTCCAACGAATCTCAATGCTCTCTAAGAATTTAGGATGGGACTCTGCTTAATACCTGTGAGTGGGGGTGCACAATAAGCCAATCAATGGCTGAGCGGCAACAATTAGGGCACCTGAACCCTAGCCCCCTCGTGACTAAAAAAAAAATTATGGAGAGCGATGGCCCTTTAATTATTAAGGGCCGTCTCCACTGACACGAATTCTTTCTAATTTTTGGAATTTTACAACCAGAATCCCGTGTTTTTATCTTTTCTTGGGGAGTTCCATAAATGAAGATGGTTAACAACACAAAGTAGGTACTATTTATTGTATAAACGGGGAATCAATTCAAAAAATACAGGTCACAATGTTTTTACGAGACTGACTTACACACCACGACCATATTTTTTTTTACTTGTTAGAAACACGAGTTACCACGTTCTCCCGTCGTGATTTTGACAGGGATGGCGTCGATCGCGGCTCACGGTCGAAAAACGTCAATTAACCGCTCACTGAAATAAATTAAAATTAAGCCCAAAGGTTCGAAATCCGAATACCGAGCAATAACATTATTGGACTCCGTATATAAAATCCTGGCTAATTGTATCAACATGAGATTAAAAGTAGAAGCAGAAAATGTGTTGGGCGACTATCACAACGGGTTCAGACCTAGTATAATAACTATTAATGCAATACATATGCTAGAATAAATATTTGAAAAAACGGGAGCACAACTGGGAAGTTTATACAGTTTTCATTGATTTTAAAAGTGCATTTGACACTATAGATAGAAAAGAATTAATGAAACGGTTAGAAATATTAAATATTAATAAAAAACTAATTTGTTGTTGATGAAAATGACAATGGCTAATACCAAAGCAAAAGTGCGATTCCATGGAGTTTATATCAGCGTAATTCTATGTAAATAAGCGAGTCAAACAAGGAGACTCGATTTCCTCAACTTTATTTAATTTGGCATTGTAGAGTATACTAAGAACAGTGAAACTACAAAGCAAAAACATCATATCAGACCAAATTCAAATTATAGCGTATACAGATCATTTAACTATAGTAGCAAATTCAAGACAAGAACTTATAAAACCAATAGAAAATGTTGACAAGGAGGCAAAACAACTTGGAATGGAAATCAACGCACAGAAAAGAAAATGTATGATAATAGGTAAGAACAACAGAAACACTGAAGGGAATTTAAAAACGCGGAGGCATTCATTTGAAAAAGTAGCAACACTTATTACGTAGGTGTGACGATACAACAAACAGGAAGAGAACGGATGCAAGAAAGTATACTTAAATGAAACCAATATCTTACTTCAGAAACAAAAAAAAACTCCTGAGAAGTAAAACCATAAACAAAAACACTGAATTGAAAATATACAAAACAATAAGACCAGTAATCGCGTATGGTTTAGAAACAACGGTGATAAACAAAAAAGAAGAAGAATACTTACAAATCAATGAAAGAAAGATTCTGAGAACTATATTGGGGTCGAACATAACAAGAACTGGGGAAAGGAGATTTAAAAATAACGAAGAAATAGAGACTGAGTTTGACAATGAGACAGTCGTGAAGCATATAAAAGCACAAATCCTAAAATGGGCAGGACACATTATGAGATGAGAGCCTGGAGAAATGATAAGAAGAAATACGCAATGATATTCCGCTATGGCCAAGGAGAAAGGGAAGACCCAGAGAAATATGGACAAATAGGATAGAAGAGGATACGAAAAAGATGGGAATTGAGTGGAGAAAAATGCAGAAAGAGCAGAATGGAAGAAAACAACTTTTGAAGCCAGGACACACAAGAATTTGTAACAAGAAGTAGAAAGGGAGGAATCCACGCTAATAAATGGATTTATAAACGCATTAGCGTTAACCAAAATCTCTTAGATTAAATGGCTTCATGATGATGCAGTTTAAAGTTATCACGACATTTGACAGCTATTTTACAATAAAATAAAAAATGTGTATAATGTTGTTTTTATACCTCGTAAAATAGTTATTTATGTACCAAGGGAATTATAAGGGCCTTAATTACCGATGGCAAAGTTTGCGTCCCGAGGGCGTCCCGCCCGAGTGACAGCAATTGTCTGAGAGAGAGAGAGAGAGAGAGAGAGAGAGAGAGAGAGAGAGAGAGAGATTCGTAATGAATTCTTGATGGTATTTTTTTGGTTTTGGGTGGAATTATTATTTTCGAGATTGTGCCCTGGTGTAGGATTAGTTTCCTCTTCAGGGCTGGGTTGGGGGTGTGTTGGGTGGTTTTGTACGCGTTGACCGAGAAACTGAATTGGGTGTGGAAAATGTGTTGCTATGTTACGTGTTTATAAACAGAATAGTTACTTGTTTATAAACAGAACTTTGTTATCAAGCTGTGTTTGCGTTAAAAACGTGTTTTCTACCCCAAATATAATGGAGCAGATTTTGAAAAAAGCTGAAAAGGCAAGAGAATCATTAATTCCATCAAAAAGTGAAGCCGTATACCAAAAAGAATACGAGAAATATCTGGAGTGGCTGACACGGAATAATTTTATGCCAAAAGATGCCACTGAAACTATATTACTGGCATATTTTCAAGAATTGTTAAGGAATATTCTATGTTTTTCGGTAGATTTGGTAGTAATTGTGTTTATTCGTTGCAGTCAGAAACGTATAGTCCGAATTCTTTATGGACTAAATGGCCAATACTGCCGAAGGTGAATATACATGAGAAACGAGATATCGCCAAGTTCAATGAACTAGAGGCTTTTTTGAAACGGAAGAGTAAGAGTTATAAGCCGAAAAAGCCTGCTGTTTTATCTCCTAATGATGTTATCAGATTTCTAAAGAACGTTCCTAATGAAATTCATTTATTGCATAAGGTAATTTTTTTCTTATTTTCCTTTTTGTGTGTATTTATTTCCTTTTTTGTTTTAGGTTGTTTTGAAAATGGGTTATTTTGGAGGATGCAGAAGTCAGGAACTTTTGAATATGAAGATATCGGATATAGAGGACCGGGATTCCGTTATGGTAGTGAACGTACCGGAAAGTAAAACTGATGTATCGAATTTACAATTGTGGATGAAAAAGAGTTATTGCCTTTATTAAGATTTTATGTCTTTGCGCCCGAAAGGTATTGAACGATTTTTTTTGTGCTTCCGACAAAATAAATGTACATCTCAGCCAATTGGAAAAAACATGTTTTGGGAAAATTCCCAGCAAAATCGCAATGTATTTAGGATTTCCAAACCCATCTTCCTATACGGGACATTGCCTTCGTCGCACGTCTGCTACTGCTCTAGCTAATGCAGGAGCAACTATGACTAACTTAAAAAGACACGGAGGTTGGAAAAGTTGCACGGTGGCGGAGGGGTATCTGGAGGATAGCATTGAATTGAGAAATAAAACGGCGCGTATGTTGTCTACTTTGCCATTAGAAGAGGCAGGTACCTCGACTGTAGTGAACAGAAGCTACAGCCATACAAAAGAAGAAATTGTTTCCAGTGGTGGTAGTAATTTTCAGGGAACGTTTCAAAATTGTACATTTATTATTTGTAATGACGCAAATAAATAAAATATGGTTCAGTTTTCATTTCATAAATATATACACATATACAGGGCGGGGCACTATGGATGAACTATGATTTTGAATACTTCCTTTAAATTTTTTGTAAGTTTTTTTACTAATCTTAATGCAAACTTAAGGATTGTGTACCCTGAATAAAATTCTGATTTAAGAGACCTTTAATTTATCAATCATAAATCATAGAACAAAGCACTTACTCTCAAAATAACAAATTTTAAATTTTTAAAAACATTCCATCGGAGTATCATCATGTCATAGGTAACTAGATGTCAGCAAATAATTGAATATTAAAAAACAAATTTAAAATCTCTCGAAAACTATCAGAATTAGATATAGGCAACCCTAATAACATCTGAAAGGTAATAAACTCCCACGTTGAACAGACCCAACAGATAAAGGGTGTTCCATTTGAAGTAAGCCAGAAATTTATGTATTAAATGGTTAGTGTTATACTGTCATATTAAACACACCCTGTATATTATAGCATACCAGTAAATATTGGAAACAGAATGTTAAAAGCTTTTAGTGAGATAGTGTACAGCAAACGTGGTTATTCGTTTTTATTTTGAAGTTATTGTATTTTTTCAGAGGGTCTTCAAATTATGTAAAATCGATTTATGCTGGAAACTGAACTAGATAGGTATAGGGAAAGGTTAATGAACTTACATTATTTTTAATAGTACAATTCAAAAATGTGATAAAATACAGGGTGTTCCATTTAAAGTAACCTAACTTTGATACGCCACACTTTTTTGGAGCATCCTGTATATTCCAAAATATTTTTAAATTATAGTCCGAAGTAATCTACTTAATTCTACGTCTAATTTTTTCTAATTTCAGTTGCCGTTAAGACGCCAGAGAATAGTTCATTCATAGTGCCCCACCCTGTATGTATATTAGCATTTTTTATTTTATTTTTAGTTGTGAAAGGTAGAGGGAATCATAGAATCTATAATGTCCCAAGGGAGTTATGACTCTCTTTATTGATAGCGTAACTATGACGATATAAGCTTATAATATCCCGGTCAGAAATAAAATAATAAATACTCACACCTGAAATTACGAGCTGGGGCAGTATTATTACTCCGTATCGATCGCGATTCTACTATAGATATTTTTGTCATTATAGTACTCAGTCTAATAAAGTATGTCATTTTGACACTAAACATAAAAACCCGAAGAATGTCATTATACGTCGAAATATAAATTTTTTTTATTGTAATAACCCCTATAAACCTAGCAGAACCATTTTGGGATTTCGAATTTTTGATTAAACTGGGTTTATCTAACACCCCACTTTGTAGAGGATGTGAACAAGAAGATGAGACTGTCGAACACATTCTTTGCGAATGTCAGACACTCTCTCAATTTAGGTTTCAAGTATTCGGCGAGTATAGGCTAACATACGCCAATATGAGGGAACTTAATTCAGGCGACGTTATCGCCTACTTCAAGGATGCACAATGGGCCAATTGTGGCCTAAGTGCTGTGGGGCCACCCACCCTTCAAATCTTTACAGATACAGATTTTTGATTAAACTATAATTTCTCGCTAATTAATTTTGCCACTTAGAAAAAATTGTCACTCATCGTTTTTTAAAATGAAACTGGTTCTGATAGGTTCATATGAAGCTAGCTGAACCACTCCCTATCTATTGTGTAAAAAAACTAAGAGTATCATAATGTGTCTCCAATTTATTACTACAATAAGAAATTTCTCGCTCATCGTGCTTTTGAGAAAATATTAATAATAATTGTTATTTCTTGGTACTGCCTGACTCAATGGGGATATTTTGTTTCTTCTAAATGGAACCCCCTATCAATTTTTTTTCGTGGTGAAATCAATCTCTATTCTGCTTGATTCATATCAAAATAGCAACACAGCTTTTTAGTGAAATGAGTGAAAAACCTATGTCAGAAACGACTTCGCGAGCGAGAAACATTTCGAAAATCTTCAACATTGAATAATTTCAAACTAGATCATAATTATTTTTTTCCTCCACAAATATTGCAACGCAGAGTTAATGATTTAATTAAGGTAAATCTACAAATTGATGGGAGTTATAGAGTTCAAGCTTAGATTATATATCGCTGAAAAGATACATATACATATATTAAGATCATAAAGGGAAGTGTGCTCAACATGAACAGGGACAAATTGGAAGCGGGGGTGTTTGTTTTTCAAAACAATTACCAGTGGCGGCGTGACTTTTCAATTTACGAAGTTTCGATTACTCTTTAATTAAACTGTTAGATTTCGATAAATAGAATGTGTACATGTTCTCAAATCCAGTATTGCGAATAAAATAAATGTATTTTCTCTAAACTTAGAATGTGTTTCTTGCCGCACCAATTGCTATATCGATAAATTATGATTATATATTATTTTTTATTCTTTTAATTGGTTAACTACGACGTAAATGGAAAAACAACATTTTTGTAGTTTGTGACATTGCATGATATTCAGACACTATTCAGAATAAAAATACTTACAAAAATTTATTATATTGGTAGTAATGTTGTGTATGCAGTTGGATACTGCTGATTTTGATATAAAATGAGATGGGTAAGAACACTTCTCACTATTATTTTTAATAGAATCACTCCTTTTTCTTGTTTCATGGTGCATTCTAATAGTAAAATATATCGTCAATATTAATTTAATTAAGGAAATTTTATGATTATTTAAAAATGCACCATCATATACATGATCCCCAAATTGACGAAAACTTTCATCAGGTAGATCTAAAACGGTTTTATATATAATTATCTCTATAAAATTCCAGAAGAGCTAAACATTTACCACATATTATACATTTTTTCAAAGATTTAACCACAAAACCTGAAATATATGTGATTACATCTTGAAAAAATGAGGATATTTGCCAACATGTTGTTGAGAAAGTCATGATTATCCAAATCCACACACAGTTTTTTGTATTCAGTAGATGCTTGAATATCTTCTTTAACATCGTTAATTGTGAGCTTTCTACTAGATACATTGTAAAATCAAGGTATTGTAATAAATACGAATACCAAATAGAAAATTTAAATTAGTACCTTTCAGAACACACGGTAAAACATATTTCATTTCAAATAAAAAATAAAAGTAGAATGCGACCCACATTTTGTTTAGAAAAATGATACAAAACCATAACAGCTTTAAAACAAATCAAACATTTTACTAGGTCAAAATGAAATAATTGTTTTCTATACAACTAGTTAATAACGTAAAATTTAGGCCGCTTCAAAACAAAAAAGTTGATTTTGCAATTCAACAAAAAAACCCAAACCTAATTCGAGGGGATAGTAAAAACCAAGTACAGAGCAGTAGGGGAGGCAGAGAGTGTCGGGGCGAATACGCGGAGGGAGGGGTCCTTTCCCTGTCACGGTGACGGGCAGCAGTTTTTTTGGTGTTGGCGGTTTCAGAGGAGGAGTTCTCTCCGTTGTGTCAGGGTGTGATAGGGATGCTTGGATGTCCTTGACGGTGAGCACTGTCCCCCTTCGTGACGCAGAGCGGGAGGACTCGCCCTCTGCGCTGGGTTTTCGGCATAGCACGATGCCGGTTGCTGGCACTGCCCGCGGATTGCTAGAAAGATAGCTAAGAATAGGCAGTAGCAAGGCCAGAGAAAGGAAGTTTTCCAACGCAGTAAGTTTTTGAACAAATTGAGAGTTAAACTTTGTTTTTTTGTGAGACATTTATTCGTTTATTATTTTGCGCTGGTTCTGAGCTTCGTATTTGTAAATTCGCTGTTGTACATAGGGAGTAGAGATACCAAGTATATTTATTTTATTGTCTGTTCTTTCACGGGGACGACAAGCTTGGCCGCTTTCAGTTGAATGTTGCGTGTCCAGGCTCACCATTTGGGCACAGCTCGTTCTGTGGGATGTTAATTTGTCGTGTGTGATGACATGGTGGGATTTCGCAGGGTGCCGCCAACCTGACAAGAGTTGGGTTTCTAATTGTTTGGTTATTATTTTGTTGCGCAACATAATTCGCTTCCACCTCGTAGGTAGGATGTAGATGAGAGTTAAAACAAGGTTGGTTTGTGCTTAGTATCAAGGGGGCCGGAGCGCATGGTTTTCTTTTTCCTCTTGTTCTCAGCGAACTTGTGTTCCGATGGATAGTTTTAAATTGTTTTCTTTTGTTCAGACGTGATCAGAAATTTCTTTCAGATTGAGTGGGGTGAATAAGCATTGTAGGTGGTTCAGGGACCTGCTAGTTTTGCAACTCGAGGCTTGCGCATTGAAGCGCGAGTGTCGATAAATAATTGTTTTCTTGGATCAGCAGAATTGGTTACGATTCTACTTTCACTTTTTATCAAGGGCAATGACACGATGCCACGGTGGTCTCGTATAGTATTGCGGTTGAGAGTAATTAGATATAATCTTTTTCTTTTGCGCCTCGAGACGGGTGAGTATCGAGCTAAGGATTTGAGGCATGCGCCCCTCATGCACTTTGGAAGTACTAAAGCGATAGGGGGTTAATTTCTTTGTTCTGTCTCAGGGCGAGGGTTGTATCATGATTGTTTTAGTGATCGTCGTATGTTATACAGGGGTGGATTTAGGATGTACAATTTGTGGATAGGTGTGTAGGTGGTTTTATACCGGGGGAATTTGGTAATTTGTTTGATATTGGGGATTTTATTTTATATATATCTATACATATAGAGAATGTTTTATTATATCTTTTTATACAACTTTGTGGTTCCACCATATTTTATTTATCATCCCTACCCCGAATTTCCCCTAGAGTGTGTATCAACCTTAGATACGAGACCGAACCGGGAGAACAATCCTGTCCTGGTGAAGGAGATCAAACCGTTTTAAGACCAGGCGTTCCCAGCTTAAATCGGACTGGATTTGCCTTACACGCTCGGCTGCACATTTGAGAAAAGAATTGGTGACACTAAGGTCAAGATCATTACCATAGAAAGTAGATTTTATTACAGTATTGTCAAGTGTGATAGCGTTTCCAGTATTTGCTCCTCTAACTTCTCTAGATAGAAGCAGTTTTTTGTAAGCAGATTGGAATTGTCTACAACTAGGATTGTCATTAAAGCCATACATACTTCTTACACAACTGAAAAATGATTTTTATAAGTTTCATAAATACCTTTGAAACTGTCCAGTCCCACTAAAAACACTATAAACCCAGTTTTCCTAGAGCTTGTAATAACTGGTACATCCCTCACAGTCAAACTTAAAATATAATCTTTCACATTCAATTTTTGAAAGAATGTGGTTTGCTTCAGAAGAAAATCCTCTCTTATAAATGTAACTAAGAAACTTACTTCTGGAATTAGGATATCAAAAACATCATTAAAAATTAAACAAAAATCGGTTGTATCTTCAGTTTCTGTGAAACTGTTCAAACTCAAGTCCTCCTCCTAATAGAGCAACATGCTCTAGTTAAATGGTTGGGTTGCAATTTTCACCCTCATTTTCTTTTTGGTATACTGCATAATGACGTCTTTTGATTTCTGGAGCAGTACTTAGACCTTCAGTAGTTTGTATATTGACTAGCTCGTCGAGATACTGCCAATTTATCGTTTTATTATTTTTGGTTTTAAAAATCTCTCAAACAGTTACGAACTTCATATGACAAATATCCAGAAAAATAAATATTTTATCTTGAGTTATAGGATGTTCAAAATAAGTTTGGAAATATTCACAAATTAATTAAATTCTTCAAATCAGCAATAAATTACTTATGTGACGCCTATGGAATAAGTCGTGGTTATTTATTTACATACCTACAAATTGGAAAACATTCTTCAACTTTGCTCCTATACCCACAAACTAAGCACTTATTAGTCATTTTAACGGCCGATATATGCACAATACTTGCGTAGACACCATAAATCACTTAAAACTTTTTGCAATTGTGGAAAAAATACACCCAATTGAATGAATTGATCATGGCGTTTTGTTCGAAATAACATCGCTCGAGTTTCTATTGGATATGTTCGGAAAATCCAACGCATGCGTATTTGATTTGACCAATAGAATGCAAACCAACATAAATATTTACCTTCCCCTATGTGGTTATGGAAGGAAGATGCTGGTTACAAGCAATTAACCCTGGTTAAGCATCTTTTTAGCGATATATAATCTAAGCAACCCTACAGTACCAGAAATAAGAGTTTAAATCAAAGTACAATAATGGGGTATACCATCGGGATAGTACCAAGAGAAAATGTCTTTATTGAGATGTGTAGACAACAGCAAGTGATATTCATGGACTGTATATTGTTAAACACTTATTATTTTTTAAAACATATTTTATTGTTGCAATTGTCATACATATATCTTATTACATTGTTCTCGTATTATTGGAGCTACAACTGCTCACGCATGTGCTATTCACTCGAACCCTCTCTCCTCTTCACGAACGCTGTGCGCTATTTTCGCGCATGCGCGTTTAACGTTACAAATAAATATTACAGGGGATATTCATAAGTTAGGCGATACAATAATAATATTGAACAAGATGAACGATCTGAAAGACAATAATTATCTTAAACTCAACAAGAAATTCAAATGCCATCCCCATTCAATTATATATATGAAGATGACTAAAGACTGATGTAAAAAATTTAAAAGAATAAAGTAAATACAGGTATTCTGTGCATAAATGTTTATTTGTTTGGCTGGCTAACGAGTATTGATACCACCACTAGTAAATCCTAAATATATAGTCACAACACGAAGCAAAAAAAATAAACCAAAATGCAATTTGCAAGTTACCTGTACTTATACCTTAATTGAATCCACTAAGCATAGGTGAAGCCGAATTACTTGTAGTTAAGATTATGATAATGGCTATTCTTATCCATTTTTTATATCGGAAATAAAGAATTTTGAATTAATGTGTATGGTCAAATAAGCAAAGCTGTGTTGCCATTTTAATATGAAGCAAGCAGAATAGAGATTTGACATTTGGTGGTTCTAGTAATGTTGAGAAGCTGAGTTCATGTGAAAGAAAGAAAATGTAACTGTTGATTTTGGGAAAATCGAGAATGAGACAAGGTTCCATCTTTTAACATGTAGTAATAAATTAGCGACAAATTATGGTATTTTCAGTTTTTCTCATAATTACCTAGATAAGGGTTCACCAATGATGCGGGCAATATCAAGACTTGACAATTTTTATGATTTTATCTGAAGCTGGTCCTGGGAAATAAAACCCGTACCATCTCTGGTATCTACAACTGTTTTGTCATTTGAAATGATGGAACTAATATAAAGTGCCCATTTGATGGATTTTACGGAAGTAGATAATGGAATTTTTGATATAATACCATTTTTCTCAAAAAAATGATGAGTGACAAGTTTTCTATTGTAGTAATAACTTAGCGACAAATTATGATACTCCTAGTTTTTTCCACAATTACATTGATATGGAGTGGTCCTGCTAGCTTCATATAAACCTAGCAGAACCATAGTTTAAAAAAAAACGATGAGCGACAAATTTTTGTAAGTGGTAATTAATTGGCGACAAATTATAGCATAATCAAACATTTGTAATTCCAAAATGGTTCTGCTAGGTTTATAGGGGTTGAAACGTTCACTTAGCAGTTAACATTTCTAATAGAGTTTTAAATAAATAATTCAGCGATGCATGTTAAATGTATTGGTGGAATAGACCACACGTCCTTCCTTGCCAATGTTTTAAACAACTATTTAAATGTTGGTGGAATAAACTGTATAGATATCTCACAGAAAAAAAATCCTGAATAGAAATTCGGAATGCGGCACTATACGAGAGATTGTAATAGAGAATGGTAGTCGCAGAAATCCTGATAAAAGTTTTAAATATTCTGTATGGTAATAAAAAAAAACTTGTTCTAAGAACAAATTCGCAGGGATTACTGGTAGGTTTTATTTTTTTTGTGTAATATTTTCGTAAATTGATAAAGGTTTTTGTCCAGGACAAATCATTAAACTAGATTGTATATCTGTAAAAAAATGATAAGTACAGTTTCATATATGTCACTGGACAGATATCTAATTATCGTGTTAATTAAAAAAAGGTCTATCTGTAACACACTTGGTGTTCTTGTAGCGATACCGCCTGGAATAATTTAACTATTCCAGTAAATTTAACTAAAATCACCCGACGGAAGAACTAAGGTGAAGATTTGTCGGCAATTTGCATTGACTCACAAGAAATGGTGTTTCCATAAGAGCCAATTCATGATCTAGATACTCAACTATGTATTATACTGAGAATTATTTAACCTAGGAAGATTTTATGGAGAATCGACTTCGACTTGCTACTTCAAGATAAGTAAAATTATATTGTATGGCTTCACCATTCATATTTGTACAGCTTGTCTTAGTTTTTATTTATACTTTCTTTTTCTTCTCACATACACACTTTTACTAACCCATTATTGTCACACTATGTAACACGTTTAAATATTTTTTCATTCATTATATTCATACATATTAGTAGTTTGTTGTTTTATTTATTATACAGAAAGACCTGTGAAATAGCCTTCAGTACATTTTTTTTGCATAAGTATTGTCTAAAAACTAGCAGAGCACAGCAGGTAAGAGTTGACTGATTAAGGAGGTTGATTTTTTCTAATTTTGTTTAGGAACAAAGTTAGTGGCGCCCTTACTATTGATGTAACTTTACTGTTTTTTAGTTTTTCTCTCTCTCTCTTTCTCTTTCTTTTTCACATTTTTTTTCTTTAATTAAACTTCCTTCAGATAACAGAGCCCTGAGAACTGGCTCCGTTATCTCCAATCTCTTTGTCAGTTTGGAAAGAACCTACTCTCTTTTAATACTTTCAATTATTTAAATAATTTTTACCCTGAGAGTAAGAGGTTTTTGTTTCATTGGCGCTCCAACGTGTATTAACTCTTACATGTTGTTATCTGCTATTTCTTTTTGGTAAAAAATTTTAATACTTGAAAATTTTTTTTCCCTGCTATTAGGGGGGAAATATCTTTGATATAATGTTCACTGTTTAACTTTTAATTATATTTTATGCTTTCTGCTTTTATAAAACAGGTCCTGTGTAATAAATATATACATCTTTTTCGTTGTTTGAAATATTATATGATATATGTTATATTATATTTATAACTGGTGTGAAGCTTAACGATTCATATATTACCCAGTTTTTATATCAATTCATTTGTTACCTTTCAGTGACCTTCAAATTGTAAATTAATGTTGTTGAGTATTTGTTTCAAAATTTTTTTTCTATCATTAGAGTATAAAATTTTAACTTAACTTTAATTACCAAGAAAACTGTATTGAATTTAATTACAAAAA
This sequence comes from Galeruca laticollis, assembly GCA_963921935.1. Classification (NCBI taxonomy): domain Eukaryota; kingdom Metazoa; phylum Arthropoda; class Insecta; order Coleoptera; family Chrysomelidae; genus Galeruca; species Galeruca laticollis. The sequence continues at coordinate 71,629,588 of OY998177.1, forward strand.
TGTCTTTGCCTTATAAATTGAAGGTCGAATATTTATTATCTCATGAGCTGGAACACGAATTGGCATATAGAAATGTTGAAGTATTACCGACAGTAGCGGAGCGTAGAAAATTGTTGAGGGGTATTTTAGCTCAAGAAGCATCCGGTCGCAGTTCTATTTTATATGAGAATAGTCAATTGAATTTTGATAGTGAAATAAACGGTATAGAGTTAACTTTATCTGATTTGAGCAGAAAAATTTCAGAATTTGTAGGATCAGATAGGGACAATGAATATCTCAGATTAACATGTAGATTAGCTCATGCAAATAATCGGGTGTCTCGTTTGTCATGTAATAATGATGAGGAAGAATTAAAGAAAAAACAGTTTGCTACTCAGATTTTGTTGTTAGAGGGTGAACTTGATGGTAGATTACCGGGAACTATTCAGGCTCAATCAACTCCTGTGGGTCAGAACCAAAGCTTTACTTTCTCTAAGCCAGTACCTATATATAAATGGGGAATACATTTCTCAGGAATTGCACAAAATGAATCTTTGGCAGGATTTTTAGAACGTGTAGAGTGTTTAAAGATTTCTCGAGGGGTAACAGATAACGAATTATTTTCTAGCGCTGCAGATCTCTTCACTGATCAGGCATTTTATTGGTATTTAAATAATAGAAGTCAATTTCAAAATTGGTCAGAGTTAGTTTCTAAATTAAAGTCAGATTTTCTCCCATATAATTATCAGGAAGATTTATTGGATGAAATTAAAAATAGAAAACAAAATATTAATGAAAAAGTTACCTTATATATAAATTCTATGTGTAGTCTATTTAATCGATTAGAAATAAAACAGGATGAATCATCAAAAATTAGAATCATTAAGAGAAATTTGCTTTCTAACTATGTTCAACCGCTAGCTTTATTAGATATTACCAGTATCGAAGAGTTAACCGATAAATGTAAAAAGTTGGAAGAATCTTTTACCTACTCACAGAATTCTCAGAATTCAAGTATTAGTTCGAGCAAACCTAAAATATATCTAGAACCACAGTTAAATAATACTTTTACCTCATCTTATCGGTCTAGGAATCATAATAATTCAAGGCATCTATCTACAGTGTCTACAGTAAGTTCACATAAAGTTTGCTGGAATTGTGGTGAACAGAATCATTTTTATCCGCAATGTAAATACGCTTTAAAAGTATTCTGTTATGGATGTGGAAATCCTGGATTTATAAAATCTAAATGTCCAAATTGTTCAAAAAACGAACCAAGCGGTCAGGTCAATGCTTTGGTGACACCTACCGCTCCTCAAAATCCTTCAGGATCCACACATCCAAAGCAAAAAAATTCAAAAAAACAATCAAAGTCAAGAACAGTTTCCGAAATAACGCCTTCAACCAGCAACCAATAAGTGAAATTTATTCCTTACCTAATCTATCTAAAAATTCAAATAAAAATAACTTATCTTATTTCAATAAAAATGATTGGTTAGCTTGGTTAAATATAGTAAGATCGTTTTACAAACCAAGCAAAGTAAATAAATTTCAGAATTCTATAAATACTCAATTATCTAGTAATTACTTTTTAGACTTGTTATATCGAAAAGATAATGATAACAGGCCTTATGTGGATGTTATTATTTTTGGGAAGACATTCTCTTGTTTGATTGATACAGGAAGTAATCTGAGTGTTTTGGGTTCTCTAGGTCTTGAGTTTCTTAAGAATTTATCTATACCTATTTCTATTACCGAACAGTTTCAAGTTTCGACTGCTGATGGTACATACCATGATGTTGGTGGTTTTGTAGAAACTTATGTCACAGTGGATAAGTTATCTCGGATTTTAAAATTATATCTTTTACCTTCAGTTACTCAAACAGTTATCTTAGGAATGGATTTTTTAAAGACATTCAATATTAAAATAGATTTTTCTAAATTTACTATGAATTTAAATGCCTTATCTTTAAATGTCATCAATACTGTTAAGGACGTCACAACTTTAACAAATGATGAAAAAATTAAACTTGATGTTGTTATCGAAAAATTTAAAAGCATTAGCCCCAAGGATAAAATTGGTAGGACACATAACTTAGAGCATTTTATCGACACAGGAAATTCTCCTCCATTTAAAATAAAACAGTATCCATTGCCTCAAGCTATGGAAGTTCATGTGAATAATGAGATAGATACATTATTAAAATTAGGGGTTATTGAACCAAGTACATCTCCTTATTGTTCTCCTATCTGTTTAACTCATAAACCTGATGGTAGTATAAGGTTACTTCTTGATGCTAGATTTTTAAACAAGCAAACTAAAGCAGATTCGTATATGATTCCAAATATCGAGGTAATTCTTAGTCAACTAAGGGATACGCGATATATTTCTAGTATCGATTTAAAACATGCTTTCTATCAAATACCTTTAGAAAAGTCGTCTCGTCCAAAAACAGCTTTCGCAATACGTTCTAGAGGACTATTTCAATTTACAAGTACACCATTTGGTTTAATCTCAAGTCCAGCTACCATGTCACGATTAATGGATATGGTAATAGGTCCATCTTTAGAACCATATTGTTTTTATTATCTTGATGATATAATTGTTTGTACATCACAGTTTGATAAGCATGTTGAAATTTTGTCTAAAGTTTATGAGAAATTAAAAGAGGCTAATTTAACGGTAAATATTGATAAATGTCATTTTTGTCGTCCTTCTCTTCGCTATTTAGGTTATACCTTGGATGAAAACGGGTTAAGTATTGACGGTGAAAAAACTAAAGCTATTACTAACTATCCTGTACCGAGGACAACTACAGAGGTGCGTAGATTTTTAGGTGTTGTTTCATATTATCGTCGTTTTTTAAATAATTTTTCTACTTTATCTGCTCCCATTTCTGATCTTTTATCTAATAGAAAAAAAAATCAACCAATAAGTTGGACACCGGAAGCTCAAAAAGCTTTCGATGATATAAAAACTGTCTTAACTACCGCTCCTGTACTTTGTAGTCCTGATTTTGACAAATCATTTTATCTAATGTGTGATGCAAGTGATGTAGGTATTGGAAGTGTGCTTTTTCAGTTGGAAGATGGGTTGGAACATCCAGTAGCTTATTATAGTAAAAAATTGAATAAATGTCAAAAAAAATACACAACTACTGAAAAAGAAGCCCTTGCAGTCCTATTATCTATTGATCATTTTCGTTATTATCTTCTGGGACGACATTTTACTGTCATCACCGATCACTCTTCTCTTGTTTGGTTAAATAACATGAAGAAACCATCACCACGATTAGCTAGGTGGATTCTACAACTTTCACAATACAATTTTTCGATAGTCCATCGTAGAGCAACGGGTACCGTACCTGCAGATTTTCTATCAAGGGTGCCGGAAATAAATGTATTAGATTTATCTTTACTAAAACCTGATAATTGGTATAAAATTATGATAAATAAGGTTCAATCCGATCCGGATAGTTATCCTAGTTTCAAGGTGGAAAATAATATCCTATATAAGCATGTCTTTAACAAGTATGCCAATATTTGCAATTTAACTGACTGGAAAATTGTAGTTCCAACGGAAAACAGACTTGAATTGTTATCGAAATTTCATGATGATCCTACTGCAGCTCATTTCGGTGTTTTCAAAACATTAGAGAGAATCTCAGAATTATATTATTGGCCCAGAATGAGACAGAGTGTACAAAAATATGTGAGGCGCTGTAAAGTTTGTGCTGCCTGTAAGCCCACAAATTTGCCACAAGCTGGTCTCATGGGTAAATATCGTAACATAGGGTTTCCTTTCCAGTTAATTTCCTGTGATTTAATAGGCCCATATCCTAGATCTCGCCAGGGAAATACGTGTGCATTGGTCATTGTTGATTTCTTCTCTAAATTTGTTTTAATTCAACCTTTAAAACAAGCTACCTCTTCTGTGATTGTGAAATTTATTGAAAATAATGTTTTTCTAATTTTTGGAGTTCCTCAAATAGTAGCTGTAGACAATGGTAAACAGTTCACTAGTCAGTTGTTTAAAAGTTTGATGTCTAAGTACAATGTCCAAAGTATTTGGTACACTGCAAATTACACTCCTCAAGCCAATCATACTGAGCGTGTGAATAAATCTATTGTTACTGCAATACGTTCATATTGTTTTTCTGATCATAGAACTTGGGATGTAGAATTACAGAAAATAGCTCAGGCAATTCGTTTGTCTAAACATGAAGTCACAGAATTTCCACCATCTTTTCTTGTGTTTGCTAGAAACATACCTGTATCAGGGTCATTCTTCGGGAATATTGCAGAAAATGCAAATAATCAGCCTGCAATTGCTGATAAAATACACCGTTTACAGGATACTCAAGAAATGCCAAAAATTTTCGAAGATGTTAGAAAAAAATTACACAAGGCTTACATAAAATCGAGTAACCGTTATAATCTTCGTAAGCGCGATATTAAATTTCATGTAGGTGATCATGTTTGGAAAAAGAATTATCAGAAATCTGATAAAGCTCAATTTATTTCTGCAAAATTTATGCCTAAATATATACATTGTACTGTTAACCGTGTTATATCTCCCTTGATTCATGAACTTAAAGATAGTAATGGCAAAAATATAGGACGATGGCATATTAAAGATCTAAAAGAATATAACTTATCTACTGATGAATCAAGTGACTCTACCGATGATGAAAATAATCCTGACTCAGTATCTTCGGATAGTGAATGAACATTTGTTAGATGAACACATTTTTACCTTACCTGCAAAAGTAATTTTACTGTAGATTTTTCTGTGTTGTGCAGAGAGTTAAAAATAATCTCTTGGCTAAATTAATTTGTTGGTAACCTAGGTTTATCTTGTAGATTATATTTTTGAAATTAGAAAGTATTAAGAAATTAATATTATTTTTGTTTACTGAATTAGAGTTATGTGATGTTGGAACGGTAATTAGTATCACTAAAATTTGAATGTTCCATATTATATTTCTAATTTGTAGACTTATCTTTTCAGTCGAAATGTGTAGTTACACATACTGAAAAATATTATCTTATCTTACCGTTTTCAGTTGAATTGTGTCAAATGACACAAACTGAAATAATCTATCTTACCTAGGGTTTTTGTGTGTTAGAGAGAATGACACACAGAGCTTTATCTTTACCTTATTTTATCTCGTGTCGAAAATTTATCTTTACCTTATCTTATCTTGTGTCGCAGCAGACATAAATCGTGCGTCTTCTGTACATTTAAATATTGTCCCACCAGACATCTATTATATAGTATATATCCTAGCTTGCTATAATAGTTATAGCAAATTTGACTCTTACCTCTTTTGGCACAGCAACACAGAAATGATCTATCTATGTTACTTAATAGTTGGTTTAATTTTATCTTAAAATTTGTATCTTTATCTTTTCTAGTTAGATTCCAAATAAATCCAGTTCATTGTAAGGAATTTAATTTTCAGTGTTCGTAGCTTAAACGCTTATCTCTATCTAACAAATAGTTATTTTCACTATTCAAAAATATCTATAATTATCTTGATATATCTTACCGTAGAAATTAAAATTTCTATCTGTCAAGAAAACATATTTTCTTTATCTTATAGTAAGGGAATTTGAGAGGATAGAACAAATAAGTTTGGAGTTTATTGCCTCACCTTTAGAATATGACATATGGTTGTTAAATATGTTAGTGCTGGAATAATCGTCCATTCCTTTGTGACAGTATTTGTATTTCCTCTAATTTACTTTCTCTCTGTTTGCTATTTAGGATTCTTATGAATTCTTATTATTATCTACATAGAAACATCGAAATATCTTTTTGATAGTAAGTTTTTTTATTTTTTTTCTTTTCTTTCCTTTCATTAGTTATAGGATACGACAATTAGTTATGAGTTTTATCGACCTATTTATCTGAGCCATATTATGTTATTCTTTTCTCTTCCTATTATCATTTTATTTTAACTTTTATTTTTGATTTAAAGAATTTATCTGGGGTAGTATTCTTGTGAGTTTATTCTCACCAGTGTTGCTTGCAGTTCGGTCTACGGATAACGAGGGGCAACCCTGAAATATCACTCCTGGGCAAATGTCTTTTCCTATATTCCTTACCTTCAGAACAAATATGCACTCAGTGAATAAGGTTCGTGACAAATACCTAACTTGTCTTTCATATAATGGGTGGTTAATGTTGGACCATCTTAATAAATTTCCAACTTTTAATCTTTTTCTATATCTTTTTATGTTTCTTCCCGACTTTGTCTTTTTGGTATCATTTAATAACCCTTCAGGTTATTATTTTAGCGTTAATGATATGCTAAAATATCATTGAGTGTGCAGTACTCTGAACTGGACGTTGTGTAGTGTCTTCGTTCGAGCTACATTGCGGTGTGGGGTGTTTGAAGTTGTTATGGGGCAATGTGGAAGCAGTTGAATCGGAATACGAGGCTCTCTTTGCTGCTAAGTTTGCGCAATTTCGGTCTTGTGTGATCACTTACAACTTGGCACACCTTCTGTTTCTAGATTGAGCCATGGGGATTCTCAGCATCTGACCTGACGGTGGATATCGGATGCAGACAGTGCAGAACATGTATGAGGGTGTGTTTTTTATCTTTCATTTTTTTTTGTCTAAAATTTTCTTTTGTTATGCTGTATTTTAAGGGTTTGAGTAAGTTCAGTTACTAAACGGGTAGACTGTTCCCTTGTATCAGTACTTAAGTCCCTGAAAATGCATATCTGGGTTTTTGGTTTTCCTAATGTATATTTTTTTCATATTCGATTTAGGGTTCTATGTTGATAAGTAAGAGCAGTTACAAATTGGGTAGACTGTTCCTTTGAATAAGTACTTAATAACACAGAAGCTTAAAGTTTATGTTAGTCTCAATATGGGGATGAACTTTATTGGGGGTGTATAAATATGTACAAAATATGTATGTATATATATATTAATATTGACTTCATCAATGTTTTTTTTTAAAATAGTAAGGATTTTCCTTTTTACTCATACGTGATTCTCATATTTTAAAGTTTCTATTTTAAATTTTCTTCCCTCGTTTTTTTTTTGGTCTCAATAGTTTAATTATATAACAAAAAATTTTTTTTGAAAATTTTTTTTCTTGGCTGTTAGGGGTATGAAACGTTCACTTAGCAGTTAACATTTCTAATAGAGTTTTAAATAAATAATTCAGCGATGCATGTTAAATGTATTGGTGGAATAGACCACACGTCCTTCCTTGCCAATGTTTTAAACAACTATTTAAATGTTGGTGGAATAAACTGTATAGATATCTCACAGAAAAAAAATCCTGAATAGAAATTCGGAATGTGGCACTATACGAGAGATTGTAATAGAGAATGGTAGTCGCAGAAATCCTGATAAAAGTTTTAAATATTCTGTATGGTAATAAAAAAAAACTTGTTCTAAGAACAAATTCGCAGGGATTACTGGTAGGTTTTATTTTTTTTGTGTAATATTTTCGTAAATTGATAAAGGTTTTTGTCCAGGACAAATCATTAAACTAGATTGTATATCTGTAAAAAAATGATAAGTACAGTTTCATATATGTCACTGGACAGATATCTAATTATCGTGTTAATTAAAAAAAGGTCTATCTGTAACACACTTGGTGTTCTTGTAGCGATACCGCCTGGAATAATTTAACTATTCCAGTAAATTTAACTAAAATCACCCGACGGAAGAACTAAGGTGAAGATTTGTCGGCAATTTGCATTGACTCACAAGAAATGGTGTTTCCATAAGAGCCAATTCATGATCTAGATACTCAACTATGTATTATACTGAGAATTATTTAACCTAGGAAGATTTTATGGAGAATCGACTTCGACTTGCTACTTCAAGATAAGTAAAATTATATTGTATGGCTTCACCATTCATATTTGTACAGCTTGTCTTAGTTTTTATTTATACTTTCTTTTTCTTCTCACATACACACTTTTACTAACCCATTATTGTCACACTATGTAACACGTTTAAATATTTTTTCATTCATTATATTCATACATATTAGTAGTTTGTTGTTTTATTTATTATACAGAAAGACCTGTGAAATAGCCTTCAGTACATTTTTTTTGCATAAGTATTGTCTAAAAACTAGCAGAGCACAGCAGGTAAGAGTTGACTGATTAAGGAGGTTGATTTTTTCTAATTTTGTTTAGGAACAAAGTTAGTGGCGCCCTTACTATTGATGTAACTTTACTGTTTTTTAGTTTTTCTCTCTCTCTCTTTCTCTTTCTTTTTCACATTTTTTTTCTTTAATTAAACTTCCTTCAGATAACAGAGCCCTGAGAACTGGCTCCGTTATCTCCAATCTCTTTGTCAGTTTGGAAAGAACCTACTCTCTTTTAATACTTTCAATTATTTAAATAATTTTTACCCTGAGAGTAAGAGGTTTTTGTTTCAGGGTGTTGTAATAACATATCAATCAGTAATATGCTGATGATTAACTCTGAAATATTAAATGTAAAACTCACCTCCTTTTTTCTTTAAATGCCCATGATTAGAATCCATATGGGCTTGTTTATCCTTGAACATAACTAATTCTCCGCATTCCAAGCATTTATCTGTTCTAGATCCACAATAATTTTCATGTTCTTCTAATTCCAATTTTGGTAAATCTAAATCACAATATTTACACGCTAACATCCCAGAAGATTTAGGGGGTTCTGCTCTTTTAATGAGCGGTTGTACTGGTGCGGTTGCATTCTCTTCTACTTTTTCTTCTTTTTGTACTTCAGTTTTACTCTTGCTTGTTACTCCGTTTTCTCTTACTTCCTTTTCATGAGTATTATAATTTTTACTCGAATATTTAGAAGTTGTTTCAACTGATGGTTCCCTACTATAATTAGCGGACGTTTCTCTAGTATAGCTTGGGACTTCTCTACCATAGGAACTTCTATTATAGCTACTCGGACTGCTTTTTAATGTATACCCAGTATCTACCAACTTTTCCATTCGTTGAAGATAGCGTTCCTTTCTTGCATCTACTTTTTTGTCTTCGACAGTTTTTCTAGCCTGATAATAAGAACTCTTTTCAAAAGTTGTTGGAGGCGGTGGTAGAGGTTTGGGTTCTACTGGTCTACATGATTTTTCGTGAGATGAAAATTGTGATTTAGGTATTGGCTCTTTGCAGGTTTTGCACAATGTTATGTTCCTAGCACAATGAATGGTATGCATGACATAATTAGGCTGTGGGACTTCTTTTTTGCTGCAAATAAAAAAGTGGATTTATTAATAAGAGCAGGTGTATTTGTAAAAAAATGTATTCCATAAAGGGGTTGATTTTTTCCAATTAAGTATTTTCAATTGTCTTAATATTTTTTTTAACTTTTAGACCAATAAACAATGTTTAGCTGCTATATAATGTTTACTCCACAAGAAATCTGATTGAGTATGTTTGATAAAGTCTAATTTTATTTATTTACACCACCCTACAGCCCACAGAGTCAATTAATAGGTGGGAGAAACATACATAAAAGTTAACAATTTATAATTTGACAATTAAAATAATACAAACCACAATAACATACTGAAATAAATGGTAATAAAATAGTGTACACAAGAATTCGAAAAAAGTAAGCCTGAAATAATAGTTGTGATAATAATAGTTGCAGGTAATTTTATGGTAGCACAATGAAAAAACTCAATGAAAAAAAATTTTTGTACCATGAATTACTTCCAAATATGAATCATGAGAGTTACAAATCAGCAAAACATTTCTTTTTTATGTTAGAAATAGTGCTGCCGAAAATATCCACACAGATCTGCATGTGGCAGTGATATTGGTGTATTCTAGATAAAGGTTCTAGCAAATAGAAAAAATAATGGGACCGGGTTGCAACAGGAGAAGCATATATTCTTAATAGACCAAATAATTCTGGACAATCACTTTTACTTGTCACAATTTTGTGAAGAAATACTATAAGAGAGGTATACTCCAGATTCGGAAGAACAAATGCATTCAAAAGCAAAGATACAGTCTTAACTTCCGTAAATTACCTAAAGTTTCTGAAAACAAAGTGAAGCTTTCTAAAGGCCTCATCAAGGTTAATATTAAACAATTTACTGTCAAATGTAATACCAAGATCTTTGAATGTTGCACTTCTTTTAAGCACATTATTAGAAATGTGATCATTCAAAGGGATATGGTTAAGTTTTCTAGGAAAAGATAAGGTCATTTGGAAATGTTAAGAGGAAGTGTATTTTTTTCGCACCACTAATATTGAATATTGAAAGATATACTTTTAGATCATCTGCATAAAGAAGAATAATACAATGCAGTTTCAAAACAATATAAAAATCAAAAATCATATAAAAATAATGGCCCAAGAACTGTGTGTGAAAACCACGGTAAGAAACAGTTTCATTTCCGTCAGACATGACATAAAAAACTTGGTGAAAGAATCAGTTAAGCCAATGTTGGACAGCTTCCTGATGTGATGCAAACGATCAGAGGCCTTGGGAAAAATTATATAAATGATGCCAACCTGGCAAAGGCATGTTGTTCAATGTATATGGATGGTTCCAGGCTATGAAAAAAATGTACAGCAAAGTTTCAAATACTTTCGAAAAGTTAGATATAATTACCCAAGTTAGCACCCCCACATAAAAAATCGAAATTACATAAATGCAGGAATTAAGTGCTCTATTAACAATTTTTGTGCTCGAGTGGTTTAGCAGGAAATTGCAATTGAAAGTGGGGGTACTGGCTTAACGTGAATTGCATACAATCAAAAAGTTAGAATACAAATAATTTTTTTGCATAGATAACAGGAGTATCGTGTTTTTAGATTTCAACAAAATGAGCATCTCCGATAACTCCAACTGGGATTGGGATCTTCTGCTTGCGCTACACTTGTACCACCATACTTTGCAACTCTTGTATCTCAAGAAATGTGCTGATCATGTGCCCGCCTTTTTATTCGTTCTAAGATCAAAGCCATCCATAATTCTTTCAAATATTTTCTTCTTAGTGTTTTAGAGATGCTTTGGTTCGAATTGTAGGCATGATTACTTTTGAATATCACATACCCATTGATTGCACTAACATTGAGTAAGCCATAAAAAATAGTCATCGGTCACTTTTTCATGTTTCTGGAAACATTATATAAAGATGATAATTGGTCAACCGTTGCGGAATTATTAGCGTCCCCAGTGGATATATCTATTTCATCATTGAGATGTAGCGTAGAAAGTAAAGTTTTGCTTGGTTTAACTTTATATGCTACTATAAGAAAATATGCTGGTTTTTACAGGTCTTCGTAAAATCAACAGTTCTATGGGAATTTGTGTTTTATTTCTATGTAAGCTGCCCCCTAAAGTCAGGTTATATTCATAAAGTAGTAGCTGAGTCAAAGGAATTGAATTAAACCAATTATCACTGTTACATTTCTGCCTGATAGATGGATTAGTTTTGTAATTCTTGTTACGATATCTGCAGCGGCATCGCTTTGATGAAATAGTCCTTGAGGTTGTCTCCTTGCATAATCTTCCAAATTAACTATGTAAAATGATCTTGTGTCAACTAAAGAATATAACTTTATTCCGTATTTGGGCTTATTTAGTATGTAGAAGAGCAGCGGCCTCGAAAAGTAAGCAGCATTTCGTCAACAGTTGTGTATTCACCGGGGCGATAATGGTTTTGAAATGTATTATTTACATCTTCGAAAACTTCCCTATTAGGTGATAAGTTATCCAAATTTTTTCTTTCTTCACGTGTACCAATATTATCGAAACGTAACCACCACAACAAAGAACGAAATCGTCTTAGAGTCATCACCGCTGGAAATATGTCTAAGCCAGTGCCATCAGTAGCCCATAATTCGTAAATAGAAGTTCGATCCTGCTTATGGACCCCGGCTAAATAAAGCAATCCAATCAAAGCGGATATCTCCACAACATCAGTCTTTCGCAAATTACTTTTATCTGAGTATGAATCAGACATTTTTTCATTTGGGAGAATAGTCATTACTGGGAAGACGAAAACCCTATTATGTTAAAGTAAGACCTCGAGTACAACATTTTAGCATGTGATTAAATTGAATATTTGATGTGGCATAGGCGACCAACTACTACGGCCATAAGTTCTTCCTCCAAATTTTAATGGAGATTCTTATTTATTTTTTGTGCAAAATAGTTTTAGTGATTTTTGTATATGCCACTGGATGTAAGAAGGAGAATGTGGTTTATACAGGATGGAGCTCCACCTAATTTCTCATTAGTCATTAGAAACATCAGTGGCATATTTCCTCAACAATGGATTGGAGAGGAAGTTATTTTGAATGGACACCAAGAACCTCTAAGTATAACCCTCTTGATTTCTATGTTTGGGGACATATGAGGCGTGTCGTAACAAAAGAGACAATCTCCCAGGTAGCTAGTTTTATGAAATTGATGAAAAATGACCTTGCTATGTCAAGTTTGATATGAATCAAGCATTGGAGATTGGAGGTTTAGCAGTGAACACTTATTTTCAAACCAAATTTTATGCAGGAGTTTGTCACTTTAACAACAACTGAACTATAATTCTTATTGGAAAGCTGCTAAAGTACAGTTTTTATCAAAACTCTCAATTTTGGCCAAAAGTGGAGATTGTCATTTTTGTTATGACACGCCTCATATGAAGTCCTTAGCAGACGAACTCTAGAAGAATATAGAAAATGAGGCTAATTTTATAAGGGGTGTAGAATAACGTTTTCTTTGAAATACGAAAGTACTTTATTACAAGAATTAGAAAAGGTATAGAGGTAGAAGGAGGCAAGTAGAGCATTTAATTTAAGTTTGCTCTTTTTATATTAAAATATATAGTAACCAATATTTATTGAAAGCAAAGATTAAAATGCCAATAAAAAAAAGGAAAACCGGACACAGAAGAAACAAAAGTTAAAAAGAACTATTAGAATCATATAGGTTAAATGAAAAGTTGAACTTTAAATGTACCTTATTCCATAGCACTATTTTATAGAGGTATATTTGGTCCTATAGCCATATTTTGGTCCAAACAACATGCCTTTAGCCTATGTCCTAATAATTAAGAATCACCCTGTATAGATTACTTGATTCTTCAGCAACAGCCAAAGAATTTTTGAGATCCGCTCAATATCATTTAATTATTATTTATTAATCTTAAAATATAAAAATTTCATATTAATGTGATTGAGCATAGTTATAGTAATTCTTGCTGTAGTGCAAAAACTGTTGCAACAAAGTTGATTGTTGACAAGGACATTGTTCTGAGGTGTGTTCAAATATTATTTCCTACTTATTTCCATAAAGCTTTGCAAGAATAGGGAAAACCAATTCCTCTTATGGTATAGTATATTTACTCTTTGCATATTTTCTAATGAAATAATAAATTTATAAATAGGTTAACAAAGTTGTTTGTTTAAAATTAATCTCAGGGTTTTTTGCAACAGATACTTGATTTGTATAAGATCTAATTTTTTTCGAAATGTTGGTTTCAAATTTAAACCTGACAATGTGTAGTGGTTATTCAGAAACTATTTTTAGAATCAGTGGAAACATGAAAGTTATGTGGGCTAACAGGCATTTATCACAGGGAATATACAAGTTTTAAGCATCAAATTGAATTTTTAAAACCAGATTTTTAGTATAAAGTTTTAGAAATCCAAATGAATTTTTTAAATAAAAGTAGGTATACACTGAATTTCAAAAAGTCTGCACCACATGGAAAACTTTTTTATTATCTATTTGTCAGAAAATTTTATTATGGATAAAAATTAGCGCATTGCAGATAACTGGCATTATTTGATTCTAAACTTTCAAACAGTGCACAGGGGACAACAAAAAATAGGAATTTTTTATCAAACAAGTCTATTTAGAAAAATAGCAGTGAGTAAAACTCAAAATCAGTACTACAGCATATTTAGAAAAGTTGTTTACAATAAACCTTTTCATCACAATTTTTTGTGCACATGCATGCAGTTCAGTCATCTTTTTCTGTTTTGTAAATAAGCATGTTATAATTAATGTGTACAAACAGTTAAAATCAACATTAAACAAAGAATACTTATTAAAAAGAAATTAAGATAAAATTAAAATAATAAGTGTCTTAGTTAAAGAACAAATTTTTCAAGTGGACTATATTATCTGTACGAAAAGGGAAAATAAAGGGGTGTTGTTATGGAGTGATATATATGTGTGTGTGTGTGTGTGTGTGTGTGAAATTTTGGCCGTAGAAAACTTAGTTCTTAGCCACAAAAATTGTGTAAGAGTGATACATCTTATTAATTAATTAAAACCAATACAAAATATATATTATTTTCTAAATTTTCCTAAATATATTTATATCTGAAAATTTTTAAATTTTAATATTATTCAATATATTCATTATTAACCTAGATGTTACTTTTAGAGTTTCTACATGTGCTTATAATAAATTATGGTTAATTAGGATCAGTGGCGTAACTACGGGGGGGGGGGCTGAGGGGGATAGAACACCCCTCCCAGAACCCTAAAATGAAAAAAATCTAATACATAATCCCAGCAAACCTATACTTTATTGAAATGTACCTAAAGCTAGGATAAAAGTATTTACCTTTTATTTATATAATAATTATTTACCTAATTTACCCTATTTTACTTGAATTGACAGATAACCCTCCAATAACAGACTTATTTTACCATTTTGAGAAGGCCCATAACAACTGAGTTGTCAACAGGTACATAATCATCAATATTTTGTGTTAATGATGGATTTGTTTCTGGAGATAATTATTGAATCCCCAGCCATTATTGCCCAAAACAGTAAGAAACTTTTAAACCCCCGCTCTTGCAAGATGGCGGCTGTGCTTGCACTTGTTATGTGATGGAAAGTACTATTAGGATCAATATTTAGATTTGAAATCACAGCCACCTACCTATGCAACAAAAGAATTTTTACCCCATTTTTCATGGTTCTAGTCTCATAAATATTACTAGTATCTCATATACACGACAGACGACTTCTACATATTACTATAATAATTTCATGAATAATTTGATCTAATTTATTTTTTGTACTATATCAACATTTGTTGAATATGTAAAAAGAAAATCACTCTTTGTGTATGTCCATTCTTCTTCTTAAGGAGCCGTCTTCTTACAAAAGGTTAGCAGCAACTTCAGCAAATTGTTCTCTGTCTTGCGGAATTCTAAGTAGTGACTGTGAGTCTAGTCCAGTCCAATCCCTCACATTTCTTAGCCATGAGCCTACCTGGTCCTCTTCTACCCTCGATCATGCCTTCCATTATCACTTTTAGGATTTCATACCTTCTTCCTCTGTTTATATGTCCCAAGTAACTTGTCTTTCGTTTTTTGACAATTTCGAGAATTTCCCTGTCTACATTCATTCTTCCTAGAACCGACCCATTGGAATGTATGTCCATTAACGGCAGAAAATAATTAAAGAAGTAATTAATTAATACTAAACAATTGAATCCAAATGTACAAAGAAAGGCCGAATTACAAAAATGTTCAGAAACATGAATAATCAATCATTGAGTCCTCAAATTTCCACATGTACTCCATCCATCTCCATACATTTTATTGTTCATGCACAAAATACTTTACTGATATTTTTTTAAAAAGATATCAGCATACTGACACAACACTCCCCAATAACCTTTTCTAATTCACAAATATTTTGAAATGGTCTTCGAGCATACACCTTTTCTTTAAGGTACCCCATAGAAAAAATCTATGAGTGAGATCAGGAGACCTTGCTGGCCATGGATATCTTGAGTATATACCAATCCATTTACTCCTCAATTTGTCATCGAGATATTCTTTAAATAATGTCGTACTATGACACAGTGCTCTGTCAAGCTGGAACCATAGCCCATCTCTTTCTTGCTGAGAGAATTATTGGTTCTATCTCAAACATAAACAAATGTAAGAACATTTCACTATTCAAATTGTCACGGAAAAAGAATGGTCCAATTAATTTATTATTGAAAATGCCACACCAGACATTTGTTTTAAAGGAATATTGGTCTTGATATTCTATTTTAAAATTTGTATTTTCGTCGGCCCACCACCGGCAAGTTTGCGAACTTTTTTTTTATTTAACTAGGTTTATGGCTTTGGCGATTGCCAATTAGCCATGCTGTTTTTGTTAATATATTTGTGGTTCTATTTTACAATTTGTTTTTACCTTTTCTCTTTTTTTTCTGTTTCCCTTTTTCTTTCTTCTTTTTTCTATCTTGATAATAAGATTGCTTACAATATTTTGTTAGTATAGCTACAAATTTATTTTACACTTTTTGATATGTAAATAGAGTAGGTACAATATGTTAGTATTTTTAGAAAATAAAATTCAGTTGAGATGTATTTCATATTTAATTAAACTACTATATAAATTATTGATTTCAACGGCATTTATATGACAATCCAGCAAGATATGAACCAGAGTTCCTACATTGCCGCAGGAACAATAGGGGTTGTCTACCATGTAAGTTTGAATTTGTATTCTGGTGTTAAGGCATGCTTAGATCGAGCTCGATTTATTGTACTTATGAAGTTTCTATTAGATTCTTGGTGAAACCATCTTTGATTTGGAATTTGTGATTGGTTTAGAATATAATTTTGTCCAGTCACTGCATCTCTGTGGTGTTTCTGCCATTCATCATTGCTTTGTTGTTTAAATTTGTTATATAAATCAGATATTGATAGATTGTGCTGTAGGACTTCTTTTGCTAGTCTGTCTGCTACTTCATTGCCATGAATACCCGCATGTCCTTTTATCCACATAAGGCAGACCGATTTATTGTTACTTCTTATATTGTGGTGGAGTTTTAATATTTGGGCTTCAATGTGGTTTATTTTTGTTTTGCTACCTATGTGATTAAATCTATCCACGATGCTTTAGCTATCTGTAAGTATGATGCATTTGTCTTCAATCAAATTTAATTTTATATATTTCATAGCTTCAAGTATCGTTATTACTTCTGCAGTATAGATTGAGGCATCTTCATGTAGGCTATATTTTAGGCTGATATTTCGGTTTGAGTGGGAATATAGCACATCCGGTGTGACCACTTTTTTTTGACCCATCTGTATATATCTGCTGATGAACAGACCAGTGTGTACTCATCACATCCTTGAATGCTGATGGAACACAGCTGGCTACATCGACTGTCAGTTCAAAGTATTTACAGGGTATATTGTAACAGAACAATTCTGCCAGTTCATGTAAATAATAAGGTAGGTGATGATTGGTATATAGTAGATGTTTGCAATCCGCAAGTTTAGTAATACTGCTGGTTAGAGGTGGGACTTTTTTGGGATGCCAATACCTATGTGTTAGTGTTAAAATTGTTAGTTCATGTAATTTGTTTATATATGGTGCCATTTTTGATGTTGCCTTTATAATTATGTTATCACAAAGTAGTTGTCTCCTCAATTTGAGGGGAGGCTCTCGAGCTTCGGCTTCCATGGGTTGATTTTAGATAACCCTGGCATATTCTGAGGCATTTGTTTTTTTGGGTCTCAATTTTACATAGGTGAGATTCAGATGCTGTGCCATATAAATGACTTCCATAATCTATTATTGATCTTGTCATTGATTTATAAAATAGAAGTGCAATATTTGGGTCTGATCCCCATTTAGTTTTACAGAAAGCCCTTAGTATATTTATAGAGATTTCACTCTTTCTTATTGTTTGTTGAATTCAATCTTTCCATAGCAATTTTTTATCAAGTAATAAGCCCAAGTATTTAACTGTATATTTTATGGGATAATTATATGACCCTATTGTAAGTTGTCCTTGGTAATTGGTTCTGTTTCTAGAAAAAATGCATATTTCAGTTTTCGGTTCAGAGATGGAAAGTCCTATTACGTTGCACCATTGTTGAATTTCTGTAAATTCGACCTTTAATGTGTCTGTGCATTTTTCAACAGTTTTATCTGATGTGTATATTACTATGTTATCAGCAAATTGTATAATGTTGGAGTTTTTGGAGATAATGTTTTCTAAGTCCATGGTATAGATTATGTATAAAAGAGGGCTGAGGATGCTGCCTTGAGGTAGTCCGAATTTAGAACATCTGGGCTGAATAATTTCATGATTTATCTTGAGAAAGGTTGAGCCTTCAGAATATGCTACATTCATAAAATTAGCTAAGGAGGGTGAGTTTTTCACGAAGAATATTAAGTTGAACGTTGTCGAATGTTGATGTAATGTCTATAAATGCGGCTACTGTTGATAATTTTTTTGTGTAACCTAAATAGATATCATTTGTTAACACTGTTAAGGGTTCTTGAGTGGATCTGGACACTCTAAAAGCATATTGTGATTCCGGAAGTAGTTTTTCTCTTTCCAACCAATGTTGTAATCTATTTTTGATCAATCTTTCAAGTGTTTTAAATAAACTAGATGCTAAAGCTATGGGGCGGTACGAGTGTGGATTGTCTGATGGTTTTCCTGTTTTTTTCATAGGCAGTACTATATACTCTTTCCAGTTTGTTGGAAATTGGGTGTTGCCAGCCCAAATAGAGTTGTATAAAATTAATAATGCCTTTTTGTGTATCATTATGTATGATATATTGTCTATCCCAGATGAAGTGTTTTTGGTATTTTTTAAACATTGTTCGAGCTCCCAAAAATTAAAGGGTAGTAGCAAATGTGTGTTGTTTTTGTTTACTGTGTAAATTTCTTGAATTATCTCATTTTCTACCCATGGAGGTGAAATTATTGCATGAAAGTCGTTTATCCATGCATCTTTAGGGTCTATAGGAGTTTTATTTGCTTGTTTACAATTTTTATATCTGTTTACTTTGTGCCACACTTCTCTGATTGGGGTATTTTGATTTAAGCTTTGATAATATTCTATCCAACTTTTTTTCTTCATTTCCTTGAAAGTTTTTTTGGCGATTGCATCCAATCGTTTATATTGTGTCGTCAGATTTTGAACATTTGGATTTTGTTGATATTGGGCAGAAGCTTCTTTCCGTGTTTTTGCAGCTATTTCAGAAGTTATGTTCCACCATGATTTAGACGTGTGGTTTCGCTTTGTCGTATGCGAGGAGTATCTAGGAATTGCAATACTCGCGGCTCTGTTTATATTATCAATTATGGCTACATATGTTGGTATTGGTTCAATAGAGTCTAATATTGAAGTGTATAGTTCCCAATTGGCGTTCTTCAGATTCCATATATTGTGTATCTTAATGGGGATATTTGTTGGTGAAGAATTCAAGGCGATCCTAATATGTATTGGCAGGTGATCTGATCCACACGGCTCTTTTATAATAGTCCAAGTAATTAAATGACTTATATCTTGTGAACATAGTGTTAGATCTATTGCCGTTTGATGGTGTGCTAGGGTAGGTGATCCATCATTTAATATTATAAGGTTACAATGTTGTATCACTTCCAATAGTACCTTACCATTTACGTAATCATATTCGCAGTTCCATGCTAAGTTGTGAGTATTGAAATCACCTCCCAGTATGAAGTGTTTTGGAATATGTTCTAGAAAATGAATCCATTGCTGTGAAGTTATCAGGGAGCGTGTTCCAATATATACCGAGGCTAGATGCATTTTTTTGTTTTCATAAGGTATTTCCACAGAAATACATTTGTGTTCAAAGTTTAATGAAGTTTGTATTTCGATTTCTTTAAAAACTAATCCTTCTCTTATTAAAATGGATGATCCTCTGTAGCCGTCGTTACGATATGCCCAAACATTATTGAAGTTTTTGAAATTATAATATCTGTCAGGATGAAACAAAGTTTAGGATAAGAGTGCTAGCAAAAATTGATATTTGTCTAATAAGTCTAATACTTAATTCATTTGTTGTCTGCGAATGTGATGCCGTATTTACGTTAAATTGTGTACTAATTATATGCATAAGCTCTTCTTTTGGAACATTTATATTTTTTGATGCTATAATTTTACAGATAGTTTCTATGACTACTTCTAATATTGTTATTATGCTATAATCTGCAATCTGTGTGCTTGATGCTTCACTAATGTTTTTTATGTAATTGGGGTTTACTATTCCTCCAATTTTTGGTAAGGGAAGTCTAGGTTGAGATCTTTTCTCTTTATGTTGTTCTATTATTAAGTCTGGGCCGTTTGGTCTGTGCCTCTTGTTTGCTTTAGATGAGCTTTGGTTTGTGGAAGTTTTCAAGGAACTTTTTGGGAGTGAGAGTTGTGGAGGTATAGAGACAGGATGTGAAGGTAGATTTGTGTGATGCCAATTTAATGGGGGGAAGGATTTTTGACAGAAGATATTTACTATTTGAGATGGTTCAAGTCGACTATTCTATGAAACCACATTGGAGTAGGAGTTTTTTGATCTTTCTCTATTTGCGTCATGATAGCTTAGATTTGATGTGGACATAGCCTCTTTGGTTAGTTTTTGTCTACTGAACTCGGGGCATGCGTTTAAATTTGTGGTGAGATGATCACCTGAACAACTTAAACATTTTGGTTCAATATTTGTTTCGTTACATTCTTTTGAATTATGATGTTGATTGCATTTAAAACATCGGAGCTTGTTTTTACATTGTCTACCTTGATAGCCATATCTTAAGCAGTTGAAGCATAATATAACTTTTTGTATATATGCTTCCACCGGTTTCAGTACTTTATTTATTGTAATGTATTTTGGGAGAGTTTGGGATTTGAAAGTTATTACCCAAGTTTTTGTTGGGACATACTCTATATTATTTTCATTTACACATTTCCTGTTTAGTCTCTTAACTTCTAGTACTTGAAATTTTCAATGCATATCATGCATTTTACTTTTCCGCCCAACCAATCTATATGCGAGAAAAGTATTGGTATACCCCAAAAAAAGTTGGAATTTTGAAAAAATTTTTTGAGTTATTTTTACGTTTCCCATCAACAACAACACGCAAAAACGGTTTTTGGAAAAAAAATCCTGTGTGTATGTCGTCGTCGGCCACTTTTCCTTACATGTCTTGTTAGCATGATACAGCCTCCGGAGTGCAATAAGTCAGCAATTTTATGATTGAATATTGTTAAGGACATGTCACAGATGATCCCTATTGATTTTCAGTTCACCAGAGCCAGTACAACGGGTGCTATGGTACTTGAAGTACGACATTTTGTAATTTTTTGAGAAATTTCAGTTTGTTAGCACGATACAGCCTCCTGAGTTCAACAAGTCACCAACTTTATGATTGAATATTATTCAGGGCATCTCACTGATGAACCAAATTGTTCAGCTCACCGGAGGCAATACAACAGGTGCTACAATACTGTAAGTACGATATTTTTGTCATTTTTGGAGAAGTTTCAGTTTGTTAGCACGATACAGCTTCCGGAGTATATACAAGTCACCAACTTTATGATTGAATATTATTCAGGGCATCTCACTGATGAACCCTATTGATATTCAACTCAGTAAAACCAGTACAACGGGTGCTATGGTACTAGAAGTACCAAATTTTCGTAATTTTTGGAGAATATTCAGTTTGTTAGCACGATGCAGCCTCCAGAGAGTATACGATTGATCAATTTTATGATTGAATATTGTTCAAGGTGTCTCACAGATGTACCCTATTGATTTTCAGTTGACTAGAGCGAGTACAGCGGGTCCTATAAATCCAGATATACTGAATTTTTGGTTATTTTTGAAGAAATTTCGGTTTGTTGGCTCGATACATCCCCCGAAGTGTATACAAGTAACAATTTTATGATAGAATATTGTTCAGGGCCATAGATGCGAAAAAGTTAGTTTTAATCCTTAAAACCGTTTATTTATTTTATTTTTAATATATTCTTCGCTAAGTTCAGTAGATATATCTCTAATTATGCATTGACATATATTTCTAAATTGATCTGTCGAGTTTGCGAACTTTCAGGTAAAACTTGCCTCGTCAGAAAACAACACATACTTTGCAGACTGTTTATATTCTTGTGTCTCTCGTACACTTGTACAGAATTCAAATCTATGTTCGTAATATCCTTCTTTCAACGTATTTATGTTTTGATAATATTCTTTTTGCTGATGTTTTATTCATGCCCGTTATGGAAGACTACTTCTTGGATTCTCAGTTACCGCTAATAATGCATTTTGTTGTAATTCACTGTTCCCAGTTATCCATTTAGCATGTTTTTTGACAAATTTGTCTTCCACAGATCCCGTGGCCTAACATTTTTGATAAATTCCTCCTACAATTGTGTCACATACCGCATATTCTTCATGAATGAGAATGATTTCAATTTTGTCATCTGCACTCAGCATTGTGAACAAATCTCTAGTTTAAACATACAAATATCTAATTAATACAGGGTGTCCAGTAATGAATTTAATATTTCAAATTATTCTGACACCGGCCCTGCACTAAATAGAATGATGGGGGATTGTAGATAAGTAGCGAAACAATGCGGATTTCAGTTATGATCAAAGATTATATACACAGGTTACAATGGCACCGTGGCCTGCAGAACATCAAGCGTTCATGATCGAATCATTTTTTAAATCAAATGATTCGTACGTTGTGGCGCATCGACATTTCGGAATTTTTTATGCCCATCCCTACCACAGTTCTATGGCTATGATAACAAAGGCACGTAGTTTCAACAAGATAGCGCCACGGTGCATATTGCAGCGATATCCATAAATGCAGTGACCGAAGTGTTTCCTGGCACGGTAATGTCCATCAATGGCGATATTCCATTTCCTCCACGCTCACCAGATCTAACCCCCTGGATTTTGTTCTATGAGGATACTTGAATAATGTCGTCCACACGGAACCGATGTCACAAACCATCCAGCAGCTGACGGACCGCATCACCAATGCTATACATGGCATACCCATGACGATGTGTCAGATCGTTTTCCGCAGCTTACGCTGCAGATTAACAGCTTGCTACGATGAAGACGGTCGGCATTTAAACGATGTTCTGTTTAAACACTAAATCCCCAAATTTACTCTGTCTAATAATGCTAATAAACCTGGTATATCATGTTCTGGAGGTAAGTTTTATTGCTTTAAAACCTTAAATTAATTACCGGACACCCTGTACATTTCACAATGTAAACACCTACATTTAAAAAACATACAATTGTTTACTGCTTAAATAGTCAAAACGTCAAACGTAATGTGATTTTAGTTTTAGTAATTCATCGACGAATTTCCCATGTGAAATATGAAATGACTCCTAATATTGTGCACACGAACAATAAAATGTATGGATACAGATACAGAAGGAGGGTGTGTGGAAATTTAAGGATTCAATGATTGATTATTCATGTTTCTGAACGTTTTTGTAATTTGGGTTTTATTTATGTTTAATACATATATACCTACATTAGAACTTTCCTTTAAGATCACATTATGATTAAAGTGATCGTAAACTGTAGAGTTGTGTTAATTAATTGTTTAGCGTTAATTAATTACTTTATTTTTCTTCCATTAATCCATTCTGATCATTATTATGGACATATGTACAGAGTTACATATCAAATTTGCACAAAAAAACTAGTAACAATTTAAACCATTTTCAACAAGCGCCGATATCACAGTAAAAATAATAAATTAGAACAACTTTTTCACCAAAATATTATTATAGTAATGTAGGAGTCGCCTAAAGTGTATATGAGATACTCTTTATTTTAACAGTAAAAATTAATAGGATGCATACACGATCAATAGTATTGACAATACAGCAGACTGTTTAAAAAAAGTCGACTATTTTTTTCTCAGGCATTCTAAAAATATTGTTGGAAATGACGAAAAATAAACAGTTTTAAAGATTAAAACTAACTTTTCCGCATCTGTGACCCTGAACAATATTCTATGATAAAATTGTTACTTGTATACACTTAGGGGAATGTATCGTGCTAACAAACCGAAACTTCTCCAAAAATAACCAAAAATTTAGTATATCTGGATTTATACTTGCTAGTCAACTGAAAATCAATAGGGTACATCTGTGAGACACCTTGAACAATATTCAATCATAAAATTGATCAATCGTATACTCTCTGGAGGCTAACAAACTGAAAATTCTCCAAAAATGACAAAAATTTGGTACTTCAAGTACCATAGCACCCGTTGTACTAGCTTTAATGAGCTGAATATCAATAGGTTTAATCTTTGAGACGCTCTGAATAATATCCAATCATAAAATTGGTCACTTGTATATACTACGGAGGCTGTATCGTGCTAACAAACTGAAACTTCTCCAAAAATGACAAAAATATCGTACTTAAAGTGGCCGACGACAACGACGACGACGACATACACACAGGATTTTTTTTCTAAAAACCATTTTTTCGTGTTGTTGATGGAAAACGTAAAAATAACTCGAAAAAAAATTTCAAAATTCCAACTTTTTTTGGGGTAAACCAATACTTTTCTCGCATATAGAAAGGTTGGGCGGAAAAGTAAAAATACTGTGAAAGTTGGAGCTCTTAATTTGCATATTAAGGTGTGCCTCATCGCAAATTCCGATTTTTCATTTAATTAACATGGGGAAAAGTTTTGTTTACACTTTGGAATTTTGTAGCTTTTTAACGGAATAAATTATCAGTAAGACCATAACATATTCTTGTAGAAAATTTAATGCTCTACAAAATTTATATCTTACAAACTTTTCGTAAATGTACTGTTACGAACTCGCACACCGAAGCAGATACTAAGTACGGCCCTGTAACCTTATGTTAACGGAGTTGAGAAAAAGGCGAGCGCGCCGAATTCTGAGAAGGTCTATTGGGATCTATTGTGACCGTCCTTTCTAAACATGTTCTCGAAAGGCATTTTAAGAAATATCGCGAAAGGCATGTCCCATCCCGAATGTTCTAGTAAAGAAAGTTTTTGATATAAATACAGGACCGATCAGCGGATGAGTTCAGTTTATAATTTGCCATAGTGAGTTAAACAGTAATTAAGTGAATATAAAAGTGTTATAAATTAATAAGTTAGTGTGCATATAAATTAAATTTAAGTGACTAGTTAAGTACAAATAAATTAGTGTTAGTGAGTTAGTGTTTAAATAAATTAGTAAGTAGCCATACCGAGTGTTTAAAATTTATCCCACCCGTTTACGTTTTAAATAAATTAGAAAAACATTACATTGGTGTCAGGTGTGGGGTAATATAAATAAATAGCTACATCAAAATGGCCAAGAGACTGTGTGATCTGAAAATGGCGGAATTAAGAGCAGAATTGGAAGATCGTGAGTTGGAAACGTCCGGTAAGAAAAGTGAGTTAGTAGAAAGACTTAAAGTATCACTGGAAAATGACGGCTTTGATCCAGAATCATTTTTATTCAATGACGAGGCTTCCACCTTAATCTCGTCAATTTCTGCTGATATGGACGAGAAGATTACCACAATGAAAAGCGAGATTTCTACTATGAAGAATGATATTTCTGCTAATATGAAGAACGATATTTCTGCCATGGAAGACAAGATTTCTACTAATATGGACGAGAAAATTTCTGCTATGAAGACCGATATTTCTGCAGATATCTTATCGTTAAAAAATGACATTGCTGCTGACGTCGAGAATAAAATTACGTCTCTAAAATCAGACATTGAAAACAAGATAACAACGATAGACGAGAAAATCAAGGAATTGGAGAGAAATATGGCAGATTTAAGAACAGAAGACACGCCAGCAGAAGAAAAGAAGATTGAACATATAAAACCCTGCAAGCCAGAAATAACTTCCAGGATAGAGGACATTGGCAGTTTTGCACGAGTCAAGACCCCAATATTCGACGGAAAGACATCGTGGACCAATTATGTAAAACAGTTCGAAGCAGCCGCTAGAGTGAATAATTGGTCCGATAAGGAGAAAGCTGTGAACCTAACTATCGCGCTTCGGGGAGATGCCTTAGATATACTTCAGACGATACCTCTGGAAGAAACGGATGATTTCGAGCTACTGAAGAAGAGGTTGGACATGCGGTACGGTCACGAACATCTAGAACATTTGTACCAGTCCCAACTGAAGAACCGAAGGCAGAAACGCGATGAAGCCCTTCAAGAGTATGAAGTGGATATTGCCCGACTCGTTCGATTTGCTTATCCGTCAGCACCAGAGAACATGATGGAATGTCTGAGCATCCAGGCCTTTATTGATGGCTTACGTGTCCCCGATATGCAGAGGACGCTTCGTTTAGCCCATCCCAAAACATTAGTTGACGCATTGACAGCTTCTCTTGAATATGAACCAGCAACGAAGGCTTCAGGATATAACAAAATCAGGACCATCCAAGAAGAAGATGACGAAGACAGATTTGACCAGTTTGTCAGTTTAATAAAGAATATGATGGACAAGAAACCTAGAAAGATCAGATGCTGGAATTGTGGTGAGCTAGGGCATGTACGTAGTTCATGTAAGCGCCCCAAGACTCCTGCAAACCAAGAGCCCCAGTCACAGGAAAACTAGAACGGGTCGGCTACGAGGGGGCAGCACCGACCCATGATTGTTCCAAAGACCCTCTCATACTGATAGCTTCTCTCAGATGTCGTAACGACAGTGTATATGTGGATGGCGAAGTAAATGGCAAGAAATATGCTCTGCTGGTTGACACTGGGGCAACTAGAACCATTATACGACCAGAGATAATAAACCCCAAGAAGAAACTTCTACCAACGAGACTGCGACTGCGGACCGCCACAGGCGAGAGTGCCAACGTTCACGGGGAAACACAAATCCAATTGGGAATTGGCGCAGAAAAGTTCACGCATACGGTAATCGTAGCTGACATTGAAGAAGACGTGATTCTGGGAATGGACGTAATGAATGTACATTGATTCCAATTAGACTTTAGAAACAAAACCATTAAAGTGGGTTCCGAGGAGGTATTCCTGCATCCATATGAAGGCAGCGCGGTGTTGGCAGCTGTACAGGAAGATACCGTTCTACCTGCACGAAGCGAAACCATGATAGTAGCACGGCTACAGGGAATCATGGAGGAAGGTACACCGGTTATGATGGAACCAAGGAACCACGACGTGGAGGTTGGCAAAGGAGTACTAATTGGGAAAGGATTGGTTACGTCGGCGAAGGAGATCCCTGTACGATTGATAAACGTGAACGATTACCCAATTACCATCAAGAAGGAAACCAAGATTGGATCCTGCGTACCAGTGACGTCTATAGTTCGTCAGACAACGACCACTGACAATTCCAATGCCAGATTCGAACAAATGTTATCAGTAGCTTGTCAATCTTTGGATCGAGCTGAAAAAAAGAGAATGAGAGAATTTCTCTTGCAGTATCGAGACTTATTCGTACCAAAAGGAGGAAAGACTGGCAGAACATCAGCCGTCAAACACAAAATCGATACTGGTAATGCTAAGCCAATTAGACAATCAGCTCGAGGACTTCCACGAGCGAAGAGAGAGGAAGCTGAAAAAATAATTCAAGAGATGGCTGAAGAAAAAGTGATAGAACCATCTACTAGTCCATGGGTGTCTCCAGTAGTGCTCGTCAAGAAAAAGGATGGAACTACGAGATTCTGCGTGGATTATCGCCAGCTTAACAACGTGACGAAGAAAGACAGCTATCCTCTGCCCCGAATTAACGATACGCTAGACACGTTGGCCGGCAGCAAACTGTTTTCCACCTTGGACCTGAAGTCTGGTTATTGGCAAGTAGAAATGGACCCAGAAGATAAAGAGAAGACTGCTTTTACCACCGGATCTGGATTATGGCAATTCAACGTCATGCCATTCGGGCTCTGTAATGCGCCTGCGACATTTGAAAGACTTATGGAAAATGTCTTGAGAGGGTTGTCTTGGAAGACATGCCTGGTCTATTTGGACGACATCGTAGTACTGGGGAAGACATTTGACGAACATCTGAAAAATTTGGAAGACGTATTCTAACGACTCCAAGCTGCCCAGCTCATATTAAACTCGAAGAAATGTCAGCTGTTCCAAAACCGAGTCAACTATCTAGGTCATATAGTGAGCAATGAAGGAGTGGCGGTGGATCCAGAGAAAGTTGCTTCCGTTCAGCAATGGCCGCAACCAACCGACAAACATAAAATTAGGAGTTTCCTTGGACTTTGCACGTATTACAGAAGATTTATCAGGAAGTTTGGGGATATTGCCAAGCCTCTAACGCGACTTACAGAAGAAGCAAGAGCTTTCCAATGGGACGAAGACTGTCAAACGGCTTTTGAAACTTTGAAGAGGCATTTAACCTCGGCGCCGATATTAGGATATCCATTACCAGAGGGAGACTTTATTCTTGACACTGACGCAAGCAACGTAGGAATTGGTGGAGTGCTCTCACAGATCCAAGGAGGGCAAGAAAGAGTGCTGGGATATTTCAGTAAAGTCCTCTCCAAACCAGAACGAAACTACTGCGTCACAAGAAGAGAACTTTTGGCAGTAGTGAAGTCCGTGGAACACTTTTACCAGTATCTCTATGGCAGGAAATTTTTAATCCGGACTGATCATGCAGCACTTAAGTGGTTGATGCAGATCAAGAATCCCGAGGGCCAGATCGCTAGATGGATTGAACGACTTCAAGAATACGATTTCAACATCGAACATCGAGCTGGTGTGAGTCACCGAAATGCCGACTCCCTGTCCAGACGGCCGTGCTCAACAGACTGCTCCCACTGCAACAAGATGGAATCTAGGGAAGCTGCAGTTTCAAGAACTACTGTAGTCAACGACGAATGGTCACCCACCAGGATCAGAGAAGATCAGGAGAATGATCCTCACCTGAAGATGATCCGGCAATGGAAGAAAGAAAACCGGCGACCTACCTGGCAAGAAGTGTCAAGATTTTCACCAAAACTCAAGGCGTATTGGGCTCAGTGGGACTCCCTTGTTCTGGAAGAAGGGCTGTTGAAAAGGATGATGGTTCTGAGATGAGGAGACAGCTAGTTATCCCGAGAACAAGAGTAGCTGAGGTACCGAGGAAGTTACACAACAGTCCATCAGGAGGTCATCTGGGAGTGAAGAAAACCCTTCAGCGAGTTCGTGAAAGGTTTTATTGGATGAACAGCTCCGACGATGTGAAGGACTGGTGTAAGAAATGTACGACTTGTGCTACGAGTAATGGACCACATCGCAAGAGAAAGGCACCCATGAAACAGTACAATGTTGGAAGCCCTTTAGAAAGGATTGCTTTAGATATCGCTGGACCATTTCCGACGACAGAAAATGGTAGCAAGTACATACTGGTTGTAATGGATTATTTTACAAAATGGGTGGAAATTTACGCTATCCCGAACCAAGAGGCCACAACTGTCGCGGATGTATTGGTGAAAGAATTCATCAGCCGATATGGAGTGCCCATGGAAGTCCACAGTGACCAGGGAAGAAATTTCGAAAGCCATCTATTCCAGGAGATTTGCGACAAGCTGGGAATGAAGAAGACCAGAACAACAGCATTACATCCACAGTCAGATGGAATGGTCGAGAGAATGAACAGGACTATTGGAAAATAACTGTCCAAAGTAGTATCCAGCCATCAGAGAGATTGGGACCAGTATCTCTCCCTATTTGCATTGGCTTATCGATCTGCCGTCAATGAGTCCACGGGTGAAACACCTGCGAAAATCCTGTTTGAACGTGAAATTAGGCTTCCTTGTGACCTGGAATTTGGCTGTCGGCCTGGAGAAGATATAGCAGGCGAAGACTACGTGATCCAATTGAGAAGAAGGCTGGACGATATTCATGAACTAGTTCGAACAAATCTTCAAGTTGCCAGCGACAGAATGAAAAGGCGGTACGACACGCAGGCCACAGAGGGCGGTTTTAAAGAAGGGGACAAAGTATGGTTACACAACCCGGCGAGGAGAAAAGGATTTTCTCCAAAATTACGAAAATCATGGGAAGGTCCATACTTGATCAAGAAAAGGATCAATCAATGATGTTTTATATTGCATAAGCAAGATCCCCAACGGAAAACCAAAAGTAGTTCACCGAAACCGACTAGCGCCATTCGAAGGAGACCATGACATAGAGGAAGGAGTAAACCTTATTCGAGATGTGTCTGACCCCACCTTCGATGAATTTATGGGCGCGTATGGAGGTACCGGGAAAGCTAGATATGGAGTCACTTCGGAACAACAACAAGATTTGTTCACTCTCCCAGAAGATTATTCACTGGCATACAACCTCCCCGCCCGTATCAAGAACGCACGAGGATTGGCAACCGTCTTTCGAAAGAAGTTCGGGCAATTAGAAAAACTTGAAGACCAGATTCCAGCCCCTGGCAAGACACTGAAACTGAAACATAAATCGCGGTACGTTTTCTACGTGGTAACTAAAAATGAATTCCAAGATCGATCTACCTACCGCGATGTGTGGGAAGCACTTCGAAACCTCCGAGACCACGTGTTGGAATCCAACGTGAAGAAACTGGCTATGCCTAAGATAGCGAGTAACCAGTTGGATTGGCGAATCATCAGGAACATGGTAGAGATTATCTTTCAAGATACCGGTGTCCAGATATTGATTTGCAGCTACAACCCCCGTTATCAGTATCCGATGAAGACGGTGCCCTGGTATTTTCATAAGATCGGAAAGTGTAGAAATGGGGCTAGTTGCTGATTCAAACATCCAGTCTCGGCTACACAAAAGTTCCAGGAGGAACTTTCATTTAAGGAGGGGGTAATGTTACGAACTCGCACACCGAAGCAGATACTAAGTACGGCCCTGTAACCTTATGTTAACGGAGTTGAGAAAAAGGCGAGCGCGCCGAATTCTGAGAAGGTCTATTGGGATCTATTGTGACCGTCCTTTCTAAACATGTTCTCGAAAGGCATTTTAAGAAATATCGCGAAAGGCATGTCCCATCCCGAATGTTCTAGTAAAGAAAGTTTTTGATATAAATACAGGACCGATCAGCGGATGAGTTCAGTTTATAATTTGCCATAGTGAGTTAAACAGTAATTAAGTGAATATAAAAGTGTTATAAATTATTAAGTTAGTGTGCATATAAATTAAATTTAAGTGACTAGTTGAGTACATATAAATTAGTGTTAGTGAGTTATTGTTTAAATAAATTAGTAAGTAGCCATACCGAGTGTTTAAAATTTATCCCACCCGTTTACGTTTTAAATAAATTAGAAAAACATTACAGTACTCCTTCAAAAGTTATTCAAGGTTGAACCCTTGATACATTTTATAATTTTTTCAGCGAAACTATGATTTTTATTTAAAAATGTTATTGGACTTCTTTTGTAGATCTTTTAATTTCCTATAAATTATCTTTCATGAGTTTCTTTGAATAATCATACTTTAACTGTATTAAAAATTAAATTATCCATTTTTTTACTAGACATTATTTTTACTTTGTTTATGATCAATTTTTTAAATATATTTATAGATAATTTATTAAACTAACTTGCAAACATTATTTTATGTTTTTTGGTATTTTATAATTCATTGATACATTCTTAGTTCTATAAGCTCTGAACAGATTTTTATAGAGAATTTAAGGATCAACAAAAAAGTTATTAGTAATTTTTTTATAAACACACTTCTGTTAGAGGTATTTGAGGTTATAGTCAGATTCATAACAATTAAGTATCTTAAATTTTTTTAATTTTACAACAAAACTATCAACTGTTTTGAAAAATGTTATCATACTTTTGTTGTAGATCTCCTTATTGTCTATAAATTATCTCTCACATGTTTTCAAAATTCCACTCGGTTCATGAGTTATTTCCATTCAATTGTAAAAATTCTGATGTAATCATAATTCATTGGTTCGTAAATTTAAATTATTTTAATTTCCAATAATTTTTATTCAATAGTTTACCAATGTTTTCCCTATCTAATTTATTTTACGACATTAAAAGGTAGTTTTATTACAATTTGGAAAAAATTTCCTGTATTTAATAACAATGAGTATTCAGGGTTATGGCTATTTCATTATCAGGGATGCATTTCCTCATGTTTGTGTTCTGCCTTCTTAAGGGTGGTTCCACCATCGGTAATAATTTTATGAACGTCATTTCTTCTTCATCTATCAATCTGATTTTCCTCAGCAGCCTCATTATGACAATATTATTCTTATAGCTATAATAATGGGTACACAACCATTTTTCCAATTGTTCATGTTTTCGAAACACAACATGATGAAAATTCACTTAGAAACACACAATTTCACTTGGAAACAAAGGTACTGAGCACATTTATGGATACAAGTATTATCAATATTGACTGTGTAGGGAATGGCGATAGTGACGATGGTACCCTCAAGGATTGAACGACTATATTGACAATACTTTAATTGTAAATAATATTGATCATGTAAGGACCCCTTACGAAAAAATACTTATTTCTATCATCAGATTATCCAATCTATTGGCAAATGGATCCAAGTAAAGTTCCAGATCTTTTGAATTTCTTCCCTACCAGCAGTATCTCAAAATCATACATTGCTGTAGAATGAAACTATAATCTGACCATTCACTAGTATTGGAAACAAATGGTACAATTATAATAAACAAATAAAATAATTAGATTAAATACTTTTAAAACTGACTGAAATAGCAGAAATACCTGGATCATTTACACAAAAACATAAACTTGATTGTAAGCCTCAATAACTCATAAATTGAAGATAACTGAATAATACTCTTCAAGTTCAGCAAAATATGGTACTTAGGGTTGCCAAGCATACTTTATAAAAACATATCCTAATTATTTTTGGTAAATATACTTTTGCATAAAATGAAGTATGTGAAAATACTCTATTTCCAATCTTTACTGTAATTCATAAAGTGAAACATAATATAGAAAATTACTGAAATATTATCAATACTTTTGAGTTGAATCAAAACACAATTATGTATTGTACTCGTTGGTTGTCATTACTTCCGGCCATACCAATTTGCAATTCTTTTAAAAGGTTAAGTGACAAGAGTCCAAGAATTACACAAAAATTATTAAAACTAAATTACCAACAGAATCAGAAAACTGTACTTAGAACTTTATTTACATTTTACAAGCCACATGTTGAACAGATTTAGCTCCAGTTTCAACAGCTTCTGATAAGTGTTAGGATAGATTAAACATATGTTTTTGCCATTTCTTACTTTATGTCAAGTGACAAAGACAAAAGTTGTTAATAAGCTATCCAACACTTATCAAAAGGTGATGAAACTGGCCCTTAATAAAATTAAACATTTAGAAGGAAATGCTGTAACCATCTCTTTACTATAATGGATAGTTTAAGAATCGAATTAGAACAAAGAAATTACTTTTGCTATGAATAAAAAATAAGATTGCAACGAATTGAAAACTCATCACCAGAAGTGGTGAGTTGCTTATTTGTTTAAATTTAAATTGGGAGTGGAAAGATAGCTTCCAAAAATTTAAGGATTATGAAAAGCTGTTAACGTGTGCTAGAAGCACACAAAATTATGTCTTCAAGAGAAGAAATACTTTATTTTTACCCTATTTAAAAATGTCAATTTAGCAGTTAATAAGCGCTTTATTAAAGCCTCAAACGAGGCCTCAAAGGTCAAACCCTCCGATTGGAAAATAAATATCTAAAATAGGTCCTTGGACAAGAAGCAAGCAAGAAAGACCAATTTGTTTGCCAAAAACTTGAAGTTTTAATACCAACTAATGATCGAATTGATTTATTGAAGCGGTCTGACACCAACCAGTAAAATTAACTATCCGAAAAGAGTTTAGAAGACTAATTCTCCAATTGAACAATAAAAAATCATCCGAAATCCATTAATTAACATCTAAAATTGTTAATGAACTCCCTAATAAATATGTTAACATATTTTAAACCTGCATAAAATAAAATTTAGATAAAATCCGTATAGCTAATATACCAAATATATCTACTAAAAGTAAAATATTTAAGATTAGATATACAAATTTGCCTTTGGATGTACGTATATGTAATGATATGATATATTTTTATTGAAAAATATTCCAGACGTCACAATTTACTTTCAGTGCAATTAATAGTAGTTTTATACTTACCAATTATTGCAGATTTCATGTTCAATATTAGTCTCCATCTTTGCTAAAACGTATTCCTCGCACCAATTAACTAATATCACTAACAACAGCACAAAAGTAAAATTAAATAGCTAGTAAAAAACTATCTAGCGCACTATTTGATTTTTTGATGTGAATGCACTGAAGGTTTAACAAATCTGTGAAACAAAAAGTTAAAAATTTATTTTTGGAACATCGTCCGTGAATAATATGACTGAGAGTCTAAAGATATCAAAGTTATTTTTGGCAAAACTGCTGACTTATCAATAAACTGGCCACTTTTACGTAGACTACTTCGAAATATAACCTCAATTTTTAGCAAGGCGTATTATATTCCTCTATTGTGAAGTTTGAATTATACTATTTTTAGAGATAAATATATATATTCTGTACTTACAAACTGCATACAAAGTATTAATATGTTATGTTTAATAATAAATCTGTACTTTTTATACTCGTACAATGTAAGAAAATCGTAACCATATGGTAATAAATAACATTGTGGGAATCCCAAAAACATTGTACCCTTAATAATTCACATCACGTTTTATAATTAATATATAGGGCCATTCAATATTCAATATTCATTGACACTGTATTTAAAGGTATGTATCCATGTTGACAAATATTGTTATTTTGTGACTGTGAAATTCTGTGATTGGCTATAAGTTATGTTCGCAGCACGTACATTGTTCGCATGTTCGCTTCACTGTTGTGGTACGCTAGCTAACAGAGACATGTACGTAGCTATTCATCAAATCATCAGTAGGACTCCGTGCACTATCGTATTCTAGCTGTCGCTTTCTATCATAGAATTCTACTGTAGAAAGCGATAATCGAATTTGATAGCACTCTGTGTTGTAATCGCCTTCTCTTCGGGTATTTCCGGAATTGATAGGGTAATTTGTTGGTTTTTTTATTGAATAAACGTCAATCTCATATCTTATGTGTGTAATTTGTATTTTTATGAGTTTGTTGATGGATCTTATTCAAATTGCGACTAAAGGCGAGTTTAAACAACTTTTATTTTGCAAAGTAAAAGCGTTTAGATAATTATGTTTCCTATAAACAATTTTAATTTGGTTGTTACTGAAGAGGAAGAAAGGTTAAAAACAAGAGTGGAAAACATCGAGCCAAGAAATATGCGTGTTGAGGCCGACTGTTTTACAATTGTAGATATTCGCTTCAAGGAATTATTTCGCCTAACCAAGGATATGGCTCAGTTCATACTTAACGGTAGTATACCTCTTTTAATCCAGGGAAATAACCCAGTAGCTATAGCGCCAACAACAAAATGTTTGGCTGCATTGCATTATAACTTACCAGGGGGTAATTGGACCAAGCTATGTCTCAATGGCACAACAAAGTGTTTCTAGAGCCATTGAAGAAGTAACTGAAGCAATAGTACATATGAGGCCAAATGGATTCAGTTTCCTTTAACTCCCGAAAGAAAAAATACCATTAGGCATAGGTTTATGGAGGCCAAATATTTGGGTTTTCCTTACATAAATCCAGCAATAATCGCCAATGTTCTGCACGAACACGCAAATTTATAATTTTTAATAATTATTTACTACTTTACTAATATAAATAAACAAAAAATGACAGAACATCGACAGGTTAATTTGCTTCCCAAATAGAATACGAGACGTCCATACACCTCGCCTGCCTCGCCAGAAGTCGATCGCTTTCGTGATAAGAAATCTATTTTACGCGCGTACAGAGTGCCAGTGGTATAGAATTTAGGCGATTTATAGAATTCTATAGGACACAGAGTCCTAGCCCATGTCATCATAAACAGAGACAACACGTGTCATAAATCACTTCACTCGGGAGCAGCGGTGGGCTGGCCGGTATGATTTACAATAAAAATTTAATTGTTATTCAAACTTTTCATAAATATTCAAAACGTAGTTAAGATATCAGATTTACTTACTCAATAAATATACGTTTATAATTAAGTTTAAAACATTTATTTTTTAAAATTGTACAACAAAATAACAATATAAATATATATTTTACGAATTTAGGCTACTCTTATAAACATTTTAAAACATTCATTTTCTATACATTGAGTTTAAATATAATTTTTCTATATTACGATTTAACAACACCCAAATCACAAAATTATAAATAAATATTAACAAATAAGTAATTAGTTTCTATTCAATAATTAATGTATAAAACACTTTCTATATGTTAACTTTTTATATTATTTATGTGCCAAGTAAAAACTATTTAAACTATTTACTATTGTTTAAAAAAATAATTTTTAGGTTAAGACAAGCACGGGTATTCTGTTTTACGTTTATTGCCGTTTTGATTGATCAAAGTTTTGATTTTAAATTTAGACAACGTGTATGTTTTTTATCAATTTCAATAATGTATTTTTATAGGTCGGTTAAGTTGGGCTCCCCCAATAGCTATTTTCAATAAAAACATATTTTTCTACATTCATGCAAAAAACAACACTTTTGTGAAACACATTTAATGGAAAAAGTGGTTCTTTTTTGCACTAGTGCAAACAAAATTTTTGTTGCACTCATCTGTCATTCTTGTCAGTTTTGTGATGATTTATGACAAACATAAACATTTAAATAAAATAAAAATCCAGAGCAAGTGTCTGATCCTTCTCTAATAGGGGAGGGTGGGCCACATTGAGACAATTTTTACTTTTTTGGGAATAGAATTGGCAACTTTAATTTTTTTGCTACAGTTACGTATGCTTCATAATCTTTCATCTTAATGCACACATTTTTTGAGTAAATTATTAACACAATATTATAATTGTTTCTGTTATAGTCGAATTTAAAAAATTTGATTTTGTCTCAAGGTAGCCCACGAAGTGGGCCACATTGAGACAAGATAAAAACAAAACAAAAAAGCAATAAACAAACGTTTATCTAAAAATATTACACAATTATGTGGAAAAAACAATCAAATAAAATATATCTGAGGTTCTAACATCAAAAGGTACTAACGGATATCGATGCCATCAAAAGATACACCAAAGTTTATAAAAGACTGCTGCCGTTTTGTGCTGCCCACTTTACTATTTGCTGTAAGCAAACATTTCATGTCAGTTTTCTTTACATACGCAACATCCTCAACAGCGGGAAAAATAAAGGAGTTTTTTTGTTTGATACTATGCCTCAAAAAACTAACTTTAAAATCATCCTCAATTTTTTCAATAATTTTACCCACAAAGAAAACAGACTTTTTGTCATGAAACTCAATCAAAACGTAGGAGTTGACAACAGGTTTCAAATTTTCTTGACTTTGATTCATTTCTAAATCATTGAAAGATTCTGCGTCTGAAGAATCTGAAGTAAATGAATTATTGTCACTTTCAGATGACGACAAAGTTTTTTGATTTGGTTTGACTCCAGGCGAATCTGTTACTGTTCTCTTCGTTCCTTTGGCCTTTTTAAGTGACTCTGATCGCTTCTTCTCCATAAACTTCTTTTCTATTTCTAACTTCTCAGGTGTATCAGTTGCGATCATACTCTTACCCCTCTTTCTTGGTTTAGATGTTTTTCTCGGCTTTGCTTTTGGATACCCAAATAGTTCTTCTGGTGTTTTAAAATTCGTAGTTGCTGAAATATTTTTTTCAGCTGTTCCATTTGAAAGTCCAGTGTCTGCATTGCTCGCATGTGCTTCTAAAACGCCAGTGTCTGGATTGCCTGCATGTGTTCCAACAGTTACTTCCTGTTGGCTTTCTCTTAAAGGCTCCTCTCTGTCGGTAACGCTACTCATTAAAAAATCGTCATCTCCAAAAACGTGGCGATCAAATGGCACAATGCCACATTTTTTGAAACCTGCTTTAATGCTATTAGGGGTCATGGATTTGTCAAAGGCATGTCCAACGCATTCGGCAATCTGGAATAGTGTAACTGGAATTCCAAGATTTGTCATCATCCAGGAGTCTAACGCACTGTTATAATATGTTTTAAATGGACCAAACACTGATACGTCCAATGGCTGTAATTTGTTAGAACAATGGGGAGGCAGTGTTAAAATAACAACCCCATTGTCTTTGGCCAGGTTTAGGGTTTCAACTGAAAGATGACTTTCATGATTATCAAGCAATAATAAAGTTGGATTTGACGTTGAACTGCCAGAATGAAAAATGAAGTGTTCAATAACAGATACGAAAAGCTCAGAATTCATCCATCCCGATGGAGTAGCAAGGCCTAAAGTTCCTGATGGAGCTCCGTGTAACATGTGAGGCTTAAAGTTGACCCTCGGAAAAATCATTGCTGGGGGCAACGAAACTCCTAGAAGAGACATAGCTACGGTTAGGAAAAAGAATCGATTTATTCAAATGAAACTACTCACCTGCTGCGCTAATAATGCAGCATGTGGTAATCAAAATTCCACGTTCTCCACTGGTCACCTTGTTTATTTGCTTGACTCCCTTTTTTGCTAAAATTCTTGAGGATTTTTGGACAGTGGTTGTCGCCGTCTCGTCCAAATTATAAATACGCGTTCCACTTGCAAACCCATTGTAGCGCTTCATGACATCTTCTAAATTGCGAAAAAACTGCTCGACGTTATTGCGGTTGAATGAGGTAACTCTAGAAAGGCTGCAGCCTTCAGGTTGCCTAATGCTCAATTCTGGATGCCGTTTTATAAACCCCTGTAACCAATCCACTCCTGCTGATTTCTTCTCTATCCACCTATATGGGATCTGAATTTTATTATGGATGACAAGTTCATAAGCTAGCTTTCGCACATCTTTTGTAGATCTGCCGTAGCACATTTGGCTACATTTAATAATGAAACCCTTCAGAATAGTTTCCTGTTCTTCGGAAAACACTCTCCGGGTATCGTAATGAGGGCGGTAGGATACATTTTCTTCATTACCTTCACTATTTCTTGTTTTCCTAACGTATCTCGCCAATGTTTGATGTTTCACGTTGTTTTTCTCCGCTGCCTTCCTTAAGCTTAATTTGTGTTTAATAACATCTTGGACAGCCCTTTTCATTGATTCGGCACTGAAAAGGCCTTTTTCAGATTTTCTCTTTCGTCCTCGTGACATACCTTGAACAAAATATTTTTTTTCGACAAAACTCGTTGCATATGGGCCACCATGAGACACGTCTCAAGGTGGCCCGAAATTCATGTCTCATTGTGGCCCATTGTAGGTCTTAGTTACAAACAGCAATATTTTCGTAAAACGTGAAAAAATCTACTAGTAATACACATAAACAATGAAATTAATATTCACCTGTTCTAATGAACACCTCAGACCAATAAAGAACTATATTGGGAACCACTGATGAGGTACTGAACTCACAGCAACAAAAAATTTCACTATGGCGAAAATAAATCGAGGCCGGTAAAAAATTCGGGAACGCACGTGCGGCTTCTTCGGCAACAGAAATAAGACTAACATGCCTGCCACTTGATGTTTCTGTGAATAGCGACAAAATGTGCCGCGTTTTTTTTAAATAATAACGATTGTCTCATGGTGAACGTGTCTCATGGTGGCCCACCCTCCCCTACAGCAATAATAAATGTATATTTTACTACTTAGTCTCAACGAGTTATAATTATT
The DNA here is from genome assembly GCA_963921935.1 of Galeruca laticollis. Taxonomy (NCBI): domain Eukaryota; kingdom Metazoa; phylum Arthropoda; class Insecta; order Coleoptera; family Chrysomelidae; genus Galeruca; species Galeruca laticollis. The sequence continues at coordinate 71,669,074 of OY998177.1, forward strand.
GCAAAAATCTTTGATTATTTAAAATTTAAATGGTCAAAGCGAAAACCAGCTATGATTAAGTACTGACAAGGTGGAGGCCATAAAGATACAAAAAAAGAAGAACGGTTAAAATACATTCTGAGTAACATATTATATTCTAATTTTCCAGTTTTTGCATGAATGTAGAAAAAATATTGTATGCAACTCGTGCAAAACGTGTTTTTTGCACTCGACGTGTTATCCAACTCGGCCTAAAGGCCTCGTTGGACAATTTCACGTCGCGTGCAAAAACACTCCCTTTTTGCACTTGTTGCATAAATAACTATTGATCATTATACATTCCGAATGCAGCAATATACTCCATGAATGATTATCTTCGCACCAATTTCTCCGAGAGACTACAACTAGTACAACTGTTTGTTTTTAGGGGGGGAAGGGGGTTGGCAATTGGCAAATGAACGCTAGCCTCCCTCCAATCGAAATTTTCAAATTCTGTACTTTACACCATCGCACCATTAAAAAAATGTATGCATCCCTCCGCTCGCTCAGTTAGTAGTATTGCATTATTTAGAGTAAAGTTGCCATCACACCCCGCCCCCCCTATGATAATTTGCATGAAACATATACTGCAGCCAAATCCACTTGTAATGTACTCATATGCAGTACGAAGAAAAACAAAATTCCCCCTTCCTTTAGTTAGTTAAACCTCATTATTTAAAGTAAAGTTTCCCCCTTCCAATGACAATTTCCGAAAAAAAATATGGCAGCGGCATCCACTTCTTATGCACTACACCGTGCACCACCAACAAAAAGAGAATCGCCCCTCCACCTAGTTAGTTAAATCACATTATTTAAAGTATCGCATGCTGGAGAGGATCTCATGTTGTATGTGCTTGTATACATATGTACTTTGTTCTCGCAGTTCTCAATGACGCCGTACCTGAAGTTGCAAATGACAAGAATAAACAAACAACTTGGTATATAAAAGAAAAATGTATAACCTTTTTATTGAAATAAACTCCCCATTAATAAGTAACAATAACAAAATCCCCCTTTCTCTAGTTATTTAAAGCTTATTATTTAAAGTAAAGCTGCCCCTGCCCCCAATAAGAATTTCAGAAAAAAAATATATGGAGCAAAATCAGGTTGGAAATTTGAAAAATATGGCATCTAAGAAGAGAAAAAGTACAAGCTATTTGGAACCAGTGGCAAAGTTTTTATCGACGGACTGGACGGGTTGGACTCATGCGAAATGGCCACCGAGAAGGCCTCAAACCTATAAAAACTAATAGAGGCTATGTTACACTATCCAACACTTGTGGATTTGATTCGGTAGTTCAAATACTCGTCAGCGGTTTCTGCGATAGTCAATCTTTTAAAGATTTGTGAATCTTTTTTGCCATAAATCAAAGCAAACTGGCAGCAATTGTATAATAGGTAGGGTACTATTGTGAACGAGGGTGTAAATAGAAAAATTTACAGACTTCGAGCTGATATATGTTATAAAGTTTATGCATATAATAAAAACCCAAAAGATATTACCTCAGTTGATACACAAATTCAGATGTCAAATCTTTTGATTAAAATAGTGGATTTAAATACAGTGTTTTGTTTTTTGAGGAACCGATATGAACAAGCATTAAAATGTGTGAGGTCAAGTGCAAATTGGAGGAAATACCAAAAAAGATTCACGTCGGTGACGTTCAAAATATTTTGAGGAGTTCTGTTGCATTTAGAGGACCCGATGTAGCTTTTGGTTACTTTGTTGCCTTCACACATAGGCCCAACAATATGCGGGAATTTATAAAGATAGATAGTCATCAAAAAAGCGGAAAATATGTTGAATTTATCAAGAAGTAAGAATAGAAATAATTCTATATAGCATTTCAATTTAGCCACATATCAAGTTTTAAGTCACTACGTGTTATACATTTTTCACAATTTTGCAAATATTAAATTTAAAATATTCTATTTTTTAAATGTAGTTCAATCGGCAATGGTTGATAAATTAAAATTTTGCAGAAAGTTCTTAAATAAGATGTAAAAACTAAATAGTTTGCTATATTCTGTGCTTTATATTATAGTTTATGTGAACCAAGTCGTGCCCTTTATTATGCGTAGTAAATTTAGGGTCCGTGTAAAATTTCTTAAACGAAATTTCAGCGGGGTTATTATCTTGTTAATACTTTTTACTGCTTCTATTAATTTTATTAATTCTTATTTAGTTTTAGAGATATTCAATTTTTTCTTCTTTTATGGTCAGTAACCACACGTTATCGTAGAACATTTTTTCTTAGGCGTTAATGTTTTGTTAGTGCCTCTCAATGATATAAAAGTATATTGTAAAACAAAGAACACAATGACTCAATTTGTAGTGCGGTTTGCGTAACGATCACTACAAAAAGCCCTTGTGATACTACTTTTTATAATGAACGCGCAAAAACGTTTTTATTGAATATAAAATTGCAAATAGGGATTTTCGTGCTTAGTTATTTATGTTGGTTACCCTCACATATACAAGTGACAGTTGATAGAGTTTTTAAATTTTAAATTTGAATGCTCAAAGTTACTAATACATAGTTCGGAATTTATGGATCTGGAACTAAATAGCGAATTATCATGCACTCTACTAGAACTTCACAATATTACTGATAATGCAGTTAATGATTTACTACCTGAAAAATGGAAATAAAAATATGAGAAGGAATATGAAGGGTTTTTAAAGTAGTGTGTAGAAAACAATGTGAAAAATTAAATAATAGCTATTTATGTAACCAGTTATGAAATGCATCATTTTGTGAAACGAGTGAAATTTTTGCGGGACGAGCGAGCTCCGCGTAGCGGGGCGAGCGAGGTCCCGCAAAATGACACGAGTTACACAAACAAGCATTTCATAACGTGTTTCATACAAGATTTTATCTAATTTTGACAAGAAGAAAGTTTAGTTTACCTATCAATAAAGCATTTCATAACGTTTTATACAAGATTTTATCTAATTTTGACAAAAAGAAAATTTAATTTATTTTATGTGAGTCCTTTTGACAAAAATAAAGTTTAATTTATTTCTGATTTGAAAACAGCACTTTTTGATTCCTACAAGTTATGCAACCAATATTACACAAGACAATACTTTTATTTTATACATTAATTTCAGACTTTTCTTTATTATTTTACCCTTAATAGAAAATAAGAAAAGGATTGCCACTGATATAATTGGTGAATCAAGCACCTTAAGTTCAAGATCAGTTATGCATCACGAAATTACATCTACAGGGGTTAACCTAACAAACTGTTCGAAATGTGTCATAAATATTTATAATGCATAAAATAAAATGTGAATTATTCTAGTTGTTCTTATTGTTAGTAGTTCTCTTCAGTTCTAGTTGTTGTTATTTTTCTATAATATGACATTCAACTTTCTTTTTTTCTCTCTTGTTTTTATTAACTGGTGATAAAATTAATTTTTCATCACTAGTTACATAATATTTTTCATTATGTAACTGGTTACGAAAAATGTGACGTTTGCTAACGGAAGTCAGTTTTGAAAAATGTCACTTTATATGTCAAAATTAGATCAAAAATGTTAAACTCAGTCTGTCAGCCATAAGTTAAACAATGTTTCCAACTGTATAAAAAGTTACCAAAAACGATGCTGAAACGATTATTTTGTGAAACTGTTTTCGATGGCACAATAGTTATTTGTAAAACAAGTGTCACAATGACTCGTTTTGTAGTACGAGTGAAGTTTGCGCTTTAGCTCCAGGTTCCACGTAAGACACTGTGCGATCAAAAAAATGCAAGTAAACCGTTAAATTGTTATTTTTAATTTACAAACATTCTTCTACCTTTAGTACAAAATTGATCAACTCTAACGGTAACATCCACCTCGACATCATTTTCGATTCTGATTACAGATAAATTATCGAACCTGTTTTGGGTCATACAGATCTGAAGATTAGTTTTGATGCGGCGCATTGCAGTAAAAGACTGTTCGCAGGTCGCGGATGATATTTGACTGTAGTTGTAGAGGGAGACAAAATTTGGAAACGTTTTCGCAAGCTATGATAATTAATAAATTCGTTCAGATTTTTGATCCGTAAAAAAACTTTCATTTCGGCTTTTAAAGTACTTTTATGGATTTTCAACAAATTGTAGTGGTCAATGAAAACAGCAGCTCCATCAAAATTTAAAGACAAAGATGTGTCAATAGCTATGGCAGTTTTCAGACTTTCGCCGGAGAATCTTAATTTCAACGCATTGATCACTGAACACTCGATACCACACGTTGACCCGCCATTACTCAATCGCCGTCACGTCGTTAGAAGGTAATTCCGACGGTGCACCAATAGTCGATATAATAGTACATAATAATCTGGAAGATTTCTAGACAGTTTTTTTTCCTTTTGGACGAGGCGCGTGGGGGCTCTAATTTCAATTTCAATTTCTTAGACAAAATTTTCAATAGCTTCCCATCGATTTTTGAACGTTTCAATTACGCTGTTTATTGTTGCCGTCGAATTTCCCTATTCTCGCTGCAACGCATTGCTTAATATGTGCGGAGTCCGTAAAATATCCGTTAAAGGAAACAAATGCACAATAAACGAGGCTTACCCAATTTAAAAATTATTAATTGAAAAATAAAAACGAAAAACATTCTAGTAATACGAATGTAATACAGTTGAATTATTGGATCTTTACCCGTACGTCATTAATACCTGATAACATAACGGACAAATGTCAAATTATTTTGTTCTGTTCTTCACTATTAATAGAAAGAGATGCCACTTAATAATTATGTCGGTTATATTATCAGATAATAATGACGCACGGCTAAAGATCCAATAATTCAACTCTATATGTATTCGGCAAGGACTTCTGTCTACAAAAACATGAACCGGTTGACTAGTTACGCCGATTTACTGGCGGCTTCTTGCACTTTTCTCCTCTCCCGCACTTACTGCGTCACTTGCGTTGCTTCTACCTAATTAACGTGACCATACCGTTCAGTATTAATTAATTAATTAAAAAAAAACGAACTCCACCTGGGGGGGGGGAGTGGCTAATTTTGTGTTGGGAGAGGGCTTAGACCCCTCTCTCTTGCCCCCCTTATTTCCGCTTATCCATATACAACCACATACAACATGTGATTCTTCCCAGCATACTATTTTAAAATTTTTGGATATTTTGTAGAGAGTTCAATTGAATAATTTTAAGAGAGATTAAACCCCTTCGCACCAGCATGGTTTGCAAGATACACGTTATTTATTAGCTGTAATGTACCTACCTAACATCCCGTATAATTAAGTTACTTGATATAGAGATCTGGAGACAGAAATCTATGTACAATATTTATTCTATCTATCTAAATTTCAATAATTTCTAAACAGTAATTAGCCTACCAAAATTTCCTTAAATGATAAATCACGTCTCCAAATCTCTCAGAATAATTTTATCTTAAATAAACTATCAATAAGAACTGTATACAGTATTAGGAATATTCTATGGCAACATAGGGTTTTCAATACAGAGTCCAAAAGCGACAATATGTTGTAAAGAAACAAGTATATTCAGTGTATCACCTATTGTCTTTAACAGGGTATCATAACATGCCAAAGAATTATTAAACTGTTTTTCAAATACCACTCCAATCATTATAAACATTCTAAAAATAAGTTGAAAATTTAATAATTTTAATGGTTATAATATGAAAAACAATAAATCGACGATATTGACATTAAATAGGATACTTTTTGAAGTAATTTATTATTGCAACTCAATAATTAAATATTCTACATATTATAAAATAGAAAATATTCAACTCTGAACGATTAGCGTAAACCGCCTGTAATTCCTACGCTCCTGATAAAACGATTTCGTCTACAGCCGTAATTCTTCAATTTTTTATCTATCCCCTCTCATCATTTTCAATCTACACGTTGGAAATGTAAGAGCCCATATAATATTCCTTTTTATTAATAACAGAAATTATTCTTCATTAAATTTCAACGTAAAACGATAATTCTCTCATAGTCAACGGGAAAATGTGAGGGTCACATGACATTACCAGTGTGTTAGGGAGAGACAATAGTGAGATAGACAATCAAGTCAGCATAGATTATTACAGTTAAAATAAGGATACTAGAATACACTAATCGCACGTGCACCTCTCACTGGCGATATATACCAGACGAATACGAATCGAGCGTGCGCCTCTCGAGGACGTTTAACTGTATGAGTATGCAGATACACCAAAAAGTGCAAATTGCAAAATGGTATTAACCGGGTAATTAATATTGAGAAATAGCAGAAAATTTGTTTATTGTGGCATTCGAAAATACCCAACCAATTAGCAAGAAACAAGTGAGAACGGTTATAAAAATTTTTGAAGAGCATGGATGTGTCACTCCTACAAAACATGGACCGCGTACACAAAATCGTCAAACCCAACCTGAAAAAGAAGAAAGAGATATTTTAATCTGTGCAAGTGTGGAAAATAATCCTCTACAGTCGTCCACTCATTTAGCCAATGATTTTGATGTTGATCCCAAAACGATTCGGAATATTAAAAAAATGGCTATCGTAGTTTAAAATCAAAAAAAGCCATGAACTATTTCCAGAAGAATCGATTTCGTAGAATGGAATTTTGTGAAGTAGTTATGGAAAAAATACAATTAGACGCAAACTTTTCGAAAAATATTTTGTTCACAGATGAATCGACTTTTCACGGTGCCCATAATTCATCCTTTATGCGATATTGGTCCAGGATAAACCTACACAAACACTACAATAGTAGAATTCAATATCCTCAAAAGTTAAATGTTTGGGCTGGAATATTGGTGAACATTTAATTGGCCATTTTTTATTGATGGCACTTCAACCGGACAAAATTATTTGAATATGCTGTAAAATCAAATTAGTCCTGCCCTTATACAACTAGGTGTCAACTTCAATGATATTTGGTACCTAACCTCTATTATTTGTCTGTGTTTGGTACCAACATGACGGTCGTCCATCACATAATTATCGTTTAGCAATAAATTTTTTAAATACACAATTTCCTAATCGGATAATCTCCACGAATGGTAACATTAGATGGCCTGCTAGATCTCCAAATTTAGCATCCAACGATTTCTTTTTCTGGGGTTATGTGAAATCGAGGATTTATCGATTCCAGGAGAATAAGGCGAGTTCTAATGAAGTTAGGTAACAAATTCTACAAGCCTGTATGGAAATAACACCTCAAGTGCTCACACATGTTCGCCAAGAATTGTATAACCGGCTTGGTTACTGCTTAGCTCAAAACGGGGGCTTATTGGAACATTTGATTTAAATTCATTGAAGAATTAACAAGTTTTTTTTTAATTTCTCAATTTATTACCTATCAAAATATTACTTTTATTTAAAAATAATAAGTATTTTCATTGGAGTTCGTTTCTCATTTGGAAACAAACGTAAAAAATGTAAAACCTTTTTTATTTATTCTTACAAAAACCAAACCAAGTGTTCAGCGACATCTTTCATGTTGAAATCTGAAAAAAGTCATGTTTTAACCGCTTTCAAATTGAAAACTAGAGCAATTTCCAGCATCACAATAAAATGTTCAACAAATAGATCGGATTAATTATCTTGATCTGTTACAACCTCTCGAATTATCATAATTAAAAGCTTCTTATAACTTACTATAACATTAATATAAATATACAATGAAAGTTGACAACACTGTTTCTGTTATCCTGTTAGTACCTACAAAGAATTTATAATGTAACACATTGTCGTTATGGATATGGATTGCACGTTTTCCACTTTATGATATCCTGTTAGCCAAGAAGAGTAATACACTGAATTTAAATGTGTTTGTTTCTCTCTAACAAATTGACGCTTAAACATATGTGCCCACAGAAAATTCGTAATACTCTATATTTTTTCGATCTTGCGGTATTATCGTAAACGGTTTCTTTTGCTTCCTTTGCAATCTGCTTCAGATTTTAATTACCAAATCTGTTTGCCGCAGGAGGATTCATTTTAATCAGTATCTACGTCTGACGTTTATGATATGTCACTGTCACATCACTGTAGGCAACTTCGTATATTTATTTTGTTTTGTTAATCAACCAATTAAATGACGAAATATAAAATACTGATTTTCGATTATCAACACGCATTTATCCACCAATCAGTATCTTGCGTTTGCTCTGCCGTTGAATAATCAGTAGAACACAACGATAAAGTAGCATCACTATCGAACTACGCGCCACCTACGTTTAAAAGTTGAACTAATATAAAAGTAGGGCCTGAAATTTCTAAACACGGCTATTATAGCCATTCGTATTCGTGTGTCAAAATAGTTATTTGTAAAACAAGTGTCACAATGACTTGTTTTGTAGTACGAGTGAAGTTTGCACAACGAACCGCGAAGCGGTGAGTTGTGCAAATCACGAGTACTACAGAAAGTCATTGTGGCACAAGTTTTACACAACATTTTTTATTATTCGCATTTATTTAATTATTTAAATAAAATATAATTTCATATACGGCTCTATTCTGTATCGCAAAGTTGCTACTGAGCAATTGGCTTAGAACAAGGTCAGTGGTTAGGTTCCCACTTGTCTTCAATTGGTATTCTGTAGAGGCAACCAGTGGTTACGAAAGTTAATTTATAGTTGTTTCTGAGCAACCACAACAGTTGTGGTTGTTAACGTTAGCAACTGTCAGAGAAAAGTAGAAGTGTGGTGGTAGGACGGATCCGTGGATTATGAACATTTTTTAAGATCATGAAATTAATGAAATACACAATATGTATAAAAATATACTAAAAATTGTAAATATAGAATAAAATCTTATATTTCATTCCACATGCTCCTATAAGTCTTAATTACATATCTGTTAGCTCTGGAAGCCCTCCTGGACCTCCTCCAGTTTTGGGCTGCGAAATGGAAATGTCTCTTGCCTTTTTTTGTTTTATTTTGATTTCCATTCTATGAACGACTGCAAAATAATAGCTATTTGTATAACAAGGAAGGAAAGTGCTACTTTTCGTCCCGAGGATGAAGTTTACTGCCCGACGCGTAGCGGAGGGCAGTAATCATTCGAGGGAGGAAAAGGCACTTTACACCCATGTTATACATATTATTTTTCCGCCTCCCTCAAATAACAAGACATTTTCAATAATTTATTTATGAAACTAACAAATAAAATTAATAAATACTACTTAGGATGAGCTTTTACAAAACTTGGCTGGGCATCGAGGATGAACTTCTAAAATGCTTGGCTGGGCATCGAGGACGGAGTTCTAAAATGCTTGGCTAGGCATCGGGGGTGTACGTTTTTATTTGTACTTAAAATCCCTTGAGATTTTAACTGTCCCTTTATATTCCTTGGGTCTAACATAGTTTCTAACATGTGAGACTAAAGTGACCACTTTAGTCTCGGAATTGCAAAAAGTATTTCATTGATAACGTGCTATGACGTCACATTTACTTTTCCTCCCTAGAGAGGAAAAGTACTTTTCCTCCCTAGGGAGAAAAAGTACGACTTTGCTCCCTACAATGAGGCCAGGAAATGTATACTTTGGATAGAGGTAGGCGGAAAAATTATTTTTAAATTGACTACCCATAAATATACCTAATCAAAAATGTGCAGTAAGTAAATTTCAAATCTACACAAAAAGACTACTTCTCCTCTCCATTGTTCAGCAGTTTTTATAGCTCCATGCATCTCATTCAATATATTGGACAATGTTTGCCACGCTGTTAAATTATCTCCCCCGATCTGCATTTTTTTATTTTTGCCAACAAAGTCAACCATGACATTTTGTTGTGATAGGGTAATTTTTGAACTTCTTTTGTTCCCTACCCCTACGGTTTCTACTTCCAGGGTCTCCATGTTTTATAATAAGTAATAAAATATTTACGTATAAAACAAATAACACCCTCCGGTCACCGATAGCCCGATTAACAACACAAAACAACCCCACTAATAACAAAATATTCTTCTATAACGATCTCACTTTTCTCAGTGTCAGACTTGTTAGTGGAAAAGTAAGGTCGGTTTACACTATAAAAGTGACTAATCATTTTTCTTAACCACTAGTAGTCACCAGCATATCAATTTTATTGAAAGTGGTTAAAAATTTACTATCTAGAGTTGCTTGTCAGTCAGTTGCTATAGAGTTGCTTGACTGCCACTTAGATACAGAATAGGCCCGATAATCCCTGTTTTTAATCTAAGAGGAGTGGTTTGAATTTAAATTGGCAATTCTGTAGATTCCTAATTGGTCAGATAACAGATTTTATTCAGCACTTCTGACTTTTGACATATTATAACCGAATAATTGTGTAAATTGTAAACAAACTTTCATTTAAGCAAACAGTGATGATTATTTGTTTAAAAAAGAACTTCTTCGTATCTGCTCTTGCTATCTATTTATATTATATCATGAACAGAATTATTTCGGTAATACATCTTCACATAGATATCTGGTAATTTATCCCAAAAATCGAAAGTTTTGTATACCTATTTATTGATCCTATACAATATAAAAATAAACAATTGACAAATCATTGATAAATAAACGTTAGCGTACTTTATTCATTAATATTTTTAATATATAAATCATTCTAATTTACCTTTAATATAATAATTTGCTAGCTAGAACAACGCTATACCATTTTATTTATAATTTCTGTCAAGGTTAAAAAGTCAAATGTCAAATAAAAATATAACTAAATACAATAATCAACTGTACACTAAAAATTACTATAACAGTGTTCAAAGAGCTTCATTCATTGTGACACTGTAAACAATGTTATACTGAACTCTCTTTTATACGCGAATTATAAAAATATAATTATAAAAAAGAAGATATTACATTACAAATATTATAATAGTGGCGTTCGATTTGCAGGCTCGAGCTGCCCACACTGCTCGATACGGACACGCGGGACACGACCTTAGATTAATCTGAGGACACGACAAATTTAAATAGAACGCTTGCATGTGCACCATATAACCTCAAAAAAATAGTTTCTATCGTTAGTTTTTTGATATTTGTGATTTTTAGTTTCTTGTTTCTTATGCTTCTGATATGAATGAAATTATTGATAAAATAATAATCAATACTGCTCTAATAACACAACTCACAAACGAAGTATAACCTCAATGTGCATATGTGCTTGAAACACGAATAAAATTGTTGGTGCTCGAGGAGAAAGAGAAGAAAGTTTTTGTATCTGGGCGTGCTCGTGGGCTTCAAGTAAAAGTCAAAAAGAACGCGAGCGTAACACTCGAGTTTGCTGGAGCGAGCAAATCGAACGCCATTCATATGTAAATAAAGTGATAAGCTAACCTCAAAAGTAACCCTGCGATCTTTTATAGCCACTGCTAAACTCCATTTTTGACACCATCTATTCGCTTGGAAGGTTACTAACGACATCAAAATGTCAGGAGTAAAACAATAACAAATGGATCAGTATATCGTCGGCTTAACATGTAAATGTAGTAAGTCCTAAATTGTAAATTTTACAGGAGAGCTAAAAAACTTCCTATATGTTGGTATATTAAATTTTTTTAAACAAAAACTTTTACCAAATGTTTAAACATATCTAATTTACCAAATTATGGAAAATAATTAACAAAAAAAGTTTTTGGTACGTTAATAGAAATATTTTTCAATTTTCTTTCAATACAAGAATGCATGGAGTCTGCCTCCATTTGCGTGTGCCCCTTTTCGAGGTACTTTTGCTCAATTTGTATACCATATTTCATGGATATATTAAGGAGAGCATTAGACATTGTGGAGTTACGATTTTGTGAGGTACATCCATCACTCCAAAATATTATGGATTTTTCATTTGCTATCTTCTCTAATACATGCTCCTTTATGAAGTACGACAATATGGAGGCATAATTATTGGCAGTTACTCCTCCTGCGGCTTCATGCCAAATAAAACAGTAACCATTACCGGTTTTCATATCATAAAGTGTAAAATTATGGACCATGAGTTTTGTTTTAAAATATTGCGAGGAGACGTTTGATTTTGGACTCAAAAGCACTGCTTGAAGGTCCATACAAAACACTTCATTTTCTGAGGTTTTATCTTGGTCTTTTGCCTCCCTGGCTTCAACTTTTTTTTTTTGGTGTACGAGAAATTCTTCCTCTGAGAGATTTCCGGTTCTATGTGATACACATTTGTCACATTCATCCTTTTTCGGTTTAAATAAGGCTAAATTCATTTCATCAAAGACATGATAAAAAGTAGCTACTGAAAGGTATTTTATGCCATTTTCCTTGCACCAAAAGTCTCTATAACATTTGTAAAGAGCGGATTTTGAGGCCCATGTCCGTTCTAAATATTGTCTGTTTGAACTGGCCCTACAATAATGTGACTCAACTTTTGGAAGATTTTCAAAAAACTCCTGCAAATTTTTCTTCTCTTGGGCGAATTTTTCTTTATTTGTACGATGTTGTTCATCTTGATTATTAACGCTTTCATCATTCGACGCATTTTCTATACTTTTTAAGTTTCTTTCGTTACATCCTGAAAACTTCCATATATCGACCATTCTCTCACCCATTGCTATTGTATTTAAATACATTTTCTTGCATACTCTTATAGTTGAATCATCTCGTTTCTTTAAATTATATTCCGATGAGTACTCTCGTCTAGATTTATTTTCTTCTTTTCTGTTCCTGTGCCGTTTGGTTGGTGCGTTTTTAACCGATAAATACACAAACGTTTTTCTTTGTTCCCAATTCATTTGTTCTCAAAACATTTTAAATATTTCTTGCCGATCATCTTCACCTAATTTTTGGCACTCCAGACTGGTTTTGGTTTTATTTGTTAATTTAGATAGTTTACATTCGCAACGTGGTCCAAGGGATCTTCCTGGCTTTGCAATCTCTGTCCAAACACCATTTATTTTTTTCTTCCGTTGTAGTTTTTTCCTTTTTCTCTATTTATTTCATTAACCTTCTGCTTCCAGGTATTTTTGCTCACCAAATGCTTCTTTTTTCTTTTCTTTTTTGGCTCATTATTCTCATTCTCATTCCCATTATTGGATAAGCTGTTATTATCAGAATCGGATTTATTGTTATTGGAGAGTTCCCCGGCGTCAGGATTGTCGTATTTATTATTTTCTTCTGTTGTTGACTGATCATCAAGATCATTTCTTATCTCTTTGCTGCTACTTGGTATTTCTAAAATATCTTGCATGTTACAGCAAGATTGATAATCATTCTCTTTATCAACTATCATTAGACCCTCGCATCTCTGACTACCTTCTTTATTATTATTTAATTGCATATCGATAGGATCGCAAATATGTATGCTATTTGCTAGTGGTATATCCAAATGCACAATATTTTGATCTATTTCAATATGTTGCGTTATTTCTGGGATATCCAGGATTAACAATGGACTTGTGTTTTCAAGTGGCATTAACAAAAGTTCTTTATTTTCACCACTGGACATCGCAGTGTTAGTTGCAGCCGCCATAATTTTCATTGTTCTTGATTGAAACGATGCCATTTTTCTGCAAAAAACACATACATTGTAATTTAACTTAAATATAGGTACATTTACAATAACTACTCAAAATAATTTTTGTTAACATATTATTTTAAGTACATGATAAATCCAGAAAAAGCAAATTTAAGAACTATTTTTTGGTACCATTTCTTATTACTTATTTAATAATATGTAGTAAGTCCTTTGTTTTTATTTATTTTACAACAATATTCCTTTTTATAAAATGTTGTAAGTCCATGTGAACTTTCTTTAATAAGTTTTAACAAGTAATTAAAATTAATATGAGAAATATATTAAAGAAAATTACTCTAATATGTTCAATGAATACCTTATTAATTAGAAAACAATTAAAAGTGCTCTAATACTTACCGTTTTTAACATAAAAACTACGACCACATGCACACCTGTTACAACTAAATTAAACTGACAGGACTTACGACATTTAACTGTAAACCACAGAGAAGAATGGACTTTCGACATTTACATAATCGGTAATACAGTTACCTATGTTCACATTTAAGCGAAGTTATTCAGTCAGGAGATTGATTGTATTATTTTCTAGTAGATGGCACTTCAAGTCTATTTTTGACCAATTGTGGACTTACGACATTTGCATGTTAAGCCGACGATATTAGAGACTTTGACAGAGTTTTATTGTATTTGTCATTTTTTAAAGAGAAGTAATTTTTTAACGTGTAGATGACTTTACTGTAGCACTAAGAAAAGCCAAAAAGGCTTTAATTACAACAGAACTTTCGTCTAGTTCCGATATTTACAAAGGACGGGGATCAAGGATACGGAAAAAATACAAGGTATATGTCCCATCACTCTAGTTCTGATTCAGACGAGAGTTCCTCATTAAATCGTAACATTTATCTTGTTTTTAAACCTACACCACACACAAATTGTAAGTATTTAAAGAAATCAATTAGAATGTTTTGTGCAAATAATATATTTTTCAGTATTGTATAAAAAGTCGGGTAGTACTTCTCCAGATATTCGAATGGAATCTATTGCCGAAACTATGAGGTCTGAAGCTGAAGGAATTTCCCTTGAGAATAAAGAATCAAATCATACTGAGAGATTTTCTGTTCCTAGAGGTAATTTGTTTCTTAAGTTAAATCATAATTTATAATAACCTAAAGTTTGCAAATTAAATTTGACTTTTAGTACAAAAATACTTAATTTTATAATGTACCTTTTTTAATTTTTTTTAGAGTCAAAACCGGGTGGCAGTGGAATCAGATGAACACTTCACAAAAGAAATAAATCATCATAAATAGATACACTTTATGATCAAGGTGACTAAACTAAATAATTTTAATTCATTTTTATATTTAATCATATTTTAAATTTATTTTAGAATTTAAAAGGTTGATGATAGATGAAATATCTCAATTAAACTTAAAAATCAACACTTTAATTGAAAGTGTTGTTACTCTCTTGAAAACACAAAGAATTCCGAGTAACCTGCAAGTAACATCGTTTGAAAATAATGTGAAAATGTTATATGAAAAAATTCCAGTAATTCGACATTCGACGCATATTTTCAAAATTCAAATTCAACGTACTCGATCAAATACTGTCCCTAGTATTGCAAACCGACATTACAGATCATTTCTCAACAATATACTACAGATAGTACTGGAAACGACCAAATGCCCCAAGGAACGAGGAATAGTGAAATACATAGATGAAACAAAACTTAAAAATACAATCAGAGAAAAATCTTGGGATTTCTTATATTTGAATCCAGATCCTAACTAAGCAACAAATACTTTCATTGAAACACTTCAAAAATATATAGACGACTGTACATGTACAAAAAAATGTAGATCGCCCCTTGGATGACAAATGCTTTACTTACCTCAACTACCACAAAAAATAAAATGGCTCAACTTTTGAGAAGAAACCTGTACTATTTTATAAACAAAATTTTATATTAAATTTTTGAAACTATTTGTCGACATTCGTCTTATACACTATCCTGGTTAATAAAAACGGATAAAAGCTTTAAACAGATTTTTGAAACAACCTATCCTACTTTTAAGCCAAAAGAAAATAACAGGTTGTTTCAAAAAGTGTTTAAACTTTGTGTGACTGTTTTTATTTGTTTATTTAAGAAGAAACAATATAGGCATAATTTAAAAAACCTTCAGTATTTGCTTAGCTTGCCATCTAGTAGTAGCTAGTAAACTGTGACTAATGATGCAGGTCTCTTCCTTTTATTTTTTCCCTGTTGGTGAATAGTAACCTTCCACCACAATAGATGGCGCAGCACTCGACAAAACTTTGTGGTTTCGGACTTAGTACAGGAGTTTCTATTCTTCCCCGTATTAAAAGTATTTATCTATGAAAGTAACTTATGGCATAAGTTTAAAAATGGCTTGTGTGAATTAAATTATATTTAGCGCCAAAGATTATTAATGTACTTACAAGGAACATCAACAAATCAATTGTGGCTAAATTAGAGCTATTTGCCTGAATAAAACATTGTTCCATCGCTGATGAGTCTTGGCTTTTTTATTTTAATCACAAAACAGGAATTAACTACAAATTAACTTATGAAATGATGTAGGAATCTATCGAAATGCGTAATCACAACAAAAGTTCAAGTTTAAGTTATACTATTATTTTCCTGAAAATCTTATTAATCTTAATGTTTATGTTAAACCTAGGTCATTTTTCAGAATCCTTTCATCACATATTTTTCTCTAAAACCATTTACTTTTTAATTCCTTAGTACTGTCATCATGCCTATTTTGTCAATTTTCCAATTTTTTTTAATTAGGAGAAGGAATATACATTTTATATTTGGGGGAAGGGAATATTTTGTATTTGTTGGTGGTGCATAAGTGTGTATTAGGAGTAGACTCCACTACCCTATACTTTTTTCGGAAATTGTCATATTGCCAATTTTATATAATGACGTTTAACTAACTAGTTAGTGGGGTATTTCGGTTTTTGTTGGTGGTGTATAGGGACCGAGAAAGATGACGTTTATGCCATCTGCCGTGAAAAAACACAAACAATGTGATGTAAACACTATTAGTAGTTTTGTATAATCAGCGTTTTTAAATGTTCATTTTTTAAAACTGATATTAAATGTTGGTGATGTCGTCATCAAAAGTATCTTTCTGTATTCATGGCTGTTCAAATATGCTGTATAAAAATACTACGCAGTTGAAATTTTATAGTTTCCCCGAAAGTCCATTGAACACTGCGTGGATAATCTTAAAACGTCAAAAATGGATAAATGCCGTAAAAAGCCATATGTAATTAAAATCTTCTAATTAAAACATTTTATTAACTATTATTTTGTGTATAATCAGTATGATACTACAATTGGCAGCTATTAGAAAAGTTCTAAATGTTTTTTTACATAAATAAAAGATTATTATCGAGAGAATAAAATGTTGTTTTCTGTACGATTTCATTGATTATATAAAATAAAAAACTAGTTATGTGTTTGCTGACTAATATTATATAATAAGTTCAAATAATTAAATACCATTAAGGGGAAGAAAGTAAACATTTGTACAAAATCAGATAATCCCCTACATCCATCTTACATACCAACCATTTTTCCTGGCCAAGATAATAAAAAGATCTATTCATTTTTAGCATTTTGTAGGTTGTTTATTACAATGTTTACATCACAATGTTTTTCTTATTTAACACCAGAGCGCTCTACTTTCGACAGAAGTGCTGCCTCTATAGTTCGGTCTCGATCCCTATAATAGTCCATAAGTGGATGCCGCTGCCAGATATTCTTGTCGAAAATTGTCATAGACCTTTTCCTCACAATTTTTTTTTGTGCACATGCGTGCAGTTCAACCATCTTTTTCGTACTGTTTTGTAAATACGCATGTTGAAATACCTGTGTACAAATAGTAAAAATCAACAAATATTAAACAAATAATACTTATAATAAATAAATTATGAGAAAATTAGAGTAATAAGTGTCTTAATTAAAGAATAAAATTTTCAAGTCGACTATATTATCTGTACGAAAAGGAAAAATAAAATGGTATTCTTATGGAGTGCGTATAAAGAGTGATACATGTTATATATTATTTTAAACCAATACATAATATATATCATTTTAAAAATTTTTCTTATTTCTAATTGTACTTATTATAGGTATACGCGTAACCCTATGATTAAAAATATAATGTTTATATCTGAAATTTTTTAAATTTTAATATTATTAATAATATTCATTACAAACCTAAATGTTAATTTTTGAGTTTCTACATGTGCTGACACTAAATTATGTTCAATTAGGATGAAATTATGTACCTAATTTTATTTAGATAATGATTATTTAGGTAGGTACTTATTTTTATTTAGATAACAACTTTACTATGTATAATGCGGTTTAACTAATTAGGGGGAGAAGAGATTTTGTTTTTGTTGGTGGTGCATAGGACTGCGTTTGAAGTGGATTCCGATGTCATTTTTTTTTGAAAATTATCATTGGAGGGGGCCAACTTTACTTTATAAATTGAGGTTTAACTAAGGATGGGGAGGGGGGGGGCTGATTTTGTTTTTCTTGGTGGTGAATATGAGTGCATTAGAAGTGGATTCGGCTGCAGTATATCTTTTTTGCAAATTGTCATTGGGGGGGGGGGGGGCAACTTTACTCTGAATAATGCGATACTACTAACTGAGTTGAGGAGTGCAAAGAATTTTTTTATGGAGCATGATGGTGCATTACAAGCGTTTGATGGCGCAAAGTACAAAATTCGATAATTCCGATTGGGATTATTTTCCAACTCCCCTCCTCCCCTAAAAACAAACAGCTGTAGTTTCTCGGAGAATGTGGTGCAAAGATAATCATTCCTGGAGTGCATAACAACCAAATATGTTTTTGTTGATAATATGTATTGGGTGGGGGGGTCAACTTAACCGACGTTATTTTTTGTACAAATAGATATTCTTTAAAATACTATACATATATGAACTCTATGGGAACACATTTGAGCTTTTTCAAACTATAAAATAGATTATCATAGTTCATTTTAAAATTATCTCTGTACATTGTTTTTATTTTTATTAATATCAATTAGCAATTTCGTCCCGCTTTGGTCTGTCAAATACATACCAATCGATTTCGTTTCGAAAAACGATGACGCCAAGCTTCATTTGGTACCCTTTTTGGTCTGTCAAATCACATACCGAGATCTGCAGCACGGTTACTGAAATTGGTAGCTTTCTATCCTTGTCAAAAGTAGTTTTTGTCTTGCTTTTTATTTGTAAACAAACAAAGTCGTTGAAACGAATTGAATTTTTGACCAATATTCTAATAGTTATTTGTAAAACAAGTGTCACAATGACTCGTTTTGTAGTACGAGTGAAGTTGTGCAAGTCACGAGTACTACAGAAAGTCATTGTGGCACAAGTTTTACTCAATATTTTTTATAATTCGCATTTATTTAATTATTTAAATAAAATAGAAGTTGGCAATTCTGTAGATTCCTAATTGGTCAGATCATAGATGGTTTTATTCAGCACTTCTGACTTTTGACATATTATATCCGAGTAATTGTGTAAATTGTAAACAAACTTTCATTTAAGCAAAAAGAGGATGATGATTTGTTTCGTATATGCTCTTCGTATATGCTCTTGCGATCTATTTATATTATATCATGAACAGAATTATTTCTGTAATACATCTTCACATAGATATCTGGTAATTTAACCCAAAAATCGTAAGTTTTGTATACCTATTTATTGATCCTATACAATATAAAAATAAACAATTGACAAGTCATTGATAAATAAACGTTAGCGTACTTTATTCATTAATATTTTTAATATATCAATCATTCTAATTTACCTTTAATATAATAATTTGCTCGCTAGAACAACGCTAGACCATTTTATTTATAATTTGTGGTAAGGTTAAAGTCAAATGTCAAATAAAAATATAACTAAATACAATAACCAACTGTACACAAAAAATTACTATAATAGTGTTCAAAGAGCTTCATTGTGACACTGTAAACAATGTTATAATGAAGTCTGTTTTATACGCGAGTTATATAAAATTCTTTTGTCTGTTTTTTTCTTTTTTTTTGTCTAGTAATAATGGAATCTGTTGATTTTATTATAAATTGCTAGAAGCTTTTTTTGGGTTTTTGCTATATATATTTAACTCAAAACTCCAAGACAACATAGTAAAACTCAATAAACAACTTTTCCGATCGCAATACAAAACGTAAATGTAAATTTCATCAATCAGTTATACCAATTGTGAACCAAACGATTTGGCCTGTTATTGGTACTTTACGTCATACCGGTGACGTAGGACCTACCATTTGGTTAACCAAAGTCCCTACCAACCAAAGCGGGACGAAATCGCATAATAACAGGAGTTACTTCTCATTTTATAAGTAGAGAAAGTCGGGAACAGTTTGTGGGGAACAGTAGTCACCTACTTTAATAAAGAATACGTTGCTACCATCTAGTTTAAATGTTTCATAGCCACATAAATGGCATATTTAACATCAGGAAGTATAAACCACCCACTAATTATTAACGGAAGCTGCTAGTATTAAATATCTAGAACAGAAATATATCTAAAATGTTTTGTTCTCAATGGTTCAAGCTCACAGATATCACTAGTTCAAGCTGCAGTGTTACGCGTTAGAGATAAAGAACGCGAAATAAATACAAAATACCATAATCAGTACTGGTTTAAATCGTAGAGTAAAATTTCACAACAGAAGTTTACAACAAAGTTAACCTTTTAAATTAAAATAATGCCATCTATTGTTTGGAATGAATACTAATTATGTCGAATTTCAACAAAATTGCAAATTTAAATAGACACATGATACGTCATTTGAATGCATGTATTAAAATACTCCATTTCAGTGGTTTCTTCAGTTCATAAGTAAATTGCTCAAGGGTAAACCGTTAAAATCATTCATTATTTGATATATTCAGCAAACGTTTAGATACTGTTTGAATTAGCTGACATATTTGAATGTTGCATTTTTGCTTGTGATCCAGAACAGCTGTACTGAAATAAAAAAGCAATCTACCCTTAGATCATATAGTAATACAGGGTGTCCCAAATAAGAGTGACTGATTTTAAACATAAATGCCCAACTTATTAATTGCTCCAAAGAGATGGGGTTTTCACTAGTTCCACTAGTTTATCAAAGAGATTTTTTTAGGCTTGGCTGGCATTTCATCTCATCAACACAGGGTGTTTTATTAATGTTGGTCAAATTCAAAGGGGAAAATATGTATTATTTTAAATGGAACACCCTATAATTTTTGATCTCATTCGAAAGAGCAATCATTCTCCTTTCCAAAAATGTATAGTTTTATCTTTTGTTTCATTAACAACAAATATATTCGAGGTTTCATATAGGAGTACATTTTTAATTAGTAGTTTTATATGAACGTATTTTGATGCCTAAAATCAACTCATGCTGTGACCGTTTGACGCATAACAAAATCATTTAAGTCGGTTTCATGTAGTATGCATTTTTAATTACGTAAATAATTACCAACAAATCTGACAAACAGTTTATTTAGTAAGAAAACATAATAACATTATTCAATACATATAAAGAACGAAGAACAAAAAAGTTACAATAAATGCTGCATATGCCTACCCTCTTCGTTTATGCATAACTGTAAGCGAAATTTTAAATTTTCAAATGAATTTTCTAACATTTATTGCGGAAGGTTTTCAATAATGTTCCTGATATTATTTTTTAGTTCTGCTAAATTGTTAGGCTTAGGATTGTAGCACCTATCCTTCACATATCCCCAGAGAAAAAATCTGGGACGGTTAATTCAGGAGACCGCGGTGCCTCTTCAATCGGTCCAGCTCGACCCATCCACTTTTGGACTATCTCTCTGAAATTCATTAAAAGAAATTGGTTTTTGAGAACCCCATATTCTACAATTATGTTTGTTACACATGCCATTAATGTGAAACGTTGCTTCACCAGACATAATTAATAATGAATTGGGTTCGTTTCTTAATAAGTCAAGTAAAGTCTCTCATACCATTACTCGTTTTTCATAATCTGACTCGTACAATTTTTGATAAGTATGAATTTTGTATGGAGTTAGTTTTAAAATTTTTAGACATCTTTGAACGTCACTCTTGCTAAGCTCTAAAATTCCAGCAGTTTTTCTAATTGAAATTTTATGATCGTTATCATGTAGCACTTCATTAATTGACATCAACTTGTTTAAAAGACCATCATTATTTATTGGTTTTTTTAAGTGTGCAATACACAACCATTTTCGATAAATTGTACATACCATTTTTTAATTATATTCACTGACGGCGGATTTTTCATAAATTTCGTTCTGAATATCCTCCTTGTTTGAATTATTGATTTCGTTTCTGCATAAATTATTACAGTTTGAGCTTTTTCACTCACTGTATAGATCCTTTCGAAACCAACTTATGACTTAACAAAATTACTATTGTCAAAATTGCTGATTTTGTTGTTATGCATCAAACGGTCACAGCATGAGTTGATTTTAGGCATCAAAATACGTTCATATAAAACTACTAATTAAAAATGTACTACTACATGAAACCTCGAATATCTTTGTTGTTAATGAAACAAAAGATAGAAAACTATACATTTTTGGAAAGGAGAATGATTGCTCTTTCGAATAAGATCAAAAATTATAGGGTGTTCTATTTAAAATAATACATATTTTCCCCTTTGAATTTGACTAACATTAGTAAAACACCCTGTATTGAAGAGATGAAATGCCAGCCAAGCCTAAAAAAATCTCTTTGATAAACTAGTGAAACTAGTGAAAACCCCATCTCTTTGGAGCAATTAATAAGCTGGGCCTTTATGTTTAAAATCAGTCACTTTTATTTGGGACACCCTGTATATGATCTAAGCAATCTACCACTTTACACTATGATACCATAGAACACACATTAATGTTTCATACACGATATCAATAAATAAAAGAGTTTCCAGTCATTCCTAATATTTTCGAAATTTTTCTTTGCTTTCACTACTCCATAGATGTACTTGTTCTGTTCAGTAATGAAAGAGTAGTAGGCAAATAATGGAACACCTGAATTAATTAGTTTCTTGTAGTTACCTATATAGCAAGTTATATGAAATGAATAATAGCTTCAAAAAATTGATAGGAGATGACTGTCCTAGATTATCCCATGATTCGTAAATCACGATATTAAGTTCTTGTGGCAAAGGTTTTGGCTATTTCTTACAATGTACTTTTATTGAGCTTTTCCTCTCTTATTTAACAATTGACATAATACAATATATAATGAAAAATAATCACAATATGTAAAAGAACATACCTTATGCCTAACATAATAATTGGTCTTGGAAGATTTCTTTTTGGAGTGTATGTTGGGTTTAGACATTTCTGTCTGATTTTATGCTATGTAAGATTAAAATTGAACTATAATTGAAGAGTGGAAATTCAAAAGAGTCTAAGTGCCGCTTTCACCAAATTTTACATTTATTTGTTATGGGGTCTATGTGTAAAGGCCAATAGTATACAAAACGATCTATGTGTCATCCGCTACAGGCAGTTATCATTTTGTGATCTAGAAAATTGCGCAGGGTCGAAGTGCCAGTACCTGTTGTACGTTTAAAGAGTCTAAGTTCCAAATAATCAACATTGTTAGTACAAGATGTACGCACGTGGTAATCTGCAAGCCGGTAATATTGCAGTAAAAAGACGGCAGAAAGGTACTGAGAGTGTTACAAAAGAGAGAAAAAGATGCAGAGTTAGTGGCGTTTGCAACATAGAAATTATAAAAATTTCCTTATACCGGCTAAAAATCAACCTGAACAAGAGGAAAGCAATTTTAACCTTAAAATCAGAAAACTAGGTATACTATTATGCTATTGTTGCAGGCAACTTGTTCTTTTAAATATTCCTGCAAATATTTATCATTCAACCAGTATTATGATGATGCAAATAACGATAGACAGAGTAGGTACTTTTCTCATGGGACTGATTCAAGTTATAAACATACATCGCAGGAGACATATGATAAGATTACTTACACGGCATCAAATAGTGGTGGAGAGCCGGTACAGGTGTGCATAAAACTTTTTTCTAATATATTTGCCATAAAGAGTGTAAGTACATGTCAAAACTAAACGGTTTTAAAGACTAAAACTAACTTTTCCGCATCTGTGAGATGCCCTGAATAATATTCTATCATAAAATTGTCACTTCGGGGGACGTATCGTGCTAACAAACCGAAATTTCTCCAAAAGTAACCAAAAATGCAGTATATCTGGATTTATAGGACCCGCTGAACTCGCTATAGTCAGCTGAAAATCAAAAGGGTACATCTCTGAGACACCTTGAATGAGAGACCTTGAAAAATATCCAATTACAAAATTGGCCACATGTATACACTCCGGAGGGTGAATCGTACTAACAACCCAAAATTTCACCAAAAAGGACAAAAAATGTGACACTTCAGGTACCATAACACCCGTTGTACTAGTTCTGGTGAGCTAAAGATCAATAAAGTTTATCTATCAGACCCCCTGAACAATATTCAATCATAAAATGGGTCACTTGTATACACATTGGAGACTGTATCGTGCTGACAAACTGAAAATTCTCCAAAAATTTGGTACCTCAAGTACCATAGCACTCGTTGTACTGGCTTCAATGAGCTGAATATCAATAGGGTTCATATTTGAGACGCCCTGTATAATATCCAATCATAAAATTGGTCACTTGTATATACTCCGGAGGCTGCATCGTGCAAACAAACTGAAATTTCTCCAAAAATGACAATAAAGCCGTACTTATAGTACTATAGCACCCGTTGTACCGGCTATTGTGAACCGAAAATTAATAGGGTTCATCTGTGAAATGTCCTGAACAATATTCAATCATAAAATTGGTGACTGGTTGCACTCCGGAGGCTGTATCGTGTTAACAGGACATGTAACGAAAAGTGGCCGACGACAACGACGACGACATACACACAGGATTTTTTTTCTAAAAACCGTTTTTTGTGTTGTTCTTGATGAAAAACGTAAAAATAACTCAAACATTTTTTCTAAATTCCAACTTTTTTGTGGGTAAACCAATACTTTTCTCGCATATTAGATAGGTTGGGTGGAAAAGTAAAAAGAAAATGGGAGCAACTACGTACATAGATAAACGTGGTAAAAAACCGAAGTAAAAAAGTATTTGCTAGAACTGCGTGAGCAAGTCAAAAATCATATCCAAAGCTTTCCTCGCGATGAACATCATTACAGCCGGGACAAATCAATAAAATAGTCCAAATTTAAATCTCAATCGCTTGTTTTTGGCATACAAGGAAAAAAATACAAATGCAGTAGTTACTTATAAGTATTACTCACCAGTATTAAAAAAAGACTTCCCAAATATCAGATTCGAACGGCTTAGATCAGATACATGTTCGAAGTGTGATCTTTGTCAAAATAATATCAAATCTATTCCATCGACCAATCCAAAGCAGAAACAAGAAGCACAACAAATGGAATTGTACTATCGCAAGGAAGAAATAGCAAGCTTCACAATGAATACCCACATTGCAAACTCACAAATTGTTGATAGTGAAAATAATACTATTTCAATTGATTTGGAACAAGTTTTTTTCATTCCAACATTGACTCATTCGGATACGTTTTACAGTAGGCAGC
The DNA here is from genome assembly GCA_963921935.1 of Galeruca laticollis. Taxonomy (NCBI): domain Eukaryota; kingdom Metazoa; phylum Arthropoda; class Insecta; order Coleoptera; family Chrysomelidae; genus Galeruca; species Galeruca laticollis. The sequence continues at coordinate 71,694,257 of OY998177.1, forward strand.
TATCCTGTTTAAACTTCGGGGTTCAATTATCCGATACGGATGATGCATTTATGTGCATAGGAGATGAGTCTATTACAGAGAGGGGTGGAAATGAAATATCGTCTTCTCTGCTGAAAGTCTTCTCCCATCCAAATTTTGCTAAAAGAAAAAATCTGGAGATTTGGAGCGATAATTGTATTGCACAAAACAAGAATAAGATTATTTTAATGTTGTTTATTTGCCTAGTTTCTAAAGGTATCTACGAAAAGGCCGAGAAAAAGTTTCTGATAAGTGGATATTCCTATCTCACTTGCGATAGAAAAAATAAAACGCGTGGTAAAAAATTACACCGCCGAAAATATAGGAAAGATGATATTCGAGCCGCGCCATCAGAGATCTTTTAATGTAGTCTACAATCAAAGAAACGATTTCAAGGATTTTCAGAGCATAGCAGATGAATATCTGAATACACTAAACTACAAATTTCACAAGTAGACTGTATAAAATTTTTACAAGGGCAAGAAACCTCAGTAAAAACTTGTAATGTCCTAAAAAAAGGAAAAAGGTTAATAGACATCTCACAACCAGTGGTTCCCGACCTCCGCTGCACAAACCATATTTCAGCAGAGAAGCTTAAGAATCTAAAAGACATGCTGGACTATATTCCATTGAAATATATTCCGTTTGATGAAAATCTCATAGAAAGAACAGAATCATAGTAAATGGTTAGTTTGGACATAAAACACTTTTTACGTTTTCTTGGTCTTGGCACTTTGGACCTTCTAGCAGTTGTCATGTTTAAGTTAGTGTTTTTCTTCTAAGTTTTTGTTTTTAATGTGTAACTATCTATGTAGCTCATATGATCGTGTATTCTGTACTCAGTAAACGTAATTCAAGAAAGTTTTTATTATATTTTTTAGGCATGTTTTATGTAATATCTTAATTTAACTTTTTTGGCACTTAGACCCTTTTGAATTCCCACTCTTCAATTATTGGAAGTGTAATATTATTATAAAAATTGATAGAATTGTTTTGAGTATATGTAATGATAAAATTTTTTTGGCACTACATATTGCACAATCTAAAGAATAAGTTACGTAATGACGTGGACGTAAAACACACGTTTAATATGAAATGAACATGAGCCACAATGTGCTAGAAAGGAATATTTAGAACATTGGCACGCGTATTAATGATTTTTTATAACAGCTAAACTTAAAATGGCAACGGTCTTCTTTTATTAATAATAAATATAGTATATATGTCGTTTAAGGGCTACAATTTATAACATAAGCTGGTCTCGAAATAATATATATCGAAATCGCGCATTGAAGCCGACCCTGTTCTAGTTCGATATATAAAGTTAAAATTTTGCCGGGAGCGCACGGATTTCTGGGAAGGATTATTTTTTTTGCGTGATTGTTTTTATAGAGACATTCTAAGAAAACCGATTGTTTGTTGGGAGCTGCAATCGAGAAATTTCACGAACCCAAAGGTTCTAGAAAAACATTATAATATATAAGCGGCTACCTACTGTGACGGTTATTGAACCAGAAGGTCAGTAATAAACTTAATAGGGTCAGTCAGTACAAGTGAATACGTTTATTTAGGTAGTTAATAAAACACGTTCAGATTAGAAAGCTACGACATTGTAAAACAACCAAATCAACAAGGTTAAAACTGATAAATGTAAACAGTGCCAACGAACTGAAAAATATTGATTCAGCATGTATAAATAGTTTTAATTCCGTATAGTAAATAATTAGTTACATTTCATACTCGTAAGTGTAAACTGGCCATCGACATTGTTGACTATGGTCATGTAAACTATGAAGAACGATTTCTGGTAACACGGACAAGATTTCTGCTAATATGGACAAGATTTCTGCTAATATGGACAAGATTTCTGCTAATATGGACAAGATATCTGCCGATATCTCATTGTTGCTGACGTTGACAATAAAATTTCGTCTCTAAAATCGGATAATGAGGATAAGATTAAAACGATGGACGAGAAAAAGGCGAATAAATTGACAACGATAGACGAGAAACTCAAAGAATTAGAGAGAAAGTTTACGGATTTAAGAACACAAGATATGCCAGCAGAAGAAAAGACGTTCGAATAAATTAAACTCTGCAAGCCAGAAACACAACCCAAGATGGAAGATATTGGCAGTTTTGCCCAAGTCAAGGTACCAACGTTCGACATAAGGACATCGTGGACCAATCATGCAAATCAGTTTGAAGCAGCCGCTAGAGTGTTTAATTGGACCGATAGAGAGAAGGCAGTGAATTTATCTATCGCACTCCGGGGAGATGTCTTAGATGTAATTCAGACGATACCACTTGTAGAAACGGTTGATTTCGAGTAGCTGAAGAAGAGGTGGGATACGCGATATGGTGACGAACATCTACTACATTTGTACCAATTCTAACTGAAAAACCGAAGACAGAAACGTGGCGAAACCCTTCAAGAGTATGAATTGGATATTGGCCGACTAGTTCGATTTATTTATCCATCAGCACCAGAGAACATGATGGAATATTGGGGCATCCTGGCCTTTATTGACGGCTTATGTGACCACGATATGGAGAGGACGCTTCGATTAGCTCATCCTAAAACCATGGTCGATGAATTGACCGCTACTATTGAATATGAACCAGCCACGATGACTTCGGGGTACAACAAAGTTGGAACCATGTAAGAAGAAGGTGACGAAAACAGACTGAAGCAGATCGTCAACTTGATAAATAGTATGATAGACAAGAAGCCGAAGAAGATCAAATTCCGGAAGTGTGGGGAGCTAGGGCACGTACCTAGTTCGTATAAGCGCCCCAGGACTCCTGCAACCCAAGAACTCCAGTCACAGGGAAAACTAGGAGCGAACATCGAGTTGGTGTAAGTCACCGAAATGCCGACTCCCAGCCCCAGCAGACTGTTCCCACTACAACAAGACCGATTCTAAGGTAGCTGCAGTTTCAAGAACTACAGTAGTCAACGATGAATGGTCACCCACTAGAATCAAAGAAGATCCTAACCTAAAGATGATCCGTCAATGGAAGGAAGAAAATCGTCGACCTACCTGGCAGGAAGTGTCAAGATTTTCACTTGTGACCTGGAACTACAAGAACCGACTAGACCATGACTCAAAGGATGGAGTGAACCATATCCGAGAAGAACTGTCCCTACTTTCGAATAATTTATGGGCGCATGCGAAGGTACAGGGAAAGCTAGATATGGAGTTACTACAGAACAGTAACAAAATTTGTTCACGCTCCGGGAAGAGTATTCAATGGCACACAACATCTCCGCCAATAACAAACGCGCACGAGGGTTGGCAACCGTCTTTCAAAAGAAGTTTGGGCAATTAGAAAAACTTGAAGATCAGATTCCATCCCCTGGCAAGACACTGAGACTCAAACATAATTCGCGGTACGTCTTCTACTTGGTAACCAAAAACGATTTTCAAGATCGATCCACCTACCGCGATGTGTGGGAAGCGTTACGAAGTCTTCGAGATCATATACTGGAATCCAACGTGAAGAAACTAGCAATGCCTAGGATAGAGAGCAACCAGTTAGATTAGCTTGTATAAACTGGTCTGTAGATTCAGAATTTTGTTGTATATGAGTAGACAAAGATTACCTGGCAAATATTTCCTTTTTCGGTTTAACAAATATTGATTTCCAAGCTTGAATTGCTTTTTGGTATGTATCGCATTGATTTATATATTCATATATAGAATGGCATATATGTGCGATTAAGGTACGCGTCCACTAATCGGCGTCAAACGGACGGTACGCATCGGACGAATCGGATTGTTTGATTAACTACATTGTTTCAAATAGAACTGCGTTCACCTATCGGCATCGAAGCGACCGCACTTCGGCATTTCCGAACGGGATTCCAAAGACGAAATCAAAATCCGTTTCTTGCGGACATTGCCGATGCTGATAGTACGAATACCGACAAGTACACGCAGGCACGGGGTTTTCTTTCCAAAGTTTATTATAAGAGCATATTTTGTTTTGTTAATAGTTTGTGACTTTCGTCTCGTCCACATTGTTTAAAAGTAATTATGGATGTAGCAAGACTTATCACGATTGTGCAGGAGTATGAAGAAATTTACAATCTGCGGCATCTAGAATATTCTAATATTCTTCGCAGGGACAATATTTGGGATGAAATCGGAACGAGAATGAATGAACCCAGAAGTAAATAATATGTTTATAAAATGTAATAAATAAATCGCCATGCCGTAATGTTTTTGTAATGGCATTGATGTTTATGTAATTTTTAAAAAGCCAATTTTTTATATCGAATTTTTGGTGAGTAGTCGTGGTTTGAACTAGTTGATTTTATTATTCAACCCCTTCAGGGGCGGAGAAAAAGAAGGTTAAATTTTATTAATAAAAAACATGGCTGGAGAAAAATTCATTTAATTTTTTGACTCGGTGGTGCTGCACTGGGGTAATATGACATTATAAAAATATAGTAAGTTAAATCTTTATTTATCTACTGATAACTAGTTTATTCTAATCGTCTTCCAGCCGCAACTCTTCTCATTTGCCATTCTACTGACCCTACTTCGGAGTTGAAGTATGCTTTAAAAGAATCTCGAACATTTAGGGCATCACGTCGAGCCACACCTCCTGTTCCTCTTAAACGCTGCAAACCTGCCATATCGGAAAGGGAAACGCGTTGATCATTCTCTGTCCATTGGCATGAATCATCTTTTAAAAAGTTATGAAGGCAGCAAGTTGCCATTACAACACAGACAACAAGTTCAGGGGACATGCTCAGTTTTCGTTCAAAAATCCTAAACTTTCGTGTTAAAATTCCGAAAGAGTTTTCCACCGTGTTTCTTGCCCGACTCAATCACACTTTTTTCTCTTCGTCTCCTTGAGCATCATCACGTGAATACGGTCTCATTAAAAATGTGCTTATTGGAAATGCCTCATTCCCAATTATAACATGGGGCAGAGTTACTTGAGTCTGTGGTAGCCTTCTTGGGGGAGGCATATTGAAATTCTCGTCCATCAGTCGTTGACCCAAAAGAGAATTTCGAAATATACCAGCATCTGAATTTTTACCAAATACACCCACATCAACACTGATAAATCTATAGTTTGCGTCAACCAGTGCTAAAAGTACTATGCTAAAATGTTTTTTTGTAGCAAAAGAAATCTGATCCGCTATGTGGTGGTGCCTGAATTAGCACATGTTTGCCATCCAGAGCGCCGACCGCATTTGAAAAGTTCCATTTTTCCCGAAAACATTTTTCTGATGCAGTCCACAACTTCTCATCTGGTGCTGGCATAGCAATTGGTTGCAGAACCTTGCATATTGCATTGCAAGTAAATATATTATTTCTCTTACTGTACGCTCACCGAGTCGAAAAGAAAAAGCCAGTGCTCGAAACGAGTTTCCAGTAGCCACAAATCTGAAACAGAAAATACAATATATTTTAGAATATTTTTGTTTGTTGCAGGTAAACTATGCAAAGAACGGTGTACTAAAACTAGGGATAATTTTCGGAAAGCTATGAACTTGCGAAAAACAAAAATTGGCCAAGGTGCATCAAAGTTAAAGCCTGCCAAGTATGAAAAAGAACTAGCGTTTCTGGCCCCATATTTGAACGACGAACAAGAAAGGCGATCGAACTTATCACAGTTTTCTCCTACTGCTGCTTCTCAAGAGAGTGATATTGAAGAAGAATCGGAAAACTCAGAAATGGTGTTGACTAGCCCTACTCCCCACATTCCTCCCCCTTCACCCACCACATCAGATACACTACATTCTACTTCATACGCATCAGAACCATCAATAATTGTTCGTGGCAAAAAAAGGATTAGAAAAGTTGTTACGCAAAATTCAACTGCCGCCTCAGTTTTGCAAAACTATTTGTCACAAAAGGAAAAAGTAGATCCGCCAGAGCCGGCAGATCCTTTAACTGACTTCTTTATCAATATGGCTAACACTACAAAACCTTTTCCAAAACGAGATCAGATTTTGATAAAGAATCAGTTATTCAAAATAGTTAATGACGTCGAACTAAGATTATTGACTGAAAGTACTGCCAGAACCGAATCAAATTTTTCTTCTCCGTATGTCTACCACCAGCAGGGCCGTATTTTATCTACAAGCTGTATCCCGCCCAATACGCAGACAACCGAACAAAACATTTCTGCAAGTTTCCAAGAACACCAGAAGTCTGTATGGTCCCCAAACTGCGTTCCATCCAGATTTCAAAGTGATGTAGAAGAATCTAATCCGTTTGTAAAAACTTTTCAAAAAAATGTATAGTCAGGCAGCGCCAGTTTCACCGCATATGACCATTTCAGATTTTGAGACCCTTTGCTAGCACCTAGCCAACCTAGTGGTAAAACCGGCGCTGCCTTTTACTTTCTTTTCATTATTAATAAACATAATATTAGATTTTCTTAAGAATCACTTTTATTCCTTGACCTTATTGTATCCCACTGTTTTTAGAATAATTCTTAGTTCAATATATGGGGTCAAAAGCAAAAGTTGTGCAGTCAAAAAAATTAGTTATTTTAGAAATGAAAACTTGAAGGGCTTAAATAGATCATGCTAAAAACGGTAAAACGTATTACTTAAAATATAAATTTTCAAAATCATACATACCTTAAACTGACTGCCAATCTTTCCTCCCGTCCTATAGATTCTCTAAATGGTGTATTTTGTCGTAATAAATTTGGTCTTAAAATATTTAAAAGTCCTTCAAATCTAACGTGTGACATTCGAAAATATTCAAAGAACTTTCTTTCATCTCGAACTAAATAACAAAACTGTGATATTCCCCGAATATTGGTCTTTTCATGTTAATATTATGCACCCAACATTTCTTTCTTTTTCTTTCGTTATCTTCTTCTTCTAACAACACGCAAATAATTATAACATCTTTTTCGTTCAGTAACGACATTGCTTTGGCTTCAATAGCAGGAAAGAAATGACTGGCTCTCCGTCGTAAAGAAATTCTGATACCGACTCCAATAATCCGTGGTAGTAAACGCAGGACGCAAAAAATCCGATTCGTCCGATGCGTACCGTCCGTTTGACGCCGATTAGTGGACGCGTACCTTTAGGAGATTTAGTTTATCATTTGCTATTACATTCTTCAAAGACGAAAATGTTTTCAAAAGTTGTTAGCCAGTTGGTCAACATGAAGATTATTTGGGTATGCATCAAATCGTTCTGGTTTTAGGAATTTATTCATGTTTCTGATTATTTCAGCTTTATTTTTTATTTTTGCTTAATAAATTAAAATGATTACCTTACAAAGCTAGAATCTTACTAATAGCATTTAAATATCAACGATAATCAAACAATTATGAATCTAAGAATACAGAGTAATTTCACTATAGCCTGGCACCAGATACTCATTTTCGTTAGGCTCCTGTCCGAGCGTTTCAGGCAGTAATATTTGCAATTGAAAGATGCGTGGAAACGAACTTAGAAACAAACTATCAGAAATGTGACATAGCGATTCATTCTGACAGACAAGTAGCTATCAAAGCATTGAGCTCCCATGACTGAAGGAGTGCCAAAGAAAACTTGATGAAATAGGCAATAATAACAGGGTCTCTTTAGTCTGGTTCCTGAACACTCAGAAATGAATGGAAAATAAGAGCCCAATACACTAGCCAGGAAAGAAACAGGAACGCTCTTTATTAGTCCGTAGACTTTCTGTGGTGTAGGAAAATGCTCATATACGAAAGAGATTCGGAAGAAGGAGGAAACCGAAAGAGAATAACTCTGGCGGTGCCTTCCCAGGCTGGATCATACCAAAAAGTTTCTGCGGAACTTTGACACCGCTAGATCCAAAAAGTACCTGGTTCTCTGTAAAAATAAGCTACATCCCTTCACGGGTTTCCTTACAGGGCACTGTCGCCCCAGAAAGCACCTAATAAGAATGGGTCTAGCCCAAACTGACAGGTGCAGATTTTGTGGGGAGAAGGAAGAAACTCCAGATCACCTAACTCTAGAATGCTACGCCATTGCAAGCCAACGCAAAAATGTTTCGGACAAAAAACTTGTAGGGGCGAGGATCTATAACCTCCTTGAGGCCATCACAAATATGAAGTTCATTTGAACTCTGCAACTGGAAGTAGCGAGAACAGCTCTTATAGGCGAGGAGGGCGGGCACATTAAACCTTAAGTTTGCAGTGCAAAGTGACCCCGTTAATAATCTAATATAATTGTATCGGTGTTCTGAATATAAATATACAAGTTTCTAGCACCAGCTCCATTGTTGGCTGTATTAGGCCAAAGGTACTTACCTCATTGTATTTTACAGTGTTAAAAATTACATTATTAGATATTTTTTTATAAAAAGTTAAGAGGCAGGTTATTTTGCTTTGATAGTATTCACTCGATATGGCTTTTGGTGATTGATTCTTAAATATTTAGACATGTTTACAGAGTTTTGGTATTGCAAAAGAAATGAAATAAATAGCATTTTTGATATAATTAAATATTCTGACAGAAAATAGAAAAAAAATAAGGTGATAGACTGACAGCCAAGGTTGTTTTTTACTTCGTCGATAAGGTTCGTTTTAAAGAATAATGTATTTACAAATTTGTTTCAATTTGCGATTAGTGTTTTAAATGAAACTCACTGTTTCTAGCTTATTCCACAATATAATGAAAATTATTGAAAATTCTAGACAATTGTTTCGATAAATCAATATCATCCTCAGAATAACAGAAGTTAACATTTCATTTGATGCCTACCTGATGTTTAGTAGTTATTTTTGGCTAGACCAAGAAGTGACCTAACTTGTGATTGACTTAATATATGTTAATAGAAAAAAGAAGATGTGATATTACAAATATTGAAGCTTAGATATTATTAGCCCTATGGTGATATCCTGGATATCATTTCTTCAATTAAGATCAGTATAACTGTGCAATGATATAGAAAACCACGAAAACTATATCTGCTGATCTTTACAACTATCACTTAAGAAGACAGTTTATTAGTGGAGAACTCCCTAGGTTTATCTGTTCATTGACAACTTCATATTGTGGGTTTCTTAAATGTCTTCTTCTAATTTACAATTTTTCAAGAAAATCCAGTTCTTGTTTATTTTCACAAATATGCAGCACTTCTAGTTCGGTGTTAGGTGTCAATGAATAATTGGTGCCAAGTAGATGTTTTGCGTAGTGGGATTTATCTGGTTGTTTTAATCTGTATGCTCGTAAGTGTTCACTGTATCGGATTTCAAAATTTCTAAGGGTCTGGCCATGATATTGAAGGCGTAGGCCTGTATTTCGATGACCTAATTAGAACAGGCATTAATGAAACTGAACATGATAATAATTTACGGTTGGTTTTGGAAAGATCACAAAAATATAATATTAGATTCAACAAAGATAAAATAATAAAAGTTTATGGGTCAAATTTACTCAAAGGAAGAAGTCAAACTGAATAAAAATTATGTCAAACCAATTCTATTAATGCCAAAACCAAAAGACACAAATGAGTTACTAAAAATATTAGGTATGGCTAAACATTTAGGCAAATTTTTACCTAATGTGTCAAAAATAACAGCCCCATTGAGAAACTTGACCAGAAATGATGTTGATTGGAATTGGACTGAATCGCACGATGAATCTCTAACAAAGCTAAAAAACATGTTAACTAATGCCCCAATTCTCTCATTTTTTGAATCATCAAAAACTATAGAAATAGACACCGATGCATCTAAAGATGCTCTAGGTGCGTGTCTGTCTCAAGAAGGTCACCCGATAGCTTTTGCGTCTAGGAGCTTAACTCCCTGTGAGCAAAAGTATGCACAAATAGAGAAAGAGATGCTAGCAATTGTGTTCGCCACACAAAAATTTCATTATTTTATTTATGGCATTGATATAAAAATTAATTCAGATCACAAACCATTGGAAACAATCAAGAAAAAAGATCTAGCATCTATTTCATGTCTTTTGCAACGGATGAGACTCCGTTTACTAAATTATAACATTACAGTGAATTCAAACCTGGCAAATTTCTCTATGTGGCTGATACTCTTTCGAGAGCCTTCTTGTCAGAAACTGGGTTAAAGCCTGATCAAGAATTTAATTTTGCAGTACATTCTGTGTGAAAGAATTTGGCTATGTCTGAAGAGAGAAAAGAACAGTTTAGGCAAGAAATCTTGAAAGATGAGTTTCTTAAACTAGTCATTAACTTCCATAAAAAAGGCTGGCCCAATAATAAGAATGAAGTTCCTGTTTTTGTAAGGCATTACTATAAAATCAAAGATAACCTAAGCTATGTTGATAAATTGTTGTTTTTTGGTGAGAAAATTGTTGTTCCACCTTCTGTAAAAAGTGATATCCTTAAATTATTGCACGGGGGTTATCTGTTGATATTGAAGTCTATGTTAAAAAATGTCATATTTGTGAAACTTTTGCTAAAAAATAGCAGAAAGAGTCGCTATTACCTTACAAATTACCTAAACGTCCGTGGGAAAGAGTGGGGTTAGATATTTTTTCATATGCTAATAAAGGTTTTCTTATTGTATTTGATTCTTACTCTAATTGGCTGGAAATGCCTCAAATCAAAGACAAATCTGCGAAATCAGTTATTTTGACTTTAAAATCTGTTTTCTCTGTACACGGATCACCTGATAAAGTAATTGCTGACAATGTACCATTTAATAGCCTAGAATTTAAGACTTTTGCAAAGAACTGGAATTTTGAAATTAGTCTGCGAAGCCCTTATTACGCACAATCTGATGGACTGGCAGAAAAAGGAGTAGATATAGGTAAGAAAATTCTAAAAAAATGTTTGAAAGAAAATTCTGACATACATACCGCTTTATTGCAATATAGAAATTCACCGCTAAAGTATATTGGTCACTCACCTGTACAGTTATTAATGGATAGGATTTGTAAGACAAAAGTGCCGATAAATTCCAGTTTGTTGCAACCCAAACTCTGTGAAGACGTTTCTGAGAAATTGTTACATAGACAGAATATTTACAAGTCTCACTATGATAAGAATAGTAAAGATCTAAAACCTTTGGACCCTAAAGCCAATGTAACAATTTTTGACCATGTAAAGAATAAGTGGGAGCATGCACAAATTGTTTCTAAGCACAGCTCTCCTAGATCTTACATCGTAAAAGATTCTTTTGGCAATCTGGTCAGGTGCAATCGAATTGACCTTAAAGAATTAGAAAATGATTATGTTTCTAAAGCTAAAGAACCTGACTTAGATGGTAGTCATATCGAACCTTCAGCTCTGCCTGCCGTGTTGCTTAAAAATAAAAGCTCTTCACCAGAAGCTTCACCAAAATCTTCATTATCCAGTCCAAAAGATTTAGATCACGGTGTTACAACTAGATCTGGTCGGGTAATAAAAAATCCGGATAAACTTAACTTATAAGAGGGGATGTATTATATAGATACTTGTGCCTGTAAGTTAATACCTCATATCTTCTAAATTCTTGCTTGTATCACCCTTAGAAATTTTGAAATCCGATACAGTGAACACTTACGAGCATACAGATTAAAACAACCAGATAAATCCCACTACGCAAAACATCTACTTGACACCAATCATTCATTGACACTTAACACAGAACTAGAAGTGCTGCATATTTGCGAAAAGAAACAAGAACTGGATTTCCTTGAAGAATTGGAAATTAGAAGACATTTAAGAAACCCACAATATGAAGGCGTCAATGAACAGATATATCTAGGGGGTTCTCCACTAATAAACTGTCTTCTTAAGTGATAATTGTAAAGATCAGCAGATATAGTTTTCTTGGTTTTGTATATCCATTGCACAGTTATAGTGATCTTAATTAGAAAAATGATATCCAGGATATCACCATAGGGCTAATAATATCTAAGCTTCAATATTTGTAATATCACATCTTCTTCTTTTTTCTATTAACGTATATTAAGTAAATCACAAGTTAGGTCACTTCTTGGTCTAGCCAAAAATAACTATTAAACATCAGGTAGGCATCAAATGAAATGTAACTTCTGTCATTCTGACGATGATATTGATTTATCGAAACAATTGTCAATTTTTTAGAATTTTCAACAATTTTTATTTTATTGTGGAATTGGCTAGAAACAGTGAGTTTCATTTAAAACACTAATATGAGTAGATTCCACGAAGTAAGGGTCGAGACAGCTAATTTGCGATTGCAAAAATCTGCCAAAACTTTTGGAAATATCTAAATCTTCATTTTAATATTCTAAATTTTGATAAATAGTTTATTTTGTACTTTTGATCAGTTTAAAAATTAGCATATCCTGTTTAGTTAAAATCAAAATAACCTGTTCTTGGCAATGCATTAAGAGAATGTGAAAAATCGTCTACAAATTTTGTTGCTATTTTTCAGTCTTAAATGGTAATAAAAATAAATTGAGGTAAAACCCTGTAAAGGTAATTTTTTCTTTTTTAAAAAAATACACAATAGTATTGCCATCACTTAGCTTTCCGAAGTACTTAATTGTTGTCAGTCTTGTCGACCGTCACATATAAGGGTTTATAGAGAATCAAGGGATCCCTGCAAACATAAATTAATAAATTATAAACAGATACACTAAAAATATTCCAATTAATTCTAACATCTCTATAATCTTAGTTGCCTACATGCACGCATGCGTTAGGATAATATAAGTAAAACACTACATTTAATCGTTGATTGACCGATCTTAAATGTATCTCCACAACTTTCAAACTAAATGAAAACACTTACTTTAAATGATGTTCATTTCCATCGTATACTTGTCCTAAAAGAAATTCCGGCGCTAAATACATTCCTCCTTCCACCACTGGACAAGCATGTTCTGAAAAAATTAAATAATCTATAATTTAAACAATATTACTTATATATCAGATGAAAGTCTATATATATTTTCTTATCTATGTCACAAATCTCACAAGTATGTCCCGATTTCTTTTTAAGTCCTCTTTAAATTGTGTATCCTAATTTGCATACAAAGACGAGTCTAGGGAATGACAGTAATGTGACAGCTACAGATATTTTATTATAGTAATAAGTATGATGGTATACTTTTATAGAGATATGCAGATAATTGAAATATTCTAAAATTGAGTAGATAAAATCTTTTTTCTACTTCCGCTACTAAAACCGCACTTTGAACACGGGTTTGACATGCACAAAACGACTCTTTAAACACTAGTGTTTAAAATACGAAAAGTCACATCTCGTTTTTCTTTTGTTTTTTAAACGTCAAATCAAGTGTATCTTTTGTATGTTAAATTTCATGTTCCGTGATAATTTTGTTATTCTGCGTCATTTGATTTGTCAGTCAGCTCTCAGCCATCGCCCGTCATGTAATGAATATAATTCAAATATAATATAATTTTTTCCTTTCCTCGGGCGAAGAAAAAGTAAGCACTTCGTGTCAAAAACGTCTTTAGTCACCTTTTTGACACTTGGTACTTAATATACTATTTTTCTACGCCCTATCTTTAAAGTACCTTGTATTTCATCGGTTTGCAGCGCTTAAAGTGGTTGTTTATGGTTAGAGTGAAAAAAAGTAAAAAAGCGTTAAAAAAGTGCTATAACGTTAACTTTATTTCACGCTTCTCATAAGCTAACACAATGAATCTTGGCTGGGCATCGAGGATGGACTTTCATGAAACTTGGAATACGTATAATCGTAATTTACCGAAGGAGCTTAATTAAAATATCCCAAATTTCTATTTGAATTTTATTTCTTTGTATAGGGCTGTAGAAAAAATGTATGCAACATGTGCACAAAGTGTCTTTTTTCACTCATGGAATTGCCGCACTCGCCTGTTTGTATAGGGCTGTAGAAAAAATAATGTATGCAACATGTGCACAAAGTGTCTTTATTCACTCATGGAATTGCCGCACTCGCCTGTTTCCATTCGTGAAAAAAAGTACCACTTTATGCACTTGTTGCATAAATCACTATTTCTACTACCGTGCGTAAAGTACGTACTTTAGACACACTTTCGAGTGCGTAAATCTTTACGCACTAGTGCGTAAAGAAAAAATTCCAATTTGTATGTAGTTTTATGTAGTCTTATAAAAATATACGTAGATATAATAAACGGATATTTAATCTGAGTTTTCTTTAAATCAGAGATTGAAACATATGGAATTCAGTAAAGTACATACGTAATAATTATTGTGTACTGGAAAATAATAGAATAGGGTGCATAGGTAGGTACCTATAAGTTGGCTGTGAGTGACTGACATTTCATTGTGCATTGAATCTGACATTTAAATTTGAAATCGAGATCTTCCGACTATACCTAGGGTAAGCAAACGTATTTATATTTAAGTATTGAACATTTTTAGGAAACAATGATGTTTTTTAGATTATTTTTTTAGAAAACGGAATATGTAGGTACATATAATTATAAAGATGGATTCCTCTGATGATCTCTCAAGAGATTATTTTGAAAATACACCATCAAACATATTACACGTAGCACAGAATGCTTCTAATGATTTATTGCCCCAAAAATCTGTGAATATTTACGAAACAAAATACAATTTGTTTAAAGAATGGTGTAGGAAAAATAAAATAACAAAATATTCCGAAAATGTCCGAGTGCACAAATTGCACCTTTAATATTAGTATTGTTAATAATTGAATTCGTCTGTTGTTTTGTTAATTTGTTATAATTTTGATTAAAATGTTAAAAATATTAATCAATATATAATATATTTTATTAGGAATCAATAAAAGCGTTAGAGTTTCTTCTAAAGAAAAAATAAACCTACTGCGCAAAGAAAATTACTATTAAACTTCTGTATTTTGATGAAAATTTCGGTAGTAGAAAAAATATTGTATGCAATTCGTGTGTAAATGCCTTTTTCGACTCATGTGATTGTCGCATTCGCCTGCGGCTCATGCGACAATATTCACATTCGTCGAAAAAAGGCTACTTTACACACTTGTTACATAAATAACTATTATAGAAGTGGGAAAAAAAATTTTGAACAAGAATGTAGCATGGATATAAAGGGGGGTTCTGACACGGATGTTTCACTGATTCATTATTAATGAAAATAATAATGATCGCTATTTGTTCACACTGTTCATGTTTTGCTGAATACATCATTGGCCAAAAATGCATGTTTGCTCATCACGCCATCGAAAAACCATTTAAATCAAAATCAACAATGTGTACCTCCATTTACCATAATCCTCAAAATTAGCAAAACTGAACAAAACACTGAAAATAATGTTCGCACACTCCAGTTTACATCCATTATTCGATGAACAAAAAGTAGGATTGTTTTTCACTTTTACTGAAAGTACGAATTTCTGATCATTTTTAATGAAAATGCGTTCTGGCGTTTATTTTGTGTTAAGTAACACTGATTCAGTGAATCCTCCTGGTCAGAACCCCGCTTAAGAGAACAAAATATCAATTTTGCTACCCAGTAAATGTTGGCGGCACTGATTTTTTTTGGTTCCAAGGATGTGCGGTGACACTGAATGTCATATCAATCGGTCTTTTCTGCGATTTTTTATAGCCAATGCGAAACTGCATTTTTAACGCCATCTATTCGCTTGGAAGGTTACTAACGACATCAAAATGTCAGTAAAACAATAACAAATGGATCAGTATATTAGAGACTTTGACAGAGTTTTATTGTATTTGTCATTTTTTAAAGAGAAATAATTGTTTAACTTGTAGATGACTTTACTGTAGCACAAAGAAAAGCCAAAGAGGCTTTAATTACAACAGACCTTTCGTCTAGTTCCGATATACAAAGGACGGGATCAAGGATCGGAAAAAAGTACAAGGTATATGTCCCATCACTCTAGTTCTGATTCAGACCTCATTAAATCGTAACATTTATCCTGTTTTTAAACCTACACTACAAACAAATTGTAAGTATTTAAAGAAATTAATTAGAATGTTTTGTGCAAATAATATATTTTTCAGTATTGTATAAAAAGTCGGGGAATTATAAATCGGGTAGTACGTCTCCAGAGATTCAAGTGGAATTTATTGCCGAAACTGTGAGGTCTGAAGCTGAAGGAATTTCCCATGAGAATAAAGAATCAAATGATATGGCGAGATTTGCTGTTCCTAGAGGTAATTTGGTTCTTAAGTTAAATCATAATTTATAATAACCTAAAGTTTGCATATTGAATTTGACTTTTAGTATCAAAACACTTAATTTTATAATGTACTTTTTTTCATTTTTTTTAGAGTCAAATCCTTGTGGCAGTGGAATCAGATGAACACTTCACAAAAGAGATAAATCATCACCACAAATATGTAGATACACTTGATGATCAAGGTGACTAAACTAAATAATTTTAATTAATTTTTATATTTAATCATGTTTTAAATTTATTTTAGAATTTAAAAGGTTGATGATAGATGAAATATCTCAATAAAATTTAAAAATCAACACTTTAATTGAAAGCTTTGGCACTCTCTTGAAAACACAAAGAATTCCGAGTAACCTGCAAGTAACATCGTTTGAATTTTGAATATAATCTGAAAATGTTATATGAAAAAATTCCAGTAATTCGACATTCGACTCATATTTTTAAAATCCAAATTCAACGTACTCGATCAAATACTGTCCCTAGTCCCTACAATACTACAGATAGTACTGGAAAAGACCAAATGCCCCAAGAAACAGGGAATAGTGAAATACATAGATGAAACAAAACTTAAAAATACAATCAGACAAAAATCTTGGGATTTTTTATACTTGAATCCAGATCTTAACTATGCAACAAATAATTTCATTGAAACACTTCAAAAATATATAGACGACTGTACATATACAAAAAAATGTAAGAGGAAAAACACGAAGATCGCCCCTTGGATGACAAATACACTACAAAATGCACAATGTATATCGGAAAAAAATTAGTGTTTGAAAAAAATTGGAATCAATTATATTGTATCATATGTGTAATATTTGTTAGCACATGCTATTATCAATAAATTATTCTTATCTTACGTTTGAGAAGAAAATAAAGAAAATCACCTGTACTATTTTATAAACAAAATTTTATATTAAATTTTTGAAACTATTTGTCGACATTCGTCTTTTAATAAACTATCCTGGTTAATAAAAACGGATAAAAGCTTTAAACAACTTTTTGAAACAACCTATCCTACTTTTAAGCCAAAATAAAATAGCAGGTTGTTTCAAAAAGTGTTTAAACTTTGTGTGACTGTTTTTATTTGTTTAAGAAAAAACAATATGGGTATAATTTAAAAAACCTTCAGTGTTTGCTTGGCTTGCCATCTAGTAGTAGCTAGTAAACTGTGACTAATCATGCAGGTCTCTTCCTTTATTTTTTCCCTGTTGGTGAATAGTAACCTTCCACCACAATAGATGGCGCCGCACTCGACAAAACATTGTGGCTTCGGACTCAGTACAGGAGTTTCCATTCTTCCCCGTATTAAAAGTATTTATCTATGTCGGTCTTTGAAAGTTATGTTATATCTAGTTTCGGTAAATAATTTCATTTTTTCAAATTTCTTATGAGTATATTGTGGATTATTTTCAGTGCGTTTATTGTTACTAAAAAGTAAGTATTCAAATATTATTTAATGAAATAATTTTATAGGTAGTCATGACTGAGCAGGTTAAAGAGCAGTCGATTATAATTTTGTCTACCTGCTATTTATTTAATGATTCCTAATTAGATCACAGTTACCAATATAAGTAGTACTTTTCATTGCATTATAATCCCAGTTTAATCGTAGGTCAGAACATTATTTTAATATATTATTCCTAGAAAAAGTGCTATGCACTGTTTATAGTGTAGATCAAAGATAATATTTATATACGGTTGTAGATATATTATTGATCCGCTGCTCTCTAAATCTGTCAATATTGTCAATGTTTTGACTTATTCAGTGTCACCAACTTTGTATTTTTTTTTGGTAAATTCAATGTGGCCAAAGTAAATTATAACGCGATGGCGACTTATATGCCGCAGTCCACTTTAGTAAATATTTTCCATAAGAGCTAGCAATCCATTTTGTTTTCTAATAGCCGTGGAATATAGGTATAAATTATGTTGTTACACTTACCATATTTGATGGTCTGCATTTTATTTGTATTCGGTATTCTGAACGGTACTGTACCTATTGTGATAGGGCAACTGACTTGTAGAATATCGAATTCTTTGTCTGTATCCAAGTATACCTAAAAATATGTAAAATTATAAAATAAATCCACATGGTATACCGAATGCACAATAATAACCGAAAGTAATCCTTGAACATGTGCTATGTTCCCAAACCGTTAAAATAGTATGAGCGAGTCCAATAAATTTAAGAAATTAGTTGATATTTCAATAATACAGTTTAAAAAACAGTCAGTGCATTGACCGTAAGAAGTGGAAGGATGAATATTTTGACATTTCTTGTTTCTTTATTGTACATTAGACTGCTAAAAAAATCGAATATTTTTTTCTGAGGCACTTTAAAAATATTGTTGGAAATGACGAAAAAAAACTGTGAAAGTTTGAACTCTTAATACTTATATCACAAATTTCGATTTTCCATTTAATTAACAGTTAAAAAGTTTGGTTTACACTTTAGAATTTTGTAGCTTTTTAACCGAATAAATTATCAGTAAGACCATAACATATTTTTTCTTGTAGGAAATTAAATGCTCTACAAAATTTATATCTTATACATTTTTCGTAAATATAATCCTTCAAATATTATTCAAGGTTGAAGTTGAGCCCTTTATAAATTTCATCATTTTCTTCAAATTTTCAGCGAAACTATTAATTTTGTCGAAAAATGTTAATGGACTTCTTTTGTAGACCATTTAATTTCCTATAAATTATCTATCTCTTATGAGTTTTTCGTAATTTTTTCCAGTTCCGGTTCCTGAGCTACTACATCCATTAAAATGCGAAATTTTTTGAATAATCGTACTTTAAAATTATAATTGTTTCAAAATAGCACACTAGTGTAGTCCCTGAATTCGACTCTGTCTAATACATGTATAACAGTTAAAATTTTGGCGGATGCGTAGGGATTTCTTAGAACTGTTTACGATTTTTTATGACTATCTTATCTAGACATTGTTTTTGTGGCTAGTCTTATCTATGAAATTCCAGAGAGTCGATTGTTTTTGTGTAAGCCGCAATCTAGAATTATCTAGTAAAAAAGGAACTAATATATAAAGGACCGACCAGCGGGAGAAGTGTGGCGAGCTAGAGCACATACGCAGACCGTGTAAGCGTCTCAAGAATCCTGCAACCCAAGAACCCCAGTTACAGGGGAAATCAGACAACATCAAATATCGAGCTGGGGTGAGTCACCGAAATGCCGACTCCCTGTCCAGACGGCCGTGCCCAATAGACTGCTCCCACTGCAACAAAATGGAATCTAGGGAAGCTGCAGTTTCAAGAACTACTGTACTCAATGAGGAATGTTCACCTATCAGGATCAGAGAAGATCAGGAGAATGATCCTCACCTGAAGATGATCCGGCAATGGAAGGAAGAAAATCGGCGACCTACATGGCAAGAAGTGTCAAGATTTTCGCCGACAGTCAAGGCATATTGGGCTCAGTGAGACTTCCTTGTTCTGGAAGAAGGGCTGTTGAAAAGAGTCCTTGAAAACGATGATGGTTCCGAGAAGAGGAGACAGCTAGTTATCTCGAGAACAAGAGTAGCTGAGGTACTGTAGCAGTTACACGACAGTCTATCGGGAGGTCATCTGGGAGTGAAGAAAACCCTTCAGCGAGTTCGTGAAAGGTTTTATTGGATGAACAGCTCCGATGATGTGAAGGACTGGTGTAAGAAATGTACGACTTGTGCTACGAGTAATGGACCACATCGCAAGAGAAAGGCACCTATGAAACACTTTAATGTGGGAAGCCCGTTCGAAAAAATTGCTTTAGACATCGCTGGACCATTCCCGACGACAGAAATTGGGGGTAAATATATCTTGGTAGTAATGGATTATTTCACAAAGTGGGTGGAAATTTATGCGATCCCGAATCAAGAGGCCACAACTGACACATACGTACTGGTGAAAGAATTGATCAGTCGATATCGAGTGCCCTTGGAAGTCCACAGTGACCAGGGAAGAAATTTCGAAAGTCATCTATTCCAGGAGATTTGCGACAAGCTGGGAATGAAGAAGACCAGGACAACAGCATTACATCCACAGTCAGATGGAATGGTCGAGAGAATGAACAGGACTATTGGCAAATACTTGTCCAAAGTAGTTTACAGCTATCAGAGAGATTGGGACCAGTATCTTTCCCTATTCGCATTGGCTTATCGATCTGCCGTCAATGAGTCCACGGGTGAAACACCTGAGAAAATCCTGTGCGTGAAATGAGGCTTCCTTGTGACCTGGAATTTGGCTGTCGACCTGGAGAAGACTACGTGATCCAATTGAGAAGAAGACTGGACAATATTCATGAATTAGTCCGAACACATATTCAAGTTGCCAGCGGCAGAATGAAAAGCCGGTACGACACGCAGGCCACAGTAGGCGGTTTTGAAGAAGGGGACAAAGTCTGGTTACACAACCCGACGAGGAGAAAGGATTTTCTCCAAAATAACAAAAATCCTGGGAAGGTCCATACTTAATCAAGAAAAGGATAAATGATGTTATATATCGCATAAGCAAGATCCCCAACGGAAAACCAAAAGTAGTTCACCAAAACCGACTAGTGCCATTCAAAGGAGACCATGACCTAGAGAAAGGAGTAAACCATATTCGAGATGTGTCTGACCCTACCTTCGATGAATTTATGGGCGCGTATGGAGGTACCGGGAAAGCTAGGTATGAAGTCACTTCAGAACAACGACAAGATTTGTTCACTGGCATTCAACATCCCCGCCCGTATCAAGAATGCATGAGGGTTGGCAACCGTCTTTCGAAAGAAGTTCGGGCAATTAGAAAAACTTGAAGACCAGATTCCAGCCCCTGGCAAGTCACTGAGACTGAAACACAATTCGCGGTACGTCTTCTACGTGGTAACTAAAAATGAATTTCAAGATCGATCTACCTACCGCGATGTGGGGGAAGCACTTCGAAACCTCCGAGACCATGTGTTGGAATCCAGTGTGAAGAAACTAGCTATGCCTAAGATAGCGAGTAACCAGTTGGATTGGCGAGTCATCAGGAACATGGAAGATCACCTAACCTAACCGGTGTACAGATATTAATTTGTAGCTACAACCCCCGTTATCAGTATCCGATGAAGACGGTGCCCTGTTATTTCCATAAGATCGGAAAGTGTAGAAATGGGGCCAGTTGTCGATTCAAACATCCAGTCTCGGTTACACAAAAGTTCCAGGAGGAACTTCCAATTAAGGAGGGGGTAATGTTACGAAATAACACACTAGTGTAGTCCCTGAATCCGACTGTGCCTAAGCCATGTTTGAAATTTAAAATTTTGGCGGATTCGCAGGGGTTTCTTAGAACTGTTTACGAGTTTTTGTGATTATCTTATCTAGACATTGTTTTTGTGACCAGTATTATCTAGAAAATTCCAGGAAGCCGATTGTTTTTGTGTAAGCCGCAATCTAGAAGTATCTAGTAAAAAGGCACTAATATATAAAGGACCGACCAGCGGGAGAAGTTTAGTTTATAAAGTCATCTCGTGAGATAAACATATGAACAAGTAAATAAACAGTAGTGAAGTGTTTATATAAATTAGTTTAAGTGTATATAATATAAATTAGTGAATAGTTTAGTTAATAAACAATTTAAGTAAGTGAACCTACCGTGTGTATGAATTTATTCCACCCGTCAGGATAAACTGTTTTAAATAAATAAGAAAAACATTACATAATTATTCAATTTTACGACTAGATATTATTTTTACTTTAGATAACTACAAAGAATGTGAACAATTTTTCAACGAATTGATTGTGGCAAATGTTCACATTCTTTGTAGTTCTCTTCGGTAGCCCAAAAGTTAACATTTTTCAAAACAGTTGATATTTTTGTTGTAAAATTAAAAAAAAATGTAAAATAATTATTATGAATCTGTTGTGGCATTAATTGAACGTTATAAGTTTTTTACTAAATATGAAGAACAATTATAATAATTATTCATTGCTAGTGAATACAGGAAAATTTTTCCAAATTGTAATAAAACTACCTTATGCTGTAAAATAAATTAGATATAGAAAAAATCGATAAACTATAGAATAAAAATTATTTGCCGTCATAAAATTAAAGTAATTTAAATTTATGAACGAATTACGATTACATCAGCATTTTTAGAATTGAGTGGTTAGCACTACGGGCGTTTCTAGGAGCACACTTCATAGGATTTTAAAAAAACAATTAAAATTAAAGGCTTACAAATTTCACTTGGTGCAAGAATTAAAAGAGATTGACCATGCCGTGCGCGTTAATTTTTGCCGCCAAGGTTTAAGATTATTTACAAGAATTAATTACAGAAATCTTCTTATTATGACTGACGAGGCTACTTTCCACCTACATGGTCAAGTAAATAGACACAACTGTCGCATTTGGGGTTTAGAAAACCCTCACAGAACTACTGAATATGTAAGAGAATCACCCAAAGTAACTGTATGGTGTGCCATGAGTTCTACAAAAATTTATGGCCCATTTTTCTTTAGTAAACATATCGTTACCGCAGTAAATTATGTAGATATGCTACAACTGTACTTTTTTCCGCAACTTCAGCAAGATAATTTATTACAAACATGTTAATTTCAGCAGGATAGTGCAAGTCCACACTATGCAATGATCACTAGAGAACTTTTAAATGAAACATTTGGTGAAAGGTGGATTGGAAGAAGAGGTCCAGTGAGGTGGCCACCGCGATCACCTGATTTAACGGTACCGGGTTTTTTCTTTTGGGGTTACATCAAAGATCGATGTTACAACCCACCCCCTACAACCTTGGAAGAATTAAAGACAAACATAATAAATGTGATTGAAACTATTCCTAGAGAGATGTTGATAGCTAGTTTTCGAAACTTAATTAAAAGATGGCGAATGTGTGTAAACGTCCGAGGACATCATTTTGAAAATTTGTTGCAATAATATTTTTTGTTAAATGTCTTTACGTCCAAAATTGTTAATTTTGTTGACATTTTTAAAAAATTTCCTTATAAAATGCTTAAAGTTATTTAACTTAAATTTTAGGCCATAATTTCCAGAAAAAGTAGCACAAACTATATATATTTAGAAAGCTTAAATATTGAGCTTTGTGTTAGACTAAAAATATACGGAGTGTTCTATTTAAAATAACAAAGTTGCCCTATCCCTAAAAATCGCCGTGTTAATTTCCGGTCAAACCGGCATTACGATAAAATATCTCATCAATGAGAAAAAACTTTTATAAATTTCAATAAAACTGGCGAAAACCGCATGTTTCTATTCCTAAAATTGTTTGAGTAATAAGCGATCAAAACCCCGAAAAGTTAAGTGGGACACCCGGTAGTACCTAATCTTTAATAATACATAAATTATTATTTATAAGGACTAAAAATATAATCAATAATGTACTAAGTATTGTGTGCATTATACATACAATAAATCAGGGTGACGACGATCGTCTACCTGGGGGGTTATTACCCCATTACCTCCACCACTTGTATACGCACCTGATTTGCTAAGCCATCACCATAGAGAAATAATTATTTGTCTATGGCCATCACCATAATTAATTGAAGGTTATAACTTTATTTTTCGTGAAATTGTTAATTAGGCAATCCAAACCACGTGACTTTTTAGCTGTCAATATGGCGGCGACGGTCAAACATTGGATTCAGTACATTCATTTATGTTATTATGTTTATAAAGCTGCAGAGTTTTATAGATATAAAACGGTTTACTTTGTATTTTGCGGGGTTTTAAGGTGTTTTGTAGTGTTTGAGAAGGACAATTTTCCTATTTTAAGAAGAAGAGTGCTTATTTTAAAACGTTATTAGTGTAAAATCCAGATGTTGGAGAAACATAAATAGTTTAGCTAATAGATATATTATGTGTAACCTTCTGCTATTAAATCAGTGTTGTATTTTATTTTTTTGTAAATAAATGTAGAACTAAGTTAGCCTTTCATTGATTGTAAGGAATTATATATGTATTTGTAGTTATGTAATGAGTTTATAAATGATTGTTTTTCGTTGATGTTGGCTTCTGAAATTATTTCTATGACCCTAGGGGTTTTATTATCTAGTTTTTTTTGTTTTTGGAAAAAATAAACTATTATAAGGGTTTTGTTTTTTTATTGTCCCTAAAGTGTGTGACATTTAATGCATTAGAAAAACAATTATTTTACACTGCAAAATATAAATTTTATTTCATTTTGACATGTGTACATTACAATACATATTTCTAATATTAACAAGAGTAAAATCAATGAACTTCAGCCTCATTGTTAAAAGATTTTGATCTTATTGACAAAGCTATATAAAAATATATTACTATAATAACACTTAGTACATAAACGTTATACGTATTATGAAGAGACAAGAATTATTACTATTTTAAGTACAAATCAAAATAAAACATTCATTAAATGTTGAGAAATAATAAAAGCTGCAAAGTAATATTTACTAAATGTTTAGCTTCAAAACTAAAACATAAATACTTAAGCATCATAGACACCACAGTCTCCATAAATTCAATTTGATCATCCTGGAACTGTTGAGGCATTTCATCAATATCTATGACCTGTTGACAAAGTAATTAATGATAACAATTTTCAGCAACTATCAATTTATAACTTAACATTGCTATTACTAAAAATGATCATTCTTTTTATCAAAATAAAGTGTGCAAAACATGCTCATCGAGTATCTTTTCTTGACCAGGACGATCAGTTACACATATCCCAATCAATTGCCATTTAGCTCTTGAGACAATTTACATAAAAAAGGACTACTATTAATTATTTTCTACCTTAGTGTCAGTCAGTTTTGTCCTTTTATGTCTGCGATTCTTTCGGTCAACATCTGCAGCCCTTTTTTTACTTTCTGAGACACATGTCCCATATGTTGAGATGGTACCCAGTCAGGGTGTTCTTTATCTTCGAGGACAGCAAGTTTGGCTAAAATGAGTTAATACCTACTTGAGTACAAACTACGTAAACTAGGAGTTAGTAGAGTTGATATATTTGATAAGAAGCCTACCAGTTATAAAGTGTCTACAGCAAACTTTCTGGTGTTTCAATATAGATTCGGTCTGATCATCTCTCTTTATTGCTGCAATCCATGCCACAGATATCCATGCAGCCCTGCGAAGTTTGGTCAAAACGTTTTTCTTCCTTAGAAACCTGTGTTTCGTCTCTGCGGGAACAAAACGAAACTTCATCACGATTAGAACGGCTTCCACAACCGACTAACACTACACTATTTAAAAACCACAATTTACAGCCAATAAACAGAAAGAAAATCAATTTAACGTGGGTTAAACAATCACACTCTACAGTAACTTTGTTATTTATTTGACCGTCACCAACGTATTGAATTTATTTTGACAGGTCGTTGGATTGCCTAATAGAAAATGATTCAGATGAAGAGTACATAAAAAAATAAATAAAAAGACTTACCGTCAACAAATAGTAAATTTGAACTAGTCGACAAATGTGTACTAGAGTAGTAGGCAACGCTGGTATCACTAAACAGTTTGAGCTATCCCATTTATTTCGTGTATGCGGTTTTACGTGGCAGCCGCTAAAAAGTAAGATAGCACATAAAAATCAAAAATTTCACTATTTTTGACCATTTAATTTTTGAAATATTCGTAACTGAAAAAAAGGAATTTAACATAGTGATAGAGAATTAGTACACTATAGTTTATTTCATAGAAACACGAACCTAAACAAAACAAGCTGCAGTGGCGTGCATGCAAAGCTTAAATATTTGTAATATAATATCTTCTTCTTTTTTCTATTCATATATATTAAGTCAATCACAAGGTAGGCCACTTCTTGGTCTAGCCAAAAATAATTATTCAACATCAGCTAGACATCACATGAAATGTAACTTCTGTCATTCTGACGATGATAATAATATCGAAACAATTGTCAATTATTTCGAATTTTTACCATTTATCAATATATTATTTAGAAACAGTTAGTTTCATTTAAAAAAGTAATATGAGCAGATTCCACAGAGTCGAAACAGTAAATTTCATATACGAGTATGACTATGTTTTAAGCATTTCCCACACAGGTAATGCCACTGATGTTTTTTCAAAAATTTCGGTTTTGCTTTCTCTGATAATCGACTTGTTCTTTTGGTGCTTATTGCCTTTGTTTACATTTTGCAAAGTAAAATCTCTGTTAGCAGTTGCTCTAAGCTCACGAAATCTCGAAAAACATTAAGGGTTCAGGAAAAAAAATGGTTCTGAAAGTGTTTTCTGCATTGATTTGCAGATTATCCAATGAAAAATAAAGCAGAAAGTCTACAATAACAATTGATGAAGTTTGTAAAAATGGTCTTCGCCGAAAAATTCACTTGTATTTTTCAAAAACGAAAGACGAAAATTGACTCAAGATTTACAACAAGATCCTGATTTGCCAGATATAAGTGAAACAACATTATGGAGAGTCCTAAAAGAAGTTAATTTTGCTTAGGAAAAAGTAGACAGAAAAAGTATGCTCATTGAAAGAGAGGACGTTATTAGTTGGCGCAGAGGCTACTTACGATTAGTGAATAGAACATGCCAACACATTTTTTATTTAGACGAAACATGGGTTACTGAAGATCACACTACTTCAAATGTTTGGCAAGACAAAAATATTCAAAGTTTACAAGCCTTTATGGAAGATTGGTCATCAGGTCTCAAAATACCTGCTGAAAAAGAACTCGACTAATAATATTGCATATCGGTAGCAAAAATGGATTTGTAGATAATGTTCTTCTTCTTTTTGAGTCTAACAAAACAGGCGACTATCATGAAGAAATAAATGGGTCAGTTTTTGAGGACTGGTTTGGGAGAATTCTGGACAAAAGCCGCCATCCTCAGTAATAGTTATGGAGAATGATCGTAACTACAGTCGCATTCGAACAATTGCCTACAAATGCCTGGAGAAAAGATAAAGTTCAAAATTGGCTGCACGAGAAAATTATAGATTTTGATATTTCCTTACTAAAACTAGAATTATTAAAACTTGCCAAGCAACATTTTCCCCAATTTAATAAAAATTGTGTAGTGAAATGGTCCGAGCTCGAGATGTAGAAGTTTGGCGACTGATACTGCCTCATTAGATGATAGTAAATGAACTAACTGGAGGTTTTTTTATTATTATAATTATTATTATTATGTAAAAAATAAATTTTAATGTGAATACTTTATGAATATTAAAGGTTTTCTATATTAACCTATTTTCTTTGTTATTTTTAAATAATATCAAAATTTGTATTATTTACATAACAGTTGTGTGTGTGTGTGTGTGTGGGGGAGAATGGCCTCAGACATAGTCTATTAGCCACAGAAAATTAAAAGTGAGTAAAGGTTGAAATATTAAAATGACTGTAAAGGAGTAAAGATATAAAATTGCTGATTACTGGGCATAAATCTAAGCATATATCTAAATAGACAATTTAGAATTATTTATGAAATGCACTATGGAATCAAGTACAGACTTCTCAGTATTTGCCAAAAGAGCAGTTATATTTGTGGGAAGAGGAACGTTGAAATTGATAAGAAAATTGTAAAGTTCAGTAGTTGCCTTTTTGTTTTCAGTGCATTCAAAGAAAATATGATTCAGATCTCCTACTGATGCCTTGTTACAGGAGCAAGCTGGAGAATTGACAATACCTATTTTAAAAAAATGAGCTGGGAAACGACCGTGATTTATTCTTAAACGTGATATGATGGAGGTATATTGTTTTCTATAATCAAAATTAAAAATATGAGGGATCTTAGTTGGTAAAGTAGGATGCAAAAGGAAATATTGGCTATTAGATGTTTTAGCGAAGTCGGCGTAAGACCGCTCCCAATTAGTTCTAATATGTTTCTTATAATAATTTAAAAGGTCTAAGAAGACATAAAGATTGGTATAATAAGTCATTTTGCAGGCTCTCTTGGCTTCCAAGTCCACGTACTCATTTCCTTCTAAACCGCAGTGCCCTTTTACCCACATGAATACGATACTTTTGTTCAGGGTTTTTAATTCGCTTGTTAATTTTTTAATTTCTAAAATTATATTTTGTCTGTAACACTTGAATGGAGAACCTTCTATAGCCTGTAATACTGACTTGGAATCACACATAATAACAGCTCTTTGAATCGGATTTAAAGTACACCAAGTTAACGCTTTTGATATGGCGAAAGCTTCTGCAGAAAAAACAGAACAATAATTGGGAATTCTAAATCTTTCCACGTAATTAGTATTTGAAACAAGAAATGCTGCCCCAGTTCCTTCATCACATTTCGATCCATCAGTGTATATGGTGGTAACATTGTCGCCTATATTGTTAAGTTCAGTTTTCAAAATTACTTGGTTGATACTAGAAAATTCGTAAAAGGAGGGGTATATGATGTTAGGAGCAGTCACTAAAGATTCATAATTGCATTGAAAAATAGGGAAATTATCTTGCTTTACGATATGATTTTCTTTGCTGTTGGTATTAAGAAAAGCCTCAGCTAATGGAGGACTGGTTTTTATTCTCCAGTATGGCAGAGTCAGATTGTTAGTGTTTATTGCTGAAATCTTTTGAACCATGTACGTGTTAAATGTTCGGTATTTAATAAGAAGCTTTTCGGCTAGGTATTGCCTTCTAATATGCAACGGGGGCTCTTGCATTTCTGCTAAGACAGCTTGATTAGGTGATGACATCATAACTCCTAGGCATATTTTTAATGATTTGTATTGAATTCGGTCAACAGCTATTAAATTGGTTTTTGATGAGGAACCATAAAATGTACACCCGTAATCCAATATTGAACGGATATAAAACTTATAAAAAATGGAGGAAATGTTTGAGTCAGCTCCCCATTTTTGTTTGGAAACTACTCTGAGAAGATTCATACCTTTTTCACATTTTTGTTTAGTGTACTTGATAAGGCTAGTCCATAATAATTTTTTGTCCAGGACAATACCCAGATATTTGTATTCGTCGACAAATGGGAATGTGAACTCATCTAGAGAGAGAGCCCTGGAGTTTCCAGTCGATGGCGAGTGAAACATACCAGAGCAGATTTCTCCGAAGAAACACTAAAGCCCATATTTACCAGCCATGGTTTGAGTACTTGAAGGAATGCTCGTAAGTCTTTCTTCATATGAATTACGAGTAACATAAAAACATAAATCATCAGCGTATTGAATTCGGTTAATTGTTTCACCGCCTAACCTATGCAGCTCTGCAGTATAGATGTTAAAAAGCAAGGGACTTAATATGGATCCCTGTGGTAAACCGTTGAAGACTGTGCGTGGACCATGTAACACGTTATTATGGTCGCGGATAAAAATGTTTCTATTTGTGAATAAATTAATTACATTAGCACTAACCTTTTTCCTAATACCAGCATCTACCATTTTTTCAAATAAAATAATTAAATCTACTACATCATATGCACCTGTCAAATCGATAAATAAACATAATGTGTACTGATTGTTCGAAAAACATATTTGAATATCTGCAACTAATGCACCTACAGCATCCACTGTGCCCAGTCCCCTTCGGAAACCGAACTGCGTCCTAGGAAGAATAGAATTACTTTCAAGAAAGTATTCAAGTCGAAATTTGATTAGTCTTTCAAACGTTTTTGTTATACAAGACAATAGGGAAATAGGTCGATATGATGAAGGAGACTCTGCATCTTTATTTGGTTTTAAAAGGAGACAAATTATAATATTTTTTAAATCGTCGCTATATTCTTGTTTCACCCACCAATCGTTAAAAATTTGAAGAAGGAAAATCTTCACAGATAAGGGTAGCTTTTGAATAATTTTATAAGTAAAACCATCTAGCCCTGGGGCTGTATTACGACTATCTTTTGTAGCAAATTCTAGTTCATCTATTGTAAATGCTTTTAATGTATAATCCGTGGGTTGGAAACCAAAAGAGCTGCAACTTAAGAGATTGGGTGCAGAAGGAGGTGCTAGTTTGTTTAATTTTTTTTCAATTAGCTCTTTAGGAATAGGCTTTTTACGATTTTGATTGCAGTTGCCGTTCATAGATCTAATATATCTCCATATATCAGTTAGTGGGGTATTTTTATTAAGTTTGTTTAAAAATGTCATCCAGCTGTTCCGTTGTTTAACTTTAAATAAACGTTTAGCTTTAGCGGCAGCATTTTGGCAGTTCAAAAAGTTTTCAAAACTTGCTAGAGTTCTATATTTTTTTAGAGCTTCTTTTCGTTTTTTAAATGTTATTGTACATTCCTCGTCCCACCATATAGGCCTAGGGGTAATCGCTATAAAGGGCTTCTTGACCGGCATGGATTGACACGCCGCGCTTGAAATCATTTCAAAAAGTCTTTTCACTTTATCCGGGCCAGTTGAATTTTCATCAAAATCATTTTTTACCATTTCGGTTTGCAAAACGTTCTGAAATGTATTCCAATCGGCGTGGGAATCATTCCATTTCGAGGAAGGATTTAATGCAAGGTTTGTAGAATTAATCTGAATCTCAATTATTAAAGGGTAATGATCAGATCCCAATGTGTCATCTAAGATAGTCCAGGAAGACTTTGCAGCGAGAGTGTTGGAGGTGAGAGTTAAATCGACTGCTGACTGATTGCCTCTTGGGTTAATTCTAGTAGGGGAACCGTCGTTGAGAGCTATAAGTTCTAGGTCATCCATAGCTTCTACCAATATTTTTCCGTGTCGATCATCAGGAGTTGGTCCCCACATATCGTGATGTGCATTAAAATCACCGCAAAAAATTGTAGCAGATAAATCAAATTGTTTGAAAAAATTAATCCAGTTGACTCGACTTACCATTACGTTTGGAGGTCTATATATTGATGCTATAGTCAAATTCAAAGAGTCAAGCGATACGGCGCATACTTCTAAGTCCTTGATTCCAGTATTTAGCAAAACCTCTTTATAGTTAAGACCCTGAATCACAAAAATGCATACCCCGCCATAACCATCTTTTCTACATTTACTTACTAGATTATATCCTTTTATACGAAATTTATTGTTTGGTTTTAGCCAGTGCTCTGATATAACTAAAATGTCCACATGTGTGTCTTTAATATATTTTACAAGACTCGCTTGATTTGCAATAATAGATCTACAGTTCCACTGTACAATTGTGATATTATTTCTGATATGCTTATTAGAAAGTATCTGAGTCTTCGTCATTTTGTCTATTAATATTAATTTTTTCTTTTAATTCATATTTATCCAGGATATTGTTAATTGCTTGTTTAACATTGATCTCATTAATGTTACTTTTTTTGAGAATTATATCTTTAATAATGTTTTCTACCTGAAATGCTAGCTGCTCTTTATAAAATTTGAACTCTTCCCTATAAGGATTTGGGAGTATGGAAGAATGTTTGTTAGTTTTTTTGTTCTCATGATTTACTGGAGGAGAAGTTGGAGGTGAGGACTTTCTGCGTTTTTTGACGCAGATGTACTCGTATTAAGTTTAGGTAAATGTACGGAGGGATTAGGTTTACTCAAGATTGAGCTGTAAGAAGAAGTTGAAGCTGTATGTGTTAGCTCAGGGAAATTTTGTGGATTTGATAATAATGAAAATCGATTATTAGTTGTGATTTTTCCGTAAGCAGGATTTTTCACAATAGTTTGCATTCATAGAGGCCATTACTTTTTTAATAATCAATTGTGTATTGTAAACAGGGCATTTTTTGGATGTGGATTTATGTTCATTACTGTCGCAATGTACACAATGTGTTCTATTTTCTTCACAGGAAACTGAGTTACAATTTTCTTCAGAGCAGTTTTGGCATTTCTGTTTACCTTTACATTGATGTTTAGTATGTCCGAAACGTAAACAATTATAACACTGAACCACCGGATATATGTATGGTTCTACCTGAAAGTTTACCATATTTATTTTAACGGATTGGGGAATCGTATTTCCTAAGAAAGTAACCACGATCATTTGTCTATCTACTTCTTTTGTTTCTTTGGTTTCACTGTCTACAATTTTACGCTTTAATCGCTTAACATCAACTACTTTAATTCCAGATTCAATTGCGTCTTTTAGGTATTCGGCATTAAAATAAGTATCTACCATACGTACTATACCTTTTTTATGCGTGAAGAATAGTGGAATATAAGCAATGTAATTATTTTTTAATAAAACTTCATGATTTACCAACAAGTTAGCAACATTGAAATTTTTAAAAATTACCTTTACCCTGTTTACCCCTACTGGTTTTATATCTGATATATTTTGCCTAAATTCTGTAATGTTTCTTAAAAAGTGACCGATTTTAATGGGAAATAAACGACCTACATTTTTTTCTTTATGTTATATATAAACTAAATAAGGACCAACATCCGAAGGCTGATATTTATTCTCGAAATTAATATTTTGAAAATCTTTTATCGAAGACCCTTTATCAATTAATAGGGGCAGCGATTCGCCGCCCTAATTTAAATCCATAAGTTGGTGAATTCAATTAAATAGTCTTATTCGATTCTATACTTAAACAAAACTAAAACTAGTTACTTATCTTTAGAAAGAAGTCGAAGTTTTTGTTAGGCACTGTTAATACCTGATCGCTTGAACTATCGACACGTTCACTGTCAAGGTACAAACACAACTGTACACACAAAATACGGACTGGTCTGTTTTCTGTGACTGTACATAACAGTTGCAATTAAATATTTAATTCACCCCGCTCATGAATATACATCATTTATAGCTTATCAGTTTTCGAGTACGATTATATCAGTCGACCAGCAAAATAGTAGTCTTTTATCTTTTCATCCATTACTGTATACTCATAATATACATGATCCACATTTATAGGGTTAGTTCGTGATTTATCTTATTTTAGTAGCTCATAGATCTACTGAGACTTTTATTTACTATGTATAGTTTATTTCAACTACATTTTCTTCGTTAAAAGACCGCAACATTTTTTATCGAAGTTCGTTTTTCTATTAAATAAACTATAAATGCAGTTTGAAATATATTTCTCTTGTTTTATAAAAAATATCTTGATTGAAGAATATTTTTTACTTGTTGAAAAATTTATTGATCGTCTCTTTATTTCATATTTAATATAGGTATTTTGGACTAAATAACTTTTCAATTGTGACATAATTAAAATTTACATTATAAAAACTTTGCAAAGCTCTAATACCAATAATAAACACAACAGTTTCTTATATGTTAAGATAGTATTTGTGGGAATTACAAAATTCAAATAAAAGTTTTTAGTAACTGATCATGATTAGTCAAGTTTACATGATCAAATACCGAAAAATAAAATTAACGATATGCGATGTTGCCAAGTTTAACTTCACTTCAGAGATGATTTGAAATAAATTTATTGTCTGACTATATTTTTACTTACCCATATTCAAATATTAGGTGTTTAATATCTTTGCTAACACCCAAAACCCCTCTATCTATAAAAAATTCACAGACTTGTTCCAGTTTCACTCTAAGTTTCACTTCTTCTTCTCCCTGATTGTCAATTGTCACTTTGAGCTTTATGCTTTCTTTGCATACGTAGGCAGATCGAGCAAGTACACATCTCAAACTGATAGTACCCTTCTTACAACACCAACAGCACATTGATTTTCGGTTCTCCAAAACTATAGGTTTCTACAAAAAATTTAACAAATCTCACATTCAATAGTCCAAAAAAAGTGTGACGTCAGAACATGGTCGCTGATAGTTACTGAACTGATATTTTAAAAGGTTATTCGTTTGTTCATTTGTAAAGTGGCACTGCAGTGACTATTAAGTAGTTATACATTACTGCTTCGTTCCTAAACTTCCAGCATACTCTATCCCTACGACATGTACACTGTTTAAACTGTCCTCGCTTTTCTTTAATACTTTAATTTCATTAAAAAACTGCTCCGCAACGCTCGACGAATTAACAATAGCTATGTTTAAGCACATTACAAACGTAAAATGAACGTAAACAAATATTTTTTTCCCTCAGTAACTGTCAGCGGCCATGTTTATGACGTCATTGCTTTCTTGGTCTATAATATAAAAAACGCTGCGACACGTCAATTTTTTAATTGAACATCTTGTATTTCGAATACATATGTCGTTACTAAACAAACACCATTTATTTTTCAGTGTTCTACCAATCCTAGCACCAGTAGTTACCCCTTTTTAAAACACCCTGCAGACACAAACTCAACTTTTGCTTAGGTTTTGAGCTGTGTTGAGCGGTATTAAATTGTTTTCTTTGTCGAAGGACCAGCCACAGTATTACGTGTGACGAGATATATTTTATTTTATCGTTGTTAGATTTTGTAGGGTGATAAATAAAATTTTTTTTCACTTTTCACAATTTTTATTTACGAGGTTATTATAAAAGTTCACTTTGCTTTTGCAATTAAAAATTTTACTTTACTGGTTCATTATTGTAATATTTTTAATTTTGTTTAATTTCAATAAGTACTTGTTATTTTTAATTAACCATTGAAAAGCCGGTCATTTTAGCCGGTAAATGAGTGATCTATTCATCACTTGCTGGGTTTACGTTCGGACGATGAAAGAGGGAGTTTGTAGGTTGGGAAAATGTTTTATAGGCTAATCGAATGTCCTAGCTAGAGTATTGGTAGAAAGGGGGCGGGGCTTATTTGCTTTTGGAGGAAGCGTACGTGCAAAACAGCACGCTTTCTTGAGTGAGGCGGTTAATTTTAAGAACGAAGAAGCGAATTGAATTCTTTGTTTTTTAATTTCCTTTGGAAAGTTATGAGATAAGGTTTTGTTTGGTATTAAGAGAGTTTTTCATGATAATTTTTTATGTGAAAGGGACGTTAAAATCTTTTATTTATAATGTACAAGGAATGCCTAAATTTTGGTATACGGGTTGAAGATAAATGTAATGATCGCAGAAAGAATTTGAATGTAAATTTCAATCCGTACACCCTGTATGTTTATTTCGATTCTACTTACCAAATATTGCTCCTCCATACAATCTATGTGTGGTCCGATTACTGTAAAATATTTAATGCCTTGCGGTGGACTTGCGTATGGAATATCGATTGTTACTTTGAAAAAATATCTAATATAACATGATTTGCTTTCAAATGAACACGGTAAATTTGATTCTGGTAAAGAAAACCTAAAATATAAGAAGAACATTATACAAAATTCAATACGGAATTTATTTTCAAAATAATAAAGACCGTTCATATTAATTATTAAGAAAAATGTAGTTCTATCGTTAACGCTGTTATAGTGCCACCCTGTACAATTTATTTCAACCATTACCTTTAAGCCCTTCGTAAAATGAGTGTCGATTTATTTGGATTACGGTGGATATCGCCAACAGTACGGTTCTTACAAATGAATTCACATCGCCTCTTTAGCTCAGTGGCAGAGCACTGGTCTTGTAAACCAGGGGTCGTGAGTTCAATCCTCACAGGAGGCAGCGGAAATATGACTATTTTTGTTTTTTATTTCGAGAGGAAAGCCTACAGTTGATATTTTAAAAATATTGTAATTATTTAAGCGTCAAGAAACAGACATATTTTTTGTTGATATGGTGGTCTCCTAATGGCTAGTCCCTAGGCTTGGCAAATATCTCCCTTGAAGTGTGGGCTGAAAACTGTGTACCGGAAATCATTTGTATAGACACCGTAACAATTTTATTCACTTTTTATGAATTTATAAAAAAATTACATTCAGAAATTGTAAAATAAAATTTTTGGAATTGGACCTGAAAACCATGGGTCGTCCCTTGATTTAAATCCTAAATCGATTTATATATTGATGTGAAAGAGGGTTAATCATAAAATTTCGACAGAAAAGCCACATACATAACATTTTCTCTAGGAACAAATTCTTATTGTTCTACAAAAAATAGTTTTCACGTTAATTTAGTAAGAGATATGAATGTGAGAAGCTTCAATATAGGTACAGGTTAAAGCCGTTTTTCTAAATATCACCTTTTTACTTACTCTAAGGACAGGTAACGAACGTTATTTAGAATTTTTATCCTTACAATAATGATTTCATTTGTATTAGTCCAGGCAATAGAGCAATCGAAATGGATGTTGTTTGATAACGCAAAAATTTTTATGCAGAAAGTTGCCGAATATTGTATACAATAATAATCTATGTTTGCCTACTCCAAAAAGTGCTTGATAAATGCTGTAGAACAACAAATGTACCGAAATATCGAAAAATGACCCATTTTTCGATACATTTGTGTCTAAAACTTTGAAACAAAGCCTTAAATCAAAAAAAATTTACTCTTTCTTTTTTGTTTATTTGACGATTTCCTATAAGATTATGAGAATCGCGAATCGAAAAACTTTAATTTTCCATGAATAATATGCGAAAATTAGTAAAAAATCATACGTAAATTTTTTCGGTAATTAAAATTTGATAAATATTTATCAAATTTTCAGAAAAGATAGTTAAACATATGACAATTACGCACAAAAATTTTTGTAACGATCGATCGCGTAGTTTTTCACTGCCACAATTATTAATTAACAAATTATAAAAAAGTTCATCGCGCGTACCTTGTTCAAACAACGGTGAAAAAGGAGCACGCAATTTTGCACAGTTAGGCCGGCCGCACACATAATCGAACGATACAGAACACGACAAGACATTTTGACTGACAGTGTCTGTTGCGAAGAGTTTAGAATGGACGGATATGGAGTGCCAGCACTTTACATCGGACAAGACAAGACAAGGCAAAAAACACGATCAAACGGTTTTTTCATGACTGGCACTGTCTGCCGAAGTTTCGTCTTTAGTCAAAAGCTGACAAACAAACTAATTTGCGCATGCGCTGCGGAGGAAATTTGAACAACTGTACCACCATCGCTCATCGCCTAGCCACAGTTTAAAGCTTAACAGAAGCAGTTGGCTCACTCGATGTCGGCCTCTTTGATGTTCATGGTTCAAATTTTCCACTGCGCAACCGAAAATTGTAGCCCACGCGCTTAGGGGCGTATCCAATTGATACAATAAGATATCTGACAACTGTGTGTAATAAATAACAAACTTTCTGCGCAACGGGAAGTTGATTCCCATGAGTGTGTATGAGTGAGATAAAAGTTGTAACACAAAAATCGGTAGAGTGAGCCAACTGCTTCTGTTAAGCTTTAAACTGTGGCCTAGCTATTGCATCCGCCAGGATTCGAGACGATTTGGAGTTGTATTTTGTCTTGTGCTTCAATGGTGTCACCGTCTGAGATTGAGGACGACCCTACATCTTTTGTAGATGTAGATAAACTTTTGTCATTAGTGCAAGGTAACCCGGCAATATATAACACCTCTTTGAAAGAACACCATAATATTAATGTTATCGGCAAGATCTGGAGTGATATTGGAAACGAATTGGGCGTATCAGGTACGTTGTAATACCAACATCATAATATATTAATAGAAAAGGTGATATTTTGTTATTTATTTTAAGCATACTAGCAAACTGAGTTAATATAACTTATTGTAAAGAAACATATCACAATGTAACCATATTGAATACCACAGTTTTTAATGATGATTGTAGGTGTAAAAAATGAGTTAACATTTTTGCTTGAATATATATTGTCAATTTACATATTACTGTAAATTTTAGTGTCTATGTACATTAATTACACTTACATAAACGCCATTTTTTCTTGCCATGGTACTGAGCCTGCGGGAGAATTGAAGTAAATCATGAAATTGTCTCTAACTTTATACGCAGCCTTTGCTGCTCTGGCGATCACAGTTTCTTTTTCTCTGCCACAATCTTCTTCCATGACCATAATTTCATTATATACATCTACTACTTTTCCCTCGTTAACTCTTATAACGTTGTGTAAAACAACATGCTAGCACAATATTTTTTGTTATGTATGGATGACAAAATATGGCAACATCAAGAACACGGAATTTTTTGGACATCATTCCGAAGGCACATTCCACAATTCTGCGTGCTCGAGATTGTCTATAATTAAAAATTCTTCTTTCACGTGTAAGTGAAGTTTTAGCATAGGGTTTCATCATATGTTTGTGCAGAGCGTAAGCGTCATCTGCAACAAATACGTAAGGAAATTTGGTTGGGTTGCCGTTATAGAGTTGTCTTGGTTTTGGTAAATTCAGGCTTTGACTGTTGAACATACGTCCAAAGGTTGACGAAATGAAAACGCCACCTTCACTATTTCTGCCTGCTTCTCCCACATCGACAACAACAAATTTCCCTTCAGCATCAACGGCAGCTTGTAATATTATAGAATGGTGCGTTTTATAATTATAAAACAACGAACCACTATTCCACGGAGCTTCAATACGGATATGCTTTCCGTCAACCGCTCCACAACAGTTAGGGAAATTCCACAGTTCTTCAAAACTTTCTGCAATATTCTTCCATTCATTAGTTGTAGGCGTCGTCACCAAGTATATTGCAGGTAACACTTCCCATATGACAGCACAAGTTTCAGCAACAATCTTCCCTGCTGTCGTAGCCCCTACTCGGTGATTGAAATGCATGTATTGAAATCTTTCCCCCGTTGCCAGGAATCTAAAATAAATTAGCCCATTTAGCCCACGCAACTTTCTTTCTCCATACAACATGAATTTTGTTTTGTTTTAGGTGCAATATGCAAGACTAAATGAATCAATTTGAGAAATTCTTACGCAAGATACGTAAGAGACTTAAAGAAAATGCCAAGTGGATCAGCAAAGAAAAAATGGCATTTGGCAGAAGCCATGGATTTTTTACAACCATGGACTGGTTCTTGTAGGAAGATTTCTAGCAGCTTATCATCGTCAGATACTCAAGATTCTGCAGCCCCCCCAGCCCCAACCAGCAACAATGACCAGGTTGTAACACAGACATCTACTGCACAGTCACCTTCTGCACAGACACCTACTGAGTCTGCGATTGGATCTGACGTCAATGCAGGTAGCGTTGGAGGAGAATACGTACCGAAGAAAAGGAATAAAAAAAACTCCGTCCGAAATGGTAGACTTCCTTAAAATAGCTACAGAGACTCGAAAATTGGACGCCAACAAAACTACTGAAAACCCTTTGCTTAGCTATTTCAAAAGTTTGCTACCAGACACAGACGTCCTCACAGATAGTAGAAAACGTCGTTTCAAAATACAAGTGATGGAAGTTTTAAATAAGCTTATTGAGGAACAAGAAAATGAGCAATTCGTTTGTTCTCGACCTACATCTACATCAAGTTCAAGTTACGGTCATACTCCACATGTTCAAGGAAACTTGTTCCCCGGTGCACAGACTTTCACTCCATTCAACCATTCTATTGAAGGGCCACAGCTTCAGGGAAACTTCTTATCCGGTGTACAAACTTTAACTCCAGTCAACCAAACTAATGAACATAATGAACGAAAATAACAGAAATAGTTATCTTAATCTAAACTAAATTTATCTAATTTGAATTACTCATACATCTACAGTTCATAACAGTTTCACAGTTTTCTCAAAATAATATAAGAGACGTGTATTGATAATTGTGTGGATTTATGTAATTTTGTAAGTACATTCAACTCTAATACATGCTGATACGTAAAATGGTAGTTTTTTTTAATCCTTACCTTAATGTTAACAGAAGTCTCTCCTCCGGCGTTATGGCTTCTCTCCATTTTGTGTTTTGCTTTAGGATCTTTCCTTGAATTTCAGTCAATATGTAGTCAAAAGTTGACATTGTCATACGACAATAGTTATAAAAATTTGCAGGGTCTAACCTCAGCTCAGCAATGAAGCCAGTTAAATTTATTTTTTGGTTTATGGGGTGAACCCAAACCTCTCTATTCCTTTTGAAGTCTAACAATTGTAGAAAATTCCACAACATCAGTACCGTCTCCTCCTCGTCGTCCATTGTAACAACATATAAAATTGTAATAACTTAAATTACTTAACAACCAACACTGTTAAAAGATTGAAGGTCACTGCACGAGGTGTGGAATACAACTGCCCAGATTTCTGTTCTGTCTTGTTCGATAGCGTTCGATACGAAGAAAACATCATCAACGCTATCGATCAAGACAGAACAGAACAGAATCCGAAACGCCTTGTTCTGATCTGTTCGATTATGTGTGCGGCCGGCCTTACTTAGTGTCATAACAAACAATAAGCAATTATAAAAATATCCATTTTACGTTTTAATAATTTTTTACAATTTTTTTTTAAATTTTGTCAAATTTTTCTATTATAAATAATTTCTCGTTTATAGCATCGGTTCGATGTAATTTAAAAATTGTTTCCCATCTGAATACTGCTTTGCAAGCACTTTTTTTACAAAATCACAGTTTTTACAAAAATCGGAGCATCATAGACCATGCTCTACGCATCCACATGACTTTTTACACTCTCCAGTACATTTACAACTAATATTTTTTAAAATATCATCTGGCACTAGATGGCTTTCAACATATACAGGCACGAGTGTATTGTCGTGTTTTCCAGCCCCAGTCTAATTGATTTAATGCATTTCCAAGTCACATTTGTACTTAATAATAAACCCTGTACGAATGAAGATTTGTTGGTGGTAATGTTGGTAAATTAAAGGTTTTTTGTTACGAGCATTTTTTAAAAGTGCTGTATCTTAGATCACTTAAAGTCGTTTCAGTTATTTGCTTGCCACTATAAGTCGCTTGCATATTTTTTTGTCCGATATTAGCAATATTCTCTTTCGTAGCAACTCTTGAATTGAAACCTTCAACCATTTCTCTCAAATCAGAATATTTTTCAAGAATCTTGACTATTTTTCCTTTGCCTTGCTTCTACATAGCTGATGTTGTATACGATCCGGAAAAGGCGTGCAGAAATGCTATTAGATTAGTTAAATTTTTATTTACTCATGTTTTACCGCGCATTCGCATTTTGAAACACCCGAGCCGTGCGACAGCACAGCTGCTCTCCGCCATCCCCACTCCTGCCCCCGCGCCGCTCGCATATATTTGTATAGAACACCCAGGATCAGTGTTTCCAGAAATGCAGAATTTTCTTCAATATGCAGAATTTTAGCCTTCAAAAAGAGCTAATGAAGAAAAGAAGAATATTTTACGAAAGCCACTAAAATATGAAGAATTTTTGTAGATTCACTTGTTTTTGCAACTATTTTATTCATTTCGTATGCATTCTGACATCTTTCGGTAAAATGGTTTAGTTACGACTCGAAAGTATTGGCAATTCAGCCTTGAGATGGCCCTATACTCGATAGTCGAAATTGTGTAAAGTGAGTCAGAGCTATCTAATCA
The DNA here is from genome assembly GCA_963921935.1 of Galeruca laticollis. Lineage (NCBI taxonomy): Eukaryota > Metazoa > Arthropoda > Insecta > Coleoptera > Chrysomelidae > Galeruca > Galeruca laticollis. The sequence goes on from OY998177.1 coordinate 71,735,537, forward strand.
ACACTTTGGTTAAAGCGCAGTTGCCATATGTATTCTAGAGAGAAATGCTGTATTTTATAAATACACTTCAAATCCATTGTGTCAATATTTCAGGTACAAAAGATGCAATGTAATTAAGTCAATACCAATTTAATATATTTATTTCAAATTTCAAGCAGACTAATAATAATTAGTTTACTTGAAATGTGAAATAAAGTGTTTATGTATATTTCTTGAACGCAAAGTTTGTTGTGAAAAACTCGCCGATTTGACAATGTTGGAGAGTCGCTTCAATGTTCCGGCTTTGAGAACGAGATAGATAGATCGAGCTACGCGAATGAGACAGTGATAGTAAACAGTTATGTGAGGTGTTTATTCTCTTCATGAGCGTAACATCAGTATTTGTGTTGTGGTTTTGTGTGATAAATCGGTTATTATTGGTATTTATTGTAATATTTATATCGGTATATTTAGTGACAATAATGGCGGAGTGTAGCGGTGTTGGCGATAAAAAACGGCGTCGTAACAATTTAATTCGGGAAGAAAAAGTCCTCATATTAAATGTGTACGAAGGACTGCGTGCCATGGACAAACAGTTGGGTGTTAGTGACGCTGTGATTAAGTGCAGTTATTTAACTAAAGTTTCTGAGAGTACTATATACAATATTCTAAAGAAATCGCGGGACGGATCTTTGACAAGAGAACGAGGTGAAAACTGTAAACCGGAAAGTAGGGGAAGAAAGAAAATTGTTTTGGACGACCAAACACGGAATGCTATACGTAGGGAAATACATTCTTTTTATTTTAGGAATGAAATCCCCTCGGTAGCTAAATTGAGCAAGGTAATAGAAGCTGATGATACTTTACCAAACATCAGTGATAAAGTTTTGAGACGAACTATAAAATTAATGAATTTTCGTTACCAAACAAGAAGTAGAAACAGTGCCTTAATTGAACGAAATGACATTGTGGAATGGAGGAGAAATTATTTAAAACAGATACGACAGTTTCGTAACGAAGGACGGCACATATATTATCTTGACGAAACATGGTTAAATGAAGGCCACACTGTGTCAAAAGTGTGGCAAGACATGAATATACGAAGCAATCGACAAGCCTTTATGGAGGGTTTCTCTTCCGGTTTAAAAGCTCCCTCTGGGAAAGGACGTCGACTGATTATCACTCACATTGGCAGCGAGGAAGGATTTGTAGAAGGTGGATTACTAAGTTTTCAGTCCAAAAAAACTGTCTATTACCATGAAGAGATGGATGGTAACCGGTTTGAAACATGGTTTAGATCAATTTTAACAAAGGTAACTCCTGGTTCAGTGATAGTTATGGATAATGCTTCATACCACTCTCGTCGACTGGAGCAAATACCTACTTCAGCTAGCCGCAAGAGGGTTATAATTGATTGGTTAGAGAGTAAAAGCATTCCGCACAACGAGGCAATGCTAAAAGTTGAATTATTATCTCTCGTACGGAAACATAAAAGCAGTTATATTAAGTACGTTGTCGATGAAATGGCGAAAGATTTCAACGTCTCAGTTGTTAGACTTCCTCCCTACCACTGTGAGTTAAACCCCATCGAGCTGGTTTGGGCCCAAGTGAAAAATTATGTTGCGAGAAAAAACAGTACATTCAAAATGGCTGACGTTGAGAAACTGTTTGACGAGGCGCTGCATACCGTTACTGCTGAGAGTTGGCGTAAATGTATTCAACACGTATTAAAAGAAGAAATAAAGTTTTGGGATTTAGACATACGTGTAGAAGTAATGACGGAACCACTCATTATCGATATAGGAGAAAGCGATGATTCTGAGGAGTCGTCAGGGAGTGATACCGCTTCCAGTTAGTCAGACATTTTACAAGTGACCTCGCAACATACCTATACTTATTGGTAATTTATTTTGGTCTTGACAAACAACTTTTTTTTAGTTTTAGTAGTAGTAAGTTGGAATTGACTTTTAAACATTTTTTTATTTTGTTTTAACTTACTTATGAACAACTTGTGATAAGTTATTATTTCAAATGTTAAAAATTGAAATTCCAGATATTTCAGTATTCGCACCCTTAAACTATGATACGCTCATGGAGTTCACTTTAAATCGGTAGATAACCGATGGCGTCACTTTACAGAATTTCGACTATCGACTTTTTTATATACATCTTATTATAGCTCATCCTTAAAAATGTGTATTATTCTTGGTAACACCCTGTATATACATAATGATACCTACCATAATAATTTCGTATTTCTGTTCTCTCAAATTTAAACGCCAGAGCGTACAAGAACATTTTCTATTTATTTTTTATTTAGGACTATTAAGAACCCTTCAAAAATGATGCGCTCATGAAGTTCGCTTCTGCAACTGATTTTATGGACAGTAAGAGCGATGAGTCACTTTACAGAATTTCGACTATCGAGTATAGCAATAGCAAAATAAAAATATTGCAATGTACTAAGTGTGCTACAGCTTTTTATTGTGAAACTGGGGAAGTCCCGACTCCTGCATTTTAATTAGTTAGACGTTAAGTATTAGTTTGGTATGAAGTATGAACATAAAAACATTGAAAACTGTGAAGGTGTTTACATTTCAAGCATTTGCCAAATTGTGTATTGTAATTTGTGTCAATTCTCGATTTGAAAGTTTACAGATTTATTGAAACATATGAGTTCAAGTGAAGAAGATTCTCAAGGGTAAATAACATAATTATTTTAAAATATGTATGCATATTTATTAATTAAATGAATGCCTTCAGCACAACAAATATTAATTATGTATTTTGTACCATATATTTTAAGATTTTCCATAATATTGGACAATTCGCAGTAAGCTTCTACTATCTGGTGGGAAAAGCAATACACCGACAAAAAAAAAGAAAATATCGTGACGAGTTAAGTGAGGGCGAAAAACAAAGGGTTTTTAAAAGAAAGTTTCATTCTGATTGGAAAATTGAGGAAGAATATAAAGGTAAAGCAATAATAAAACTGAAATGACGAAACTGCGACAGCCGAGATTCGAATTAGTGCTTTTTTTGCAGAACATAATATTGGTATTGCTGTAGCCGATGATTTTGTAGACTTAATTAAAGCCACTTGTACCAAATTCGGTGTTGTTAAAGGAATATCACTTGGAGGAACTGAAACAACTAAAGTAATCAATAATGTATTATGTAAAGTGGAGACAAGTCAACTAATTTCTATCTTAAAAATAATCAATGTTAGCATTCTAGTTGATGAAAGCACAGATTTAATTATGTATAAATACTTATGTATTTTAGTTTGTCCAGAATCATGTAGTTTAATGACTAAATTACTAAAAATCTTAAAATTAGATGCAACTGATACAACAGCAGAAAATTTATATAATCAATTTAAACAATATTTTATAGCAAATACTGCATATGTATCCGCTAGTGGTACACTATCTGCTCAGCTATCCGAATCACAGGAGTATCTAATGATTTTAAAAAAAATTTAAAACTTTCTTCTACAAGGTAGCTGTGTCTGCATCAGTGCATTGAAAGGGTTTTAGAAATGCGGTCTACTTTACAGCACTTTTTCCTAATGGCCTCTACTGAGGACCACCTTAAACAAACGCAATTTATACTAGACGCTTTGAATTGTAACGAGATCAAGGCCTACCTTTTATTCCTAAAATATGTTTTAAATTTTCTTAATTCTTTTAATGCGCTGTGTCAGTCCAAAATCGTTCTTATTCACCAATTAGCAGCAGAAAGCAGACTTCATTAAAACAAATGAAATTAAAATTAATGTTAACTGCAATGTATCAAGTAATTTTGTCGATATATGGAAAGTTTATTAGGGCCTGACTGTGACAAATTCATTCTAAACTTAGAACAAAATGTGCAAAAAAAATTAGATTAAAATGTTTAGAGTTTTATACAGTTAGTTGTAGAGAAATGCAGAATCGTTTACCGATGCAAGATAATTTTTTTAATCAGTTAGTGTTTAAAACACCAAAGGTTGATTTGGCATATTAGAAAGACCTGAGGAATGTCAACAACTTTTAGTGCTTATAACAAAATTTCAGCCAATTATAGATAAAAAAAATGAAATTGAAACAGAGTGGCGAAATTCTCAATTTCACTTCGGTGATGAAGAGGAGGTTGAACTACTGGAGTTATCAATTTACAAATTTTGGCAGAAAATAAGAGATACCAAAGACTTTAAACACGAAAGTTTGTTTTTTAACATTGGTACTTTAGCACTACTCGTACTTTCGCTACCACACTCAAATGCAGGAGCTGAAAGGGTGTTTTCGATAACGAATGATGTGAAAACAAAAAAACGAAACAGACTTCAAGAAAATACATTGAATTCTCTTTGCGTATTGCGTAGTCATTTTCAAGAGACGGATACAAATTCTGTAAAAATGTCTGTCACCAAAAAGCATTTAAATTTGATGAAATCAAAAAATTTATATTCCTAATTAGGTATTATGTTATACACTTTTTTGTTCTGCCTACAAAGTAAATATGTGATTTCGTTTTTCTTTTTTTTCTTTGTTATTAAAGTTAATTATTTTTTAATTTCTTTTATTAAGTACGTAACCTACCTACTTCAGAACTCAGCAGCATTTTATTTGGTTTTTGGCCTTACTAAATTTTACGGAATATAAAATATTCATTACGTAGACTTTGGCCTTACTAACGGTGGGCGTGTACTCCAAAATGAAGTCACACACCACTGCAGAATAATGAAGAATTTTGGAGGTGAAATTGAAGAAAATTTATATAAATTATCTGGCAACACTGCCCAGGATCGCCAGTCGGCTTTCTCCCGAACATCTCTGATAAATAGCAGACCATATGGCAAATCGCTTGGGTAGCTAACATCCGTGATGGCAAAAATGTTCGTTAAAAATCAGTCTGGAAAAAAGCGCCAAAAGCGGTTAAGATTGATCTTAGTACAACGCAAACCAAACGATTAGTATTGATTCAGTACGGAGGTTTAGGTTTTTATATTTGATTTTGTGATTAAATAAAATATGAATTTGCCACCAAATTATGAATACAACATAGTTGATGACCACACAGTTAGGAGAACCTTCTCTAATAAGGAAGAAATAGAAGTAAGTACCTTTTATAATTCTTGAATACTTAATTGAAGCCGGTAAAAATGAGGGGTTATGTCCGGGTTAGGAATTTTATCACAAATGTGTACCTACAATGTAATTGCGTTGAGAGTTATACAGGGACTGCTCAAATTTGATTAGAATTGGTTAAATTAGAATAGTTTGGATCAGATGGGTTACGGCGTTAGTTCTGGTTAGTTTCGGTTGGATATAGTGATGCTTTAATTTTAATAACAGATAATAACATGGCCATAGCCATCATATTATCTATTTAAGTTGTGAAACTTTAGAACAGACTAGTACAAGATCTATCGTCACTGAGGGCGTGCTCGTTATTTTGGATGTCTCAGAAACTTTTTATTCGATTTTTTTTGGTTTTGTAACGTCACATTTTCTTAAATTTGAGACATCCTATATATTTGATCCCACATTTAGTAACTTTAAAACTATTTTTTTATCAAGCGCAGACATTTTATCAAAAACATTTGCGTATAGAGTACCTTATACAAAATTAATAAAGTATGTAATTTTTCTTTTACAGAAATGGATGACAGATTATCAGAATACTACCAAAACAGCTTGGAGCATACACAAAACTGTTCAAAACCCCATTAAGACCGCCAAGAAAAACTTATTTAAACGATACTATTATTGCCATTTTAGTACCCGTGAAACAAAAATTTCTGAAACTAACCGAAAGAGAGCTCATGCATCGCGAAACATAAAATGTCCTGCCAAAATTATAGTCACAGTACATCGTATTCCTCCTCAATATTCCCGAGCAATTCACCCTAATATTATTGCTGAAAATTGGCCGTGTCTGATTGTATTTAATAATAATCACAATCACACAGTTGATAGCGCTGCTGCGCTATCAAAAAGACCCATTGCAAATGAAACCATTCAAGAGATACTTCAATATTTTGAGAGGGGCCATTCAGTGTCATCGGCTTACCACAGTTTCTGTTTTTCAAAAATGGAGACACTTGGAAATGATTACGATGAAATGATATCAGACAGACATTATTTTCCAACAAAAAATGATTTTTCAAATATTTGGAAAAAGTACTTTAAGGCATCATTTGGTGCTCGTTCTGGAAAAGATATGCTAGCTGCACTGGAAAAAAATTGTCTTCTACTGATACTCTATATAAAATTGAGCAAATTTCAGAACATTACGTCGTTTCTCTATGCACACCGATGATGCAAAGAGCAGCAAGTCTGCTAGTTCAAACTTCTGAAATATTATTTATGGATGGCACTGGAAACTGTGATATAGAAAATCACAAATTATTTTTTTTTGTAACGCAGTCTTCGGTTGGAGGTATTCCAGTTGGATGTGTCCTTACAACTTATGAAAAACGTGAGGTGTTTGAAGTGGCTGTAAAAAATTTAATAGAAATTATGCCCACAAAAATATGTCCTTTAGTTATTTTAACTGATGATGATTTCAAAGAGCGAAACGTGCTCCAAACATATTAGCCAAATGCGACATTGTTACTCTGCACATTCCATGTGTTAAATTCGGCCTGGAAATGGATTTGTGCCTCCGGCAATAATATTGAGCGCGATAAAAGACAAGATTTATACAGACTTTTTAGACAAATTTTAATGTCAAATCAAAGTGAGGATCAAGTTGAGTCCAACATTGCATTATTTTTTGAAAAAACTTCTAAGTATCCCAAATACCAAAACTATGTACAGAAAATGTTGGAAAGAAAAGAGGTTTGGTATCTTTTTTACAGAAAAAACTTTCTTACGCATGGCTCAAATACCAACAATATGGTTGAAGTAGTATTTAGGCATTTTAAAGATATACCGTTAGAAAGAACGAAAGCCTATAACCTTGTCCAGTTGGTAGATTTTATTACAACAAATTTTAACGCCTATTATAAACAAAGATTATTAGATGTGGTTACCAACAAAGTACCTAGATATTAGGAAATATACAGTAAATGAAAGGATGTTAAACCAGATAACATAAAGGAATTGAATAAATTTCAATATTCAGTCCTAAGTTCCTCAAGCTCTATCGAATATTATGTTGATATGCAAAGTTTTACTTGTTCTTGTTCCGAAGGCTATACAGGGAAGATATGCAAACATCAATCAGGTGTTATAAAAAAATACAACATAACATCGGCATGTAATATCTTGTGTCAAGACCAAAAAATAATTTTATATAAGATAGCTACTGGCACAAACCCTCCTAACCAGTTAAAACCACTGCTTTTAGTAAAAGAACCGGAATCCAGCACTACCTGTTTAACAAAAAATAGAAATTATTTGTCAGAAAGACTCATCGCAACCTCTTCATTAGATACAGATTACGATAATGATTATGAAGTGTGTGCGAATGACAACCCTATTGAGGAAGTAAATACCAGTGCTCTTATAAATGAGTGGAAACTATTTGCAACGAAATTTACATCCGATATCGAAAAAAATTTGAGGGATGACCCGGAAAACTTTCAAGGAGGAGTAAAAGTCTTTATGAACAGTTATAATACGAATGTGAAAAGTTCCTCCAGCCTTTTAAGTGGCTTACATACTGCCTTTACATTTAGGGGTACTAGCACCAAACGATTAAATAACGCTTCTCGAAAGGGCATGAAAATTTCCGTTCAACCAACTACTATTATGCGCAGAAAAACTAAATTTACAGGGAGAAGGCGATTCCAATCAGGGGGAAAACCGAAAAATGGAACAGAAACAGAGGTTAGCACCCCATGATTTACAAGAATGCGTTAAAGACAATACTAGGCAGAAGAAAAATTGCTAAATAATATTTGTTATTCAAAGTACATACATACCTACTTCTTATAACTACCTATTACCTAGAATACATATTTTGTTAATTAAATTTGCAATAAAAGTGCCAAAATCTATCGAAGTTGTTTTATTCATTAACACATCACGCATACGGGGCATGGTAAATTCGGTCCCAGCAGGTAGCAGATTAAATTAAAAATTGTATACCCTTTTATAGGTAGGTTAATTCCCTCCCAACCAGAGTTTTACGATACTGAGGAGCTTAATCTCTTTCGTAGAATGAAGTAATTATGGTAAGTATGGGCTTTTCCGAAAATAGTAGGTAGCAGTAGGTAAATGAATCATATAAATACTTGAAATAGATTGAAATATGTACGATTTAGTTGCGTATGTTTCCCCAGTTTACATATTAGCCGATTCAAGTATTCTTTGTAGTCTGGCACCATGGATCTTAATATTATTTTGAGTGAAAAAGGAAAGCGTATAGTAGTTATAAATAACTATAAGTATAGTTTTCAAAAAAATTTAAAAAGTGGCGAAAAGCGGTGGACGTGTATAAATAAAAAGTGTAGATCTTATTTGCTTAGTATGGGTGAAGTGGACAATGTAACTGTTACAAAGCATGTAAAGGATCATTGCCATAATGCAAATGTAGAACAGTTGAACCGCCAAATTGTAAGCACTTCTTGTAAAAGAAAGGCTATTGATGATTTATCGGAGAAGCCTGCAAAAATCATCCGCCGGGAGCTTCAAGAAAATCTGCCTTCAACGATCAATACGTCAGACGTTGCGTTAATAAGGAAGAATTTGTACAATGCTTTCACAATTGCCAACAAGTATTCAACAAACTTTCGACACTCTGGCGAAGATCAACATTGAAACATCCAGAGGTGAACATTTTTTACTTTTTAATGATGCAGCTGATCAAATCGCCGTCTTTTCTTGTAAATCAAATATTCAATGTATCGGAAAAGTCAGACGAATATATTTAGATGGAACATTTAATTACTGCCCACAAATTTTTTGTAATTTTTTTTCGATACACGGGTATTATAACGGCCACTATATTCCTCTAATTTTTTCTCTATTACCCAACAAACGGAGTGAAACGTACCAAAAATTATTTACTATTGTAACAGAGATCTGTATCAAAAATAGTGTTAGATTAGATACTTCTGAAATTGTAATCGATTTTGAAAAAGGTATCCATAAGGCTGTAGAACACGTCTGGCCATTAGCTCAAATAATCGGATGTCGATTTCATCTTTTGCAGGCATGGTATAGAAAAATTCAGCAACTTGGTTTAATATCTGCCTACAAAGATGAATGTTCCGATGCGGGGCGATGGCTAAAAATGACTTTTGCCCTAACTTTCTTAAATCCTGTAGAAATCAGCGATTGTTTTGTATTCGATCTGCTCTCAATAGCACCAGACGATGAAAAAATTGAAATGTATTCCGATTATTTGATACATAATTACATATCTGAGGCGTCACTATTCCCTCCTTCACTTTGAGCTACAAACTCAGCAGAACTTACACGGACTACGAATACATGCGAATCTTTCCATAGACAATTTAACGATTCGTTTTACAAGTCTCATCCAAACATTTTTGTTTTTATTAATAAACTTAAAGAGTTTCAAATCGAAACTTACGTGAAATTACAAAGTGTACATTTGAATACTAAAATTACCGATAGTAAAGTTAAAAACCGTCAAAAATTTATTACAAAAATGATTGAATCATATACGAAAAACGAAATAAGTCGTTTGCATTTTATTAAATGTGCCTCATTTCACTGTGGCGTTTAATTATTAGGTATACAATATGTACCTGTGTCTTGTAGCCTATTTCGTAATTTTCGATAATTTGGTTTCTTAATATTATTAAATATATAATTGTATGTAATATGTTATATTTTTATAGGTATAAACAACATATAGACATATCAATTCCGTTTATGTAAACTTTGTCAACAATGTAAATATTTTTATTTAATTTAATAAAACTAAAATTATTCAATATTACAGTTTTCTTGCACTGGTCCAATCTTAAAATATTTTACCCGTGACCGAATTTACCTATACAGTTTCAGGTAAAAACAAAATTACGACCGAATTTACCCGTTATTTTTGACCCCTTTTTTCTTGGGAGGGAATTTGCCTATCCCCACGCATACTTATAGCACTTTCAGAATTTGCAATCACGGATGCTATTTGCTAGACGGATAATGCGATATCGTCTGCCGTTTACAAAAGGGGTTAGGGCAGTTGAAATTTGCAATCATGGATGCTATTTAGTAAATAGGATTTGCGATATCGTATGCTCTTTACGGAAGAGGTTACGGCATCGTTCGGGCTACAACCGAATCGCAATCATGGACGTCGTTTACAAATATGCTCTAATTACGGTATTTTCATCGATTTTTCTTTCATTAGGCTTTCATCTGTCGAAAATGCACAAGACGAATATAGAAAGTATTTGCAACCAGCTATAAGAGAGTATTTTTTTAATTTCGATTTAACGATTAAGTAAGCCATAAATTATTATTAACTTTGTGGGCCTCTATCTCCGGATGTACACGGTCAAATTTCGTCGTTTTGGGCTAAAATGAAAGTGCTTGCAAAGCAGTATTCAGATGGGAAACAATTTTTAAATTACATCCAACCGATGAAGTAACTGTTAAAAATTGCGTGCTCCTTTTTCACCGTTGTTTAAACAAGGTATGCGCGATCAACTTTTTTATAATTTGTTAATTAATAATTGTGGCAGTGAAAAACTACGCCGTCGATCGTTACAAAAATTTTTGTGCGTAATTGTCATTGTCATCTTTTCTGAAAATTTGATAAATATTTATCAATTTTTACTTACCGAAAAAATTTCTCAACGTTTACGTATGATTTTTTACTAATTTTCGCATATTATTCATGGAAAATTAAAGTTTTTCGATTCGCGATTCTCATAATCTTATAGGAAATCGTCAAATAAACAAAAAAGAAAGAGTAATATTTTTGATTTAAGGCTTTGTTTCAAAGTTTTAGACACAAATGTATCGAAAAATGGGTCATTTTTCGATATTTCGGTACATTTGTTGTTCTAAAGCATTTAGCAAGCACTTTTTGGAGTAGGCAAACATAGATTATTGTTGTACACAATATTCGGCAACTTTCTGCATAAAAATTTTTGCGTTATCAAACAACATCCATTACACCCTACTTTTACTGCTCTACCGCCTGGACTATATCGGGATCGCAGAAGAACGAGAAGGCATACGGAAATCTGGTCGTCTTTATTTTGTTGAAAATATACAATTTCTACTAATTTTAATGAATACTGGCTTCGTACGAAGCAGGGCCCGATATAAGAGGGGACAAGCGGGGTATTTCATCCACATTGGCAGGTCGGATGTTGAGAATTTTATGTGCCACCTTCCAACCTACTTCAGGTTGGATAGTGGGAATATTATTTAAGTATATTATCTGAATTATTTTTGTTCAAAAGAAGAAGAAATACCTGTTCGAAAACCCAGTTTTCTCCCTGAGAAAATGAATATTCATTCATTTCAATCCCGAACTTTTAATGACTTCGCACTCTTTCCAACCAATCTATTTCACAATGTACTCTTTCCCTCCCCGTGTATGTTCTTCTTCGACCCGATCAGATTCTCCGTACGCCTAAAACAACGTAGTTAATTTACACGTACTCTCATTTTTAGCGCCAAGAAACTCAGTAGTCCTCTGAATAGCCCATGCCGGTTAGATAAAACCCCAGTAGTTAATTAGATCTCTTAGTGGAATTATTGGATTCAAAACTCTCTAAATAACCCATGCCGGTTAGACAAAAATAGTAAATACTTTCAAACTCGTTACAGTTGGTGAAAGTGATAAAAAATGTGTGACACGTGTCTATATCTACAATCATCATATTTGTGAACAATGTACATAGTTATTTATATTAAAGGTTACAGGAAAATCTCAATATAACAGTGTTTAAAATCAGTGCACAACAGTTCATTTACCCCACACTATTGGAAGTGAAAAATAAAACATTCCAATTCGCGCAAAATAAGGAATCAACTCGTTTGATATGTAATTTGCCGATTTTTCATTTCTGAACTGGCAACCTTCGGTTCGTTTATGTTTGAAGGGGATTTCCCTCAAATTTTAGGAAGAATGCCCTTTACCTACATTCATACAACGCTACATTTTAGAAGAATCCCTTAAATATAATCTATAAGTAAAAGAAAAATGTTAATTGTTCTTTTAGTTAAAGAGTCATCATACATATGCAATATCAACCCAAGACAGTGAAAAAGGAAAAAGAGCTCATACGCCGCAGTTAGTCTAAATACATTGATGATGATGATCAAGTTGAAATATACATAATTAGGTGTGTCGATAAAAAATATTTAAATCCATTCAGTAGTTTTTGTGAAATTCTTTAAAAGACATACATTGTATACTTACAAACAAAAAAATACTCTTCAACTTGCGTATAGGTATGCCCACTAGACTGACCTGAATATTATAGGTATAATCCCAACAATATCTTATATTTTATGAACTTATATACTTAACATCCCCCAACATAACAGGACTTATATGGTGTGGTATCTAAATAGGTAGATCAGGCCCTGGTATGAAGATTACAGGTGAATGCATATACAATTAAGTTTTTCTACATTCATGCAAAAAACAACACTTTTGTGAAACATATTTAACGGAAAAAGTGGTTCTTTTTTGCACTAGTGCACCAACATTTTTGTTGCACTCATCTGTTAATCTTGTCAGTTTTGTGATGATTTATGCCAAACATAAACATTTAAATAAAATAAAAATCCAGAGCAAGTGTCTGATCCTGCTCTAATACAGCAATAATATATGTATATCTTACTACTTAGTCTCAACGAGTTACAATTATTGCAAAAATCTTTGATTATTTAAAATTTAAATGGCCAAAGCAAAAACCAGCTATGATTAAGTACTGACAAGGTGGGGGCCATAAAGATACAAAAAAAAGAAGAACGGTTAAAATACATTCTGAGCTCTGACATGGTTCTAATTTTCCAGTTTTTGCATGAATGTAGAAAAAATATTGTATGCAACTCGTGTAAAACGTGTTTTTTGCACTCGACGTGTTGTCCACTCGGCCTAAAGGCCTCGTTGGACAATTTCACGTCGCGTGCAAAAAACACTCACTTTTTGCACTTGTTGCATAAATAACTATTTTGTATCAGGAGCACAGAAAAAGAGAAGGTATAATACCAGAAGCAATTATTTTGTTAATAAAAAATAGGTAAAAAAACTTTTTAAGTTAAACGGTTTTATGTTAAACATACATTGCAATGTTTAAGATAAATGTACTAAAAACCAAAAAATAATAAAACAGATACAGTCGTGGGAATTATAAACATATGCATACACTAGACTAAAATAAAACCGTGGGGCACGTCAATTGTCTACAATCCTTGATTAAAATTTTTGTTTTGTAATGTTACACTATAATTAGGCAGTTGTTCAACCGACAACGATGGACGTGTGATAAGTAGGGCTAGAATGTGGAAACAAGCTAGCAAGCTCGATTATAAGCGAGTTTTAGGGTTTCATAGTGGTGAGCGAGTAGTACTTTTATCATATGTTTTGTCGATTAAAGACAAACTACGAGCAGTGAAACGATTCCTCGCCAGCCAGCAGTGTGAATGTCCAACGATAAACTAGTTGAAACATCTCTTTTATTTACATGGAGTGTATAACTATTGGAATTTCCATGAGCAAGAAAATAGTAAGTAATTTCCTCACCGTCTGCGGGCCAACTGCCTAACGACGAATTAAACGATTCTTCTATCGCACATTAAGTCGATAATTTGTAGACAATTGACGTACCCCACGGTTTTATTTTAGTCTAGTCTATGCATATGTTTATAATTCCCACGACTGTATCTATTTTATTATTTTTTGGTTTTTAGTACATTTATCTTAAACATTGCAATGTATGTTTAACATAAAACCGTTTAACTTAAAAAGTTTTTTTACCTATTTTTATTATTTATATTTTTTTTTACCATTTTGTTCCCACGAGTAATGGACATTTAAACGGTCGACCCCCCCAGAGGTCCAATAAAGGGGCAAGGCTATGTACAACAAGATGCGCCTGAGTCTTGAGGTGAAAACGCTAACGACATATCATTTTTATCCACCCTAATGCCATACAGTTCTCGGCGTGTTTTAACCTTTCACCTTAACTTGGGTGGTGTACCGCTAACGACGTATCATTTTTAGCTACCCTAACGCCACACAGTCCTCAACACGATACAAAATCTTGACTTGGGTGGTGGATTCAGGCTGGATTAATCAGATACCTAAATTACAAATTCAATTTCTAAATTTAAATCTTATTATTATACGCCATTTAGTGGCTGCTTAAATATTGAGGTTGTATAGTGCACTGTATTCTTCTTGTCAAGCCCTTTTATTTGTTGATACCCATATTGGTGGGATTGATAAAAAATTGTTATCAGCCATTTGGTAGCGGCGGCCATCTTAGATTTCAATTTTGCATAGTAAATTGTATTCTACTTGTTGAGACCTTTCATTTGATACCCATGTTGATGGGATTGATAAAACCTACGTTATCCGCCATTTTGTAGAGGCCGTTATCTTGAATTTTAATTTTATATAGTATATTGTATTCTACTGGTTGAGCACTTTCATTTGATACCCATATTGATGGGATTGATAAAACCTACGTTATCCGCCATTTTGTAGCGGCCGCCATCTTGGATTTAAATTTTTTATAGTATATTGTATTCTGCTTGTTGAGCCCTTTCATTTGATACCCATGTTGATGGGATTGATAAAACCTACGTTATCCGCCATTTTGTAGCGGCCGCCATCTTGGATTACAATTTTTTATAGTATATTGTATTCTGCTTGTTGAGCCCTTTCATTTGATACCCATATTGATGGGATTAATAAAACATAAATTATCCGCCATTTTGTAGCGGCGGCCATCTTGAATTTATAATGATAATGAATAAACATAATCGTATTGTCACCAAAATCCAAAGTGTATACAAAATTTCAGATTAATCGGTTGACAGGAAGAGGGTGAAATTTGAATTACTAAATTTGACCCAAGAATAAATAATAAATAAAACAAACGGGGTGAGCTAAATAAAACCGTTTAAAAATATACTAATTCTGCAGATTGTATGAGATCTGACTTTGTATCAGGATCACAGAAGAACAAAGATATATACGAAACGCTAGGAGTATTGTTGAATAAACAGTATCTACAATTTCCAATGAATTCTAGATGTTCACGAAAATCGAAAAAGAACGAGGAGACATGAGAAATGCCAGGAACAATTATTTTGTTAAAAAATACGATTTTTGGTAATTAAATGAATTTTAACTTTGTAACAAGAGCTCGAAGAAGTATACAAAATAGGAAGTGGATAAAATCCCGTACGTGGGATCGACTCCAAAAAATTAAAATCCCGAATGGGCGGAGCCTGCGCAGAATATCTGTCTGAAATCCTGACTACATTCGTTTCGTCTGTCAATGTCGTCTGTCGTCTCTGAGTTTGTTTATATGTGTGGTTTATGTGTTTTTAACCGAGAAGATGAAAGTAAATGATTCTTTTTCATCATATGATAATTTAGAAGAAGCTGTAAATAAATATGAAAAGGAAAATAGGATGCAGTTTTGGAAAAGGGCAACGGCAGAATTCCAGGACAGAATGAAAATTTTGATCGAGTTGGCAAAAAATGAGCAAAAACTAAATAAATTTCAGTTAATAAGTGTTGGAGATACCCAAGCCCCTTTAGAAAATTGCTTACAGGTGAGTGATTTGGATGAAATCCAAAGTAATAAACATAAAAAGCCATACAATTTGCATGACAGCCGTACCAATAATTTAGATGACGAACAAAGCAAACTGAGATATGGTCTTCAAGTACTTACTGATCATAATTACAGTTATTGTGACAATTCTCCTGCTTTGAGACAAGATGGAACAACAAATTTATATAAACCGGAGGGTACTCAAAAATTTCCAGAAACACTAATTGAGTTTCAACAAGATCTACAAGAAGAGATTGTTTGTGACATGAATTATGAAGTTGTCGAGGATTGCGTATCATCTTTTCATACCATATCTTTACCTGTGAGTTGAAATTCACATAAGCCTGCTTTAAAATAATAGTATTGTAATATGTATATATTTTTTAGAGCACCATTAAACAAAGAGGTAGGCCGAAAGGAAGATCTTTAACAGCTATAGGATTACCAAGAAAACGAAGGAAATTGCAATAAACTTTTTCTTTTTAAGTAGCTATTATGAAGTCTAATTATAAATAAAATTACATTACCTATCTACTTTTGTTGAAATTACTTTGACTTTCGTTTAACTAGATTCCCTTTATTAAAGTTTTTGTCAACTGATGGCAGCATTACTTAATCAAATGAAGACAAATATAACTTGTAATACATGCTGTTTTTACAACTAAGAAAAGAAGTAATTGTTTAAAAACTATAGTTACTTCAATAGATAAAAAACGGTGTATATACTAATCCTTGTAAAGTAATATTAAAAAACAGTTTGTTAGTTTTAAAATCAATTTCAATAATTAATGATCGAATTTTATTATCTCGTATCTGAAAAAAAGTAAAATATGCTCTGGAAAACACCATCAGATTATTACATTTGTTTGTTTGAGGTTAGAACAGTTAACGTGACAGAACACAGAAATCTTTAACTCCGCCCATTCGGGATTTTAATTTTTTGGAGTCGATCCCACGTACGGGATTTTATCCACTTCCTACAATATATCTGGAACAAGTATTTTGTGCAGTTAATATGAGATATTAAATTTGGCTTTATATCAGGAACGCAGAAGAACCAGGACTATAACAATAACCGAAAGTATCTCTATGTTGAAAATGTGGTAAATAGATGGATAGAATTCTGAACGAACATTCTTGTCAATTATATTTTTTTTCAAAAGTTTCTTACTTAAAAGGAAATTTGTGCACCCCTCTAGGAAGAATTGGAATCGTTGACTCTAGATTATTTTCGCCCCATATTATGTGCCTTTCGTCGACAAATATCTGATCGTCTTTTACCTGAAATAAAAACATTTTTTAAACATATTTAATACACATTAACGCGTGAACATGTAAATTCAATTGTGCGCTATTTAAACATAAATTTAAATGTATAGGATTGAAGCAAGTGTAGCATAGTCGTTAGTCTTCATTTTCAATTAAACAACCTGTATATTTTTGTATTTTTGAAAGCTCATCAAATTCACTGAAACATGAATTTTATACAAAGTGATTTGTAAAATATTAGGCGACTGAGAATACAATGCCGTAGCTACGAGGGGGGGGGGGGGTATCACGAAAGATTTATTCCGAACCGAAAAATAGTTATTTGTAAAACAAGAGTCACAATGACTCGTTTTGTAGTACGAGTACTACAGAAAGTCATTGTGACACATGTTTTACACAATATTTTTTATAATTCGCATTTATTTAATTTTTTAAATAAAATAGAATTACATATAATCCCAGTTTTTAAACTAGAAGTAGTGATTTGAATTTAAGTTGGCAATTCTGTAGATTCCTGATTGGTCAGATAACATATGGGTTTATTCAGCACTTTTGACTTTTGTCATATTATGACCGAATAATTGTGTAAATTGTAAACAAACTTTCATTTAAGCAAACAGAGGATGATTATTTGTTTAAAAAAGAGCTTGTTCGTATATGCTTGCGATCTATTTATATCATGAACAGAATTATTTCTATAATACATCTTCATATAGATATCTAGTAATTTATCCCAAAAATCGAATGTTATGTATACCTATATATTGATCCTATACAATATAAAAATAAACAATTGACACATCATTGATGAATAAACGTTAACGTACTTTATTTATTAATATTTTTGATATATAATTTATTCAAATTTACCTTTAAAACCCTTTGATATAATAATATGCTAGCTAGCACAACGCTAGACCATTTCATAATTTGTTTCAAGGTTAAAGTCAAATGTCAAATTAAAATATATATTACATACAATAACCAACTGTATGACACTAAAAATTACTAAAAAAAGTGTTCAAAGAGACGTCCATAGACAAATAATAATATAAGAGACAGTTTGATGCATAGGCGGTATGTGGCACAACGTTTCTGCGCAACTGACCCGCGCATGGAGTCTCTACTGTCGCGAACTACAAGACTGTTACATAAACAAAATAGAATAAAATATTCCACGAAGTAAGGGTCGAGACAGTCAATTTCATTAGAATAAAATATCATAAATTTCAATACTATTCTAATTAACCCTTTTTTCACTTGGGTTATTAGATGGAACGGTAAGTTTTTTATTGTTAAATATCTTTCTCGAAGGACCGTATATTGTATTCACTGTTGTAGGATGTTTGATTAAATGTTTTCTCGAAGAAATTAAACACTTATTTCACTTTCATGTTGCTATATTGCAGGAATTGATAACTTTTTCTTTTGCGTAGACAATTAAGAAATTCAATTGATCATACGCGTTACATTTTGATTATTTAGCACATAATCTGCTGGAGTAATGAATGTTTAATGATTAATTACACATGTTTTTTACCAGGACCAAATGCCGGGTGCTCTTATAACATGAGTACCATTATCTACGACAGTTAAATATGATGAGACAAATGTAATGTAGTTGACATATTTATATATCGGTTAACGTGGTTACGAGGAAGGAGAAAAATAATATAATTTGAAACGTAACGGTCAGATACAGCGAGTGAAAATTTGCAGTGATTTTTTGTTGCCTGAAAAGGTTATATGTCTTGAGCAGAATATTTGAATTGTGTTATACAGGGGAAGTTGAAAATAAAAATCACAGGAGAATTTGGTAATTAAATCAAATTCGAACAAATACATTTCAGCATATCGTCTTTAATGTGGATAAATATTATAAAATATCCTAGTATATTAACTTTTACGTCATTAAAAATGAAAATATACAAAATCATTGGTTGGTGTGAATATGGCTTATGTTTGTCAAAGTCAAAAAATTGTTGAAAATATGGTTATGGTGTGACAAACAATGGTGAGTATTTCAGGATAACTTTTAGTTTGTTTCTTAATTTATTTAGGATTTTGGTTGTAATAAAAGTATGCGAACCTTTAAAATCTCATCACCAGGTATAATTCGTCATAGTTGTATTGTAAAGAATTTTAATATTAAATATTTTTGGCCACTTGGCCGTCTAACATTAATCAAAGTACTGTATTATCCGTGGAAAGAAAGCTTATTTTTTGTAAGAATTATGATAGTCAAGAACTACAACATAAATTATGAAGCAGATGACTGCAGTTTATTGTATTATTTTTTAAATTTTCATAATAAACCAAAACCATTCACTATTAACTACTACTATTAATAACTAAATGATTTAAATTTTGACACTCAAACAAAAAGCTATGTCTCTGGTTTCCTTGTAAAAAAAATACAACTTTTAATTGCGAAGAATGTAAGGCTAATTTGCTGACAGATATTTTAGACATTCACCATAGGTTCACTTCCTTCAAAGAAAACACATCTGATTTATGTACAAAGAGAAGTTAAATTTATTTCAATACTGCATGACTTTGTTATCATATTTTACCACTTTTAGGTCATGTAAAAAATATTACTGAAAAAACTGAACACTTTGCAAAAGGTCGTATACATTTTTAGTGGTTCACCTGTCGAGAACATAAATCATACGTATTTTCTCAACTCCTGAAAGTTTGTGTCCCCTTATTAATTAAAAAATATGATGATGGTGAAAGGACTAACAAACAAAAATATTTTTTGTAACTTAATGTACTGCGTTTAATTTCTTTTTTGTTTCAGATCTGTTCCTGCCTTCATGGACATGGTGAATTTAGTTTCAACTCCTTTTTATTAAAATATTTGTTGTCAATAATTTTAAAATAACTTGAGCAATTTGATCTGAATTCTATTGAGTTAAGTCTCTTAAATATAATGTAATGTTATTTTAGTAAAAATATGTAGGTTTGTGATAAATAAATTTTTTATTATGTGCAGGTTAGTAAAAAATTTTAAAGTATGCCGTTTTATTATTTATTACCAAAATTATTTATCTCACAATTGTTTATTATAATTATTTCATTACAAAAACTTAAATATAATTTTATTTTTTGGAATAAAATAATTATATAATAAACAATTTTAAGACAAACTGTAAAATTTACCTACCCATAATCCAAACTACCAAATTTAAATATCCCGCCTGTAAGAATTACTTCCGACAACCGCAAGGGGTGCGCTGAGATCACGCGATGCCAGCTGTTTATACGGGAACGAACACTCTTTTGATATGTTTATTTCTCTATGGAGACGTCATTGTGACACTGTAAACAATGTTATAATGAAGTCTCTTTTATACGCGAATAATAAAAAAAAATTTTTTTTCGACAACTGCTATGAAAAGTAGCGTATTTCTCATAGTTTACTTAATTTCATAACTCGATGTCCAGCCAATTTCAGAAGGTTATACTCGATGCCCAGCCGTTTTTAGTGGGTGGTCCTCAATGCTGTAATAAACGCGAATACCAAATAGAAAAAATTAAATTAGTAACTTTCAGAACACACTGTAAAACATATTTTATCTCAAATATAATTAAAAAGTGAAATGCGACCCACTTTTTGTTTCGAAAAATGATACAGAACCATAACAGCTTTGAAATAAATAAAACATTTTACTAGGTCAAAATTAAATAATTGTTTTGTATACAACTAGTTAATAACGAAAAATTGAGGCCGCTTCGAAACAAAAAATGGATTTTTGCAATTCAACAAAAAAAAACCCAAACCTAATTCGGAGGAATAGTAAAAACCAGGTACAGAGCAGTCAGAGCGACAGACAGTGTCGGGCGAAAAATGCGAAGGGGAAAATCCTTTCCCTGTCACGGTAACGGGTATCAGTTTTCTTGGTGTTAGCGGCTTCAGAGGAAGAAGTTTTTCTCCGTTGTGTCAGGGTGTTGTTCCTCGTGATACCTTGTTTTCTCCGTTTTCCATGGACTTGCTGTTCCGTCGTTGTATCTATCGTACTTTGAGGTTGTTTTATTCCGTTTGTTTGTTTCGTCGAACATTTTCTTTCTACATTCTTTTGCCCAATGTCCTTGTTTCCCACAGTAATAGCATGCGTTTGTTGGTCCGTTCCCTTTTTCTCTGCAATCTGCTGCCCAGTGTCCTTGTTTTTTACAAATTTGGCATCTTGTCTCTCTTTTGTTTCTTCTGCTTCCTTCGTCTTGCAATTAGCCATCCAATGACCTTGTTTGCCACAGAATAAACATTTCGCATTCTGCCTACATTTCTCCGAAGTGTGATTCGACCTTCCGCACGTTGTGCACCTCAGTTGCTCACTCATAAATGCGATTTTTTGGCTACTGTTTCTGCCGCTAGTCATGGTTACCGCCGTTTCTTGACAACTGACTATTTCTTCCGCTTCTTCTAGTATCATGTCGTCTTTGTGTAAAATGTAAAAACCTACCTCCCTTAATAAATCTTTTCTAAACCCTACTTTAAATTGATTTATTAGGACCGCATTATCTTTTCTTTGTATGTTTGGTATTTGTTCTCTAGTTGTACCCTTGAAATCTTCTTCTAATATTCTGTTTCCGATTAATTTTAGTCTGGTCTAGAACGACGCTACGTCCTGATCGTGTCTTTGGTAGCATTGAACCAGTTGCATCCACCAATCTGCTATGGATTTTTTTGGAACAAATTTCCGTAATAATTTTTCCCTAAATTCTGAATACGACACCGTGTCTAACCTTGGATCAGCCTTGAAAAAATCGTGAGCTACGCCCGCAAGTTTAAATTTTAATAATGTTAGCGTTTCTGGTTCCGTCCACCCGTCTAATTTAGCCCTTAACTCGAGTTTTTCTATATACCTAGCCGCATCTCTACCTGTGAAATCGGCTAAAGTCGAAGCGATTACCCCTAGTGGTTGGGCTTGTGCTACCCTCAGTGTGTGCGGCACGTTGCTTGCGTCTCCCATGGCTTCTGAGCCTCCTTGACTGCCTGTAGCTAGCCTATTTTGCAAATCAAGTAGCATATCGCTGTCTATATTTGATTTTTTTTCTATTAAATGAACTTTTATCAATTTATAAACTTATATTACTCCTACCTTTTTGGCTTCTACGACTCCTGAAATGGATAGCTTTTTGGTGTACGGATAGGATATTTTGGGATGTGTGAACTTCCCCCTGTGTGAAAATGAAACTTACTTCTTTCCACAGTATGAATTTTTCTAACGATTGAAAATAAGAGGGAAAAAAATCAATTGTGTGACGGAGTGTCAAACCAAAGACTATTTTGTAGAATAATGCTGTATAATTGTTCTAATAGACGACTGTTGTACCTGTGGATAACTGAGATGATGGTGGAGGTGTATCGGCTGATTTTCGATGTTTTGTAGCCTTTGTACCCTCCTGTATGCCGCGTTAACTACCTCTCGCAGCCTCTGGCTACAGACCGTACAGCTTCGCCGTTCCCTGTATTCTCTTGTGCTGTAGCAAGATTGGCATATAATATTGGCCTGACAGGAATGTTTTGTGTGAAGATCTGGCGTCCCTGCTGACTTACAGTCCTGTATTTTTAAATTCGCTATCTGACGACTAATCGGTTTCTCCCTGTATCTGAAAAATCGCTGTATGAAAAATAGCCGATTCAACCCTGTATCGGAAAACCGCTACGAAAAACCAAACAAGTCAATCCTGTATCGGAAAACGCTACGAAAACCAAACAAGTCAATCCTGTATCGGAAAACCGCTACGAAAAACCAAACAAGTCAACCCTGTATCGTAAGACCGCTGTCACCAGTGTAATAAATGATGACCTTATTTTACACTCTTATGGTGAAGCAGCTATCAACTCAGTCGATGTTTGCTGAGTAGGATTATTTTTTCGACCTTTACTGGTCTAGATCCAGTGTGATTTGCAGGAGCTGTGCTACCCGTCGGGCAGGGTGTGATTTTTCATCACGCAATTACTAGACCCTGGTTAGAAAAGCTCCGTTGTCACTCTTTGTTGACCGAAGTATTCCACCTTACGCCGTTTGGCATGTTCACCTCAGATCGTTATTTTGCCTTTTATCTGATGTATGGATTTTTTCTCGACCTTCTCTGATCTAGATCCAGTGTGTCCTGCGCCCGCAGTGACACCTCGTGTAGGATGTGGTTCTTCACCACGCACACTGGTCTTGATCTAGTAAAAGCTCTGGTCCCGTAGACTCTATGTTGCGCTATACTAGATCCTGGTTGTGGACCATCGTTTTTCCCCTCCTGTATGGTAGCTGAACCGCTTGTCACCGCTCGTGGGGCGTGGTTCCAGACAACCGGATTTACCTCTCGGAGAGAAATGGTTTTGGACAACCGCTGGGGTTGTTCCAATACAGAATGGTTCGCAAACCGCTGTCACCAGTGTAATAAATGAAGACCTTGTTGTACACTCTTAGGGTGACCCTATTGTAATACTTTGGCCCTCAAACGTGATAAATTTGTCCCCTTCTATACCGGGTCCGCTGTCACCAGTCTAACAACTGCTGTCATCAACTCTTCTTAAATATGCAGCCGAGCGTGTAAGGCAAATCCAGTCCAATTTAGGCTGGGAACGCCTGGACTTAAAACGGTTTGATTTCCTTCGCCAGGACAGGATTGTTCTCTCAGTTCGTCCTCGTATCCACTATGTATACACACTCTAGGGAAAATGTGGGGTAGGATTATAAATAAAGTATGGGGAAACCACAAAGTTGGATAAAAAATATAATAAAACATTCTCTGTATATATACATACATATATATATATATATATATATATATATATATATATATATATATATATATATATATTATAGTGGATATGTTATATTTTAATATTTATACTTATATGATTTACCTTTATTTACCCGTTTTTACCTTCGGCTAGCCCTATATGATTATATGAAATTTTTTTTAATGTATGTATTGTTTAAATTTTATATTGCAGTCGGAAGCATGAGACTTCTCTCTTTGAGTCCTGGACACCTATTAGAAAAGAAAAAATTTTTACACATATGAACATTTACTTATTATGATTTCGTGATAGGTCTATTCCTGAATAAATTATATATCTTTATTTCAATCATCTCACCATATGATAATCGAATGAATGATTTAAACAATGTCCGTGAAAAGTGTTATGGACATTGACTGGAATAAGAAAAATACCAACACTTAAATAAAAATATTTTAATAAATTGTTGATGAAATCTTCAAAATTTTACACACACAAATATTCCTGAAACTCCCCTGTATTCTTTGATGGTCATGCGCACTGAACGCTTATAGTAGCTGCTTCGGCGCAACGGAGCAACTCTTCCGGTTCAACGTTTCTCGTCGTCACAAAATTATAGTACACAGTTAACGTGGAGGATGCAAACGTTTAACAGTTCAATGTGCATCAATTTAGTGCATTTAGAATAATATGGTTGAAAACTTATATTAAACAGTTACATATATAATTCAAGTTGTGAATTAAGTGTGTGTTTGATAGTTATAAGAATAGGTCAGCATGCAAAGCGGAAATTAAGATTGGAAAAGCATTTATGAGTGGTGTGAACTTTGATTATTTTACAAACGAAAAACTTTTTACAAGTAAGTACATATTTAATATCTAAAATTATTGTTGCAGAAAATTAGAGTTCTTTAATTATCCATGGATAAAATTTGGTATTAATTATTTTAAAGTTTCTTTGGCCAATTTTAGATTATTCAAATTGAAATGTTCAAATTAATTTCAAAAGTTCACTTTTTCTTTGTTTGTTTGGAATTCCAAATTAAAAAAACTCAAATAACACAGACCTTATATTCCATTCTCGGCGTGGTGGACCTGCAACATCCCGTCTCTTTTCTTAGGTATTCCTTACCCAAGAAATACTCGTTCGGCACGTTTCACTTTTTCACAGGGGTTAATCGACATTAATATTATGAATTTTTTATTGATTTAGATTTAAAATTATTACTTTTACTTTAAAGTTTTTACAAAAATCTTCTCCGAGAATTACATCACAGTTCCCCATTCCCCAACTAACTCTCGACTCCTTTTTTTCTTTTAAAAATCCACAACATTTTTACAATCTCTAAAACACAGCCTCCTAATTTGTTATTTTATTCAACAATTGTCAATGATAATGTTTTTTTTATGGAAATACTGAATTCTTCAATTAAAATAGTCTTGGAGAGTGAAATCACTTGTATAAATGGTTTAACAATGTCTTATAGAATATATAAATAGTCTTTTACATGTATTACAATGGTTTCAATCCTTGTAATTCTTTTTTTTTTTTAGTAAATTTGTTTACAATTAATATACAATTTCTACAATCTAAATTTATGATTTATATATATGGAACTGTTTATTTTTTAATTCTTTAATTAGCACTAATTTCGCTTTATATAAACTCTAACTTAATTTCAAATTTACATTCTCTGTTTTATATTAACTTCCAACTCATTGAATTTAGGTTGGCAATATTATAACTAGATTCAATCACTTCCTTCATTGATTTCGATTTGATTACTAGATTTCTATGACATACAATATGGCTCTTATTCCGAATGTCATATTTCATACAGTTTTATTTTTATAAATTACTTTTTTCAAATTGCAACTTTTTATTGTATTTGCATATCGTTAATAAATTAGTGATTTGATTATTAATTCTTATTATTTTAGGTTTTGAACAAATTAACATCCTTTTCCCGATTCAAGTGTGGACATAGCAGCGTTCAGATTGATTTTAATGAAAATTGTTGACATTGACTTGACCTTAGGATTTATTTGTGAAGGTAACATTTTCTTAAGAATTAATTTCTATATTATCATTACCATTCTTTTCCTTATCCTTAATCCATTTCTTAAATTGATGTACTCAATATTTCATAATACATTTGCTTAAGTCATTCATTCGTTTTATGTTAAATTTTGTTCTTAATTAGGTAGTGTCTAATGATACACCATACGTATATACAAAAAAAATTCCTTTTTAATTCAATCTAATATATGAATATTTATCTATACTAGAGGACTGGCTTATATATATATATATATATATATATATATATATATATATATATATACACACAAATTGAAAAATATCTTATTGGGGATTGCAGCATAAGAGGAAAAATACACTCTATTAAATTCTCCAAGCTTTCGTAAATCTTTATTTATATCATCAGGGAACTACAATAAGGAAAGAAAAACATAAATTATAAAAAGTGTTCTTGAAAACATTTCTACAACTTACATTGATCGAGATTGCATCATTGGTCTTGAACACAGGAAAAGTGCACAACAGAAAGTCATATATATATATATATATATATATATATATATATATATATATATATGTTATATTCACAAATTCACATTAAACTTTTTAAAAACAATTTTTATTGAGTTACACAGTTTTATGTTATATAAAAAAGAATTAATAGGTTGAAATTATAATTGTAACTAACTATTTTACATAAAGTCAAAGAATTTATAGAATTTGTTAAATCAACGTCAGCGTTTATTTTCATGGAGAATTCGATGTAGCGTCGCTCCCATGAAAGTGCAGAAATCATTATTTTTCTGTAACATAATATTTGTGTTACTTAATGTGTTTATTTTATAAAAACGCCACGTAGCATCGTTCTCATGAAAATACGGAAATCGTAATCTGATGTTTGACATTGCGTAACATTACTTAAACATAAGCGTTTTTTCCTATATAACATATATAATATAAAATCCCAATATCAGAACAAATTATGAAATTTCCCCACTATAAAAGTAACTATACACTTATCTAAAAATTGTACCTACTAAATCTTTCGCTGTATAACATATGACTAACAACAAAACAAATACAATATCCCTCACCATGAAATAGAACAAAATTATTACCCACTTATCATTTAATATGTTTAACGTGTGCGAGGGGCGTATGATTTAACCCTTATTTCGAAGTTCCCTGCCTCGTTGCGAGAAATACTTATTTTGCTCTTAAAACAATACTATACAAAACGACTGGGGTTTCGAGTCATTGCACTTTGTATCAACAGAAAGTGAAATCAGAGTCGTTAAAAGGAATTCTGCTGATCTATGAGTAATAAATGTTTATCGACAATCCCGTTCAGTGCGTAAGTGCCGAGTCGCAAATTTTAAGGTCTTTGAATAACCTATAATGTTTATTTATTTTACTTAATATGAATGAAATTACCTAACCACGTCTGAAATAATTAGCTTTTATTTATCGTAGCGAAATTTCACTGGAAATGGGACTTAAGGAGACAAAAATCATACGCTCCGGGCCCGTGTTACTAGGTACAAATAAATCTCGGTTTAACCCTTGTTTATTTTCCATCTACGAGGTGGAAGCGAATTATGTGGCGTAAAACAATAATCAAATAAATAGTGCCTAATTCCTGTCGGTTATATGCACCCTAAAGAAAGCGAAATGTTCCTACAATTTTTGGAGAAAACCTTACTCTGTCATCACACACGATAAACTCATATCTTATATAACGAGCGGTGCCCAAATTGTGAGCCTGGACCTGCAGTACCTCATTGAAACCTGCCAACTTGTCAAATCTCCGTGAAAGAATAAATAATAAAATAAATATACTGTTATAGCTTCTACCTATGTATATAGTTATGTCATAAATACCAAGTTTAGAACCAGCGTACAATAATAACAACGAATAGATTTCTCCTCAAGAAAATAAAACTTAAATCTCAATTTGTTTAAAAACTTACCGCGTTGGAAACTCCCTTTCTCCGGTCTTCGATTACTGCCTGCGTTCACTATCTTTATAGAAACCGCGGGTAACGCTAGTAACCGGTATCGAGCTATGTTGAACTTCGAGTAGAGGGCGAGTTTTCCCGTTTTGTGTCACCGACGGAGGACAGTGTTCACCGTCAAGGATATCTAAGTATCCCTTTTACACCCTGACACAACGGAAAAAAACTTCTTCCTCTGAAGCCGCTAACACCAAGAAAACTGATACCCGTTACCATGACCGGGAAAGGATTTTCCCCTTCGCGTTTTTCGCCCGACACTGTCTGTCGCTCTGACTGCTCTGTGCCTGGTTTTTATTATTCCCCCGAATTAGGTTTGGGTTTTTTTTGTTGAATTGCAAAAATCCATTTTTTGTTTTGATGTGGCCTCAATTTTTCGTTATTAACTAGTTGTATACAAAACAATTATTTAATTTTGACCTAGTAAAATGTTTTATTTATTTCAAAGCTGTTCTGTATCATTTTTCTAAACAAAAAGTGGGTGGCATTCCACTTTTTAATTATATTTGAAATAAAATATGTTATACCGTGTGTTCTGAAAGTTACTAATTTAAATTTTTCTATTTGGTATTCGCGTTTATTACAATGCTTAGACTTTATCTACAAAACTATTTACTTGTATTCTTTAAATTTGTGCAGTTGTAGAAAAAGTATAGTGTGCAACATGTGGGAAAAGTACTTTTCCCACTCGTGAGAAAAGTTGAACTTTTCCCACTTGTTGCACAATATACTATTTATAATTCGCGTATAAAAGAGACTTCATTATAACATTGTTAACAGTGTCACAATGAAGTCTCTTTGAACAATTTTTTAGTAATTTTTAGTGTCATACAATTGGTTATTGTATGTAGTACCTATTTATTTTTATTTGACTTTAACCTTGAAACAAATTATAAAATGGACTAGCGTTGTTCTAGCTAGCAAATTATTATATTAAGTGGTCTTAAAGGTAAATTTAAATAAACTATATATTAAATATATTAATAAATAAAGTACGCTAACGTTTATTCATCAACGATTTGTCAATTGTTTATTTTTATGTTGTATATCTAGGTATACATAACGTTCGAATTTCACCGAAAAAGGAAATAATAATAAAATAAATAAATAAAATAAAAATAATAAAAATTGCTTACCGGTTAAAACACCGTAAACACTAACACTCACTACTGGATTGAAGCCATCTGCCAGTGTAGCCAGTTCTCAAATATTTTTCCAACATGAAATGATAAACTGCAGTAGTGCCTCAGTAGAAAAAATCATTTCGAAACGGAGACAGTTGTTCTGATAATTTATTTGATTAAAATTACTTTATGTTTTTCTATTGGACCACCGACCCAAACCCCCTCCCCCGAAATGGTTTTCTGGCTACAGCCTTGTGAGAATACCTCTGCTTATGATATAAGCAAATAATACACCAACAACAATAATTTCTCACTAAGAGTGCCACTAGTTACTTTTACTAAACGGTATTGTTCAAAATCAAAGTAAATAAACAAATAAAAAGCATATTTTTGTTTAATAACAAAGAATGACATTGGCGTAAAACACATATAAAACAATGGCGTCTATCACATATGCGCATTCAGAAAATGAATTGTCAAAAAGCCAAATTTTCGCTTCTTGTTGTTGGTGTATTCTTTGATATACGTTTGCAAATTCAACTTTACTTTCTAACTCTCAATTTGTGGAGTCTCAGTTAAATATTTCATTATTACTTTTACAAGTCTGCAATTTCAGAAGGGCATTTACTGACATATAATTATTGGCGATTATAGACAGTTTTTAGCCATTTATGACAAAAAATGTTTGTATATCAAGTAATAATTATTTTAGTAATTCTACGATATAGTCTGTATTTAGCTAAGTTTTCAGCACCACTCAGTTTTATCAAGCATCCCTAGATTTGAAGTACATTTCAGAAGTTCGCATTCGCGTAACTACAAAAGAGGAATCATCGGCAACATGCTGTTATTGAAATTTATAGGTCACGATCCTTATGTTCATAACAACAAACATGAATATACATGAATCTTTGTATACATATTTCTAAAGAGGTGAGACGTTTCAAGTCACACTTCTATATCGATTCAAATAAGCGACAATGAAGAGTATTGAAAGTTCTTGACTTGGAACACATCGAGATGGATGAATATAATTTAATACCAGTATGATGAAACTTTTCTCCGCGACCAATAGTGAATGTAATAATTCATAAATCAATTTCAACAATAGAATGTTCTCGCTCTAGAGTGAATTATATATTAAAACTTCGAACTTGGTTTTTTAAAAACAATTCTACAACTATATCTAGAACGGTTGATAGTCCAGGAGGAATCGGCGCATGAG
This sequence comes from Galeruca laticollis, assembly GCA_963921935.1. Taxonomy (NCBI): domain Eukaryota; kingdom Metazoa; phylum Arthropoda; class Insecta; order Coleoptera; family Chrysomelidae; genus Galeruca; species Galeruca laticollis. The sequence continues at coordinate 71,765,659 of OY998177.1, forward strand.
TACCGAAAACTATTCCACCTCAATTTTTTTATACGATCCTCTTTGAATTGCCCTACTGATGATATAAATGCATGTTGCCATGGGGCAACCTAGTGCCATATTGTTTAAACCGAAATTGTTTAAACAATTGGAAGAAATTGTTATTTTTCAACCGGACAAATTTTTTTTATATTCTTTATTGAAATACAAATAAAAAAGGTCCTGACTTTTCACGATAAAGTTAATATTTTTAGAGATATGAATTTTTAAAGGTTCGAAAAATCTCAAATTTGGCTACTTTTGACCCATGAAAAATATATTAAAAATATAAAATAAAACATAAATAATATTTTTTTTAAATTCTTTATACAATAGTTAATAATATTCTTAATAGAGATTTAAGAAAATTTTATTGTTTATACCTGTTTTTTAATTGTTAATGTCGCGCGCTCACAAGTATGCGTCGCTATCTTTAAGTATCGCCGTCTCTCTCTGACTCATGCGCTGCATACGGTCTCTCTGTGCCCTGAATCATTATTAATCATTTATGTAAAAAACCATTAACTTTATCAAGATTGGTAAAGAGAGCAATGTTATTAATAATTAAATTGTCTACAATTTGTTTTTAACAAAAGTAATTTAAGTATGAATCGGAACATGTAATTAAAATTACTTTTTTGTTATTATCATAGTGATTTATGCATTTTTATCAACAATAATAAGATTTAATAGTATTTGAAAAAAATTTCGAATCACAATTATATATAAATAATAAGCTTTTGCTCAAACATACATTTGGAAAAATGCATTGAATGCGGAATATAAAACATTAGATTTTGATCAGTTGGATATGGGCTTTGGTTTATAAATAAATGTATTAGCAAAGTATAGTTCTCTAGTTTGTATCCGAAATTCGTAAAATCTAATGTTTTATATTCCGGATTCAATGCATTTATCCAAATGTATGTTTTGAGCAAAAGCTTATTATTTATATATAATTGTGATTCCAAAAATTTTTCAAATACCATTATATCTTATTATTGTTGATAAAAATGCATAAATTACTATGATAATAACAAAAAAGTAATTTTAATTACATGTACCCACTCATACTTAAATTACTTTTGTTAAAAACAAATTTTAGACAATTTAATTATTAATAACATTGCTCTCTTTACCAATCTTGATGAAGTTAATGGTTTCTTAGATAAATGATAAATAATGATTCAGGACACAGAGAGGTCGATGCAGCGCATGAGTCAGAGAGAGACGGCGATACTTAAAGGTAGCGACGCATACTTGTGAGCGCGCGAAATTAACAATTAAAAAAAAGGTATAAACAATGAAATTTTCTTAAATCTCTATTAAGAATATTATTAACTATTGTATAAAAAATTTAAAAAACAATTTATTTATATTTTATTTTATTTTTTTAATATATTTTTCATGGGCCAAAAGTACTCAAATTTGAGATTTTTCGAACCTTTAAAAATTCAAATCTCTAAAAATCTTAACTTTATCGTGAAAAGTCATAGGACCCTTTTTATTTGTATTTCAATAAAAAATATAAAAAAAAATTGTCCGGTTGAAAAATAACAATTCCTTCCAATTGTTTAAACAATTTCGGTTTAAACTTTTATGGCACTAGGTTGCCCCATGGCAACATGCATTTATATCATCAGTAGGGCAATTCAAAGAGGATCGCATAAAAAAATTGAGGTGGAATAGTTTTCGGTACTCACGCGCCGATTCCTCCTGGACTATGAACAGAGAATGAAATTTTAGATAATACAAAGTTTTTATAACCTTCTTGTTTTACAAAGAGTCATCGTTTTATTTATATGGTGTCAGCTCTTTCTTCTTATGTAATTCCTCCCCTCTAAGACGAGAACATAACGGGGTGGTGTTCGAGTTTTGGTTTTTCTGTTGGATTTTCTTTTCTTAGGGTTTCTTCTTTGCTTTGGACTTCTTCCCTTATTTGTTTTCTGCCGCATTGCTGGAGCGATGTCTTGATTTTCTTCTTGAAGATCTATTCCACTATTATTAAGATGGCAATAGCTGAGGCTGCTGATGACAAGCCGCCGAAAATTCGTGGGTAGTGTTTAGATGTTGAAATTCTTAATGGTATAAGTTGTTTTGACACTTTGCTGATTTTGTGGATTCTTCCTAATTGATTTTTTCTATTTTGGGTGCTTCGTACTCTGGTATAATTTTTAATTTTTCCCAGTTTAGCTTTGGGAGAAATAATGAATTCTGAATTCTGCCGTCGTTGATAAATTTTTTAGTGTTGACTTCTATTTGACATGATTCTGGTTTTTTTCATTAGTGTAGGATTTTTGACGTCTATATATTGATCTGTGTGGCATTTGGAGAAAACTTTTTCTGTTTGCATTGGTATAATGATTACTTCGTCTCGTGTTATTTGTTCAACGAGAGATTCTTCTAATGTGAACTTTATTTTCTTGCAGCTTTTTACCGTCTGGTTTTCTATGAGCTGTAGAGTGCAGTTGTCTTCAGGGAAATGGTCTTCCATGCAAAAATATGTATCCTCTAGTAGTGGGCAGTTTTCTTCTTTGAATTGATGTTCCGAGTTGGTTTGTACCAAATAGGGATACTTTAGAGGGAATATTTGGTTGTTTTGAATGATAAGAAAGAGGTGATAAAACTTAAAAATTTCAGCTTTGATAATTGGTATATGTAATGCAAAAATTAATTTTTTATTTTCAAATGTGACTTGTGTGCCTAAAAATTGGTAGTATGTTAATATGTTCCTAAATTTCATAATTTGATTGTCTGGTTAAATTTTTCTTAAGTATTCTAAAGTGTTTAGTAACTCTTGACTAGAAATAATAGAAGGATGAAGAGTGTTGAGTTTTGCAAAAGCTATGGAATCTTCTAAATTATCTAAAAACGTGATAACATTTTGGCAATCCAGATTTATTTGAGAAATAATTCCTTGAAAGGTTAAATACTCATGTGATTCAGTGATTGATTTTTGTACACTAATTTGAAATGTTCCTAGAGAATTTGCAAAATTTTCTTGATAATATGCGAATTGTTGTGTTGTAATTTTTTATTAGATTGTTTGAAAGTGAACGTTGCAAATTTATTTCCGTAACTATGTTCTGTTGGTTTGTTTCGAGAATTTTTATTGCGTTATCATATCTATGCTATTTCTGTAATTGTCCGACTCCGTTAAAGAAACTTCTTTTATTACGAATATAAATATGAGGTTGTAAGTTATCAAGTTTCGTTCTTGTAATTTTTATGAGAAATTCTGTCCTTAATAACATATCTTGAGATAAGGCATGGTATGAGATTTCATTAGTTGCGTTTTTTGTAACTAAATTATTTTTATAATGAAGAAATATTTCTCAATGCTAAACAATTGCTTAATAATAAGTTCTAAATTTAAATAATGTATAAAGGTATGTTTACTATAAATAAGACGTGCGTCTCCTAATTGTATTGGTAATAAAGGATTATTTATAGTCGTCGACTCTATATCTCTTATAGTACTACCCGTGTATATTATTGGTATTGCCAGAAGTATCAGGAATGTTGTTTTTATCTGTTCCATTTTCCTGAAACAGTTGTTTTTTGTTAGTTTTTGGTTTTCTGGCACTTGCTTTATGATATATATTTTTATCTGTTTTTGTTTGAGCTAAGTACTTTACGTTTTTCGAATTTTGGAAGTTTTTTATTTCTGGTTTTTGTACGAATGTAAGCTACTTTTTCGTTTTTATAGTCAAGGGGATCTGTGCGCTCTTCGTTTCTTTTACTAATAATTTTTTCTTTTGTTGTTTTGTTAGTTTCTTTTATATTTTTGTAAAGTCGTTTGGCCGCTTGTTTATGAGTTTGTACGTAATCTGAAATTATTACATGATCATTAAGGTCAAAAGGGTTGGTCTCGTTTATATGACCTTTTATTACTTCGAATGGTGTATGTTTAGTAACACTATGGATTGAGTTGTTATATCCGAGTATAGCCCGTTTTAATAATTGGTCTGAGGTGAGGTTTCCATTTTGTTCCCTTAAACAACGCACATGTTCGATTAGGGTAGAATGAAATCTTTCGACAGGACTGTTTGAATTACTGTTTCTAGCAGTAGTATAGTGAAGTTCTATTCTGTAAAGTTCGCAAAAATTTTCAAGATCTTTATTTTTAAATTCTGTACCCGAATCAGCTGTTATTTTTGTGGGTAGATCGTGGTGGGTAATATAATTGAATAGGCATTCTACTATAGATACTCCGTTTACAGCTGGTAGAGGGTAAGCTTGGTCATATCGAGAAAAGGTATCTATTATAGTTAAATAAGTGTTTCCTGAAATTTGAAAACAGTCAATATGAATGTGTTGAAAAGGACGTGAACAAGTTGGTGTAATGTTGAATTTTACTATAGGTGGATTTCGATCGTATTTATTTTTCTGACAAATTTCGCAGTTATTTATATAATTATCGATATCGTCCGACATTTTTCGCCAGTAAAATCGTTTAGTAAGTGCTTCTTTCGTTTCATTTATACCAGTTTTTGTTACGTGGTAAAATTCTTTTCTTTTTGAGCGTCTCTAGTCTGAATATCTTCTAATACGGTATTACTTTGAAGGCAGAGTTTTTAAAATATGATTGCATGGTAGTCGTGAAAGTTCTAGGTAGTTCAGGGTGTTGGAATAAAATAGAATATTTTTTGTTTGGGGCGATATATTCTTTTACGAAATTTATTATATCAATTTGTGAAATTTTTGAGGGTAGCGTAACATATAATCTAGTATTGTCAAAAATTTTCAAAATTCTAGTTTGGGTAGATTCTATATCTCCCAATGTTATGAATATTTGATTTTAGTACGTATTTAATATTCTTTCAGTAATTGGTATGGAAAAAATAGAATAGGATTTTCTGCAGGTGTACGTTTAGTTTCAATATCAGAATCGGAGTCAGAGTCTTGAGATTTATCTGGTTCTATTTGTATATCTGAAATAACGTTGATTTTTTTTATTTTGGCTTTTAGTTGGCTCTACAATGTCTAGTATATCTTCCAGGTCAGGGCTACTGACGGGAGGTATTTTATCAGGATTTCTTAGGAAATTTTTTATTATTTCATCCGTGTCTCCTGCGTTATTTATTATAGATTCGTTATCGATGGCGTTTAGTTCTATACATGGATTTCTACTTAAAGCGTCTGCTGCTAAATTTGACGAACCTTTTTTATACTTAATTACATAATCAAATTCTTCTAATTTTAGTCTCCACCTTACGAGCATAGAATTTTGGTCTTTTTTGGAGAAAAGCCACTGTAATGGTTTTTGGTCAGAATATATTGTAAACTTCCGGCCGTAAAGATAAGGGCGAAAGTATTTGCAACTCCAGACTATTGCGAGAAGTTCTTTCTGAATTGTTGAATAGTTAATTTCGGCTGAATTTAGGGTTCGTGATGCATAACATATGGGATGACTATTTTGCGATAGTACTGCGCCTATTGCGTAATTGGAGCTCTATCTGTTGTCAATTCAAATTCTTTGTCAAAATCTGGGTAAATTAATACTGGTTCAGATGTTAATACATTTTTACATGTTTCAAAACAATCTATGAAATCTTTTGTATGAACTACTTTTTCATTTTTCTTTAAACATTTAGTCATAGGTTTTGTAATTTTCGCTAGATTATTTATGAATTTACGATAGTACCCTAACAATCCAAGAAATAAATTTATGTCTTTTTGTGTTTTTGGTATGGGAAACTTTTAAATCGCTGAAATTTTCTTTGGATTGGGTTTTATTCCCTCTGATGTTACTATATGTTCTAGAAACTCTACTTCCTTTCGTAAGAATTCTGATTTATCCTGTTGAATTTCTAGTCTTGCCTCGCGTAATTTTGTGAAAACAAGTTTTAAATTTTGAAGATGTTCTTGAAGTCCTGTGCTAAATATAATGATATCGTCCATATAGACCATACAGACTTTATTTTGGAGGTCTTTTAAAACTTCATCCATAACGCGTTGAAAAGTAGATGGTGCGTTTTTTAACCCAAATGGCATTCGTAAGAATTCATAATGCCCGTTGTCAACTGTGAATGCTGTTTTTGATATAGAATTTTCTTCCATTTGAATCTGATGAAAACCGGCCCAAAAGTCTATAGTTGAAAAATAATTTGATCTTCCAAGTTTATCGAGGATTGAATTGATATTTGGTATCGGATGTCGATCAGGAATTGTTTTTTCGTTTAGTTTACGATAATCGAGAACTAATCGATATTTTTGTTGTCCCGATTGATCTTCTTTCTTGTTCGCTATCCACACTGGCCATGAACATGGTGAAGTTGAGGATCGAATTATGCCTTTATCTAACATGTCATTTATTTGTTTATTTATTTCTTGTTTGTGTGTGTAGGGGTATCTATATGACTTAGAATGTATAGGGATTTTGTCTGTTGTTTTAATTTCGTGTTTTGTCCGCGCCGTAAAGAATAATTTATCACCTGGTTTGAAAAAAATATCTGAGAATTTTCGACATAGTTTTATTATTTCAGTTTTTTCCTCTGGAAATGCTCTAAATGTTGATTGGTATATGATGTCTTAACTAAACGCTGTTTTAATTTGTGCACTGATTTGACTAACAGAATTTAGAAAAAATTTTTCTATAATATTAGGTTTAATAATAGAACGTGAGCTACCGGTATCTACAAGTAATTTTAAATTAGGATTATGAATTTGAATGTACGGTAAGGCGTTATCTGAAGATATATTAATTTCTACTAAGGATTTTCTTGTTGTAGGCCCGTTTCTATGAAATTTTCATTTTGATCTTCATCATAGTTTACATTTTCGAAATAAGATGTTTGATTTACGTCTAAATCAGGATTATTATCGTCGCTATTAAAAGTATCATAATTTTGGTAAAAATATTGTTCATTTGTGTATGGATCTGATTGATTGTATTCGTTTGTAAATAGTTCTTCAGAAGAAATATTTGGGTTTTGTCCATTATTTCTAAATGAATGATTTTGATTATAATTGTTATGATTTTGCCATCTTTGTCTTTGTGATAACATGGATGGGTTTCTAGAGGTTGTTGACATGGGTGTTCGTTTAGGAAGTTGATTCGTGGATTTTTGATTTGGTCTAAAAACGTTTTGTGGGGGTCCAAATACTTGTCTGTTTGTAGGGTATTGTCTGGGAGGCATTTGTCTGGGTTGAATATTAATAGGTTGTCTAGGGAATTGGTTAGTTGGTTTGTTATTGTCGAATACGTTATTATTCATAAAATTTGGCTGCGATGAATAATGGGGTTGTTGGTAAGTGGGTTGCATTTGATTATGAGTATATCATCCTGGTTGATAGTTTACATTTTCGAAATAAGATGTTTGATTTACGTCTAAATCAGGATTATTATCGTCGCTATTAAAAGTATCATAATTTTGGTAAAAATATTGTTCATTTGTGTATGGATCTGATTGATTGTATTCGTTTGTAAATAGTTCTTCAGAAGAAATATTTGGGTTTTGTCCATTATTTCTAAATGAATGATTTTGATTATAATTGTTATGATTTTGCCATCTTTGTCTTTGTGATAACATGGATGGGTTTCTAGAGGTTGTTGACATGGGTGTTCGTTTAGGAAGTTGATTCGTGGATTTTTGATTTGGTCTAAAAACGTTTTGTGGGGGTCCAAATACTTGTCTGTTTGTAGGGTATTGTCTGGGAGGCATTTGTCTGGGTTGAATATTAATAGGTTGTCTAGGGAATTGGTTAGTTGGTTTGTTATTGTCGAATACGTTATTATTCATAAAATTTGGCTGCGATGAATAATGGGGTTGTTGGTAAGTGGGTTGCATTTGATTATGAGTATATCATCCTGGTTGAGAGTACGATTGTCGATTATTATTGTTATTAAATTTAGAAGTCGTTATTCCATTATTGTCGTTTATATTACCATATAGTTTTTCAAACTTGTTTACATAGGCCATTGCGTCTTTCAGTGAGGCTGGATTTTTAAGATGTAAATTATTCCTCAAGGTACCACTACAACCAGCGATAAAGGTGCTAAGTGCAGTTTTATCATAATGGTTTATTTGGCAAATTCTTTCTGCATTATTAAGATTAGGATTGTTACTAATTTTTTGTGCAATACTACTTCTTAACAATTGAATTCTGCTACCAAAGTTTATCAGTTGTTCGTTCCTAAATGGTCTCATTCTTGTTAGTTCCTGTACTAAACTATCAATATTTCTACGATCCGCAAAGGGGCCTCTTTTAATTTAGGCCAATCTATTAACTCAGCACGATTACCTACTAATATGTCAGCTTTATCTATAAGTTTTTCTTGAATTTATTGAAAAATGTGTTTAGATAATTGTGCATCATTAAATTGTCTATAATCATTAATAAGATCTTCGCATCTTATCAAAAATTTATTTAATGTATTGCTATTGCCGTCATAAGGTTTAATGTTATCAATTCTAGATTTTAAAAGATCCCAGTTCATTTCTGGCATGTTTCGTGTAATATTTGAATTTCGATTTACTATTGTTAAATTATTTGTAACTTGATTATCTATATTATTTTCGTTATTTATTTCTATATTTATAATTCCGTTAATTATTTCATCAATGTCACTCATTAAATAACTAAAATTAATTAAAAGCTAATGTCTGCGATAGACTATTGTTCGATATGAACAGAACTTAACTATCTTTGCCACAATCCTTATAAATAGGGGTTTGGAAAGGTAAAAGAGGAAAAGGCATTTACAGATTGTTCGTCAACTCGATCGCTCTGCTCCCCTGTTCTTTTTTTCGTGATTCCCTGCTCTCGTTGCCACTAAGTCCAAAAGTTTTGAGTTCGGTTATACGCACTTAAGGTGTAGAAACTCCAAGGTCCCGAATTTCACTCCCGACACAATGCGAAAATGTTTTTTACTTATTCGAAACCCGCGCGTATCCTACTGACTGCGCCAATTATATATTAAAACTTCGAACTTGGTTTTTTAAAAACAATTCTACGACTATATCTAGAACTTTATTATACAATGGTTGAACAGAGAATTAAATTTTAGATAATACAAAGTTTTTATAACCTTCCTGTTTTACGAAGAGTCATCGTTTTATTTATATGGTGCCAGCTCTTTCTTCGTATGTAATTAGTGTGAATATTTACTCTGATACACTTGCTTCTTATGTGTTTTGCATGTTTTAACATTCTATAACAAGTGTTATTGTCATTGTCAGATATAAATAACAGTCATTTATTCAGACAAGATCAATTTTAAACAAAATGAGTTAAAAATCGACTGAATCCGATATGGAATATACTCCACCTGAAATTACAAAATACGCGAATACAATGAACTTAAACCTGCCGCAAAGATCGAGAAAAATATTATTAACTGTTAAGGGATTGGCAACAAGAAAAGAAGACGAACTCCTTTTCCGAAAATGTTTTAATTGCATTTTTCGGTTAATAAAAAATAGAAATCCTCAACTTATTGAAAAATATTCCCAATACTAAAAGCAACGTTAAATTGGAAACAGATATCGATATTTCAAGATATAAAAAATTAAAACTCTGTGTTAAAACGCTCTTCTGAAAATTACGCAGCTGAGAAATCGAATATTTTTACTGAAGAAAATGTTGAGCAATTCTTAGGGGAGGATAGACCAAGCAAACATTGTTGTGCAACTGTTGAACAACATTCGAACAACACCCGAGTTCACACAGTGTGTACGTGTTGCGCAACTGTTGCCGATCCGTTGCACGGTGTTCGCTCCCGATGCGGTACATCAAAGGAGATGTTGCTTAACAGTGCTTGTCTCAGATAGTGCACACACAGCGTTGCCAGTGTAGACGCGTATAAGGAATACTTTTACATTTTAGCAGAAAAATAATAAGTAGGTAGTTCATTTCAAGCAGTGTGATGGAACTGCACTGAAGAGCAAACTCTGATATTGATAGATCTTGTAAAAGGTTTTCCGAATACATGGAATGCCGAAAATGAGACTTATAAATAAGAGCAATAACAAACGTACTGACGCAATCAATAACATAGCCGAAGACCAATAATTACAATGAATTTTTCAAATGTAGTTGTATCCATTCGAGACAAGTTGTCCTCCATTCTTAATTCTGGCAGAAACTGTCGTTGTCTGTTAGTTCATTGTTACGGAAGCCGAAGATCAGATGCTGGAATTGTGGCAAGCTTGGGCATGTACGCAGTTCGTGTAAGAGCTCCAGGACTCCTGCCACACAAGAACCCCAATCATAGAGAAAACTAGACAGGGGCGAACATCGAGCTTGTGTCTCACCGAAATTCCAACTCCCTGTCTAGAGGGTCGTGTCCAGCAGACTGTTCTCACCGCAACAAGGCGGAATCTAAGAAAGCTGCAGTTTCGAGAATTACAATAGTCAACAAGAATGGTCACCCACCAGGATCAGAGAAGATCATGAGCATGATCCGCACATAAAGATGATCCGAAAATGGAAGGAAGATAATCGTCAACAAGTGTCAAGATTTTCACCGACACTCAAGGCATATTGGACTCCTTGTTCTGGAAGAAGGCCTGTGGAAAAAAATCCTTGAGAACGATTATGGTTTCGAGAAGATAAGACAGCGAGTTATCCTGAGAACGAGAGTAGCTGATGTACTGAGAAAGTTACACGTCAGTCCATCAGGAGGTCATCTGGTAGTGAAGAAACCCCTTCGGTGAGTCCGTGAAAGGTTTTATTGGATGAATAGATCCGGCTATATAAAGGACTGGTGTAAGAAATGTACGACTTGTACTACGAGTAATTGACCACATCACGAGAGAAAGGCACCCATGAAACAATATAATGTTGGAAGCCCTTTCGAAAGGATTGCTTTGGATAACGCTGGACCATTTCCGACGGCACAAAATGGTGGTAAATACATTCTGGTTGTAATGGATTATTTCACAAAGTGGTTGGAAATTTAAGCGATCCCTTATCAAGAGGACACAACTGTCGCGGATGTATTGGTGAAAGAATTTAATAGCCGATATGGAGTGCCCTTAGAAGTACTAAGCGATCATTGAAATTTTTTCGAAAGCCAGTACTTCACAAAATTTGTGAGACAACAGTGCTGCATCACAGTCAGATGGAATGGACGAGAGAATTAATAGGATCATTGGAAAATACCTATCCAAAGTAGTTTACAGCTACCAAAGAGATTGGGACCAGTATCTTTCTCAATTTTAGTTGGCTTATCGATTTGCCAACAATGAGTCCACGGGTGAAACACCCGCGGAAATCCTGTTTGGACGTGAAATGAGGCTTCCTTGTGACCTGGAATTTGGCTGTCTGTCTGGAGAAGATGTAGCGCGAGAATATTACGTTATCCAATTGAGAAGAAGGATGGACGGTGTGCACGAATTGGCTCGAACGAATCTTCAAGTTACCAGCGACAGAACGAAAAACGGTACGATACGCAAGCCACAGAAGGTAGTTTCAAAGTTACACAAACCGACGAGGAGAAAAGACTTTTCTTCAAAATTACAGAAATTTTGGGAAGGTCCGTACTTAATCAAGAAGATGATCAATGACGTCATATATCGCATAAGCACGATCTTCAATGGAAAACCAAGTGTTGTCTACCAAAACCGACTAGCGCCGTTCGAAGGAAACCATGACAGAGAGGAAGGAGTGAATCATATTCGACAAGAACCTGTCCCTGCCTTCGAATAATTTATGGGTGCATACGGAGGTACCGTGAAAGCTAGATATGGAGTCACTACAGAACAACGACAATATTTTTTCATGCTCCCGGAAGATTATTCACTGGCAACCGTCTTTCGAAAGAAGTTTGGGCAATTAGAAAGACTTGAAGATCAGATTCCAGCTCCTGGCAAGACACTGAGACTCAAACACCTGGTAATCAAGAACGAATTTTAAGATCGATCCATCTAGTTGGATGCGTGGGAAGCGCTACGAACCCTTCGAGATCATGTGCTGGAATCCAACGTGAAGAAACTAGCAATTCCTAGGATAGAGAACAACCAGTTGGTTAGGCGAGTCATCAGGAACACGATATAGATCATCTTCCAAGATATATGTGTCCACATATTAATTTGTAGCTACACCCCCCATTGTTGATATCCGATGAAGATGGTGCCCTGCTATTTCCATACGACCGGAAAGTATAGAAACGGGTCCAGTTGCCGATTTAAACATCCAGTCCCGGTTGCACTGAAGTCCCAGAAGGAACTTCCTTTTAAGGAGGGGGTAATGTTACGAAATCGCACACTGATGTAGTCGCCGAAAACCGGCCCTGTCTAATCCGTTATCGAAAATTAAACTTTTGTCGAGAGCGCACGGATTTCTGGGAAGGGCTATTTTTGTGATTGTTTTTATAGATGAATTTCTAAGAAGGTCGATCATTTGCTGGGAGCCGCAATCTAGAAATTCCACAAATGCGAATGTTACAGAAAGGGGTTTTTGGTATAAAAGGAGACTTCCTGCGAGCTATGAGTCTACATTTGAATCGTCATGAGCAGAACAGTGAACATAAATAGGGAACTGTGTTTAGTATAAATTACTTAGCTGAATACTGAAAAGTGTATTAGGAAATATTTTAGTGTATAAATACATTAAGTAAGTAGACATACTGTGTGTATAAATTTATCCCACCCGTGATAAAAACGGTTTAAATAAATAAGAAAAACGTTACAGTATATACGTCTTTGCCACCACCTTCGCTTTCTACGGCCTCTTCATGTACTTTCATTTTTATAAATAAGAACGCACACCACGTGAGTAGAGCATGTTATTTTCGTTGCTCATTTTGGCATCAATTAAAGGAACACTGGGTAAACACCGGAGAAATTAGGTACGTCGTTATTGACAATGTTTCTTTTCAAAACCGTAATACACTTCTGCTTTTACTAGAGCGTAATACGACCCCGCTTTTAAAACAATTTGGTTTAGCGCGCCAAAACCGGCGAACCCCTTCCCCTTAAATGTGTAATTCCTAGTCGTTAAGTTGATCGATAAAGGTGAAGTCGCTCTCAACTCAAGCTGCCTTGAACATCGATGAGAGTGTTGTTAGCATCGATTACCGATATTCTCATTAAGCTGCAGTATGAGCTTATTTAATTTAAACTGTGAATATTTATTGTAATATTTGTTTGTATTACTTGATCGCAACGGTAGTGTTGTGCCAGGTCGTAAGTCAACGCCTTTTTATTAACATTTATTTCTGATTATTTCTTTAAACTTTATCTGCCGTATTGGTCACCTGGCATCAGCAGAGTTGCCATATTGCTCTACCAAGCTTATGTTGTTATATTTAATCTTCATTGTTTATTTAATTTATACGTCAAACTGTTTTGGATCGAAAACACACTTAGATTGCAAAGTTTACATTGTATGTATCCTTTCTGGACCTCTTAACGAGGAACTGTCCAATTTAGTATTTGTATTTATCACTGGCTGCCAAGTAGGACAGATGAACGCAACATCGCGTACATGATCTCGTATACCTTTTCTGATGCTTGGCAAAACGTCTTAATATAAGGTATAATCGGAAGCGTGAACTTTCTTACCTGTTCCTTATTCCTAATCAGATGGGTTTTCCCAGACCTCTGATATTTCTTCAAGTTTTGAATGTATACTGTTTAACTAGCGTGGTACTTCGAGAAATATTAGCTTTGACCCGTTCAAAATTATGTAGGGAAACCCGCCCAAAGAAAGCAACTTTGGATTCATCCTGGAACCAGCAATTTATATGCCTCCCTTTCCTTACAAACAGTTTGTCGACAATGTTTTCTCCCCACGGAAACATGTTTGCCAACAGCTGCCTAAGTGTTGCGCAATGATGTTGTAACCGTCTTAACTGTTCGGTACAAAGTTTTCCAAAGTTTCCTTGGGTGGAACAAAGATGACCTAGGGAAATACTATTATTTGGAACGATAGTGAGTGTACGAATTTGACTTAACACTCAAATTCCTACTGTAAATTCTTACTTTGTATTCACCCTGTATATAAAAATTCATATATTCCACATACATCTTGAATAAAAATATAATCCTCTTCATTTATATAATATTTCTTTAACTACACAAAATTTCATTTCAGAGTCCCTTTCACAAAAACACAGATAACCATTGCCTTATCTTATGTTACATCTCCACTCACTGGATACATCAAAGCTTTCCATTTCTTATCGCGTCATAAAAACTGCTTAGAAAATACAGTATCGCAACAAACAACAATTTCTTTTATTCACAAAAAATGCGTGCCTCGGCTGATATTTCCAACAGTTGTATGACGGTTATATTTTAAATCCTTACTCCCCATTGGCTACATTTTCACATGATGCTCCTTGTTACCACCCACTTTGAACAACCTATAAATAGGAATAATACCCTATTTTTCCTCACTTTTCCAGTCAACCTTCATTATAATGTTTTTACCGGTACAAGATTTAACATTCATTAACTTTCATGCATTTATATCAGATCATGTGATAAAGAGATACAACCTATAAAGAAAAATCAGTGAAATTCTTAGTTTTGTCGCAAATGAACCACATGTAACATACCGCCAATATATACAACAAGTGAAAGTGATATAATAGTTTAATTTATTAAACCATCCAAATCCTAAATAAATACACGTAATTATTTCAGTGTAAAACAACGTCCTTCGATTTAAATAAAGTTAAAATAAAGTGTTTGAAGACTTCCCATAATATTACTATGTCAAAAACAAAAAGGAGATTGTAAACAGTGGGCGATAAACAATTAAGACGTATGCGAATGGTACTCTTGTTTTCATTAGAGAGTCGTGGGTTTATTTTATGAAGGTTAGGCAAACGGAAAGGTAATTAAAGGGCGCCAGAAATTTTAATTTACAGGAAAATTTAAAAACTGCGATAAGAGAGAGAAATTATAAAAAATGAGGTATTTTTGGTAATGTGTCTGTGGAGATTAGGCATGTACTCACTAAAACGCATTATGTTAACCAGTTTATTAACATGTTTAACTAGCGTCAGTGAACAGAACAATAAAAAATTTACAATATGGATACATGCATAACCGGGTACCAACAACAGACAGAAACCATAAGATACAAAATTCTATATACATTCGAAAAACTTAAATGTCTTGGGTTGTACGTATGCACAGTATATTATAAATATGCGCACACCGTGACGACGTTATTAATATATACATAAAAACAATAAAACAAATTATCACTCAACACTACACAGCGAGTCGTTTGGTTATTGTTCGAGGAATAAATAGTAAAGATAAGTTCCAATGAACAAACAGATATACGAATTAAAATTATATAGATATACAAACGATAAAATAAATGTAACTGGGTTTGCGAAAAAAGAAAAAAAATTAGTTTATTAATGAAATTACTTTCCGTTTATTCAAAAAAATAGGTATGATAATAATACATTTTTGAATTATTTGAAAATAGATAAAAAAAACATCGGCATGGTGGATGTTACGTCTTGGCAGGACGGAAAATAATTTTATATCGGATAAGCGTGCACGCCGAATTTCTTAAAGATTACTATATATAACAGCATAGAATATAAATGCTGTTTAAATCAAGGCCAATATTACTGATAAAAAAACTCGTTATCATAATAAAATAGTTCTGATACCGTATGGTTCTTCGGCTAAAGAAATGGCGTGACACTAAGTTAGTCTTTTCACCATCGGCAAAGAAAAGGTGTAATTTACTCCAGGTAGGAGAGTTACAAAATAATCATTAACAATACCTGAGTCCAGCAGTCGCATGCCAATCACGACGGTATTATTCTGACACTCGGCTTGAATGATGACACTTGCATAAACGTCGGAAGAGGGGTTTCTCGATGCGGTCGATTTAATTTCTTATCACAATACTTGTAATAAGTAAGTTACTCTCACCGCGTGATGGAACAAATCAGAGACACTCGGTATTATTCGTTAACTTTAATAATAAACACGGTAGTAGGCACAGTACACAGATACTTCGATTATTTTATTTCGCTGAATAAGCACAGGAAATATCGATACGATACGATATCTTAATCTCAATAACGACAAATACGACACGGTACATAGAGTTGACACTCTAGGAAAGTTACGACTAGTTCTGTTAAGTCTTAGACGCTGACTCAATCTCGATAGCGGTACTAACAGACGACACGGTAATTCACGCTGACACTTTCAGAACTTTTCAATTGCTTCGGTTAAGAATCGGTCGCTGACTGAATTTATTTAAGAGCTTTTGGTCGGAGGTAGCCCTTTTTTTTGAAAGTTTTTTTCCCGAAAAATAACAAGGAAGCTAGTTCTAATCATAAATTCACCAAATACAGTGTTTACCAAGAATTTCGTAATAAGTACTCTATTGTCAGAGCCATACTAAAAACTATTTACACATCGCACATTTTCAGAGGCACTCAGCTATTGTATATTTTCAGTTGTTATTTGCTTGAATTGAAAATTAAGATTGGAGCGTAACAAACCTTTTCGGCGTCGAGGCATATTGTTCCTTAATTTTTTTTTTTTATTGGTCATATGAAACGATATTTTACGCAGTTCGACGAAAATATTGTTACGCCAGGGCCGTACTGGGATAGAATTTATTCGGAAATAATGATTCGATTTCGTAGTGCGAAATATAGGAAAAATAAAAACGTTACAATGTTTGCTTGGTCTATTCCCACCTTTAGAAAATGCTCCGGATGAGATAAATTTAGCCACCAAAGTAATAAAAATTATAATTCTGGACCTCAGAGCCAAACGGTATTAAGTCCAAGTTTTTCGTTTTTGAGGTTATGATTGTTCCTATAGTAATTTTTTCCGTTCTTTCCAATGGTGATACGTATTAAGTCCAGTTTCTTCCCGTTTACGAGATAGGTGTAGATTATTGATATTAAGTCCTCTATTAAATAGAACCAAACAGTATTAAAGGTTTTTGATACTGTTTGGCTCTGGAAGATATCCAATATTTCGGTATTAAGTCCAAATGTGAGGTTAGGTGGCCGGACTTAATACTGTTTTGTTTTAGTGTACATCAGTTGTCATAATATTAAGTCACATTATTTTGCTCGTGAAGTTAACAGAAAATACTTGATAATTTCGTTGTTTTAATATTTAATAAGTGAATAGGGTCAACATGATGACATCAAGAGGCCAAAAACTATTACAAATGACACTAACACAAGCCAAGTGCAACAAAATATCTGAAGAACCGCACTTTTGACCGAGGAGAACGGTAATTAAGAAATTACATGAGTTTATCACAAGTTCTGTTATTGTTGTACTTTTAGCTTTTGTTGCTGATAACACGCACGATAATATTAAAGAAGATGCTGAGATCGTCATGGAAATATATCCAACCACTAATAGCACGCAGGATATCCCTCATGAAAATTTGAAAATTCTTGCAACCGAATGTGGCAATGCTACAGAGGATGTTATTTCTTTGAATAACGATGTGTACAATACCGTCTTTGTTAGTAAAAACAATGTGTCTTTTTCCAATACCGAAGAAATTGTCAGAGATAATACAGACGAGTCTCAGCTACCAGAAAGCTCACCAGGGCATTTTGTTCAAGGCAATGGAAATGAAGATAAAAATAACGAATTCGAGAAAACTTCAAAAGTTAATATTATATAAAATATTATTATTCAAAATAATGACGATGGACCTCACTATAAAGCAGATGAAGTAGACGCAAATAATTTACAACATAAAGAAGACTGTAGGGAATCTGAGGACCCATGTTATCTACCTGAGGAAAGTAGTGATACAAACGAACTGGAAGAAGAACAAGAGGAAGAAGATGTAGAAATCCGAGAAACTAAAGGAAAAAAAAGAAAAAGAAAATCTGTTAATTGGAAGAAAAGCATTAGGAAACAAAGTAGAGCTGCTGGTGAAGAATATCTGTCAGCCACCAATAAGCTTATTGGAAAAAATGAAATGAAAGCACCTTGTCGTGATGAATGTAAAAAGCAGTGCAAACAGAACGTATCAATATAGAAACGTCCTCTAATTCACTCACAATTTTGGTATGGTACCATCGAACTTGACCAGAAAAGACAATTTATAGCTAGCTGCATCGAAGTAGTTCCAGTTGAGCGTGTATGTGCTAGAACGGGATCTCGCGCTGGAAAAAGAATAACGTCGTTGAAGTATTTTTTTAGTGTAAATAGTAAGAAGGTTAGTGCGTGTCGTACTTATTTTCTTAACACCTTAAATATATCCCGTACGTACGTAATGCATTATCGAAAAGACAACTTGGTGGAATCGTAATACCTGATTAAAGGGGTAAACATGAACCCTCAAACAAAATTGCCGTAAATGTAAGAAACAATATAAGATAGCACATACAGAAGTTCCCGTGTGTAGAATCACATTATTCCAGGAATAAATCCCAGAGAAAGTATTTAGGCAGCCATCTCAATATTTCAATAATGTATCGGTGCTTCTATGAAGATTGTGTAGAAAACCAAATTCCTAAAGAAGATATTCCTAAAGAAGATATTCCCAAGCAATGGTTATATAGTGAAATTTTCAATTCCGAATTTAATTTATCCTTCAAAGAACCATGGAATGATACATGTGACACATGTGATGGATATGTTATCAAACTCAAGGAGTCTGTAACCCTAGAAGAACGCCTTGAATTACAAACTAACTATGACGCACATCTCCTTGATGCAGATAATCGGTATAAACTAAAGCGACAGGATAAAGAGACCTATAAAACCGAGGCGAACACTAAAATACTTTCGGTGGATTTACAAAAATGCTTACCCACTCCTCTACTAACGAATGCTCAGAGTTTCTATTCTCTAAAGCTATGGACTTTAAATTATACAGTCTATGATGCAACAGAGAAAATAGGTTATTGCTTCACCTGGGATGAATCTATAGCCGGACGTGGTGGAAATGAAATGGCTTCATGTATTCTGAAATACATTAATTTAAATGTAAAAAAATCAGTATAGAAAATTGTTATCTGGAGCGATAACTGTCCATCACAAAATAGAAATCATTAGATGATTATGTGCTATCTTTCGATTCTTATGCTGAAGCCTTCCATAAAATGCATTGATCATAAGTACCTTTTAAGAGGACATACCCATATGGAGGTGGATACAATTCACGCACGAATAGAAAGACAAAAGAAGGCTTCCCCCCAGTTTTCTCTAATAACTCCATGGGATTGGCAACAGCTTTTCAGACTTTGTGGCGATAAATTTGAAGTAGCGGAAATGGAAACCATGGACTTTAAGAATTTTACCCTTTTATCTGAAGAATCCGGAACTTACTTTCATAATAACAAAAAGACCATAACTAATCAAAACTTTTTGATATCTAAAGTGGTTCATATGAAGTTTTTAACAGAAACACGTGGATTGTTGTATTTTAAAACAGACTTTAATCAAGAAAATTTTGAGCAAGTTGATTTCAAGAGAGCCACTAAATGACTAACACGCAAAGTTGTTCCCAATTCTAGCTTAATGCTGCTGAAATCAATAAGAAAGACACTAAAACCTATTTCAACTAAAAAGTATAATGATTTGCAGAATTTACAAACATGGGTGCCTAAAAGATTCCATGAATACTTTAAAAATCTTCCACATGGTAACCTCAAGAAAGACGACTGAAGAATGCAATGATCTTCATTATGCATTTTCTCTTTAACTAGATACTATTAATTTTTGATTATTTGTTTGTTACTTGACCTTTATGATTGATAGTTTTTTTTCGTTTGTAACATTTTGGTGTGATCTCTCATTTATTTTAGAAAATAAATATTTTTAGTGTGTTTTTGCCTTTTGTTACCCTTTATTAATTAGTTATAATTGGTATTAATTATTTTTAGTTCTACTTTGCATTGTTCTACTATGGGTTTCTTAATAATAATTCAGTATCAAGTCCCACGTATCTATAAATTCGTACGAGCTAAACAGTATTAAGTCACAAAATAGAGTATGAAGTCACAAGATATTAAGTCCATTGCTAGAACCAAACAATATTAAGTCCCACAATTAAGTTAAAATTATTTAAATAAATTAATATAGGAGGTTGGTTATTATCAGCTTTAGTTAGCTTCCAAAATCATAACTGGGAAAATAATAACCCATTCTCTCCTATTTACAATAGTAATCGGTTTGAAAAATACCATTGTTCAAAATCTTCAAATAGCTGTCCTGTAAAATTTAAAAAATGTGACTTAATACCGTTTGGCTCTGAGGTCCAGAATTTAAATAGCAATTTTAATCAAAGGTAATTTTTGTTTTTTATGTGCCCTTGTGTTTTGGAGGCGTTTCGCAAGAATGTGCTTTAAAGATTTAGATATTTTACTTACCGTTCTTCTGTCTCCCGAAAGTAAAACTTTCCATTCTGCGTGTGCTTTTCCTCGCAAAATAACTCGAATACCTTAAAAGACAATTGACATGTTACGTTTTCTAAAACATTTGATTGAGACTTACTTCTCAACTTGAAATTTTCCACTGTATCCAACACCACGTGACCTTTAATTGTTTCTCCGGCGTAATAATATTCCCGTTCAAGTTGAATGTCGAATTCCCTAATATAATCCATTATAAATCGAGAATCTAAAACAACGTAAAATTGTATAAAGACAGGGTTAAAGTTTAATTTACAACCATCCAATTACAGTTACAGTTAGCACTTACAATTTCTTTTATTTTAGCTTAACGTGCCTCGACAGCGCTAGTCATTGGCACAGAAAAATAATTACAAATATTTACATGATATTAAATAACAACTATTACAATTTTTAAATTAGATTTTATGGTAGAGATGCGTAGCTTTCAGAAACTGTAAGACTTTCTTGGTCTCGGTGGGGCAGTGGAGCATTTCCTTGATGTTAGGCCTTAGGTCAAATCGTTTATATGTAGCGGTAAATTGTTTGCAGTCAGTAAGTAAGTGCTTAACAGTCAGTATAGTATTACAGCTATGGCAAACAGGACGATTTCCTGAAGACATCAGATGACCGTGTGTGAGTTTGGTGTGGCTGATTCGAATTCTTCTGATTATAGCGGCCTCTCTCCTTATTAAAAAGCTAAGGGAGAGAGGAGAAGTAGATGAATGGATATCGTGAAGTGCTGTCGTACTAGTGCGCCATAGATGTCGCCAAGATTCTTGCGTGACGCTTTTGAAATGGGACTTGAGGTCGCTGGCGAGTTGGACTATGTGATTTGGATTGTTGCTAGAGGCAGCTTCTTTTGCGTGGCGATCCGCAGTTTCGTTACCAGCAATTCCAATGTGAGATGCTAGCCAGATTAGAGAGACTGTTATATCATGAGCAACAAGAGTTTGATATATGTCATGTATGTTCTTGACAATTGGGTGGTCAGTGGAGATTGATTTAATTGATAAAATGGAGGAAAGGGAATCAGTGCATATAGTAATATTTTTGTGGGGGAGGGAGATATATTTAAAAGCCTGAAGAATGCTTTGAAGCTCACCTGTATGGACGCTACACACTGAAGGTAAAGTAAAGGAGCCTATGAGTTCATGTTTCGAGGTAACTGCACAACCAACTCCGGAGTCAGTTTTGGAAGCATCTGTGTAAAGCGTTAAATCGTAAGATTTTTTTGTAGTAATTCAAGGAATGCTTTCTTTTCAAGTGCAGTGGGTGACTCATGCTTATTAAAAATGGTGAGTGAGGTATCGATTATAGGAATAATTTTGGTCCAAGGAGGAGAAGAAGGTAGTGGGAGCGGGGATGTCAGAGAGAGGTCAGTATCATTGAGTAAAGGAGTGAGCAATTGGGGAAGAGATTTAATAATTGTTCGAGGGTTAGTAGGGAGATGAGTCGTTGAAGTGAAAAGAGAGTGAACAGGATTGAAAGGATTGGAGGATACTGAGGCAGCATATGTAAATATGTAAGGAGTAGGGATTGTCGTCTTAAGGGGAGGGGTGATTCGTTAGCTTCAATATGGAAACTATCAGCAGAGCTAGAGCGGAAGGCACCAAGGCAGAGGCGGAGAGCGGTATTATGAACAGAGTTCAGAAAATCTGTGACATATTTGGGGGCTGACATGTAAATAAAGCAATCATAGTCAAGCTTCGAACGGATGAGAGCTCTGTAAACTCTTAATAATACGATTTCGTCGGAACCCCAGTGAAAGTGACTGAGCGTTTTAATTAGACAGATGCCTTTGAGTTCATGGATATGGTGTTTCCAGTTAAGTCGAGAGTCGAAGGTTATTCCGAGAATTTTACATTGATTTACAGTGAGTAAGGGTGAATTATTAAAGAAAATGTGAGGTAGAGGAGAAGTTGTTCTTCTTGAAAACTTCATTAGTTTGGATTTACTTTGAGATAAGGATAATCCCAGGTAAGAAGATCTATCCTGTAGAAGGTTTACTGCGGTTTGAAGGAGTTTGCAAGTGGATGAGATCGATTTACCATGTCAATAAACAATTGGGTCATCAGCATATTGGACATATTTTATGAGAGCAGGAAACTTGCAACAGAGCTCGTTTATTGTGAGGATGAATAGAGTAGAACTTAATACTGATCCTTGAGGGAGGCCAGCATTTTGTGGGTGAGGCAAGGAGAGTTTGCCATTAGCGGAAACCCCGAAGGTTCTACAAGTTAGGAAATTATGAATGAACGATAGAATGTTGCCATGAAGATTATATTGGGAAAGTTTATTTAGTATTGCCGTTCTAGATATCGAGTCAAAGGCACCTTCAATATCGAAGATGGTTGCAACGACGTCCTGGTGATTGTTTATTGCTGAAGAGATATGTGTTTGGAGAAGAACAAGGTTGTCGCGAGTGGATCGATGACGCCGGGATTTTTAGAGTGTCATTTATGTTTGCAGAAATAGCTAAAGAGGATAAATAAGTTTGGGAGAGACATGTAAACTCAGACCAATTTGCGTTTTTTAAGTGCCAGAAGCTTCTATTTATAGTTTCCTTATTATAATGATTGGATATAATGATAGGAAAATGGTTGCTATCATGAAGGTCATCTGAAACTTACCAGGAAAGGGAAAGTGCAGTTTTAGGGTCACATAAGCTGAGGTCAAGAGCAGAAAAGGAGCCGGAGGAAATGTTAAAGTGAGTGTTGAGTCCAGTATTCAACAAGCAGGTTCCGGGGGAGTTTATGACGTTTTCTATAACTTTGCCTCTAGTGCAACCACGAATTGAGCCCCACATAGTGTGATGTGCATTAAAGTCACCAACAAGGATGTATGGGTGGGGGAACTGAAATACTAGGTCGGTTAAGTCTTCTTCATTGAGGGGGTGATCAGGTGGAATGTAAATACTGCAAATGGTAAGCTTATTAGGGCACCAAGCAGTTACAGAAATTGCATCTAGATGTGAAGTTAGTGGGAGATCAGATGAGTATACATCGCTAGATACAAATATTGGAGTACCACCACTGGCTCTCATACAGTTGGTACGGATGTAATGATAACCTTGCATTGTTGGTCAACTTTGAAGTTGGTTTCCTGGAGGCAGAGAAAGTCAGGGGTATGGAGAGATACGATTTTCTGAATTCTTTCTAAGCGAGTTCCATTGAATTCGAGAGAATGGTACTAATTAAAGGGGGAAAGAGGTTAATTACTGAGATAGTGTAGAGGAGTCAGTGGTGGTACCGTCATCAGAAAAAGGATCGTCAGTAAGATTGTTTTGGTCGGTGTGAAGTTTAAATTTAATTTTATTGGTCAGACGTGTAATGCGATTTTTCAAAGATCTTTCGTTGATATTAGAATTAATTAAGGATAGATCTTTCAGTAGAGAAGCAGTGTCGGAGATACATTTATTGGCTTCAGGTAGAGGATCGTTGACGCGGAAAGTATTTTCGAGGAACGCAATAAGTTGGATGCTATTAATGAAGAAAGATATAGGAGACTCTTCAAAAAGTTTATGTATGATAGAACGTGATTCGGGGCTTATATTGTGACAATCATCTTCCGCCAGTTTGAATTTTTTGGCTCTTTTTTTGCAGATTTTTTTTAGTTAGAATTTGGGAATTCTGGGGGAGGCATTGGATTGGGATTAGCGAGAGGAGTATTGGAAGGTGATATAGACTGCGGAGAGTCAAGAGTGCTATTATTAGATCGGGGTCGTTTTTCGCCAGGTACAGGGGAGGAGGGAGCGAGTGGCACTTGAGAGGGTAATTCGGGATTGTCTGAAAAGGTATCAGTAGTAGCTGGGTCAGATGAAGTGGAGGTTTCAAGATTGACGGAAGTATTTAATAGGGGGGGAAGGTCGTGGGAAGTGTTGGGACATGATTCAGCGGTATGTCCAGCCTGCTTGCAAAGAAAGCATTCAAGTTTATCAGTAGAAATGAATATTCTGTGTGATGTATTTTCATGCGTAATAAGAATCGAAGTTTGCAGTGAAAAATCGTTACTGGTGGGCAGAACGTATGTTACACGGCGGAAGCTTAGGACATGTGCGTATTCGTCATCAGACGAGCCACATTTGACGTATGAAATAGGGGAGGTAAGTGTTAATTAATCCTTGGTCATACAGGACTTTTTCAATAACGGAATGTGGGATGGAAGGACTGACATTGGAAGTAAGGATTCTTTTGGTGGGGGAAATAAGCCGACGAATAGGAATGACATTGGAATTAACTAAGATGTTTTGATTCGATTTTAAAAGGTCGTCGACTTGAGTGGTAGATGATAAATAAATACATATGCGGCCATGAGAGATTCTGGAAGCGAAATGTACGTTTTTGGGAGAGACAATGTTTCCTATTGCTTTGATATAATCGAATAGTACAGTGTTGGGGATAGAAGGCATAATGATGTCTTGATCTCGAAATGGTATAAGTGGCATAAGTTATGGGCGTTGAAGGGGTATTTCTGTTTATTGAGATAGATTGTTTAGTGGGGGTTGAAGAAGTGGTGGTATTTGAGAGTAGTGGTTGTGAAGGGAGGTTTGACATATTGATGTCATCCTGGATACCAAAATCACAATCAATAGCTTGAAATAGAAATAAAAAGAAATATATAAGTAAATCTCAGCTCATAAGACAGTCTGTAACTCAGTGACTGGCGTATTTATTTCCAACACAAATAAGTAAATTTAAAGAAATATTTACCAATTTTGCAGAGAAACAGCACTTTTACAAGTTTTATTATCACATTTCAATGATGACAAAAAACACGTTTTTAATTTGCTATGATATTGACGACTTAACACTCCGACTCTAATGAGGTCTGACTCGTGAAAATCGCACTTACAATTAATATCAGACTTAGGGCGAAAATTAACGTATTTTATCAATGAACACTTGTAAACGCCAGCAAACTTCGCAATGACTGCAATGGCAAATGTTTGAATTTGTAAGTTCTTTAACAGTTCACAAAGATTGCAGAAAGGAATATACTAATCCATCAAACATTAAAAAATTACGAGAACCTCGTGACAATGTAACTGATGATCCACAATAGGTCCTCAAAATCAGTGCTACGATCCGCTTTAAACCAGTGTTTTGATTTTAATGGTAACTGTTTCTTATGTTCCAAGATGTTAAATGTAAAACAAGATAATTTCCGCGTAGTTAGTACAATTTACTTTAAAGCGTCTATAGCAGAAGAAGCTACGAATAGAAATGACGATTGGGGAAGGGAAATTTATAAAAGAATATGCATGGAAAATGATCAGAGCATGGTACCATGTCATGTGTCTTGCTGCTAGAGATTTAAAAAACCACCACCCAACAAAAAATTCGGAAGACCAATAAATGATATACGCAGACGACATTCGAAAACCTTTGTTTAGATATTGAAAACGATTTTGAAAATGCCACGAAAAGTTTCAGAAATGGAAGCTTGTTCTGAAAAATACTTAAAGGCCAAAATAGTTGAAAAGTATGGAAAAAATGTAGTGATTTCAGATGTACCCGGTAAAAACAGCATTTTTTGTTTTCTCGACAACTGTGAAAAATTGATTAATGATGAATGATGCAAACAATAAAATGTATTCCCCCATGAAAAACGTACAAACATTTTAAGAACTGTAGCACAAATTTTGAGGCAAGATATTAGATCCATGGTATGTAAAACGAAAATCCTTCTCTTAATGTGATTAGGTTAGGTAGACAAGATGCAGTTCCTGAATCATTAAATGAGTTAATTGTTACTAACAAGAAAAATCTTCAATATATCAAACAAAAATTACAGCACTACAGAACTTTATTATTTTAATAGTAAGAGTTAAATCGTTTGTATCTCCTGTTATGTTTGGAATAGGGATATAGCTACATAGGAAATATCGTTCAATATTATTGATTGATATACTTTCAGCTCTTGGAGTTTGTGTCTCATATTCTGAGTGTATGCAATTTGAATATGCAGCAACACAAAATTACAGAGATGACATATTATATGAATATCTTCTTCAGTTTGCTTTTGACAATGTTGACTTTAACATTCGAACATTAGATAGACTTGGAACATTTCATGCGATGGGTGGGATAATGTGTGTTTCACCTGGCATTAATGTTTTAATGTGCACCAGCATTCCCAGAGAAAAAGGATTGGATAAAAAAGGAAAAATTGGTCATATTCCCATACGGGTAAATAAATATAAATTTTGTACAGCCTATTTATTGCCTTTATAATGAATGTTTTTTAAAAGTTACAGATGTTTTAAATAAATTTGGTCCCGATTAAATTACAACCCACATCCTAATATTTCCAGTACTATTTAAAAAAATAATAGACCTTTTTCTACAAGCGTGCGGGAAATGGGTATTTTTCACACTATTTTTTGAGCAGAAAGGCACATTTCCCGCATTAGTACAGGAAGAGGTGCATTAGTACGGGAACAGTTTTCAAAAGTAAAAATCACATAAATAATTGTATTGATGATTTTCAAAAGTAATGTCAAAGTGTCAATTGGTGAATATAAACAAAATGAAAAATTATACTTTCTTTATTAACTATTATAAATAACAAAAAATACAATAAACACCTATTTCGTTTTATTAACTTCTGTACGCTCATAGAAAAAATATTGTTCCTAATACTTGCGGGGAGGAATCTGCAGCTCTCGGGTGCTAAGCACGTTCGTGCGGGAAATTTTACTTTCCGCACTTGTTAGGAAAATAGCTATTTTCATTAGCATTAAACTTGGGCTAAATAAAATATCAATGGAGCCTTTATAAATAAATATAAATATACCCGCTGAAAAATTATTTGCTTTGGTTGAGTAGAAAATTTTCTACGGGTTATTTAAATTGTTCGTGGAGTGGCTATATGTCAACACTAGGATATGATGGTTTAAGAAAATAGCAACATATTACCTCTTCAATTTATAAACATTGATCAAGGCAAAATAAGTACGATTTATACGTCGCTATTATGTGCTGCAGAAAAATATAAGAAGTACGGGAAGACCTGCTTTATAACAGTTGACCAGCCAATGTTTTCAAAGCCAGTTGATATTGTGGAAGTCTCGAGCTCAGATTCCATTTTGTCCTCGGTAATAGTTCGGCTGGGAGGTTTCTACACCCTTATGTTCTTTTTGGGGAGTTTTGTGCATCTAATGAGTGGCACGGGATTCCAAGAATTATAGCAGACTGTATATGCAAAATATACCATTACACACATGATATCTGGACATGCTTATGACAGAGCAGTTCGGGCGCATTTATTGTCTCAACAGGCACTAAGCACACTCATTTCAAAAATCTTACATTAAACCAAGCTGAAAATGAAACCTTAGCAAACCTTTACGAAATGCAGTTACTGAATATATAGAGAATAACGAGACTTTGGCGAATGTTTCAGAAATTTGGCTAAAAAAATCGACGAAATCAGCAATGGGACAGTGCAGCTGTGAATACTTTACTGGAAAATGGTCTATCTAACAAAACTGTACGTACGGGCTGAAAGAGAAGGTAATTGGTAACTCTATTTACACTGTACAAAACGTATGATTCCAATTTTGTACGCCACAGGGCATATGCTAAATCTGCACATTTATATGTTCTGCAAATGGAAAAGTTAAAAATGCTTAATTCAGATGAATATAACAAATTTTTCCGACGACCACTATGAAATATGGCACATTTCATACAGTTTTCTCGTAGTGAAAATTTAAAATTGCAAACGAAGAGCGTACCCGTGTGAAATCAAAAAAATGACAGTTGTGTGTAATTATTTTGCACACGGGTCGATGATTATCGATGTGTACCTGACATTTTGAGTTTGACTTTTGAATTTTAGCAAGTGAAAGAGCGAATTGGAGAGAATTATTTAATTTCCTGTAATTGTGAGTCTGATATGCATTAAATTCAACTAAAGAACATAAAATGGTCAACAACGGTCTTGAAGCACCAGGTTATTTTTAAAATTGTAGTAACCTTAACATAAACTTTAATTAATAAAACAAATACTAACTCTGCTTTTTTGTGGTCCTCAGAAAAATATCGTGTACAACATGTGTTGAAAATTCGATTTCACACTCGTTTGCTTAACCACTCGCCTACGGCTCGTGGCTCAATTCTGCAAACTCGTCTGAAATCTTTCATTTTCAACACTTGTTATACAATATACTACTGTTCTTCAGAATATTTGCTGTAAAAAGAACAGAACATCTTTGGTGTGGTAATATAACAGTGCTTGATGAGATCAATAAAAACACAAGGAGGTTTAACACAAGCCACGAGTTTGAATACGACGCTACTTCGCGACAGGGTTTAAAGAAGCTACGCTAGCACGGTGGATAGCTAATATGGCGCCGTGTAACTGTATCAAATATGCTTACTCGTCAGAGCAACATGTTGAACTCAGACATTCCTGACACCGACGTGATGAAAAAGACTTTAACAAGTTTTTAGAATGGTTATAAACGTATAGTCCTTTTAAGTGTAGTCAGTTTATATCGCTCTATTCTCAGTTCTGACACATGATACCGTAAACTGTGATGGGGCACAATAAGTACGCGTTGGAATATTAAATGAAAATTATGGAACTAAATACACAGAAATTAAGTGTCTGCAGAAAAAAACCGGTTGTCACCTTCGCACACATAAACAACACTGTTACTGTTATTGAACGTAAAGTTGTTATAACCCTATGCAACTTTTTAACCGAATTGTCTGTTCTAACAAGTCTCCTGAAGAGCTTAAAACATGCTTCACATTTGAAGTGGCTCCCTACCCTCAATCAATTTTTAAAGATGGTCAATTATGAAGTGGTAAAAAATCACAACTACTAAAAGAATTTGATTCTACCTCTCCACAAGAACAGCACGCCTTTAAAAACACCGTGTATGTTTTAGATGGTGGTCTACTTGTACATAGAGTAGTCTGGCAAAAGCCGACTACCTATAGGGAAATATGTATGCAATACGTAAATTACGCGATACATTATGATGGCACAAACTGCGTTGTCGTTGTTGATGGATACGACTAAATACATAGGGACATAGGGGAAAGGAGGGGAACGGTACGCACCTAAGCAATATTTGTCCTAGACTAGATATTTCATTCTCTAAAAACTACAGCTTTAACACGATCGTTTACTGATATGTTCCCTTTAACATAGCCATCTTTAATTTTTTCTAAATAAAATGAGTCTTTGGAAAATAGCTAAAGCGAAGTTTTGTGCTTTGCGTACCATTATCCGTCACAGCGTTGTGTCGGGTAATGATACGCAAATAAAACTGTTTCTATAAATCTTATTTATTGAAAAACAGTACAAAATATTCAACCTTCTGAACAGAAAACTTATAATTATTTGAAATATATCAAAAACAGGAACATAAAACACATTTCACAAGTCAAAAGTTCGCAACAAAGCCCTTTTTCGCACAAGATTGTTTGCGACAAGAGTCGCGTTCGTAGTTAGTGGCACAGTCTCACTGCATTCGGCATGCACCCACCCCCCGCAACGACCACATCTGTACCACATTTCTCCATCTTTTCCGAAGTTTTCGCACAACAAACAATGGTCGTTCTTGGTATAAACCAAATCCATGTCATCCACTTCGTCATCATTAACAAGATCTTTTTCGTCAATTTCATCGTCCTCGGAAGTATCAGTGTCTAATTCCATATTTCTTTTGTTTTTTTTTGGTTTTTTGCGTATTCACACTTTCGCTTTAATATTTTTATTCTGAACTTCTAGAACAGAAATATTTTTATTTTTCCTTTGTTGTTTTTCTTCGAAAATTGATTTCATAGGTGTAGCCGTTAATATCTCTGACTTTCCTTTGGTACCTTTTTTAGTTTTACCTTTTCCAGAATATGACGGCAATGGCGACAGTTCGGCAATGCCAACTTTTTCTCCTGTTAAACCATTTGTTGCCTTTGATTTTTCTTTTGGACATATTTGTGGTCTGACTGCAGCATGTGAAGTTAACGGACCGGAATCAAAATCATTTGTAGTGCCCAAATCATCAGATACAGTAGGCATATATTGGCTAGCTGCTTCAAAATCTTCTTTTGACAATTTATCTGGATTAAAGGGGTAGATTCCAGATGAACTAAACCCTGAAATAGCCTTTCCCATGGTCGCAATTTTAACATAGGCATTGTTTAATATTTCAGCCAAATCTGGAAAAGTTATTTTCTCTTGCTGGCCAGTTTTAAAAAAAATCGCACTCCATATTGATAGCGCATTTAAATGGTCCAAAAAATTAAGTATGCAGTGGCTGTAAGCGGTGGCACGTATGTGGCGGTATCGTCAACATAACTATTCCATTATCTTTGCAATAATAATAAATCAGAAGAGATATATGGCTATAATGGTTGTCAAGGAGCAGTAGAACAGGGTTTGCTGGACTTGAATTTACATACAATTTAAAATGCTGCAACCACTAAAGGAAACATTTTTGTTGCTCCAGCCATTATCGGTAACTGCATAAATTCCCTCGACTAGCCCATTTTTCGTCAACGTGGGAGACATTCGTTTCCGAGGAAAGATCAGGAGCGGTGGAATAAAGCCCCCAGAAGCACTCATTGCGCATATAGCAGTGACGTTCTTTCCACATTCCCAAGATATTTTTGATCCAAACTGTTTAACACCGTTTGGTCCCAGCTGTCTAGTAGGCTTCTGAACAGTTGAGATCCCCGTCTCGTCAACATTAAACATTCTGCTTGATCCAAATTTATATTCCTCCATTAGGACTGCTAGGTTTAAAAAAAATGTTTAACAGATTCTTCATTAAAAGCTGTTATTCTATTCACACTAGTTCCTTCAGGTTTTCTTAAGCAGATTTGGGGGGTTCTCTTAAGAAATAACTGCAACCAATCCTTTCCAGCTTCCTGACGAATTTTATTAAAATCATGTCGTATTCCATTGGCCTCCGCATATTGAAAAGCGATTTGTCGTAACTCCGCAGGAGTCAATCCATGAAACAATTTAACCAACTTAAGAACGTGATTTGCCATTCGAGTTTCAGTCTCAGATGAGAATGTAGCAGGTCTTCCCAATCTTGGAGCAGATCTGTCGTTCTTTTTTCTACGAGCTCATAGTGTTCCTTAGTCACACACAAATATTATAATAAAAGTGCCGAAAAGTGAATAATGTATGTGTCTAACAAACACGAGTGTGGAACTGAACAGAACCGCAACGGAGATGGTGGAAATACTTAATGCCATGGGTCTATCCGATTAGCAGCGATATTCAACGATTACCTGGACGTATAGATAGATGCATATGATTGCCCGCTTCGTATGATTCCCTGCTTCTCCCCTATTTCGACTAAAGGTCAACTGCAATAAATACGTTCAAAGCAAAGCCGTTTCATTCATTCATATTATCAATCTAGATACCGCAATTCCTTACACACAGGAATAATTTTTAAGAACAGTGAAAATAAGAATACATTTATTGCCCTGCTCAAGAACTTTTTTCATGAAAAAGGAGTAACTTTATCAGGCTGAAAGAGATGCAGATGTTATAGTTTGGTCGACAACTGTAGAGCTATGCTCTAAACATGAGTTGTGACTCTAGTAATCACATGGATACTACAACACGGGGATGGATAAAAAGTGACAATGGTGACCCATTTCTCGTCAGAACAAAACCAGAAGTATCCCCCCCAGATCTACTAAAACAAGTTTTTTGTAACTGCAAAGAAAATACGTGTGGACGGAATTGTTCTTGTAAAAAGTTAGGTGTTCCCCAAAGTGTGGCCAATGCTGTGCAAATAACAGACATTTTGTGAAATGTAAATAAAATTTACTTAACTAATTTTGAATACAAAATATTAATTTTTAACGTACCATTATTATAAAAAGCTGTAACATTTTTACTTTTGAGCTACAAGTATATGTTTTTACCCAAAGATGCGTATTTTTAAGAAGCTCTAAAAATTAGGTATTTACGTAATTTTTGGTAAGTACTTAAATAAAAAAGATATTCCATAAGAATAAAAAAACTAGACGGCGGACATTTTTTTAAAATATTTGTCATAGTGGGATCGAATGGGGCTCTTTCCTACACACTAAAAAAACAATAGCTTGTCTTTAATTTGTTCTATCCCAACATCCATATTTCCTGGCCTATACCGGGTGTAAATGAAATTGGGGCTACCCCTGTAACTTTTAAATGGGTAGTTAGATTCCATTCAAGTTTTGATGGATTATATTACAACCAAATTGGGATTTTTTTACGTGAAAACCCCTAATGGCCGACTTCCGGTTTCACCGGAAATTATCCAAAAACTGAAAATTGAAATGGAATACCCTGTATATTTTCACATTTTTGGATTCTACGACCTCAAATACCTACATACCAACTGTCAAATGTCAATTCTGAAGCCAATTTAATTTTATTTTTTTAATTTTTTATTTCTATGACACCATCTAAATTATAGACAGTGGACTTTGAATTTTCCCCACAATAATATGTTTCCTGATAATTTATTTTCGTGAAGTTTGTTAACGATTGAATTTAGAAATTTCAGTTTTTCCACCTAAACTCACTTTTTCCAATGGAAACATACATTAAATTGCTCTTTCAAATACCAATAATATGATATTCATATCCTTTAGCAGTCATTCATAATTTTTTAATTTTTATTAACGTAACATGCTCCTGAAGCCGACTCGGTTTCAACGCTGTCGACAGATTTGTAAACTGATCTAATAATAAAAAAAAAATATCTAAACTATAAGAGTGACAAACATACATTTTTTTAATGTTCCCCTATGGCAGCGGTTCCCAAACTGAGGTTTTGCGTAGTGGGATTTATCTGGTTGTTTTAATCGGTATGCTCGTAAGTGTTCAAAACATCTACTTGACACCAATCATTCATTAACACCTAACACAAAATTAGTAGTGCTGCAAAAACTGGATTTCCTTGAAGAATTGGAAATTAGAAGACATTTAAGAAACCCACAATATGAAGTTGTCAATGAACAGATAAATCTAGGGAGTTCTCCACTAATAAACTGTCTTCTTAAGTGATATTTGTAAAGAACAGCAGATATAGTTTTCCTGGTTTTCTATATCATTGCACAGTTATACTGATCTTAATTGGAAAAATGATATCCATGATATCACCATAGGGCTAATAATATCTAAACTTCAATATTTATAATATCACATCTTCTTCTTTTTTCTATTCACATATATTAAGTCAATCACAAGTTAGGTCACTTCTTGGTATAGCCAAAAATAACTACTAAACATCAGGTAGGTATCAAATGAAATGTAACTTCTGTCATTCTGACGATGATATTGATATATCGAAACAATTGTCAATTTTTTAGAATTTTCAACAATTTTCATTATATTGTGGAGTTAACTAGAAATAGTGAGTTTCATTTAAAACACTAATATGAGTAGATTCCACGAAGTAAGGGTCGAGACAGTTAATTCCCTTTAAATCTACTGTATACAAATAATGGGGAACTATGTACTTAAACTTAGACGGCCACTATGAGTTTTAAATTAAATAACTTTGTTTATCTACAAAATATCAATATATTTTACAGATTTTGTCAAAACAAAACAGAATCATATAATCTAATTTTTATATCTAACGGTTAATACATTTTTAAGGATAAAAAGACTTCTTTAGTGAGAAACATGGGCCTGTTTTTTGTCAACAAGTTTCATAAAATTTGGCTTAGTTTTAGAAACGCATACAATAAGTTCGTCTTCTACGTCCAGTCGATTTCTTGCCTTAGTTTTAATGTTGACCAATGTATAAAATCAGAGTTCGCAGAGGTAGGATGTTGCAAAGGGTATGATGATTCTCAGAGCTGCTGATGTTAAGCTTGGATACTCAGCTCTTCTTTGTAGCCAGAATTTGTCAACGTCTTGGGGGCTGAAGGACAGTTGCAAAGTCTTGTCACAGAATAGCTCGATGAGTTTGTCATGTAGCAGTGGGTTTAAGTCCGCCTCGCTCACAGCCTGTTCGTTGAAGGGGCTAAGTACCCAGTTCCAACAGGTGTGTTGATCCTCGGTAATGTAGCTAAGGATCTGCTTTCGTAGACCTTGCAAGTGAGTAGTAACCAGTTTGGACAGGTTGTCAATGTCGGGATAATCTTCATCGCTTTGATCAAGGGATGTGATGAGCTCATTTGTCAGTTCAAAGTTTTCAAATATATTCTTCTCAACCCTGGTTGACCAAGTGGATAATTTCCTTAAAAACTAATTGACTTTGTCTTGTGCAAAAAGTATGGTTTTGTCTCTTCCCTGCAAGGAAACGTTGAGATCGTTCAGCTGATGAAATATTTCCGCTAAATAAGCAAGTTTTAACAGCCATTCATTGTCACTAAAAAATCCGGCGAGGTCTTTGTTTTCAACTTGAAAAAATGTCTTAAGCTCATAGTGCAAAGCGAACACTCGAGAAAACACCTTCCCTCGTGACAGCCACCTTGCCTCTGTGTGAAGCAAGAGGCATTTGTATTGTGCCTCCATTTCTTCGCATAACTGTAATAACAGTCGACACTGTAATGGCCGGCTTTTTACAAAATTATCCAACTTAACAGTTTCGTTCAACACTTTTTTTAGCTCAGTGGACAAGATCTTGGTAGCTAATGCTTGGCGATGCAGAAAACAATGAACCCAAGTGGCACTAGGCATTACATTTTTCATCCGTCTCACGAAACCGCTGTCTTTCCCAGACATTGCTTTGGCACCATCACTGCAGATTGAAATACATTTTTTAAAGTCAATTTGAAGCGAATGGGTTGCGGACATGAACATTTTAAACATTTCCTCACCTGTTGCGTGGTCAGGCAAAGGTTTGCAGAATAAAATGTCTCCTTTCACATTACCGTCACTCTCAAAGCGAACAAAGCACATAAACTGCGCCAAACTCGATACGTCCCTAGACTCGTCAACTTGAATGGAAAAGTACTCACTTTTCTGCAACTTTGTTTTCAACTGATCCTTTATGTCTTGAGCCGTCTCGGTAATGCGCCTCCCCACCGAATTGTTCGACAGAGGAATGGTGGAAAGCTGCTTAGCTGCATTCGGGCTGATCATAGTTGATACCATATCCTGAGCAGCAGCTCTTCAGCCATCGTGTGTGGTTTACCTTTCTTCGCTATTCGTAAAGCCACTTTTGATACGATGCTAGCAAAGCACTTTTGCTCATATTATTTCCACTTAACTGGACTACTGAATTTTTCTGGTAATCTAAAGCAGTTAACTTACGTTCAAAAAAATCGACTGGCTTATTTTTAAAACTGGCATGTTTATTTTCCAAATGGCGAATCATCTTGGCAGGTTTCATACTCTCGGCCGATAATGACTCACTGCAAATAACACACTGTGGCCGATTTCCGAGCACCGTAAATCCATACTTAATATAACTGTCAATATACTTTCTCCCCTTTACCCTCTTCTGTTCATGATCATCATGAGAAGTCGAAGGTCCTGCACGCTTAATGAACTTATCCATAGTTAGAACAAAATCAAACAATACGCGAGCGAACAAAACACAAGACACGTACGTGGCCACTGCTCAGCTCGAACTGGATGCTCCCCACCCCCCCGCCTACTGCCACTTCCATAGCTAGCCCCTCCAACTCTGTTCGCCTTTGTTTTGGACGAATTTCTCCCCCCCTCTCAGCCAGCTGCGCTCTCTCAGTTCTTCGTTGCTCATGACGCTTCAAGTTATTTTTAGGGGGTCGCGGCTAAAACGTATGGGCTAAAATGGGTCGCGGAAAGAAAAAGTTTGGGAACCGCTGCCCTATGGTAACTGATTAAATGTTCGAAGTGGTCATCACCCGCTTCCAA
This sequence comes from Galeruca laticollis, assembly GCA_963921935.1. NCBI lineage: Eukaryota > Metazoa > Arthropoda > Insecta > Coleoptera > Chrysomelidae > Galeruca > Galeruca laticollis. The sequence goes on from OY998177.1 coordinate 71,801,819, forward strand.
GCAGCATTGCAATCTTCTAATAAAATTGTCATGCACATTTCGGAACATTTCTGGTGTTATATTGTTAAATGCATCCGTAAACATATCCTTTAGATTTTTCAGTGTTGTAACTGGCATAGCTTATACTTTATTTTTGATGCAACCCCTCACAAAAAATCCAGACAGGCAAGGTCCACCTATTTTGGAGGTCATCTTACAGGACTGTTCGTGCCTATCCAATGGTCTCCAAAGCGTTCATTTAAGTAATTGGTAACTAAATCGTTCGGCATACAACAATGCCCGCATGAGCTGAATTTTCTCTGTATCTATATCAACAACTTGTCAACTTTCTCATTCTGTGTATAATGAAATAGATTTGCCATTTTGAACATAAAAAATTATCAACACATCATGGGCGCCCTTACTCGGAGGCAAGGTGGGGCCGCCCCCCCCCTAGAATTTAGAGAAAGAAGAAAATTAATCATATGTGAAAAAATTGTCTTGTCAAATAATTATCCTTATTGAATAATTTTGTCATTTTGAGATATAATAAATTGGGAACAAAATATTTATTAATAATACATGCGCTTCGCGTATTTGTATAATTAATGGTTAAATAAAAGAATATGAGTGGCTGCGCCAACGGTCTGAAAGACACAACGTCACTCGGTCAATCCGTAGGTTATATGTGGTCACTCCTATGCGTGTGACCTTGGCTTGACGCGTCATCCCTTCTCCCACATTCTACCTAGAAGCTTACACGTCGGCGCCAACAGTGTTAAAAGTGCTAGCGTGAAGAGTCGTAACGAATTGTAATAAATGCGAATATTAAAAAGGGAAAATTACATCAGTAAATTTCATAATACACGGTAAAATATATGTTTTATTTCAAATAGAAAAAAACTAGAACTCTATATATTTTTTTTTAGCAAAAATGAGGCAGGACCATAATATTGCAACAATGTAAATAACTAAACTAGGTTAAATATAAACTATTGTTGTTTACACAAACGGTTAGTTAAAAAAATCGAAGGCCATTCTAAAACAAAATACGCAACCTTTTGCAAATCAGCAGAAAATCCCGTAAAATTTGGGGCAATGATAAAAAGTCAGTTCAAAGCAGACAGAACAGAGACTCGGGCGAAAAACGCGAAGAGAAAAGGTACTTCCCTACCACGGTAACGGGTGTCAGTTCATTTTGAGTGTTCGCGGATTTATCGGGAGAATTTCTCTCTCCGTTGTATTCAGGGCGTCAAAGTGATACTCAGTGAAAACTGTCCCCCTGAAATAACACGGAGTTAACTCTCCCCAGCCGTTAACCAACATACCCCGAAACCGTGTGTTAGAAACCTAGCGTCTCCGCCGTTCTAGCTAATTTTCTCGAGAACGTTATATCGAAATCAGTCATCAGCAAGAGACAGGAGAAAGGAAGTTTCCACGCCGTAAGTTTTTGAGTACGTCTAATATAAATTGGGAAATTTTATTTTTTTGTGTGCGCTGCTCTAACTTTGATATATGTATACATATATATTTCTATAGATAGAATATACAATTTTTTTTTTATTTTGTTATTGGATAATTTCTATACACTCACTCAGGAAGAAGGGACTGGAAAAGTGCAAACTGGAGGAATCGATTTCATAGGTTCAGTTTAATCTGTAGGTCCTGGCTCATATTTTGTGCACAGATCATTTTATAGATATGTATTTATTTTGGGTGATATTATAGTAAGATTTTACACACGATTAGTATGAACGTTTTTTTTTGTATATGTAATTTAACAGGATTTAGATATTTTTTTGTCACACAGTTCTCGCCCACCCCGTAGAGAGGTGGTAGGTAAAATTTGAAGCGAGGCCTGTTGTAATTTATAGCAGTCACAGGGAACGTATGATTCTGTCATCGTAACCCGGTTATCGTCTAATTTTCACAGCATTTAAGTAAATTTTCTTGTAGGCACGGTCGTATCATTTAATCCTTCTTAATAAATAGAAAGACTTTATTTTTTTCGCACGGAAGCAAAATTGCAACACGCTAAGATTATCAAATCAGCAGAATTTATTATTTTTTCATTTTTATTTAAATAGATTACAATGACATTCGGCAATAAAAGAAATTAGCACCGGTCGACTAGTATTTCTGTAAATAGACACGTTTTATTGCATTGCGGTAGGTCACACAAGTCGTAGACGTTATACGTTTCAGCGAAACTAGTAGGAGATGGAATCATAAGGTCCATTCAAATATTGAAAGTTATGGGTATAAGTGTATAGCGTTTTTCTGTCATATTTATATAGTGAAATATATATTTTTTTCTATCATTATTTGGTACCGAAATTTATTCAGTTCCCTCCCTCGACTTTCCCTTGAGAGTGAGCAGTTCATTAGATACGAGGCTGGACAAAAAAATCAACCCTGTCCTGGCAAAGGAATTACCCGTTTTAAAACCAGGAGATCTCCGCCTAAATCGGACTTTCTTTTCTTTCACGCTCGGTTGTATAATTTTTTTCTGGTGGTAAATTATACAGATAGCAGAAGGACCAGTACGTCCTCTAGGATTATTTAATTTGGTGACAGCGGATTTTTTTGTTTTAAGAAACAACTCGGTAGGTTGGTCCAGAGTTGTACATCTGGTGACAGCGGACACCCGAAATAAAAGGAGCAGTTATTACAGAATGAAAATTGAGTTTTTTATGTATAGTGTGAGCTTACTGTTCAAATTTTAATTTTTCTTTCGTTTCTGATGTTTTGGATCAGAAAATTTACAACTTTCAGGTAAGCCACAAAATTATTAAAATATTGAATACGGTAGGATCGGAATAGAACTATAAATAATCCGACCAAGCAAAAAATAATAAAATTATCGTCAATTATTTATGAATATGTGATATTTCAGAAATGGACATCAGAAACTTTTTTGGGAAAAAACAAACCGATGTTTCTGCTTCGCGGATTCATCACAAGTTCTGAATCCAGTACCCTCTAAAGTGTGTGACACAATTTCTTCTGATTTGGACCTTAACCGGCCATCAAATTCGGCTGTATCCGTCGAAGAACCTGATGTATTTTCAGCCTGCCAGTCTTTAGTAGAATCGCCGAACACGGGGGAATACATAAACCATGCAGTGTCAGATGAAGTCAAGAATGAATTATTAACCAACCCACTTGCTCGAAATTATTCGCATGATTCCAAGAAGGATATCGATTAAAACACGACCAAAGAAGGAATTTTCAAAAAACTTGGTTTGATATATACTTGTGTTTGGTATACTCGCCAAAGTTGAAAGGATAGTTGATGAGGTAAATAGATCACATGCTTTTTCATTATTGTCTGATATTAGTGGTAGTGGTAAACAACAATTGTCAATAGGAGTAAGATATGTAGACGAGAAAGAAAGCTTTACAGTAAAAGAAGAGTTTTGGGGATTTACAGAGCTGGGTACATTAGATGCTGAAGGGATGTTTTCATCCATCTTATCATTTGTTGAACGTTTGGGTCTAAACATGAATAAATTAGTTGGTTTGGGTTTGATGGCTGTTCAATAATGGCAGGACATGAAAGTGGAGTGCAGGCTAGGATAAGAGAAAAATACATCACAGCTGCCTATTTTCACTGCGCTTCTCACCGACTTAACTTAGTCATTAATGATTTGAACAATGTTCAGGAAATTCGTAATACAGTCGGAACAATAAAAGAAGTCATAAAGTTCTTTAGACAAAGTGTTTTACGTAGAAAACTAATACCCCGTATTCCAATATTCTGTGAAACAAGGTGGTCCCACAAATATACATCAATAAGGGTGTTCAAAAAAATTTTTTGAAGATCAAGAAAGTCACCATCATCTTGCAAATGACAATGGAAGCAACCAGGATACCAGAAGACGTGCTCACCTACTAGACTGTGCAACATCGTCAATTATTTCGAGATATTCTTCTTATTTTGAACCTGTTGTCAACAAACTCCAATACGCCGACATGGACCTCTTTGCAGTATACACATATATCAACACCGACCTTCTAGCCAATTTCCAAAAACAACGAAAAACGAATGAAGAATTCAAGGATATTTTTGATGCAGTGAAGAAAGATTGCGCAGAACTTGATATGGAAGTCAAAGTACCAAGATTGGCTGAAAAGCAGAAACATAGATTTAATGTTCAAAGCTTGTCACCCGAAGACTACTTCAGGGTGACTCCATAATAACGTCTATAATGACACGGTTTGAAAAGGGTAATGCTATACCATTCGAAGGTGGAATTCTTCACCCACATCTTATGAAGAAAGAGAAAAAAGAAACTTTTATGAGGGAAGTGAAAAGTTTAAAAAACTTTTATAGAATAGATAATTTAGAAGCAGAAGCCAGGTTATGGTATGATGTTTGGGCAAATAAGGATTGTTCGGAAAAAACTAGACTACATGATATATTGGAAGAAACAACTTTTTTACCCAGCTGTGAAAAAAGTTATCAATTTCTATCTCACTATACCTCCCACAACTTGTACCGTAGAGCGTTCTTTCAGCACTCTACGTACAGTGGAAACTTGGCTGAGGACTACCACTGACGAGGAACGTCTTTCAAGCTTGTGTCTGCTAAGTATCGACAGAAAAAGAGCAAAAAGAGACCTGACTTTGAGGACAAAGTTATTGACTTGTTCGGCAGGAAGAAAAGAAACTTACAGTTTGCTTTTTATGATAAATACTGAACACTAGTTCGATCAATTTCGCTTAAACTATAAATTGTCATTGGTTTTTTATTTCTTAGAACTGGTTTCAATAAAAATTAATTAGAGTAATGTGCTTTTTATTGCCCTTAAATGCTGTGGCCTGGTATTTAAATGTAGGGAAGTTTATCCAACATAGTTCAAACTAGAATTTTTTAGGTGCTTAAAGCTATGTATTATCTTCCAAAGTATACAAAATATAATATGCAATATCATTACGTCTAGCCCCCCCCCCCCCCCTAAAAATGTTCATATGGGCGCCCACGCAACACTTGCACCGGTCTTGTAAATATAACACTAACAAAAGAAATTAGTTGTTAATTGACAACCAAACAAAAGATGATCGATCACAAGTCAGTAGCATTAGTCCGGGAGCCAGCGACCTTGTGAGGGTGGTCATTTCACCAAGGCTGAAATTTTTTTCCAAGTCTTATTTGGTATCACTAGTAAGTGAATGGGCCTCCAGCTTGCGCAGTTCCGGGGGGTGTAGCTGCGGCAGCCTCCCATACATGTAAAATAATAATTAAAAAAAACTAATACCGCAAAAGCTGGAACTTTGTTAACATTTACATTATGTTATAAAATAAAGAAAAAACGTATCCAGCCGAATGTAGAGTGGGGGATTATGCCCCAGCTTTTCACGGAAAGAAGTTAAAAATGCGCACTGAGTAAACTGATACCGCAAAAGCTGAAATTTGGCAAATTTATAGTTAAGTTGATAACTTAAATGAAAAAAACATCCAGTTTCATATTTAGTGGCGGAAAAGTGTCCAGCCGATGCGTCGTCATGCGGTCGGGCGCGTTGTATCTTTGAATGCATCAGCTGGACACTTTCCCCCCACTAAAGCTGGATATTTTTCTCTATTAACTTATTTACTTAACTATTATATTACCGAATTTCAGCACTTGTGGTATAAGATATCTTTACTTTTCTCATTAAACACAGCGCGCCCATGTAGTTATTATACTGTCTCACAAGTTTTTGAATTTAAAGACTATTAGTAAATATTTACACATTTGAATATACATAATAAACCGTACAATACATAACAAAAACAGGAAATAATAATAAACATCAAAATAAGAAAAGTAAAAAATATAATTTTAATTATTTGAACTTTTTAATATTAATTATCATTTGAACGTTTTACTATTAATTATTTGAACTTTTTTTAGTATTTATTTACAAAACTATATACTAAAAATAACAATAAAGAAACATATTATGCTATTACGCACAAAATAACTTTTCTTATTTTGATGTCTACATATTTCCTGTTTATGTTATGTATTGTACGGTTTATTATGTATATTCAATTGTGTAAATATTTACTAATATCCTTTAAATTCAAAAACTTGTGAGACAGTATAATAACTACATGGGCACGCTGTGTTTAATGAGAAAAGTATAGATATCTTATACCACAGGAGCTGAAATTCAGTAATATAATAGTTAAGTAAATAAGTTAATAGAAAAAAATATCCAGCTTTCTATTTAGTGGGGGGAAAGTGTACAGCTGATGCATTCAAAGATACAACGCGCCCTAGCGCATGCCGATGCGCAGTGTCTTTGACTGCATCAGCTGGACACTTTTTCGCCACTAAATATGAGCTGGATGTTTTTTTCGTTCAAGTTATTAACTTAACTATAAGTTTACCAAATTTCAGCTTTTGCGGTATCAATTTACTCAGTGCGCATCTTTAATTTCTTTACGTGAAAAGCTGGGGCATAATCCCCCACTCTACATTCGGCTGGATACACTAATATGAGTAGATTCCACGAAGTAAGGGTCGAGACAGTTAATTTCATTTATGCAATTATTTAGAAAGATTAGGACAAATAGCACATCGCGGAGACATTAGCGGCCTGGATGTTTTTCTGTGGGCCTATTCCAAAAACAAAGTATAATGGAAATAATCTAAATGTAGGGAACAATACACCGGAAATGTTTCAAAACATATTATTAAGAGTGCAATGCTGAAAGAGGATGGTGGCCACTTTGAATACTTAATTAATAATTAATTATAAGGAAAATTAAAAAATGTATGTTTGTTACTATTTTAGTCTATATTTTTTTTGTTTATTTTAATTATTTATAATCCAGTGTTGAAACAGAGTCAGCTTCAGGAGCATATGGTGTTGACAAAATTAAAAAATTATTGCTTTATTTAAGAACTAAGGATATGAATATGTATATCATTTTATTATTATTTTAAAGAGCTATTTAATATACATGGTGGCCCCTGTATGTTCTCATTGGGAGAAGTGAGTTGCGGTGGGAAAATTGTAATTTCTAAATTCAACCGTTAACAAACTTCATGACAATGAATTATTAGGAAAAATAATATTGTGGGGGTAATTCTAATTCAACAGTCTATAATTTAGATGATCTCATGGATATAAAAAATTTAAAAAAATAAAATTAAAATGGCATCAGAATTGACATTTGACAGATGGACTGCATGTATTTGGGGTCGTAGAATCCAAAAATGTAAAAATATACAGGGTGTTCCATTTAAATTTTCAGTTTTTAGGTCATTTCCGGTGAAACCGGAAGTGGGCTATTTTGTTTTTTCGCGTTGAAAATGCCAATTTCGTTGTAATATAAGCCATCAAAATTTGAATCAAATCTAACAACCCATTTAAAAGTCATATGGGTGGCCCCTAATTTATTTACACCCGGTATACATGAAAATATAATTGGATAACTGTGTTAACATTCACCTGTTAAATTTTTACTTTTTACAGTAGTTTATGTAAACAATTATGATATTATTATTTGAAGAGCACCTTGTTTATCGCTACTCATATAATCAAACAATTTAACACACATTGAAATACTTACCTTATGTAAATAACTTATAAATAGGAAGAAAAGTGCTTTATAAAAAGTTATGGAAAGAGTTCGTAGTATAAACTATGTCAGTAAAGTTCAAACATTTAGTAGTAAATAAAATTGTCACTTCAAGGGAAGAGCAGGAATTATACTGACTCTCTCAGCTGTTTTCGGGATCAATATTTCAGAAGCAAACGCACACCGATTTCGGATAAATTTGGAAGTCGCAGTTACTGTTGAAGGATATACAGGGTGTGGTTTCGCAATCTGGAAATTATTCCATATTGAATAATGAATTAAGCGATTGGGCATTCTATTTTAAGAATAATAGTTCCTAAAACCAACCTGATTTCTATATTAAACAAAAACGTAAGTTAATATTTTAAAAAAATTTGGGATTTTAATTATGTCCATATAGATTATTAATTGCTGCTGTAACTCGATGAATAGCTGGATGATTATAGATAAAATATCATCAGTTTCCTTTTTTATGGGCCTATCCAAAAATTATTAATTTCTCAGTATTATTACTAATCGATTCTTTGTTGGAAATTCTAATTAACAAAAATAATATATACAGGGTGCCCCGCATAAGAACCGACACAGACCGGAGGTGTATTGGGGAGCCCAAAATATGACAATTAGGGGCAATTTACCTCTATACCAAGTTGCATCCCTGAGAAGTTATAGGGCCTCAAAGTTGGACCTAATATTTCGAAAAAAATTAATTTTTTTGCAACCTTAGTTCTTGTGTCGTGCCGTACCGAAGTATCGATATTTCCTGTATTTTTTACCGCAATATCAGCGAATCAAAACTACCGAAGCATCTGTATATTGCGCTTATTACCATGCTTATTATTAAAGTTACCGAAGTTATTGGTCATAACGTCTCGAGTTTTGTTTGCCATCTTATCGAGAAGTACCGAGTATTTGTGATTTGTTTCCACCACGTGCTGAGAGTAAATTACTTATTGCAAGTACCTTCTCAAGAAATTAAATCGACCGCATCGACAACCACACCCTCCGGAGTTAATAGCAAGTGCCAAGTGATTGGTCTGTCACTTCTGGATTTAGGTAGATTTAAAGATTATTTTGAGCTCTTTTACCTGGGTTAAATAGCACATGTTCCTTACCGATTGTATAGGACGAATTTAGTTTCTCGTCAATTTTTTTCAAGGATAATAAGAACAATACAGTGTCGGAACTATTCTATTATGATAACTAGTTCGTTGATTAGTAATATTGGCATTGTTTTAGAGAACAGATAATGGGACGGAAAATAATTTTATCTAGAATAAGCGTGCACGCCCAATTTCTTAATGATTACTATATAAAACATTTTTGTTCTATGCTGTTTTATATAGTTTTATATAGTAATCATTGGGCGTGCACGCTTATCCTAGAAAAAATTATTTCCGTCCCATTATCTTGACGTAACTTCCACAACGCCGATGTTTTTTTGTTTTCGAGTAATTCAGTAACGTAGTACGCTTTGTAATGTTGAGTGATAATCTGTTTTTTTACGTATATATGAATAACGTCGTCATAGTATACAGGGCATACGTACACCCCAAGACATTTAAGTTTTTTCATACAAGATTGTGGATCTTATTGTTTCTGTCTGTTGTTGGTACCCTGTAATTCGTGCATTCATATTATATATAAGCTTTTTTATTGTTTTGATCACTGACGCTAGTCAAAGATATAAACTGGTTAACATAATAAACGCGTTTTAGTGAGAACATCCCTAATCTCCACAGACACATTGCAGAGAATACCTCATTTAGAGTTTCTCTCGTATCACAGTTTTTGATATTTGTCCTGTAGATTAAAATTTCTGGCGCCCTATAATTAATTTCCCGTTTGGTTACCTTCCAACTTATATACTTACAACCCTAGCTCTCCAATCAATCTCAAGAGCGCCGTTCGCAGTCTTAACTGTTTATCACCCACTATCGTTCCAAATAATAGTATTTCACTAGGTTATCTTTGTTTCATTCAAGAAAACTTTAGCACAGAACAGTTAAGATGGTTACACAATGGCGCCCAACGTGGGGCTTTTATTATTCACTTCCGTGTCGAAAATTTATAATTTGTTGCAACATTTTTAATGGATATCGCCATTCCGTGTCTGTGGAAGTAACAGGTGACTTCAAATTTCCGAAATCATAGTGTAGTAAAGTTTAACGTTTAAAGATAATCCAGTCGAATTTTGCCAAATATGGATCGGTTTGAAGTCAATCACCTACTGGTAGAAGAAATAAACTATGAGTTGGCGTTAATAAACATTTTTACGGAACGACCCCTAGCGGATAAACGCCAAATGTTGAAGAAAATTATCGACAAAGAAAAATATGGTCTCGGTTGTAAAATTTATTTATCGGCTTACTCTACGGCCTATAATGAGGAACTAGAGGAGATAACGAAAACAATAGAGTACATTACCGCACAAATATCGGATTTCGAAGGAACGAGCAATGATTAGGTGTACAAAAGTTTTCGTCGAGAATCGCCCATATACCTGGTCGTGCAGATAGACTAAGAACTGATGTTACCGAACTGGTTAAAGTTAAAAGTAAAAATGAACTACGCGCTACGTGTTTAATGTTAGAAGAAGATTTATCGTCCCGTCTATTACCAACAAGCTGGAGTGACGACGCCGCCTCAACGACATCGTCTGTACATGTAATAAATATCGCCGCGCCGAGTGTGATCTACGTCAATAAACATTCCCTTGCTGACTGGAATGTAAAATTTAACGGATAATCCAATCAGGTTTTCCCATTCCTTGAGAGAATTGACGAACTTTGTGAATCCCGTTCCGCAGACAAACCTACTTTATTTAAATCTGTTACCGAACTACTCAACGGTAACGCGCAGGTTTGGTTTCGTAGTGCCCGCAAAGACATTCCTGACTGGGATAGTTTTGTCCGCGAAGTTAAAGTTAATGTTCTACCTCCCCATTACGATGACGTAGTTTGGGAAAAAATAAATTCTAGAAAAAATCCGAATCGGTTCTTATCTTTTCGGCCCACTTAGAGGTTTTATTTAATCGGTTAATGAATACTCCCGCTGAGGCTACCAAAGTCCGGTACCTCAGAAAAAATATTTTACCGGAATACAGTCAACAGCTGGCTCTTCACGATATCGTTAGTGTCTCGCAACTAATCTCGCTCTGTAGGAAACTCGAGGAAAATAGACCCACCCGTTTAAATGCCACAATTCATCCTGTAAAAACATCATGGTCACAATGGTTCGAACAAGTCAAGAACTTTTACCGCACTCCATCAAAGACTTCTATCATTTTTTCCTCTCGATTGTCCCATAATCGTATATGTATGTACCTATCTAGTAAACAGTTGGTGGATGACTTCATAAATAATCATGGATACATAAAAGTACAGGGAGAAATAGTTAGGACCAGAAGACTAATAACACCTGCTGAAAGACTCATTCTGTCGAACGTATGTCCTACAATACCGCATAATCTATTAATAGACCAACTAATAAACATCGGACTAAATCCTGTTTCTCACCTGACATGTTTAAGAATCAGTTCCTCTCTACCTGAGTATAGCCATATTCTTAGTTTTCGGAGGCAAATTTACGTCAGTCCTCATAATTTATCGCTACCAGAATCGTTTACAGTAGACTTTGAAAATACGACATACCGAATTTTTCTGTCTCAAGATGGCATGGTATGTTACAATTGTAAAAAACCTAGTCACATAGTATCTCAATGTACTGAACCTAAAACATCTCTACCGCAAGTTCAACCTACAGGCAGCTCCAACTTACCAATTAGCGCAAATACATCTAATTATGTTCCGACAAACACCGTTGTCACGCAAAATGTAATACCAGCTTCCCCAGTGGACTCAAATTCAACCACAAAAGATGCGGCTACCTCTAACGCCACGCCGGTTGCATCTACTAACAGGGATGTACCAGAAGAAGCCAACAACAGCTCCAACAAAACAAAGCGCAATATAACCGAAGTAATTACACCTGAAGCAGACACAGCTGGAAACGATCACAACTCATTTCCTTTACCGAGAAACAAACAAAAATTAAGGAAAAAGAAAACCATTCTGACAACACCCAGTTTTACATCAGATATTACAATACAGTTACTTGAACCGGCCAAAATTTTTATTGATAATCAATCTCCTCCATTCGTTATCGATTATGATCAACTTGCGTTACTCATAACCAATGTTAGTGGCTCTACAGATCCCATCAGTATGATCGAAGAATATACAACAGATTACCTAGCCCTGACCCATATGCTCTCTCAAATTTACCCCCACTTAAAAGATAGATCTATGAAAACTCGATTTACTAACTTAAAAAAGAAAATTTTCAAGTTCCTGGGTAATGATACTTCAGAGTGGGATAGTGACATATCCCAAAGTAGTCAGCAAATTATATAATGTCAATACTTCAGTGGAACATCGACGGATTTTTCCATCGCCTTGCTATGCTACAAATCCTAATTGGGGAGCACTCCCCCGATATTATATGCCTACAAGAAACTAATCTTAAACATCAAAATACTTATAATTCAAAGCTATTCGACTGTTTTCGCAAAGACCGAATAAGTGATATTAATTTCACTTTCGGCGGAGTAGCTACTCTAGTCAATAAGGCATTGGAGGCAAAACCATTTCCTATCACTAGCAACTTAGAAGCTGTCGTTGTCAAGATCAACTCACCTAGCACATATTTCATATGCAACATTTATTTACCCTCGAGTTATCCAGCCTCCTATAACGACATAAAAGATCTACTCATGCAAATACCACATCCACGCATAATTATGGGCGATTTTAATGGCCATAACATAATATGGGGCTCGCTACATACAGACACAAGAGGCAAAATTGTGGAAAAAGTAATCTCGGATCTTCAACTGAATTTTCTCAATGATGGTACCCCAACTAGATTCAACATCAACACCGGGGACTCAACTGCAATCGATCTAACCCTTTGCGATCCTTCGTTAACACCTCGCCTATCCTTGGAAGTCCTGAACTCTACCTATGGTAGTGACCACCACCTTGTAATGATAAATCGTTGTACTCATCAATCTCCGGATCTTTTTCTGCCAAAATGGAAAATCGACTCTGCTAACTGGTCCGATTTTGCTGAGCATATTCAAGTCGCTATCTCAAACTATAAACTATCTGAAAACATCGATGAATCATTATCAAATTTTAACAATATAATTCGGAGCAGTGCTGAACTATTTATAGGCAAAACAAAAAGGACAAAATTGAATCACGTTCCTGTACCTTGGTGGAATCCAGAATGTGAAGCAGCAATTCGTGCAAGCAAAGCAGCTTTGAATAAATATAAAAGACACAAGACAGTTGAAAACAAGATAGATTTCAAGAAACATAAAGCCAAGGCTCACCTTTCAACGAAACTCAAAAAAAAACTCCTGGCTTCAATATATCTCAAAAATAAATAGTTCTACTCCTATCAGTGAAGTGTGGACAAGAGTAAGGAAAATTTCGGGCTTCAATTATAAGCCAGTAATAACTAGTCTAAAACAACACAGTCACAACCTCTGCAAGTGAAATGGCTAACACATTAGCCAGTATTTACAAGCAAATGTCCTCGAACGAAAACTACAACATCACTTTTCTCGATAATAAATTAGCTGCAGAAAACTCGAATCTGTCACTGGATGGAAATGAACATACTGCTTTAAACATGAGCTTCACAAAGGCTGAATTGGATAACGCCCTTAATAATTTAAAAAATTCCAGTCCAGGACCAGATGATATCCCAGTCGTATTTTTAAAACATCTTCCCGATATAGCAAAAACAACGCTCCTGAAACTGATTAACTGCATTTGGAAACAACACCAGTTTCCATCAATCTGGTCCAAATCCATCGTCCTTCCGCTCCTTAAACACCAAAAATCTCGCACTGAACCTTCATCTTACCGACCTATAAGTTTAACATGCTCAACCAGCAAACTGATGGAGAAAATGGTCAATGGCAGACTTACGTGGACTTTAGAAAAGGCAAACCATTTAATATCCGAGCAAAATGGTTTCAGACAAAATCGTTCAGGGATTGACAACATCCTGGATTTAGAAAGTGACATTATTGAAGCTCTATCGACAAAACAAACCTGTATTGCTATATTCTTCGATCTTAAAAAAGCTTTCAATACTTGCTGGAAACTTAATATTCTAAAGCATCTACACATGTGGAACATTCGGGGAAGTTGTTTGAAATTCATCAGTAATTTTATGAAGAACCGATCTTTTCGTGTAAGAGTCCATAGCTCTTACTCTGCAGATCAGATAGAAGATAATGAGACACCACAAGGATCCATTCTCAGCCCCACATTATTCCTAGTGGCCATAAACAATATCATAAATGGCTCGTCGAAACCCTTGAAAGCACGCGTGTATGCAGATGATCTTGTTGTATATATTAAAGGAAAAAATACTTCCCTCATGACGAATATTTTGCAAAAATTCTTAACGCAACTCGAACAATGGTCCTTGAATACAGGTTTTGAATTCTCCTCATCAAAAACAACCGCCATGTTCTTTTCAAAAAAAAGTCTAGACGTTTATCCAACATTACAATTATATGGTAAAAATGTATCGTTCAGATCGTCGGTAAAATTCCTGGGAATGTGGTTCGACGAAAAGCTTACATGGAAGGAACAGATTAAACAAACGGTCCGTTCTTGTAACAAGCGACTAAATCTAATGAAGACATTGGCTAATAAATGTTGGGGATCTGATTACAATACACTACTTACTATTTATAAAACATTAATCAGGTTAAAAATAGACTACGGTTCCATTGCATACTCTTCGGCTTCCAATACAACTCTAAACTTACTGGACACTGTGCACAACAATGGCCTCCGAATTGCACTAGGAGCATTCAGAACAACTCCCGTTGAAGCTATATATTGCGAAACTGGTGAGCCACCTCTGCATTATAGAAGAATGTTCTTAACTCTCTCACACGCCACATCTATAGCCTCGAATAGAAACAAACCTCTCTACACCAATGCATTCACTAAAAAATATACTAACTACTTCAACAACAAACCGCATACACCTAAACCTTATTATGAAAGAATACGTACATATCTCCAGTATTTAGACATCCAATTTCCAGAATTATTTCCAATAGATCTAGGTCACCCTCCTCCCTGGACCATCAACGTCCCCACCATTAACACTAGTTTGAGCAGATTTAATAAACAGGAAGTATGCCCAGCCGTCTTTAAAACTAACCTTAAATTAATATTGGAAGAATATCAGGACTTCATCAAAATATACACAGACGCATCTAAATGTGAAATGGGAGTCGGAGCAGCAATTGTAACAACCAATCTTAGTCTGCAATTTAAACTTACTCCAACCCTAAGTATTTTCTCAGCCGAAGTTTTTGCGCTCTATAAAGCCCTTCAACACATGAATTCTTGCAACATACCAAAAGCGTTAATTATTACTGACTCTCTCAGTTCTTTGTTAAACTTAAAACAGATCTATCCCCAAAACCCTATTGAGAAAATGATAAAATCAGAACTGCTACAGGCTCAAGAAAACTCCAGATGCGTCAACTTCATATGGATCCCATCCCACATCGGCATCGAAGGCAACGAAAAAGCAGGCATTTGTGCCCGTAGTGCTATTTCTAATGACGAAACAGAATCGGAGTGTCGGAGTGTTGCTAGTGATCTCAAGGTATTTATTAAAAATAAAGTTTTGTGTAAGTGGAACCGGGACTGGGAAAGTTCTCAGTCGAAATTACGGCAAATCAAAAGTGACGTTTCTCCATGTCAGTTTAAAAGTAGCGATCGACGTACGCAAGTGATTCTTACACGCCTACGATTGGGCCATACCAGGTATACCCACTCCTACCTCTTTTCAAACGACGATCCACCAAAATGCACTGTGTGCAATGTAATAGATAGTGTAAGACATTTCCTGGTCGAATGTCCCAGATTTCATAATCAACGTAGCATGCACAACATTCCTACCGATTTGAAGAAACTCATTGGAAATTTCTGCGATCACCGGCTCGTAATTGACTATCTAAAATCAATTAATATGTTTTATAAAATATAAAATTTTCGATTGTACCGTCGCTAATAACCTTCGGGTGGATGCGACTCTTCTTCTAAATAAAAAAAAAATTAAGAAACTCACTTGATCATACGCGTTACATAATCTGCAGGAGTAATGAATGTTTAATGATTAATTACACATGTTTTTTACCAGGATCAAATGCCGGGTGCTCTTATAACATGAGTACCATTATGTACGACAGTTAAATATGATGAGACAAAATGTAATGTAGTTGACATATTTATATATCGGTTAACGTGGTTACGAGGAAGGAGAAAAATAATTGAATTTGAAACGTAACGGTCAGATACAGCGAGTGAAAATTTGCAGTGATTTTTTGTTGCCTGAAAAGGTTATGTCTTGAGCAGAATATTTGAATTGTGTTATACAGGGGAAGTTGAAAATAAAAATCACAGGAGAATTTGGTAATTAAATCAAATTCGAACATATTGGGGGCGCGGGAAGAATGGAAGAAAGGTGAAAGATGGCTGCTCTCAGACATCGAATGCTGATGTTAGTGAAAGGGTTAGATAGCGTGAGAGTGTATAAGGTTCTGATACAGGATTATGAATGAAAGTGAATAATTGTAAATATAATTATATAAATGTATAGGGGTTGTAAAAATAACCTAATGTTGGTGTCAGAGTGGTGTAAGGACTCTGGCGTCATGAGTGTAAACGAATGTTTAGGGTTGATGTTAGAGTGTTGTAAGGACTCTAATATCATTAATATAAGAAATGATAAGGTTTTGATGTTAGAGTGGTGCAAGGACTCTAACGTCATGAATGTATGAAATGATAAGGTTTGATGTTAGAGTGGTGTAAGGACTCTAACGTCATGGATGTAACGAATGAACAAGAGGTCTAGATGTATGCTAGTTCTTGTTTTTTAAGGGCACGAATGTTTGCAATGGACTAGAGGTGTGAATGATAAGAATGTAAGCAATATACTCTAGAAATGGGCTAGAGTTGTAAACGATAAGATAATAATACCTTTATCCAGGTATTCACATGAAAGTATATGTAAATGAAGTAAAAGAACGAGAATGTTTAAGTCGATTCTAGATCGACAAGTGTGGTACCAGTTTGTTTTACGAGTAACGGTCCAGGAACCTGGAACATATTTAAACAAAAAGGGGGAGCAAGTTGTGAAGGGATGTGAAATTCCATGAGAGAGCATGGAAAGCTCATGTGGGTGTTTTTCCGGTTTTTTGTATCAGAATGAATGGTGCTGGGTAAGAAAGGGAACGTTTTTCTACGGAAAACGTGAAAACTCCAATGTAGCTTGAGCTACTCCCTTTCTACGCGGAGGAATGAATTGTATAGTGATGGTGAGTGTAAGAGAGTAATGTTTTAATGTTTGAAAAATTAATGTGTGATTAATTAATGAAATGACATGATCGTATAAGTACAAGTAATGTGACCACAAATATAAGAGTAAATGTAAGAGAGATCTTCTTTACGTATAAGGTTGTTTATTTGTGCAACGAGAGAAGCGCTTTGTCACGTTGACAAGGTATAAATGACTTTTCTTATTTATGTTTCTGAGGAATCAGGCATGGGTAACGGAATGATTTTGACAATTGGTCGAGTGTAAGTACCTGAAGCGGTTTTGACTTGGACTGAACGGATTTTACCGTCTTTACCAGCTGTGACGTCGGTTATGCGGGCTATAGGCCATCGTAAGGGAGGGGAGTCGTCATCCTTGATTAAGACCATGGTTCCTATAGTGAGATCTTTAGATGGGGTAGTCCATTTGGGACGGTTTTGCAATTGGTTGAGGTAGTCGACAGACCACCGTTTCCAAAAGTTTTGTTGGGCATGAGTGCATTGTTGCCAGAATTTTAATCGGTTTGTAGGGAGTGAGGATAAATCTTTGTCTGGAAGTGCCATTAGAGATGCTCCTATGAGAAAATGACCTGGTGTTAATGGCAGCAAGTCAGTAGGGTCAGTCGAAAGGGGATGTAAGGGTCGTGAATTGAGTATGGCTTCTATCTGAGTCAATATGATGCTGAACTGTTCGAAAGTAAAAGTGGAGGTAGCAAGTAATTTTATCAGATATGTTTTAACGCTTTTGACTCCGGCTTCCCAGAGACCACCCCAATGTGGGGATCTGGGGGGAATGAATTTCCATTCTATTGATGATGTAAGTAAGTGGTCATATATGGGAGAAAAATTCTTAGTCAGAAAGTGAGATACTTCAGCAAGATAATGATTAGCACCAACAAAATTCGTGCCATTGTCGCTGTAAATTACATATGGAAGTCCTCGTCTAGAAGTGAAACGTTTCAATGAAGCGATAAAGGAATCTGTGGACAGATCAGAGACTAGCTCAAGATGAATTGCCTTTGTCGAGAAGCATATGAATAGGGCGATGTAAGATTTGGATACCGGAGCTCGCTTCAGATGAGATGATTTTATTGAGAATGGTCCTGCGAAGTCGACTCCAGTCGTCTGGAAGGGACGGGAAGGTGTTACACGACGTGCAGGTAGATCAGACATGATTTGCTGTGCTGTTATGACCTTGAACCTGTGGCACATTAGACATTTGTTTATGATGCGCTTGATCTCACGCAGGCCATCAATGGGCCAGAATTTTAGACGGATATTGGCGAGAACATTTTGAGGACCACTGTGTCCTAAACGTATGTGTTCTTTTTGTAAGACCAGGGTAGTGAAATGACAATGAGCAGGCAGTAGAATGGGGTGTTTTTGTTCGTAGGAAACGGGGGAATGGGATAGTCTCCCTCCGACTCTAATAAGATTGCCCTTGTCTATAAAAAGGTTTAATGATATAAGACGTTTATCTGAGGGTAGTTGATTCCTTTGTAGTGTGCGATAAAGGTTTGGGAAGCTGTTTATTTGCACTTGGCGTACAAGGAAAAGTAAAGCAGTGTCTAGATTTTGTCTAGAGAAGATTTTTTGTGTAGTAGCAGGATGACGGATGATTTCTATAAATTTGTATATGTATGCCATTGCTCTGACTAGTTTGGATAGAGATGATGAACGAGTTATTAGGACTATGAAGGGGTTTGCTGGTTTCGCTGTCGTGACGAGTGACTTTTTATTTGCTTCAGGGTTGTCCGGTAGACAGGAAAAGGTATCGCGACAAGACGTGCCGTCGGAGGATTCCCATAGAAAATGAGGTCCACAGAACCACTTGGTACTGGGAAATTCTAAGTGCTGGCCCCTTGATAGGATGTCCGCATGGTTGAGGTGAGATCGAATATGTAACCACGTAGCGGAATGGGTTGCTTGTGGAATTTGAGTGACTCTGTTGCAGACAAAAATTGTCCATCTAGTGGGTATGCTTTTTATCCAGGACAGGGCTATTTGAGAATCGGACCATAAAATGAAAGATGAGATTTTTAATTGTTGATCAAGGAGGTTGCGGAGTCGTGCGTAAAGTTTTGATACAAGGGCCATGGCGCATAATTCTAATTTGGGAACTGTAATCGGTTTGTTGAGAGGGGCGATACGGGATTTGGAAATGATAAGTTGTGAGGATGCGGTAGAATCCGTGTAAATTGTTCTCAGATAGAGACAGCCTCCATAAGCCAATGAGCTGGCATCACAGAAACCGTGGAGTTCAATGTGTGATATTTGTTTGTTTTCAAATATATGCCTAGGGATATGTAATGATGATAACTGGGTCACGCTTTCTACAAATTCATGCCATTTCTCTATGAGTGCCAATATGAGAATGAGTATAAGTTTGATTAAAGTGCAATTGTATGCGAGTGCAAGTAATAATTCATTTGTAAATGTGTTAGGTGGCATGAAAGTAAATGTAAGGTAGTGATCACGAGTGTATGATGAGAGTTTTGTTTAACTCTTTTGAGATTGTTTTTATGATTATAGACATTTGCCTTAAGGGGGGCCGGCTCTTTTGCGGGCAAGAATGAGTTTTTTAAAATGTTTTAATGAACGTAAAGGAGAGTTATTTCTGTTCCCGTCAAGAAGAGGGAGGGTAAGATATGTATATAATGTTTTTGTCAAGTCGTTTTAAATCCAAAGTGTCGTCAATGTAATTTTGTAAGTAGCATATGAGTAAGGGGTATGACGTTTTCTTCTAAACGTCACCCAAGTGGTTATATTTTTCAACCAAGTATCTTTTTAATCCAAGTGTCCAAGTGTCTTTTTAATACCTTTACCTAGGTATTCACAATAAAGTATTTATTTTTGTAATAATACCTTTGTCCAGTGATTCACATGAAAGTATTTTTTTCAATAACACCTTTATCCAGGTATTCACATTAATAACACCTTTATCCAGGTATTCACATCAAAGTATTTTTTTCTCCAATACCTTTGTCCAGGTATTCACATTAAAGTAATTTTTCATGTCAAAGTTTTTCATAAAGTTTTATGTTTTTCTTAGTGTCAAGTATACATGTTTAGGGGTTAATCATTATCCTCTTCTTGAGGATGAAAGGTTTAGTTTTCTTGACGAGAAAGAGTTTAAGTAGTGAATCATGCACTAAAAGAGCGTTGAGTAAGAAAGTGAATTGTTCATTCGAGTGTAAGTGTTGGTTTGAGAATTATTTATGAGTAATAATGTTTTAATTTGAGAGTAAGTTTTAATTTATAAGTGTTTTGTGATTTAAGAATGTATTTGAGGGTCAGTTTATATTAAAACTGATTTGGTCACACCGGAAGAATGAGTGTAATGAGTAAGAGAGGGGTTATTCGTTAGGTATTGTGAATGAGTCTTGTCCAGAACAGTACGTTTTTTGACGATAATATTCTGGAGATTGTTGGATTGGTTGTGAATGATTAGGGTTTATGTCCAAAGGTCTCAATAATGTGTTTTGTTTATGGGTGTGAGGGAAGTGAAGTAAAGTGTGATGTCTTTTTTGACATATGGAGCAAGATTTTACCGAAATACAATTAAGGGTTGTGTGTTTAGAACCTAAACACCTGAAGCACAATTTGTTTGCTTTAATGTATTTATTTCGATCAGGGACAGAAAGTCGTCCGAATTGGGAACATTCATAAATTTTATGGCCTGTTTCCTTCTAAAATGAGCATGTTGGAGTTGGGTAGGGGGGACTATGATATGCACTAGACGATGATTGACTAAGTTGACCATTGTTATGCGGTTGGTTTCGTTCGGGATGCGAATGTTAGTTTGCAAATAATGCTACTCTGTTGGTTGGTGTGGTCACATTAGAAGACTGGTTAAGATGATGGGATGTATCAGGTTTGGGATCTTGTTTTCTAAGTCCATACATTTTTTCTCCAAAAAGTCAAAAAAAGTATCACTAACAATTAAATTTTGATCAGTCTCTTTTTCTTCAAGAGATCTTTTTATATTATAATCTAATTTTGTTTTTAATATGTGAACGACTAGTGCATCAAATAACTCTTCCTTATTGATATTTAGATTTAACAATGACTTTACGATAGATCTAGTTTCGGACGTGAATGTTCTTAATTGTTGAGCAGTACATTTTGAGATGTTGTTACGGTTAAAATGAGCAGTAACAATCTGCCGTGTATTATTGTATTTAGAGTTCAGTAAATCCAACGCTACATCAAAATTGGTTTCATTTACCGGTAATTGAGAAATTAAATTGAGCGGGTCACCTTTCAAGTATGATTACAAATAGTAGAATGTTTCAGTTTTGGATGTAAGCCGGATGTTATTTACTATTAGTGCATTAAAAATATCTATAAATGCAGTGTATTTAGTGCTATCTCCTGAGAAAATCGGTATTTCTATGGAAGGTATTCTAATGTGAGTTTCACTCTGAGAATGTACAGTTAATTGATTACTTTGATTGAATTTAGAGTTTAATTTTTCGAAAGCATTTTGTAGTTTGCAGTGTAATGAGTAATATTTTTCATCAATCTGGCTTCTATCGTCAAATTCTAATTCAGTATCTACGGCTATGGTTTCAATTTGATCTTGAATCTCAGAGTATTTAAAGTAATATTTCTCTAAATTGTCTATTCGGAATTTGAAAGCATACTTGTCTGACTCGTCCAAATTGTTATGAAACCAGTTATGAATACGAGTAATTGCTGCCTTACAACTAACACGTTGTGTTTTTAAAGAATCCATTTTATCAATATCAATTATTTGACATAAATATTTGACATAAAATTAAAATCAATGTGTCATGTTAGGTATTTAAGTAATATTTTATGATGTAAATGATTGTTTTTCAAAATTGATATGAGATAATGTTATTAAATGTCCAAACTAAATTTGAAATTATAACATGTATAAAAATGTAATAAATTTCATCCGTCATATGTACCTTATTTGTCTTGTTCGTTTTCACTGCTAATCTGCTGACTGTGTCGAAGAATTTCAATTTCCTCTTGGATTTGAACTGCCAACACTGCTCTAAATTCAGGACCATATTCTATGAACTTATTTGTCTTGTTCGTTTTCACTGCGGACCCGCTGTCTGTTTTGAAGAACTTCAATTTCCTCGTAGATTGGAACCGCCAACACTACTCTCGATTCAGGACCAAATTCTATGAACTTATTTGTTTCTTCTATGAACTTTATTTGGTTCGATCCGGCTACAGAAGGGCCATATTCTAATTAACCCTTTTTTCACTTGGATTATTAGATGGAACGGTAAGTTTTTTATTGTCAAATGTTTTTCTCGAAGGACCGTATACTGTATTCACTGTTGTAGGATGTTTGATTAAATGTTTTCTCGAAGAAATTAAACACTTATTTCACTTTCATGTTGCTATATTGCAGGAATTTATAACTTTTTCTTTTGCGTAGACAATTAAGAAATTCACTTGATCATACGCGTTACATTTTGATTATTTAGCACATAATCTGCAGGAGTAATGAATGTTTAATGTTTAATTACACATGTTTTTTACCAGGACCAAATGCCGGGTGCTCTTATAACATGAGTATCATTATGTACGACAGTTAAATATGATGAGACAAAATGTAATGTAGTTGACATATTTATATATCGGTTAACGTGGTTACGAGGAAGGAGAAAAATAATAGAATTTGAAACGTAACGGTCAGATACAGCGAGTGAAAATTTGCAGTGATTTTTTGTTGCCTGAAAAGGTTATATGTCTTGAGCAGAATATTTGAATTGTGTTATACAGGGGAAGTTGAAAATAAAAATCACAGGAGAATTTGGTAATTAAATCAAATTCGAACAATAATAATAATAATAATAAATGCTTTTATTGGCCAAACAAACAGTGCATACAAGTAAAGATATACAAAAAAGGATCATTATGTTACACAGCACGTAACCAAAATATCCAGGCAACCCCAACAAAAAAAAAATATATTGAAAAATCCAAAACTGATAACTATTTCGATATTAAAAATAACGAAACAATCACCAACCCCGAACTCCCAAACACCCCCCATCAAAGTGGAACCACTCAGAAATTCTCAGCCCCACTCAAAATAATTATATTAGTAGACTCCACAAAGTAAGGGTCCAGATAGTAATTTCAAAGAAAAGAAAATTAATATTGATACTATAAGTATCCATCTTCCATTATAGTTTTAAGCTACCATTAAGCAAGTTAGGGGAAGTTACCTATAAATATTTTTTTAGTAACTGAGAGAGTATTTTGGATGACTGAAGTCTCTTCTTCCATGATTTAGCTGTTGTTTCCCGACATATCCAGTGATTCTAGACCAGAACTATGAATTGATAGAGGAAAAAGTGAGTTAATGCAAAATATCCGCTTTGCCCCATATATGGGGCAAAGAGGATACGTATATCGGGGCAAAGTGGAAAGTAATTACCAGATAAAAGAAAACACTTTTCGTACACAAGAGTTTATTACAAAAACAAATAACACTTCATTGTTGTGATGAAAACAGCGAAAACGACATTTTAACAATGTTGAGCATTATGTATCAAAGAAAACCTTAAAAGATTGTAGGCTTCTTACTATGAAGCACCACTTAATAGTGAAATGAAAGAAAAATAAACATTTCCTCTATAAAAAAAGAAAGGAACAACTGACATAAATAAAAATTTAAAAAGGTTATTAACAAACTTTAATTTTTCCGTGCCTCAAAATTTCTACTTTAACTTTTCCTAAAATTTCGTTAATAACAACTTCGCTAATGTCTTTCACTTCAGGGAAAACAAAAATATCTCTCGATTGTCTATATTGCCGCAGAAGGGAAACAATAATCTTAGGTTCAGAGGTTTTTTCAATGCTAACTATTTGGGCAAGAAACTTTTTTTTGTTGATTTGTCAGATGTTAATTCTGTTAATATAAATTCATCATTATTTAGGTTTTTGATGTCAACCTCTTCTATATCGAAATCCTTTGTCTTAGGATAAAATTCTAGATCGCTATCTGAATCACTTGAATTTACCAACTCAACCAGAATTGAACTGCCTGACGACGTATCTTCATCCGTGTTTGATCCCTTTTGTATCTTTGTTTTCTTGGTTTTTACCAATTTTTTTAACCGCTTCCTTTTTGTCTTTTGATATTTTAATTTCTTTTGCAACTTTTAACTCTTCATAATTAGGGGTTGATGTTAGCACCATGGTTTTCCCCCTTTTTAATTTTCTTTTGGGCGCTCCTACATCACTCACTTTGGGTAAGTGTAATATGCCTTGCGGTGAATCATATAGGTTTCCAGTGATTTCTTTTGAAATAGGATCTACAGCTTGTGATTTTTTTAGTACTGAATGGACTATAGGAGACGGGGATCTAACTCTAGAGGGCCCTGGTTGTGGAGACTGATTGATTTCATTAAATCTCTGCCGGTTTGAATAGTTCCTCTGGAAATACATCCGGATTATATGGATAAATTCCAGTGGCTTTGAAGCCATTAATCGCATTTTGTGCAGTTGCGACCCGTTTAAATGCGTTACCAAACAGTTCTCCGACTTGATATAATGTTATCACTTTCCCAGGATTATTCAGTAACCATTTCTTCGTTTCTTGTTCATAGTACGTATTGAGCGGAAACATGAAGGCAACATCTAATGGCTGTAGCCGGTGGGATGTATGTGGAGGTATTACAATTATGTTCACATGATTTGCCCTTGCCTTTTCAACTAACGTTAAATTCTTAGTGTGCGTTGCATGGCCATCAAGAATCAGTAACACCGGGTCAGTCTCGGTGGGTTTGCTATATTTCAGGAAGTGATCAAACCAAACATCAGAAAAAATGTCACTCTGCATCCACCCACTCGGGTGATATTCAACAATCGATTCCGGGGGAAGCCCGTGCTCAAGGGCTGGGCATTTTCTTACTCGCGGGAAAATTACTAGTGGAGGAATATAGAATCGAACGGCATTGAAACAAATTTCTGCAGTAGTTAAGGTGCCTCTTTCCGCGGGACTAAGACAACCCACCTGTTTTTTTCCTTTACTGGAGAATATTCTGAAGGGCCTATTTGGTACCGTAGACACACCTGGGTGGATATTTATGTTTCTCGAACATTTCTTTCAGAAGCTTAAAGAATGAACATACATTAAATTTATTGAAAGACGAGGCCCTAGCAGCTGACGTATATTCTGGCAGTCTTAGAGAAATATTTTTGTTTCTGGTTAAAAACCCATAAATCCAATCACGCCCTGCAAGACCTTTGATGTCATTAAAATTATGAGCAATCTTATTTTTTTCTGCAAACTGGAATGCAAGGTGTCTCAGTTCCCGCGTGCCGAGACCGAAAAGTCTACTTTCCATTTCTATGATGAAATCCGCAAGCTCCTTTTCTTGCTTTGCCGAAAAAGCAGGTCTAAATCGCCCTAGATATTTTCTTGAAGCTGCTTCAGGGTCCTTGTTCGATTTGACTCGTCTTCGAAGTGTTGTCAAAGGGACTTGGTACTGACTTGCTGCCTTTTTTGCACTAAGTATATTATTTCTGACATCCTGTATAGCTGCTATCATACTGTCTTCCGACCAAGATTGTTGCTGAGTTTTACGTATATATTTACGCACCATTATGGAAATTTATTCTGAAAGTGCCACTTTGTCCCATAATAGGAAATCCACTTTGCCCCAATACGTATCGAAGCAGTATTTTAAAAGTAATAAAAAAATTAGCTTGTTTTGTTTGATTGCTTATATGTACGTCTCAGATATATATAAAATGTCATTCAAACCTTATATGATACCGAACAAACAATTTGTATTTTCAGCTAAACTGCTACTTTACTTACCAATGAATATTACAAGCACGTGGTTCAAAACTTTTCACTTCACGAAAAAATTGCGTGCAGTGTCGACCGTGGTTAAATGCAGACTAAGTTAGCTGTACATACGTAAGGGGAATGATATACGCGAAGACACCTATAGATGTCGTAACCATGTTGGAAATATCATATAAAATCACTTTGCCCCGAGGGGCCCCTTTGCCCCAACTTCCCCTACTTTTAATTTCACGTTTAAATCTATTCAATGTGAGTACTTTTAAAAAATCCGGTATCCAGTTCCAAATCCTAACTACATTAAATGAAAAGCAGCCCTCAAATAAGGCGGTTGAATGTTTAGGCATCGTTAAGCGACCAACTTGTCTCAGGTTTATATTGTGTATGTCGGTTCTAAATCTAAGTTTATTTTACAAGTACGGAGGTTTTTGTGTATGTAGAATTTTATAGTATAATACACATTCACGTACCTTGCGACGTTCTTCCAAAGTAAGCCACTGCAATTCTTTATAATAGGATGAAGTAGGTGTTTTTCTTCTTAATCCACATATAAACTGATGCAACAGTTCTGGTTACGCTGTAATCTTAGTACGTCTCTTTTTAACAATCTAGGCCCAAAAACCGCATCGCCATAATTTAACTGTGATAATACGAGTGATTCACATAATATCACCTTTGTTTTTTTTTTGTAAGCATTGTCCGGCTGCTTTATATTAATTTGAGATTAGCAAAGGCGCGACGAACGATTAAAGTTACATGGGACGAATAGCGTAAATCAGAGTCAATAATCAATCCTAAATTTTTTGCACTATCATCTATATTAATTATATTATCATCAATTTTTAAGTTCATTAATCTTAAGCACCTCTTCCTGGCCATTGGCTTTCCAAATAAAAGTGCAACTGATTTAGCACTATTTAGTGATAGACAAAAATTATTGGATATAACTATCAGTGACTTTAAATCTTCATTTACATGCTGACACGACACAACCGCATCTTCTTCCTTAAAAGAATAATACAACTGTGCATTATCGGCAGAAAAATGAGACGAACAGTGTTGCAATTTCTTATAAAATACATGTGTATAAGTTATAAAGAGAACTGGCCCAAGTATAGAGCCTTGAGGCACTCCAAAATTACTTTTTAAAAATGCAGAAGACCTATTGCAGTAGGCTGACGATTACTGAGGTTGCTACGAAACAAATTTATAGCACTTGTATCTAAACCAATAAAATTTAACAAGGAAAACGATAACTTATGATTTATACGATCGAAGGCTTTGGAATAATCTAGCAAAATTAAAGCTACTAATTTATTAGCGTCCAGAGATGCATGGATATCATCGGTTACTTTTAAGAGGGCTGTTGTGCAACTATGTAATTGTCTGAATCCGGACTGATGAGCTGGTAAAATATTATTACAATCTATGAATTTAATAAGTTGTTTATTTACAATTTTCCCAATCACTTTTGATACACAACATAAAATACTTATCTAAGACTAGCTGGGTTATTATGTTTGGGAAATGGTAAAACATGTACACGTTTCCAGATAGCAGAATACACACCTTTCTTAATACAAAAATTGAATATGTGTGTTAAAAGCGGTAAAATAACTGGACAGCAATATAGTAGCATATCGATGCTAAGTTGATCGACACCTGTGGCTTTAGATTTAATTGACAGTAACATCTCGTATACTTAGGAGTCGCATGTTTGAGCAAACTTAAAATTGTTATTATTTTCAATACTTACATTGTAGTATGATATTAAATTAGGATCAACGTTAAATTCACTTCTAGAAGAATCAACAAAAAATTCATTAATACTATTTAGGTTCTGCAAATTATCTAGTATTAAAGTATTAATATTTTTACTGTAAATATTTAATTCTTTCAAGACCTTCCATAGTTTTCTTCTTTCCCCGTGATGTTCACGAAATTCCAAGTATGCTTTTTTTTCTCTGGCTATAGCTCCATTCGTATAATTTCTTAGCTCTTTGTAATAATTCCAATGGCTTAGCAATTTTGTTTTCTTATATTTATTTAAAGCTTTATCTCTCATAGACATCATTAACCGGATGTTATCCGTTAGCCAAGGAGCTTTCTTCTTTTTTATTTTAACTGTTTTGATAGGGGCAAGTTTGTCAAAAATATTTCTCAACTCATTATTACACGTATCAATTCATCATTACTAAGAGAACGGAAATCTCTATACCTATACAGCGATTGATTTTTCTGAATAGGGAGAACAGGACACCAAACAGTGATCAGAAAAAAGTGAATGCACTGAAGGTTGTCTAACATCTGAATAATTTGAACATATTATTAAGTCAAGTAGCGACATACCAGTTGCACTACATCTAGTTGGTTCATTAATTATTTGTTTTAGATCAAAAGAATCTAAAAATTTTTGTAGATACTTACATTCTATACTTTCTGGATCTAGATTGTCTATATTGAGATCGCCTAAATACATTAAATATTCGTACTTGTGAATAATCTCACTTTTACTACATTTTCTAGTTAATCAATAAACAATTGAGATTCACGAACATGAGGTGAATAAAGTGAACTACTGGCTACCTTTTTATGATTAAACTCGACTTCAATCCATATTTGTTCAGTGAAGACACGTATATATTATGAATTAGTTTACATTCAATATTACTTTTCAAATAAATTGCCACGCCTCCTCCTCTACCCTGGAGACGATCTTTTCTATAGAGTTTGTAACCTGGCAAAGATATAATTTGATCTGCAATTTCTGGTTTCAACCAAGTTTCCGAAACAGTAATAATGTCAAATTTATTGGAAACAGTACCTTTAAATTTCTGAAATTTACTAATTATCCAACGTGTGTTTACATGACATATTTTCATAAATTTGGACATGTTTTTTACAAATAATATTAGGAATTCACAAAACTAGCTCCTTCTCAAGATTAATAACAGGTCAAATCATTCAATAATCGATCATACTTAAAGTACAATAGCACCCGTTGTACTGGGTCTGGTGAGCTGGAAATCAATAGGGTTCATCTGTGAGATGTCCTGAACAATATTCCATCATAAAATTGGTGACTTTTTGCTCTCCGGAGGCTGTATCGTGCTAACAAGACCATGTTTCGAAAAGTGGCCGGCGACAATGACGACGACGACATACACACAGGATTTTTTTCTAAAACCCGTATTTTCGTGTTGTAATTGGTGGAAAAGCTAAAAATAACTCAAAAAAATCCAAAATTCCAACTTTTTGGGGTAAACCAATACTTTTCTCCCATATTAGATAGGTTGGGCGGAAAAGTAATACTAATAGTTTATAATATAAAATTTATTGTAAATAATCACATAATGAGTAATAACAATAAAATTTTCAAAAACATATATGTCGAAAACATTAGTAAAAACTATAAGTATGACAATACAGATTAAAAGCAATATTTTTCATTTATTCTTAATAATACAGATGTGTACTTTTAAGTACATAAGATAATATTTTATTTATAAGGCAAATATTGGTCTATATAAATTATCACAAAACATTAGGCCATTGTAGCATTTACGTTATTCCATTTTTCTTTGTGTTGGTCAAAACCGAAGCCTGTGTCGTAATTCCCTTTGGAGATGAACAATCTCTTGAAGTGAGGAGTGCAATAGAGCAATCCTTTATTATAAGAATACGAGTCCATTCTGCAAATTTAAAAACAAGTTTTTAAAACACAGAACCAAGACAGGAGAAGGGGGAGAGAGGAAAAATGAAAAAAAGTAAAGGTATAAGTCCAATAACTCTAAACAGGACGTCTTTTTACTCTAAGTACATTAAAGTAAAAAAAGTATTCAAATTTTTATTTATTTAGCAATAACTTTTGGAGTATATATCTAGTTTGTAACTGATCAGTTGCAAATACAATAACCAATCAATAGACAGATAGTTTTAATTACATATCAAAGAGACAATAAATGTTGTCAATTTTTCAATAAAGTACAATGCAATGCCAATAAAAGCTTATTGCTCATGAAGTTGTTGCTGCTGATTAGGAAGATCCGACATGTAGGGGATGGTGGGGACCCTTGGGCACTTTTTCAGTATATTGCCTGTACAGTAAATTCAGTCCAATCTAACCCTAATTTGTTTTTACTACCAGTTATAGGTGACTTATCTTAAGCTTTAGACATTGTTATAAATTCTATTGTTTAAATTTTTTGGTAAAATTTAACTTTTTTAAAACCTTGCAATAGTGCCAATGCATCCCTACCAGAGGGATCTGTGGGCACTGTAGTCGGGAGCCTTGGGCAGGAAATAACCAACATTAATAAATCATATTACAAACTATTTTTATTGATACTATTTGGCACACATATATAAGAAAACCAACTAACTTTGATATTTTCGTGAGAGCTGCCTATTTCAAATTTTCAATAACCCATAGTGGTTTATCAAATATATACTTATGGCTTCCTCTTCTTGTCAAAATAGGGGAGGCGGGTAACTTTGTGATTATGTCATTTCGGGTAATTGATGATACATCTTTTATATCAGGGTATCAGAAAGTGTTTTTTTAATTTTGTGAGTCTCATGAAATTTGTTGTAAAATCGTTGTATTCTATTTCCTCGATTTTTCCTACATAATGGGCACAGGTTTTCTTCATCGGAAACTTAACTAAGACGTAGTCTCCTATCTGGAAACTACGATCAAGACATATGACGTCATCTACATATTGTTCCTTGTTGTCACTTTCTTCTGCAAATTCATTCCATTCTGATGAGGAGCCTGACGAGACACTTTCGTCCTTTAAACTTTCGCTTTTTAAAATGTCTTTCTTTCTTAGGGGTTTGCAATTCATTTGACAATTTTGGAGTTTTTTTCACTGGTAATTTACGTTTTTTTTTCTCAGCTACTTGCTGCTCTATTAAAAGTTTTTCTGTTGTGTCTGTCATGATCCTAGATTTCGCTTTCTTCCTTTTAGACTTAACATTTTTGAGCTAGCTGTAATAAGGCAGTTGCAGAAGTAGATGGCTTATTTACTTCACTACCGGTTACGTGAAAATACGAATCAGTAGGACTAGTCGCTGGTTATTCTTGGATTGAATTCGCGACAACGTCTTTCTCTTGTTCTATCAACATAGGTCTGTCTGTGACATAGAATTTTAAAAAATCCGCGTCTGTAAAAAATCTCGAATCCGTGTTGAATATTTTTGGGAGTAAAAGCTTGAGATATGGCCAGTGCTGATAATTTCGCTATTTCATAAATAGTGCAAATTTTTGATGGATTCATAGAGAGCCAATCTATTAACGCAACGTTGTAATATCTCTTGAGCGGTCCAAATACTGTTAAATCTAAAGGCTGTAGTTTGTGGCAACAGTATGGCGGGAAGGTTAGCATCACTATGCCGTTTATTTTTTCACAAGTCTAGAGCTTCTATTAATACGTGGCTTTAATGATTATCAAATAGAATGGCTACATGTGAAGTCTTAACATATTTAATGAAATGTTTCAGGTATAAAACGAAATTTTGTGCAGTCATCCACCCAGACGTGTAAGCTGCACCATCGGATTCAATCGGGGCACCACTCAGCATATACGGTTTAAAATTCACTCGAGGGAATACGTAAAATGGCGGTATAGAATTTCCGATAGCGTTAATCGTGCAACAAAGGGAAATCAAAGTGCCCCTTTCGGCAGAACTCATTTGTCCTACTTGTTTGCAACCCTTCGCTGCTAAAACTATCTGCGTAGACTTCACGGTTGTTAATCCAGTATGGTCTGTATTGTAGATTGCTTCTGATCCAAATTTATAGCGATCCAAAACGATTCTGTAATTGTCAAAAAATTCCGTTACATTTTTGATTGAAACTGGTGGCTCGTGATAAACTAGTCGCCTCAGGAGTGCGCAAAGACAAATTTTTGTTTCGCATCATAAACCCTCTGATCCAGTCCTTTGATGCATATTTGCGTTGCTTCCAATTTTCTGGAATAACTTTTCCATTAGCAACTGCATATTCGTATGCAAACTTTCTACAATTTAGTTTAGTCAAGCCGTAATGTAATTGGGAACATCTAATTAAATATTCACTGAGTACTTTTTCTTCATCAGTAGTGAATATCTGTCTCGTTATATATTTGTTTTCTGTGGTTTTCAAAGGTCCCTCTAACTTTAAGTATCGTTGAAGAGAAGATCTGGGAATGTCATACTCCTTCGCAGTTAGTTGAATTTTTGCTACCGCACGGACTTCGTCGATAGCTCTTTCGATTATGTCACGTGGTCTTTCAATGCGGTTTTTTTTCTTGTAGCAAAACGGCATATTCTCTTGAAAATAAAAAAAACCGTAAGGTAAGGAGAGATGGGCATGCCCAATGTTCCCGCACCATTGGGTGTTCATGCATCCCGCCCGGCGCCGTTAAACTTCAATTGCAAAACACTACACTAAACAAATAATTTTAACCATTAACTAATACGATATTCCATGCACAAGGAACCAATATATACGAATTAATAAAAAGAAAGCGTACTTACATTGATTTTAGAACAGTAGAAGAACAATAATCGCCAATAAATTGTTTGTTTTCAAGGATATAAATATAAAACTCGATTTTGTCGTGTCTACAATACTGATACAGCTGCAATATGACGTTCGTTAGAAGTAACAAATCAACTGCTTTTTGGTTACTACGATAGCTGCGTGCCTAAAAGTTTGCGCTTGGTTTTATTCACAAATGCCCAGACCTCCCACCTGCCCAAGGATCCCCACCATCCCCTATCTGAAAGGTTCCAATTGACTAAAGAAACATTCAACACTTATAAATAGGCAATTTTGCCTGTACTAACAAATACGAGTGGAATTACTGCTTCCAAGCTCATACTTTGATAGCTATCCAATGTTTTATTTTAGCTCTATGTTTATCATCATTCGCAGCACCATGTATCTTATCATGGTACAAGAAGCTATCAATAGATGGAGAATTCAGGCCTTTTTTAATCAGCCCTATAGTACTAATAAAAATATCAACACTTACCTTAAAACGCAAGAACATTCCATACATTTGAAGCATTGTTTGTGGTACACGTGTCCATGGACGGATATTTTTTCCAAAGGGTAGACTTTTTCTTTGCAACTCTGACATTGTTCAAAAACGCTGGATATTTCCTTTTGTAGAATAAATATATAAAAATTAATCATAATTCATTTCTTGAATTAAATATATTTAGAGTGGTTACACAAAAATGAAACAGATTAGATAGTTAAGACTTGTCAATTTTCAATCGATTTATTTTCGAGGAAATGGAAGTATTGAAAGATTTGAATGGCATAGGTAAGCAAGTAAAATACAGGTTTAAAACCAAGGTTCCAGAGGTTCTAGGATAATAGTGGGATATTTTTATTTTACAGAATTAAAATATCTTCTTTTCCTTAAAAATGTTAGCAATAACATTTGCTATGCTGATTGGCGAGGCAACCAGCATCAGAAACAAGCGTTTGTGACTTCTTAACTGAACATGTTATAAAAGTACATTGCAAAAAACATCCGAATCCACTTGTAATCATTTGTTTAGTTGGGAAAATGTATAGATTAGGGGGAAATTAAAGTGTATAAAAAATATTATTTTCAGAAATATACAAAAAAATAAGTAAATAAATTATTTTAATGACTTTCGATAGGTGTTGTTAGTTATACGAGATTAACACTGGATAGATATACAGGCACGGAATCTGGTGCCCAAACCATAACAATTTAAAAAAAATTTAATATGCATATATTTAGGTCAATAAAAGCTATATTTTAAAAATATTTATAAATATACAGGGTGGTTAAAAAATTGGCATATCAGTTATATATTTTTAAATGGAATACCCTGTACATCATCAAATTCTCGAATTTGCCGTAAAAAAATAATTTCTCTTTTTTAAAGATTCACTATGCTTATCTTGTATGGTTTTCGAAATATCTCGGTTTTTCTCGCAATACACAAACAAAAGAATAACAGGTAGGCTTAAAAAATTGGTTTGGATCAGTTGATTTGAAGCCTTTGGACAAATGTACAGGGTGTTCCAAAAAGTGCGAAACTTAAAAAACATGCTTATCTTAAATAGAACACCCGGTATTTTTTATCCTATCAGATACAGTAAATGATTCTATTTCAAACAGCATTAGGCTTCCCTCTAGCCAAGTTTGGTATTTTTCACGTAATCAATGGAAAAACATATTCAAAGTCAGATCTGTGTCTTTCTTTTATGTTATAAAGGAGTAGTGGGATGTGTATTATTCTCAGCAATACTTGAAATGTCAAATTTACTGGTAGTGTTGTGTTTAAGTTGATATTTTCCATAAAGCTGCTTTCAAAATTTCTTCTTTGTGCCAAATGTAGCTCTAGAGATACTCCAAAACGGCTAATGTCTTTACTCATCAGAACATTGGCTAAAGCGGCAGTCTCCAATTTTGAAAAATAGTCCATCACAACGAATCTGTACTGGTTTATAAAAACACATCAACAGCAACTTTTTCAAAAGGACTTCTGACCAGGTATTGCTGAATTTCGGCTGTTTGTTTACAGATCTCTCCATTGCTCGCTACACATATGATGGTACATTTTTGTCACCAATCTTTGATATCTTCCTTGCAGTTTACCCATTAAAACTGGGACCCTTCGGTGGCGGGGTGAAGCACCAACTAGGCACGTCTCCAGGTGGCGGATAAGAGGGGCCTCTGACAAGGATTTCATATGAGGAGGAGGTCTGCAGAGAAATACATGGGGGCTCGTTCTGTGTAACAACTCAACTGGTAGCCCTCAAATACCCTGCCACGGACCAACTTTACCCAGCTGCAGTATCGTGACTAAGGGGCTGCACACAGAATTACGAGGCGTGGGTTAAACTTCGAGCCAGCCTGGAAATCACCTGTTATACCCCTGGCTGTCTGTGGTCATGTCTCGCGTGGCAGCATGATGGCGAGTCTTGGCTTGACTGCCTGAATTTATACTCTTGAGTAGGACTCGAACTGGTGGCTCGGAGTGGAGATGACATCCCAAATCCGGTAATCATGACGGTGTTCTTCCCAAGAAGCATCAATATGAAATTGGAGAAGATCCTCCAACTTGTCGAGGTTCAAAACTCCAACCTCACTACTGCGAATTGGAAAGTCTTTAACTCGAAAAAATTGGGAAAGGGAACTATCCTCACGATGGCATGGATCACCAATCTGGGGAGGCTCTAAAGGCAGGAGGTTACGCGCTAAACTTCCGTTTTGGCGTATCCCTGTCTCAGGGTTGGAAAAAAAGAGAATCCTGCGAGGGATCCAAAGGACGTAGAGATACCCTCCACATCCGGAAACTCCGAGAAAGGGAGAAAAGCTGAAGGTTTGACCACCGTTGCTGTTATCTTCAACTCTGGAACATCGAAGAAATCGATTACAGTCTAGTGCCAACGACTAATGTGGAAACAGCATGTACATCGCACTGTTGGAGTTATGGGGTGCCATTGCTTATGGCTCAATGTCACATTTAGTATTAATCATCAAGGGCAATATGAATACACATCGATACATTCAAGAAATACTGGGTTCTTACCTCAGGACACTTCAAAACACAACTTTTCAGCTGGAAACGCTCGGCCCCATATAGCCATCCAAAACATGGACAACTTCCACCAGGCTCAAATTCATCTACCTACTACCTTGGCCCACAAGATCCCCGA
Source organism: Galeruca laticollis (assembly GCA_963921935.1). Taxonomy (NCBI): domain Eukaryota; kingdom Metazoa; phylum Arthropoda; class Insecta; order Coleoptera; family Chrysomelidae; genus Galeruca; species Galeruca laticollis. The sequence goes on from OY998177.1 coordinate 71,837,302, forward strand.
ATTTGTCCTCAATTGAACATGTGTGGGACATAATCGGTAGAAGGTTAAGAAATTTACACCTTCCTCTTCAAACTCTGGTGGCTCTTCGACATGAGATAGAGGTGGCATGGAATGATGAGAAAAAGGTGTATTTTCACCGGGAGTTCGGGTTTCTATGTCATTGAGTATATTAAAATGTTATTTTCACATTTTAAAACTTACAGTGAGACACAAAAAACCAATATCTTTGTGTCAACAGGTCAATAAGTATTTACCTTTTTGCCAGATAGTGTTATGGCATTTCAAAATTTCCAGAAAAAATCATAAGGTTATACACAACACCCTCTAGTTTCAAGTTGAAAGATTAAATGTGTTTCCAAAATACCTTCAATGCTATTTGAATTTAAATAAGTTTTTGAAAATCAGTTTAGGCATATGGAAGTTACAGTGATTTGATTTCTGTTAACGAATGTTCACTCCCCGCCACTTAAAGAGTGGGTGGTACCGAAAATTACTCAAACGAAAGCTATAGATCAAGAATCTTAGTTTTTAATGTATATTCTTACTACATGTCAATGCCAAGGAGATTGGTTGTGACAGGCACTTGCACTGCAATAACATAATTTTATTATAGTAGTGTTTAAGTTGGCAATTCTGTAGATTCCTGATTGGTCAGATCACAGACGGTTTTACCCAGCACTTTTGACACATGATCGTACAATTGTCTAAATTGTAAACAATGTCCATTTTGTTATTTCTTTTTTAACTTCATGTGATGACAGCAAATTTGACAACTGTTATTAATCTTTTTATAAAAGTAGTCGCCGAACTTGGAATTATTTATAGATTTAATTTTACAATTCGTTGTATTGTTTTCTTCGTTTTCAATAATTGCATACATTCGGTTACCACGTGTCTATTAGCTTAATTATTATTTAGCTGGTGGTTCGATATTTCCAGACCCTATAATTTTATTTTGGCTAGTATTTTATGCCATTGATCTCAATCTAGAAACTTTTTTAGTACTTTTTACTGGTGTGATTAAGCTTTCTTAAAATGCTTCTCCTAGTTTAAGATCAGACTACAGTAGTAGTTATCTTAATTATCATCATAGACTTTATGTGGTAGGTCTGTCTCTTGCCAGTGTTTTTTTATGTGCACATTCAATTAATCTGAAACTTCAGGTCAGTTAAGTGGACCCCCTCCTAATAGTTATTTTTAACAAAATCATATTTGGTCGTTATGCACTCCCAATGCACCAATATGCTTTATGAATGATTTTATTTGCTCCACATTCCCCGAGATTCTACAGCTGTTTATTTTAGGGGGGAGGGGTTTGAGTAAATAAACGATAAGCCCCCGCCACCTCCAATCTGAATTTTCAAATTTTATACTTTGCACCATCAAGCACATGTAAGGTACCATACTTCTCCATCAAAAAAATCCTTTGCACCCCTCCCCTCAGTTAGTAGTATCGTATTATTCAGAGTAAAGTTGCCCTCCCCCCTTGATAATTTGCACTCATGCACCACCAAGAAAAACAAAATCCCTCTCCCCCTACTTAGATAAACCTCAATATATAAAGTAAAGTTGTCCACCACAGTTATGCACCACCAAAAAAAAACAGAATCACCCCGTCATCTAGTTAGTTAAACGTTGCCTTCGCACAGTATAGTCCGGGAAATTAAGGAAATTAAAGAGAAAAGTTATCCGCCCACCAACATTTTTCTAGTTCGTCTAATAAATTCCACTGACACTTGCGACGGAGGCAAGCACACTTAAACACGTAAAATTCGGGTGTTTTATGCTCCTGGTATTCCTGGATGTGCTTGTACAAAAAAATTATACAGGTAAAAAATGTAGAAAATCTTTTGCTCTAAAAGGTGACGTAATTGGATTTTCCAAAAAAAAATTTTCCGTCCTCAAATTTTCCATCTTTTGGATATTTTTTCGAAAATCACATTGGCAATTATGAATAAAATAACAATATCGAGGTCAAAACATGGATAAACATAGAGGGCAAACGTCTAAAAATTTACGTTTTTTCAGATTTGGAAAATTCAAAATGGCGGCCACTCAAAATGGAATTACATTTTTTTTCAATCGACTCTAAAGTTATGAACATTAATGATATCGAGACGCGGTTTATTGCAATCTATAGAGTGAAAGTTATATGTTTATAAATAAAACAAAACACAATTTTTCAAAATTTTTTTACATAATTTTTAACATTTACCGAAAAAAGAAATTTTTTATCTCGTTTTTTCCATTTTTCCTTCGAAAAATGTAATAATAATATCTTTTTGCATCATGAGTATCTTTGTTTTTGAAAGACGTGTATTTTAAATAAAAATTTCCAGATACAATTAGTAGAAGCTGAGATACACAAGTGCAAACTCTGTTCGATACTGTGACAATCTTAATTAAAATTTTCAAATTTTGACCGTTTCGCTCGATTGCTGAATCTCCACTCTATTTGAGTGCAACTTTTCATTTCATTCAGTCAATGGGTACATTCGAAAAAGAACCTTATAGCGTTTTCCATTGGTAAAACGAGTTCTACACGATTTTTGAATTGACACTAACTTAGTTCCACCCTAGCTCTTTTAAAAATGCGCACTAAAGCGAGTCCAATGGGACAATATATTTCTGGACATTGCCGCGCTGTCTTCAGTCAAATTTAAAACTTAACCTTTTACTTAGTATTTACCTAAGCTGAAACGAACTTTTTAGACTTTTCATGGTTTGTTAAGGTTTCATGACCCGTTCGTTTTTGCTTACAACTACAACGCAAAGATGGAGGATAATAGCTATTACTTAGAAATTCCGTTTTTAATTAACAATGAGCCTATCACAATTAAACTTTCCCAAAGTAGCGATAGTGAGTTACTCTTCAAATTAACGAGAAAGTTATATTTTGTATATTATTTGATGAATTTAAATATTACCTCTTCATCATCAAATTCGTTGATAGTGTTTATGAAACCTTTTATTTTAGGTATACGTTTTTTTGTTCTCAATACTAACATTTCTTCTTCGTCGCTGCTGCTACTGTCTGATAACAAAAATAATAAAACTAAAACCTTCGTCTCTTTTTTGATTTGCACGAGAACTCGCACGACCTCCTAAAGCTCGTGCCAAAGAATTGCACCGAGTGCAGCACTAGTTCAATAATTATTGCATTGGTTCCCCAATGGGACATAAATTATAGGAACTAGTTTTACCAAAGGAACATATTTTTTGCACTCAGTGCGCACTCGTTTTACCAATGGAAAACGCTATTAGTGCGCCCTGCCGCACTATGGTGTGACAGCTGCTTGGCGTAGTGGTGGGGGTCAGCGCTCGTTCTCAGTTGAAAGAAACTCGCGCTTTTTTTATTGTTTTTTTTTCATAATATTGTCAATTTCTGGTTTTCTAATAGTAGTATGATTATCAATGATTGCAAAAGGCTAGGATTAAGTACAGTTTTATTATAATTTCTGTTTATTAATACATTTATTTAATATATCACACATAATTTCGAACATAGATACTTAAGAAAAATATTTATTTACAAAATTTACTTCGACTCTTTACAGCTTCTCGCTCTTTTCGGTCTTTGAGGAAGTGTCTCTGTACCATCCTCGTCAACATCGTCATTAACAAATAATTTCTCATCGATGGCACTGCCATTGTCAATTGCAAGTTCACAGTTAAGTAATTCACTTATATCAAAATTTTGCTCATTACTCATAATTTCATTATCGTCATCGTCATTCGTTGTACTTGTAACTTCGATGTTACAACAATTTTTGCCTTCACAACCTTTACATAAAACCGTACAATGTATGCCAACTTTTTTACAACCCCATCTGGCAGAAGAACATCCTGTTGTACAAGAACACGAAATAATTTTTAATAATTCTTCAGGTACGAGTACAATGTCAGTAATTTCCGGTGCGAGGCCATAGTTATCAATGAATTTCCAACCCCAGTCTGTAGGCTTCATTTTATCAACAACTGTTTTATCCTTATCCCACAGTCGAAGTTGATAAAATACTCTATAAGAATGGAATTTCATTGCGTTTTGCGTTGGTGGTAAAGTTGCTAAATTAAAAGTTTTTTCCGCTGAAGATTTTCGGAAACAAGTGTATATTAGCATGTTTAACGATTCTTCTTTATTTGGTTTTGAAACATATGCATATTATATAAATTCTGAACCAGCTTCCTCAACGTCAGCTTGCGTTGCTGTATCATTGTAAAATGTTTGTAGTTTATCGAGCAATTGTAGGTTGTTGTTGAGAATATCACAAATTTCATTTTGTCAACCAGAAATTGACAATATTATTGAAAAAACCAATAAAAAAGCGCTAGTTTCTTCCAACTGAGAACGAGCGCTGACCCCCACCACTACGCCAAGCAGCTGTCGCACCATAGTGCGGCAGGGCGCACTAAGGTTACTGTTCTTTTTCTAATGTATCCATTGACTGGAGAAAAATGAAAAGTTGCACTCAAATAGAGTGGAGATTAAGCAATCGAGCGAAACGGTCAAAATTTGAAAATTACAATTAATATTGTCACAGTATCGAGCACTTGTTTATCTCAGCTTCTACTAATTGTATCTGGAATTTTTTTTTAAATGCGCCTCTTTCAAAGACAAAGATACTCATGATGCAAAAAGATATTATTGTTACATTTTTAAAAGGAAAAAATGGAAAAAACGAGATACATTTTTTTTTCTCGGTAAATGTTAAAAATTATGTAAAAAAATTTGAAAAATCGTTTGTTTTATTTATAAAAATGTAACTTTCACTCTTTCGATTGCAATCAACTGCGTCTCGATATCATTAATGTTCATAACTTTAGAGTCAATTGAAAAAAAATGTAATTCCATTTTGAGCGGCCGCCATTTTGAATTTTCCAAATCTGAAAAAACGTAAATTAATAGACGTTTGCTCTCTATGTTTATCCATGTTTTCACCTCGATATTGTTATTTTATTCATAATTGCCAATTGAAAATGTAATTTTCGAAAAAATATCCAAAAGTTGGAAAATTTAAGGACGGAAACTTTTTTTTTGGAAAATCGAATTACGTCACCTTTTAGGGCAAGATTTTCTACATTTTTTACCTTTACAATTTTTTTGTACAAGCACATCCAGGAATGCCAGGAGCATAAAACACCCGAATTTTACGTGTTCCAAGCTGTGCTTGCAAGCTCCGTCGCAACCGTCAGTGATTAGACGAACTAGGAAAATGTTGTTGGGGGGATGTACTTTCATTAAAAAATGAGAAATAATTTACGGATAACTTCTTCCATTCAGCAGATTTTTCGACCTTACTTCCCCAGACTAAGTATGAATACAAATTGACTGTCTCGACCCTTACTTCGTGGAATATGCTCATATTAGTGTTTTTAAATGAAACTCAAGGTCTCTAGTTAATTCCACAATATAATACAAGTTATTGAAAATTCTAAAAAATTGACAATTGTTTCGATAAATCAATATCATCGTCAGAATGACAGAAGTTACATTTCATTTTATGCCTACCTGATGTTTAGTAGTTATATTTTTGGCTAGACCAAGAAGTAACCAAACTTGTGATTGGCTTAATATATGTTTATAGAAAAAAGAAGAAGATGTGATATTACAAATATTGAAGCTTAGATATTATTAGCCCTATGGTGATATCCTGGATATCATTTTTCCAATTAAGATCAGTATAACTGTGCAATGATATAGAAAACCAGGAAAACTATATCTGCTGATCTTTACAATTATCACTTAAGAAGACAGTTTATTAGTGGAGAATTCCCTAGATTTAACTGTTCATTGACAACTTCATATTGCGGGTTTCTTAAATGTCTTCTAATTTCCAGTTCTTCAAGGAAATCCAGTTCTTGTTTCTTTTCACAAATATGCAGCACTTCTAGTTCTGTGTTAGGTGTCAATGAATGATTGGTGTCAAGTAGATGTTTTGCGTAGTGGGATTTATCTGGTTGTTTTAATCTGTAAGCTCGTAAGTGCTCACTGTATCGTATTTCAAAATTCCTAAGGGTCTGACCCAAATAGACAGCATCACATTCTGGACATTTGAGTTTATATATACCTGACTTCTTTAATAGTGGTATTTTTGTTTTTACATTTAACAATTTTGTACTAACGTTACTTTCTGTTTTAAAAGAAATTGTTGCATTCGTTGCTGAAGATATTATTTTTGAAATATTATTAGAAATATTTCCTGCATACGTGATGGTTTTATAAGTTTTAATTTCATCAGCTTGTTTAGGATATATTAGTTGTAATGCCACTTTTTTCTCTTTTTTACTAATTAGTTTATTTATTATATCTAATGGATAACCGTTAATTATATATAGCATTAAAATTTAGTCTACTGTCAGAGTCACTACCTGTTATACATTTTCCACAAGGTTGCAAATATAAATTTCAAAAATCTCCTATTTTTCAAATGTAGATCAATCAGCAATGGTTGGTAAATTAAATGTTGCAGAAAGTTCTTAAATAAGATGTAAAATCTAAAGAGTTTGCTATATTATGTGCTTTAGTTTATAATAACAAAGTTGTGCTCTTTTTTAGACACAGAATATAGCAAACTCTTTAGATTCTACAATTGAACTACATTTGAAAAATAGGATTTTTCAAATTTTACATTTGCAACATTGAGAAAAATGTATAACAGGTAGTGACAGTAGACTACATTTAAATGCTGTATGGAATTATTTGTATTCTTACTTCCGCTTTTTTGATGACTATCATTATATATTTCCCGCATATTGTTGGGACTATGTGCGAAGGCAACGTAGGGACGAAGAGCTAAATCGGGTCCTCTGTATGCGAACACAATCCTTCAAAATGTATTGAACGTTACCCACGTGAATATTTTTTTATATTTCCTCCAATTTGCACTTGACCTCACACATTTTAGTGCTTGTTCATATCGGTTCCACAAAAAAGATAACTGGATTTAAATAGAGACTTCTTTGTAAGTACCCTCGGCACCCCTTAGTATTGCGACATTGGAAAAAGTAGTTTACTCATAACACAATAATTGGGAAAAATTTCGATTGATGATTGCATTTTGTTGATAATTAAAACTTCAATAGACATTAAAAAATTCAATTTATTTCACTCAAAGATCAGTATAAATTGGCACAAATATATCGAATAATACATAAATTAATTCTTCAAAATATTATAATCTCATAATCTAAAAATAATTATTTCCATTGGCGAAACGATTCCTTATTTTTTTTGGTTCTAATTTCACAGTTGTTGATTCAAGATATTTAAACAAATTACCAAAAATATCTAACAATTACTCATTGACAACATAAACGAGAACAACAAAATAATATTTCTACTTACTATCAGTATATAATAATCACTTTAAAATATGAAATTTCCTTTTAAAACAAGCGCTAAAATAGAAAAAACTTAATAAAATATCTAGATATTTAATATAAAAATGACCATCTAGAATTATTATTGCCTGTAAATCTAAAGGTCCTATCTACATTTTTCAGTATTACGAATTTCCGTTAATACATCACCATCCTGTACTTTTTCTAGTACGCCGTCTGTTAACCTACACTAAAACGTTATTGAAACTCTTAAATAGTTATACAGGACGCCCTGACGAAAATTAAACAGAACCATTATCAAAAATTTCATCAACATTTTTTTTCAAGAATAATTCTAGGATCAGATTTTAATCCTTTATTTTCTAATATATCCCAACATACTTCTTAATAGAGACTCCGCTTTGATTTCGTCAAGTCTCCTGTGTTACAAAATACAAATTAATACCATTAAAAAATATGTATCAACATGTTACCATACATTTGCAAGGACACTGGGAACATTTATGAACAGAAAATATGAAACAACAAAAATAATATGGAAAGCAATAAAAAAATACATGGAGAAAAAGAAAAGAAAACTATTTAGTATAAAACAGAAAAAAATGGAAGACTTTTTGTAATCTAGCTTAATCAGAATTTATGCACTTAGAAAGGGAAGCCCACGTTGGCAATTGCTTCAAGACTGTGACATAACCTAGTATATCAATTAGTTATATGACTAGCTGCACTTTATTAATACTAATAGTGTAATGCAAATGTATCGTAAAAAAAGTTAAATGTTAAAACAGTTGCCTTTCATAGGATATAAAGGACAATATCAATATAGAAGATAAAATAAAAATTTAACTGATTTTTACAAGATTCGTATCTCAGAAGTTTTGATAAAATTATATAGCCATACTTCAATAGTCGAGAGTAAAATGATTTCAGTTATTCAACATTTTTTTTGTAGTAATAGATGCTATAAATCGTTATCATTAGGTTACTTTACTGAGCGTAAATTAAATCTGGGACATTTCAAACACATAATTTAGTCGAAAGGTGTTTTATACAGTGTTAATATAAAATATGGATCCCTCTAATATAGGTTCATTCTTTTTAAATAAAACTTTCTATATGAAATTGTTATCAGGTTACTTGATTCATATAATTTGTTATTTTACATTTATATTATAAATTATTAGGAGCTAGGTCCAGTAATATTACAGTGTTAAAACTTCTGACAATATAATGGGATGAACTATATATCACCACAACCTTCCATTCAACAACAGGTGAGTTTATTTGCTTACATTCAATCATAATAACTACAATTCATTATAAGATCAAATAATTTCCTGAAAATACGCCAAACATAAGATGTATAGCAAGTGACTCTCTACGAATATACTTCTTTCACTGGGGATCACTATTGCAAGAAGAATGTGGTGAGTTAATTGTTTGTTCTTCTACACATGTCATCATCACAAATGGGATTAGCTTTCTGCTCCAAAAATTTTATTAGATAGAAAATATTTTTTTCAAAAAATATCCTTCAAATTTGTCTATTTCTAGCAGTTTGTCAAAATAACCAATGAAACCATCATTATACTGATTAAATACTACCCGTGGATAGTTTTCCCTGGTAGTTATCACTTAACACATGACATTGCTAAGCAACACAAAGTTTTTCGACATTTCATTAATTCAATTAAATTCGAAAATGTCACTTCCTCGCTTTGGTCTTCAAAATGATGAGGCAATTGACAAAATTATTGAAGAAAATACACCAAAAAAGACTGTCAATAGTAAAGAAAACACTTGGAAAATATTTATGGAGTTTTGTTACGCCAGAAAATATGAGTTGTATGGAAATCGTATTCTTGTAGAACTTGCTTAATATTCAAGGATTGGGCGATTAATATGAGAAAAAAAGATAGCACAGAGTTTTAGGAGTCAAAACTGTATGGAATATAACAAGTAAATTGTTACAAGGAGTATAATATCATACTAGACCCCTTTAAAAGTGTTGCATTCAAACAAGCACGGAATGCAGGCGACAAACAGATCCCACTAAACACAAAACAAGCTCGGCACCATTAAATTCAACAGAAATTAGTAAAATTGTAAACTTTTAGGATGAGAATACCTCTACGGGATTCCTACGCAAATTTTATTACATAGCAACAGTGGAATTGGCTTGGAGAGGTGGTGAAGGTGCTGCTTGCTTAGTTGAATACTTCTGATGAGAAAGATAATAAGAATAACATTGTGACCAAACATGACAACAGAAGGTAAAACAAAACCAAATAAACAAAGATACATAAAGGCACAAATACTTAACCGGACAAGAAGCTTCAAGACCTAATTATAAAACACAATGGATTCCACTATGGCTAAGAAGAGGGGGTAGACCAAGGAAGAGCTGGTGGATAATATGGGTGTACTGAGAATTGTACACTGGAAGACGAAATGCCAGTATAGAGAGAACTGGAGAAATATAACAAAGCAGCCAGGACCAACAAGATTGGATTAAGTATGTACCAAGTGTCAAGGTACGTCTTGAAGGCACTTTTCATTAGATTCTAACAGTTAATTTTAAAGTGGGGATTCACACACCTAGTTCATTGAAAATGATTTCTAACTGAATAATAATTCGAAAATATTTCCCCCATTGGTGATATATATCAATGAAGAACCACCAAAGGTAAAGAATGAAGAAGACATTACTATAGATGATTCCAACTCTTGGAATGGTGATTTTTATGATGAAAAAAAAGATACTTTTGTAGAGAATGTTTGGCATTTGATCTTGAATAATTTTTATTGAATAGGGAGTGAAATGCATCTGTACCAATTTGTCTGGGCTCTAGGGATACCATAAATATTAACTCTGCGTTCCCAAGACTAATTAGTTGCATCGATTGTTGAAACCCCATATTAAACATTGGATTTCTAAGGCATAGATTTTGAAATACCAGCTCTCAAATAAATCAAATACAATTAGTTTAATTTTCTTGCCCACTATAAATCTCCGATCAAAATATAAATATTTTAAATATATGGATTTATTATTTTCAAATTATAAAACTATCTCTAGATTTAGATCGACTTTTAAACGAACTAAGCGGTCAATCAAACATTTTTCTCAATTGTATAATTTTGTAGACATGTTTAGTTTCTCCATATTCCCAACAAACTAATGCACGTCATAAATGACAAACTACCTTAAGCTAAGTATAATTAGTTTTACTACAGTAATAAATATATTCAAGATAATAATTTAGTGTCATCAAGACTATATTTCAAGGTCATGTTAATGCCTGAGGCTTTGTTAAATTGTCGGCCCGTGTAGTATATATTATTTTTCTTCACACCCGGCCGAAAGAATCGAGGAGCGGCGGGATTGACTAGCTACCGTCTCGTGTATCAGTGTCATGAATTAATTACTTTCGGTCCACTGTAGCAAAGCAAATGCGCGTCTCGGCCAATGCAGAAATGTTAGGCTTCCTACCTAACAAAATTGTTATAGTCCTGGAGATGATTTTTTTCATCATTCTAGTTTAAAAAGTATGTAACACATGACGTGCGTTAGATTTTGTGAACCGAACATTTGACACCTCAAAAAATTAACTACATATTATATAGCACAGTAAAAACTTATAATTATTAAAAAATATACATACAATATGAATTAAAAATATTATCAGATACGACCTTTATTGGCAATTTTATTGTGCAGAGTTACATTATACACATTTACAATTTATTTAAAGATGACTTAACCCGTCCGCAACGGAATGGAGAAGCGGCCGAGATAATCGACAATCAGAACTTGACTGTTATTTAGAAAAAAGGAGAGGGGGTTGTGCAGGCGAAAGAAAAAGACCAGTACAGAGATTTTTTTGTTTCATTAGTAACTAGTTGTAGATTATTTAATTAGGCTTAAATATTTTGGACGACTCCAATCAGTTATTCTTTCCTTCACTGAAAAGATAAAATTCATGTAATATCGATATTTGGGTGATTTATAAATTCGGTATTCGAGATGAATTCGTATTCGAGAGGTTATTCAATCTTTACATACACCATGGAATGAATCGTTTATTGCAAAAACATTCAACTAAAGAATAGATGAATCAAGTCATTCATAAATCCATAGAAAAAGCGATCAGTCGTTAGGTTTGTTGGAGAAAGCAATTTTATAATGCTTTGGCAACGCTGCACTAGGCTCTACATCAATATTTTCTCGTTGTTCACCGGGCTTTGAATGTTTGGTTATTGGCAACAGGGTTGGCAAATAATGAATGAAAGCACCATATGGTTTGTTTACAAAAGTATTGTAGAATTGTCACGTTGACGATAATTTTATCGGGATAAATCTATTAAATTTATTTTTTACTGGCATATAAATGTATTCAATAGAAGGCGGCTTCAGAATTAACACGTCTTCTTGTATTGGGAACAATTTAACTCTTAAATATGCACTAATTAGGGACTTTTTTTATTGTTTTGTCCCTGTAAACCTTTAAATTTACTATTTTTTAAATAGAGTTTTTAGTTCAATTAATTTATCTAAATAGTTTTAAAAAAGATTAGTTTGTTCAGTGTACTTCAAGATATTGCATTAGTATATCTGTACCTTAGAGCAAACAGGGGTTAAGTCCAAAAAGGCGATTTTGTGTGGGGACAATTTTAAAGAGTGATGTTTGTTTTATCCTGCTTATAAAACGGATTATATTACAGGCAATGGCAGTTGCTCGACACCGAAAAAGCCAATACAAACTGTCTACGGCATCGGCATGTAAATATCAAACCATGAAAAGTCACTCTATAACAAGCAACGGTAGCTGCCGAGTGACGCAAGTACACCCGCAAAAAACCCAACACACCGAAAAAGTCCAATACAAACTGTCTATGGCATGTAAATCAAATCGTGAAAAGTCACTCCATATATACAGTAATTTTTTGTCATACAAAATGTCCATTTTCAAATGGCCGAAAAATAGGAACACATTCACCGATCACGATGGAATTTACTGTCTCGGCATCAGGTAAACATCAAATGAAATGTAACATCTGTCATTCTGACGATGATATTTAGTATTGAAACAATTGTCAAATTTCTTAGAATTTTTAACATTTCATCAATTTATTGTGGAATTATCTAGAAACAGTTAGTTTTATTCAATTTAATCACAATGGAATTTTGTCAGTCGACTCGAGGCGCTACAGTAAAATTTTCAGACTCTTAGCTGTACTCAAAACTGAGATACAGGTACCTCGTTTTAGGTAGTTTGTCGGTATATATATTTGTGGCAACTTTGTAATGGCTGTAACAATTTCGATAAAAATTTGCAGAATGATAGAGCTCGGAAAGTTATTACGAAAAAATCCTTAAGAGGTCCTAATGGCTACCTAAAATTTCGAAAATATGGGTATTTCAAGTTTTGCCAATGTATGCGTTTTTGGCCACAGATGGAGAAAAAACACCCTGAATGTTTTTTGTCGCTCTATTCAAAATCTTTCCAACTTGAGATATTTGGTGTACCCTTGTGGAGTTATAGCTAAAATAAGTGGTCCACCCTTTAGTTTTTTTTTTAGTTTTTTCAAGTTTTTTTCCAATTTATACGATTTTTGACCCATGCTCAAAATTTTTTACAGTTATTACACGCCTATTCTAAGAACCAATGAGATTTCTTCAATTTCTTAAAATCGACCTATCAACAGTAATTTTTAATGGGAAAAAGACCTAGCTTTCCCAATAACTGTTAAAAATGCACCTTGCTTATGATCAACTATATTGTGGATGGTAGCATTCACAACTCTATACTTTGACAACTGTAACTATCAGATTATTTTCGAGTTTTCTTAATACAACCAGCGGTGGTGGTACAGTACGACATATTAGGTTTAAAATATTAATTAATTCCAAAAACTTTTGTAGCAACTCGATGTTTTCCGGTTTCAATGATCACTAAGTTTTTCGGGCAGTCCAGAAGTTAGTCTCTCCTCACTATAGTCGGGACACTCCATGATTATGTGTTTAACCTTCAGTTCTTCGTAACAGGAGACACATCTTTTGGGGTTTTCTTTTTTCAGTAGAAACTAGTGTGGCCAATCCTAAGGCGGGTTAGAATTGTTTGGTGTCTACGGGAGAGTGATCCATAATTCTGGAGGCTCAAGCTGGGATTGATTGTTTTGAGCTCATTATTCCCTCCATGTATACATTGCGAGTTTCCAGATGGTATGAGTGTAATCTTCATGTGGCACTTAGTGAATCAGTTGAGAGAGGGGATTTGAACATGTTTTTCTGGCTATTGTTTCAGCAATTTCGTTACCAACTATTCCTACATGTGATGGAACCCACACAATTTCAACGCTTTTTCCAGCTTCAGATAATTTTGCCAGTTCTGATTTGATGATGAGGAGAAGGGCATTTCTGGGATAAAGCTGTTGAATGCCTTGCACAGCACTCAAGGAGTCAGTAAAGATGACAGTATCTTCGTATTCAATGCAGTGCGCAAAAGCTTTGGATATAGCATACAGTTCTCCGGTGTTAATACTTGCTTCTAATGGAAGTCGGAAACTATAGTTTCCCTGTTTGAGATTACGGCAGCCACAACGCTTTCACTGGTCTATAAGAGGCAATAGTTCTCGTATTTGGAGGTTACTTCAGTAAAAGCTCTTCTTATGAGTACTGCTGGGATATCATTCTTGGAATATTGAGTGAGATAGGTGTTGCATTTGGGAAGGGCTATTGTCCATGGGGGAGAATGTTCTCATTATGAATTTGATTATTTGATATTTTGGAAATTCTGACATAATAAAGTGGAAGTTGTGAATTATGGTGATGTTCAAATATTTCAGGAAAACAATTGGAAATGTATTATGATGACTGGGATTATTTGTATTGGCTGATATTCTTGCTACATATGTTAAAATTAGGTTGTGTCTACGCAATTCAAGTGGTGGTTCACCCGCTTCGACCAGTAAACTTTCCACAGGGCTGGTACAGAATGCTCCCATAGCAATTCTTATATCCATATTCTGGATGACGTCTAGGGTTTTCAATAGGGATGCCCTCGCTGTAGAGTAAACAATGGCCCCATAATCCAGCTTGGATCTAATTAATGCGCGATAAATATGTAGCAAGGTAATGCTATCAGCTCCCCATGTGTGATTGGCTAATATCTTCAATTTAAATTTAGGCCATTTTGGTAGGATTTCTTGAGATTCCTAATGTGCGAGTCCCATTGCAGTTTTTTATCGAAAGTAACTCCAAGAAATTTAACTTCATCCACAAATTCCAGTTGGTAGTTATTCAATTCGAGAGGAGGTGTAGCATCTTCCGTTTTCTTCGAGAAAAGAACACATTTCCTTGAGGAGTGCCATTTTCTTGAGACTTCGTTTCCGAAAATGTACCATTGACTCTCACCGAGAAAGATCTATTTTTCAAGAAATTGGAAGTGAAAGCTAGCATATTTCCCTGAATTCGCCATTGATTCAACTGATTAAGAACTTGGCGTCTCCAAACAGTATCGAAAGCTCGGTGTATATCGAAGAATATTGCGATCAGCTTTTATTGATTTGCGAGGGCTTCATGTATATCTGACTGGAGATTCACTAGATTGTCTGTGGTCAAACGATTCTTACGGAAACCACTTTGTTGGTGAATAATCAGGTTATTTTGTTCCAGGTAATACTGTAACCTAGAATTCAGTATTTTTTCTAAAAGTTTACACATGGTACATGTTAGAGATATGGGCCGATAGGACTTTGGATCTGTATGTGGTCTGTCAGGTTTTTTAATAGGTAATACAACAGCTTCTAACCAATGGGAAGGAAATTTTTGAGATCGGTATATTTCATTGTATAACCCAAGAAGGTGTCGTTTTCTTACTGGAGGAAGTTTTACAAGAAAAATGTAGGGAATGTCATCTGGTCCGGGGGAGGACTTATTAACTTTGGATAAAGCATATTCTAATTCGTCAATCGTTATATCATAGTTCAAGCATCAGCTTCGAGATCTAGAGGGTATGTCTCCATTGTTTCCTTTATCTGTAAAAAATTGGCATCATAATTCGCATTACTCGATTGTTGTTGAAAGATGTCCGCAAACATGTTGGCAATTTCCTGACTGTTTGTTATAGAAGTTCCATTTTCATACCTTTGACATCGGCGTGGAGTGGTTTAAAGTTGATACGTATTGTGCCCAGGAAGTACGCTTACTCTGTTTTATTATATGCCTTTGACGAGCTCTGAGTCTATTGTATTCGATCTTGTTCTCGGTACAGTGATGCCTTTTCAATTTATTGAAAGCTCTTTTGCTTTCTTTGGTTGCTTTTTGGCATTCTTTGTTCCACCGCCGCACAGGTTGATGATGTGTAACCTGAGTTGTTACAACTTCTGTTCATAATATAACATATAACAATTTCAATGTTCATAATATGTAACTTACTGAAGATCAGTCAAACTAAATAATTTGTGAGTATTTTAATATGTTTTCTATTAACTTGAAATGTTCATTGTTAATTTGAAATTCTTACTTCTGTATTGAATTTTCTATTTAAAACTAAATTATCTCCCTAAAATACATTCAATACAATTGTTTTATAGATAAATACATTTCAAATTGTATTCAAATTTTATTGTTATTTGGCAAAAAATCGCGAAGCAAGGGAAGTGGAGAATATCGCACGAGTTTCTCGCTATTTTTCCACTACCTTGATTCTCTATTGATTGCCATGACAATAAAACTTTCATACAATTAAACATGTATTTATCAATAAAAAAATTATCTCTTACGTATTTACCCCCGAAAAACATTTTCCTTAAAAACTACAAACCTCTAAGATATTATTGAAAAAATCTATATTACTTGTCTTAAGTATATAAGAATAAAATTTAAAAGCTGTACAAAAAGTACTGATATCAGTCCAAAAACCTCTTGACGAGGTAAAAATAGGTGACTCAAGTACACCCCTTATAAAAGTTGTAATATCAAATCATACGATCTATAGGGTACTATTTCTTCTTATAACCTTTTTAAAATAAAGATAAGCTATGACTACATATTCACACATTGTTCCTTATATTTGAAAATGATTATGAAACTGATGTACTTGCATTCAGCCCTGTTTAAATATTGTTAGTGTTTGTTTGAACCTGACTTTTTTTCTCTCTTTAAATTATACCTCCTCATTAAATTTCTGCATATATTTTAGACGGACGTGCAAATTAAGATACTTTCAGTTCATACTACCAAAAGTACATATTATTACAATGTATAGAAAAAGCTTCATTCAATCAATACTTCCAAAATACAATACAAAGAAAGGCTCCACCTGATTTATAGGTACTATCAAAACACATAACAAAGAAAGGACCCCATCCGAATTACACTATCAAAACAGATTAGAAAGAAAGGGTCCCAACCGAATTATACTATCAAAACGGATTACAAAGCAAAGACCACATCTGTTTCGCTTGAGTTGTCATAACTACAAAACAAACAAAATGCTTTTTTATCTGTACTACAATAAGACCAGTTTAAAAACAAACTGCATTGAAATGAAACTGGGAAGAACACAAACAAACGCTAACATTATTTAAACAAGGCTGAACGCAAGTACATCAATTATTTTAAGCCTTCAAATTAATAAGGACTAAAGTGTGAATAAGTAGCCATAGCTTACCTTTATTTAAAAAAAATTATAAGTCGATATAGTACTTGTGTCACCTTATACCCCGTCAAGAGGTTTTTGGACTGATATATTCTTATATATTATTTTGGTAATAAAATAAAGTAGTTGCAAGTTTACCAAAGTTTTTATTTATTTGTAATATATTATTGACAAAATAAACGATTTAACTCTATGTAATGAGAAAAGGTATGAACTTAACTGCACTTTTGATATGTTATTTTGACACGAAACTTAACTTCTTATGATACATACTATCACAAAGGACTTAAACTTATTTCTTTTTATTTTAACTTTAAAAAATGTAAAAAAGTAAAACTGCTTTTTATTATTATTTATTCATTGTCATCGACGCCATCACTGATGTTTTCATGTTTGATATCCTTATAAAACTGGTGAAAACTTGAAGCAATCCATTGCAGTAAATTTAACAGGCATTTGTGTTTTTGTTGTAATAGACTTTGATGATTTTCTGAATACTGGAATCACTAACTTTTGTCCACTTTTTTTGTATTTGCTAGTCGATTAAAATTGACCTCTTCAAATTCGCCATCAGCAAAATTGGTATTGAAAAATAGATGGCCGGGATGTTCTCTTTTTACCTGTAAATGTATTGCTTCTGAAACTTTTAGTGTATTTCCACTCTCAGATTTTCTAGATTTTATATAAGATGCATTTTTATCGCTGTATAAACTCTTAGAGTCCAAGAAAGCATCAGTCTACATATTAATTACAGAAAACGTTGGAGAAGTAATTCTAAAAAGTTGTTGCCAGTCCCATGGAGTGGCTATCTGAAAAGCAGGAGTTTTCTTTACTTGCCTCTCAATCAAGGTATGGTCGTCATTGTCTCCTTCAAGATGTGTGTGACCTCTTGTAGGTATTTATGGCTGATGATATTTTAAGTTTTGGACAAACAGAAATAATGTAAAAATGATACATCACAATCAATAAATTTCTATTCTGAGGTGGACATTGTGTGACCATATTGTTAATTCTTCAATTTGATTATCTAGAGGTGAAACTGACAGCCTTTTTAAAGCTGCTGACGAAATTCCGTTTTCATCTCTGCCAGGAGCAGTTTCATCCCACATCAAACAAAAGGTTTTATTGATAGTTGAATAGTGAATCATAAGGTTGATGTTCCAAAGTTTAAGAGAGTAGAAGCTTTGTGGCAAACACTTTTCAAGATCAATCATCATAACTTTTTCGTATTTTTAGCAAGTTTTTTGTCAGTATTTTGAACCTGATTTTAGACTCTGCAATGTCACATGTGTTATTTGGAGGTGTTTTAAATGATAGACTAAACTCAGTATTGAATATATCTCTGTAAAGCCACAACCAAGAGTAAAGCTGGTACATTTTAGTCACATTTCTCTGCTGTTATGCGACTCGTAACATGGAAAACTGTTAATATGATCGTGAATTCTTTGCATGATTTCATCTGGCACTTTATTGTGAGGCGTATGACCTTTTCACAAATCACTTTTAATAATTCCACCTGCAATAGTTTCACGAAATTTTCAGGTATATCAAAGTATTGAGGATTTTTTTTTCAAAACTCTTCTTGTACCATTCAAAGTTAAAGAATAAAGGTATGTAACAGCTCTTTTACCTTCTCTAGCTCTATCACGAACTCTATGTAAACAGTAAATAGGGACAAGTCCACTGTTAACAATGAGTTAACTGTGACTTACCCTTTTGTAGTTCCATAGCAATTTGGATCAAGGTTGTTTAAACCACTGCCACTGCCCGCATTAGTGGTGTGACTCAACTTTTAGTGAAAATGATAATTTTAATAAAGACTGTTGATAGACTTAAACCAAATACTGCCGATGAAGCAGAGAGTTATAATATGGCACTTAACCCAAAAAAACAAAAATCAAAAAAATGTGACTTAACCCATGTTGGCTCTAAGATTTAAATAAATCACCTTGTCATATTTCTTTATTTTTGCAGCTTTCACACAAATGTTATAGACTATTGTTATTTAGGACAATTTGGCATTGTCAATAAATTGTTTACCTTATGTTCACAACTATTTGGATTTTAGGTAGTATATCTTTAGTTGAATGTTTTTAGTTTATCCACTTAGATATGTTATAATCCTATATTTATAGCCGGCGCCTTATATGCATCTGTCTCTCTATAGTTATCATTTCATCTCAAGCACATGGCTGGAAATTGAGCTATTGGTCAATCTAAAGTGGCAAAACATTATATTATAAATTTCTGGTGAACCAAATTTCAGGTTTATCAGTTTAAATAATAAATAACAAAAGTAGAATAGCGAATTCACCAGGATAACGAATACAAATCACTTCTTATAGAAAAAATAAATTGCCACAATTCTATTTCTAAACATCATCATGCACAATAAAAAACAAAACAAATTGTTACTATTAGTGCACATAATCAACAAAATGCAAACACCAAAAAAAATTGAACGTATTAATTTCGATGATAAACTGAAATATTTATTGTAATGTTGATGGAGTTTAGTGCAGAAGCAAATAACAGTGATTGTGGATATTCTTTTGTACTGAACTATCAAACAATTTCCATTAAACCACATTTGATTTCATATTCATATGCCATCTCAAGTGAATTGACATTAAAATGCAAATGCATTTGAAATCGTTGAGAGTATGTTCCCTCAATGTGGTCATATGCAGGACAAAATGTCTGTAAACTTTTGTCAAATAGGAACATAGAATAGGGATCGAGACCGAACTATAGAGGCAGCACTTCTGTCGAAAGTAGAGCGCCCTGGTGTTAAATAAGAAAAACATTGTGATGTAAACAGTATAATAAATAAACTACAATATGCAAAAAATTAATAGATCTTTTTATTTTCTTTGCCAGGAAAAGTTGTTGGTATGGAAGATGGGTGTAGGGGATTATCTGATTTTTGATTATTGACAAAATGAGCACTGCAAATTCTAGTATTTTTATTTGGTTCCCAATTCTCCCGATGTTTTCTGAAATGTAATTAAAAAACTTGAAGTGATTCGTTTTGTACAAATGTTTACTTTCTTTCTCTTGATAGTATTTAATTATTTAAACTTATTATATAATATTAAAGTGGGCAAACACATAACAAGCTTTTTATTTTATATAATCAATGAAATTGTACAGAAAACAACATTTTATTCTCTCGATAATAATCTTTTATTTATATAAAAAAACATTTAGAACTTTTCTAGCCAATTGTAGTATCATACTGATTATACACAAAATAATAGTTAATAAAATGTTTTTATTAGAACATTTTAATTACATATGGGTTTTTACTGCGTTTATCCATTTTTGACGTTTTAAGGTTATCCACGCAGTGTTCAATGGACTTTCGGGGAAACTATAAAATTTCAACTGCGTAGTATTTTTATACAGCATATTTGAACAGCCATGAATACAGAAAGATACTTTTGATGACGACATCACAAACATTTAATATCAGTTTTCAAAAATGAACATTTAAAAACGCTGATTATACAAAACTACTAATACTACTAAATAGTGTTTACATCACATTGTTTGTGTTTTTTCACGGCAGATGGCATAAATGTCATCTTTCTCGGTCCCTATATATGATTGACTGTTGATATTCGCATTTATCGCCCAATGACTTCTCTGGAGTTTTAATGAAATTATTTAATATAAATACTAGTATAGATGTATGTCAGAAGACCAATTGGAAATTGTTCTTCTTCTCGCTTCTTTCATACTAGGGTATAAAAATTTTTGTGCTGTTTTCCCCACCCTTTCCTATGTGTTTCCTTAGTCTATTTTTTCTACTTTTCTACAATTTCACTTCTTTGAACATGCTTTCGCTTTTACCACTTGTATTACATATTTTCCTTTGTAAAAAAGAAATTGAAATGAAAAATTTAATTTCCCGTACGAGAAAGTACACCTTTGGGGCTGTAATAATTGCCCTCTATTTTTTCATTTACAACGGTTAAATATATAAATTATACTGATAAATTTCACAAATATAAGTTGTTCACAAAAAGTTCATTACAAAAGAATATCGAATTTAAATTGTTACGAATAAAAATGGTGTGAAAACTAATGAATAATGAGTATGGTTTTTCTTTAGATCTTGTAAAACCAAATTTGTAGTTACTTCAAAAAATGTGGCAACATTGCATTAAAATTATGTTTAAAATTGAATTCAGTAAACTCATTGTGCTTATTTATTTTATTTATTATCAATATTATTATTAGGGTAGGATATATTTGGTAAGAAAAAACTTAAAGGGAGAATAGAGGTTTGTGACATATCATTCTCTATTTAAAAATTATACGATTTACATATTTTACTGTGATTTGGTCAGCTTTGTAACAAAGTTACTATTTTTCCGATGGGCAAAAGCAACAATATTACTGATTTTAACTGTAATTATATAACTCCATTATTTCTCAACATAAAAATTGCATTCTTTTTCGAGTATTATCCGAAAAATAACCCGGTGTAAATAAAACGGTTAGTCTTTCCGCGAATCAATTAATTAATAGGGTTGTATCATCCTCGCGCTGCGAAACTCAGTCTACCATAAAAAACCGACTCCACTATTCGCATTGGTAGAGAAAGGGAAACGCCAGTATTCAAATTATGATATGATATCCAACCGAGGGAGTTCAGTTTTGTTCACCACCTGCATCAAACCCACCACGCCAGAAGCTGCACTGCACAGTGAACTCTGGTGGGAAACATTGGCAAGCAAATCCCATATTCTGAAGAGGAGATCCAGTTCTTGAAGTATAAGTAGTCCAATCAACACGCAGTCTCCCGTCGACCCAGGATCTGAAGACAAGTAAGTTCCCAAATATTACAAGTCCGTAAAAGTTGGTTCTGCGCAAGGCCGTCGGGACTCAGGTGGGGGTAATATTGGTAATCCGATACCAGACACCGAATTGGAAGTCAGTTGTGCTTCATGACAGCAGCAGTTCGTCACTATAGCCAGACTACTCCGCCTAACCCGAAGGTGCCCGACCGAAACTGTCCGAACCAGAATCCGTGAAGAGTTATTAAGTTGTATATGGGAGTAGATGAGCAACGTTTGTTCTGGGACACTACTTCGGCAAACATCCGCTAAGTGGCGCGACGGTGGCGCTGGTTGGCCGTAACGTCATAAGAGGAGGGGCGGAAGTCGGCCATATTGCTTTCTGTGACGTCACCTGCGCCATTCGTCAACTGTCACATGCGCCGTATGTGCCGTATGTCACATCTGTCATATGTGCCATCCACCTTGTGTTCTGTGATGTACTCTCATGTGCTGCATCTTTATAATTTTTCTATGTCAACATGTATATAGTGTGACGTAAACGACGCTTTTGCGCCATCCGTTATATGTGCCGTATGTCCCATCTGTCATATGTGCCATCCACCTTGTGTTCTGTGATGTACTCTCATGTGCTCCATCTTTATGATTTTTCTATGTCAACATGTATATAGTGTGACGTAAGCGACGCTTTTGCGCCATCCGTTATATGTGCCGTATGTCCCATCTGTCATATGTGCCATCCACCTTGTGTTCTGTGATGTACTCTCATGTGCTCCATGTTTATGATTTTTCTATGTCAACATGTATATAGTGTGACGTAAGCAACGCTTTTGCGCCATCCGTTATATGTGTCGTATGTCCCATCTGTCATATGTGCCATCCACCTTGTGTTCTGTGATGTACTCTCATGTGCTCCATCTTTATGATTTTTCTATGTCAACATGTATATAGTGTGACGTAAGCGACGCTTTTGCGCCATCCGTTATATGTGCCGTATGTCCCATCTGTCATATGTGCCATCCACCTTGTGTTCTGTGATGTACTCTCATGTGCTCCATGTTTATGATTTTTCTATGTCAACATGTATATAGTGTGACGTAAGCAACGCTTTTGCGCCATCCGTTATATGTGTCGTATGTCCCATCTGTCATATGTGCCATCCACCTTGTGTTCTGTGATGTACTCTCATGTGCTCCATCTTTATGATTTTTCTATGTCAACATGTATATAGTGTGACGTAAGCGACGCTTTTGCGCCATCCGTTATATGTGCCGTATGCCACCGTCGCACCACCTAGCGGATGTTTGCCGACGTAGTGTCCCAGAACAAACGTTGCTCATCTACTTATGGGTATACTGTTCTCAACCGTCGAGTTTATAATTGTATAAGTAAAGAGAGTTAAGTCAGATCGATGGAGAGGAAAAACTGCTATTTGAGGAGTTTTTCACGTTCCAGTAGTAGTCGTGATTGGGCCTTCAGCCACCCAAATAAAACCGATTGGAGAGAAAACGCCCTGGGGTTGCTGAATTCACAGTCGTGCAAACGGGAATTTGTTACCGCGAGACCTGAGAACCGTAGCCCCCCCCCCATAACGTAGAGCTTTGACCGACCGATCCTTGCTTGCATGCCGTATTATTTCCACTTTTTACGCACCTACTTCCGTTTACTCACCACTTTTTTTAATGTTAACCGTTGATACCCGCTTTGTAACCGTTTCCGCCCTCTTTCTTAGTTACCTGGTAGATTCTGAAGAACCTCGCTTGAGTTTAATAAAATGTTTTAATTCCGTTTATTACTTTAGCCTGAAAATAGAACTTGTGCTGATTTATTTTTTTATGTACCGTTAGTGAATGTAATTAAAAGCTCATTGTGTTCAAACGGTGTATGATTTTAATCACTTCCTCTGAACTCCATAGCTTCGTGGAAGATAAAGAACATTAGCAGCAAGTACCCAGGTTTCGAACCCAGAGGGGCAAGTAAAATCTGTTCTGCTGCCCTCAGCGCTTCTTTCATTACCATAGTCACCCCTGGAGTATTACTTTCTTCACTGACGCTACCCGGGGCAAGTGGAACATACCACGATCAAAAATGAGCCCGGATCAACCCGTTACCTGGAGTTAGGCGTCCAACTGACGAGTAAAGACGCAAAGAGCTTAATCGAATGGCTTTGTTTCCCCGACCAGAATAGTTAGATTAGGTTAAAATAAGTTTGGCAAAGATGGGCCAAAATTTTGAGTTGTCCTGTTCAAACTGCCAACAATCAAAGATACCACCAATGACTTAGTTTTCAATTATCCCCAATCAAACGTTAACTTTTTCACAGGATTTTGTACTAGACTAGCGTTTGTTCCACATTAAACTTGTTTTTAATAGATCCTTATGACTACCATATTTTTCTAGAGGCCATGCCGATTTTTTTACAGCATTTGACACATCTTGAAGGTGAAATGGCAAGATATATTCCATAAAATATCCAAATCGAGAAATACAGTTGCAAAAGAAATCCATTTGATGGGGGTTCAAATTGTATCAATATCCATGCATAAAATTAACTTTCTAATTGAAGAAAATAATAGACTGCTTATAACAGACGAAAAAAAACTATAAATATTTGCCACACATTATGAAGAAATCTACAAAGAGTTTACTCATCCCAACTTTAATCAACAACATCACCACAATATACAAGAATGGATGCACAAATACATTAACAGAAATTTAGAAATAACTATTCAAACCATAGAAGAAGAAGACTCCAGGTTATGACTCAGTCACAGAAACTATTCTGGGAGAAGTTAAAATACAAATTACAGCAATACATTAAAATTTATGAATACTACTTAACAAACCACTATTACCCCAAGTGATGGAAAATAGGAAGTATAATAAGTATTCCAAAACGAAATTATCGACCAATAACCCTACTTAGCAACCTAGACAATAATTTAGAAAAAAATATAATAGTAAAGCTCATCGAAGAAGTCACAAATCAAAAACCCTGTTATCAGTTTGGCCTCAAACAAAAAAACTATAGTGTATATCGTCTGGTCATCCTTACTAATAACATATTAAGTAACGGCGCTAAAGGGAGGAAAATCGACGACATTATTCATAGACATACGAAAAGCGTTCGTTAGTGTCTGGCATTATGGTTTGATATACAAACTTCATGAAATTAAGGTATCAGAATACCCAAACATAATTAAAATGAGGAAAATCAGAGTTAAAATAAATGAGAAATGTTCAAAGGAATTTACGAGTTACGGGTTGCCAAAGGGTTCTCTTCTGTCAGCAATATTATATAATATATTTTGAGCAGATATTTATAATAATGACCCAGAATACTTCAATATGCAGACAACACAAGCAAAAAATACAAACAAAGCTGCCGAAAATCTTCAGGGATTTACCATTAAAACACTGATCTGGTTTAATAAATGGAAAGTATTTCCTAATCGCTCACAAACACGGTTTTATATCAGACATATGCTACAGGTCGCAGATACATCCTCAATTAGAAAAATCACGAAAATTCGCCATCTAATTAATACATTACATAATCCTCCAAATCAGCTGTTATTCGAACTAACAAAAATCTTACTTCTAAATGAACGCATACAAAAACACGCAGAAAAATTTGCAAAAAACAAGTACAGTACACTCCTTATGACCAAATACTGTATCACCAGAGAAAACAGAATATTAAGATGCAAATTTACAGAGAAGACACAGTGGGAAAAATACAGGAACTATCAGAGTGAATTTTTGTATTACTTTATTTACATCTTCACATTTATTACTTAAGTAAATAATATTAACATGTCTTAGTGTATCATAAAATATGTAAATTTAATGAGCAGAAGGACCACGGTCGATAGCCATTTGTAAAAAAAAACAATAAACAACATTAATAATAATGGGGGTTGAAAATGATACGATAAGAATTTCAGGGATAAAAGAAAAATTTGACACACAATTTTGGGCTGAATTTTCTGGGAAGCCTATTCTGAACAATGAAGCTAAAAAGACTCTGATACCATTTCCAACTACGTACTTATTTGTGTGAATCAAGATTTTCGTACCTTGCTGTTTTAAAAAACAAGGATAGATATAGACCGAATCTTCATCATAAGTGTTGTGCACTTTGTGCAATTTAACTCCATGTATAAACATTCTTTTCTCACTAATTACAATTAATGATGATGACCCTCAGGCTATATTATGTTTTTCTACTAGGAATGCTGATGCCGCTGATGTATGCTTGTTCAAGTTAGATTTTAATAAAGAAAATATTAATATTTTATAATGACATAAGTTTGAAAAAACCACGGGTTTTTAGTAAATCCTATTATTTTATTATCACTGAAAGATAAATAAGACATCTGGTTTTAAATATCTTTATATTTTGGGTCACTAGCTTAAAAGGTTAAGAACCGCAGACCTAAACTAGTCAAAGTTGCTGCTAGAAGTAAGTATGCGAGCTATCCTCAAGTTCAATTTGGCATACATATTTAATGCTAGCAACGTTAATATCAGCAAATGCGTCTAGAAAAAATATTCTTGAAACCTGCCAATCGTCCTATGTTGTCTTGGTAATCAACCACCAACCACCTGTTGAACTGTATCATTGCAACTTGTGATAACTATAGAGTGCTAATATTTGAGTCACTTTACTTGCTAGAGTTGCTAGAGTACTGATATTAGCATTAAAAAGGTATCTTTGTGATCATCGCAGTAAGGTTAAGACCATTGTTTATATCTCCTGTGACAATTTTTCCCAGCACCTATTGCAATCCTAGCGTATCATTCAAGGAACCAGCCTTGTTCGCTTTGGCTTGTTTTCTAAGAAATCGTTCTGTTTGCGCTTTCACATTATTGTTTCAATTTATCTCGTTTAGCATTCCTAGACCATTTTAGATCGTATGACATACTAGCTATGTAACATGACTGTTTTATATATGTATGTAGATCGTTGGGGTTAATATTCACTGATACCTAAAATATCAATTATGCCCCATCCTCTAGTAAGTTTCCGAGGACTGTCTCAAACTAGTAGTCCTTTTATTCCTGGTCCTTTGATAAATTCTAGGACATCCGCCTGGCTACCTCGACTATTACAGTATTTGGATCCAACCATACACTACTTTCAATTTGAAATATTGTCCCATTTCATCTGACCGGCAAGGGTTGTAACAAAGTACATTTCTAAAGATAAAATTAGGAAACGGTTTCAGTCAAGTCACAAGTACCTTTGGTTTAAAAATTAAAATTTTATGTATTACCTTTTTTTTAAAAAAAATGGCATAATGTTTAAGATACTGAATTCAATCCATAACAAGTCTGGTTAGCTAAACTTCTGTTTATAAAAGTTCAGTTTTCAACTTAGTGTTGTTAGTAAGTAAACCCATATTTAAAAATCACTCAACTCACAAATATTAGTCTTTGACAAAAATAGTCTATTAGTATATGTGGCGCTTTTTAAATAAAAAGAAATATCCATCGAAAAACCACCCTCACATAAACTAATAAGATTACTTACCACAAATCTATTAACTTTGACACGTGGTGTCCTTGTTTTGTCAGAACTTGTCTCCCTCATTGATTCAAAACGTGCTGTCAACCTTAAAAATTAAATAAAAATTCTTAATAGGTCAATAAGACAGATAAATATAAAACATTACTCAAAAAGTTAAAAATATAAATATAGCCCAGTGTTATATATGTAATAATAATAGTACAGTAACTTGGGTATAAGAAGAGGCCAATCCAGGAAAAAAAATATGGAAGCTTTTTTCTCATTTGTTATTCATATTTTTTGGGATGCTGAACCCGAATTTCAACTTTGCCACCACAAAAAAGTTGTGCGTTCCGAGAAAACTGCGAAAAACCGCGAAAAAATGAACTTTATTCCTTCTTTTAGCCATAACTCGGAAAATATACTCTTTTGAAAAAAAGTGTTACTGTACAAAAATATACTACACTAAATTTCCTACAAATTATGACTCTTAGTTTTTCTTTTGTCAGCCAGACTGTTTCGCCGCTAGAGCACCTTGAAAGTCGTCCACATTTGCATAGTTTACTAAAAAATATTTGTTTCCCTCACTTTTCGCCTAACTCGATAAATCCAAACTTGTGAAGAAAAATTGATAAAATGCATTAAATTTCCTACAGATTATAAGTCTTAGATTTATTTATGGGATAACGGTTTGGGTACTATAGCTAGTTGAAATTTAGAGTATTTATGTCGTTCCGGCTATGCAAAGAACAAATCGTTCCTCATGGCGAGCTTTATTTTCACAATGTCGATATTGACTACAGTTTATTAGTTTATATTAATTAGAAGATTAGTTGAAAATTACGTAGCGATAATTATTAATTTGCTCAAATTAATCTTAACTACTTAATTAAAATTGTGTCCACCATCGGTTTTCATATGCTGTATCAAATTCTGTTCTATTGTCATGTCGTTCCATGTACCACACCAAAACTTATCACTTCGACAGACAGTGAAGGCGCCACCAGAAGTAAAAGCCTTATATCCTTCCTGGGCATAGTGTTTTTCATTTCGTGCATGTCCTGGAGGTACAGCTGAGCACACTTGGCATATAGATAGTGGCCACTAGCATGGAAGTATGGCAGCATAAGGTGAATGGTTTCAGGATGTAGGGCCCAACAGCTACTTCTTTTAGATTCAATTAAATTCTTAACCAAAGTTATCATTACAAAATACTGGATACACAACTTAGCCGTCGGGCCACGAAGAGCCAATCGTTGAAGCTGAGCTGCAAACTGTTCCAAAAGTTCCTTGACGCATTCTGTTTCATGCGCTGAAAGAACATTTGATCGGTCGCCAGTATCTCCTCTATTTAATGGTGAACATCAGGGGGGAAGAAGATCGACTGCAAAATTATTTCGGCTATAGTTGTATGAGCCAATATATTAGCCCTTACAGCACTTGCATAGGCGTGCCCTGTCATTATTTTCTCAGTACTGTTGATCACGTACACTGTGTTGAACAGTTCCTTCAGACCGCTTCCTTCCATGATGTAGCCAACTGCTCCCATAAAGGACATCAATAAATGAAATCCTCCTAACCTTACGACCACATTAGACAAGTGAGGATCTTCTTTGCGACTAGCAATTACATCTCAAGCCTTCAAATAAAGTAGCTGGTCAAATGTCACTATAGTGGTTACCTGACCTAATGATTTTGTCTTCTCTATGTCTGACAGCAAGTCTGTATATATCGTATTGTAATCACTTGGAGAAGTGTTGATGAAAGGCTGGCATCCAACGAAAGTAGTTTGGTATGGTTTATCTCTTGTTACTCTTTCCATAAATCCATTCCAGCCACTAATATCTGATAGGTCTTTATATTTGCTGTAATGAAACAACATGTCAGATACAGAAGGAACAACAGCACCAGGTTGTGGGAATATTTCTCTGAGGTCTTTAATCATAACTCCTGCTAACCCTACATCATTTGTTCTTTCAAAAACTCTGTGGAATAGCTCCAATTCTGGCAACCTCTCCTGCCGCTGGTATATACTTTAAATGAGGAAAACTTTGACCAAGGGCCACATTACTCTTTGGGGTGATACATATTATGCCACCCATCACGTGGAAAGTATTATACCCATCAAGTGTCTGTACATTAAAGTCTGCATTGTCGTACACTAATTGAGATAATGGTTGTTTCTCTACAGGCAGAGATGCGCGCATGATTGACGAAACCTCAAAGCGTACAGCTTCTTTATAAGATGAATAAAGACCAAGCGATGACAATGTCTCAATCAGTTTACGATATCCGTACTTTTTGTATGAAAATGTTGCCAAACCAACTTTCAAAGGACAGAGAATAGAATGTGGTCTCACGGCAGTGAGTAAGGTATGTGCAATTGCCGTAGACTTCTTTCTCCACTTATCAATGGCTCCATGCTTCTTATTCAGTACCACAGCATCCACGAAAACTTTTAGAGTCTCAGGAATGAGAGCCTCGTTTCCTTCTAAAAACTGATCCGGTGTGGGGTATTCTGTCACATTGTATACTAGAGACCTTATGTCCTCAACAATAATAGCTGCTGCTGTCTCTACAATCCGATGCCTTTCCTCTTTTTTAGAAGATAACTTCTGCTCGTACCATGAGTCGGTGATTATTTGGTAACCAGTGTTTTTCGTATACTGCTTTCTACATTTCTCATGAACCTCTAGTGATGTCTTTTTCTTGAAAAAAATTACTTTTCCATCCCTTCTTTTCTTACTAACTTCAGCAAACGAGTTCATTCCTTTTTTACTACATCGTTGGAGTCCATCTGCCAACAAATAGTCCCAAATACCACACACATCCGACATACTTACGCACTGTATAAACGAAAACAAAACGTACGAATAATACAACAATTCACGTTCACAGTTCATAGCACACTGAAAGCCAAAGCTAGACAGTCGTGGCTCGAGAGCGATTGGTCTGACCGGGAGAAGTGGGGAAACAGTAGCCACCTGACCTGCTATGAGATAACAGAAATACTTTTGACTGCATTGTTCCTATGGTAATTTTGCGATAGGAAATAAGGCTAAATTAATTAGATATTAGTATTGAATTAAAACTTCAATGCGCTCTAGCGGCGAAACCGTTTGCCTGACAAAAAAACCTAGGAGGCATAATTTGTAGGAAATTTAGTGTAGTTTATTTTTGTACAGATATAATTTTTTTCAAAAGAGCCTATTTTCCGAGTTATGGCAAAAAAACGAAAAAAGTGCATTTTTCGCAGTTTTCTGTAGAAAACAATCATGAAAAATTATGCTTAAAAAACCACCAAAAGGAAAATGTTTGCATTTTCATCAAGCAACAAAGCTTTTCAAATTCATATAAAAAATCTACAAATTTTATTCAAAATTATTACCACCACTTCTAAAACAAGCACCTGAGGTGCGGGAAGCAGGTTATTGGGGAAGAGGAGTACGGGTAGCAGTTTATCAGAGGTGAACGGGAACGAGGGTGGGAACAGTACATCGGATTTTACAAATAAATTCCTTAGCACCTTCTTGTGTGTTTATCACTTGAAGGTATTTTTTTACACACTATGTTCATAGTAATGAATTAGATTTCCAAGGCAATAAGATTTTTTGCTGAAAATGTTGTACAATACTTAAAGGAGCGTTAATGCATTTGAACATTTTTCCTCTGTTTAATTCTCTTGATTTTAAGCATTCTTGTATGAAAAATTTGGAAATTAAACATTTTAAAGTTTCACTAGTAATACAACTAGAGATTAAAGCATTTCTGTATTCAATTTAATCGCGTGCGGAATTCGGAAAAAAATTTCACACCAAATTAACCTACTTTAGTTACACAGAATAAAGTAGATAGTTCTAATAAAATCAGCCAAAAGAGACTTGAGACTATTTTAAGTCAATAGTTTGATGTCATTTATTAGTTAACAAGTGAAAAATTATATGTGCTAGAGGTTAGACTGTACTTTTCTTGTATATTTTGGGCAGGTCAATTAACAACATTTTGAGAAAACCTATAAAAATCCTGATCCTGATTGTAATTATTTTATAATGAATGTTATTTTTGAATAAGTTTGTCTTAAAATAATATATGCAATGGCTTTTTGCTTCGTTTATTCCCTCTTGTAACATCCAACAATTGACAAACATGTTTACACCACATTTCTGTTAACTAAGTTCTCTGATAACAAAAAACAAACTGCAACAAAACCTAAAAATGTATTTATGAGAATCACGAGAAATAAATACTTGAAAAATCATAATCATGATAAAGTCAGCAAGAAGAACCATCCCTATGATCAGCCTTGAAGAACATGAATTAAAATGTATTTCAAACTATATTGATAGAATAATAGAAAAATCGGTAATAATATTTAATGCTCTAAGAAGCATATATTTTGGTAAAAAAAGAAGAATTAAAAATATATTTCACAAACCCCTAAAGGATGCAACCTACTATATTTGCTAAGTATTGTTTCTGGAAGGTGAAACACAAATCAAAGCAGTTTTATAGTTTTTTTAACTAAAACAGTTGGATATCCAATGTAAAGGATGCATAAAAGGCTAGTAATTACCATTAAAAATTGACAATTATCGAAATTAAAAAATGTAATATTGATAATTGAGGGCACTGGTATTTTTTATTTAAAAAGTAATATGGAAAGTGATACAGCACCTGGTGAAAACATGATTGATCCTATCATTATAAAAGGTGGTTTCCAACAAGTCGATAAGCTGAAGCTTAAAGATGTTGACAAATTTCTTACAAAACAATTTGGGACTACATGGAGATCATTGGAAGAACTCAGTTTTATGCAACTATTCTCGCTAATGAAATTCTTGAGCCAGTGCAACTAGGTCAGGAAGAAGAAAACGCATGGGCAAATGTGGAAGAAATGACAGAATCTACCTGCGAATTTATTGAAGAAATGCTATCTCTACTTGTGTAATGTTCTATAAAATATTTTTGATTATTAATTAATTTCAGTATTGCAATCTTTTGTCCGTAAATCCATTCCAAAATGCTTGGTGTTTATTATATAACTCATTATAGTGCAACCTTTGGTATCACATCCTGCAAAATCGAACAGTTAGTATCAAACGCGGCATTCTCCATTTAATTTTGTTTTCAAAAAAGATGAAAAATTCAGGTAAATTGACCCTAAAATGTGAGGTAGTTTATAATTTTCTCTAATTATCTTTGAAATAAACAATAATAAGAGTGCAGCAGTTTTTTGTGCTTGAGATTGCCACCTTTGATACTAGAGCTTTCAATTATTGTAATTTCCTCTTAAGTATACACATAACTAATATTTCCAACTTGTATAAAAGCAAAAAACTTACGATTTTGTTGATTCAATTTGCGATTCATCTCCATATTCCTCCATGATATTCACAGTCTGATTCTGTTCTCTTTTCATTTCTTGGGCTTCCCATTTTTCAAACTTAGCTCTGAGTTGTTTCGCTCTTGCAGTTTTCTGAGCCTGTAAAAAGTACATCATAATTAATTTAGAAAATGCACAATAATTTCTTTTTGAATGAATATTTTAACTTACTTCAATCAAATCTTCAGGTAACTTTTGGTTATCAGCTTGGTTATATTCCTCTTCTTCTTCGTTTTCATCTTCAGAGGTTGATCCTTCTTCACTTTCACTTTCTGATCTTACAGGCTCCGGTGGTGGAGTGAATCTTTTCAATGGTTTAGGACCTGAAATATGCCGATAACTTGATATAAAATTTCAAATATTTAATAAAAATGTTCTATTTTACTTGTATTTGCTTGTCAGATTCTAAAACTGTCAAAAAGCTTAATAAGTGGGGGCCAGAAAATTGTTTCGGGGCATTGAAAATTATTGAGTAGCCATCTTGCTATACAAAGATCCCCATGTAACGTTTTAAAAAAAATCCAGAATATGTAAGAAAAATAAGGTTTGTGGTTCAATGATAGAGCCTGGACTCTGGCTCGAGATGTTTCGGCTTCAATTGCGATCCATAAAAATTGGTTACGTAAATTTCATATAACAATAAATAACTAAGTTAAAATGTAATACATAACTAGCTGAAATCGATAATTCAATTTTTACATAATTTCAGTATATAAACATGTTATTCAGCAAAATATTCTTTACCTATTGCTTCTGGTTCTTTCGAACGATTCTCCTCCATTTCTCGGAACTTGCTGAGCATTTTCGAGGCGGTGTGTGATGCTTTAGCAACTTCAGAATCATCAACATTTTCATCGGACCTGATGATTTCTGGATCATGATAGATTTCTCTATCAGGAGTATCAGTCTAAAAATAAAATTAATCAGATATGAAGTCTATTTTACCAGGGATGATATAAGTAAACACAGGTTAATGTGAAAAATACACAACAAATGCAATATTATTGGAATCACATAAAAAAGTTAGTAAAATGGATAAATTTTATTAGAAATATCCTGGTCATAATGCTTATAAATTAAAGTTTTGGTTGAATGATAATAGTGGATGTTTCGGAGCTGAATTAACCAAAAATTATATCTGTAGACCAATCTACATTTTGTTCTAGATCTGAGGTTTCTAAATTTTTAGTCTGAGAAGCAAAAACGTTTAAGGAAAGACATTACATTATTTGGGCAGTTAACATTGAATGTTGCCAATTATAAATAGTTGGCCAGTTTTCAAACTCTATTCTTGTGCTTGTGAAAATCCCTGGAGACCATTTTTTACCCTAGCCTAGAGGAAGTAGACTTCGGTCGCAAGGTGGGCCCTTAAAGGTTTTTTATGGAAAATTTTCGAAAAAATTTCAGCCAGAATTTTCAAATATTTTTTTATTTTCAAAATATTTTTCATCAAATTTTTTCTTTAAAAATTTGTTTTATCAAAAAATTGGTAAAATGGAAAGAGTGGCTTAAGATAATTTCAGATTATCGCTTGTGCTAATACTGTGTATTATTAATTACTTTCATTTTCATATCTTTACGTATTTCCATTGTTCTAAAAAATAATAAACATTTCTCATTATTTAAGGAAAAACATTTCCCTTTTTTATATAATAAATCTTATGGTCAAAGTAGTAGATGTGTAAAAACACATATCACTAATATTGCCAAATGGACAAGGAAAACCATTATATCTGTTTCATCTGGTAGGTTAACAACTTTTCCTGGTATCAAACCATTGTTTATCGCCGTTTACCACTGAATTCATGAAGTAAAGGAAAGTAATAAAATAAACTTTAATACCGATCAATGGCATTAAATGGTCATAAAAATTCTAACAATGGTTGAAAATTTCCCATAAAATCAACAAACTATTTCCAGAGTTTATGACAAGCTTTTCCTATATAGGTTGTTAGTTTTGTATTTAAATTAAATTTTACACAACATTTGCAATACTCAGAGGTCTGGATAACATCTTTATAATACATAAAATCAAAATTAGATCTTTTATTTTTAAATATTTTTATAAAATAATATTGAAAAAAAGTAACATATAGACTAATTAACTGAGTATGTGAAACTAGTTTTATAACTTTGGAAACAAAATTCTCGGTATAAATGATCAAGAGAAATCGTTGGAAATAATTTTCATGTTCCTAACTTGATTCCCAGAGAAATTTAAAAATCAGTTTTCTATAAAATATGCCCAATTATATTTAATATTAAATAAGTGGTCGAGAGGAATGGTGCTCTGTCTGCTAACCAAGACGATCCAAGTTCAAATACAGGTCCGGACAACATCGAAAATAAAAATTCAACGCGCCACCTGTCTGAAGGCAATGGCAAACCACCGATAAGTTTCTGTCTAGTATAACCTCTCAACATAGACGTTCGGATCCGTCGTTAACTGGTAACAACTAAGAGACATGGCACAAGAAGAAGACTAATACCAGACATCTAGACTGCAATTGTATTAGGTATACGTATGGATTGTAGAGACCAGGAGAATCATTTTATATAGGAGTATGGCAACCTACCTAATTGGTGGGACTTATGCTCGTCACCATAAATAAAAGAAAATCAAAGATGAATGTTAACATTTTTTCTTGACATAATGTTAACGTCAATTTTATTATGTTATGCACAAAAAAATTTAATTCCAAGTTGATGTTAAAATCTTTTATTACTTGTTAATTATAACGTTCATTTCACATAATCCCACAAGGACAAATGGCGAAAAAGTGTCCAGCTGTATGCTGGACACTGACGCTCGTGTAGACACAGGGTGTGGTGTGAATGTAGCAAAATAATTTAGTAAATATAAAGTCAAAGAATTGTTATGAGAAAACGTGAAGAGTGATTTAATCTCGTTAACTTTCAATAATACGCTTAGTAAATATACAGCATGGGTCCTTACGTAAAATAACATGGCAAATCACTAAGGTTCATTCTGCACTTTTTTCGATAATCTAAGGCAATTGCAAGCGGCTGTAACGTGATGACCGTAGATCTTTAGGTGGAGACAATAATGAGCATAACATGCCATATGACGGAAGCGTCGCCACCTGTCACCTGTTGTCTTAACGTGTAATCTGTCAAACATCATGTCATGTGTGTTGTAGGTCTTCCATCAGGATGTGGCGTCACAGCCGCTTGTAATGACTTTGGATTAGTAAAAAAGGTGCAGAATGAACCTTAGCGATTTCCCATCTTATTTTAGATGAGGAATGGTTCCAAAACCGTATTGTATATCTGCTACGCTTGGTGACTTTTTAATATTTAATTTTATAAAAACTTTGTGCATTATTGAACAATTGTGGGTAAAATTTGAGCTGTGAAAAATTGTGGGGGTGTAAATAAAAAAAAATAGAAAAAACGATACGCCTCAGTCTCTGTTGTATTTCCAACCAAAAGTATGTAAAATAATTTTTTACAAGAAAATTATTTTATCAACGATTGCTCATTTTTATAAGTTTTTAGTCAATCAACGCATTTACCTTGTTGATTTCTCGATCCTACTTTAATAACTGTTGGCACTTTTTTAAAAATTTACCCTCATGTTAATGTGGCACCACCCTAATTTAATTCAATTCAATAGACATTTTTCATATACTCCATAGAAGATATCATGTTAAATATTTTGTGAACAGATGAAGTGCAGGTGAATGGACTATAAAAAATTGGCACTTGTTGGAGGAAGGTAGGTAGAGTATTCATGTTTGGTGTTACATAGATTATAGAAAATACATATGACTGTAGAAAATACATAGGACTATATTTTTGATGAAGCTTTAAATGGTGATAAATATTCAGAATTTTTTGAAAATAATTTGCTAATTTTACTGAGAGCTGTTTCCTTACAAACAAGAACTCTACTAACTTTTTGCTCAATGCCTGAATAGTACCGGGCCATTCCGGGATTGCAGGAAATGGAACAGCTGATGAGGTGGCGCGCGAAAAGACTAGCCAGTACCATTTTGGCGCCGATCCCATTCTTCCAGTTTCTTGGGCAATTGTCAATCAACTGAGAAAGAAGTTCTGTAATTGGTGCAAAGCCTCGACCAAGATGCGGTACGCAAAAGACTGCGCGCGAAGAGTCTAGCCAGTACCATTTTTGCTCCGAACCCATTCTTTCCAGTTTATCGGGCAGCTGTCAAGCAATTGAACATGAAGTTCTGCGACTGGTGGAAAATCTCGAGCGAGATGCAGTACACAGAAGCCTGCATCGAAGGACCCAGCTTAACATGGACAAGAGAATTTGTAGCAGCATACGCACCATTACAGCTTTCATAACCGGAAATAGACCATTCAACTTCCACCTAGCGAAGATCGGGGCCCAGGTAGCCCAAACGCTGATTCTGTGACGAGGAATCAGGTTGGCACGTACTGATGACATGCGCGGCAGTACATCAAACATGGGAGAACATCAGCACCCCGCGACCCAGAGCCATCCACCGCTTCGCAGCCGAGATTGGTCTGGCCTGCTAGACCACGCTGGGGCTGTTCTATGAGCACAATTACGTGGCCGGAGTCAACAGATGTCGAAATTAAAACTTTTTGCTTGTGTTACTATAAACTTTACTATGTAGGTGATTGGAATATGCTTAATAGAGAATTGAAAGGACAATTAATAATGTATTAAAGAATAAGTTTCATAAAGCTTCATTTTATCGCACGCGTTTAGAAGTTTAGAAAACGAGCAGAAGGCGAGTTTTTTAAAGGGCAAGTGCGATGGAAGGCCTTATGAAACAAGTTTTTAAAACTATTTTATCTACTTTGCGTTTTTTGTGTCCAAAAAGTAACAAAATTTTAAAGATAGAATAATTAAATCGATTTAGGGAATGTTGTATTCATGATGTAGCGGTTGGTAATGCTGTCATTAGTGTCAACTTGAAACAATGAAAATCGAATAATTGTGTCAATTTTCAATAAGTTTGTGCTTTTTTACTTTGTTTAATTGTCTACCTGCGTGAAAAGTAATGGAAAATTATGGAAGGTGTACCCCACCTGAACTGTTTGTTGTTAATGATGCATGTTATGATTAAAGCGTTCCTTGGATTAAAGTTGGGTTATGTTATTTGTGTGCTTGATTTTAATATCAAACTTAGTTAGGTGGAGGATTAGCTTAAGGT
This sequence comes from Galeruca laticollis, assembly GCA_963921935.1. Lineage (NCBI taxonomy): Eukaryota > Metazoa > Arthropoda > Insecta > Coleoptera > Chrysomelidae > Galeruca > Galeruca laticollis. The sequence goes on from OY998177.1 coordinate 71,875,182, forward strand.
GAACTTAAAGTAAAGATGTTTTGCACCTTACGTACTTCTACCAAACCTTAACTATGTATAGTAAAGGCTTGGCAACTGTGCAAAAATGTTTTCGTAACCAACGTCCAAGAAGAATTTTTGACAGAAAGACTGATAATCGTAAGATCGTATCCACACTTTGTGAAAAATAAATTATATAATCGTTCCCTTCAAATCAGTAGTAAAAAAATCTCATGAATCAGGAACATAGGGGCAACACTATTATTGCTGAAAATTGCTTGCTATATCAGTTGATATGTATTATATAGAATTAAATGAAATTGAAAGGGGACGATATTTGATTCTACAGCCACAAAATATTCAAGTTCTTGCAGTATAAACTGATACTAAAAATGTTTTTTTTCACATCCTGGGGATATTCAACTTCGACCTCGGTTTAGTAAAAGCAGAGCAATAGGTTTGGTCACACTAAATCGTCGGAAAAATGTAAGTGCGTTAAACGTATGAAAATAATCTGCCCTCTCATACACTTGCCTAGGCACACCATATATAATTAAATTTAACTCATTCAGGTGATCATCATCTTCTAAGATTCCGTGTTTCATTTTGTAATTGATTTAGACAGAAAAAATTCGAACAATCACGCCTCAAAATTTCTGAAAACGTGCTCATGTCAATGTCCAACAAGAGCCAAAAATGGGGTTAAGTGGATCCTAAGCTTCGGAAATCTGGAGCTTATCTTGACTAGAGCGTAACTGATAGTAGTGCAAAACAAAATTATAATGTAAGGTCTGCATATGTCTTAATGTACCCTTCAGTAAAACCCGTGCAAATAGCTGTTGGACGACGAATGTAGACGTTTTGGTGTTAGTGTTACCAACCTTGATGAATAAAATATTGCGATTCGAAAAATGATCTCTTTTGAAACTCAACGAGTTTCATAAAGAAATCATTAGAATCGCAAAAAGATGTTTAATGTTGTTGGGTCATAATAAACTATGCGAAAGAAACATAATGTTTTTTTGTTTATACAGGGTGATGTTATTGTGTCTGCAAACTTTTGTGTTAAAAATAAGTTATCGAGCCTCAAATGCAAAATAAAAAAAAACACCATAACAATAATCACAACGGTCATGCTTCAATTATTAACCTTCACTTGAGATGGATCTCGAGGAGGAGTAATTCTAAATTGTTTCCTTTGTTTTTCAGGTTCTTTGTATGTCTCGAAAAACTTAAAACGTTGTTGAATGTCCGCTGTTTTTACTTCGATCGCATCTTCCACTTCCGAGGATCTGACTATATCTTCGGATACAGATTTCTTATTGGCCTAGATAAATTCCAATGTACAAAATATTTGGGCATACGTAAAATCACTTGCAGCAAAAGTTCCGTGCAAATTAATAAACTCTACTTCACTTTGTATATGTGCTGCATTATCATATAACAACTTACCTCTCTCACTTTCTTCACATCCACTTTCGGTACAGAAACTGTAGTTGGTGGTTGTTTGGCTGCGTTTGCGTCCAGCTCAAGGAATAAAGATCGTGATTTCTTACTTATTTCTAAAAAGAAGAGATTATTGTTAGGTTAATTGAAATTTACATGATTCAAGAACATTCCATAAATGAATTCAATTTATATTCCATAGATATAGATCCTTGGCCCTAATTATTACAACTAATGATGATATATTAACTTTATTTGTTTGGATGAAATGACAATGCAAAGAAACAGTCCCTGTACAGTGGGCGCTACCTCAACATAAACGCCAACATTTTGTGGTGTAAGATTTGGCATGATTTGAAAGATGGTATTTATCATATCTCATGGGTAGATTATGTATGGATGAGGAAATACGCAGAAAGAATAAGAGTGAAAAGCAGTTAATACCATAAAAATCTGTTGGCTACAATGAAAGACAAAAGAGTAACTAAGAACCTCTTGGCTAAAAAATTTGGAAGATTGAGATTGGTATAGACACAATAACTGTCCACAATTGTTGCAAATAACATTGAAGTGGATTTGTTGCTCGCCAAGAGAGACATAAACTGTATTCTTCTATCTCACTTATTCATATTCGATCTGTTGTGCACAAGCCTTGCGACTGTAGTGGGGCAGTGGGCATGTGCAGTCCATTCTCGAGCATACCTCTAGAATTTCAGTTTTAAATGACAGAAACAGACGTATGTATTTCTGCACCGTTCAATAGTCATCCTTTTCCAGGCCCCTACTAGTAATATAGGAGTATTAAATATAAGGTACTATAATAAAGAAGAAGAAAAAAGTCCTGTCGGATGAGGGCTCTAATAAAAACTAAGACATTTCTTTCTTAGAATACATCTATCAATATCCTTTTGTAACCTCTATGAAAGTACAAGAGAAAGAAGAAAATACAGTGGCTGTTCTATACGTTTTAATGAGTTATCACCATAATGAAATGGTACAAAATCGATAAACATGAATACAATTTGCAATGCAAAATTTAAGACAGATTTTCTGTTCTTTATTGGTATTTATTATAAAATTGGCAAAATACGCTTAAGATTAATTGACAAAATGAAGCACCAGAAACAAACTAATTGATATAAGACAACTTACCACTTTGAAATACTTCCGTTTCATCGGTATCTCCGTTCCTATCTTCTTTATCATTTATCAGTTCACCTTTTTCGAATCTCTCTTTAAGAGATTTCGTATCACACGATTCTATTTTTTCTGCTTTAGTTAGATTGGTGCATGATTCTGATTGCATGACTGCTTGTTGGTAAGCTTCTTTCATTTTACCTTGTTTACCCTAAAAATTAAAAAGAATTGAAAGGATTATGTTGAGAAATTACTTTCTAAACTGCTGTGTAATAAGAGTTACCTACAACATATACTATTAGAGTTCAACATTAACAGACCTGTGCGAGATAAATTCTACTTTGATATGCTTCAGTGCTTAAAACCTTCTCAATTGTGCTAAACTTAGAGTGCATGATTAGTAATCTTAGTGGTTGTAGTGCTCCAATAATCCGTGGCTTTCTTAAAAGATTAGGATATAAATTCTAATAAAAATAACGACTCTTTAAATTTGAAGGCTGGAAGAGCTATAGTTGATGGCCAGACACGCGAAAGCGTAACTCTCTACAGAGAATAATAAAAAAGAATAGAGGGGGAAATTATCCGTCAGGATTAAACCCAAAAAAGTCGAAAAAGAAAAAAAATGTTAATCAACCGATTGCTTGTGATCTATACAACGATCCCATAGTTGTAAGATGCAAAGTACTGTTAAAGATTTGAGGTACACCAAAATACAATTATTAACATTCACCAATGAAGGTTATTTGAAAATTCTACATGATTCCACCATATCCAGTGGACAAAATGAATTTATCAACAGAATGATGATACCAAGCATTCATTTACACAGTGCGAGAGCTTTGTGAATTTCCCCTATGAGCTTAAAATATTTGATAGAGAAATGAATAATTCAGATGAAAATTATTTCAAAAAATTAAATAACAGAATGTTAATGCCACTCAGTAATTATCTGTGTACAAACCTGAAAAATGTGTAGGCTGTGTATCATGCAAGTTGTGTTGTGACAGTAAGATGGATTCTTAACCCTGGAACTGCACAGTTGTGTCTCAGATACCCAGATTGTCATTAAATATAATGTGACATGAACATGAGTGATATTTTAGTGTCGCCAATTTACGTATATTCAGTTTGCAGTTGCTGCATTGTAGTGAATTAAGCTGGTAAGATATTTGATAGAATAGTAGCATGGGTACGTCAGGCCCAAGTGTGATGTTTACGTTATTTTTGTGTCAACTTATGGTTGACTGTTTTAGTATAAAGGCTTCAATGAGTTGAGAAAATCGTCTTCCATTACCCGAGGTGGAATTACACATAGATGCAGACAATATATGGACAAATGGGACTGAAAACTGCATCGTTGAAGATATTTTTGGAGAAGCTTCTGATGAGGATTATATAGAAAAACGACTCTCAGATATCGACAGTGAACAAAGCGAAAATGAAGACGAAGTAGAAGTGAGAAATATTTTACTTTTGTGCAAAAGGGAAAGATAGAAAAATAAGTTTTGTATGTTTTACTTGTTATAAACCATATTGCATGAGGCATAGAATTAAATTGTGCTGCGAATATCCAAATCTAGATAACTAAGAGTGATGGTTATCTTTTTGTTACAAGTTTTATTTATCATCGAGTTACATTTACAGCAATTAGTTTGAATTTTATGTTTATTTGTTTTGATAAAAATGTTTTTGTTTTACACTGACTACAATTTTTTGTACGATTTCTGTTAAAATTAAATAATACCCCAAAACCACTAAATATTAAAAAAAATTATTTTTTTTTTGCTGAAAAAGGCCGATGGTTTTTAGAGACCCGAGTGAGTTCATGCCTCAATAAAATAACTGTGATGTTCCAGGATGAAGTGTGAAGTGTGTGTAACCATTTTTCTTTTAATAAACAAATTACATTTAACACAGCGAAGATAAACAAAAAAAAAAGAATATGGACACTTAATTGTGTTTCCATATAGGTTAGTTTAAAAAATCTTACCAAAAATAATTTATTCCTAATAGACTGGATCTCTTGCTTTCTCTCTTCTCTTCTTTCATCTCTGGAAGTTTGTTCTCCTTGTTCCCACTTGTTTTTTACTTCGTTCAAGTTGGTGAAGTGGAAAGGTTTCTCTCTCTGTACCTTTTTGGCTCTATATAGTGTAGGATCTTCACCGTCGGGTACGTCCTCTTCATCTTCCTCTTCTTCAGAAGAAGACTCTTCAATCGGAATACCATTTAAGGCTTCATCTGTTACTCCAACATCCATACCTTTAGCCTGAAATCTAAGAGAATTTTATTAGAATTTCTATATTCTTTGAGCAAAATAAGAAACAATCGAATGTTAGGACTTCCCCCATAGTCTAATTGGAGGCGATCTAAAGACAGTGGGTTTAAGAGACAACATAGCATTTAAAGACATTTTGCAGTGAAAATTTTAAACCATTTGATATATACCACCTTTGCTTGCTCTTCATACAGAAATTAGAACTATACTATGAACCATAAATGCAATGGATTGTGAAATTCGTATATAGAATTTTATTTGTTGAATTTATGGCTCACAACAAACATTGTATCTTATCAGTCATTTACATGTAGACAGATAAATTCTTAGCAAACTCAAATTGCAGGGATTTCAAAATTACTAACAATAAATAGGTATTGTTTGAAGAGTTACTCAAATTCGTATCTATATGAGAACCAATTAAATAATCAAGTAATTGTTTATTAAATTGTTATTTAGAACAAAATGTATCAACATCTCGTTATCTAAGTTAGCTGAAATTTGATGAGTTCAACAAAAATATGTGATAAATAGGTATTTACAGTTCAATGTTAACTCATCCTTAGGCTTCAGGGAATCCAATTGTCTTTTCAACCAGATGTCTTGTAAGGACATTTTGAAGGCTCTATGTAATTAAGATGTATTTTAGTAAAATAGTGTTGCTTTTATTTGTAGTATATTTTAGGTACAACCACATAAGACATGATTTAAATTTATTAAAGTATACTTGCCCATGCTCACCAGCTCTGGTTTTAATGGGCTATAAACGTAGTTTATTTTTTATTTAATCTATTTCTAGCTCCTTTGAACTTAAGCAAGATGACAGATTTTGACAAACTATACTGTTCGGAAATGTATATTATTTACAATTGATAACATATTTCTGCAGGTAATAAAGGTTTAATAGGAAAAAAATTGTTTTTAAACTCTTAAAATTCGCACCAAAACATTTGTCGATATCGTGACGTCACGTTTGGGTAAATGAAACGCATAAACGACATTCCTTAGATGTTTATTCAATAATTTAGTTATTTTGTGTCACTACATATGAATTCCAAAATGTACAGGTGGTCCCTGATGACCCATCAATAAAAACACCTGATAAGCTATTTGTGTTTGTTCCACAAAAGAAAACAATAATAGACATGTGGCTTAAACTTGCAAGGCGAGATTTAACACCTTTATTTATGTAAATATAATTTGGTCTTGAGTATTTAATTTACTTTGTAGATTCTAGGTCTAAATTTAATATAAAAACAATATTTTTTGAGGTTGATTTCACCTTGCACCGCAGTAGTTTAATGGGTATTTATCTAAAATTTCAGATTCCAAATAATATGGAATAATCATTTGATGGGATCGGTTATGCCCACAAGATATTAATATCGATCAGATAGAAGGAAGGAAGGAAATGTTATGTCGTATATGCCGATTTCTTTAATATATTGAATTAGTTTTTTGGGTGAAATTAAGTTTGGTGACATGATATCATTGAATGAGTTTGAGTTCAGTATATTATTAATTCTTTTACTTTGAAGATGTATTCAGTCTGCAATTAGGTGTTTTATTGAAATTGGGGAGAAGCGCAGAAGGGAAAGTTTGGGAATGGGTCGTTTTTGAATAGGAATGAGTGAGTAATATTGGAATGACCAATAGCTATTCTTTTTAATTTGATGTCTTTTCATGATAGTTCAGGAAAATCGTAAGTGTCGAAGAAGTTGTTTTTTATCTCGAATAGTTTGTTTCTGCGATATTTAATATTGACCAATGATTTTGGATTAGGTTTCGATTGATGGGGGAGAAAAGGGACTTAAATTCTTTAGAGTTATAAACGAATAAGGAAGGTGAGCCATCTGTAATTGCTTGTTTCGATAGTATATTAGCTCTTTCATTTCCTGGTATAAATTTATGACTGATATGATATGAAATGATTTCTAGGTTTTTTAATTTGGAGATATGGTTTGTGTTGTAATGCGTTGAGAGAATCTGAAATTATAAGGGAAAGAAGAAGTTTGTGTTTTAGGATGTGTTTAATGGTTTCCCATATAGCAAAAAGTTCTGCAGAAAGGATTGTGTTTATTTTGGTGAAGTTTGAATTTTGCAGAAAATAATGCAGATCCTATTACAATTTCAGATTATTTTGAGTTGATGAGTTATGACAGATGGGATTTGAAAAATGAGTTAGGTATGGAGGATTTGTCAAATGAAAGGGGTGAGACGTTAATGGGCATGGAAAGTCTCCAAGGGAAGAATACATTGAAGTTTATTGGTGCGATGTGATGGTGATGGGATTAGTATATTATTGTTTTTTTGGATAAAAAGTCTTTGTTTCACAGTGACTGAGTATTTTATTAGTTGGATTTGTCTGAGTGTATTAAGTGAAGGGGAGTTTGTGATACTTTGTAGGCTTTCTATGGGAGAGGTACGAAAGGAGCCTTTAGAAATTCTTAGTGCTTGGTTCTGAATTGGGTTGAGCCAATTTTTATAAGTTGGCCTTGCAAAATCGAAGATGAGGCCACCATACATTAGTTTTGGAAGGATTACCGTCCGATATATTTTGATGAGAGTTGCATAATCTGAGCCCCAAGTGTGATGAGCTAAAGGTTTGAGGATATTAAGGTTGAGATAAACTGTGGATTTCAAGTAACTCATTTGAGGTTTCCAGTTCAAGCTGGAATCAAAGTGCAATCCTATTGTTTTTATATTATCTTTGATGGAAATTGATTGAGATTGAGTTGAATTTGATGCAATTTCTCTTTCTACAGAAATAAATGATGGACGATTTTGTGGAAGAGAAAGAATAGCCTTGTGGATAGAGCTCATTTATATAGGCTATTGATGCATATTTGGATTTGTCTTTCAGATGCTTTGGAGGTGGGCGACAAATGGTATATTAGTAGATCGTCGGCGTACATTCTGTAGGAGATAATATGATAAAGAGTGTAGAGTTGAGGACAGAACCTTGAGAGATTCCGTTTTGAGGGGGCTGATTCGTGATATTTTATTCTTACGAAAAAAGATAGTTATTTTAAAAAATTGGATATGAATATAGGGAAGTTTCCATTAAATCCAAAGTGTTTGAGTTGAGAAATAGTATTATATCTCCATAGACGTTTAAAAGGTTAAGATAAGCTGCAATAAGGTGATGTTGCTTCTGAAAAGAAGATTGTATGTCCATTTTAAGGCCTGATAGGTGGTTTATTGTAGAACGTTTGGGTCTGAATCCATTTTGATTAGTGTCTAAGATACCTTTAGATTCCATGAACCAGGATAGACTGACGTTTACCATTCTTTCAAGTTATTTGCACAGATGATTTGTAAGTGATATTGGGCGTAAAGTTTCTAGAAGATTTCTGGGTTTGTTGGGTGTATGGATTGGGATTATAATAGAGTTATTCCATGATACGGGGAACATTTGGTTTAACCATAAGTGATTATAAAAGCTTATTATTTTGTGGCTCTTCATTTAGAGAAAGCATACTGGAATTCGAGTAGTAAGAAGGGAGCATTGTAAGGTTCAGGAGAGGCTGTAAAGTTGATAGCGATTTTATCACATTCTGTACATTTCTATGATAAAAGCTGTATTGTATGATGCATCAGATGATTTGTGTTGGTAATGATTTGCAAAGATATTGATTATTTCTGAGGGGTTTGTTATCCATTTATCATTATGATGTATGCCTGGATGTGTCGAGAGGGGATAGCTTTCATTTTTTATTGCCGTCCCAAATGACTTCAGTGGAGGAGTGGGAGTTTAAATTGGAGGTAAATTTATTCCAAGATTTGGATTTTGCCGTTTTTATTATTCTCTTCGACATGGCTCTGAGTTTTTTCAAGTTTATGAAATTAGTCTCTATAGGGTGTCTTTTGAAAATCTGAAGAGGTTTTTTAATTTTCTTAATTGTTTCACCAAGGAACAGGGATTTTGTGTTCTGAATATATAATTTCTGGTATTGATAAAGATGAAGCTTGCAATATGTTTGAGCAAAGTCGGGAGGGGGTGGACTGATATAGATTCCAGTAAGCTTTTTTGAAATACCATCTTTTATTGAAATTTTGTTGTTGTCGAAATGGGTCGTTGGCTCCTAATTTGAATTGGGAAGTGATCGCTTCCATGGGTGTCTTCAAAAGTTTTCCATTAGAAAAGTGGGGTGATAGAGGAGGAGCAGAGCGTAAGATCAGGAATGGAAAACGTGCCAGCTGAGCCACATAGGAAGGTAGAATTGATGTTTAATAATGATAGAGAGAAAAGTGATATTAGGTTTTGGTTTATGTTTTGGAAGGGCATTGGATGGAAATAGACACTTTAGATGTTGGGGGAACTGAGTTTGTGGAGGCTACAGAGCTGTATTTGGAAATAAACGATGGGTTTAAAGCAATGTATTTTCTTTTTGCATCAGAATATGAGATGTTAGCTTTAACTTTAATTTTTTGAATTTCAAACTCGGGTTTGGAGGTTGTGCAGCCTTAGTACCGAGGGGACTAATTTTCTTTAAATATTACACATTTAATAGGAGCTGGATTTTTAAGACCATCATATACGGAAAGACCACAAGAAGGGCAGGTAGGATTGTTTTTGCATTTAGAAGCAATGTGACCAAACTCATTACAGGAGAAGCATCTCTGTGAGGAAGGATTGGGGATGTTTTGTCTTACTCGGATAGAGTGGAATCCAGCATATAAGTTAGAAGGCAGAGTGTGAGTATTAAAGGACAAAATAAAGGTATCTGTTCTAGACAGAATTCTATTTATGCCCGTTACACCTTTATTACTAACGTTGTTAATAATTTCTTCAACAGAGCATACAGTTAAATCCTTACATGTAATGACACCTTTAATTGTGTTTAGTGAAGAATGAGGAGAAGTGGTTACATCCTAATTATGTAGTTTAGTAAGTTTTCCTGCTTTTTCAGAATGTTTGATGTTGTTTACTTCTATTAATAATGATCTGTCAGAGCTTTTTGGTGTATTTTAGGGAGCCAAAATAATTACAGATCGATTTTTTAAGTATTATAAATGGAGAAATGTTGGTGAAATTGACTGATATTCTATTACGAATAATCTATTATAATTACTTGCGGCAGATATAATTGTATGTAGCTCTGGGTCGCTTGGACCCGCTAATTTTGGGAAAGGAAGATACACTTAATGAACTATTCATATTAGTCCCACGAGTAACCTAGGAAATATTCGGTCGATCATGATAGAGCCTAGATACCATGACAAGGCGTAAGTACAAACCAGGTTGTGCCCGGTGTCTGGAGGGAACCGTTTGTGACTCATATTTGGCTGAGCCATGCATCCTATCAGCGCGGTATCTGACACTTTAGGATTACCAGGAGACATATAGAACAAGCACATAATGTAACGAGACAAATACATAACACCACTCGACGTAACTGGGGCCCCGGGATCGCCACATCTGTATTCGGAAACTGAGTGCCGGAAAGCAAGCAGATCAGAACCTCCTGAGGGGAATCAGATAGAAGAAAAATAGCATCTGATGATACATAACGAAAATGTATTCTCAAAAAACGGAGAAAGATATATTGAAGCACGTGAAATATTTAGAAGAAAGAACTTCACTTTTTATTTAATATTCGGTATAAACAAAAATGAATCATAAATAAAATCACAGAGAATCAATCGTTTGTTTACTTGTTTAATCAAAAGTGACGTAATTCACTTTGATTGGTGTTCAACATATCATGGCGGACTTCTGTATTTTGTAATATTATTATATCAAAATAATTATCAATCTCGCTCTTAACATAATAGTGATTTTTAATTACTGCCATCATACCTATTGTTAAATATTTTTTAAATAAACTATATATTATTATTATACTTTTTTCTGTATTTATTACCTAAACTATATATAGTGTTTTAAATGAAACTCACGGTTTCTAGTGTTAATTCCACAATATAATAAAAGTTATTGAAAATTCTAAAAAATTGACAATAGTTTCGATAAATCAATATCATCGTCAGAATGACAGAAGTAACATTTCATTTGATGCCTACCTGATGTTAGTAGTTATTTTTGGCTAGACCAAGAAGTGACCTAACTTGTGATTGACTTAATATATGTTTATAGAAAAAAGAAGATGTGATATTACAAATATCTAAGCTTCAATATTTGTAATATCACATCTTCTTTTTTCTATAAACATATATTAAGTCAATCACAAGTTAGGTCACTTCTTGGTCTAGCCAAAAATAACTACTAACATCAGGTAGGCATCAAATGAAATGTAACTTCTGTCATTCTGACGATGATATTGATTCATCGAAACAATTGTCAATTTTTTAGAATTTTCAATAACTTTTATTATATTGTAGAATTAACTAGAAACCGTGAGTTTCATTTAAAACACTATTATGAGCAGATTCCACGAAGTAAGGGTCGAGACAGTTAATTTCATTGAACTATATATTATTGTAATGTTTTTCTTATTTATTAAAAGTTTTTATTACGGTTGGGATAAATTTTAAACACTTGGTATGGCTACTTACTAATTTATTTAAACACTAGCTCACTAACACTTAATTTATATATACTTAACTAATCGCTTAATTATTAATTTATATTAACTGTATATTCACTCAAACTAATTTATATAAACACTTTATATTCACTTATTTACTTGTTTATTCTGATTCTTTTCTGGCCTTTTCTAGATAACTCTGGTCACAAAAACAGTGTTTACATAAGATAGTCGTAAACTCGTAAACAGTTTTTTTATAACTGCGTTTCCGCCATAATTTTAACTTTTATACCTGGCTTAGACAGAGTCGGATTTAGGGTCTATACCAGTGTGCTGTTTCGTAACATTACCCCCTCCTTAAATGGAAGTTCCTCCTGGAACTTTTGTGTAGCCGAGACTGGATGTTTGAATCGGCAACTGGCCCCATTTCTACACTTTCCGATCTTATGGAAATAGCAGGGCACCGTCTTCATCGGATACTGATAACGGGGGTTGTAGCTGCAAATTAATATCTGGACACCGGTATCTCTAAAGATAACCTCTACCATGTTCCTGATAACTCGCCAATCCAACTGGTTACTCGCTATCTTAGGCATAGCTAGTTTCTTCACGCTGGATTCTAACACATGGTCTCGGAGGTTACGAAGTGCTTCCCACACATCGCGGTAGGTAGATCGATCTTGTAATTCATTTTTACTTACCACGTAGAAGACGTACCGCGAATTATGTTTTAGTTTCAGTGTCTTGCCAGGGGCTGGAATCTGATCTGTTTTTCTAATTGCCCGAACTTCTTTCGAAGGACGGTTGCCAACCCTCGTGCGTTCTTGATACGAGCGGGGATGTTGTATGCCAGTGAATAATCTTCCGGGAGAGTGAACAGATCTTGTTGTTGTTCCGAAGTGACTCCATATCTAGCTTTCCCGGTACCTCCCTACATGTCCATTAATTCCTCGAAGGTAGGGTCAGACACATCTCGAATAAGGTTTACTCCTTCCCCCAGGTCATGGTCTCCTTCGAATGGTGCTAGTCGGTTTTGGTGAACTACTTTTGGTTTTCCGTTGGGGATCTTGCTTATGCGATATATAACATAATTGATCCTTTTCTTGATTAAGTATGGACCTTCCCAGGATTTTTGTAATTTTGGAGAAAATCCTTTTCTCCTCGTCGGGTAGTGTAACCATACTTTGTCCCCTTCTTTAAAACCGTCTTCTGTGGCCTGCGTGTCGTACCGACTTTTCATTCTGTCGCTGGCAACTTGAAGATTGGTTCGAACTAATTCATGAATATCGTCCAGCCTTCTTCTCAATTGGATCACGTAGTCTTCGCCTGCTAGATCTTCTCCAGGCCGACAGCCAAATTCCAGGTCACTAGGAAGCCTCATTTCACGTCCAAACAGGATTTTCGCAGGTGTTTCACCCGTGGACTCATTGACGGCAGATCGATAAGCCAATGCGAATAGGGAGAGATACTGGTCCCAATCTCTCTGATCGCTGGATACTACTTTGGACAGGTATTTTCCAATAGTCCTGTTCATTCTCTCGACCATTCCATCTGACTGTGGATGTAATGCTGTTGTTCTGGTCTTCTTCATTCCCAGCTTCTCGCAAATCTCCTGGAATAGATGACTTTCGAAATTTCTTCCCTGGTCGCTGTGGACTTCCAAGGGCACTCCATATCGGCTGATAAATTCTTTCACCAATACATCTGCGACAGTTGTGGCCTCTTGATTCGGGATAGCGTAAATTTCCACCCACTTTGTGAAATAATCCATTACAACCTTTATGTATTTGCCACCATTTTCTGTCATTGGAAATGGCCTAGCGATATCTAAAGCAATCCGTTCGAAAGGGCTTCCAACATTGTACTGTTTCATGGGCGCCTTTCTCTTGCGATGTGGTCCATTACTCGTAGCACAAGTCGTACATTTCTTACACCAGTCCTTCACATCGTCGGAGCTGTTCATCCAATAAAACCTTTCACGAACTCGCTGAAGGGTTTTCTTCACTCCCAGATGACCTCCTGATGGACTGTCGTGTAATTTCTTCAGTACCTCAGCTAGTCTTGTTCTCGGGATAACTAGCTGTCTCCTCATCTCAGAACCATCATCGTTTTCAAGGACTCTTTTCAACAGCCCTTCTTCCAGGACAAGGGAGTCCCACTGAGCCCAATACGCCTTGAGTTTCGGTGAAAATCTTGACACTTCTTGCCAGGTAGGTCGCCGGTTTCTTTCTTCTATTGCCGAATCATCTTCAGGTGAGGATCATTCTCCTGATCTTCTCTGATCCTGGTGGGTGACCATTCCTCGTTGACTACAGTAGTTCTTGAAACTGCAGCTTCCCTAGATTCCGCCTTGTTGCAGTGGGAGCAGTCTGTTGGGCACGGCCGTCTGGACAGGGAGTCGGCATTTCGGTGACCCACACCAGCTCGATGTTCGATGTTGAAATCATACTCTTGAAGTCGTTCAATCCATCTAGCGATCTGTCCCTCGAGATTCTTGAACTGCATCAACCACTTGAGTGCTGCATGATCAGTCCGGATTAAAAACTTCCTACCATAGAGATACTGGTAAAAGTGTTCCATGGACTTCACTACCGCCAAAAGTTCTCTTCTTGTGACGCAGTAGTTTCGTTCTGGTTTGGAGAGGACTTTACTAAAATATCCCAGCACCCTTTCTTTCCCTCCTTGGATCTGTGAGAGCACTCTACCAATTCCTACGTTGCTAGCGTCAGTGTCAAGAATAAAGTCTCCGTCTGGTAAAGGGTATCCTAATATCGGCGCCGTGGTTAAATGCCTCTTCAAGGTATCAAACGCCGTTTTACAATCTTCGTCCCATTGGAAAGCTCTTGCTTCTTCTGTAAGTCGAGTTAGAGGCTTAGCAATATCTCCAAACTTCCTGATAAATCTTCTATAATATGTGCAAAGTCCAAGGAAACTCCTAATTTGGTGTTTGTCGGTTGGTTGCGGCCATTGCTGAATGGAAGCAATTTTCTCTGGATCCACCGCCACTCCTTCATTGCTCACTATATGGCCTAGATAGTTGACACGGTTTTGGAACAGCTGACATTTCTTAGGGTTTAACATGAGCTGGGCGGCTTGGAGTCGTTTGAATACGTCTTCCAAATTCTTCAGGTGTTCGTCAAATGTTTTCCCCAGTACTACGATGTCGTACAAATAGACCAGGCATGTCTTCCAAGACAACCCTCTCAAGATATTTTCCATGAGTCTTTCAAATGTCGCAGGCGCATTACAGAGCCCGAATGGCATGACGTTGAATTGCCATAATCCAGATCCGGTGGTAAAAGCAGTATTTTCTTTGTCTTCTGGGTCCATTTCCACTTGCCAATAGCCAGACTTCAGGTCCAAGGTGGAAAACAGTTTGCTGTCGGCCAAAGTATCTAGCGTATCGTCAATTCGAGGCAGAGGATAGCTGTCCTTCTTCGTCACGTTGTTAAGCTGGCGATAATCCACGCAGAATCTCGTAGTTCCATCCTTTTTCTTGACGAGCACTACTGGAGACACCCATGGACTAGTAGATGGTTCTATTACTTTTTCTTCTGCCATCTCTCGAATTATTCTTTCAGCTTCCTCTTTCTTCGCTTGTGGAAGTCTTCGAGCTGATTGTCTAATTGGCTTAGCATTACCAGTATTGATTTTGTGTTTGACGGCTAATGTTCTGCCAGTCTTTCCTCCTTTTGGTACGAATAAGTCTCGATACTGCAAGAGAAATTCTCTCATTCTCTTTTTATCAGCTCGATCCAAAGATTGACCAGCTCCTGATAACATTTGTTCGAATCTGGCATTAGAATTGTCAGTGGTCGTTGTTTGACGAACTATAGATGTCACTGGTACGCAGGATCCAATCTTGGTTTCCTTCTTGATTCTAATTGGGTAATCGTTCACGTTTATCACACGTACTGGGATCTCTTTCGCCAACGTGACCAATCCTTTTCCAATTAGTACTCCTTTGCCAACTTCTTCGTCGTGGTTCCTTGGCTCCATCATAACCGGTGTACCTTCCTCCATGATTCCCTGTAGCTGTGCTACTATCATGGTTTCGCTTCGTGCAGGTAGAACGGTATCTTCCTGTACAGCTGCCAACACCGCGTTGCCTTCATATGGATGCAGGTACACCTCCTCGGAACCCACTTTAATGGTTCTGTTTCTAAAGTCTAATTGGAAACCATGTAAATTCATTACGTCTATTCCCAGAATCACGTCTTCTTCAATGTCAGCTACGATTACCGTATGCGTGAACTTTTCTGCGCCAATTCCCAATTGGATTTGTGTTTCCCCGTGAACGTTGGCACTGTGGCGGTCCGCAGTCGCAGTCTCGTTGGTAGAAGCTTCTTCTTGGGGTTTATTATCTCTGGTCGTATAATGGTTCTAGTTGCCCCGGTGTCAACCATCAGAGCATATTTCTTGCCATTTACTTCGCCATCCACATATACACTGTCGTTGCGACATCTGAGAGAAGCTATCAGTATGAGAGGATCTTTGGAACGGTCATGGGTCGGTGCTGCCCTCTCGTAGCCGTCCCTTTCTAGTTTTCCTGTGACTGGGGTTCTTGGTTTGCAGGAGTCTTGGGGCGTTTACACGAACTACGTACATACCCTAGCTCGCCACAATTCCAGCATCTGATCTTTCTCGGCTTCTTGTCAATCATACTTTTTATTAAACTGACGAACTGTTCAAATCTGTCTTCGTCACCTTCTTCTTGGATGGTCCTAATTTTGTTATATCCTGAAGCCTTCGTTGCTGCTTCATATTCAAGAGCAGCTGTCAATGCGTTAACTAATGTTTTGGGATGGGCTAAACGAAGCGTCCTCTGCATATCGGGGTCACGTAAGCCATCAATAAAGGCCTGGATGCCCAGACATTCCATCATGTTCTCTGGTGCTGACGGATAAGCAAATCGAACGAGTCGGGCAATATCCACTTCATACTCTTTAAGGGCTTCGTCACGTTTTTGCCTTCGGTTCTTCAGCTGGGACTGGTACAAATGTTCTAGATGTTCGTGACCGTACCGCATGTCCAACCTCTTCTTCAGCTGCTCGAAATCGTCCGTTTCTTCCAGAGGTATCGTCTGAAGGGACATCTAAGGCATCTCCCCGAAGCGCGATAGTTAAGTTAACTGCTTTCTCTTTGTCGGACCAATTACTCACTCCAGCGGCTGCTTCAAACTGTTTTACAAAATTGGTCCACATCTTTCCATCGAACGTTGGGGCCTTGACTCGGGTGAAACTGCAAATATCATCTGTCTTGGGTTGTGTTTCTGGCTTGCAGATCTCTATCTGCTTTTCTTCTGTTGAAGTGTCTTGTGTTTTGAAATCGGCAATCTTTGTCTCTAACTCCTTGAATTTCTCGTCCATTTGATTTTCCATCGTTGTCATCTTATTCTCCATGTCATTTTTCAATGATACGATATCTGCAGAAATATCATTCTTCATAGCTGAAATCTTCTCGTCCATATTAGTAGAAACCTTGTCCATGTTAGCGGAAATATCGTTCTTCATGGTTGGAATCTTCTCGTCCATGGCAGAAAAGTTGTTCTTTATAGCAGAAATATCGTTTTTCACATTAGTTGAAATCTTTTCTTCCATGGCAGAAATATCGTTCTTCATATTAGCAGAAATATCGCTTTTCATTGTGGTAATCTTCTCGTCCATATCAGCAGAAATATTAGCAGAAATTGACGAGATTAAGGTGGCAGCCTCGTCATTGAATAAAAATGATTCTGGATCGAAGCCGTCATTTTCCAGTGCCACTTTAAGTCTTTCTACTAATTCGCTTTTCTTACCGGACATTTCCAACTCACGATCTTTCAATTCTGCTCTTAACTCCGCCATTTTCAGATCACATAGTCTCTTGGCCATTTTTACGTTGCAATTTATTTATATTACCCCACACCTGACACCAATGTAATGTTTTTCTTATTTATTAAAAGTTTTTATTACGGGTGGGATAAATTTTAAACACTCGGTATGACTAGTTACTAATTTATTTAAACACTAGCTCACTAACACTTAATTTATATATACTTAACTAATCGCTTAATTATTAATTTATATTAACTGTATATTCACTTAAACTAATTTATATAAACGCTTTATATTCACTTATTTACTTGTTTATCTGTCAAGATCACTTTATCAACTAACTAACTCTTCCTGATCAGTCCCCTTATATATTAAAGCCATTTTTACTAGTAAAATCCGGACTGCGGCTTAAATAAAAACAATTGATTCTGGCCTTTTTTAGATAACTCTGGTCACAAAAACAATGTTTACATAAGATAGTCGTAAACTCGTAAACATGTTTTTTTATAACTGCGTATCCGCCATAATTTTAACTTTTATACCTGGCTTAGACAGAGTCGGATTTAGGGTCTATACCAGTGTGCTGTTTCGTAACATTATTATTATACTTTTTTCTGTATTTGTTACCTAATGTATCACTGAATTCACATATAATAATGGCAAAATATCAGTATAAAGGTTATGTCTAACACATACTTCAACTTTATCATTACACCAATCACTTTGTATTCTTTTTTATTAGTAAATGAAACTTCAACATCGGCATTTTAAAAAAAAATTGTCGCTTTTTGACGGCCTGTATTATATAAAAATTACAATCACATAATACAAATTCTAATTTCTCTGTGGGATCTGATAATTTGGGACAATCTGTAAATCGAGCAGTATCTCGTTCTTGATATTACGGCAAATAGACGAATACTAAAGTCGGAACAAGTCTTGTTAATTGAATTGCTGCTTGCACTTAACCATAAAATTTTAATGTACCTACTACTGTATTTCCTTTACCCTTGTCACTTGGATTCCAGTCCATTTCTTTAACTAGGTATTGCAATGTATTTTGATGTTTTCATCTCGTGCATCAAGATATGCATTCTAGTGCTCAAAAATAACCTTCAATTATTTATTACTTGTTATGATAAAAGAAATGATAGTCTACTGTGAATATGTCTGCTTTTCAAGCAGTGGTCTAATTGGGAATCATTTACTGGAGGGACGGAGTGCATTACCATAAAATTTTATAAAATATATCTGCATATATCTATTTAAAAATTTACTGAACTTTAAAAAAATAACAAAAATTTAAGTATATTGTGAATACTAATAATTGTTATTGTTGAAGACAGAAACAGGCATTATCTGAAAAATAAACAATCACATTACCTTCTCCGAAAATACGAGGATATATTGAAAAATTCTTAGCCTACTATAGAACCAAACAAAATTTCAATGTCAAAATATTTTATTACTCAACATATTCTCCTCTTAATTGGATACACTTATTACAGCGAACCTGCAACGTCTCTAGACCTTTCAAAAAAAATTCTTCTTGCTCTGCAAACCAGACCTCCACAGCTTTTATTATCTCTTCGTTGGAAGAAAATTTACGACTTTTTAAACTTTTTTTCAGCTGAGGAAAGAGATGGTAGTCGGACGGAGCCGAATCGTGTGAATAAGGGGGGTGTTCTAGTAATGCAAACCCTAAATCACGAATTTTTTGCATGGCAACATGAGAGTTGTGTGCAGGGGTGTTGTCCTGCAAAAACAAAATACCTTTGGATAGCTTTCCGCGTTCTTTCTCTTTAATTTTTTCCCGTAGAGTGGTCAGTAATGTCGAATAGTAATCTCCAGTTATTGTTCTACCCTTATCCAAAAAATCAATCATGATTACTCCATGGCAATCCCAAAAAACTGAAGCAAGAACTTTTTTTCAGCAGATTTTTGGACACGAAACTTCTTAGGTCTTGGAGAACCAGAGTGTCGCCATTCCATCGATTGTTGCTTTGTTTCTGGATCGTAGAAATGTAGGCTCATCCATAGTAACAATTCGGTTTAAGAATTCCACATCGTTTTCAAGTCGAGCACAGATCGAACGCGATGCTTCTACCCTTGCGCGCTTTTGGTCAACATTCAAACATTTGGGGATCCATTTTGCAGCAATTTTTCACATGTCCAAATTGACGTGAACTATATGATGAACGCGTTCGTATGAAATATTCAGTGCTTCAGATATCCGTTTTAGCCCAATTCGACGGTCTGATAAAATCATGTCATGAACTGCATCGATATTTTTGGGGACCGACACAGAAACTGGCCTTTCCGATCGGTCATAATCTTCAATGGAAAATTTACCTCTCAATTTTTCACGGTCGCACGCGAAGGACATTGATCACCAAGGGTATTAAGCATATATTCGTAAACCTGCTTACCTCTTGACCCTTTTAAATACAGGTACTTGATGATGGCTCAATACTCCAATTTTTCGATTTTCACAATTTCGGTGGACATCTTTTTCTTTCAATTTATTGCGTAACTCTGGTTTACTTTTTTGACGTCAAACTTTACACTGACACTTCTAATAAGTTATTGTTCGTTGCTATGGTAACGCAATATTTTGTTTATGCATGGAACTGGTCTAGGCTAACTAGATATCAATACATCCTCGTAAAAATATTAATTAACTTACAACATAGTTTCCGTAATTCTGCAAAATACCCAGGGCCGCCTCGAGGTTAATATGCGCCCGGGGCGAGATTTTGATCTGCGACCCCCCCTCCTCCCTTGGTCGGGAAAACTGTTTTAATATCTTCTGCAATTTCCTAAGCTAAAAAGTTGCGCCAGCAAGCCCTTTTTCTCTAAAAGATGCGAGGAAGGCTTGACAATTGTCGAGCACCCTCTTAGCTGATGTCAAGTCAGTCATCCTCTATTGCAATATTTTGCCAAGGCCCGGTTTTATAAAGTAGAGTTAAATATCTCGAGTTACCCCGAAGGTTGGATTAAAATGTAAAGATCATTGTAAAAATATATACAGTAGAAGAAGTCGGGCACAAAATAACTGTACATTTATTCAAATTTTCTGTGGTTTAGTCGTTAGTGGCATGGAAAATTTGAGCAGTATCTCGTAATGGTAAATATAATTTGAAATATATTAAATTATAAACGGCTATTACTAGCAGTAGGAGTGTGAATTTCTCGGAAGAAGAAATTTCTGCACTTACATTTTTAGAATTTTGCGCATGACAACCGGTAAACTCCACAGTTAACACGGGCCAAATAGCGGGGCAAGATTAATTCGAACCCTGATTTATAAAACGACGTATCACCCACCGGTCACCGGATTAACTCTCAGTGCAGGGGTAACCTGGGCTTATAAAACCGGGCATAACAAGATTTACTTGGAATAAAAGGTCGTGTTATAGGGTCTTCAACGCTGTCTGAAAGTTCTATCAGGGCTTGCCTAACTTCAGCATACTGGTACCTGATAGCATAGATTGATGAAATCCTTTCTTTCCAGCAAATTTTACAAACTTATTTTATGAATAATGATTGAACATGTTCACTGATTAAGCAGTAACGTTTTGTTGACCCTGCGAAAATCGTGTAAATTTACTGAATTATTTTCCAAACAGTGAAGTAGACTTGACAGAAGACTTTTTATGTCGAATACCGCAAGATTCAAACTGTGACTAGTAAACGTTGTAAATAAAGCCCGAGGATATTCTTTCAAGACTATTGCCTGAACACATTTGTTAATACCAGCCATATTAGCGCAGTTATCATAATCTTGACCGCGGCAGTCATTTAATGTCTCAGTGATAATTTTCGATTTCTTCAAACAACAGCTCTGAGAGCTCCCAGTTGATTCGTTTGCAACTTTATAACCAACTTTCTTCGACAGCTATAGCGCCACTTGTTTCATCTTCTTCTGTGACATACCGAATTGTTAGGGGTATCTGGTCTTTATGACTTATAATATTTGTAGTGCTGTCCAAAATTACAAAGAAAATACTTAGATTTAATGAAATTAGGTCACTTCTTGGTGTAGCCAAAAATAACTACTAAACATCAAATAAAATGTAACTTCTGTCATTCTGACGATGATATTGATTTATCGAAACAATTGTCAATTTTTTAGAATTTTCAATAACTTTTATTATATTGTGGAAATAACTAGAAACCGTGAGTTTCATTTAAAACACTAATACTTAGATTTAGTTATTTTCTTGATATTTCAGAGCCCAAAAGACAAATGAACTCATTTTGGATATTATTTTCCAATAGAATCACTTGGGAGGAACTACTAATTACTCTTTGTGTGATCAAACGCAACACCGTCAAATTATCGAATTAGTTCAATTAGGCCCAAGGAATTGCCATGAATCAAAGGAAATGAAGAGGCCACTACACTCGCCAGAAAAAAGCACGAACGCCTTTTATTGGCCCGTAGATTTTCAGAGGTGTGGGAAAATGCTCCTGTAAGAAAGATATTCGGAAGAAGGAGGAAAGAGAAGCACTCTGGCGGTGATGTGGTGGATGGTTGGTGGAATAATCATTACAGCCCATTGTCATCAATGGGATTTATTCAACACTCAACTATTTATGGTTACGGTTGGAATGAGGAATAAGTACCTTTCAACCATATAAATCACCAGGAGTGGATGGAATATTTCCAGCACTCCTGCAGTAAGAGATAGATTCTTCCTCACCTGCTGAAGATTACAAGAAGCAATCTAGCAGTGGGTCTAATACCTAGAAAATGGAGAAGGACAAGGGTAACCTTCATACCAAAAATAGGGAAAAAATATGGGACTTATCCCCGATCTTTTAGACCCATCTGTCTAACATCGTTTCTACTCAAAACGATGGAGAAAGTAGTGGATAACTACATAAGAACAGAGAACCGGGAGGATATACCAGTTCATAAATGTCAGCATGCCTACAGAGCGGGTCGATCAACTGAGATGGCTCTGTATCAGCTGACCGAAGTCATCCAGAGAACTCGGAACAACAAAGAAATCGCAATGTGCGCATTCCTAGATATATATGGGGCCTTTGACAACAGAACTCATGTGCCTGTCAAAAAAGCACTAAAAAGGCGAGGAGGAAATTAAACCATTGTAAAATGGATGTATAAGTTGTTAACGACGAGGATAACTGAGACACAGGTAGGGAATCAAACCACCTCAGTTAAAGCCACTCGGGGGACACCTCAAGGAGGAGTGATATCTCCCCTTCTATGGAGCCTCGTAGTAGATGAGTTGCTCTATAGGCTAACGGAGCTTGGCTTCGAATGTATGGGCTATGCTGATGACATAATTCTAATAGTCCGAGGCAAGTTCGAGAGCACCTTGTGTGATTTTTTACAAAAGTGCCTCAGAATCATTGATCAACGGTGCTTGTCAGTGGGACTAAACATTAACCCAAACAAGACCATAGTAATTCCATTTACTCGGAAAAGAACACTTCCATCCATGGAACCCATATCCTTAAACGGGGAAATCATAGAATGGAAATCACAAGTTAAATATCTAGGGATAACCCTAGACAATAAGCTTCTGTGGAATAAGCATGTTGAAATAACTGCTAGTAAAGCAATAAGAGCTTTGATGGCGTGCAGTATCTAGCTGGTAAGAGGTGGGGCTGTAACTCAAAAATACTGCGATGGATGTACGCCATGATTGTGAGACCAACAATTACGTATGGGGGCATACAAAAGCAATTCAGTACAGCACGAGGAAGACCCTCGACAACGTTCAAAGGCTTGCCTGTGTGTGCATCACTGGAGCTATGAGATGAGAACGTGTCCAACTAGGACACTTGAGATCATTACAAATCTCACACCTCTACTGCACCGAATTGCATCAGTTGTAGAGAGTCCCTCTCGAAATCCAAATTGTTTTGTAGAAATTATATTGGATTTTTTAAGATATTATTGTAATCTTAAATTTAGAGCTTTCTTTACCACTTTTGCGAAAGTTGTGATTAAGGATATCGGTCTATAATTTGTCACTATTGTCTTATTGCCCTTTTTAAATATTGGTATCACTAAAGATCTCTTCAGTGGGATATTTTCCTTGTAGAAATATTTCATTAACTAAATGGGTCAAGAGTAGGGTGAATATTTCTGAATTCTCTTTTATTAATTCTGTTTGTATATTATCTATTCCGGGTGATTTCTTGTTTGCTAGTGAGTGTATTATGTTTTTGATTTCTATATTTGTTAAAGGCAACAGAACAATTGAATTTTTCTGAACATATCTCCTAGGTTGAGGCGTCTTTGGTGGGCTTATGGTTTTTGCAAGAGTAATGCCTACTTCAGTAAAGTAATTGTTAAATGTTTCTGCTAGATCTTTAGCCTCTGTTACCATACGGCCATCATCAGTATGTATTTCTTTTATGTCATCTTTATTGTTTTTGGCTTTATTTTGTAACTGATAAATAATTTTCCATAGTCCTTTTGAGTTTTCCGAATTTTCATTTATTTGTTTGGTATAGCTTTTCTCAAAACTCTATCAGTTAATGCTCTGTAATTTAAATACGCTTTCTTTTTTTCTATGTTCTCCAAATCTTTTTTATAAACATGATGAAGTCTGTTTCTTTTTGTAATTGAATTAATAATACCTTTGGTTACCCATTGTTGCCTCTTAATAAATTTCTTATTTTCTTTAACAACTTTTGTTTTTTTACTTATATATTTATTTACCACATTTATTAAATAGCTAACTTTTGCGTTTAAATTATTTATGTTATAAAAGGCTTCCCATCTATGACTCTGAATGTCTTCTTGTAGCATTTTATTATCAATATTTTTGAAAAGTAACTTTTTTACGGTTGTCTCAGCTTGTAAAGGAAGATATGCCATTGTAGCCTTGTGGTCTGTAATATTGGTATCATATGTATCTGCCATATATTCATCTATCGTATTCGAACTATAAAATATATGATCTATGCAACTTTTCGATGTTCCCTGAATTCTTGTATATTTGTTTATTAACGATAAGAAGTTATATTCACTCAATATATCTAGATATGCAGAAACTAGATCAGTTTGATGTTCAATATTTATATTAAAATCTCCTAAAATCAAGTGTTTCGGAATGTTTAAATTGTTTTTAGTGTCTTCAAGATATGTCCACAACTCATCCACAAATGCTTCAAACTTCTTGTATATCATATGTAGTAAGTCATGGTTATAGAAAAAGTATAGTGTTTTACTAATCGAAAAGCATTTTCTGCAACTTGAGAACATTATCAAACTCGGTTGCGCCTCGTTTGAGAAACTTTTCTCTCGTTTTCAGAAAATGATACTTTCGTCACTCGTTAAACAATATACTATGGATTTACTAACAATAATAATATTAAGATAATATACAGGGTAAATATTCTCATTAAAGTGCCTTCCTAGGCTGGATTACTCCAAAAATTTCCTGAGAAACTATGATGCCACTAGATCTTCACGGACTTCCTTACAAGGCAATGCCGCTTCAGAAAGCTCCTAATGAGAATAGGTCTAGCAGAAACTGACGAGTGCAGATTCTATGGGGAGGAGGAAGAAACTCCGGATCGCCTAGTTCTAGAATGTCCTGCCATTGCAAGCCAACGCAAAAAAATGCCTCGGACAAGAAACTTGTAGGAGCGTGGATCTGCTTACTTGAAGCCATCCCAAGTACTGGAGCTCATTAGAACTCTGAAACTGGAATGCGAGCTGTAGAAGTAGCTGATAGGGGGAGCACAATAAACCTTGTAACGTTTTTATTTTTCTTATATTTCGCCCTACGAAATCGAATAATTTATATCCCAGTGCGGCCCTGGCGTAACAATATTTTCTTCGAACTGTGTAGAAGATCGTTTCACACGACCAATAAACATAAAATTACCGGAGTATAATACATCTTTGAACGCCGAAAAAGGTTTATTACGGCTCAATCGGGATTTTCAATTGAACGAAGTGACAATTGGATGTACTTCAAAAATGTAGGATGAGTACACAATAGTTTTAGTATCACTTTCGGAAAAGGAAGGTACCGTTTATGAAATTCTGGGTAGACAGCGTAATTTGTGCATTCACTGCCCGATTCTTTTAATATGGCTGTTATATGGCTTTTTAGAACTAATTTTACAGTTATTTTTCGGAAAGAATTTAAAAAAAAAGGCTACCGATCCCCAAAAATCTCGTCACGAGTCAGTCAGCGACCGATTCTCAACGCAAGTAGAAAATTTTTGTAGTGTCAGCGTGAATTATCGTATCATTATTTAGTGCCGCTATCGAGATTGAGTCTACGAAGATTACTTCACCGAAGCGGTGGTGATTTTCTTAGTTATCAAAATTAAATTATCGTATCGTACTAAAGTATCGGTATTTCCTGTGCTCAGTCGTCGAATTAAAATTACCGGAGTATATGTTTATTGTGTTTATTACCGACATTAAATTACCGAAGATTTCCGAGTGTCTGTGATCTGTTCCATCACGCGGTGAGGGTAGATTACTTATTACAAGTACTATCGTAAGTGTTTTAAATCGACCTCCGGCGTTGATGCAAGTATCTTCACATGAGTAGTAATGTGGTGATTGGATGGAAACAATTGGACTCACGTATCGTAAATGATTATTTAGTATATCTCCTACCTGGAGTAATCGCACCCGTTCTTAGTCGATGGTGGAAAGACTAATTTAGTGTCACGCTATTTCTTTAGCGAAAGAACTATACGGTAAGAACTATTTTATTACGATAACGAGTTTATTGATTACTAATATTGCCATTGTTTTAGAGAACCTTTGTTTATGTTTTATAGAATAATCGTTAGGAAATTCGGCGTGCACGTCAAATCTAGATTAAATTATTTTCCCGATATTGACATATCTTTCACAAAGCCTATGTGTTTTTTGTTTCCAAGTAATTTAATAATATAATATCCTACATTTTATTTTTTTGAATAAACGGAAAATAATTTCGTTAATAATTTAATTTTTTAGTTCGCAAACTCTGCGACAATTATCGTTTGGGTATGTATATGATTTTGAGTTGTATATTTGTTGTTTCTTGGAGACTATTTATTTCTCGAACAATTACCGTGTAGTGTTTAGTGATAATTTGTTTTATTGTTTTTATGTATATATTAATTTTGTTTGCGGTACCAGGTTATGCATGTACCCATATTGTAAATATTTGTAATGTTTTGTTCACTGACGCTGGTAAAATCTGTTAATAAACTGGTTAACATAATAAACCGCGTTTTAGTGAGTACTTCCCTAACGTCCACATATACACTACCAAAAATACCTCACTTTTTATAATATCTCTCGCTTATCGCAGTTTTTGAAATTTTTCCTGTGAATTAAAATTTCTGGCGCCCTTTAATTACCTTTCCGGTTGATTAACGTTCCGAAAAGAAACCCACGACTTTTAGCTCTCCAACCAAAACAAGAGTGCCGTTCGCATACGTCTTAATTGTTTATCGCCCAGTATCGTTCCAAATAAAATCGCTATATTGGTCCCATCCAAAGAAACTTGGAAAAATTGGTACCGAACAATTAAGACGGTAACAACCTTAAGGTTGCAGTGCAATGTAACCCCGTTAATAATCTAAATGTTTATGGATTGTTTGAGAAGAATCTGATCTAACAATCGAGTTTTTTTAATTTACTCTCATTCCCTACATCAGGAATTCCCAAAGTGGTCCAGGTGGACACCCAGGGGTCCACGGGAGACTCGACAGGGGCGAGAAAAAAAACTAATGTTAGACCTGATCTTCACATTTTTTGAGAATATGGTAGAAATGTAGCAGCACCAAAACCAGTAAAATTTTGAAAGTGATCTGCGAGAAACAAAGTTTGGGAACCTCTACTCTACATAGTGTCAACACGGCGACTACAAACTCTTCAACCTATCCGTATACTCAGTCGCTTGAATTTAGATCAGGTGAATATGGAGGACGACAAAACAATAATTTTATAATTTGCTTCAAAATATAAGAAAAACCAATTCTACAGTTCTAAAATGGTAGAAGCGTCGTGAGTACCTCGAAAGAGCAAACTTTTCAAATTGATTGTTAAACAAAAATGTGTAAAACGGTAAGTGTTTGACAAATAAATATTTACCTTGCAAGTTTCGACAATATAGATGGTGATTTTTTGACGTTAACAGGCGTGAGGTTCCTGTCAGAGTCTGTTTCTGTCTGATGTTGTTGGAAAACTTGGAATCTTTCTTTGACGTTTAAGCTTTGCAGTTCTTCAAGACCCAAATCGGGTTTGTCACTTGCTGAAAAATAAACAAAATACAAATAAATAAATTTGGAAATTTGAGCTAACTAGCATGTTTATTATTCAAGCAGAGAACAACAAAAATTTGTTATAACAAAATCACATGCTACACGTAATAACGTTTTCAATCATTTAGTGGTTTTAATAATTTTCAATTTATTACAAACAACAATTTCAGTGTTTTTACATCAAATATAGTAGTGGAGCTAGATTACTACAGTGAGGTGTTCCAGGTTTATTTGTCTGAGTAGTGGATTCATGTAGGTCATAAGAAGATTACAGTTTATAATAACGTTTATGTAGTTCCTCAGGCCGTAGATTCAGCTTCCGTTTTGATCTGTACTAAACAAATCACTTAAGGTGTAGGACAAGAATAGTTGTTTAAAAATATATATTTTCCAAAGCAAAACGCTTTTCGGAATAGAATAAATTACTAATATTACTTTAGAGTAATTTTACCATCAACATCTTTTTAATTTAGAATAATTTCACGGGCCTTGCATTGTGTTTCTGATGTCCATGAGATTGGACAAAAGACCTGCAGTTATATAAAATAAACTTCAACGTGAATAATTGGAGTAATGACGATGTTTTGAACAAATTTAATGTCCTATGTTTGAAAATTAGTAGTACCTACGATTTACATCAAAAACATGTCTCTGTTTCATTATAAATTCAGAAAACTTGAAGTATTCAATGCTTAACACTTTTACTTGATGTTAAAATGGATTTATGCTATTACCCCAAATCCCCTTAATCACTATACTACGTTACGCTACTGATCCGACTGGTCTTTTCAGTCACTGTTATTTCTCGCGCAGGTTTTTATAACACCCAGGTCCTTTCAGTTTCTACTACTAGCCATCTTAACTACACAATATACAATATCGCTTGTCTCTTGAAAAATATTGCTTTGCCAGTAGGTATGCTAATCCTCGCTGATTGCTGCTTTGATAAGGTTCGCACATAGAATTGGAAAATAGCATGTCAACATTAAGTTATCGTCCAGAATTGTCTTTTTAAAAAAATAATTATGTTAATTCTTTTATGGACGATTTTTTATTGTTGATTGTAAACATTATGATTGTGTGCTCGCTGAATGTCACACTTCGTTTTACTTTTTTCATTTCCTACATTCATATAAAACGTGTTTTTATTTTATTTTTTAATGACTATTTAATAACTTTCACAGTACAATCTTGAAGCGGTCGTTAACTTTAAAAAACCGGTAAATGTTATAATATGTATAATGCGCCATAAATATTTAAGAAAGAAACTAGTTCAGCGAGGTTGCAAATGTCGGTTTTAAAAATTGTTTTGTTGTTATTAAAAGCACTTATATTTCCGGTTTACGTTTACTGTACAAAAATTTCATACAAATGCCATATGTTGTTTGCTTATAATTTAAATGATACATTCATTTCTTTAATTTTACAGCTAGAGTTAATTAAAATACCTAACTACAATTATAAGAGGGGACTTCATGTTTTTATTTGTATACCTGAAATAGGTGACGCAAGTACACCCCTTATAAAAGATGCGATATCAAATCATACGATGTATAGGGTGACACAAGTACTATATCTATTTATAATCTTTTTAACATAAAGGTAAGCTATGGCTACCTATTCACAATGTATTCCTTATTAATTTGAAAGTTTCAAATAATTGATGTACTTGCGTTCAGCCCTGTTTAAAAATGTTAGTGTTTGTGTTTTTTCTAGTTACATTTTAATGCATTTTGTTTTTCAACCAGTCTTATTGTAGTACAGATAAAAAAAGCCTTTTGTTTGTTTTGTAGTGCTGACAACTCAAGCGAAACAGATGTGACATTTACTTTGTAACGCGTTTCAATAGCATAATTCAGAGGGGCCCTTTGTTTTAATAGTATACATCGGATGAGACCCTATGATAACCTATAACTGGGATGGAGTCATTCTTTGTATTGTATTTGGTAAATATTGATTGAATGGGTCCTAACTTGCACGTCCGCTTACAATATATACAGAAATTTTAATGATTTTTGTTGAAACTTAAAGAAAGAAAGAAAAAAGTCACCTTCAAACAATCACTAACAATATTTAAACAATGCTGGACGCAAGTACATCAATGATGAAGTGAGAATATCAGAGCGCGGTGCTTGGTTCCTTCTTGTAACACTCAGGGCTTTTTAGATAAAGATTGATTGGATTTCTGCAGATTTAACTTTTATTCACAGTATCAATACAACCACATACAACATATATATCGTAACAGTATGAATCTCATTGACATATATAATAAATATCAACCATTCCCTGACTGTCTCTCAATCCACAACCATAGAATAACATTATCTTATATCATGGTGTAAAATTGCTCAACTAGCAATCAATTATTTGAAACTTTCAAATTAATAAGGAATAAAGTGTGAATATGTAGCCATAGCTTACCTTTATTTTAAAAAGATTATAATATAAGTAGATACAGTACTTGTGTCACCTTATATATCGTATGAGGGGTGTCTTGCTTCACCTATTTTTACCTTGTCAAGAGGTTTTTGGACTGATATTAGTACTTTTTGTACAACTTTTCAATTCTATTCTCATATACCTACTTTAGAAAAGTAATATAGATTTTTTCATTAACTGGTTAAAGGTATGCTGTATTTAAGAAAAATTGGCGTATCGAACAGCATGTATTAGTCTAGTCCAGCCATGTCAAACATGCGGCCCGCGGGCCCACTGAGCATTTTCCTGCTGCCCCGAATCAATTTTGAAAACAGCCATGTAATGCGGCCCGCGAGCCTGTTAAAAACCGAAAATAAAGTACTGTGATGATGAACTAAGATGCGCGCTCAACCTAAAAGCCTGGCTTGTTCCGGAAAGTTCTATCGCGCGAGAACACAGATGACGCTACCTGAACATTCTGGAAAGAACTGTCGAGAAATCACAATCCGCATATAAGCCAATACCGCTCGATTGAGTTCAGCTGTTCAGTCAGTTATGAGTCAGTTGCGATAGAATTGGGAGTTTAGTTGCGTACTTATTGTTACAACACGTAACAGTACTTATTGTTATTTATTTCTGATAAAGTTTTTTACATGTCTGTTTCAAAACCAAGTGGAAGTAAGAGGAAACTTGGAGATGAGCATCGTATCTTTCAAGAAAAGTAGGAATTAGAGAGTTTTTTTGCTGTGAAGTGAAAGACAAAATTATTTGCTTGATTTGTAACAGTACAGTCGGTGTCCCAAAATTATATAATATAAAACGTCACTATGATAGTCATAAAACTAAGTTTGACAAGTATACAGGCATGATTAGAAACGAAAAGTTAAAAGAGTTAAAATCACGGTTAAAAGATCAACAGCTTATGTTTACACGTCCAAAGCAAGAAAATTAATCTGCCTTCAAGCGAGCTACGTACTGTCGGAGTTGATCGCAAAACACTCAAAACCATTTGTTGAAGGTGAATTTATAAAAGAGTGCCTTGTAAAGGCCGCGGAAATTGTAAATCCCGGGAGCGTGAAGGCTTTTCAAAATATATCCTTGTCCCGGAATACTGTCG
Organism: Galeruca laticollis; assembly: GCA_963921935.1. Taxonomy (NCBI): domain Eukaryota; kingdom Metazoa; phylum Arthropoda; class Insecta; order Coleoptera; family Chrysomelidae; genus Galeruca; species Galeruca laticollis. The sequence goes on from OY998177.1 coordinate 71,906,130, forward strand.
TTGAAAGAGTTACCGAGTTGGCTGCCAATATAAGCGAACAGATAAAAACAAAATCAGACTCTTTCATTGCATTTTCTATTGCCTGTGACGAAAGTACAGATGTGTGTGGTGTGGCGCAACTCGCTGTTTTTCTTCGTGCTGTTGATAGAGATATCAACGTTTATGAAGAATTACTGGAATTAGTACCATTGCATGATACAACAACTGGGGAGGATATTTTCAATGCTGTTTATGGACTTCTGCAAAAGTACAATTTAGATTTGTCAAAACTGTATTCCGTTGCAACAGACGGAGCTCCTTCAATGACTGGAGTAAATAATGGCTTCATTAAAATATTACAAACAAATATCAGAGAAACGGGCAGTGACAAACCAGATTTTCATCATGTTCATTGCATAATCCACCAAGAAGTTTTATGCTCAAAAGTGATCAAGTTGGAAAGCGTTTTAAAATCAGTGAAAAAAATGATAAACTTCATAAGGTCACGTGGCTTGAATCAGCGACAGTTTTCTGCGTTTTTACGTGATTTAGAAAGTGAGTACACTGGTTTACCTTATTATGCAGAAGTGCGATGGCTTTCGTGTTTTATGGTTCTCGATCGGCTTTGGAAACTCAAAGAAGAAATACGCCTTTTCATGGAAGTGAAAGAACAAGATGTCAGCTTATTATCCGACGTACCTTTTTTACAAGATCTTTCATTTATGGTAGACATCACAAAACACTTGTCGGACTTAAATACGAAATTGCCATAGATATATAAATATCACAATTAAAGAAGTCAGGTATATATAAACTCAAATGTCCAGAATGTAATGCTGTCTATTTGGGTCAGATCCTTAGGAATTTTGAAATCCGATACAGTGAGCACTTACGAGCATACAGATTAAAACAACCAGATAAATTCCACTACGCAAAACATCTACTTGACACCAATCATTCATTGACACCTAACACAAAACTAGAAGTGCTGCATATTTGTGAAAAGAAACAAGAACTGGATTTCCTTGAAGAATTGGAAATTAGAAGACATTTAAGAAACCCACAATATGAAGTTGTCAATGAACAGTTAAATCTAGGGAGTTCTCCACTAATAAACTGTCTTCTTAAGTGATAATTGTAAAGATCAGCAGATATAGTTTTCCTGGTTTTCTATATAATTGCACAGTTATACTGATCTTAATTGGAAAAATGATATCCAGGATATCACCATAGGGCTAATAATATCCAAGCTTCAATATTTGTAATATCACATCTTCTTCTTTTTTCTATTAACATATATTAAGTCAATCACAAGTTAGGTCACTTCTTGGTCTAGCCAAAAATAACTACTAAACATCAGGTAGGCATCAAATGAAATGTAACTTCTGTCATTCTGACGATGATATTGATTTATCGAAACATTTGTCAATTTTTTAGAATTTTCAACAATTTTTATTATATTGTGGAATTAACTAGAAACCGTGAGTTTCATTTAAAACACTGATTGAAATCTGATTGCTCACTTCGTAAAGTAAATAATTACTATACTGATACAAACAAACATATTATTATACTTTTTAGATTTTTTCACATGATTTTATAAACATTTAAATTTGTAAATAAATATAAGGAATAAAACAATTAGCAAATTTTAATACTTAATCGGTTGTTTGTTCCAAAATAAGTATACTACAGAACAACAATAAAGTACAACTCAGGTACTGTGGAGCATTCTTCAAAATAATAATAATAATGAAATTGTTATTGGTAATAACAAAATGTCAAATTAAGATTTAAAAATATTATTTGTCAACTTGGATTTGAGAAAAGATTTATTTATTACGGGAAAACCCCTAGCTCTAACAATACAACAATAAATAATACAATAAGGACAGAGGTATAAATATAATTTGAAATATATAACACTTTCCATGTAGCTACAGGTAATAAACAATACTTATATAAATTAAAAAAAATTAAGAACACAACATAACTCAACAAATCACAGCCCTAAGCAAGATTTGAACCAAAGCCCAAAGACGTATTGAATTTATCAAAATTAAAGCTATTCAAAAAGCACATATATCTATTTATGGGACTCCTAGCACCATATCGTCGGTTAAGAAGTGACACCTCGTAACTAACAAAATTGGTCAAATTTAGTTATCGGTACCAAATTTCTCAGAAACACAAGACGCATATTTCTGGTGATTCCACTTATCTATTAGAACAGTATTAATGGCGAAAAAAAGTGAGTAGTGTCACCTCGTAGAAAGTTAGTGCATTAAACTGAAGTGACAACTCGTATGTAGGTTAGTTCTCGTGTCAGTCGTGTGTCAGGTGGTAGTGAACAGCTAATAGGTAAGTGTCCTGTGCAATTCCTATTATTTTCAAAAGAACAAAGATGTATTGAAGGTTAATGCATGATATGAATCCAACAATAATTTGAGATATTGATATTTGTTGTTATAAATTAGTAAAAAGATATGCCGTGAACTACAAAAATAATGACGAAGATACGAGTTATCACTTCCATTGGCGGCTGTATCTGTTCTGAAATGACACGTATCTTCAGTATTACTTTATCAACAATAGAAAAATACTTGAAAAAATTGTTAAACCATTCGCTAATTAGTTATGTTAATTTAAGATTTTAATGATTGGCTATTGACAATGGAAAGTCGTGGTAAAAAAATGGTTTTGCTCTGCAGAGAGAACAAAGAAAAAGAAAATATAAAAGAGTCTAAAACTGGTTTAACTAATAATATAGTTTTGTCAGAAAATGTCCTGGAGGCTGTTGAATGGTTTTTCACAGATGAAAATGTGCTACAGCCACTGGAAGGTAAAGGCTATCTTATAGTGGCATGAAATATTTTCACTAAATGTACATTTTATTTCAGCACTGCAGCATCACATGATTATTAATAACACCACTGAATATCAAACAGGAAACTTCCAAAACGGAATAATCGTAGAAGAATTGTATGTAGAACATGAAAGTAATACAGTTGGGAACGAGTATAATAACGATTTGGTAATAAGCACTAGTGAAGAAAAAGAAAATGGCAAGATTTGCCTCAACGGGCAACAGATGTCGATCAAATGTCAAAAAGAGAAGACAACGAAATCAGAGATAGAAATGTACCAGCTACCAAAAAACGTCGTAAAATAAAATGTTCTGAAAGTTGGAATGATATGAAACATAAGAAATTGAGAGAACAAGGCAAGGCTTACGTAGACTGGAAGAGAAATAAAGGGGAGGAAGCAAAAAGAGGTGGTGATCGAAAACCACGAGAAATGGGACCACGTTGTACTTCTGAGCTATGCAAAAAATCAAAAAGAAGAGATTGCAATAAAATGAGTGAAGCTGAGAGAAAACTCCTATTTGACATGTTTTGGTCCAATATGACTTGGGACCAAAGGAAAGCATACATTTCTTCTTAGGTTACAAAGGCACCTACAAAAAGAACAAACAAAACTCCCAATGAAATTTCGCGAAAAAAAGCATCATTCATGTATTCTATGAGGAATAAAAATGATGAAATTCTAACAGTGTGCAAACAATTTTTTCTGTCAACATTTGGCCTCAAAGAGTGGCGCGTACATCACTGGATCAACCCCATCCCTGTGGAAATTTGTTCTAAGATGCATCCATCTTTCAGCACCCTTCGTAGCAACCGAAAACTTTCCGTTGCACCTCCAAGTACTGCTGCAGCAAAAACAATCTTAAATGAATTCTTAGATGCGATGCCGAAGCTGCCATTGCATTATTGTAGAGCGTCAACAAATAAGTTATACATTGAACCAATTTATGGGAATAACATCTCGGGCGTATATAAAGAATACAAAAAGCTTTGTCACGACAAAGGAGAAAACATACGTACCGTGTGTCGCTTCACATTCGATAAGATAGTTGACAACAAAAACATCTCATTTCAAGCTCCAAAAAAGGATCGATGTGACACTTGCATCAGCTATGAAGTGGGATCAACAGATAAGGACACTTACGACAAACATATTGAGAGAAAAAATAGGGCTAGAGAACTCAAAGCTGCAGATTCCACAGAAGGAACAAGTGGCAAATGCATTGTGATCAGCCAGGATGTACAAGCAGTGAAGGTGTGTCCTTTATTAAATGCCTCGGCTTTGTACTACAAAACTAAGCTGAGTTTCCACAATTTCACAGTCTACAATAATGTAACCCATCAAGCTAGTTGTTATTGGTTTAATGAAACAGACGCCGACTTATCTGCAAACACGTTTGCAAGTTGTATTGTAGATTATTTACTTGATGTTTTACTTGATAATATAAAACCAGTAATTATTTGGAGTGATGGCTGCGGCTATCAGAACAAGAATTCTATTATGTCTAATGCCTTGCTTTCTTTGAGTGTAGCTAAGAACGTGACAATTTATCAGAAGTTTCTCGAAAAAGGCCACACACAAATGGAAGCAGACTCAGTTCATGCAACCATTGAAAAGAGGCTGAAAAATAAACATATTTATTTACCAAGTGATTACCATAAAGTAACACTCGAAGCTAGAAGCGCATCTCCCCACGGTCTTTATGAAGTTAAGCCAATTTCGTTTGACTTTGTTAAAGACTATGGTCAGAAAAAAACCCTTAAGTTTGAATTTATTAGACCAGGAAAAAAAATCAATGATCCAACAATAAATGACATAAAAATGACAGCAATATCCAAGTCAAGTTGTGTTATGATGAAAATGTACCATTTAAGGATCTGCCTCATTGCAAAAACAGACGTAGTGTTTCTGATTTGAAACAATTCAAACAACTTCAGACCGCTCCTTTGACAATAAAGAAAAAAAAATATGACCACCTACAGGAGTTGAAAAAAGTTATTCCCAAAGATTGTCATACATTTTATGATAGTCTATCACACGATTGAAGCGGATTTTTTTCCAGTGGTTCCAATATAATTCAAAGAATTTGGTTTTGTTTGATTATTTTGGATTTTGTTAATAATTGTTGTTTATTTTTCTATTAGTAATTAAACAAAGTGTGAAAGCCAACGATACTTTTATTTTAGTAATTTTCTAGTGATACCTCGTATGTGTACTATATCAAAAAAATAATGCTAGTGAGAGCACGTATCTGCAATATTTATATGAAAATATCACAAATGCATATTATTCATCAAATATAATGTCACGTAACAACTAATACATTCAGAATCGCATTAAATGAGATCAATATAGTTTTTAATTCTTTTTTAAAACGTTTTTTGTGTCTCCTGTAAAATGAGGTTATTGTGACTTACGAGGTGTCACTTCTTAACCGACGATATGTTGTTCTATGAAAGGGCACATGAAAGGTAACTTGATGGCGAAGACCCTGACAAGGAATGCTAATCCCCATATGACTCAAAAGATCCGCACAATCAACCTGCCCATTTAGGAGTTTAAATAATATAAATATAGCCCCCAACATATCTCTACGATTACCAAGAGGAGCTAGTGACTTTTTTTTTCAATTTCAGTATAATTATATGGCCTAATATTCTATGGTATTAAATTTATCCTCGCGTTTAGACAAACGGATCCACTCCCGTATTATTTTTTTGTCTTTTGGAAAGGTAAAAAAGCTGACATCGTGTGCAAAGCCTTTCACGTGATTGTCTGAATCACAACCATACACTACACATCTCGTTTTGACTAATTTTGCTAATTTTCAACAATAAAAATGTAAAATTAACCAACATAAACATATCCAATAATGTAACTGCAAACTAATTCAAGGCGTTTACTCTCGGCGTGACGTCCGACACTTATCATAAGGTGGTGAAACTGGCCCTTAGTCTATTAAAATGTGCCTGCTAGTATATTTAATTAAATTAATATTAATCGACTTTTTGGAAAAAATTTGATTTACCAGTTAATAAAATGAACTGCACTCTATCTTCACAGCTGTCTGTAGAGAACTTTAAAGTAATAGTTGCCGTCGCTCACTAGGTATGCCGCAACGTTAAGCCTTTGTAATAAGTGATTAATAGAAAATTGCAGATATCAGGTAAATATTAACTTACATTGAACATAAATATACTGATTGATTATTGAATATACAAAAGTAATTACTGATAAGACCAAAAAAAGAAACCGGATCTGCGAACAAATAATTAACACTGTTGCCAAACTGTAGAAAAATTCTAAGCATACACAAAACATACGGAACAAAGAAAAGTCGATCCTCCGAGGTGTAGAACCAGGTGACAACCTTTATCGCTGTGCAAGATGGAAAAAATAGAAGAAATGTATCACTGCATTGAGAATAAATTAAAAGATTTGGATGAAAAATTGGAAAATATTTCCTTAGAAGCAAAATTAAATAGAGAAGAGAATCTACAATTGAAAGAAAAAGTAGAAAAACAAGAAAAGAGAATTGAATCATTGGAAAGAGAGATAAGGAAGAAAAATTTAGTAATAAAAGGCATACCAGATGAGGAAAATGAAGATGAAAAAGTAATTCAAAATAAAGTTTCTATGATGTTGAGAAAAATAGAAACAAACATGGGATACAATAAAGGGAAAAGGCCAAGACCAATACTTATGAAATTCCGGCACTCTGCCAAAAAAATTAAAGTATTAAAGCAAACTAAAAACTTAAAAGGATCAGATATATGGATTGAGGAGGATTATACAAATGAGATTCAAGAAGAAAGGAGGAATTTAATACCCAAACTTAAAGAAGCAAGAGCTAAAGGATTAAAGGCTATATTAAAATACAATAAATTAATAGTGAATGATGAAATATATGAAACAAAAAGTAATGAACAAATCGGCAATGAAGAAATGGAAGAAAACAAATACCATAAAAACAAAAGAACCGCAAGCAGTAGATCTCCAAAAGAAGACCCTACAACAGAACAGATACAAAAACGTGGAATACAAAAAACTAAAGGAAGAAGATAAACAAGGAAGCACCGGAAACCACATAAGCTACGAAAATGGAAAAAACGAGACTGGAATCAAGAAAAAAATAACATAAATAAAAATATAAATAATACTGAAAAAGAAATATGGAAACTTGCAACCTGGAATATACGAGGAATAAATGGAAAGGAAAAGGAACTAATGTACGACTTCAACAAGGCAAGCATCGATATTTTAGCATTGACAGAAACAAAGAAAAAATAACACGGGGAAACCGTACTAGAAGAGGGACACATATTTGTGTTTTCAGGAGTAGAGAAAGAAAAAAGAGCAGCAGCAGGAGTGGAAGATTTGCAAAAGGATTGAGGAAGTGGTAAAAACATTCAGAAATAATACTCACAATAGAAATAAATATCGATGGTGTAATAACAACAATCATAATAGCATATGGGCCTAATGATGACGAGAAAGCGGTAGAAAAAGATAAATTTTGGAAAATGATGAATCAAGTAATCGAGACAGCCAAAGGAAATATATATGTGGCAGGAGACTTAAATGGAAGAGTAGGCAAAAATCGAATAAATTGTGGAGAAATTTGAAAACATGCAGAATACAAAATAAATAATAATGGATCAAGAATAATAGAATATTGTTAAATAAATAATCTTATAGTCGCTAATACATTCATTCAACATAAAAACATCCACAAATATACAAGACAAGGGAAAAACAACACAGAAAAAACTATAATCGATTACGTTCTGTAGAAAAAGATAATAGGAATTTAGTAGAAGATGTAAGAGTAATGCGAGGACCTGAAATAAATACTGACCACTACATGGTGGTACCAAAAATTAAAAGGAAAAACAAATGCAACAGTAGTAATAAAGAATATAAAGAATAACAAACAATATACGAAACAATGAAAGCATACAAGTTAAGAGAAGATGAGGTGGCTAGAAAATACACAGAACTCACAGAAAGAAACATTAAAAATGAAAATACAGTAAACAAAAACGTAGAAGAAACATGGAAATACTTTAAAAGACACATTTTAGAATCGGCAAAACAAGTTTGCGGAATATTCAGGTCTAATAAAACCAAAAGGCAACCGTCATGGTGGAATCAAGAAATTAGTCAGGAAATTAAATTTAAAAAAAAAATGGAATTAATGTTTAGAGAACAGAACGGAACATAATTACCAGGAATATAAAAAAAACAAAGGCGAATAGTTAAAAATGTAGTAAAAGAAGAAAAACAGAAGAGCTGGCGGGAGCTTTTTGGTAGAAAATTGAAAGAAAACAGCAAGGACCATCAAAAACGGTTCTACAGAATGATAAAAAAAATGAGAGGTAATAAAATATTGAGCGCATCGACAGTTAAAGAACAAAAAGGAGAAATATTATCACACGACATTGAAATAATGGACAGATGGAAGGAATATTTTAAAAAACTATTAGATACTACTACTGATGAAGAATCAATAGAAAACACGGAGACTGTAAATAAGGATCAAAGAACGAGCGATTACGAGCTATTACGTTGAAGGACTTCACAGAAGCGATACAAACATTAAAAAATGGAAAAGCTGCAAGTCACGATAAAATAATTACAGAAATGATATAAAATTTGGGAGAAAAAGGAACAGAATTACTTCTAGATGTTTGTAATAAATCATGGCCTGAAGAAAAAATACCAGAATATTGGCAGACAGGAATACTTTTACCGATACATAAAACAGGAGATGTTAGAGAGTGCAGCAATTACAGGGGGATGATGTTGATGAGTTCAGCCCTGAAGGTGTATGAAAGAATTACTGATAAGAAATTAACGATGCATATAGAATCAACACTGGATGAAGCACAAAGTGGGTTCCAGGTGGGAAGAAGTGTAAACGACCACATATTCACAATTAAGCAAATCATAGAAAAAACACAAAATAGCAAAACAGAGGCATACTTAGCATTTATAGACTTAGAGAAAGCTTTTGACAGAGTTTGTAGAAAGAAAATATGGGACATACTAGGAGCAAGAAAAGTTGATAAAAAACTAATAGGAGTAATAAAAAATATTTACAGAAAAAGCATAAACTATATAATCAAAAATAACCGAGCATCTGAAACATTTCAGACAAATCAGGGATTAAGGCAAGGTGGAGCTCTAAGCTTTATTCAATATTTTCATGGACCACATAATAAAGCAACCAAAACAGACACACAAGGGCTTACTGTAGGTATGAAGCAACTTAGACCAGTTAAGATACGTGAATGTGCATTTGCTGACTAGTTATAATGGCCAATACAGAGAAAGGTCCCCAAAAAAAAACATTGACATATTGAATAAGACTCTAAAATTGAATGGAATAAAAATAAATGCAAATAAAACGAAAGTAATGATGATAGCAAAAAATCAAGAAAGGTTGAATATAAGAATTAACGAGAGTATAATCGAACAAGTTACTCACTTTAAATACTTAGAACAACAATTGACAGCACTGGTGACCAGGAAAGGGATATTATGGAAAGAACAGAAAAAGCAATAAAAACTTACCACATGCTGAAACCTGGATTTATTAATAAGAAGGAAATCACAAAAAGAACCAAAATGACAGTATTCCAAACAGTTTTTAGACCGATACTTATGGCAGCGAAACGTGAGTACTGGACCAAAAAATTAAGAGCAGAATACAAGCTATAGAAATGAAATACCTGAGATCTGTGAAAGGAATAACAAAACGAGACAGAATAAAGAATGTAGATATAATAGAGGAGCTAGAAATAAAATCCGTGCTAGATTATATCGAAGAAAGACAACTGAACTGGTGGGGACATCTACAGCGAATGGAGGATACTAGACTAGTTAAAAATGTATGGGAAGCAAAGGTTATTGTTAAGACAGAGGTAGACCAAAAGAATCCTGGGATAACAACAGCCAAAATATTAAAAGAAAGAGGGAAAACAATCATAGAAGCAAAACAGCAAAAAAGAGAAAAGAATGGAAAACTTTTGTTGATGAAATTGGAAATTTTAAGAAATCTCCCTACACTAAAGGTAGAAGGGAATTTGATATATATATATATATATATATATATATATATATATATATATATATATATATATATACAAAAATATCCATTACAAATAAGTTGGCATATATATATATATATATATATATATATATATATATATATATATATGTGTGTGTGTATATATATATATATATATATTATTAATTACTTTTTAATTAGGAATTATCCAGCTCTGTTGAGCAGTACACCTCTGTTTTATAGACCGGTTTCTGATGACTGTAATTAGTATTGAATCTTAACGAACCCTTAGTATATATATATTTTTTTTTTTCGTTCAGTACACCCCTATGCATTGTTTCTTGTGAGAAACGAGAAAAATTTTAAATGTAATTTTATACTTCAATTAAAAAAAGCTCTATTCACTTGGAAAATTAATCCAAGTACATAACATGATGGCAGAGTATTTGATTTCATGTAATATCAAGTGACTCAGAAATTGAACTTAAAAATAAAAACAGTATATAATATGAAATCCTGATAATGCTGAGTATCTTTCAGGTGGAACAGATAATGTTGTTTATCCGGCAATATTACAAGCGTATTCTATGCTTATTCCTAATTTTGTAATCGTTTTCGAGATCATTGGCCTTTCCAGGCTTACGGCTCCACACGATGTAATAATAGCTGCAGATGACACACAATGGAAACATTTAAAAACAAACGCAGTTTTAGTGCATTCAACAACTTATAAAAGTGTAATTAGATGGTTAAAATGAATGCAACACACTTTTTTTGTACCTCTAACAACACCTGGGGGTAATTCTACAGGCTGATTCTCCCGAATGATTGGTTCGGGTTTTCTTGGCCTTGCTGAAATTAATTATAAATCATACATGTAACAATTTCGTTGTATCAAATAATGTAGGATATAAAACAATGCTGTTTGTAACGTCTAAACTCCCAATTTTAGTAGACTACTAAATCATGATTTATTTAAAAGATATCAATCTTTAATTCACTAATAATATCACGATAAATGTTATTGCTTATAATACAATTATTCAATTCTGTATAATTTAAAACATCTTAAACTCCATTTAAAGCTACAATACTATGGTTTTCTCTTAATATGGCCGTTTTCACCAGCTCGTATTACAAGCTGCTCGCAAAAAGCCAAATCTAAGCAACAAAAAAGCGCCTTTTTTAAAGCTGATTTTACAAGCAAAACTTGGTTTGGTTCGACTTGTTTTGGCACAAGCTATGATTTTCTTCGGTAGTTGTTAATTACGGACTTCTTTAAAAAGAATCAACAGCAGTCTGTTGACCGAATTAGAACTTTTTTGGGCTATATTGAAAACACGAAGTACTTACAACACTAAACATCCTAATTTATGTGATTGGAAGAACTATAAAAGCTGCTAACTCGAAGAATTACTGAAGGTGAATTCAGAAATATGTGCTAGTAAGTACATTTCTTATTGTAGGATTGTCAATGGCGAAATTTAAGCAATAAACAATTTATTATCTTTTGATTTATAACCTTCGTTCTAAATTGATAACATTACAAGCGCACCTCAGTGTAAACACATAATAAGCTGGCTTGTAATGCAGTACCAAAAAGCAGCTTTCTCTTTAAATGTAATTTCTTTATCTAAAACCCACTGAATAATTTCCGAATTTCACAAGCGGTGGTAGGCACTTTTTCACATCTCCTTGAATGATAAGGAGCGTTGTCCAAAACAATTACCGAGTTGGGCGGAATTAGAGTTATCATTTGTGAAAAATAGTCCTCAAAAACATCAGTATTCATATCTTCGTGATAGTCTCCGGTGTGAATTGACTCAAATGTTAACAAACCAACTTTCAAAAACGCATCTGTACCAAAGTTTACAGAATAAAATATTTTATTCTGTAAACTTGGTCTGTACTTCCAATATGCGTAATTATCAATCGTTTTCCTTTTCCACAATATGCTTTTGTTCCTACAGATAAAACATCCAAAAACGTTTGACGGAAAGAGGTTACATTTTTATCTTGCCATATTTTTCCTACGGTGTAACCTTCGTTTAGCCATGTCTCGTCCACATAGTAGATTTTTCTATTTTGATTGCGAAAATCCCTTATTGATGGCAAATAATTCCGTCTCCAATATACAATTTCTGTTTACTTTTTCCCATGTAAAATTAATTACTCCGAGAATTTTCCATAATTTATCTCTTCCAATTTCAGAAATAGTTTTACCTTCTATCAATGTACATAAAATTTTATTTAAGGTCGGAATTTCATTATTAAAGTAGAATGAATATACTGTTCAAGCCAATTAAACACGTTTAATATAATTATCTTTTCGTAGATCGATAAAGCACATTTAGATATACGTTTAACTGGAGTGAAATCTGGCAGTTTTTCATTTTCTTATCGAAGAAGGCGGATTCTAAAATCATATAATCTGCTTTTAATGATGTTTCACGTCACAAATACAGGCATGTACTATTAACTATCATTGAGCATAAGCAATTATTGAGTCAGAACCATTTTTTGTGAAAAGGATTTCACATGATTTTAGGATATTGCTTAAATATAAAATTCACAATTATTGAGACTTTTAGGATCACAAACAGTTACGCCCTTGGAATGATCATTTTATAAGTGTTTATTACTCTCTGCCTTTTTCAAATAGAGTCTAAGGATATCCATGTTATTTTATTAATGTATTTGTGGCTGTGTTTGCTATTTTCATTTGGTTTTCTGCTACAAACTCAATTAATTTTTTGCCATTTTCCTTGGTATTTTTATGTAGACTTTTGCCTCCTGTAATATTTACGATACACCTCCTCTCTTCCTATTTTCGCATTTAGGTTTCCTAAAGTTATTTTTACGTCGTACCTTGGGATGACTTATATTACTTCATAGAATAAATTTTTTGTTTCCAGATCTTTTTCTTCTGTTGGGATATGTCCATTTAGAATGCCCTTTTTCTATATTTTCCTCGTAGCCTTATATATTACTTTCTTTCTGATATCGCTTTAAAATCAACTACTCTATTTTTAATGGTTCTAGGTACTAAAAATCCTAGTCCAAAATATCTGTTTTCGTCCGCTTTTAAATAATGTGTGCCTCCCTAGGTCTACTATTTCACTTCCGGTCTGCTTAGTTTCCAGTAAGTCCAGCACTTTATCATTATTTCTTCTAGGTTTATGAAGGCTCCTTCTTCATAAATATGTAGTTCGCATATTCCGCGTACCTATTTTTACAATTTCTTGATTTCGTATACTTTGTTTATTATTATTTTTTACAATTATTTCTTTATTCTGTACGTCTTTGTTTTTTTGCCTTATCTTCCATGTTTTCCTTATTTGCGAGCCCTTCTTCTAATTTTTTGACTCCGGTTCCTTTATTTTTTTCAATCTAATCGCATCTCCAGTCGTTACCTTCAACAGTAATTGTTTCTTATTTCTTTTGCTTTTTCTCTTATTTGTTTCTGATTATTTTCCTCGCTTTTTGATAATCCTTTGTTACATATGCTTTCGTTTGTAACATCTTTTAGTTTGTGCTTGTTCTTTAGTATATCAGTTTTCTCTATCTCATTTTCTAGCTCGATTAAATAGGTTTTTCTCCCAATTTAATTACTTTCCTAATGTTCACTATTAATTCTGGGTGTTGCTCTAAGATATTGGACTCCTTGCATTAATACCGATTGATCCTCTGTGTCTACTTTTAATCCACTTACGACCACGTTCTTACTCCATTTTTCTTTTTCAAAAACTTCTACTGATTGTCTAAGTTTGCCATTATTTCTCGAATTTTTTTATTTTCTTTCCTTCCGTGTTGGTATTCTTGTTTTTGTTTCATATTTTCATTTCTTATTTTAATTATTTCTTCAATTAATTTAGCTTGCTCTTCTTCTATTTCTTGTATTTTTTCTTTTATCTCTTTTTGTTCTATCTTCATCTCCTACATCATAGTAAGTCTTACGTTTAATTTATCGTCTTCTTTTTTATGAATTTTCGATGTTGCTCTCGTAGTTTTACTACTTTAACCAACGAGATCTACTAGGTTTTCAGAGTCAACAAAACATACGTACTGTAATAATCGTATTCAGATAATTCACGAATTTGCGTGTCTCTACTAGTAAGTACGCATCTAAGACAAATTGAACGGGTCAGTCAAGAAACAAAACACACACATATGACTTGTTCCCTTTCTTTATCAACCGATTCAATTATACAATAACAAAACAAATGACACATGCGTTTCCATTTGACGCAAATAAAATTGAAATATGACTTGTTCCCTTTCTTTATCAACAGATTCAATTATACAATAACAAAACAAATGACACATGCGTTTCCATTTGACGCAAATAAATTTGAAATATGACTTGTTCCCTTTCTTTATCAACCGATTCAATTATACAATAACAAAATAAATGACACATGCGTTTCCATTTGAAGCAAATAAATTTGAAACGCAAACTTGTAATCCTTAGATTATATATAGTTAGTAGTAGATATGTGTTGACAAGACAGCACGTTTTCAAAACGATCTATATAAAAGTTATTGAAAAAGTGGTATAAAGTTGCTGAAAAATTTTGAAAATTGGACAGTGTACTTATTACACAGTAAGTTATTAAATTTTTATATAAAAGCAACATAATTTTGAAAAGACAACTTTGAATCAAATTGAATGAAAAAAACCATTTTAGTCCGGGTGATGATCAGAAATTTATATTCAAATGTCTTTATCAGAAGAAGCCATTCAACAGTTAACCAGTATAATTGAACGACAGAATCAAAAACAAACTGAAATAATAACAGACAAATTAAACGAAGAAATTCAAAAATTAAATAAACTAATAGCTTCTGAACAAATCAGAACTACTAAAGTAGAAGAGGAGGTGAAAGAACTGAAAAACAAAATCAAATATCTGGGAAAGAAAATTTCTTCAAATAACATTATTATTTTTAACAGCTATTACCAGGAAGGTGATCTAATAGACTTTACAATAAATTTGTTGAATTCGAAACTTCAATTGAGCCTCAAGAACACTGAAATAAATGATATCTATACAATTGGAAAATCACAGTTGAATAAACCAATAGTTGTAAGGTTTCTGAGAGCATTGACCAAAAAAGATATTTTGAAAAACTGTAAGAAACTGAAAGGATCAGGCATTGCAATTGCGGAAGACTTATCCCAGGAAGAAAGAAAAGAGAATAAATTACTGGTACAACACTTAAAACTGGCTAAAAACGAAAATAAAAAAGCACATATATACAAAAGCACTTTGTTTGTGGAAGGAGAAGCATTCTCTTATAAGGATTTAGAAAGAAACTCTATTAAAGATAAGAATTGTACAGGCGCAGCATCTTCAAACTGCAGTCTTATAAATGCCCGAGAGGAAGACAAAACAGAAATTCATTCAAAGGTGCAGAAAAGAAGAACACCAGATATCGAAGAGAAAGAAGAACAATTACCGTCAAGTAAGAAAACACTGATAGAGCCAAAATTCGCTCAAAGACAATCACCAAGGCTAAATAGTGCATACAAATTTTAAGAAAATAATGGCTCACTTATATTCATTACAATATTTATAACTAAGCTTACTTTAAATATTATAAGCTAAACACATGTACTAATTACTAATATCTAAAAGGATTAAATTTAAATTAACTAAAACCTGTCTTTAATAATACAAAATTTGGTCAAGTTTTTTTTGATACAACTTCTATGGTACTTGTTTTAAAAGACAATCAATTTTATTATCAGGTTTATGATTTTTATCGATGGAAATGTGTATTTGGCTGAAGTATTTTTAAAAGTCGACGTTTTTAATATTTATCGTTTTTAATATTTATCGGTGTAAATTAATTTTAAACTTCGGATTTGTTAATGAATGTCTGGTTTTATATTGTATTCTTAGTAGGTTGTATTAAATAAACCACTAACACACCAAATAACCCATATTTTATCATTTAAAACTGTAAATATTTATCTGAATGGATGATTATATACGTGATTTTGAAGTAGAAAAGATAGAAACATTCCCTTTACAAACATCAGAGGAAACCAAGAAGGTCCTAAAAATAAATGACTACAATACTAACTTTAAAATAATCCACAGTAATATTCGGAGCATCGCTTGTAATTTTGATGAATTTCAAATCTTTATAGAGGGGTTAGAAACAAAAATTGAATGTATTGTTCTAACAGAAACACATTTTATTCCAGACTTATCACTGTATAATATTGATGGTTATCGAACTGTATATAACTACGGAAAATTCAACCAGAGTGATGGAGTCATTGTATTTATAAAATCTGAGCTGTATGAGTCGCATAACTTATTTGATTTAAGTGGTAGTTCACTAATTAAAATAAAAGCCCATTTTGAAAATAAAACGTTTGTTATAAATGCTTTCTACAGATCACCAGCTTCGGAAAACAAAATCGACTCGTTTGTTGAGGAGTTAAATGATATTTTAGATACACAAACTGAAAACAGTGATTTTAAACTTTTTGTTGGAGATATCAATATTGATCTATTAACCGAAAATGATAACAAGAGAAATTACTTAGACGTCTTAAACGAATGCGGTTATCAATCGGCCATTAATGTTCCAACAAGAGTTCAAAAAAATTCAAAGACATGTATAGATCATATTTTTGTATATTCTAAAAGTGGTAATTTTTATGATAATTTGATTCCTCTAGTAATCAACACATCAGTAACTGATCACTATACAGTAATGCTACAACTGATTCTTTCTGGGGGAGATCGTGTTGTAAACTCTAAATCTAAATATTTTGCCAAGATAGACAAGAATAAACTGATACATAGATTTCAACATACTGACTGGAATGATATTATTTTCAATCCAAATTTGGACTCCGCAACTGATAAACTGGTCAGCACTATCCAAGATAATATTAGCCAGTCAACAATGTATATAAAGATTAAGAATAATTTAAGGAAAAGAAAAAATTGGATCACACCATCTCTCATAAAATCCGTTAACAAAAAAAATGAAATGTATAAAAAATCAAAAATAAATCCTCTAAATAATATACTTAAAATAGAATATACAGATTACAAAAAGCTACTAAATAAATTAATTGTCACTGCTAAAAATAATTATTATAATAAACTTATAGAAGACGAACAAAATTCGTCAAAAAAGATATGGAATGTAGTAAACTCAATATCTAAAAAAACAGAAAACACGGAAATTACAAATATTAAGGACAACAATGGAACAACAGTAAATAAAGCTGAGATAATTTCTGAAATGTTTAATACTTTCTTTGTAAATATAGGACGAAACCTAGCAAAAACCATACAAAAACCAATAAATTATAAAGAAAAGAAAATTATAAATTGTCATTCCATGTTTTTGGCACCCACCAGTATTACAGAAATAAAAAATATAATTAGTGGACTAAAGAATAAAAAAGCACCGGGTTGGGATGAAATAAGGGCTGAAACTCTCAAACATATTTCAGATTTTATTGCATATCCGCTAATGATTATAATAAATAAGTCATTAGAAATGGGACAATTTCCTTCAGCTTTTAAGACATCGATTGTCAAACCTATTTATAAAAGTGGGGAAAGGGATGAAATGACAAACTACAGACCAATATCATTAATAACTTGTTTATCAAAAATACTAGAAAAAGTAGTTAATGCACGGCTTAATACATTTCTAGATAAATATCAGCTAATGTCAGGGTCTCAATATGGTTTCCAAAAGCGCAAGTCCACTAACGATGCTCTTTTGGAAGTAACAAATATTTTATATAAAAATATTGATGAGGGTTTACCTACAATTGCGGTCTTCCTGGACTTAGTAAAGGCCTTCGACACCGTGGACCACTGCCTTCTTTTGGAAACACTAGAGGACATTGGAGTTAGAGGTACAGCACATGCTTTTTTCAAAAGTTATCTGACAAACCGATCTCAGAAAGTAAGAGTGGGCAATGAATGCAGTAAAGAACAGACAGTTCAGTGTGGTGTTCCACAAGGTACGGTTCTGGGCCCAGTTTTGTTTAATATATATTTGAATAACTTATTTATGATTGAAAGCAACAGTAAAATTATAAGTTTTGCAGACGATACAGTTCTGGTATACAGTGATCAAAATTGGTACGATTTAAAGTTGAAAATTGAAAATGATCTATATTGTATAAAACAGTGGTTTGACTATAGGCTTCTTTCAATCAATTATAAAAAAACTGTTTACCTGCCTTTTGCATCCTTAGAACCGGATCTTCCGAACTACGCCATCAATGTACAAAAAAATATCAATATTCAACCTGCAAAACAAATAAAATATTTAGGAATTATGATAGACCCACATCTTAGATGGGATAACCATATTAATTATCTAGTTCAAAAATTGAGGTGTGTATTATATAAATTCAAACATATCTCATATCACCTACAATATAAACAAAAACTAATAGTTTATAAAAGTTTGATTGAATCTCACCTAATTTACGGTCTGGTCAGCTGGGGTGGAGTGGCGAAGACTTACTATAATATTCTCGAGGTTTCGCAAAAAAGATTCCTCAAAATCCTTCTTGGAAAAACAAGAAGATATAGCAGTGAACTTCTATATACTGAAACGAAAATATTAGACGTTAGACAATTATACTTAAAAAAAGCGGTATTAAGACAACATAAACTTAAATCAAATCTACAAATTCAAACTCACAATTATATGACAAGAAATAAACATACTTACCTGAATACAACAATGAAAAAAACAGCTGGACAAAGAAGCTTTATGTTTCTAGGACCTAAGCTATATAATGCTATACCCCAACAAATTAAATCTGAATCTTCTGTAAAGGTGCTAACTTTGAAACTTCATGAGTATATCACCAATACAAGTAGGCGCTCTATTCACAACCTTATCGAAATTAATTACTGATAATGTTTCTATCAATTTCTATTTCTACTTTATTAATCCTTAATTATAGTATACATTTTTTATTAATTACCTATACTTATTATTATTTGTTACCTAGTATAAGTTTTATATTATTATTATTTTATCCTTGCAAACAAGCCTCATGGGCTTCGCAAGTGTATATATTTATTTCGCATAATGTCGTTTGTTTTGTTTGTTTGTATTTCTGAGTTATGTGTAAATAAATATTATTATTATTATTATTATTATATATTACCAAGTATTAAAAACGATTGTACGTTCTGTTACCACATCATGACTTACTTAAGCGTCAACAGCTACGCGCCGGTATCACATACCGGCAGCAATTTTCAAAGCCACTTTCTACTGAACGGTTAAGTCCTGAGCTGTAACACCTCGAGTACCTTTCTATCGTGTGTAAGGCTCGTTTCACAAAGGACTGATGATCAAGACTGATGATCAAGACTGACCATCAGTCCTATTCATTGTTTTATATGTCGCTCACATGTCCGCGTATCATCGGTCGACTGATAAAAAGCGCACGGGCGTCGGTCCAGCCTGTGGCGTTTGCGGATCATCGGTTGAAGTCGGAACCATTTGATAAATAGGGATTTTTACATGCAGGCGTATCATCAGTTATAGTTTCAATGCAGTGTTGCAGGTCAGCTTAGTTGTAGCGTTATTACTTTTCCGCCCAACCTATCTAATACGCGAGAAAAGCATTGGTTTACCCACAAAAAAGTTGAAATTTTGAAAACATTTTTTGAGTTATTTTTACGTTTTTCATCAAGAACAACACGAAAAAAAATCCTGTGTGTATGTCGTCGTCGTTGTCGTCGGCCACTTTTCATTACATGTCTTGTTAGCGCGATACAGCCTCCGGAGTGCAACAAATCACCAATTTTATGATTGAATTTTGTTCAGGACATCTCCGAGAAGAACCCTATTGATTTTCAGCTCACAATAGCCAGTACAATGGATGCTATGGTACTTGAAATACGACATTTTTGCTATTTTTTGAGAAATGCCAGGTTGTTAGCACGATACAGCCTCCGGAGTGCAAAAAGTCACCAATTTTATGATTGAATATTATTCAAAACATCTCACAGCTGAACCCTATAGATTTTCAGCTCACCACAGCCAGTACAACAGGTGCTATAGTACTCTAAGTACGACATTTTTGGAGAAATTTCAGTTTGTTAGCACGATACAGCATCCGGAGTGCAAGAAGTCACCAATTTTATGATTGAATATTATTCAGAACATCTCACAGCTGAACCCTATTGATTTTTAGCTCACCACAGCCAGTACAACATGTTCTATAGTACTCTAAGTACGACATTTTTGGAGAAATTTCAGTTTCAGTTTGTTAGCACGATACAGCGTCCAGCGTGTATACAAATGACCCATTTTATGATTGAATATTCTTCAGAGCGTCTTATAGATGAACCTTATTGATTTTTAGCTCACCAAAGCTAGTATAACGGGTGCTATGGTACCTGAAGTGCCATATTTTTGTCATTTTTGGAGAAATTTCGGGTTTAGTACGATACAGCCTCCGGAGTGTATACAAGTGGCCAATTTTATAAATGGATATTTTTGAAGTTGTCTCATTCAAGGTGTCTCACAGATGTACCCTATTGATTTTCAGCGGACTATAGCGAGTACAGCGGGTCCTATAAATCCAGATATACTGCATTTTTGGTTACTTTTGGAGAAATTTCGGTTTGTTAACACGATACATCCCCCGAAGTGTATACAAGTGACAATTTTTCGATAGAATATTAACTAGGGCTTCTCACAGATGCGGAAAAGTTAGTTTTAATCCTTAAAACCGTTTATTTTTTCATTGCAACGCAAAATGGACCGATATCCTTCTGGGTTTTCGTTTTTCTTTTTGCTTGTCAATTAAACTTTTTTAGCACAAAGCGACAAAAACTTCATGCTGTGTACTTCTCAGATTCATATTGACAACTGATGATACGCGTTAATGTGAAAATAATTCACTCGATCGATGATCTGAAGCGACCGGTTCTCAGCACTGATCATCGGTCTTTTCTGAAACGAGCCTTAAGCAGTTGCTTCATTATAATTCAACCATTCACATCGAGTTCGCGTGGATAATAAAAAGGTTTCAAAGTTATTAGCGCTATCTGATACCGGCGCGTTGGCTTTACATTAGCAATTTGAAGTAGACATCATAATAACGTCCCAATTACCTGCATCATCATCCATGCATTCAGATGACATCAGATCATAGGCTTTGCTGGCGATATTGCCATGATGGTGGTATCTAAAGGAGAAGAAGGTTTGATGTGCGCAGCAAATACAGCACTGCATCGCATATCCAACTGGCTGGAGGATAATGGTCTTCAGCTGGTACCCGAAAAAATAGAAGCTGCTCTGCTTACGACCAAAAGGAAAATTGGCACGATTGAATTTGATTAGCAGGATGTTACTGTAAAACCCAAGAGAGCAATCAAGTACCTGGGAGTGTGGTTGGATAAAAAGCTAACATTCGCGGAACATGTACAGAAAGTTGCCCATAAAGTGGATAAGACAGAAGCGGCTCTATCTGAACTTATGCCTAACGTAAAAGGACCAAAGGCATCCAAAAGAAGGTTACTCTTGAGTGTGGCCCATTCCCAAATGCTTTATGTTGCTCCTGCCTGGCATACAGTTACAAGCAACCAGAAACATATCCAAACTCACCAGTATCCAACGCAAAATGTGCATCAGGATATGCTCTGCGTATCGTACTATCTCAACAGAGGCAGTTGGAGCAATAGCTGAGGTTCCTCCTTATACAAGAAAGGAATGAAAAATCCAGAGGAGTAGATGGATCTATCGCCAGATCGAACCTCATGGCACGTTGGCAAAGGAAATGGTTAAATGGGAAATATGGTAGATGGACTCACCGGTTGATACCAAATATACAAGACTGGATTAACAGGCCATATGGAGAGGTCCATTACTTCACAACACAGGCACTGAGTTGACATGGTTGCTTCAGAAAATACCTATTTGGCTGCATGAGAGCGGAATCTGAAGATTGCCTATACTGTGGAGAACAAGATGACGTGCAATACACCCTGTTTGCATGTGTACGATGGGAAGTAACACGCCAAAGCTACCAAAATGACACGGGTGTACCATTTGGAGTGGATAGTACGACATAGTATCCCTGACATCAGGGCAGGAAGGGTGGAGGAGTGCATACAAAATCTTAAGGCTCATTATAGAGAATAAAGAAAAGGAGGATAGAGAGACAAAGATAGTAGTTGGAAAGCAGGCAGATGCACTCCCACCGAAGTAATGCGTGAGCGGTTCCAGTGGGAAATGCGAGAGAGGAGAGGTTTTAGTCGGTAGGAATCCAGCACTCCGGAAAAACTGGGATCTAATGCAAGATTTCCTCTCCTCGAAAAAAAAAATTTTATTCAGTAATTTGTAAATATTTTTTTGTTTAATTATATTGTTAAGTTGTCAAACAATAAAATATGCATTTCCAGTAGTTTTAAATTTTATATTAAACAACCGAATTATCATATTTCCTTTTAGCGGTATTTTATACCGGCTCGTTGTCATAGCGTAACATTTTTTCACCGCAGCCGTTGCGGGTTAAATTGTCTAGCACCCTCTACGTTTAGAAACGCCTATCAATTCATTTCTCTCTTCCAATCAGCTGTTGAGATTGTATTAGAAACATCGTTCTGTTTCTATACTTAAGTTGTCCATCTCCTTTTGCGTTTAACAAAGCTACATAAAAAGTAGGTATAAGCTCCAACTTGCGAGTGTCTACTCTTTTCGTGAGGATGTACTCGCTCCTTAAGTACAGACTTTTATTTTTATATGCATAAATGAGAGCATCCACTCCGTCCACTGGGTATCTACTTTCAAAAACGCGATGCTTCTTAGTAGCAGACTCAGCTTCATAAGAACTAGATGTCTATACGCGAATGCTGAAGTTATGCCATTTATTAGCCTACAAAGGTGTTTAAGGTTCGTAGGGAATCAAGAGTATCGTTCCTTATATCGTTTTAGCAGAGTTAATGTTCAGTGGATAACTAACCATTTTCTTGGAGGTACTGAAGAATATTAAGGCCGAGCCTTGAGGTAAGAAGAAATAATTAGGGTTTTTTATGTTGTGTTGGCGATCCAGGATTCCAAATTGGCGTAGTTACCAACAGCATAACATGTATTGTGCACAAATCAAATGTTTTGGTCACATTTCCATCCTCACATGAACATCTACGGGAATGCAAAAAATAAGTGGCAAAAAAAGTTCAATTTTCTTTCAGATATTAATGCTACTGTACTCATATTCCTATACTTAAACCGTGTATTCACAGAGACGAATATGTTAACAGAAAAAAATGTGCTGGCAACGTGCAATTTAAATGAATAGTTCACACGTGTGGATGCTTCTTGGCCAGGATCTGTACACGATTCTATGATATGTAAACATTCGAATGTATACAACGTCATGTAACAGAAACAGGCTAGTGCTGTTTTGTTCGGAGAGTGTGGGTATGGCATATCTCTGTGGCTCATGACTCCTTCTAGGAATGCAGATACCCCCGAAACAAAGATCATACAATAGGTTGTTTACAAGAAACAGATTTATAATAGAGAGATGCTTCGAGCAACTAAAACAGTGTTTTTCCATACTACAAAACAAAAAACGTGTCGAAATATGTAAAGTGCCTTCTCTTGTCATGAGTTGCTTAATTTTGCGGAACGTGGCTAAGCATTTCATTGATGAAGATTTCCATGGCGAACAAGAAAGGATTAAATACCAAATTGCAGCAGATTATATAAACGCCGTGATACTTCAAAGAGGGCAATTAAGAAGAGATGCT
This sequence comes from Galeruca laticollis, assembly GCA_963921935.1. Classification (NCBI taxonomy): domain Eukaryota; kingdom Metazoa; phylum Arthropoda; class Insecta; order Coleoptera; family Chrysomelidae; genus Galeruca; species Galeruca laticollis. Next base: position 71,929,824 of record OY998177.1, read on the forward strand.
ATATCGATAATTTGGAGTCTAAGTAAGTATCATAAAATATTTTATGGATATAAGTTTAAGAACAATCTTTAATGACTAATAACAAAATAAGTAACAAATTCAATATGGTAACTTAACAGGAAATATACTCGTAAAATAGCTTATAGCCGATTCCACCAGCCTCAATTAAATATTTTAATCCGTTATTAGTGACTATTGTCTTGTTAATTTACTTTCTGGGTTTCGCCAAGTTCAATTAAACCAACGTATGTTTTATTTTTATGTATTTCTGATACTATTCTTCGCTACATACTTATACTTTGGTTACTGTTCCTATTCCGGAAGCTATTTGCTTGTGTAGTATATACTTATACACATATTCTACCATAACCTCAAATTTCCTGATAAAGTAAGCAAACAAGTTTCAATAATAATGTTTTTAATTTACAATGTCTATATTCTTGGACAATTTTACAGCGAGCAAGGAAAATGATTATTATCTAATTTGTTATTTATGTATTATATTCTTGACAGAACGGGCTATTGACATTTTGGACTTTCTGCCCGTTTCACTGTTAAAACATACATTATATAAGGTTATATGTAAGTGTTGTATACAATAATAACAGTCTTAATAAATTTACGTTACATTTGTTCATATTGATTGTGGCCCCATTACATTTTCTTGTTATGCACACTTTCAGCGTATCTGCGAAAATTGTGATTAAAAAATTGGCATAAATATTTATAGTTTTTCAATACCTTCCCACAATTCGTGATAATTAATTTTTTTCTGACTGACGTTTAATTACTGTTTCATTACCAATATCAATACAAACCGTTAGAAGAAAAATGCAACGATGGTTAATTGAAGCTAAATTGTGCTAGGTGGAACACAATTGTAATTTGATTAGAGAATAAATTTAATAGCTAATTATTTGATCGGTAATAAATGAGATCTTGGTGGAACCGGCCATAAAAATAATAATAGTTAAAGTAATATTTATGGAATGTACCACGAAGGACAAGTCAAAACCTGCAAAACAAAGTGCCCACTCCACAGTTTCAAAAATGGCAAAGAGACTAAATGACCTGAAAGTGACTGAACTAAAGGAAGAATTGGAAAATCGCGAGTTGGAAACGTCCGGTAAGAAGAGTGAGTTAGTAGAAAGGCTCAAAGTGGCACTGGTAAGTGATGGCTTCGATCCTTCGAACACTTTTATTCAATGACGAGGCTTCCACATTAATCTCGTCAATTTCAACTACGAGAAACGATATTTCTGCTATGAGGAACGATATATCTGCCGATATCTTATCAATGAAAAATGACATTGCCGTGGACGTCGAAAATAAAATTTCGTCTCTAAAATAGGATATTGAGAATGAGATGTCAATAATGGAAAACCAGATGGACGAAGAAAATCAAGGAGTTAGAAAGTTTTACCCGAGTCAAGGCCCCAACGATCGATGGAAAAATGTCGTGGACCAATTATGTGAAACAGTTTGAAGCAGCCGCTAGAGTGAATCATTGGTCCGATAAGGAGAAAGCAGTGAACCTAACTATAGCGCTTCGGGGAGATGCCTTAGATGTACTTCAGACGATACCGCTTGAAGAAACGGATGACTTCGAGCTGCTGAAGAAGAGATTGGGACCAGTATCTTTCCCTATTCGCATTGGCATATCTATCTGCCGGCAATGAGTCCACGGGCGAAACACCTGCGAAAATCCTGTTTGGACGTGAAATGAGGCTTCCTTGTGACCTAGAATTTGGCTGTCGGCCTGGAGAAGATCTAGCAGGAGAAGACTACGTGATCCAATTGAGAAGAAGGCTGGACGATATTCATGAATTAGTTCGAACAAATTTTCAAGTTGCCAGCGACAGAATGAAAAGTCGGTACGACACGCAGGCCACAGAAGGCGGTTTTAAAGAAGGGGACAAAGTATGGTTACACAACCCGACGAGGAGAAAAGGTATACGTAACATAATTCGCGGTACGTCTTCTACGTGGTAACTAAAAATGAATTTCAAGATCGATCTACCTACCGCGATGTGTGGGAAGCACTTCGACACCTCCGAGACCATGTGTTAGAATCCAGCGTGAAGAAACTGGCTATGCCTAAGATAGCGAGTAACCAGTTGGATTGGCGAGTTATCAGGAACATGGTAGAGATTATCTTTCGAGATACCGATGTCCAGATATTAATTTGTAGCTACAACCCCCGTTATCAGTATCCGATGAAGACGGTGCCCTGCTATTTCCATAAGATAGGAAAGTGTAGAAATGGGGCCAGTTGCCGATTCAAACATCTAGTCGCGGCTACACAAAAGTTCCAGAAGGAACTTCCATTTAAGGAGTGGGTAATGTTACGAAACAACACACTGGTATAGTCCCTGAATCCGACGCTGCCTAAGCCATGTTATGAAAGTTAAAATTATGGCGGATGCGCAGCGATTTCTCAGAATTGTTTATGATTGTGACTATCTCATATAGACATTGTTTTTGTGACCAGTCTTATCTAGAAAATGCGAGAGCTAATTGTTTTTGTGTAAGCCGCAATCTAGAATTATCTAGTAAAAAAGGTACTAATATATATAAACGACCGACCAGCGGAGAAGTTCAGTTTTAGTTTAAAAAGTGATCTCGACAAATAAACAAGAATACACCGAAATAGCGAACAGTAAAGTGTTGATATAAATTAATAATTAAGGTTGTGTGTATATAAATTAAATTTAAGTGAATAGTTAAGTGTATATAAATTAAGTGTTAGTGAGTAGTTTAGTGTTCAAATAAATTAGTAAGTAGCCATACCGTGTGTTTAAAGTTTATCCCACGCGTAATAAAAACGTTACACTATTATAAAATTGTCACTTATAATCTGCCTAGTGCATGAATTATTTCCGGACATTTTTCGCGGTCGCAGACGAGGGAAAATTTTCTAAAAAAATGCGTGAATGAGGAAATTCAAGGAAGTGGGGGATTCGGAAAGAAAATTTTACACCCACAATTTATTTTAAAAATCTAGCATGTTTCATTTTGAAACTTCGCCAAAATAAAGTTGGCTAGACTGGTAGACATAAGGGCTATTTTGGCGAAGCAAACCAGTTCAAACCCGGTGAACATTAGACATGTGAAAAATGTCAAATGTTTACCAGGTTTCGATCGGTTTACTTCATCAAAATAGCCCTATTGTTTTGCGGTGCATGGCTCATGTTTTTCTTCTTAAACGTCAAATAATTTAATCGCATTTTACGCGTTTTTTAAAAATCCTGAATGGCTCGTTTTGGAAATTAAAATTCTAAAAACATAAAAGCAGAAGTGGCAAATTTAACTTCCCAAAATACGAAGAAGTCGAAATTAAGCGTATGGAGGCAGTTTCTAGGTTTTTATGCGGAAATATCCTACACTGTTGAAGATCCAAGAGTATAGATGACTGCGTTGGCATCAATTTTAGAATATTACGCGTTTAATATGAAGAAGAAAAACTCTGATGATTACAAAAAATCTGTCTGCAAGGTAAATTACGTACTTTTAGATTATTTGACAAAAAAGGTAAAATTTAAAAAATATATTGAACCGTTAAAATTATATTCTTGTTTTGTTTTAGGTTATGTGGAATTCTACAGCAAAACAACTTCAAACTTTTTTTTTGAAAAGTATCAGATTAAATTTGATCATTTTAATGATGTGGAATTTAGAGGGGCTAGGGCAGCTCGCGACGCGAAGAGAAGACAGCTACAAAAGGACCTAGAAAAAAGGAAGAAAAGTGCGGCAGCTTTAACAAGCGAAGATTATAAACAAATATTACAAAAAATATTCTTTTACATCGCTTTCCACCAGTTAGCTTGGACGGCTGGAGAAGGAGCTGCTGCGAAACTTGAGTATTTTGCCAAAGAGTTCGCAAACAAAAACAACTTCATAGGTAGGATAGAGTATAACCCCATCTTCATAAAGACCGCGCAGAGTGGATCAATAAAAATTTGTGATATTAAGTGGCTAGTTGAAAATACAAAAAATCCTGGAGTTTGTCCAGTTAAACTGTTTCATAAATTAATCGAAAAACGTGGTAATTCAACTAAAGTTCGCAAATTGTTTCTAACACCAAACCTCAAAGGGAAGTCATAGAATTGGTTTAAAAACTGCCCTGTTGGAAAAAACACGTAACAACCTGGCCTCTAAAGTAGCCATTGACACTAAGAAAATAAAGATAACGAACCATTCTGCGAGGGCTACAGCTGTGTCTAACCTGGTCACAAAAAAGTAAGCCAGCAACAACTTATTAAAATAACTGGACACAGTAACAGCCAATCCATTAAACCTTATCTGCAAATGGACATAGACCTCTTCAAGATATTATTAATGTCATGAGGGGCGAAAATAAGTCAATGGAAAAAGGTAACCACATTGTGGCATCGGCATCTATCGTTGGACTGGAACCAGAATTTCACAAACACACAAACAACAACTCTAACAGCCAAGCAAGTATTGTTTATAACAATTGTGTTTTTAATGTTACAAATAATTTTTAATTAAAATAACAAAATACTACTGATGTAATTAGGTAGGACATTTCATTTATTAGGTAATGGTTTTTGAATTTTTAGCTAGTAGTGCCTAATATCTGGTTAAATAGGTTGTTATAAGAAATTATTAAACGTATACTTAATCTTTATTATTATTATTTTGTTAATATTTTTAACGAGTAAAACTAATAAATTAATTAATTGTCATGCCTTAAGACTTTTATTTTCATAGGTAAGTACGAGGATAAACTATAAAAAAATGTTCCAGTCTTTAGTAAAACAAAATGGTGCTAAACATAAAAAAACAACATGTCCTTTTCAGTTCAGTAATAAAGAAGGAATTTAATTTTTGAATTCAAATATTTATCTTTGTAACACAATTCACTTAGTATTACTAAAATAGAAGGAAAGTAAGATTTTATAGAAAAGCTATGTCTATAGCAATATATCAATGGTTCTTAAAAAATCATAACTGCAATCAAGTAGGCTTAGGCTTGTCATGTCAAAATCGTCTTCGCTATACGTCACATTAACAGTCATTTACTCTAGCTTCTAATTGTTTACAATTAAATCATGGCAGTGAGCAACCGAGAAACTAATTTAAAAACTAACACCGGAAATGTCAATCTCATTTGATCAACTGAATCTTCTCAAGAAATTGCAAATTATGGTAAAATTACAAATTATAGATTGGATATATCAACCTATATACAGTTAGGAATTAAGGACAATTCACATAAAATTCACTAATTCCCATACAAATTAGAAGTATGTTGTGGAATATCAATAATGTAAAAAAAAACAATCTAAAAATCCACCCAGAATATAAGACATAATAATAAATATTTTTAAACAGTATTTTTTTTAATTAAATTACCAGACAGATGAAACTATATCTTCGTCTTCTGTAACGTTAACGTTAATAAATTTCGCACTTCACTTAACGTAGACGATTTCAGACTGTTTACAAGTACCAACGAATGTTTTCTCGAAGATGTGGAGACTTAAATGTCCGGAAACATAACAATGCAGTATGAATATTAACGAACTCGAAAATGAATATGTATTTAACCAGCGGATATTGATTTAAATGTTATTCGAGACTAAGATGCAGATTGTAAAGAGAGAGTGCGAAAACAAAACACCAGTTTTATTGAAAAATAACGACGATTATTGGATAAAACACAATAACTTTCCATAAATTCTTATTTATATAGCTGGGCGTTTAGTTGGGTTATCTTTGGTCAACAAAACAAATAAATTTACGTTTCAGTTAATAGGATGTACGAACCGGATGAACATACTTTATTTAAATTACTCGATAATATTTAAATATTGAATTAAATCCACTTGCATTGAACGCATACAGTGCACGCTTAAAGTATGGAAACATGAAGATATCTTTGCCACCCTATAGATTCAGTGGCAAAAATGTATATTAGATGGTCCAGCGATTTTAAATTTTATGTTTTCGTCATTGCCAAAAGTAAATTTTTTCGAGATATACGAACAATATACGTATTTTTATATGGGACAACCCGTATATGTTACAATTACAAATTAATATTGCAGTATAAACAGAAACAATACCTAAAAAAAATTAAGACAATGTTCAATATCACCTCCTTGTCTTTGGAACAGAAATCCATTCATAATGAAAATTCATCCAAGGAGAAGGAGAAATTAGTGCAGTCTCCTATGTAATTCTGCCTTTTAGTCCTAGGATAGTCTATGGCAGTAGCGTAGCCACGATTTCGAAAAGGGAGGCAGGGAGTTGTAAAGTGGGAATTTAAATATTTGTAGGTCGCTGGTACCTAAATGCCTTCCTAGGCCCAAAGTATTTTTTTCATCGGAAAATGAAATGGCCTATTAATGACAAATAAAAAATGTATTTATCAAAATAATTCGACCACAAATACTGCAAGTTTATTGCTCTACAATACTCACAATCTCTTTCGGGAACGGGAAACGAGAACTATTCTTCATATGTGTTTTAGAGAAGTTCAAACCAACTCAATTCTAATGTTTTTTGTAATCTCTGTTTTTGTTGACAACCAGAAAACAAAATAAATTAAAGATTGTTTAACCAATGCAATGTTTTGGAAATAATGTTACCTACTAATGTAAAATAGCTGCCTCACGTTGGAACTTTAATGTTTCGAAAATATAGAAATAAAAATTGAAAACTAATAATAATTGCAAAAAAATAGAAGATATTATTTATTAATTCTAACTCGGAAAAACAAATAATAACAATAATTATAATTACATTCATTTATAAGTAATGGACAAATTTTAACAATCCTAATTTTACCATCCTTTCAGGGTAAAACCTTAATTATTCTTCCCAAAGGTCATTTAAGGGTCGCAAATCGTCCGTTATCAAAACAAAATCAACCTTCACATTTTTAGAGACAGTTTGTCATTTGTCTCTATTTTGAAGAAGATTAAGATAATTAACCGACCATGCCTTCCAAAAGCCTTGCTGAATTTTAAAACATTTTTGCCATAGAAAACGATTAATTGGGCATTTATAAACATCGTTGTCGGGGTAAGAAGCAAGATCAGTACCTTAAGAAAATGTACAGGAGAAAAATAATTAAAATCTGTGTGGTCATTAGATATAGCACATAGAGGAGGTGAGTTGAGTATTGCTTCAATTTGAGCTAATACAGTTGAAAATTCCTCAAAAGTTAAATGGTAATTACCAACAATTCTTATCAAGTGGTACTTAGCGCTTTTTATTACGGCTTCCCATGATGGGGACAATGAGTTGGAATGAATTTTCATTGAATTTCCAAAGTAGAAAGATAATTTCGTATAATTTCAGAAGTTTTTTTTTAAATCAAAAAGTTCCTTTAACTGAATTTTTTGAATTTGAATCATGTCCGAGTATATTAAAGTAGGGTTACCTCTACGAGCGATAAAACGCTTCAACGTTAGAAGAATGGATTCTGTGATCAATATATGGACACCAAGTCAATATGAACAGCTCGTGTTACCATACAAACAAATATGGCAATGTAACATGTCTGTCAAGCTAGCAAAGCCATGTCCCTTAACAAAAATGCGATCTACCCTATAATTAATTGCTAATTTATTGCTATTATATTACGTCAAAAAAAATTATTGCTAAAACCCCTTTAGGGAAACAATGGCTATGCCAGCTTGAACCTCAAGCTAGCATAGCCATACCTCGGAAAGGAAGATGGTTACATGGGACTACTCGGCGGTACATTTTATCTCTAATTAATTGCTGTACGGTGTCATGGAGATAAATTCGCAAAAACGACCCCTTCAACCCCTAATGACACTTGCACCCCATAAAACTTTAAAATCTTGTTAACTGATATTTCCGACATCCAATACATTGGAGAATTTCTTGCCAATTTATTGCTTAAATTCTAGACGAAAAAATTTTTTTTGCACCAACTCCTTCCGAGAAAGAATGGTACAGCTAGTTTGACCACATTTCCTTCTTAAGGCTTCTAAATTACGTAAATCTCCTTTGACAAAATGTAACATTGATGTCTGTCAAGCTATCAAAGGTATGTGATTAATTGCTAATTTATTGCTATTATATTACGTCAAAAAAAATTATTGCTTCAACCCCTTTCGAGAAACAATGGCTATGCCAGCTTGAACCTCAAGCTAGCATAACCATAACTTGGAAAGGAAGAGGGTTACATGGGACTACTCGGCGCTTTATTTTATTGCTAATTAATTGCTGTAAGGTGTCATGGAGATAAATTCGTAAAACCGACTCCTTCGACCCTTGGTGACACATTCATCCCCATAAAAACTTCAAAATCTTTCAAACTGATATTTACGACATCCAATACTTTGAAGAATTTATTGTTCAAATTCTACGCACAAAAACTATTTTTCGCACCAACATATTCCGAGAAATAATGGTGCTACTAGTTTGAACCGTAACTTGGCATATCCATGACCATATCTCGGCGAGTAAAAGTGTTAAGGGAGTCTACCCAGCGGCATATTTTATTGCTAATTAATTGCTGTGAGGATTCATGGAGATAAATTCGCAAAACCGGTTTTACGAATTTATCCCCATGACACTTTACAGCAATTAATTAGCAATAAAATATGGCGCCGAGTAGTCCCATGTAACCCCCTTCCATTCCAAGTTATGGCTATGCTAGCTTGAGGTTCAAGCTGGCATAGTTATTGTTTCTCGAAAGGGGTTGAAGCAATACATTTTTTGACGTAATAAAATAGCAATAAGTTAGCAATAAATTAGCAATTAATGACATAGCTTTGATAGCTTGACAGACATCAATGTAACATTTTTCAAAAGAGATTTACGTAATTTAGAAGCCTTAAGAAGGAAAAGTGGTCTCCGTAGTCTTTAAATTCCACTACAGTCCACCGCTCTACCAACTGAGCTATCGAAGGTTTGGTCTCCGTAGTCTAGTGAAATGGTGCTATGTCTGCTAATCAAGAAGATCCGAGTTCAAACCCGGGTTCGGACAACATCAATATTAAAATTTCGGGGCGCCACCTGTCGGGAGACAATGGCAAACTACCGACAGTATTCTGCCTAGTACAGCCTCTCAACATAGACGTGGTAGCTGGAGAGCACAACACAGATAGAAGTGAGAGGTCGCCTACGTCCGATCACGGATATGGTACTGTGAGAGGAAGAGAAGAAGGAAAGGACCTCTATAATCAACACTCACATTTGTAAACGCTCTTGAAACATGAAAACGTTCTATGGGCAAATTACAGCTCTTACGGCTATCCATGAAGACCCCGTAATAGCACGCTCAAATCTACAAGAACATCTCGTCCAATTCGAAAACTGGCTTCAAAATGGAATATTAAAATAAATACGACTAAATCCCAACATATTACCTTTACCTTAAAAAAAAGAACTGTGCCCACCAGTTCACCACCTAGGTATTAAATTAATTTGGAGGGAACATACAACCAAAAAAGCAGGTTGATCTAAAAATGAGAGAACTATATTGGTTACTGAGGCGAAAATAAAAAAATGTGGTAAGAAAATAAAATCCTGGCATATAAAGCTATTATTGTGCCCATATGGACCTATGGTACAGAACTGTGGGGATGTGTCAGAAGTCCAGTATTGTCATTATACAAAAATCCCAGTAAAAAATTATCAGAGCAATGACTGATACTCTGTGGTACGTCACAAACTAGATGCTTCATCAAGATCTTCATGTGTCAACCATTCAGAAAACAATTCAAGAAAGAAGTCATAAACATTATACCAAGTTAGAATATCATAACAACTCTCTCCAACCACTTGTACAGAAAAACATTCCTAGAAAACTCAAGAGAATATGGTCAATAAACCTCAAGTGTGGTGTGCGAAGTATTCCCAATGGGGAAACCTCACCAGATATATAAGGAACTATCAAATAGTTTCTGAGCCAACACAACAGGATGTTATTTTTGATTGCTGTTTTTGAATAATAAAAGATTTCTATAAAATAAGGTGAAAATCTACAGAGGTTGCAATTTAAAAAATTTAGATTCCTAACCACCTAAAAAAGTCACCTGTATACATATTTTAAAATATTTAGTTGTTAAATGACAGAAAAGTTGAAAATTTTCTATAAAATCAATTCTTATCATAACTTGTAAACATTTTTGAGAAGAATTTTTCCGAATTGCGCGTGACGTTTTTGACAGTGTTCGAAAACACAGCAATACAAGCCCTTTCAATTGAATTTTTAAATGCTAAAAAAGAAATTTCCCTCCCCGTCCTGTAATCAATACACAATATGTAACCCTAATCATTGTTTATAATGACAATGCAAGAACTCATACACTACGACAAATTGTTTGTCCAATAGAATCAAAGCCCAAATAAACTCGATTTAGCACGCATTGATTTCTTCTTATTCCGATAAATTTTATCTGTAGGGATTTGATAGAGGTATATTTTGAGAATCAATAAAACAATTTAAGTATGTAAGCCCAATATTAAATTTAATTAACTTAATTATTGAAATGGTTCGATTTCAAGTAACTAGCACATTTTAATTTGGTGTAAACATTCTAGCCGGACGCGATGTTGCCAGCGTATCCGACACATTAATGAACATTTCTTATTGGCTGATGTGTTCTGTGAGAGACTTAGTCAAATTACATACAATATCAATTAATTTGCATAACTCCTAGAAAAATGTCAGTATGCAAAATTTATACTAAAAGATAATTTAAAAAAATTGATTTACTGCAGTATTTGACATGGTGTTCATCCTTAAACAGAGTCGTTCTGTTTCATTTGACATTTTTCTCCCGTAAAGTTATTAGGAATGTTTTTAGGGTATACAGTATACGTCTAAAACAAAGTTTTAAATTTTAAATGGGATATATCCAATAAATTTTGCTGATAACGAAAATGCAAGTTACAGCGTCATTATCAACTTTTTTTCTAAATTGGTATGAGCACCGATACTATATTTGAAAGTTACTTCAATTATAGTGACCTGCAACAATCCGGCATTGCGCAAAATTATTAATCATAATTTTAAACAAAAATTTTCCTCAAACCGCTCATTCAATTTTTATAATTACATATCATTATATATTATGTATTTACTAATTAAATTTCATATTCGTAATTTGATTAAAATCCGTAAAAATGTGAAAATATTTCCTCATTACATAATGAAATTCAACTGCAGATCAATCAATTTTAAATATTTTGTTTTTAATTCATGTTGAAGAAGAGATAGTTTTTTAATTTCCTAATTCAATAATTTTCTGTGGTATTGCAAATACATAATAATTTTTTCTACTTCCGTTACTAAAACCGCATTTAAAACACGGGTTTGACATGCGTAAAACGACTCTTTAAACACTAATGCTTAAAATGCGAAAAGAAACATCTCGTTTATCTTTTGTTTTTTAAACGTCACATCAAGTGTATCTTTTGTATGTTGAATTTCATGTTCCGTGATAATTTTGTTGTTCTTCTGTGTCATTTGATTTGTCAGTCAGCAGTCAGCCGTCGTCCGTCATGTTATGAATATAATTAAAATATAATTTTTTCATTCCTGCGGGCGAAGAAAAAGTATAGTAAGCACCTCGTGTTAAAAACGTCTTTAGTCACTCGTTTCACAAGGCACTAGTAAAACTCGTAACTAAAGTAACCTTTTTGATACTTGGTACTTAATATACTATTAACTATGTACATGTGAAATCTTTATACAAAATAAATAAATTTGAGGAAGTTTTGGTGGTATTTCAACATTATTTCTAAATTTTATGGAAAAATCAAATAAAAAGTATAATACAATAAATATCCTCTATTTAATGATTATTGTTAGTTTAATAATCAATTATTATTTTTAAATGTTAAAATTTAGTGCATTATTTGAAGAGAGAATGAAGTTAGCGCGAGTTAATTACGAAAACTATATAAAGTATCGTCTAAAATAATTCCAATCAATTTTTAGAATTTCAATAGTGTTAACATAAGTTGTTACACCGGAATCCCACAAATTCATTTTCAATAAGCTGCATCAATTTTTTACTCAGTTCAACCATTACTTCGTGACCTTTGAAACACAGCAATGTTTCGTTTTCAAGACATACTACTGCATCCTGAAAGACGTTCAGTGCATTTTGGTAAAATGCCAGACAAGGTTCTGTTTCGTCAGAATTAAAGAATTGCCACAGTGGTCTTGATTCCTTCGCCATTGGAATCTGCCAATAGGCAGACTTGATGTCGAGAGTACTCAACCAACGTGCATCGCGAAGTTTATCTAAAATATTTCTCACGTATGGAATGGGGTTAGCATCTGGAGTACTAACTGCATTTAGCCTTTTGTAATTAACACAAAATCGCCATCGCCCATCTGACTTCTTCACCATGACAATAGGGGAACTCCACGGGCTTTTGGATGATTCAACGATATCATTCTAGAGCATCTCATCCAGTTCGATATTGACGTCTTTTTGTAAAGCTGGGGATATTGGATAGTATCTCTGCTTAATCGGCGGGGAAGTCGTATTGATCACATGCTCCACTAACTGGGTGCGCCCCAATTTCCCTTCCATTCCACTAAAAGCCTCATCCACAATCTTGTTCAACGTTTGAAGCTGATCGTCGGTTAAAGAGCTAGCATTTAGAAGTCCACTCGTATCCGTGGCATTGACCTTTTCACTCTGACGTAAACTCCATTCGCCTGCATATTAGTCCGGTATTATTCCCATATTTTTCCAAAAGTCGATGCCTAGTATTAGTCTATGCGGTAAAGATGGGACGACTAAGACATTAATTAAACAAACGCGATCTCGTAGCTGGATTGGAGCCAGATATGAACCGATACTCTGGCAGGAATGACCATTGGCAACTGTACACATCGTCGGGTTCTGACAGTCTAACTTACAGATGCTTGCCAAAGTTTCCCAACCTGGACCTCCAAGTATTGTTCTAGATGCTCCAATGTCCAATAATCCCAAAAATTCTTTACCAAGGATGCGGACTTTAAGTATGGTCGTTGGTCACCTCGGGCGTGTGCTATGACATAATTTAAGATGGCAATATCATTATTGTTATTGGTCGAAGGATACAAATTCACACCCTCCTCCAGCCGACCTACTGAGAAGGAGTTTGAAAGTTTTTTCGACTACAATTAGAACACGACCCGCTCGCTACATTGGGCTTACCACATCGAAAACAGAAAACTCTTTTAGGTTTGTGACATTTTATAAACCGATGACCTACCTCATTGTAATTCCAACATGTTGGACCATTTTTAGTTTCAACGACAGATATGCCAGTCGATGCTTGATCATTAGTGACAATGGTAGTGATAGAGTTTGATGGCTTCCTATATCCCAATTCCGGTTCCAAAAGATGTTTTGCGTTAGTAGGTGGGGACAGAATTTCTGTGTTCTATATTCTGTTTCCTCTATCATCTTAGCCAATCGTATTTAAGTTGCCATTGAATCAACAAGATATGTTGAAATCTGACGTTGAATATATGGTAAGAGATTACGTTTGATAATCTGTACCCGCGAATATTCGGAGGGTAGATCTGAAAGTTTTCGAAATAAACTTTCCATAACGGAAACGAAATTGATAACTTTTTCTTGACTACCTTGCGTACGATGACGAATCTCGTCCCACAGAGAGAATTCGTAATCATGCGGCAAAAAATCTAAACGAAGTTTTTGGACAAGTTCATCCCACGAGTTGAATGTACCCATCCTAAACCAAAAAAGAGCCTCATTCGTGAAAAGCTCTGGAGCAGACTGAAGTAATCTATTTTTAGATACACCACGTGACATACGCAATTCTTCAATCCTTTCCAGAAAACTCGCCACACTAGAGGGACCATCAAATTTAAGGGACCATCTCGAAACGTCTGCAAAACTATGATATTGCAAGTTAGTTCCAGATTGTTCCGGTGTTACATTAGGATAAGAAACCGGTTGAATGGAACTCACTATGACATTTTCCCCAAAAGCGGGTTGCCTTATGGGAAGACTAGGATTGTTGTAATTGACAGGTGGTTGAATAGCTTGAAAATTACGATTAAGAGCTGTTGGTTATATTGGAGCTTGTGTTCTATTAGAGTGAACTAAATTATTGATATTTTGTGCGGAGTTAGCATTATTAGTGCCCGATTTATTTTCGAATATATCGCGCAAGGTCGAGACCCTTAATGGTCCATGAAGAACTCTAGCGTCCACATCACTCCTAAGCTCAGGCTCAACGCCAATAATTTCATTTGAATTTGTTGGAATAACTCGCCTGGAATTATGTAAAATCTGCGGTAGTAATGGATTCGGGCTATCAATTAAAGAAATATTATCGAGTTGGGTGTCGAGACATTGCCCCTGATTTCCCGTTTCATTATAAATACGTTGTAGTTTACCATGTAATTCCTGGCATAATATTTTTAAGCTTTCTACTTTTCCTAGCAAATCTCCCTCAGCATTAACCCTAGTTAACCTAGTCCTAACATGAATCAATTGGGAACCAATTCTTTTAAAATCATTCAACCTGTTATTACAATTAAAGTTATCTATCTCCTCACTTAAGTCTGAAAGTTTATATTCACAGGTAAATAATTCTCCATTAACATCTACATTGACAGAAGACGGTGGTTCTCCCGCCCCGTCGCGCTCTAACCTAAAGGCTTCACTTAGTAAAGCCCGTTTTTGGGTTACATTACCAGTTATAGGATAACCCCGAATTAACAGTTCATATGTTATTTCATCTCCTAAAAGACGATTTACTTCCATTTTTATGTTGTAGAATATTAAAGATTATGAGAATAATCAACAGTGAACGCTGTTGAACCCACCGCAACGTAATTCCAAAAAAAGGAAAAAAAACACGAGCACCTATACCTAAATTTCAGAAGTAATTCCAGAAAATTATGAGTTTACCATCCCACTTAAAAATCGCTTAAGCATCAGTGATTTAAAGAAAATTTTCTTGGAAACGTGGACCGCAAAAAAAAGTCTAATTATGTAAAGCACAATAATAATGCCGAAACTTTAATCTAATATTTACTAATACCTATAAAAAGTGTGGTCTAATGAAATACCACAGTACCAAAGTACAAACAATTACTAGGTTTCAATCACACAACCAACATATGATTGTTTATGAAATTGTATTAACATCACCCTGTATATGAATCAATAAATTATCGCATTCGTCAACCTATTCCAAAAGGAAACAAGGAGAACAAACTGGTTTCTTTTATGAAGTTAATCTAAGTGCCGAATATCAAATTAAATATTAAGTCAAAGTAAAAAAAAAGTAATTAGGTACTCGTTATCTCTCAAATGGTATTATTTCGAATGACAAAATATAATATGTATTTCTTTTTCAAACAAATATACAAATATAATAAATTGTAGAAACCTGTAATTAGTAGGTAATGTAGGAATGTAAAAATTGACGTCAGGTATACCAACGTAAAATGCAATTGATATGAGATAATAAGAATAAAAATAAATGATTACTGAAATGTTTATGTATAGCGATGTAGTGAATAAGAAGAAAATAAAAAATGAATAGTATCCATATGTATTATGTAGATATTTAGGTTGTAGAAAATGAAAAATTTGTATGTTTGCATTGACCAATCGTGAGACTTCAATATAATTGACGAACAAGAAAAAACAATGATAAATGCTTTTTAGTGAATAATTGAATGACGATAAGAATATAGTGCATAAAAAACAATGTATAATATCAGATTTAAGTCAGAAAAACAATAAAATACACTACTCCAAGAATTTAACGCACCACCAAAAAATAACCAAAAGTTTAAAGTAAATTTTTGTCTAAACTGCTTGTCCGATTTGAATAATTTTTTTTTGATTGACAGGTTGACACTTCCAGAGAGTTAGTGTACTACTGTATTTGCATACAAACTTATTTTTGTATAAATACGGGGTGTTGCAATGATAACCTGATTTTTTCATAAAATTTGTAACACCCTGTGGAGTTCAACAGTAACAATATCAACTTAAAATTAAAATCAAACTGTAGCTTTATCTTTTTGTAATATTTTGTTTTTTGATTTACTCTATTATCTTGGCCACAACAAGAGAAAATCAATTTTATAGCATAACATGTTTTTTATTAAAATTTATAATGATAAAAGTGAGTAGCAGGCTATGAAAAACAATAAGTTACAGTAAATTGTCATTAGCTAAATACAGGTGTCAAAAAGCATTTCATAGCCCTTACGTTTTTTTTGTAAAAACCTTTATTTTAATTAATAAGCAACGTGAAACACGAAATCTTACTGGCGAAGAATCTGCTCAAGCATTATTATTGTTCGAGGAAGGCTGGAATTACCGAAGAATTGGTAGACGATTTAATGTATACCATACAACTGTTTCATGAGTTATACAAAGATATAGAGACACTGGAAGTCATGGTCGCACACCGGGACAAGGAAGGAATCGAATAACAACCCCTAATCAGGACCGTTTTTTAAGATTATCGGCATTAAGACAACGTTTTGTAACAGCCCGGACCCTTCAAACCCGGCTTCGAGATGCTACTGGTGTACAAATTTGTGGTGAAACAGCTCGTCAGCGACTACGAGAACACAATTTGAGACCTACAATTGCTGCTCGGGGGCCAGCTCTAACTAGAGATCATCGAAGAGCGAGGCTGAATTTTGCCATGGAACATCGTAACTGGTTAGAAGCAAAATGGCAACAGGTATTATTTACGGATGAGTCAAGATTTTGTTTGTACAATAATGACAGGCGCATACGTGTATATCGACGCCCTAACGAACGATATGCTCAGTGTAATTTCTCAAATAACACATTATTTGGAGGAGGATCTGTGATGGTCCGGGGAGGTATTTCTTTGACTGGTCGCACAGAACTTGTGGTCATAAATAATGGAAGCCTTACAGCTGAAAGGTACATATTGGAGGTTTAAGACCAACATGTAATGTCATATGCGCCATATATAGGGCAAGGATTTTTGTTGTTGCACGATAATGCCAGGCCTCATGTTGCTGGAGTTGTGAGGAATTATCTAGAGTAAGTTGGCATCGATACCATGGCATGGCCAGCTAGAAGCCCTGATTTAAATCCCATAGAGAATCTCTGGGACACTCTTGGGCGGAGTTTACGAGAGGAACGGAACTTGAACACCTTGGAACACGTGGGGAAGCGACTGATTGAAATATGGGAAGAAATTGACCAAAATGATATACGGTCGCTCATTTTAAGTATGGACCGTCGGTGCCAAGCAGTTATTTCTGCCAGAGGCAGAAATACTCGCTACTGACTTTTTTTTACGTTTTGTTTCTTTGTTTTTCGTTGTTAATGTTGGATAATAAATTTTAATAAAAAACATGTTATGCTATAAAATTGATTTTCTCTTGTTGTGGCCAAGATAATAGAGTAAATCAAAAAACAAAATGTTACAAAAAGATAAAGCTACAGTTTGATTTTAATTTTAAATTGATATTGTTGCTGTTGAACTCCACAAGGTGTAACAAATTTTATGAAAAAATCAGGTTGTCATTGCAACACCCCGTATTTATACAAAAATAAGTTTGTATGCAAATACAGTAGTACACTAACTCTCTGGAAGTGTCAACCTGTCATTCAAAAAAAATTCATTCAAATCGGACAAGCAGTTTAGACAAAAATTTACTTTGTACTTTTGGTTATTTTTTGGTGGTGCGTTAAATTCTTGGAGTAGTGTATTAATAAAACCAAAGTGACAGTTGAACGATAACCCAAATAATTTTCTAGAAAATACGAACTTCCAGTCATCAACAAAAAATAGGGTAGGCGGATAAAAAACGCGGCAGTGAAGCGTGTGAGAGAAGGGAAGCCACAGGGTGAAAATCGAATGTGATCCATTTTATGAGATTTTAAAAGTAAAAGTGTTTATATGAAATATAAAAAGTCCAATAAATATTAAAATCTAGTTAAGTGTACAGACAGTAATAGTGTTGAGAAAGTTAAACCCAATGAAAGGAAATATCACTTGATAATTCATAGAAAATATATTACATCACGGAGCGGCAAAGCGTCATGGGTGGACATTTTGAAGGCGTCAGTGTGTGAAAAGGTCTGTGACGTGTTTTAATTAATATTTTTGGATCCCAAATTAACAAGTAGTGAAACAATAATAATTAAATGATCATTTAAAAAATAAACATTTAATAAAACTTATGGCCAAAAAAGGAAAAAGAATTTTAATTAATAGTATTGTATAATTGTATATATAGGTATTATTCAATTTGTATTGCATGTTTTTGATCATGTATATAAAACTTTCCATATACAGTAATAATGCACAACTATTTTCAACATACACAAAGTTATAATATCACAGTTAGGATTTGAAGATTAAATAATGTAGATTGAAAAATCAAATTCAACCACTCTATTGCACGTTTTTGTTTAAACTCACATAGTTCGAAATATTTCAGTAATACCTTTTTAGCATAACAGAAAAAGTTACAATATTTGAATAATTTTAAATACAGATGTTTTTTCCTTCAGATATATAAGCGTCCCAAACGATTATGTAAATTTATGCTAATGAGTTTGCATAGGCGTCTCAAAGAATGAATAGTTTTAAGATTTATAATAGTTGTGTATGTGACGTTTTATATATATAATCTATTTAGTTTTTTTGTTATAAGGATATTTAGTAATTTTAGAAACAAAATAATCATTTATTTTTATATAATGCTCATATGAATCTGCATAGGGTTTGTTTATTGTATGAGCCTCAAATTTAACTAAAACAAAAGCTACATCGCAAAAGGAAGGTTTTTAACAAGTTATTCTGTAACAAGATATGTTTATAAATCGTCAATTGAATTTTGAGTAACCATTTTTTAAAGTTCTATTTCATATATAAAATAAATGTCATTGAGTACTGATGTTGATTTTTTTTAACTACGCCCAGGAACCCTACTGAGAGAAAGAGTGATAGAGAAATAAGAGTAGCTGAGGTGAATTTTTAAATTGAACAAAACTATACGATTTGAAATAGCTAGATGAGTAGGATGAAATCTAATAAATAATATAATGTAAATATGTTATTCATATATTAATTAGCTAGCCCAATTATTAATCTATAATATTATTATTTCAATAATAACATTATATTCAATTCAAATTCTCAATAGAATCTGTCCACAATAAATTGTCGATCCCAACGTGGGGCAATTAAACAATAGATCAATATCAACATTATATTCATATTCAATTATTATTCATTATTATAAAGAATATAAGTCCATAATAAATTAACCAGCAACGTGGTGCATTAAAGAAATTTTGGTACGAATTTTGTTAAATCTTATATATAAATAAACAATAATAAATTGGCAACAATAATAAACCACAATAATATATTTCAAAATGACTTAATGTCACCTACTAACATGCAGTACAAAATATATAAAATTTTATTAAATGTAGGATATAGGGGCGCCTCGCCCTGTAAAAATGTTTGCATATCTCATTATTATAAAACAACCAGTAGCAAATCCAGCCAAATATTGAAATTGCTGAAAGTTGAATTATATTTCAAGGCAACGTTCAGTTTTTTTTTAATTTTTGAGTATCCCTGTAGAAAATGAAACTTTCTCTCATGAGGGACTGATATTTAGTTCTTTAGAACACTATCACAGGAGAAAATTCTTCATATAATGAAGAAAATATGAAATATATGCTTTTAGAAAATGGCTATTTTCCAATTTCAACATCCTGTATCTCTGAAACAAGTCATAGGATTCAGTTGGGCCCATGGACACTATTGTTCAGAAAGTCGTCAACTACAATATAATAACAATTCATGAAATTTCACCGAAGCCCATTTCTCCATAAGCCGGCTGCCTGGTTCTTTGAATAAAATTAAAAATATTTCGGAAAATAATGACTTTAGGTATAGGGAATGCATCACAAAATCGAAAGGACATACCAAATGCAATTTTAAAACAATATTGGCGGAACCATTTAAAAAATTAAGAAAATCATTATTTAACTTTTTAGCTCACCCTGTATACAGATGTTCGTCGATGTACATTATGTAGTTTGAAAACTAGACAATATTTGCCAACTTACTACAGAATATTTATTTCGTAGCGATTTCGATATAAAAAAGGCATATCTTTTTAAATACCCTATATAATTTGGTAAAACCGAAGATTGTAAGAACGAGGATTATGGGAGAAATCTAAATATGAGGAAATATACAGGGTGTCACTATTGAGCGAATGAAAAGATTTTAGGTATAGACTATAGAATTGTAAGTGCGCTTTTTAAGAATGGTATAGTATAATTTGATAATTGTAAATTTTTTCAAATTTAGAATAATAATAATTTGATTCATTTGACTATTTGTATATAAAGAGCCCTACAGAACCCACCAACTTCAGAAAGGTTCAAATGTTAGAAAATATAAAAATAAAATATAAAAAATATTTGTGAAATAGTTTCTTTGACCAAATCAATGTGTGTAAGTTCAGGTTATGGGATTATGGTCAATAAAACAATGAAAATCTATTATTTTTTCAGCCTACGTTTCGACCTTTATTGGGTCATCTTCAGGGCGTCAAAATTGATTTTCTTCTTGTAAAAATTCTCTATCATATCAAGCCTTCCAAAAACTATTTTTTATCAAAAAAGGAAATAACATTTCAGTTTATTCTGTGTGTTCATGTTTGGATACGGTGGGAACTGAATGTAAAATGAATTTTATAGATATCAGGTAAGGAACGAGTTCAAAAACCAGTTTAATTGTTTTTCAACGACATTGTCAATAACCCTTCAGTAAACTTCAAAAAAGACGTCGAAAATTTAAACACATCCTATATTTCATTAATAAACCAAAGATTTGTCGTTGAAAAACAATTAAACTGGTTTTTGAACTCGTTCCTTACCTGATATCTATAAAATTCATTTTACATTCAGTTCCCACCGTATCCAAACATGAACACACACAATAAACTGAAATGTTATTTCCTTTTTCGATAAAAAATAGTTTTTGGAAGGCTTGATATGATAGAGAATTTTTACAAGAAGAAAATCAATTTTGACGCCCTGAAGATGACCCAATAAAGGTCGAAACGTAGGCTGAAAAAATAATAGATTTTCATTGTTTTATTGACCATAATCCCATAACCTGAACTTACATAAAAAATATTATATATAACAAATTTGTGATTAACAGTAAACTCTAATTATGTCAAAGTTGAATAGTTATTGATCCAAAAATTATTAAATATGAAATACTGAAACGTTCAATGGATTTCAAATTATTGGTAAAAAAAGATTTGTCAATGTATCAAGATAATTTCTATATAACAATATGTATTTTCATTAAGACATTCCAAAAAGCGTTTAGTGAACTAATTCTCTATCTGTAAATTTTATTTTTTCAGTGATAAATATTTCAAAAACTGAATGGTGAAAAGTTTTCAAATGAATGTATAAAAATCCTCGTTTTTTATGTGCTAACCTCCTTAAATTACTAATTTAATTTCCTTAATATTCATTGAAAATTAGAATTTTTGAACATTGGAACTAAAAATATTTCTATTTTTAAATTTTCTAAAAAGTGCATAAATATTAACATTTCAAAGAGTTTTTCTAACAAATCAACTGAAAAATAAATTTCACTGTAATAAACACTGACAATAAAGAATTGTTTTTTTTACCTTCCGGATGCATCTGATCGAGTTTTTTTATTAATATCCAAAATGCACTCGCGTGACCCGACGAACGATTAATATGAATCGGCGTTGTACACGAACCGAAACCTACGTCGAAACTGATAAAACTACGGTTAAAAATAGTGTTGTACATCAACTGTTAAAATGATTCATATTAATAATACACATACATACGGTTCCTTAAAACTGTATATTTACACTTGACACCCGGTACCGGCACTCTGCAGACAGGCCAAACATTCATCGACCATCTGACTCTACTCTTGTGGTCCACAATTCTCAAATGAAGTAATGAAGATGCCAACCAACAACTCTTATAGTACGGTATTTGGATATGTGAGCATGGGGATAAAATTCGTCGAGATGTTTAGTCTATAAATACGATTTTATGGCCACGTTGAATTTATAATAAAAAAAGTTATCACAATTTATGGATTTACTGCTCTAAAGTAAACAAAAATAACAGCCGATAAAAAATAAATCATTTTGGAATATGTTCATGTGACGATTAATATACAGTGAGCAGAGCACATAAAGGATGGAAGAACAAATTTGTAAACAAATTAATTTGGCCATTGGGGAAAAAAGCTCAGACACGTCGACTTTTTCAGTTGCGCTTTTTTTGGTTTACTTGTATTTTTGATGACGTCATCACTGTTCGAGTTATGACTTCCGTATCATTTTTTTCAAATGGGAGCACAATAAAAAATAACGCATTTTTCTGTGCACGAGAGTAATATTTTTGCTTACAGTCTGTTCGAGAAATAAAAGATCTCATCAAAAACATGTTCATGTGAATTGTAGCCAAGACGAGACCATATTATGGTTCACACTGTCAAAAAGTTACCAGATCTCATGTAGAGACTAGCTTCTAACTCTACACGCCCACAATGACGAAATCGGGGATTTTTAGATATTAACTATGGAGGGTAGAACTAAAGAGGACCGTCTTGTATAGGGGACAAGTTGAAAAAGTGTCCAGCTGTAAGCAGCAAATTACAGTTCAATAACCGACCACAATAACGCTAGCGTAGCAAGTGGAAACGACATGAAATTAGCAGTTGTAAACAGAGTGAAGTGCGCTGAGTTTAACGTAGAAAGTGTTGATTAGTAAATAGAACCTAAAAAACTGCTGAGCTAACGTGGATAGTGATTCGATTTTTATAAACTTTAGTAGATACATTTATTATTATTATTATTACGAATTTGTTGTAAATTCAAAGAGGAAAAAAAATAGAAACAATGGGAAAGCTTTGTTCAGTGAAAAGTTGTCCAAGTGGGCGAAAATTAAAAAATGAAGCAACTGATGCGTCTCAACCTCCGTCTTTTTTTCGACCAACAGTACGTATAACAAATTTTTATTTATTATTTTACAATACTGAAGTTAAGAAATATAAAACAATTATTCATTTTTTATAATAATTGAATCATTATCATAAAAATTAAATAACTAACTTAAAAAGTGTTAATTTTTTGAAACATTTTTGTCATTATTATTGATGAGTTATAAACATTATTCAAAACTGTGAAATATCAACTGAATAAAGTGTCGTATTATTTTTTCAATTTCTAGTTTGTAACTTATATAATTATACTCTAATAATTTATGCCGCTGTTTTTAAAATCTTTCCACTTGCTACTGTGGCGCCAACTTAATTTGCTCCCTTTCAGCGGACACTTTTTCATACACTGAGTTGGTCCTCCTTAGTTCTACCCTCCATAATATTAACCCTTTCACTGCGGAGGACGCACATGCGCGTTGTATCGTGCCCCCACTATGTGCGGAGCGCACACATGTGCGGCTTATATTTGGTTTGCGAACAGCAGTGTGTCTTCCGCGTTGGTGAGAGAGTGTTGTACTGCTGTCCGCACATTGAATGAGGTTTACACGTGTAGAAAATTTGTGCCGTTCTCAATTTTAAGGAGTTTTGTTTTGTGTGGGCCTTGCTAAAATGGGTGATTCCTATAATGATAAAGCTGGCCTTTCTGGCATAAAAAAACCAAAAGTACATGTTGTTAGAAATCCTGAAAGACTCACCGAAGATGAATTGTTACAGTATTTGTATGAATCTGAGGATGAGGATGAAATGGTTTATTCCAGTGATGATGATTACGTTCCAGGTAAGTGATATGTTATATATTTTCTTCCCCTTCTATATGAGACAAAATAATTTTTTAGATGAAGCTTCTGAAGATGAAGCCGACGGTGATGAGAGTATCAACCAAACTTTTGAACAAAATGATGATCAAGCCGATAATGATAATCAAAATGATGTCCAAAATGTTGGTGACCCTAATATGGCACCTCCCATATTGGATGATGTTACTTGGCAAGAAATATGTAACGGAATGGAAGGCTTACCGTTCATAAAAGAAAATAAGTTATTAGTAGATGCGCCGGTAAATGGAGAACCATACAATTTTTTTAGAATGCTTCTAGATGAAAATTTTCTAAATACAGTGGTAACAGAAACAAATCGCTATGCAGAAGAAATATTTTGTTCCACAAATGTGTCAGTGCGATCAAGAATTTCAGAATGGAAACCCCTGACAACGGATGAATTGCTTCGTTTCTGTGGAATATCATTTCATATGGGAACAGTGAAGTTGAATCGAGTTACAGAATACTGGAAAAAGCACAGACTTTTTAATTTCAAATGTTTTTCAAAATATATGAGCCGGGATCGTTATTTGCTGATAATGAGATGTTTGCATTTTGTAAGAAATCCTCAAACCGGTGAACCACGTTCAGATGATCGTTTATTTAAAATACGAATGGTTTTGAACTACTTCAATAACAAAATGAGTGAAGTTTATTACCCTCGTAAAAATTTGGCATTGGACGAGTCGATGATTTTGTGGAAAGGAAGGCTCATATTTCGGCAGTACATCAAGAACAAGCGCCATAAGTATGGCATCAAATTATATATGTTGACCGAACCTGATGGTCTAGTATTGGATTATCTTGTCTATACTGGCCAGCTGGATGATTTTGCGGGAAAAGGGCATGCACAAAAAGTTGTCCAGGCATTACTGCATGGTAAATTATCTAATGGACATTCTGTGTACATGGATAATTTTTATAATTCTTTTTCGTTAGCTAAGCTCCTTCTCGAACACAAAACCTATTGCACAGGTACACTACGTGGGGATAGAAAAGGATCACCAAAAGATGTCACTACCGCAAAATTGAAGAAGGGTGAGTTTCTTTTGCAATTTACTTTTTGAAGTGAAACTTTTTATGGGACACTAGCGTTTTGTCATGAGAGTTAACTCGTCGAGCTAACAAAACTGTTAAACTCCTTGTGAGAGAGGCGGAAAAAATTAACGAAGATCCGCACAAAGAGGAGACGCCGAGAATAGTCGCAGGGCATTGTTTATTGATGGCGATCATATTATTCCGTTTATCAATCCCCACTTAGCTGCGCGAACGATAAAGTGAGAACGCATTCGGGGGGAAAAGGATACCAAAAGCGCTTAATAATTTCTGCCGATATTGGTATAATCCAGTGCGAAATTAATATAGAAATTGTTTACCTTTAAAATTAAGGCGATAAAAACTAGGAAATTTCTTTGCATTGTGTATTTATTTGTATTATTTTGAAAAAAATATGTAATAAAACGTAACAAGCGTATTGAAATATATTGAAAAAGGAAATAAACAGGTATACTTGTCCGTACAGATAAGTTCTGTACTCATTAAAGTTTAAGCATAAACTGTGTTATCTCCTACTTTCCGCATTGAGACCAACGCGCATCGTGGGCGTGTCCACTTTCAAACTTTCAGCTATATTTGCTAACCTGTACGTAGAAGAGCAAGTAAGTCTCAGTTCATCAGAGAAAGTCGTTGTAACTAGTGTTGCTTTATTTATGGAAATATTTTTGAAGTGAAACTTTTTATGGGACACTACAGAGGTTTTGGTTACGAGGTAATCTCGTAAAGGCTAACAAGTTTTGTGAAGCTCTAATTATCATTTGTACTTAAACTTAGTGAGATAAACGCAGCGCTGTTCTCCCCTTCTGTCATCACTCGACTCGATTTAAAATCAAACGAAAAACGCGGGTTCGATACCCCCATGGGCGGCCAGAACTTTTCTTAGGTATTAAAAAGGAAGGATACGTAATATGCATTCAAATTTCTTAAAAAGAATATTTACTTTTGTTTGTCTTTTATTGTAAATAGTTTTTTATAGTCTATCCGAAAAATTATTGTTTTTATTTTGGAAATAATTTTTGTTTTAATTTTTTTAAATTATAGTTTTTTATGTTGTTGATATTTATGAATTCTCTTTGTACACTCATTGGCGGTTATTGCGTCATAAAACATAAAAAGTTTCACTTCTGACGCTGTTAGTTTTCGACTGACGAATAAATCTTTTTTTTATGTTAATTTCATTTTCTCATTATTATAGGTAGAGTGCAAATGAAAATATCTCAATGGCATTACAATTGGCAAGTGGAAAGATAACAGGGACGTTTTATTCATTTCCACGGAATTCAAGTGCGATATGGTGGAAACGCAAAATAGAAGAGGACAACGAAAACTCAAACCATTGCCTATTATAAAATATAATCAGTTTATGGGCGAAATAGACAAACAAGATCAACTAATGTCTTATTATTCCTCTCTACGTAAAACCCTACGTTGGTATAAGAAACTGGGAATACAAGTATTGCATATTCTGCTCCATAATTCGTATATGTTGTATAAAAAATATAGCGGCAAAAAAATGTCACTCCATGATTTTCGTTTAGCTGTTTTGGAAAAACTGTTACCTGAAGAAGGAATTGAAGCTGAGGTGATGGTAAACAAGGATCAGCGTTTACCAAGCAAAATCGCTGAAACTAGCGGAACGGGCAAAACTCTTAGAAAAAGGTGTCGCGTATGTACAAAACAGAAAAAGAGAAAGGATACCATTTATCACTGCGAAACCTGCCCTTATAAACCAGGTCTATGCCTGGAAAAATGTTTTGCTGAATACCACAAATACTAATTATTCATTATGGCCAAGTTTAGTATTCAAATATTTTATGAAATTCGTGTTGTCTGCTTTCAGAATAGGTTTATTATGTGTTTTTTTATATATTTTTATTTGTTTCAACTCGACAATATTTTTATTCAGTTTTATTATTTGTAAGTAGAATGTTTTCAATATTTTTATATAACAGTTTTTGTATGGCAATATAATCTGAAAAAAAAACAATTGGATTTCATCATTTATTATTGAGTATATACCGCACTTGTGCGTTCTCCGCACATAAGGCATAGTTCATTTAAAATATGCGGAGGACGCACAAGTGCGTTAAAAAAAAACAAGGCAAAAATTGATATTATTTACATATGAATACAATTCAAATGACTCAAAATGAAAAACAAAAATAAAATAATGAAAATTAAAAAAAAACTGCTCCGCACCTGGTATAATGGCTGTAATTTTGGTCCGCAGTGAAAGGGTTAATAAAATCTAAAGTATAAGAGCTATGCAATTGAAACTTTATATGTTTAATAAGTCAACTATTGACATAATATACCGAGAATTTTGTTTATCTGGTAAAATTCAAACCCAAGTTATGAGGGTTCAAAAAAACGACGAAGCACTACGCTTCGGTTGGCTAACTAACGTGCCCGGCTAACTAACGTGCCCGGCTAACTAACGTGCCCCCAGATATTTAATTCATAATAATGTAATTTATAAAAACGTAAACAGAACTAAATAAACCTACGTAAGTATTAAATTAAATGCTTAAATGGCAAACCATTTGCCTCTTGACAGTATATGCAAGGTGATGTTGAAACCTTTGCAAAACATTATTCAGGGTAGCAGCGTTAGTTGAATTAATGTCGGTCCTAATTTTCTCTATAATAGTTCATCAATATTATTTGATCTGATAACGTAAGCTTTTGATTTAAGGTATCCTCACAAATTTTTATTATGGGGATAGATCAACAGATCCAGCTGAGAACTCTTGTCTGCCAATCCCTCTATGCTATCGGAAAATTCACTATGGTACAATGAAATGATGCTTCGAGTCTTAACGAAGTCTGACAGTGCTCTTGGCTGTCTGGAAATAACACCGGGTGTTTCTCGGAAACGCAGCCCTTATTAGAGACTAACTTTCCCTACTGTAAAGTAGTCTGACAGGAGGGTCCTAACATGGGGAGTGTGGGAGCACAACAACCATGTAGGAGGGACTATCTTCTAGCAAAGGAAATAGTGAGAAGTGATAAGTTAACAGTCCTAATAATATTGATGAACTAAAAAAGAGAATTAGGATCGAAATTCATTTAATTAACGCAGATACCCTTAATATGTTTTGCAAGAGTTTCAACATCACCTTGCATATTGTTAAGATGCAAATGGTTTGCAATTTGAGAATTTAATTTAATACGTGTAAGTCTATCAAGTCCTGTTTACCTTTTTAAAAATTACATGATTATGAATGAAATATATCTTTTACTTCTCTAACATACGATTATCTAACAAAAAAATATGACATCCGTAAATAGGAGTTTTCCATTTAAAAAAACGATAAGGAAGTCATACCGCTAACAGTGATGACGTGATGAAAAATATTAATAATCCCAAAAATACGCAACTGAAAAATCAAGCTTTTAACGAATTTGTTCCATCTTTTACGTGCTTACTTTATAAAAAAATGTATACGGAGTGAGACTGAATAAAATCCATCCCAACATTTGGCAGTATCCATTCTGAATCACGTCGATTTTTGTTCTAACGGGGACACATTTTAACGATACAGATATATCTGTCATTTGCTAACCCTATCCCAACCCCTTAATTTAAAATGTACATTCAATTTATATTATTTACACATAATTATATTACTTAAATATCATTGTTATCAATGAAACTAATTGTTTCTAAATAATTCCACTATATAATAAAAATAATAATAATAAGCTGTACAATTCCGAAGAAATTGAAGCTATTCAAGAGAACTCAATGAATCGTTCATCGTGGTGGATTAGTCCAGATTGTCTTTATTTTTATTCCCTTTTATAGGTCCTGGTTTGTTTTTGCGTTTGTAACAACTTTTCTCCAATCTTTTCTATTTTTGATTAGTCGTCTCCAGTTTTTTATTTGAATTTCCTTGAGGTTTGATTCAACTTGTTCTTTCCATCTTAATTTTGGTCGTTCTTTCGGTCTTGTATTAAGTGGTATACATTCAGTTATTATTCTTTGTGGTGACGTTTTTTCTTTCCTGTATATGTGTCCATACCATCTAATTCTTTGCGCTTTGTAAAATCTTACTATGTTTACTCTATATAGTTCGTCTTCAATTTCCTGGTTCATTAGTGTTTTTATTTCGTAATTTTGTTTTCTTTTGGGTCCCATAATTGTTCTGATAATTCATCTTTCATAAATTCTCAATTGTTCATCTTTCTTCCGCATTAAACTCGATGTTTCTGCGGCGTAGGTTACGATCGGTCGTATTATTGTTTTATATATCGGTATTCTTGTGTTTATGATTAATTTCTTGTCTTTGAGTATTTTCTTATTAGCATACATAGCCTTATACCCTTGTTATATTCTGTGCTTGATATGTAATCGATCATTTCTTTTGTGTACTATAAATCCCAGGTACTTGTGTTTTTCGACTTCTTCGAATGTTTAGTTGTCGATTGTTAGTTATGTCTAAACTTTTATGCTTTCTGCTGCAATGCATGTATTTTGTTTTGGTTTCGCTAATTTCTAATCCTTTTTCCTCTGACTGCTATTCTATTATTTTAAATGTACTTTCCAATTCTTCTCGTCTTCTTGCCATTATTGCTATAAATCATCTGCGTATGCTATTATTTGAAATGATTTATTGCTGATTGTACCATCTTGTTTTGTTTCTATAATAACACTATCTAATGACAAGAAGAGAAGTGCTGATAATGCGTCACCTTGTCTCACTCCTTTTTCTATTTCAATTTCTTTTGTTGGGCCTTGACTGAGTTGTATTATAGCTTTTGATTATTTCATCCATGTTTATTATATCAGTTTTTCAGGTGTATTTATTTCTTTTAAATCTTCTACTATTCTTGTTCTCATTATTTTGTCAAATGTTTGCTTATAATCAAGAAATAAGATGTGTAGGTTTATATCATAGCCATAGCACTTCTCTATTATTTGTCTTATTGTAATGTATGGCGCCTATTGTTGACTTGTACAGCACTGTCATTTTCTGTACACTAACTGGTAGTCTCCCAATATCATTGCAGCGCGTATTGTAAGTCTGCTTCTTATTATCATCGTTAGGATTTTGTAAGTAATATTTAAAAGTGTTATTGCTCTGTAGTTCATGCGTTTGGATAGACCTGCTTTTTTGGTATGGGCACTATCTGACCTATTCTCCATTCTGCTAATATTTTTCCTTTAAACCATATATTTTCTATGAGTTTGTGTATTCTTATATGTAATTCTTTCCCTCCGTGTTTAATTAATTCGGCGTTTATCGTGTCGCTTCCTGCTGCTTTTTTATTTTTAAGCTTTAATATATGTTCTCGTACCTCTTCAAGACTAGGTTTCTTTTCTAGATTTTTTAGTTGGTTTTCTATAATCCTTTTTTCTTCTACTATATTATCGTTTTCTGCTTTGTAAAGGTTGCTGAAATATATTTTCCATTCTTTCTCCACTATTTCATCTATAGTTTTATTGCTTCTTCTGTTACTTTTCTTTTTCAGGTATTGATACAGTATTCTTGAGTTGTTCTTTTTATGTTCATTCTCAATTTTTTCTATAGCATTTTCTATCTATCTTGTTTTCTTTATTTGATATAATTTTTGCTTCTTTTCTTATGTCTTCGTATTCTTTTTTATCTTAATCTGTCTTTGTTCTGAGCCATTCTTATTTAGCATTGTTTTTTTCTTGAATAATATTCTCGCAATCGTTATCAAACCAGTGGTTGTTCAATCTTTTGCTGCCAACTCCAACACTGTTTTTTGCCGCCTCCATAATTGCTTCTTTAATCTTATTTCAATCATCTTCTATACTATATAATAAGAAAAGCATAAATATTTCTAAAAAAATTGACAATGTTTTGATATGTTAAAATATCATCGCCAGAATGAGAGAAGTTGCAGTTGATGTGAGGCCTACTTGATGTTCAATAATTATTTTTGGTTATACCAAGAAGTGACCTATCTTGTGATTGACTTAATTTATATTAATAAAAAAAAGAAGATATGATATAGTAAATATTAAACTTTAGATATTATTAGCCCTATGAGGATATATTTTTTCCCTTTAAGAACAGTATAACTGGTTTCCTATATAGTTGCCCAGTAGTGCTAAATAATTATCGCCATTCACATTTTCCTCAATACAAAAGGGACCAATGATTTAGTTTCCAACAATCCCTGTCAGTCACGGCTCAAGTGTAAGGCTGCCATGCCGCACGGCTCCTGTGTAAGGCTGCCAAGCCGCGCGTCCCCGAAATTTGGAAATATAAAAATAAATAATTCCTCTTCTAATTCATTTTCTCAAGAATGGGTAGAAATCCAAGCAAGAAACTAAGGATAAAGTAAGGTGGCCGTTAGCGAACCATGTGGACATAGTTGGTATGACGTCATGTCCATATAAATGCACGAGAAACTATAGTATCTCGCTCGCTTAGATAGTGCGTCCCAATGTAATAATAACACAAATAAAGGAGAAGTGTTACCTCTTCTTATTCACAATTATTTTGAAACGAATCAATAAAGAAGGGCGTAAATAAGATGTACAATGTCCTATGAGTAATTTAGAGTACAGTAAATATTATGGGCGGGTAAACCTCTTCGACCAGTTGTCGTCCTACTATTTGGAGTCTGTTGCCGTTAACTCAATCATTTTGTATAAAACTACAAAAAATAGCTTCTCATGAAGCAAAGCCAATGAGTCACTTGACGTTAACGATGGTTCTGTAGTTCTAATTTCTAATAGGGTCTGGATGTGTGTTAGACCCTTCAGATTGGTCTGGTTTTAAAAATACTCCTATAAAATCGTTTTTCAAACAACTTATTTATATAAATACCACACTTAAATACTTTAACATGAATGAACCTATTTATTGCACACCTTTATTATCTGATACCTGACTAAGTCACCGTTATATAAAGATTTGTAACCCCCGAGCCTTCCGACGTACTGGGAATGCACACAAAAATGTAGTCTTTATACTTTAATATATATCTGGTCGGCTCCAAATCATCCGATAGGAGACTGCATATGAGTCTCCGGATTAATGAGGAGTCAATGAAAGAACTAGTCCTGGCCCAATGGAGACCGTTCTACTTATTCCAGCGCGCCAGCTTTAAGACCCTGGAAAACACGACCGAATGGAAAACAGGGACTGATCAGGTACCTGAACAAACATCCACTTAGGACATTCAAGGAGCTGTAAATAAATCTGCAGCACAAAAAGTCGGCTACTGCTGTTTACATCAAAGAGTTAAAATTAAACATTTTCCATTTTGATTAGTATTCAGTATAAACTTTTTCCTCATGTTACACGTTTATGTTGTTCTTCACGTCCGATTTTAGAGTTTATACCTTCCATGACTATTTTTACATCATACTTTGGTATGTTTTCCATCTGAGCGTTCATTTGCCATGGAAAAAGTAATACAAATACATTTGCAAGAAGGAGTGCTCAAGATCATCCCTCTATACAGACTACAATGGGCCTATCAGCAGCGAAATCAGGAGATAGATAGATAGATAATTTGGTCACGGGTCTCGAAAGGAGTCTGAATAAAAAAGAAATAGCCCTTGCAGTATTTTTAGACATCGAAGGTGCTTTTGATAA
Source organism: Galeruca laticollis (assembly GCA_963921935.1). Lineage (NCBI taxonomy): Eukaryota > Metazoa > Arthropoda > Insecta > Coleoptera > Chrysomelidae > Galeruca > Galeruca laticollis. The sequence goes on from OY998177.1 coordinate 71,962,324, forward strand.
CAAATCGATGTCATTAATTACCAAATCCCTCAACACCACATGTAGATGGATAAGATTCATACTAGAGCATAGGAGAATATCGGCATGATTAACGTACACCGTTAGGACAACCAAAGGGTGTCCTCAAGGTGAAGTACTCTCACCACTACTGTGGAATTTAATTGTGGATGACTTGATCTGCAGGTTAAATGATCAAGATATATGGACGACCTAGTAATTGTCACCAAGGGGAAATTCCCGGAGACAGTCGCGAATGTCTTACAAGAAGCGCACGAATTGTGGAAGACTGGTGCCTTAAAGAGGACCTTTCAGTCAACCCAGAGGAAACCAAAGTAGTTGCTTTTACGAATAGAAAAGCTCTTCCGCAGGGCAGAGTATAAATGTTCGGAGAAAAACTAGAAATATGTAAAGAGATTAAATATCTGGGAGTGACACTTGATTCGAAACTGAATTGGAGGACACGCCTGGAAAAAACTACTACCAGGACAACCTCCTTGGTATTACCGCGACAATGAACAGCACGGTAACGGCATCAATATTGACCTTCTCCCCTGGAACGTTTTATTGGGGCAGAGGCAATGATGGCGATCCTCATACTGTGGATCCCGAACAATATTCGTAGAGGGTATACTGATACAGCTGTAACAACACTATATGATCCTAACTTTCAAATGGGTCTGGATAGTATGATACCACAGAAACAGGTGATAAACTCGGGTAATCCTGGAGACATCATCGGGTTCACCGATGGTCTAAAAGAACCACTGCACTGGGGCTGGTATAAATGGACCTAGGAAGAGAATATTATTCGGCTTTTGTCGATATCCGTCTGTATTTCAGGCAGAAACGATTACTGCTAAAACTTGTATTGATGAAAACATCAAGAGATGTTATACCGAACAAAAAATTAAAATATATTTTGACAGCCAGGCTCTGCTTAAAGCTATCAGTAATCCAACAACTAAATCTAGATTGGTAAAAAACAGTAAAGAGTTCCTTAATAAGCTGGCAAGAGGCAACACAGTGTCTCTAGTATGCGTGCCGGGACATGAAGGGATTGCAGGCAATGAATTGGCGGACCAGCTAGCTGAGCGAGGCTTTAAAGGAGACTTCATAGGTCCAGAACCGTACTGTGAAATTACAAGGATTGCATAAGAGGGGAAATCCGGAGCAGGCTAGACAAGGAACACCAAATCAAATGGAGGCTGACGTAAGGTCACCTTCACACAAAAAGCTTACTGAAAAATGTAAGCAATGAACTCTCAACCAGATTTGGTTACTGGATACTGTACCCTAAGGAAACATGTATACAAAATGGGAAAAGTTAGTGAACCTATCTGTAGGATCCCTTAGATCACATACTCTGCTTATGTAAGAACTTACAAGGACTCGACTCAGGCAGAATCATTTTGGAAAGGAAATAATACAACCATCAGAATTACTCAAAATCCTCCCAAACAAGTTAGTGGCCTATATCGCGGACACGAAGCTTCTGGAGTGGAAATAGATAATATTGGAAATGGTACAATGACTTAGGTCAAGTGCCCGGGCTATTGAGCACAACCCAAACGAATGAATGAAATGTCTGGCAGGCTATAAACCTGAATGTTTCCTATTTTACACGTTAGTAGTTTTATCAAATTTCGATTACGAATTTTGTGGAAAATACTCTTAAGGCTTTGGCACATATAACGTGATATTTTGCGGCGGTCAGAGATATTGGAAGGCAGCGGAAAAGCGACAATTTTATATTACACAGAAATGCATTATAACAAGCACTCTGAAGGTGGTCTATCGCGGCGGACCAATTTAGATCGCAACGACAAACGATACACTTGTACTAATTTACAGAAATATAAGTGTATATTTTTTGGTACTTATCTCAAGTAAATGGCTAAAGTTTCTTTTGCATGAATTGCCTTCCTCCAGTTTGTGGTGCACTTAGCAATACTTGCCTTTAAAAGGTGATGTAATTTCTCAAGACACGACCTCGACATGCGGAAATACTGAAAAAATCTATCTTCATGCTACTGTAACTCAATACAGAATACGATGGTATTCACCAAATTGTTCTCTCCTTTTATTGATGGGATGCAGCCAGAGACGTCTTTTCTTTTTTTTGTAGAGCAAACAGAAGACGTATTTGCTCTTAGTCAAAGCTAGACATTGCGAACAACAGGTATCAACAATCGAACACAAAGTACAAAAATGTCGCTGCCTGTGTATACAGTGCTATTCAAAAGTCCCCTCCCCCCTCGTATCGTTTGAACGGCTACTCTTACATTAATAAAATTTGGAGGGTGAAAATAAAGTGTTGTAAACTTCTCTACGAATGGTAACAGGTAACGTAATAGTAATAGATGACGTCACAGTGCCACTATGGCCAATAATTTTAAATAGGACCTTATGGCAAGTGATATCTCGTTTGGAAGGCATTGACATTGGCCACATAGCCATATTAATTTTGTTTGGGTTTAAATTAATTTTGACGGATAAATTAAATAAATACCAAAATTATTATTTCACATTTAAATATTAAAGATCTTTCAGTCCGCCTCTGGTTAGTTCGTCAAAAAAATTGACGTTTTTAATTTAATAGTAATTGTTGCTTTGCAAAGTTTTTCTAAATATCGTAAATATTTAATTTTATTATTGTTTAACGAGACGTTTAAGCGTTTACATAGGCAAAATGGTACGTACTCAAGCCGACAAAGTAGCAGCTATCTTAATAATTGGTGAATCAAGAAAGAATCTCCATGAAGCGGAACGTTTATTTAATGAGAGATACCCAAATCGCCATATCTCGAGAACTTATTTGAGGGAGCTTCTTCACAAGTTTGAAGCAACAGGTAGTGTTCAAGATGCCAAACGAGCTGGTCGACCAACATTTAGTGATGATAAAAAAATTGATATAGTTGCTGAAATGGTAGTAAACCCTACTTCCTCTTCAACTAAAGTTGCGTCTGTCTGTGAAGTAAGTAAAAGTACAGTACAAAGAGTGTTGGCTGAAAATAAATTTCATCCATACAAGTTAAAAATGGTGCACCACCTTTCGGATGACGACCCCGACAGAAGACTCGAATTCTGTGAATGTATGACAAATAAAATTAGTCAAAACCCACATTACACAAAAACAATTTGTTTTAGTGACGGAAGTACTTTTTGCCTCAATGGAAATGTGAATACACAAAATGTAAGGTATTGGACTGACACAAATCCTCACACCTTTCGTGAACAACATACCCAATTTCCAGAAAAAGTCAATGTTTGGGCAGGTATTTTGGGAAACCACATAGTTGGTCCTGTTTTCCTAAATTCAAATTTAAGCGGTGAAGTGTATCTGGAAATGTTACAAAATGCAATTGAGCCGTTAATTCTTGAAATTCTGGAAGATAATCAAGATGAATTCGGCCATCTGGAAATAACATTTCAACAAGATGATGCTCCTGCACATTATTATGGTGCAGTAAGACGTTACCTGGATGAAGAATATCGAGGTAGATGGATCGGCCGGCGAGGTCCTATAGAATGGCCACCTCGGTCACCAGATCTGACACCATTAGATTTTTTTTCTATGGGAGTACTTGAAATCCAAGGTTTATACTACGGCACCAGATATCATTGGCGTTTTGAAAGAAAGAATTACTGAAGAATGCAATGCTATTTCAGCTGACACATTCGAACGACTACGACAAGAGTTTACTAATAGGATGTATTACTGTCAGGAAGTAGACGGAGCACATTTCGAACACTTGCTATAAGAATCCATTGTTGATATTTGATTAATTAAATTTAAAAAAATAATTTCAATAATTTTGGTATTTATTTATTTTAACCGTCAAAATTAATTTAAACCCAAACAAAATTAATATGGCTATGTAGCCAATGTCAATGCTTTTCAAACGAGATATCACTTGCCATAAGGTCCTATTTAAAATTATTGGCCAGAGTGGCACTGTGACGTCATCTATTACTATTACGTCACCTGTTACCATTCGTAGATAAGTTTACAACACTTTATTTTCACCCTCCAAATTTTATTAATGTAAGTGTAGCCGTTCAAAAGATACGAGGGGGGGAGGGGACTTTTGAATAGCACTGTATATCGCTTTACCGCTGTGAATATCGCGCGAAAGCTGCCCGCTGCGACAGACCGCGTTCTGTGTGCCAAAGCCTTTAAAGTTTCAATTTTACATTATTAAAATGAATTTACATTAATTATTGGCTAATTCAAATCAGTTTTATAATAATTTTAATTATGATTTGACACTGTTTCACTTAAAGTTTTATTATGAACCGGCCTATAAGCTATTGAAAGGAACTTATCGTGTTCCAGTGACGTACAAAAAACTGCGATATGTTAATAAAAGAAAAAATAATGCTTGAACGTTTTTTCAGCATAACGACCAACCAATTCAATCTGGGGATCCGACCAAGCAGCAATACTGTTGATATTTAAAACGCTTATCAGATCAAAAATATATTACGGCTCCATAGCTTATGCGTCTGTCAGCAAATCTGGACTTGATGTTATCAATAACACAGCATTATGAATAGCTTCTGGCTCGTTTGAAACAGCATATAAAAACTTCTTGGTGAGCCACCGTTAAGTTGCTGACGTTCTATACCGAGTTTGAATTATACAGCTACTGTATCCACTAATATCGCAAAACCAGTTTATAATAACATATTCAATAATAGATATAGGGACCTTCTTGTGGGAAAACCGCATCGATCGAAGCCATTTTACGCTAGAGTTACAGAGTTTGTTCAAAAACTTAATTTAGAGTTCCCAACAATGTTTCCACTGACTGGACTTGATAGATATATAAATCGCTATGAAATCGCCACAGTACTAATATCTGTTCGAGTCCATCGCTCGAGGAAGGAGATAATTGCAGAATTGGTCACTGACTCAAATCAATTCACAGTCAAACATCACCGACAACGTGGACGCCGCCAGCAAGAATCATCAGCCAACCCACATGTTCTGTCGAACTTATCAGTTCGGCAGATCATAGTAATAACACTAGAAAGTTTATATTACAATTGTTCCCACCGAAACAAATTAATATTTTTTTAAATTGATTAAATTTTAGACTCCAAATCCAATTGAAGCCGCACCCATTAGACGAAAGAAGGACATTTAGCCCTCGGGTAAATATGAAATTCCTCGAATGCTAATAAGTCAGGAAACCTTTAACTGGGTAGACAACTCCCTCTGGCAGTGAGTTTGCTGTCGGTGTTAGCTTCCACCCCCAAATCCCTAACACAATCATAATAAACTCTTTAAAAATGTCCTCCAGACAAACCCGCAGCAGTAAAACTGCAGCTAAACCCACCCCAGTCTACGATTACCCTATCCCACCAATATTGCAACCTTTTGTCAACTCGACCCGAATCACCCTGATTACAAACCAGAAGTTGTAGGCATCCTTTTACGAGTACCTAACCTATGCCCGATTAAGGAATAAACCACTCCCCCTTTTGACACCACCAAAACCAAAAACACCCTCACAACACAATTGAAAAAGACTACTACTCTCGCTCAACAACCTCTAAACCCCCTTGAACATCCTCAAAACCTCAAACCTCCACAGTTTAAACACACTTCATTCGTTTCTCCCACTAGGTCTTACGCTTTCTCCGTAAGGTCTTAATCTCCCACTCCCTCAATCGCTCGACAACCCACCATTCCCGACGAGCATTTCACCCTCGTCGGCAGAACAAAACCCCAACCTACTTAAACCTGAGCTCCCATCAACAACCCTACACCTCAAACTTCAGAAATCTTCCTCCTCAATATTCTACCCAAAAATCCCTATTGAATCTCCTAAATACTTTTGAACTCCTGAACGAACACATCCTCTACCTCAAAGTCAACTTCAAGCGAACGGCCCTCCTTAAAACCCCCTCCTCAAAGCTGCCCAGTTGAAAATTTGATTGGATTCTTAAAGGACATTAATTTAATTCAATATTGTTATACCACTGCTAACCACCTTGAGTGGAAGCGGATTAGTTTGAATAAAAAAAATTCAATCTGCGATTGTACTACGATTAGATACAAATGACCTATATGTTTTCATCAATTTTTAATAGTAGGAAATTGATTACTATGAAAATTATACACACGTGCTCATCTCTCGTTGAAAAACATATGATTCGTTATTTGTAATAAGCATTTAGGAATTCGGTGAGCCGTGAGTACCCTACATACCGTTTACAACAGAAGAAATGTACGTGAAAAATATGTATTCAAAGGTAGATTCCGTGCATTCTTTTTTGGTGAATATTTGATTAATTTTGCGAACTCGTTTTTAGCGTGCCGTGAGAAGAACTAGTTTAGCTAATTGTCCTGATACGATATGATGTATAGGGTGGCCAAAAAAATGAACACGAAAAAGTTAAATTGAAATCATAGTAGAAGACAGAATTAAAACTAAATTAATTGGAAACTTTATAAAACATAAAGATTATAAAATATGGATGAGACATGATACAAGAGAGAATTGATGGAATGGTCATGAAAATATGGAAAGAACTTGAGAAACTTGGTAAATATATATATTATAACAATGTCAATAGACCGTTTATTTAATTTATTTATTATATATTATTATTGTTTTTATATTTAGTTATAAATTAGTCGTTGTCTTGTTTTGTTTTGTTGACTTGACTTACCTTCGGCTAGCTCTGAATTGTTATATATTAATGTTGCTTTTACTTTTAACATAGAGTCGGTGGCATGTAGACTCCCCCCTTTGGGTTCAGGACGCACATAAATAAATGTAATTTAATTTTGAATATTTAATTCTTAAATTTTATGGTTCGCTTTATTCAGAAATTAAGTCTTTCATGCATATACACCTCTGAGTTTAATGATTCAGAATATTATTACACAGAATGAATGAAGTAAGCAAATTTTAATGAATTCGATTTCAAAAACACGAAAATTTTAACACAAGACACAAATTATCAAAAACTCAAAATCAAAGAAATGATATATAAAACAAGATAAATTATCAGTAAATGACAAACAAGACAAAAAACTTGAGTCAAATTTATTACAAATTGATTATTTTTAATTAATTGATTTATTTTTATCACTCCCAACATAATATCGTTGCCTGAATATCTAAGGTAGGTATTCTAATACTATTGACACTTCATTCATGACATTTTATTGACTTTTTCAAAATAATTTTTACAATAACTGTATTTTATGTAATTTAATTTTAATATTTATACATATTCTTTTGAAAATGCGCCTAAAATAAGAGCGAAACGTCAAGTTTAATAAATCTTTATTCGAAAATATATTTTAACTAATATATTTATTTTATACCACAAACTTTGAACCCAAAAACATATAACTCTAAATATATATATATATATATATATATATATATATATATATATATATATATATAACGGTCGAGGTATACCTATGGTGGTTCGAGAGTGAATAGGGGAGAGTGTTCCACAGTGAAACAGTTTTTTTATTTTTATATGCGAAAATATAACGGACCTTCAGAATTAGGTTTATAGGTCAATATATCGGGTGAGTATACATTAAACTTGAATAAATATAAAAATTTTCAAATTAGGATTTTTTTAAAAACGTTTTTTGTTTCACTGTAGAACACTAGTGGGGGTAAAGTGAAACAACATTTAAAAATTAAGAAAAAACGTCAATTTTGTATTCACGAGGAACATAAAAATTACAAAACGACATTCTAGTCTTAAATAGAACTGAAAATAAACAAAAATGAATCTGGAATTAAACAATTCAGACGTTATTATGAAATACTCTAAATAAACAGAGAAGATTAAACACTTTTGATTAACATCGAAATATGTTAAAGGTGATCCTTTAACGTATCTCGATGTTGTTAAAGCCTATTTCAAAGGAAAGCAAAGCTACTTGACGTTTGATTTTTCCATGCTCATTTGGTTTTGGCAGGATCATTTTAATGGCACTCTCAGCAACGGTTGAGATGTCAGGCACTATTGGCGGAACAAATTTGTTAGATATCTTTGTATGGCTTCTATAAAAACTGACTTCTACGCCGTCATTTTTATCTTTATTTCCTGAGGCTTTTCCAATGTAATAAACGCTTTTCTTAATTTTTTCTTGAATTTTCAACTCTGCCAGTACAAAATCTCTAACCTCTGGGCAGCGCATAAGATCTTCGAAACCATTTGGATTAACTTCAGGAATCCAGTCCTCCGTTTCTGAGGGAACGGACAATACTTCATTAGATGATTCCAATAGTTTGCGTTCTCCACGGCTTTGATTGTCGGTCTTTTCTTATTTTGTTCCTTCTCTTCTATAATATTTTTTCCGGGGGTATCCGTCGCGATTATACTTTTTCCCTTCCTTCTATTAATTTTCCTTTTCCTTTCGGAAGCCTTGGGATAACCTCTGAACTGTTCAGGTGAAATAAAACCTCCTTGCTTTTGTTTGGACTCCGTAGTCCGTGTAGTGTATGACTCCGTATACTGATTAGTAATAAAGAACCCGTGATTGATTACATAAACGAGAACGACCATCGATGACTGTAGAGTCAGTGGATTCGGGACATTTCTGGAGCCGAGATCGGACTAAATAAGCAGAGTGTGTAATTTATATTCCCCAACCAAATAAGTGGCAAACGTTACAGGCTCTAATTTTTTTTTACTTTATCCCATTCGCTTAATGTAGTCTCATCGACTTTAGAAGTTGAAGCTTCTTGCTCATCTACAGTAGGTCGATCTGTGACAGCAGAAGTCATAAAATCACCCTCACTGAACACGTTTTTGTCAAATGGAAAAATTCCACTTCTCCTAAAGCCAGCTTTTATGTTACTTGGCATCATCGAGCGATTATAAGCGGTTCCAATGCGTTCAGCTACTTGGTATATAGTTATTGGCGTCCCTGGATGATGAAGGAGTCAAATGTTTACTGCGGTATTGTAGTGAGCTTTGAAAGAGGCAAAAACACATCCAAAGGTTGTAACCTATGGCTACAATGGGGTGGTAGAGTTAATATTGTAATACCATTCTCTCGACCTTTGTCTATAGTAGCTAGAGAAATGTGGCTTTCGTGGTTGTCTAATATCAAGAGCGTAGGATTTATTTTGCTTGATAATGTGAATTTAACAAAATGATCGATAACTTGTGGAAATATTTCGGAACACATCCACCTAGAAGTAGTAGCAAGACCCGATGTACCATGAGAAGCACCATTAAGCCACTATTATACAGGTTTATAGCATTTCTCATCACCTCTGCGGTGGTTAAACCAATATCAGTCTTTCGTGTACGATTTCTCCCCATCTGCAGCAAAGAAATAAATATAAGGAAATGCATCCGGGTCCACATCAGTAGATATGTACGTAGTTCGTCGCTGTTCGCCGGGATATTTATTGATGTGGAGGGGGTGAAGTACCAACCCGGCGCGTCTCCAGGTGGCAGATAGGAGAAGAGCCTCTGAGATGATTTTATATGAGGAGGAGGTCTGCGGGGAAATACCTGGGGCTCGTTGTGTCTGAAAAACCAACTGACAGCCCTCGAATACCCTGCCGCGGACGAACTTTACCTGTCCCAGCTGTAGTATCGTGGCTAAGGGATTGCACACAGGGTTACGATGTCGGGTGAAAGTTCGAGCATACCTCGAAATCACCTGGCTGTCTGTGGTCAAGTCTCGCGGGCCAGTGGGATGGAGGGGGTCTTGGCTTTACTGCCCGGACCAAAAGGTGACAACCTCATTAAAAACCTAAAGTGAAGATGGGAAACCAGGCCGAAGAATGCGTGGCTATATAGAAAAATAGTCCTTACTGGTTTCGACCTTGGAGCACAGGGGGGAACTCCATTGTATTGAACCCCTCACCCCTACATGCGGGGCTCTGCAGCGGTGGACCGTAATGACCCTAGCTTCCCGTGGGACCACTTATGGAAAGATAAAGAAAAAGCAAGACTTTCACCGGAAAAGTAGTGGAGAAAACCTCCACCTCTTCATTCGGGCACCTCACAGAGGGAAAAAGGCTAAACGGCACAAAGGTCGTATGCCGTTCGACCTCCCAAAACCGGGCGGCATAGACGACCCACTGAGAAAAGTCCTCAGTGAAGCAGGGGAGCGGAAATACCTGCGACTCCTCAATCAGGGAATATCCCCTGAAGAGGCCAGGAAGCAGATAATTGAGCCTCTGCATCCCGGGAAACTGGGCAGAGCAGCCTGAGGGTCGAGAGTCTGACTCGAGATCAAGAAACCTGCTAGATTACCGAGGGAGATACTGCCATGGTGGCCGAGGAGGGTCAGGGTGAGAGAAAGGAGGGGGATGAATAGAGGCTGAGTAACTCGGCCTCTCTCACCCATAATAATTCAGCTTCACGTTCACGAATGTAGCTCAGATTAACCTGCATCACGCGAAGGGAGCTTCAGCCGTGATTGCAAGGTTGTTTGCGAGACTACAACTGGACATTGTACTGATCCAAGAACCATGGATCAACAAAGAAGGCCAAATCAAAGGTTTGGCATGTAAGGATTCTAAATTGATTTATGAACAACGGCAAGTATCTCCGCGTGCCTGTGTAATCATAAGAAATAACATAAAATATATTTGTGTTTCAGAATACGTATCACGGGACCTTGTTCCAATCATGGTTCACCTCAACATTGGGTGTATCGCCCTCAGATTAACAAATAAAATAGATATGTTTGTTTTGACTTTTTCCTGCCCCAAACATTTAGTCACATTCTAAGCTCACTTGCGGACACTTCCAATGCTTTGCCATATTTACAAATCCTCTTTAGTTGCGGGAAAAAAGAAATTAGAAGTTTAATTGAAAATTTGTTAAAAAGTTATGTAATTAAAAAAAGCTCATACTAATTGATGCATTTGAGTGGCTGCTTTTAAAATTAATTAATAATACTTGAATTTTATTTAATAAAGGCATAATCTTATATAAATTTTAAACAAGTATTTTTTGTATCCTTAGATACCTTTATGGTTATAACTAAAAGTGGCAACATTGCTCAAAATTTCAGTACCTGTTTAATGTGTCAATGGTAATTTATTTAGTAGTTTTGTCCTTGTTTAATTTCCATATGAAGAGAGATGCAAATATCGTCAATGTGATCAACGATCATTTTAAATACGCCGTAGTATTGTAGTAAATAATGTCAAATGTGGTTTGTGTATACGAGCGCCATTACGACTAGAGAGTAAACATTTAGTTCTTTCGTTTTGATGTGTTTTTCAAGACTTTAAGTCACAAAATAAACTTTTAAGTTAATTAATTTAATTTAATGTTTTTGGATGATCATGGTTCGTCGGTTCCAAGTTTGTCAGAAAACCAGCCGAAATTACCAAGGCCATGTATCTACAATACCATCCCCACTTTTTGTAAAAGATTCATTATTTCACTACTGGCGTTTAGAATTGTTGGCCACAAAAATAAACGTGTTTATGAATGAATAGCCCTCTCTATGTTTATTATTACTCTAAGGTATCGACCGTTACATCGTCATTGCTTCTGCCTACTTCGCTGGAGACGGGCCGATGACACCGCCAGAAGAGGTACAAGAGCTAGTGAGACACTGTAATAGCAGATGGTTGCCAATTATAATTGGTTGTGATGCCAACGCACACAATACCGTGTGGGGAAGCACCAATAACAACGCAAAAGGTGAGTGTTTATTAGAATATCTCTTAGCAAATAAACTTGAGACTTTAAACGTGGGGACACCTCCCACTTTTGTCACGAGAGCAAGAGAAGACGTAACAATTGTTAATGTTGCTGCTAGGATAATCGAATTTAGGATAGAGGGAAATATCACCTCGATTCCTACAATCCGAAATCCTAGAAATACTGATTGGTCTCTTTACAAGACCAATCTGAAGGACAATTTGGAACACGTCTAAGTGAATGGGGTAAATCACCCGCACTACGACCTGGAACAAAGAGTCGAACAGATCAGTGAGGCAATAATGGAAGATTTTCATTCCAGTCGCCTACTGTCAAAAGCTCGTTCAGAAAAGGATGCACCTTGGTGGAATGAGAACCTGTCAAACCTCAGAAAAGAGGTCCGTCGGCTCTTTAATAGAGCCCAACGTGACGGTAATTGGCAGGGGTACACTGAGAAGCTTACTCAGTACAATAAAGAGATTAGGAAGACCAAAAGGCTTAATTTTGAAGCCTTTCCCGAAAAGATCACTTCCACTCACACAGCGGCCAGACTACAAAAGGTCATGGCAAATGGGGGAACTAACCCCACAATGTCGCTGAAAAAGCCAGACGGATCATACACGGAAGGTGAAGAGGAACGATCGATTCTTCTTCTTTGAACCCACTTCCCAGGTAGTGAACTAGCAACATGCACCGATATAGCAATGAACTACACCAAAAAATCCTGCAAGGAAGATTGGGACATTGATAAGAAAATATTTACCAGACAACGGTTGGAATGGGCAATAAGTACCTTTCAACCATATAAATCACCAGGAGTGGCTGGAATATATCCAGCACTCCTACAGCAAGGGATAGAGGAGATTCTCCCTCGCCTGCTGAAGATTCCAAGAAGCAGTCTAGCAGTGGGTCTAATACCTAGAGAATGGAGAAGGGCAAGGGTAACCATCATACCAAAAATAGGGAAAAAAGATGGGACTGATCCCCGATCTCTTAGACCCATCTGCCTAACATCGTTTCTACTCAAAACGATGGAGAAAGTAGTGGATAACTACATAAGAACAGAGCATCTGGAGAATATACCACTTCATAAATGTCAGAATGCTTACAGAGTGGGTCGATCAACTGAGACGGCTCTGTATCAGCTGACCGAAGTCATCCAGAGAACTCTGAACAACAAAGAAGTCGCAATGTGCGCATTCCTGGATATATCAGGGACAACACAACTTACGTGTCTGTCAAAGAAGCACTAAAAAGACGAGGAGTGAATGAAACCATTGTAAAATGGATGTATGCGTTGTTGACAACGAGGATAGCTGAGTGATATATCCCCTTCTATGGAGCCTCGTAGTAGATGAGTTGCTCTACAGGCTAACGGAGCTTGGCTTCGAATGTATGGGCTACGCCGATGACATAGTTTTAATAGTCAGAGGCAAGTTTGAGAGCACCTTGTGTGATTTATTACAAAAGGGCCTCAGAATCATTGAGCAACGGTGCTTGTCAGTGGGGCTAAACATTAACCCAAGCAAGACCATAGTAATTCCATTTACCCGGAAAAGAACACTTCCAGCCATGAAACCCATATCCTTAAACGGGGAAATCATAGAACGGAAATCAGAGGTTAAATATCTAGGGATAACCCTAGACAGTAAGCTTCTGTGGAATAAGCATGTTGAAATAACTGCTAGTAAAGCAATAAAAGCTTTGATGGCGTGCAGAGATCTAACTGGTAAGAGGTGGGGCTGTAACCCAAAAATACTGCGATGGATGTACGCCATGATTGTGAGACCAGCAATTACGTATGGGGCAATAGTTTGGCACACAAAAGCAAGTCAGTACAGCACGAGGAAGACCCTCGACAAAGTTCAAAAGCTTGCCTGTGTGTGCATCACTGGAGCTATGAGAACGTGTCCAACTAGGGCACTTGAGATCATTACATATCTCAGACCTCTACATCTGGTGATAGAAAGATCTGCCCAAGAGGCAATTCTTAGAATATCTAAGGAAGGTTCAGACAATGAGAGTATTAAAAATCAGGGAGCTTGGTCCTCTCTAACAAGATACATCTCATCAGCGAATCTTCCCAGTGACGAAATGATAAGGAGAGTAAGCATCGAAAAGAATTTCACCACAATGCTAAATACGAGGAGAGACTGGGAAATGGAATACACCACCCAAACTCTCAAAGAAAACACCATTAGATGGTATACGGATGGTTCAAAAACCACCATTGGAGCAGACGCTGGAGTATTTGGGCCTGGCACCAGATACTCATTATCGTTAGGCTCCTTCCCGAGCGTCTTTCAGGCAAAAGTACTTGCGATCGAAAGATGCGTGGAAATGAACCTAGAAAGAAACTACCAGAAATGTGGCATATCGATCCATTCTGATAGTCAAGCAGCTATCAAAGCATTGAGCTCCCATGTCATTGACGCAAAACTTCTAATAATGTTTGTTTGAAGCTTTTCAGGTTTCACGAAGTATGGTCTTTATTACTATATTTTTCTTATAAGAATCTGAGTCATAACACCATTTAGTCCTTTTAGATGAAACACTTTTTTTAAATCACTTCCATGTACTACTTTAAATTGAATTCGGTCACCGTTGTTTGTAATATCCAGAGATATTTTTTATAAATGATAAAAAACATGGAACTCGTATTTTCTATGCATCTTCACCTTTTGTTTAAAGTATTTATAAAATGTTTAACCATATCGAGTTATTGTTTTATTAAAAATGGCATACATATGTTCCTTTGCGTACGTCACTGTATAATAAATGTATTTGTTTTTGTCGAATTCCAAACAATCGTGTTTGTGTATTCTTTATTCGTACACAACCGGTCTCAGAATAAATCATAGTGCATATACAATTAGCAATAATGCCTCCTATCATTACTTTCTTCTGCTTTAATTAAAAAAGCCATTAGAAACTAAGCATGTACGCTCATTATTAAAATCTAATTGTAACAACAAACGGAAGTTAATTAACTATTTGAATGTTAACGAACTGAATTAAACTAACAAAAATTGTGGATCTCGATTTGATATATTCAAATTTAGAAAATTGATTACCTGTTCACAATTAACGAGAGAAAAAAAAAACAATAGCGAGAACGAAATGTTGTAGAACGTTAATTTAACAACGAAGTTGTAAACAAAAGATGATTCAATTGGGACAGGAAGTTGTTCTCTATTGGGTTTAGTGGCCAGCTTCGAAGAATATTCACAAAAAGTATAAACAAATGGTACATGTTTACAGTTTAGGCCAAACAACAGGGTGTATCTCTTAAAAGCCCGTTCAGACGATACATATTTTCGTACCGTGCCTTATAAAGCATGCTTCACACTATTCACTAATGTTACTATAGTAAAATCGCAATCGGTGCGGAGTAATAAATCAAAATTTTATGGGACTTGCTCACCACAAGTGGACCAAACAAAATATGTAATTTTACCCTACCTGCTGTAATGGATGTTGTGAAAACAAGAAATTTATTTGCGCCGACGGGTATTGTAGAAAGATAACAATGACAGAGTCTTATCTTAATACTTTCTAGGAGTGTAATAGGCGTAGGTTTAGGAACAGTATTAGGGATTCGTAGGTATATATTATTAACATTTATTGTATAGCTTAAGTTTTAAATTATGAAAATACTTAGATATCCTATTAAATAAGTGAGGTTTATAATTCGAATTCTAAATAATACAATGTTATGATAAGTACTAATTGTAATTTGATTACCAAATTAATATGAACATGCCACTTGTAAATTGTTTTAAATAGTTCTTCCTTCATCTTAGTCTAGATTAGTAAGTGCAAATGTCTCTAAATCACTGTCGGAATCACAATCATCACTTGAGGAGTCATTATTTATTGAAATTATTAATGGTGTCACTGTAATGTCTGCATCTAAGATTTTGTCCAGATTCCACATGTTTTCTTCCTCTTTTAATACATGATGAATTGCTTTTTGCCAATTTTCTTTAGTAACTTGTAATAGGGACCTGTCTAATAATGCTTGCACATCTTTTAGTTTGAATGTAGTATTATGTCGACCTATGAAACTTTTCACTTGTGCTCATATCAGGTCTATCATATTTAATTGGCAGTGATATGGGGGAAGTCGCACTACGTCAATACTACTTTTTGCTAGTTCGTCCACTGCATATCGAGCAGGAGGCTTATTCAATTTAACAATTTGTAGATGTTCTGGTTTGACTGATTTTTAAGGAAAATTATTATTTTTGTCTGTTAACCATTCAATGATCTCTTGTTTTCTCCATGATATGGTTGACACCTTCTCAATGTGACGAGAATGGTAACTAGCGTTATCTAATACTATGAATGAACCTTTTGGTATTAGGTCAATCATCTGCTCAAAATATTCCTCAAAAACGTCGGCGTTCATATCTTCATGGTAGTCTCCAGTTTTTTAGATTGGAATATTAAAGAGCCACCATCTAAAAACCCATTGTCACCGCCAATATGATTTATGATTAGACGTCGCTCCTTACCGGATGGACTCTTCAATCCTGTAGATAATCCTTCCAAAAAAACCTGTCGTGAAGATTGAATGTTGGTATCCTGCCACATTTTACTGACAGTGTAGCCTTCAATCACCCAGGTTTCATCCAAGTAAAATATTGGTTTGCATTCTGCACGTAATTTAAAAATTGTTCTTAGATATCTCCGTCTCCAACAAATAATTTCGTCAGTATCAATTAGAATCGCTTTTCTATCATGTTTTTCCCATTTAAATTTTAATCCCTGTAGCGTTTCCCGTAATTTCGTTCAGCCCCTTTTAGGGAAATATGGATCTTTATTCATTTCATCCGAAATTTTAGCTAGTGTTGGGATTTCTTTCCTAAAATAAAATTTGTGCACTTCTCTTCTTATTGCGTTTTTAATTTCCTCTGTGAATTCAACTTTCTTTTTTCCGCCTGCATTTTTCTTTGCGGATTTAATAACTCCACTTTTCGCTTCACTTCTACTTTTGTATATTGTTGATTTGCTTACGCCTGTCATATTACTTGTCTTTGCAACAATGTCATCAACTAAACCTGAAAGATTTTCAGTTCTTAAGTAATTATAAACATTGCTTATTATTACTTTCTCGTTCACCGACAACGCCGACTTTTTTGTGCCCTTTACAGGTGTATCCATACTACAAATTTTCTGCCATCGTCACTATTAACCGAAACTAATAATCACAATAATTACTTTATAAAAGTTATCAAGCGAGCAAGTTCTTTCTAAATTCACTAAATGAATAATTGCTGACAGTCAGACTGCAACTACCTTTGAAACTAAAATACACAAATTCCATAGTCAAGTAGGGGAATTATCTCTGAAATTATAATTATAATTTTAGCTAGTGTTGAGATTTCTTTAATAAAATAAAATTCGTGCACTTTTCTTCTTATTGCGTTTTTAATTTCTTCTGTGAATTCAACTTTCTTTTTACAGCCTGCATTTGCGGATTTAATAACTACATTTTTCGCTTCACTTCTAATTTTGTATATTGTTGATTTGCTTCCGCCTGTAATATTACTTGACTTTGCAACAATGTCATCAACTGCACCTGAAGGATTTTCAGTTCTTAAGTAATTATAAACATTGTTTATTATTACTTTCTCATTCACCGTCAACGCCGACTTTTTCGTACGCTTTATAGGTGTAAACCCGGATCCATACTGAAAATGTTCTGCCATTAACCGAAACTAATAATCACAATAATTACTTTATAAAAGTTATCAAGCGAGCAAGTTCTTTCTAAATTCACTAAACGAATAATTGCTGACAGTCAGACCTTCAACTACCTTTGAAACAAAAATACACAAATTCCATAGTCAGGTAAGGGAATTATCTCGAAAATTATAATCCCACCCCGTCTACCTGATGTCATTAAGACTCACCATAGTTCGTAAAAATTGTTTCAACAATAATAATATGCAAATGGTTATATGTTCATAAAAAAATTACAACCGAATATACCAAAATAATAGAGGCATTAAATAATAATCGTAATAAATATTTCAGTAATACGAATGTCTCTATACTTTAAACATAATAATAGGTACCCACCCCAGAAATGACCTGTTCCGACAGTTTTATTACTCCGAACCGATTGCGATTTTACTATAGACGTCCCTATCTCCTGGGACGTCTCGTACTTCCCAGGACATCCTGTATTTCAGGGATACTTTTTAACGCCTCGCCAGGAATCTGTCCCGTACTTTGACCATTTTCGATTAAGTATTTCAAATATTTATAATTTTAATGTATGAGAATGTGGGGTAGTTTGGGACATGGGGCACATTGGGACAGTTTGAATTTTGCGCGTTTTATTTAGATTTAAAAGTTGACAGCCATGTTAAAATCAGTAATGAACTTGTGCCTCTTGATGTCAGTAGCCGTCGAAGTTCTGTTAAAAGGACTTAAAAAATAGTGAAGGTTTATGGTTTTTGCTCATTCAAGTGAGTATTTCATAAGGCTGCAACTTGCTAAATGCAATATATTTCGTCATGATTTAGTTGTGTAAAGTAAGGTTATGTTTATAATTCAGCTGGAATAAATTGTCGATATGACATTTTTCCACGGACTTAGGATCTATGGACTACTAATCGGATATTCAGTTTGACTCCTTTACCGTGATCGCTATGTTGTGCTAATTTTAAGTTGGCCGGCCTGAGTCACGTGATTTGTACAGAACCGGTTTAAACAATAAAGCAGAAATCATTTGTGTTACACTTGAAAAGATAGGAAAATATGAAACGGTGAGAGAAAAAAGTATTACTTTATTAGTTACACTAGTTGCAGCATATTGTGTATCTCGTACCTAAGTTGGGATTATGGAAAACCAAATATAATTATTTTAAATCGTGTACGAGGATTTTAAAAAAATATGAATTGTTTGCAAGAATAAAGTGCTTTTATTTTTGAAAATAACAGTAAAATTCTTATTCAAATTTAATTAATCAGGAAATAAATAAAAGAACGGTTAATTTTAATTTAATTCAATCAAGGGCAAACCCAATTCACATAAATACAATACGGAAATATAAAAAAATGCTACAATAACAAAAAGAGAAAAATATGCAAAATTAAAACAATTGACACATGCATTAAACTTATGTATAAAACAAAAGGAAAAACCTGAAGTATAGTATAAATCACAAGAAAAAAGCAAATAAAGTAAGAGGAGTGATAACACATCAAACCAGCAATAAAAGATGTACGCTCTAAAGTGGAAGCTCCAGCAAATGTTTTTTAAACTTGAAAGTGGACACATCAAAAATTAAAATTCCATCTACAGAATTTGCTAATATAAGTGTACTAGGTATAAAAGTATTCATTGCATAGTTGTACCTATGAAATGCGACATGAAACGTTTGTACTTGCCTAGAAAGACGAGGAGGGACAACTAAATATATTTTAGAGACACGTTTGGGACTATCGCAAATACCATTTACTATGTTGAACAGCTGTATCAGATCCCTTTGCCTTCAGCAATCCTCCAGAGTAGGAATGTTTAAAAAACTTTCTAAGAAATCATAACAAAGGTAAATGTGCATCTTAAAGGCAATGTATCTTAAAAACTTGTGCTGAACAGCTTCAAGATTCGCTTTATATGTAATATAATGAGGAGACCATACTGGTGAACAATAATCAAGATAAGTTCTGACCAGTGAGCAATATAGAGATATAATAGCAGTGATGTTAGTAAAATCAGAAGTGGTTCTCTTTATAAAACCCAACATCTTCATAGATATTTGAACAACAGCGGTAACATGAGACTTATAATTAAGTGTGGAGTCCAATATAACACCCAAGTCCTTAGTTTGAGAAGCAGATTTTAGAGTTTCATTATTAATATTGTAATCAAAAGCTATTGGGTGGTGTATTCCATGAAAACGCATTACATGACATTTGGATGCATTTAGATGTACGCTCTAAAGTGGAAGCTCCAGCAAATGTTTTTTAAACTTGAAAGTGGACACATCAAAAATTAAAATTCCATCTACAGAATCAACAAATAACAAGGCTTTGGCTACTTTGAAAACAATGCAGTCTATCATTAATAAATATGTTAAATAATAATGGTCATAGATGAGACCCTTGGGGAACTCCAGAGGTTACTGGAAAAGTATGGGAATATTATTGAGTAACTCTGACCATTTGTAAATTATTCGTAAGAAAATCACTTAGCCATTGTAATACAAGACCGTCAACACCAAAAATAAAAAGTTTATGTAGCATGAGCTCATGATTAACCCTGTCAAAAGCTTTAGAGAAATCAGTGTACATAGAATCAGTCTGCAGACCCCCTTTCAAACCATCGGACAAAAAGTCAACATATGTGAGTAAATCCAATTCTGCAGACCTTTTAGAAGTGAAGCCAAATTGTTGTGATGTCATAATACTCGAACAGTCATACGTGAGATAATCTAAAATAATACTCTCAAAGACTTTGGGAATTATGCTAAGGATTGATATAGGACGATAGTTTGAGATGTTTGATTTTCTACCCAATCTATACACTGGAGTGACATATGAAGTTTTCCAATGATCTGGAAATTCGCCTGTAACAAGAGACTTATTAAATATATGAAAGAGCGGACGAGATGAAAGGAAGCTAAATTCTCTAAGAATGGAAGGTATTCCGTCAGGACCGGGGCGTTTTTTAACATCAAGTTTAGATAACTTTGCATAGATGTTCGAAATTTCAATATGATAAGTGGATGCATTTGCCATTGAAGAAATCTGAACACCCCGCACAGCCAGAGGTTGATTTGAATAAATTGATGAGAAATGTTTAGCAAATATATTTGCAATATCATTCCCGTTACCAGCAGTATGGTCCCCAAGAGTAATTTCAGAAGGTATAGTGTTATTCACCCTCCTACTGTTTACAAACTTCCAAAAAAACTTAACATTATCTGTAATAAAATTTTCAGTATATAAAGAAAATTTATGTTTTGGTTCGGTTAATAATCTGTTCAAGGATTTTATTTTTAGTTTTCGCCTCCCGCTTGTTATTCTGCAAATTTTTAGTTTGTTTCTGCATACTCTTCATTGTCTCTTCAAAAAGTGAATCTTCTCTCTCAATTTTATATTGGTATCTTCAGTGGAAGGTTTGCTGAAAATAGTACATTTCTTTAGACTAGTTAAACTTTGGTACTAAGGCATTATATGAATGGTAGCAAAATTTATATAAATAAAATACATATTACATTTTGATTTTAAAGAAAATTTGATATTAAACTTACCGATACGGATGAAAGAATTGTACCATCCGTACTATATCAGAAGAATGAGCAGATGGAGACGAGTTTGAATCACTCCGTTTTATTGGAGAAAGCTTAGAGATTACCCAAATATCCATACAATACGTCATCAATACAATATACAGCAAGTTGAAAACCAGATTCTTTAATTGTAACAAAACCTGTTCTAAATTGATAAAGTGATTTAGCTAATTACCTGACATCAAGAAGTTAAAACTAAAAACACAGGATCGTATCTAGGAAATAACAGAGCAAATTAAATAAGTAGCAAAATGGAAAAAGTCTTGGCGAAATTGAACACTATGAATGAGAGAAATGTTCGAATGGAGCAAAAACTGGACGAAATTCAGCGAGAACTAACTGCCCTAACATTAGAAAATCTTGAGAGGAAGCAGGAGAATGAAGAACTTAAACAGGAGCTGGAGAAACAAGAAAAGAGAATCCAATTTTTAGAAAGAGAATTCCGAAGTAAAAACCTAATCATCTACGGAATAAATGAAGCACATAACGAAGCTAATAACATTCTACAAAATAAAATAAAAGAAGTAATAAATACATTAGAGGGAGAAGAGGGACAATGCAAGTAGATCAGTACTAATAGAAATGGTTAACAAAACAAAAAAAACTTGAAATTTTAAAATCGGCTAAAAACTTAAAAAATACCCAGTGGAGTGTCAACGAAGACTTCCCAAAAGAAATTCAAATGCAAAGAAAACAACTTTTGGAACAGATGAAGATAGCTAGAACCGAAGGTCATAAGGCATTTTTAAAGTATAATAAACTTGTAGTCAGTGGAAAGGAATATGACGTAAGGAATGCTGAGGGGTGGAAAAAGCTGCATAGAGAACCATCAACAACATCCAAGAAAACAAAAGGAAGAACAGTAAGCGAGAAATCTCCAGCATTCGAAGATACAACTAGTGAAAATTCTTTAAAAAACCCGAAACTTGCATAAGAACAACCAATCCAAACCAAACTAATTACAATGATTTAAATAACTTGCCTTTTGTTAATATGATATTCTGGAATATGCGGGACTTTAAAAACTATAATAATGTTATTCAAGATCCATATGAACAATATGACTTTTTATGTTTATGCGAAACATGGTTGTATTCGGGCATAAAAGTACCTGACGCCTTAAGTAGTAACTATAGTATTGTTTATTCAGAAGCAATCCGGGAGAAGTCAGTAGGACATGCAAAAGGTGGTATAGCAATACTTTACAAAAATTGTTACAATTCAAAAGTTCTGGAAACTTCTCCCTGGTGGCTAATGTATCATTTTGAAAAATCTTCTTTTCAGTTTATTGTTTGTGTTGTATATTTTTCACCTAAATGTGAGTATGATGAATTTGTTGGAAGCTTTTGCAATGCCACTTAATGCTATACTAGAACAATATCCTGATTGTTTATTTCTTATAATTGGAGATTTTAATAGTAGAATTGGCGAGACAAGTGAAATTCCAGAAGAAGTTGTAGCAAATACTCAATTTTTCCCCAATATGCTAAGTTATGATAAAGTCAGTAACTATAAGGGTCATCGTCTTTTGGAATTTATGTCAGATAGAAACTTCTCGTTAATAAATGGTCATATAAAAACAGACAGACCTGCTAACTTCACTTTTTGTAATGCATTAGGGCAAAATGTAATAGATCTCTGTTTCTGTAATACTGATAAGCTTGAATTAATTGAAAAATTTAGTGTGCCAGATGATCAATATTTGTCTGATCACTTTCCAATAGTTATATCCTTCGGCTCGGTAATAAGAAGCAATAATATTACTCCTAATAAATCATCCTTCACTCGCTTAAAAACAGTTCCAAAGTAACTGATTTTAAATTGTCAATTCAATGCTTACCAAACGTAGGAGCAATTGGAGAGGTGGACGCTTTGTATGATAATCTGTGTAGCACAATATGGGATGTAGCAAAACTTAGGTTTAATCTCAGTAGAATATTTCAATGGCATTAACTCAATACGTTCTAAGCATTGGTTTGATGCTGACTGTAAGAAATCTAAACGTCAAGTAGCAAATTCATTGAAAATATGTAGAAAACAAGGGTTCTCCGAAATAAACAAGACAACTTATATTTCCAACAGAAAAGAATATAAGCGATTAATTTTAAGGAAGAAAAATGATTATGAAAAAGATATTGTAACTACTCTTTCCAACACAAAAAATCAGTCGGAGTTCTAGAAAACCTTAAGGTTATTTAGACGTAAAGATAGAAGTTGTCCTATATCAATCAGAGAGTGGGAATATTTTCACGATAGCATATCTTCAATTAAAGTTCAGTATGAAGTAAGTTTTTTTGGAGTCGGAGACGAATTTCTAGATGCCCCCATATCACTTCTAGAACTTGATCAATCTTTGGTTTTGGGCAAAGATGGCAAATCACCAGGTAAGGATGGTATTACTTATGAGTTTTTAAAGCATTTACCACAGAACTGGCGTTTATATATTTGTCATTTATATAATAAAATTTTGGACTCGGAAATTATTCCTTCCGGTTGGCATGAAACAATTCTTACAATGCTTCACAAAAAAGGACCCTTAGAGGATCCTAATAACTATCGTGGTTTATCTCTAATTAATTGTTGTGCCAAGGTGTTTTCGTTAATTCTATTAAATCGCTTGTCTAATTGGTGTGAAAATAATCTCATTCTTCCTGAAACACAATTTGGCTTTCGAAAGAATAGGGGATGTTCGGATAATATTTTTATTTTGAGTTCTGTTTTGCAACTAACTCTTAGGCTCCCCCGCAGGAAAGTATATGCTGTTTTTGTAGACTTTCGGAGGGCATTCGACAGCATAGATTAAAACTATTTAAGTTTGGGGTTAGTACATTAGTATATTAGAATACTTAAACACTTATATGAGAACGCCACATTTTTAATTAGACACCAAAACCTATATAGTAAAAAATATGCTATCGCTGAGGAAGTTCTCCAAGGTGAACCGCTAAGTCCACTGCTTTTCTCTATTTTCATATCGGATATTGAAGATTACTTTCGTTCAAGTAACTTACGCGGAATTAATATTGATGGCAAGAATGATGTGTTAACGCTTCAATACGCCGACGACATAGTAATCCTGGGGGACTCCCCAATAGACATAGAACGCAAACTGAAAATACTCGATACTTATTGTTCTACCAATAAACTTACAGTTAACACTGATAAAACGAAAGTATTAATATTTGCAAAAGGAGGGCACAAACATAATTATAATCAAAAGTTTTATTACAATGATTTTAGGTTAGAAATAGTAAAGTAATTTACGTATCTAGGTGTCCATTTCTCTTCTACAGCTATGTTCTGTACCATGGCTAAGAATACTAAAATTAAAGCTTGTCGTGCCATTGGAGCAGTTATGGATATTATGTGCCGATCAAAAATTAATACATGGGATTCCAGAATCAAATTGTATAATTCTATCATTTTAACTTGCCTTTCTTTTGGAATTGGCATATGAGGACTACGCTATACTGATATTATTGAGCGGGTTCAGGTAATTTTTTTTAAAAAACTGTTGAATTTGTCTCAGAATACTCCAGATTATATTGTACGCCTTGAGACATATTCGCCCCATTTATCACTAATTATTTTTAA
This sequence comes from Galeruca laticollis, assembly GCA_963921935.1. NCBI lineage: Eukaryota > Metazoa > Arthropoda > Insecta > Coleoptera > Chrysomelidae > Galeruca > Galeruca laticollis. The sequence goes on from OY998177.1 coordinate 71,986,899, forward strand.
ACATGCTTTAAGTTGGTTAAATAAACTTAAAATAATGGATAATTCTAGAATGTCCAAAATCTGTTATATGCAACTTTTACAATTAGCTACGGAGAACGCTAAATATAATTGGGTCACTCAAGTTAAAGAATGGTTTACCTTTGCAGAGTGTGAACATTTATGGACAAACTATTTAAATACATATTCAGGAAAATTAGATGGGGTTATTCTAGAAAATTTTGAAAAACGACTTTACGAAATTGATATGTATAGGAAGATTACGTCTAGTTGTAACGCGAAAAATTCGCCGAATTGTCGTAAATTTAATATTGGCTAACCTGTCGACTGGGAGAAGTCACAGCGCTCTCGGTACGGAGTTAAAAATTTCAGTCCTCCATTTGCCGTCAAGGTGTAAACACACCGCTTCAACTTAAAATTTTCGCATGTGCTCTGGGAGCCATAAGTGCTTTATTGGAAAATCCGACAATTCCGACATAGGGGAAGAGAAATACGGCTGGAACCAACAATTGGCAGCTCCAACCCGATAGGTTTCTGGTCCAAAAACGGTTGATGACTGTGGGTTTCATAAAAATTTAGAGGAATTGCGTTTTGAGGTAAATTTCCGTAGACGGCATTAGTTAGAAGGATTCGTTAACAAGGTAAATGGTTGAAAATACTTTCTCGGAATTAACAATTTTGTAGGCAATTTAACGTAGACATTTTAGTTTTGATTCGTAGTTTATTGGAGTATGTAATCTGGATTTCACGCGATAGTTTCGATGCATTTCATAAATTCTTATTAGCTCATATTCTTCATTACTTTATATTTTGTTGAAATAAGAATATATCACGGGGTTGTATAAATATTCAGGGATGTGTCCAACGACATAGTTTTTATATTATGGGTTTTTTGGTATCGTAGTTTTTTTGCTAAGCGGAAAAAACCAGTCATATAGTTTTTATTTTCAGTGTAGGTGGCGTTTATACAGTTAAAAGTCATGATGTATGCTTATTTGAGATTTTCGGGTGTTGTTAATATAGTCAGTATGATGGGATATTACGGGGGTACGTCGAAAATTTGACCGGGGTAAAATGTAAACCCTATGTAGAGGCTAATTCGTTTCTCTATTTTAGGGGGGTTTTTGTACGTGGACATTAATGATTGGAATTTAATGGGTCAGTGAGACCAGTTCCAGGAGAATTGGAATATTCTGGAGCAACTTCAGTTCCTATTCTGGTGCCGGAAAAGGATAAGTGAACAGTTTTCCTTTTCTTATTTCTTCAACTTCATTAGTAAACTCACATTTATGCTTCACATATAAAGTTTTTTATTTCTTTTTTTGCGGCAATTAATATAACTTTGCTTACATTTGTACTTGATATTTGAAAAATTTGAAATCTTTGCTCATAGATTAAGATACGCTAAGACACTACGGTACGTACCTGGTATTGCGTTATTTAGTGGTTTATTTTTGCCTATTCTGATGATTTTATGTATATAACTTGCACCGTACATAATTTTGAGTTATATTTTCTCTAGCAACGCTAAACTCGTTGTTATTTAAATTTTTGGCTTATGCAATTATTTATATTTATATTGACACTGGTATAAATTGCGGAAGTGTGAACCCTTGTAACTATACATTGTTGATTTTGATATATATATTATCGTTGTATTTTTGGGATATTGTACATGAACAATTTGGTCGATTCTCTAGAATTTTAGAATTGAGACATCGGTGTAGTTTGGGGCCCTCAGCTCTTCTGCACCCTGAGATTACAGCCTTCAGCTGAGCTCAGACGTTATTTGTAATATTTTTTGGTAGTGACATTGTAATAAATATTTTGAAAAGAGACCTTTGGTCCACAAGAACTAATTAAATCTTCAATCAGGGGATACTTGCTGACTTTTATTTACTTATGATAATTTACCTATCAGTTTAACCTTTGGAGTGTGTAGTGAGTGTTGTTAACCCACTGAGAAGTTGTGGGCTAACTTAGGAAGTCTTGGGTGCTTGCCAAAACTTCTCTGGCGCCCTTTTTGTGAACTTGATAATTTTTTGAAGAATCCACCCCTTCTTCGACTCGAAGCTAGTCGACTGGCGAGCACGGGTTGTACCACGTGAGACAACCCGCATACTTACAACGAGCACTGAGAGGGTTAGTAGGTTTTTCTCGTTATATAGTTATTCTCTGATATACTCTCAACTATTAATTGGTGAAACCGGGAGAAATTACTTGCGAATACCCGCATCTATATACATAACGAGAATTGTCGCACAAATCAGAACTTCCAGTAAAAAGATACTAAAATTTTCCTTTAAAGGAAACTTCTATATAATTGATTGTGGTGAAATCTGTTCCGTTTGTAATATGCATACACCAGAGTCGTTGGAGCATATTCTCTTTAAATGCCCCATTTACAGCCTTCTTAGACAAAATAGATTTTTTAATAGTGTGGATAATGTTGATGATCTGGTACATTATTTGAATGCCATTAATGATAATCTCTCTGAGCTCTCTATGCTGGCCCATAGTGTTATTAGTATCTTAAAATTAAGAGCTTTCGCATGCGGAGAATAAATAATAACACTATAATATGTATATACAATATAATAATATCAATTAATAACAAATATATATGTTCTAACTCAAATAACTGTAAATAATTACTGAAAATGCCGTATGGATCATTGTAATGAATGTAATGTATGTACCGAACCCTTGTGAAAAGATGTATCTTATGCACAATAAAATTTATCTATCTATCATCTTATCTATCTATTTCAAATCATTGAGGTAGTTTTAGGGTTGGAATTGACCCTATTCTTAAACGTTTCCGTTCGCCTACCACTTCAAAATTGGTTTGTCCAAAATGTTCGGAGCACACCCTTTCATAGGCGATATTATAAGCTGGATCTTTTCCAAGTGCTACCAACCAGGACCTTTTAAGCGTATTTTCACTGGAAAATCTACAAATTGGAGAAAAAGGCAAATGTAAATTAAATTACTTACAAAAAAAATCATATAACTTACTTATGAAATGTTACACCCTCTTTCAAACGAGAAATGTAAGTAGCGTTAGAGCAACCTCGTACAAAACAGGAAGGCATTTTAGCAGTTTGTAGCTAGTCTCCTACAGTTCTAGATCTTACAAATAACACTATACTGTTAAGTACCTTACTAAAATAACACTACATATAAAATGTAATTAACCACTATTACTTTGTAATAAACACGAATATAATCCAAAAGTTAACACACAAATATCAAACTTGCGCTTAACTCAATAAAATACAATGCGAAAGTTGCGAAATGTGACCTGATGCCACTCCTGACGCTGTCACAAATCAGTCAAATCACATTGCAACAACGGAACAAAGGAAACAGAAATTGACAGAACGAAAATTTCGCGTCAGTTCATCCAGCTAAATTCTAATTGGTTAATTAATTCTATTATGCTGTCAATTATTTCGCGCAAGCAACCAACGTTCCATCCTCAATATCAAGAAAACTCATATGAACTGTAGCTTCTTAATACCAACTTGGCGGTCATGTGTAGGCAAAATGAGGGGCCATGGATCCTAAGTCCGTGCATTTTTCCCTCTAAAAGTTGCTGTCGGGTAGATTGGGACATGGCAAGTGGGGCAGATTGGGACTGTCCCAATGTGCCCCGTTGACTGTCCCCATGTGCCTCGTTTAAGTTTGATATATTAATTGATCGGTTTTACACTTAACTATTTCTTCGTAGAATGGTTCATAACTACAGAGCAAAAACGGACCGGTCATCTATATCAGAAGAAAACATGGCTGCTGCTGTAAATAGCGTCATCAGAGTTTATGACATCATCTGTTCCCAAACATCATCTGACGTGGGACGTGAATAAATACATTTTCATGTATTTTTATTGTAGTACTCGCACACTAAGGCACCACACAACATTTATAAAACTTTTAATTCATATTTTATAACTACAACTAGGAACTACAAGAAAACTCCATTGATGTCTCACTGATATTTGGGAACAAATGACGTCGCAAGTGTAGGCGTTAAAGTTCTATTAATACATGATTTTTAAGACTTTAGACATATTTAAAAAAATATATATATAAAAATTATTTGCGGCAATATTAGGGTACTAATGCACGATTTATAACACTTTGCCAAAAATAGTCAACATCTTTATTATACCTAACAGTTAAAAAAAAAGAAAACAAGCAACCCTACTGTTCACACGTTCTACCTCATTCTGTTTTATGTCCCCGTCGGAAAATATGTTAAATGCTGCTGACGTAGCTGCTGCAGTAGTTGTAATTTCACCAGCTGCCGCTTCTGTTTCCTTTTCAATTCTATTCTCATGGCATTCCAAAATAAACAATAACTGGTTTTATGCGAACTGGGAGGGAGGAGCACGCAATATTCACTAAGGGGGCGCGGGGCGCAGGTTAATTGCAAATATATAGCTAATGTCAACAGATTGTTTTTATTTATTTTATACCTATATAAAATTGATTAACTTATCCAAAAAATAAGCCTCTCAACAATTTTGTTATCATAGGAATATGATCATATATTGAGGACAAATTTAAGCAGATGAAAATGAATTACCGAAGCAAAGGGAAATCACGATACCGATTATAATTACAAATAGAGAAACAACGGCAGTAGAAACAATCCTTCACGTGGACTAAGGAAAGCAAGAAAAGAGTTAATTATTTTTTTTTGTACGGAGAAGAAATAGAGAATTTGCAATAAATAAATGAACTTATCTCCCACATAAAATGTATTAATTATATTAAATAAATTTGAATTAAATTAAATAAATATTATTTTAAATTTAAAAACGACAGTTTGTGTATTTTATATTTTTTATATGAATTTTGTGTTTTTATACAACAAGGTTCGTTTTGTCTATTAATTATATTAAATGACTATTATTTTCCGTTTAATGCTACAATACCAAATTATATAAATAATTTGCCTGCAATATTTATCACCAAAAGTTCTATTAGTCAAAAATAAAATCATTGGAAAAACCAAACAATTATTCACATATTTGCGATTAAATTCTCAATTTATGGTGAAAACCACAAACATACCTAACTAAAACAGCATTGTTTATATCTTAAATTATGGTCAACCGTCAATTTCCTGTATAAGGAATCTTTCAAGTAATAATTTCAACTTATTTATCAATAATCGTTTATAAAATAGGAAAAGAATAGAAAATACTTACTTGGAGTATCATCTTCAACAACTTTAGGTGCAAATAGTGACTTGAAATGAGGTTTGCAGTACAAATTGCCTTCGTGACTCACATACGTTTCGACCCTGTAAATGAATATGAATAATTAGAATAGAAATATGGATTACATTCCAAACAATTGAAATATACATTTGGATGTATCCATAAAAGCAGATTAGTTTTGTCTAAAAGCCTTCTTCGGGTCAAGTAATATGAAATGGGACCTAGAAAATAATTTCAATCTGAACATAGTTAACATATCATTTGAATTAGTATAATTATTAACCCCAACACTGAGCTAAGCCCCTCTCTTCCAGAATGCATCCCTCTAAGAACAATGCATTCCGGGAAAAACTTCCACAACCATCCCATCTCTTCTGATGGGGTCCTCAGTGTTCATTGTTGATAAATCCTCCCAATTTCCCTGGGTTTTATGGAAATATCTGGCTATCCTCTTCTTTCCTTCAGGATAGTGCTAGTCTCGTTGGTGTGTGTTTTTCGCTGCCTCTAGACGGGGAACATTCTTAGCAGATCTATTATGACTTAAAAACAACCTTAAAGCTGCCTTTACTCTAAATCCTGCGCATCTTTCTAGGGATCAATAAGCCTTCTCGTAAATGATTCATATTCTTTCTGTGTTTTTCTTTTCCTTGGTGTCCGGCTGCTAGTCGTGGTCTAGAGCTGTTTCCTTGGCCGTGGATGCCTGGCATAGTATTTTCTGATATAGTCCGTCATCTCCCTCATCTGGTGGTGGGGTGGGTTTTCAGTACTTCGAATCTTCTCTTGGCAGTGCCCTCCATAATTTCTTGAATATGCTTTTAACTCAAACAAGCCTGAGAAGAAATCATTAGAACTAAATGCTTTCTTTTGATGAAGGATTTTGTGTTTGTCATCATTAATTCTGAAATTGTCTGAAATGTTTTTATAACTAGATTCGCTTTTAGTCAGTTCATTAACTATTGTGTGACATTGAAGTTTATTATCTTGTATTGTATAACTAACACTCTGTTTCTTTCATTATCTCGTCCATCCATCTCACTTTAGTTCTACCAATTTTCCTACTTACTTCAATCCTACTTTCTACTCTTTCATTACTCATTCGTTATATATGACCTATTCATCTAAATCTGTGTCCTTTTGGGGTGTCTATTACAATGGGTTGGTTTTACTTTTTATTGCTTCGCATTTGACATATTTTACCTATTTTTTTTCCTTTATAAGTTCTGCGTAGACACTTTCTATCCCAGGTGGTTAGTAGTTTTTGTTGTCCTTTATCCATTGTCAAAGTTTCACTACCATTAATACTATAGGTCTAAAAACTGATATGTATATTCTTATCTAAGCACATTCTTTAGCTTATACATACATTTATTTCCTTTCAGTATTCTGTTTCGAATTTTTTTTTATATTTGGTCTCCTAGTGAATTCTGCACCTAAGTAAACGATTCTACTTCTTAGAAATTGTATATTGTTCTTTTCTCATTCTTTATTTCAAATTTCCTGTCTCTATCTCCTCCAATCCTAGTGCATTCCATATACTTCGTCTTCGATATTTTCATTTATTTCCAGCCCCATTGTTTCTGCATAGTGTTTAAGTTCGTATCACTACTCCTCTTAACTCTTTTTAAGTTTTTGTCAGTATCGCAATGTCGTCTGCAAATGTTAGGCATTGATTGCATATAGAGTTATTTAATTTATATAATTAAATCTGGTATACCATAAGTTAAAGGATAGGTAGGTAATCATCATATGTTCAGTATAAAGCCAAATTGTTCAGACTATCTACCTTCTCAAATAATATTTTTTTTTGTACCAATTATATAGCTTTACTTCACTGAATTCTTCTCTTACTCCCTCCAGTTTTACTTCTTCTTATTTAGTTTTTGGTCTTTCTTAGATAGACCAGTCTTATGTACGGTTGTGAAAGCAGCAACGGGTTTTCTAGCAACGGTTTTTTATTGTCGCTTATAGTATATGAAGGAAGTACATCTATTGCTGGTGATTTTTTTATGCGAGTCCTCTATTCTACAGATGTTGAACAGGCACCTAACAGAAGAATACATTGTGATCCCTACACCACCCCCCAACAACCCTCCGAAGTAGAAAAACCTTAAAGCAGTTAATATATCCGGTGCTCGAGGTTTTTTGATGGAAATAAATTATTCTACACCTGCTGAATGCGATCTATAGGGTAAAATAATTTGTGCATCAAAAACTACTTTATTGTCGCTTATAGTATATGAAGGAAGTACATCTATTGCTGGTGATTTTTTTATGCGAGTACACTATTCTACAGATGTTGAACAGGCACCTAACAGAAGAATACATTGTGATCCCTACACCACCCCCCAACAACCCTCCGAAGTAGAAAAACCTTAAAGCAGTTAATATATCCGTTGCTCGAGGTTTTTTGATGGAAATAAATTATTCTACACCTGCTGAATGCGATCTATAGGGTAAAATAATTTGTGCATCAAAAACTACTCCCCAACAACCCTCCGAAATAGAAAAAACTTAATTAATATATCCATTGCTCGAGGTTTTTAGATGGAAATAAATTATTCTACACCTACTGGATGCGATCTATAGGGTGAAATAATTTGTGAATCTAAAACTACCCCCCAACAACCCACCGAAGTAGAAAAATCTGGAAGCAGTTAATATATCCGTTGCTCAAGGTTTTTTGATGGAAATAAATTATTCTACACCTGCTGAATGCGGTCTATAGGGTGAAACAATTTGTGAATCGAAAACTACCCCCCAACAACCCTTCGAAGTAGAAAAATCTTAAAGCAGTTAATATATCCGTTGCTCGAGGTTTTTTGATGGAAATGAATTATTATACATCTTCTGAATACGCTCTATAGAGTGAAAACATTTGTGCATTAAAAACTGCGCGCCAACAACCCTCCGAAGTATAAAAACCTTAAGGCAGTTAATATATCCGTTGTTCAAGGTTTTTTGATGGAAATGAATTATTATACATCTGCTGAATACGCTCTATAGGGTGAAATAATTTGTGCATCAAAAACTACCCCCCAACAACCCTCCGAACCTCGAGCAACGGATATATTAACTACTTCAAGATTTTTCTACTTCTACTTCGGAGGGTTGTTGGGGGGTAGTTTTTGATTCACAAATTATTTCACCCTATAGAGCGTATTCAGCAGATGTATAATAATTCATTTCCATCAAAAAACCTCGAGCAACGGATATATTAACTGCTTTAAGGTTTTTCTACTTCGGAGGGTTGTTGGGGGGTAGTTTTTGATTCACAAATTATTTCACCCTATAGATCGCATTCAGCAGGTATAGAATAATATATTTCCATCAAAAAACCTCGAGCAACGGATATATTAACTGCTTCCAGATTTTTCTACTTCGGTGGGTTGTTGGGGGTAGTTTTAGATTCACAAATTATTTCACCCTATAGAGCGTATTCAGCAGGTGTAGAATAATTTATTTCCATCAAAAAACCTCGAGCAGCGGATATATTAACTGCTTTAAATTTTTTCTACTTCGGAGGGTTGTTGGGGGATAGTTTTTGATTCACAAATTATTTCACCCTATAGATCGCATTCAGCAGGTATAGAATAATTTATTTCCATCAAAAAACCTCGAGCAGCGGATATATTAACTGCTTTAAGGTTTTTCTACATCGGAGGGTTGTTGGGGGGTAGTTTTTGATGCACAAATTATTTCACCCTATAGATCGCATTCAGCAGGTGTAGAATAATTTATTTCCATCAAAAACCTCGAGCGGCGGATATATTAACTCCTTTAAGGTTTTTCTACTTCGGAGGGTTGTTGGGGAGTAGTTTTTGATTCACAAATTATTTCACCCTATAGATCGCATTCAGCAGGTGTAGAATAATTTATTTCCATCAAAAAATCTCGAACAGCGGATATATTAACTGCTTTATGGTTTTTCTACTTCGGAGGATTGTTGGGGGGTAGTTTTTGATGCACAAATTATTTCACTTTATAGAGCGTATTCAGCAGATGTATAATAATTAATTTCCATCAAAAAACCTCGAGCAACGGATATATTAACTGCTTTAAATTTTTTCTACTTCGGAGGGTTGTTGGGGGGTAGTTTTTGATTCACAAATTATTTCACCCTATAGATCGCATTCAGCAGGTGTAGAATAATTTATTTCCATCAAAAAACCTCGAGCAGCGGGTATATTAACTGCTTTAAGGTTTTTCTACTTCGGAGGGTTGTTGGGGGGTAGTTTTTGATGCACAAATTATTTCACCCTATAGAGCAGCAGATGTATAATAATTTAATTCAATTAAAGAACCTCGAACAACGGATATATTAACTGCTTTAAGGTTTTTCTACTTCGGAGGGTTGTTGGGGGGGTGGTTTAGGGATCACAATTTATTTTTCTGTTAGGTGCCTGTTCAACATCTGTAGAATAGTGGACTCGCATAAAAAAATCACCAGCAATAGATGTTCTTCCTTCATATACCATAAGCGATAGTAAAAAAACCTTGCTAGAAAAAGCGTTGCTGCTTTTACACCCATTCGAAATTGCAATAATTGCGGTAAACTTGCTTTTTTGGTATGTTGTTTGGGTCCAGCTATATAGATATTATTTATCCAGATCTGCAGGGTTTTCACTTTTTTCAGTTTTGTACAAAAAACACGACATTGGAAGGCTCTGACGAGAAAGGTTACTATTACTTTCTTAAAGTAAACAAAATTCCTGACAGTTTGAGCCCTAATCCATTGAAAAATGGGTCCAGATGTCAAATGTCACGTAGAACGTTAGTCGGGGTCAGAAGGAGTCAAGAAAATCGCTGGAGCGTTTGGAATCGTCAGAATTAAATGTAAGGGCAGACTGACCTCCCTGGCTTCACATAGCTGCTCGGTTAAAGTGATGAACATGAGAGCAAATGTGAATCCTCTCACGATTTTTCAGAGAGTTTGCATAACCAAAAAATCTGATGAGTACTGAAACAACAATTCAAATTTGAGCTTGCACCATACCTTTTGGCATTGTTTACAGAAGAGGAAAGGGAATAAGTCAACCTTGTATGTTGCCTTTTAGCCCGTCAGTAACAACTTATCGTTGAACCAATTATGTTGAAAATTCATTGTGACGGTTGGTATTTGCTGCACAAAGTTATGTGACATCCCAACAATTCCATCCAAACAATTCTCACTGGATACACTTCCTTTGTTATTAACCAGTTTGGTTCTAATGTCTCCGTAGTTTTTGATGGGTACCCTGACAACGCAGCTCTCAAAAGTACTAATGGTGAGACAATCCGAGTTAGGGCGAGCGCGAGAGTCTAAATGGTATTAATTGTGTTGCCTCGGGATCTCTCGGAGTTCCTCGCTCCCTCCCCGTATCGGATCGATATTTTGTATCCGAGTCAAAGGGTCACGCAAATAGTGAGATGTCTCGGGGGAAACCTACCGAGAGTATTCGGACGATAGTTTACAACCGCCATAAAAGTGCTGAGTGATCTGGCCGCTACCGATCATTGTCAGGGAGTATACTATTCGAGAGGCACACCATAATAAAAGCACCCCAGGAGAAATTCCTATCCAAGGAACGCCTCATAAGAATGTTAATGAATGAATTGCAGAGGGACGGAGTGGAAGTTAAGCAAACAGAAGAAAAAGAAGCCGATGTATTGATTGTGGAGACGCCAATTTCAAAAAGTAAAGCGTTCACCAATGTCATAATTTTTTGAGAGGGATATTTATTTACTCTGCATTGTTCAAGAATTAGGCTCCACCTGTGCCATGTATGTCGCCGTAAAAGTGGCAGAAGAGTGTCAGAGAAAAATACGTCAAAAATCTAATATAAAGGGGGACGTCTTTTTGCTCATATGTACTCGTTATAACTTTAACCCCCTCCTCCTTATGGTGACCTCTCCCATTTTTTTAATGGAACATCCTGTATATTTTCGCATTTAAGAATTCTCTTCTGAAATTTCATTCCAAAAATATCTAATACCTATAGTTTATTTCTTAATGTCTGACAGCACAGTAGCCTCATTAAATATTCAAATAGAAAATTATCTCTTACAGAGTGATCCTAAGAATTTTACAAGTAAATACTAAAATTCTAATGCAAAACAAGTAGGTGTCCGTATTAGTTATCTGTACATCCCTGTTTCAGCTTAAAATACAATATGGTAATAAAACCGAACAATGTCAGCTAAACGATAAACAGTGCGGCAGTGGCGGAGATTACGATATTAGTTCATCTTGCTTATTTAAGTAGATTCGGTCAACATTACAGTTGAAATAAAATTCATTCATTGAGGTCTATTAACGAGTTACATTTTCATTTTTATTAAATTAAATTAATTAAAGAAACTATAGTTTAATTTTCATAATTTAAATTTATTGACAATGAATTAATGTATATTAAGTAAAGTAAACATACCATTTATAGGAAATATAAAATTCAATCTATAGTATCATCCTCTTCGCTGGCCATACAAGAATCATCCGAAGACTCGTCGAGAGAGATCACTATCGGTTCTATAGTTTGTTCTATGAGGTTATCTAAAACCCACATTTTCTCTTCCTCTTTAATTACATGATTCACAGCATCTCTCCAGTTCTCTTCAGTTATTGTTGTATGAGTACTTCATGAGTTCACGAACATCTTTCATTTTAAATGTTTTATTATGTCTAGCTACATAACCTTTCATTTGGGTCCATATTAACTCTATCGCATTTAATTCACAATGATATGGCGGCAAACGAAGCACTGCTATCCCACGATTCTTGGCTATTTCATCAATAACAAACTTATTAAATTGTAGCTTGTGATCTGAAGCAACCTTTAAAAGTTATTTTTTCAACATATCATCTTCAAATGATATATCTTTTACGATTAATCAGTTTCTAATATCAGCTTTTCTCCAAGAGGTAGATGGAAGATTTTCTGTTAATCGCGAATGATAAGTGGTATTGTCCATAACGATTACAGCATTATTTGGAATTTATTCGACCATTTGTGTAAAATACTCTTCAAAAACATCTGCAGTCATTTCTTCATTATAGTCTTTGGTTGATGTTGACTGAAACTCCAGTAAACCACCTTCAACGAACCCTTGATGGCATCCAATATGCGTTATTATTAGTCGGCGACCTTCACCGATAGGAGTTTTGAGTCCAGTAGATAAACCTTCTATGAAAGCTTGACGACTGGTTTGAATACTTTTTTCCTGCCATATTTTTTTTACTGAATGTCCTTCATTGAGCCATGTCTCATCTAGATAATAGATTTGTCTTCCCTCCTGCCTGTATTTTCGGATATCTCGTAAATACTGGCGTCTCCAACATATTATTTCTTCGTTGTTGATTAGCACTGATTTGCGACTTTTCTTCTCCCAAGTAAAATTTAATTTGTGTAATATTTTCCACAAAGTTTTTCGCCCTATGCCAGGCAAATTCTCGTCCTCCTTCACCATTCTTAGAATTATGTCAAGGGTTGGGATCTCTCTTTTAAAATATAATTCATATACTTTTCGTCTTATTGTATTTTGCATATGTTCATCAAGATCAAATGGTTTTCTTCCAGTTGACTTTTTAGTTGGAGATATATTTCCATTTTTCCTCTCTCTTAGAAGCCTGTAAATAGTAGATTCACTAACTCCTGTCATATTGGAACATGTCGAAACTATATTTCTAAGAGTAGCAGCCGGCATTTGATGTACAACAGCATCATTCACATTTAACACTACAGTCTTCGTTTGTAAGCTAATCACGCTCTTACACTTTACTGAACTTAAAGACATTTTTCACAACACAGTTAACACTTAAGGAACATAAGCGACTCTAAGCAAAACAAATTATACAAATTTGGGCGAGACCAAGTTTCACCGTATATACCTGCAAAATTTCTAAGTAGTCATTGGGACAATCCCTAGTAGGACTCTATTGTAATGTTTCTTGGAAATGTTATTATCAATATTTCGAAAATCAGAAAGTAATTATCTGGAGAATGATTTGATAAATGGTTTGTTAATACGAGTATGTCTCCCAAGAATTGACCTGCTTCAAATTCTCAAGATAATTAATGAAATACTCAGTCAAAATAGTTGCGTTACAAGATTATTTCAAAAATAATTTATTGTTTTAACTGTATGTACTCTACAAATGTATGAAGGTCAGTTAGTTGTTTTAACTAACCCAATTTACATTTATATTACCTTTATATATCAGATCGGATATAAAGTCAAATAGTAAATAAATTCCTTAGATTAACTGGTACGCTTATGGTTTACTACTTGACTAGCAGCTGTGACCTTTTTGCGTGCTGTCAGACAATAAGAAACAGACTATAAGTGAAAAGTATATCATTTGGAAGTTACGGATAATTTCAATTTACTGACAGAGAAAGTTTAATTATTAACAAATTAGCTTAACAATGCTAAATTATTTTATAAGATGTTCAAATTGACTTCCATTGGTTTCCATACAATGATACAATCCAGCTTCAAATGATCGTCGTGCATTATGTAACATTTCTGGGTTCACTTGTTGACATTCTTGAAATCTATATATATACTGGCTGAGAGGTAGATGTACTAGTTACTTCTAAATGTTACTACTCTAAGGCAGTGTTTTTCAACCTTTTTTATGACACGACCCCCCTAGTACCAAAAAATATTTCGCGATCCCCCAACCCTTTTTTCCATGTATGTTAAAATTATGTAATACTTACAAAAATTTTAGGCGTTTGCGTTATTTGCAATCTGATATAAACATATAATTAAGTATTGAGTACGTAAAACATATAATTTTAAATTGAATACGTGGCCAATTGATAACTAACACTCAAATACAAACATATTAGATGTATATAAATAAATAAAATATATCGTTAGTGGCTAGACTCCCAGCGCCATCTGTTGGTAACACAACGAACTAGTGCAGGTTCCAGATGGCGCTGGTAGTCCACGAAAGATCCACAAGTTTCGAGACGTTTCTTTACGCTTCGAGGCAATTCTCGCTAGAATGCGCTGGCCTATAAATACGGCGGTCGACCGCGGCCATGGCGACTTGTTCCAGTACATCGTTAGAGGAAGGTGTAATAGCAGAGTTGGTCACTGATTCAAACCAACTCATAGTCGACCTCACCGGCAACTTGGACGCCTCCAACTGCAAATCTACGAACCCACGTGTTCTGTCGAACTTTTTAGTTCGATAGTTCATTGTAATTACTAGAAGTGTTACAACTGTTTCTTTTGAAACAAATTTTATTTATGAAACCCTGAAGAAACCCGCAACAATACAACTTAAAAAACCACACCAGACGTAGTAAGGATATTTAACTCAGGTAAATATAAAACACCCACAAAAGCCAATAAGACAGGACACCCTTAACTGGGGAGGCAACTCCCTCTAGCAGTGAGTACGCTGTTAGTATTAGCTTTCGCAGCCAATTCCATTCCACACCCAACACAAAAACACCCAAAATGTCCCCCAGACGCACCCGCAGATCCCAAATAGCCTCCATACAAGCCCAACACATCCAAAACGACGCTCTAATCCGCCAGAGCAACATACAAACACAAGAAGTACAGAACCAATTGAACAGTTTAGTCCTAAACCTCGCAAAACATGAAGCAAATCTAGCACTCCTCTCCAGGCAAGAATCTTCTAATTCATCCTCCCCAAACTCTCAAAACTTTTCCACGCCAACCGCAAACCCTCAAAACCCCTCCACGTCAATATCAATACACACTTCCAACCCCCCCCCCCCAGGACTTACGCTTCCTCTGTAAGTTCCCCAATACACACTCCCTCAATTGTCCGACAACCACCCATTCTCGGCGAGGATGAATCCACCCTCGTCAGGAAAACAAAACCCCGATCTACCCCAGCTCCTACCCCCCTCAACAACCTCACACCAACCCCCCCCCTCGCTGCCCCCATAGGCTAACCACACCAAATACCCCCAAGAAAACACCCCAGTCACTCTCGAAAAGCCACCAGTTCCCTTCGAACTCTCTACAGCCTCCAAAATCATTATAGAAATCCTAACTGTCCCCCTAATGCACGCCATTCCCAACTCGAGGGACATCATAGCCGACACCCTTCGTCACCTAATTCCGTCCATATATCGACACCACTGCTCTATTACAAACATAGGCAGGCGTGCCCACTTCGCTTTTACTGCCATCAGGAGTGAAAGTAAATCCGCGAGCTCCCTCCCCCTCCCTCTCCCCCGTCAGTGCTGCAGGTTTTTCACGTTTTTTCCTGTAGCATGGTGAATTTATTCACTAGCCAAATGGGCCGACGTATCGACGAAATTTTTGGACGGTTATTATTATTATACCAGCCAGTCATTCAATTCATTTCAACACAAACGATAAATTACCGCCTCCCCTCGAATTCTTCAACCAACCATCTACCCTCTCAACACAAACACAACCCGCCAACCCCCCCGAACGCGCACACAAACCCCATCTAAAGATCTCCAACCCCGCCCTGCAGAGGAACCGCATCCTATATCAGGGCCTTATCTCGAACATCACCAAAATACAAACTCAAAAACCAACAAACCCAATCAAAATTTCTCTCGCGTGGTCATGTCTGCTGTTTAGTTGTTTGAAGAGCGCGAACCACTTGTTTTACGGTACGCATTTATTTGAGTTGTTATAGTTGAAAATTGATAAATTCCTGAAAAGATCATCAGACAGCAAACCGCAGTGCGTAATTTGCTTTGACATTTTGTCAAGAGAAAGCATGAAGCCATCGAAGTTGGTACGCCACCTAAACACAAAACATCCTAATTAAAAAAATAAATCCGTGGAATTTTTTGAGCGAAAATTAAAAGCTCTTGAACATCAAAAAACTGCAATAGGACAAATGTCCAACCTGATTGAGAAAGCGTTGCTCGCTAGTTATCGAGTAGCTTATCGTGTGGCTAAAGCAGGGAAATTTCACAATATTGTCGAAAATTTGATTTTAGCAGCGGCTTTAGATATAGCAGAGATTATGTTTGGCAAGCAAGAGGTCGGCAAGCTCAAAAGTATACCTCTCTCTGACAATACCATTCAACGCAGGATAAGCAATATGGCGACTGATGTTCGTGATCAAGTCATAGAAAAAATAAAGTAAAGTTCTTTTGTATCCTTTCAATTATGAATCAACGGATATTGCGGGTTGTGCGCAATTTGTAGCTTTTGTGCGTTTTGAATCTAATGAAAAAATGATGGAATAAATACTATTTTGCAAGGCACTTCCCAAAAATACTGCAGGTCAATGCTTGCATGACATGTTCCTTGAAGTTACGTAATATATGAATATCGATTGGGCACAAAAATGCATTGCTATTTGTAGTGACGGAGCAAAAGCCATGACTGGTGCGAAGAGTGGATTTATTGCTAGACTGAAAGAACAGATGCCAAAAGCTTGTTGGATGCATTGCTTTCTCCATCGCAAAGCTCTTGCAGCCAAATCCTTACCGGAAGAATACAGTAAAGTTCTTAATATTATTATTAACATTGTAAATTCTATTAAAGGAAAAGCGTTGCAGGCTCGATAGTTTCGAATCATTTGTGAAGATATGGGGACACAACACCGCAATTTGCTTTACCATACAGAGGTTAGGTGGTTATCAAAAGGCAAAGTACTGACCAGAGTTATGGAACTTCGCGCTGAACTATTAGTATAATTACAGCAAGCCAAGTCACATTACTCTGAATTCATTTCTGACCCGGAATTCCTTTTAAAATTGGTTTTTCTTTTCGGCTTATTTGAACATTTAAATAACTTGAATGAAAGTCTTCAAGGGCGTGATAAAAATGTCGTTACAGCAAAAGACAAACTTCATGGCTTTATAAAAAAATTGAATTGTGGTCATCATCTATAAATCAAAACAACTTTGATTCATTTTCGTCCACACAGTCATATATATCTGGTATGAAAATGGTGTTACATAATTTGAAGAAAGAATTGTGTCATTACTTCTCACTGCAAGAGATATCGGATAACACTGGGCAAAGATGGATCTTAAATCCGTTTTTGAATGCAGCTATAAACGAGGCAAATTTAGCAACTAAGCTCAAAGAGAAGCTGCTGGAACTATCTGCCCATGGGATGTTACACTTGGTATTCAAGTCTGAAATTTTGGATACGTTTTGGTTAAAAAGAAAAACAGAATACCCGGAATTAACAACCGAGACTTTGAAGTGTTTGATTCCATTTTCTACCTAGTACGAGTTGGCATTTTCATCAATGGCGCGAATAAAATGTAAACTAAGAAATCGCTTAAATTTGGAAAACGATTTAATACTTAATGTGGCAAAAACGGATCCACGATGGGAGAAATTAATTGAACAAACTCAAGCGCAACCTTCACATTAAAATGAACGAAGATAAGCAAGCACAGATGTCATCATTTTCTATTTAAACACATTTTTAATATATTTTTTTGTAATAACATGTTTTAAACTAGCATTTTTCTGACTTGTATGATTGATTATATGGAAATTTTGTTAAATATAACTCTTATCGACTTTTTATTTAAGTCTCACAAATTATATGTTGTATAAAAAAACTGAAGATTTCTCGATCTCTCGCGACCCTCCTACAAAGGCTCCGCGACCTCCCAGGGGGTCGCGACCCACAGGTTGAAAAACACTGCTCTAAGGTATACTAGGCTACCTTTTTGACACTTTATTCACAAAACGTCACACAACAGTTTTTCAGTCACTATGTTTTGTTCTTTTTTTTTGGTTTTCGTTTTGTTTTTGTTTCTACCAGTAAATTGAAATTACCCGTAACACCCAAATGATATACTTTTCACTATAACTATTAGATATTTTTGTAATCACCTTTCAGAGGATCCAATAATGCGGAAATATACAGGGTGTTTCATTAAAAAAATGGGAGGTGACCAAAGGAAGGAGGGGGTTAAAGTTATAAGGAGTACATATGAGCAAAAAGACGTCCCCCTTTATACGATTTTTGACGTATTTTTGTATTTATTCATAAAAGTAACGGCTTCCGATCTGTAGAAGGTGGATAGTTTTCCTTGAAATGCTCTGTACAAACGTAAATTTATATTTTGTTAATAAAGAATAAGCTAATCGAAAACTGTTTTTTTCGCCTTAATGCCCGCGTGGGCCATAATGTGTACTTTATGCCCGCACAGTAGATGTTATCTAAGGTATAAAAACCCAATAATGTACTTGTATGACAGAAAAATATGTGTAAACCGTTCTCATTCAATTTATAGTTAGTAATAACAAAAGTTGTAGAAAAAGTAGGTACAGTACAAAACACGAGTTGCAATGCTATTTCCATACGCAGCACATGCCCAAATTTTCCCTCACATGTAAAATGCCGTTTACAACTCTTGTTATGTAATATACTATAAGATTAGTTAATTAAAATCATCAAAATGGTTTAAGCTAAAAAAAATATTTACTCAAAAAGATAATAAAGACAGTAGTTTTAATTTTCATAGCTTACTTTAATAATATTAATTTTTTCCTCTTGAAATTTGGACGCCACTGGTATTTTAATGACATTCGGCCTCCACACAACTTTGTGTCTATAGGCAATAGTAAACATGGTAATGGGTGGATAATTTATAATTAATAACCCTGTAAATAGTAGCAAAATTCCTTTATATTCCTTTATCACCGATATGTTTACAAAAAAAAAAATTATCACATATTTTATTCAATTTAATTCACGTAAAACGTAATATTTTAAACGTTTACGACTGTTTGAATGTCATGTTTACTGTTTTTCTCGGTAAAATTCAACTACTCATAACAAACAAGTAAATCGACCGATATAATTTCAATTTTTTATTTTCTACGATACTAAATAACTAAAAATAGGTCACTCACGTTAATTGTTTACTGCATTCCGTGCACCTGAAACAGTTTTTGTGCCAAACCGCCTTTTCGGCTTTGATTTGTTCCATTTGAAAAACTTGTTTCGAACAAGCTTTGCAGTTGGTCGTATCGATTTGGGTACCCTGTAACAAAAATAAGAGTTCGTATTTAGTTTTGCAGTAAATAAATGATACAGTATCGGAAAAAATGTATTTTGAGTACAGACAGAAATTTGTAAGAGTAACAAGGAACGCACTTATATTATAATACGACATGATCGAGAGAGACGGAATGCTGTCCTTCTCTCCTGTTAACCCACTCGACTCAGAAGTGCTGTGTAAAGCCGGCTGTGGTCTACCAAAAAGGAATCTACAGAATTGCCAACTTAAATTCACTTGTAATTTAAAAACGATATGACAGTGTCTAGTGACAATGAGTAATTATTTTTCGGCCGTGATTGCGAAAACATTTAAAAATTAAATTACCGCTGAAACATGCCGACTATTTACACAACTGCAGAGAAGGCACAGATAGTTAAGAGGTACTTTAGTGGTAATTCTGTTAAAGATACTATAAATATACTTACATTGGCTTCTGCAGATAGATCTATACCTACGGAAGTGTATGGTTTTGATTCATTATGAAAATTTAAAAAAGAATTTAAGTTATCTAATGAACTGCAGTCATTCTGCTTAACAATTTGTGTTGTAGTTCTTGACTATTGTTGTCACAAAAAATAACCTTTATTTTTACAGACAATACTGTACTTTAAAAAGCTTGGATATTATTACATGTTCAAATACTTTTCGTGGTGTATGATATAAGGGTTGAAGAGGTAAAGCAAGTATTTTGCTTAATGTACTTGTAAATGCATCATCATCAAAATTATATTCACACAACCTTTGATCATTGGATATATAAGGAAGTTCTAAAATTTTGTACCACTGTTCCCTTTGATTAATGTCAGATGTAAATTTGAAAAATGTTTTATTTTTAAACTGCAAATTGCGAAGTTGTCAAAAATATTTACTATTACAATTTTTTGCAATACAACTATGATGAAATATACTTGGATTACCTGGATACATTTCAAATGTTCACTTTTATTTACTTAATTAATACTAAAATCCTAAATAAATTAAAATAATCCTATTCACCCTTGTCCATTTGTTTAGAAATTTTTATTTTTGACACTTTTACTTTGACTTGACAAACACAAGCCATATTCACACCAACCAATGTAAGATTTGTCAACCAATCTTAGTGAGGAGGCTCGGTGTAGTGAGGTCGAGCTATTCGAAGGGAAGCTCTAATGCTATCTCAATCTTTAAGCAGGCCATCCTTTACGCACTCATTAAAACGCAATACCCAAAATATATTCTTTCCAATACTGTATAAACTTGCGTGCATAGAAATCGGCCCACTAAAAACTTTTGGCTTCAACTTAATTTTTGACTAACCAAAGATTAAAACTCTTCTACCTGCGTTGGCTACTCTGTCTTACTAATTTCGACCAATGCAATATGTTTCTTGTAGCACGTTATAGTTGGCGTAAGAGATATAGTGCGAACTTTAAACTATCGGCTTTTCGGTTGACTAAAATACGAGGATATCGTCATAGTCCAGTCAATGTTATAAACAAAATGCTCAGTTGACGATAAATTCATTTAATATTATAATTTCAACTAATAATCGTTAAAATGTATTTAATGATTATTAAATACATTTATCGACTATCTAACGATTATTTTTAACCCGCAATTATGGAGCGCCATTCTACTTTTTATAATACTTAGCGTTAATGTATAGAACAAAATACATTCCTTCAAGCAATATTAACTTATGTATATTTAAAAATATCTTAAACATAACACCAGACAATTAATACTACCTTATATCTTATTTTATAAAGAAGAATTAGAAATATAAATTCCAAATAACTTTAACATCTTTGACTGAACTATAACTAATATCTGTGGTTGCGTTTGTTATACGAGCACAGGTGGCCACTTTTTAGTTGGTAGTCTGACATCAAGAAAGAGTGTAGTATTTTCTGAGGAATTTGGGTAAGTGTAACAATTATATTTCATGATAAAAATTAAATATTAACAATGTGGCGTGGAAATACCGATTTCGGTCCAAAATATTGTGTGTTTCAACGACGAAAATTTAAGTAATGGTGATGGAAGTGAAAACAGGATTCGACATTTAAAATTGGAAGCACAGGAAATATGTTTCAATGTATATAATAATCTACGGGAAAAGTTTGGTTTCGATCAAAAAACAGAATTAATGCAAGCAGTACCTGATTTAACAGAAGTTCCCTTGTCAACTATATGTAAAATAGCTAAGAATCTGCCTTATCAACGCAATAAGTGTTGTAATAAGGGATTGGTCAAACCTTTAGATGGGTCTGTAATAAAATTATTAAAAACCACCATATATGACTGTTGCAAAAGTAATGAGTTACCTACGATTGAAATAATAAGAAATACATTGACAAATACCGGCCGTAATGTAAATGGCTGTAAGAAAACTATTGAAAACTGGATTAAAAAATTGGGATTCGAATTCAAAACGATTAATAAACGTCAAACAATCATGGAAAGCAGACGAATAGTGGATATGCTTTATACATACTTGGAACAAGTAACTAAGTATAGAGAAGAAAAGCGGCCAAATATCTATTTGGACGAAACTTGATATGATAGATACACACGACACGGTTAGGAAAGGATGGACTGATGGGTCAAACATTTGCATGACAACAATGCCTGCAATCAAAGGATCCAGACTTATTATTGTGCGTTGCGGTGGAAATGAAGGATGGGATCCAAATGCCTTAAAAATATGTGGAAAAAAATGGAAGATTGCAACGTTAACTATCATAAGAACATGGTTTAAATTCACATTGATCCCAAAGTTAGAGCCAAATAGTGTTTTAGATCGATGAGAGCTCAATAAAATACCGAATAAAAGCTACAAGAAGACCGAACAACAAAAATTTTTAATGGATAATAATTTGAACTTTGAAGCTTCTTATACAAAACAACAACTGATTGAAATTTTACAGATAAATAAATTTAAGAAATTGCACGCCTTATAGAATATTGCTGAAAAACATGGACACTATATAGTGAGAATTCTTCCTTATTTTTGTATCTTCAATCCCATCGAGTTAATTTGGGCACAATTGAAACAGAGATTAAAAAAGTAATCAAAATCGAAGATGAGTATAAGAATATTTAGCCATAGTCCATATTAATTAATGGAGGAAATAAATTTATTATTGATTTACAAGACGATAGTGATAGTGAAGTAGATACTATGGGAGAAAGATTAATAGAATTTTTGGAAGAAGAAAATTAATTAAATAGTAGTGACAAACAGGAGTTAGATATTATATTTATTTTTAAAGAATTGATTTGTTCATTGTTATAAATTTTTTTTGTTATTTTTTCATAGAATTTAGTTTTGTCCATAAAAAATCGAATGGGATACAAAAAGGGCTCAGTTCACGTCTTGTATCCCGATTAAACCGAACGTCCTTTCAACAATTACGTAACATCAAATACAATATAGGTATTGGTAAAAGTAAACAAAATATTAATACCTTTCAAAGTTTAGCTCCGCAACATAACTTAAAGGGGATATACGATTATATTGCTGCACAATATGTTTTACGTTAACTATACCTAAGAATTTACACGGAAATTGAGATTTTATAGTGTAGTGTATGTGTTCTATTCAAACATTGAAAATAGAAGATTAAGAAATTAGCTTAAAGGTCAAAATAATAACTTAGGGAGTCAGATTGTCATATTCTGGTGGACAAAATTTTTAAGTATAGAGACATTGTAGAATGTAAGAAAACTGATACTGTCACTTGGAAGCAAAAGGTAAGATGCAATTTATTTACTTGTAGAAACAAATGTATATACATTATTTTTTGAAAGCGTGGGAAAAATTGAAGAGACGTATAATGAATTGACAATTGAGCCCAGAAGTTTTGAACAATTAAAAGATCAAAAACGACAAAATATGTATAGAACCGGTGGTGGTATGGATGATATATCTGAAATTACGGCAACACTCAAATTACTTTATGCAAAAATAAAAAGCATACTAAGTATTTCGTTGGTGGGTTTAGAACCTAGTCAAGGTGACAGTGACGTATTTGTGGATACTCAAAAATGTATGGTTTATTGGAAATCAAACTATAATTTTTTAAATTTATTTATGTACTTGCACATTTTTAGCTTCAGCAGGTTTATTACAAGAACTACAATATTTGGATAACAATATTATTACTGAACTTGAAGATATCGCCAAGTTTTTAAAATTTCGGGTGATTATGATATTATTGATAACATTATTTAATTATTCAAAACAGTCCGCGCCACACACAATAATCACGAAAACAAAACATTCAACACAAAAAATTCGAGGTTAGGAAACAATTTCGACAGTTTCCAACTCCCGGTTGACAGTTAAACCTGAACTTTGGAATCCGTTTTGACGAACAGTCGGTTGACCACCAGTTCGACTCTTGGTTAATGCTTATAATACGGATATTGCAGTTTGACCCCAGGTTGTGACTCAACCTTCTATCACTTTGCCATTATAATACTGGCCCTTCAATTGTTAAGAGTGTTTATCGTTTATATGCATAGCAACCGGTAAACCAATAGAACGTATTTATATGGTGATTTTAACAAGAATAACAAACTTCTGACAGATTGAAATTATTGCATTTGCAATTGAAATTTGCACATTATTCGTGTTCCATAATTTGATTAGTTTTCATCTGTGTTAGTTTAATGCATAACTACACCGTAAAAAGCCGCCCAAGTAATGGCTTTAATCCTAAATGGACTTAGTCAGCGAGCTGTTGCTCTACAACTGAATACTGATTATGACACGCGCAGCGGTTCGAAGAAGATGCCAACGTTACGAGGAGACTGGATCCTGGATAGGCAACCTGGAACAGGCAGGAAACGATATACAACGGATCATGATAACCGCTTTATTGTATCGACATCGTTAAGAAATCGTCGTCTAAATGCGGTTCAAGTGCAACAACAGCTCCATGAAATACGAGGAGTGACTATAAACTTACCCCAGCTCATCCTCAAGCACGCCTGAGTTTTGCACGGTATCATCTGAATTGGACATTGGAACAATGGGACAATTGACAATCAGCCTGCCTGTACCAGAAATGCATTAATGGAAAAAATTTGCCAGAAGAATGGAAAACGTCGTACATAACAACGATACATAAGAAGGGAAGTAGAGACGTGTGTGATAATTATAGAGGAATCGCTGTGCTTGGTACTATTTCGAGAGTCTATGGTAAGCTAGTGAAAAAGAGAATTGAGGATGATTATTGTGATAGTGAGGCCGAAGAACAAGCTGGATTTAGAGCTGGTAGATCCACTGTGGATCACTTATTCACAATAACACAGATAATTGAGAAAAAGACGGCACGGAATCAAGAAATACACATCCTTTACGTATACCTCAAGAAAGCGTACGATACTGGGAGGCTCTCGAGAAAACCAACATCAGCATAACATTGATAAAAGCTGTTCGAGAACTCCATAAAGAGAACACAAGCCAAATAAAGAAAGGGCAGACATTATTAAAGGGGTTCAACATTAACAAGAGTCTTAAGCAGGGTTGTTGCTTGTCACCAACTTTGTTTAAAATCTATTTAGAACAAGCTCTGAAAACATGGAAAAGAAAGTGCGAACAGATGGGAATACCACTGAACGATCACATACTATATACTATCTGCTTCGCTGATTATCAAATAGTCCTAGCTCAAGACTACGACGACTTAGGATACATGACCCGTAAATTAATTGAAGAATACGATAGGTGGGGGCTGGAGGTAAATATGTGCATTGGTGGAGAACAACAGGACCTTATCTTGGAACAACATCAGATAAAACACTGTAAAAATAAAAATATCTTGGAATACACATCACGGTAGTTTGGATGAGGAAATCACACACAGAAACAACCAAGGAAGACAAGCGATTAGACAACTCAACAGTATTTTGTGGGATAAGGCAGTATCAAAACAAAATAAGCATAGAATTTACAACAGCATAGTGAAAAGTGTCATCAGCTATGGTAGTGAAGTGTGGCCTCTAAAGGAAAAAACTCGTAAGTCTCTTGAAGCCACCGAGATGGATTATTGGAGACGCGCCGCCGGATAATCAAAACTGAAAAGAGTGAGAAATGAAAGAATTCGGGAACTTATGGATATTAAACACAAAATGACGGAAAACATACAAATTAACCAACTTAGATGGTATGGACACGTTCAAAGAATGGCGGAAGACAGAATCCCAAAGAAAATACTAAATTTGACACCACAGGGAAGAAGAAAAAGAGGAAGAACCAGACTGAGTTGGAGAGAAAGAATAGATAGAGACATCAGAGAAAGAGGAGTAGATGAGAATCTCTGGACCGATCGAGAACAATGGAGACTGGAAACCAGAAGACGGCGGAGAACGTTATAAACTGATTTGTATATATATATATATAGCAATGGGTCTGTTTTGTTCTCAGATGGGACCAGAATAGCCTCTATGGTAGCGACAGAGGAAGAAAAGTGTATCGAAGATCAGGAGAGCGATTTGCAGAATTCTGCTGCATTGAGTAGCGGATTGGTTATGGCGGTGGTTCCTGCATGATCTAAGGTGCAATTTCTATGAGAGCACGAACCGACCCAGTTTTCATCCATAGACATGACCGTGATGACGAGAAAGGAGATTTAACGGATGGTAGGTACATAGAGGGCATTTTAGCAGATCATGTGGTCCCTTACATCGACTACATTGGAGGTGAATTTATTTTTATGTATAACAATGCGAGGATGTACACCGCAAAGATCGTGCAAGATTAAATTATAGAAATCAGTTTTCGGGTTGTGGAGTGGCAATCATGCATTCCCCACCTAAACCCGATCAAACATTTATGGGATAAGCTAAAACGAAGAATTCGTGCTAAACTTCTTTCAATAATAAAACAAGTTAATTTGTATCAAACATTAATTTAACAATTTTGAGCACACGAACCCGCAATAAATTTTAATAAACTTAAACTCGTATTAAAGCATATTAAATTGCCTTTTAAATAACATTTTTTTTGGTCTGATGAATAGTTTCTAAAAAACATAGTTAAAGTCAAAAGTTTACAGTGGGCCGATTTCTATGCACGCAAAGTGTAGCCTTTTCTAATGTTTTTGATCTGCCATTGTGTATTTTTAAATGGGAAAACCCGTTTATTTTACAATTTTCTGTTTCATTTGACAATGACAAAAAATTGGCAGTTATGGAGGGTACTTTCGCTTTTCACACAATAATTCATAATCAAAGTTTTCGCAGCATGGACTGCACTACTAAATTATTAAAAAAAAAAGATTTATGCGTCAGTCGAAAACTAACAGCGTCAGAAGTGAAACTTTTTATGTTTTATGACGCAATAACCGCCAATGAGTGTACAAAGAGAATTCATAAATATCAACAACATAAAAAACTATAATTTAAAAAAATAAAAACAATAATTTTTCGGATAGACTATAAAAAACTATTTACAATAAAAGACAAACAAAAGTAAATATTCTTTTTAAGAAATTTGAATGCATATTACGTATCCTTCCTTTTTAATACCTAAGAAAAGTTCTGGGCGCCCATGGGGGTATCGAACCCGCGTTTTTCGTTTGATTTTAAATCGAGGCGAGTGATGACAGAAGGGGAGAACAGCGCTGCGTTTATCTCACTAAGTTTAAGTACAAATGATAATTAGAGCTTCACAAAACTTGTTAGCCTTTACGAGATTACCTCGTAACCAAAACCTCTGTAGTGTCCCATAAAAAGTTTCACTTCAAAAATATTTCCATAAATAAAGCAACACTAGTTACAACGACTTTCTCTGATGAA
Organism: Galeruca laticollis; assembly: GCA_963921935.1. Lineage (NCBI taxonomy): Eukaryota > Metazoa > Arthropoda > Insecta > Coleoptera > Chrysomelidae > Galeruca > Galeruca laticollis. The sequence goes on from OY998177.1 coordinate 72,013,912, forward strand.
CTGAGACTTACTTGCTCTTCTACGTACAAGTTAGCAAATATAGCTGAAAGTTTGAAAGTGGACACGCCCACGATGCGCGTTGGTCTCAATGCGGAAAGTAGGAGATAACACAGTTTATGCTTAAACTTTAATGAGTACAGAACTTATCTGTACGGACAAGTATACCTGTTTATTTCCTTTTTCAATATAATTCAATACTCTTGTTACGTTTTATTACATATTTTTTTCAAAATAATACAAATAAATACACAATGCAAAGAAATTTCCTAGTTTTTATCGCCTTAATTTTAAAGGTAAACAATTTCTATATTAATTTCGCACTGGATTATACCAATATCGGCAGAAATTATTAAGCGCTTTTTGTATCCTTTTCCCCCCGAATGCGTTCTCACTTTATCGTTCGCGCAGCGAAGTGGGGATTGATAAACGGAATAACATGATCGCCATCAATAAACAATGCCCTGCGACTATTCTCGGCGTCTCCTCTTTGTGCGCATCTTCGTTAATTTTTTCCGCCTCTCTCACAAGGAGTTTAACAGTTTTGTTAGCTCGACGAGTTAACTCTCATGACAAAACGCTAGTGTCCCATAAAAAGTTTCACTTCAAAAATTGTGACGTAAAATTTTCTTGTTCGCGAACAAAATGCGAGTCTATCGTAACCAGCGTATTTAATTAATACTGCAAGAAAATGCTATCAGATAATCTGGATTCTGTATCATATATACCATTCTATCAGACGCATCGAATAACAATGAAATAAAACTTTATCCAATTTTAGTAAGGTATTTCGATATTAAGAACTGTATTCAAATTAAGATTTTAATGACAATTTTCTCTTTGAAGAAATTCGAAGAGTAAATTTATATTTAAATGAAGAAGAATTGAAGAAATGGAACGATGAGAAAATAGAACTTGACAAACGATGGGTACAAATCTTTCAGCATTCTAGAGTAGAACATATCCCAAATGAAAATTTCCTTATGTTGTCTAGGCACTAATACTGCTGTTAAAAGGGTATTTTCACCAGTCAAATTTAATATGCAAAATGAAAGTGGTTCGGATGTGGCTACATTATCAGACGAACATCCTCGTTTAGCAAAAAAAATCCACTCCGAAGAAAAATATGATTTTAAAAGAAAATAAAGTTTTTAATCTTTTTTCCTCTTTTTTTTTACCTATGAAATACTTGCAAAGTGTACTCTTTTTGAACAAAAAATAGTTGGTCCCCTTACTTAAAACATAAAACGATTTCAAAAATTGTTTTTAGTAGTTGCATTGATTAAGCCTACTACATAGCGGCAGTTAAGTATACAGCTTCGCCTTCTTATGTAGTGGTTAGATAAGGTCAAGCGTTTAACGACAGTGTATATTAGTCCATTCTAATACTTCGCTAAAAGTAGGACTCTAAAAAATGAGTGAGGAATGCACAAGAAATCACACTTATTTAAAAAAATTGTTGAATGAAATCTTGTCAGACTCTGAGGAAGAGCCTTTTCAAGATGGTTCTTCAGATGAATTTTATCCCCACTCTGATAGCGATGGGTTTTCTGATGAAGAAATTCCACGACCGAAAAGAGCGAAAAGGTAAGATTTTATTTAAAGTATAGTATTTTTGGCTCATATTTAATTTGTTTTTTTTGTTGGAATTAGACACCATTGTTACGATAAAGTTGCAACAAAATGTTTTGTAGAGGATAAAAAACCAAAAATTAGAACTTTGTTTTATGATAGGAAACAGTTGGAGTATGGTTAATGATATTTTTTAGATCAGGAAAAAAGTTGAACCAGACCAAGAAGATTTGGCTGTACTTCCTTCAACGTCTAGACAATTTTCCCGAGTTGATAATACAGGTTCATCCATAGACGATACGATTGATGCAGTAATAAATAAATATTGCAACTTAGAAGAAAAAGGTAATGAGGAAAATGATGAACGAGTAGAGATAGTTTGGTCGACAATTACATTTACGTCTCTCAAACATAATATCGATAGGGTTCATCTTTGAGACGCTCTGAATAATATCCAATCATAAAATTGGATACTTGTATATACTCTGGAGGCTGTATTGTGCTAACAAACTGAAATTTCTCCCAAAATGACAAAAATGTCGTTTTTAAAGTATATAGCACCTGTTGCACTGGCTCCGGTGAGCTAAATATCAATAGGGTTCATATGTGAGATGTCCTAAATAATATTCAATCATAAAACTGGTGACTTGTTGAGCTCCGGAGGCTGTATCGTGCTAACAAACTGAAATTTCTCAAAAAATAACAATAATCTCGTACTTCAAGAACCATAGTACCCATTGTACTGGCTCTGGTGGGCTGAAAATCAATAGGGTTCATCTGTGACATGCCCTTAACAATACTCAATCATAAAATTGGTGACTTGTTGCACTCTGGAGGCTGTATCGTGCTAACAAGACATGTAACGAAAAGTGGCCGACGACAACGACGACGACATACACACAGGATTGTTTTTCTAAAAACCGTTTTTTCGTGTTGTTGTTGATGGATAACGTAAAAATAACTCAAAAAAATTTCAAAATTCCAACTTTTTTAGGGGTAAACCAATCCTTTTCTCGCATATAAGATAGGTTGGGCGGAATAGTAAAAAATCTAGAAACCGATTTGATTTGTTTCTACGTGTACTTCATTTTAGCAACAATGAAGATGCTACTGATAGTGATCGTTTGGCGAAATTAGGCCCCTTATTAAAACTACTGACTGCGAAGTTCCAGAAAGAGAAGTCAGCATTGATGAAACCCTAAACTCATTTAAAGGTCGTCTTCTTTTTAAATAGTATATAAAAATGCGTTTCAAGTTTGGTATAAAACTACAACATTTTTTGTAAAGGGGGATATACTTATGATCTAAAAGTTTACTGTGAAAATGATAAAGATCCAAATGTTAGTGCATCAACGAAAATTATGCTGGAACTTATGAAACCACTGCTTCGTCCTCTTTACTGACAACTTTTACAAAAGTGTAACTCTTACTCGGGAGCTTCTAAATTGGGAAACTCACTTGGTGGAAACTCTCAGAAAAAAACGAAAATTGAATCCCAGTGACGTAACAGATTTAAAGCTTAAAAAAGGCGACATACTTGCAAGAGAAAATAATGGAGTAGTTGTTCTAAAATGGCAAGACAAGCGAAATGTACATTGCCTACGTATCTAGCCACACAGCAAATACAACTAAAATGGCGAGGTGAAGATATCGAAAAACCTACTATTATTTGCGATTATAACAACAGTAAATCTTTTACTGACCTCAGATCAATTAAAAGCTTATTCAATACCTCTAAGAAAGAGCATAAAATGGTATCGTAAGCTCGCGTTTGAGGAAGTATTAGGAGCCTCCTTGGTAAATGCATATATTTTCTATAAAAATATAACTAAAGCTAATATATCAATAACAGCATTCAAGAAATAGTTGAAAGTATATAGCACGCCGATACTGCAGATCCAGCTAAAACAGGAAGTGAAAGACACATTTTAGAGGAAGTACCATCTAAAGATCGTCATAGATTTGTTATATGCTATTAAAAAATAAACAACTCTGAAAAAAACATAGGTACCTTATTTTAAAACACTAATAGAAATAAAGTTCATTTAAACAAATTTTAAATGGAGTGCAGCAACTAAAAGGACTTTTAATTAATTGATGATACGAAAAATACTCTATTTGGTACGCCAACATTTTTCAAGGAATTTTAAGTCAAATGATTGAGAAATAATTGCATATAATTTAAAGATGGAAGAGCATGAAGTAAGGCAAAAAATAAATAGTAAATAGCTCTTTCCTAATTATATAAATCCTTATCATCGTGAATAGATTAATTTGGTTTGAGCAAGATGGACCACCTCCTCATTATCTTCCTGGCGTTCGGGAGTTTCTCGACATTACATGTTCAAATCGTTTGATTGGAAGAAGAAGAGCTATCAAATGGCCAGCAAGATATGCGGATTTGACAACTTTAGATTATTTTTTATGGGGTTATATAATTAACAGGAGATAGCACCAAATCCTCCAGGGCAAACGATTAGAGAATTCTTGGATGAATTTTCATTACCAATAGATTTCTGTTTCCAAACACAAGGAGGTCATACTGAACATCATCTTTAATGTTTCTCTTAAGTATTGCTTTCTGTTTATACTGCAATATCAATTACAAAATAAAAATGTTTTTCCTACGCCCACATGAATATTATCCATTTTCAGCACAATTTACAGAATGGATATATAGACCATATGGGTCAACTCTCATCTGATATGATGTTTATACATTCTAGAATGTATATGAAATCCACCAATCAGCATTCGCATTTAGTATCCGCCAACTAGTATTTTTTACAATTTTAAAGTAATGTCAATTTGTAATAAATCAGTGTTGACGTACGTGTTTTAAGAGCAAGCGCCGCTGGATGCGGCTTTTTCTGTTGTTGATATTTATTTTATAAATAGTAATTTTAATAAAATTTTAGTTAGTTAGATTTTTGGAATTTCTAGGGGAGGTCGTCGTCAAAAACTAAAAAATGTACAGCCTAATCATGTTAGAGATTTGGAAAATCAATTTTAAGTTAAATTAATTGATACAAACACAAAAACAGACCGATCCTTTGTAATTCCTGGAATGTTTCATCACAAACAGGCTATCCAAAAAACTACCGGATATAGAACCATTTTTTGTTAATTACCAAAAGGGAAAAGGTACTAAACAAGTAGTCGGAATCAACAAAATTGGTAATGAGCCAAATATAATTGCTGAATTTTTAAAATTACCAAATGCGGGACATAGTTTACGCCGTTGAAGGGCCACTATCCTTACAATGCAGGAGGTGATGCCGAAACAGTAAAAAAATTCGGTGGTTTGAAATCAATCGCGGTAATGGATACGTACATAGAAAATTTCTTAAGTAAAATGACATACATTACCAATACTATTGTAAGGTCAGTTGACAAAAAACAAGAAGCTATGCCATCAATATCGATGCAAAATATTCATCCAAATTTAATAGAATCAATATGTATTTATAACAACATCGCAGAAAATAACTACGCAGATTTACAAAAGGAAACCATACCATAATATATACAAATTGTACATTTAACAACTGTAGGTTGGTCACAAAAAATCAGTAATGTAAAGGAACCAGTAGCTGACAGTGCATCTATACCTGACACGTCGACTTTCAAATATCAAAAATACCTAGAACGTACTGTTAAAAATTCTATTTATTTTGCTAAATCCATAACTAAGTGCGCCCTTTATCAGTTGTTCACGCAAACAATGTTCAGTTCAGCAAATTAAGATGGCTGCTCCTGCTGAAAGCTGTTGATGTAGTTTATTTCTCAAATTTAACGTGTTTTCTAATAAGAATTGAATAAAGGTAATATTACATACTTAATAAAAAGTATATATTAGTTGTTTTGAAACTTTCTGTAATTAAAGTAGGTAAACAAATAATTAGTCTAAATCATTTTTAGGTCACAATTCATTGTGTTAGTAAAACAAGATAATTTGTAAGGATGTCAGTTATAAGTTTCATATTTTTGTCATTGAACCAGTACTTGACATTAAGTATAAGGCATCGAAAAATTACGAAATCTAAACCTGAATCTTATTTTTATGAAACAAATTTTCTTGAAATATTATTTTTCAGATGCCACCAACAAAAAAATCATTCAATATGATGAAGAAAATATGAATCAGGCACCAACAAAAAATAATTTGATCTTATGTGCCAGAAGACTAGCAGTAGAGCTTAAAAAAGATAATAACGATGGTCGCATTAAGCTAAGAAAAAAAGGTTTGTGGGGTGTATGAAACGGTATCCTGATTATCAGTCAAAAAGTTACGCAAAATTTCATAAAAAGCAGAAAAGATGTTATGGAAGAACAGATTAGAAGCTGGTTTTTACAAGTTGAAGAACATCTTACATCCAACAACCTATTTGATATTCTCAACGATCCATCCCGTGTCTTCAACGCAAACGAGTCGGCTTTTTTCTCAATCGCCAAGTATTGGCATCTAGAGGTGATAAATCCGTTTACCAGCCTCCCAATAACGACGAAAAGGAATGCCTGACGGTATTAGTCAACTACAATGCAGCAGGAGCACTAGCACCTCCATTATATTCAGATTTGCAAGAATCCCAGCAGTTTTGGCAGAAAGTGTTCCAAAAGAGTGGGGTATTGGGTGGTCAGAATCAGGATGGATAACGGCAGAGGATTTTTATGAGGACGTCACCAACATTTTTCGCCCGTAGCTGATTGAATCATAAATTTCTCTCCCGGTTTTTCTCTTTGTAGATGGCCACTCATCTCACATGTACATCCATCTCAGCACGTTTTTCTCCAATAATGGTATTGTTCTTATCGCTCTCTTCTCACACTGCATCCATCTACTTCAACCGTTAGGTTTTGCTATCTTTAAAACCCTCAAAGCAGGTTGGAAAGAAAAAATGTATAGTTCGAAGCTAGAAAATAGAAATTCTGAACTTAAACGACACAAATTTGCTTCTATATTAAAATAAGTATTAGATGATCGAATAACTCCTGATATTCTTGGTAATGGTTTTAATAATTGATACCATGGAATGTAGAAGCAATGGCATTTGAAAAAACAGAAAATGAGACGGAATCTCAAACTGTTTTCAAAGGTTTTGTGCCCAATAACCGCATATGAAACTTTGGAACATTATATTGGCAAAAAGCAACTGGCGGCATTTACCACATCTTTACAATTTGGAAAACCATTAAAAATGAATTACTGGGCAATAATACTGTAAACATGACTGAAGAAATGAATGCAAGTGTAACCAGAGATGATGGAATGGTAGAAGAAAGTACTGAAGGCAATATGACAGACAATGATACAAGCAAAATTGAAGTGATCAACAATACACCTATAAAAGAATTACCTTTGCCTGACGCTGATCTTAATAGACGATTGCTTTTATACCATTCAATACCTTTGCTACCTAAAGAATAGAATAAATTATAAATTGTGAACATTACAGAAAAGTCTCCTGAGATGCTCATACCAAAGCCTTTTAAAAAAGCACTACCTTGACCTGAGCCAAAGGCCAAAGGATGAAAAGTTATCACTATAAAAAAACCAAAATTTCCCACCGTAATTACTTCTATCAGGTGAAGAAGTGAACTTCATGGAGTCCGAAGATTCTCCCTGGTATGAGGAAGAATAGGTTGTCAGTACATTGGTGAATTAAAAGACAAGAAACAAGTAACATAAGGATAATTTGTTTTAGTAGTGTTTATGGGAGGGAAAATACTCACACAAAAGTTTATTTACGTTTGTATTGATCAGGAAACTAAACAAAATGGTGTGATGGCACTAAAATGTTTGGACAAGGTTAAAAAGACATTTGTAGCTAACGAAAATGACACAGCATTTGTAAAATTTGACCAAATTGTTGAGCTGCTAAACCCACCCAAAATAATACTTATTGTTTTTGTACATAGGAGTTTTGAAAGGTCTAATTGAAAAATGCTAAAAAATAATATGTTTAAACCAAAAAATTACATGCCTGTCAGGTATAGGTTCACTGCATGTCAGGTATAGGTTCACTGCGTGTCAAATAAACGTTCCCTCTTTATACTCACATGTCAGCTACAGGTTCAAGTACAGTTATTTCCAAAATATTTTTTTCAAGTTTTGCAATCATTTTTAAACGTTCTTGTAGTAGAAATATGTTGCTAATATTGTATTATTTGACTTACCAGATTTGTATAAGCTTAATTTCACAAATCATGGAAATATCATAATCTATAGAGAAAAATGTGTCTTAACCTGTCAGCTATTGGTACCCTTACCTTAGTTGCAATTGAATTAGTAAAATTTTAAATAAAAAGGAATTGTTAATTTGAAGTTATATTAAAGTTTAATAAAATGTACATTTCCTAGTTTTTTCTTAAGTGAGTCGTAGAAAAAATATACTGTTCAACTTGTGTTGATTGTCCATATCGCACTCGGACGATTGAGCACTCCGCCTACGGCATTCGTGCTCAAACTTCATCCTCGTGGCCATCGTATCCACACTAGTTGCACAAACTACTATTTCTTCACATTAGTGGTCAACATTGGCTATTAACAGTTTGCATGCTGCATCGGCAATAAAAAGTGTAACAGAAAATTGTAAAATATACGGGTTGTCCCATTTAAAAATACACATACACCAAAAACTGTACATTGGGCAACGTCGAAAATATAAAATTTAAATCCCTAGTCAATCTAATATACATAAACAAAATTTTGTTACTGTTATCTTACGAGGGGACAAAGATATATTTATGCTTCCATACTTTAGGCGCCCACAGTATAAGAAAACATTATTTGAATATATGTTTTATCATTGAAATATTCAGAATAATAATAGGTATTTGTTGTAAAAGTATGATGAACTGCAAATTATTCAGTGAATTGTCAAAAGTGAGTAAATTAATCATTTTGCAAAAAAATTAACAAACTGTTTGATTCAAAATGTTGTTATCTTAATAAATAACCAATTAAAATTCTTGTTTTTACGATTACTAATTTATATCGAAAACATAACATAATTTTTTTAAGCTTGAGAAATTTTTAGATAAATTATTGTAATTGTAATCACCACAAACAACTAATATAAAAAACTTAATTTGTAATAAACGTGATCTTACTTCCATTTCAGCAAAATTCGACATAACCTGACCACACCCTTAACTAGACTGGGCAAAATCAGAAAGACGAAGATACATCCTCTTCTTTATCTTTGTGGATATATAAATTTGATAACAAACCACTTTCGACTATCGTTTACTTTTGTGACTCATTAACGAATTAGTAGTAAACAGAAATTGTTTAAATACAGATGATGATTTACAAAATATTTATAATTGACAATATCGCAGTGACGCACCTTTCAAAAGTGACAAATTTGGGGGACAATTACTTCATAATGCAAACTAAATTGAGGAATAAAATATTAGGTATAAAATGCCAATATGGAACATAATACACCATTTTTTTGCAAATGTATCCACATTTTTAAAAGTTCTATAATATTTGGATAGAAATTGTACAAAAATAATGATTTATTAATGACGAGAATTTCAATAATCAAAATCGCAGTGGCGCACCTTCAAACATGATACAACTAAATCAAGGAATAAAATATGGACTAAACAATAACAACATACTTTTTGCTATGACTAATTTACAATATTTTTATTATACATCCATTTTCTATTTGATAATGTGAGTGATTACTCAATCAATGAGTTTTTGTTTAATTATTTAATTATTTTCAACAAATGAAAACTATTTAGTGCAGCGGTTCCCAATTTTTTTGGACTGGAGACCCACCTTCATTTTGGATTTTTTTCATGATTCACATGTTAAATAATTTTAATAAAAAGTATTATAATTTTTATTTTTATCGTGTAACTGCTCTACTAAGAAATACACACCTAAATGAAAACGGTCAAGGTATGATATAACTGACTGACACAATATTTAGTCCAAAAAATACTTTCATTTCAGATATTTAGAATTAATGAGACTTGTGGAGCTGATGTTTATTATTCACAAGACACTCTATATCTGGATTGGATTTTTACTACTTAAGGGCTTTAGTTGCAGGTCATTCTCCACACAAAGCTAATTTCTGTATTTATTTTTTAAATACACCAAAGTGGATAATGCATTCTCACACAAATATGTGGTTTAAATCCCATCAGCTCTTTTAAGGCTATGTTTGAAAGAACTGGATACTCGCTCCTTGCCTTTATCCAAAATGGGGTTAAGCTTGACTCCCTGAATGTAGATTTCATAGCTGAATCACATGAAAGTTCTATCAGGGTGTCTTCCTCAGATGACAAATTTACTTTGTTGAGGGAATCATCATCAAACAGATTTCTTATCCTTTTAGAAAAGGTTTTGTAATTTTGTAGTTGGAAGTGAAAATGGAACATATTTCATGAGATATGTTCAATTTTCTTTACATTTCAGAGGAGAAAACACTTCAAAAGTATTGAATGTTTAAGTTGTTCCCGTGGCCCACCTTAATTGCTCCCACGACCCATACTTTGGGATCCGCTGATCTAAGGTCATTATTAAACGTTTTAAGAGTCAATAGAAATAAACGGCAATGTTGTTATAGTGATTTTTGTTTTCTTCGGTTGGCAGCGCTGACGACATACGTCAACGTTCACATTGTGCGAGTTTTGAAAACTGCCTTCCGATATTGTAGCTACCGTAAAGGCTGCGGTGATAAACCTTTTTTATATAACCTCTTAACAAAGTAGCCTTCGACGCTTTCAAATCCCAACACAAAGTTAACGTTTTCCGAGAAATGTCATTCTTAGACAGCATTTTCGCTCGTGAGCGGAAATATTGAATAAACGCTTGCATATCGCTGTATCGTAATCATGCCCTGCGATCTTGTATAGCCACTGTTAAACTGCATTTTTAACGCCATCTATTCGCTTGGAAGGTTACTAACGACATCAAAATGTCAGGAGTAAAACAATAACAAATGGATCAGTATATTAAAGACTTTGACAGAGTTTTATTGTATTTGTCATTTTTTGAAGAGAAATATTTTTTTAACTTGTAGATGACTTTACTGTAGCACAAAGAAAAGCCAAAAAGGCTTTAATTACAAAAGACCTTTCGTCTAGTTCCGATATTAACAAAGGACGGGGATCAAGGATACGGAAAAAAATACAAGGTATATGTCCCATCACTCCAGTTCTGATTCAGACGAGAGTCCCTCATTAAATCGTAACATTTATCCTGTTTTTAAACCTACACCACAAACAAATTGTAAGTATTTAAAGAAATTAATTAGAATGTTTTGTGCAAATAATATATTTTTCAGTATTGTATAAAAAGTCGGGGGATTATAAATCGGGTAGTACTTCTCCAGAGATTCAAATGGAATATATTGCCGAAAATATGAGGTCTTAAGCTCAAGGAATTTCCCTTAAGAATAAAGAATCAACTGATATGGCGAGATTTGCTGTTCCTAGAAGTAATTTGTTTCTTAAATTAAATCATAATTTATAATAACGTAAAGTTGCATATTAAATTTGATTTTTAGTATAAAAATACTTAATTTTATAATATACCTTTTTTAATTTTTTTTAGAGTCAAAACCTTGTGGCAGTGGATGAATCAGATGAACACATCACAAAAGAGATAAATCATCACCACAAATAGGTGGTACACTTGATGATCAAGGTGACTAAACTAAATAATTTCAATTAATTTTTATATTTAATCATATTTTAAATTTATTTTAGAATTTAAAAGTCAAAACTTTAATTGAAAGCGTTGGCACTCTCTTGAAAACACAAAGAATTCCGAGTAACCTGCAAGTAACATCGTTTGAAAATAATGCGAAAACGTTATATGAAAAAATTCCAGTAATTCGACATTCGACGCATATTTTTAAAATCCAAATTCAACGTACTCGATCAAATACTGTCCCTAGTATTGCAAACCGACATTACAGATCATTTCTCAACAATACTACAGATAGTACTGGAAAAGACCAAATGCCCCAAGGAACGAGGAATAGTGAAATACATAGATGAAACAAAACTTAAAAATACAATCAGACAAAAATCTTGGGATTTCTTATACTTGAATCCAGATCCTAACTATGCGACAAATACTTTCATTGAAACACTTCAAAATATATAGACGACTGTACATATACAAAAAAATATAAAAGCAAAAACACGAAGATCGCCCCTTGGATGACAAATACACTACAAAATACACAATGTATATCGGAAAAAAATTTGTGTTTGAAAAACATTGTAATCCATTATATTGTATCATATGTGTAATATTTGTTAGCACATGCTATTATCAATAAATTATACTTATCTTAAGTTTGAGAAGAAAATAAAGAAAATCACCTGTACTATTTTATAAACAAAATTTTATATTAAATTTTTGAAACTATTTGTAGACATTCGTCTTTAAATAAACTATCCTGGTTAATAAAAACGGATAAAAGCTTTAAACAATTTTTTGAAACAACCGATCCTACTTTTAAGCCAAAATAAAATAACTGGTTGTTTCAAAAAGTGTTTAAACTTTGTGTGACTGTTTTTATTTATTTATTTAAGAAAAAACAATATAGGCATAATTTAAAAAACCTTCAGTATTTGTTTGGCCTGCCATCTAGTAGTAGCTAGTAAACTGTGACTAATCATGCTGGTCTCTTCGTTTACTTTTTCCCTGTTGGTGAATAGTAACCTTCAACCACAATAGATGGCGCAGCACTCGACCAAACTTTGTGGCTTCGGACTTAATACGGGAGATTCTATTCTTCCCCGTATTAAAAGTATTTATCTATGATCATAATATCTTAGCTATCCTTGAAAACCCAATTCTTTCATGATTGAAAATAGTGACATATATTCGAAGATATATGTACATGTTTGAATGTTGAAAATAATATCAAAATCAATAAGTATCCTAAACTTATCGCATTTCTCAAGAAACGGTACGTTGGATATAAAGCGAAAAAATCCAAAATGAATCCCGATGAAGAATATCTGTTAAGAAAGGTAACTTATATTTTATACTCTTTGTTATAATCAGAAAAACAGTGTATCTTTATTTCATTGTTTCAATAAGTCATGTTCAATTTGAGTGCATATATTATACTTAGAAGTCTAAAGCACAGGTCATTCGCAGTTATTCGCCGAAAATAACGTCGATCCCAACATGATTGCTCACGCTGGAAAACACTTTTTTATTGTGCTGTGTGGAGGTGACGAATTGGACGCGTTTATTAACTCGCTTCGATACAAATGCCTCTGGAAATTGGCGAGTAAGGCGAAGCTTAACTTGTCCTTTTTACTTGCAACCCGAGATACGGCACGTTACCATTCTTTCAGAGTGTATCACCAGGTTCAAATTTGTCTTGGATTTTATCATAAACCGGAAAAATGGGGTTGGAAGCGAACTTCAAGCGGACATGGACCAGTTCGAACTACTATGGTTCCTGCACCGTCAAGTTTACTACAAATTATATCATGCAAATACACAATAAGGTGCGAAACTGCCTGTGGACGCAGAAAAGCTGGCCTGAAATGTTCGATTATTTGTTCTAATTGTAGTGGACAAACATGCGACAACGTGCCAGGTGTATTCGATGCCATCGGGAACGAAATCGAAGAAGACGTAACCTTTGTTTCATCTCCTGGTAGAGGTAGTAGACATAATTCTACAAGGCGGTGAGTATCCTCCTTCAACGTCGAAACAAATAAAACTTGCCTCGTAAAATAACGTGTCACTTTTTGTATAAAAATAAATATCTCAATCCGTTCTTTTCTACTTCAAATAATAAATTTGTACCGGTTGATTTGATCTCTTTCATCCCCTTTTCCGCCTCTTCCTTCCCATTATTATTATTATTATTATTATTATTATTATTATTATTATTATTATTATTATTATTATTATTATTATTATTATTATTATTATTATTATTATTATTATTATTATCATTATTATTATTATTATTATTATTATTATTATTTTCCTTTTTGTGTCACCGGATTTACACCCGGCGTGTTTCAACGACAGTCGGCCTCAACAGCAAGACTTTCGTTGGGTGTCACTATTCTAGAAATGACCTAACAATGTTTGTCGCATCCAGGATTACAGATTTTTGCATTAATCGGTAGGTTGACTCAGGAATATCAATGTCTTTGAGGGAAGTACTTAGTTTCTTGGGAATTAGCCCCATACAGGATAAAACAACTGGAATGATCTTGACTTCTTTAAGATTCCACAATTCTTTTATTTCGGTCCTTAGCTCGGCGTATTTGCTTAGTTTTTCATTGTATTTGCTTTCTGTGTTAGAATTATTTGGGATCGATATGTCAATAAGCAGAGCTTGCTTGGATTGTTTATTAATGACTGTGATGTCCAGCCTGTTGTGTCGTACTGTTACGTCCGTCATGATAGTTTTATCCCAGTAGATCTTAACATACTGATTTTCGATAACTGGAGGGGGCTTATATTTGTAATATGGCTCGTTGTTTTGTGGATCAAGGTTAAGTTTTTTCAGTACTTCTAGGTATACTACTGTGGCAACTTATTATTATTATTATTATTATGGTGATTGGGTGAATTACAAAAATTTAAACAAAATATATAAAAAAGCAATTCGCTCTGAAAAGAAGTTAGCCTACTCAAAGATAATAAAAGATTCGGATAATAAAAATAAAACATGTTGGACAATCGTAAATTCGGAAAGAAGAACTAAAATTAATAAAACCAAACAGTCCGATATATCACCACAAAAATTCAATGAATTTTTTACATCGGTATCGGAAATAGTATTAAAATCTCTTGGTGATTCTCAATACGAGTCGAGTTTCTTTTTAAATAAACTAAATAAACATGCATTTTCATTCTTTATGAGTGCAATCTTGGAAAGTGATGTCCATGAGGCTATATTGAAATTAAGTCATTCGTCATGTTTAGATTTTTACAATATAAATAGCAAAATATTGAAACGTTGTATACACTCATTGACATATCCACTGACCATTTTATTAAATAAATGCTTAGAGGAAGGATCTTGGCCTGACTCCTTTAAAATATCAAAAATTATTCCATTATATAAAAATGGTGATATAGATTCTCCAGAAAATTTTAGACCCATAGCAATTTTACCGACGATTAACAAAATATTTGAATTGATAGTCAAAGAAAAATTAATCAATTATTTGGAAGACAAGTCACTTCTAACGGAATTTCAATTCGGCTATCGCAAAAATAAATCATGCATACGTGCTCTTCTTCGACTCTTAGAGGAAGTTGTACAGAAACTAGAGGAAGGCGTCAACTCTGTTGCCACGTTATGCGACTTGACGAAGGCTTTTGATTGTGTTCCAGCGGATTTACTCCTAAATAAACTGGAATTTTATGGTATTAGAGGAAATGCACACAAATTACTGACATCTTATTTAAGTAATAGGAAACAGTATGTAGTTTGTGGAAACAACCAGTCTGATTTACGTAATATAGACAACGGCATTCCTCAGGGCTCGATTTTGGGTCCAATACTTTTTATAATATTTGTTAACGATTTACCAGAGGCTATTGACACTTTTTGTATTTTATTCGCTGATGATACTACAACTTTATCTGATGGCACACAAGCTGGTGATAATATTTTGTTGAATCAGTGGTTCCTGGCAAATAAGCTGAAACTCAACGACACTAAAACGAAACACATTCTTTTCAGTTTAGATAAATGGGCTATAAAATCAGAGCTAGTTAAATTACTGGGCATTCATTTGGATACAAACTTAAGTTGGTCACCTCATGTTGACTACCTTTGTTGAAAATTAGCGAGCCAAGTTTTTGTAATTCGTCAATTAAAATCATGTATACCAACTCATTTGTTAAAGTCTGTATATTATTCACTTTTTCATAGCAATTTAACATATGGTATTATGCTATGGGGCAGCAGCACATCAGTGCACAAAGTATTTGTGCTACAGAAAACTGTAGTTAGAATAATTTACAACGCACCAAGAAACACCAATTGTAAAAAAATAATCAAAAAACTTGAAATATTGCCGCTTCCGTGCTTGTATATTTTCGAAGTGTTAATTGAAACACATAAAAATCGATATGTTCTGACTAAACATGCAGATGTTCATAATTATGATACTAGAAATAGTAAAGACATTGTCATTCTCAAATCAAGACTGAAAACAACAGAAAACAATAAGTTGGATGTTACATTGTACAATTCATTTGTAAAATATTTTGAACATATAAATATAAGTGATATGACGAGAGTTCAATTTAAACATTTTGCTAAGTCTTTTCTTTTAAATTATTGTTTTTATACAGTTGATGAGTTTTTGGAGGAATTGAATACTTGGGCTTAATGCTTATATGTTTGTTTGTTTTGTTTAATTTAATTTTTACTTTCTATTATTTTTTAACTTATTTTATATTTTAAAATTGTCATATTTTCATCAATATTTTTACTTTATGAAATGTATGTCTGTATTTATGTAAAATTTTTACTTTCTATTATTTTTATTATATTTTAAATTTGTCATATACAAAACTATACAATCTTTAATATTTTTAGTTGGTAAAATGTATTCATATGTACTACTTTCACTGACTTCTAATGTACTATGTATGTGAATGGGGTCAATAAACCATCTATCTATCTATCTATTATTATTATTATTATTATTATTTTCCGTTTCCTCCCTTGCGGGGTTGCTCCACAACGTGTGATTCATGATCATTCACGTTGCTTGAAACTTGCGATTCTTCTAGCAGGATTTCGCAGTCACATATTTTCAGGTAAGTTAAGAGTTTTCCTGACAATTCTACACGTTTCCAGTACGACAGATTTCTGCATTTCGGGGAACACTTCTTTATGATTTATTTCCAACGTTTCGACGTATTTTTTCAAGTTCTTTGTTACTAATCCGGTTGCAGAGATGACTATCGGTAGAACCTCGACTTTTTTTAAGTTATTAATAACTTTGAATTCTTCGGCCAGTTCGAAATATTTATTAACCTTTTCTCTTTCTGTTTTATTCAGGTTGTGATCGTTCGGATGGGCAATATCTACGAAGTATCCAATCTTGTCCTGTTTATTAATAAGCACGATATCTGGTCGATTGCTCGCCACAGTTTTGTCCGTTTGTATTGTTGTGTCCCAGTATAGACGGAAAGTATTATTTTCAAGGACGGGAAAAGGGACATATTTGTAATACCGTTCTTTTTGTTCTTTCAGTTTGCAGAGTATTGCCAGTTCTTGATGGATTATATTCGCCGTCAAATTATGGCGTTGGAGATATTCCGTTAGAGCAAGGTAACTGCATCCTGAGATAATGTGCTCTATTGTTTCCGCATGTCTATTACACAGTCTGCACAGATCGTTATCCAGCTGTACTCCATGTACAAATTTCACATGATTTTTGGTCGCAATTACGTTGTCTTGTATTGCTACCATGAATCCTTCTGTTTCTCCGAATAATTGTCCCCTTCGAAGCCACTCCGTTGAAGAATTAAGATCAGCTTCATTTAGTTTATTGGGAAATCTACCGTGTAATGGTTTTGACAGCCAAGCAGTTTTTCGTTCAGCCAAAGTTGGTACAGGGACCTCTTCTCCGGCGGACAGATTAAGCGGTGAGTAGTGATCCAGCACACAGATCATCTTATGCATCTCTGACATCTCTGTTTTGGCCTTAAAGTACTTTTTTAGTTCATTTATTTGTCTGTGATATAGAGTTTTGAGATCTAGTAGACCTCGACCACCCATGCTTCGTGGCATGTACAGCCTCTCAATGCATGCTCTTGAATGGTGTATGCTGAACTTGGTCAGTTGTACTCGGATGGATCTATTTGCAGCTTCAAGTTCCATTTGTGACCACCCAATTACCCCAAATGAGTAGGTTATCGCAGGCACTGCCCATGAATTAACGGCCTTTATTTTATTTTTTGCAGTGAGTTCCGTACGCAGAATATTATTATTATCATTATTATTATTATTATTATTATTATTATTATTATTATTATTATTATTATTATTATTATTATTATTATTATTTCAATCTTCTCAGGCTTCATTCCTGGTGTTTGCATTTAGCGAGGTACGGGTGGGTTACCAAGCACTCTCGTCTATTCTTGACTCATGAATTTTCGAACAATTCTTGTTGTATTCAGTACAACTGCTTTCTGCATGGGCCTGTACAAATTGGCATTTAATGCCAGTGTTTTGAGGCTTCTATGTAGTTCCTTTGGGATCACACCAGTGGCGGACAAGACAACGGGAACAATGGTCACTTTGTTGAGACTCCACAGGTATTTGATTTCATCGGCGAGGTCAGTGTACTTTCTTTTCTTTTCTTCGATACTGGTTATAATATTGTGGGTGTTAGGGACCGCTATGTCTATGATGTATGCCTCCTTCTGTCTGTTATCTCTTACAACTGTGTCTGGTTTGTTGCAGGGGATCCTCCTGTCTGTTATAATGGATCGATCGTAGTAAACTGTAATATGATCTTTCTGTACTACTGCAGCTGGTTGATATTCGTAGTACGGTGTTTTATTGCTGCTTTCTATTATTCCCCAATTGTGGCATATTTCTTGGTGGATGATAGCAGTGACTTGATTATGGCGGCGGTGTAAGTAATCATTATTATTATTATTATTATTATTATTATTATTATTATTATTATTATTATTATTATTATTGGTGGAAGTGTTCACCAACCCAGAGGTTGAATATTGTGCTCTTGATCAAATTTCGAAATTTTATTGAAAATACGTTTCGTTAAATAGTGAAAAGTGTATCATAGTGTTTATAAGTTCCTATTTGGTTGATAAACGTGTAGGCAAGTACAATTTTTATGTAATAGGTACCTATATAAAGTATTTCGTTTTGTTGAAATCTGGTTATTTCCATCAAAACAATTTGTCACAGCACCTATTCCACCAGTGGTCAGATTTTAAACGAAACTACTCTCTTTTATTCGATATTACTTGATTTGTTCGGCATTTGCAACGGAATATGGACTCAATAAATAAGTGTAAAAGATGCAAAAAAGATGTTACATCAGGTTTAAAATGTGTGACGTGTGGGGTTGTTTCCCATAAGAGTTGCTTGAAATCTGTCAAAAATGCAAAAATTATAGACGATTCTTCTTGCAACTGTTGTATAGACAGTGGAATTACTATGGAAACATCACCAATACCCACTTATAGTACCAGTGTTACATCAGAACTTCAACTTAAAGTGAAATATTTGGAAGAAATAATTAAAAACAAGGATAAGATTATTTTTAATCAAGAAATTGCGATCAGATCGCTTCAAGATCAGCTTAACATGATTAAAACAGTTAACTATAGAACACCTTTAGAACCATCAGATACTAAAGCACAAGTGGAACATGAAAATTTAAAACAGCCTTTCAGTAAAATGAGGCCAATGGTAAATTTCGAAGCTCCGGGTGTTTTCACATCATCTGAAGTTTCCAGTGCTATTGCCAATGCTCAGTCTTCCAACTTATGTCATTCTGTTATCAGTTTGGGAAACGATACCATACCTCATAAAAGTAACACCAGAGAAAGAGCAGCACCCAAAATTTTAATTACGGGCAACAAAGATGACGAATCATTTCATTTAAGATCGGCAAACAGACAGAGAATGAAACACCTCCATTCTACAAATTGGGATCCACACACATCAGAAGAGGATTTACTCAAGTATTTAGAAGAGTTTGTTCTCGATATTAGTGTTCAAAAGTTGAACTCTCGCCAACCACTTAAATATGCTTCATTCAAGATAACAGTGCCTGTTCTTGAACTAGAAAAAATTTTAATACCGGAAATATGGCCTACAGGAGTAATCATCAATCAGTTTTTTCAGCCAAGAAGAGTCATGTTCAATTCCCTGGAGCAGACGAATAAACAGTAAATATAGACAGCATCTTTCGGTTTTCCATATTAACGTAAATAGTCTTCAAAATAAGTTACATGAACTTTCAGTTTTCTTAACCGAACATCCATTTGATATCGTATGTTTTTCAGAACATTGGTTAGATAAGAATAACTTGGAATTAATCAAATTAAATGATTATAACTTCATTTCCGATTGTACTCGTTCTAGAAAGCAACATGGGGGAGTGGCAATATTTTCAAAATCGCATCTAATATGCAAGGCAGTTGATCTGAAGCAGTTTTCTGTTATCTACGATGCCGAGTTTTGTGGAGTAGAATTGAAAGACACCATAATAATTGCTCTTTATAGATCGTCAAGTAGAGATAATTTTACCATATTTAAAGATCAAATTATTAAACTTCTTGAATATATTCATAGAAAATACAAAAACATTGTCTTGGTAGGGGACTTCAATTTAGACATTTCAAAGAACGACCATAAATCCAAAGATCTTAAAACAGTCTTCACAAGTTTCGGATTACGCCATACGATTGAGGAGCCCACTAGAATAGTCCTGAATAGTCAATCCTGTCTAGATAACATAGTTACAAACATAGACCCTAGTCTCACTAAAGTGGGAGTAGTAGATCCTCTAGTGTCTGATCACAACGGCCAATTCATATATTTTAATCACCTATTGAATGAAAATGTCCCCATTATTAAACGTGTTATTAACGACGCAACAATAACGGCTTTTTCTGATAAACTTTCTGAAGTTTCTTGGAATGATTTGGATGTTCATAATATGGGTGCAGATAATTTGGCAGAAAACATATTGAATACGCTGAAACATATCTCTGATACTTGTTTTTGTATAAAAACTGTTGAAACAAATAAATCTAATATCAAATGGTTCAACAACACATTGCGTAGTATGAGAAAAAATGTCATTACAGCAAAAAACAAATTTATGAATACTTATTCGGAAGGTGATTGGGTGAATTACAAAAATTTAAACAAAATATATAAAAAAGCAATTCGCTCTGAAAAGAAGTTAGCCTACTCAAAGATAATAAAAGATTCGGATAATAAAAATAAAACATGTTGGACAATCGTAAATTCGGAAAGAAGAACTAAAATTAATAAAACCAAACAGTCCGATATATCACCACAAAAATTCAATGAATTTTTTACATCGGTATTGGAAATAGTATTAAAATCTCTTGGTGATTCTCAATACGAGTCGAGTTTCTTTTTAAATAAACTAAATAAACCTGCATTTTCATTCTTTATGAGTGCAATCTTGGAAAGTGATGTCCATGAGGCGATATTGAAATTAAGTCATTCGTCATGTTTAGATTTTTACAATATAAATAGCAAAATATTGAAACGTTGTATACACTCATTGACATATCCACTGACCATTTTATTTAATAAATGCTTAGAGGAAGGATCTTGGCCTGACTCCTTTAAAATATCAAAAATTATTCCATTATATAAAAATGGTGATATAGATTCTCCAGAAAATTTTAGACCCATAGCAATTTTACCGACGATTAACAAAATATTTGAATTGATAGTCAAAGAAAAATTAATCAATTATTTGGAAGATAAGTCACTTCTAACGGAATTTCAATTCGGCTATCGCAAAAATAAATCATGCATACGTGCTCTTCTTCGACTCTTAGAGGAAGTTGTACAGAAACTAGAGGAAGGCGTCAACTCTGTTGCCACGTTATGCGACTTAACGAAGGCTTTTGATTGTGTTCCAGCGGATTTACTCCTAAATAAACTGGAATTTTATGGTATTAGAGGAAATGCACACAAATTAATGACATCTTATTTAAGTAATAGGAAACAGTATGTAGTTTGTGGAAACAACCAGTCTGATTTACGTAATATAGACAACGGCATTCCTCAGGGCTCGATTTTGGGTCCAATACTTTTTATAATATTTGTTAACGATTTACCAGAGGCTATTGACACTTTTTGTATTTTATTCGCTGATGATACTACAACTTTATCTGATGGCACACAAGCTGGTGATAATATTTTGTTGAATCAGTGGTTCCTGGCAAATAAGCTGAAACTCAACGACACTAAAACGAAACACATTCTTTTCAGTTTAGATAAATGGGCTATAAAATCAGAGCCAGTTAAATTACTGGGCATTCATTTGGATACAAACTTAAGTTGGTCACCTCATGTTGACTACCTTTGTTCAAAATTAGCGAGCCAAGTTTTGTAATTCGTCAATTAAAATCATGTATACCAACTCATTTGTTAAAGTCTGTATATTATTCACTTTTTCATAGCAATTTAACATATGGTATTATGCTATGGGGCAGCAGCACATCAGTGCACAAAGTATTTGTGCTACAGAAAACTGTAGTTAGAATAATTTACAACGCACCAAGAAACACCAATTGTAAAAAAATATTCAAAAAACTTGAAATATTGCCGCTTCCGTGCTTGTATATTTTCGAAGTGTTAATTGAAACACATAAAAATCGATATGTTCTGACTAAACATGCAGATGTTCATAATTATGATACTAGAAATAGTAAAGACATTGTCATTCTCAAATCAAGACTGAAAACAACAAAAAACAATAAGTTGGATGTTACATTGTACAATTCATTTGTAAAATATTTTGAACATATAAATATAAGTGATATGACGAGAGTTCAATTTAAACATTTTGCTATGTCTTTTCTTTTAAATTATTGTTTTTATACAGTTGATGAGTTTTTGGAGGAATTGAATACTTGGGCTTAATGCTTATATGTTTGTTTGTTTTGTTTAATTTAATTTTTACTTTCTATTATTTTTTAACTTATTTTATATTTCAAAATTGTCATATTTTCATCAATATTTTTACTTTATGAAATGTATGTCTGTATTTATGTAAAATTTTTACTTTCAATTATTTTTATTATATTTTAAATTTGTCATCTACAACACTATACAATCTTTAATATTTTTAGTTGGTAAAATGTATTCATATGTACTACTTTCACTGACTTCTAATGTACTATGTATGTGAATGGGGTCAATAAACCATCTATCTATCTATCTATTATTATTATTGTTATTATTATTATTATTATTATTATGATTATTATTATTATTATTATTATTATTATTATTCAACCCAATCGATGTAATCAAAGATCGATAAATTATTATTTGCTCTCCAGATTATTCACTGTTTTAATTGACTCACTACACAGTGTTGATATGTTCCTGAACACTTTATGCCGTGTATTACGAGCAACTTTTCCAGTGATAATTTACGAGTTGCCAATTTTACCAAGCTATAGCACAGATCGAGCACAGATCAGGCTAACGGAGCCTGAGTTCCACTCATCTACTACGGGGCTCCATAGAAGGGGAGATATCACTCCCTCTTGAGGTGTCCGCCGAGTGGCTTTAACTGAGGTGGTTTGATTCCCCACCTGTGTCTCAGCTATCCTCGTCGTCAACAACTCATACATCCAGTTTACAATGTTTTCATTTACTCCTCGCCTTTTTAGTGCTTCTTTGACAGACACATGAGTTGCGGTGTCAAAGGCCCCAGATATATCCAGGAATGCACCCCTAAACATAATCGAAACAGAAAAGTTCTGTAGAACATTGCAAAAAAGTACCCGGCTCTTGGCCTATACAGGGGTGTCTCGCATAAGAACCGACACAGACCAGAGTCGTATAGGGGAGCCCAGAATATGACGATTGGGGGCAATTTACCTCTGTACCAAGTTGCATCCCTGAGGTATAGGGGCTCAAAGTAGGGCCCAAAATTTCGAAAGGCATTAATTTCTTTGCAACCCTAAAACTTAAAAATATCAAATTTGGTACACTGTATCAGACTGTTAAGGGCATAGTAAGTAGAAGGCGATCGAACCATTCTGGGGGATTAAAATTTCACAGAAGCTTTTTATCAGTTATTTGATTTGAAAAATTTTATTTTCGTACCATGGATAATTTGTTTCTAAAACTCTTTTTACTCTTGTAATTTTGCATAAAACTTTGTCATTTTCTAGGAAAAGTCGAATAAATATTAGACGTAATTTACTCCATCCATATCATGAATTTTATTTCAGACGTAACAAATTAATATATACATTTCAATAAGAACAATTTAATGGAAAAACAAATTAATAATTAATTTTAATTTGAAGAAATTGCTGAAAGTGATCACCATTTTCTCTTAAGACACAAAATTATTCTTTGCTGAAAATTGAAGTCGACTCTGGCCAGTAGCTGATGATCATTTTTTATTATATTGCATTTTTCTGCAGTGAGATTCCACAATTCTTATCGGGAATCAACTGGAGAAGAATAAACAGACTCCTTTAACGCCCCCAAAGAACGTAATCACATTTATTGAAGTCCGATCATCGGGGAGGCCAATCTTAACAATTTTTTCCTCGGCCAATCCACTTATTTGGATATTGGCAGTCTAAAAAGTCTCTTACATTAAATGAAATTGACTGTCTCGACCCTTACTTCGTGGAATATGCTCATATTAGTGTTTTTAAATGAAACTCAAGGTCTCTAGTTAATTCCACAATATAATACAAGTTATTGAAAATTCTAAAAAATTGACATTTGTTTCGATAAATCAATATCATCGTCAGAATGACAGAAGTTACATTTCATTTTATGCCTACCTGATGTTTAGTAGTTATTTTTGGCTAGACCAAGAAGTAACCTAACTTGTGATTGGCTTAATATGTATATGTTTATAGAAAAAAGAAGAAGATGTGATATTACAAATATTGAAGCTTAGATATTATTAGCCCTATGACACTAAAATGAGGTGGTGCTCCATCATGCATAAACCAATGTTGCAATCTCAATTGTAATGGCAAATCGTCAAATAAATCCGGAAGAGTATTTTGGAGAAACTCTAAATAAGTTACGCCAGTTGACCGGTTTGGTAAAATAACTGGTCCAATCAAATAATGATCGATAAGGCTGACCCAAACATTAATCTTCAACTCACGTTGGAAATGTCGAGGAGTTATTACATGAGATTATCATCTGAATACTCATGATAGTTATACATATTTGTAATGCCCCTAAGAGTAAAGCAAGCCTCATCAATAAAAACAATTTTCTTTTGAAAGTATATATCCTGACATAAAATAAATCGACAGAAATTCACTCTCTGAAACAAGTCTTGAGGCAACAACTCTTGCACTTTTTGGAGTAAATGAAGTCTAATAGTTCAGATGATCTTGATATGCCACTCTGTCTAGATAACTCCTCAGGGATGCAGCTTGGTATAGAGGTAAATTAACCCCCCCCCCCCATCGTAATATTTTGGGCTCCACTATAGGGCTCTGCTCTGTGTTGGTTCTTATGCGAGACACCCTGTATATACATTGCTAGGAATATTCTATGGTAACATATGGTTTTAATACAGAGTCCATAAGCGACAATGTGTTAGAAAAAAACAAGTATATTCAGTGTATCACCTATTTTCTTTAACAGTGTATCATAACATGACCAAGAAGCATTGTTGCAACTGTTAAATTGTTTTTCAAATATCACTTCAATCATTATAAAGATAAAGTGTAAACCACCGGTAATTCCTACGCTTCTGATAAAACGATTTCGTCTATAGTTCAGTTCCAAAATAGAAGGTTCTAAATATTGCATTAAACCGACAACAATTGTAGTCAGGCTGTGATTCTAGCTATCTAGAATCAAACCTAGAGTCACAGCCTGACTACAATTGTTGTCGGTTTAATGTAATATTTCTGAGAATTTAGTGCCACTATTTTGGAACTGAGCTAGGGCCGTAATTCTTCTATTTTTATCTCTCCCCTCTCTTGATTTTCAATCTACATGTTGAAGGTATAAGTGTCTATACAATATTCCTTTTTAATAATAACAGAAATCATTCCTCATTTAATTCTAACGTAAAACAATAATCGTCTCATATTCAACGCGAACATGTAAGAGGCACATGACATTACCAGTGTGTTAGAAAGAGGCATGGGGAGATATACAATCTTAAGTCAAAGTCAGCGTAGATTATTACAGTTCAAATAAGGATACTAGAATATACGAATAGGAATCGCGAGTGCGCCTTTCGAGGGCGGTACTTACCGGCTATAGTTCAGACATTTAACTGTACGTCACTACCTGTTTGAAAGATATATTTTAATCTGTGCAAGTGTAAATAATCCTCTACAGTCGTCCACTCATTTAGCCAAGGATTTTGATGTGTATCCGAAAACGATTCGGACTGTATTAAAAAAATGGCTATCGTAGTATTAAACTGAAAAAAGAACCATGGAATATTTCCAGTCGATCAATTTCGTAGAATAGACTTTTGTGAAATAGTTATGGAAAAAAATACAGTTCGATGCAAACTTTTCAAAAAATATTTTGTTCACAGATGAATCGACTTTTCCCATACACGGTGCACATAATTCATCCGTTATGCGATCTTTGTCCAGGACAAATCTACACAAACACTACAATAGTAGAACTCAATATTCTCAAAAATTAAATGTTTGGGCTATTAGGTGAACATTTAATTGGACCATTTTTTATTGACGTCAATTTAACCGGGCAAAAATATATGAATATGCTGCAAAACCAAATTACTCCTGCCCTTATACAATTAGGTGTCAACTTCAATGATATTTGGTACCAAAATAACGGTTGCGCATCGCATAATTATCGTTTAGTAATACATTTTTTAAATACACAATTTTCCAATCCTATCATCTCCACGAATGGCATCATTAGATGGCCTGCTTAATCTCCAGATTTGGCATCCAACGATTTCTTTCTCCGGAGATAACACCTCAAATACTCACCCATGTTCGTTAAGAATTTTATAACCGGCTCGGTTACTGTTTAGCTCAAAACGGGGGTTTATCCGAACATTTGATTTAAATTCATTGAAGAATTAAGAAGTTTATTTATTTATGACCGATCAGAATATTACTTTTATTTAAAAATAATAGGTATTTTCGTTAGAATTCGATTTTTATGTTTATGATCGAAAACGTTTTCTAATTTGTACTATGTGTATTTATACAAAGAGTTCTTTATTCATTTGAAAACAAGTAAAACAATTTTTATTTATACATACAAAACACAGTCCTAGTGTTCAGTAGGCATATTTCAACGTTGCCAAATCACAAAAATGTAAAGATTTTAACCGCTTTCAATTTGAAAACTAGAATAATTTCCAGCATTACAATAAAATGTTCAACAAATAGATCGGATTAATAAATCTTGATCTATTACAACCTCTCGAATTATCATTATTAAAAGCTTCTTATAACTTGTTCTCGTGTTAGAATAATGCATTTTACAATTAATATAAATGTACAATGAAAGCCGGCAACATTAATTTTACTTCAGAACGTTCAGTGAATAATTCTTTCTTCCTTCTGATATCGCTTACGGACATGTACTTTGGCACATTTTCCACTTTATGATATCCTGTTAGAGAAATAGAGTAATACAGTGAATTTATATTCGTTTCTTTCCAAGACATTGTCGCTTAAGCATATGTAACCAAAGAATATTCCTAGTACTCTATATGATATATCGCATGCAATGACTAATGTTATTCTGATGACGATAATATGTTTGCATTGAAACATTTTTTTTTAAATTAATTCAATTTTCCCAAATTATCTACGAACGAATCATTATGATTAAGATTATAAATAATACTTACGTTAAATTTTTCTTGAGCTTTGGCCGAATCCGATGATCTAATGTGTAAAACATTTTTCTTCTGGAGGGCATCAAATTTGCTAAAGCTGGATTTCTAAAATTAAAAAAATACTATTAAATTCTGCGGCTATTTATCATCATAATTTTTATATAATATGACATATTTTCTTTTATAATCTGTTCAAACATACAGGAAGTCCTATAAATAAGTACCGTAAATGAGAGGAATTGTAGATCGTCAAGAAATAGTCAAAATACATAAATACAATTTTTTCTAACGTTCTTAGTTTGAGAGGTCTAGAAAAGTTGAATTTCTCTAGTGGTGGTCAATAATTTTTTCTATTATTAACCTAGGTTAATAATGGACTAATTCAAATGCTTTGAGAAACCAGGGATAGTAGTTTAGCCTCGCACCTTATTCCGCTCGAGGCAAAGTCCCTCGCGAAATAATCTTGGTGCTCGGTTAATAATAACAGTCTTCACCACCTTGGTGTATAATATACTATTATTTGTATTTTTATCCCTCGAGAAGATATGCAATAATAGTATATTTTACACCAAGGTGTTATTATTAACAGAACCCCAAGATTATTTCGCGAGGGGCCTTTGCTCCGAGCGAAATAAGGTGCGTGACCTATAAGTGTCTTCACCACCGTGGTGTTTATATTCAATTTTTTCCATACAAGCCAAATTAAAGGGAAAAATTAAAAACAAAAAACAAGTATTCTGATGCAGATTGACATTTCCACTAGTAATACTTATTTTCAATCAACGTTTGCCATCGTCGCAATGTTGTAGTTACGGGTTGTCATCTGTCATTATTGGTTCAGCGCCAATTTTAAATTAATGGCATTTTTATCGAGTTAGGTAACTTAAAGGACATTTTATTGTACTATATTATTGAAACAACCTGTATGTTGAGGTAATAACTTTTGCCAGCAATTCTTCATTGAATTCAGTATATAAAAAGTATTATTTGTTAAACTCATTATAACACACTATTTTAAAGATTTTCCTCTTTTTATTGCAATGAGACACTTTTTTAAATAATAAATTTGAAATAGTTGCAGATGTTTTATAAATAATTTTAACATTACTTTTTTTATACGTTTGTAATTCACAATACTGAAATTAAAAAGAGTAATTTGAAATTTGTTCATTTGGTTTCATATAGTTGTAGCAGATGAATCATTAACCACTGTCTGCTTCTGCCATACACGCAGCCATCCTCACACATTACTACAAGTCACGCAACCAATCGCACTCAGAACTACGATTCGCCATGAGTTTATGACATATCACCTCGTTGATGGCGTACGTTACGGCATTACTGCCTAATAGTAACCTTTGGCTATAAGTAGTACAAAGAAACCCCATAAATCCAATGGGTATATTTTTTGTTATAAAATAAAGTTATATTTATTACACAGTAAATTAAAACTAGATAGGATTTTTAATACAAAAATTCTCTCTCTCTCTCTCTCTCTCTCTCTCTCACACACACACACACATACAGATATTTTTTATGTCGTCTCTACCTTGCCGCCTTATCTGATCGTCTGAATAGTCGAGATATCTAGAAAATTGTGAAATTGTAAGGTTTTCGTCTTTTTATTTAGACGTTACTAAGAATAATTAAATAGCCATATTTAACCATTATTATTACCATTCCCCTAATTTACGGTACTCATTTTCTAAAGACCTTGTATAACTCAAATACTTGTGTTACTATAACTTATCCCAACAAAAATATCATAAATCACATCATTTTATGTAAATTTAAGTAGAGCAAAATTAAATTTAAAAATTTTTTCTTATACATACCGATATCAGATTTTTGAAAGACGTTTTTACAATACCCAAAGGATGTCTGTTCTCCACGATGTTAAATTTTTCTTTCTGTTAGAAATGCCATGCAATTAACATGCGAAAAATCAAATTAATAGTTAGTATCTAAAGATTTAAAAAAATAAAATACTTTCTATTGGTTTTCCAAAAAAATAAATCCAAATCAATTTTACAAGGTAATATAGAACTCGAGATATGTGTATCTAGTAGTAAAAGCAATACATTCCTAGGCGACAATGTAATTGACGTCTACGATGTGCTTTTACTACCAGGTACACATGCTATTTTTTCTGAAATCGCAATCAACATTACCATAAATAAACGCATTTTTTGTTTGCCATATTTTTACCTATGAAATCGTAATCACTGTTAATTTATTCTTATGACAAAAGTGGGAAATTCACTACTTATTTATACAGCATTCGGATTACGACTAACAACCAAAACAAGAAAACTATTGAAAGCAATCGATGAACGCAAATATTCCTTTATCTCGACTGGAACACAAACCTATTGGCACACAGATTCAAACAAGATCCCCACCCTATTGGACTTTTTCATAACAAACGGGATTAACTCCGCATACACAGACATTGTACCTAGGTATGACTTGACATCTGATCAGTCCCCTATTTTCTTAGCGATTGAAGCTTCAGTCATATTTAGAAAAACCATTGCCACGACTATATAACTCCAAAACAAGGTGGGTTGAATTTAGAAACAAACTAACTCAAAGAAGAAAACTAGATGTAAGACTCAAAGAACCAGAAGAAGTATCAAACTTCCTCATATTCTGTCTACAACAAGCAGTGTGAAAATCAACCCCACAAACAACACAAATGAAGAAAAAAGTGGATATACCTCTAGAAATTAGAAAGTTAGTGGCTGAAAAGAGAAGAGCT
This sequence comes from Galeruca laticollis, assembly GCA_963921935.1. Lineage (NCBI taxonomy): Eukaryota > Metazoa > Arthropoda > Insecta > Coleoptera > Chrysomelidae > Galeruca > Galeruca laticollis. The sequence goes on from OY998177.1 coordinate 72,043,835, forward strand.
AGAGGAAAATGACAACGGAAACGTACCCGCACGCCAGTTGACAAACATATATATATATATATATATATATATATATATATATATATATATATATATAAAGCTTTAAAAAATCCGAAACGAGAGTTTTGAAAACTATCTCTCCCAACTAACAAGACATGATAATTATGTTTGTAAATCTGTTAAAAATATAAGAAAATCAAAATGTGCAATACCACCGATAAGAAAAAATAACAGAGAAGCATAGGCTAAAAGTGATAAGAAAAATATTGACCTCTATGCAAAATATTTCTCGACAGTCTTAACCCAGAACAGGGATAAATAAACGAAAATATAGAACGATATTTATCCACACCTGTAGATATACAGCAACCGCTCAAAGCTGTAACTCCAGGGGAGGTAGCACAAAATAATATATCTAAAGAAAAGCTACAGGAAATAATCCGAAAAAATGCTACGCAGAAAAGGAATTGTAATACTAGCGTATACCTTCAACGCTATACCTAAGTATAGCATATTGGCCAAAATGTTTGAAAATCGCACAAATTATAATGATTGACAAACACGCCAAAGAACAAACAGAGGCAACTTCCTACCGTCCTATAAGCTTGCTATCAGTAATATCCAAAATATTAGAGAAACTGATACTTGAAAGACTGAATGAAGATCTACCACCTCAAGAATGGATCCCAAATCACCAATTTGATTTTAGGCCAACCCACTCTACTATACAGCAATACCATCGATTAACCCAGAAAATCAACAAAGCACTAGAAGAAAAAAAATATGGAATAAAACTGTGGGGATGTATGAGTAAATCCAATAGAGCAATTATACAAAGACGCCAGTCAAAAATACTTAGACAAATAGTAAATGCCCAGTAGTATATCTTCGATAATACACAACATAACCATCTACGTATTAAAACAATACATGAAAATGAAGCCAAACACTACGAAAGATTAGAAAACCACCCAAAGCCAATAATACAACACTTGCTGGTCCCCCTAAAAACCAAAGGCTCAAGAAACTGTGGCCAATAGACTTAATATACGAGGATGTATTGATATCTAGTTAGCCTAGACCAGTTCCATGCATAAACCACATATTGCGTTACCATAGCAACGAACAATAACTTATTAGAAGTGTCAGTGTAAAGTTTGACGTCAAAAAAGTAAACCAGAGCTACGCAATAAATTAAAAGAAGAAACATGTCCACCGAAATTGTGAAAATCGAAAAATTGGAGTATCGAGCCATCATCAAGTACCTGTATTTAAAAGGGTTACGAGGTAAGCAGATTTACGAAGATATGCTTAATACCCTTGGTGATCAATGTTCTTCATATGTGACCGTGAAAAATTGAACTGCAAGCTTCAAAAGAGGTAATTGAAGATGATGACCGATCGGGAAGGCCAGTTTCTGTGTCAGTCCCCGAAAATATAGATGCAGTTCATGACATGATTTTATCAGACCGTCGAATTGGGCTAAAACGGATATCTGAAGCACTGAATATTTCATACGAACGCGTTCATCATATAGTTCACATCAATTTGGACATGAGAAAAATTGCTGCAAAATCGATCCCCAAATGTTTGAATGTTGACCAAAAGCGTGCAGGGGTAGAAGCATCGCGTTCGATCTGTGCTCGATTTGAAAACGATGTAGACTTCTTAAACCGAATTGTTACTATGAATTTGACTTGTGTACATTTCTACGATCCAGAAACAAAGCAACAATCGATGGAATGGCGACACCTTGGTTCTCAAAGACCTAAGAAATTTCGTGTTCAAAAATCTGCTGGAAAAGATCTTGCTTCAGTTTTTTGGGATTGCCATGGAGTAATCATGATTGATTTATTGGATAAGGGTAGAACAGTAACTGGAGATTACTATTCGACATCACTGATCACTCTACGGGGAAAAATTAAAGAGAAAAGACGCGGAAAGTTATCCAAAGGTGTTTTGTTTCTGCAGGACAACGCTTCTGCACACAAATCTCATGTTGCGATGCAAAAAATTCGTGATTTAGGGTTTGAATTACTAGAACACCCCCCTTATTCACCAGATTTGGCTCCAACCGACTATCATCTCTTTCCTCAACTGAAAAAAAGTTTAAAAGGTCATAAATTTTCTTCCAACGAGGAGGTAATAAAAGCTGTGGAGGTCTGGTTTGCAGAGCAAGAAGAAACATTTTTTTTGAAAGGTCTAGAGACGTTTCAGGTTCGCTGTAATAAATGTATCCAACTGAGAGGAGAATATGTTGAGTAATAAAATATTTTGACATTGAAATTTTGTTTGGTTCTATAGTAGGCTAATAATTTTTCAATATATCCTCGTAAGTTCAAGAGGGAACGTCAATGGACATAGAACTCAACATGCCATTGTAGTTACTAGCCTATCTAGCACACATTAGCTTATAGAATTATGGTTGCTAATAAAGTGTGAATAAAAAAATATTCCACAAATTAAATTTTAAAGTAAGGCTTGTTTGAATGTTTTTGGCTGTAAATACTTTTTTCTCGGCTTATTTCGGAATTTCTTTATTGATAAAGTATTTCTTTACTGATAAAGTCGTTGAAACTTTGTATCAATATTTCTATTATTTTCAAAAAATAAACATATACCTTAGTTATTTCAACGTAAAATCTAATACACCTGATGAAGAATAAATCCTTCTACAAAATGATGAGTTCAACTTTGAAAGCTTTGGAATATCAAATAAATAAAAATCTAACACACATATTATTATCACGTAAATCGTTGAAGAAGCTCTTTTTTCTACAGCCATTATAGAATTGACTCATTTCGATACGCTCAGGCGTGCGAAATGGCACATCTTCCACACGCTTAGCAGTTCATTAAATAGTTACTAGAGGGCGCTGTAAACATTAAGACGATTTTTTGCGATACGTCCGGTTGTATCAGATGGTTATGTCCTGAAATTGCCTAATTTGTTTACCTATCTGTCAAAATTGCAAAAATTGTTTTAAAGAGATATTAAATAATTGTTGCATATATCGAGTATTCAAATTAGTAGTTTTGCTGATTTTTGAGTAAGTGAAGTCGTTCGTTTGGTTTGGCATTAAGCATTAATGATGAAAATATAGGAATAATACACTGGACATACATTCCGTCGTTCATCTGCCACACTACTTGTGGATGCTGGTGGAGATTTGTTAAGTCTAAAACGCCCTGAAGGATTGAAGCCAACTTCAACTGTAAAAGGTTACATATATGATTCCATGTCTCACAAATTAGCCACTGCTCAAAAAACTCATAATCTGTGGAAAATAATAACATACTTTCTCAACAAAAATTAATTACTATACAAAGTTCTTCTAACAATAACACTTCTTCAAATAATCCTACATTTATATTTAACAATTGTACAGTAACTATTAATTATGCCCAACAAAAGTAAATAAACTAAAATATTCAAATTTCCAATTTATTTGTGGCTGTAGAAAAAATCTCCTCCGGCACTCGGGGGAATTCACAATTCCATACTCGTGTGATTCTCATATGGAATTAGTTGCATTCCGCACTCGTATTGGAATTTAACATTCTTAAATACTCAAATTATAAATTTTTCCCAGCAATCTTTTTCCACTCTTTTGAAAAATAACAAAAACAAAAAATTTAAGTTGAAAACTACAAAATAATCAGTAATTGAATACTTTATGTTTTTTTGCAGATTTCGAATTTAGTATAATTTCCTTTAATTTTTAACTGAAATTATATATTTTACTAATGGAACTGGGAATATTTCGACAGCGATTTCTCTTTCTTTCAAATTTAAAATATTTACTAGACTTTCATTACGAAATGATGTATACAAAAAAAGATACAGAAAAAGATCCTGTTTTTAACCAATAGAGGAATATATTTTTTCAATGTTCATACAAAAAACAAATTTTTTTTATTACAAAATTCGCATCAACCAAAAACCTGGTTATTAGCGACTAATATGAATTGTTACATTTTATGAGTTACAAAGCATTTTTCTAGATAGTAATACAATTTTGAGATAGTGTTTCAATTACGTGTATACTAAATAGAGTTTACGATACTGCTTTAAGATTATTTTTAAGATTGGCTATATTGTAGTTAGGCGCCAATATATCATGGTCTGCTTCTTCGTTTCCTTTTATTCCAATATGGGAGGGAATCCAACAAAGTGCTCTTTGTTGTTATCCTCTATAGATTGTAGTTCCCGCTTGATTTTATTTGCCAAAGAATTCGTGGTGTAAATTTTTTTAATGGCATGGATTGAGCTAAAAGAATCTGTGAGCATATAATGTGATAATGGCAGCACATGTACCATTTTGAGATTTGGATGCATGGGTATAAATATGTACGAAATTTTGGTATTTATCAAGTATGTCATTTAGCGATGCATTAATTAGTATGGCTGGTGCAATGTGTGTGGAATGAGGTGAGCTGGGTGATGAATTTAATGCTTTTGGTTGTCCATGGTGGAGTGTGAGGATATTCGGCAGGGAATCATTCGGGATGCGGGTAATTTAGTTCGCCAAAATAGGTTCTAATTCATGCATAGAAAGGTTTGGCAGTTCTAGGTTTGTTTGAGAAGAGATTTGCAAATTTTTGGGAAAAACAGTTTTGGAAGGTAGGATTGAAAGGATTGGATTTCGAATTAGCTGCGTACTTAAGACTCAAGCGCATTCTTCTGTTTTCTAGGGATGGTTCTCCTAATTCATAATATAGACTTTCCACTGGTGTTGTTCGGAAAGCATCCGTTATTAAGCGTAGAGCTGAGTTTTTTTCAGAAGTGATTTGTTGGCTATTGAATACACTATTGATCCGTAGTTTAGTTTTGATCGGATGAGTGTTCGGTAGTGTTAACATTGTGTGGCGATCTGCACCCCATTCTTTATTTGTTACAGTTTTAATCAAGTTTAGTCGTTTGTTGCAAGCTAACAGGAGATTTCTGATGTGAATATTCCAGCTTAGTGTGTGGTCAAAAAACATACCGAGAAATTTGATTGATGTTTCTGATTTTATTCCTTCATTGTACAGTTTTAATGTCGGTAAGTTTGGTATACTCCTCTGTCTTGAGAAAAGAATATAACGTGTCATTTTTGTTGAGAAAGTGACCTTAGCTCTAAATCTTTAATGAAAGCCTGAGTTTGCGAGAAGTGGAAAAGCTAGTTCTTTACATACAAACATTCAAAATGACGTCAATATTTAGTCAATTTTCTGTGAGATTGTATTACATTTTTAAACAATTGCATATTTCATATTATTTTCAATCATATTCATTACATACTAGATTACGAAATTACTAAAAAATGCACTTTATTAAAAATATCATTACAAAATATGAACATAAATGTAAATAAATGCTTACGGTTATTGTATTATGCTTTGAATAATGCAGATGCAGGTCTAGAAACGTGAGTCAAGTACTAATTCTGACACACAATTTCAAGTTTTAAAATTAGTAATAAGTATTCTTGAAAAAATTGATGATAGTGATGAAGCAGAATTCGTTGGGACCCCTCCAGAAATCAGCGGATTAACAAATACAGCGTCATTAAACTTATCACCTAGTAAATCAAGAATACAATATGAAATAAGTTATAATCGTTTTATAGAGTGGTGCTTCGATAAGAAAGTTGTTAATTATACTGAAAATATTCTTCTTGCATATTTTAGCCTGAGTACTCAATTGTGAGAGTTGTTCCTAAAGTTAAATCATTGCTCCTAACATAGCAGTTTTTAAATTTTTCAATGTTAATCGATAATGCTAATTAATGATTAAATTACGCTTTTTATTTTTCTACACTTAGTGCCCTAAATAAAACATTTTTATTGGTTTTTGCATGAACGTAGAAAAAGATTGTATTCAACTTGTGCAAAAAGTGTTTATTGCACGTGTTGTCCAGCTTGGCCTGACGGCCTCGTTGGATAATTTCACGTTGCGTGCAATAAACACGTACTTTTTGCACTCGTTGCATAAATAACTAAACCGTTTTGTGTTTAAAGTGGTGAAATAATGTCAAAAATAATCCCTTTTATTTTGAAAATACCGGTCAATATTTGTTTTATTACCTTGTAAAAATGAAAGTGGGTTCAATTTAAAAATAATAAAATACACATACGAGAGATGTCTTTTTATAATAGTTTTGTATAACACACATACTTTTATTGTATAAATTTTTTTATAGAACTCATTGAGAAACAATGGACTTTTTAAAGCTCTATATACAAATATAAACAGGCATACCTCGTACAAATCTTTATGTTTCACATTACTCAAAATAAGACAAAATCTAACGGGTTTTTATGAAAACACTATTTTAAAAACAATCCCACAGGGACTTTAATCTTGGATATAACATTATCCGGAGTTTCTTTTTTATTACTTTTTCATATTTGACGCATACATTTCAAAAAGAATTGAGTAATTAATCACATAAGCTGGAAGAAATTGTATTAATTATTTGATTGAAAAAAAATACTAGTCGTTATAAAACAACATTTCTTGTTTAAAATAAATTTGTTATAAGGTTTTATTTAACACCGTTAGATTTTAATTAGTCACCCAAAAAATGGAACCTAATATTACTATATACTAAGCTACTTTTATTGTCATGACTAGTTATACCTACATAACTCAAACAGAAACTTACATTTATGAGAATAATTTTAGTTAATTCTACTACTAGCGAAACTTTTGGAAGGAGAGTGAATGTTGAATCAAAATTATTTTTCTAATTAATATTAGATAAAAAATTATTTTAAGAGGCATATCAACAAATCCCCACTCTTTATTGGGCTCTAATGAATATATTTAATTTAAAGGATTTAAGTTCTACATGTAAAATTTCAAAATTTGGCTCTAAAATTTGTTGGTTTTCTAATAAATGATTTGAATAGGTAGAATATAATTTTCTTTTACCCATCCTTAAAAATTAAATCATTTTTAGAAACTTTAGACATGAATATTTGCTTACAATTTATCCACACATTTAAAATAACAAATCTTCAAAATTAAACAAATCAGGAGTTTATAAATTAAAATGTGGTAATGACAACTGTCATAAAATTTATATCGTTGGAACTTTTAGAAATTTTAAAACTAGAATTTCAGAACACAAACGTATGACAAGAAAAAATTAGATTCTAACTATTCAAATAATTTATTAGAAAACCAACACACTTTCGACCCAAATTTTGAAATTGTACATGTAGAATCTAAATCCTTTAAATTAAATCTTTTATAAGCTCTTGAGATACATAAAAATAAATATTCAGGTAACCTTCTTAACGCCCAAATTGATATCAACCATTCTCCCTTATTAAACTTATTTACCTAGAAGATCGTTTAGGAATGATTGTAGTGAATGAATTTCCAGGTAAACTTGTTCAATACTTTTGTTAATATTCGTAGAATTCCGTATTTATGCACTGTATAAATAAAAAAAAATCATATCAGGTATACCTTCACTCGTTTGATAAAACTACTGTGTTAGCGAAACACGTCACAAGTTTAAATTGAACATTAGTTCAAATATAATGAAGTTTTAAACAAATTAAATTGTTTTATACCATCATTCGGAAAATAAAATTTCATAAGTTATTTTATAGTGTAAACTTTATTTTTAAAGTGGAATCAAATGACAAAGAAATGAAGTCTTCTTCTTCTCTAAAAGATAATTCGTTATTATGAGAATAATATCGTTTGCATCTTCGTTTTGAAGTAACGGAAACATATCGATTTTATATTGATCTGATTACGATTTTTCCAATAAGATATTTTTTTTCTGAAATTTCAACAGTTTATCAGTGAACATTAAGATTTGTTCGTTTTTCCCTTGAACCCCCGTATTGACGCAGTTTAGGTAGTTAAATATGTCGGCTAATTACGCGAGTTTAGCAATCATACATTGCTTTCAGAATATTTCACAAATGAATTGTTACCTTCTTCTACAAAAAAGTTAACAGTTCTCTTCTTTCAGTTCATAAACCCGACAAAGCACTCTACCTCTGGATAGCCATCTTACTTCAGTATGTAAAAGTAAGCATTCGTATTTAGATTCGAAAGACTTGCAAAGTTGTTTAAAGACACGGAACAGATACTACTTGCTCTAGCACACACTTTAGATCTAGTGGTAAGGTTTTAGAAACCAGTAACTCCCTATGTAAAAAATGATTCGCGGAACCATTGAAAGGGGTTCACGGAAGACTAATGTTCCGCGGGCGGTCGAGAACCACTGCTCTGGGTGGTACTAGTACAATATTTAAGAAGCTCTGTAATGAAATAAATCTTAAATGATGAAATAAAACAATTTAATTTGTTTAAAACTTCATTATATTTGAACGAATGATCAATTTAAACTAGTTGACGCGTTTCACTAACACAGTAGCATTCTCAAAACGAATGAAGGTATAATGAAAAAATGTTTTAATATATACAGTGCATAAATACAAAGTTCAATTATACTAATATTAACAAAGGTATTGAAAAACATTACCTGGAAATTCATTCACTACAAACATTCCTGAACTATCTTCTAGGTAAAAAGGTTTAATAAAAGAGAGTGATTGATATCTATTTGATCGTTAAGTAGGTTACCTGAATATTGGTTTTTGTTTATCTCAAGAGCTTCTAAAATATTTAAACTAAAGGATTTATGTTCTACATGTAAAATTTCTTAATTTGGATCGAAAGTGTGTTGGTTTTCTAGTAAATGATTTGAATGGTTAGAATCCAATTTTTTGTTGTCATAGCCACGTTTGTGTTCCGAAATTCTAGTTTTAAAATTTCGAAAGGTTTTAACGATATAAATTTTATCACAGTTGTCATTACCACATTTTAATTTATAAACTCCTCCCACTAAACAAGAAACATAACAAGTCTTTTTTGTGATGTTCTTTTTAGAGACTTTTCGTGATGTTTATTTAAAACGTTAATAAGATATCTCCTACATGTCTTAATTTTATTACCAACTCTATTAACATCCATGTCATGTAAATAAAACATATTTTTGATGTACACAGTAATACTTGAATTCGTAGTTACATACACATCCTATGAACTTCTTTTTAGTAACTTCCTATAGGAAACATTCATACGGTGTTAATTTGTATACTTCTCACTAATGTCACATACAGAACGTTACTGTTATATTGCAAATTAACATGTTTCTAAGATGATCACATGTTGCAGTTACTTTTACATCTTTCGAAATATTAACATCGTACTTATTATGTCTGTACGACGTTAGTTCATAAAACTCTCAGTAATATCTCATATTAAACATCACAGCAACATAAAAAAGAAGAAAACAGAAGAGGAACTGATGAACGAAACATACAGTAGTTATCTGTGGAAACAAAAATGACAAGCATGAAATGGCGGATGGTTTTCAGTTATGTGTTATAGTTATATTTTATTTGCAGGAAGCACATATTTTGCAAGTAGCACTTGAATAAAGTGGTCTTCGTTTTCGTTAGTTCCTACTAAGCTACAGTTTCTATACTTAGTTATAATGGACGAACAACAATTTTTATCGGTAAGTACCTATTCCAAAATCATAATTATTAAAACTCATTCAATACTTTAATCGGCTATTATACATTGAAATTCCATGTGGCGGAATTCTACACTAACATTATATTACAAAATAAGGGTCTTTTCAATTTTTAAAATATTTTAGTTACCTAGTAAGTATATTTTGATAACGATTCACAATATTTCAAATCCTAGATATGCATTATACCCTACAAAAAACGTGATATTGCAATAGGGTAGATATTATTATTAATAATAAAACATGCTCATATGTTCGCAGATATTTAAATCTAGAAGAAAACATTTTCAATATTCAAGATGTTTCAGAAGCTACTTATACAAATAAAATAAAAAACAAATAGTGGGTAATTATGTAATGAAAGGGGAGTAATTATTTCAGATAGTCTGATACAAACATTGTATTAAACAGTACAAAAAATATTGAATCAAGTATCTCTAGTTTTAGTTTTTTTAGTAGTAGTCTTAGCCATCAATATAGTTTTGCAGGTTTAGAAAATTTTAACATTATTACTAACAATTCTTGTGAACAATTAGATACTGTTTAAGACTTTAAAAACAGAAATTTCTGTTAAAAAGCTCATTTCCATTTGAAATTCACTGAACACAATAAATAAGCTGTATTTGACCCTTACAATGCTACCTATATTAATCTAGTTGAAGAATATGTAACTTATGATACTGAATGCTCCAGTCAACAAACAGCATTCAATTATTTATTATTGTAGAAACACAGCTATTGGATACTCAATTGGATACAATTAATTATAAACTCATTTAACTTGATATTGTGTTCATATCTCTTCTTCAAAGTAGTTTTTTTTTGTATACAGTGTATTAATAATGCTTAGTTTTCATTAAGTTACAATTACACGATGTTAATATACAATTTGTTCCAGGATGAAAATAACAAGATGAGAATAGTATATTATTTTATACAGAAAAGAAGTATGAATTTTCATAGCACACCTGAGTTTACCTGCCAAATGGAGTGAGGCATGGAATAGAAGGTAAATCATGAAAAGTCACTTCTTGAAATAAAATATGTTATTATTCCTTTGAAGCACCCCGCATGTAACTTATGGAAGATGGATCCCAGTCAATTGGCTGAAAATCAAGTTTGATGTAGTTTATGATGATCGACCAAAGGTCTCCATGGGCACAATTTGATCTAAAGTAATTGTTTTATTAGCTGTTGTTCAGAACACCTTCAAATATTTCACAGATAAGGATTTTGAAGTGTACGTTATGGAATGGTTGAGGCACTCGAAAAAAGTAACCGTAAGTAAACGATAGAATTTTCTTTAATCAGATTGGATTTCTGTTGATGTAACGTAATGTTTCAATAAATCTTTATGGTGTAAAATTTTTATTAGTTTTAATATAATTCAAAAACTATTCTAATAGATTTTCTGCAAACTAGCTGTAATGTATGTGTATCCGTTAAACTTTATTAATTCAGTTTCAAAGTATGTTACGTTATGGTAACTACGGATTAATATACCCTTTTTTATTTCTTGCTTTCACTGAATGTGTTCAATAGTTTCCACTTTCCAGACTTGTTATGTAATATGCTTACACAATTTTATTTATTTTTAGGTTGGATTGCTGGACAAGATATTTTTTTTACTAATTTTGTACCTGTTTTTTCAAATTTACTGTACTGTTCATTAATAGTGAATAAACGTTTTAAATCCTTTATTATTTTTTTGCTATTTTATTTTAAATGTACAGGATAAACAACTAAGAACGACTGTAGGCCACATCTCAGAAAAGAATCATGGTACAACTTTCAAAAAAATTACCTTTAGGTAAGGGAACCTGAAAAATTGCTGGAAAATATTTTGCAGTCTCTAAAATATCCGCTAGGGGTGGAATGAACACTCGAAAACATAATACTCCAAAAAAACATACTAAAGGTGTCCTAAAAATACAATTTTTGAAATCTTGATGAGATTATGAATAAATTTAATTAAGGAGATTTTTTGCCATTATTCTTCAAATAATGCGTGGGGAAGGTTTAAACTTATGAACAAATGTATAACTTTTTCGTTTTTTAACCGATATTAATGATTTTTGCTGCATTTAAAAGTTTTTCTGTTTAATAAGATTGATAACAAAATTGGATAATTTTGTATCCACTCGGAAATTTCAAATGTAAATTGAAGCATTTTTTTAATTTTTATATCTGATATTGTAAATCTTATATCTTGGAATAGATTCCTATTTTTTCAACCCCTTTTCTTCAGAATTTAAAAAATGCCTCATTACATTTGAAATTTCCGAGAAAAATGGGAAAATTGTGGACTTTTTCACAAAGCGTTGACAAAATTGTCCAATTTTGTTATTTTTGTTAAGCACTTCTTAGTAAAAAGGAAAAACTCTTTCAAAGGAAGCCAAAAACATGGATGTCGATTAAAAAAAAGTGTTAGTCTTTGTTGTTTGGGTTGAACCTTCCCCCACCCCTTACTTGAAGAATAAAGACAAAAAGTGCCTAACTACATTTTTTAATAATCTCAACAATATATCAAACATTGTATTTCTAGGATACGTTTAGTATGTCTTTTTTGGATATAATCACAGTATTATGTTTTTAAGTGTTCATTCCACCCCATAGGAGATATTTTAGGAACTCAAAAATATTTTCCAGCGATTTTTCAGCATCATTTTCCTGAACGTATTTTTTTAAAGTTGTACTATGACTATTTTTTGAAATATGGCCGACAGCCGGCATTCTCAGTTGTTCACCCCGTATTTGTTAATTATGCATAGAAACATCTATAGGATGTCATCTAGAATGTTTGAGGTATATTATTTAGAGGTTTGTAATGTACATACAACATCTACGAGAATACACTGTATTGTTTTTGAAATGTCGCATTTAGATCATTCATAAGATGTTATTTTTTAGACATTGCATTAACATCGACAAGATATTAAAAGGCATTTCAGAATGTAACAGAAATGTTGTTTTTGGTTCGTTATAAAGACTTCCTTTTGAGGAAGTTCTAGTAACATCACAGTAATGTAAAAAGACAGCGCTTTAACATCGCTGAAAAGTTAAGTTGAAACATCACAAAAGTTAACAGCCACAAGCTGGGCATAAGCGGTTGTATAGATGTGCATGTGATGAAAACAAGAGGAAAAAAAGGAAGAACATTATCACAATGTGATGTTGAATTAACATAACTGTAATATATATTTGCATAGTGGGCTGGTTTGTTTAATTTTGAAGATTTAGATTTGTTATTTTTAATGAGTTTGGATAAATTATTATCAGTTTTAAAGCAAATATTCATGTTTAAAGTTTCTAAAAATGATTTAATTTTTAAGGATGGTGTTCCAAAGTATGTTAAGCTTTTAAATTGTCTATTATTATTTTTATCAGAAGGGAATACTTTTTCCAAAGTCTGTTTTTGGATCGTAATTATTATTAACTGATATTTGTTTTATGGTATTTAATTCTTTGTTATAATTATTAGTATTTAATGGGACTGTTAAAAGTATGTGTATCATACTGTTGAAAGCTGCTAGTTTATGACAAAATGGGTGGATAAAGAATTAAATATCATAAAACAAATAGCAGTTAATAATAATTACGATCCAAATTTAGTTGACAATATCTTAAATAAAATGATAATAAAACTTTAGACATGAATATTTGCTTTAAAACTGATTACAATTTATCCAAACTGATTAAAATAACAAATCTAAATCTTCAAAATTAAACATATCAGGAGTTTATAAATTAAATTGTAGTAATGACAACTGTGATACAATTGATATCGGTACAACTTTTAGAAATTTTAAAACTAGAACTTCGGAACACAAATGTAGTTATGACAACAAAAAATTATTTATTAGAAAACCAACACACTTTCGACTTAAATTTTGAAATTTTACATGTAGAACGTAAATCCTTTAGTTTAAATCTTTTAGAAGCTCTTGAGATAAATAAAAACAAATATTCAGGTAACCTTCTTAACGACCAAATAGATATCAATCATTCTCCTTTATTAAAACTTTTTACCTAGAAGACAGTTTAGGAATGTTTGTAGTGAATGAATTTCCAAGTAATGTTTTTCAATACATTTGTTAATATTAATATAATAGGATTCAGTATATATGCACTGTATATATTAAAACATTTTTTCATTATACCTTCATTCGTTTTGAGAAAGCTACTGTGTTAGCGAAACTAGTTTAAATTGAACATTAGTTCAAATATAATGAAGTTTTAAACAAATTAAATTGTTTTATTTCATCGTTCATTATGGATCTCCATCAAGTAAAAGCCCCATCTATTCAATTTTTAAATCTTAAATGTTTTTATAAAGTATAAAAGCTATTTACCATAGAGGGGGAATATTATTGTTAACAATGGTAAAATTATTGAATTTTGTTCAAGTACCAGGTAATTTTTAAGGTTGGTAGAAATGTTTTCTTTAATAGTGAAGTTATAAAAAGTTAGATTATGTGGAATGGCAAGAAATAAAGTGTTTCGGCTACGCTGGAAATTTTATTCAAAAGCATATGGTAATTTAATCCTTAAAAACAACTCTAACTTGATTCTGAACAAAAGGTTATGGGCCCGGTTTTGAAAAATAAATAGTTAAAAATGCGTGACGCGATATTGTTCACTCAATCCCATTGAATTATCCTATCAATATTAAGTTTCTGTTTGTGTTCTAGTTTATAAAAATTTAGAAAAAAAAATATGCATGAAACTGAAAATAATATAATACTGAACATATAAGTATAAGTGGTATGAAGTATCATAGAAAATGCTTACCAATGCCCTCACAGAGACTTCAGAGAAGACATTCTCGATATTTTTTTTGTTAGATGAAAGCAAAACATCAATCATAGATTTAGATCGCTACAAAACAAGCAAATATTTTACATGCAAAAAATAACGAAGCAGCTTTAAATATTATATTAAAAACTAAAATAGATATTTATGTTATAAGGATCATAATAACGATCATTATGGTACTAGCCATGAATATTATCAGAAGAGGCATCAGCCATAATGGTTGTTTATGATCCCAATTTCAAACAATTTTATATCCCGACGATTTTTTAAAAATAAATTTCTTATTGCAGTAAATGATGTAAACGTATTGTAATTTCAGGCGTAGGTAACAACGGAATTGTTTGCTTGTATTCTCAGAGTTAAATTTATTGAAAAGTTAATCAAGCATTCTAGAATGAATGATTTACTCCCAGGAATTGAAAATTTAGTTAAATTGTGCAGTTGCTGGATTAAGTCTATAAGCGTATACGAAAAAACCTATACCAATTATTAAAGTTGGTGTTACAAGAAAAATCTTGAGACTCTTGCACAAGACCAGGTACTTTTAGCCTCTTTTAAAGATCAATCAATGACGGTCACCAGGTTGCTTTCTTAAAACTTAACTCGAGATTCTTACAAACACAAAAAGGCCAGAAGAAAATATTACCAGAAAAATATTTGCTATTGAAAGTGTCAATAGTAATAAGTGGAGCACAAGAAACCGAAAATTTACAAATAACCAGAGTAATAGGACCATAATGTAACCAATTGAATCAATGTAGTATTTAATTTTAATCGAATGCTTTTGTTGTTTTCAATAAATTTTTAACATTTCTTTCCACTATACCTAGGAGTGTTTTGTTCATTCTAATGAAGTAAGTCATTTTGATACTAAAAATTAAATCCATAAGAATGCCATTATGACACGTCGGAATATAAAAACATATTTTAATTAGACGTTTTTGTACTATTTAACAACAAGCTTATTTAAAATTTAATCTAAGTTAGTTGCTCATGGTTTATCAATGTAATTTTGGAGTTTGTTTGGTACAGGCAATTTATCGCAGATCATTTTTTCAATGAAGGAACATCAAATAAACAAAAATTTTGTAACATAAGTTTTGATCGAACTTTTATTACAACTGGACATTTATTATATTTTTCAATTTCAAGAGTTTAAATAACTATTCAAATATAAAAAATGACGCAGAACGTATCCTATGTATGTTTGGTAGTACTTATTTACGCGAGCAGATATTTTCTGTTATGAAAATAAATAAGAACAAACATCGCTCAAGGCTTACTGATGAACATCTCCAATCTATACTGAAAATAACTACCTCTAATATGACCCCTGACATAAACTCAAGCTGAACTTAATTTAGCCTCGTTGATACCTTTGTATGAACATTGATTGAATTTAAATAAATAGAGATTTTAATTCAATACTTGTTTTAATTTTTAGTCTGGCCCACTAACAAACCCTAGAATTTATAAATGGCTCTTTAGAAAAATGAGTTTGACACCCCTGCTTTAGAGCATATTGCTTACGACGAACAATTTTGGAATCGTATTATTTTTACGGATGAAAACGTTTTCCAATCGTCAAATAGCGACAATAGTCGTGTCTATCGTCCACCGAATACAGAGTTAGACGAGAATTATGTCAATTTCACAAATAAAAGTGGTCGTTTTTCTGTAAATATGTGGACGTGGATATCTACGCAGGGATCTGGAGTTAAATGGCACATATTGGCGAAACATTTAATAGTGAAGCATATATAAGAATTTTAGAAAATGTTATGCTTCCTTCTGTTGAGATTTTTTTCCTTAACAATGATTTTATCTTCCAACAAGATAACTGTTCAGTGCATAACGCTGGTGTAGTGACCGAATGGTTTCGGGCACGTAATATTAATGTTCTTAACTGGTGTGGTAAAAGCCCAGACTTGAATCCAGTAGAAAATGTATGGGCAATGTTCGGAAGAGAAATTCGAAAGGCAAATGTAAGACCAAGAAACGTTGAAGGTTTGTTGGAAGTTATAAATAATGCTTGGGAGGAAATAACTGAAGAATATTGTTCCACATTATATAGATCGATGACCAGAAGATTAAGAGAAGTCATAGAGCATAATGGCGGGATTACTAAATATTGATTGTTGGTTTTTATTGAAAATTAAAGGTTATTTAGTAGCCATTGTTTTTAATAATGAAAAACAATATTATTTACACGTTAGTATTATTATCATTTAAATATACGACAGAACTATCCTATTTTTCCCGGAAACGGAAAAGTCACATTCACACTAGGCAACAACAACTGTCCCATTTTTTTGACCGCAACAAATTTTCAATAATTTACGAAATTACAAAATAATTTTAAAAATAAAACTAATCAGGGAGTCACAGGTCTAGTAGGTGATGGAAGTTATATTGTTGGACGGATGCTACTTGTCATAGTTGGCGTCTGTCATATTGACACCGTATTTTGCAACCTTTGTTAAACAACAAAAATTAGTCCTATATAACATTCATATTTCGTTGCTTATATTTAAATTAAATGTAATTTTTTTCCTCCAAAACCTATTTGTTATATGCTTTATTGTGTATAGTGACGTTTCATTGTCTTAGTGTTTATTTACTATGCCACAATGTCTCTAGGTCATATTGCCGTTGCACGAATTGTAGCGTTGATACAAGATGGTAGCGAACAACGTGAAATCGCCAGAATTGTTGATAAGAGCGTCTGTGAGGTACAAAATGTATACCAACGCTGTTTAGTGTGAATCAACCTTTAAACCGAACATTTGTCATCATAAAAAACAGAGACTTTTGACATAAACAAGACACATATAAAGAGTCTTATAAAATAAAGATTTAATCCAAGTTTATTTAAATAGTATTTTATTTAAAAGACATAAAATAAGGCACAATCAGTGAAATTATATCGCAGCCTAAATCTATAGGTGCATAGTTTAAGAACAAAAGTCTACAGTCAAAAAATTTCACAATGAAGTTTCCCAATCATATATTAGTTTTAAAAACAGGATTTAAAGTAAAATTTCAACGGAAATGGCAGGACTAGGAAGCGGACCAGTTAAATTACCCCCAGACTTTGACCTGCAAGCACCAAATGCAGCCTCAGAGTGGAAGTTCTGGCTAACCGCATTCCAAGATTATTTAGTGTCCACGGGCCAAGACGAGGCACCTTCAAAGGTTAAGCTAAGTATTTTACGAAATATACGACAGCATATTAGCCGAAATTGAAAAGTATGCCAACCCACGAAAAAACGAATGTTTTGAAAGGTACATGTTCTATAGGAGGCATCAAAAAGATGGTGCAAATTTCGATTACTTTTTGACAGACTGTCGCCACCTGATAAAAACTTGCAATTATAACCTAGTAGACGCTAACCAGTCAAACGAGGAAAAGCCCATAGAGATAGAATTGTCATGGGTATCAGAGATCCAACAACAAGGGAGGCCTTATTGAGAATAGATGATTTAACTCAAACCAAGGCCATACATTTTTGTCGAACCTCAGAACAAAGTAAAAGTCAAAGTTTACAATTTCAAGAAGGCGGTACAGAGGTAAATGTAGTAAAGAAGAAATATAACAACGAGAAGTATGATAAATCTAAGAAAAGCTCGAAATATTGTTCGAAAAGCGATGTATCAGCAAAAACATTCAAATGTAAACGATGTCAGACTATACATGGGCCTCGGGAGTGTCCAGCTTTTGGTAAAAAAATGTGGAAAATGCGGCATTGAAAACCATTTTGCTGTCGCATGCCGTGTAAAAAATGTGAGATAAATTACCTAGAGTGACAACTCTGACGAAAGTGAGGAAATGTTTGTCAACTAAATAGTAACCGATAAGTATCCAAACCAAAAAAATAGTGAAATTTTTTTTGAAAATTTAATCATTGAAAAAACAAAACTCAAAGTGAGACTAGACACTGGAGCAGACATTAGTGTAACTCCATTAAGACTTTTCAAAAAGATAGATAGACAGTTTAAAGTAAGACCTACACAATATATTTTGAAAGGTTTTGAAGGCAGTCAAGCCAAACCAACAGGGGTTGTTAATCTACATTGCGCTTTCATAGATAGGGAAATTTATGAAGATTATGTAATAGTTGATGGGGCAAATCAGGTCCTTGTAGGTGGCCAGGAATGCTTAAAGTTAAAACTTATTAAGAGTGTAAATAGTATAAACACTGATTTTTCAAAATTTCTGTAAAAACTAAATTTATAAATCAAAATCTTGTAATTTTCAATGAGTTTGGTAGGTTCCCAGGAAAGCATAATATACCAACTAAAGAAAATTTCGAGAACGTGTGTCATCCACCCAATAAAATTCCATTTGCTGTACGGGACCAGCTTAAATTAGAATTAGATAGACTAGTAGATAGAAAAGCTATAATAAAAGTTAATGAAATAAAACCGAAAGCGAGTATTAACAGAATAGTTATTGTTGAGAAGTCTAATGGAAAAATTAGATTATGTTTAGACCCTTCGTTAGGAAACCAAAGTTAGCTTAAACATAGAAGAAGTATGTTCAAAATTTAAAGACAAAACTTATTTTACTGTTTTCGACCTCTCCGAAGGCTATCACCACTTAGAACTTAATGAAGGGTCTTCGTGGAAGTGTTGTTTTGCAACTCCATTTGGTTTTACCTTATGGACTAGCAAACTCACAAGATATATTTCAAGATGAAGTTGAAAAACATTTTTCCAATTTACAAAATGTAGTTATATATCATGATGATATGGTAATTTGTGGGAAAACAAAACAAGAGCATGATTTAGCAGTTGCTGAAGTAGTTAAAAAAGCTAAAGAAGTTGGTGCAAAATTCAATAAAGATAAGCTTCAATATTGACAATGCCAAGTTAAATTCATGTGGCAGATTTTGTCTCAAAATAGCATGCAAATTGATCCTGACAGAATTGAATCCTTGTGCTAACTCCAAGCACCTACCAACAAAGTTGAGTTACAGAGAATTATTGGTTCCTTTAACTATGTCAGACGGTGTGTCAAAAATATGTCAGAATTAATGCATCCGTTATGTCAATTACTAAAAAAAAATGTTGAATGGTCATGGTTACATAACCATCAAGAAGCTTTTAACAAGCAAAGGAAATTATTCCCACAACACCAGCTCTTTTTCCATTCGACCCATCAAAACAGACAGTTTTACAGTGTGATGCTTCTATGAATGGATTAGGTTGCTGTATGTTCCAAAAGTATAATGATAATACCATGAAATTAGTTGCGTGTGCTTCTACGTCTATGAATGATCGTGAAGTGAACTATAGCCAAACTGAGAAAGAACTTTTAGCCATCTATTTTGGAACTCAAAAATTTCACGATTTTAATTACAAACAGGTAGTTGATGTACAGACATACCACAAACCAATTATTTCAATTATGAAGAAACCGATTCAGAAAGTAGGCTAAATCAGATTACAAAGATTTAGATGAAATATTATTTGAATGTCTATTATGTACCCGGTAAAAATATACAATTTGCAGACATGTTGTCTAGATCCAGTCTAAAAACAAAAAATTCACCGGATCCTGACATGTCTGAAATGGTTCACCTAGTTTCTAAATACTTACCATTGAGTCAAGAAAAAAGAGACCAGTTTCGACTCGAGACATGCAAAGACCCTGTTTTAATAAAAATCCATGATTACCACTATTATGGATGGCCCAATGAGAAAAGCCTACCTACAGGGTGTAAATCCTTTTATTCTAGATTCTATGTATGTTGAAGCAGGTATTCTGTTTGTTGAGGACAAGGTTATAGTACCTCAAAAACTTAGAAAAGACATGATGAAAATGTTGCATAAGGGTCACACAGGTATATGCAAGACAATAAGTAGAGGTAGATCTTTGTTTTATTGGCCGAATATGTCCAGTGATATCACAAGGTATATCAAAGGTTGTCGTGTGTGTGAAAAATATTTGCCAGCAAACTACAAGGAAACTCTTTTGCCACATAGCGTACCAAAGTTAAGATTTAATAAAGTAGCTGTCGATATTGTAGAATTTGCCAGTAAAAACTACTTAGTA
Organism: Galeruca laticollis; assembly: GCA_963921935.1. Classification (NCBI taxonomy): domain Eukaryota; kingdom Metazoa; phylum Arthropoda; class Insecta; order Coleoptera; family Chrysomelidae; genus Galeruca; species Galeruca laticollis. The sequence continues at coordinate 72,064,262 of OY998177.1, forward strand.
CTTATAGACCACTTTTCATATTAACTTGAATTGATTTACATAAATCTACATCTGTTATAGATTGTTTCCAAAATATTTTTACACGATTTGGATATCCTCAGGTTATCATAGGTGACAACTTGCCTTTTGTGTCAAACCAATGCAAAAAATATTATAAAAGTAAAGATGTTACAATTACAACTTGTTCACCACATTACCACCAAAGCTACGGTATGGCAGAAAAAGCAGTGAGCTTAGCAAAGCAAATACCAAGGAAAAGTTTTTAAGATCAATCTGACTTTAGGGAAGGTGTATTAGAATACAACAACTCACCTATAATAAGTCTTGAGGCTACCCCTGCTCTGATTTTGCAAAGCAGAATTTATTATTAACTTTGCGAACAAAAGCATATAATCAAAAGTAGATTTGATAAGTTTGCTCGAAGAAAGTCGTTGGACTACAAAACGGGGGATAAGGTAATAATAAAAACTTCTAAAGAAAAAACTTGGCAAAAAGCAGTTGTTATTGAAAAAGAAATTGAGCCAAGATCTTATTGGGTTAAAAAAGAGAACAATAACAAAATTGTAAGACGCAATACAGCACATATGAAATTGTCATCCTCAAGATCAGATTATAAATTCATTTGTGAAACTGAGTTGTACCCCAACGAGAGCAACAGTAACAAAATTCACCCTAATAATATCTTTCCATTACAAAACGAAAATAGTCCAAGCTCTGTAAGCCATCCATGCACCCCTTTAATCAATTCTCAGCAAAGCCATCACAATTCAAAATGTAGCAGCACCTCAAACTTATTAGGGGTTCCTTCACCACATGAAAATACTAGTTTTAAGCAAAGCTGTGAAAGTGAAAAAAATGTGCTCACTATATGACCTAGATAGTTCAGTCGGTTTTGGAATAGCTGACATTTTTTCGGGCAGCTTGGAGTCGTTTGAATACGTCTTCCAAATTCTTCTGATGCTCGTCAAATGTCTTCCCCAGTACTACGATGTCGTCCAAATAGACCAGGCATGTCTTCCAAGACAACCCTCTCAAGACATTTTCCATAAGTCTTTCAAATGTCGCAGGCGCATTACAGAGCCCGAATGGCATGACGTTGAATTGCCATAATCCAGATCCGGTGGTAAAAGCAGTCTTCTCTTTATCTTCTGGGTCCATTTCCACTTGCCAATAACCAGACTTCAGGTCCAAGGTGGAAAACAGTTTGCTGCCGGCCAAAGTGTCTAGCGTATCGTCAATTCGAGGCAGAGGATAGCTGTCTTTCTTCGTCACGTTGTTAAGCTGACGAGAATCCACGCAGAATCTCGTAGTTCCATCCTTTTTCTTCACGAGCACTACTGGAGACACCCATGGACTAGTAGATGGTTCTATTACTTTTTCTTCTGCCATCTCTCGAATTATTCTTTCAGCTTCCTCTCTCTTCGCTCGTGGAAGTCTTCGAGCTGATTGTCTAATTGGCTTAGCATTACCAGTATCAATTTTGTGTTTGACGGCTGATGTTCTGCCAGTCTTTTCTCCTTTTGGTACGAATAAGTCTCGATACTGCAAGAGAAATTCTCTTTTTTTCAGCTCGATCCAAAGATTGACCAGCTACTGATCACATTTGTTCGAATCTGGCATTGGAATTGTCAGTAGTCGTTGTTTGACGAACTATAGACGTCACTGGTACGCAGGATCCAATCTTGGTTTCCTTCTTGATGGTAATTGGGTAATCATTCACGTTTATCACACGTACTGGGATCTCTTTCGCCGATATAACCAATCCTTTTCCAGTTAGTACTCCTTTGCCAACTTCTTCGTCGTGGTTCCTTGGCTCCATCATAACCGGTGTACCTTCCTCCATGATTCCATGTAGCCGTGCTACTATCATGGTTTCGCTTCGTGCAGGTAGAACGGTATATTCCTGTACAGCTGCCAACACCGCGCTGCCTTCATATGGATGCAGGAATACCTCCTCGGAACCCACTTTAATGGTTCTGTTTCTGAAGTCTAATTGGAAACCATGTACATTCATTACGTCCATTCCCAGAATCACGTCTTCTTCAATGTCAGCTACGATTACCGTATGCGTGAACTTTTCTGCGCCAATTCCCAATTGGAATTGTGTCTCACCGTGAACGTTGGCACTCTCACCTGTGGCGGTCCGCAGTCGCAGTCTCGTTGGTAAAATCTTCTTCTTGGAGTTTATTATTTCTGGTCGTATGATAGTTCTAGTTGCTCCAGTGTCTACCAGCAGAGTATATCTAATGCCATTCACTTCTCCATCTACATATACACTGTCGTTGCGACATCTGAGAGAAGCTATCAGTATGAGAGGGTCTTTGGAACGGTCATGGGTCGGTGCTTCCCCCTCGTAGCCGACCCGTTCTAGTTTTCCTGTGACTGGGGTTCTTGGTTTGCAGGAGTCTTGGGGCGCTTACACGAACTACGTACATGCCCTAGCTTGCCACAATTCCAGAATCTGATTTTTCTCGGCTTCTTGTCCATCATACTTTTTACTAAACTGACGAACTGGTCAAATCTGTCTTCGTTACCTTCTTCTTGGATGGTCCTAATTTTGTTATATCCTGAAGCCTTCGTTGTTGCTTCATATTCAAGAGCAGCTGTCAATGCGTCAACTAATGTTTTGGGATGGGCTAAACGAAGCGTTCTCTGCATATCGGGGTCACGTAAGCCATCAATAAAGGCCTGGATGCCCAGACATTCCATCATGTTCTCCGGTGCTGACGGATAAGCAAACCGAACTAGTCGGGCAATGTCCACCTCATGTTCTTGAAGGGATTCATCACGTTTCTGCCTTCGGTTCTTCAGCTGGGATTGGTGCAAATGTTCTAGATGTTCGTGACCATATCGCATATCCAACCTCTTCTTAAGCTGCTCGAAGTCATCCGTTTCTTCAAGTGGTATCGTCTGAAGTACGTCTAAGGCATATCCCCGAAGCGCGATGGTTAAGTTCACTGCTTTCTCCTTGTTGGACCAATTATTCACTCTAGCGGCTGCTTCAAACTGTTTCACATAATTAGTCCACGATGTCTCTCCCTCGAATGTTGGGGTCTTGACTCGTGCAAAACTGCCAATGTCCTCTATCCTGGAGTTTATTTCTGGCTTGCAGGGTTTTATATGTCCAATCTTCTTCTCTTCTGCTGGCGTGTCTTGTGTTCTTAAATCTGCCATATTTCTCTCCAATTCCTTGATTTTCTCGTCTATCGTTGTCATCTTGTTTTCAATGTCTGATTTTAGAGACGAAATTTTATTCTCGACGTCAGCAGCAATGTCATTTTTTAACGATAAGATATCGGCAGAAATGTCATTTATCATAGTGGAAATCTTCTCGTCCATATTAGTAGAAATATCATTCTTCATAGTGGAAATCTTCTCGTCCATGTTAGCAGAAATTGACGAGATTAAGGTGGAAGCCTCGTCATTAAATAAAACTGTTTCTGGATCAAAGCCGTCATTTTCCAGTGCCACTTTAAGTCTTTCTACTAATTCACTTTTCTTACCGGTCGTTTCCAACTCACGATCTTCCCATTCTACTCTTAGCTCCGCAACTTTGAGGTCACATAGTCTCTTGGCCATTTTTACGTTGCAATTGATTTATATTATCCCACTTCTGACACCAATGTAATGTTTTTCTTATTTATTTAAACAATAAACGGGTGGGATAAATTTTAAACACTCGGTATGGCTACTTACTAATTTATTTAAAACACTAAACTAACACTCAATTTATATATACTTAACTAATCACTTAATTATTAATTTATATCATTAGTATATTCACTCAAACTTAATTAATTTATATCCACTTGTTTATTTGTCTATTTCACGATGTCAAATTATCAACTGACTAACTCTTCCTGATAGGTCCCCTTATATATTAAAGCCGTTTTTACTAGTAATTCTGGGCTGCGGCTTACACAGTCACGAATAATTTTTCTGGCCTTTTCTAGATAACTCTGGTCACAAAAACCAGTTCTAGATAAGATAGTCTCAATCGTAAACAGTTTTTTATAACTGCGTATCCGCCATAATTTTAACTATTATACCTGGCTTAGACAGGGTCGGTTTTAGGGACTATACCAGTGTGCTGTTTCGTAACAATAAGATGGATAAACTACTCAGACCAGAAAGGTTAGAAGTTGAACCAAGCTCTAGTACTGCCGCTCAACAGTGGACACATTGGATTTGGTCATTCGAGAATTTTATTGAAGCTGTCAATGCCACAGAAAGCAATAAGCAACTGAATATCCTAATTAACTATGTCAGTCCCACTATTTATGGATTTATCAGTGAATGTTCAACCTATGATGAAGCACTCGCAATCTTGAAAAAGATCTATGTCAAACCACGCAATGAAATTTTTGCTCGATACTCCTTTGCAACAAGGCGTCAACAAGTTAGTGAGTCTATTGACCAATACTTACAAGTTCTGAAGGAAATGAGCAAAGAATGTAATTTTAAATCTGTATCTGCATACGAAAACAAAAATGATTACATGAGAGATTCGTTCATCAGTGGTCTCAGTTCTCCTCACATCAGACAACGACTTCTGGAAAATAATACACTAACCTTACAAGATGCTTTCGACAAAGCCAGAGCTCTTGAAATGGCTCATTATCATTCAGAGGCTTATGTATCTTTATATGGATCCTTTAATGCAGCAGCTAATATGAATACAGACAATCGCTCTGAACAAATTCAAGAATGTTCCGATCAACCAACTACTTCCGCAATTTCTTCTAAGTGTTTCTTTTGCGGTTTTGATTATCATTCTCGTGATATGTGTCCAGCTAGAAATTGCAACTGCCATGGATGCGGGAAGAAGGGACATTTTTCAAAAGTCTGTAAATCTCGAGGCAATTCAGCAAAAAAATACTCAAACAAACAGACATCATCAACAATCCTGGCTACAATTTCAGCTGCATCCTCAGCTTGCCTGTCAAGAGCAATCCTTCAAATTGACGTTAATGGAATTATGACGGATGCGTTGATTGATACAGGAAGTTCGGATAGTTTCATAAATAATAAAATAGTACGAGCAAGAAAAATGAAGATATTTCCTTCCTCATGTAATGTAGCCATGGCCTCTACGTCTAAAGTGTCTCAAGTGATCGGATGCTGTATCGTGACCATTAAAATGTTGAAGAATATAGACGAAAACTTCAAATTACTGGTACTTGATGATTTGTGTGCAGATATGATAATAGGTCATGATTTACTCAAAGAGCACTCAGGTGTAGAAGTGACTTTTGGTGGACCAAGAGATTCTTTGGCAGTATGTAATCTAGCTTTGGCTAACGTTGATCCATTTCCTCTATTCTCACATTTGGCTCCAAATTGTAAACCTATCGCAGTGAGATCTCGCCGATACACATCTGATGATTCTAAATTCATTGATAATGAAGTGAAGAGACTATTAGAAGAAAATATTATTGAGCCAAGTAACTCACCGTGGCGTGCACAAGTTTTAGTCACCTCAAGCGAAACTCATAAAAAGCGAATGGTAATTGATTATTCACAAACAATCAATAGGTTTACATTACTTGATGCTTATCCATTACCACGGATAGATGATATTGTTAATCAAATAGCAAAGTACGAAATATTCAGTACAATTGATCTACGCAATGCTTACCACCAGATTCCCATCAGGGATAACGAAAAAAAGTATACTGCTTTTGAAGCTTGCGGTAAACTTTACCAATTCCGTAGAATTCCATTCGGAGTAACTAATGGAGTAGCCTGCTTCCAGAGGACAATCCAAAATATAATCGAAAGTGAGGGTTTGAAAGATACCTATGCTTACTTGGATGACGTAACCATTTGTGGATCGAACAAGATGAACCACGATCATAATTTACAACTCTTCATGAATGCTGCAGAGAAGTATAGTTTAACGTTGAACAAGGAGAAATGTATGTTTTCCACTGACAAAATAAATATTCTTGGCTATACTATTACGGGGAAAACAATTAAACTAGACCCAGAGAGACTCAGACCACTTTTGGAACTTCCCGCACCAAATAGTTTAGCTTCCCTTCACCGTATAATGGGAATGTTTGCTCATTATTCGAAATGGGTGCTTAATTTCTCTGAGAAAATTCAACCACTGGTACAGTGTAAAACATTTCCCATGTCTGAAAATGCTATTACAGCATTCGAACTATTGAAGAAAATTATTTCCAGTGCTGCAGTGAAATCTATTGACGAATCCGTTATGTTCACCGTAGAAACTGATGCGTCGGATTTTGCTATTGCTGCCCAACTCTCTCAGAATGGAAGACCTGTAGCGTTCTTTTCAAGAACTCTTTCAAGTACCGAACAGAGACATTCATCCGTTGAAAAAGAAGCATATGCTATTGTGTAAGCCCTCCGGAAATGGAGACATTTCCTTATTGGCCGACATTTTCAGTTGATTACTGATCAAAAATCGGTATCTTTCATGTTCGATCACAAGGTTTCCAGTAAAATCAAAAACGATAAAATCATGCGGTGGCGCCTAGAACTATCATGTTTCAGATATGATATTATATATAGACCTGGAATCGAAAATACAGTAGCAGGCACCTTCTCGAGAATAACTTCATCATTGTTGAATGAAGATAACAGGAAGACTCTTTATAATCTACATAACTATCTGTGTCATCCTGGAGTTACTCGAATGAACCATTGGATTCGCTGTAAAAATTTACCTTTCTCTATGGAAGACATTCGAAAACTAACTGCATCATGTCCCATTTGCGCTGAAGTAAAGCCTCGATTCCATAGAAATCGAGGAACTCTAATAAAATCTACATCTCCATTTGAAAGGTTGAATGTAGATTTCAAGGGGCCTCTACATTCTTCAACAAATAATAAATATATATTAACTATTGTGGATGAATATTCACGATTTCCTTTCGCTTTTGCTTGTCCAGATATGACCTCTACGACAGTTATAAAATGCCTTCGTCAACTTTTCGTTATTTTTGGTACGCCATCTTATGTACATTCTGACCGAGGAACTTGTTTCATATCTCAGGAACTAAAAGGATTTCTAGGATCACTTGGAATAACTTCAAGTCATACAACAGCTTACACTCCCCAAGGAAACGGCCAATGTGAGCGTTATAATGGTATTATATGGAGAACAATTCAACTTTCGTTGAAACCACAGAGACTCAGGATCGATCAGTGGGAATCAGTGTTACAAGAAGCTCTTCATGCAATAAGATCTTTGTTATGTACAGCAACCAATTGCACTCCACACGAGAGGATGTTCAGTTATCCTCGACGATCCTCTAATGGTACTACAGTTCCAACATTGCTTTCTGTTCCTGGTCCGGTATATCTTAGAAAACATGTAAGAACCAACAAGTACGAACCATTGGTGGAAGAAGTTCAACTAATCGAAGCAAACCCTGATTATACACATGTACGCTTTTTGAATGGTAAAGAAACCACTGTTTCAACCCGTCATTTAGCTCCTCAGGGAGATATGACCTTGTTTAATGAATCAACTTCAAATCTACATCAAGAAAACTCAAATACAACCTCGAATGGCAATACCGATCTAGTTTTGATGGAGAAGCGAAAATCCAATCTTCCACAGGAGACAGCTGAAATTAGTCAAGTAGAGATGCCAGAAAGAATAGATGATATTGCTGTTGGACGACCAGTTCGAATTAGGAATTCTCCGAAGTATTTGGAGGACTTCGTGATAAACTGAGGGGGAATGAATGTAATATATTGATCTGATCTTCGTTGAGATTTTTGTTCAGTTGATTTTGTCAATGTCAAGTTGTTAAAAGTAGAATAAAGCCTATTTCAGTTCAGGTTTATTTACTACAGTACAGTTACGGGTTTTCAAGAATAAATCATAAATAAAAATTATATTGTCTGGTTCCATATTTAAAAGTCACGAAAATGCAGTAGGTAAATTTACAATTTGCATGTATAAGCTGATACATTTAATTTTTTTAAGTTCTTTGCAATTTTTCAAGTTATTTAAAGTGACGTAAATTTGTTGCTCGGTAAGAATTCGGTTTTGTGGACTATTCGCATTAACTTTTTTTATACATATGAGACATCCATAGGCAAATTAAATTATCAAAAAGAAGTAACCCATTTTATTGAAGGAAGGTCCAGTACACAAGCTTCACTTTGCATAGAAGTAATAAGAAAGGTAATAGGGATGTTGACTGTATCCAAATAAAAACATTATTTTAATGTAAGGTGGTAGTTTGTATCATAGAAATACTAGAAAACAAAGATATTTGATGGGAATTTGACTAGCTCTAACGCCATGTTTGTGTGGACTATTGTCTCAACGAAACTAATAATTTTTATATGAGGCTTGCGAAATGTTGTATAATAATGTAAATGTAAATTATAAAAACAAAATAAAAAGATTGGAAGCTTATAGATTAATAACCAAAACAGTAAATACAATTAGTGTGGCTTCACAGGTTTCCTGAATTATGCCTGAAAGGGTATATTGTGGCATGTCGCTGCTATATTGTAGACTAGCATAACTCTCCCCTGTTGCCGAAAACCGAAGAGTTACCGTCGTTCCTCGGCGCCAATGTAATTTCTTAAGTGTGTATTCTATCTGGCAATAAACGGTGCTATTTTTGAAGCTACAGGTACATTCATCCACTCTTAAATAGTTATTGTAACACTTCAAGTCTTCACCCTGCAAATCTGGAATTAGAGTTTGATGAGAATACCTTGTTGATCACATCGTTTAACCCAAGGTATCTCCCAAAGACGTGTGTTTCTCTTTCTTTTTAACTTTAGTGCTGCACATAACAGCACTTATTGCAGTGGCACAAGCGAAAAAACATTAGTTGTTCATTTTTATTACTTCTGCTACCAATTATGTTGTTAAATATTTTATATGTAATGTAATACGGAAATTAAGGTTCGTAAAAGATGTTTTATGAAATAAATTTTATCAAATATCTTTGTCAAAGATAGTGTAATACTGGCATTAGAAAAGGCAACTTGTCTAAGAAGGTTATCTATGGGTGTGTTCAGAAAACATAAATTATAACTCAACCGTTGAGTGAACGCGCACTGAGCAACGACTGGTTGACGTATGTCTATTGACAATCCCATTCATGTATAATAATTCCCATTTGTGAATACAAAAATCGTAGTTTGCTGTCGGCTAAATAGGAAGGAAGAGAGTTTGCAAGTGGATAAAAATATCGGATAAATTACGTTACCGTAGCAATCCATGTCAATGTCAACAACAAAGTCTACATCAGTAAAGGAGCAAATGTCTACTGGACCAATTGTATATAATAATTGTATTTTTAACAATTGTTCTTTCTAAACATTATGTTTCTACTCATTGTTCATTTAGTTTGTTAAATAAAGTTTAATTGAATTGAGTTTTTTATTCATGGGATTGTCTTACCAAATACCACGCGAGCTCAGATTTAGCAGGATATTTTTTCCGGTGGTTTTCTCATACTTACTTTCATTGGCAATTTAACTCGATCTGCTCAGGCAAAATCACTCGAGCTACGCTCTCGTGATTTTGCCAGAACAGCTCTCGTTAAATTGCCAATGAAAGTAAGTATTCGAAAACAACCACAAAAAATATCCGGCTAAATCTGAGCTCTTGTGGTATTACCCCCGAACAATCATTTTTTGGAAAATATAAATATTGAAAAATTAAAATTATGGCTAGATACAATATAACTCTTGCGTTATTAGATGATGATAATATAATTGATATAAACAGAAATAGTATGTGTATATTAAATATATATAGGGGAGAGTTGGACAAAAAAGGATAGTCGGATAAAACGGGATACCAGCCAATATTTAAAAACAAGCAACGCCATCTGGCAACCAGAGGTGTAATTCGGTAAAAATAACGTTTGTTTAAATATAGTAGGCGATCCTTCCGCTTAATTCGTGTTCTGTGGTGAGTGGCAGGTGGCAGTTTAAAAACGTGTGATTATGCTATTTAGTTTTATCAGCAGTTAATTAGGATTTTTTTTAGTTTAAACAAGCAAAATAAATAACAGTAAGTATTTTTCAAGATTCTGTAAATATTTAACTATATTTTGTTGAATTTGTGAATATGAGAAATAGTTTTCTTCATAAACATTTTAACAAAACATTTTGAAACGTGCTGTCGGGCAAAATGGGATACCAAGCGGTCGGGTAAAACTGGATACTATCCCATTTTGTCCAACCAAAACGGTATAGATTTTACAGAGGATTTTAAATTTTATTTTTTTACAGGCTTGTTACAAGATGGTAAAGTATAAAAGAACAACCGATCGGCAGTCTTGGTATGAGGAAAGTATGCGGCAGGCGGTGGAAGAGTTTCTCGAAGGAAGAATGGGTTACCTTAAGGCTTCGAAACAATTTGGTGTACCTCGGATAACTATTGAAACCCGAGTAAAAAAGATAAAAAATGGGTCTCTCGAACGATTAGATGCAGCAAAAAAGAGTCTAGGGCGTCACAGACCGTTTTTCTCTGGTGAGCAAGAAGAAGAGTTGGTGCTACACATTTTGTCTATAGAATCGCGATTATTTGGTTTGACTTTGAATGACTTTCGCAGTTTGGCTTTTCAGTTAGCTCAACCCAATGGCTTAGCTATTCAATTTAACAGGGACAAAAATGTGGCAGGTAAAGCTTGGTTATACAGTTTTCTAAGGAGACATCCAAACGTTAAACTTCGCACCCCTGAGCCAACATCACTTGCTAGAGCCATGGGTTTTAATAGGGCTGCTGTACAAAAATTTTTCTCATTACTCTCCGATGTGCTTGAAAAATATAAAATTCCACCCGAACGGATTTACAACGTCGATGAGACAGGTATAATGACAGTACCAAATAAAAAATCTAAATGTTTATCACTGCGTGAGAAAAGGCAACTTGGATGTATATCCTCAGCAGAACGCGGCATTATTGTCACTGTCGAAATTTCTATGAGTGCTACTGGGGTGTTTATGCCGCCCACGTTCATTTTTCCCAGATCCACAGCAAAGCCGGAGCTGCTACTTGATGCTCCCCCAGGAAGTAAAGCTTTTCATCATTCATCAGGATGGATGCAAAAAGACATTTTTTCGAATTGGTTTAATCAATTCACTGAGTTTTCCAAACCCTCCAAAGAAAACCCTGTTCTCTCACCTTTGGACGGATACGGGTGTGAAAACAGCCACGGTTTTTCTAGCCACGGTTTCGATGTGGCAACACCGCGGACACGTACTTATCATTCTATGAAAAAATAACAATGCGATAGCACGCATTGGGAGTAGATGAATAATATTCATATTCAATAGAATCATTATTGTGAACTGTCAAAAGTCATTGTCGGGGCATAGGAGGGGGCACAGGTAGATTTAAATAATAATTAATTTTATAAAAAACTAACAAAGCGATGGCACGCATTCAGACTCGATGGATAATGTTCTCATTCGATAGAATAATGGTTGTGAACTGTCAAAAGTCATTGTTGGGCCGTAGGAGGGGGTACAGGTCGATATAAATATTAATTAATTCTCTAAAAAAATAAAAAGGCGATGGCACGCATTCAGACTCGATGTATGATGTTCATATTCAGTAGAATAATGGTTGAGAAGTGTCAAAAGTCATTGTCGGGCCGTAAGAGGGGGTACAGGTAGATTTAAATATTAATTAATTCTATAACAAAACCTAGAAAGCGATGGCGCGCATTCAGACTCGATGGATAATGTTCATATTCACTATAATAACGGTTGTGAACTGTCAAAAGTCATTTTCAGGCTGTAGGAGGGGGTACAGGTCTATATATATATATATATATATATATATATATATATATAAAAATTATTTTTTTTTTATATAACGACTGAAAAATGCTATATAGGTGGGGATAACGGGGATTTCAGTCCAAAGAATCAACGCCAAGATCTTTTATTTACAAAATGCCGCCAAGCTTTCGTGTCCTTTTGACACTTCTTCATGGCACTATAATACATATACAAATATAAATATGATTTAAAAATAGAGAAATAAATATAGGTACTTACATGTAAAATATTTTAAGTAAATTCAATATAAATAATCATTAAAAAATTTGTAAATGTAAAATCTTAGTAATATTTATAGCTACCTTTTGAATATTGAACAAAATAGATAATTTTTCATTATTTACATGATTATTTCATAAAAATTAAATTCACTTCTATTAAAGTCAAAATATAAGAAATTATTTGTCAAAGTCATTTTCACAGGTTATAATCTAACCTTATTTCCTTTTCTATTAACGTCAAAAACAAATTATCTGTCAAAGTCATTTTATAAGGTTATAATCTAACCTCAAATTCAAACTTCATTAAATAATTATAAAGTAACCTAAAAAAAATTAAAATAACTAAGTAACGAACAAACAAATTATGTATCGATTTGTCTTATGTGAAATATGACATCAAGTATATTATAATTATATTTATTTTTACATTTACAAATTTTTTAATGATTATTTATTTTGAATTTACTTAAAATATTTTACATGTAAGTACTTATATTTATTTCTCTATTTTTAAATCATATTTATATTTGTATATGTATTATAGTGCCCTGAAGAAGTGTCAAAAGGACACGAAAGCTTGGCGGCATTTTGTAAATAAAAGATCTTGGCGTTGATTCTTTGGACTGAAATCCCCGTTATCCCCACCTATATATGTATATATATATATATATATATATATATATATATATATATATATATTAATTCTATAAAAAAATAACAGAGCGATGGCACGCATTCAGACTCGATGGATCATGTTAATATTCAATAGAATCATCATTGTGAGCTGTCAAAAGTCATTGTCGGGCCGTAGGAATGTTATTTTTTTATAGAATTAATTAATATTTATATCGACCTGTACCCCTTCCTACGGCCCGACAATGACTTTTGACAGTTCACAACCGTTATTACAGTGAATATGAACATTATCCATCGAGTCTGAATGCGCGCCATCGCTTTCTAGGTTTTGTTATAGAATTAATTAATATTTAAATCTACCTGTACCCCCTCCTACGGCCCTACAATCCCTTTTGACAGTTCACAATGATGATTCTATTGAATATGAACATTATCCATCGAGTGTGAATGCGTGCCATCGCTCTGTTATTTTTTTATAGAATTAATTAGTACTTATATCGACCTGTACTTCCTCCTACGGCCCGACAATCACTTTTGACAGTTCACAACCATTACTCTAGTGAATATGAACATTATCCATCGAGTCTGAATGCGTGCCATCGCTTTGTTACTTTTTTATAGAATTAATTAATATTTATATCGACCTGTACCCCCTCCTACGGCCCGACAATGACTTTTGACAGTTCTGAACCATTATTCTACTGAATATAAACATTATACATCGAGTCTGAATGCGTGCCATCGCCTTATTTTTTTATAGAATTAATTAATATGTATATCGACCTGTACCCTCTCTTACGGCCCGACAATCACTTTTGACAGTTCACAACCATTATTCTTTTGAATATGAACATTATCCATCGAGTCTGGATGCGTGCCATCGCTTTGTTAGTTTTTTATAAAATTAATTATTATTTAAATCTACCTATGCCCCCTCCTACGGCCCGACAATGAGTTTTGACAGTTCACAACCATTATTCTGTTGAATATGAACATTATCCATTGAGTCTGAATGCGTGCCATCACCTTGTTATTTTTTTATAGAATTAATTAATACTTATATCGACCTGTACCCCCTCCTACGGCCCGACAATGACTTTTGACAGTTCACAACCATTATTCTATTGGATAAGAACATTACCCATCGAGTCTGGATGCGTGCCATCGCTTTGTTATTTTTTTATAGAATTAATTAATATTTATATCGACCTGTACCCCCTCCTACGGCCCGACAATGACTTTTGACAGTTCTCAACCATTATTCTACTGAATATGAACATTGTCCATCGAGTCTGAATGCGTGCCATCACCTTGTTATTTTTTTATAGAATTAATTAATACTTATATCGACCTGTACCCCCTCTTACGGCCCGACAATGACTTTTGACAGTTCACAACCATTATTCTATTGAATCAGAACATTATCCATCGAGTCTGGATGCGTGCCATCGCTTTGTTATTTTTTTATAGAATTAATTAATAATTATTTCGACCTGTACCTCCTCCTACGGCCCGACAATGACTTTTGACAGTTCACAACCATTATTCTATTGAATCAGAACATTATCCATCGAGTCTGGATGCGTGCTATCGCTTTGTTATTTTTTTATAGAATTAATTAATATTTATATCGACCTGTACCCCCTCCAACGGCCCGACAATGACTTTTGACAGTTCTCAACCATTATTCTACTGAATATGAACATTATCCATCGAGTCTGAATGCGTGCCATCGCTTTGTTATTTTTTTATAGAATTAATTATTATTTATATCGACCTGTACCCCCCCTACGGCCCTACAATGACTTTTGACAGTTCTCAACCATTACTCTACTGAATATGAACATTATAAATCGAGTCTGAATGTGTGCCATTGCCTTGTTATTTTTTTATAGAATTAAGTAATACTTATATCGACCTGTACATCCTCCTACGGCCAGACAATGACTTTTGACAGTTCACAACCATTATTCTATTGAATAGGAACATTATCCATCGAGTCTGGATGCGTGCTATCGCTTTGTTAGTTTTTTATAAAATTAATTATTATTTAAATCTACCTGTGCCCCCTCCTACGGCCCGACAATGAGTTTTGACAGTTCACAACCATTATTCTGTTGAATATGAACATTATCCATCGAGTCTGAATGCGTGCCATCACCTTGTTATTTTTTTATAGAATTAATTAATACTTATATCGACCTGTACCCCCTCCTACGGCCCGACAATGACTTTTGACAGTTCACAACCATTATTCTATTGAATAAGAACATTATCTATCGAGTCTGGATGCGTGCCATCGCTTTGTTATTTTTTTATAGAATTAATTAATATTAATATCGATCTGTACCTCCTCCTACGGCCCGACAATGACTTTTGACAGCTCACAATGATGATTCTATTGAATATGAATATTATCCATCTACTATTTACTCCCAATGCGTGCCATCGCATTGTTATTTTTTTATAGAATGATAGGTACGTGTGCGCGGTGTTGCCACATCGAAACCGTGGCTAGAAAAACCGTGGCTGTTTTCTTACCCGTTGGACGGACATACCACACATACAAAAAACTTAGACCTTATAGAGAAAGCTATAAGTAACGGTGTTGGAATGCTCTGCTTTCCACCGCATACAACGCATCGCTTGCAACCGCTCGACGTCAGTTTTATATCGCCACTTAGCACATATTATACGTCAAAGGTTCAAAAATAAATGCAGCAACATCCAGGGCGACCAGTTACAATATCCCAGATAGGTAAGCTTTTCGGAAACGCATATATGAAAGCTGCTAGTATCCAAACAGCTGTGAATGGATTTAGAAAAACGGGCATTCAACCTCTCAATTCGGAAATCTTAGAAGATTGGATGTTTGATCCAGCTGAAACCACGAACCAACCGATAACTATTCGTGCAATTGGTCCGGTTGAAGAAAATAATGGGCACCCTCCACCACGTACACCATCACCAATACCACAAAGGCTTGTTATGAAACGATCATCAATAACCCATTTGCAGATAAAGAACAAAACGATGCAGAAAAATTTGATGACTCTCCAAGAACACCGTCATTGCCTCCAGATCCATCCACAAGAGAAAAATCACATCAGCTGCTTTAAAACAAGGAGAATTTGTGTAATACTCCACCTCCTGTATCTTGCAGCCAGTTCTATGGAAATGTGACCCCCTCCTGATCATAAACTACCACGAAATTTGAAGTAATTCCTCAACAAGCTGTGCCACTTCCTCACGCAGAGATAAAAATTAATGCTGATGATAAAAGAAGGGGGAAAACGGGTGTGTTAACTTCAACACCGTATAAAGAAGAACTTAAAGCATCTAACGAAAACAAGCCTATCAAGAAGCCCAAACTAAATTTTGAAGAAAAAGGGAAAGTAGGGATTAAGAAAGAAAAAAATGTACCACTAAGGTAAGAAAACAGAAGAAAGAAAATTGAAATAAGGACAGCAGTTCAGAAGATGAGGAGGATGACGAAAAAGCTTGCATTTATTGTACAGAACTGTATTCTAAATCTAAGGCGAACGACGGTTGGGTAATGTGCCAGGACTGTCGATTTTGGGCTCACGAAGCTTGTGCTGGGGTGGAGAACGATGGTGAGCCGTACTCATGCGATTTTTGTCGGTGTTAAACTGTTAATTTGTTTTTTATATAAAAATAAAATGCATAGTGTTAGGTTTTCAAGTTCAATAAATATATTTTACATTAATATCTTTTCTATTCATATTCAAATACCATCCCATTTTACCCGACCAGGAGGGCAAAACGGGATACTTTACCTTTTTTTTAAAAATATGACTTTTTCTATAGTATCATCGAGATATTTAGAAATAACCATACATGGAAAGGGGTCAATGAAAATGTTACAGTCAAAAAAACGTAGATATCCATAGCTTGGTTATAGAGTGTCGGGTCAAAAAAACCCCTAATTAAATAAATAGAAACCATTTTTTAATAATTCCTGTACTTTTTTAGTATCCGTGTCCGTATGTAGCATTATTATAGGTATAAATCAGTTCGTACTTATCACTCATTATGTTGTAATACTTATGTATTTTTGCACTAATAGAAAAACATTACAATATGCAACGTGTTGTGCTCAGTGAGCGCACGTGAAAACCACTAAGAAAAATAGCATCCGCTCAAAAAACATTTGAGTTTCGCTCACCGATCAATGTGTGTTCATAGAACATTTACTCAACGGTTGTGCAGCTTTTGTGTTTTTTGAACGCACCCTACGATCTGACGCTGTCAAAAGTCTCCGTTGTTTGGTTGACGACGTTATTTGTTTATAGGTAATTTAATTAAAATTAGTTTGTCTTACCTTTGAAAATTAATATAAACATAATGGAGAGTGGATTTATTAAGGCAAACAGTTCGAATTTGCCGAAAATTGACTGTTTTACAGTGCCAAATTAAAAAATATTTTCTACTTGAAAAAAAATGATGGGTGAAAACCTGTAGTCTCATTGTATTCGCCATGACCAAAAACGTCTAATTACAGATTTCTGTGAACATCGTATAATAACTACTATTTTTAACACTTGAGAATAGTACGATTTTGACGTTTTTATTTTTTTAAGCCTATCAGATAGGTCTAGGTGTTTTAGACTACACAATTTCTTGTACAAGATTTAGAACCACAAATTGTTTGACAGTAAATTTATACTGTACAATATATTGTTCAAGAAATAGTTCGTGATTCTGCGCAGTACATCGTTTTTCTCACGATAAAATCAGAATCGTCTATGTTAAAGGCCAAATGTAATGATCTATGATCCTTGTGAAATGTCAAAAATGAAACAACCTAAAATTTTTGGGCTTTGGTTGTATCAGTTTGGTGTGTGAATTATCGATTATTTTTGATTAATTTATTGTTATAAATGAAGCTAACACATAAACGTGAAACTGTAAACAATCAACTATGTTAGGTTACAGGACATTATGATATATCCCAACGGCGCATGCATTTGGCCTAGAAATTGTGTAGAAATAGGACATGTTCTATTTTCCGTTCAATCTTCGTTTTTGAAACAATTTGCTGTATGATACTACCGTTCAAGAAATTGAACCAAATCTTGTACAAGAAATTGTGTATTCTAAAACAGCTTTTAGAGAGAAACTGATTTGCTCATTGTATTTCTTGTCCTTGTAAACCCCTTTCCCTAGATATTCATCCAAATCGCAGGATAAAACATACCGACACACCCCCTCCTCCACTAAAGGGTCCTGGCGAAAATTTCGAGTTACGTTTTGACAACTAAAAATTCGTTTTGCCAATTTCAACCCCTTCCCCCGCATTAAATTTCATATCAATAGGAGCATTTTGAAAATCTGCCCATTAAAGCAAGTTCCGAACCTTATAGTCTAAGATCCGGGATTAGAAAAATATACCCTCATTTGTTATTTAGATGAAACAATTTTTTATAAGCTGATTCCAATATCATGAACTTATAAAAACAGCCGCTGCCATCATAAGCCTGCTGCAATTAATAGTAATTAATTAATTAACAACTAATTTATTTTTAATTTTTACTTTCTCATGTTAGTTACATGTAGTAAGTTAAAACCGTCAATATTTTATATTATATACCTCACTGTAGTAGGCACCCATCTCTATGATTGCTATACTTATCTGCAGCCAGGTGAGGAAAGGTAGATAAATGTAGCTTATTTCCCTCACATGTTAATTAAAAAATCCAAGTACAACAATAAACGGCGTCGAATTCTAAACATAATAATGTTTGGCTATCTTATAAAAGGCTGATGCAGCCAAAGATAAATAGTAAAAATAAAAATTACCGGCAGCTATGGGAGCTCATTGCGAAGAGAGAGATAGAATAATACACATTTCTTCAACGAACAAAGACAGCGTAAAACTCATGCGCGCGCACCACAGGCTCATTTAAACGTACTAGAATAGAGAGAGAAGATGAGAATTGGAGTATAAGAAAGATAGACAGAAAGATAGCTCTAAATTTTTACGAAATTTTTTGAATTGTCGGAATAGTGTGCAATATTAAAGAAAATATACTTTTGAGAAAAATTACCGAAATAGTTTACACTTACCGTGAAGTTTTCTTAATGCTTCAATTATTAAATTTTTTTATAAATTTCCTTAATTATAATTTTTATGCGATGAAATCAATTTAAAAAAAAATTAAAACAGAAGGTTTAAAATGTTTGTTATATTTATTATTATGCAAATATTGTATACAAATGAAAAATAGAAAATTCAAGCAATTACATTATGTTGAAAATAATTGTAAGTCAAAAATCAATTATTTAATCTTGGTCCGACTCATCTGAAGTAGCAATGCAATCATCGAAATTTCTTGGTTATGTTTTGACACGCGGTATTACGGACGGAGCAAGCTTTGGAATTTACTGAGTTTACGACTACGCGCAGTGTACTCCGGGACGCATGCGGAGCTACGCTGTTGTATCCTTGTCTCTTGCACAAAAAATCAGATTGTCTGTCTCTTTTATCAGAATATATTTTTCTTAAATTTTCGAAATTGAACTTTTTATTATAAAGGCTGCAGATAATTTCAAGGTAACTGCCACATCTAAATAAATTAATTTTTTTTTTAATTTTCAAATCATGCTCGTAAATTTTAATTAACATGTGAGGGAAATAAGCTACATTTATCTACCTTTCCTCACCTGGTTGCAGGTAAGTATAGCAATCATAGAGATGGGTGCCTACTACAGTGAGGTATATAATATAAAATATTAACGGTTTTAACTTACTACATGTAACTAACATGAGAAAGTAAAAATTAAAAATAAATTAGTTGTTAATTAATTAACTACTATTAATTGCAGCAGGCGTATGATGGCAGAGGTTGTTTTTATAAGTTCATGATATTGAAATCAGCTTATAAAAAATTGTTTCATCTAAATAACAGATGAGGGTATATTTTTCTAATCGCGGATCTTAGACTATTAGTTAAAAGGCAACAGGAGCTGGTTTTTTGAAAAGGAAAGAAAAATCGGAGAAGAAAAATAAAAAAAAATCGTGCATAAGATCGAAAATGATGAACATTGGCGTACTATGATAGTACACAATAGGTAACTCACAAAAAAGTATGCCCCCTAATTACACTGAAATTAATGAACAAATAAAAATTCTTGCGAGATATCGAAAAACTGCAGTATACTAAAAATGTTAGATAGCGTTTAGACATGTACATTGAAATTTTTGAGCCTCTATCCAAGAAGTATAATTTCCCTAAAAATTTCGAAAATTCGATATTAAAAAATTTCGAAATAATTTTTTCACAACTCAATTCAAATTTTTTTCTCTATCGATTGATATATATAGTTCGATCATTTAATCGAAAAAAGGAGCGCCACAAAGCGCGCTAAATTTTGAGGTAAAATTTTTTTTCAATGCCCAATTATACCAACTCGTACTTCCACATTCTCTTCGGGGCCACTGTTGGGTTTTGGGGGGGGGGGGTCCTAAAAATAAAGATCCCCCGAATATCACGAATCCAGCATTGATATTTAGCGATACTTGGACCCCCAAAAAAGGGGGGAATGGGGTACACCCATATATCATCGGAGAGAGTTTGTCATGACAACTTACGCTGGCATATTTTCAAGTCGAAAATTGAAAAAAAAGTACTTTTCGATTAACCCCTGTATATTTTTCCCATAGACCCCCTTTTTATGAGCCCAATGCATCGGTCTGAATTTTCTCTTTCAGGCGCAATTTTCATTTCAGCTCAAATAATAAAAAGTGGCTTTCAGTTGTCGAGCATCAGTTGGTTGAAGGGGGTACGATTTTGTTTCGTGACGGCGTTCACTCGAATAGAAACAGGAGGGGTTTACACTTTCTAACTCAAACCGTCTCTGATATAGCTATAGTGAGGGCGAGGGGGGATGAAGGGGGAATATTCGTTTATTTGAGTTTTTTAGTTCAAATTAAATTCTCTATACGCTCATATAAGGTTTTCCCACTACGCGGGATTTTAACAAATGCTCATGTTCTCTTCAGATGGGTGGACATGTATTGTAAAAGGGTCAACATTATCTATTATCTTCAATTTTAGAAGATATCTGTTTAAGAAATAAACATGAGAAATGTAAACAAAAGCAACTGGGCATTTTTTAGACATACCGTTCACCCACATCTAGATTTTCCTGTATAATGTCACTCTGCATCTTGAAAACTATTTTATAATAAAATAAAGCGTAATTAAGACGATTTTTTTTAAATAAATTTAAAATGAACGTAAAAACTTCCACAACCTTATTGCACACCTTGCAACTGTTTGCCCACAGACGCCATATTGAATTACGTGATGTGGAGAGCCTAAGGCTGGATCCACATGCATCCGTGATCACGGACGTACGTGTGCGTTTCACGGATAGCCGAAAATATGATCATCCACATGTGTCAATCCGTTCACGCATCCGTTTATGGTACCAAACGTCAAAACAACCTCAAAATATTCTAATAATTTTTAATAGTTATATGATCTGTGCTAATAATATTTTTGTCATTACCGTATGACTGATACACCGATCTTCTTAAATTATGAGTGTTTGTCGTGTTAGTGTAAATAATAGGACTTTAATCATTTCCTGTTTAAACAGACAATTAGTGAATGCTCCTCCCTGGGCACAAAGGAATTTAGAGAACAAATAAAAATAGTATTCCTAATGTATCTGCAAAACAATAGGCTTATCACACAAAACCCACAAAAAAGAGCAATGTGGACAAGAGAAATTGTTATGGAGGAATCTTTTCTAGACTCGACATTTTTTAACCTAGGTAAATAATTCTTTTCAAAAGTAGTCGGCGAATCACCAAAAAAACGTAAACAAAATAATAACCTAACCTCAATCACGCATGAAAAGTTAAAATACTAACCAACTTCAATTCGTTGTGATCTTGAAACGTGCGTGATTTTGATCCCTAAAATTTCATTAGTTGATATTGATCACGTGGTATACAACGGATACGTATCACGGATGCACGTGGATCCAGCCTAATAGGTAAGGAATCACTATGCCACAAATTGTTGTGAATAAAGAAGAAGAACCTAACCAAACTGGTTGTTAAAAGGACCACTGACATATAATCATAAGGACAGTGTCATCACACGTTTTTTAACGATGTTTGGCAGTATGAAATGTATAATGTCAAGTTACCAAATTATAATATTTTAATTTAGGATATGAACCATTTCCAGTCTAAATATAAAGTGCTTGAAAAAATAGGAGAGGGATCATTTTCCGATGTACTGAAATGCGAAAACAGATTAACGAAAATCTGTTACGCGGCAAAGAGACTGAAAAATACTTACAAATCCGAATCGAATATTAAAACATGCGCCGAACTAGTGGCCGCCCAAAAGATACCGAGCCATCCTAATATAGTAAATATGTTGGAATACCACTATGACACGTTCACCGGCAAAGTCACGTTCATTTTCGAGCTGATGGATATGAGCATGCACGATTATTTGAAAAGTAAAAGAAGAGGTTTATCCGAAGCTCGCGTCAAATCTTATCTGTATCAAATACTGAAGGGATTAGAACATTTACACAAAAACGGACTTTTTCACAGAGATATTAAACCCGAAAACGTACTGATCAAGTTTCCGTCTATACTATACGCTCCGCTGTCTCAGACGAGTTGCGAAGAAATTATTAAATTGGGCGACCTCGGTTCCGTCAGAGGTATATTCAGTTCTCCTCCTTACACGGAATATATATCGACCAGATGGTATAGATCCCCCGAATGTCTCCTAACAGTGGGTAATTACGGTCCGAAAATGGACGTGTGGGCGACCGGATGCGTTTTTTACGAAATGCTCACACTAAGACCGCTATTTCCTGGCAGTAACGAAATTGATCAACTGTATAAAATTCACAACATATTGGGATCGCCCAATACGCAACTTTTAACACGATTAAAATCGCGATCGAGAAATTTCATCTGTTTTCCCAAAGTTAAAGGTACAGGTTTCTACAAATTACTTCCTTATATAACTAGAAATGGTAGAAATATACTTAGTTTGATGATGGAATACGATTGGGACAAACGTACGAACGTTAAAAGACTGTTAAGACATTGTTACTTCGACGACGTTAGAGAAACGTTTGCCAAAACTATTTGGGATGAAACAAATTTCGAAACCGTAGGAGACGATCATACCGTGTCCTCATCGAAAGATCTACTGGCGAAGAAAAGGATATTGAAAAGAGAACATTACAGCGACGAAGTTAGAAAAAATAGTCCGACTCATCTGATAAAAACAAAGGTTTACATCGAAGAACCTCGCAAAACTAACAAAACTTCCGTTAGTCATAGATCTAAAAACAGCAGCAAGAGTTCGGGTAGCGACAAAAGTAGCAATCACAGTAGCAACGATATCCCTTTTTACAACAAAAAACAATCCCCACCAAATCACTTGGACTACAGAATAACCTCTCTGCCTACAGTCAATTACAAAGTGATGAGATCGTCCGACAGTAAAATTCCAATCGCTAAGAAATCTTTGAGATACAAAGGAGAATCGGGAAGATTTTTAAAAACTACGAGTAACCTGTATCCGAACAAGAAGAACGACGTTAACGACATCTACCAGAAACAGTTCGAATCGAAATCGTTTTATATTCCGAGAAATTACGAATTCAGACGTACGAAACAAGAACAAAAGGAATGTAAACAACAGTATCGTGTAAGAAAAAATAATACTTGACATCGGGTTAAGAATAAAAAATGTTTTTTGTTTTGTTTTGGGAAACAATAAAATAGTTCGAAACCGTTATTGTGGTTTAATAAAGGAAATATTTTGTGATTCTAACAATACCTTGTTTGATTTGAAACACGGATTATATACCGGTGTCCCAATAAGAATGACTATCGGCATTATATCAGAAACCGTTTATAGTACAGATGCGGGGAAAAAAATTCTAACAGAAGTGATCACCAGAAAAACCTGGAAATTATTTTTAAACTTGTATGTCTACCACTAGACGGCGTAATTGAATAAAAAAAATTTAAAACCCAAATTTTATCAAATTAATCTTATTAAGGGGCATAACAAAAACAATAATCGCATTCTTCAAAAACGTTTTAGCATATCTACTCAAATAAGGTGTGGGAACTTTGTAAAAAAACGCCCATACTCCGGTTTTTAGAAACTTATAGACCGGGAGCCAACGACAAGAGATTATGTCAAATCTTATTCACCTAGTAACCCTATAGGCCAGGCCCAAGCATTTGAAAATGGTAAAAAGTCAAAAAAAAATTAGAACAGGATGATATCAGACGGGACTGAAGATACCCATTGGAAAAGTAAGAAAATATAACAAAAATGAAAGGAAAAATAATTCACGGGTGATTTGAGGTCGGGAAGTGGAAAACGGTGGATCACGATTTCCGGCTAAACTACGAGTCCCATTAAAACTTTTGTATTTACACTATTTCACATAACCTCAAAATTTATGAGAGGAAAACAAAAAACCTACTTTTTTTTTTGGGTTTTTTATTATTATCTTCTACAAAAAAATCCTTTTTTTTTCACGAAATTTGATGAAAATGTATCTATTTATGTCCCAAACACCTTATGTATAGTATATGTAATATATTTATAACATAAGGGAACTATTGTTACGAAACAGCACACTGGTATAGTCCCTGAATCCGAGTCTGTGTAAGCCATGTATGAAAGTTAAAATTATGGCGAATGCGCAGGGGTTTCTTAGAATTGTTTACGATTGTGACTTATCTTATCTTATCTTATCTAGACATTTTTTTTTGAGCAATCTTACTTCGAAAATGCGAGAGCCAATTGTTTTTGTGTAAGCCGCAATCTAGAATTATCTAGTAAAAAAGGCACTAATATATATATATATATATATATATATATATATATATATATATATATATAAAGGACCAACCAGTATCAGTACATCGTCAACTAGTTGAAAGGTATGGTAGACAAGAAGCCGAAGAAAATTAGGTGCTGTAATTGTGGCGAGCTAGAGCATGCACGCAGTTCGTGTAAGCATCCTACGACTCCTGCAAATCAAGAACCTCTTAAATGCAAAGCAGCCACGAAGAGCTCGCGGTACAACAAAGGTAGGACCATGCAGGAAGAAAATGACGATGACAAACTTGACCAGATCGTCAACTTGTTGATAGGTATGGCAGAGAAGAAGCCGAAGAAGATCAAATGCCGGAAGTGTGGCGAGCTAGAGCACGTACGCAGTCCGTCTAAGCGCCCCAAGACTTCTGTAACCCAAGAACTCCAGTAACTGGGGAAATCAGACAGGGGTGAACATTCAGCTGATGAGAATCATCGAAAAGCCAAATCTTTGCCTAGACGGTCATACCCTGTAGACTATTCACAATGCAACAAGTCGAAATCTAAGGAAGTTGCAGTTTTGAGAATTACAGTAATCAATGAAGAATGGTCACCAACCAGGATCAGAGAAGACCAGGAGAATGATCCTCACCTGAAGATGATCCGGCAATGGAAGGAAGAAAATCGGCGACCTACCTGGCAAGAAGTGTTAAGATTTTCACCGAAACTCAAGGCGTATTAGGCTCAGTGGGACTCCCTTGTCCTGGAAGAAGGGCTGTTGAAAAGAGTCCTTGAAAACGATTATGGTTCCAAGATGAGGAGACAGCTAGTTACCCCGAGAACAAGAGTAGCTGAAGTACTAAAGAAGTTACACGACAGTCCATCGGGAGGTCATCTGGGAATGAAGAAAACCCTCCAGCGAATCCGTGAGAGGTTTTATTGGATGAACAGCTCCGATGATGTGAAGGACTGGTGTAAGAAATGTACGACTTGTGCTACGAGTAATGGACCACATCGCAAGAGAAAGGCACTTATGAAACAGTATAATGTTGGAAGCCCTTTCGAAAGGATTGCTTTAGACATCGCTGGACCATTTCCGACGACAGAAAATGGTAGCAAATACATACTGGTTGTAATGGATTATTTCACAAAGTGGGTGGAAATTTACGGGATCCCGAATCAAGAGGCCCCAACTGTCGCGGATGTATTGGTGAAAGAATTTATCAGCCGATATGGAGTGACCAGGGAAGAAATTTTGAAAGCCATCTATTCCAGGAGATTTGCGACAAGCTGGGAATGAATAAGACCAGAGCAACAGCATTGCATCCACAGTCAGATGGAATGGTCGAAAGAATGAACAGGACTATTGGAAAATACCTGTCCAAAGTAGTTTCCAGCCATCAGAGAGATTGGGACGACCAGTATCTTTCCCTATTCGCATTGGCTTATCGATCTGTCGTCAATGAGTCCACGGGTGAAACACCTGCGAAAATCCTGTTTGGACGTGAAATGAGGCTTCCGTGTGACCTGGAATTTGGCTGTCTGGCAGGAAAAGAATAAGTGATCCAATTGAGAAGAAGGCTGGACGATATTCATGAATAAGTTCGAACAAATCTTCAAGTTGCCAGCGACTGAATTAAAAGTCGGTACGACACGCATGCCACAGTAGGCGGTTTTAAAGAAGGGGACAAAGTATGGTTACACAGCCCGACGAGGAGAAAAGGCTTTTCTCCAAAATTACAAAAATCCTGGGAAGGTCCATATTTAATCAAGAAAAGTAATTTATACTGAGCACAATCAATGATATGTGAATGATAATTGAATACAAAGACCTGTCAATTTATTTTGATTCACTGTTCTGCAGAGTGTTAAAGACGAGGTCTTTTTTGCCAATAATTGGTCATATCTTTTTAAAACACCCATATAAATATTAGAATGCTATATTTTTGTAACGCTCTCGGTGAAATCTTTTGGATTCTTGAACAGACTATAGCACGTTTCTTTTAAAAAAATTTAAGTTTGTGCTGCTACGTGGTTTTGGAATACCCTGTAGTATCGAAAGTATTTTCAAAATGTGCCCTCAGTATTAGCTGACTGTATTAGCTCACACAAAACTTTAAAGTTTTATCTCTTACCACAACGATGTAATCCTCCGAAGTCAGAAGATTGCCCCACCCTGTATAAAATATTGTAGTGGGTGCTTCGTCACTCCATTTTAAGACGAAAAGTTCTTATAAACATTTGTGATAAGTCTTGTCGTTAATGAGATACAGGGTGTTGAATTGTTTTATTATTTCAACTTTGATGTTTTATAACTCAGTTTGTAATGCCGGTGGAAAAGTGCCGTATTTTTTTATGATTGTACTCTTTCGATTTTTACTAATTTCATTCTTTCCAATTCATAAACGTAGCCGCCCAATTTAGCTAAATTTTTCTATTA
This sequence comes from Galeruca laticollis, assembly GCA_963921935.1. NCBI lineage: Eukaryota > Metazoa > Arthropoda > Insecta > Coleoptera > Chrysomelidae > Galeruca > Galeruca laticollis. Next base: position 72,091,210 of record OY998177.1, read on the forward strand.
AAAATCACCCTACAAATGTAATGATATTACTAATAATCGGAAGAGGGGAGTAAGTACAATCATAAAAAAATATGGCATTTTTTTACCGACATTACAAACCGAATTATAAAACATCAAAGTTGCAATAATAAAACAATTCAAAACCCTGTATCTCATTAACGACAAGACTTATAACACATGTTTATTAGAACTTTTCGTCTTAAAATGGAGTGACGAAGCGCTCACTATAATATTTCATATTACTTAGGAAACACCCTGTATAATATACAGACATTCTTAATAATCCACCCTCTATAATGTTAGAAGTTCATTTAATAGGTAGTTCTAAATTTCTTCCAGAAAACTACTATTTCTTTTTCTATAATTAAAAAAAAAACACCTGCCGCGCCCCTTCAGTCGTCGTAAGCGTTTCCGTCGCCGGGCTGGGGTCGCGTGATTCACTAAATTCGAAGAAAAGGAGTGGACGACACAAAGTCGTCGTTGATGCTAATCTTGCGGCTTGATACAAATATTTGTTAAGTTAATTAACGTTTTAATAAATTAAAAGCAAGCTAAATTTTTAAATTCTTACCCCGCTATATTTGATGTCCGACGCGCGGTGAATTTCTTCTGGAACTTTGGTTAGATCTCCAAAACTCCTACACTGAGTCAATCAATCAATGCAGTGCCAAGCAAATCATGCAAAAAAAATGCAAAAAATAATATAACTACAATGCGAATGCTGAAATGCAATGCAAAATGTTACTACGAAATTATGCACATGAAAAAAATTTACTCTAACTTTTGTTTTGTTTAGCTTTTATTCAAAAATATTTAACAAATGCGTTCAACATAAAAGCTAGTTTTTTTTGTATTGAATTTTATAAAAATTGAGAGCCAATACAGGGTGTTCAAAAAGAAACTTAAACTAATGTTAACCACATAGGGTGGAGCATTTCTTTGGAACTAATAGAAAAATATTGACTTACAAAAACAGTGAAAACGGGATGTCGCTGTTTTTGAAACGAAAAAGAAAAGAACATAAATTGGAGCTGCAGGCCTTGTAGGCACTTGGCTTCTACCTTCTCTACTATCTGTTTGTGGCACCATTCTTTCAGTCCATTACTTTTATATATTTTAAATAGTTTTGCATTGCTTGTTATCGTTTCATTTTATTCTGTACTGCAGTGAGCTGGACCTTCCTGGTACATATAAGGTATGATATTCGTATTAAGTGGCTCAACCATCTGGCTCTTTATGCCCGAACTTCTATCGTGATTTTTACTCTTCCATAAAAGCTAATTATTTCATTATTTGTGGTTTTCTCCTTCCAAATATATTTCTAAGCATTTTCCATTCCCAAGTTTCCAGCTTTCTTGCGTTTTGCTGTGTCATAACCGTTGTTTCGTAGATTCTAACTTAATTTTCTTGAGATTTCTTTTGCGTTTATGATTTTTCTAGCGATCCTATTACTCTACTCCCTTTTAGAATTATTTTTTATATTTCATGTTCTTCTTGACTTTGATCTGTAATAGTTTCTCCAAGATACTCGAGCTCTTAAACCTGTTCATTCTCTGTTTTGTGTCTGTAGAATCAAATGTCCTTGGATTCATCTGTTCGCATTTCCATATATTTAGTTTTGGCTTCGTTTAATGATAGCCCAAATATTTTGCTTCTTCTTCAAATGTTTTAAACACTGTTCTTAATTGTTTTCTTGATATTTTCAGGAGCATGACATCGTCTGCGTACGCAATAAATTAAAGTTGAGAATATATCAGTGTATAATGGGTTTTCTTGCTTTAGATCTCTCTCTGTTAGAAATTGGGCAGAGGTGCATCTTTTAATAAAATTCTATTTTTTGTTCCTAATAGTATCATTTTTAGGTTTAATTTAATTGGGATTCCCGGCTCGGCTAAATATTCATAGAGTTTTTCTCTTTCAATAATATCGTAGGAATGTTTAAAATTTATGAGGAGCAAGTATAAGTCGAGATTCTGTTCATAGCTGTTGTTTTTAATTCATTTTATTGTAAAGATCTGGTGTACTGTTGATCTTCAAGTCCGTAACCGATACCTAGAAATAAAGAGGTTTTTACACATTGCGAACAATGAGGAGCTGCAACTACTACCAAATGACCAACGAGATAAGCTTTTCAAAATCCGACCTCTTCTTGATAAGTTGAATAAAAACTTTTTGAAATTTGGTGTTTCAAAAAAACTTAGCATCGATGAACAAATGGTTCGTTATTATGGCCATCATTATCTGAAACAATTTATAAGAGGGAAACCCGTCAGGTTCGGGTTCAAACAATGAGCCTTGTGCTGTCCTGAAACGGGCTACTGTTTTAAAATGAACTTCTATGACGGAAAAAGTTTGAATTCCAATGATTTTCCACTGACTAGACTTGGCGCTTCGGTTGTCACTGATTTGGTAGCCGTAACTGCTAACCCTGAGGACCACAAATTTTATTTTGATAATTTTTTCACTAGCAACATTTGAAGGAAAACGGAGGAAGAGCAACTGGAACGGCCCGATACAATAGATGCAACAACTGTCCAATGACCAGCGATAAAGAAATGCAGAAGAAACAACGTGGTGAATTTGATTATCGGTTTGATTCTAACTCCGAAATCTTGGCAGTCACTTGGAAGGACAATCACGTTGTTAAAGTGTTATCAAATCACGAACACATTGGACCGATTTGCCACGTAACTAGATACAGTCGGACTGAAAAGAAAAATGTTCGTGTTCCACAGCCCAAGCTTATAGCAGAATACAACAAGGGTATGGGAGGCGTAGACAAACTAGATTGGAATGTTCAAAAGTACAGAATAAAAATAAGAGGAAAAAAATGGTACTTTCCTCTACTCACCAATGCGATAGATGTTGCGCTAACCAATGCTCATGCGCTTCATAACGAAAGTCATCAACACGATTTGTTTCTGACTTCGAATCGTTTTGTTGGACTGTATTAAAATGACTTTTGTTAATTTTAACTCCTTGTATTCTATAGTTTCTTTTTATATTGTTAAAAGAACATTTTAATACAGTCCAACAAAACGATTCGAAGTCAGAAACATGGTCCTTGGTCGCTGGATTCAATTTTATTAGACGATTAAATTGGCTATAAATTTCGAAAATCGCAAAAACTAGAAGAAAGCTCGTGGAAGTTTAGGATTGCCAACGAATCCTGTGAACTGTTTCCCAGTAAGGTAGTATCCCTTCAATTGATACATTTAATACTTGATTATATTTATCAATAACTATACTTCTGCACAAATTCTGTAAAAAATAATTATGGAAGAGGAAGGATTACAAGTATTAAATTTAAAGAGGGGTCAGATTAAGGGAAAAATTACTCGTTTAAACAATTTTATTCAAGGTTTAGAGTTTAGAGAGGGTTTAATATTAAAAGACAGTAATTTATATAGTACAATAGTCTTAAAAATAGAAAAAGCACACCCCCTTTTAGATGAATTTGAGGAAATTCAATCAGTAATTGAGCAAAAGCTAATAAACAATGACAATATATTACAAGATCAAGAAAAAGAAAGAAAATAATTTGAGGATTCTTATTTTAGGGCACTAGGATGTTTAAAAGAGATCATTAGGGTTAATGAAATGGCAAGAGTCTCTAATAAAAAAGAGAGCTCTATCAATAGTACAGTGTCATCTGTATCAATATTACAAGGGACTAATAATATACAAGGGGCTCATATACAAGGGAGTCAAATACAAGAGGTTCAAGGGCTTGAGACTCAAGCAAATGTAGAGAACCAAATAAATAACAATACAGTACGCCCATTGATTTCAATGCACGATATTCGTTTTCCAGCAATAAGGTTGCCTGTTTTCAATGGCCATATAAATAACTGGTTAGAGTTTCGAGATATCTTCCTCGATATGGTACATAACAAAACCCATTTGAGCAATATACATAAATTTCATTATTTAAAAATGTCTTTAGAGGGTGAAGCAAAAGATTTATTAATGGGTATTCAAAAAACAGAGGCAAATTATGAGATTGCTTGGAAATTGCTATGTCAATACTATGAAAATAACAATTTAATTATTTTTAATCATTTAAAAGCAATCGGCAATGGTAAAGCATGATCATAGAGGTTTAAGAGATCTCTATTTAAATACAATGAAGAATTTAAGAGCTCTGGAAAGTTTTCAAGAGCCATCGGTTGATACGATGCTTATTTATATTTTAACAACTAAGTTTGATGAAGAGACACAAAAAGGATGGGAGTCTTATGCAATTAAAGGTGAAAAACCAAATATGAGTGATATGGAAGAATTTTTAATTTATAGATTGGGTTTGTTGAAAAAACTAGAGCATAAGGGAACAGTTGCTGAGATTGAGATAAAAACAGAAAATAAATTCCGTAATAAGCGTCGTACAAGGAATATTTCTACCTCACATGTAAGTACGAGTAAGCCAAAGTGCTATTTTTGTAAAGGCAATCATACGGTCTATGAATGTGATGAATTGTTAAAGATTCCACTAACAGAACGATGTCAAAAATTGTATGAGAAGAAATTGTGTCTAAATTGTATGAGGCCAGGTCATTTATCAAAGAATCGCACCTACTCGGGATGTAAAAAATGTTTTCAAAAACATAACACTTTAATACATATTGACCACAATCAAGTGGCTACAAGTAATAATAACTTTGCTAGCAATGAAAATAATACAGTTGAAATTCAGCATACGGTAGTGTCTCACACTAGAGAGTATTGTAGACATGCAGAAGTTCTGCTAGCTACAGCCATGGTACAAGTTAAAAACAAATAAATATGGTCAATATTATCCAACAAGAGTTTTACTGGATAATGGGTCGCAGTGTTGTTTCATCACTGAAGCATTATGTCAAAAACTGGAACTTGATAAATCAAATTTCAGTGTAACAATTAAAGGTGTAGGAAAGGCCAGATCCACAATTAAATATAAAACCACAATTGAAATAAGTTCCATAAATTCAAATTACAAAACTGAAGTATCCTGCTTAATAATAAATAAAATTACAGAAAAATTGCCTACTTTTAATATTGATAAATCTGTATTTGAAATACCACAAAATATACAGCTTGCTGATTCTGAATTTTATAAAAGTAGAGAAGTTGATATTTTGCTGGGTAGTAGCATTTTTTGGCAGTTACTTTCAGTGGGGCAATTGAGTTTAGGCAAAATTATGCCAGTTTTACAGAAAACTTTGTTAGGATGGGTTATTTCAGGGAATACAATGTTGCAAAATCAAAATTATTATGCAATTTCCGGTCATTCAGCTATATTATCTGATAATTTTGAAAAAACTATAAGTGATCAATTAAGTAAATTTTGGCAAATAGAAAATTATGAAAATGTGCCGGTTTTAATTAAAACGGAACAAATGTGTGAAGATGATTTTTTGAAAAATACGTGTCGGAACTCGGTAGGACGTTTTGTGGTGAAAATGCCTCTCAATAACAATATTAATTATTTAGGTGACTCGTGAAAAACGGCGCTAAAACGATTCTATTCTTTAGAGAAAAAATTAAGTAAAAATGACACTTTAAAAACTCATTATGTTGAGTTTATGTGCGAGTATGAAGCTTTAAAGCATATGACAAAAATAGATGAAAATGAAACTGAAGAAAATTTAAATTTTTATATGCCTCACCATGCGATAATTCGTGAGTGTTCATTAACAACTAAGTGTCGAGTGGTTTTTGACGCTAGTTCAAAAACTACTAGTGGCATTTCCTTGAATGATGCACAGTACGTTGGACCTACGGTCCAGTCAGATTTATTTGCTATTCTATTGAGATTTAGATGTTATCCCTATGTCATGAGTGCAGATATTTGAAAGATGTATAGACAGATTTTATTAGATAGCGAGCAACGTTCATTGCAAAGAATATTTTGGAGGGAAAATCCTAATGACGAATTAAATTGTTTTCAATTAAACACCGTAACATATGGTACTGCTTCAGCACCATTTTTAGCCACGCGTTGTCTAATTCAATTAGCTTACGATAATCAATCCGAATATCCTAGGACTGCAAAGGTGATAAAGGACGATTTTTACATGGACGACCTACTAACAGGTTGTAATTCTGTAGATGAGTTACTATCAATACAAAAGGAGGTGTCTCACATTTTGCAGTCTGCAGGTTTCATTTTAAGAAAGTGGTTGACAAACAAGAGTGATCGATTAAAATATTTTAATGTAGACGAACATTCCGAGGTTAGTAGATTGTACTTAATGGACGATCAAAATAATAAAACGTTAGGGGTATATTGGAATTCAACTAGTGACACAATACAATATAATATTAATTTGGCTTCTCCTAACATTGTTACGAAAAGAATAATATTGTCAATTTCCTCACAAATCTTTGATCCGCTAGGTTTACTCTGTCCAATAACCATAAGATTAAAAATAATTTTACAACAATTATGGCAAGCAGGCCTTACTTGGGATGAGGCAGTTCCTCAAAAAATTTATTGCGACTGGCTTAATTTTCGAAAAGATTTAAAAATGTTAGAAATGTTAACAATTTCTCGTTATACACTTGCACATGAAACACGCATGATAGAATTTCATGGTTTTGCAGATTCGTCTGAAAGCGCTTATGGTGCATGCATTTATTTAAGGAGCATTGACGAGGAAGGTAATATTTGTTCTCAGTTATTAACTGCCAAAACTAGAGTAGCACCTATCAAGCAAGTGACTTTACCTAGATTAGAGTTATGTGCCGCTAACCTTCTCTCCTCTTTGAGTAAAACAGTTTTAGATTCTATTTGTTTACCTATACAACGCAAATATTATTGGAGTCACTCCACTATTGCTTTGGGCTGGATAAAGTCGTCAGCTAGATCTTGGAAGTCATTTATCGCTAATCGGGTAGGTAACATTCAAAATTTAACCGAACCGAAAGAGTGGCAACATATTCGCTCCAATGATAATCCCGCTGATTTGTTAACTCGAGGTATAACAGTTGGTGGAATTATTGAATCCGAATTGTGGTGGCACGGTCCACAGTGGCTATTAAGTGATCAGGCCGAATGGCCAAAATCAACAATTGATTATGTTACTCAAGAACTTCCAGAACGAAGAATGGTGAGTAATGTAACAACTCAACAAGAGACTTTGAAATATTCAGTAGATATTCATCATTGAATAAATTAAAAAGAGTAATAGCTAATTGTTTTAGATTTTATAATAATTTGAGAATACGTCCTTGTATTCCGCATGGAGCTTTGACAGTGCTAGAGTTAAATAAAGCCCTCAAGTCATTAATCTGGTTAGCTCAACAGGAATCATTTCCTTTAGAATATGTAAATTTACAAAATAATAAGGCTATCCCTAAAAGAAGCAGTATACTATGTTTACAACCATTTATAGATAATGACAGTATTATTAGAGTAGGGGGAATACTAAGAAACTCTAGCCAATTTTTATATGATAAAAGTACCCAATTATTTTAGGGGGAAGTCATAAGTTGACATGTTTAATATTAATTTACGAACATGAAAGACTATGCCATTGTGGTCCCCAGCAGTTACTGGCCTCCATTCGAGAAAGTTGCTGGCCTATGTCAGGTCGTAGTATTTCAAGAAAAATTGTACATTCATGCATAAAATGTTTTAAGGTTAGGCCTACTTTTTAACAACCGCAAATGGGTAACTTACCTGAATGTCGTATTACACAAAGTTTTCCATTCTCAGATGTAGGCATTGACTATGCGGGACCAATCCTTATAAAAGACAGAAAACGGAGGGGAGCTAAGCTTATTAAATCTTATACCTGCGTTTTTATATGTATGTTGATTAAAGCAATACACCTCGATTTAGTAACAGGGTTGTCTACAGAAGCATTTTTTACCACATTAAAAAGATTTATTGCCAGAAGGGGCAAACCCAAAAATATTTATTCTGATAATGGGTCTAATTTTGTTGGGGTATGCACTGAATTGAATAAACTATATAAATTTCTTGAAAATTCCTCAAAAACAATTTTGCAGAATATGGCAGAAGAAGGTATAACGTGGCATTTTAGTCCACCTTACTCTCCAAATTTTGGGGGTATTTGGGAAGCTGGCGTAAAAAGCGCTAAAGGTCACATTAAAAGAGTCGTTGGTAACTTACAATTGCCATACGAAGATTTTTTAACTGTTTTGATACAAATTGAAGGAATACTAAATTCCCGTCCCCTTACTCCACTTTCTTCCAGTCTTTAGACCTTACTCCTCTTACTCCTGCTCATTTTCTGGTTGGCAGACTTATTACAGCTATACCTGAACCAAATTACTTAGAAAAGCCAATAAATCGTTTGACTTACTATAAGCAGCAGCAACAAGTAGTACAGTCATTTTGGAAGAAATGGCATGTGGAATACATTGCCGAGTTGCAGTCTCGGACGAAGTGGAAAGAAAATGCCACCAAGTTAATGAAGGTTGGAGATTTGGTGTTGATAAGAGATGCAGATACACCTCCTCTCCAGTGGAGCTTGGCCCGAATTACAGAACTTCATCCAGGGACTGATTCAGTGGTCCGAGTCGTTAGCCTAAGAATGCCCAATGAAAAGGAACTTAAAAGAGCTGTGTCCAGGCTCTGTGTGCTTCCGATAGGAGCTGAAGTATAAATAGACTTATGCATTTATTTTATAATTTGCAATTCTTCAATTCTTGTTGGAATGTATTATATAGTACATGTTGACGCCATAGGTAGACGTCTTCTTTTAATTGGTGTAATTTTATTAACGTCACACTGATTAGTCTACCAATAATGTATAGATGAAAAGTACGTCGATGTTGATTTCTGTTTATTTAATTTCATAGAATAAGTTTTTGTTTCAATGATATACATATAAGAAATTGTTTAACTGTCACTGTCAATAATAATAAAATAATTCTTTTCTTTCAAAAAATCGTAAATGTTCTTTTAACAATATAAAAAGAAATTATATAATACAAGGAATTAAAATTAACAAAAGTCATTTTAATACAGTCCAACAAAACGATTCGAAGTCAGAAACACCATTTATTACTGCTTCAATTCAGGAGGAAAGTAGCAACATCCTATCTAGTAGTTACATCAGAATATTCTGACCCAAAGAGAGCAGGACAACCATCGTTTCCCAAGCCATCAACATCTCGAATATCTATTGACGTGAGAACTTCGCTAACTAGTCATTTCATTGACAGGACAGATGATGGGAAGCAAAGGAAATGTGGTGTGTGCAAGAGAAATGGCAGAAAACAACGCGGAAAATGCAATGTTGCTTCATAGCATGGCACAAAAAATAGGTTGAAGCTGCAATGATCCCCGACCGGGGATCAGGCAAGAATTCGCCGTAATGAAAAATTCAATCGCATTTTCTCACTAAAAGTATTATAAATTACATTTGTAAGCTAAAAACAACCTATTTCGAAATAAAATATCGACATCAAAAATTTGGCAGTTAATAGGTTAATCGGTATATTGCGGAAATGGAGAAAATACAATCCATCACGAGTTTTCAAAAAAAAAGTTGGGCAAAGGGTGAGAAACACCAATGTAACTGTCGCAAAATGGCATGACAAACGCGATGTTGCGTTTTTAACAACAAAGTCTTGCCCTGAAATGGTAGATGTTGAGACTAAATTAGGAAAGAAAACGAAACTTTCGACAGTTGTAGAATACAACTTCGTCAAGTCATTGATAGGCACATCCGATCAAAGATCTTTTTATTCCACGCCAGTTCGCCGTTCCATAAAGTGGTACAGAAAAGTTGGGATAGAACTGTTAACGGGTACCGCAGTTGTTAATTCCCTCATATTGTATAACCGTGTACTGAATAAAACAATGGACATAACGACCTTTAGAAAACACTTGGTATCCCAATTTTGCCAAACAACTGAAAATCCTCGAGAAATACCCAGCAACTATGTTTTAGAAGAAGGACCTGATAATAGAGGAAGATGTGTTTTGTGCTACCGTAGTTTATCGGAGCGAAATGGTAGAGCGCACGCTATTAAAAACTCCAAACTCTACCAATTGTTTCAGAATGTGTGTATCATTTGTAATACACATGGGTAGTAACTATTGGAATATGTATATTTTGATTCACATGGACCGTGTGTTTCAATGGTAAAATGTTAAAAATTGAAAACACAAATTATCTTTGCTACCTACGACATTTTTTAAGTAAATATATAAAAAAAATGTTTGGGTTATTTTTACCAAAATGCACAAAAAGGCCTTGGGGGTAAGTGTTAAAAAATGATCATTATTTGCATCCTCTCCTCTATAGCTTATTGATATGATTGTGTTATTTTATCTTTTGTGTTTTATGAATGACAAAAAGTCAGCTGACAGCGCTTCTGATTTATTGGCATATTTTTGACACATAAATAAATGGTGTCAGTTATATTTGCTCGTACTTATTTTAATTAAATAGTATTTTTACAACACAATAGTGGCGACGATTGACTGATTTTGCGAAAAATCGATAGTACTCACCTATTTTGAAGATTATCCGTCGAAAAATTTGCGGGTTATACACAATTTACAGAGAAAAATCCAATAAAAGATTTTTTTCGCCACTTAAACCATCACTTTTGGATTAAATATTTTATACAAAAAAACAGTTTAAATGTATCGCACTGTACAGGAAAGTGATCAACAATATATATTCTCACAAATTATAATAAAATTTCAGTTAGTTTGCTGATAATATTATTTAAATTACCACTTTTATAAATATATATAATTGTAAGACAACAAATTTGTATGTGAATAATTTTAATGACAGAATTGACAGATACCTTTTCGTGAAACGTAATGCGTAACCAAAACCATAAATCTAAATATGAATTCTCCAACATTTTCTTTTCATCATTCTATGCGAATGAGAACATTTTAAATTTGTTAGGTCATTACAAAAAATAAAATTGATTGAACCATTTAATTTTAATTTTATATCACGTTTGGTTCTCTTCATTTTATACTTTATAATATACCATGAAACCAAAACTTGAACATTTATATCAGTAGGGGTGCGTTCACAAACCAACGTCTTGAGTGTAAGAGTTATACTTAGGTACAAAGTGACCGTTCATAAAACATTTAACACATATCTCACACTCTGTAACATAGCGTTCATAAACGCACCACGGGAATCGCCTAAAGTGTACTCTTAGTTACCCTCTCAAGATCGAGGAAATTATTACCCTGACATGCGTAATTCGTATTACACAAATGTTCTTGTTTATAGAGGTTAATGCGTCAGTAATTGTTATTCTGTGGGTTGAGGTTAGCTATAAGTTTCCATCAGCAGAATATTTTCAAATTCCATTGGTAATAATGTTAAAGGTTGAAACACTCCACAATCCCTGTTTTCCGCAGCCAACGTAAAATAATTTCAATGTCAAAATCAAATTTGGACAGTGTCGACCTACAAATAGGTAGGGCGCGCTCTAATCGTTCAAGTTGGTTTCTCCCTAGGTTTCTACCCGGCGTTTGACTGACATGTTACCCTGTCAGAGTTCTCTCCTCACCCCGCCAATATATTATGAATGCAATCTAGCAGTCTAGCGTATATATACAGATATGCAACCAACAAAACAGAATACGATACTTTGTAGCATGGTTGCCAGCTGTAATTGACTACTTGAGAATCATGGTATTTTTTACATTATTATTAAGATGCGAAATCAAATATTATTCAAGAAGGGGAAGGGAATATAATCATTGGATTCATCCTTCGCGCACATCAGGTTATTCAAGAAGGGGAAGGGAATATAATCATTGGATTCACCCTTCCCCTTCATGAATAACCTAATAGGCATTACAAAGTATTGCGAATGCATGAATGCATTCGCCCTTCCCCTTCTTTAAAAATATCCAATACTTTGTAATGCCTATTAGGTTATTCATGAAGGGGAAGGGTGAATCCAATGATTATATTCCCTTCCCCTTCTTGAATAACCCGATGTGCGAGTTACAAAGTATTGGATATTTTTCATGAAGGGGAAGGATGAATGCAATGATTATATTTCATTGTCCTTCTTCAAATACAAATATTATCATATATAAATGTGTTTATAATTTCATTTATTTTCTTGAGTTTGGGTTAAATTAATTCAATAAAGATATATTTTAATCAAATATTTGATTTCGCATCTTGATAATAATGTAAAAAATACAATGATTCTCAAGTAGTAGATTACAGCTGGCAACCATGCTACAAAGTATCGTATTTTGTTTTGTTGCTTACATATCTGTATATATACGCTAGACTGCTAGAGTGCATTCATAATATATTGGCGGGGTGAGGAGAGAACTCTGACAGGGTAACAAGTCCGTCAAACGCCGGGTAGAAACCTAGGCAGAAACCAACTTGAACGATTAGAGCGCGCCCTACCTATTTGTAGGTCGACACTGTCCAAATTTGATTTAGACATTGAAATTATTTTACGTTGGTTGCGTAAAACAGGAATTGTCGAGTGTTTTAACCTTTAACATTATTACCAATGGAATTTGAAAATATTCTGCTGATGGAAACTTATAGCTAACCTCAACCCACAGAATAACAATTACTGACGCATTAACCTCTATAAACAAGAACATTTGTGTAATACGAATTACGCATGTCAGGGTAATAATTTACTCGATCTCGAGCGGGTAACTAAGAGTACACTTTCGGCGATTCCCGTGGTGCGTTTATTTATGAGCGCTGTGTTACAGAGTGTGAGATATATATTAAATGTTTTATGAACGGTCACTTTGTACCTAAGTATAACTCTTACACTCAAGACGTTGGTTTGTGAACGCACCCCTACTGATATAAATGTTTTGGTTTCATGGTATATTATAAAGTATAAAATGAAGAGAACCAAACGTGATATAAATTTAAAATTAAATGGTTCAAACAATTTTATTTTTTATAATGACCTAACAAATTTAAAATGTTCTCTTTCGCATTGAATGATGAAAAGAAAATGTTAGAGAATTCATATTTAGATTTATGGTTTCGGTTACGCATTACGTTTCACGAAAAGGTATCTGTCAATTCTGTCATTAAAATTATTCACATACAAATTTGTTGTCTTACAAATATATATATTTATAAAAGTGGTAATTTAAATAATATTATCAGCAAACTAATTGAAATTTTATTATAATTTGTGAGAATATATATTGTTGATCACTTTCCTGTACAGTGCGATACATTTAAACTGTTTTTTTGTATAAAATATTTAATCCAAAAGTGATGGTTTAAATGGCGAAAAAAAATGTTTTTTTGGATTTTTCTCTGTAAATTGTGTATAACCCGCAAATTTTTCGACGGATAATCTTCAAAATAGGTGAGTACTATCGATTTTTCGCAAAATCGGTCAAAAATTCGTGTCTCCCTATAGTTCACCGGACCCGGTATTTCTACATCTAAAAGGTCAACTCATTGATGATAAAAGTAAGGTTTACACATTACTGCACGCCCTTACTCCCCAATTGCACCAGCTGCTTTATGATATCTGTTTTCCTGAAAATCCATTATCAAAAAACTATAATGAGTTAGAAAATCTACTACAGAATTTTGTTGACCCACACCCAAGCCAATTTGCTCTACAACACAAATTTATTTCTAGAACACAACACGAACATGAATCTGTAAACGATTTTTCAGTAGCTCTCAAGAAATTGACGATTAACTGCGACTTTAATTGTGGATGTGGAAAGTCCGTGGCAAAAATGTTGCTCAAATTACAGTTTATTCGTGGGTTTAATGACATGAACATTCGAACGAGATTGCTTCAAGATCGAGAGAAACGCACATACCAAGATATAGTTAACAGAGCTTCGGCTATAGAGTTGGCCAAGTCAGAAAGTATGAGTATACATAATAAAAGTACAGAACCAGTTGGTTTAAATAAAATCGACACCAGAAATGTCAGTGACAGTAGGAAAAACAAAACAAGGGACGACACGAATAGACAAATGCTTCTTAGCACACAATCTTCAAGGTCAGAAATCGACAAACTTAGAGGCAAATGTTATAGATGTGGTTCATCTTCACACAGGGCTAATCAATGTCGATTTATAGATACAGAATGTCGAAAGTGTAGAAAAGTTGGACACATTGCAAGTGTATGTTTTCAGAAAAAATCTCAACTATTGGTACCCAAAAATGTAAGACAGCATCAAACTAAAAATGGATCTGAAAATAGTGAAAACGAATATGAAATCAACGTTCTTAGTGACAAGTGCAATGACAAATTTATTGTTGAGATTAGCATAGAAGGAAAGCATGTACCCATGGAATTAGATACGGGAGCAGCCCTTAGTACAATGTCTTACAGTGAGTTTAAAAAACTGAATATACCTCTGAAAATGTTTTGAACAAATATTGAACTTCGCACTTATACTGGAGAAGTTATCAAACCAAGAGCGATCAAATTTTCTAAATGCATGTACAAGACACAGACATTTGTGGGAAAACTGTATCTTATTGATCAAAATGTAGATGCAATATTCGGAAGGGACTGGCTACGAGAGGTCAGGTTAGACTGGGTTGAAATCAAAAGTCTGAAAACAACTCAACCTTCAAATCTGACAAACATTTTAAGTGAATTTAGTGATATCTTTGATAAAAAAATCGGTGAGTATTTGGGACAGTTTAGGCTTATCGATGATGCTACACCAATTTTTATTAAGCCAAGACAGGTACCATTTTCCCTCAAAACTAAAGTAGAAAACGAACTTAAACGACATGAAGAATGTGGCATAATAACAAAAGTTAAATACTCTGACTTGGGTTCCCCTATTGTGCCCATTGTCAAGCCAAATGGCCAAGTGCGGATTTGTGCTGACTATAAAGTTACAGTGAACAAAGTCATAAAGGACGAAAACTATCCGATACCTAGAATAGAAGAGATTTACTCACAAATGAATGGAGGAAAACTATTTTGCACCTTGGATATTGGCAACGCGTACCTTCACATGAAAATGAATGAAGAAAATGCACTCATGCAAACATTAAGTACACACAAAGTACTTTACAAAGTGAACCGCCTTATGTATGGAGTAAAAGTAGCACCTTCTCTTTGGCAACAGTTTATGGACAAGACCTTACAAGGAATAGAGGGAATACAATGTTTCTTTGACGACATTATATTACAGGGTAAAACGAATTAATGACAAAATTACGTATTGTCCTACAACGCTTAAGAAACGCCAACCTAAGACTGAACCAGGATAAGTGCAAATTCTTTCAAACCAGTATACAGTATCTTGGTCACGTTATTAATGCTCAGGGCCTCCACAAAACAAAAGATTAAGTAGCATCCATCATGAACAGTAAGAAACCAGAGAATATTAACGAACTTCGTCAGAATGATGATATTGATTTATCGAAACAATTGTCAATTTTTTAGAATTTTCAACAATTTTTATTATATTGTGGTATTAACTAGAAACTGTGAGTTTCATTTAAAACACTGCTATTAATTATGACAAACACAAATTAGTTGTCGTTTTGATGAGTTTCTTTAAATAATTTCAATTTTTGGATCTAATTGAAAATCGCCGGCCAAAGACCGCAACTAATAGTGACAAATCTTTAGATGTTTTACAAACTTTTATAGAAAATACAGAGAAATTAATTCAACAAACTGGATTAGAATGTGATATTAGTATGGAATTGATTGCTTGGCCTATGGATATATGCGTGTGCTTAGTTTCGTAGCAATATTTTGCGTTGAAAGAAACTGAACAATTCTTACCAAGTTTCTAACATTAACATTATAACAGTAGTCCTCATTTACTACATCAACGTTGTTCTAAAATAAAATTATTAGCGATAAATAAACTGTTAATACCAAGCTACATTATATCATAAACATAACGAGCACAAAATTTAAAACAAAAACAAAATTAGACGAAACCAACTTTAAATCAATGAAAAATTACGGCAATTCTGCTAAGATACATATTTTTCGTATCTAGAATGATATTGTGATTTATTAAATTCAAACTTGTGTAGATGCAGTAAAATTCAACTTTACTATATATTACAGAAAATTATTAATTTTTATATCGGAATCCGATTGCTCTTATTGAAAATTGCATTTTGAATTTATTTTAATACAATATTGATGTTTACTTTAAAAAATCAATAAGTGGCTCGTGTGAACTAAGCATAAGTTTTGATTTGTCCGTGTTAAGCCGCATCCAAACAACATGACCAACGTAAGCCAACGTTGGCCATTGGGTAATTTGCCATGCCGTGTGGATACGGCTTTATGCCCGGTTGTACCAACAAAGTTGAACGGTTGAACTTCGTTCATGGTTTTAGATGTGTTGCATCATCTGGATCAGTCCTGAACCATCGTGTTTGATCGATCAAATAATTGAACGTGGAAATATAACCTAACTTTTTGGATAGAAGTGAAAAGTAAACAAGAAGTTAAATTTCGCAACCGTTGCCAATAGCAACGGCCGCCGAACCAAACGTCATGTCACCTCCAAATTTGGCATTTTTAAAATTGCCGTTTATATGATTCAGGCATTAAATCGGAAAACCCCGAATTTACAATACTTTTTACCTCTGGACGAGTGCAAGATCCTGAATATCAATATCAGTGTCAGACATTTTTAATAATTTGAATTACAGCTGTGTGCACAAGAGATTAATATCCCAAGATTTCTTCAAAAGAAACTAAGTACTGTTGTGCAATTTTCTTTAATTAAAAATTCGCAGAGCGCTTTCGGCATTATGCCATCATCAGTGCGGTCACTATAAATTTGTGAATTACAATTCGTAAATTTGATAAAATTCATACATACTTGTCAGAATCCCAAGACAGGGGCTTCCAAATTTGTACATCTGTACATTTATTTATTTCGTGGTTCCCATTGTGGGTTTAAAACAGTATTAAAAATATTTAAAAAATTAAAATTCACAAAAATTATTTTTTGTCAAGTTCTCATCAGAAAAACTTATTCACAAAAAACTGCAAAAACCCTAATTGGCATTCCATTCCATCAAGTGGGTTCGGAATCGTCGGAGCATAGACAAACATCGTGGTATGATATTGTTAAATGAAGAGATTTCGTGACCTTCAACAGACAGGCAACTACCATCTACCAAAAATAATAATTTTGGAGGCAGACTTGATGTCCATCTGGTGAGGGCGGCGAAATCTATGGAAACATTGGGGTGTGTCAGATACACGAGTGCCCGAGAAGAAATACAGGGTGCGGCATTAGTGCGAGGAAGTCCAATTACTCACTTGTCGTGCGAGATTAACATTTTTATTTAGATAAAAGTTAAGCCATATATAGGACCATATTCTGAAAATATTTTCAACTATACAGGCAGGATGAACCTAACTTATCTTTTTTTACATGGAACACCCTGTATATTTCCACATTATTTCATTCTCCTCGATTTTCTTGTTTGTGTAATATGAGGTATTGCAATGTTATACGAGGTCATTTAAAAGATATAAGCACTTTTTTAGTAATTTCCTAGTAACATCAACACCCTGTACCATTGTATAGATTTGATATCAAGAAATCCATTTAAGATCAAACGATTTTTGATATAGTTTACTATTCTCCAAAATTATTAACATAGCGCGATATTCGTTCTTTATATACAGGATTGGTCATAAATCGGAATGATGCAATCCCACCATATCAGTGCGAAAAGCGAAGGCTACCAGTCTAAATCGTCTGGCTGGTTTCAACAAGGATGAAATAGCTAGATTTTATAAACTGGTTGAAGAAGTGATGTCAAAATATAACTTTTCCCCTAGCAAAATATATAACGCAGATGAAACGGAAATCACAACTGTCCAGGATCCGGGAAAGATACTCGCAACCAAAGGACAAAAAAGAGTTGGTGTGGTAACTAGCGGCGAAAGAGGCCGAAATATTACCGTCATGTGTGCTATGAATGCTGCAGAGGGATTTATTCCGCCCATGTTTATCTTCCCCAGAAAGAGACTAAGCCCTCTCCTGGAAAAAGATGGACCTGCAGAAGCTCTTTATAAATGTTCACTGAATGGCTGGATCGATGAAAATATGTTTTGTGACTGGTTAACGCATTTTAGAAATCACGCTAAACCCACGAAAGACAAGCCGGTTTTATTAATTGTAGACAACCACTTCAGCCATATTTCTTTGAAGTCGTACGAGTTTTGCAAAGAAAATCATATTGTTATGGTATCAATTCCACCACACAATTCACATGAAATACAGCCATTAGATGTGGTCTTCTACGGGCCCCTGAAAGCCGAATACAGAAATCAGTGCAATTTATTTATGAAGACGCAGTTGATGAAAAGTATCACTCCTTATGATGTAGCGTCTTTATTCAATTCAACTGTGGCTACGATTAGCAAAGGAGAAGCTGGTTTCAGAAGGGTTGGTATCTATCCTCTTAACTGCAACGTTTTTAATGAACAAGACTTTTTGCCTTCCGAGTTATTGAATCAGGACGTCATTGCCATACAAGATAACGAAGCTGATATGTCTTTCAGCAATGATCCCCAAGCTGTAGCAATCGATGATGCTCTACCAAAGACTTCTACAAATAAAGAGCAACATGAAATTCCTTCAACTTCTTCAGGATTTCTGTCTTTTCAACAAATTCTTCCCGTTCCTAAACTAGTAGAGAAAAATAAGAGAGCAGGCAGACAAAAACAGCACGCGAAAATACTTACAGCTACACCATTGAAGCAAGAGTTGGAAGAAAAGGAAGCCAAGAAACAGCTAAAGGAAACGAAGAAATTAAAGGTACAACCTTCTAAAATGAATCTTGATGAAAAAAGGAATAATTTAAGAAATAAGAGAGAATCCCATAAAAGAAAATTATTTGATGAAAACTCATCAGATTCTGATGTTGATATTCAATATGATGATAATGAAGATGAAGATGTCGATGAAGATATGTATGTTTGATATGTAATGATTATGGAAAGAATAATGAGCAGTGGTACAGATGGGCACATTCTGAATGCAGTGGATGGGACACACCTGTAGGATACACATGTGATGAATGTCAGCCTTTTACTTAGATAGTTAGATTGTTTTTGTTTTTATTTTCTTTTTATTTCAATAAACAATATTTTGGTAAAAAATGCTTATTTGAAGTTTACTTAATTATATTTAAAACATTTTTCTGCTTGACCGGTATTGCCCGCATAAGTGACCGGAATTCCCCTATCTGTATGACAATGCTAGTCAAATGCACATTTTTTTTTGTTATCATAAAAGTATAGAAAACATTTTAAAAGATTTTCAGATCAAAAAAGTTTTTAAGTGCACTAGTGATTGCTATCTTAAAATTATTTGAAATTACGACTTATTTTTTTACTTAGAAAAAAAATTTTTCTTAAGTGACCGCCATTTGCCCACTTTACCCTAGGAGAAATTTTATTAGTTTGACGGTGGAAATATTTAACCAAAAATAATTTTCAAGAAAAAAAAACACAAATTAATCTGACGCATAATTGATTATTATTAGGTGAATTACCAAAATTCATGAGTACTTAAGATTGTTGGTGTATAAAACATTACTAAAATCACACATTCTCCTAGCACAAAAACCTTATCAGAAAGCTGTTCCTGAGAAAAATTCATGTTGATAATAGTAAGCAGGAACTAGTAAAAGTAATCTAATGTCAAATTTATAAACCAGTTTATTGTCAAAGTCATAGCCAACTAAAACAATGTGTGATTTTAGTAATGTTTTGTACACCAACAATCTTAAGAGCTCATGTATTTTGGTAATTCAATATTAATCAATTATGTATCAGACTAGATTATTTTGTGATTTTTTTTGGAAAATTATTTTTGGTTCAATATTTCCACCGTCAAACTAATAAATTTTCACCTAATATTTGTTTCAAATAATGTTTGGCTGAAAGTATCATCAATAACTCGCAAATTAGGGCAATTAGGTATGGGGAATGCTTAAGAAATAATGAAGTGCCATACAATATCATTTCATTAAGATACTAAAATACAGGGTGTTCCATTTAAGAAAACGCAGTAAATGATCATTCCGATTTATGAGCAATCCTGTATATTATAAACGAATATCGCGCTATGTTAATAATTTTGGACAATAGTAAACTATATCAAAAATCGTTTAAACGTAAATAGATTTCTTAATATGAAATCTATACAATGGTACAGGATGTTGATGTTACTAGGAAATTACTAAAAAAAGTGCTTATATCTTTTAAATTACCTCGTATAACATTGCAATACCTAATATCGCACAAACAGGAAAATCGAAGAGAACAAAAAAATGTGGAAATATACAGGGTGTTCCATTTAAAAAAAGAGAAGTTAGGTTCATCCTGCCAATATGGGAGGCCCTGAATATTAGTCAGATGAACCCTATTTATTTTCAGCGTACCAGAGCCAGTACAGCAAGTACTATTATCCTACTTTAAGTACATTTTTGTCATTTTTAAAGAAATTTCAGTTTGTTAGCACGATACAGCCTCCGGAGTATATACAAGTGACCAATTTTATGAATGGATATTATTCAGGGCATCTCAAACATGACACTATTGATAGTCAGCTCACTAAGGCCAGTACAATGAGTGCTATGGTAGTTGAAGTACCAAATTTTTGTCACTTTTAGAAAATGTTCAGTTTGTTAACACGATACAGCATCCGGAGTGTAATAAGTCACCAATTTTATGACCGATTATAATTCAAGACATCTCACAGCTGAACCCTATTGATTTTCAGCGTACCAGAACCAGTACAGTAAGTGCTATAGTACTTTAAGTACATTTTTGTCATTTTTGAAGAAATTTCAGTTTGTTGGCACGATACAGCCTCCGGAGTGCATTAAGTCACCAATTTTATGATTGAATATTATTCAAAGCATCTCAAAGATGAACACTATTGATATTCAGCTCACTAAAGCCAGTACAATGAGTGCTATGGTAGTTGAAGTACCAAATTTTTGTCATTTTTGGAAAATTTTCAGTTTGTTAGCACGATACAGCATCCGGAGTGCAACAAGTCACCAATTTTATGACTGATTATTATTCAGGACATCTCACAGCTGAACCCTATTGATTTTCAGCCTACCAGAACCAGTACAGCACGTGCTATAGTACTTTAAGTACATTTTTGTCATTTTTGAAGAAATTTCAGTTTGTTGGCACGATACAGCCTCCGGAGTATATACAAGTGACCAATTTTATGATTGGATATTATTCAGTGCATCTCAAACATGAACCCTATTGATATTCAGCTTACTAAAGCCAGTACAATGAGTGCTATGGTACTGGAAGTACCAAATTTTTGTCATATTTGGAGAATTTTCAGTTTATTAGCATGATACAGCCTCCGGAGTGCAACAAGTCACCAATTTTATGATTGAATATTATTCAGGACATTTCACGGATGAACCCTATTGATTTTCAGCTCACCAGAGCCAGTACAACGTGTGCTATGGTACTTAAAGTACGACATTTTTGTAATTTTTTGAGAAATTTCAGTTTGTTAGCACGATACAGCCTCCGGAGTGTAACAAGCTACCTATTTTATGACTGGACATCTCACAGATGAGCTATAGTACTTTAAGTACGACATTTTTGTCATTTGTACGACATTTTTGTCATTTGTAGAGAAATTTCACAGTGTTAGTACAATACAGCGTCCGGAGTATATACAAGTGACCAATTCTATGATTGGATATTATTCAGGGCGTCTCAAAGATGAACCCTATTGATATTCAGCTTACTAAAGCCAGTACAATGAGTGCTATGGTACTTGAAGTACCAAATTTTTGTCATTTTTGGAGAAAGTTCAGATTGTTAGCACGATACAGCCTCAGGAGTGCAAGATGCCACCAATTTTATGACTCGATATCTCACAGATGAACCCTATTGATTTTCAATGTACCAGAGCCAGAACAACAGGTGCTATAGTACTTTAAGTACGACATTTTTGTCATTATTGGAGAAGTTTCAGTTTGTTAGTACGATACAGCCTCCGGAGTATATACAAGTGACCAATTTTATGATTGGATATTATTCAGGGCGTCTCAAAGATGAACCCTATTGATATTCAGCTTACTAAAGCCAGTACAATGAGCGCTATGGTACTTTAAGTACCAAATTTTTGTCATTTTTGGAGAATGTTCAGATTGTTAGCACGATACAGCCACCAGGGTGTATACAAGTGACCAATTTTATGATTTAATATTGTTCAGAGCATCTTATAGATGAACTTTATTGATTTTTAGCTCACCAGAGCTAGTACAACGGGTGCTATGGTACCTGAAGTGCCATATTTTTGCTCCTTTTTGAAGAAATTTCGGGTTGTTAGCACGATACAGTCTCCGGAGTGTACACAAGTGACCAATTTTATAAGTGGATATTTTTCAAGGTATCTCGTATTGATTTTTAGTTGACTAAAGCGAGTGCAGCGGGTCCTGTAAATCCAGATGTACTATTTTTTTGGTTATTTTTGGAGAAATTTCGGTTTGATAGCACGATACATCCCCCGGAGTGTATAGAAGTGACAATTTTATGATATAAATTGGTCACGGCATCTCACAAATGCGGAAAATTTGGTTTTAATCTCTAAAACCGTTTATTTCTAGACATAATTTCTTAGCGAATGAGCTATCGCACGTATTGTTACGACCTTTATCTCTATTCTTCAACTTTAGAAGTAGACGATTTCATTTCAATTCATTCAAAAAGTAAATGAAAAATAATATTAGGACGAAAATAGGACATCACATCTTTTAGTTATAGAAAAACGAAATATTCAATTTTTATGACCTTAAATTATTGTTTGCATAAATCATTCATTCAAATGTTACCTTTAAAATATCAAATTAATTGTGATTATCTCTTCATTTTTGACTAAATTTCACGTTAAAATAAAAACGAAAATTGATAAAACATGTGGTTTGTGTGGATCGTTAGTTTTGGTTGAATGAACTTATATAAGCCGCAATTGTTCTCAAGTTGTGGGTAAGTACTCGAAAAATATTAAATCGTAATCAATTACAAAATCCAATTTTCAAGTGAGACCCGGTTTTAACCAATTTTCACAATAAATAAAGATGGTTTCGCTTCGCTACCTTTACTAACAGCTACATTTAAAAAGTGCAACGTTTTATTCAACTTTTCGCATGCACAAATTTGTCTGTATCAGCGAATAAAAAAACGATACTCACCACCGAAATATTTTCTTTTTCTTCTTTCCTCGACTTTTTGGTTTTCTTTTTCTTCAGTACTTTTTCTTCGGGAATATCGGATTGGATGGTTGTCGTTTCTGAGTAAGTTTCAGTTACAGTGCTCTAAACGTGAAAAAAAAATAAAATGATAAACTCAAATATTTCTAGCCTGTTTGGAATGCAGAGAGGATATTAAGTGAAAAATTTATATTTTTATAGTTTTATTTATAAATATCGCTCATGATACATTTATATAGAGATAGAATTTTGTGTATGGATCGCCTCAATTATCTCGGAAACAACTTGTACGATTTTTATCAATTTTGGTTTGTAATATGGCCGATATTACGGTGGTATTTACATTGTTTTTAGATCTTTCGTTTTTTTTATTTATATAATGAACTTTGTTATTTCAAAAGGATCGAGTGTGGCGGAAACAAACTCGTGATTGTTGATTCTTACGAAAAAGATCTTCCAAAGTGTTTGAGTTGAAAAATAATATTATATCTCCAAGAGATGTCATAGGCGTTTGAAAGATCGAGTGAAGCGGCAATAAGGTGATCTTGCGTTTGAAAAGATAACAAGATCTACTGTAAGTAAGTTGGTAAGAAAATTTAACCAAACTGGTGCCATAATAGTAGTTTTCCTACGACCACATAGGAAAGTAACACATATCGCACTCTCTACTCCCATGGAAAGCATGCTTTATTCTCACGCGTGCGGAAAGTAAATTTTTATGCTTCCACTTTAGAAAATGCGTTTTCTATCATTTTTTAACTCGGAAGTGCGTCGTTGTCGGTCTAGATCGGAAAATTGACTTAGCTGCTCGGTAAAGTGACAGAACTGCTCGGCAAAGTACCTACTTTCCCGAGCTCTTATATCAAAATGTTCATTAAAGACAAAATACCAGAGAGGCATCGAGGATGAACATGTATTTGAAAGTGGCTGGGCATCGAGTACGGACTTTTATGAAGCTTGGCTAGGCATCGACGACGGGCATTTATGAAACAGGGCTAGGTAATAAATTCTGTTCCTATATTATTGTCAAATTATTGGTGGTTGCACAAAAAATATTGTACACGCCACACTCGAAAAGCGTATTTACAGGGCTCGCATGCTTTCAGGGCTACGCCTTCAGCGTCGCCGTGAAACTTGCATGCTCGCCCTTTAAAGTATATAATTCAATTTATTCCCCAGTTGTATCTAATAAGCATTTACTTATTGTCATTTTTTTTCAAATCAACATTAATTATCGTTATTTCTATATTTCACTATGAAAGTAATTGTAAATTCATGTGCACTTTTTATAGAAACAATATTCAAACATATACTGTCACAAATAAAACGTAATATTAGTCAGGCAACTCAATATACACGATCTGATATTTCCATATTGTTTAATAAAATGGGTGGTCGCAGGAAAAATATTGTACATTACTTGTGCGAAAGTGACTTTTCACTCTCGTGGGATTGTCGCACTCGGTTTGCGCCTCGTGCTACAATATTTCCCGCTCGTGTGAAAAGTGTCACTTTCCGCACTCGTACCTAACGTTACCTAACAAGTGCGGAAAGTGATAGTTTTCCGCACGTGTTGGGTAAACTATTTTTTCTACTAGCGTGCGAAAAAAACCCAAAAGTTAACATAAAGAAACATTTATTATTAAATACATATCAACAAATTAATTATTATTAATATTAATATTGAACGTGCAATTTGAAAATTAATTGCAGAGGCTAAAATGTTTTCCAATGAAGTCAGATTTCGATTTTCCATTACTTTGTCAGCACTAATTGTTGCAACCGTGGCGATGGGAACTTGGCTGGAAGAGGTCATTTTGGAAGGCTTTACTGGAGACAGCTGCTGACTAGTGGAAGGGCCAGCGACAGCGTCACTGAAGTTTAATATTTTATTCGATATGCTCTTTTGAAAACTTGGTGAGCTTTCTACATAATCTTCCGCGACGCTAGAAGATTTCCAACCTCCGAGGCGTTTAATATTTGTTATTCCTTCTCCGGAATCTGCAAGCACTGTGGCGGCGGAACGTCGGAAAATGTGGCCCGTATATACTTCAGGATTTGGAAGCTTCAGATAACTTGCCAATCTCTGATGGCATTTTTTCGAAAGTGTTTATTCCGATACATTGTACAGTGCAAGTTCCTTTCTTATATTTCACGAAAAATCGTTTATGTGGAGCTTTTTGGTCTAAATCCAATGTTTTGTTTTTTATATATACCGTGACCTTGAAAAACTTGCTTAAATCGAGGTCTTTTTGAGTTTAATTACAATTTTTAACATTGAGTACCTGGACCAAAGGGTGTTTGGCTTGCATGTTTTGGAAATTTCAGCGAAATAAGCCAAAAAACGCCTTCTTTTTAAAAGTTTTAATTCCCTTATTCTGGCACCAGTTTTCAAACAAAATATATTCCTTTTCATACATATAACGGGATTTTGATTGTAGTAGATTCAAGTTTGCAGTTCTAGCCGCTTCCAAAACTGACTCTGGCAAATCTTCGTCTGAAGAATCCATGAAAAATTATCTTCTAGAAAAAGATGCGGCGGTAAAATAGGTTTTGACAAGGTAGTGTTTTGACTGACAGGTTTATTTTTTCTTAGTTGCAATGCTGATTCAAAGTGACAAATTAAAAATGTCAGATGTTTATTATTATTTGACATTCATTTGATGAGGCTAATACCATTAAAAAATTATTGAAACATACGTTTCTTTTTATTAAAAATTATAGCAAAATTCTAATAAATTTCTTCATTTTTCAGGCATTTTGTAAACTACAACCATACAAATATATATTTTAAATACTCAAATGTCAGTATACTCCCCAAAAACTTAACAAATCTAAGTGATTAGTGCGGAAAAGTGACTTTTTCAACACTAAAATGAGTGCGGAAAAGTGGACTTTTCGGCACGCTAGTATAAAAAAGAATTATCCAAATCAGGGCGTAGAAAAACTGCAACAGAAGAAAATAAATATTTAGATGTTTGTGTCATGTTAGAAGATAATCCACACTTTAGTTCTAGATAAATATCCAGGGAACTTGATATTTCGGAAACATCCATAATGAGAATTTTACATGATAATAAATTCCATCCATAAAAATTAAGATTGGTTCAAGAGTGTTAGATGATGATTTCAATAGACGAGAAGTGTTTGCTGACACAATGATGGAAAAATGTTAGGAACGAAACGATCCACATTTTTTAACTAAGGTTGAGAAGACATTTTGTAATAATGGAAACGTAAATCGGCGAGATTGTAGATACTGGTCACGTTGTAACGACGCTCTCGTCTAAATAAACATCAACAAAAAAATTGACTAGCATCGATATCACATCCACGAATGGAAAAAGACAACTTACAGAGTATGGCCAAGCAAGTTATCACAGTAGGCGCAATTGGACGTCCCGTACCTAAATGGCAGCACTATCGGCGTGACACCAGCAGAGTGGCCAACCCCGAGACATTTTGGACGCATCGTGGAAGCTCAGGCCTCACACCGGCAACGGTAGAGAGGAAAGCTGAACCAGTAAAGATAATTCGGTATGTACTAAACTCAAAGGAAACCTTCCAGATCCCGTACCGGTGGGTACTGACCCCGAAATAAACCTAACCGTCTAGATACCGTTCCGGTGTATATTGAACCCGGTATAGCCCTAGTCGTACAGATCCCGCTCCTGTGTATTGAACCCGGTATAGCCCTAGTCGTACAGATCCCGCTCCTGTGTATTGAACCCGGAATAATACCAACCGTTCACATTCCTGTTACGATTCTGAATACCAACAATAAATCTAACTTCGATTTTTTAATTGCGTCAGTAGTAAACCCTTCATCCAAACGCAGGTCGAAAATAAGCCGACGAAACCCAAAATAACTACTTAAACAAGCTGGACTATTGTTCGACAAGGGAACGGTTGAACTCTGAGAACACGCGGAAGATGTAAAGTTGGACGAAGATTTGTAAGTAACTGTAGATATCGATAGATTTTGAATTTTTGATTAAGGAGATACATTTAGTTTAATTTGTAAATACATTATTCTATTCAATAAAATAGATCTAACCAAGCAGCCCTTTATGTCCTACCCCCCGACTACCTACGACATTATTACGTAGCAATCCTCGTAGGAGTAGAAAGTCCCAAACCCAATATCCACAAAATGTATGGTCTAGAACGATAGGCGAAAAAATAATTGATCCGTTTTTCATTGAAGGAAACTTAAATGATCGGGCGTATTTAAATTTATTGATAAACAGTATTATACTTGAGTTGGCTGGAGTATTTCCAATACAAGTAAGTGTTTTCAACTGACTTTTAAAATTAGAAATTTGATTATTTTAAATCTTTGGATAATAAGAAAATATTTCGCTGTAACAAGATGGAGCTCCACCTCACTATGAGCGTGACGTGAGGCAAAACGTAAATAATGTGTTTCCCAGAAGATGGATTGGTAGGCGTGGTTTTAACGAATGGCCTGCGCGATCGCTCGAAATTAATCTTTTAGATTATTTCCTGTGGGATCACTTAAAAATATTGTTTATAAAACAAAACTTGCCAATATTCTATTAATAGATAGGATTACCAGGATTATATTGAAGTAAATGAACAGCAATGTGGGCACCTGCTGTAACCTGTTATGTATCTATGTAAGTAGTTTAAATTGAACTATACTTTTTGTATACTATTCTTTAATGACAATTCAAATTCGTAACATGACATTATTTTCAGACCGAGTATATTATGATTAGAACATTTTCAACATTTCCCCCCTAAAAAAATCTGTAGTAGATCTTCTTAAATGTGATTTTTTAATCACATCAGGTACTTTAGAAGAACTCCCAGCTGATTTTGTATTCACATCTTCAGCTGAAAAAATACTTTGTCAAATATCATCATTCAACGAATGGGGCATTGAAACCGGATTTTCATTAGGACATGTTTGTGGATGTATCAGGAGCAGCACTCCATCACGGTGATGGAGTGCTGCTCCTTGGATTGAGTTCTGTAGTTATGGGATCAGATGAAGATGGCACTACAATATGTACCATAAGATTTGTTGACCTCAATTGATCTACATGTGGTTTCGTATATTTTCCGTTCTTAGTTTCAACTAAGTAATGTACACTCATGTGCACAGAAAACGGTAATTTCAAAATTTTGATTAAGTTTTGGGCTTGATAACTATTTTATTTTTAGTCCGATTTGAAAGAATTTTTTATATAATTGTAGGTACAACTATCGACTTTAATGTCTTTTTTATCAATCTTAAGTAACGTTGGTTATTCCGCATATTATATAAGGATAATCGAAATGTTGTTTTTTCTCTAATTTCAAAACACCCTGTGGATGTGGAATAACCAAGTAGCAAAATTATTTTAAAATACCAGTTTTCATTTAGAGTCATCTATTCTTTACATTTTGTTTTTTGGTTCATCAAATTTCAAATCGGACTAAAAATAAAATGCCTGTGGATATAGTGTACACACTAGATGTAAATTGAGTGAATGAAAACGACGAATACTCAGTGTGTATTAGTTTATTACTTTCCAGCTAAGCGCTTTCGGCTATTAAGCCATTATCAAAGCCGTCGTCATTTAAAAAAGTAGTTGTCAAAGCCATCAAGTTTTTAATCAACTTGATGGCTTTGACAACTACTTTTTTAAATGACGACGGCTTTGATAATGGCTTAATAGCCGAAAGCGCTTAGCTGGAAAGTAATAAACTAATACACACTGAGTATTCGTCGTTTTCATTCACTCAATTTAAAAATAAAATAGTTATCAATCCAAAATTTTGAAATGACCAGTTTTCTGTGCACATGAGTGTAGTTTTCGTATTTTTTTCTCGAATCCTTCCAAATTTCCACTTTTCAGATTTATTGGTATAATTTCTGTATTGCATAGCATCAACTACATTAAACTCCCTGGTTTTCAACGTTTCGTCGGGCGAGATGTTACTTCTCAAAGACGTATGTCATTTAATTAGATCTAATCGTGAATAATAGGTGAAGTTTAGGAAATATTCTACTGGGCTTCTATTTGTGGTGGAGTTTTGGTCTTTTGCGGTACTGTATGAGCAGTCTGCTCAATTTTAAATTCAGATCTCCGTAATCTGTCACTGCAGATCTCAAACCATTTCTAACTGTCTGTACATATCTTTCGGCAAGCCATTGGTTGCAGGATGACCCGTTGCTGTAACTAAATTTTGGACACCATTGGATTTTAAGAAATTCTTGAACACATAGGATGTCAAGGACGGTCAGTTGTCTGTCACTATCACAGAGAGTATACCATATCTACAAAAAATATTGCCAACGAGAAAATGTACATGCATGCTGTGGAAATACATAATGAAAATGACATAGGAAATGGTTCAGATGATGGCTCATCTGATGAACCACTTGAAATAAACGCGGTGACACTGTTCACTGAACCGCCATCCAGTAAATATTTTTATTTAATTTCGCTATCAAATGTGACACAAGTCACTCCTTGACATTAGGAAAGTTACATTTTTCATAACCTTCATATATCAGTTATGAAAAGTAGTTATGTAAAAACTTTGTCTCAATTAATTACTATAAAAACTGACAATTATTTAATTATTTAAACTGACAATTAACTCATTATTTTAATTCAATAGTATTTTGAGATTTATAAACATTGAAAACAACATTACTACAACATTTATGCCCACGGGTTGTATGCCACATTTTCCATTATAATATCGCACAAAAAATCTGTAGTGCTTTACAGCAGGAGGTCTAATATTTCTATACTTTTTGAGGAGGTCAACAAGATTGACACCAGCAATATTTCCAGCAGTGACCACAAATTCGCGAATAACGTGTGTTTTGCTTTCTAGAATTGTAATTTTAAAAAAGGTGCCTTCATCAAATACGTCTCCTTCTCGTAGGAACGTCAGTTCAGCCTTCCTGCAGGCTCGCGCAATCCCTATTATCATTGCGACCTAAAGAACGGATTTATTAATTCGGAATCATTCAATCTAGTAAAGGAACTATTAAATAGAAGGTTGATGCTAAGCTATATCAAACCCAGACAAGTTCCCTATGCACTTAGAGAGAGAGTTGATGAAGAAATCAAGAGACTTGAAGACTTAGGGGTATTGAAGAAAATCGAATATCCTGATTGGGGAACGCCGCTAGTTCCAGTTGTTAGACAACATGGGTCCATACGTTTATATGCGGACTATAAAGTATCTCTCAATGAATGTATTGGAGATGATAACCCAAATATTATTCCTTGCATTGAAGAATTGTTCATGAAGATGCGTGGTGGAAAATACTTTTGTGTTCTTAACGTCTATAAACCATATTTGCATTTACCTATGGACGATGAAAGCAGTTAAATGCAAACAATCCCAGCTTTGGAAGGGTGTTACAGGGTAGAACGTTTGATGTTCGGCGTTAAAACAGCCCCAAATACTTGGTAGAAATTTATGGATTCAATTGCAGTTGATTTAGAAGGCACTGCATGTTTTTTTGATAACATCATCATTCGAGGAGCCGCATTAGAACAAACATTCAACCAACTGAGGATACATATTAATCCAAGGAAAGCTACATTTTTCGGGAATGGTAAATTTTTATAATAAGTTCATACCTGAATTGGCATCTAAATTGAGCTCGTTCAATAAATTATTACAAAAGGAAGAAAAATTCATATGAACAAGCCAATGCTAATTAGCTTTAAACCAAATCAAACAAGATTTGATAGGGGAAAATGTTTCGGTGCAGTATGATCTGAATATTCCGTTGGTATTGGCTACATATGCATAACCGCATTCACTTTATATTTTCTAAACTTCCTAATTTGTTTACTACTCAAATGTTGACGTTCGTTTAACATGGCATAAACAGCTAAAGATTTGTCTTCAGTTGTTGCAGGTTTTCTGCGGCATGATTTCAAACCATATTTGACTGCACCCGTTTGGTTAAAGTTTTACTAATTTACTAACAGTAAACCTTGGTATGAGATTTTTGTTAGGACATAATAGTATATTACGTAACGTGTGTTGTAACAAGCATTTTACGCACGAACGGAAAAGTTACGCACTCGCCGCTACGCGGCTTCGTGCGTAATTCCATGAGTGCGTAAAATGCGTTACAACACGAGTTACGTACTATACTTAACCTACGACCCACTTGCACTTGTGTTTATAATCTTATTAAGGTATAGTACAAGTAAAACCGTACATCCTCGATGCCCAGCCAAGTTTTATAAAAGTCGCTCCCCGATGCCCAGCCAAGCATCTTTGAAGTTCACCCTTGATGCCCAGCCAAGTTTCGTAAAAGTCCGTCCTAAGTAGTATTTATTTTTAATAAAAATGTAATATGTAGAATTACCGGAATTGCATAAAATAGCGTATACACCTCTCGACTAAAGTGACATTAATCCCTTAGGTGGATTACTTCCCTCAGACATCAAACACCACCCGCGGGATTAAATGGGCCACTTTAGTCGCTTGGTGTCTAATATGCTGTTGTTTAGTAATATGAGATACATTCAGACAGCTGAAAGATGCGGATTGAATGAAACGGAACCAATTATCATATAATTCCAAATAACTTTTAGTATTAAATGCAATCTCATATCTAATAAATGTTATCTACCATTTATATATAAAATAAAATTCAACGTCAAATATCTAAGTAATACATTTTGAATAAAATGGCTACGTCTATTGACAGTTGCTAAGTGGTTGTTATGGAAGCCGTGCGATTTACTTTACAGCCGTGCGTTTTGTTTTACCGTGCGTAATAGACGTCTTACATTTATTGCCGACTGTGTGTTATTGACTACTTACAGGGGTGGTCGTAGGTAAATTATTGAATATTATTCAAATTAAACTAGTTTAGTCAATCATAGCCATCGTATGTATTATTTTAATTTCGGCGGACATATTGCAAATGTATGTATAACTCTGAAATTATGGCAATTAGATATATGGACCATTACATGAAATATATTCAGCATTTCTTAACGATTTCGAATCAAAAAAAGATCACAGCTTGATCTATTTGAAATAACCAAAGGTTCATAATATTTCCAGAAAACCGAAAGATCTGATAACAATGTAAATCTCACCATAATATCGGTCATATCACATTGCCCTTAGCTTTTCAAAAACATTGTTGTCTCATCTCCATCTTATTTTACTGATTTGTAACACAATCAAATGGAAAAATCAATTGTAAGCATTCGAGTTGAAGGTTCTGGCAACTTAGGAATAATGTGCAAAATATTTACTTTAATAATATTATTTATAATAAAATTAATAACAAGTAATACTTCTAAATAATTTTTTGTTCAAATTATACTTATCTACACTCATGGCAACGATATACGAAAAGTTGTGTGTACCCTTTTTTATCTCAATAATAGGCAGAAGTAAATAATAAGTCTGTTTCAATCATGGGCGTAGCTTGGGGTCGGTAGCTACGCGATATTGATTTGTAGATTTTGTTTAGTATAATTAATTATTTTTAAAGGTTTTTTGTGTTATTCTTGTTTGAGGAACCGGTTCTTTGTTATACTTTTATTGTTGCCGAATTGTTAAATTATCATCAATATTTTTGAAAAACATCACCTTCAATCGAAAAAACGATCTTAAATGAAGATACCTAAAAACTATTCCCAGCTTTTTTATTAGAAATGGAATGTCTACTTTGCAAAAAGTTCTGGAGACTCTTAATGATCATGAACTTGTGATACAAATGGGAAAATAAACTTTGAGGAAAATTTTACATGTAACGAAATTTACATTTGGAAAAGCATTCTAATTGAACGCCCCGAAATAATAGTATGGAGAAGAAAAATTACCGAATTTCGAAACGATCTAATAAAAATGTGTGCAACACTGTATTTAGGACACGTGCCAATCAATTTTCAATTATATGCAAATTATTGCAACCTCGAATATCTATTTTAACTGAGCTATTGGATTGGAGATGTATATTCCAAACAGATTATAAGGAATAATAACGTAAGTGTGATAAAGCAGTACTGTGCTGACATTAACTAAACATTTGTCTATAAATTCCGATAAAAAAATAAACAGCAACTGTCATCTTGGTTTTGCTAAAAACAAACAGCAAACATCAGCAAAACTGACATTCATGCAAAGCTGCGCAAATAAACTTACTTGAAATATTTCCGCCAAAACCTTGTTTTACAGAGATTCAATCAACACGTAAAAATAATGTTGTTACTAATGATATATAGGGTGAGTCTTAAATATGGTCCTACTTTGAAGTGGAACGGAATTAG
Source organism: Galeruca laticollis (assembly GCA_963921935.1). Lineage (NCBI taxonomy): Eukaryota > Metazoa > Arthropoda > Insecta > Coleoptera > Chrysomelidae > Galeruca > Galeruca laticollis. The sequence goes on from OY998177.1 coordinate 72,124,688, forward strand.
ACCAAGCAAACAGGAGTCTAATAAAACTCATCAATGATTTAAACCGAATATTCGCATTTTTATTTCACCTTATGTATAGTATATGTAATATATGTATACTTATAAGGGAAGTATTGTAATGTAATATTCTTACTACAAAATTTAAAATTGTACTACAATATACTAAAAACGATTTTAGATGTATTAAACTAGTTTTCGTTTTTATCCTATGATTTAATTGATAATTTAATTTTTTCGGTATTACAATTTTTAATAAAAAAATAAAAATGCTACTACAATTACCTACATCGTTTGTAGTAAGCTTGAAGTTTAAAATGAGATATTTTTTTATCGTTTTATTCGATTATTTAAGTTTTCAGGGACTAATATTCTTACTACAAAATTTAAAATTGTACTACAAACGATTATAACTCTTTTAAAGTAGTTTTTGATTATATCTGATGATGTGTTAATGGTTCAATTGATAATTTTATTTTTCGGGTATTACAATTTCTACCACATCAATAAGGAAGTTGCTTAGATCTTAAATATCTTTGAGAACTTTTTAAAACATAGTCAATATAAAGTGAATGCCACTGCGAATAATTTGAAAACAATAATAATTATTATAATTGCATAATAAATGATTCCAATACGTACGCCGCACAGATCGGCTAGAAATGGTTGTGTCCTTGTCGTGACGTCAGCTGCCGGACGCGTGTGTTTGAGCTTGAGCCGAGAGAATTGTATTGCAGCGTGTATTGAATATATCTGTTATCATTATAAATATTAGTGTAGCTAGTAGCTTGTATTATATTAGGTTTTAGTTTGGTGGAATCTTCGTGCATGGTGACAAAATTTGTTTGTGAAAAATTCTATTATCAAATTTACTGTTTCGACCCGTACTTTGTGGAATCTACTCATATTACTGTTTTAAATGAAACTAAACGTTTCTGGATAATCATATAATTATAATATATATAATTATCTCGACACGGTGAGTTTCATTATAAACAGTAATTTTATTATCACTACCTGTACTGAGAAAATTATGGTGACAATGCGGTAGGATACATACAAGTAAGAGGAAAAGGAAATATTTGTATAGTGAATGGCAGAATTACATCCGAACATAATATGACCAAAAAACCTTACACCATAGTCTACTAAGATATGATGAAACTGAGGAAACCGACATTTCTATATATGTGCTAATATAAACACCCCCAAAAGACTACATACCTACAGCACTTACGCAAGTAAGCGTCTAACCGAAAAATATCAAGTGTGTACAGGGTTTTTCATTATATATGGACCCTTCCATATCTCACTTATTATTTGTTACTATTAAAAATGTCTCAAATAAGAGTTGAATGGTTATTAATATTATACAGAATGTCCCAAAAAAGAGGGTCAGAGCCAAAGTGTTCTTTCTTAAATATTTTTATATTTTTAAACTGTTCACTTCAATCCGAATTCAACAATATATAATTGTTATAGTCTAACCTTAACAGTTCAGAAAATATATACGACACAGTAAGATGTAGTAATCTATCGATTGGAATTCAGTAAATTTGTTTACAAAATAAAGTAATCTCAAACTAAGTAAGCCCAAATGAAACTATAAATATTCTTCAAAATGACCCCCCATATTGTCAATGCATAGTTGGTATCTTTGGCGTAAATTCTCTAAACATTTAGAAATAATATCAGCATGAATATTTAAGTTATTAATTTCGCCTTGAATCTTTTCCTGAATTATCTCAAGATTATTATTTTCGCCAAAGTTAACTATATCAGCATCCCCCACAAAAAAGAATCTAAAGGAGTTAGGTCGGGGCTATTAGGAGGCCATAGAATTGTCCCATTATTTCCAATCCACTCTGGAAACTGATTGTTGAGATGTTCTCTCACCTCTAATACATTATGGGGTGATGCCCCATCTTGGTGCCAGATCATAGTATTTAATTGGTCAGCTGTAAATTCATTTTCTAGTATTTCACTTATTTTGGGTATTATGCAGTTTAGGTAAGTTCTTCCTGTTAACTTATAATTGAAAAATATTGGCCCAACCACTTTATTCTGGAATATTCCACACCAAACTTTCATTGATTTCCGTCCAGATTTCTTTATTTGTTGCACTTTCCGCTGTCTATGATTTTTATTTTCCCATGAACGTCTATTTTTTCTATTAAACACGCCAGCTGTAGAAAAACTGGATTCATCTGTCCAACAGATTTTCTGAAGGATATCTTGAGTTTCATTCAAGCGACGAAGCATTTCCTGACAAAATATTAACCGTTTCCGTTTGTGCAATTCAGTAAGAGCCTGCACGGGAAGTATCTTATATGGTTTATAATTGTGTCTTTTCAGAGTCCTAAAAATTTTCATAGGATGTTTTTGTAATATATTGGAGCTGGTTACTAACGAGTCTTCAGAGTTTTCTGCAAAAAAGTAGTAGCGCAAAAATTATTCCTTCTTATTCAACTACCATAAAATCCAAAGAAATATATATTTTTTTACCTTCAAAATACAGAAGTGTATCTAAATCATCGTCCTCATTAATTACACACGTTCGTTTTTTCCTAGAAAAGTTCTTAGCTGTCATTAAATGCTGGTATATTCTGATGAACGTATTTTTGCTAGGCGCATGCCGATTTGGATATAATTCCATAAATTCTCTCCTTGCATCTAATTTGTTATTATTATTTTTTACAAATAGAGAAAATATTTCTATCTTTTCATCATCTGTATACCGCATTTTCCAAACTATCAAATACAAAGTTTTATAATGGTGTAAATAACTACTTGTCAAATATGACAATGCTTTCATTGCCCGTTGTTTATAGTTGGTTTTCATCCCACAGAAAACGATTTTTAAATGAATATATTTTCTGAACTGTTAAGGTTAGACTATAACAATTATATATTGCTGAATTCGGATTGAAGTGAACAGTTTAAAAATATAAAAATATATAGGGTGTCCCATTTAAGAAAAAACACTTTGGCTCTGACTCTCTTTTCTGGGACATCCTGTATAATATTTTTGTTGAGTTTTAAAAACTACATTAATAACCCTTTAACTCTTATTTGAAACATTGTTATCTGCATCAAATAATAAGTGAGATATAGAAGGGTCCATATATAATGAAAAACCCTGTACTATAGTGAATTGGCATCATTGGGAGTACATACTGGCCATATATGTTTTTGTTGAAAATAGCTATTAAGCAAAAAGCATATTATAGAAAATGCCCCTGTGTGATTGACTACCTTTTTCTTGGCAATAATACCCGCCAGCTAGGTATAAACGGGTTAATTAATATTAGTCATTTTCTCTCATTCTTTTTCCAAAAAAATCATACATGTAAATGTAGATAATTCTATTGCAAATTCAATGTTGATTCCACCGTTTATTGTTCTCAGTATTTTCCTTTCATATCGTTCCATATATTGTTTCTCCATTTGATTGAGTATCCACTCTCCAGTTTTCACAAGCATAGGTTGCCGCTGATTACTGTAGTGTATAATCTTATTTTATCTTTCTCGAGACATTTTTTTATCTCATTAGCGTTCTCAGCATTCCATATTTTTTTATTACCTTGGTTATTCTAGCTTGAATTTCTTGCTTTTCGTAGTCTCTCTCGTCCATTATTACTCATAAATATAAAAATTACTTGATCCTTTCGAAATCGTGTTGTTTCTCACAACTTGTCACCATCGTTAATTGTTCTGCTTCCTTTTGTGTTTGTCCTTGCTTCCTTTTCCAACCATCTTGCTACTGTATGTAATTCCCTTGTTCTTGCCACGAAAGTTAAGTCTTCTGCGAACGCTAGATATTGGTAATTATTACCAAACATAGTTCCTGTTGTCAGTATTCCACTGTTTCTTATTATTTTCTCCATCGCTAAATTATAAAGTACTGTGGATACGCGATCGCCTTTCTAATACCTAGTTTGATTTCAAATTCTTCAGGTATTTGACCTTTCTGAACTACTTAGTGTAAAGCTCGTCGTGAAACAGCCTGTTTTCATAACATGTGGTTTGAATTTCTTTTAAACTAAAAATGTGGTCAGTAGTAGGTGATCGATTACTACGAAAACAGCCTGATATTTTCCTAATATTCTCAGCAAAGGTATTTAATCGTCTTCGCACTATCTGTACTGATAGTACAGGATCCCACTGCTCGATTCTGCAGCTATCTGTTTTTTTGATGAAATTAATTTTAAATGAATGTTGAGGGAGTATGCAATGGATTAGTGATAGGTTACCTATAAAAAATTAGCCGCAATTACCTGTAATTAATATTTGTAGAATTATTGTGCTAATATAAAATGCAGCTATATGTTTTTTATTCAATTTGACGTCATTTTAAAGGAAACGATGTGAAGAGTAGAAGAAAAAATGGTTGCCAGCTCTTAGTCAGCTGTAACGTTACGGTTGCCAGGTGTAAACAGGTATATTATTGTTAATCATTTACAGTCATCTGTTTTTTAAAAAAATTTAACACAAACTTAAGTTTTATATTTCCTTTTTTCGATAATCCATGGATGTCAGTTAAAAAATGGCCGCAAGCAGAGGTTGTCATGCTTTGAATAGACGATTCTCCCTCCAGGTGTGAGCGCAAGAGAAAAGATGCACGGATTGTTACGTGCTGTAAACCAGAATACAATGTGGTGTAGATTCAGTTCTAGTATTTTTTTAATTTGTATTTATGAAGCATACATTTTTGAGTATATCAAAATTTTTTTTGCGTGAGAAAAGAACTATTTTCTATTGAAAAATCGTCTACGGAATCTTTCATTTATTCATTCAATGTTCATGTATAACAACATTTCCGGTTTTCTTGTATAAAGAACTAGTTACTTTCTTTTTATAATAAATCGTATCAATATTATCGTATTTGATTCGTAATAATTAAATTAACATAATTAATATTAATCCATCAGAGTAATGGAATATAAAATCATGACGTTCAGCAAAAAATTTGATTCCAATGTTCTTCTATTGACAAAAACTTTTTATACAAATTATGTACTACACAATATAGTTATCTAAATATAAATCTTACAATTGTACATATATTTTATGTTTTTCATTCATTTTCTGTGTCAGTATCAATACCATCTGAACCATCAGAGCCAGTATCTGCATCCCAGTTTTCTTCTATGTCTTGTTGGTGCTCATCTAAAGTCAATTCTTTTGATGCCAACAAAATTTCTTCGACTGTCATTGGTGTCGCCAATGAACCACGTTGGTTTTAAATTACCATCAATTAGTTACCAACCGTACTCTTCTGGATGAAATTTGACACAACATGGCCCAGTTGCATTTTGCCACATGCAATTTTCATAAAAATGGTCCGCAAGATTTTCTGTTTTAATGATTTCCAACAAGATGGAATGAATTTCGAGTAGAAACTAGTAAAAAATAGTTATTTGTATGCTTAGGCCGCAAAATACCATTTTAACGTACCGAAAGAATAGTTATCGCCGAGGCCGCTTGCAGCCCATGCAAGATAATCTTGAGGTCGTTAAAAAGTTTCGCGGCCATGGCATACACACTATTTTTCGTGTAATCGTTAAAATTAATAAACTAGATAATTGTAAATAAATATATTATTGCTCTAACATCAACAGCAGTTCAATTTATTTAACAATGTGCTATGGAAATGATATGTTTCAATATATACAAAATATTTTGACAGTTCTTGACAAAACGCAAAACGTCTGATACTGATAGCGATATTTTAGTACCTTCCACTCCTCCTGAACTCAAAAGCGTTGTATAAAATCGAAACGGCAGTACGAAAAATGTTACGGCGAGTTTAAAGTTTGGTGTGACAAACAGAATATTAAGACGATGTCTGAAAACATTTTATTGGCTTATATGATGCAGAAATCTAATGTTGTAAAAAGTATTCATCCTAAACAATATAAGTACTTGTCTGTTTGTTGGTATTCAATAAAAAAATAATCATTGTCTTTGTAGTATTTTCGAAATGTCAAATTTGGAAGTGATATTCAAATTTGGAAGTGACGATTGGTTTCGCGGCCGTTGCTATGGGTAACGGCTGCGAAATTAAATTTCGCGGACTGTGCTGAGAACGCGAAATACTGACTTCGCGTGCAATTGCACGAAAATTTCATTTATTCTTGTCGCTGAATATTGTTTTTGGAAGATATGATATCTGGCCTTATTAACACTCGTATATTTTTTGATACCGTACATAAATGCGGGGCATTTTTTGTCATTAAAACCGTCAGTTGCATCTGTCAACGATGCGAAGACTGTTTGAAAGTTATTGTTATTAAAAAAATTAAAGGCCTGACCTTTGCTTTATTATAAAACCCAGCTGAATAATCGCAGTCAGTAAACACATGGAATACCAATACACGACATACCAATGGACCTAACGTCGCCGCTAGTTGCGTACAATTTATGCAGCTTACATCTTTCTTAGTCGTTTAAGATTTTTTACCCGCCAGCCAAATTTCCATGTCAGGTACTTTATGAATGTGGTCTAATAAAATTAAGACGTCCGTATCATTCGCTTTCACTAAAACTTTTGTCTCTGGAGGAGCTTTGCTTATATGGTACATTATTCTTGTGTCAGCTTCATCATGTTGACAACTGAAATTAGTCCCTTCGGTTTTTATAACGTGGCCTCCTTCTACATGATAGGAGAAGCACTGTTCTCCAACGGTAATAAAAACAACTTTATTGAGTAATATTGAAGAAAAACATCAATCATTTTCCCAAAAACTTGCTAAAAATGTAGCCAAAGCTTCTTTGAAATGGAAATGTTTTAAACTTATTGGTCTGGGTTGGAGAGGCCCTTGAATCGTATATGGAATGTTAATTTCTTCTCGATTTTAACGTTCGCAATGTTTGGTGGAAGGTGTCAAAAATGATATATATTTCGCGGGCACTTGTTACACACAGTTTTATTAAAATAGACTAAACTGTCGCTATATGTCTTAGACATAGAAAACCCAAGGAGATATAAAAAGTAGAAGATCTATTACTTCCATGTCAATGTATGTAGGATGAGTTAATTCAATTTGAGATTTCAAGTAGTCGGCTAATGTTGACTTAACTGATTTAAACATTTCTCCAGAATCTTGGAAAAATGCTGGAGGTGCAGGTGCGATAGGGTACGATAAACAGTACACAGTGTCTTTGTCTTTCTTTATACCAATTGCCAATAATCGTCCAAAAATATCTCTTTCCATTTTTAAAAGACCTTGTTTCCTGCCGTCTTTATTTTTTTGGGATTTTTTAATACAATCTGATGCGAAATTTGTTTCTGCTGAGGACATTGGAGAATCTCTCGGGATTATCATTACATTCGGAAATAAACTTCCCTTTTTGTGCACTGCCAAGCGATGAAATACTGAGCAGAAAATCCGTTACATGCGCGAAAGCTGATTTGCCAGTAGAAATGTTAAACATCTGATATTTATCAATATTTTCATTAAAGGGATTAATTACCTGCATTATTGTTTCAATGATATTATTTAGATGTATTTTATCTTCTCTAATATTATTATCTTCTAAACAATGCGACGTATCGCCTTTACTTAATAAAACTTTTCTTCTTTGACGTTTGTTAAAATTTTCGTTCTCATACTATGACTGAGAGCCCACTTTTTTCTCGCACTTATAGAGTTTGTGAAATGAGTAACTCCTGTCAAAGTATTGCCAGTGTCGGCATTGAGAGTTTGCTCCAATTATGGTGATTAAAACGGCAAGTGTTCCTCGTGTTAAGTCCTCACTCCATTATACCATTATCGATGAGAGAACACTTACCCTTAATCGGTGGGAATAAATAATACCATAGTTTATCAAAAATTACTGGGATAATATATTGAATATTATTTCTAACAAAGTTACTGACCACAGAAAACTTATACAAAATGCATTACTAACATGACACTAGTTAACAATGAACTCTCCTTTTCAACGTAAGGCACTCCTATATATATATATATATATATATATATATATATATATATATATATATAAAGTATTGATGAACATATTTTGTGTATATATATATATATATATATATATTATATAATTATTTAATTATTATATAATTTAATTGTCCACACGTTGGGTTAGTCAAGTTATTGTATATTTTTAATTGCCTACACGTTGTGGTGCCACGTTATTATATATTTTTAATATTGTATGATTGTTTTATAGTTATTCTGGTTATTTGATTTCAATTATGGGCGCCATAATTGGTCCGCTTACCACGAATCCCAATTCAAATTAAGATATAAGTTTGATAAAAATTGTAAATTTATTTTATATTATTATTACCTTATCTCAGGAATGAATTCGGCACTTGCGCTCGCCAGTAACAGGAAACTTTAGGTTGAGATATCAGAAAAATACAAGAGAACATAGACAAACAATTTAATAAATGGTCAAATAAAAAAAATATGGTACTTTGTTAATTACAATGTTGAACAATACATGTGTTGTAATTTAAATAGAAATACTTGCAAAAACCTTCTCATAAAATGATTCATTCCAGTTATTTATAAATTTATTTAAAACTCTCATCGAGTAAATTGCGCTTAAAATATATCTACTATTTGCGTAGAATGGCCATTCGCTGCTATGCAACCTCAACTGTGATTATTCTAAATATAGCCGTCGTGTTGTGTGTGTATTCTGTGGAAGTTATTTAGTTTATGATGATAAGAAAAGGTGTGGTGTATTTAGTATTTTATTATTGTTAATGAATATGTATTTGGTAAGTAATTATATGAACAAATAGTTAGTGTTTTATGTCCGTGATATTAGTGGAGATTGAATTATTAAATCTAATAATTATTTAAGAAATTAATATCAATGATAACGAATAACCTAACATCTGTAATTATACGAGTTATTGTTTTTTATAGGAAAAGTTTAATGTACACAAGAGAAATAGAGTTCATATTTGGTTTCTTCTCGACTCTGAGGATGATGCATGTGAAAAGATCGTGACTACGATCGAATAAAACCGGATCTCAGGATTGGAAAAAGGACGAATTGTGAATTGTTTCACCAGTAAAGTACCACAATCAATGGTATATGTATCGACGATCATCAAAACTATACTAATAAGGTAATTTTATTCAGTGTTACCAAGTTCTGGTCGATAGCACAAATTGTATTCACTTTTTGTTTTAAATACGAGTTATGTTTTTAGTTATTTTACTTTCAATACTTTGTTGAACACTTTGGTCAACTTATTATATGATTTTGTTTAAATTATATTTACTTTTTAACTAATTTGGAGAAGGAAAAATTTAACATGTCTCTCCATTTATAAAACCACGACGCTTCTCTCCCAAGCTTGAAATCAACAACTTGCAATTGTTTTGTTTCATTGTTCATTGTTGCTAAGTAAATATAATTGTTTTTCTCGAATCAAAACATCCATTCCTGTGTTATTGTAGATAAATTCACTGTGTTTATTTACACTCTGTAATCACTCTACCCGAACTATCGAAAGTACGTCGATTTTCGCGTTAATATTTCGATTTGACATTTTGATATAATATGATTGAAAAGTTTATGCTATATACAGGGTTTTTTGAAAGTGTTTACAAATTATAAAAATATAATAGTTGAATTTTGTTTCAAAATTCAGGTTATTTTATATATACAGGGTTTCTTATAATTATATACAAAAATATGATTAACGAAATTTACTCGTTGTTATTATTTTTATATTCCTTTTTTTTATTCTTTGAAATATAATTACTAAATTGAATAGAAATCTTGTAAATCATTTTATTAAATGTACATTATACGTAGTTATTTCTTAACGTGTCTATTTAAATCAGCATGTCGTCATGAATTATCTTTTTATTGAATATTTACTAAAGATTGATATTATTCAAATGATGCTAATTAGTTTAATTTACCTTGTAGCTATGTTTCACTTTAACATATATTATTAAAAACTAAACATAAACAGTCCATGATCTCTGTCGACCTTACTATACTTAAATTATTTATATCGTTGAATCGCGTTTATTATTATATTTACAAACAGACGTGATTCCGTTTAGAACAATAAGTTTCCTACAACTTGTTAACGACCTTCAAGTTCACTGGCCGCTGACAATACTTAAAATTAAACTAACTAAATCTAATAGTGACTTTTCGTATCGTCACACAATAACAAGTCTACTGGTGATCTAGCGAGCTTTGCTCTCTTGCGCTCACACTTACCTGGACGGAGATTCGTTTATTCAAAGCATGGCAACATCTACTTGCGGCCATTTTTTAACTGGCAACCATGGATATATCGTAAACAGAAAATATAAAACTTTGATTGCGTATTAAATTTTTTAAAAAAACAGTTGACTGTAAATAATTAACAATGATATACTTGTTTAAACCTGGCAAACTTTTTTCTTCTATTCTTCACATCATTTCCTTTAAAACGATGTAAAATTGATTAAAAAACATATAGCTGCAATTTATATGATTAAATTAATTATACAAAAATTAATTACAGGTAATTGCGGCTAATTTTGTATCCATTCCATACTCCCTCAACATTCATTTAAAATATAAACAGATAGCTGTAGAATCCAGCAGTGGGATCTTAGGCTATAACAATTTATAGCATGTGTTTAGGAGTGTTATAATACCTCTTGTCACATATTGCACTGTCACATTTTTTATAAATTGAACAATTTAATGATTTCGACCATTCTTCCGGGATTTTCTCCTTTTCCCATGCATTTCTTATAATTTCACAAATTTATTGTTGTAATAGTACTCTTCCTGATTTTAAAATGTCTACCGTTTTACTACTTCGTATACGACTAAAAAAAAATTTATATCTGATGATTACGTTTTAGATTTTAGAATATGCAGAATTTTTCATCAAGAACAATTTTTTTCCAAGGATTAATAATAAAATGTTTTCCATATGGTTCCAACTTATGGGGAACATAATGTTGTACATTTGAATTTAAAAAAATGAGTTTATTCGGGTTAAATCGTTAAAAAAAATTAATAAAATATGATGCACAATTGTTTTTCTGAATTAATTTATGGAAATATTCGCTTATTAGATTCTCCCAATTACTTGGTCTAAACTACAGTAGAAACGCTGAATCGTTTCCGACACGTGACTGATACGTCATCAACCATATGCATCTGAATCAAAACAATATGAGAAATTCTTGTATTGAGTTTCGTTCTTTTTTTGTTATTAGAAGAAGACAGTACCAACATAGTATGTGTTGAATAATATCGCCAACTAAGTCACGTGTCAGAAATGCTTCAGCGTTTAGACTTTATCAACAAAGCCTATTGAACAGAAGGGCTTCGAGAGGATTAAACACCCATCGATAATACCGAATAACCGGTGTATTAAAAGAATATTTATCTGGAAGCACCCGAGAAGAGAATAAAGACATCGATGGGTCGAATATCTTGGTAAAGAGGAACGGGAATGTAATTAGATATATCATTGATATGATAACCCGTAATTATAACTAATGTCAGTTATACTTACATCATCATCATCTTCTTCAGAATCCTTAAGTTCGAATTTGTTAATTTGCTTCATGATATTGACCGTCTTAAGTTGATTCGCGTCTTCGATTTCCTTCTTTTGATTCGAATTGCCGTCGCCGTCTCCTTTCTGAAACTGACTTTTCAAATGTTTAACGATTTCCGGAGGAACGGTTTCCGTATCTTTCTCCCTATTATCAACTTTGACTTTTTTCGACGTCACTTCGGCGTATTTTTCATAATAGTTACTCTCAGTTTTACTGTGATACAAAAATTCCGAGTAGGTTTCTTTAATTTTGCCATCGTACGACGACTCTTCGGTATTGCTATCGGTGATACTTTCGTATTCGACGCGATTCTCTTCTCTTTTAAATTCCTCGATGGAATTTTCTTTCGCGACTATTTCTTCGATCTCTTCGATTATTTTCGTTGGACTTTCCGATATGAATTCGTAATCGTTAACGTAGTTTTCGCTAGCGTCCAGGTCCGTGACGATATCTTCGTTTTTCGTGTCTTCTTCATCTTCGACTTGTTCTAATTTATTGTACAAAGTATTCTCTATCATTAAATCTTCGGCGGGATCATTTTTTGTCGGAACTTCGACGGGTTCATAAATATCTTTTGTATAGTCGTCGATATCTTGATAGATATGTTCTTCTTCTAATTCTTCTACTTTATCTTTCACATCTTTTAGATTTTCGTATATGTTTTCTTCTAAGGGTTGTTTTAAATTTTCGTATATATTTTCATTTGCAGCTTGTTCTTCGTTAACAGTTTTATTGATGATTGGTTCGCACTCAACGTCGCTTGTTGAATTTTCTTCTTCTTTGGGTGGAGTATCGTTAGATTCTTCGGTATTTTCTCTCTGGAAGCCTTTAAGGAAGTCTATGTTTTCTTCGGAAGGTGTTAACATCGGAGAAGTAACTGTTTGAGTGAAAAGAAGTGTTGCTGCGTCATCCGACATTAAAAGCATTCGATCTTTAACAGATTTAACGTTATCTTCCTGCGATTTAATCTCTGAAACATCTGTGGTATTCAAACTAAACGTAGGTTTCTCATTATCTACAGTTTCGTATTCGTCAGCGAAATCCATTTCGATCTTGGGACTTAAATTTAAATTAAGATTAAGTTCGGGTGTTTCGGGCGCAATTTTTTCGACATATTGGTCCGTCGTTTCAGTCTTACTTGGTTCGGGTAACGTTTCGTACAGATGATCCGTTTCTTCTTCAATGTTGTGGCCGTTTCGGTCTTCGGAAGAATCGCCGTTTTTTAGGTTAAGTGTGATAGCGGGTGAGTCGTAGTAATGCTGCCGTTCGTTTTCGATGAAATCGTTGCTGACTATTCCACTTTTCGACATCGGACGAATATTATTGCTGATATTTTCGTAGAAATTTTCTTGCGGATACTGATCTGCCTCCTGGAGGTCATCCTGAAAGTCACGTTAGTAATACACAAAACAATATAGCGTGTTAGTGCTAGACACATTTTCAAAAATTATTTTTAAACGATGGGAGGAAATTAAAATAGCGTCTTCCGTTACCTGTAGTTAAGCATTTCTCATTTTGATTCAAGCATCAAAAGATGGTTTTGTGAAACAACGATCAAGTTTACGTTTTGATGATTTTTATTTAGCAGTAGCAAAATTGGCTATAAAAAATATATTATTACTTTTTTTCGAAAGATTAGCAGTTTTTGAGAAAAGTCTATATAAAAAGTTGAATATGGATGAGAAAATTCTAAAATATAACGTGCTAATAGAGTATTTCCTCTTTTGATAGTATTCAGCACTAGGAAAGTTCACAATGAATGAGTACCTATTCATCCATTATTACTATTTCAATGTTTAAGTTGTAACGTTTTATTTTTCTTTCGTTTTGCCCTACTAGATTGAGTAATTATTTTTGCATAATCCCTTTCTCAGTACGGTCCTGGCGTAACGTATTTTCGCCGAAAAATATAGGACGTCGTTTTGTAGGACCAATAAACATAAACAATTGAGAAACAATATCCCTTGACATCGGAAGGGTTCGATACGCTCCAACCTTAATTTTCGATTGAAAATGTACGATGTGTATAATAGCTTTATATCGCATCTAACAAAGAGTATTTTTTACGAGATTCTAGGTAAACATCGTAATTGGTGAATTTATCGCATCATTTCGTTTTCCATGACCCTTCCCAAGACCTAGCTTTCTCCTAATTTTCCGCGGAAAACTTTCCAAAAAAAGGTTGTCTCTGACCAAAAGCCCGTGAAGAAAGTAGTCAGCGACGAATACTTAAGCGAATCAGTTGTAAAGTTCTTAGGGTGTCAACTCTAATTAGGGAGATACTGAAGTATCTGTATATTGCGTTTATTACCGTGCTTATTAAATTTACGGAAGTTATTGGTCATAACGCCTCGAGTTTTGTTTTCCGTCCTATCAAGAAGTACCGAGTGTTTGTTATTTGTTTCCATCATGCGGTGAGAGTAAATTATTTATTACAAGTATTTTCTCAAGAAATTAAATCCACCGAATCGACAAACCACGCCCCCCGGTGTCATCCAAGTCGATTACCTGAGTAATACCGTCGTGATTGGCTTACGACTTCAGGATTCAGGTATCGTTAAAGATTATTTGGTACCTCTTCTACCTGGGTTAAATAGCACAATTTCCGTACGGATTGTGAATGACTAATTTAGTGTCACGCCATTTCTTTAGCCGAAAAACACCACAGTATCAGAACTATTCTATTATACTAACTAGTTTTTTGACTAGCAAGATTGGCATTGTTTTAGAGAAGATTTATGTTTATGTTGCTTTATATAGTAATAATTAAGGGATTCGGCATGCACGCTTATCCTAGGTAAAATGATTTTCCGTCCCATTATCTTGATGTAACTTCCACATCGCCGATGTGTTTTTTGTTTTCAAATAACTAAGTAACGTCGTATCATCATACATATTTTTTTATAAGTAAACGGAAAATAATATCATTGAAAAACTATTTTTTTGCTTTACATATATATTTTTTTCACTTTAGTCTCCCTAATGATGAGGATAATCATCCTCAAAAGCTTGGAAATTTTCCGCTAAGAGTACACTTTTCCTTTTTCTTGCTGCAATTCCCCAATATTCACCAGTTTTATTCGTAACAGTTACCAAAGACTATCCTCCTTTTATATATATATATATATATATAAAAGTTTTTTACGAAATAATCCAAAAGCAGATAACATCAATAATTTTTGAAAATGTGTTTAAAAAATGCCAATAGACAAAAAAATACACACTTTACTCATGCAGTTTTTTAATCTCATGTTAAATTCTTCCAACAAAGCTTCTTCAAGATTTTCTTCTTCGTCACTTACTATTCTAGATTTTTTCACAGTGTCTGCCATCTGAAACAATACAAAATAATGTCAAATAATTTTAAAAAAAGAAAACTCTAGTATAAAAATACAATTTAATATATATATATATATATATATATATATATATATATATATATATATATATATATATTAATGTGGAAAAATAATGCTACAAACTGTATATATATCTAACACGAGTCAATTACAATTTAAGATATTAACGAGTATAAGATTATTGAAAGGAAAACTATTCGAGAGTCAAATTTAAACTAAATCAAACTAAAGAAATTCATTTAAACTTTATAATGTACCTTGTACATATATACATGACACCGATATAATAAGAATTCAAACTATTTAAGAGAAAAATTTAAAATTTATTGAATACAAATATTTTAGATCACAAATTTTTTTTATCAAAATTCAATATTAAGATCTAGCGCTTATTGTTAAAGGAATCATATGAATATTTAATCTTATGAACTCAACATCCTGAGAAGCGGAGAGCTTATTTAAAAAAATTTAATAATTAAAAGAGATATAAAGGTAAGTGCACTGTGTGACATTATTGAGCCCATATAATTTAAATATACTGGGGCAAATTAAAAAAAAACCTTATTGAAATCAAAGATATAACATATAATTAAATTCATATAAAATAAACTACAATAAAATTTAATACAGTACTCCTATTTCAAATATTAAAGAATTCACTTAATATATTCTTATGCAATACTTTTGGAAAACCCTGTTTTGTCTATGTACTCAATATAATTGAAAAACCCTGTATACATAAAATTTGACACTATTTAATTTCTGATGACATTCCGATGACAATTCAAAAGATATTCAAGGTTAGAGAAATAAATAGTCATTTTAAGGTATTCAGTTAAGAAAATAAATCCAAATCTATTTATAGTAAGGAGATAAAAATTTAGTTTTTTTTTGAAAAAAGGGAAAGTTTGGTAACCACAATATAATTTGGGTTGTTGTTTGAAAAAAATATTCAGTAACGTTGAATCCTCCGAAGAGGGAACTTCTAAGTAGGAGCTCTCCAAAGAGTAACATATAATTTTAGATCTATTCAAAAATTTTGTATTATAATAATTTCAACAGTGATTAATAATAGAAAGCATTATTCGGTAACCCATTTAAATTATGTGCGTGAGTGATAAAAAAAACTTTGTCAAGATTGAAGCAGAGGTGTAAGATCCGGAATTCTAAAGTTTTCAGAATTGTGCGAGCTGACTGTTATCATCGAATACTGGTGAGTCCATTCCAGAATTATTATTTAATTGAAAGATTCAGGCCTTAAAAATAAATTGAATTATAGACGCATCTAAACTTTTCAATTCTCATAGAATATTAAATAATTTGAAGATACAATAAAATAAAGACATTTCGGATATTTGACAAGTCAAGTGAAATTTTTGAAGTTGATTGGACTCTTTCAAAATTTTTTTTTTAACTTTTGGTACTAGAGATAAGGCGTTATAGTTTGTATGTTGTTCATTTAGTTTATATCTGGGAAGATACGAGTTGGTTCTTTATTGTTGTAAAAAAAGGAAAACTAAATTTTAAAATTTATTTGATTTATAATTGTAAATTTGTTACTCACATTTATAACATTCAAACCATTCAAGAACGTTGATAAAAATTAAACATATTTATCAAATTTAGAAATTTTATTTTAAAAAGTGACAATTGTGTATTATTGGTGACATACAAGTCATTTATACGTTGTGAATGTCAAAAAAAGGAATTGAATAGCCTTTATAGTCTTGGACAAACAGTCACATTATATTATTAGATGGATCAAACAGAACAAAGAAATTTATATAAAATTTTTATTTTCAATAGCGCATTAAACCCACCCTGAGGAAGAGTGATTCGAGTATTTTATGTTAAATGTATCTTTCAATTAATTACAATTTGATAGCCGGGAAATTTTTGACAACTACTGTCAACTTTTGATATACATAATATATGCCGTTTTAAGCCTTGTTTGCAATAAAATAAGAATACGCTGCTTAAGCTACGTATACAATAATCGTCGCTACAACAAAAGGAAATTCTAATAAAATTAAATAAAAAAACATCTCACATAAATATTAGACCATATCAATATATATATATATATATATATATATATTGATAAATATATAAGGATAAAGAAATAATATTTATCAATAAAAAAATAATTTCTAAAATAAAGTACCAAAAATTAATAAAATATCCATATAACAATATAATCAAGTACAATCAATGGGCATAATTATAAAGAAAGTAAATAAATATAAAAAGAAGTCATAATCAATTAGTAGTAAAACAGTTTTAATATAATTCTGTAATTTAAAAAAAAAACAACCTTAGACAGAACCTAACAAGTAAACGCAGATCAATAAAATAACGTAACGCTGCTCAGAATTTTAGACACCCAGAGCATCTGTTTATATTTAAAGAATAAATAGGATGGCATAATAAAATCAACAATGCTCCAATGATTGAACAATAAATTACATTTAGAATTAGTAAAATATATAAATAAGATATGTTAGTTAATATTTAATCATAAAAATATATAGGAAATATAATAATAAGTAGGAAACTGTAATTACAGGAAATATCAAAAACCTATACGAAATATAACAGTTGAGACAAGTATACCAACATAAAATGTATTTGAATATGAAATACAAGAATAAAAATAAATGATTACCGACCTAATTTATATGTATAAAGGTAATAATATCAAACATAATAAGAAGTGAATTGTATCCATGTATATTGTGTAAATATTTAGGTTGTAGGAAATACAAAAATAATATAATTGCATTGACCAATCGGAGCATCTCAAATAAACAATAGCATGAAAGAAGACAATAATAATAAGATGTTAGTGAATTAATCAAGGACAATAAGTTTATAATGAATAAAAAACAATAGTTTACAATAAGTTTAAGTCAGAAAAACAATAATAAACAAAGTGACAGGTGAACTATAATCAAAGAATTTTCTAGAACATTGCCAGCTTCCGGTTATAAACAATAGAAAGGGTTTGGCAGATAAAAAAGACCGCGGGATAGTTAGTTACGCGTTAGTTGTTGGATAAGCAAGAAGCAATGTAAAGTGATCCAGTTTCTTTGTAATAAAAAATTTTAAGTAATAAGTGTAAATAGGTATAAATTAAGCTATAAAAAATTAACTAATAATTAAAATCAAGTGCAAGGACGAATTTCTTTGAAACTACATAAAGCAGAATAATGATTATCATCAGATAATTACAAGGAGGAATATTACCACCTAAGGCGGGAAAGCGTCATAGATGAATCCAACTGAAGGCATCAGTTCAGCAAAAAGAACAAGGTCTGTGGTGTGTTTTTAATTAAATATTTGGTACCAAATAATAAAATGAAATTTAAAATCATAAACACCTGGTAGTAAAAGTTTTTTCTTTAAAATGATTATAATATACCAGGAAACGTAATAATAAAAAAACTTACCATTATAAAATTTGTAGATAGATGTATAATTTCTGTCATGTAATAATTTCTCCAATCATATATATAAAACTTTCCACTAAACAACAAACCACAACTAATTTCAGTTTCTTTTTTATTACCTACACAATTGTTATAATACGTTAAATAATGTTTTAAAAAGATCAAATTTGAGTAGATAAATATTTCAGATATGCTTTCAATTTCACGTACCGAATAAAACTAAAATAGTATTTTAAAATATTTCAAATAATCCTATTTAGAAAAACAAGCAGAAAAAAGTTTACAATAGTTGAACAACTTTAAAACGCAGGTGGTCGTATAATTTTTCTAAGAAATCTAACGTTTACAAACGGTTCACCCAAGTTATGCCAATGATTCTGCAAAAGTCGTCTCAAAAGAGTATGAATAGTTTTTTTTTATAATATACAGAAAGTTTGTTTAATGTGGAAATTTGGATATATATAGAAAATCCATTATTTTATTTATAACATAAGAATTTTAAGAAATAATAAAGGATAATCATTTATTTTTACACATAAGAGGTATATGAATCCAACAGAAAAATAAAGCGTCAATAAAATTTTACATATGAGTAATGTTTTCAATGTTTTAAATTTTTTCTTCTTTTAATAAGTAACATAAATAAATTCCATTGACAAGTAAGGTTGATTTTATTATGATATGCCCAGAACCCTACTGAGTTATAGAGTAGTGAATGAATAAGAGCAGCCGAGGTAATAAAAGTTTAGGAATCAAATAAACTAAATGCTACTAAATAGCATAAT
Organism: Galeruca laticollis; assembly: GCA_963921935.1. Lineage (NCBI taxonomy): Eukaryota > Metazoa > Arthropoda > Insecta > Coleoptera > Chrysomelidae > Galeruca > Galeruca laticollis. The sequence continues at coordinate 72,143,848 of OY998177.1, forward strand.
AAATAGGAGGAATTACAGGTAAAATATATATAAGTTAGCAAGCCCAAGAGTGTAACGTTTTTAAGTGTAACACAATATCAATACTTTTTAAATTCAATTCAAATTTACAACAACAGAAAAAAAATAATAATTCTCATATATATATATATATATATATATATATATATATATATAGATTTCAAATACAATTTATCTCCCACATTATAAAATATATATATAACAAATTCATATTAAAAACATCATATTATGAATATATTAATCATTCACACATTTTTAACTTGCTCCCCAACGTGGGGCATTATATAAAATAAAGTAGTAATCCTATTTAACTGGCGCCGCAACGTGGGGCAATTAGGGGCATTAGAGCATTAAGGTATTAAGGGAATTAATTAGAGAAAATAATATTCAATAAATTAATAAAATAATATACAATCAAAATGAAGAAGAAAATGACGTTAAGAGATGGTAAACAAGTTGGAATAGAAGATGGATCTGATCAGGAGACAGAAGGAAGAGAACTTGGAATGGGTGATTTCCAAGTACATTACTTGGTACAAGGAAGAAATAATCAAGAGAATGAGGAAGAGACAGATGGAAGTGAAAGAATGGAATCAATTGAAGAAATTGAAAATGAGGGAAGAAATACTAGGACAAAATCAAGGAAAAGGAGCTAAAAATAATGATGAACAAAATATGATGATAGAAATTTTACAAACTATGAAAAGAATGGAAACAAGCAATCAAAGCATGAGAGAAGAAATAAAAATAAGCAATCAAAGCATGAGAGAAGAAATAAAAACAAGCAATAAAAAATGAAAATAAGCAATCAAAGAATGGAAGAGAAAATGGAAATAAATAGTCAAAGAATAGAAGAAAAGATAGAAGATATAAGAAAACAATTAGATGAAGCTAAAAAATATACAGAAGAAAGAATTCAAACAACAAAACAAGAAATTAGAGATGAAATGATAGGAAGAATAATGGAATTAGAAGAAGTACAAACGACGAAAATATAAAATTTAAATAAGAATGAAAATGATTTAAAAATAGAAATTGAAGAAAACACCAAGAAAATAAAAGGAAACACTGAGAGAATAACCAAATTAGACAGAGAAATTATGAAGACAAATAAAAATATACAAAGCATAGAGGATGATATAACTAAAGAAATACAGATGAATTTTAAGATAGCAGAGGAAGAAAAAAACAAGATAAAGAGGGAATTAACAATGGAGACGAAAAATATTCAAGGAAAAATGGAACAAATAGAAAGAAAAGGAGGAAATATGGAATATATAGGGGGAATAAGAACAATTTATGGATCAGCCAATCAAAAATTTGATGGAAATATTAAGAAATTACACCCAAAAATATTTATAAGAATTTTGAAAAATAGAGTAAGAGGAATGAATAATATTGAAGACATAAAGGAGGTGATCAGAGATCATTTGGAAAATCACGCACTAATATGGTTTGCTGCCAGGGAAAAGGACATAACAGAATTTAATGAATTTGAGACAGCATTTTTACAGTACTTTTGGGGCGAAAATGCACAATCAGCTGTTAGGGAACAATTATATTTTGGCAAATTTTCTGAAAACAGAAGCCATAGTTTGAATAACTATGCAATTCATATGCATGCAATGACACAGTATTTGGAACCACCAATCCCTGAAGAAGAAATTGTTATGTTCATAGCAAGACATTTTAAGGCATAACTAGCTGAAACCATTGCGGTGCAGAACATTAGAAAACTTGACCAATTATCGATGTATCTACAAAGAGTAGAAAGGAATTTAACGAGACAGGATACTTCTCAGCAGAATCGAAGAATAAATAATACAAATAACGAAAATAATCCAAGAAATACAAATAGTAATACCAATAATCAAAACAACAATTGGAACAATAATAGATTTAATTATAATAGAAATAATGATAACAATAGACAATATAATAATAACAATAATTACAACAATAACAGAAATATAAACTATAGAAACAATAATTATAATAGTAATAACAGAAATAACAACTTTAACAATAGTAGAAACCGAAACAATAATGACTCATAAAGACAAAACAACTATAATGACAGAAACAATAGACCATATAGAAGAAACTCAGAAGGAGATGGAGAAAGTAGAAATGCAGACTACGAAACAAGAAGAGTTAATTATCAGATAATTGATCAGAATAGAAGAAGTAGATCAGAAGAAAGAGGGGAAAGAATTACAAATGAAAATAATACAAGAACAGAGACGACACCAACACGTAGACAAGATACAGGACGAACAACAGACATAAACGACAATCAAAATTTTTAAATATGCACACATCAAATAAGCAAAATCTATATATCTGTACCTATGAAAATCCTAATGAATTTATAAATTTAAATGAAAATATAATCACAGATGGGAATAATGGTTTAATAATAATAAATGGATTAATTAACAATTTAGAAGCTAAAATAATTATTGATACTGGATCAGAAGCATCAATAATCAATCAAAAGTTTGTTGATAGATTAAATATTCAAATGAATAATATTATTAAAATTCCAAAAATTAATTTAATTGGTGCTAATTGCAAAAAATTATGTGAGATCAATAAATCAATGAACATAAATGTAAATATTGGGGAAAAGAATTCAATTTACAAGTATTAATAGCTCCAAATATTGAAACTGAAATAATAATAGGATGTGATGAATTAGAAACACATAAAACCATAATAAATTTAGAAGAAAGAAAATTAAGAATGGATGGAACATGGATTAACTTTGAAATAATAGTATTAAAAGAAGAAGTAAGAAGAGTTAGCAATATGTACAAGGAAGAAGTAGATAATGGTAATGGTTATCGCAAAATCAGTATGTAAGGCTACCACCGAAGCAATGTTAGGACCCAAGAAAAAACATTTAGACTATTTAATCCATTGTACTAATGTACCAAATGTATCTATTCCTCAAATGGCCAATGTATTAATAGCCTATTGCACCTCAGACTCCTTAACATCTACCAACTAAACTACTTACAGGGTATTTAGAGTCCAGTTTAACTCCCTTAGTAAACAATCTTACTATGGATTCAGGCAATAGAGGTTTTCAATTTAGCTTCTCCAAAATCAACCAAAGGCATTTAGTAAAGATCGCATTTTGCACAAGTTTTAATTTTTGGTTTTATATAACCTCATGGATTGATGGAATAAATCTAGATTGTTTGAATTTCTTCGCAACCCCTGTATCTAATCTAAAGTATGTAGTGATCTTAAAAATATGAATATAACAAATAAATGATTTAATTTAAAATATACAGTATGCTAAATATGGTAGTTTAGTTTGAATATAGTATATTACGTAACAAGAGCTGTAAGTAACCCTAACGCACGAAATGAAAAAGTTTATGCACGAAGCCGCGCAGCGTAATGCGTAATGGGCTTACAACTCGTGTAACGTACTATACTTTTTCTACGCCCATTCATTTTCTTCCATTAAATAAAAAACATCGCAATCATTTAAACTTTATTATAATAGTTGTTAATAACAATTGAACAATTATTGTAAATCGATTGTGCCTTATTATTTCATGGTGATGAACGGTTATTTATAATTGTATTATATTTTGTTCCAGAAATTGACAATATAAGTGACATGACATTTATTTTCATAGCATGCTACTTAAGAAAACGTGTCCTATTTTTAAAGAAATTGCATAATGTGCTGCTTACATTTAGGGGCATCACTCTTTCAATTCTAAATATATCTCGCTAATGCTAAGAGTTTTTATGTTCTTTAATTGACTAAATTTGTGTAAATAGACAAATAAAGTCTTACGTAAATAAAAATTTGATTGTAATTTAATTAAACCAAGAAGTTTAAGTTTTCTTCACAAAACGCACGAGTATGTTATGAGATCTCATTACGTGCATGTTATTGTTAAATGTCATTTACAAGGAATGTTGACAGTGCGATTTTTGACGTTTACAGACATGGGCGTAGAAAAAATAAATTAATGATTGCTAACATAGTTTTCAGATGATATTTTAGATTGATGAGATGATTTTAAAAATAATAGTCAAATATTTTCTTGCCAAAACGATAAAAAAAGGAAATTTATTGATAGTAGAAGTAAGAAAAATATTGTCAGTTGAGAAGTTTTGAAAGAAAAAACAGAGAACATTGAAATCGAAACTAAAAGGCATTACACAAAAAGTTGAGAAATATAATAAAAAATAATACACAGTACCTATTAAAAACCATCTAAAATTTCTAAAAGTACTCATCATAAATTGTTACCATAATAATAGAAAAGTTGGTCAAGGTATTAAGCAAAATTTATGAAAAGTGTCAAAGTTGAGCTGATATATCAAGAAAAGAAGATAGTATTGGTCCTATTTAAAGGATATATCTGGAGATATATTGCCAGCTAAATTTGAAAAGAGATGCTATCATTATTTTTTTGACAGAGTGACAAGCAATTTCAAGTGTATGTATGCGAATTTGGTGGTGAATCAACGTATAGAAAATTTAAAATTTGCCGAAATAAATTTTTTTAGAGATCTCTAAAATCTGTTTGGCATATCTTACGACAAACTTCGGTATATGGGTTATTTTAAGAGATATCAAAAAATGTTATTAACAAAAATAGTAGATATCTGTAAGGCCCATGTTTTGACATTATCTCTAACTATACAGAGTGTTGCATAACTCCGTTACAAACCAAACATATGATTTTTTAAATGAGAACCCTTGTATATTATACCGAATTCGGATTACTCACATTTTTTTGAAGCTTTTGCTACGTTATACAGAGTCCTTTAAAAGGTATGGACACGTTTATGTGAAAATCTTGGGTAAATCAACGCTCTGAAGCTGATTGTACGTTGTAAAAAAAGTTTATTTTCCCTAACAGAGTTTCGTAATATGATGCTATATCTCCGTATTCTATTGAATTGTAATTATTATTCCTTTTTTATACAGGGTGGACGGAAACATTAACTTTCCATTTTCTCTCTTCTTTCAAATGGAACACCCTGTATTTTTTTAGCGCAAATAGAATCTTCGATCATGTAACTTTAATTTTTGTCAAGTATTCCCTGTACCCAAAATTTATGCAAACAGAGTTATTTTGTAATATCTTACTATCTTAGGCTATACATACATGCTACGCCACTGGTTTGTCTACTTAAAACTTCGCGTTGAAGCTAATTCTACATTGATAACGTTTATTTACTAACATACATTATATTATAGAGTGCCTGCAATGAGCCATTCCCGTTTTTAAGCGACCCCAAAATAAAACAAAAAATTTCTTTAGGCTATGCATAAACGAAATTTTTATTAAAACGCCCAATCATGGACCGCATCAACGAATACAATTTACTCGAGTTGTTCGTGATCAGAAAATTACATGCAAGAAACGGTCCCAGTTAAATAAATGAGGATGGGCGTTAAGTTTCTTTTTTTATTTTATTTTTTCTTTATGTCGCTTAAAACATTCACAGTTTATTTTTTGCATTTGCATTCTTTTATTGTAATTGCAATTTTGCTAGCAGAGACATCTGTATTTTGAAACTTCAAATATTTGTTTTCAAATCGTTATAAAATCTATCTATCATTAGGTATATTCTGCATTAATGTCATCCGAAATTGAAATGTCAAATTTTATTTGTATATTGAATCTTTCAAATTATTGATTATACGGTGTGTATCACAAGTATTACATACAAATATACATATTTTTCCTTATTTTAATGTTTTCTTTAGAATTTAGATAGAGGAACTGTATTAATATATATATATATATATATATATATATATATATACATATATACATATATATATATATATATATATATATATATATATATATATATATATATATTATATATATATATACATATATACATATATACATATATACATATATATATATATATATATATATATATATATATATATGAAATTTAGGATTGGCCTAATTTTTATATTTCAATAGAATGTGAAAGAAACGTGGGAGTAGCTACTATATATTAAATGCAAAATTAAATCGCTTAACATACAATCGCAACTAACGGGGCCGAAATATCTCCCTCATTACGGTTCTTGTTTCACGTATACGTTGGCAACAATGCAATTTATAATCGCTTGATAAACGTGTTGAACTAATGTCAATATTTTTCATATATTTATTATCTCTTTCTCATGCATATTCATAGAAGTTACTGTCCTGTGAATCATGCTCCGCAACTTACATACACAACAACATTGTTTCATTTTTATGACACGTATTCGACGGTGATCGATTCGTTTATTTTTATTTTCAATGAGAATTGCACAAAATTTGTTTTTATAAACTGCGAACTTTAAATGTTGCGACAAAACAAAAAACGTGGGTAAACAATGAGGCAATATCGATGTGTGATAAAAATATTAGGTATCTCAAATATGAAGAAAATATAGTTCTGGAAGTATTCCTCTATTTAACTCATGTTCATCAAATTACGATTCTGATTTTGAGGGTTGCTTGGGAAAATTTTCCAGCTCCACAAACGCGTTTCCATCAGGTTCTTCTTACCTATTATTTATTGCAATGTTACGTAGAACTGCAGTTGCTACAATAACTGCCATAGTAGTATCTCTCTTTAACCGAAGTGTTAAATGCAGTATGAGAAATCTTCTTTTTCATACACCATACCTCCTCTCTACAACATTTCTAGATCTAATCTGAGATGCATTATAGGGTCTCTCGGGTTGATTTTATGAGTTTTCCAAAGGAATCATCATATACTCTGACAACGAATACCTTGAATCGCCCAACAAAAAACTGTTACCAAAGGTGCCTTCTTCAAATTGTGCCTTAGGTCTTAAATAAGAAAATATGGTATTGTCATGTGTGGCTCCTAAAAGTTGTATAAATTACATCACTATATATTTACAAGTTTTTTTCAGATAATATTAAGAAAATAATAAATTAAATAGGTATCACAAAGTGATGTTGAATTTGTTTTTTTAATATCCTAATAGAATAGTAAGAAAAGGACCATAATTAAAACTGATTTTATTACATTTGATAGAACTATGATGAATTTACTAGGAGATTAAATCGTTATATGAGTGCAGTATATAGCACCAAGTACTTTGGGTGTTAGATACACCCTATATATATATATATATATATATATATATATATATATATATATATATATATATATATATGGAACGTCTTTCGATTAGATAAGAAAAGGAGAAATAAAAGTTTTGTTCATGTTCGATGAATGCATGCTTTCATTATCGAAAACTGTTGAAGAAAGCATAAATGAATATTCCCTAATATACAAATATTAAGATTAAGTCTTATGACATATGCTGTATCGTAATAAATTAACTGTCTCGACCCTTACTTCGTGGAATCTACTCATATTAGTGTTTTAAATGAAACTTACAGTTTCTAGATAATTCCACAATATGTTTAAAAAATGTTAAAAACTCTAAGAAATTGACAATTGTTTCGATATTAAATATCATCGTCAGAATAACAGAAGTTACATTTCATTTAATGCCTACTTGATATTTATTAATTATTTTCGGATAGACCAAGAAGTGATTGATTTAATATATGTTAAAGGAAAAAGAAGAAGATATGATATCACAAATACTAAAGCTTAGACATTATTAGCCCTATGGGGATATCCTGGATATCCTTTTTCCAATTAAGATCAGTGTAACTGTGCAATGATATAGAAAACCAGGAAAACTATATTTGCTGATCTTTACAATTATCACTTAAGAAGACAGTTTAATAGTGGAGAACTCCCTAGATTTATCTGTTCATTGACGACTTCATATTGTGGGTCTCTTAAGTGCCTTCTAATTTCCAATTCTTCAAGGAAATCTAGTTCTTGTTTCTTATCACAAATATGTAGTACTTCAAGTTCTGTATTAGGGGTCTATGAATGATTGGTGTCAAGTAGATGTTTTGCTTAGCGGGATTTATCTGGTTGTTTTAATCTGTATGCTCATAACTGTTCACTGTATCGGATTTGAAAATTTCTAAGGGTCTGGCCTGTAATAGTCGACCACACTATCATTCATATGTGCATCAATCTACCTGACCATAATCAGAATGTGTGACAGCGACGACAGCTCCCTCCTTCGATCATTCTATTTTGTATATGTTATGAATAAAGTTTCAGTTTTACAATGACACGTATTTGAATCAACATCAAACCCTTTACATGGCGCAAGTCAGTGAAGAATAAAAATAAAATGGCTCCTCCAGAAACTAGAAGTGTTGGTACAAATCAACAAACAATAGTGCAAGTAAATACGAACATTAAACAACCAGATGGAATGGTTATGGAAGGATGTTTAGCAGACAATTGGAAGTTCTTTCAACAAAAATTGAACTTATTTTTGAAGGCATCAAGGTCAACAGGCGAATCGGCGGAATTCAAAACCTCGTTATTGTTATCAAGCATTGGTGACAAAGCACTAAAAATATATAACAATTTAGCCTTTGAGGCAACAGAGGACAAAGAAGATTACGAAACAGTAAACAACAAATGTTTTTATCAAGGGACAAAAAACCACATGAAAAAATGGACGAGTACATTACAGATCTCAGAGAACTCAGTACCACATGTGAGTTTGGGACACTTACAGACAGCCTGATAACAAGTAAATTAATATTAGGTTTAAAAAATGATCCCGAATTACAAAACCAGTTGATCAGAACAAAAAATATAACACTGGTAAAAGCAGAGGAAATGTGCAGACTGGCGGAAAGAACAAAAATTCAAATAGAAAAAATAGCTAAAACTGAAGAAGCAGAAATTTGTAAGGTTAAAAAACTCATTAAAAAACCAAATCCAGCAAATGGAAGTGACGGCAAAGTAAGCAGCTACAACACATGCCCATCAGGAAACTCAGGGACACATCGATCATTCTCTCGTTCGGAAAAAAGTGCGCGAGTGCAAACGCCAAAATTCAAAAAGTTATTCAATTGCTATAAGTGCGGTTCTAGGCATGGAAAAAATGAATGTCCAGCCTACAGTAAAGTTTGTGTAAAGTGCAAGAAGCCTAACCATTTTGCAAAAATGTGTAAGTCTATAAATAACATCACAGATGAGGACTCGGACTCTGATGAATTCTGCATTGATGAAGTAGACGATAATGGTAAAAATAATGACTGGACAGCCATAATTTCTATAAATTCCAATAAAATTAAGTTCAAACTAGACACAGGAGCTCAAGTTAGTATAATACCAGCAAATTATTTAAATAAACTTAAAATACATGTAAATAACTTGTTATCTAGTAAAATTAATCTAGCTACCTATACAGGGGAAAAAATTAAATGTGTAGGGAAATACATGTTGGATTGTAAAATAAAAAATGTTAAAGAATCATTACTTTTCTATATAGTTGATCAAGACAATGCAAAACCTATACTGGGTAAAGATCATTGTGAAAAATTAAAATTAATGCAATAAGTAAATAAGGTGGAAACTAAAAATTGCATAAAGGGTATGAAAAAATAAAAAGTGAATATAAAGATGTTTTTACAGGGATTGGCTGTCTAGAAGGTACTTTTAAAATAAATTTAAAAGGAAATTTTAAACCCACAGTACATTGTGCCAGAAAAGTACCAATAGCAATACAAGAAAAATTAAAAAATAAATTAAATAAATTAGAACAGAATTTGTAAATCCTTTGGTAATAGTAAACAAGCCCAATGATGACATCAGAATTTGTATGGACCCCAGAGACCTTAACAAGTCTATTAAAAAGGAAAAAAAGTTATTACCTGAAGTTGATGACATACTATAGTCTATATAGAAAGGACAAGGAGTAATAAATCATTCATTTAAGTAGATTTCATAGACGTACCAAAATATATTTTAAGAGGGTATACCGTAAGGTACATTTTGTATTGAACGAATGAGTTGCAGCTATGCTAAAGAATATACGATTTAGGTCAGAGGTAACGGGATGTACTAATTTTAATAAAAAAAAGTGATAGAGGTAGAGGTCATTCGGAAGCAAAAAATGTAGTTCATTATAAAAAAATTCTACAACTTCCTCAGGACTAAGATACATAATACCGAAATGTACTTTTAAGTATTCGCCAATTACAGAACCTTTCTGTCTGTACTCTTGTACCAAATGAAACTCCTGAATCTTACGAAACTAAGCTTGACAGAGATGAAATTTACAACCAAAAAGAATTTGATCTCTGCCAAAACATTCATATATAGCGTTATGAATGCTTAGTTCAAAATCTACTACGACTTCTTTAGGTTGAAAATTTAAGCCTACTTCTTTACATTTTTGTCTTAAAATTAAAAACAAATTTGAATATGTTTGACTTGATTTGTCCGGCAGCAAACAAAAAACAAGAGGTACGTAATAGCCGTTTTTAAAACCATGAATGGTAAACATTTGGTAAAAAAAAGTTGAACAGTATTTAAAAGTCCCATCCATCAAAATACAATCCGAATTACATAAAAAATTAAGGTTGGAAAAACAGGAGAACACAATAATTTTAAATACCTGGTCTGCTGTTAATAGAAATTCCTCTTCTCGGTTCGTTCGTAATTGTAATTCACGAACACTATTAAATACTTCTTCCTGATTTTTAGGCAATAGTGTAAGTGCATCAACATCCTTCCCCTAATCCCCTAAATATCGATCAAAACAATCAAGATTTCTTCAAAATATTTAATTCAAGAAATCTTTGAAACCTTTCAGAAATATACATAATTCTATGGGCCTCCGATTTTATCTATTATAAACCCTAATGACTCTAATAGGATTAAACTAAATGGTTGCGGCACAGTTCGAACATTTCAGTAATCCTCAAATTGATACAAGTCAGGTAAAATTTTATTTTGTGGCAGAGTTCGGATATGCCCGTTTATTCATAATATTTTTTATTTGTATTACTCCTATATGTAGTGTTTGGGGAATTTTTCTCAGAAATTTTAAATGGCAAGTGGCCTACTGTAATCGGCTTAATACGATTACACCTATTTACAGATTATTCGATTATTGAGAGGGATTTTCCAAACAACCCAGTTTTCTTAGAAACATTATCGGGAATATTATTTTAAAAGAAAGTAGGTACATTAAATCAGTACTTAGTATTAGTTCATTGAGTAAAGTTGTATGAAGTTGTATGGTTGTCATAATATTGTAAACAGTTGGAATATATTTAAAACATTTGTTGAATGTTAATTGTGCAAGTACCAAACAATGTCGATAAGCCAAGGACCATCTAAACGACCAAAAACAGGTCCATTATCTTTAAATGAAAAAACTCTGATATTGAATTGTTATACATCGTTGAAAAACAAGGATCCAAGTGCAAGTGTTGATGATATTGTGGAATTAACGGCTGCTATGTTGTGTGTTGCTAAATCAACAATTTATATATTACTAAAAGAAAGCAAGAATGGAACTCTTCAACCCCCTAAAACTCCTTCAGGCCGAAAACCAATTGAGATCGATGAGTCATTAAAACAAAGACTAAGGCGTAAAGTCCATGGATTTTACTTACGAAAGGAAATTCCAACACTTGACAAAATTATGACATCAGTGCAAGAAGATACGGACTATCCAAAATTCTCCAGAATGACATTATGCAAACTTTTGAAAGATGTGGGTTTCAGATATACAAAACATAATAGAAATTCTCTCTTAATAGATAAACCGGAAATAGTTTTTTGGAGAAGAGACTATTTAAGAAGCATTCGACATGCCAGAGAACAAAATTTGAAAATCTTCTACTTAGACGAAACATGTATAAATGCTGGATATACAGTTTCCAAATCTTGGCAAGATGAAAACATTAAAAGCGGAAGGCAGGCATTCGTGGAAGGTTTGTCGTTAGGTTTGCAGCCACCATCTGGAAAAGGAAAAAGACTTATCATTGTCCATGTTGGAAGTTCTGAAGGTTTTGTTGATGGTGGATTATTAACTTTTATTTCAAAACGCACGGGGACTATCACGAAGATATGAATGGGGATGTCTTCGAGGAATGGTTTGTTCAAATGTTGGATCTGATTCCAAAAGGGGCTGTTATTGTTATGGACAACGCAAGTTACCATTCACGGTTACGAGAAGCATTGCCCACAAGTCGTTGGCGTAAAGCAGATCTTTTGGAGTGGCTTATTTCGAAAAATATTAAGTTTCCAAAAGATCCACTAAGGAAAGAACTTTACAGAATTGCAAAAATGAACAAGAATAAATACAAAACCTACATTGTAGAAGAAATGGCTTCTTCTCGTGGTATATCAGTTCTTCGACTTCCCCCTTATCATTGTGAACTTAATCCCATAGAATTAATATGGGCTCAGGTAAAGGGGGAAGTTGGAAAAAAAATACTACTTTTAAAATAAACGATGTTGTGAAATTGTTTGAGAGTGCTGTAAGTCATGTGAGTAAGGAAAATTGGACAAACTGTATCGAGCATGTTATCAAAGTAGAGGCAAATATGTGGAAAATTGACAATATTTGTGATGATTTAATCGACCCTATTATTATTAATGTCAACAACGATTCTTCCTCTTCCGAGTCGGATATAGAATAAAATGTAAGTAATAAATGTATTCCAATAATTATTTCTTTTCATTTTTTATTATATTATAATTTAAAACGTATTTTTTTCCCAAAATACACACCACTGCATTGCGTTATTGCTTATCTGCTAATCCTTTAATAATGAATAAACCCTAAACTTTGCTACAACTGAAACAAATACGGGGTCGATCTACCTGGTTTTTAGATTTACGGAAGAAATGTAATTTAAAGTAAGAGATTTATCAAAAATTTCATGGTGCTCCCTGTAAAGGTTTTGCATACTTAATTAGGGTTTATTACTCCTCGTACTTTTTGTACATACTATAACTAAATTAAATAATGCAAAGTATTTCAGTATATTGGATGCTTCGGAAGCATTCTATCAAATCAAGTTAGACTACGAAAGTTCACTACTATGCACGTTTGCTACACCTTATGGTAGATATAGATTTATGCGTTTGCCTTATGGAATATCCATAGCTTCGGAAGTATTTCACAAAAAAGTCAGAATGTTATTTGAAAACATAGAAGGTGTAGATACGTACATAGACGATTTTTTAATTTCTGGTCCAACAAAAGAAATTCATGATGAAAGATTAAACAAAGTCTTAGACAGATGCAGGGAAATAAATTTAAAACTAAACGCAAAAAAAATGCAAATTTGGGGTAAATAGTTTAATATTCCTGGGACATAAATTATCTGATAAAGGGATTGAGCCAGATTATGATAAGGTTGTTGCCATTGATAAATTTTAAAACACCCTCTAACCGAAAAGATCTTGAAAGATTTTTGGGTATGATCACATATGTATCAAAATTTATACAAAATATGTCCGACAAAACAAAAAAGTTAAGAGAATTATTAAAAAAAGAAACGGTGTGGAATTGGGGTGAATCACAACAGGTAGAATTTAAAAAACTAAAGCAGATATTAATCTCAAAACCCATTTTGCAATATTATGATATAAACAAACCGGTTAAAGCTTCCGTAGATTCTTCCAAAAATGCTATTGGAGCTGTTTTATTACAAAATGATTTACCTGTTTTCTATGCATCAAAAGCATTAACAGAAACACAAAAAAGGTGGGCTCCAATAGAAAAGGAAACCTTAGCTGTGTGTTTTGGGTTGGAAAGATTTCATCATTTTATATACGGTCGGAAAAATGTAATTGTTGAAAGTGATCACAAACCTATTTCACAAATTCATAAAAAACCACTCCATAGTTGTCCTCCGCGAATTCAAAGAATGTTTATAAGAATTCAAAAATATAATATGAACATAATATATAAGCCTGGTTCTCAAATGTATTTAGCTGATGCGCTCTCCAGAGCACATAATGAAAATATACAAAATGAATTTGACACAACCAATTTTGATAAATTACTCGAGGAAAACATAAATGCACAAATTAGCTTAATAGTAAAAAATTTAAAGTTTTCTGATAAAAAGTTAGATGATATTAAAAATGAATTAAAAATTGACACTGAAATGATTGAATTAATAAATAACATAAGAAACGGGTGGCCAAAAACAAAAGAAAATCTAGATGACCGATTAAAAATATATTTTCAGTTGAAAAATGAGTTAGTTATTTGTTCATAATGGTCTAATATTAAGGAGCTCTAAATTAGTAAAACCTAAAAAACTACGAAAAAACATATTAAAAAAACTTCACTTAAGTCACTTAGGAAAAGAGAAAACTAAAAATAGAGCAAGAGAAATTATGTTCTGGCCAGGTATGTCAAGAGATATTGACTATATGATCGCAAACTGTAATACATGTGCACTATATCTAAAAAATAATCAAAAACGACCTCTTAAGCAACACGAAATTCCAAAAAGACCTTGGCAAAAAATTGCTATGGACCTTTTTGAGATTGAAGGTAAACATTTCTTATGTGTCATTGATTATTTTTCAAAATTTCCTGAAGTAATTCAGTTGAAAGATTTAACCTCAGAAGCCATCATTTTTGAAATTAAAAGCATATTTTCTAGACAGGGAATTCCTGACATAGTGGTATCAGATAATGGACCACAATACAGTTCTGCTATTTTTGATACTTTTGCTAAGGAATGGGAATTTAATCACATTACTTCTAGCCCAAAATATCCAAAATCCAATGGGTTTGTAGAAAGAACCATACAAACCGTAAAAAATATTTTTAAAAAGTCACTATTTTCTAAAACTGATCCATTCCTAGCACTTCTAGAATTGCGGAATACACCGTTATATAATAATATATATTCTCTTTCGCAATTATTGTATCAAAGACAATTAAAAAGCATTCTGCCTGTCACTAATGAACATTTAAAACCCATAAATGTTAAACAACATTTAAATTTAAATCATTTCTTAGGAACAGGCAAAATTCTCAAAAATTTTACTATGACAAACATTCTAAAATTTTGCCAGAATTAAACAAAAATCAAAAAATTTACATAAAATCAAAAAACAAAAATATTCCTGGCAGAATTTTAAACAAAAATGTAAGACCAAGATCCTATGACATTGAAATTGAAAGTGGCTCAAAAATTGTAAGAAATAGGGAAGCTATAATTTGTAGAAACTACAATAAACATAATAAAGGTAAAACAACGGTAACCCCACTATATGAAGATGACGTCACAAATAATAGCTCACCTGAAGTAGCTCTACTCACACCCTGCACCTCTAGTGAAGGGTATACCACTAGATGTGGTAGAACGATTAATCAGCCTAAAAGATTAATAAGAGAAATATAGAACTTAGCTTATAAGGAAATATAAAATTAATTTTTGTATAGTACGGGGGATGTAATAGTCGACCACACTATCATTCATATGTGCATCAATCTACCTGACCATAATCAGAATGTATGACAGCGACGACAGCGCCCTCCTTCGATCATTCTATTTTGTATATGTTATGAATAAAGTTTCAGTTTTACAATGACACGTGTTTGAATCAACATCAAACCCTTTACAAAATAAACAGCATTACATTCTGGACATTTAAGTTTATATATACCAGATTTCTTTAATACTGATGTTTTTGTTTTTACATTTAACAATTTTGTACTTACGTTACTTTCTGTTTTAAAATAAATTGTTGTAACGTAAGTGTAAATTTAAGTTTCAATTAAAACACAAATGTATGGCAATAATCAATAAAACAGCTCTCTGATTGTATTAACATTATTTAGTTGTTTTATTTGTGAATGCCCTTTTCTTATTACAAATCTAATATTGGGAAATCTTGCAATTCCATAGAAATCAGTTTTGGTTTGGTAAATCTCTTCATCTGTATCCGGCATTTTTATGTGAATAGGCGATAACAATGCAATTTCCCGTGAGAAATTTCTATCAGTTGACCTCCAAAATATCCAGCAACTACCAAGATGGAACCTGTTGCATAACATCTGAGTGTAATTAATACTTGTGTGATTGGCAATTAAGGATGATTTCCTAAAAAAAAATTATATTCCGCAGTAATTTAAATAGGGACTGTTGATCTATTACTTGCTCATTGTAAATTCACTTCAATGTGACCTATTAACAAGCGTACGGACTCTTGATAATTGAAATCGGTTTTAAAGTTCTGTTTCGTTCCACAAACTGAAATGGTCCAGCCGATTCCTAAATATCCTTTGTCGCCGAGTGCCTTCTGTGGTGCTCGCGCTAAAGTCAGCATTCCACAAAATATTTAATATTTTTTATACTTCCGTTACTAGAGCCGCATTTGAAACACGGGTTTGACATGCTCAAAACGACTCTTTAAACACTAGTGTTTAAAATGCGAAAAGTCACAACTCGTTTATCTTTTGTTTTTTAAACGTCACATCAAGTGTATCTTTTATAAGCTAAATTTCATGTTCCGTGATAATTTTGTTGTTCTGTGTCATTTGATTTGTCAGTCAGCCGTCAACCATCATGTTATGAATATAATTGAAGTATAATATAATTTTTTCATTCCTGCGGGCGAAGAAAAAGTTTAGTAAGCCTCTCGTGTTAAAAACGTCTTTAGTCACTAGTTTCACAAGGCACTCGTGCCTAGTAAAACTAAACTACTAAACATATATATTTTTAATGACCGTAAATACTCAATTTCTTATATTTTCATGGGTTTTAATGTTGAAAGAGGAATATATTATGAAAATGGCTAATCTTTTAAGCGACAATTTAACATACAAAAAAATTGGTAATGACCCAACAAATGCTATTCAAGTTAAAATCAATAATTTGGCTAATAAATGGTTTAAAAGTAACTTAATAGATTTCAGGACCAAATCGGAAATCATTTGTCATAATGGTCTTCCACCTTTCATATATGGGTTACCCAAATTACATAAACAAGGTATCCCACTGCGACGAATTGTTAGTAACATTAATGCTCCTACATATAAATTATCAAAATGTTTATCTAATACACTATCATCTGTAACTGGACTAACAGAATATCATATAAAAGATTCGTGGGAATTTTGCAATTTTATTAAAAAGCAAATCATTCCTCCAAATCACCGGATAATTTCACTAGATGTTGTATCTTTATACACAAACATGCCTACGGATCTTGCAATCAAATGTATTAAAAATAAATGGAATATAATCAAGAACTTCACACTATTAGACTTAGATGCATTTTGCGAGGCGGTTGATAAGTGTTTGAATTCCACCTATTTTCAATTTGGTGAATGTTTCTATAAACAAATTTTTGGAACAGCAATGGGATCTCCAATTTCTGCTCCGATTGCAAACTTAGTACTTGAATATTTAGAATCTAATGTTTTAGCAGAGTTACCAGAAAAACCAATTTTTTTCAAAAGATACGTCGACGACTGTATCCTTTGTGTACCAATTGACCAGACTGAACATATTCTAAAACGTTTTAACAACTTCAATAAAAAATTACAATTCACCATAGAAATGGACAAAAATCGTTCTATTAATTTTTTAGATATGAATATAGAATATGACAACAACGGTCGAATATCTACAAATTGGTTCACAAAAAAGGTATGGTCTCAACGATATTTAAACTATAATTCATACGCTCCCATAAAATACAAGAAGAGTGTTGTCACTGGCCTCACTGATAGAGCGGTACAATTATCACATCCAAAACACAGGCCTAATAATATTAAAAAAATCAAAAATACCTTAGATTTAAATAATTATCCTAAACATTTTTATGAGCCCATTATTAAACAGAGAATTGACAACTATTACAACAAATTAAAATTTAATAGCCAAAGTAATCCATCAAAATATATTTCACTTCCGTACATTCCCGATATTAATAAACCATTACAAAAATGCCTAACACCATTTAATATTAAAATTGCTGATAAACCAAATAACATTACAGGAAATAAGCTTTTTTCTAGACTCAAACCAGATAATAAGAACACAATAAACTCAATATATAAAATAAATTGCTCTGACTGCAAAGGTACTTACATAGGTCAAACTAGCCAATATTTACATAAGAGAATTCAACAACACCAGCAATCCGTTCGAAATAACAATGAATGTACTGCACTATCAAAACATTCACTTGATGAAAATCACTCTTTTAATTTCAACAACGTAGAAATAATAACTACAGAAAAAAATAATAGTAAAATATTGATAAAAAAAATTATAAATATTAAGAAGAATCCTGACTCAGTCAATTTCAGAACTGACATAGACAACTTAAGTTGTATATATACGAACTTACTATTATAAACGAATATCTACACCTTACCTAGTTATTAAAAATTAAAAAATAGATTTCTAATTCTAATTTTATTTTAATTAGGACACTCTGTAAATACATTCTAATCATTTTTAACATAGTTCATTGTTTGTATTTTTTGTTTTTGTGTACATTAATTGTTTTTTTTTATTTAAGAAATACTACTGTACAGTAGTAGACGAGCCTCTACGGAGGCATAATCAAAAAGTAAGTTTTAAAGAAACATCTTTTAATTATATGAATTTTAATAAATGTATTGTGTTTTCAAAACATTTTTAGAAAGGTTTGAAAATGGTTTAAATAAAATAGACCGAAACGTAACCACTATAAGCAAGTGATTTTATTTCTGACCGAAACCCATGAAAATATAAGAAAATAAACTACTAAACTAAAGTAACCTTTTTGACACTTGGTACTTAATATACTATTATATTTGACACTTTATGTCAATGTTTTTATGTTATGGTTATATATGCAATGTTCTTCTTCTTCTTTTTTGAGATCTTGGGCTCAATTCTTCCGAACTATTTACCCAGATGAAATTTCCTACCTAGATAATTATAATCACTGAAAGAAGCTGCACTCACGTGCGTCTGACCATAGTCACTTCTTCCTGTCTGAAAGTTTACAAAGATTTCCAACTCACATTAAATTTTAGTTCTTGCGAAAATCTAAAGTTACAAAAGTTTACAAAGCCATTTACAATTTACTGTTAATGTCCTTCAGAAACTTACAAACTAACAAAACCACAGAATCAGCAGTCTCTCTCAATATACAATTTAGATTAAGCACCATAGCAAGCGGGTTAAAACATTTAATTATGTCTATATAAAATTTGTCCCTTACACCTTTGTTAATTGCACACTCAAAAAAATTGTGGTTAAGATTAGCTACTGCTCCACAGTCGCACAAAGGAGACTCTACCAGTCCAATTCTGTTTAGGTGATCTTTTGAATAACAGTGCCCAATTCTTAATCTTGAATAAGTGGATAATTTAGATTTGTTCAATTGGCTTTCACTAAACCATGGCTAGGTAAAATATTTCTATATTCAACCAAGTTGTTATTTATATGATCCAACTCAAGGCTTTTCTTGGCGAGCGTATCTGCCATCTCGTTCCCCTTTATGGAGGTATAGCTCGGAATCCATCCCAATTTTATAAGGATGTTATTTTTCTAAGCCTCCCATAAATCGTGTCTGATCTCCAGCTCTGTGTTTTCCGAGGAGCCGCTGATACCACATCTAGTTATTTTACTTAATGCACTTGCTGAATCTGATAATACTAACGCTTTAGGTATGTTACATTCTATAATTCTTTTAATTGCAATGGAAATGGCACAAATCTTCCGCTGTGCATACATTGGCTTCATTACAGATTCTGACTGAAGTTGTATAAGTGATATTGTTGTGTTTGTTGTAAATTCCAAATCCAACTCGATTTTGTTTGTCTTTGGATCCGCCCGTGAAAAATATCTGCCAATCCTGCCATTTTTCCATGATGATATTATTAAATTGGAGGTCATTATTAAGCGAGTCTTTACATATATCAAATGAAATAAGGGGGATGTGAAGTATTTGAGACTCAAATTCATAAAGATAGCAAGGAAATTTATCAAATTTTTTTAGAATAGGAAGATAGACGAGAGCTCTATCGAGCCCCTCCAAAATTGGAAAATTATGAAGCAATTGTATATTATTGTTATTCTGGTACAATTCCAGAAGACCTCTTGAAACTACATTATTTTCAATTGACAAATATTTAATAATATAATTTCCGCCAGCCAGATCCTCCTCCACTTAAGGGGAAGTTCACCAGTTTCAGCCAGTAGTGAAACCATGGGCGACGTTTTCATCGCACCTAGTACCACCCTGAGTGCTCTGAATTGAATTTTGTCCAATTGTAAAGGTTCTGAAGGGAAGAATTATAAATGAGGATAGTGCCAAAATGAAGGTGGTATCTTACCAATCCCCTGTAAATCATCATCAGCAGGTTGGGATCTGCACCCCAGGAATTCCCTGCCACAGACCTCATGACATCAATGCCATTTTGGGCCTTAATAACTATGTTATCAATATGAATATTGAATTTTAGTTTATCATCAAAGACAACTCCCAGATAGTTATATCTATTCACAAAGTCAATGGAATGTCCATTGACTATTATATTTTGTGGCCTATCTCTAGTAGATCTCCTTTGAAACAACATACATTTTGATTTCAGAATTGACAGTTCCAAACTGTTATTCTTCAGCCAATTGGATATATTGCTTAATGTTTCATTCATTTTCTGTCACATAGTGTTTAGATCATTTCCTTGAACTATAACATTTAGTTCATCTGCATATCCAGGAATAATAACGTCCTCTAATCCCAAATCAAAAATTTCATTAGTGAAAACATTATACAAAAGGGGGCTTAACGCTGACCCTTGAAGCAGCCCGTTTTGAACCACCCCAGTGTTAGATACACATCTCGAGGAATTGTCTCTGATAATTACCTTCCTAGACCAAAATAGTTGGTTAATTAAGTTTAGGATAGTTTAGAAATATTATAACTAGCCAATTTGTTAAGCAGCAGGGGAATTCTGACATTGTCATAGGCAGCTTTTATGTCTAAGAAAACGACTAAAACCTTATTTCCTTGGTTAAAGGCATTAATAACACTGGAGGTTAGCAAAATTAGGTTATCCACAATACTTTTTCCCTGTCTGAATCCGGATTGAAATTTACTTAAAAGCCCCTCTGATCCCAATTTATGGTTAATTCTGTTTTTAATAATACTTTCCAACACCTTCATTACACACGATTGAAGGGCAATATACCTATAGCTGCCAATAATAGTAGAGTCTTTAAAAGGCTTTAGTATAGGACATATTATTTGGATTCTCCAGGATTCTGGTATGGTTCCATCTTTAAGATAACCATTCAAATTTGAAAGTAGCCTTTCCTTGCACAGTAATGGCAGATAATTTAGCTGTGAGTAATAAATTCCATCCGCACATGGTGCCTTTCTTTCCTGTTTTTTAAAGCACATTCCAGTTCTTCCATTTCGAAGGGGACTAGATCATTATTATCCGATCTGGTTAGAGTAATATCCAGCGGGACATCCATAATAGTAATATTATCAAGAAAATTATTTAAATTATGCCTTACAAATGAAGTAGATATTAGAGGGATGTACCCATTTTTAAAGCCCTTAATAATCCTCCATGTTGCTGACAAGTTAGAGTCCCTATTAAAAGTTGCACCGAATTCTCTGAAACTATTTCTTTTTTTGAGTCTAAGAGTTCTTTTAGCTTTTGCAACTGCCAAGTTCATTGCCACATAATTGTCCACAGAACTGTTATCCAAATATCTCTTAATGGCATTTTTCCTTTCCATTACAACGTTGGTACAAACCTCATCCCACCATATGGTGGGAGACTTATTTGTTGTAGATTTCCTTTCATCCTTTTTTGGTGATGCCTCCTCAGTTGCTTGCGTAATAATACTTGTGAAAATATCATATGAGCAATCAGGTATTCCGGCCATCAAGTGATCACAGTTATTGTGATACATTCTCCAATCTATTTTCTTGATATTGTGTTCTTGCCTCCTAATATCTGGATTACTGTTCTGCGGAAGGTCTTGAGGAATGTAAGCGTCTAAATCCATCTTTATAATTATAGAAAAAATGTCACTATTGCCTTTATCTAAAGGGAGAGTGGTCCAGGAGCGATTTATTCCAATTTGAGAGGAAGAAAAAGAAAGGTCTGTAATACTAGGATTTTGTCCGGGAAGGTTGATTCTAGTTGGAGACCCATCATTAAGATTAACAAAATCTCTATCCAAAAAAGCCTCTTCTATTAAGTTACCATTATGATCACTTCTGTTATTCCCCCAGATTATATTTTTTGCATTAAAGTCCCCCCAATAACAATATTACTAAAGTTATTCTGCTCATTACAAATATCTGCAAGAAATGATTTACTCAACCGTAGATTGGATGGGACATGAACGTTTATAAAGACTGTATCACTCACAGACACAGCTTGTATCTGCATACCGTAGTGTTTATTATTAGTGTTGAGATTATACAGGTTAGGGTTTAACTTACTTTTGACAGCTATAGCTATACCATTGCGCCCCTCACTCTTATCAAGTCTAAATATTTTATAATTCTTAAGTTTCCAATTAATGTTTCTTGCAGCATAATTATGTCAGGATTCTCCCTGTGCAGGAGTAATTGAAGATTAGTGTTATTCGAATTTATACTGAATGACAGTGAATAGGAAAATTAAATTAAAATAAAAACCCAAAATAATGATGCACAAGGGAAATTGACTGGATGAGACTTTTAGACTTACTCCTCCATTTGCTCCTCAGTTGCCTGCTGGCTAAGTCTGAAGCAGACTGTTTGGCAGGCATCAGTGAGATCTTTCACCATATTACATGTAAGTGTGTCACAGGTTTCTAAACCTGAGAAAGATGCTTTAACTATTAATATGAGATCCTCTACATTTGTGTCAGTGCTTTTTAGATAATTTGAGAGATTAAGTATCTCATTCACATTTGGTGTTGGTGAAGCTGGGAGTGGGGTGCTATGTGGACTTAAGAGATTATTATTTCTAGTATTGAAGAGGCCCCTTTTTGGGGTAGAATGAGCTGGAGTAGCTGAATTGATCTTACTTGAGATTGAATTAATGGGTGACAACGGATATATTGAACTACTTAAAAGGCAGACTTTATGAGCCTGATTATCGAATCCTGGGCTGCTTACTTTTTTCCTTTTATTTTGTGTCACGGCAGAATTGTGTGAGGGTCTACTTGGTTTAGGGATAGTCGAATTCCTTTGAGAAACATTTACTAGGCTATTAGATACTGATTTAGGAGACAGCGGGGGAAAACTAACATTATCGGGCAGGATATTATTATTCAAAGTCTCATCAGGGTATACTACTTTTATAGCATCAAAGTAAGACAGGTTTTGAAAGCTCATAACTTCGTTAATTCGTTTTTGTTTACTTAGTTCATCACATACCTCTGGTTTCTTAATACATTGAAAGACTAGATGATTCTTCTTGCAGTACAGACAAACCTCTGAATCAGGAAAATTATCACATTTTCCATGCAAGTGGTTATCGGATCCACAATTAGCGCATCTAGCCTTACTCCTACATTGCTTCGATGAGTGATTGAACCTGTAACAGTTTCTACAGAGCAAGATATGTCTAATATATGTAGACACCTCCAGTTTGTTACAATAAATATTAACAAATCTAGGAAATGATTTGCCAGCGAATGTAAAAATATAAGAGCCAGTCGGTACATACTTAATTGAATGATCGGATGCATCTTCTACTCTTCTGTTTAGTCTCTTTACTTGCAGTACTTTATATACTCCTTCACTTTCTTCATTGGTTCTTTTTATGACTTCTTCTTCAGTTAGATTTGGACCTACACCTTTGACAACTCCTGAGACTAAACTTGCCGGGATAAACATTTCATAGCCCATAGCTACGAACTCTTTGTTCTCTTTAAAATCATTAGCTTCTTCTGGTAGCCAAAAAGTGGTAGAAATTATATTCCTACGTTTCCTTTTAATTGATTTGATTCCACATATTTTTTTTGATGTAGTAGTCTGCCCAATTCCACTGGGTGTAAGTTCCCCACGTTCATATGTTTATGCTGGTCCATAACCTTAAAGGGAGCTGAATCATACACAGAGTATTTTATATTTTCAAATATTGAGATCTTTTTTCCTCTTTGGGTTTTCCACTGTTATCAAGGCGTCCTGTTTCCACAGGGGGGCCCATCCCCCCGTGCTATCACCCATACTAGGTTAACTTATGCAACTACTGAACTACTGCTATTTTTACAAAAATATTATGTATAACTATTTGCTTACTGGTTTTACTAATAATTATATTGAATAAACTAAACTATATTCAAAGATTCTTATTATTTTTGAAGATTTCTGTCACACACTTCCTCACCTTGTCAAAGCTCGGTTTGGTATCCATATGCAATGTTTTTGGAGTGACAATCATCTGCTCTCTTCTTTTTCAATAACAATTACTGTTATTGATTAAGCCATGTTTGTCTTTGTGAATCTTTGCAGTATTTTCTGTATATGAGAAGAAGTGAGCAAGGAATAGAGAAGTGGTAAATAGGATTGTCGTTGCTACAGGGAAGCGGTTCAAGATACAAACACACAAAACAACATCAGATTTTGACCATGTAATTATTTTTAGAATTTTCTTTTTTAATAAACATAAAAAAGTAATAATGTTCGTTATAATTTAGTGGTCAGCCCAAATCGACCACTAAACCTTCAATATTATTCATAGCATCTTCTTCGTCGTCGGTTAAAGATTTCTCAAAAATATCTTGGATATGGTTTGCTAACATTGCAGAATTTAAAGAAAACAAAGTAAAACGACAATCTACATATTCACAATATAATTAATTGAGGTTATATATGCCAAATTGTTAACAGAGCCGGCAGAACAAAACCACTGTCAAAAACCGAAAACCAGGTTTTTCCACAAAGTTAACTTTAACCTATATCCCTTCCTTCCGACAGAGTTAACTCAGGCATTTTGAAATTAACTATAACATGTGACGTCATTTTACAAGTTAACTTTTAGTTATTTGTCAAAATAGTTTTATAGTACCCGCCCTTAATGCTTATTAGTGAATTTTTTGAATTATTATTACTTTTGAAAAATTACAGATGTTTTATTTTAAAGTAAGTATATTCTTAGTTTATATAAAAACATGTTTTAGGTTTCTTTAGTTAACAGTTGATCTGCTTCTCCCTTGTGTCTCCTTTCAACATAGTTGTGTTTTTCGTTAGTTTACTTTCAGTCCATATTAAGAAGGTTATGTTTTGGATATTTTTGATAATTAAGCGTTATCGGTGAGTATATTGAAACATTTTAATTGTGTTGGCGTAGTATACAGACCGTGGAAACGTAGTTTATTTAGTAGGTATGTAGAGCATTCGCATATCATTAAATTTACATTGATAAAAATATATAAATAAGACCATGATAATTAACCAGAACAGAAATAGCATAAAAATTAGGAAAATGGTAATAGAAACAAGTAGCGAAGCGCCACAATGGGGCGTATACGTAGACTTCTAAACATCGATTTCAGTTTAATGAACAATTAAATTACCGAATTTCTGCCGATATCTTATTAATGAAAAACGACATCGCCGCTGACGTTGAGAATGAAATTTCGTCTCTAAAATCTGAAATCGAGAATAAGATGTCAACGATGGACGAGAAGATTGAGAATAAGATGACAACGATGGACGAGAAAATCAAGAGTTAGAAAGAAAGATGACAGATATTAGAACTCAAGACACGCCAGCGGAAGAAAAGAAGTCCGAGCAAACAAAACCTTACAAGCCAAAAATACACCCTAAGTTTGAAGACATTGGCAGTTTTACCCGAGTCAAGGTCCCAACGTTCGATGGAAAAATGTCGTGGACCAATTATGTGAAACAGTTTGAAGCCGCCGCTAGAGTGAATAATTGGTTCGATAGGGAGAAAGCAGTGCACCTAACTATAGCGCTTCGGGGAGATAGATGCCTTAGATGTACTTCAGACGATACCTCTGGAAGAAACGGATGACTCCGAGCAGCTGAAGAAGAGGTTGGACATGAGATATGGCCACGAATATCTAGAACATTTGTACCAATCCCTGCCGAATAACCGAAGGCAGAAACGTGACAAAGCCCTTCAAGAGTATGAAGTGGATATTGCCCGATTAGTTTGATCCTCTTATCCATCAGCACCAGAGAACATGATGGAACGTCTGGGCATCCAGGCCTTTATTGATGGCTTACGCGACCCCGATATGCAGAGGACGCTTCGTTTAACCCATCCCAAAACATTAGTTGGCACATTGACAGCTGCTCTCGAATATGAAGCAGCAACGAAGCCTTCGGGTTACACAAAGTTAGGGCCATCCGACAGGAAGGCGACAAGGACATATTTCACCAGATCGTTAATTTGATCAAAATTATAATGGATAAGAAGCCGAAGAAGATCAGGTGCTGTAATTGTGGCGAGCTAGAGCATGTTCGCAGCTTGTGTAAGCGTACTACGACTCCTGCAAACCAAGAACCTCTTAAATACAAAGCAGCCACGAAGGATTCGCGGTACAAGGGTAAGTCTATGCAGGAAGAAGGTGACGACGACAGACTTGATCAGCTAGTCAACTTGTTGAAAGGTATGGCAGATTAGAAGCCGAATAAGATCAAATGCCGGAAGTGTGGCGAGCTACAGCACGTACGCAGCCCGTCTAAGCGCCCCAGGATTCCTGCAACCCAAGAACTCCAGTCACAGGGAAAATTAGACAGGAGCGAACACCGAGCTGATGTGAATCACCGAAACGCCGACCCTCTGCCTAGACGGTCATACCCTGTAGACTATTCTCACTGCAACAAGTCGAAATCTAAGGAAGTTACACTTTCAAGAATTACGGTAGTCAACGAAGAATGGTCACCCACCAGGATCAGAGATCAGGAGAATAATCCTCACCTAAAGAAGATTCGGCAATTGGAGGAAGAAAATCGGCGACCTCCTGGCAAGAAGTGTCAAGATTTTCACCGACACTCAAGGCATATTGGGCTCAGTGGGACTCCCTTGTCCTGGAAGAAGGAATATTGAAAAGAGTCCTTGTAACGATGATGGTTCCGAGATGAGGAGACAGCTAGTTATCCCGAGAACGAGAGTAGCCGAGGTACTGAGAAAGTTGCACGACAGTTCATCTGGAAGTGAGGAAAACAGCTCCGACGGTGTGAAGGACTGGTGTAAGAAGTGTACGACTTGTGCTACGAGTAATGAACCACATCGCAAGAGAAAGGCACCTATGAAACAATATAATGTTGGCAGCCCTTTCGAAAGGATTGCTTTAGACATCGCTGGCCATTTCCGACGACAGAAAATGGTGGTAAATATATCCTGACTGTAATGGACCTTTTAATTTAAATAAAAAATAAAAACATTACAATACGTTTAGTCAGCGAAATGAGAGATTTGGTGAAGCGCTTTGAAACTAACTATACACGACGAATCGCTGTACAGTAACTTGTGTTCTCTATCCTCTTCTGAACTTTTCGTGATCTTCCAACGTACTATGTTTCTTTTGAGTTTATTATCACTGCCAACAGTGAAATCCCATTACCTCGTCGTCAAAATTATATTTGGACCTCAAAACCTCAATTGTACCAGTTTTACTCTAAATATTATTGTAAATAAAAATGTTCTGTGCCCTTCAAGTACATTTTATAAAATATTCTAAGATTTAAATTTATCTTTATATCGACTTAAAAAATACCAATGTGATGTATGTAAAGCATTTAAGCTTAAACACATAGTCGAAGAAAAATACAAAGACCATTTGACAAAGACATATGCAGCTAAAGATGAAAAAATAAAAGTCAAAAAATATGAAGAACATGTATATGTTCACTGCTGTTATGTCCAAGGTCGAACACATCTGCTCTCTACTACAAGAGGAAACTTTTAGTGCACAATCATTGTATTTATGACCTTAAGACACACGATGGGTTCTCCTATTTGTGGAATGAGACAGAGGGTGAACTGACAGCCAATAAGTTTGCAAGTATTTTATCCCATTTCATTGAATCCCAGTTATCATTTCGTAGTAATTCTAACAAAACTATTATTTATATTGATGCATGTAATTACCGGAGCCGAAGTGCTGTATTGATCTGAGCAATGCGCTTCTACATCTAGCTGCTAAGCACAACATTACCATTGAAAGTAATTATCTCGAAAAGAGGTACACACAGATGGAGTGTGACTCCATGCATCCCACCAAAGAGCGGTGAGTAAGACAAAAAGAAATTTATTCCCAGCCGATTATGTTCTAGACCGTATGTGGTGAAATATTTAGACCACACACTTTTTACTACATCATACCCCTCATATACAAGTCCATACGACCTGGATCGAAGAAGGCGATCATACAGTGGTTGATATTCGCTGTTTAAAGTACTCGATTGATGGCAATATCTTCTATAAGTTAAATTATAAAGATAGTTACGAACTAATAAAAGCGTTTAAGGACAGATCAGAAGGAATTGAAGGAGTTTTCAGGAAATCAAAAAGGAAAATAAATATTCAAGAATCATCATTGTAACGATTTTATTTTTCTTACGTTTTGCCCTACTAAATGAAATATTTATTTTCGAATAATCCCTATCTCAGTACGGCCCTGGCGTAACATATTTTCGCCGAACTGTGTAAGACGTCGTTCTGTAGGATCAATGAACATAAAAATTAAGAAACAATATCCATTGACATTGGAGGGGTTCGATACGCTCAAGCCTTATTTTTGACTAAAAAAATGTACGATGTGTATAATAGCTTTAGTATCGCCTCTGACAATAGAGTACTTTTCACGAGATTCTGGGTAAACGTCGTAATTGGTGAATTTATGACATCAATTCGTTTCCTATGGACCTTTCCAACACCTAGCTTTCTCGTACATTTTTCGTGGAAAACTTGCTAAAAAAAGGTTGCCTCTGACCAAAAGCTCGTGAAGAAATTCAGTCAACGACGAATACTAAAGCGAATCAACTGTAAAGTTCTTAGGGTCTCAACGTTATTTATCGTGCCGTCGTTACCGCAATCGAGATTAAGTCATCGAAGAATCCTCGAACAAGTTAGTTGTAACTTTCCTAGGGTGTCAACGTTAGTTATCGTGTCGTACCGTACCGAAGTATCGATATTTCCTATGTTTATTACCGCAATATCAGCGAATTAAAATTACCGACGTATCCGTAGATTGTGCTTATTACCGTGCTTATTATTAAAGTTACTGAAGTTATTAATCATAACGTCTCGAGTTTCGTTTGCCGTCCTATCGAGAAATACCGAGTATATGTGATATGTTCCATAACGCGGTGAGAGTAAATGACTTATCGCAAGTATTTTCGCAAGAAATTAAATCCACCGAATCGGCAAACCTCGCCCCCGGCGTTTATGCAAGTGTCATCATCCAAGCCGATTACCTGAATAGTACCGTCGTGATGGGCTTGTGACTTCAGGATTCAGGTATAGTTAAACATTATTTTGTACCTCTTCTACCTGGGTTAAATAGCACCTTTCCTTACGGATTGTGAAAGACTAATTTAACGTCACACCATTTCTTTAGCCGAAAAACACTACAGTATCAGAACTATTCTATTATGCTAACTAGTTGTTTGATTAGCAATTTTGGCATTGTTTTAGAGAAGATTTTTGTTTTATGCTGCTTTATATAGTAATAATTAAGAGATCCGGCGTGCACGCTTATTGTAGATAAAATTATTTTCCGTCCCATTATCTTGACGTAACTTCCCCAACGCCGATGTGTTTTTTGTTATCAAGTAATTCAGTAACGTAGTATTACCAAATGCCTCGCTGTGTATTGTTGATTAATAACATTTGTCGTTTTATTGTTTTTTATGTATATATTAATAACGTCGTCAAGGTGTGCACGTGTTTACAATATACAGGGCATACGTACACCCCAAAACATTTAAGTTTTTTTAGAATGTATGTAAGATTTTGGAGCTTTTTTTCTGTCTGTACTCTGTAATTCGTGCATTCATATTCTAAGTTTATTAATGTTCTGATCACTGACGCTAGTCAAAGATGTTAATAAACTGGTTACTATAATAAATGGGTTTTAGTGAGTACATCCATACTTTCCACGGACTCATTGCATGTGAAAATACCTCACTTCGAATTTCTCTCATATCGCAGTTTTTGGAATTTTTTCTGTAAATTAAAATTTCTGGCGCCCTATAATTAATTGCCCTTTTGATTAACTTCCAGCTTATATACCTACGACCCTAGCTCTCGAATCAAACTCAAGAGCGCCGTTCGTGTACGTTTTAACTGTATATCACCCACTATCGTTCAGAATAAAAGTTTTTCGCTAGGCCATCTTTGTTCCATCCAAGGAAACTTTGGAGAACTTTGTACCGAACAGTTAAGACGGTTACATCATGAACTCCATGGAAATCAATGCCAATAACAGGTGCCAGAGCCAGAGTCAACTATGGAAAATTGGTTACAGAAATATCCAAAAATTGTACTAGAAATCAAAAAGAACTACGATATGAAAAAACCTGTAAGAAAATTGGAAAAATAGGCAAAAATATTGGAACTGGAGATAAATCAAGAAAATACAAAATAGTACAGGATGTCCCACGACGATTAAGATAAGTAATATATCAGAATTGGGCAGTAGTAGATAATTATAATTTTGGGGGTGTAAATTAGAGCAAATATGGCCTCTTTTCTTGTTATTGCGTTACCCAATGAGGTATTTGTTTTTGCTCACGTGACGTCGCATTCAAAATTATTAATGGGACAACCTGTATATTTGTGCCTTTCTGTGTTCCTCCCGATAAAACAATTGCAACTAACTAGCACACTTGGGGTCTAAAGTGATTCATTCAAGAGCTACAGGTACTTAAAGGATTGTAAGTTAAAAATCCCCTGTAATTTTCGGCAATCTTACATTCGTACGTAATGATAAAGTTAAACCAATATAATTTTTAACAATACTTGACAGTTAATAATTAAACGACCTGTGTATCATGGAGTACATAGAATTGTTTTTTTTTCCACAAAAACTTGTTTACATATTAAATATCGATTAAAAAGTAGTAAGTCAACATGCCTTTTCTTTATACCGCTAGTGAATATGTTGATATGCTTCTTATTTATGGTGAATGTGAAAGAAATTGTGGAAGAGCTAGAGATTTATACAGAGCTCGTTATCCCAATCGCCGAAATACCTGGTAAAGATACATTTAGGTATGTGGAACAAGAATTACGCAATGGTTCTTTTCCCAGTGGGAAAGTCAAAGTAGAAACATCTAGGACAAAGTCTGTACAAACTGAAGACAATGTAATTAATACTTTAGCATATTTACAAGCATATCCTCATACATCCATTGGACTTTTGGAATCTGAACTTGGTATCAGCAAATCAACTATCCAGAGGATATTAAAAAATCATAAGTATCACCCCTTTAAGATACATTTGGTGCAAGGTCTGAATCCTCAGGATTTTGATCTACGATGTACATTTATTGCAGATATGCATGTACGGTTAGACGATGAGTTATCTTTTTTGGATAAAATTCTGTGGTGCGACGAATCGAGATTTCATAATAACGGAATCGTTAATCGACATAACTGCCATTACTGGTCTGCAGAAAATCCAAAATGGGTGATATGAACCCGATTTCAGAAAATTTAGGGGATAAACGTTTGGTGTGGCCTATTCAATGGGCGTTTGATTATTCCGTACTTTTATGATGGTATACTAACGGGAGAGATGTACCCAAATTTTTTACAAAATATACTTCCAGACCTAATTGAAGACATTCCATTGAATGAAAGAAATACAATGTGGTGGCAGCAAGATGATGCACCTACACATTATGATCGTAGAGTGAGAAATTATCTGGAAATGATATTTCCAGAACGCTGGATTGGACGAAACGGTACTATTTACTGGCCTCCAAGATCGCCAGACCTGACGCCGTTAGATTTCTTCCTTTGGGGATATCTTAAAGGTATCGTTTATGCAACTCCATCTACAGATTTAGACGATTTGAAAAGAAAAATACGCGACGCTTGTCGAACTGTGACACAGGAAATGATTAGGGCAGCATGTAACCGAAATCTATTACCAAGATTTGAGAAATGCATTTGCGAAGGTGGGCATCAATTTGAATATCTCCTTTTAGATTGTAATTTTATTTTGTGACAGTTAATTTGAATTATTATTAAAAATTATGATATTGGTTTGTCTTAATCATTACGTACTAGTTTAAGATTGCCGAAACTTACAGGGCATTCAATTATAAATTATTTTTTAACTTACAATCCTTTAAGTACCTGTAGCTGTTGAATTAATCACTTTAGACCCCAAGTGTGCTAGTTAGTTGGAATTGTTTTATCGGGAGGAACACAGAAAGGCACAAATATACAGGTTGTCCCATTAATAATTTTGAATGCGACGTCACGTGACCAAAAACAACTACCTCATTGGGTAACACAATAACAAGAAAAGATGCAACATTTGCTCTAATTTACACCCCCCCAACATTATAATTATCTACTACTGCCCAATTCTGTCTTAATTGTCGTGGCAGGAGGCAGAGGATCATCATCTATCCTTTTCTATATACAGAGGTAGTAATAGAAGAAAAGGGAGTAGAAGAATTAGAACCGAAAGCCAGAATAGCCAAAGGAACACAAAAGTTTGGAAGCATAAGAGCACTGATAAAATCAAAGTAAGTGTTAAGGAAAAATAAAAGAAGAATAAATAAATCGGTAATAGGATCCACCCCAACAAATGCATACGAAACATAGATATTAAAGAAAGCAGATGAAGACATGTTGGACAGATGGGAAAGAAGGATACTAATAGGAATCTACGGAAAAAAGCACGAAAGGGGGCTGGAGAAGAAGAACTAATAAGGAATTGGAGGAACTTTATAAAAAGCCTAGAATAAATATGTTTATTAGAGGGCAAAGAGTTAGATGGCTGGGACATGTTGAGAGACTACTCTTACAATTTGAAATAATTGTTTTATGCTGATTTACAACTCCCAGGTACAACAACTTCGAGTTTCAGATTTGAGACTCACTCTGTACATGTTTATCCAACATCGAAAATCTCTTAGTTTAATTAAATTTGACGAATGTGATTTTAAGCTCACTATCAGTAGGAATTTGTAGTGTAGGCAACCAACATTTAACAACTGCAAGGTTTGTCTTGTAGATAGTCGAATGGGTTGTGGTGGATTTTATATTATCGTTTCTCAATAATTTCTGGATATAGCTTATTGAAACAGAAACTGTAGGGAAAACGTATGTATAAGCCTAGTGGATTTCTCAGAGAGACTTTCTGATATATTTCGAGGTATTTTCAACACGTCATACCATTGAACAATGGGAAATTTTTCCACACCCACGACTGTGAGCATCTCTTCTGGCGGCAAATTATACTATGGATGGTCGAAATTAACATTTCGAATTCCAAAAGAAGGAACTTCCTGTAACTTATGGAAGTGCTTTCATGTTAAACCATTGTTGCACAACAGCCGTTTCTTTGGGTGTTGTACGAGTTAAACGATTGATATTTACGTAATATCGAAACAATTGTCAATTTTTTAGAATTTTTAACATTTTTTCAATATATTGTGGAGTTGACTAGAAACAGTAAGTTTCGTTTAAAATATTAAGTTTAAAAAATCGTCTTTTCCTTTGATGTGTTGTGTATCGGCCGCATGTAAGTACTTATTTCTCAAGACTACATCTGTCCATCACATATCACGTTCACTTTTGAGGATTATCTATGCATTTTGATATTTTTGCACTACTTATACTCTGAGTAGTGCAGCTGGTGTACAAAACAGAACACACCAAATGAACCGTGACATTTATAGGGCGCCACAAGTATTCTTGCCCTTGGGCTAGAATGAAGCTATTCCATAATAAAATACTACGCCGGAATATAGAAATTCTATAATAATCGTAGAAAAAAAATTGTTAATTTTTGTAATATTGCTATTCCTACCCTAGGCCAACACGGCCTGTAGAGCATACTAATATATAATATTCAAATAATAAATAAATAATTGCAAATCACGTGATTTCTTACTCCACTTTATTTCGCTATCTTATAACATCTAAATGCACTTGACACCATTTCGAAAGTATTACACAAGGTTTTTTTTATAAACGACCTTGTAGAGGTATCGTCCGTTGTGTTTATGTGCCAAAAGAAAATTAACTTTAATTTAAAACACTCGTCAGGTAACGATTAGAAAAAAACGTATGTTGAATGTATAACGCTTATTAGTATTCGCATCGCACGATTTACTGTACGTATAATTTTATGGGAATAAATTCATTTGAGTCACACGATCATATTGTGGGAAAAGATGTTGGAAAAAATTGATCAAATATTTATATAGAACTTATTTTCTTTCTACATTTATCTCTTACAAGTTTAGCGGGATTTTTTTTATTCATATTTTTATTCATTTGTATTTAACGCTGATGTATTGAAATATATTATATTAACAAAAATGAATCTATTTAGGATATGTGCGTGGTCTAGGATGTTACATGGTGTCGCGTCCCGGGACAAAAAAAGAAGTCATAACATCTTAACTGCTTTTCTTCTATCTCTTCTAGTTTACGAGTTACCCTGCAAAACACAGCAATTTGGGACACCCTGTACAGACAGCGGTAAAAGTGCAATCCTGCATTATTAATATAGCATGCAAATTAAAGAAAACAAATTGGAGTACGATCCGTAAAAATCGGAATGGTTTGAAGAGCGGTTCTAAAAGAATTCAGTAAAGGAGATCTTCAAACGTCGAAATTTAATGTGTACCAAAAAAGAAAAGGAATCATCTTTCAGTTAATATCAATAAAAATACTCCAAATGCAAAAGTTCAATAATCTACTTCAAAAACTTTATGCGTATTTTTTATTAAAACATGTCTTTTTGCGTTTAAATCTCTCCATATTTACAACAGGACACTTTGTCAATCAAGGATAGAGCATTCATTTGTATTTGAATCTTGTACTGCAACTATTTATATTTTAGAGTGACGGCCTATCGCAGTAAAAAATGCCAATATTTTGATAGCGTATATGTCTGGCATCTTCTACTGCGCTTCGACGCTTCAATTTTTGACCTGCGTCCTATGTCTATAGACAATGGCTAATACGCTCCCGAAACACCCTGTATATACGACCCACCTTCCAAAGTGTTCAATTCAAAAAAATAACTTTAATAAAAGTATTTTAATTATTTAGTAATCCCCTTTCCCACAACAACGTATTACTACTTGAAATATTTACGTTATAATACACTGCTCAATGTATATCCTCCCCAATCCTTTATCAAAGTATATGACAACCGAAACATAATCATTGCTCCTACGTACATATTTATAATGTTATGCCGATATACAATTAAAACGTAAGGATACTGTAAATCATCGCCCTAATTACATACAATTACATAGAAAAGCATTGTGGTAAATCTTATCAGTGAGAGAATAATTCAAAAAGGGGAATATCCACAGAGCCAGACAGTTAAAGTGGCGAAGTACTTGACAAGAGTGCCGAGAGAGTGATCGTCAAGCCTATATGAAGAACTTTTAATAGGGGAATGTAGATTGAGGGGGGGGGCTAATGTGATTTCTTTATACGAGGTGTTATCGTTTTTGTAAAAGAAATAAAATCCGAAGATGTTTTCATCTGACTTTTAATAAGATTAATTAATTTTATGCTAAACAATGCGGTTATTAATGTTTTGTAAGACGTTTTTGTTATATTTCTATTGACGCATTTGGTAAAAATTATGAGACTGAATTTTTAGGCGCGCACACCGACATGTTGTAACATGAATAATCGTCCGACCGCTAGAAACATCGGTTGGTATACCTGTCACGAACGATTTCAGCTATGAGAAGAGGTGTCACTTGTATATACCTGCCGGCGGCCATTGCTCCTGGAGAAGTACAGATATACAATTAGTCTGGTTGATGGGGATTTGATTAATCTCGCGAAGCAGCCATCTACTGAGATCGTGCAACGGATTGGTGATTTTCGAGTAGTCGGACAATTCCAGCCTATGATCTCAAAAATGTGGGATTTTTCCCGATTCTTTATCCACTGATTGCAGGCCTTGGAGTCTTTGCAAAGCTTGATTTTTTCCGGAAGTTTTACTTTTCTACCCAACTGGACCAATGCCAGGAGAGCTGAAGTTTTAAAAGCGTCGTCATCGAGGGATTCGACTATTGTATATTGTAACTACCTGAAATATTATTTTTCTTTATATCGTTATTTTATTGTTATACATTGATTACTTTTCTGACAATTGCCCTCAGCATTGTAAACTCCGTGTGCGTGGCGTTGGGTGAATCGAGTAGCCCAGCATTCACGTTGCCGGCCCTAAGCCCGGATATAGGAGTAAGGTTCTCGGGTGAGGCTAGTAACCTACCCGGAGTAAAAAGAAAAACATACTCACAGACCCGGAGAAGTGCCTCGGAACAGGAATGATTTAAAGATGACGAACCGTGCAAGGAATAGGTATGTGAGATGGAAGAAGAAAAATATGATCAGAGTCGCAACGTGGAATATAAAAACAGTGAAAAATAGAGAACAAGAGATCGTTGAAGAACTACGACACGAAAAGATTGACATATGTGCACTTCAGGAGACAAAGAAGAAGGGAAAGGGACAGAAAAAATACAATGATTACACTCTAATAGAGAAATAAGCGCTAAAGCAGGAGTGGGTATACTCATCCAAATAATCAAAGACAGCATAGAGAATTGCCATTACGTCTCAGAAAGAATACTACACGTGAAAGTAACAGCAGAACATAAAGAACTACATATAGTATGTGTATACAGTCCCGAAGACTGTAAGCAAAGGTAGAATTAGACGCCTTTTATGAGGAAATGCAAAAAACCCTAGATAATATCCCTAAAAACGATACTCTCTTATTGATGGGAGATTTTAATGCTCGAATCGGGAAGAGCATCATACCAGGCATTAAACAGAGATATAATGAAGTCGTGCTAAATGATAATGGGGAGTCAATGATCAATTGCTGCACATACAATGAACTACGCATCAATAACACTTACTTCCCACACAAGACACAACATAAATATACATTTCACAATACGAGAGGTCAGAAATCAACCATAGATTACATAACAACAAATAAGAATATACACCCTTCTCAAATATTAGATGTGACAAACTTGAATTCTGCGAACATGGGAAGTGACTATACTCTGTTTATCTGCAAAATAAGAATGGAAGTCCGACGGAAAACAAGAAGATCGCAACCAGTCGAGAAAACACAAAGAATAAACATCGAAAGTATGTGGCAACCATCAATCAGATATCTATATCAGAAAAGATTAACTTCCAAAATAGAAGCAAATAAAATCTTGGAGGAAGATAACATAGAGATACCATGGAAAAAACTAGAAAATAATCTGAACTCGGCGGCATGTGAAGCGTTAGGAACAAGAACAGTAAATATAAACCTCAAGAACCCTAACAAAACGCCCTGGTTCCGACAAGAAATCAAAACAATGTGTAAAGAAAATTGAGAAGTACACTTAAAGTACAGATCGCAACAAACACCAGAAGCTTACAACAACTACAAAAGAATAAGAAACGAAACTAAAACATTAGTAAAGAAGACAAAGGACGAATACTGGCGGATTTTCTCATCAAGAATGGAAGCCGACTACTACGGACTGCAAAGGCAAATATGGAGATTTATTAGAACGCAGAGAAAAGAAATAAGCGGATCAACATAAACCAATAAAATAGATGTAGACACCTGGACCTCCTATCCCACCCAACCGTTTAAGACAAGCGAAGACCAGACCCTACCAGAAACTCCAGATATAACAACCGAAAACGTAATCGTCACAACGGAGGAAATTACTAAAGCCTTAGAAAAACTAAAAAACCGTAAATCTCCAGGACCGGACAGAATTCCAAACGAAATGCTGAAATACGGTGGAAACACACTAACTGAACAACTAAGGATACTTGTACAGAAAATTATTTCGGGACGTACAATACCAAATAGCTGGCGCACTAGCACAACGATCTGGTGTTTAAAAAGGGTGACAGAACTGTACTCGAGAACTACAGAGGAATAAACCTGCTCAGCACCGCTCTGAAACTGACCACAAAAGTCATAATCACCAACGAAATAGATCTAGCAGATGAACAACACTGTTTCACATCCAGACGATCCTGTAACGATGCAGTTTTTGTCGTCAGGCAAGTCATGGAAAAGTCACTGGAATACAACGTCCCGGCCTTCTGCTGCTTTATAGACCTACATAAGGCATTCGATCGGGTAGAGCTAAACGACGTAATTCACCTGTTGTATAAACGAAACATTCCATCAG
Source organism: Galeruca laticollis (assembly GCA_963921935.1). NCBI lineage: Eukaryota > Metazoa > Arthropoda > Insecta > Coleoptera > Chrysomelidae > Galeruca > Galeruca laticollis. The sequence continues at coordinate 72,182,161 of OY998177.1, forward strand.
ATACCATCAAGACTATCGAAAACATATACAGTAAAAATAACATACAGGCCAGAATTAATAACAAACTAACACAGCCAATACCAGTGGAAAGAGGAATACGTCAAGGAGATTCATTGAGCCCGCTGCTCTTTAACCTCATCATGGATGAAATTATCTATAAAGTCAAAAATCTGAATAGAGGGTACAGAATGGGCGAAGAAACTATCTCTATGCAGATGATGCCGTACCGATTGCGGAGAATGAAGATGATCTTCAGAGACTTCTACATCAATTTAATATAACAGCAAGAAAGTTTAGCATGATAATATCACCGAATAAAACAAAGTGTATGGTGATATCTAAAGATCCAATAAAGTGCAAGCTGGAAGTGGAGAGAAAGATAATCCAGCAAGAAAAAAGCATTAAATACCTGGGAATACTAATGCACAGTTATGGAGATACAGAAGCGGAAGTTACCCAACAAATAAACAAAGCCATGAGAATAGCGGGATGTCCTTTTACATTTACGGACAGAAACAAAGGCCAGGATTTATAAGACAGTAGTAAGGACCTACACTGCGGAAACAAAACCTGATACAACAAGGACAAAAAGACTGATGGAAACATGTGAAATGAAAATAGTCCGTGATATCACAGGAAAAACACAATGGGACAAGCAAAGTTGTAATATAGAGAACATAAATGAATGGACACTGAAAAGGAAAAAATAATGGTATAGCCATATAAGTAGAATGGGAAAAAGAAGACTGGTAAAGATTGCACGAAAAATATTCCTAAACGGCCGGTATTGGAAGGCCAAGGAAGACATGGAGTGATAACCTGGATATATAGTGTGGAGGCACCCGAAGATGGAACAGGCGCGAGCCTATTAAGGAAACAGGAAGAAGAAGATTGTAAACGAGGACGGTCTTAAGGTCATTTGTTATTTAAGTAGGTCTCTTACACCCCAGAAAAGAAATTTTTCGACCACTGAACGCGAATGTCTCGCCGTGATTTGGGAGATTGACCAACTTAGGCCTTATTTAGAGGGTGTTCCGTTCACAGTATTACTGACCATTATATTTTATTGAGGTCGCAGAAGTTACAAAGTCCGAAGGGTCGACTAACGTGATGAGCAGTCAAGATGCAGCAGTATAACTTCCAAATTATACACCGTTAAGGTCGTGAACACGTTGTACCTGATATTCTTTCTCGGCCCGTCCCTGTTGTTGATGAGGTGTCTATAGAGTTTTCTTCTAAAGAGGTACCACCCTCATCGTTTGATACTGCCGATGTATTGTAATATAGTAAATAATGTTAATCCTAAACCCCTTAAATTTCCGGTTTGGCGTGTGAAGAATTGTCTTCTCTACAAACATGTAGTAAATAGGTACACACGACCATTGTCACCTGGTGAGTCTGGGAAACTAGTTGTTCCCGAATCTAGTAGGCCGCGTATTATCTCTGAAGCACATGCCCTCCTACATCTGGACATACGGGTATTTATAAACCACAGGGTAACCGAACGATTTTATTGGCCGAAAATGAGATGGCGTGAGGTGTGTGTGCTGCGCATAAGGTGTCGCAAGGTAAACCGGTCGATAAGAAGTTGTCTCAAACGAAACTTAGTACTCTGAGGTAAATTATATACACTGATTTAATGGGGCTACTAACAAGGTCGAAACGAGGTAATTCTTTTATACTTGTCGTCACGGATTATTTGACTAATTATGTCCTGATTTACCCAATTAGAACAGCTTCTGCATCGGTAGTTATTCATTGAAATGAAGAGGAGGTATTACTTGTATACGGGGTACCTAAGGTAATTGTGTGTGATAATGGTATCCAATACCGTAGTAATATTTTTCGAAGCTTAGCTTCCCGCTATCATTGTCGTATTAAGTTAAATGCCAATTATCATCCAAGGGCTAATCATTGTGAACGAGTCAATCGGGTAATTAAAACTATGACGGCTTCCAATGTTTCGGATAATCATCGTTGTTTTGACGGACATCTTGCTGAGATAGGTTGCGCAATTAAAATATACACCCATGAAGTTACGAAGGTGACACCGTCATGACGCGCTGCGTCCTTCACTTCGCACAGGTTCTTACCAATTGACGCGTCACTTTGGACACCCTCGATGCAAAGTTTTTGAAACAAATGCTCGGGCGCCAGATTATTTTACGTGGTTTGCTCCACGGCCCCTTGACCCTTAGCGTCAAGACTTCCAGGTAGCATCAGATGGAGGTTACGGAAAATTCCAGGGGACTCGTTAAATTCAACACGTTTACAAAACTATAACCCTTAGACGGCGATGCTACGGGATATGAATAAAACACTGATTGTATTGATTTGTATATTACAAGTCCTATTGAAAATTTATATACAAAATAACACTTAAAACAACTTCTGAGTATTTTCAAGCGGTACCGAATCAGTTAAATATATACAGTATGCAAATGTATTCAAGCCTTATGTTATTCACCATGCAAATTTGCAGGTATTAAGGAAAGTGATCAATGACACAATAAACCAGGTGGAAGCAAGCAAATGCAATTGTTAATAGCAGCGGAAGCGATACAAGCACTTTGTAATTATGCGGTAAGAAGCAGTAAAACAATAATTACCAATCACAGTAGTAAACGGGATATAACTATCTTCGCGTTAGGGATGGTCAATCGGGATACGTGGGAAAATGCGACCAGACCAGTTTATAACAAAAAAACTAATGAACATGAACTAGATTATCAATCAACCCGTGGCAACAGCCTCAGACTTGGTTGAGAATCTTATTATTAAATACACTTTTCTAAACAAAAGGAGTAAACATAAAATAAGTTACTCCCGGCCGACGGTTGGGCAGCTGGTGGCAACAGCCTCTGATCCGCCTCGCAATAAGTTTTTAAAGTTTCCAATTATTGGTTAAAATTATTCTAAAATTTTGGTCGGAAGATAGGACAGCGGTTATCCAAATACAAGCAAAATAAAACAACTGTGCTTAGAATAGATAAAATGAAACGAAATTATTACCGGTTGAGAGTGGAACAGCTGGTGGCAACAGCCTCTGATCCGTCCCACAGTCGGTTTTAAATTTTTCAAATTGCCGGTCAGATAAAATATATAATTTAGAACTAAAATAAATCATGGTAATTTAGAGAAAATTATGCCCGTTCCGAAAGGGAGACGGCTGGTGGCAACAGCCTCTGATCCGTCCCACAGTCGGTTTTCTCAATTTTTCGAATTGTCGTTTAGTTAAAACTATATATAATTTAGAACTTAAAATAAATCAAAGGTAATTTAGAGGAAACGATGCCCGTTCCGAAAGGGAGACGGCTGGTGGCAACAGCCTCTGATCCGTTCCACAGTCGGTTTTCAATTTTTCAAATTGCCGGTTAGTTAAAACTATATATAATTTAGAACTAAAATAAATCAAAGGAAATTTAGAGGAAACGATGCCCGTTCCGAAAGGGAGACGGCTGGTGGCAACAGCCTCTGATCCGTCCCACAGTCGGTTTTATATATCCAATTATCGGGAAAAAAAAGAAAAAATCTAATATGTATTTGGGTAATTTGAGACAGGACAATAGGTATAACAATCTAAATCGCAAAATTAAAATCAAAATGCTATTTCAATGTATTGAAGGTTCAGATACGAATTCCAAAGAACAATATAAAGACCGCAATAATAAAAACTGTAAATAAATGTTGTTTTTATCGCTTCAAAAAAAACGGCTTACCAAAATACGGTATTATTTTCCTAAATAGCCAAACTACTAAATCGTTTACTGAAATTAAATATGAAACGTTTAAAACTCGACGTAATATTTTATTCGGTTTTCAAAAATTAATTTTCACTTACTCAGAAAATAAGAGACGGTCAGACACTAGACTTTAAAACTATCAATTTAATAACTTGGTGACACGCGGTAGTAAATTGCAAAAATCTTTAAATGGCCACAGGCAGACAGCGAGAGATATCTAGATTCAGCTCCCCAAAAACGCTCGGTTTTTGGAATTTATAATTTAATTCCTACCTAAAATTTTTGGCGATAACGGTGGTGAGGGAATTAACTTGAATCGATTTACTTACAACAAGATATATTTCTACTATACTGAACGGCTTTGGTTTTAATTAAAATAGTTTATATACCGGGCGTCCTCGATAGTTTAAATTTTGAAAAGCGGAATTTAATAAATTTTACCTATTTCTTTAGATGGTAGTTCATGGCTTTTGAATTACTAATGAAATAAATACTTAAATTAATGTTACGGGACTGAAACGGTACCAGAAATCAAAGTTGGAAAGTAAGTAACGAGTTATATCCACATAATAAAATTAAAATACCATCGGAAATGCTTCAAAAAAAAATAACTCGTTACACCGTATTTAGCTAATTTTGGTAGATATATGCCGATTATGTTGAAAATTCGGATTTGGATCTGGAGGATAGTGTAAAGACTTCTGAGTGTAGTCGTAACGAGACTTTTAGGAAGTTATTCGTCGATATTTAGAAACGGTTGGAGGTGGCTAATCGAAGGCCTGCGATAGTCATAATCTGAGAAGCAGGCATGTAGAGTATCTCCCACACGATTTGGCGGGGAAGAAGAATTTTGCACTTTCGGATACAGCTAGGTAGATAGGTCCATTTTCTGTAGTCAATAGGTTATCTGTAAAGACCTCAAGCCATACTCTACGTTGTTTTTTTTTATAAATTTCATCGATTAGGATAATATTGAACTTTACAGTTAACGAGTTAACTCAAATCGTCTCATATATCCTAGTTTGCCCTTATTGAAACTAGTTCACACCCAATTTTTAAGCCATTATTTCGAAAAGTAGCTGTTCTATTAACAAAAATCTATTTTATTTTTTTCAATTCAGCATCCTGTATCTCACTAAAGAGCAGACTTATACCCATTGTTGTTATTGAAAATATTATTATTTTTGCCTGAACCTGTAATTACCATTCGGTCCATTACTTATGAATCATCCTGTATAAATTGAACCCAGACTCTTGTTTAAAATAAATTCGTTACATTAGTACAATTTATACTTGATTTTAACTGTAACATTTTGAAAAATGTGTCGGTAACAGAAAACCTCAACAATGTATTTTGGATTTCATTGGACGTGTGTATTTAAATTTACGACACCCGTTCTTACATTAAAAATAGATACTCTACGTATGTGTAAAATTCTTGTAGTCCCATTGGATTCTGTTTCACAGGTAGGATTGAAACATTTGTCTTTTTACGTTCGAGGCTAGTGACCGAAGAGAAATTACGCAATATGAACGCTATTACGAAAACTATTTTGGTTTTTGTAAATAAATTATAAATATATAAACAGGGTTACTTTTTTAAATGAAAGTAACTGTAACTGTAAATTGACAATTTATTGTTTCGATATTACTATTATCGTCAGAATGATAGAAGTTACATTTCATGTATTGCCTACCTGATGTTTAATAATTGTTTTTGGTTAGACCAAAAAGTGACCTACCTTGTGATTGACTTAGTATATATGAATAGAAAATAGAAGAAGATATGATATTACAAATATTAAAGCTTAGATATTATTAGCCCTGTGGGAATATCCGCGATAACTTTTTTCCCATTTAAGATCATTATAACTACGCAATTATATAGCAAACCAGGAAAATTATATCTGCTGATCTTTACAATTATTAGGGGAGACCGGGGACAATTGAAATGATTTTGAGTAAACTAATCATTGTAAAAACACCTCCAGGTCAATCCGGTTGGTGAAGTACCAGAAATCAAGCCAAATTGCCTCGGTATGGAAATGTGATGTCACACGAACATCATGTTCAAATATTAATTGGCCACAGGCATTTTCTAATAAACATAAAATTGTTTCAATTGACCCCATCCCCTGCATCAATTGAAACATACAGGGTCAGTTGAAACACCTTTAACTTCAAAGAAATCACTGATTGAATTCAATATATTTCTATCAAAAACTATTTTCCAGTAAAAAAATACAAATAAACAAACTAAGTTGTATGCTCTAGGAACGTAAACCATTGTCAAGTATATCCTTAAAGTAAACGGTTTTAAAGATTAAAACTAACTTGCCTTGAATAATATTCTATCATAACATTGTCACTTCTATACACTTCGGCGGATGTACCGTGTTAACAAACCGAAATTTCTCCAAAAGTAACCAAAAATGCAGTATATCTGGCGTACTCGTTATAGTCAGCTGAAATTCAATATGGTATATCTATGAGACACCTTGAAAAATATCCAATTATAAAATTGGCCACTTATATACACTCCGGAGGCTGTATCGTACTAACCCGAAATTTCTCCAAAAAGGACAAAAAATGTGGCACTTCAGGTACCATAACACCCGTTGTACTAGCTCTGGTGAGCTAAAAATCAATAAGGTTCATCTATAAGACGCCCTGAACAATATTCAATCATAAAATGGGTCACTTGTATCACCTCTGGAGGCTGCATCGTCCTAACAAACTGAAAATTCTCCAAAAATGACAAAAATTTGGTACCTCAAGTACCATAGGACTCGTTGTACTGGCTTTAGTGAGCTGAATCTCAATGTTTGAGACGCCCTAATAATATCCAATCATAAAATTGGTCACTTGTATATACTCCGGAGGCTGTATCGTGCTAACAAACTGAAATTTCTCCAAAAATTACAAAAATGTCGTACTTAAAGTACGATAGCACCTGTTGTACTGGCTGTGGTGAGCTGAAAATCAATAGGATTCATCTGTGAGATGTTCTGAATAATATTCAATCATAAAATTGGTGACTTTTTGCACTCCGGAGGCTGTATCCTGCTAACAAACTGAAATTTCTCAAAAAATGACAAAAATGCCGTACTTCCAGTACCATAGCACCCGTTGTACTGGCTATTGTGTGCTGAAAATCAATAGGGTTCATCTGTGAGCTGTCCTGAACAATATACAATCATAAAATTGGTGATTTGTTGCACTTCGGAGGCTGTATCGTGCTAACAAGACATGTAACGGAAAGTGGCCGACGACAACGACGACATAAATACAGGATTTTTTTTCTAAAAACCATTTTTTTTATTGATGCCACATACTACCTTTTTAAAGCACGCGTCAGCGTGTTTAAATCGAACTTTCAAACACGCGCGTTTTTTAAAGTCCCCATGGTAACAATAACAACTTGAGAAACGTAAGTATCAATGACAACTTTTTTTATTAGTTTTTAAATTGTATATTATCATTGGGAACCAATGTCTTATTTGGTTTTTTCTGCAAAATATATTTATATATTCATATATGCATTGTTTCCCTTTAAATATAAATAAAGAAACTTTTTGATTATTGATCTGACGTCAACTAAAAATAAATACTATTTGACGTTCACGAAACTTGGCTGGGCATCGAGGATGGACTTCCATTTTTTTGTAGTAATAATATAATAATAATATTTTATGATTCGAGAGTGCACCAATAAAAAAAATAGCGTAAAGTATTCGTGGATAACTGGTCTTTCAAACACTTGCTCTATTTCGAGCACTCGGCTGCGCCGTCATGCTCGAAAAATCGCGCGTGTTTGAAAGACCTATTTATCCACTTATACTTTAATATACTATTTCGTGTTGTTCTTGATGAAAAACGTAATTTTTTTTCAAAATTTCAACTTTTTTGTGGGTAAACCAATACTTTTCTCGCATATTAGATAGGTTGGGCGGAAAAGTAAAAATCTACCTGCAAGAAACCATTCAAGCTGAATACTGGATACGCATCAACAATGTTCTGAAAGAAGAACAAAAAATGTGGGACTTAGACAATCAAATTGAACAATATATCGAACCAGACATTATCAACGTTTTTGAGCTGTTTTTCTTCATGCTCTTTTCTAATAGCCTCTTTTTCCGGTGTATCTGTATAGATGGCCGATTTCCGCTTTCCTCTTCTGGCTTTATTGTCCTTCCTGGGTAGTGATTTGGGAAAAGGTCTCACGGTCTCTGGGGAAATTTGTATTGGATGGCTCATAGATGGTTGAGATGTGTCAAAACTGCAGCCTGCTTCAGCAGCTTCAGTGGTCTTATTGTCGTTTCTAACGTCGTCTCTCGCTTTCAAAGCAGTTCCAGAAGTGACGTTACTGGGATCAGGCCTATCGGTGACGTAGGATGGAGCGAAATCAAGATTCGTGAAAAGGTGTCGATTGAATGGATAGATACCAGTTGATTTGAAGCCAGCATTGATATTTTCTTGAGTAAGAACTCGAAATAAACCTCATACTAGGCGACTTCAATGCTAAAGTTGGAAATGGCATACCAGATGAACTAGTAGGCCCTTATGGATTGAAAGAGAGGAACGAACGAGGTGGGCGGCTACACCAGTTTTGTCAAGAGGAGCACATGAAAGTAACTAACACTTGGTTCAGATTACTACCCAGGCGTCTCTACACATGGAGAGCCCCAGCAGACTGTCCCGAATTAAAGATAGATAGAATTAAAGACGACACCAACAAAAGCAAAGTAGGCAATAACTTAAATGAAACCTTAACAACTTTAGCCCTGTCACAATCAGCTGAGGAGATGAACCTTGACAACACATGGAAGGACATAGAGGAAATAATGATAAATACAGCAAAAGAAGAAATAGGATACAAACAAAAAGTCAAAAAGAAAGAATGGATGGCAGACGAAATATTAGCAATGTTTGAAGAGAGAAGAAAATACAAAAACACAGACAGTCGAGACAAATACAGAATGATGCAAAATGCTATAAGAAGAGCGATAAGAGCGGCAAAAAATAGATGGCTGAAGGAACAGTGCGAATAAATGGAACAGGTACAAGAACAACATAATGAATATAACCTGCACAAGAAAATAACAGAAGTATATAGGAAACAGACTTTCTCCAGCATACAAAATGATCAAAGGCAAATGGCACAAGACAACGCACAGAGGAAAGCTATCTGGGAACAATATATTGGCAACCTCTTTGCAGATGAAAGACCACGGCTAGAAGACATCTTGGAAGAGGATTTGTCTGGACCGCCAATCACAATAGAAGAGATTACTAGAGCAATAAAAAGCTCTAGGGATAAGAAAATGGATGGGCCAGATCTAGTTCCTGTTGAACTGCTTAAATTATTAGACAGCGAAGGTGTTAAGACACTTCATAGGCTTTTCAACCAAATTTACAACAAAGGAAAGGCACTAGTCGCAACCCATGTATTAATTCAGAACTGCTACGACCAGAGAAAAGATGTAGTGATGTATTTTATAGACTATGAAAAGGCGTTTGAGAGAGTGCAACATCACAAACTCGTTCAAATACTAAGGCGACTTGACATAGATAAGAAAGATATACGCTGTATTGAAAACTTGTACTGGAACCAAATAGCTGCAGTTAGAGTTGACAACGAGGCCACAAAAGCACACAAAATCCTTAGAGGTGTAAGGCAGGGTTGTGTCCTCTCCCCACTCCTGGTTAACTTATACTCTGAAAATATATTTCTAGAAGTTGTCGAAGGACAACAATTGGGCATCAAAGTAAGTGGCATATGGATCAACAATACGATATGCAGATGACACAGTCCTGATAGCAGATAACATGAATGACCTCCAAAGACTTCTGGACATGGTAGGAATACATAGCCGGTTGATGGGGATTAACATCAATATAAAAAAAATCCTAATAATCTCCCGTAAATTAGATGATTTCCAGAATTCAAAGCTATCATACAATAGTGAAGACATAGAACGGGTAAAAAAGTTTAAATACCTGGTAACCTGGCTATGTGAAGACTGGTCTTCAGACGTGGAAATCAAGTGCCGGATAGAAAAAGCAAGGAGCTCATTCATGAGATTCAAAAACGTCTTCACGAACTCTGACTTCGACCTCAATCTCTGAATAAGATTCACAAAATGCTACGTACGGTCCGTCCTATTGTATGGTATAGAAGGCTGGACTCTGAAGGTGAATACCATAAACAGACTGGAAGCATTTGAAACGTGGATCTATCGAAGAATCTTGAAACTTCCTTGGACGGCAAGAAAAACCAACGAGGAAATTCTGAGGAGGGCAGGAAGAGAACGTGAATTGCTGAACACGATAAAACGCAGGAAAACATCGTACCTCGGACATGTGATACGCAACGAGAGATACCAGTTGCTCCAACTATTAATAGAAGGAAAGCTAGAGGAAAAAAGGGGAGTGTGCAGAAAGAGGATGTCGTGGCTCCGAAATATCAAACAGTGGACAGGGATGGGAACCACAGGATAATTAATCCACACCATCAGAGACAGAACGAAATGGTCAGAAGTAGTCGCAAACATCCATTAATGGATAGCAGAAGAAGAGCTCGTGGAGCAGCAGAAGCCACAATGCCAGGAATTGCATAGATGCTCATTGTTTATCCGGGATTGTTTAACATCCAGGCATCACATCGCAACAAGAGTTGACAGCTTTCTTGAATGGTCCATAACAAGATCGGTCCAACGGCTGCAGCTTATGGGAAGAGTGGGGGGAGGGGGGGAGAATGAGAGCAAGACTATTCCATTTTCTTCGCAAAAATCAAGACAATTAATGTGAATATATGATAAATGATTATATAACACTAGCAGCACTTTGTGGTCCATCAAAGACTTGCTATGTTTTTGGAAGTGCTTTAAAAATATCAAAAGTCCTTCGTCTTGCATTCATTCCGAAGGGTTTCCCGTGCCCACTGATCCCACTGGACCGTCTCCGATAAAGTGATCTTGGAACTGGATGCGTGGAAAAACGAACTTAGGCGGTAAGACATTTCCAATAGCGTTAACTGCAAAAGCTACAGTCACCAAAGTTCCACGCTCAGCTGATGTGATTGAACTGACTTGTCTGGTGCCTCTTCTCGCTATAACTGTGTCGGGCTTTTGGACGGTGGTTATTCCAGTTTCATCCATATTATATATGAATTGAGGCTCGAAGTGGTGGCGATCTGTTTGTAAGTTGTCGTAGAACGCATTAACGTTGGTCCGGTTAAAACTTGTCGCTCGTGATAAACTTGTAGCCTGAGCAGTTCTTACAGCTATTTCTGGGTTTCTTTTCATGAAGGCTCTGCACCAATCTTCGCCAGATAATGTCTTAGTGTCCCAAGACGTTGGTCGTTTTAGATTATAGTATCCTGCCAATTCAAAGGCTAGTTTTCGCACCTCATTTTTCGAAAGTCCATGATAGATATTGGCAGATTTCGTTAAATATTTGACTAGTGACTGTTCTTGTGAGTCACTGAAAACTCTGTTGTATGGTGAATAACACATGGCCGCATCCGAATTTTTATCTCGTTTTCTAACGTCACAAGATGGCCGCGGAGAAGCGCGCGCGTTTACATCCAAATTTGAATCCCATTTCATGTTTTATTTATTACTGAGTAAAATATTCGTAATAGATTCCCCTAATTGCAAAGAAATGAATGATGTACGATGTAGAATAACATATATTTTTTTCGGAAGATATGCAAGTTGCTCATTATAGGTGGCGAAAAGGGTGTAAAACTCAATATAGAAGTTTGGAATGAAGTATTAAATGCAAACGGAATGAAAATGGATAAGTCAAAAGCAAAATAATGGTAATCGCAGCTTTCAATATTTAGAAATAACCATAGAAGACAACGGAAATCAGGGAATGGAACTAAATAATAGAATAGACACCAACAAAATATAAGTAAAGGAATTATTAACAAAAAGGAGATAAAAAGGGAAACATAGATGACATTATATAAAGTGATATATCGTCCTATACTTACTTATGGATGTGAATCATGGGTATTATCTGAGAGAGAAAAGCAGAATACTCGTAAATGCAGCAGAAATTAAATACCTAAGACGAGTAAAAGGAGTAACTAGGAAAGATGAATTAAAAAATGAAGAAATCAGGGAAGAGCTAAAAATAGAAGGAATCGAATAATTTATTGAAAAACGTAAGTTAGGCATGTGGGTGCATGTGGGTGCATATGCAACGATTGGATAACACAGTTTAAGTCAAGAGAATATGGGAAAAAATAATGACGGGCAAAAAGAAAAGTGGAAGACCAAAAGTTACATGGAATGATACGATAAGTAAAATATTCAAAAACGAAGAAAACATGGGTAGAAGCACAGAACATTGCAAAAGACAGAAATACATTGAAAAAGTTTGTAAACAGCTGAATTGCATGAAGTAAAGTGGACCTCCTTATACCCAATCTGGGATTTTTTGATTATACATATTGTTACTTAATTCTAGTCGTCTTGTCTGTCATACGTATTTTATGTTTGTAAATGAAATAGTATAAACTTCTCGTTTTCTCCATTTCAAGTTTCCAATGAATTTATGTGGTTTATATATGAGAATTTGTAAAGTAAAATGTGAGAAATTTCGAGTGAGATCACAAACACTTAACTAACGGGTGAATACTCGACACACATGCTATTTCTCACCGTTCCCTCTTTTTTTATTCACACTCATATCATATATGTATACAAAGTGTAGCAAGAAAGTTTAATATAAAACATCCTCTTCCCCTATTTCTGCAAACCTCTGTATGCGCCCTTTTCAATTAAACCGGCTGGTTTATTAAAACCCATTCGAATTGTCAATCACTTCGGATACGCCCACATCCAGAAGGTAACGAACGATATATTAGTGACAAATCGATCAAATCCTTGCAATCGAGGTTTATAACCTCAATATTAGCAAGGATAAAATCATACGAATTCTCGACATCATAAAATCAAGCCTTGTACCTCTCACATACACTGAAAGAAAATTATTTTAATCAAATATTATAATGTTATTGCATTTAGATATTTCTTTCAAATGACGTACCATGTCTTTTGACATGTTCCGCTTCTTCTCATGTCGATTTTATTATTGTGTTAAGATCGTATGAAATGTCTATAGCTTATTGCCCAATCTATTTTTGGGACGAAACTGACTTTCAGTCAACGCAATTTATTTATAAATTTAAATGCATGTCGTATCTTACCTTTAATAGGGTTCGGTTACGTCACAATATTTATCTTGAAATTCTGCAAAAAAATAAATGTTTATGAGAAAAATGTTTGTTATGTGTTTTTATTGCAGCATTAAAAAACGGACTGATAAATAATTTTATATAAACCACACTCTGAACAAATTTTAATTAAAAAATAAAAGTGTGCACGTAAGTATGGACATATGAAGATATCTAGTCACGACGTAAACCTCAATAACAAAATTTTAATTTTTGACGTTTCCAAATGTACTGTATTTGAAATTCTACAAAACGGCAGGCCCAAGTTGGAAAAATGGATTAAGATTTAGGTCGAAATTAAGTGCTTTTTAGGTGCACTAACGATTCTGGAAAACTGGCAGACCCTTTTATATATGTGCTACAATAAATTCAATTTTCAGTAAGATGAAAGACAAGTCTCCTACTAATAAATTAACTAATATAGTTTATGAGATTCCTTGCAATATCTGTAATAAGAAATACATTGGTCACAGCAAAATATCGCTAACCAATCGAATTGCCTCTCATAAAAGTGACAGTAGTTATATCCTGATAGATGTGCTTTAGCAGAACACGTGTTTTATGAAGGCCATTCTATGGATTATCAGTCTGCCAAAGTTTTGGCAATAGAAAGTAATTAAAGAAAACGTCTTTTTTTGGAAACAACGTATATTGCACAACAAAATTATGTCATAAATAAAAAAACAGACTTAAATAACCTTAGTGTTCTCTATACCTAGCTTTTAGATTATGAAAAAAGAACACAAACGTATTGTACAAAAGGGCACACAAACGCTCAGGAGCGTTGATAATTTTTTTTCTTGGGGAGGGGGGTGTGTAAAGGTTTTTTGGTTTAGGAAATAAAAAAAATCAAATTGTAGAGAGCCATAAATAACACATATTAGATTTAGAAACAAACTAAATGTCTTTGTACAAACAAATCATAAATCAAACAGCCTTTCGAATGTTAATTATCAAATTTAATTAAAAAATATAATAATTTTCCATTTCTTTCTTAGTCTGGGGGGGGGGGATTACCCCCCAGTACCCCCCCCCACATCGAAGCCCTAGCAAACGTTTATATAAAACAAAAAACATTTAATGTTTAACATATAAAATACTTGGCGACCAAAAATCGTAATTTGTTAAAATACAATCTCAGAATTTATGAACTTCCTTAACTTTTGTGCAGCAAGCTATAGAATGGTGAGCAAGTTATCCGGATTTGACACCCCTCGATTATTTTTTATGGGGATACTTAAAAAGCAAATTGTATGTGAATAGGCCACATATTATCCAAGGAATTACTGAGAAGATAGCATCAATTTCTACGGAAACGATGTCTTGGATGAATTTTAATTGAGAATTGATTTCTGTTCTCAATGACAAACAAGGAGGACAAATACATTTTCATGTGTCCATAAGCTATAAATGGTAAAAATGCATCTAATATGAGCCTTTTTCAGACTTTTTTAGTGGTAGGTCAACAGGACTTGTCTTATTTCTATAACTAATGTTTTTATTTATAATCATCACCAACGTCTTTTTTTTTAATTACGTGGAACCAACCTAATAAGAAATAATGAGCATTGACCGGATTCCGAACATCCGTCCTGACATTCATAATGAGTCAATTTGTAGTCAAATTGATCATGTATGTTTACATTTAGGAGAGGATACTGTTGATTTATCGATAAAAATATTGGGAAAATAGGAAGCGCGTTCACCAATATTTTAAGTGATTTAATGCAACCAACACAATAAACAGTAGAAGATAAGATTCCGCCGAAATTTGAACAAACAATTTCGTAAGATCCGTGTGTACTTGACTGATTGCGATGGATATCAAATCTATGTACTTGTGTATATGCTTTTTATATCCCAGCTGAAGGTTGTTAATTATTGTTTTTCGTTGACCGGTTAATTTCGATATGAATGAATTATTTTTTTAGAGAAGGATGTAATATAATATACTCTTTTTCATTAAGTAACTGTTTTTGTGATTTTGATTTTTTTTAATGTCAATATTTTTCTTCACATAAAGAGTTGATTTCAGCATTGAGAATTTTGGTCCGAGGGTCGCTGTTAAGCAATGTTTAAAAAGTATGCCAGGAAGACAGGCTCCGTGTAATTGATTATATGTGTTTCATTACATCAGGTACCAGATTCATTATTTCTTAAAGATCTCGACTTTGAGTTGGTAACAAACTAGAACATGCATTGTTTGCGCTTGCCAACACTGTAGCAGGTAAATCAACAGGGTTTTCTAGCTCCATATCTGCACAATTACAATCACTTTTTCACAATTATATCTTTTTTTGACAATTCGCATTTCATATTTTTCACTGATAAATGGGTTTTTTCAGCAAACATGATTTTTACGTGAAATTCAATTCAATTATTGTCTCCTGATAATCTTTGAGGAAGTGAAAGGAAAGAGTTGAAAATTTTAAAAATGGCCTACCTCGAGGACAAAAAGGGATGTAGATGTCATCTTTATCGATGCTATAAAAACGATGAAATTGGTTTGTATTTCGAATTAATTTCTAATTTTGTCACAGAAAAAGACTATACGGTCAACGAAAAAATATTCTAATCAACTCATTTTTAGTGGGCGATTAATAAACTCAACTATTAAAGGCACTCACTCGCTATCGCTCGTTCGTGCTTTAGACAGTCTCGATTTATTAATCGCCTTCATTAACAAACTAGTTTATCAAGTAACTACTACAAAACGACTCATTGTGATACTTGTTTTACAAATAACTATTATAGTAGGATTCGAAGTCGAACTTTCAACGGTGACAGTTGTGCGTTGTGTGCTCGGCGACGGAAAAAACTATTTCAAAAAACAACTGGTAACATGACTAACTTTATCCTTTTAATCAATCTAACAATTTTATCATTTTAGTTAGGTATACATATATTTAGATAATTTCAAGTCAATAATTACGAATAATAAAAAGTGTAAACATTAGTTTCTCTGCATAGTTTTTTCTTTTGGTCTATACATTAACGAAATGATGGGGGATCCAGGAGGAGGTCGACCTCCCGATATTCAATCAACTAATATTGAGGAAGAAATCATGCCAATAGATAACAATAACGATAAATTAAATCAAAAAAGCGAAAACAAAAAAGAAAAATACAGTTTTTTGACGATTTTTTATAAAAGTAATTCAATAGGTCCTGTATCTGAATAATTATTGAGGGAATAGAAAAAGGTTATCAAATTGGGAGGTATAATCATCTAAAAATAGCCCGGGACATTTTCAATCTAAATCTAAAAGACATTATAGATGTTAAAGTGAAGAGCAAAAATAAATTAGCCGTTAATTTTTTATCTGCTCAAGGGGCTAATAATTTTGTAAAAGAAAATCAGTTAAATAAGGAAAAGGAGGTTTATAAAATATATATCCCCAGAAATCAAGTAACATGTAAGGGAATTGCTAGGGATGTAAATCCGATTTTTTCGGAAATAGATTTGATGTCAATGTGCGAGACTAATTACAAAATTCTTGAAGTTAAAAGGTTAAGTAGAAAAATAAATAAAGAGGATGGATCGGTAGATTATGTACCATCGGGAACAGTTTTATTTACGTTCGAGAGAATCATTTTACCCAGGGAAATCAAATTTTGTTATCTAGCCATTCCTATTATACCGTATGTAGCTCGGGTAACACAATGTTATCGCTGTCTGGCATATGGTCACACCAAGAATCAGTGTAAGGGTAAAGTAAAATGTATTAGTTGTAGTGGGCAACACGAGAAAAATGAGGATAATACGGATATAAAATGTAATCAAACTTTCTGCTTCTATTGCAAAGCCACAGATCATGGTCCTACAAATAAAAAATGCCCAGAATACGAAAGACAAACAAACATCAAAAAAAAACAATGAGTTATGAAAATACTTCTTATTATGAAGCTAACCTGTTGAATCCAAAAAAATATTTACCTGAAAGTTCAGTAAAAACAAATGATTTAAGTTTTTCAAGACAGGAATTCCCAACATTACCAAAGAAAACAACGCTGGGGACAATGCTGTTACTGTAAGCCAACGTAGAATTGTGGCTAGCAGTAGCCTAATCAGGTCAAAAAAATCATACGCTAATTCCCTAAGAAAATGGCAATAACATATGATAAATCATTACATAACAACATGCTAAACACGCCAAATGGAAGACAAGGGCCAACAGACAATGGTCCAATTTTCTAGAATTTACAAAAGTATAACCAAAACATTGCCTCAACCAGTAAGGGGGGAGAATCATACATTATGGAAGGAACTCAAGAAAAATCGAACAAAGTTGAAGAATGGTACAATGACTTTTTACATACACCAATGCAATTTAAAACACAATTAAGAGATGCAATAAATACCTATTTTGAACTGGCCAAATCACAGGATTTGGACAGTTCACCTTTTAATTAATAAAAAAATCAAATGGATAGGGTCATTAACTACAAAATAATTCAATGGAACATTAGAAGTGTCAACTCAAACTATATCAACCTAACATCTCTAATGAGAGAAGAAAATCCCGACATAATTGCTCTTAATGAAACATTCATATAACCAAAGCATAGTTTTAATATTGAAAATTATGAAATATTAAGGAATGATGTAGAGAGTGGAACTAGTATTGCAACTTTGATTAAAAAAAAATTAAAATACACCTTTATCAAGTCCAATGAAAAAAATAAAAGTAACAAATTTAGATATATCATCGTAAAAATTGATAAATTAAATATAGTTAATATCTATTCGCATCCTTCTCATAGTTTAAGTTATCAAACATTAAAACAACTAATAGAACCTCTACAAGGTGAAATAGTAATGATAGGTGACTTCAATGCTCATCACACTGCTTGGGGAAGTGAATGGTGCAATATAAGTGGCAACAATATAATCAACTTTGTAGACGATAAAAATTTAGTTATACTTAATGATGGCTCCCCAACCAGATTTACCCCGCCAGGAGAAAGGATAAGCGCAGTGGACTCGACATTGGTATCTACTGGCATAGCACATAAATGTGAATGGAAGATACATGATGACGTTGGGTTTAGTGACCATTTTCCAATCATTCTTCAATTCCACACAAATGGGGGAGACTATGATAATAGAACCAGTAGAAACATCAAAAAGGCAGATTGGGAAGAATATTATACATTTATCAACAATGCAGTCAGTGAGACAAATATAAATTATAACCAGCTCATAAATATAATAAACGATGCGGCAGATGTGTCAATCCCAAACAGGACACATAAAGTATCAAAAGCAGGATGCATATGGTGAGATCAAGAATGTAGCACCAAAGTAAATGAAAGAAAACAAGCACTAAACCGTTTTAAACAGAATTACACCATAGAGAATTACATAAATGCTAAGAAGGTAATTGCATCAACGAGAAAATAAAAATAAATTTAAAGAGTTTTGTGGGTCTTTGAATCGTAATTGTAACATAACTCAAGTATGGTGTTCCGTTAAAAAATTTCACAATTGTAATTATCGAGCGAAAACATATCGCAAAAGTTAGCAATTTGTCAAATAGACCCGAATTTCAATTATATTACACATACAGCACAACTTGTGTTATTCACAATTAATGAATTCAATCAATGCTGCAAAGAAAAAATATACAGCCCCGGGAATAGATAATATAACATACTATATGATTGAAAATCTACCAAATAACGGAAAATTGTATTGTATTATAATAATATAATGTATTAGCAGGATCAGAAATTCCTGCATCCTGGAAAACCAACATAATCATACCTTTTTTAAAGCCATTAAAAGATTGCAAAGAAGTAGAAAGTTACAGAGCAATTGCACTATTATCGTTTGTAGGGAAAATTCTTGAAAACATTATCAAAAATCGATTAAAGTGGCACACAGAAAATAAAAGTATTTTCAATTCTAGTCAGTCAGGTTTCAGGAGGGGGATGAGAATCCAAAACAACCAAGCAATGCTCCTATCTTATATTCAGAAAGCTGTATCAGAAAATAAATCGACACTAGTAGTTTTATTAGATATAAAAGCAGAATATGATAATGTTTATATATTCAAACTTTATAAAATAATGTGTAAACTTGAATTACCCATGGAGCTCATTAACTTAGTATTCAACCTTCTGAACAATATAAAATTACTAGTTAAGGATATAGATGAAAATTCAACAGAACCAGCAATAACTAGTCAGGGGCTACCACAAGGTTCGCCATTAAGTCCACTACTATTCAATATCTACATTCACTCAATATACTCACTTATTCCTAATAATGTTATGTTCTTATCATATGCAGACGATTTGGTTTAAGTCTGTAAAGATATAAATCCAGAACAAATCAGAAATGAGTCAAATGTCATATTGCAAGATCTAAATGATTGGTTCAATGAACATAATTTTCAATTATCGATTAATAAATGCGAAGCTATATGGTTCACAAATAATAAATTCTATCCTATTTACCCCTCATTATACATTAATAATCAAGCAATTCCCTACAAAAAGCAAATAAAATACCTTGGGTTGATCATGTGATCTAAACTGGTCATCACATATAGAAAATAATATCGGCAAAGCAATTAAAGGTATCAATGTCATGAGATCATTCGGTAGGACGTGGTGGGGATCAGACCCTCAAACTCTTTTATTAGCCTATTATGGTTTAGTCAGATCACATTTAGATTTCGTAAGTATCTTCATCAAACCATCAAGTAAGGTTCTACTCAAAAAATTAGACACAATTCAATTTCAGGCTCTAAGGTTGATCCTTGGGTGCATGAGATCCACCCCAACAAATGTTTTACTAGCTGAAACCGCAGAACTATCTTTAGAATTCAGAAGGAGGTGGTTAACAGTCAAAATTTTGTCAGGCATTTGTAGATTTTCAAATCATCCACTAATTGAACTTTTAAATAAGAGAGATAAGAAATTATAGTAATTTCAATTCAGATTATTGGAGGGCAAAAGAAAAACCATATCTAATAGAAGCTTTAAGTATGATTGAACCATACCAGAAACAAATTCAAAGTTCAGAAAAACTACCCTGCTTTTCTTTTAATCTAGAAATAATGAATACCACAATACCAATTGTAAAGTTAAATATAACCAAAGATAACACGAATAAAAATAATCTATTTAAAGCAGAAACAGAAAATCTAAACATAGATAATTACTTTGTGTTCACAGACGCATCAAAATCAATTAATGACCAGCCTAACTGTAAGACAGGTTTTGGAGTATACATCCCTAAAATTAACTTTGCTTTTTCATCCAAATTACCTTCACTTACTAATATTCGCAATGCAGAAATAGCAGCAATCAATAAAGGAATAAGTATTTGTATAGAAAAAAAATTAAAAAACTGCATTTTCTTCATAGACTCTTTAAGTGCCATCCAAACTTTAACCAAAATAGGTCTTAATAGTAAAGCTGATTATACCTCCCTAATTACTAAGCAAATGATAATTGAGACAAATTTAACTGGGACATTCAGGAATTCAGGAGAGTGAACAGGTTGATCGCCTTGCAAAAATAGGGTGCTCATTGAACATCCCAGCAAACATACCAATACAGAATGATGAGCTAATCACTAAACTAAAACAAACGATAAAATATAGACATAACAAATGGTGGAAATCATTATTTAATAAAAAAGGAAGCTGGTACAAGGAAATTCAATCAAACCATCCAAGTGTTCCTTGGTTTAAAACCATTCCATACATAGACAGAAGACACTTAACGAATATCATCCGAATGAGAACAGGGCATGGTTTATATGGTTCTCATCTATATAAACTTAAAATAATAGAGCAGCCTTGGTGTGAATGCGGACAGGAAGAAACACTAGATCATATTTTTCTTGATTGCCCAATAAACAAAACAAATACTTGGAATCTAAAACATGAACTAGAAAAAACAGGGGTCACAGACACATCAAGCATGAAAAAAATACTAAAAAACATAAACTACGACCAAGTTAAGTTAATAATACAGTTCTTAAATATAAATAAAAGGAATATTTAAAAAAAAACTTATTAATTTTTAAATAACTCAAAGATGAATCTTAAATAATATCCTTATCTAATTCCCTTCACCCGTCCCAAAAATTCCGTTTTCCGAGGCAACTCCTTGAACTAGTGGAATGCTCCACCGTTGCCCTGGAGCGATAAAAGTGCATTACCCTATCTGTTACTAACACTCCGTTACCAGTGAAAATAGAAATGGCGTGTATAACAATTAATATAACAAAAATAGTATTGAAACAAAAAAAATAATATATACATATGTGAGCGTAATTATGTGTGTAAACAGATAGATAGTTGTGCAAACCGTATTGCATCATTGGTACGAGCAAGACTCATGCAATACAAAAAATGTGCTGGCGAATGCACTAAGCTTGCAAGCCAATAACACAAAGAAAAAGAAGAAGAGCTATTATAGTATTGAGGAAATTAATATATTGTAAATAATTGTTTTAATAAAGTAAAAGAAATTTAAGAAATATTTTCAAATTTATGAACCTGATTCCTTTTATTGGTCAAAGAAATTGTAATTTAAAGAAATAGTGTTCTAATTGGTTGTTAAGGGTTTTTTGTTTAAATAACTACGGAGAAGTTTAATAAGAAGCCATTCAGTTCGAAAAAATAGAAACGGCAAAAAGGGAGCAATTTCTACAAACAATTTTGGAAACATGGTGAAATTTAGAACTTAGAAGAGAGATAGTAAAAATTGCGTTACAAACATTTAGGGTAAGATATATAACAAACAACTTTTGGTGTATTTATGTAAAAAAATCTATTATCCAGAGGATATCCTCGGCATCAAGTGTAGGAGTGGTATATTCAATTTATTTTTCATTTTTTTAAACTTGCGAAAGTGCTTGGTTAATGGTAAAACACTTTACTTCTTCATGTGTTTATGAATATTTGATCCTTGTCAATAAAGGTCTACAGTCCAGGTTTGATCTACCAGTTGAGAAGTAGGCAACACTTATTTCACGTATTCAAATTTCCTGGCGCTATATGAACTTTACCTGCTTTACCCTACTCTAGTACATAAATAGAAAATAAAATAAAAAACGGCAAGATTCATATCATTATATAATGGCGTCCAACGTGGGCTCCTCAAATTTTAATGTGAAATATTGTGGCTAGCTAACAATAAAATTTTTATTTGATAGTAAACAACAACGTTGAAATTTTAATTTAATAACAACAAAGCGTCCTTAAATCGCAAATTGAGTAGTTAGATACCACCTATTACTTTTACGCCCAACCTATCGATATGCGAAAAAAGTATTTTCGTGCAACCGGACGCAAAACAAGCATTTTGCAGCCGCAACAGAGGCCGCAAAATGATATTTTGCGGCCGTTACCCAGAGTGGCGGCCGACAAACATTTTTACGGCCGTTCCCATAGTGACTGCCGGCAAACTGAACGCCACTACAGCATTTAACATTTCTGAAATATGACAATAACAATGTATTTCGAACCAAAAACTATTTCCAAATTCACAACAGAAACATACTTTATTTTTGATATATATTAACATTGATTGTACTGTTTATATTATTACTGATATTCATCCCTGAAGATGAAGCAACTAAATCTATTGTTTCTGAACAATCATTATTTACATTAGGCAAAAACGTATTATTTTCTTTGGACATTAACATTTTGCGATTGACTACATTTGAACTAGATGCTACAGTGCCAGAAATTGCCATCGGAAATTTTGTTCTTATTATGGATGGAATCCTCGACATATCCTTCCGCTACAGTAGTGGAATTCCATCCACCGTGGCGTTTAAGAACTGATATATCAGCACCTGTATTGGCAAGCAGCGTGGCGGAACTTCTTCTAAAACTGTGGCCTGTGTATGCCTCACTATTTGGTAAGCCGAGATATTTTGCAATCATACTAGGTATTTTTCCAATCGTATGCACTCCAACAACCTGTGCCGAGCACTTTCCATTTTCATATCTCAGAAATAGACGACGAATAGCAGTATGTTTTGGTCGAAGAGTTACATATTTATAGTAAATTCTTATATAATCTTGATTAGTAATGGTAAAAACACGCTTTTGATCAGTTTTAGTATCAGGAACAGTTACTATCAATACAGTTTTGTCTTCCTGAATATCTTCGAGGGTCATTCTCACTAATTCATCTCGTCGCAATGCTCCTGATACTCCCATTATCAAAACTACCTATAATAATAATTATTATGAATAAAACATCATACTTCACTTTTTTTCCATATTTATATACCTTCCACAGTAGATGATTTGATCACTAGCTTGTTTGAGGAATGAATCAATTTGCTCGTGCGTAAAAACTTTTGATTTCTTTGCTCGATAACCAACTGACTTTTTCTTGGGGAACGGTACCAATTTTAAAAACTTCTTTACGTCAATTCCATCTCGTACGTTAAGCATAGTCTTTAACATAGAATAAATGCTCCATAAAGTTGAACTCTTCACAACTTTTGATCGCTGCATCAAATATCCCAATAATATGTTTTCTGACACCGTCTTGACATTTTGGTTGACACACCAATCTTTGAAGTTGCTGTAACATTTTTCATATTTCCGTTTAGATTTTTCGGGTATCAAATCAGAAAGTGCTGAGTCTATGAGATCTCTCAGCTCAGGAGGAGTGCAAGTAACTGAAATATCACTATCGCTATCGGACATCTTCACGACTTCACGTGAAATGTCAAATTGATTTGTATTGCTAAATATTTCATCTCCATAGAAACATTGTGATATTGACGTGTAATTTTCTCTATTCGCGTTGAAACGCTGACTTTTCTAAAGAGACATAATGTTTATTGAAATTATGTAATTTTCACGGTTGCACGAAAAATATTGTGTATACTATGGCCGCGAAATGTTTTCGCGACCTCGAGATTATCTTGCCTCGGCCGGAGCGGCCTCGGCGATAATCTCTCTCGGAACGCGAAAAAGCATTTTGCGGCCTTAGTATACAAATAACTATGGTTTACCCCAAAAAAAGTTGGAATTTTGAAATTTTTTTTTGAGTTATTTTTACGTTTTCCATCAACAACAACACGAAAAAACGGTTTTTAGAAAAAAAATCCTGTGTTTATGTCGTCGTCGTCGTTGTCGTCGGGCACTTTTCCTTACAAGTCTTGTTAGCACGATACAGCCTCCGGAGTGCAATAAGTCACCAATTTGATGATTGAATATTGTTAAGGACATATCACAGATGAACCCTATTGGTATTCAGCTCACCAGAGCCAGTAGAACGGGTGCTATGGTACTTGAAGTACGACAATTTGTCATTTTTTGAGAAATTTCAGTTTGTTAGCACGATACAGCGTCCGGAGTTCAACAAGTCACCAATTTTATGATTGAATATTATTCAGGACATCTCAATGATGAACCTTATTGATTTTCAGCTCACCAAAGCAATACAACAGGTGCTACAGTACTTTAAGTACGATATTTTTGTCATTTTTGGAGAAGTTTCAGTTTGTTAGCACGATACAGCCTCCGGAGTATATACAAGTGACCAATTTTGTTATTGGATATTATTCAGAGCGTCTTAAAGATGAACCCTATTGATATTCAGCTCACTTAAGCCAGTACAACGGGTGCTATGGTACTTGAGGTACCAAATTTTTGTAATTTTTGGAGAATTTTCAGTTTGTTAGCACGATACAACCTCCAGAGAGTATACGATTGATCAATTTCATGATTTGAATATTGTTCAAGGTGTATCACTGATGTATCCTATTTATTTTCAGTTGACTAGAGCGAGTACAGCGGATCCTATAACTCCAGATATACTACATTTTTGGTTATTTTTGGAGAAATTTCGGTTTGTTAGCATGACACATCCCCCGAAGTGTATACAAGTAACAATTTTATGATACAATATTGTTCAGAGCCACAGATGCGGAAATAGTTATTTGTAAAACAAATGTCACAATAACTCGTTTTGTAGTACGAGCGAAGTGAACGAACCGCGAAGCGGTGAGTTGTGCAAATCACGAGTACTACAGAAAGTCATTGTGGCACAAGTTTTATACAATATTTTTTATAATTCGTATTTATTTAATTATTTAAATAAAATAGAATTTCATATAATCCCTGTTTTTAAATTATGAGGAGTGGTTTGAATTTAAGTTGGCAATTCTGTAGATTCGTAATTGGTCAGATCACAGATGGTTTTATTCAGCACTTCTGAGTTTTCACATATTATAACCGAATAATTGTGTAAATTGTAAACAAACTTTCATTTAAGCAAACAGTGATGATTATTTGTTTAAAAAAGAGCTTCTTCGTATATGCTCTTGCTATCTATTTATATTATATCATGAACAGAATTATTTCTATAATACATCTTCACATAGATATCTGGTAATTTATCCCAAAAATCGAAAGTTTTGTATACCTATTTATTGATCCTATACAATATAAAAATAAACAATTGACAAATCATTGATAAATAAACGTTAGCGTACTTTATTCATTAATATTTTTAATATGTAAATCATTCTAATTTACCTTTAATATAATAATTTGCTAGCTAGAACAACGCTAGACCGTTTTATTTATAATTTTTGTCAAGGTTAAAGTCAAGTGTCAAATAAAAATATAACTAAATACCAACGGTACACTGAAAATTACTATAACAGTGTTCAAAGAGCTTCATTGTGACACTGTAAACAATGTTATAATGAAATCTCTTTTATACGGGAATTATAAAAAGTAAGTTTTAACCTTTAAAACCGTTTATTTTATTTTGATTAATTAATCAGACAGAATGGATTTACGTAACTGAAAATTGCCTGAATCTCAGGATGTTCATAGTTCTGATGAATCACCTGAGGAAATATTTACGCATAATTGAGACAGGGGAGATGCAACAGTAACAAGGCAAGAAGATCCACAAATTCAGCTTGGGTATTTGATGCAATTTATAAGGAACATGGAAAAAAATATAACGGAAGATTAGATAACAAATTGGAAGAAAATATACAAAATATGACCAATAAATTGGAAGAAAATAAACAAAATATGACCAATAAACTGGAAAAAAAAATAAAAAAATATGACACAAAATGGAAACTAATAAAAATTTAGAAGAAATCAATGAAAAAGGGTTGAGGAAAATTGAAGAAAACGATGAACGGATGAAACAAAGGATGGAGAAGAATAGAAGAGAAATAATGGAAATGGCTCAGAAAATGAAGTAACATTTGGAAGCATAAATCAGGAAGAAGTGTTCACAAGCAATTCCGAAAAACACATCAAAGATTAGAAACATCAAATTCAAATATGGAATTAATGGCAGTACCAACACAAAATGACTTAGCGGGACATAAAGAAGAATTAGGAGAAGAAATAAATAAAGTAGAAATGAATAGTCAAGAAAAATTAGGAAAATTAATAAAAATGGACAACGGATAACAATTTTGGAAAAAGAAATACTGGACAGACTGAAAACAGAAGAGATTGAATTCGGGACAGAATATAGAATAAGGCAAGTAGAGGAAGATTTAAGAAGAGAAATGGAGAATAGAGTAGTGAGGGAAAGAATTGTAATGACAAGTTGTAATAATCAAAGTACACTTAAATTTTATGGGGATATCAAGAAAATTCCCCAAAGAAATTCAAAAACATTTTAAGAAGCAAAATCAGTTTAAATTTGCCTATCCAGAATCTGAGGGAAGCCATAAGAGAAAATTTAAATGGAAATGCTTACAAGTAGAGAACTAAGAATAAATAACTTCGAAGATTTTTAATTAGTTCTTGAATTATTATTGGGGAGAACATACACAATCATTAGCCGGAGAAAAATTATACTTTGGACGTTTTGATCATAACAGGGGGATATCTATGAATAATTATGCACTAACATTGTACACTTTGGTACAGCATCTTGATCCATCTATGAGAGAAGATGAGATAGTGGTGTACATAGCAAGAATATTCAGAACCGACATGGCAGAAATAATAACAATACAAGAGATTAATAATATGAACCAACTTACGAACTACTTGCAACGCATTGAGAGGAACATGAACAGAAATAATAGAGTTAATAATAACCATAATGAAAAAAATATTAACAGAATTGGACTTATAATTACAATAGAAATAACCAACAAATAAATAATAACTATCTTAACACTAATGGCTACAACTATCCTAACTAGAGAAATAATTGTAACAGATACAACAACAATAACAATTATAATAATGGCAACAGGCATTGGGAAAATAATGACAATAGAGGCAAAGAACAAAGAAACAGATCGGAAAGGAACTCGGAAGGGGATATTAATCCAAGAAATAGACATGTGAATATCCAGAGAAGAAGAGGAAATTTAGAAAATGAAGGAAGAGAGAGAAGAGGAATTGTAGGAAATCAGAATCAAGAAGAGAATAGAGAGAGTATCTCTGTTCAGGATTTTTATTTACGCATGATCCAAACAAAAACCTGTTACTATGCAACTATGAACATCCTAGAGAATTTATAACAGAAGAAACAGTAGCTTTTTCAAATGAAACAGAATTAATAATTATAAATGCAAATATTCAAAATTTTATTATACAAGTATTAATTGATACAGGTTCAGAGGCATCTTTAATTAGTAATGAATTAGTGGAGAAATTAAAACAGTATAAATAAAGAAATAATTAGAATTCCAAAAATAAATCTTATAGGTGGAAACGACAAAAAACTGTATGAAGTTAATAAATCATTGAATTTAAAAATACAAATAATTGACATGAATTTCAATTTTGAATTATTAATAGTACCATATTTAGAAATAGATGTCGTACTTGGAACTAATGAATTGAGTAAACATAACGCGATTATTAATTTTGAAAATAAGAAAATTAAGATTGGGAAGAATTGGATAGATTTCACTGAAATGAAGGGAAAGGTGGAATTAGATGAAAATAAAATGGTGCACACAATCATAGCAAAAGAAGTTGACATATAATAATGAATTATGCATAAGAGGGAATACGTATGATAATTACGTTCAGTTGATGAATAAATGTATAAATGAATATTGTGATGTAATTAATTGTCATGAGCAATATAAGGGGGAAGTTTTACAATTATTATTAAAACATAAGAATTTAATAAATAAAGAGACAAGAGTTGCTAATAATTATGTACACAGAATTGAAGTGAAAAACCTTGAGAATTTTAGAGTTAAATCATATTCAATTCCTTACAAATACAAAGAAATTACAGAAACGCTTGCTGATGGTATTATAGAACGAAGCAATACTCAATTCATAAATCCTATAATTGTTGTTAAAAAACGTAGTGGTAATCTTAGATTATGTTTAGATGCCAGAATAATTAATAAATACACAGTGCCACAATATGAAGTACCAATGACAGTAGAAGCAATTTTAGGTAAAATTACTTAAACTACAATTTTTTCAAAAATAGATCTTATGCATAGTTTTTGGCTGATTTCTCTTCATAGGGATTGCCGCAAATATGCAGGTTTCATAATAGGTGGAGTAGTCTATTCATTTTCAGTTGTGTCATTTGGATTACAAAGTGAGTGCTCGGCACTAGTCAAGGCACTACATGAAGTGCTCAACAAATATGAAAAATTATGTCTTCATTACATTGATGATATATTAATATTTTCAAAAGATGAACATCATAAAATACATCTTCAAACCATTCTTGAAGCATTAGATGAGGCTGGTCTAAAATTAAATATCAAAAAATGTAAATTTTATAGTTCCTAGGTTTACTTATTTAGGTTTTTACATAAATGAAGTAGGCATTACTATGGATTCGGAAAGAGTGGAAACTATTAAAAAGGATATAAGACCATACAATATTAAAATATTAAGGAGAATCTTGGATATGTTGAATTATTTTACACAGGTCATAGCAAATTTATCCGAAAAGGAAATTCCACTAATTAAGTTATTACAAAAAGGGGAAAATGGAATTGGGGTGATGAACAAAAAAATGCATTTCAATCAATAAAATTAGAATTTATAAAAGAAATAACTTTACATCATCCGAGATAAGATTTGCCACTTATATTAAGAACAGATACGTCAAAAAATAGATATGCAGGAGTTTTATTGCAAATTCATGACGGAAAAGAAGTACCAATTACTTTTATCTCTAGAATAACTACACGAAAAAAATTATAGTGTGGGTGAGTTAGAATTAGGTAGTATTATTTATAGTATCAGTAAGTTAAGACTTAATTTGATAAGTAATCGTTTTAAAATGGAAACTAACAAACAATCTTTACTATCAATATTAAATAATAAATTTGGTATTAGCAGAATCCATAGATGGGCACTATTATTGCAAGAATCTGATTTCGAGATACAACATATACCGGGAAAAACAAACGTGTTGGTAGATGCTATTAGTAGAATGGAAGGGGAAGAAATTGACAACAGGAAGAATGTCAAAATTGGGGTTAATCTTGTCAAAAATATTTTTGAAAACAAATTTTAGTGAGGGATCAAGATCAGCTTACCGAAAAACTGAAATTACTTAGAGATAATGAGTTGTATTAGCAAAAGAAATCATGACACAAATTCATTTAGATTATATTCGCATAGGAACTAGGAAGTTAAGGGCAATATTTAGAGAAAATAACATATCAAAAAAAATATTTAACTGTAGGTAAAGAAATGACAAGAACTTGCCATTTATGTCAATTGGGAAAAGAACAAGCAAAATAAAAATCTTCCAAAGTCATTTATGGCAATACAACCTTTAGGTGTCATAGCAATAGATTTTCTTTCTAATTTAGTTACAGGCAATCAAGAGTCAAAAAACATTTTATGGTAATTGTAGACGTTTTTGCTAAATTTATAATTTTATATCCATCAAAGAAAACTAATACAAACACAGTAATTAATAACATGAATGATTTTATAGACACACATGGTAAACCAAATAGTTGTATAATGGGCAATTTTAATGATGAAAAAATCAAAAGTATTTATAAAAGACAAGATATAAATTTATCTTATACGAGTATTAGGCATACATGTACAAATATGTGAGAAAGGTATATCAAACACATTACAAAATACTTACGATTGCTTGTACATGCAGAACACAGTGATTGGGAAGAAAAACAGGAAGACATAGCAGAAGTAATAAACAGTATTCCAAATGATACAACTGAAGAAATTCCCAT
Source organism: Galeruca laticollis (assembly GCA_963921935.1). Taxonomy (NCBI): domain Eukaryota; kingdom Metazoa; phylum Arthropoda; class Insecta; order Coleoptera; family Chrysomelidae; genus Galeruca; species Galeruca laticollis. The sequence goes on from OY998177.1 coordinate 72,212,342, forward strand.
GTACATATACAAACAAAAACTACCAAATTGACCGTGGACTATGACTCCACCAAATAATCAAGAATTATTAAAAAAAGGTAACTTAAAGTTAGATACAGCACCAGAAAAATATTTTAAAAGACAAAATAAAAAGATAAAGAAACCTACTAGTTTTGAAAAGGGGGATTTAGTAATCGTTAAAGCTTTAAGAGTAGCAAACTTAAAGAAAGGAAGATGCGCAAAATTACAACTACCTTATGAAGGACCTTATATGGTTAATAATGAGAATAGTATTGATAGTTACAGATTGATAGATCCAAAAACAAACAAAATAAGAGGTATATTTAACATTTCACAAATATACAGGTATTTTAAAAATAATTATTAATTTAAAGTATTTGTAAAAATTGGTATTTTTATTATTTCTGCGAGAAATAAATAAATTTTTAGAGGGAAATTATAACTGTTGAAATAATTGAGTGAAATAAAATAAAAAATTATAATAATAATGATTATATTTTGTACGTCATCGTGATGTATGGAATGTTTGACAATACATAATTTGACGGCTGCCGAAATTGTTATTAAAATGAGGTTGGAATTTCGACAAGGAGCAAATAATTATAGATCCCATATACAATAGTAAAGAATTTTATTGGATGAAACTATCATTAACAAAACGCAGAGCTGAACATTTATTGGATTTTAAGATAGAATTATAAACATAAAAGTAAACAGGATTATAATTTTTTTAAAGTTTTAGGAAATTAATAAATTGACAAGAGGGTTAAAAAATGTCATATTTTACTGACGTTTGAGAAAAACAAAATGCTGAACTTTTTTCTAGTAGGGGAAGGTGGGGATCCTTGGGCAGGTGGGAGATCTGGGCATTTGTGAATAAAATCAAGCGCAAACTTTTAGGCACGCCGCTGTCGTGGTAACCGAAAAGCAGTTGATTTGTTACTTCTAACGAACGCTCATAGTGCAGCTATATCAGTATTGTAGACACGACAAAATCGAGTTTTATGTTTCTATCCTTGGAAACAAACAATTTTATTGGTGATTATTTTTCTTCTACTGTTCGAAAATCACGGTAAGTACGCTTTCTTTTTATTAATTCGTATATATTGGTTCCTTGTGCATGGAATATCGTATTAATTAATGGTTAAAAGTATTTGTTTAGTGTAGTATTTTGCAATTGAATTTTAATGGCGCCGGGCGGGATGCATGAACACCCAACGGCGAGGGAACATTGGGCATGCCCATCTCTCCCTACCTTACAGTTTTTTTTTATTTTCAGGAGAATATGCCATTTTGCTACAAGAAAAAAACAAACCGCATTGAAATACCACGCGATATAATCGAAAGAGCTATCGACGAAGTCCGTGCGGGAGTAAAAATTCAACCAACTGCTAAGAAGTATGAGATTCCCAGATCTTCTCTTCAACGATACTTAAAGTTAGAGTGACCTTTGAAAACCACAGAAAACAAATATATAACCAGACAGATATACACTACTGATGAAGAAAATGCACTCAGTGAATATTTATTTAATTAGATGTTCCCAATTACATTACGGCTTGACTAAACTTAATTGTAGAAAGTTTGCATACGAATATGCAGTTGCTAATGGAAAAGTTATTCCAGATAAGTGGAAGCAACGTAAATATGCATCAAAAGACTGGATCAGAGGGTTTATGATTCGAAACAAAAATTTGTCTTTGCGCATTCCTGAGGCGATTAGTTTATCACGAGCCAGCAGTTTCAATCGGAAAAATGTAACGGAATTTTTCGGCAATTACAGAAGCGTTTTGGATCGCTATAAATTCGGACCAGAAGTAATACAGACGAAACTGGATTAACAACCATGCAGTCTACGCAGAAAGTTTTAGCAGTGAAGGGTTGTAAACAAGTGGGATAAATGACGTCTGCCGAAAGGGGCACTTTGATTACCCTTTGTTGCACGATTAATGCTATCGGAAATTCTATACCGCCATTTTACATATTCCCTCGAGTGAATTTTAGACCGTATATGCTGAATGGTGCCCCGATTGGATCCGATGGTGCAGCTTACACGTCTGGGTGGATGACTGCACAAAATTTCGTTTTATACCTGAAACATTTCATTAAATATGTTAGCCATTCTACTTGATAACCATGAAAGCCACATATCAATAGAAGCTTCAGACTTGTGCAAAGCAAACGGCATAGTGATGCTAACCTACCCGCCACACTGTAACCACAAGCTACAGCCTTTAGATTTAACAGTATTTGGACCGCTCAAGAGATATTATAACGTTGCGTTAACAGATTGGCTCTCTATGAATCCATCAAAAACTTGCACTATTTATGAAATAGCGAAATTATCAGCACTGGCCACAACTCAGGCTTTTACTCCAAAAAATATTCAACACAGATTCGAGAAAAGTGGTATTTGGCCCTTCAATTCTAAAGTTTTTACAGACGTGGATTTTTTAAGTTCCTATCACACAGACAGACTTATGTTAATGGAACAAGAGGAAGACCTTGTCGCGAATTCAATCCAAGAACAACCAGCGACTTGTCCTACTGATTCGTATTTTCACGTAACCAGTAGTGAAGTAAATGGGTCGTCTACTTCTGCATCTGCCTTATTACAGCCAGCTCAGGAACGGCAAACGAATACACCAACAAATGAACCATTTTTGACTTCCGAAACTGTGAGACCTTATCCTAAAGCACAGCCAAGGAAAAATATTAAGACTAAAAGGAAGAAAGCGAAATCTAGGATCATGGCAGACACACCAGAAAAACTTTTAATAGAACAGCTAGCAGCTGAGAAAAAACGTAAATTACCAGTGAAAAAAATTCCAAAATTGTCAAATGAATTGCAGACCCCTAAAAAGGAAGAAATTTTAAGAAGCGAAAGGAAAGTACATCGAGCGATAGTTTAAAGGACGAAAGTTTCTCGTCGGGCTCCTCATCAGAATGGAATGAATTTGAAGAAGAAAGTGACATGGAAGTAGATGTAGATGACGTCATATGTCCCGATCGTAGTTTCCAGATAGGAGACTACGTCTTAGTTAAGTTTCAGATGAAGAAAACCTGTGCCCATTATGTAGGAAAAATCGAGGAAATAGAATACAACGATTTTACAATAAATTTCATGAGACTCACAAAATTGAAAACACTTTCTGCTACCCTGATATAAAGGATGTATCATCAGTTACCCGAAATGACATAATCACAATGTTACCCGCCCTCACTATTTTGACAAGAAGATGAAGCCATAAGTATCTATTTGATAAACCACTATGGGTTTTGAAAAATTTGAAATAGGCAACTCTCACGAAAATATAAAAGTTAGTTGGTTTTCTTATACATGTGTGCCGAATAGTATCAATAAATATAGTTTGTAAAATGATTTATTAATGTTGGTTATTTCATGCCCAAGGCTCCCGTCTACAGTGCCCACAGATCCCTCTGGTAGGGATGCTTGGGCACTATTGCAAGGTTTTAAAAAAATTAAATTTCACCAAAAAATTTGAACAATAGAATTTATAACATAATGCCTAAAGATTAAGATAAGTCAACTATAACTGGCAGTGAAAACAAATTAGGGCTACATTGGGCTGAATTTACTGTACAGGCAATACACTGAAAATGTGCCCAAGGATCCCCACCATCCCCTATGTATTTCCAAAATTAGTAAAAATATGTGGTGGTCAAAATGTACTTAATCAATATATTTTCGTTTTTTCATAAAAAGGACGTTACAATTTTCTATGGATCGTTCTCTATCTGCAACTACCGCGTCTAAATCTATTCTTAGTTCACCGGTCGAAGAATTTCTGTAGGTAACTGTTACAGTTGCCGGTTCTATTTTCGAAATTTGATTTTTTGACGGTTATATTTAATAGCGGTGCACATCTGAATCAACCGAGTTATATATACCGGTGATAACTAGAACGCGGTAAGGAATTTTGGAATGTTGTTGTTGACTCTACGTTTCTAGTGACAAAAGATTCACGAACGCTTTTAGTCAAGAATGCAGATATTAACTGAAAGAAAAAAAATAGTGACGACTGACGAAACATAAAACTACAAATATTTCAAATAGATACGATTTCACTTAAGTGCATTTAGTTGATTATTTGTGGTTTATTTAATATCGTCCAGAAGTTTGGAAGCAGAAAGAAAAATAAAAACTTTCTGACACTCTATGAGAAAATCAAGTAATTTCATGAAAGTATGATAACACTGTAAGATCAGTTGGAAGTTTACTCAAAGTTCTAATTACTTTAAACGGGATATATTTAAGGTACACTTTTGAATACGTTTTTATTGTTATACTTTGACAATATACATTGATACGACATACATTTTTTTATGAACGTAGCATACTTATATTAATTAACGTAAGGAAGTGACCTAATCTGATATTTGACAGTACTCACAGAATATAGTACAGATCACAATTATAGTCAACACTCCTCAATTTTTAGTAAATCATACATTTTCTTATGTTAATACTCCTAATAATATATTAGCAAACAACTTAACAATAAACTATAATTATTGTCAATTGACCGTTTATTTAATTTTATATATTATTAGTCGTTTTATTTATTTATCAAAGTTATAAATGTTATACAAGTCGTAGTCTTGTTTAAAATAGACTTGACTTTCCTTCGGCTAGCTCCTAATGATGATATGTTAATTTAATTTTTTCATCATAGAGTCGGTAGCATGCAGACTCCTCCCTTTGAGTTCAGGGCGCACAAAAAAAATATTATTTAATTTTGAATATCTAATTCTTAAATTTTCATATTTCACTTTATTCAGAAACAAAATCTTTCCTGAATATATACCTCTGATTTTAATGATTTAAAATATTCTTACATAGACTGAATGAAGTAAGCAAATTTTTAATAAATTTATTATGGATATGAATAAAATTAAAAATACCAACACTTTCCAGAAAATAATTTAATAAATTGTTACGATCAAATTTTGTATTATTTTTAAGATTAAATTTCCTCGTACCACTTCTGCATTCCAGTCATGCGCACTGAATACTTTGGATGATTGCGTCGGCGCATAAGAGAAACGTGTGCTCTTATAGAGTTCCACACGACACTAAATTTGGAAATTACAGTCGATGTTATATGCATGAAACGTTTATACACTTCTAACGTTCATATATTTGTTGAAATTATCGATATGTTATTTAAACTTGAACTATACAATTACATATATATAAAAGCAATACGAGTGAAGTTAAATGAGGATAGTGATGGATAGAAAAAGTCAAACATGCATCAGAAGGAAAGAAGAAATGGAAGTTATATGATCATTTATGTACAACGTGAACAATTGATGGAATGAATTAATTTAACAAGTAAGTACTATACTATGTATTACTAAAAATGCATAGATATCTATGGATATTATATGATATTCATCATATTATAATGTTTTTGGCCTTTTTTGTGGAATTATTACTTAAACGTTCAAACTATAAATTATTGTTCACTATATTCTTTTTTTGGAATTCCAAAATTAATACTTAAAAAACACAGACCTTATTTCGAAGCTTCGGTACCTGGACTGCTGCTAGCGTCTCCCAAATTCTTGATGATTTCTCAGCGGAGAAATGCTCCTTTCTGTTCACATTATTTTATAAAAAAATTTTGTAGAGGAGATTTATACAGAAGCTGTCGATCCTCTCACCCAAGCGCTATTGTCTTTTCTTTCCCAAAATCAAAAAACTTTCGACTCATAAAATGCAAAGCCTGCTTTTCACTATTTTTGTCACAATAATTGTTGATTTGAACGTTTTTTAGTAAAAATGTAAAATTATTTATTTCAACAGTTCTGGAGGATAACAACACTCATTTATATAAGTTTATATTGTCTTAGGGATTCCATAAAATGTCTTTTTCATGTATTATAATAACAAATTTTGTTATAATTCCCTTTTCAAGGTATATCTATTTACATTAAATTATACAAAATCTACAACCTAGAATAATTATTAATACATATGTAATTGTGTAGTTTTAAATCTTTGAATTTTTACTAATTTTATCTTACATAAACTATTAGTTATTTCCAAATTTGTCTTTATTGTTCTACATTCAATTAATAACCAACAAATTTAAGTTGGCAAGAAAATCACTAAATTTGATTACTTCCTGTTTATAAAGATTATTGAATTATCATATTTCCTTGACAGATAACTTGGCTCTGTTCCGTATGTCACCTATTATAAAGTTTTTTTCAATTCCTTTTTTAAATTTATACCTTTACTATCATCGTCTGTAAATATAGATAACCAATTAGTGAGTTGAATATTAATTTTTGTTATTTCAGGTTTCAAGTGATACTATATTCTATTTATCCAGATATTCATGTGGCAGTGTTCAGAGTATTTTGAAACATATTGACATTGACTTGACCTGGGATTAATTGTTAAGGTAAAATTTTATACTTATTTATACAATGTTGTTAGAATTTTTATTCATTATCCTTTACGTCCTTTTGGTAACTGTTTTTCTCAATATCTGACAATATATTTGCTCATTTCATTCTATTCATTTATATGAAATCTTAGTTTTTAACTTGGTTGAGTCTACTGGTACACCATACGTATTAATATAACATTTTAATGCCTGTTTAACTTTGTGAATTGTTTTAATATAATAGAGGACTAGTTCAATACTTAATAATTACGGATTTATATCTAAATACTCAATTAAAAATTCAATAGAACTATTCAAAAAATTAAAAACATTCAACTTACAAGCTCTAAGCTCATTTCATTTGATGTTACCAAAATGTTACTAAAATTTCTCCAAAAGAAAGTCGCTTGTAAGAAAATTACTACAAGATAAAAATATTGATCCAGGAATAATATCAGATACGCTTAATTTATTTATGTATATATTAATCAGAATGATTTCACTTTTGACAATAAGGTACTGGTATATATTCAAAATTAAGGTTTACCAGTGGGAAGCCCTATATCACCAATTTTTGGCAAACATTTTTATGGGCAGTTTAGAAAGAAAAATCTTTGAATCTAACATTTCAAAAAATATCTTATTTTGGTGTAGATATGTAGACGGCATATTAGCTTGTTTTATACGTAGTGAACGACAATTGGATATATTTTTCAACAATATTAATAATTTACACCCAAAAATTAAATTTACATTAAAAATTGAAGAAAATAACACAATCAATTTTCTTGAGTTAAAAATTCAAAGAGTTAATAATTTACTTGATTATTCAATTTACAGAAAACCAACACACACTGATGCAACTATTCCATATAATTCCAATCATCCCATGTCACATAAATTAGTCACATATAATTCAACGATACTGAGTATTTTCAGTTGCTTTGAACAAATATAATTATGATAGAGAAATTGAAACAATTAAACAAATAGCAACATCCAATGGTGATCCATTACATGTGATAAATAAATTCCTTAATAAAAAAGAGGAAAAAGTGGTATTACAACTAATATTTCCTAAACAAACTAAAGAAATAAAAAATTACATAACCATCACATATGCAGGTAATATTTCTAATAATATTTCAAAGTGACAAACGTTTGTTTAAGTAAATAAAATAACAACACATGTTAGCAAAAAATATTTTGATATTAATTCTAAACATAAGTGTAAACATTACAGGAAATATTGACTATAAAAATAAATATTGTAAACAGTCAATATCAATATCAATGTTATATTCTGTTTATCTACAACAACTAGTGAAGGTTGTGGGTAGAAGTTGAACTTGACCGTTCTAGTAAATGATAGGTCAGGTGTCTATTTAAACAAGTGTTATTTAGTGTTTAAATAAAATCTCAGTGCTAATTATCGATATATTTACTTTCTTCCAATAACCCAGAATTCGGTAAGTCGACAATTACTTTAATACATGGCATCATCTTGAGGTATTATGGTCTTATCCGTCACAATATATATACCAACACTACATACAACACATGGCTATACTGCGATGTCCTGCTCCACAACTATACATATAACACAATGTACTACATCACCCTCATCCAAAGCATTTGACAGATAATCCACGTATGTAAGCAGATTGAGTTGCATATATTTTCACTGCTGAAGCCAAATTGCTGATCAACGACTGTATGATGGAACAGTGAAGTTAAGTATTTAGTGACAAGATTTTCAAAGAATTTTGGAATAGCACTTACGTTGCAAATGGGTCTGTAATTAGAAATATCGGCCTGATTGCCGGATTTATGAATTGGTGTTAAATAGCTAGATTTCCAAATACTTGGAAACCTACCACCCCTCAATGAGAAGTTAAACTTAATATAAAAAAGACAGCAAAGTATTCTCTATGCTTGCACAACTTTTATTTTTGCGATAAAAAATTGCTGTGTCAAATGAAAAAGTGGATGGGCCAACTTCTTAAAAAAAATTATTTTCAAGGTGTTCTAATTAACTTTTCTAATTGTTCTCCAGCAGCACAAAGCTAGCACAATTCAACCCCTACATATTTGTGATAAGAAACAAGAAATGGATTTCCTTGAAGAATTGGAAATTAGAAGACACTTAAGAAACCCACAATACGAAGTCGGCAATGAACATATAAATCTAGGGAGTTCTCCACTTTTAAACTGTTTTCTTAAGTAATAATTGTAAATATCAGCAGAATATCATTGCACAGTTATACTGATCGTCTGAGTTCGTGATTGTCTTTATCTATAATTCTTGTTTAATTAGTGTGTATCTTTGAGACATGGAACAATATATACGAGATTTCGAAGTACCGAATATAGAGACATATAAATTAGAAACTATTGAACAGTGTACAGAGGTTTTGTCCATCAAACCAATTGAATTCAAATTTTAAAATAGTACTTAATAATATTCGCAGTATCAACAAAAATCTAAATGAATTCAAAATTTTGCTCACAACAATTGTATTCACTGAAACATGGAATATATTGGATACAAGTCTACACCATATTGAAGGTTATGATATCATTTATAATGAAAGTAAATACAACCAAAATGATTGTGTTGTTAGGTACATTAAGAGTAATTATGACTATACTTATAAAATAATAGAGACCTACCCAAATATTAACGTTCTACAGGTTAAAATCCAACTTAATAAAAGTAATAGCGTAGTTATATCTGCAGCATACAGGTCACCCGATACAAACGTGGCCGCATTTGTAACATGTTTGCAAAATTATTTTGAAGCAAGTGTTGATAATGATGAAGATATGTACCTTTTCGTTGGGGATTTAAACATAAATATATTGGAAAGCAATAGTGTTTCAACTGAATATAATAATACCCTTAATGAGTTCGGATATAGCTCTACAATTAATATTGCCACACGAGAAAAATCCTGTCTGGATCATATATTCATAAAATCAAAACAACATATTATAGATCAAATTGTGCCTATAGTAATCTAGACGAATATAACTGACCATGCAACTACTATCTTGCAAGTAATGCTAAACTCAAAGAACACATCATGTATAAATAAAAAACATTATGCTGAAAGTATTAACATAAATAAATTAAACAATGTCCTAAATAATACAACGTGGGATTCAATTTATAGTACAACCAATGTAGATACTGCAACCAATAAATTTGTGACTATACTTAGCAACACTATTGGTAATGGTACTGAAAAGCGACTAATAAAAAGAAAACACAAAAATTGCAGCCTAGCTCACCAACGCATTGCTAAAATCTGTCAATACAAAAAATAAAATGTTTAAAAAGCTACAAAAAAATCCCAATAATCTACTACTTAAAACGCAATACCGAACTTATAAAAATAAACTTAATTCTTTGATAGCAAAAAGAAAATACGACTATTACACCACGGAGTTCAATAAAAACCATAATAATCCAAACAAATTGTGGGACATAGTTAATAATACAGTAAAAAGAAAAAAACAAAACACACTACAAATTCTGTTTACAATGATAGCGACCAATTAATTACAGATAAAAAAGTATCGCTAATGAATTTAAAAAAATATTTGCCACAATTGGCACAACTTTAGCTAATAATATAAATAAAGATATAAATTACGTACCAGCTAGGAAAAGCATCTGTAATTCGTTTGCTATAACACCGCTTGATTTCAATGAGTTACTCACTATTATCCATGATTTAAAAAGTAAAAAAGCAGTTGGAGCAGATAATATTAGAGCGGAAACAATCAAATCAGTCGCGGAGTACATAGTTGAACCATTAAAATTTTTAATTAATGAGTGCTTCCAATAGGGCGTATGGCCCTCAACTTTTAAAAAATCAGTAATAATCCCAGTGTATAAAAAAGGTAACAAAAGTACGATTACAAATTACCGTCCAATTTCTTTATTACCTCATATCTCAAAAATATTTGAAAAGGCTCTCAGAAAACGATTAATTTCGTACCTATATAAATATCAAATACTTTCTAAACAGCAGTTTGGGTTTAGAGAAGGAACGTCAACTGAAGATGCGATTTTAGCTTTAACATAAAAAATTACCAAATCTTTTAATGAAAACAAAGCTTGCTTATGTATTTTCACAGATCTGTCCAAGGCTTTCGATACCGTACACCACGACTCCCTCCTCAACTCACTAGAGAACAAAGGTATTAGGGGTAACTGCTTGAAATTATTTAAAGAGTATCTACTTGACAGGCAACAAAGCATTAAGATAGACGAGGTCTATAGCGAGTACAGGAATGTTCAGTTTGACCGCAAGGCACAGTCCTAGAACCACTTTTATTTAGCATTTATCTGAATGTTTTCTCTTTAGGTAGCGCCGGTCACGTTATTGGTTTCGCTGATGATACAGCTATTTTTTATACCGCTAACGCCTGGGATGAGCTTAAGGAAAAAGCAGAAAATGATTTTAAACATATTAGAAAATGGCTGTCTCATAAACTACTCACAATAAATTTAGATAAAACAAACTATATCCCATTTAGCTGCAATAAATCTGGCCTACCCACTTTTAACCATATAACTATCAATGCAGATGATAGTAACTACCGCATCCAAGCTGTGAATAATGTTAAGTATTTGGGTGTTACAATCGACTCACATCTTAGGTGGGATGAACATATAAAGTTAACTGTAAAAAAGTTACAAGTGATATTATATAAAACAAAATATTTAAAACAACTACTTCCTGCGCATTCCTTAAAACTTTTATACTATGCTCTCGTCCAAAGTCATCTTCGCTTCGGAATAGTGGGATGGGGAGCTGCATCAAAAACCCACATACACTTATTGGAGATAACACAGAAACGTTTTTTAAAGGTGATTCTGAATTAACCATACCAATATTCATCTGATCAGCTGTATATAGACGCAAAAGTGAGTATAAGACAATTGTTCTATTATTGTACAATTACTAAATTTCGCAAGACAAAGGATTCATTCCCAACAACTATACATTCCTATGATACCCGCCAGAAAACACACCAACCTGTACCCCATATGACAAAAACAATCACCCAACAATCTTATACTTACCTGGCTCCAAAATTATACAACACGTTACCGGAATTATTAAAAGTATTAAACAACGAACATTCATTCAAAAATAAATTAAAATTGTATATTTTGGAGAAATCCAGACATGAGGTACATAATTGTATAGAAATATGAATGTAGTATAAACAAACTCAACAAATAAACCTAAATTCTTTTCTCTCGTAAATATATATTGTAAAATGTCAAAAGTTAGAGGTTACATGTAAGATGATAGATATTAGTTATTTTTTCTTTTTTGTTTGCTAACGTGCTATATAAATTTTAATATTCTAATATTTCCACTCGAAACAAGTGTTCACTCACTTATCGAGTATACTATTCTTACCATCGTTCTTTTTGTTTTTATAACCTGTATTTTTTTGATTAAGAATAAACATACAGTTATACTGATCCTAAATGGGAAAAATATATCCAGGATATCCCCATAGGGTTAATCATATTTAAGCTTTAATATTTGTAATATCACATCTTCTTTTTTCTCTTCATAAATATATTGAGTCCATCACTTCTTGGTCCAGCCAAGAATAATTATTAAACATCATGTCGGCATCAAATGAAATGTAACTTCTGTCATTCTGACGATGATAGCAATATCGAAACAATTGTCAATTTTTTAGAATTTTTAACATTTTTTCAATATATTGTGGAATTATCTAGAAACAGTTAGTTTCATTTAAAAAAAGTAATTATCATTATGATTATTTTCAATCATTTGTAGTAATAAATGAAATTACGATGTTATGCAAAACAATATATGATATTTTGGAAAAAATGGAAACTGCTATCACTTTTGCTAAAATTAAAGCACTACATAACTCGATAGTAAATCCTTTATATTTGTTAATGCAATGAAAAAATTAGAATTTAAATTGAATATCGAACCAACTTTAGAAAATGTTCTTAAATTCGGAAAATTAATTGAAGTCTAAGGTTACTCAAAAGATTTTATTATTACTTTTATATTAGAAATTCCTCTAGTAGTAAATATATCACTATTGCAAAATATTACCTGTATCCATCCTTGGAAACAACTCTGAATTTTAGCTTCACCTCCGTTATAAACCCCTCCTCACACTTACCGATGTCGCTCATCCACATATAGACCAGGCCTGTACTCATGTACAATCCAAAGAGTATATATGTAAATATGCCCACAAATCCTTCACCACAGAAGAGTCGCCATGTGCTGTCCAGTTACTCACCTATAAAGCAGAGGTTAAAACCAGTCGTGTTCGACTACACACAATTCAAATGACGTAAATTTCCGATGGGTAATGGCTTATCGCCGTGCCTAAGTATGAAGTAGCTAAGATTGATTGCCAAGAAACAAAAGATAACATACACATCCATGGGACAGTATTATTAGAATCCGCTCCTGGTTGTACGTTGTACTATTCAATAAAATTCCTAACTTTCATTACAACAAAGCCAATCAAATTTAATTTTTCGATGTTCACCTCCCAGTAATAAATTTGGCCTTTAATTTTGTAAACCAATAAAAAAATTGAGAAATTCAAACCAAGCTACAAATTCAAAAGGGAAACTTAGAAAATATCAACACTCCAGTTTACTATTCCAGAACAAGTAAGTATATGAATAGTCCTGTTATACTTATCCTTGGGTTACATTCTACGATTGTGGATATTGAGAAAAATCTATGTTCTACCATCAACTAAGGCAACGACCGAGGGAAGTGGAAATTTGATGTCCTGAAACCACATCCTTGAGGGATGTGTTTTCATCCAGGGGTAGAGGAGTTACATTCTTGGAAAACGCAACGAATCAATTATTATAATACCTTACTATCAGGCTTATATATTGTAACGCTCTTGCGTCGCTACTTTCCGGATTGGCACCTTGGCTACACGTAACGGGTTGCCTCGCGCACCAGTTTATTATAGTGGTATGCTCCACTTGCTTCGGGCAGCGTAAGTGAAGAAGTAAAATACTCCAGGGGTCACTTATGGTGGTGACAAAAGTGTTGAGACCAGTCGGGCAGATTTTACTTGCCTTCCTGGGTTCGGAACCTGGGTATTTTCTGCTTAAAGTTCTTTACCTTATGCGGAGGTCAGTGGCAATTGGAGTTGAAAAAGAAAACCAAATGTTACTTATTTACCAAGAGCCTTTATTCGGCAAAATAATAAAACATAAACGGTTTTAATGATTACACCTAACTTTTCCGCATCTGTGGCCCTGAACAATATTCTATAATAAAATTGTTACTTGTATACACTTCGGGGGATGTATCGTGCTAACAAACCTAAATTTTTCCAAAAATAACCAAAAATTTGGTATATCTGAATTTATAGGATCCGCTGTACTCACTCTAGTCAACCGAAAATCAAAACGGTACATCTGTGAGACACCTTGAACAATATTCAATCACAAAATCGATCACTCTTATACTCTGGCTGTATCGTGCTAACACACTGAAAATTCTCCAAAAATTACAAAAATCTGGTACTTCAAGTACCATAGCACCCGTTGTACTGGCTTTAGTGAGCTGAATATCAATAGGATTCATCTTTGAGACGCTCTGAATAATATCCAATCATAAAATTGGTCACTTGTATATACTCCGGAGGCTGGATCGTGCCAACAAACTGAAACTTCTCCAAAAATGACAAAAATATCGTACTTAAAGTACTGTATCAACTGTTGTATTGGCTCTGGTGAGCTATAAATCAATAGGGTTTATCAGTGAGATGTCCTGAATAATATTCAATCATAAAATTGGTGACTTGTTGAACTCCGGAGGATGTATAGTGCTAACAAGACATGTAAGGAAAAGTGGCCGACTACGACGACATACACACAGCATTTTTTTTCTAAAAACCGTTTTTTCGTGTTGTTGTTGATGGAAATCGTAACAATAACTCAAAAAAAAATTTCAAAATTCCAACTTTTTTTGGGGTAAACCAAATACTTTTCTCGCATATTAGATAGGTTAGGCGGAAAAGTAAAATAGAAAAACAATCGGAAAAGAAATTAAATGAGCAACCGGAAAAATAAACAACTAAACTAAACGATCAGACCAATAATTCGGGTCAGAGGCAAAAGCACTAATACTAACTAAAATACTGGTTCAAACGGTCTCTTTCGGTCAACTACAACGGTGATGAGGGGTGCAATGAGCGGCAAACAAATTACTAGTAACGCGGTGAGTAAACCGAAGCAAATGCAAGCGTAAGCAGAATGAGGGATGCGGTGAACGGTTATCGGATTGATGAAAAGCGGGTGTGTGCCAAGCAGAACTAATACGGCGTGCGAGCGACCCTCTAGGTCCGTCAAAGCTCTGCTTTCGGGGGTACGGCTCTCTGATCTCGCGATATTATAATCCCGAACTCGCGACTGTCAATAGGGCGTGAATACTCTGCCCCCCTAGTAACGTTTTTCCCTTAATCGGACGACTGAAGACCCAAACGCGAACCCTTGTATCGCACGGATTAGGGCCCAAACGCGGCTACTGCTACGACGTGAATACTCAACCCCCCCTAGCAGCAACCCTTCGCTTCAGTCAGATGGCTTAAGGCCCAAGCATGACTACCTCAGGGGAGTGAGTACTCAGCCCTCCCCTCCCCCAAGGTAGTTGGATCGGCCAAAACGTGACCACTACTAGGACGCAAATAGTCAGCACTCCCAGTAGCAGTTTACGGTTTCCCTTTACTTACTCTTCCTCGGGTTCAACGGGCGAGAACCATATACCCGAAGGTATAAAGTGAAATAAAACTCACCTCGGTTTTCGATACGGGTGGTCGGAATGTTTGGAACAGATTTCTGAAAGAGAACGGGTTTATGAGCGCAATGATGGATCTTAAATATAATTTCTCCGCGTAGGCGGGTGACAGCAGTCTACGGATATACTGCCGATTCTGGAAATCGTTCTGTTATTTGGTACGGCTTGCTGGGGATACGTTGATTAATTGTCGCCGATTGTCGGTGCTGGTTAGAGTAATTATTGTAATGTTTTTGTCTATACCAGTGTGCTGTTTCGTAACATTATATTATATTATACCTATCGTTGTTATTCTACGGAAGGAAACGTATAGTTCTCGAATAATTTAATTTTTAAGGGAGATTGTGCTTTTGCCCGGTCTTTAAAATGTAACTTGGTTACAATATTGTAATTTACTGTTTCGACCCTTACTCTGGGGAATCTACTCATATTACTGTTTTAAATGAAACTAACTGTTTCTAGATAATTCCACAATATATTGAAAACAAAAATTAAAATTCTAAAAAATTGACAATTGTTTAAATATCATCGTCAGAATGTGGAATTATATAGAAACAGTTAGTTCTTTTGTTGCTCTTGTATCAATAATATTAAGTTGTTAATAACAAGTTTTTCGTTTTCGAACTTTTAACTCCCCTATATAACAAACGCGAAAAAATCATTGAATAACATATAAAAAGTTCACTTAAAAATCATCGTTATAATCAAGCAAAAGACAAAGCTCTCAAATTTTAATCACAGTTAATTCAAGTTATACGCAATCAAATTCAATTAAACGCAAAGTGCTCGAGAGAAAAAAAATTAAATATAACAACACCATTAAACTATTGACGAGACAAACAATCCAATTTGTGGATATTAAAAAATTAAAATGCTTATCATCATACAAAGCACTCATTTTTACGATATAGACCAGACAATAAAAGATAAAATAGCCACACAACGACAATATTCGTAACTGAGGATCACACAGTTTAACGCCACCACGTAGGTACCACACACATTGTGCCATGATATTTTTAAAATACTTCTTCTTCACTGTTATCCTGAGTATGCCATCAGTACTGTAATTATATTTTGAATTTATTCAATACTCGCAAACATAATGAAGGATTTGGTTTTCCTTACTGAGAAACTTGAAGCGTGAGTGCAAAGTGTTCCAGTATTGTAACATGATATTAATTTCGAGGTATACAGTAGGCTCTTTCATATATTTAGGTTCCACAATATCCAACAAGGTAAATAGCAGTAAGTAAAATGCAAAATCCGTACTACAGAATGTATTAATAAAATATGGAGGTGGTAACTAGTTTCGGCTCACTGAGCCATCATCAGGCCTTAATGTATATGTTACCGGCAAAGCATATAATCCGGCATGCTATATAATGCCTAGTCATTTCACGAAATGACTAACTATGGTAGGCGAAGTATATAATGTATCCATGTTACATGCTTTGCCTAGGCAATACATAGAATGACGGCTACGTTTCCGTCAAAGCGTGAAATAAGCAGAGCCAAGCCCGTAGAAAGAGATATACGGAGTCAAGGTTAGGTTAGGTTAGTTGGTGTGACATGTTTTGTATTATAAAACTTGTATAACTCTTTGTATACTGGGTTATAATAGTTGCGTTCTGCATTCATTGTTATGTTAACAGTACGTACAAATACTTGTCAGTTGTAAACTTCAATCGTCACGTCAATTGTCAGAGGATAAATAAAGTATCTTTTAATACAAACTCACGTAGTTAATATGAATATTATATACATGACCTAAGTTCACTCCGGCATTTCATGTAATGCCTAGATATAACATAGAATGCCTAGTCGAACCATAGAATGAATGTTCGATTCCATACTTTGCCTAAAAAAACCCGGCATTTTATAGAATGCCTAGGCATTTCATAGAATGCCTGAATTACATGATTTGCCGGTAACATATACATCAATCCACATGTAAAATACAGGGTGTCCCAAATAAGAGTGACTGATTTTAAACATAAATGCCCAGCTTATTAATTGCTCCAAAGAGATGGGGTTTTCACTAGTTTCACTAGTTTATCAAAGAGATTTTTTTAGGCTTGGCAGGCATTTCATCTCATCAACACAGGGTGTTTTACTAACGTTGGTCAAATTCAAATGGGAAAATATGTATTATTTTAAATGGAACACCCTATAATTTTTGATCTCATTCGAAAGAGCAATCATTCGCCTTTCCAAAAATGTATAGTTTTCGATCTTTGGTTTCATTAACAACAAAGATATTCGAGGTTTCATGTAGTAGTACATTTTTAATTAGTAGTTTTATATGAATGTATTTTGATGCCTAAAATCAACTCATGCTGTGACCGTTTGACGCAATTTTGACAGTAGGGACCAAGAAAGATGACGTTTATGCCATCTGCCGTGAAAAAACACAAACAATGTGATTAGTAGTATTAGTAGTTTTGTATAATCAGAGTTTTTAAATGTTCATTTTTTAAAACTGATATTAAATGTTTGTGATTTCGTTATCAAAAGTATCTTTCTGTATTCATGGCTGTTCAAATATGCTGTATAAAAATACTACGCAGTTGAAATTATATAGTTTCCCCGAAAGTCCATTGAACACTGCATGGATAACCTTAAAACGTCAAAAATGTACTACTACATGAAACCTCGAATATCTTCGTTGTTAATGAAACAAAAGATAGAAAACTATACATTTTTGGAAAGGAGAGTGATTGCTCTTTCGAATGAGATCAAAAATTATAGGGTGTTCCATTTAAAATAATACATATTTTCCCCTTTGAATTTGACCAACATTAGTAAAACACCCTGTGTTGATGAGATGAAATGCCAACCAAGCCTAAAAAAATCTCTTTGATAAACTAGTGAAACTAGTGAAAACTCCATCTCTTTGGAGCAATTAATAAGCTGGGCATTTATTTTTAAAATCAGTCACTCTTATTTGGGACACCCTGTATAATAAAGGGGAAAACCGTCACATGTCCGTGGCATCTAGCAGAATCCAACATATGTAGGCGATAAGGGGATATACCGTAGGGAAAATCATTAATCAAAATATTAATTAACTTTTTTTCATAATTATGTACAACGTCAAGCAATAAAATTAAACAAAACAGGACACCATTAAGAAAATTCATAAAATTGGGTCAATGTGTAAAAGAAAAAGAAGGAAAGAAAACAAAACTGGACATCGTCGTACGACAGAATATGTCCCAAACTGAAAGTCTAGTATTTTAGTTTATAAGCCATCCAACAAGGTATTGGAAAACAAAGGATGGAGTAGAACTGACTAATTGATTTTAAGGCATACATCTCGAAAAGACGGAGAAGTGATTACGTTAACACAATACATTTTAATGTTGTTATCATGCACGGTTTAAAGTCTAAGTTTTGCCCTTTATTTTATCAATGTAGAAATATTATTTAATACTGATATATCCAATACTCCCACTCAAAATTTAAACGAAATAATATATGTTATATATTTTACCTACGACCACCCCTGTAAGTAGTCAAAAACACACAGTCGGCAATCAATGTAAGACGTCTATTACGCACGGCTGTAAAGTAAATCGCACGGCTTCCATAGCAACCACTTAGCAACTGTCAATAGACGTAGCCATTTTATTCAAAATTTGACGTTGAATTTTATTCTATATATAAATGGTAGAATAACATTTATTAGATATGAGATTGCGTTTAATACTAAGAGTTATTTGGAATTATATGATAATTGGTTCCGTTTCATTCAATCCGCATCTTTCAGCTGTCTGAATGTATCTCATATTAGTAAACAATAGTATATTATACACCAAGCGACTAAAGTGGCCCATTTAATCCCGCGGGTCATGTTTGGTTCCTGAGGGAAGTAATCCACCTAAGGGATTAATGTCACTTTAGTCGAGAGGTGTATACGCTATTTTATGTAATTCCGGTAATTCTACATATATTTTTAATAAAAATAAATACTACTTAGGACGGACTTTTACGAAACTTAGCTTGGCATCGAGGGTGAACTTCTAAGATGCTTGGCTGGGCATCGAGGAGCGACTTTTATAAAACTTGGCTGGGCATCGAGGATGTTCGTTTTTACTTGTACTTTAAATACCTTAATAAGATTATAAACACAAGTACAAGTGCGTCGTAGGTGAAGTATAGTACGTAACTCGTGTTGTAACGCATTTTACGCACTCACGCACGAAGTCGCGTAGCGTAGCGACTTTTATAAAACTTGGCTGGGCATCGAGGATGTTCGTTTTTACTTGTACTTTAAATACCTTAATAAGATTATAAACACAAGTACAAGTGCGTCGTAGGTAAAGTATAGTACGTAACTCGTGTTGTAACGCATTTTACGCACTCACGGAATTACGCACTCGCCGCTACGCGGCTTCGTGCGTAACTTTTCCGTTCGTGCGTAAAATGCTTCTTACAACACACGTTACGTAATATACTATTATGACCACACAAAAACAATATATAGATAGAAAAATGTGTGAACAAAATACACACAAAATGTTATAGACCAATATTCTTCCTTATTTCTTGGAATTTTACTGCTGGTAGGCCTTTATTCAAGGCATCTGCTAACTGTACAAATATATTGTACTATTATGACGAGTTTCTCAATTTGTTCTCTTGTAAAATGATATTTTTGCAGAAATTCTAGGAAAGAGGAATATTACGTGGACTGAAATTTGGGTATGAAAAGTAAAAAAGCCACCCTGCCACCCGTAGAGTAAACCATAGTAATATTATATATGTGAGCACCAACAGGAATTCACCGTTTTTGCATAATTGACATTATTAAATTTGTTATTGTTAGTTATTGATATTATTATATTGTTATGAACTCGCACCCTGGTGTAGTCCCTGAATATAATTCTGTCTAAGCTACGTATGAAAGTTAAAATTTTGGCGAATGTGCAGGGATTTATCTTAATTGTTTACCATCATTTTTTGTGACTATTCTTATCTAGACATTTCCAGTAAGGTCCATTGTTTTTGAGAGCCGCAATCTAGAAGGATCCAGAAAAAGGCACTTAATATATAAGAGAGGCTACCTACCAACTGAGTTGGTTTATAATTTGAACAAGTAAATAGTATGGTGTTTATATAAATTAGTGTAAGTGAATATACTGTGTATATAATATAAATTAGTGAATAGTTAAGTGAATAAATAAAGTGAGTAGACGACGTGTGTATAAATTTATCCCACCCGTCGTAATAAAAACTTTTAAATAAATAAGATAAACATTACATTGGTGTCAGAAGCGGAGTAATATAAATAAATAGCTAGGTAAAAATCGCCAAGAGACTAAGTGACCTGAAAGTGACAGAGCAGGCAGAATTGGAAAACCGTGAGTTGGAAACGTTCGGTAAGAAGAATTAATCAGTAGAAAGACTAAAAAAGTGACGGCTTAGATCCAGAAATTTTTTTATTCAAAGACGATACTTCCACCTTAATCTCGTCAATTTCTGCCGATATTTCTACTATGATGATATTTCTGCTAATATGGACAAGGTTTCTACTAATATGGACGAGAAGATTTCAACCATGAAAAATGATGCATAGGTAACATTTTTGCCAATATCTTATTAATGAAAAATTACATTTTTGCTGACGTTGAAAATAAAATTTCGTCCCTAAAATCGGATATTGAGGATAAGATGACAACGATGGACGAGAAAATTGAGAATAAGATGAACCGATGAACGAGAAAATAAAAACAGACATTGAAAATAAGATGACAACGATAGACGAGAAAATCAATGAGTTAGAAAGAAATATGGCAAATTTAAGGACACAAGACACACCAGCAGAAGAAAAGAAGATTGAACATATAAAACCCTGCAAGCCAGAAACACACTCTAAGTTAGATGACATTAGCAGTTTTGCCCGAGTCCAGGCCCCAACGTTCGATGGAAAAATGTCGTGGACCAATTACGTAAAACAGTTTGAAGCAGCTGCTAGAGTGAATAATTGGTCCGATAGGGAGAAGGCAGTAAACTTAACTATCGCGTTTCGGATGCCTTAGATGTACTACAGACGATAACACTAGAATAAACGGATGACTTCGAGCAGCTGAAGAAGAGGTTGGACATGCGATATGGCCACGAGCATCTAGAACATGTGTACCAATTCCAGCTGAAGAACCGAAGACAGAAACGCGACGAAGCCCTTCAAGAGTATGAAGTGGACATTGCCCAATTAGTTCGATTCGCTTATCCATCAGCACCAGAACATGATGGAATGTCTGGGCATCCAGGCCTTTATTGATAGATTAGGCGACCCCTATATGCAGATGACGCTTCTTTTAGTCAATTCCAAAACATTAGTTAAAGTATTGACAGTTGTTCTTGAATATGAAGCAGCAACGAAGGCTTCGGGTTACAACAAAGTTAGGACCATCCGAGAGTAAGGCGACGAGGACAGATTTGACCAGATCGTTAACTTGATAAAGAGTTTGGTAGACAAGAAGCCGAAAAAGATCAAATGCTGGAAGTGTGGCGAGTTAGAGCATGTTCGCAGCCCGTCTAAACGCACCAGGGCTCCTGCAACCAAAGAACTCCAGTCACAAGGGAAACTAGACAAGGGCGAACATCGATCTGATGTGAATCACCGAAACGCTGACTCTATGTCTAGACGGTCATGCCCTGTAGACTATTCTCACTGCAATTAACTGTCTCGACCCTTACTTCGTGGAATCTACTCATATTAGTGTTTTTAATGAAACTCACGGTTTCTAGTTAATACTATATACATACTATATACAATACAATATGATAAAAATTGTTGAAATTTCTAAAAAATTGACGATGATATTGATTTATCGAAACAATTGTCAATTTTTTTAGAATTTTCAACAATTTTTATTATATTGTGGTATTAACTAGAAACCGTGAGTTTCATTTAAAACACTATTCTCACTGCAACAAGTCGGAATCTAAGGAAGTTGCAGTTTCAAGAATTACGGTAGTCGACGAAGAATGGTCACCCACAAGGATCAGAGAAGATAATGAGAATTATCCTCGCCTGAAGATGACCCGGCAATGGAAGGAAGAAAATCGACGACCTACCTGACAAAAAGTGTCAAGCTTTTCACCGACACTCAAGGCATATTGGGCTCAGTGGGACTTGTCCTGGAAGAAAGGCTGTTGAAAAGAGTCTTTGAAAACGATGATGGTTCCGAGATAAGAAAACAGATAGTTATCCCTAGAACGAGAGTAGCCGAGGTACTGAGAAAGTTACAGGACAGTCCATCAGGTCATCTGGGAGTGAAGAAAACCCTTCAGCGAGTCCGTGAAAGGTTTTATTGGATGAATAGTTCCAACGATGTAAAGGATTGGTGTAAGAGATATGTACGACTAGTGCTACGAGTATTGGACCACATCGCAAGAGAAAGGCACCCATGAAACAATATAATGTTGGAAGCCCTTTCGAAAGGATTGCTTTAGACATCGCTGGACCATTTCCGACAACAGAAAATGGTGGTAAATACATCCTGGTTGTAATGGATTATTTCTCAAAGTGGGTGGAAATTTACGCGATCCCGAATCAAGAGGCCACAACTGTCGCGGATGTATTGGTGAAAGAATTTATTAGCCGATATGGAGTGCCCTTGGAAGTCCACAGCGATCAAGGAAGAAATTTCGAGAGCCAGGTATTCCAGGAAATTTGTGACAAGCTGGGAATGAAAAAGAACAGCGTTGCACCCACAATCAGATGGAATGGTCGAGAGAATGAATAGGACTATTGGAAAATACCTGTCCAAAGTAGTTTCCAGCTACCAGAGAGATGCGGACCAGTATATTTCCCTATTTGCGTTGGCTTATTGATCGGCCATAAATGAGTCCACGGATGAAACACCTGCGAAAATTCTATTTGGACGTGAAATGAGGCTTTCTTGTGACCTAGAGTTTGGCTGTCGGCCTGACGAAGATATAGCAGGAGAAGATTACGTGGTCCAATTGAGAAGAAGGATGAGCGATGTACACGAATTGGTTCGAACGAATCTTCAAGTTGAAAGTGACAGAATTAAAAAAAACGTTATGATACGGATTTATCCAAAATTACAGAGAGTAGTTCATCAAAACCGACTAGCGCCATTCGAAGGAGACCATGACAAAGAGTAAGGGGTGGACCGTCTACAACAAAAGTCTGACCCAGCCATCGAAGAATTTATGGGCGCATACGGAGGTACCGGGAAAGCTAGATACGGAGTCACTATAGAACAAAGACAAGATTTGTTCACGCTTCCGAAAAAGTACTCACTGGCACTGGCAACCATCTTTCGAAAGGAGTTTGGACAATTAGAAAAACTTGAAAATCAGATACCAGCCCCTGGCAAGACACTGAGACTCGAACACAATTCGCGGTACGTCTTCTACCTGGTAACTAGAAACGAATTTACAGTTCGATCCACCTACCGGGATGTGTGGGAAGCGCTACGAAGCCTTCGAGATCATATGCTGGAATACCACGTGGAGAAACTAGCAATGCCCAGGATAGAGAGCAACCAGCTGGATTGGCGAGTCATCAGGAACATGATAGATGTGATCTTCCAAGATATCGGGTGTCCACATATTAATTTGCAGTTATACCCCTCGTTATCGGTACCCGTTGAAGACGGTGCCCTGTTAGTTCCATACGACCGGAAAGTGCAGACATGGGTCCAGTTGCCGATTTAAACATCCAGTTCCGACTAGACAGAAGTTCAGAGAGGAACTTCCTTTTGAGGAGGGTGTTATGTTACGAAATCGCACACTGGTGTAGTCCCTGAATCTGACTCTGTCTAAGCTATGTATGAAAGTTAAAATTTTGTCGAGTGCGTAGGGATTTCTTCGAACTGTTTACCATTATTTTTTGTGATAATTCTTATCTAGACGTTTCCAGTAAGGTTCATTGTTTTTGTGAGCCGCAATCTAGAAGTATCCAGAAAAAAGGCACTTAATATATAAGAGAGGCTACCTACAAACGGAGTTAGTTTATAATTAGATCTCGTGAGATAAACAGTGAACAAGTAAATAGTCTAGTATTTATATACATGACTGTAAGTGAATATACTGTGTGTATAATATAAATTACTGAATGAATAAAATAAAGTGAGTAGACATACCGTGTGTATAAATTTATCCCACCCATCGTAATAAAAACTTTTAACTAAATAAGAAAAACATTACAATATTTTGCCGATACCGCCGTCTTGGCGGAAATATAGAGTATGCAGTCAAAAAAAGGAACATTAATATTGGCCGCTGGCGTACAGATCGTGTCATCGGAGCATATTATTTTATTTTGAAGAAAATTGCGTTTTTTAAGAAATAGTGAATTTTATTCTACACGAATTTATCACATATACTCGTATAATAAATATTTCTTACTATCTCATTAGAAAGGCCAAATGGCTAATTTTCAAGCATTTTGCGAAAAGATCACTTCCACTCACACAGCGGCCAGACTACAAAAGGTCATGGCAAATGGGGGAACTAACCGCACAATGTCGCTGAAAAAGCCAGACGGATCATACACGGAAGGTGAATAGAAACGATCGATTATTCTTCTTAGAATCCACTTTCCAGGTAGTGAACCAGCAACAAGCACTGAAATGGCAATGAATTATACCAAAAAATGTCGCAAGGAAGATTGGGACATTGCTAAGAAAATATTTACCAGACAACGATTGGAATGGCCAATAAGTACCTTTTAACCATATAAATCACCAGGAGTGGATGGAATATTTCCAGCACTCCTGCGGCAAAGGATAGAGAAGATTCTTCCTAACCTGCTGAAGATGCAAGAAGCTGTCTAGCAGTTGGTCTAATACTTAGAAAATGGAGAAGGGCAAAGGTAACCTTCATACCAAAAATAGGGAAAAAAGATGGGACTGATCCCCGATCTTTTAGACCCATATGCCTAGCATCGTTTCTACTCAAAACGATGGAGAAAGTAGTGGATAACTACATAAGAACAAAGAACCTGGAGAACACACCACTTCATAAATGTCAGCATACTTACAGAGCGGGTCGATCAACTGAGACGACTCTGTATCAGCTAACCGAAGTCATCCAGAGAACTCTGAACAAAGAAATCGCAATGTGCGCATTCCTGGAGTAAAAGAAAACATTGTGAAATGGATGCATGAGTTGTTGACGACGAGGATAGCTGAGACACAGGTGGGGAATCAAACCACCTCAGTTAAAGCCACTCGGGGGACACCTCAAGGGGGAGTGATATCTCCCCTTCTATAGAGCATCGTAGTAAATGAGTTGCTCTACAGGCTAACGGAGCTTGGCTTCGAATGTATGGGCTATGCTGATGACATACTTCTAATAGTCAGAGGCAAGTTCGAGAGCACCTTGTGTGATTTATTACAAAAGGGCCTCAGAATCATTGAGCAATGGTGCTTGTCAGTGGGGCTAAACATTAACTCAAACCAGACCATAGTAATTCAATTTATCCGTAAAAGAACACTTCCAGCCATGGCACCCATATCCTTAAATGGGGAAATCATAGAATGGAAATCAGAAGTTAAATATCAGTACAGTACGAGGAAGACCCTCGACGAAGTTCAAAGGCTTGCCTGTGTGTGCATCACTGGAGCTATGAGAACGTATCCAACTAGGGCACTTGAGATCATTACAGATCTCACACGTCTACATCTGGTGATAGAAAGATCTGCCCAAGAGGCAATTCTTAGAATATCTAAGGAAGATTCAGGCAATGAGGGTATTAAAAATCAGGGAGCCTGGTACTCTCTAACAAAATACATCTCATCAGCGAATCTTCCCAGTGGCGAAATGATCAAGAAAGTAAGTATCGAAAAGAATTTCACTACGATGCTCTACATAAGAGGAGAAACTGGGAAAGGGAATACACCACCCAAAATCTCAAAGAAACTTCTAAGAGTGAGGATCTAACCTCGTTGAAGCCGGCCCAAATACTAGAGTTCATTAGAACCCTGGAACTGGAAGGCAAGCTGTAGTAGTAGCGAGAACAGCTCTGATAGGGGGGGCACAATAAACCTTAGTTTACAGTGCATTGTAACCCCGTTAAAATCTAATATAATCTACCATCTCTCTAGTTTACGGGACATCCCCTATAGAGGAAATAAATTATACTAAACGCAATTTATTTATTAATTTAAATATTAACGATTAAATGCTAATGTAGGTTCTTTCACTTACAACATTTATAGCTTTTGTGGGTATGGTTATTAAAAAAAGATCCCTGCTTCTCGGACTATAAATGTCCTATGATCGAATGACTAATTTGAATAACTCATCGCATCATCGTGATTCAGTGCACATCAATGAGATTTATGTAAGTAGTGCCAAAATGTGCGAAACAATTGAAAAAAGAAATGTTTTAAAAGTAGCCTGTAGTGATCACGATTTATTTATAGAAAATAGTCACGAATGTCACACAAGAGTTCAAATAACGTTAAAATATTTAAAAGAGTCGCTATGAATATCCGTCATGGTTTCCTTTAGTTATAGTTATTACTTACAGCAAGAAAAGTGTCTGAGAATAATTGTATGGCATTACTAAAACGGGAAAGAAGGGCGTCTTCACAGGAACGCACTTCAAGTTTTCGTAATTTATTGATAAAAACAAACACTTGAAAAGCAAGTCACATTTTATGAGGGTTTCAAAACTTTTTTCACTGAAAAAAGGCATTCCTCAGTGTAGCTCAACTTTATAAATTTCCCCTTCGAGAATAAAATATATTTTTTCACGACCATTAGTGAATGTAATAATTCCGAAATCAATTTCAACATTAGAATGTAAACATTCTCGATCTAGAGTGTATTTATTCTGACACACTTGCTTCTTATGTATTTTGCATTTATTTTCATTATATAACTAGTTATATGGCACTAAATCTAAAATCATCAAGGATAGTAGGCAAATAATAAACAAATCCCTAATCTAAAACTCAATGGAAACACCCTACCTGTAGTAACACCATAAAATGTTGGGCTTAACGTTTAAGACAACACATTCAAGAAATGAAAAGGTTTAATATACTTAAAACATTATCCCGTCATCATTGGGGAAGTAACGAAACAGTACTTCTCAGAGTGTTCAGAGCTGTAATCAAATCAAAAATATTAGTGTTTTAATTGAAACTCACGGTTTCTAGTTAATTCCACAACATAATAAAAGTTATTGAAAATACTAAAAAATTGACAATTGTTTCGATAAACCAATATCATCGTCCGAATGACAGAAGTTACATTTCATTTGATGCCTACCTGATGTTTAGTAGTTATACTTGGCTAGACCAAGAAGTGACCTAACTTGTGATTGACTTAATATATGTTTATAGAAAAAAGAAGATGTGATATTACAAATATTGAAGCTTAGATATTATTAGCCCTATGGTGATATCCTGGATATCATTTTTCCAATTAAGATCAGTATAACTGCAATGATATAGAAAACCAGGAAAACTATATCTGCTGATCTTTACAATTATCACTTAAGGAGACAGTTTATTAGCGGAGAACTCCCTAGATTTAACTGTTCATTGACAACTTCATATTGTGGGTTTCTTAAATGTCTTCTAATTTCCAATTCTTCAAGGAAATCCAGATCTTGTTTCTTTTCACAAATATGCAGCACTTCTAGTTTTGTGTTAGGTGTCAGTGAATGATTGGTGTCAAGTAGATGTTTTGCGTAGTGGGATTTATCTGGTTGTTTTAATCTGTATGCTCGTAAGTGTTCATTGTATCGGATTTCAAAATTCCTGAGGGTCTGACCCAAATAGACAGCATTACATTCTGGACATTTGAGTTTATTTATACCTGACTTCTTTAATAGTGGTATTTTTGTTTTTACATTTAACAATTTTGTACTAACGTTACTTTCTGTTTTAAAAGAAATTGTTGTATTCGTTGCTGAAGATATTATCTTTGAAATATTACTAGAAATATTTCCTGCATATGTGATGGTTTTATAAGTTTTTATTTCATCAGCTTGTTTAGGAAATATTAGTTGTAATGCCAGTTTTTCCTCTTTTTTACTAATTAGCTTAGTTATCATATCTAATGGATAATCGTTGGATGTTGCCATTTGTCTAATTGTATTAATCTCTCTATCAAAATTACATTTGTTCATAGGAACTGAAAAAGCTCTATAAATCATTGAATTATATGCCGCTAGTCTGTGTGACATAGGGTGATTGGAATTGAATGGAATTGTCACATCAGTCTGTGTTGGTTTTCGGTAAATTGAATAATCAAGTACATTATTAACTCTTTGAATTTTTAAATCAAGAAAATTGATTGAGCTATTTTCTTCAATGTCTAATGTAAATTTAATTTTTGGGTGTAAATTATTGATGTGGTTGAAAAATACATCTAATTGTCGTTCAATACCCATAAAACAAGCTAATATGTCATCTACATATCTATACCAAAATAAAATATTTTTCGAAATATTATTTCCAAAGATCTTTCTTTCTAAATTGTCCATAAAAATGTTTGCTAAAATAGGTGATATAGGGCTTCCCATTGGTAAACCTTCATTTTGAATATATATCTTATTGAGTGAATGAAAACGACGAATACTCAGTGTGTATTAATTTATAACTTTCAGGCTAAGCGCTTTCGGCTGTTAAGCCATTATCAAAGCCGTATATCTTATTGTCAAAAGTGAAATAATTCTGATTAATGCATACATCAAATAAATTAAGTATATCTGATATTATTCCTGGATTAATATTTTTATCTTCTAGTAATTTTCTTACAAGTATTAGACATTCTTTAGGAGGAATTTTAGTGAACATATTAGTTACATCGAACGAAATGAGTTTATAGTTATCTTGCAAGTGGATTGCTTTCAACTTTTTGATTAGTTCTATTGAATTTCTTATTGAGTACTGAGATTCATATCCGTAACTATTGAGTATATTGTTGAGCCTCTTTGCCAATATATTATTAGGAGTATTAACATAAGAAACTACAGGTCTAATTGGTTTCGTTATTTTATGTAATTTAACGGTTCCATATAATTGTGGACAATGAGGATTCTAATGTATGATAGACCTCTTTTCGTAATCACTTAAAAGATAATTTGAATTATTAACAATATCCCTTACATTATTAGAAAACTTTTTTGTTGGGTCTGCTTTAAGAACTTTTACATCGCTAGATTCTATAAAGTTATATATTTTGGAATTGTAATTTTCAGTCGTCAAAATGACAGTTGTGTTTCCCTTATCAGATTTTGTAACTGTTAGGTTATTATCTTCTATCTTCTTTTTTATTGCATTTAAAACTGTAATGTCATTTTTTGTTTGACGTTTAACTTTTGAAGGATTTTAAAGCTATTTCTGACTCTGTAGCTATGATTTGTTTAATATTATTCGTAAATTTTGGTGGTATGCTGTACTTTAAACCTTTATTTAAAACTTATATTTCACTATCTGTAAAATTAGTATCTGAAAGGTTTTCAAATCGTGGTGCAAAGTGTGTTGGTATGTAGGTACTTACATGATGTTTTGAGTATTGAATTTTATGTTGTGTGTGTTCAAGATTCTGTAGCTTCTTTTCTTGTTTCTTAAATTTCTTATGCTTCATCGTGCTGACACTTTCTCTAATTTTGTCATCCAAACAGTCAAATTCTACTGGATGTAATTGGAATGTGAGTTCTGAATGTACAACTTTTATGTAGTTGTCTAAGCAGATTCCACGAAGTAAGGGTTGAGACAGTTAATTTCATTAAATCAAAAATAGATTACGGAAGCATCATTTCTCTCATCTTCAAAATCCCATCTAAACAAGATTAATACCATCCACAACACAGGTCTTCGCATATGTATTGGCGCCCTTAAATCCAGCCCGACCGACAACTTATACGCGGAAGCTAACGAACCTCCCCTTCACCTGAGACGTCAATATTTTTTTTTGCGCGAACGATATTTTTTGTTTATTTACAGCATCGGTTGTCAGGACGGTAGGTTGTGTTTACTGGTTTCTAAGTCCAACACGTCGGTAAGTGATTTACTTACCGTTCAGACGTCGGTAAGTAAATTACTTACCGACGTCTTAACCCTACATACATTTAAGTGGCCCTATAATTATGTATTCTTGATGATCTTCTATATTATCTATCATCATGTTGTACAATTCCTCTCTTCTGCATGCGCCAGCTATTCCCAACATCAATCCTACCTAAAATTACAAATTTATTTAAGCTTTGTTGTTATAATTCTAATAATATAAAATAGATACCTTAAAAATTAGAAATGGGTCATCGGGAGCTTCACTTAAAAAGCTTTTAATCTGCTTTTTGGTAAACACAGCAGCTTTCTTAGGTCTATGTCCAACATTTTTCCTCTTTAGATAGGCAATCAAAGTATGAACTGTTGAAATATCGATAGCATCTTTAAAAAAAATAGTGCTTTCCAACATAGAATATTCTGCCCAAAGACTACCAGGCGATTTCAATGTCTCATTACGCCGAACAAAATATGCCAACAAGACTTTTTCATACTGGCACCATTCTTCTCCTCACACCAATTATTTTGTAGACTTTTTCATAGCGATTCCTGGATTTTTCTGGGATTATTGCTTCACATCTTATTTGTCACGTTTTTTCTACTTCAGTATCACTCTCACTCATTTTATATTAGTAAATTCAATCAATCGAAAATTCAAGTTCAAAGTATAGGCTTTAAAATATAATCTTAAGTTTCACAGTAACTGCATTTGTTTGTTGATAAATAATATCTTGGAAACACTTAGCAACTGCCCAACGATTATTAAATCATCATCATTAAATTATATCATTGGCAAGTTGGCAACCGCCTAATTTATACCAAAAATGCAAATATATTTTAAACTAATCGAGAAGTATAAATGTCACTATTCACTTTTCGTTCATTTCGAAGAAATTTAAACTATTTTATTTGAAATTTATTCCAGTACGATCGCGCAAAAAATGGTATAAGCGTCTCGAACGTTAAGGGTTTTACTGGTCTTCAGCAAAATTGGAGGCTTCGTTACGCTCAGCCTCCAAACATTGCTGTCGACCGGTGAACAACCCTTACCGTTCTTAATACTTAATATACTATTACAAACATATTTCAATTCAAACGTACATAACGAAAAATAAAATGACCCTTCAAAATCAACACGCGCCATCATCGACACTTTAAAACGTATGCTACACAACATCGACCTCAACCTCACATTACCTTTCCGTATATCCTTCTCTCCTCCTAACCATGGAAAAAGCCAATACCAAATATATACCTACACATCGTTACTGGAACTTAAAAATTAAGAAACTCCAAACATACTCATAAAAATTATTCACCGAACGAATCAACAATTAGAAGTTTGACAAAATCATATAAACAGAAAGAAGTAGAATGCGCGGTCACCTCACTAAACGATATTCTTTACACAATTGCTCTCGAAGACAGTAGTATATTCACCGCATAAATATTTGTAATTCTCCAGGACTTCAAATTATTAAACGCAGGAAATAAAAATGTCGTTATCTGCACATACTCTCTCTCCTCAATCCAATCAATAAAAAAAATACAACAAACACCCACTAATGCAAGAAATCCACTTTTCTACAGATATATTGAGAGGTTGCTGTTAAAATGACGACATTGCAGTCACAGGTGTATTTAATCAATTGAATGAAGTGGGAATGAGAATTCGGATTGAAAAGTGTACATTCTACTAACCTACAATTGAATATTTGGGGCATGAATTTAGTAAGGATAGAATTTTACCAACAAAAAAGAAGCTAGATGCCATTAACAATGCAATGCTACCTACGAATATCACGGAACTGCAATAATTCCTTGAACTTCTAAATTTTTATGAACGTTTTATTCCAAATTTACAGACTATATGTGCAGATTTACATAACATATCTGAAAAGGACTCAAGTAGTCGTGGAACAAACATGAAGATAAAATATTCAATAAAGTGAGAAGAGAAATCATAAATTCGAACTCATTAATTGCCTATAATGAAAATAAACCATTATTTTTAGCTACAGACGCTAGCGAGAAAGGCATGGGAGCTGTATTATATCCTACTGATGAAAGACAGAGAGAAAAAGGCATATCGCTTCTCGTAAACTTCACGATGCAGAACGAAAATACTCTGTGATTGATCGTGATGCTCTAGCCATATATTTTGCAATAACGAAGTTTGAACAATACCTGCCAGGAAATAAATTCACACTTGTAACAGACCACAAGCCTTTAGAGCATCTCTTTGGTCCAAATCGTCAACTTACAAAATTATTAAATAACTGACTCGCAATGGTAAATTTAACACAACGGCAGATTTTTTATCAAGAATGTCCAATAAGAAGAAGAAGGCATCAAGTCATGAAATACTTTTTAAAATATTCGAAAATGGACGCACAGAGAATGTTGAAGACATCTTCCTGTAACAAGAAAACCTCAGAAAATATACAAAAGAAGATAAGTTGTTACACTCCGTTATACAATGCCTGCAAACACAAATTTGGAGTCAACACCTGATGAATGATTATGCTCAATTCCATTCGAAACGCCAGGAACTATCTGTAGAAAGGGGAGTTTTAATGTGGAAGAATTGTTGTACCGAAGGAACACCGGGAGCATGTGATGAAAGTACTGCACAGTGGTCACCCTGGCATCGTAGCGACTTTGTCATGTTGTTAATATTGAAAACTACATAAAATAAACGGTTTTAAAGATTAAAACTAACTTTTCCGCGTCTGTGGCCCTGAACAATATTCTATCATAAAATTGTTACTTGTATACACTTCGGGGGATGTATCGTGCTAACAAACCGAAATTTCTCCAAAAACAACCAAAAATTTAGTATATCTAGTTTTATAGGACCCGCTGTACTCGCTCTAGTCAACTGAAAATCAATAGGGTACATCTGTGAGACACCTTGAACAATACTTATTCATAAAGTTGATCAATCGTATACTCTCTGGAGGCTGTATCGTGCTAACAAACTGAAAATTCTCCAAAAATGACAAAAATTTGGTACTTCAAGTACCACAGCACCCGTTGTACTGGCTTTAGTGAGCTCAATATCAATAGGGTTCATCTTTAAGACGCTCTGAATAATATCCAATCATAAAATGCATCACTTGTATATACTCCGGAGGCTGTATCGTGCTAACAAACTGAAACTTCTCCAAAAATGACAAAAATATCGTACTTAAAGTACTGTAGCACCGGTTGTATTGGCTCTGGTGAGCTGAAAATCAATAGGGTTCATCAGTGAGATGCCCTGAATAATATTCAATCATAAAATTGGTGACTTGTTGAACTCCGGAGGCTGTATCGTGCTAACAAACTGAAATTTCTCGAAAAACGACAAAATGTCGTACTTCAAGTACCATAGCACTCGTTGTACTGGCTCTGGTGAGCTGAAAATCAATAGGGTTCATCTGTGAAATGTCCTTAACAATATTCCATCATAAAATTGGTGACTTATTGCACTCCGGAGGCTGTATCGTGCTAACAAGACTTGCAAGGAAAAGTGGCCGACGACAACGACGACGACATACACACAGGATTTTTTTTCTAAAAACCGTTTTTTCGTGTTGTTGTTGATGGATAAGGTAAAAATAACTCAAAAAAAATTTTGAATTTCCAACTTTTTTGTGGGTAAACACATACTTTTCTCGCATATTAGATAGATTGGCGGAAAAGTAAAAGTAATGGAGCTGTCAACAATATAGACAACACCAACCAGAGATGCCATTGTACTCGTGGGCAATACCAGGTGTCGTTTGGGAAAGGCCCGTTCGAGGGAGTACTGGTTGATAGTCTTGGACGCCTTATACAAATGAGCTGATGTAAAACCGCTTAAAGTGATCACAATACAGAAATTTTGCGAAGCGTTGGACACGATATTGTGTAATTTTGGACTTCCGAGAATTATTGTATCCGATAATGGTAGGCAATTTACCTCACATAACTTCAAAGACTACTGTACGAAGAAATCAATCCAACACGTAATATCAACACCATACCACCCAAAAACTAATGGATTGGTGGAGCGCTTTATGAGAATTTTTAAGAGTAGAATGAAGTATAGTCAATCAACCACATCGACATTAATGCAAAATCTCCAAAATTTCCTTTTCCATTATCGTAATACACTGCATAGTACCATTGGTAAATGTCCAAACGAGATGATGTTCGGAAGAATGGACAACGTTAAACCAAACGTCAGAGATTCCTTAGCGTTTCGAAATGTTAAGCAACAGATGGAAGAAGAGAAACTATACCTCAATAAAGCGCATATTTAGTGATGGGGAAGACGTCTACGTAAATACAAATCTAGAAGTACACATCTTGAACGACCTCAAAAAAACAAGACATGGCTGGTACAGTTGAGAGAGAATAGATTGTATTACGAATAAAATAAGATTTACTAAATAAGTCCCTATCTAACCTTGAGTAACTGATCTGCGGTCTTGTAGTTGTGTGAAGCTTTCTGGGGGCCCTCTTCTTGGATCGACATCTTCCGAACGTAGGACTGGGAGGACATACCACTTTTTTTGTAGGACAATTTGTGTATTTGAAAGATCGAATATTTACAAAGTCACTGTAAAAAATTCAGATTGTTATAAATAATTTTTATGACCTCGTTATTCGGACATGTTGGGAGTGGGGGACGCTCCGGTAAAACCATCAACTGTATAGGACAAACATTTTTTCGACATTTTCATTAGTTTATCTAAAGATTTAATTAAAAAACTAGATGTTATTAATGAAATTTAGGTAATCACCCTAACGACATGTTCCATGCATGCGCACTCTGTTAGATACCACTAACGAGATTTTTCGTAGAGATGAAAAGTTGGGCGTCTCGAATAAACGAAGCGACTCACGAAGAATCAGCCTGTTATTAATTACTTGTCAAAAAGGGTGGTGGACCGTGGACTATAACATTGTATCTACACCTACGAGTTGAAGCTCTCTATACTTTAATCCTCAATGAATTATGCTTGCTTCCACCTTCTAGCACCTGTAGCGCTCTATAGTACGACAAGGGCCGAGAAATTACGAAGAAGCAAACATGAAATAAACGCGGCATTGAAAAATTACATTTAGTGATAATTCATGACAAAAAATAAAAGGACAATTATATGCACAACATAAAATCGTGGACGCGACACTTATGTCTTCTTTACCGTATTCCACAATCTCTCTAATACTCTCATTTCAAACACGGTCACATTTCGAGATTCTTGCCTCGCATCTCCAATGGTCCATCCTGTGGCTTGGAACGTTTTATTTGTTTTTCCGTTCAGAAGTAAAGTGTTTTATTCAAAAGTTTTAACAAAAACATGTTTTCCATTCTTAAGTGTCCCTCAGCAACTACAATTAAAATTCAATGAGATTTTATGGAATAAAAAGTGATACTATTAATATTTTCAGACACGTAACTGAGAAGTCTATTTATTTCTCCATAATGTATATATGAAAATGTAAACAGATAGCCCCCGTATCTTATAACAACTTAATAAAAAAGTGATCAACACAGCCGGAGTTCTCGTACAGCATAGGGTTTATTTAACTAAAGCAATTATCTTGAACGAACAAGAGTCAACACATTTCAGCATCCGCCATTTCCAGAAACCGCCACGGGGCACATTTTCCGTTATTACTTTACATAAACACGATTGTTCTAATTCGAAATCATAATAAAAGAACACTCTGTATGGCGAGAAATGATCGAGATAGAAGCGGAAATAGTGAGCATATGTTGTTTGAAATTAAAAAGAAATCTAAAAGCCAAAAGGCGAACAACAACGCAATGTGAATTTATTGAAAAGAAAACAAAAACGAAACTTGCTTTCCTACATGTGGCGTCCGTATCTGATCGCTGTTAAGATAATATCGACAGTGGAGAATTTTTAAAATGGGTACTGTATTGTCAAAATATAGTATAGGATGTACCAATGATAATTTTACCAGTTCCGAAAGAATTACACGAAAACTCAAGAAATGCTTCATAAGATGCAAAAATGGTTCTAGATTTAAAACCTATATCGGAGAGGTTGTGCTATTTAAGAATCCGAAAAATGAGCATAGTAAATGTACATGCGTTCAGCGGAGGTAAGTATCTAGAAACTAAAAATGAATTTTATGAAAAAATTGAAGAAATTGTACGTGGAATACCAATAAATGATATAAAACTCGTAATCGTATATTCCAACGCGAAAATAGCCAGAGAACAGAATATCAAGAATATAAATGGAAGGAAGAGTCTACATCTAAAGGAAATGGGAGGAAAATGTTCGCTGTGGAAGACCGAATTAAGATAAGTAGTATATAGTACATCCTTTGATCACAAAGAAATACATAATGTAACTGTCTCCGGATAGCAAGTCCAAATATCAAATGGACTACGTAATGATCGAGAATAAGCATTCCAAGTGTCTAAATGTGTGATTAGATTGGCCCAACATTTTTGGCGGTTGGTGTTTTCTCCACTTATGCCCGATTTCACCAACCATTTCCTAAATCATATTTTGGAATTTCTAAATACCTAAGAGTGATAATATTAGGTATTTCCTATAATTCTTAGGTGTTTCTTAGCGCGTGGTGAAACGTAAATTGCATTCAGCAATTCTAAACTCTGATTTAGGTATTACCTAACTTTAGGAACTGATGAAATCGGGCATACGTGGAGAAAACATCAACCGCCAAAAATGTTAGGACAAGGGCTGAAAATCTAATAAAACAGCTACCCAGGCCAAAGGCGTTTACCAAAAATTTGGCAGATCCGTCTGAAATATGGAAATTCTTTTTACCGATGAAATATTGAATACCGTTATAGAACATACAAATAAACGCATCAGTGCAACTGCAACGAATTACATTCGACAAAGAGACGCTGCTCTTACAAATGTATCTGAGAAATTAGATAAATTAGCTCCTATTAGAGAAGTGTTTAATGCTTTTGTCAAAAACTGCAAAGATACATACACACCTTTCTATTATCATACGATTGATAAAATGTCTTCCGAGGACGCTGCGGTTTTAGGCAATATATTCCCAGCAAGCCAAACAAGTATGGCTTAGTGGACGCAAAGTGTTACTTTGTATGTAATCTGGAAGTTTATGTCGGAAAGCAGCCAGATGGTCCTTATGCTATCAACAATGCTCCAAGTGTTGCAGTTGAGAGACTGTGAATTTATAAATGGCTCTGCACGAAATGTTACAACCGACAACTGGTTTACCAGTATAACATTATTAGAGTCGCTCCGCTATAAGAAACTAACGTTGCTGGGTACAATCCGCAAGAATAAAAGAGCGTTACTAGAAGAATTTTCTTGTCCTGTTATATCGCGACTTGTTCAATCTAGTATGTTGGCTTTTCGTAAACATGTAACGCTAGTTAGTTAGTATCCGGCCTGCACCATGACGACAGCATTGACCCTATTACAGGAAAAGGAGAAAGGATTATGGAGTATAATAATACTAATAATAATAGTGTGGCGTCAATACAGTTGACAAACTTTGCGCTACATATGATTGTGCAAGAATCAACCAAAAATTGACAATGGTCGTATGTTATTCTTTGCTAAATGTTGCTGGCAAGAATACAATGGTGATTCACGAGTTTAACAGTCCCAATAATAGGAGAAGAGAGTTTTTGTGAAATTTGTCTTTTCAATTAGTAGACAATCATTTGCGTCAACTGACTTGTTTTGCTAAGACAGACATCATCAAGAATCAGAGAACTAATTAGATATGAAGAACCAACACGACGTCTAGCAGCAGTAAATAAAAACAATATTCCTAGACGAGGCCGTTGTGGTTTTTGCGACCTACCAAGTACTCTTGCATAAAGTATGAAAAATATATGTGGCTAGAACATTGTACTTT
Source organism: Galeruca laticollis (assembly GCA_963921935.1). Taxonomy (NCBI): domain Eukaryota; kingdom Metazoa; phylum Arthropoda; class Insecta; order Coleoptera; family Chrysomelidae; genus Galeruca; species Galeruca laticollis. The sequence continues at coordinate 72,250,514 of OY998177.1, forward strand.
TATATGTTCGGAATGTATTGAAAATGGTACTGTGATTAAATAAAAATGTTCAATAATACTTGTTTTTATTGATCGTTCACATATAAGGTTTTATTGGTTAAAAAACTAGTTTTACTGTTTTAGGTACTGTTTCTAGATAATTCTACAATATATTTAAAAATTCTAAGAAAATTGACAATTGTTTCGATATAAATATCATCGTCAGAATAACAGAAGTTACATTTCATTTGATGCCTCTCTGATGTTTAATAATTATTTTGGCTAGACCAAGAAGTGACCTACCTACACGGAAATAAATGCTTTGATAAGGTGAATCAAATCGACTTATTGAAATAAGAAATTCCTTAATCTATGCCAAATAAATTAGTTCAATCTAAAATAGAATAAAACAAGAAAAAAACTGACAAATCTTAGTGTTTTAGGATTATTCTGTTAATTTCGTTTATGATTAATAACATTTAATTAAAACTAATGTCAGTAGACTCAATTTTCTTGTTTTTGCGTTAAAACTGCTAAATAACATCCATTTTTTGATAGGTACACCAAAATTTAGATTAACTACAGAAAACGCATTTCTTAAACCAATCAAACATCAAAGACTGGATTGATGTACCTCCGCTGCTTAATTTTCGCAAGAAATTTACTCAAATTGACTCATAGATTATATTATTTTAGCTCAATCATTGGATTATAATTTTATCAAATAATAATATCCGATTTAACAATCAGATCCAATTTGAGAAATTGAGATTCTTGGTACGATAAATTTCATAATTACTATAATCTCAACAAGCATCATAATGGATTTTTTTACATGTTTCACTGTTGCATACATTTTCAAATAAAATCATTTAGGAATTAATTGCATGGCAGTTCTGGGGGCATTAGCAGTAAATACTTCTAGGTATATTAATTTGAAATATTTGAAGTTTTAACAAAAAACACAGATTAATATATTAATGTAGTTTTGATCTATAGTTATAATGGGATCAATAAAATAAATGCTTAATTTCTATTATATTTAGATAAAATGTATTCCTGTCTATAGATTAAGTTATTCGTACTGAAAACAATCAAATATACAGCTACTTCTACCCAATTTTTGCTACGATTATCAAACATTTGACTAAATCAATAAAAATCTTCTAGAATCAATAATTTATTTTGACAAAATCTGTAATATAAGGATTAAATTAAGCTAATAATTTTCATTTTAACGGTTTTGGCTATTTGTGTGCGTGAATTTGGAAATGTTTATCATTTAGTATGTCCAGACCCTTCGTCTTCGTCAGCTCGCTGGTCGCATACACAACACAACCTTTGTGTTGTGGTCGCATACTTTTCATACTTTACTTATCAATTTTAACGGGCACGCGGGCGGGTGGTGAGTTGTGAACGTGTCTCACGTTGTGCGCGCCGGAGGAAGAAACAAATCTAGTTTTTGGTTGGGTGAGAATATACCAATAACTTATCCCATTCTGTTCTGAACGTTGTCTTGGTTTGATCCCTGGTAGTTTTTCTAAGTAAGTACAAAATAAACAATTTTTTTCATGTAGACACTAATGAGTAGTGCAAAAAGGATGCAATTATTAATACTACACTACGTACAGTTTGTTGAAGTAAGTACATACCTAACTTTTGTTGATCTTATTGAAGTGAAATTTCTTATAGGAGTTCGGACGCTACCTAATACAATAGATTCCAAGGACTTTACCAAGACTTTAACTACAAGTTGTTTTTGTGTTACGAGTTTTAATCCTTACACACGTAATTGTTGAAGTTTTCTCTTCTGTCGGCACTCCCGGAGTGCCACTGTTATTTCTTTTGTCTAATAAGTATTTAGTACATATTTTAATTTAATTGCTATAGAATTTAGAATCTTCAAAATGATTGAGAGATTGCTACCAAGCAAATTGGAAAATAAATTTTAGCAGTTATTTAAATTATTTTAGGCCTCAATTTTGCTTTGGTTGGTACCTAAAAAATTCAAATTGATAATATATATCAGGATCCATATTCAGGCTATACGCACTACGCAGTATTACATTGACAGAAAATCAAAAACAAAACGTATCATCAGACACAGATAATAACGAGAGTGGAAACATAACACTTATCGATTTGTCATTTTCCAATTTTGACCACAGCCTGAATAAAAATGGAAGAATGGGGTATGCCCCACCTTTTTGATACACTTACAAGTAAGCTTCTTTTTTATTTATTTTCTTCACATTATGCAAAAATGTGCAATATACAAGGTTTTTCTCAGAAATGAAATATTTTTCATTTAAATTTAAAAAACTATAACAGAGACAAATTGAATATCACTAAATCGAGATCCTAAACACAATGGTTATTTTATATCTTTTTCAGGTGCATTTCAACCTGCAATCAATCGGCAAAGTTTGTCGATTGTCTCCCTTTACATTTCATTTTCAATCAGAAAACGATAATTTCAAATCACAAAATGTCACTTTCCATGCATGTTCTAGAAAAATGTTATCCAGTTGCTATGTAGTTGCCATGGATTTCTTTTTCAGATTATTTCTCATATCATAGTATATATAGTATGAATGCTATTCTCAGTTATCATGGATAACTTGAATGAAACTATGAAGATTAAAAAACGTCTTGGAAAATTCCGGGACCCATCACCGCCTGTATAATGCACATCTTTTATTTTAGGGTAATTTTAAAGTATAATTACTAATGTGTGTTGATATTTAGTAAAAATATGAAATTGTTTTTGCAGAGGCCGGAATTTCCACTTCAAACTCATTTAAATATATGACGGAACGGGACCTGGACATAATATTTCTGAGTAATGATTTGGTAAAGAAAATTGTGTTTAGGAAACATGTTGCAGAATGGAGATTATTAAACGTAATTGGGTTTTTTAATGGCGCTTATAGTTTTTTTTCTATTCAAAAAAATTGTACCTTCAGAAAATAAAGAGCCCCACTACATTGGACTGTTCAGAATCAATTCATAACATTTTAATTAAGGAAAGTTCCCGACCTTCATCGTCAAGTGGATTTTCATGTGATGATTCAAATTCAATTCCAAATTCAACACGGGATTCGCCCTCCCCAACAGAATTTGTGAGTCTTTTTAAATTAACTAATTTTTTTTCTCAAAAGAATATATATTTTAGGATTTGAAGACATATTTAAAAAACGATGGGTCCAGGATACAAAAATCCGCAAATGAAAACAATGGAGGTTTGTCTGGCGTTTGTAGAGACACGTTGATACAAGATATATATAGTACGTCACTATGTTAATCGAAATTTGTTCATGCACGAAGTTGATTTCGATAAATTGACCGAAGAAATTTGCAAATTTTTTCCTTTGGAATCTAAGGTAAATATTTCAAAAAGTTTAATTAACTTAAAAATATCATTTGAAATTTACAGGGCACATACCTACCACTTTAAGGACGAGAAAAACATGCCATGTGGAAAGCTATATTATATTTATAAGAACACGGTGGCAAAACTGGAAATTTACACCCTAGCAGATGGTAGGAAAGTTGTGAAGGAAAGGTATCTTTAGTATGAAAGTATGCAAAGTAAACCTGCGAAAACAGTAGGGTTTTTGGAGTTGTTTTTTTTTTAAATTTTTACGCAAAGAATCTAACCCTCAATTAGGTTCTTATCTGCTGTCTTAATTTTAGATTAATTTGCTTTCATATTGAAACTTATCATTTCCTTATCTACAAACTACTAGGTAAATTGTATATTATACTGCCTTTTGGGAAGTTATTTAGGTTATTACTAGTAGCTAGAATATAATAATTTAGTTTTCATTTCATTTTACTTCAGATTTGTACAAGTATTTCAAATAAATATTAATTAAACAGAAACTTCGTTTTTTTTTGGTAATATTTCCCCACCATCACCACGGTTAATAATGAAAATCAATATTACCGCCAGCAATCAAACATTGAATACAAATAATCAAAAGATTAGAAAAGTTTAACTTAATTATTAGATTAAAACATTCGAGATTTAGATAAATCCGATTCATTTATTACTTAAAATGTAGACATATTACATCAAATTATTGCAAAAAGTAATAAAATTATTTGATAAATTTTATCCTAATTATTCGTAAATTTACTCTTTCTTCACTTTTTTTCTATAATCAATCATATATTTAGCAAATATTATCTACAATTAACTTAAATTGATCTAAAAATTGCTTAATACAATTCAACACCTAGCTAGATTCAAGAAGATATAAATTATATTTAAGAAAATTATAGGCAAATTAAATTTTATTTTTGCTATATTACATCAAATTAGTGCAAAAAGTAATAAAATTATTTGATAAATTTAATCCTAATTATTCTTAAATTTGCTATCTTTCGTCATATCTTTTTCTAAAATCTATCATATATTTAGCAAATATTGTCTACAATTAACTTAAACTGATCTAAAAATTGTTTAATACAATTCCACACTTAGCTAAATTTAAGAAATATAGGAATATTATAGGCAAATTAAATTTTATTTTTGCTAATATTAATCAAATTTTTGTTGTTATTTAATGCAACTCGTTTACTGCTACTTATCATGGTTTGATAAATTTTAGCTTGACAAATAAATCAATCGAATCATTTATCGATATTAATCTAAATTTGGATTGGCGCTATATTTATCAAAAATTTGATTGATACTATTATTCCAGTAAGGTATACTACCTTACTGGAATAATAGTATCCAAAATTTCTTTCCGTGAGTGATTGACTTAATATATGTTAATAGAAAAAAAGAAGAAGATAAAGAAGACAAATATTAAAGATTAGATATTATTAGCCCTATGTTGCGGACTCTCAGTCCGGCGCGTGTACTCTTGTTGAAAATTGTATGCGTGTAACGGAAGGTTAAGAATTGGAAAACTTATATCCAATTATATGTTTGTGTGTTCACTTCATTTTAAAGATTACATTCCAAGGAGTATGTTGTTATTAAACTCAATATTTTTATTTGTAATTAACTATTTATTTATATTATAGGCGCAAATGTTCAGGTATAACGACAGAAATTAAAGAAAAGAGCAGTTCAATTGCTTAAACTGTATGTTTAACAGCACTTAAAAAAGCTACGAATTTACTAAGAATATTGTCTTTGATAGTGTCTCAGAAAAGTCTCTTAATTATTAGTAAAATAAAATATAACGCAAAAAGGTGTAAAACAGTAAATAAACCACGCTATTAACACCACATAAACAAACAATTTTATCACATCTACAGTAGTTTCGACTTGATAGTTTCGGTACGAATCTTAATATGGGCTCGAAGTACGCCTTTTTCAATTTACTTTTTCTTCCTTGTTATGAAACCTATAGTTAGAATTATTTTCCTGAATAAGGGTTCTTGATTTTAAATCTATTTTAATAACTAAGCTTTTGTTTTAACGTTTTTTTATAAACAACGGAATTCCTTCAAATCGATATAAATATTTACAGCCAGGTTTGCTATCTTTTGTAGGTTAGTATTATTAAGACCAGTGAAAATAAATCGAATTAAAAACTATGAATTAAATAGAAAATCAAGATTTCCATCTATTCTAACAAGAAAAATTTCTTGGTTAGGTGTTATTATAGGCGGTAGATCTTCATGATAGTTAATCCCAAGTTACATTTTTAATTCAAACGACTTACTGTAGTTCTTTACAAAACAGTCACAAAATAAATAAAATAACTGAATACTTACAATATACAATTATTGCGATACAAAGTGAATACAACTACGCTGTAATACTATAAAAGTCACACAATTCACATTAAATCGGCCTCAGATGTTTAAAAGTCATCAACCTAAAGAAACTTTTATTTACAAGAAAAACACACATACACGACGACTCACATACAAGAAATGAAATACTCTCTAACCTCATTATCACAATACAAATAAAACGGTAATTGAGTGTGGTTAATAAAGTTATCGATTTTTGTTTGTGTAAGCCAATCTTTAATCAAAGTCAATAATGAACAGTGATCCCATTTTGGCCACTTTTGCGGGGTATCTCCCTTATCTTTAACGATAGAGTATTGCGGTTTTCGTGATAGTACTTATTTATGGAATTAAAAATGGCAGAATTTTGATAAACCTTTCGGTTTTTGAGATATAGGGTGGAATTGAATAGTATTACTTTTCAGGCACTCCTCGTATCTCATTCATCTTTGAACTTATCGAAGAAGTTTAAAAAACTTGTTCTCATAGAATTTCTTTCGTAGAATCCAGTGACGTAGTTAATTTTTTCCTAGCACCTCTTGTTTTTTAGTTATGAAGCAAACATGTTTTTTTAAATGGAATACCCTATACAGGGTGTCTCAAAATTGACGCCCGTCCTTTCAGAATATGAATCGGGGGGCTAAAACGAATTAAAACGTAAGAATAAAAAAATTGCGTTATGTCCATGGTTACAGAGTTATTGACAAAAAACAAAGATCTAACATTCAATGTTTACACTTTATTAAAAACGAATATTTGTTACAAAACAAGAAATTAATTTATAAAAGGTGTTCAAACAAATCGCCTCCTACTTCAATGCAAATATTTGCACGATTTATCATTGAATCACGAACCCTCTGTAGCATGTTTTCGTCTATAAATGTCACAGCAGCGTGAATACGAGCTACTACATCTTCCGCACTCTCAATAGGTTCAAAGTAAATTTTTTCTTTCAAGAATCCCCAGAATAAAAAATCTAATGGATTTAGATCTGGAGATCTAGGAGGCCATAGTACGGGTCCACCTCTTCCAATCCAACAGTCGGGGAATGTTTGATTTAGTAATGGTCTCACTTGTCTACCATAATTTGCAGGAGCACCATCATGTTGGAACCAACAATTCAATCTAGTTGCTAATGGAACTTGATCGAGAAATGGCAGTGGTAAATTGTCGTTTAAAAAATGAAAATACGATGCTGAATTAAGTCGGTTAGGTAACATATTTGGGCCGATTACATTATTATTTAATAATCCAGCCCAAATGTTTACTGACCATCGTCTTTGGTGACATCTTTTACGTATTAAATAAGAGTTTTCATCTCTCCACTCGTGCAAATTATGAGTATTTATAATCCCTGTCTGGGTAAATGTACACTCATCAGTAAACATAATATTTTCAATAAAATGTGGATCATTGTTTACGTTATCCAAGAACCATCTACAAAAATTAATCCGAAGCTCGCTATCTCCTTCATGTAAAACTTGAACTTTTTGAGGCCTAAATGGATATAAGCCATTCCTTCTTAATAATCTATGAATGGTATCTTTTTGGAAATGCGTTTGTCTTGATGTAACTCGAAGACTTGTATTTGGTTCCGCTTCAACAAAATCAAGAATTTGCTCTTCTTGGATGACGTTGAGCGTAGAATGGCGTCCTCCCTTATTTAATCTGGGATTGAAATTACCTGTTTCCAGTAATCTTTGTTCAATCCGTCGTATAGTTTTTGCATCAGGGTGCCGTCGATTTGGGAATTTTACGGTATATGCTCTAGCTGCAGCACTGGCATTATCATTATGCGCACCTAATATTTTTAACATATCAACATATTCTCGATTGGAATAATAACGTTCCATTTTTAAAACAAATAACCGTATGAAATTATACTTATACTTATTATGACAAAAGTTGACAGAACTAATAATTAACATTTAACATTACCACAGCAACCAATGCTACTCATTTGTTTTTAGCTGACTTCATTTTTAATAAAGTGTAAACATTGAATGTTAGATCTTTGTTTTTTGTCAATAACTCTGTAGCCATGGACATAACGCAATTTTTTTATTCTTACGTTTTAATTCGTTTTAGTCCTCCGATTCATATTCTGAAAGGACGGGCGTCAATTTTGAGACACCCTGTATATTATTTTTTATATTCATTGGGCATAAAGTGGGCTTCCAAAAATATATAACTTTATTCAATTGAATCGTTTATTTGAGACAGGGCTTAACTAACATTTTGTTACTTTTAAGAAAATCAATAAAAACTTATTGGTAGTTTAAAAAAAATATGATAACGGTATTTTTTGGCATAATTAGTTTAAGACCCAGTAGCTTAGATACTTTCAATATTAAAATGAGTATTTTTTTTGATAACGAGGGGAAAAATTGGAATTATAAAAAAATGCAGACGATACCTTTCTCAAATAAATGTTTTTTTTCCAAGAAACTACTTGAATTTATTGTTGAAACATCAAATAAGAGTTGTTTTTCTAAGAATCACCCAAACAATAACAATGATAATATTTTAAGCATTAAATTTTATTTAAAAATTTAACAAAATTAAACCTGTAGTGCATTCTCTCTCTTTTTGGAAATTTTTTTTAGCCATGCCAAAATTTCTTAATAGAATGGAACGTAGGTCATCGCTTTACCGATATCTGTTATTTTTATTTCCAATATTGGAACTTTTTCTTGACGAGGCTTTTTTTCAGTCATTCTAAGAGTAACTCTTCTTGGCATATGGATTTGCAAAGTATGACTGGTCAAACCTCGATGGTACGATGAGCACATAACATATCCAGATGATTCTGAGTTATGTATCATTTGGTAAAATTGGGATATAGAAAAGGCTTGCTTTTGAGCTCCGGAAATTTTTGTGTGTGAAGTCTCCATAGATATGACATTTTTTTATAAAATTTTGGCCACCAATTTATAAAATCTGCTTTGATGTCTTTTCCTGAAACCTCCATAACAGTAAACTTGTTTTGGGCACTTGATGCTATTATTATTTGGGTGTATTCGTGAACAGAAAATATGCGATCAGATTTCTTCAACTCCACAATTGTCTAGACAAACGACACTAGAGTGTTGGAGACAAAGATTTCTTTGGCAGGAGGAGCGTTGGAATTTTGTTAACCTGGTGCGTTTTTCTCACTGGCATGGCACACAACGTTTACGTTTTTTCTCATTGTTTTGATCATTTGGTTGCTGCACTTTTTCTTCTTCTTGTCCGACTACTTCTTTGAGTCTGGTTGATAGCTCGCGAGGTAGACCAGTGTTGGAGGTACTACGTCTTTGGAGGTGTGGTTTAATTAGTTCGTTACCAAGTTTTCGCAAAAAATGCCGCCGACTTTTTGTTTCATTTCCGTTCCCTATATGAATAACTTGGGAGTTTATTCCTCCCACATTAAGCATCGAAAAAAATACAACCATCGGCCAACGTCTTGTATTCCTGGCAACACTGTAAGAGGAACATAATTTATCTACAACGTCGACACCTCCTTTGGTTTCGTTATAGAAAGTAATTATTTCGGGTTTCATATGATCCCCAGTAGTATCGCCAATTTTGTCCTCAAAGTGTAAACTAGAAATTAGAACAACATGTTTTTTTTTTTGGGAACGTAGGACACTATTGTTCCTTCTTTTCTGAAACCAAACATACTTGATTTTACAGGACGTTGTTTCAAAACTTTCAACGGTGTTGGAAATTGCCACTTGTTTCTTTTTAATGTTCCTACCATGGACAACTTATGGTTTATAGCTAAATCTTGAAGTAATGAAACATCGTTGAACCAATTGTCCATAGTGACGTTACGTCCAGTGTTGTGTATGGGTAAGATCATCCTTTTTACAACATCAACGCTTTTGTTGCTGATAGAATAGGGGCCATCTGGTTGTGTTCCAGCATAAATTTCCATATTACTGGTGTAATATATTTTAGCATCAACCAGCGCAAAGATCTGAATACCGTACTTGGCCGGTTTTGATGGTATATATTGAATAAAGTTAAACCTGCCTCAAAACGCTTTCAGCTTTTCATCGATTGTTACATTAGCTCCTAGTAAATAAGATGTTTTACTGTTTTCAACAAATATTTATCGCACGGCAGCTAACCGATCAATTTTTTTTCTCTCATCTCTAGACTGTCGGTTATCGAACCTGATACAGCGCATCAGGAATCTAAAACGAATTAAGCTCATCGTCAATCTGAATATTTCAACACCGTTTCCTGTTGCGTCCCACAGCTCTTCTAAGTTCAATCGGCCGCCTTTATAAAGTCCAGCCAAGTAAAGTAAGCCTATAAATGCATGAATTTCGATCATATCAGTAATACGTGCGTCTCTTTTTCTGCTGAAATTGGGTTGTACACTTATTATATGCTGATTCGTGTAAGTGACTATGAGGTTTAGAATACGGTCATCGAATAGACACTTCCACGCTTCAAAGCATCCTGTAACTTGGCGAGCGTTGCCAATAACTCGTGGAAGACGTGCAAGTATGTTTTGCTTCTCTAATCTTCTTTTTCTGTTATAGGGTGTTTTTTTCCATAAATATTTGTCAACGATTTTTCCGTTCTTTTTTCGGACAGTAACATAACAATTTTCATCTTCATCATCTGATGATATACTTGCATCCGTATCGTCTTGTTCACTATCTGAATCCTCTTTTCTTTCTTCTATGGCTTCGGAACAGTCAGTATCATAATCTTCTTCTAAGACGTCTTCAACTGCGTCATCAGCATCGTCTTCAAGAAGGAGTCGTTGGAGACGTCTGCGTCATTATTGAAGCTATACATTCTCTTCGAAGCCATAATTCACTGCAAAAACAACAAAAATCCTTAATAGTTAGGACAATAATTTAGGACAGGCAAGAATGCTCGCGGGTATCTCACAGATACAAGTTTATTTTTTTTCATGTTTTTTAGTAGCTAACTATAAAATATTAACAGATAGTCTACTGCTATAAAAAGGACTGCGCTTACATAAATTAAATAAATATACAAGCAAATCAGCAAAACTTACATGAATGATCGCACTGTATCTCTCAAATACAAGTGGCACTTTTTTTACTGTTCACTCTACAAAGTTTGCACCAATACTAACTTCAAAACTTCCCTCGAGCAGGTAGGTAGACGAGAGCACATCCCCACCGCTGAGTAGGTGATATATGAGAAAAAAGTATCGGTATGTAAGCTCCGTCAAGCTGCCCCCCCCCCGGTTAGATTTTTGTTACCAAAATGCTAGCACACATAAAGGGCACCTAGCACAACAATTTTTATAGCTAGCACACCAACAGCTCACAATAAAAATGCTTTTGAATGGGGCCAGGTTAACGCTAGCCCACTCCGGTTGGAATTTTTTCGCCAAAATGCTAGCACAAAGAAAAGACACCTAGCACAACCCAGCACAAAATTTTTAATAGCTAGTACATCAGCAATGCTTTTGAATTCAGGGGGTAGGGGGCGTCTGCAAACTAATGCTATGGTTACACGAATAAATGAAAATGTTGGATGTTTTTGTCCCTAAATATAATTTTCCTATAAAAAATGGCCCCTAAACAGATGTTGCCAGATTGTGCGTGATATCTATATTTTCCCATCTAGCAGGGTATTTGATTAATTAATAATTAAGTAGTATTTAATTATTAATTATCTATTTATTTTCAATTAATGCTAAAAAACGAAAGAATACAAAAAACCTTCACTTTTAAAAATAATTTTGTTAAAATAATAGTAATTTTAATAAAACAAAATAATTAAATTCAACCATTCAAATTACGTCACACTATAAAAAAGGCAACGACAAACGTTTGCGTACAGACATATTGGATAAATAAATGTCCAAAAAAGCGAAGCCGTGTTGGATATGTACTTTGGACAAAGTTGTGCAATCTGGGAAGGGGCGGCTGAGATCCCTAAAAATGTTCCAATATATTGAGAATTCATGTTCTAGACTGATCGTGGTTCACTGTAGTCCTTATTTAACAGAAACATTCAAACTTTATATTTAAATTTGCCAGAATATTTATTGCCGAAGTTGATGGTTAATTAACCATTGTAATGATAACATAAATTTTGCATTTCACTATCAGATTTTTTTAAAATTCCCAAGTTAACTTAGAACGTGCAGCTTTTAATTCTTAGAGCCGGTTAATCAGAGCTTCGAATATTTCTGTGGCGTATCATAAGACACCAACACTACTATGTATTTTTCAAAGTTTTTAGTATGTAGGTAACTGGCAATGTATGTTTGTTCGGTTGCAATCTTGTAACTCAGTTTTGAAGCAGATATCTTCAACCGATTGATTTGAAATTCTGTATATACGTCTAGTTTGCATGCCAATCCATAATTGGGTATGTGACGTCATTCTAAATTCAACATGGCGGATCACCAAAGTTGGCGGACTAAAGAAAGTGGACTAATTTTTTTGCTTTCTTACAATATGGGTATTAAATGGAAGGCAGCAAAATTGATGACATAGGTATTTTTATTTTTCTAAAAACTAGGTATAATCCATCTGAAGTTCTCATCGGACTTTTTAAAAGGGTCGTTAAACCAAGTCTATCCTTAAAATTTGAATCATTTTTATAATGCCGTTTTTATGGGTCTTGAGAGTAAATAAAGTTCTTGTAGGTACATCCAAACTGGCCGAATCAGATGTTTGGGTTAAGAAAGGGTTTCCCCGAAGGACTGATGGTTGTAATAATATGTATTCTTTCTAATAATATTACAAGTAACATGGACTATATAAGTAAAACTAATGATCTATATTTTTATGAGTGTAATTCGATAGAATATTTCTCGATTAGACGACATAAAACTGTATTAATGCGAAATTTATATTATTTAAACAGCATTACATGGTATTTAATCACCCTTTTTGGTTCATTTTCAATCACTTATTTTTGGATTAAACTTGAAGAATCGTTTTCAAACCGTGACATTTTTATGATATTTTAAATTAAAATTATGATAATAACAACAATTGTTACTTAGACGTTAATTAGATGCGGACTTAAAAGGGAAATTATCGGCACTGCCGGAGAGTTATCTCCGAAAAGATCCTGCTTCATTTGGAATTTTTACCATATGAGTGGAATATTCCGAAAATTTTTCGTAACTACAGTAAGAAACAATTAAACCAGCCGTTTTACATATATATTCAACCTATTCATTTATCCATTTATTTATTCATCGAGTAAGTATAGCGATATTTCACTGACCTCCGTCCCACTCCCCAGAATTAAAAGTGTAGTTGCTGTGCTAGCTATAAAAAATGGTGTGCTAGATTGTGATAGGTGTCCTTCGTTTGTGGTAGCATTTTGGCGAAAAAATTCCGACCGGAGGTAGGCTAGCGTTAACCTGGCTCCACCCGAATTCCAAAGCATTTTTATTGTAAGCTGTTGGTGTGCTAGCTATAAAAAATGATGTGCTAGGTGTCCTTTATCTGTGCTAGCATTTTGGCGGAAAAATTCCAACCAGGGGGGGCTAGCGTTAACCTGGCCCCACCCGAATTCAAAAGGATTTTTATTGTATGCTGTTGGTGTGCTAGCCATAAACAATGGTGTGCTAGGTGTCCTTTATCTGTGCTAGCATTTTGGCGACAAAATTCCAACCGGGGGAGGGCTAGCGTTAACCTGGCCCCACCCGAATTCAAAAGCATTTTTATTGTGATCAGTTGGTGTGCTAGCTATAAAAATTGTTGTGCTAGGTTGTGCTAGGTGCGCTTTATGTATGCTAGCATTTTGGTAGAAAAAATCTAACCGGCGGGCCAGCTAGACGGACCTCGGTATGTATATCTCAGATACGCGCGACTACTGGAAGGTTAATGACACCAAAATCTCGGTTATTAGGCAAGAAGGAATGCCCTCTGATAGGAAAAAAATGTTCAACTTTTTTGAATTTTTCAGTCTCAACTAATGCTGCACACATACGTACCATGGTATGATTTTTGTTTCGTCCAGGACAATTATCGGAAATAATTACACAAGTGCATCAAAATTACCGATAATTTTTCATGAAAACATGTTTTCTATAAACTGCATGAGTTTATTTTACGAAGGAGGAGGGTTCTTTTAACAAAATATGAAAATAACCGAACGCAGTTTTTATTGACAACATGCTTGAATGAAAAATTAGCAGGTTTATTTTGATGCACGAGTGTAATTCGGTAGGATATTTCTCGAGTAGAACAAATAAAAGTACGTTCGTTTGAAATTTTTATTTAAACATCAAAGCTGAATTTTTTAATCGGTTTCATTCGCTGGACTTTAAAAATGATCAGGACATATATTTGCAAGGTCTTTTAGAAGTAGTTGATGTCAAAAGAAGATCTAAACCACAAAATTCAGGGAATGCAAAGGAAAAAACTTGTTCCTTTCATCATTATGTGTCCATTGATGGTAAACGAAGAAAGTTGTGTCAAAAAGCATTTATTGGTTTGTTAAGTGTTGGTATTAAAATATTGAAGCGTTTGAATAGCCTTTTAAAACAAAATATAACTCCATACGACAAGCGGGGTAAAAACATTAAGGATAATGCTATTTCAGAAGAGAACAACATGCTAATTCGTCAGCCTATTGAGTAATTTCCTGTTAAGGAAACTCACTACAGCAATAAAATATACCTATAACTTGATGCTAAACCTAATATGAAGATTATGTTTGACATGTTCAAAGTAAAATTTCCAACTGCCAAAATTCGATATTCTTACTTTGTGATGTATTTTCATGAGCACTTTGATCTTCATTTTGGCCGTCCACATGTTGACACTTGTTGCAAGTGGGAAGAACTTGATTTTAAAATAAAAAGTCCTTCGCTTCGAGATGCATCTAAAAAAGTAGCAGCTGACGAACTAGCGGTTCATAAACGAAGAGCAGAACAGTTTTATTGGTCACTAAAGGAATCTACAGAAGAGTGCAAGATTCGTGACGACTTGGCTGTAATAACTTTTGACTACATGCAGAATTTACACTTACCTGAAGTTCTAGTCCAAGACTTATTTTATTTAACACAGCTGACAGTCAATATTTTTGGTATACACAACTGTAAGACAGATAAGTCATTCTTTTATGTTTACTCTGAAGGTATTGCCAGTAAGGGACCCAACGAAGTATTCTCGTTTCTGTGGGATTACATTCAACGAGAAATTCCAGAAAATGTTCAACAAATAAGTCTTTACAGTGAATATTTCCCTCATGTATTAAAAATCCCATATGAAGCGGGACTTTTTCGGCGAAAATTTCCCGCTAGCAATCGAAAATTTCTCCATCAAAATAAACCTGCTAATTTTTCATTCAAGCATGTTGTCAGTAAAAACTGCGTTAGGTATTTTAATATTTTGTTAAAAGAACCCTCCTCCTTCGGAAAATAAACTCATGCAGGTTTTAGAAAACATGTTTTCATGAAAAATTATCGGTAATTTTTAAGCACTTGTGTAATTACTTCCGATAATTGTCCTGGACAAAACAAAAATCATACCATGGTACGTATGTGGGCAGCATTAGTTGAGACTAAAAGATTCAAAAAAGTTGAACAATTTTTTCCTATCAGAGGGCATTCTTTCTTGCCTAATAACCGAGATTTTGGTGTTATTAAACGGCGTTTGAAAAAATCTGAACGGATATTTTCTGTTCACGAATACACCCAAATAATAATAGCATCAAGTGTCCAAAACAAGTTTACTGTTATGGATGTTTCAGGAATAGACATCATAGCAGATTTTATAAATTGGTGGCCACAATTTTATAAAAAAATGTCATATCTATGGAGACTTCACACACAAAAATTCCCGGAGCTCAAAAGAAAGCCTTATCTATATCCCAATTTTACCAAATGATACACAACTCAGAATCATCTGGATATGTTATGTGCTCATCGTACAATCGAGGTTTGACCAGTCATACTTTGCAAATCCATATGCCAAGAAGAGTTACTCTTAGAATGACTGAAAAAAAGCCTCGTCAAGAAAAAGCTCCAATATTGGAAACAAAAATAACAGATATCGGTAAAGCGATGACCTACGTTCCATTCTATTAAGAAATTTTGGCATGGCTAAAAAAAATTTCCAAAAAGAGAGAGAATGCACTACAGGTTTAATTTTGTTAAATTTTTAAATAAAATTTAATGCTTAAAATATTATCATTGTTATTGTTTGGGTGATTCTTAGAAAAACAACTCTTATTTGATGTTTCAACAATAAATTCAAGTGGTTTCTTGGAAAAAAAACATTTATTTGAGAAAGGTATCGTCTGCATTTTTTTCTAATTCCAATTTTTCCCCTCATTATCAAAAAAAATACTCATTTTAATATTGAAAGCATCTAAGCTACTGGGTCTTAAACTAATTATGCCAAAAAATATCGTTATCATATTTTTTTAAACTACCAATAAGTTTTTATTGATTTTCATAAAAGTAACAAAATGTTAGTTAAGCCCTGTCTCAAATAAACGATTCAATTGAATAAAGTTATATATTTTTGGAAGCCCACTTTATGCCCAATGAATATAAAAAATAATATACATTTAAAAAAAACATGTTTGCTTCATAACTAAAAAACAAAAGGTGCTAGGAAAAACTTACTACGTCACTGGATTCTACGAAAAAAATTCTATGAGAATAAGTTTAAACTTCTTCGATAAGTTCAGAGATAAATGAGATACTAGGAATGCCGGAAAAGTGATACTATTCAATTCCACCCTATATCTCAAAAACCAGAAAGGCTATCAAAATTCAGCTTGCGCCATTTAATACACTGATCATTATTGACTTTGATTAAAGATTGGCTTACACAAATAAAAATCGATAACTTTATTAACCACACACAATTACTGTTTTATTTGTATTGTTATAATGAGGTTAGAGAGTATTTCATTTCTTGTAAGCGAGTCGTCGTGTACGTGTGTTCTTCTTCTTCTCTTAGTTTTTTGGCCTCCACCTTGACAGTACTTGGCCAGAACTAGTTTTCGCTTTGTATTTTACGTTACAAAGTTATATCTTGTTTCTACAGGAGATCTTTACTATCTTTACTTTGCTTTCCTTACGTATCCACTAGGCTAGACATGTTAAAAAGAGACAGAACAACAGAGGTTAAAAAACTTTTCTCGCTTAGGGGCAACAGCCAAGCATTTCACATTCCCGAAAAGTTGCCACGTATTTGATAGTAATAGCACCCCAGGTAATATAAAGAAGGATTGGTTATGTCATATTCGATTAAATTTCAATTTTAAAAACTTTAATAAATTTCATGAGGAGCTCTATACTTTTATAGTTAAATTCGTATAATATTGAGGGCAATGATATAGGTGTCGGTATTTTTAGTTTAATGAGTTCTATGTACAAATCAAAATTTGGTACTCGATTTATCGGACAGCCAAAGAAGGTGTGATACAAATCACTTAGTTGTCCGCATATGCATATATTACTTTCCTTTATCCTAATTTTGTATAGGTGGTCAAGGCTTAAACAATGTCCCGTTCTCAGTCTGGTAATTATGGTAACATGTCTTTTATCAATGTGAGGTATTTTTGCAAAAAATGGTGAATTAGGAAATACTTTCTGAAAAAGTTGGTACCATCTCCCCTTATTTTCGAACAATGAGCTCCAGTAGTTTTCAAATGCCTTGATTATTTTATTTTTAAAAAGGGGAATAAGGTTTACCGCTTCATTTTTGATTTTGTATGCAGGTATTCTAAGATTTCTTCCAATTTCCGCTAGTTTATCTGCCATTTCATTTCCTTCTATACCCTTGTGTCCAGGGATCCATGCTAACACTATATCGTAGTTGTCTTTTATTGCATCCAGAATCATTTCCTTGGTATTTAGAGCATGATTACCAGATTTTCCAAATTTCTCATTAGCAATTTGTTCAATCGCCCTTTGGGAATCCGAAAAAATAACACATTTCGTTAGTCCTTTTTTTTACAAATTTCTACTGCTATTTGGATTCCAATTACTTTCGCTGTGCAGATATGCATATAATCATTCAATCTTGTAGAGTATCTGTAATTGATGGATGGGATGTAAATACCACATCCCACTCTGTGACTAATTGGTTCCATTGATCCGTCTATATAAATCCAACAATATTCATTAAAGCTTGGTGAAAATTCGTTAAGGAATTCCTTGGGGCCATACCTATCGTCTTTATTAACTTTAGCAAACACACATTTTACTGACGCTACCTGGTATAATATTTCTGTTTGGTAACAGGGTCTAATATGGAATTTATATATATTAGGATCTTGCTCTGCCAATCTTTTCATTGCTTCTGTTAGGTAAGTCCAATCTTTATTTTTCCAAAATCCTTGTTTTTTACTGCAGAAATGCCAAAGAATTTAGTACTTAATATGAATCTTCGATAATCCAAGGATATTTCACCAGCTTCAGCCAAAAGACAATTTGTGGGTGTGGATTGCATTGCACCGAAGACGATTCTTAAGCTCTTGTATTGTATTTGATCTAATTTTTTCAAAGTTAGTTTATTACTGGGTTTGTAAATAACCGCTGCATAGTCTAGGTGTGATCTAATTATCCCTTTATATACCAAAAGAAGAGTGGCTGGGTCGGCATCCCAATAAGTACCACTAACCGCTTTCATTAGCCCCTTTTGCGTCTTATTTTCTATATCTTGTACCTGCGAAGCCCAATTCAGATGATGATTAAATATCACTCCCATATATTTTACTTGAGATTTTATTTCTATGTTCTTATTATTCACTTTAATGTTCGTGAAAGTACCATTGTTTTTTTCTTTTTGGTTTAAATAAAATTGCTGTTGACTTATCGGTTGATATATTAAAATTATGCAATTTAGTCCATTCGTAAATTTTGTTGAGATTTTGATTCATTTTCCTGATCATGTGGTTTGCATCATCACCTTGCATCATTATCGTGAAGTCATCAGCGTATTGGATTATCTTCATATCCTCTTCTACTACCTGATGTAAGGATAAATGTTAAATAGTAATGGACTCAATGGTGATCCTTGAGTGTTGTCTTTAGGGCCTATTAATGTACCATGTATATCTTTTACGTATATGTGTCTATTACTCAGCAAGTTGAAAACGAAGTTCACATATTTAGTTGGAATATTTAGTTCTATCATTTTGTGGTATAATACATATAAGTTAACATTGTCATAAGCTGATTGAAGATCTAGGAACACTGCCAATAATAGTTTCTTGGAGCTAAATGCATTTAATACAGCGCATGTTAGCATTGCGATTGCATCTCTACTTCCTTTACCTTTGCGGAATCCAAATTGGGATTTTGGGAAATATTTTCTATTCTCCATAAACCATTCGATTCTGATTTTAATTATATTTTCTAATACCTTGCCAACGCAGGATGTTAAGGCAATAGGTCTAAAATTTTTGAAGCAGTTAGAATTTTTTCCTGGCTTAAGGAATGGTAATATAATCGTTTCTTTCCATTCATTAGGTATTTTATTGTTGATTAAAATATTATTGAATATTTTGATTAAATTATGTTGGCCTATGGTAGGTAGATTTCTGATCATAGAGTAGGTGATGTTATCCTTTCCAGTTGCTTTATCCTTTTTATTGGATATGACATTATAATATTCTTCATGTGTAATAGGTGCCACTTCTTCATTTGGACACTCAATTGTAAACTCAGGATCTATATTACATATTGTTAGAGAGTCCAGGATCTGTTGTGCGATTTCTTTTTTCGGGAAGTTATTATTGTTACTAGACATATAATTCTTAAATCCTTTAATCGTGTTACATATTTTCTTAATTGGTGTTTCTCTATTCAGTGTGTACAGAATTTTCTAAATGACATTTTTTTCTTTAACTTGAGTTTAATTTTAACCATTGCCTTGATTCGTTTATATTCGATATAATTTTCAAGATTAGGCAAGTTTTTAAAAATCTCTATAGCTTTTCTTCTTTCTTGAATTAGCTTAAAACATCTACCGCCTACACTAACAACAAACCAAGAAATTTTTCTTGTTAGAATAGATGAAAATCTTGACTTTCTATTTAATTCATAGTTTTAAATTTGATTTATTTTTATTGGTCTTAATAATACTAATCTACAAAATATAGCAAACGTCTGTAAACATTTATATCGATTTGAAGGAATTCCGTTGGTTATAAAAAAACGTTAAAATAACAGTTTATTTATTAAAATATATCAAAAATCAAGAACCCTTATCCTTTGGAGTGATGCATGTGGGGGGGCAAAATAGGGACATAAAAATTACACTATTACTTAAATCTATTTTGCACATGAATGAAAACTTTTCAATGTCGGGTTATACTTTTCTTCTCAATGATTCATATTTCAGCGACATTGAGTCTGAATTAAAAAGACATCAGCGGCTTTATACACCAGATGACTACAATAATATAATGAGAAGTTGTGGCAAGAAAAAGCCATTTATTGTCACAAAAATAGAGACTAATGATTTCTTCAGCGTTGAAGAAATCGAAAAAAATATAGTTAGCAGAAGAGAAATAAAATATATATTAGAAGCGTTAAACTAGATAAAGCCGAGCCTTTTTATCTTTTTATAAAAAAAACAAATTCTCAAATCCATTCCAAAAGGTCAACATCAAAAAAACTGTTCGGGGAAGGCCATTTGCTGATGGAACACCCTATAAAGCTTTGGTACCACCATCGCAACAAGGCAAACCAATAGCCCTACCGCAATTACAAAAACTTAATAATAATAATCTTTATTCAGCTCATGTTATACATATATACATACATCTCTTGTTGTACAATATTATATATGGAAGATCAATGTAATACGTATGCGACATGGTAGCCTATTTATGACCTCACGGTTGCGCATAGGCTGCTGAACTACTTACTTTTACTAAAAATGATTCAAATATATAATGTGCTGAATTAAATTGATTCTCCAAAAGTACACAAAACAATATTTCACTTAATTTATAAACAACAGTAGGATAACAAATACATACATACGCATATATTATGTTTGTATGCTCTTTCACGTTTCTTTTTAAATAAACAAATATATACATACACACACTCACACATATACCTATAGCAATAAATCCATTGAATTTCTTACTTCTAAATTTCATAATTTTATCAAATTTTACCAAAAGCTTTTCACACATTATTCAATCAACGCTCTCAAAGTTTTCCTGTCACCATTTACAATATATTTTTTCATTAATATTTTAATTGATTGAAGTGAGTTTATGGAATACAAATAAATCTTATACATTTCCGGAAGGTGATTAAATATTTTTCTACTTAGGTACAAATAATATCTTTGTGATACTGTGTTTTTAAATGAAACTCACGGCCTCTAGTTAATTCCACAATATAATAAAAGTTATTGAGACCGTGAGTTTCATTTAAAAACACTAATAAGAGCATATTCCACGAAGTGAGGGTCGAGACAGTCAATTTCATTTGTGATACTGATCTACTTACAAAGTGAGTATATACTGTGCCTGTTTCTTTACCTCTTGTTTGATAGTTATAAGTCTTTTTTTGTAATATATCTTTGTTTGTAAGTGTACATTAAAATTGCATAAACATATAATTGTCTGACATCCATAATATTGGTTTCATCATACAATAAATCCGTTGGATACCTAATTTTTTTATTGAATATTATTTTCAGTAATCTCTTTTGAAAAATTTCCAGTTTATTTAAATGGTTCTTTGTGGTAGCCCCCCAGCAGATAATGGAGTATTGAAGTCTGGTTTGAACAAGTGTGTAGTAAATAGTTCTAAGGTGATTAACGCTGAATGTTTTTTTGAGAAATTTAAATTTAAAAAGTAACATCCTTAAGGTGTTGGTTAAATTATCTTTATGCTTATCCCACCGTAAGTGAGAGTCGAGGGTAACATCCAAGTATTTTATATACCTTTGTCTTTGAAGGGTAATTTCCTGATCGTTATAAGTGACATTGACCTCATTAAAATCTGGTAATCTGTTAATAGAGCTTGCAAAAGGCAAAAAAATGATTTATTATAATTTATAGTAAGTTTTTTATGACTACACCAATCTATAATTTTTTTTAAGTCATTTTCTGTTTTATATTTTAGTTCTTCCCAAGTATCTGCTTCATAGAAAACAGCCGTGTCATCAGCAAAACTCACAATTTGGCCCGTAGGCGGTTGAATATACAAATTATTCACGTAAATTGAAAATAGTATAGGACCAAGGACTGTCCCTTGTGGTACACCAGTTGTGATTAGTTTGCTTCTGCTAAGCTGATCTTTTACTTTCACTTGTTGAGATCGGTTTTTGAGATAGTCTCCGAAAATTTTTAATGCCATTCCTCGTATTCCTGAATCCTCCAAAGCTAGCAATAACTGTTCGTGATGTACAGTATCGAAGGCCTTAACTAAATCCAGGAAAATGGTTAAGTTTGGCTTATTAAGATCAGTTGTAGAGAGTCCTTCTCGAAATCCAAATTATTTTGTAGAAATTATATTATATTTTTTAAGATATTCTTGTAATCTTAAATTTAGAGCTTTCTCTACCACTTTTGCGAAAGTTGTGATTAAAGATATCGGTCTATAATTTGTCACCATTGTCTTTTTGCCTTTTTTAAATATTGGTATCACTAAAGATCTCTTGAGTTCAGTGGGAAATTCTCCTTGTAGAAATATTTCATTAACTAAGTGGGTCAAGAGTGTGGTGAATATTTCTGAATTCTCTTTTATTAATTCTGTTTGTATATTATCTATTCCGGGTGATTTCTTGTTTGCTAGTGAGTTTATTATGTTTTTGATTTCTATATTTGTTAAAGGCAACAGAACAATTTAATTTTTCTGAACATATATCCTAGGTTGAGGCGTGTTTGGTGGGCTTATGGTTTTTGCAAGAGTAATGCCTACTTCAGTAAAGTAATTGTTAAATGTTTCTGCTAGATCTTTAGCCTCTGTTACCATACGGCCATCATCAGTATGTATTTCGTTTATGTGATCGTTATTGTTTTTGGCTTTATTTTGTAACTGATTAATAATTTTCCATAGTCCTTTTGAGTTTTCCGAATTTTCATTTATTTGTTTGGTATAGTAATCTTTTTTAGCTTTTCTCAAAACTCTATCAGTTAATGCTCTGTAATTTAAATACGCTTTCTTTTTTTCTATGTTTTCCAAATCTTTTTTATAAACATGATGAAGTCTGTTTCTTTCTGTAATTGAATTAATAATAACTTTGGTTACCCATTGTTGCCTCTTAATAAATTTCTTATTTTCTTTAACAAGTTTTGTATTTTTACCTATATATTTATTTACCACATTTATTAAATAGCTAACTTTTGCGTTTAAATTATTTATGTTATAAAATGCTTCCCATCTATGACTCTGAATGTCTTCTTGTAGCATTTTATTATCAATATTTTTGAAAAATAACTTGGTTGTCTCAGCTTGTAAAGGAATATATGCCATTGTAGCCTTGTGGTCTGTAATATTGGTATATGTAGCTGCCATATATTCATCTATCGTATTCGAACTATAAAATATATTATCTATGCAACTTTTCGATATTCCCTGAATTCTTGTATATTTGTTTATTAACGATAAGAAGTTATATTCACTCAATATATCTAACTATGCAGAAACTAGATCAGTTTGATGTTTACTATTTATATTAAAATCTCCTAAAATCAAGTGTTTCGGAATGTTTAAATTGTTTTTAGTGTCTTCAAGATATGTCCACAACTAATCCACAAATGCTTCTTCCCTTATCGGTGGTGGTTTATATAGAGATGTAATTAAAAGTTTATTTTTACTAGACAATTTAATTATAGTTTGTACTGCTTTGTACTATATTATATTCATAAATTATGTTACTTTTTATAAAAATTACAACTCCATCATTACGGTTAATATCTCCCTCACTGTAAACTATATCATAATCAGGTAATTGGAACAAACTTAAATCAGGAATATTTAGCGTTTCTGTAAGGACAATAAATTCAAATGTGTGATTCAACTGTGATAAAAATATTTTTAATTCTTCAATGTTCTTATTTATACTACGTATATTTTGATGAAATATTTTAAAATGACTATCTTTTAAGGTTTTGTAGTGTTCATTAATATCTTTCAGTTCTGTAAATTCAATTGTAGGATAAGGCTCGTAGTTAACATCCCTAACATATGGATCCATTGATAAAAGTAACTTTTATACCTATGAAAAACTAAAACGTGAATTACTAATAAACTATTAAAATTTACTTCCTGCTTCCTAGTCTTGTTCTAGTTTTGAATGGACCTTCTTTGTTTTTTCTATTTTCCTGCTTGGTGTTTCTCTAATTGCTGTTTCTGCTTCTTTGTTTAGTTTATATTCTTCCTTATTTGTGTTTTCTTCTGTCGCGTTGTTAGGTTTTGTTCCACTAATATTAATATTTTCCGAAATAGTCTCCTGCGAGTTAAAAAAATTTGAATTTCATCAAAAACCAAAGGTTAGGTTAGGTTTGCTATTGGTTTTCCGTTTATTTTCTGTTCCCTGGTTAGTGCTGCGTAGGTCACGTGCTTTGTAAGAATGATTGCCAACGAATAGTCTATTACCCTTGATGTAAGATTTATCAGTTGTATTGATACGAGCTAGTTTTGAATGTTCTGTTAATATTTTATTGTCTTCCCTTTCTATAGATGTTAAGTCGTTTACTATACGTATGTTTGTGCCTTTTAGTTTTTTACAATTCTTCAGTATTTCTAATTTCTTGAGGTATGAAATAAACTCGATCTTTAAAGGGCTAGTTCTACGTTTTCCTAGCTTGTAGTAATTATTTATATCTCTATACCAAACTTCCACGTCTAGTAGATTATTAAGGTTTTGTAGGATACTATCATGATCAGGAATATCAATATCAAGTCCAAATATTAATATATTATTTTTTTGTCGTTCGTTCTATATACTCTAGCTCTTCAAAAACTTTTTTATTGGCTTCTTCTGTTTCTTTCAACCTTTTTTTTAAATTCTCTATCCTTACTAAAATAATAATGAAATGATGCACCTAATTCCGTCTCATGCTTTACAGTTATTTACCAATCTTAAAGGCAACAAATGAATCATTGAGGATATAGATGGTTTTGATATAGAACAGCTTGATTTTGACATAGAAGATGAAAATTTTTAATAAATGCATCAAAAAATAATCCTGATTTACTATATTTCCAAAAACTCTATTTTTGTTTTTTAAGTTTTTTTAAATTTTTGAACTCTAGGTTATACATAAAAACTAAAAAATCCAATGTTTTTTGTAATTTCCTGAACAGCAATAACAAACCAAGCCACAATCTATCTAGTTTTTTTTGGGAAAATTTATATTTTTGTTTTGATTTCACAATAATAAAACTACAATACAAGTTAACTATAGGATAGGTAAGTTAGAGTCATGAAAAATTTATTCAAAAATTAATTAATTAATATAACAATTAAAAGCGGATTAACTCTTAATTTAAATATTGTGGGTTGGTTGCTTTTTGTTTAACAAGGACTAATTTATCCTAGCCGTCGTAATCAAAACTTTTAAATAAATAAGAAAAACATTACATTATGAATCTTTTAGCTAAAGATCTGAACATATACCTACGGCCATAAACAACGTAATACATATTATAAAATACTACAGAAACAACCACTATGCTAGAGCACAGTAACTGCTGACGGTTGTACAGTACTTGTATTACCAATTGAAGTGAGATAGAGCAGTAATAGTCAAACTTTGGAATCATATATACGCAACTTGTCCAAATTATTGAAAATATGCGAGGAAAACAGAGAAACGATTAAATTGATAATGATGTATGCAAGTTAGTAACATTGTTACGGGTTCATTATATTTTTTTTTAACTGAGAAGGGAATTAATAAAATAATAAAGGCGTTACTTACAATTAATTATAATTTTCATAAGCATTAACTAGTCATTGTTTAAATTTAATTTTACAGTAAGCTATTGACCTTGAACTAAAATTCTTCTTTAATACAAGTTCTAAATCTTACTGAGAACTATGGGAACTAATTTCACCAAAAATTGCGTAGCTTAAGGAAATCATCTATCTGTTTTGTCTCCTTCTGTTTTTTTATGGGCCGAACTTGGACCATATTGTTTCATTAAAATCGAAATTTACTTCGGATCTATAAGATCCCTAATACAAAAGAGATTAACAACATCAAAGATAGAGTACGATTAACATATGTTGATGTATACACTTTGTGGCTTCACATACTCTTCTTGAT
This sequence comes from Galeruca laticollis, assembly GCA_963921935.1. Taxonomy (NCBI): domain Eukaryota; kingdom Metazoa; phylum Arthropoda; class Insecta; order Coleoptera; family Chrysomelidae; genus Galeruca; species Galeruca laticollis. Next base: position 72,276,470 of record OY998177.1, read on the forward strand.
ACGGCTGCTGTCCATATTCGGTAAGATACCTTGATTTACTTGGTGCTAATTTAATCATAAATCATCACAATTTTAAACCAATAATTGAGTAACTAACTAAGTGAGTAGCTGCCAACTACATACCATATGGGAGCGTAATTCCTGTAACATCTAATAGTACCACCTAGCGTACCATCGTACTGTTTTCTATAAAATTAGAGTCGCTCTACCTGGGAAGTAGGAAGTAAGAGCTTTCTGTTTTCCTTTTATTAATTCTGGATATTATGGCTAGGGTACTGCTTCCGTACCAGAAATGTTGGCACAACAATTAAATAATAGAGTTAAATAATTCACTTTTATGCTTTAAAACAATAGAGTCAAATTTAAAATCACCACATACCTACATCCAATAGCACTGTGCACACCACATGGGTCCCTATTATTTGTGATTATTTAACTAGTCATTTCGGTAACTGAGTTGTTCAGTTAGATAAATATAATAGTCCAAGAGCCCGTGAGGGCCCAGACCTTCGGATTTTTATAAAAGCTGAAAGTTTTTTTATGTATATCCCCAATACATGGAAGAATGATCCCCGCCCATGAAACCTGGGTAGTGGTGGCTTTGGCAGGTAACAGGTAGCAAAGGTGTATAAAATTCCACCTCAAATTTATCAATTTATAAAACTCAATTTTTTTATATTCTACTCGTAATAATATTAAAACTCGCGTTGTTCATTGCCAGACACTTAATATAGTTACAACCCCCTGCCGGACACCCCTAAACTATTATAATTTGTAATTATACTTACGTTATATTATAAAAGCTAAATTTTATATATATTTTTTGGACAACTATTAAATAATGTTTCCTTAGTAGCCAGACAATTTCGAGGGTTCTATCGTCCTGCCAGACGTATGAAATGTGTAAAATAGTTGTGAGTGAGAGGAGCATATGCAGCAACGCGTGCGAGTGAAATAGAGCGTGCAGTCTATTGCGATCTTTTACTGCGCATCAGCTGCTCGTTGTGTATTATGTAGTGCGCGGTTATGCTCATAGTAGACGTATATCAAACGTCTATTAAACATCATATTATTTTTCTGTGTAATTTATAAAATAAATGTGATCTAGTTGTAATAAAAAGTTATCATGAGTGAAGAAGAAGTAAAAATAGTTTGCTTTGTTTGTAAAAAAAGTGGTGAAGATCTAATAATATTGATTTATCGAAACAATTGTCATTTTTTTAGAATGTTCAACAATTTTTATTATATTGTGGTATTAACTAGAAACCGTGAGTTTCATTTAAAACACTAATATGAGTAGATTCCACGAAGTAAGGGTCGATACAGTTAATTTCATAATTATGTCAAATTATTTTACATTAATTTGTGACTAATTATAATTATATTAACTTGGTTTTATTTTACTATTGCAGAAGCAGGCGAAGAAGACGATGTTGATAACGATGAATTTAGAGAATGGAGTAGCAGTGACGACGAAAATGAAGATGTCAACAACAACGATGACAATGAAGAATATTTTTAAATGTTTGATTTCAATGAATCTATTTTTCTGTAAATTTCTTATTTAAAAAAAGTTGTTCTTTCGTATAATAAACAATAAGATTTTGATGACTTTGAAATTTCAGTTGAATTGAATATAATAAATTTAATGAAATTTATTAGAAATAACATGAATTGTGTTACTAGATTTTTGATATGATTGATATTTTATTGTAAAATTTTACGGAATATTGTTTTAAAAATTTATTTTTCAGACTAATAATTTTATTCAATGAAATTTTTCAAAAAATTAGAAGAAATATTACTAGATAATTCGGAATAAACAACAGTAGATGTGCAGTAAAAGATCGCAATAGACTGCACGCTATTTCACTCGCATCCGTTGCTGCATATGCTCCTCTCACTCACAACTATTTTACACATTTCATACCTCTGGCAGGACGACAGAACCCTCGAAACTGTCTGGCTACTAAGGAAACATTATTTAATAGTTGTTCAAAAAATATATATAAAATTTAGCTTTTATAATATAACGTAAGTATAATTACAAATTATAATAGTTTAGGGGTGTCCGGCAGGGGGTTGTAACTATACTAAGTGTCTGGCAATGAACATCGCGAGTTTTAATATTATTACGAGTGAAATATGAAAAAATTGAGTTTTATAAATTGATAAATTTGAGGTGGAATTTTATACACCTTTGCTACCTGTTACCTGCCAAAGTCACCACTACTCAGGTTTCATGGGCGGGGATCATTCTTACCTGTATTGGGGACATACATAGAAAAACTTTCAGCTTTTATGAAAATCCGAAGGTCTGGCCCTCACGGGCTCTTGCTCTATAAAGAACCCTTGGAATTGTCAATTATCTTGACTTTCTAGTTCCTCCACAACCCTCTCTACCAGTTCAAATAGAACAAAACCTACAATTCTGAGATAGTCAAATTAATGAATGAAAGACAATATCGTTTAAAGATAATATGCTCTTAAAATAAGATGTATTTCATCGTTTAAAACCAATATCGGAAACTTTAAGTATAGTACAATAGAACACCTGTACCATAACAAAAAGCTTTCTAGTGTAGAATAATCTTAAAAATTATTTAAAAGATAAACAAGACGATGCAACATACATATACTGGTACAAAGCGATATGAAGAGGGTATAATAACTCCGTACCACATTATTGCACATATAATCAATCCTAACAAACAGCATAATATTGTACTTTCAGAAATCGAGAAAACAAATATACTGAAAATAGTCTAGGAACAATTCCCTAGTTTGCTTCCTATCATTTTAAAATTCTACAGCGGTTATGAATTACTGACATAGAATGGTGGCTCTCCGCGATTGCGATCATAGATATGAGTGAAGGAAATAAAATAATTATCAAGCAACTAATTAATGACAGCCGTGGCCCCTTCCGCAGGAATTGAAAGAATATTTTCCACATTTGGAGCGGTACATTCAGACATATGCAACCGACTGGGCGTTTAAAGGGCTGCAAAATTAACATCAATAAATAAATATTTGTGTTTGTATTTTTTGCTCCCTCTTAATAAACATACTTTATTCTATCAGTCCATACTTTATTTGGCATGTTTGCCATACAATTTGAATTAATTCAAAAAATTCATAAATTAATTCAAAATTCTGAATCTCTTTAAAAAATATTCATGAATTTTTCCAAACCTGATTTAAGGTAAGTTTTAGATAGGTCATTATAGGCTGTTGTTAGTAGCCGAACAGGGGGATACGGAAGTTTCCTCTTGGGTTTCCAGGCAAGTGTCCGTGTATGAGACCAGGGTGTAAGGGCGGTTTCGTGGCCCGATTCATAACGTATTGGGCTTGTAGGTTGTTCAGACGAGTTGGAATGGGGGTTATGTCTATATCGACATAAACTGTGTGTCGGCAGTATCTCAGAATAGACTGCCCGCAGGTGAACATCTTTTCAAGTTAAGGTTGCAATAGTCATTTGCGTTGTATTAAAAATTCTTTATCTAGTCTACATATATACTAAATTTTAGTAGCCAATGCAACTCTTTTCGCGAGAAAACCTCCTTTGCATTCAATTTTCATTTAACCTTTATAATACCAATCTTTTTTACATACGTGCGATACCAAGCGGGGTTCATTTGCACCCCATTTTTTTGTCTATCTTTGTAATTTTTACACTTTTTTTAAGTACAATGAAAAAAAAACGCAAATAAATTATTTTGTATCTATTTTTATTTCAATTTAGTTACTAAAAAATAAACAAACCTTAATTAGGTATTCAAAATTAATTTTAATGTTTTGCTTTACATGGGATACAAAAAATTTCTTTTTCAGAGTGATTTACAAAAACAAAACGCTCACATTTTACACAACGTTGTCTTGATTTTCTATCTTTGGTTCTTTCACAGAGAAAACATCTACCTTGAGTTCCTACAGGTCTTGTTGAAGGGATATTTTGTTCCAATTCTGGAACAACAAGAATATGTTCTTTTATGCTTGCTTGCAAACCATTAGTATTTCTAAATCTATAAATCATATTTTCCTTGGCCAGTTCCTTTCCCAACTGAAGAAGATATTTTCTTCTTGCATCTAAGTGCCCAGACCCGTAATTTGGATTTTTAATTTTCCATATTTTATAGGCATTTATAGCTCCAATATCGATAATATGGTAAAAAAGTACCATGGGCCATCTAAGAGTTTTTCTTTGAGTGGTATATTTTGCTGCCATTTGGTCTGTTGCATCTACAGCTCCTTTAGTACTATTATAATGCAAGACAATATCTGGTTTGTAGTCTGACTCCTTATTACTTTGTCATCGTCATGCTCGGTTGATAACAAAATAACGGCATTGTTCTTTTTCGGCACATAAGACACTAATGTACAATGTTTTGTAAAAGCAAACATTGAAGAATATTCTTTTTTTGAAGATGATGGAAGTAGTTCCTTTGGTATAAACGTCTTATTTTTGCGCAGAGTGCCACATAATGTAAGCTTCTTATCCAACAATTTTTGAGACAGCTGAAGACTAGTAAAGAAGTTATCAGTTGTGATACCATATCCTTGACTTAGATAATCAGAAAGTTCAAGAACAACCCGTTCACCTTGTCCTTTTTCAGGCTTGTTGCCTACTTTGCCTAACAAAAAAAATTTGTAGATAACATAGCATAAATGAAAATAAATGACTTACCTAAATACACTTGCATATTGAAAGTATAATTGTATTCACAATCTGCCAGTGCTCATATCTTTATCCCATACTTTGCTGGCTTGCTTTTCATATAGACCCTAAATGGAGACTTTCCTCGAAATGGGACGAGTTGCTCGTCAATGCACACGTGCGTACTCGGATATAGTGCTTTTTTACAGTTTGATACGAATTTATCAAATACTTCCCTTATTGGTGCAAGCTTGTCTTCTAACTTTCTCTCAGCCCTGGTCTCAAAAATATCGAATCTCAAAAAATTGGTCAGAAAATGGAATCGATTTCTAGACAAAGTTGCTGTTATTATAGGCCGACAATATGCAGGGTCACTAGTAAAAAGCATTTCAATGGGTTCGGTACTAGCTTGCAATGCTCCTAATGTAATAAGTAGACCCTATATAGGCCTCGATTTCTCTTCTGTTAGTTGGCACATATTACTTTGTACTCTCGGGACGAGTTTCATTATAATTATCAAAATAAAATTTAGCTTTCCGGTTGGTTTCAGCGACAATAATGTTAAATATATCGTCTGAAAAAAACAGCATAAACGATTCTTTGATCGTACCTATTTCTGCACTGGTAGGTGTAAGTCCTGGAACATGCACAATCTTGTTTGCCTGCGAACGTCGAACTTGATTATTTATTGGCATTTTATACCACTGGGTACCATCTTTAGCTGTATAAACAAGAATATAAGCTACAGGTACCTCTAAGTTAGTGTTTTCTTCATCAGAAGAAGGATAGATTTCTTCATCGAATTCTTCTTGGTCGGATATATGGTCCTCACTTTCGATGTCGCTTGCATCATCTTCCTGCAATAACTCCCCATATTCTGGATCATCATTTTGCAGCAGCATCAACATTTCCTCCTCCGTTAGAGCTTTTTCATTTCTAATTCGGAAATTACTCATTTTCGACAACCACGTGGCGCACTATACATCGACTCGTTTATCTTACACAGACGCTTGCATAAACGACACTAAATAGTAATAACTATTACTCCTGTACCAGTAGGCGGCCGGCGGCGTAGCAATGCAAGCGCCGCGCCGAATAAGAGAAGTGGGGATACGAACAGTACAGCAGGTAAGGATATTACCCTGCCGTTAGCTCATAATAACATAGAAATATTAGTATACGTAAAATGCCAAGCGGGGTGCAAATGCACCCCACACTCTAAAAACCTAAATAATTACTGAGATGGAAAAAATCCATGTAAGATTTTAGGTAAATTACATTTGGAACCTAAAAAAATGCAGCTACTAAAAAGAGGAAATAAAAATTGGCTTAGATATATACAAAAAAAGTACATGTGGGTTGCACCCCGCTTTAAGATTTCGCAGTACGAGTTTACTTTCAACGTGAAAATGTCGGAAGAAAACATACTTCTAGAGGCTCTTGCGCTTTGTTTAACCGAGAAGAAAAGAAAAAAATACAAAAAACGTAGGTGGTGGTGTAAAAAGTGGTTACTGAAAATCCTCATTTGCATCATTTTTTACTTCTTGAAACTTCGCAATCAAAGTATCCATCCATAGCTCTTTTTCTAGCATTTTTTTCATGATAATCTGGCGATTTAATTTTCCACAGGCACCCTTGTTCTTTGTATAATTCGAAAAAATATCTTAAAAACGAAATTGACTGTCTCGACCCTTACTTCGTGGAATATGCTCATATTAGTGTTTTTAAATGAAACTCAAGGTCTCTAGTTAATTCCACAATCTAATACAAGTTATTGAAAATTCTAAAAAATTGACAATTGTTTCGATAAATCAATATCATCGTCAGAATGACAGAAGTTACATTTCATTTTATGCCTACCTGATGTTTAGTAGTTAATTTTGGCTAGACCAAGAAGTAACCTAACTTGTGATTGGCTTAATATATGTTTATAGAAAAAAGAAGAAGATGTGATATTACAAATATTGAAGCTTAGATATTATTAGCCCTATGGTGATATCCTGGATATCATTTTTCCAATTAAGATCAGTATAACTGTGCAATGATATAGAAAACCAGGAAAACTATATCTGCTGATCTTTACAATTATCACTTAAGAAGACAGTTTATTAGTGGAGAATTCCCTAGATTTAACTGTTCATTGACAACTTCATATTGTGGGTTTCTTAAATGTCTTCTAATTTCCAGTTCTTCAAGGAAATCCAGTTCTTGTTTCTTTTCACAAATATGCAGCACTTCTAGTTCTGTGTTAGGTGTCAATGAATGATTGGTGTCAAGTAGATGTCTCACTATAGGTCATTTTTTAGAATTTACTGGCAAATGTATTGTTTTTCAGCATTCAAGTTGTACGATCAAATCGCAACTCTCAATTCACGGTCAAATTAAGCATTCAACCACTCCTGTCGTACTGCAGCAGACTGACTTGTCTGTCGGCGATCAAATCAAACCGACTTGGTCTTGCGGAATACACGATCAAATTACGTCCAATTCTGTCGCATTCGACAAAATCGTACTGCGGAACTGCGGTGTTGGATATTTAGCAGTTGTTGTGATCATACGTTAATTTTGAACCCTGAGGAAACTAGCCGGTTACATAAGGGATATACATAATCAGCCAAAAGGTCGCTAGTCAGCGGAATCACATTTCTCGAGTAATTTAAAAAAAATTGATTACGCCAGTGCAATCGCAGACTTATTTTCAAATAACTCTCTCGTCGGCCTAGGCTAACAAAAAGAATATTGCTCGAGGTTATAACAAATAGATAAGTACATAATATTTAAGCTTTCATATTTGTAATATCATACCTTCTTCCTTTTTCTATTCATATATATTAAGTCAATCACAAGGTAGGTCACTTCAAGGTCTAGACAAAAATAATTATTAAACATCAGGTAGGCATCACTTGAAATATAACGTCTCTCATTAGGACGATGATGGTAATAACGAGACAATTGTAATTTTTTTTTAGAATTTTTACCATTTTTTCAATATATTGTGGAATTATTTAGAAACAGTTAGCTTCATTTAAAAAGGGAATATGAGTAGATTCCACAGAGACGAGTCAGTAAATTTCATAAATAAATAAATGTTTATTCTTTCCAAATCAAAATTAATATCCACTGACGATTATTAAAAAAAATTATAAACTCTGCCACTTTACTGAATTTATAAATGAATAACCCTGTATATAATGTTTACCATTTAATCCCAAAACAACTCAAGTATGTGTGGCTGCCCGACTGATTTCCGTAAATATTAAAACTTCTTCTCCGTCTGCTTGCAATGTTTTCCAGCAGCGAAACGCATACTCCTAAGACATAAAATAGCGAAAACTATAAGGAAATGCGACATACCGCACACCCACAAAGACATTTTCGAGCCGACAAGATATATCACGATGTAGGATACGGTATTTATTTATGTAATTTCTTCGTGTTCATTACACTTTAAATGAGTTGGCAGTAGACTAATAAAAACATATATTTGTCTCGGTAATAGAATAATTATAGTCTAAAAATTATTTAGGACAACATAAAAACAGTTACGATGTCTCTGTTTAATCTACAATTCCAACATCATTGATTATAACGAAGCTTTTGCCAAAGTTGATATAATTTTGTAGGAAAGTGAGTAAGCAATGAGAGTTAGCCAAATGTTAGGTAATTGCCTAATCGATATAAAGTTGAAAATATTTTTCGACGGTCGTCTAAAATCAAATATTGATCATTTGAATAAGACAAATGCATTTTGTAAATTACGATGCTTTCATATTTTCGGAAAAACAATTCCAGCAATAGAACATATCGACATGATACCATTTAAAATCATTTTTCAAAACGGATCCCGCCCGCCATTTTTAATGATTACGTCGCCCAATATCATTAAAAAAGTATTAGTGTTTTAAATGAAACTCAATGTTTCTAGCTAATTCCACAATATAATGAAAAATGTGGAAAATTCTAAAAAATTGACAATTGTTTCGATAACTGAATATTATCGTCAGAATGATGATGCCTACCTGATGTTTAGTAGTTATTTTTAGCTAGACCAAGAAGTGACCTACCTTGTGATTGACTTAATATATGTTAATAGAAAAGATGAGATGAGAAGAAGATGTGATATTACAAATATTGAAGCTTAGATATTATTAGCCCTATGGTGATATCCTGGATATCATTTTTCCAATTAAGATCAGTATAACTGTGCAATGATATAGAAAACCAGGAAAACTATATCTGCTGATCTTTACAATTATCACTTAAGAAGACAGTTTAATAGTGGCGAACTCCCTAGATTTATCTGTTCATTGACGACTTCATATTGTGGGTTTCTTAAGTGTATTCTAATTTCCAACTCTTCAAGGAAATTCAGTTCTTGTTTCTTATCACAAATATGTAGTACTGATTTCTGTAATGGTGATATTTTTGTTTTTACATTCAACAGTTTTGTACTTACGTTACTTTCTCTTTTAAAAGAAATTGTTGTATTCGTTGCTAAAGATATTATATTTGAAACACTATTAGAAATGTTTCCGGCATATGTAATGGTTTTACAAGTTTTTATTTCTTCAGTTTGTTTAGGAAATATTAGTTGCAATGCCACTTTTTCCTCTTTTTTATTAATTAGCTTATTTATCATATGTAATGGATAACCGTTGGATGTTGCTATTTGTCTAATTGTATTAATCTCTCTATCAAAATTACATTTGTTCATAGGAACTAAAAAAGCTCTATGTATCATTGAATTATATGCCGCTAGTTTATGTGACATGGGGTGATTGAAACTATATGAAATTGTCACATATGTGTGTGTTGGTTTTCGGTAAATGGAATAATCAAGTACATTATTAACTCTTTGAATTTTCAAATCAAGAAAATTGATTGAGTTATTTTCTTCAACTTCTAATGTAAATTCAATTTTTGGGTATAAATTATTAATGTGGTTGAAAAATATATCTAATTGTCGTTTACTACCTATAAAACAAGCTAATATGTCATCTACATATATATACCAAAATAAAACATTTTTTGAAATATTACTTTCTAAGATTTTAATTTCTAAACCGTCCATAAAAATGTTTGCCAAAATAGGTGATATAGGGCTTCCCATTGGTAAATCTTCATTTTGAATATATATGTTATTGTCAAAAGTGAAATAATTCTGATTAATACATCAAATAAATTAAGTATATCTGATATTATTCCTGGATTAATATTTTTATCTTCTAGTAATTTTCTTACAAGTATTAGACATTCTTTATGAGGAAACTGGATGTAGTTTGAACGTGAGTTCTGAATGTACAACTTTTATGTAGTTGTCTAAGGAGTCTCTTATTTTAAACCATTTTTTACATTCTTCTTTTAGCTATACTCGTTGAGCACATTTTATTGCTTTTTGTGCTTGCGGTGTTTTAGTTTGGCATTTTATATTCACATAATTTGGTATTACCTTTTTTCTAAGGCATTTTTGGTTGAACCAATTGTTTTATAACGTTTTTGTAGTAACTTCTGGTACAGTCGGGTCAAATATACTCTCGAAGATTTTTTAATAAAATTAACTGTCTCGACCCTTACTTCGTGGAATCTACTCATATTAGTGTTTTAAATGAAACTCAATGTTTCTAGCTAATTCTGAACATCAGGTAGGCATCAAATGAAATGTAACTTCTGTCGATGATATTCAGTTATCAAAACAATTGTCAATTTGTTAGAATTTTCAACATTTTTTAATATATCGTGGAATTAGCTGGAAACACTAAGTTTCATTTAAAACACTAATATGAGTAGATTCCACGAAGTAACGGTCGAGACAGTGAATTTCATTAAAAAAGCAGTATACATTTCTTAGTTCAGTTTCCCAAAATTTCAAATTTTTAACTTTTACGGTTCAAAAAATAAATGGGGGGGGGGGGAGGAACTTTAGACCCGCACGGTATATATAGTAATGGAAAGAATATATCTTGGGCATTGCGTTTTAATGAGTGCGTAAAGGACGGCCTGCTTAAAGATCGAGATACCATTAGAACTTTCCCTCGAATAGCTCGAAGAGGGGATACGCACGACGTCACTACGCCGAGGCAGGTTAACAAATCTTACATTGGTTGGTGTGAATCTGGCTTGTGTTTGTCAAAGTCAAAGTGTCAAAAATAAAAATTGCTAAAAATATGGTTATGGTCTGACAATGATGAATAGAGGTCACCGACGATCTGTCACTTGAAAGCGTCTGTGGGTCATACAAACCGTTTGTTGCTGTTAGTGTGTACACGTTCATCATAAGTTTTTAGTCTTTTTATTGCGATTTCGGAAATTCTGAAACAATGACCACAATGAGTGACTATTATAACAGACGTCGCTGCCAGATTTGTACTAAAAATACACAAACATGTAAGGTTAGACCCATACTCTTTATCCATCAGCGAGTTAAAACTTCAACCCCAAAGACTTTCCCAGCGTTGGTAATATGGATATTATTAGTTATCTGGTATTAACAATGAGTTTTCCTCCAAGAAGCAAATGAAGGCATTTAAAAGTTATATGCATACAAGTTTTTTGAGGCAGGATTTGTGACTCAATATGGAGTGAAGAGAGTAGACGATATTTATATTGTTATTGGAACGGTAAGTAAACTAATCACGTAGGATGCAATTATGTAACCGATTTGCTATTTCCCAATTACAATCAGCTAAATTATTGTTTGCTTCTTTTTACAGGTAAAAGATTCACAAATGATGAACGAACCCGATTTAAAAATGTGGGTGCTTGTGAACACCGATGGAAGTGTTGAAACTGCCCATTTCACCTGTATTATATTATAAAAATGATTACAATACGTCTTTAAACAAGCGTTGTATAATGCACTCGACAGCTGTGTATGTCCCAAAGACGCCATGTTGACATTTAAGTGACAGTTTGCTTGAGTGCCCTATAGAATTATTTTAATTTACTTAGAATTTTAGTTCTAATAAAGTAAATAAAAGTAAGTGAACCTTTAAAATGTCATCGCCAGGTATATTTCGCCATAATTGTAATAGTAACAATTTTTCGCCACTTCGCAAATTGGAGTTTCATCTTTACCGACATGGGATGTATAACATAAAACATGCTATATAACATGCAAAATGTTGTACAATATTGTGTTTTAAAACATTTTTATTTAAAATTATCTAACAAGTTATAAAACTTTGTTATTTAACAGGTTTGGTTACAAAGTCTGGACTAGGCTTTTAGTCGAACCATAAAGGTGGGAAAGTGCAATGATCTCCGCCTCCGTCGATATAGGTCTTGCACAGTGACGTGGACGTTTTTTTGCGGGATTATTTTTTGGACGTGGGAAACATTTATAAAATAAAGAAAAATCTTCGATGAAAATAAAATGAATTTTTTTCAATAAAGGAAGGTACAAAAATAAAATTTATAACACCGAAAAACAATGTTAGAACTTATCCTTAGTCATTTGCCGATTTTTCATCATCAATATCACTATCACTAGTACCTATATTGATAATAATATCATCGGTAACTTTTTCAGCCATATTATCTATATCCCACATTTTCTTTCCTTCGTTTTGAACATGAGCGTCACTCATTCCAATTAGTTCTTAAGAAGGCGTCCCACATCGGCTAACTTAAATGTACGATTTATCCGTGCAACATCCCCTTTAATTGGTGCCCAAATTAATTCAATTAGATTTAACTCACAAGGATACGGGGGTAATACAGTAATTCCATGGCTCAATGCTAATTGACCTACAGCAAGTTTCTTATATTTATAGGCATGTATCTTCATAATTTGAAACAATTTGTTCTTTCACTGCTTCCATAGTAAGGGATGATTTTATCCCGTAACCATTTTTGAATTTGAGCTTTTCTCCTTGTCTGTTCTGTAAATCGTAGATCTCTTCAAAGATAATACAACTCTTTCAAACTTCTTCTACATCCTATGTAGTAACCCATGGTTATAAAAAAAGTATAGTATTTGACTCGTCGAAAAGCATTTTCTGCAACTTGAGAACATTATCAAACTCGGCTGTTCTCTCTTTGCAGAAAATGCTACTTTGGTCACTGGTTAAAGAATATACTATTTTCTATGTGACTCATAAATCGTAGTATTACTGAATTTTGAAACATTCAAGAATACATGTTAAAATTATAAGTTCTAGAGTTTTTTCAAGTGTTTCCGAATTATTCAAAAAGATAAAGAAATTTTAGAATTAAATATGACAACAACGCGTTCATCTTATGTGTACGTTAGCAGGTCATTCTACTTTTCAAACTTTGTGGTTTTAGTGTATCTTTAGTTGAATGTTTTTGCATAGCACCCAACCCAAGGGAAAACCTTAAATATAATCGATGTATTAATGAAAAAGTGAAAAATCAAAATTTTTGAATTTTTCCAGGAGAGATCTGTTCTATATTCCTGTAAGAATAGCTCAAAAAAGGAAAAAAAATCTAGGTGTCTACTTTAGAAATAATCATCGTTTTTATGTTAACTTATACTGGTAAAAATTAACTAATTAACAAAAGCATAGTTTATTCTGTTCTTTAAGGATCTTTTTTTAAATTTTGATTATCTCACATAGTTTTAGAAATATCTTCAAAAAACCAAACCATTCTTACGTAATAATTGTTTATAACTTTTGCAATTTTTGACTGCCCTATTGTCCAATTGAGCGTTTGTTCTAAATACCATTTCGAATCGAATGAGACCAAAATCATAATTTTAGGTGGTCCAGACTAGGTTTATGATGAATTGGCACTTGTGAACCAGAATAAAGGCCTGGTTTCTCTGACTAGATCGGCCTTAAATATTTCGGTGAATATTCGCGTACAGAACGGTCAAGTTTCCCGAATTTAGTTCGGTCAGAAGTTTCGTTTGTGTGTGGTTTGTATGAAGATTAAATTCGTTGCGATACCTTTCAGTCTTTAAAATTTTACGTAGGGTGCTTCTTGAGCGTTAAAATGGATAATATGGATTTTTTCATTGCTATGGTTCTAGAAAATGAACAGGATGATGATTTTTAGAAGTATGTACTCAAAATAAGGCAGTTTTGAAAATGTTTAAAAATAGGGCCCAAGAAGGTGTTTATGAATTGTTGGTGTTAAAAAATATTTCGGATAACGATACAAAGTTCAAAGAATTTTTCCGTTTAACTACACAACTATTCAGTACTGTACTAAATCATATATATTTCCTTTGAAACCTTTGACCAAATATTATCTTTCATTTTCATGTCTTTAAAACTTTTTAATTTTTTTGCATAAAACGGAGGGTCGTCTTTTACTTTTTCAATCAATAATTCATCATCAAGCACAGAAAAGTCTAATTTAGGATACTCATTGGACATCTTTTCACTTTTATGCTTTATAAAATTATAATTCATAAAAATAAATGCCTAGATTTGTACAGGTATGTACAAGTTCGGTGATTTTGGCCGTTTACAAATCGTTCAAATCAAAACTAGTTTGATGGAGTCGAACTGCTATCCGCACACTTCCCCGAAATTGCGTTCCGATCTTTGATAGAAACCGCTACTATGTACAACACACTGGATTTTACCGGAAATGTGCTATATAACCGAAATATTACGTGCCGAACTGGTTCTGAGAAACCAAGCCTTAACATGATCTGCGGAGAAACTGGAGTGTGTACCTGACTATTACTAACGGACCACTATGTATAGATTAACGCATCTATTATATTTTTTATCTATTTATATTCTACGAAAATAATATACAATATGCGGGTAAAGCACGATACTATCATTTTTTTAAACAGATTCACCACAGCAAATTTACAAATAAGCAGAATAAGTAGGTAGGTTTTCATTGTTCGTATTGTGCGATTCATAATAAATTCAATAAAAGCTTCATTATCATCGTTACATTTATTATTTCTATTTCCAAGAAGCGCATTTTGATAAGGAATTTCGTAAACAATGAATAATCGCATTGGATTAATTGAGCAATTAATTAAATTCCTAAGTCAACTTGTTTATAGTTGAGATAATATATAAAAAAGTGAAGATCTCGGGAAGTGTTTGAAATTCGAAAGTTTTTTACCTATATTAGGTGTGTCACTGAAAACAACGGGTTATTATTTTATATATTTATATTTTAAATAATCAGTAGATTAAAATTGTGTAGAATAAGTTTGTTGTTTAAAGGTAAAACTGTTTTTTTATACCCGCAGCCCCTGATCTAACTCTCCAAATATATTCCAGTAAAATGTCTACCTCAATCGAATGTGGGAAATCGTCAAACTAAACGAATATGGACAACAAAGGTGCTAAAGAAAAGTAAAATAGGAGGACCGAAAAAATCTTGGAATCACCAAGTAGCTGCTATACTACAAGAAAGAAGCAAGACATGGAACGAGGTAACAGCACTAGCTAAAAACAAAAAGGAATAGGCATAGTTCGTACACCAAAGTTCATAAATTAGTAAATACTGTTATTGTATTATATGCCCCACCCAACTGATAGCTAAACATATAGCTGAAACCCATCAACCAACTGCTGAGCAATCCTACGTTAAAAAATTCTCGCCATTTCACTGGCCTACTCAAATGTATTGATATTTCTTCTATGAATATCCTTGTCAGCTTTGACATTGTCTCCTTATTTGTCAGCGTCCCTATCGATGAAACTTTATGTATCCTCGATACTAAACACAACGTTATCCCAAATTGTCTTTCCATAATCAAACACTGTTTGACCAACACTTACTTCATATTTCAAGGTAACACCTACAGGCTGTGTGGGCAGAAGAGAAAATAAAATACCAGGTCGCAGGTATCAGAAGCCTAACAATGTAAAAATGCTCTTCACATAATAGTTCTTAGCAGCTTCGAGGCAAAACGAAGGACCACCTGCATTGCGCTGCAGGAGCTTGTCACCCGTACCAGAGGCAGAGGGATAACCTATACATAAATACATGAAAATAAATAATCTTTACTTTAGTATGTAAGAAAAGAGATTATTTGCAGGAGAAAAAATAAGAGTGAAAAATCCAGAGGTTGGATAAAAAACACTCTGCTAGTTATCAGGAAACACGTTGCTAGTTATGAGTAAATACTCAGTTAAATATATACACGCTGCTAGTTAAGAAAACTCGCTGCTAGTTATGCAACATCAAAGTACAAAATAACGTTTCACTATTAAGATCATCGTCAGGATGAATATAGTCAATAGCCGGTTGGAAAGTCTGAAAATTATACACTAGTCTATACAAATTTACAATATTTATAGTTAAAGCCAAACCCGCATTTAGCTTTAATCAATCACGTAATAGTTTCAGGTGAATATAAGTTCAGAAATTTACATAAAATTGTAACGCAATAAAGCGATAAACCGTTTATAACAATGGTAAACAATATGGTATCAAAAATAGGATATCTTGAAATTAGCTACCAAAAGTTCTCCTGCATTCTCAAACTCGCGGCAACAATGCTAGGGGAATGATTTTCGACTTGGAGACAGTCGGCGGATATAATTGGATTTTATCCTTTTAATAATGATAAAGGTACGTACAATTAGTTCCAATAATAGATTACACTATACTTATTAATTATTAGTAATAAGCGGTACAATCCCCATTTTATAGAGGAAAAACACTACATTTTGCAGAGACTAGGAACAGACGTCACTTCTATGACATTGTCAATGAACAAGTAAAGTTTTTAGCGGGAAAGCGAACTAGACCAGCAAGTATTTAACGTTTGTACTCAAATATTATACCAGGGGCGGAACGACTATTGTACGAATTTAATGAGAAATTCGTACACAGGCAACTGAAAGGTATCCAGATGGGATCCTCTATCTCTCCAGTTATGACCAACATTTTGATGGAACATTTCGAAAGTTAAGCATTATCTTCCACCCCCCTCCAAGAAACCTGTTGGTTATGACATTTTCGTCATTTAGCCCCATGGAAGAGATACTTTAAATTCCTTCCAACTCCATCTAAACAGAGTACATCCCCGAATCCAATTCATGATGGAAGTGGAAGATAACTCATCTCTACCATTTCTTGACGTCAAGATTAAAAAACTTTCACACTCCATCTAACGCAAACTATCTCACACCAACCGTTTGCTCAATGCCCGTTCCCATCAACATCCGGTCCAACTTAACTTCGTCATCAATGCACTCGTGTCACGATCCATCGGGCCACATATTCTACCATAACGGTGCAAATGACTCCATCGGTGGAGTCGGTTTTCTTATAAATAGAAGACTATCCAGATACCTGCTGGCCACAAAAGCTATTTCAACAAGAGTAATACTCATAATTCTACGCCTAAACTCTAAATACACATTAAAGATCATTTAAGTGTATGCACCAACATCAACGCATTCTGGTGAAGAAGTAGACATATTCTACGAGGACTTATTATCCGCTATCCAAGTAAATACTACCCATTTCACTGTCATTTGTGGCGACTTTAATGCTAAAGTATGAATAAAAGCCGATCCGTCAGAAATATTACTTGGAAAGTTTGGTAGCCAAGTGTGAGGATCCGAAAAGTCACTATTAGATTTAGTTAGTTTAATTTTAAGTATGGTCAGCGGTCAGTGAACTTGAAGGTCGTTAACAAGTTGTAAGAAGGTTATTGTTCTAAACGGAATCACGACTGTTTGTAAATATAATAATAAACGCGATTCAACGATATAAATAATTCAAGTATAGTAAGGTCGGCGGAGATCATGGACTGTTTATGTTTAGTTTTTAATAATATATACAGAAATTCCTTACGTTGAAAAGGGGAGTTCATTGTTAACTAGTGTCATGTTATTAATGCATTTTGGATAGTTATCTGTGGTCAGTAACTTTGTTAGAAATAATATTCAATATATTATCCCAGTGATTTTTGATAAACTATGGTATTATTTATTCCCACGATTAAGGGTAAGTGTTTTCTTATCGATAATGGTATAATGGACTGAGGACTTAACACGAGGAAAACTTACCGTTTTAATCACCACACAAGGCAGAAATGAAAGATGAGACACTATTGACATTCCTCCTAGAAAATAGCCTATTCCAGGTGAATAGCTTCTTCCAAAAAAAGATAAACAGGAGATGGACATGGAATAGTTCTGACGGAAAAACCCTGAACGAAATAGATTATTTCATTACTAATAAACGGTCCATTTTGAAAGATGTGACGGTTTTGAATATGTTTACAACATCCAGTGACCACAGATTGGTGAGGACTACTATTGAAATATCTACCGACTAGGAAAGGCACAAAATAATCATAAAGAAGACCGAGTCATGGGTTCATCCAACAGACGACACAGTGTTCAGACAATATATTGATGATACAATAGAGATCATGTCGACTCCAACCGACATAAATGACAAAATAGTGAACACCATCAGGCAGGCAAAAAACAAATTCTGTCCGAAAACTGAAAAAGAGCAGAGAATAAGCCCAGAAACAAAGAGAAAAATGGAAGAACGGAGAAACAGAACCGCACGAGATGAAGGCCATCAATAAGGAGATATCGAAAGCAGCAATTCGGAAGGACATAAGATAATACAAAAATAAACAAATACTCCGAACTATTGAGAAGAACAAAAGTATGAAGGTTATGAGAAGAAAATTCACAAATGGCAGGAAAGAAATATTTCAGCTCAAAGACGAGAACGGTAATATAGTAACAGATAGTGATAAACTAATACAAACAGTAGAAACATTCTACACAGTCCTATATAAATCTCAAATAGATCAAAAAAGAGAAGAACCAATACAGAAGATACAAAACCAGGGCTCCGAAGAAATACCCGATATTTCCCGTAACGAACTATACCACGCACTTCATAAAATGAAAAATAACAGGGCTCCTGGACAGGATGAAATAGAAACGGAGGCTATAAAGATTGGAGGACCAATTTTGGTAGAAGGGGTCCCAGAACTTTTTAATCTATGCTTACATAACCAGAGAATCCCAACCTCATGGAATGACTAACTTACGATATTGCTCTATAAAAAATGAGACAAGACGAGTCTAGAAAACTACAGGCCAATTATCTTGCTTAATCATCACTACAAGTTGTACACCAGAATTCTTACAAATAGACTAGAATCAAAATTTGAGCTCTACCAACCCAGAGAACAGTGCTTGAAAACCCTGATCGAAAAGACTATTGAATACAACAGGCCTTAAGTCCTGACATCTGTTGATACGGTAGAATTAACGTCCATTATAAAAGCTTTGAATGAATGCCGAATCGACCGTCGATACACAAATGTGATCAAAAATACAGGGTGTCCCGCATGAGAACAGACACAGAGCAGAGGCATATAGGGGAGACCAAAATATGACGATTGGGGGCAATTTACCTCTATACTAAGTTGCATCCCTGAGGAGTTATAGGGTCTCAAAGTGGTGCCCAAAATTTCGAAAAAAATTAATTTCTTTGCAACCCTTTAACTTAAACATACACCAAATTTGGTACACTGTATGATACTGTTAAGAGCATTAAGTAATGGTAAGTAGATGGCGATCGAACCATTCTGGGGAGTTAATTGGGGGTGACCTAAACTTAAAATTTCACAGATTTTTTTCATCTGTTATTCGATTTCAAAATTTTTATTTTCATACCATGGATAACGTAATTCCTAATCTTTTTTTACTCATGTAATTTTGCATAAAACTTTGTAATTTTCAAGGAAAAGTCGAATAACTATTAGACGTAATTTACTCCATTCATATCATGAATTTTATTTCAGATTTAACAAATTAATGGATACATTTAAATAAGAACACTTTATAGGAAAAACAAATTAATAATATTGTAGAAAGAGCATGAACATTTTAATTTAAAGAAATTGCTGAAAATGATCACCATTTTCTCTTAGACACAAAATTATTCTTCGCCGAAAATTGAAGTCGACTCTGGCCAGTAGCTGCTGATAATTTTTTATTATATTGCATTTGTCTGCAATGCGATTCCACAATTCTTCTCGGGAATCAACTGGAGAAGAATAAACACACTCCTTTAACGCTCCTCAAAGAAAGTAATCACATTTATTGAGGTCCGGTGAGCGGGAAGGCCAATCTTGAGGACAATTATTTCCTCGTCCAATCTACTTATTTGGATATTGGCGGTTTAATAAGTTTCTTACATTG
The DNA here is from genome assembly GCA_963921935.1 of Galeruca laticollis. Classification (NCBI taxonomy): domain Eukaryota; kingdom Metazoa; phylum Arthropoda; class Insecta; order Coleoptera; family Chrysomelidae; genus Galeruca; species Galeruca laticollis. The sequence continues at coordinate 72,296,264 of OY998177.1, forward strand.
ACACTAAAATGAGGTGGTGCTCCATCATGCATACACTAATGTTGCAATCTCAATTGTAATGGCAAATCGTCAAATAAATCCGGAAGAGCATTTTGGAGAAACTCTAAATAAGTTTCGCCTGTTAGCCGGTTTGGTAAAATAACTGGTCCAAACATATAATGATCGATAAGGCCGGCCCAAGCGTTAATCTAAAACTCACGTTCGAAATGTCGAGGAGTTATTACATGAGGGTTTCATCTGGCCCTTAGTCCCCGGCAGTCCTTCAATGGACAAAGGGTGCGAAGAATCCCCGGGAGGAAATTAAAAATTGGAACGTGGAATGTTAGAAGCCTTCTCCAGGCTGGCAAACTGGGCAACTTAACACTGGAAATTAATAGACTGAAAGTTAATATATTTGTGAAACCCGATGGCCCGGTAGTGGCAAATGCATATCTGATGGAGGAATATTTCACTACTCCGGTAGTGACGATCAACAAAAGCATCCAAACGGTGTTCGAATTTTGGTAAACGAAGAATCAAGTAAATCCGTTACAGCATTTGTACCCCTCTCAAAGAGAGTAATACAGTTAGAAACATCAAAGATACGAACAAATATAATTCAATTGTACGCCCCAATGGCACAAAGTGAAGAAAGAGAAATTGATGAATTTTACGGACAAACAGAACAATTATGGAAGAACATTAAGAAACACGAAGTGACAATTGTAATGGGAGATTTCAATGCCAAAATCGGTATAGGAGGGGTTGTGGATGTCATTGGAGAGCACGGACTTGGTCGGCGTAACGAGAGAGGCTGGTTGAATTTGTCCAAGAGAAAGATATAGTAGTGACAAACACCTTATTCAAACTACCACCAAGAAGATTCATCATCATCATCAATCAGCCTGTCGCATCCACTGCAGGATATAGGCCTCCCTCATTTCTGTCCACTGTCTTCTGTCTTGAGCGCTCTGCATCCAGTTTGTAGTCATTCTTCTGATATTGTCCGTCCATCGCGTGGGAGGTCTTCCCTTGTTTCTTTTGTCAGTCCTTGGTCTCCACTCGAGCAGCCTTTTTGTCCATCGTCCATCTGTCATGCGGGCCACATGTCCAGCCCAGTTCCATTTGAGTTTTGCCACCTGATAGATAACATCCGTGACTCCTGTTCTCGCCCTTAGGTCTTCATTTCTTATGCGGTCACGGAGTGACACACCAAGCATCGATCTTTCCATCCTACGTTGGGCTACTCTAAGCTTCTTAGCGGATGTGGCTGTCAGAGTCAAAGTTTCGGCTCCGTAGGTCATAACTGGTAGAACGCACTGATTATAGGCCTTTCGCTTCAGACACATTGGGAGATTGCCCTTAAACACTTCCCTCATTTTACCAAATGCAGCCCAAGAGAGCGTAATTCTTCTTCTTAATTCACATGTTTGATTGTCTCTCGAGATTTTTATCTCATGACCCAGGTATGTATACTTATCCACCAACTCTACCTCCCCGTCACCAATAGCAATATTTCCACTAGGAACCAGATTCGTCATATATTTCGTTTTCGATATATTAATTTTTAATCCAACCCGAGCACATACCTCCTGAAGATCTTCCAGCATTATCTTAATATCCTGTAGGCTGTCTGACATCAAGGCTACATCATCTGCGAAGCGCAGGTCTGTTAGGTTTAATCCATCTATATTCAAGCCTTTTCCGCTCCATTCAAGCATTCCAAAGGCGTATTGCAGAATTGTGGTAAACAGTTTTGGTGACATAGTGTCACCTTGCCTCACTCCTCTACCTATTTTTATGGGGTTGGTGTTTTCATGCAGTCTTACCATCATGGTAGCATTCTTATATATGTTGTATATTAGCTTAGTGTAACGATAGTCGACACGACATTTTTGTAAGGAGTTTAAAACTGCACTCATCTGAACAGTGTCAAAGGCCTTGTGGAAGTCCACAAAGGCAATGACAAGCGGTCTGTTATACTCTATTGATTTTTCGATCAGGGTTTTGATGCTTTGTAGGTGGTCATTTGTTCCATTTGCGGAATCCGGCCTGTTCTATTGGCTGGTAAAAATCGAGTTTGTTTTCCAGTCGTGTAGTGATAATTCTCGTGAATAGTTTATAGAGATGACTGAGTAAGCTTATTGGCCTATAATTTTCCAGTTCAGCTGTATCACCCTTCTTGTGAATTAAGATCACGATGGCATTATACCATCTGTCTGGTATGGTGCTATTGAAAAGACAAAGATTGAAGAGTTTTGCTATGTTCTCAAGTAAACAAGAAGATTATACACGTGGAAATCACTAGAGGATACAAAATATAAAATAGTAAGAAACCAAATCGACTATGTCATGATTAATAAACGATACAGAAATAGCATACTCTCAGCCAAGACATACCGAGGGACAGACATGGCATCGGATCATAATCCTGTAGTTGCAACATACATTAAAACGTATCAAACGGTCCAAGAAGAGTAACAAAATGGACGTCACGAGATTAAGAAACAGCGAAACTAGATCAAGGGCTGAAGAACGACTTGCAGAAGAGTTGCAAACATTACACAGCAGAGATAAGGGAGACATAAACATCGAATGGGAGAAAATTAAAAACACAATTCTTGAAATAGAAAAAAAAAGAGTTGAGCGGGGCGAATGAGAAAAAGAAAAACGATTGGATGACCGATGAAATTATCAAATTAATCAGCACAAGAAGAGAGACTAAACCCACTGATAACAACAGATATAATAGTATTCATCGGGAAATACAAAAGAAAGTAAAAGAGGCGAAAGAGCAATGGTTGAATGAAAAATGTGACGAAATTGAAAAACTGCAAAAAGTACATGACTCCTTTAATATACATAGAAAGGTTAAGGAGATCACTGGAAATTATAAAAAGAAGAACGCAGATATACCTGATGGATGATAATGGGAATATAGTGGTGGAGATGACATCAAAGCTTAAGACATGGAAAACGTACATCGAAACGCTGTTCGAAGATGACAGAAATAGCCCCTTACCCCCAGGAAATATTATAGAAACCGGTCCAGAAATAACAGATGAAATAGAATATGCGCTGAAGAACATGAAGGACGGGAAAGCACCTGGTCCAGACAAACTACCCTTTGAAATGATAAAACTGCTCAAGGAACATAGCTTGGATGCACTTGCTGAGCTCTTCAATGCTATCTACAGATCAGGAACGATACCAAATGACTGGTTGGTGTCGACCTTCATTGTGATTCCCAAGAAAGCCAACGCAAGATTATGTAAAGATCATAGGAGTCTAATGAGCCATACACTCAAATTATTTCTAAAAATAATTCACAACCGTGTGTATAAAAAACTGGATAACGACATCAGCGATACACAGTTCGGGTTCCGTAATGGAGTTGGCACAAGAGAAGCATTATTTAGTATAAACGTGTTGGCGCAATGCTGTTTGGACGTTAACAAGGATGCGTACGCCTGCTTTGTGGACTATGAGACAGCATTTGACAGAGTCCGTCATGAACAACTTCTTCTTCTTCTGAGAGAAAAGCAAATAGATACCAGACATGTCAGAATTATTGAAAGCCTGTATTACGACTAAACAGCAAACATCAAGATAGATAATAAATACACAGAATACATCAACATCAAACGTGGTGTACGACAGGGGTGTATACTTTCTCCGCTATTGTTTAATATGTACTCGGAAGTCATCATGAGGGAGGCATTACAAAATGAAGCAGCTGGAGTAGTAGTAAATGGAGTTCCTATAAACAATTTACGATACGTAGATGATACCGTACTGCTAGCAGAAAGTATAAATGACCTGCGAAGAATGGTCCAAAAAGTGTATGAAATAAGTATCTACTATGGTTTTAATATGAACCCTAATAAAACAAAATTCATGATCTCTACCAAAAAACCAAATCAAAACACACAATTGATCTTAAACCATCAGATAATAGAGCGAGTCTATAAACATAAATATCTAGGAACCCTGATCAACTACAACAATGATTACTCATCAGAATTAAAAACGAGAATTGAAATAGCATGTAACACCTTTATTAAAATGAAGCAAAATTTTTGTTGCAAAACGTTAAGTAACCACCTTAAAATACGAATGCTATATATTTACAATAATGCTCTATGGAATAGAAGAAGCTGCCACTCTAACAAAGGAAATGCTTAAAAAGATAGATGCCTTCAGGATGTGGCTTTACAGAAGGGTACTCCGGATATCATACGTTCACAGAATTAGTAATGAAGAAGTCTTACGGAGAGTCTCAAAGGATCTAGAACTGTCCCAAGAGGTAAAGGTAAAAAAACTCCAATATCTGGGTCACGTAATGAGAGGTACAAGATACAAGCTGCTACAACTAATTATCCAGGGTAAAATAATAGGGAAAATAAGCAAATGAAGAAGACGGATGTCGTGGCTTCGAAATCTCAGAGAATGGTTCAACTGTACATCAAGCGACCTGTTCAGGGCAGCAGTCAGCAAAATAAAATTAGTCATGATAGTCGCCAACCTTCGTAAGAAGTCGGCACCTTAAGAAGAAGAAGAAAGTATCGGCACGAAAACTACAAAAAATGCAACGCAGGATGGAACGATCGATGCTGGGAATAAGTCTAAGAGACAGATTTCGAAACGAGGAGATTCGCAAAATAACGGGTGTGGATGATGTTTTGAAGAGAATAACAAGAGCTAAGTGGAGATGGGAAGGGCATATTGCAAGATCGAACGACGGCAGGTGGACGAGGCGAATTCTGAAATGGCGGCCAAGAGCAGATACACTTAAAATTATTAACCTTTACCCTGACGTCATTAATATCTGATAACATAACCGACATACTTATTAAGTGGCATTTCTTTCTATTAATAGTGTTACGAAATAGCACACTAGTGTAGACCCCGAATCCGACTCTGTCTAAGTCATGTATGAAAGTTAAAATTATGGCGGATGCGCAGGGATTTATTAGAACTGTTTACGATTGTGACTATCTTATCCAGACATTGTTTTTGTGACCATTCTTATCTAGAAAATGCCAGAAAGCCAATTGTTTTTGTGTAAGCCGCAATCTAGAATTATCTAGTAAAAAAAGCACTAATATATAAAGAACCGACCAGGAAGAGTTAGTTTAGTTGATAAAGTGAACTCGACAAATAAACAAGAATACACTGAAATAGAGAACAGTAACGTGTTGGTATAAATAAATAATTAGGTTGTGTGTATATAAATTAAATTTAAGTGAATAGTTAAGTGCATATAAATCAAGTGTTAGTGAGTAGTTTAGTGTTTAAATTAATTCGTAAGTAACCATACCGTGTGTTTGAAGTTTATCCCACCCGTAATAATAACGTAAGAAAAACATTACAATAGTGAAGAACAGAACAAAATAATTTGACATTTGCCGGTTATATTATCAGATGTTAATGACGTCAAGGTAAAGGTCAATAATTTTAAGTGTAAGCGAGGCCGAGACCGACCTCCAACTAGATGGACCGATGACCTGAAAAAAATCCATACCAATTGGATGGCAACCGCACAGGACAGAGAAATATGGAAATGCCTTGGAAAGGCCTATGTTCAGCAATGGACGTTTCAGGGCTGAATGATGATGATGATATTGAAACTTTTATTCATAGTGTTGTAACGTTCTTATTTTCCCTATATTTCGCCCTACGAAATCGAATAATTTTTATCCCAGTACGGCCCTGGCGTAACAATATTTTCTTCGAACTGTGTAGGACATCGTTTCATATGACCAATAAACATAAAAAAATTCGGAACAATATATCTCTGGACGCCGAAAAGACTTGTTACGCCTCAATCTTGATTTTCAATTCAACTAAGTAACAATTGAATGTACAAAAGTTTTAATATCACCTCTAAAAAAGGTGCGATGTGCACACAATAGTTTTTAATATCGCCTTCGGACAAAAAGGTACTTTTTACGAAATTCTGGGTAGACAGCGTAATTTGTGCATTTATGGTCTCGATTCGTTTTTATATGGTTCGTTATATGGCTTTTTAGAACTAATTTTGCCGCTATTTTTCGGAAAGAATCTCAAAAAAAGGCTGTCTATCCCCAAAAATCTCGTCACGAGAGGCAGTCTGCGATGAATACTTGAGCGAATCAGTTGTGATTTTCTTAGGGTCTCAACGCTAGTTATCGTGTCGTTCTCACCGCTATCGGTGAGTGAGTCTACGAAGAATACTTGAGCGAATCAGTGGTGATTTTCTTAAGGTCTCAACGCTAGTTATCGTGTCGTTCAACGCTATCGATGATTGAGTCTGTGATAAATACTTGAGCGAATCAGTTGTGATTTTCTTAGTTATAAGATATCGTATCGTATCGTACAAAAGTACCGATATTACCTGTGCTGAGTCGGCGAATTAAAATTACCGGAGTATATGTTTATTACCGACATTAAGTTACCGAAGAATACCGAGTATCTGTGATTTGTTCCATCACGCGTTGAGAGTAGATTACTTATTACAAGTACTGTCCTAAATTTTTAAATCGACCTAATCGAGAAACCACGCCTCCGGCGTTGATGCAAGTGTCATCACCTGAATAGTATTGTGGTGATTAGCTGGAGACTGTTAGACTCAGGTATCGTAAATGATTATTTTGTATCTCTCCTACCTGGAGTAAATCGCACCTTTTCTTAGTCGATGGTGAAAAGACTAATTTAGTGTCACGCCATTTCTTTAGCGAAAGAACCATACGGTATCAGAACTATTTTATTATCATAACGAGTTTATTTATTACTAATATTGACATTGTTTTGAAGAACTTTTATGTTTTATGCTGTTTTATAGAATAACCGTTAAGAAATTCGGCGTGCACGTCTAAATCTAGATTAAATTATTTTCCGATCCCTTATATTGACGTAACTTTCACAAAGCCTATGTGTTTTTCGTTTTCGATTAATTCAGGAATATTATATTATTCTACATTTTCTTTTTTGAATAAACGGAAAATAATTTCATAAATAAACTAATTTTTTTAGTTCGCAAACTCCGCGACATTTATCGTTTGTGTATTTATATAATTTTGATTTGTATATTTGTTGTTCCTTGGAGACGATTTATTTCTCGAACAATTACCGTGTAGTGTTGAGTGATAACTTGTTTTATTGTTCTTATGTATATATTAATATTTTTGCGGTACCCGTTTATGCATGTACCCATATTATAAATTTTTTGATTTTCTGTTCACTGACGCTGGTCAAACATGTTAATAAACTGGTTAACATAATAAACCCCGTTTTCGTGAGTACTTCCCTAACCTCCACAGACACATTACCGAAAATACCTCATTTTTTATAACATATCTCTCTCTCTTATCGCAGTTTTTGAAATTTTTCCTGTGAATTAAAATTTCTGGCTCCCTTTAATTACCTTTCCGGTTGATTAACTTTCCTAAAATAAACCCACGACTCTTAGCTCTCCAACCAAAACAAGAGTGCCGTTCGCATACGTTTAATTGTTTATCGCCCAGTATCGTTTCAAATAATAATACGTCATCTTGGTCCCCTCCAAGGCAACTTGGAGAAATTGGTACCGGATAATTAAGAAGGTAACAGTGTATGTAATGTCTATTAGTTTAAGGGCCATTTAACTCAGCTAACATTTGTTTGAATGCATACCTATAATAATTTTTCCTTAACACCGAAGTATTTCTTCCAATAATTTTTCCTTAACACCAAAGAAGTAATTTTTACAATTCTTACGTGCGTATATAAGTACAAAAGCGAATTTTTTTATTTCTGTGAAACAAAATAAAATTATTGCGCCAAATTTGGCACCCCCTAAAATCTGCCGCCTTAGGCTTCAGCCTCCTTGCAAATCCGCCATTGGAGCTAATAATGAATGTATGCGATATTTTATGAACGTACTGTATATTATTTCAAGAAACAAAACATTTATTTAAATACAAATGTGGATGCAGTTCAATGTACTTCAATTTCATCCAATTAAAAGCGAGTCATAAAAACACGGCTAATACAGATTTAGCATCAAAAATAAACACATAGCAGTAAGAGAGAAACAGTTAAATTAACGTGTGTAAACATAGTCCAATTGTTAGTTGGAAACCGAGTTAAACGCCAAACTAGCGTTTGATACACATAAACAAATATAGTGAAACCTGGTTAAGTAGACCCTAGATTTGTGAGAAACTTCTGTTATTGACACAATTATAATGAGGTTCCGACACTTGCATTGAAAGATCTCAATTACTGGAAATTTTCAAACTTTTTTAAATGAGAATTAGGACATGGTATACTGGAAATTCTATAGCAGCAACTCATTTAAAAAGTATGGAGAAATACGGGGTTTGCAATAAGAGGAAAGTGCAGTTCAGTGGTGGCGTGTAAATTTTGCAGTAAGGGAAATCATTTTTAAGAACTCATATTCATAAAAAATTATGCACTCCACAAGTTTTTTCGAATTAAAACATGAGTCACTGGCAATGCTATTAGTCGCATTCAGTCTGTTTCACAAGTCCCATTTTCCTCAGAACCTAAACCGGACCACCGAAAATTATTATTTTGGTCTCATTCGATTCGGAATGGCATCTAGAACATTCTATCAAAGTTGCAAGAGGGGCTGAAAAAAAATGCAAAAGTTATAAACAATAAAGTAAAATAAAAAATAAGGGTTTGGTTTTTTTGAAATATTTCAAAAACTATTTGAGATAATCGAAATTTGAAAAAAGATCCTTAAAGAGCAGTTAAAAACAATAATCCGTAAAAAAATTTTATCACAATTTTTTTATTAATCAGTTAATTTTCACCATTTTATTGGTAACATAAAAACGATGATTATTTCAAAACAAGAAATCTAGACTTTTTTTTTTTGATTTTTTGGAGCTAATCTTAAAAGGGTTTAGAAGAGAACCCCGTTGGAAAAATTCAAAAATTTCGATTTTTCGCTATTCTATTAACAATGAAAGGCATTAAAAAATTAATTATATAAATAAACCCATCAGGAAATTTTTTTTCAATTTATTGTTAATATTTTGTTTTCTTATTGATGAAAGCCGTATGACAATAATTTTTTTTATTTTTAACTTTAACATTATTTAAATAATTGTTATAAACAAATGCATTGTTTATAAGATTTTTGAAAACTTTTTTTGGAATTTCATCCTCGATGAAAATAATGCTTTTTAAAAAAAATCGTTTCTTAAAAAAATTTTTATTAACAAAAAACGCACTTGTTAATTAACATTTTTTTACTAAATATTAATATTAAGGAACCATTTTTTTAAAAAAATCATTATTTATTATGTTCTTTCGTATTATAAAAAAAATAATTTGTTATGAAGAAATGCTTTTATACGAAATATTTTTTTAAATACTAAAAAATATTACAAAAACAACCACATATAATTTTTTATATGAAAAATTTTTTTATATGATTTTTAAATATATTGTACTTTTGGAGTTTTCTCTCTGTTTTTACTTATTGTTATTAAAAAATAACTTATAAACTATTAAAGATACGACAAAAGCACTTTGTTCGTTATTAATTATTAAACAAATTGAACTCTGGAACGAACCTCTAACTCAATTGATTATTAACTTTTTTTATTGTTATTCATTAAATTCACCCGAATTTTACTTTTTTTTTAATTTTCAACTCAAATATCTTATAAACTAATGAAAATATGATAAAAACCTTTCAAGACTTTTTTGTTCTTCGTTAATAAATGAACAAATTGAGCTTTGAAACCAAGCTTTCACTTTATTATTTGAAAAATTATGAATATTAATATTTAAAATCTCAATTTGTTGATTTATTAACGAAGAACAAAAAAGTCTTGAAATGTTCTTATCATATTTTCATTAGTTTATAAGATATTTGAATTGAGAATTAAAAAAAAAGTAAAATTCGGGTGAATTTAATAAATAACAATAAAAAAAGTAAATAATCAATTGAGTTAGAGGTTCGTTCCAGACCTCAATTTGCTTAATAATTAATAACGAAGAAAAAAGTGCTTTTGTCGTATCTTTAATAGTTTATAAGTTATTTTAATAACAATAAGTAAAAACAGAAAGAAAACTACAGGTCCAAAAGTATAATATATTTAAAAATTATATAAAAAATATAAAAAAAAATTTCATATAAAAAATTATATATGATTGTTTTTGTAATATTTTTTAGTATTTAAAAAAATATTTCGTACAAATGCATTTGTTTATATAAACAAATGAAAAATTAATAAACAATTATTTTTTTATAATACGAAAGAACATAATAAATAATGATTTTTTAAAAAAAATGGTTCCTTAATATTAATATTTAGTAACAAAAAAAATTGTTAATTAACAATTGCGTTTTTTGTTAATAAAAATTTTTTTAAGAAACGATTTTTTTCCAAATCATTATCTTCATCAAGGATGAAATTCCAAAAAAAACTTTTCAAAAATCTTATAAACAATGCATTAGTTTATAACAATTATTTAAATAATTAAAACAGTTGTTTAAATAGTTAAAAATAAAAAAAATATTGTCATATGGCTTTCATCAATAAGAAAACAAAATATTAACAATAATTGGAAAAAAAATCCCGATGGCTTTATTTATATAATTAATTTTTAATGCCTTTCATTGTTAATAAAAAAGTGAAAAATCAAAATTTTTGAATTTTTCAACGAGGATCTCTTCTAAACCTTTAAGATTAGCTCCAAAAAAAATTCTAGATTTCTTGTTTTGAAATAATCAGCGTTGGTATGTTAACAATAAAAAGGTGAAAATTAACTAATTAACAAAAGCATGATTAATAAAAAATTATGATAAAATTTTTTTTACGGATTATTGTTTATTCATATGCCTGCTTAGTACCCAAATTTTTTTATTCCTTAATATTAATATTTAATCAGTAAAATAATTTTTTTAGTTCATGTGTGAGATTGGGGCGATGCGCGCGGCAGCCGAACCAGGCGTTTTTACAGTTATTTTGGCCGCTAAATTAAAATTATAATGATTGTCGGTACAGTTCCGGGAGGTAGGACTTTTTTTTAGGAAATTTCCTGCTCTTTAAGGATCTTTCTTCAAATTTCGATTATCTCAAATAGTTTTTGAAATATTTCAAAAAAACCAAACCCTTATTTTTCATTTTAATTTATTGTTTATAACTTTTGCATTTTTTTCAGTCTCTCTTGCAACTTTGACAGACCGAATCGAACGAGACCAAAATCATAATTTTCGGTGGACCGGTTTAGGTTCTGAGGAAAATGGGACTTGTGAACCAGACTGCACTGGGCACACGGACCCGTGCGGCAGACTCGCGAGCCAAATGTTCGGTCTGTGTAGAAAGAACTCGGGATCTTTCGGCCGCACGATGCCTCTGGGCCGAACCATCGACTGTCGGTAAAGAGCACGTGCCTCCATAGACAAATTAATCAATATTGCTTTCTTGATGGATGTCTCAGTATGCGCTGGTTGTTTGAGGTGTACGGTCATTTCTCGATAGTGGTAGTCAGCTGTACCGGGAATATTATCGAGGTCTTCTGTTGGCTCAACTTGCCTCGCGAGGCTCGCCTCTGAGTTTTCGGACAAACTACTAAGACTGTCTCGCGAGGTCGCGCTCACAAGCCGACATAGAGTTTGCCGCGCGTGCCCGTGCGCCCGGTGTGGACACGGTTAATGAATTTTTATTATAGTTTACTTGTATAATAATAATAACATTAAAAAAGCAAATTAGTAAATACCTTCGACTACTTGAACTTGAAAATTTCATGGCAATTACGTACCTGAAACAAAAAATATATTGTTAATAACTTGAAAAAATATACATGAAAAAGGCAAGAAATTTAGACAGCAGTGAAAATTGATAGTACTAACACATCTAGAGACTTTGAAATAATATGTTTAAATAAAATGTTTCGCTGTTTGTATTAGAAAAAAAAGTTAGTATTTTTAATATAGCTATTTGACACTGCCGATCATAAAATCAGGGTCGCGTCATAATTAAGTTATATGTAACATAGTTTACTGATCACTTTAATAAACAAAATGTTGTTGTTTAGATATACGTTTAACATAAAAAAACCAAACACCATTTTTTTTAAATCCATTATAAGCATAATTTGTATTACTGTTTCGGCCCTTACTGTGTGGAATCTACTCATTTTACCCTTTTAAATGAAATTAACTGTTTCTAAATAATTCCACAATACAATGAAAAAATTATAAATATTCTAAAGAATTGACAATTATTTCGATATCATAAAATATCATCGTCATAATGACAGAAGTTACATTAAACGTCAGGTAGGCATTATATGAAATAGTATATTGTGCAACAAGTGGGAAAAGTTCCAACTTTTCTCACGAGTGTGGAAGTTTGTGACACGAGCCAAGGACGAGTGCCGCAAACACACGAGTGAGAAAAGTACTTTTCCCACATGTTGCACACTATACTTTTTCTACAACTGTACAAATTTAAGAAATACAAGTAAATAGTTTTGTAGAAAAAGTCTAAGCATCGAGGACCACCCACCGAAAACGGTTGGGCATCGAGTATATCCTGCTGAAATCGGCTGGGCATCGAGTATCCCCTACTGGATTCTCCATATAAATGTATGTAGTGTCGGCAAAGTGCCGTGAGAAATACTATTTCTCACAGTATGAGCAATGAAATTAAGTAAGCTATGAGAAATACGCTACTTTTCATAGCAGTTGTAGGAAAAGTAACTTTTGTCATTCCCATTGGTAAACCTTCATTTTGAATATATACCTTATTGTCAAAAGTGAAATAATTCTGATTAATACTGGAATGTTTTTCTTATTTATTTAAATACACAACGGGCGGGATAAACGTATACACACGGTATATCAACTTACGAAATTTATTTATGCACTTAACAATTCACTTGTACACACTTAACTTCTAATTTATATTAAATACACTAACTCACCGTTCTGCCATGAAATCAAACTGTGTACTGACTCCTGGTTCGCAGGTAGTTGCTTATATATTAAAACGTCTTCTGGAACCTTCGAACTCCTGAAATTTCTCGATTGCGGCTCCCGACAAACAATCGACTTTCTTAGAATGTGTATAAAAACAATCACACAAAAAAGTCCTTCTCAGAAATCCGTGCGCTACTGCCAAAATTTCAACTTTAGATATAGAACAGACTCAGTTTCAGGGACTACTACAGTGTGCAGTTTCGTAACATTATCCTCTTCTTAAAACAAAGTTACTCCTAGGACTCCTGTGCAGCCGGGACTGGATGTTTAAATCAATCAAGCCATTTCTCCACTTTCCGGTCGTACAGAAATAACAGGACACCGTCTTCATCGGGTACTGATAACGAGGGGTATAGCTGCAAATAATATGTGGACATCGGTATCTTGGAAGATCACCTCTATGTCTTGCCAATTCAACTGGTTGCTCTCTATCCTAGACATTGCTAGTTTCGCCACGTTGGATTCCAGCACATGATCTCGAACGCTTCGTAGCGCTTCTCACGCATTCCGGTAGGTGGATCGATCTTGAAGTTCGTTATTGGTTACCAGGTAGAAGACGAACCGCGAATTGTGTTTGAGTCTCAGTGTCTTGCCAGGGGCTGGAGCAGTATCTAAACACTCAAAAATATTTCAACAAATTTATTCAAAATTGTTGCTCAACGATTAGTAAACAAATGCAGATATTTTACCGCAAACTTATACAAATTCAAAGCGAAGTTTCCTAGCATATATTTTTTCATAATATTTTTGATAAAAATTATTTTATTGGTCGTGAAAATATTTTTGTCTAGATTCTTTGAGAAAAACATTTCCCATTTACTAAATTTAATGAGCAATAGAGTCAGATTCTTATTGATTTTTAATAATATTACGATGTATAAATCAATATTTGTGAAATGTAACATACATTCGGAAAATAAACGTTAACTGTGAAATTTGATAGCAAAGGTATACTGTAAGTAGGCTTCAACTATATTCAAACATGGCTAGGTCCATCTTTTATTTATTTATTTATTTGTTTAATTATATCAAAACAGGCCTTACGGCCTAATTACATTGATAACATAATATATACTATATATTTCACTTATAATATAAACCTAGGTACATTGTACGAGTATTAATTTGATAAAATATGTACGAGGTGTATTTACTTTTAAGTTGATAGAGTGATGATTTGCCTTAATACTGTTTTTCGAAAACATCTACTGACATTGTCCAGTCTAAATCGATCAATTCATTAAATTCATTTGCTAGACGACACATGGTCACAAGCGGGGAGTGAGTGATTGTATGTAAAAGGGGAATATTAAATAATGACTTAGTACGGGTTCTTCTGGATGGAACATTAAATCTTAGTAATGACAAAATTTCCGGAGAGTTAATTTTATTATTTACTATTTTAAACAAAAAAATCAAAACAGCTAATTTTCGCCCGTCTTCTAACGATAAGATCTTGAATTCGTTTCTTAATTGGATAGTTCTAACAATGTTATAATCTGGTCGTACATGATATTTTTTTAAATAAAGATATAACAAAAATGTATTTTGAATTTTTTCTTAACTAGATAGCGTAGTATGGTACTCAGTAAACCAAATTTGATTTCCAAATTCTAATTTAGTTCTTACAAGTGTAAAATAAATTTTTTTACGTTAAAATATAATTTGTTCATTAAACTGCACTCATAAATGCTATTTAAATCTTTCTGTAGTAGAACACAATCTCTAACAGTTTCTACCCAAATTAGATCCCTGAGGAACCCCTGAGTTAGCTTCAAATTTGCCAGAAGTATTTCCATTGTGTTTTACCATTAAATATCTGTTTTGCAAATAATCACTAATTAATTTAATAAAACTATGTGATACACCAAACCCACTGAGCTTCCATAAAAGAACGTCATGATCAACCGTGTCAAATGCTTTTCTAAAATCTGTATATATAGTGTCGAGTTGTATTCTATTCTCCAATGCCCCATAGGCATAATTACCAAAAATGAGCATGTTTGAACTAATAGATTTATTAGCCACGAAACCATGTTGTGATACTAAATACTTTTCAACATACTGATACATATTTGAATAAATAATGTGTTCAAATAACTTGGCTGGTGCACACATTATTGATATTGGTCTATAGTTTTCAATATCCATTTTGTTACCAGACTTAAAGATAGGAGTGACCACACCTGTTTTCCATACGGATGGAAAAGTACTGGATGCTAGGATTAAATTGAAAATATGCATTAAGGGTAGTTTCAGCCAATCACTACACGCCTTAAGGATATAGGGCGGGATTCCATCTGCCCCAGCTGCTTTTTTAGATTTTAGTTTTTTTATCGCATTATGAAAATCCAATTCCGTAACAATATCAAATACAAAAGTGTCATTACTTACCATGCTTTCATATGGAAATTTCAAATCGTATGAGGCTTTAACTGACGAATAGACAGATAAAAAGACAAAAGCGTTTGCGGTTTCATTTTCATCCACTTGTCTTTCATGGTAATAATAATTACCAAGGTTTGATCTGCTACTTCTTTTATTGTTAACATAATTCCAGAAATGATTAACGTCTGTAGTTAAATTTTGTTCTATATTTTTAATATATTTATGTTTCTCCAACTTGGTTAAGGATTTAACTTTTTTCCTCAGTACCTTGAATTTTTCATCGAATACATTAGACACTATCCTTAGTTTTCTAAGTCTTTCTTTTTCTTTTAATAGATCCCTAATTTCTTTTGTAAACCAAACTGGAAAAGTCTTTTCACAAAAAACAAATTTAGATACACAATTATCAATTATGTTATTCCATATATTGTAGAATTCATGTAATACTACATTCACATTAATTTTTTCATCCAAAACTTTCTTCCAATCTGCATCCCTAATACTTTCGCTTAACCTAAGAAAATCTGCTTTTTTAAAATCATATCTAGACTCTTTTATATTGAGTATATATATTTTTGTATCGGACCTAACTGTAATCATAATTTCCAATGCAGGATGATATATATCTTCCTTAGCAAACGGTAGACCGTCCCTAACTACTGTACAATTGTTAATATTACTTTCCGAACTAATAACTAGGTCCAGTGTTCTACCTTGAAAATTTTTAATATCATTATACAAACTAAATCCATTAAAATCCATGAGGCCTTGAAATGTTTCTACTATGCCATTATAAATATTGCTTTCATAATTAATACCGGTTATACTTGGTATATTGAAATCTCCAAAAATAAATGTTTTGTCATTATTCACTATATGCCTTTGCAGAAGTTCAAATGCTGTTTCATATACCTTAGTTTGACTCCCCGAAGGAATATATATACAACAAAGGGTGTATTTAGTACTATTTACTTTAATTTCTGTTGCAATCGCCTCAGAATAGGAACTAATTTTAAAAACTTCTAAGATTTTACATGTTTTCTTAACAGCTATAAAAACTCCCCCGCCTTTTGATTTTCCTGTAAATTCAATATTCCTATCAGCTCTTATCAGATTGTAATATCCAGCGTTTACTATCTCTCCATCAAGAGTTCCCTCCTGTAACCAAGTCTCGACTGCAATAACTATATCAAAGTCCTCACCCAAACAACTTGTATAAAACTCGTTAATTTTCGTATTAAGTCCTCGACAATTTTGAAAGTAAATGCTAAGGGTAGTTGACATAATTGTGGCAACCGAATAAGCTCTTAAGCAAACAGAAAATCATTATTTTTCGGTAATGCAAAATGCCAATAACAAAAATATATTCATATATAGGTATCCTACAATAATTCAGCTTCAATAATACATAGGTACATTTATACTTGCATAATCAACTCAACTATGCATAATTATTATAACAATTATAAAATGAAACAAATTTTGCATAATAATTTTGCTAATAGTAGAATTACCATATACAAATAAAGCGATAAAAAAAGAAAGAAATACTAAGTTATAAGTACATATAACAGAAGATATATTAATTATTGCAAGACAAAAAATAAACAACATAGGTATCCGATACCATATAATAATATCAATCAAACAAATTTAATTAGATAAATCATAATAAATTAACAATATTTCACCAGTGTGTACTCGCCTTTACACAAAAATATCGAAATTGAAACAAAAAGGTCAAAGCAAAATTCATCAAATTCACATGTTTTTGTATAAAACAATATTACTTGCTAGTTTAGGTCCGCTAATTTGGCGATTGAGGATACGATGTTGTCACGTCTGACAAAAATTCTGCCATTTCTTGACCATGCCGCCTGTTTGCCAAACTTTAGTTTAGCAGCTCGCAAAAGTTGATACGATGTAGTAGTCAAATTCTCATTTATATAAATATTTGAACTTAGTAGTGACTTTCGACCCATTATAATTTCAGTTCTTTTTAGAATTGTAGTAAATTCGACAATAATAGTCCTAGGCTTAGTACTTCCTTCATCAAATATTCCGTTTCTAAATGTATTGAAAATCTCCCAATGAGAACACTTGATTTTCATGGCGTCGTTAAAAATAGTGAGAATCTTGGCAAGCAAATTTTCATCCCGCTCATCCTTCACTCCCATCAAACTTATTGTATTTGCCTTAAACTTTTGATCGTAGACTTCCAATTTGTTTTTAATTAGATTTAATTCCTTATCATTGGATTGGACAACCGCTTCCAACGATGAAAATTGCAGAATTGCCCCATTTATTTTTTCTTACAAAGAATCATTCCTTTTACACATTTTCTCAAAATGTTCATCAATTCCGGCAGCTAGTTTCGGTAACAATTTGTTAAATACAGATTCTATCAAATTATCATCAATTGAAACGGAATTACTTCTGGTTTTATTCATTTTACAATACCAGCTGGCAAAAATGTACTTAAGAAATAATGGAATTTACCTTGGAAAATTCTAAATCTTCTTATAACAGATAAGTAACACAAAAAAACTTTCTGTTTATAATTATTCTAATCAAATAATCGTACCTTCTGAAACCAAAACACAAAGCTTTCTACATAAAAATATCACTTAAAAACTTTTAAATAAGTCGGAGCTTATCGGCACGATGTTCACATTACCATGTCATTACTAATAATTTATTATTCGTCCAAGATTGTCTTGAAATCCCCTTTCGAGGATATGCAATTTCTCGAAAACGGGTGAAATTATCGTGTACGTAGAAATAATTTTTACGTTATATTTTCTAATCAAAATCACTAAAAAGTTTCATCAAAAAAAAGTCACCTATATCTCAATAATTATGAATTGCCCTGTAGATTACAAATTGTTTGTGACTTGCAATGAGCATAAGTTACGAATTGTGCGCATTATAACCATTAATAAAGATTACATGACAATTTTGAGGTCGTGGACCAAAGTTGTTGAAAAGAAATCGAGGATGCTTGCTGTATTTGACTTTGAAAAGAATAATGGAGATCGCCGAGGAACGTGACATCACCAACAAGAATTTTATTAAGATTTGAACGTTTTCTCTATTGTAAATCTACATTCTTTAATACTCGATTTTCTTTCAGAAAAATATTTTTTCGTTTTAAGAAATTCTATAAAAGAAATTAAAAGAAACTGAGCTGGTAGGATTAAGTAGTTTCAGTACGAACGATCTAAGAAAATAAACATAAATATTTTACTGATTATACATGGTAATCAGGAAATTAATATAAAAAATTCGAGAGCGAGTAGAAGAGGTCAAAATAATGTTCAGTGAATAATCAATTAGTATCGACTTCAGTTAATATAAATAATTATCATAGCCCAGAATTAAGTCTCAGTCGATATCCTTATAGTTAAAATTGTAACTATATTTTTGTGAATACGTTTAGTAGAATTATTGGATCTTTACCGGTGCGTCATTAATATCTGATAACATAACCGACAAATGTCGACGAGAAACATCTAGCCCATTCAATTGTTCAGAATAAAGTAGCGCTGAGTCCTGAGGATTATAAACGTTTTATTGTTCCTGGTTTTGATAAAACCTTACCATGGGGGCACTATTCGATTAATGTTAATATGGATGGCGATGAAGTTCCAACCATTTGCATATTGTTTACAATATACCTTAAAATTTTCATCTTAGCTCTATGAGAACAAAAATTAATGTTAAATTAGTTTATTATTTGGATTAATTATATGTTTCAATTTTATGTACTATTGTGTAATAAAATGTTTATTTTGGCATGACTTCCTGTACACCATTTTTCTTAATACACATGACGTTATCAACTGACTGAGCAGCACGTCACGAGGTGGATGACATGCGCACACGGCACAAGATGGCTGACGGCTGCCTCATGATATATGATAATTCAACGCATGCGCAGATCGAAATGAGCCAAAAAAGACCAGAATGGATCTCACCAATTTCCCATGTTATTTTACATAAAAATGGCCTGGAACCCGCCTAGCCCCTTTACTTATGGACCCTAGTATATACTTTTGCGGATATCTTCTTAAATTGGCATAAAGATGATGAAATTCTCCATTAGTTTCCCACCCTTGAGAATATCATGAACACCACACATAGTAACACCTACGTCTAGACTGAACCACTATCTGTATTGTTTATGTGTCTTAAAAGAAGCCTTCAGAACCCCAACATGTGTAGCTAGAGTCCTAACTCCTCTGCGTTTTCCGCTGCGCTACCATCCCCGATACCAGCTTTATGTGTGGCCGCACACTTAGGGTTTCAATACAAACTGAAGCTAGAACAAATTCACCTACAGAACATTTTGCAAATATTTAATAACTATTTCTGTAAATTCGCGAACAGAAAGTACAAGCGTACACAGACGACGTAGATGTGAACAGCGCTATTAATTTGTATGCCTCACTATCTTGCCGGCCTGTTTTAGACGACGACGACGAACGACGACCGTCGTGCTTCACAGTGGGAGCTGCAATGTCGGGCGTTTTCAGACCTAAACTACACGATACCGACATGACACCGGCGAGCCAGCGTTTCATTGCATTATTATATTTGTGCACGCGCGAATATTGTTGCCGGTGTCCGGTGGCCACATGTCGGTGGATGTTTAAATATTTCTCGCATCTTTCTTTTATGTGTTTAATATGGCTAGTCCAAGATATTTATAATTATCGACGACTGGAAGCGTTATATCTTTAAAGTCCGCTAGATGAAGCCGGCGCCTTGTGAAGCACATGACCGTCGACTTCTCAGATACGAGACTAACACCAAGATCGTGTAGACATTCCACGACATATTTTAGATCTTTCAGACACTCCCCATAAGTACCATGAGATACGTAAATACAAATATCATCAGCGAATTGAATAACTAATCCTTTCGTCAAAAATGTCATGCAATTCTGCCGTGTATATAATAAACAGTAAGGGACTCAAAATAGACCCCTGCGGAATACCCATATTGACTAATCTTGGACCATGTAATACATTGTTATGATCTCTTCAGAAAAGTTCTACAATGTTAGCGCATACCTTAGAATTGATACCAATTTTTCCCATTTTAGAAGCTAGTGTGTTCAAATTCACCACATCATATGCCCATTTGATATCAATAAATAAGCCAAGCAGATATTCATTTTTTGAGAATGTAATTTGGACATCGGAAACAAGTTGAGTTAGAGCGTCTATTGTACTACGTCCCCTGCGATATCCATACTGCGAATTTGGGGCCAATGCATTGCTTTCTACGTAATGTTCTAGTCTTAATTTGATCATTCTTTCGAACATTTTTGTTACGCAAGACATCAATGAAATTGGTCGAAATGATGAATACGAATAAAATAACATATTATAATTATGGCGAGTAACTTTAAATACGATGTGGTGACACTAATGACAAAAGCAAGAAGAGAATATTAAGAGAAAAAAGCTGGATGGAAATATCTCGGGACTGTACTGTGGAATACATTTTTGGCGTGAAAGATCAATAGCTGATATCGTTTTGGTGTCGCTGCCGTGTCGGTAGGTCTGAAAACGCCCGTCCTCTCAAATTCTGTCCGACTGTCGGATGTCGTATAGACGATCACGACATATATCGTACAAATATGAAGGGTTCGCCAGATAGGTGATCCCGGCAATAGGTGGCAGACATCGTTTGTCCGACCGTCGGGTATAAGTGAAATCAGTCGAACCTGCCGGTATCGTGTTGGGGTCGGTGCCGAGCTGAAGTCGTGTAGTTGACCTTTCGAGGTGGCTTCTTTAATATTTCACAAACGATGCCAACAATTGAAATTGTCGTATATAAAATTATCGTTTTAATAAACATGGGTTTGAGTGAAAAACATCGCTTTTACTATTTATTGATCCGACGGGGCCCTGGGCACGTGCCCAGTGGAAAAGAGGTCCCGCGGCGCTCCAATGTCATGTTCTTAATTCACTGACGTTTATCACATATTTGTATATTTACATTTCTTTTATGTTTACGTGAACGTATCGAACGACAAGAAAAAAAATGACTTTCGCACTGTTTTGCGTTTAAAATTCATGAGACGAATGTGCTTTGAATTCTAAAGATGAAGTGAGGTGTGAAACGACCCGTTTTTAATATAAAGTGATGTTGAAGAATTTAATAACTGAGTCAGTGAATCGGGATTTACAGTTGTTGAACTTGATGAGAAAATGTTACATTTCATACGTAACGTTGTTAAACTCAACTACGCAAAACTTATTGTTTGTCAGTGGCGTACTTCATGAATACATTATAAACTGTTCTTATTTTTTTTTTTAATTTCCGGTTTTTCTTGGCGAAAGAAAACGTACATTGATTGTAGATTCAAAAATAAATTTTAATAATAAGCTTTGTTTCCTTTCTAATTTTAATTATAACGATTTTTTAAAAATTATTATTATAAGCAAATTTACAACTACTTTACAAAAGTATCAAGCAAATGTTCTGGATGTGAAGGGCGGGTACCATCCATCGACGGTCCTCCGTTTTAACTTACTTCATTAGGTCTTCTGGACAGCATCTTTTGCGTCTTCTATCCAGTAGTGGGACTTGATAGCGTTGTGATATGACATTGTTACCACGTTCAGCGAATCTTTTTGGCTTTGATGGCATAATCTGTTATCACTTCACTGATACAGTGTACTTGGGAGGTCCTTATGTAATGTTACGTTGCACATAAACCAGGATGCCTTGGTTATCATCTGGAGTGTGTTTGATTGGAAGCACTGTAGGATTTTTGTGTGTGTTTGGTTTGCTGCACTCCCAGACTTCAATTCCCTACGTCCAGATGGGTTTTGGAATAGTTGTATAGATTAATAGTTTATTCTCTAACGAGAGCTGGAATCTTCTACCAATTAACCATTGCATTTGTGCTACTTTCAGAGATAATTGAAGTCGTTTAGTTTTAATGTGGTGTTTTCAAGTAAGCTTTTGGCCCAGGTGTACTCCAAAGAATTTACCTTAATTTTGTTGATACTAACTTGAAGGCAACTCGATTGTCTTGCTGTGAAAACATTTTTTCAGAGTTTACTTTGATCTTCCAGCGTCCTAGTCAGTTCTGTAGTTGATTAAGGTGATCCTATAATTTTTGTGATGCTCTGTGAGGATCTGAGTCTACTGATAATATTGCCGTATCGTCTGCCAATGTGGGGGTTGTGAGATCTTCATTCGCAGGGATATCGAAAGTAAAGCAAGTCAAGAACACTACCTTGAGAAACTCCGGACTCCGATGGTATTCGGCCAGTGAAGAATTTATTTTAAGGATGAAATAAAATAATTTAAGTAATTGAAAACTTCATTATATTTGAACTAATGTTCAATTTAAACTAGTGACGCGTTTCGCTAGCACAGTAGCATTGTCAAACGAATGAAGGTATAATGAAAACATGTTTTAATATATACAGGCATAAATATAGAAATCTACGAATATTAACAAAGGTGTTGAAAAAGTTTACCTGGAAATTCATTCACTACAAACATTCCTAAACTGTCTTCTAGGAAAGAGGTTTTAATAAAGGAGAGTGATTAATATCAATTTGGTCGTTAAGAAGGTTACCTGAATATTTGTTTTTATTCATCTGAAAAGCTTCTAAAAGGTTTAATCTAAGGGATTTAGGTTCTACGTGTAAAATTTCAAAATTTGGGTCGAAAGTGTGTTCGTTTTCTATTAAATGATTTGAATAGTTAGAATATCATTTTTTGTTGTCATAGCTACGTTTGTGTTGTGAAATTCTAGTTTTAAAATTACTAAAAGTTCTACCGATATAAATTTTAATTTATATAGTCCTGATTTATTTAATTTTGATGATTTAGATTTGTTATATTTAATGAGTTTGAATAAATTGTAATCAGATTTAAAGCAATTGTTTATTTTTTTATGAGGAGGAAATACTTGTGCTAAAGTCTGTTTTATTATCTTTTTATTTATGATATTGTCAATTAAATTTGAATCGTAATTATTATTAACTGCTATTTGTTTTTTGATATTTGGTTCTTTGTTGTAATTATTAGTACTTAATGGGACTGTTAAAAGTCTGTGTATCGTACTAATGAAAGCTGCTAATTTATGACTGAATGGGTGGGCCGAACTATTATGAATTTTAATGTCTGTATGTGATGGTTCATAGGTCTAAAAAGTTTATATACTTATATTGTTCAAGTTCTACGGAAAATTTGATATTATTATGAATTGAGTTAATGTAAGTAATGAAGCTGTCTAATTGTCTAGTTGTACCGGTGAAGTTAGCTAAAACGTTGTCCACATATCGATGCCAGTACATACATTTTTTACTAAGGGGGTCTATAATATTCATCTAAATTTCTGCTAGTAGGGGGCTGAGGGGGTTGCCCATAATCTCACCTATCTTTACTGCTATGAATCTCTCCATTGAAATGAAAATAATTTTGATTTAAACACACTCTTAACCCTA
Source organism: Galeruca laticollis (assembly GCA_963921935.1). Lineage (NCBI taxonomy): Eukaryota > Metazoa > Arthropoda > Insecta > Coleoptera > Chrysomelidae > Galeruca > Galeruca laticollis. The sequence goes on from OY998177.1 coordinate 72,320,099, forward strand.
GATAACGGAACTTATCTCAAAATACGTCATTACGGGACTATCGTAAATTTTACGATGGTAGTAAAAACCCGCATTTATAAAAATCTTCCCAGAAAAACTCCCGAAAAGTGGTAGAAACTCTTTAGAATTGAAAAACCAAATTATAAATAAAAAATTTAAATTCGTATTCATCATCGCTGCATTTTTTGCAAATGTCTTCGCGGTGCTCCCCGCAGATTGGATGTCAACAAAAAGGTGTCATTCGTTTTTTTGACTGGTACAGTAGAAACACTTTTGCACTTCTTTTCCTGAGGGATTGCTTTTCTTGAATAATTTTGAATTCCTAAAAGTTGGGGTCGATAATATTCTCCTCATCCATGGCTCAGCAAGACGATGACTCAAATCTATCATGTACTGGTATCGCGAAAGAGGTTACTCTCCCCTTTTCAAAGTATTAGTCGAATAAATCACAAAGGAGGTGATGCAGGCCATATTTATCATACCATATAGCACACAAAGGGGCCATGTTCTAGTTTTTCTGCTGTAGCTCATGTTGGTGCACAATTGGTCGAATGCCCATGCCCATTTGTGACCATTCTTTCTTTGCAAACGTACAGTGTTGGGTTGAACCAGAAATTGATCTTTTTTAGATGTTTCGAGTTGTGGCTGATGTACCTGATCATCGGCGTTTTCATGACCGACGTCGTGCATATTGTCTGCCGAAGTAGTAATTTTTTGTCCATTCATAGGCAAATTCTCATCGAGTGACGATTCATCAATTGAATCATCTGATTCTTCTATGGATTATATTTCAAGATATTCTTCTTCCCAATCACTTCCACTATCCTCAAATGGATCTGCATCAATGTTTTCTCCCCATAATTTTTCGCATTTCCTCTCATTCTGCCTGAGATAATGGCCGTTTTGAAGCCATTCTGCTGAAACGACATATCCTCAGAATGTCATAAGTAAAAAGTAATAAATAATAACTTACATATCTCCTAAACGTTAGCAAAACTGCTGTTCACAATATGAGATCAAAAAAAGCTCACGAGAAAATTAACCAACGTAAATACGGAATTTTCGTAAAATTGATGAATCGAGGGCAAAAATCAATTGACAATAATGCGTTCTTTTGTACATCGAAGTCTAGCTACCAACTAAATAGGTACTGAGAGTCTCGCCCCGTTGCGCTATCCGGAAACAAACGAAATATCACGATAAATATTGACCATCGTAAATTTTACGAATGTTCCGTTATTTAGGTTTAATAAAGTTATTATATCAAAGTGAGTTATAGAATTAACATTATTTTACGTGAGCAAGTTATCAACAAGAATATAGTTTCTTTAGGAGGTATACTAATAGATTTGTTACATCTAACGATATGAATTTAGAGCTATGAGGTAGTTTTTTTATATCTTGAATATTATTAATTCCGGAGTTTTTAACTAAAAATTGAGGTTTCAATGAACAATATTTAGAAATGATATCTATGAGAATCTTTCAAATTTTAAATGAAGGTTAAAAGTCTGTGTATCATACTATTGAAAGCTGCTAGTTTATGACTGAATGGATTATGAATTGTAATGTCTGTACGTGAAATATAGAAAAATCATGTTTATTATTTATATTTGAAATTGTAAGGTCTAAAAAGTTTATAACAGGGGTGTCAGGCTCATTTTTCTAAAGGGCCAATTATAAATTTAAGGGTTAGTGGGCCAGACTAAAAATTAAAAGATATTAAATTAAAATCACAAAATATTGTATATATTCTGACTTGTGCAAGTGTCACTTTATTTTATTATAGTTTTGCATCATTTCAAAAAGTCCCCAGTAGCAATTTCTCCTGTACTATTTTGATAAATTCTGAGAAAACTTTACTCCCGTTTCTAAACGACTTAAATTTCGCGTCTGTTGTTAATAAAATTCCGTAACTAAGAAGCTCTACTTTAGATTTTGACATTTGTCTGTCAAAGTTGAATGCATAAAACAGATATCAAGACACTACTAAATTACACTACGTTCACATTTGAATCAAGGTAACTGCAACTGTAGAATCTTTACCATTTTCCATTGATCGTACCTCATATTCTCACATATATCTCCTTTATGATGAAACACTCTGTACATTAATAATTCTCACCTATAGATAATCCAACACTCTGAATTCGAAAGAAAATTATTACACTGAATATCACGTATCACGTAGCGTGTATTGTTCTTGTTTTGTGAATGAAACTTCCAAGAGAAAAATCTAGTTTTATTTATTATGTTCTTTTTACGATCGCTTATCGTGAAAATCAACAGCGTGACCGAGTTTAATTTTTCCCAAATTGACGTGGATAATTTAATTGTCGAAAACGAGGATCATGGACCGGGTCAGCCGGCTTAGCTCTCGATGCGAACTGAAAACCTTGAAGTCTGTTCGCCTTGAAAGAAGGCAGGAGGTCTTGTAACATCTGTATATACGAAGGAATAAAGAAATAATAAACTTTGTCTCAGAAATATTAAGTTCTGCGGAAAACGATTAAGTACACAGTGGCGTTCGGCGTTCATATTTTATTCCTTAAAATTGTTGCGAAACTTTGTTTTTGTGTATTAAAGTCAAATGAAAAGAGTGACGAAACCAAAATGTGACTCAAGTTTTTTTTCGATCCGAACACACTGTACCAATACTGACATATACACTGTCTGACGCGCGTTTCGATTACAACGATATCGACTTCGAAACGCACGTCAGACGTGTATGGCCTGGTGCAGTAGCGTAACTATAAGGTGACGGGACTGGCAAAATGCCACGGCCGCAGGCTCAGAAGTAATCTAACATTTTTAACAAAATTTAGTAAAAAATATAAATTTAGCGTGCGAAGCAATTTTACCTAGGTGAAAAAAATAAAATGAAGATTAATCTTCATAAACCATAACCGTCCCTTTTAATAATATAGAATAGTTTATATATGAAGGGTGGAAAATAAACAAAATTCTACACGAGTAGAAAGAATGAGTGCAGAATTTTGAATTCCATGCGTGTTTTAGACTATAATTTTTCTATGACTATCAAATAAAAAACAGAACAACATATTGAATTGCTTACTCCTTAATTTCTGGAGGAGTTGTGGTGAAATCATCACTGCTGTCAGTATCAAACACTAAAAAGGAGTGTAGATAATAGCTATTATTTAAATAAAATTATATAAATTTAAGGGGTGACGGTAAAGATGATACCAACCCAAATGACAACCTCACCTGCACTTGGTGCACCCTGCTAGATAACTAACGAGGCTCTGTCGACCGAGTTACTGCCGGGATAAGCAGTTCCTCTTTTGTCAGTCAACAGATAAGGGTGGAAGAACTGACCTTCTTGTCCTTGGAATGAGAAATTGTTCCAAAAGGCGAATGAGCCGACAAACGGCCAACGGCATGGATATATAGGAGGCAACGGAAAACCACAATATTAAAGATCCTGATGGATATTCCAAGAATAGTCATCATGGCAAGTAATGGCGACAAAATAAATGTTACTGATCATGGAATCGGACCCCAAGATCCGGTAGAAAAATATTTCAGGGCTTCCCCGGTCGATAACATGCGAAAAAATCAGTAAAGTTAAACAAAAACCAAAAGCTTAAAATATGCACATGGAACGTGAAAACACTATACGAAGCCCGAAAACTAAGAAACCTATTACAAGAAATGGACAGACTCGATATTTCTGTCCTAGTAGTCTGCGAAGCAAGATGACCAAACAACGGGCGCTATAGTTCACAAGTTTATCAAATATATTACTCGGGAACCAACGATGAGTCACATCAAAACGACGTAGCGGTCATTCTAATGAAATCACTGGCAAAATCTGTAAAAAAATTTGTCCCATTATCAGATCGGGTAATGCTAGTACAGTTAGCTGCATATCCAGTTAATATAAATATAATACAAATATATTGTTACGAAACAGCACACTGGTATAGTCCCTAAATCCGACTCTATCTAAGCCAGGTATAAAAGTTAAAATTATGGCGGATACGCACTGCTTTTTATAACTGTTTACGACTTTACGACTATCTTATCTAAACATTGTTTTTGTGACCAGACTTATCTAGAAAAGGCCAGAACCAACTGCTTTTGTGTGTGTAAGCCGCAGTCCGGAACTTTCTAGTAAAAAAGGCTTTAATATAAATAATGGACCGATCAGCGGATGAGTTAGTTGATAAAGTGATCTCGTGAAATAAATACACCGAAATAGCAAACAGTAAATATAAATTAGTTAAGTGTTCATATAAATTAGTTTAAGTGAATATACTGAGTATATATAAATTAAGTGTTAGTGATTCGTTTAGTGTTTAAATAAATTAGTAAGTAGCCATACCGTGTGTTTAAAATGTATCCCACCCGTTTACTGTTTAAATAAATTATAAAAACATTACATTGGTGTCAGGAGAATATAAATAAATTGCTACGTAAAAATGGCCAAGAGACTATGTGACCTCAAAGTGGCGGAGCTAAGAGCAGAATTGGAAGATCGTGAGTTGGAAACGTCCGGAAGAAAAGTGAATTAGTAGAAAGACTTAAATTGGCACTGGAAAATGACGGCTTTAATCCAGAAACAGTTTTATTTAATGACGAGGCTTCCACCTTAATTTCGTCAATTTCTGCTAATATGGACGAGAAGATTTCTGCCATGGGAGAGAACATGGACGGGAAGATTTCTGCTACGAAGAACGATATTTCTGCCATTGAACAGAAGATTTCAACGAATGTGAAAAACGATATTTCTGCATTGAAGAACGATATATCTGCCGATATCTTATTAATGAAAAACGACATTGCCGCTGACTTTGAAAATGAAATTTCGTCTCTAAAATCCGAGATTGAGAATAAGATGACAACGATGGACGAGAAAATCAAGGAGTTAGAAAAAAAGATGGCAGATATAAGGACTCAAGACACGCCAACGGAAGAAAAGAAGACCGAGCAAACAAAACCTTGTAAGCCAGAAACACACCCTAAGTTAGAAGACATTGGTAGTTTTACCCGAGTCAAGGCCCCAACGTTCGATGGAAAAATGTCGTGGACCAATTATGTGAAACAATTTGAAGCAGCCGCTAGAGTGAATAATTGGTCCGATAGAGAGAAGGCAGTGAACTTAACCGTCGCGCTTTGCGCATATGCCTTAGATGTACTCCAGACAATACCTTTGGAAGAAACGGATGACTTCGAGCAGCTGAAGAAGAGGTTGGACATGCGATATGGTCATGAACATCTAGAACATTTGTACCAATATCAGCTGAAGAACCGAAGGCAGAAACGTGATGAATCCCTTCAAGAGTATGAACTGGATATTGCCAGACTAATTCGATTTGCTTATCCATCAGCAACAGATAACATGATGGAATGTTTAGGCATCCAGGCCTTTATTGATGGCTTACGTGACTCCAATATGCAGAGGAAGCTTCGTTTAGCCCATCCGAAAACATTAGACGACGCATTGACAGCTGCTCTTGAATATGAAGCAGCCACGATAGCTTCGGGATACGACAAAGGTAGGACCATACAGGAAGAAGGTGACGATGACAGACTTGACCAGATCGTCTACTTGTTGAAAGGTATGGTAGACAAGAAGCCGAAGAAAATCAAATGCCGCAAGTGTGGCGAGCTACAGCACGTACGCAGTCCGTCTAAGCGCCCCAAGACTCCTGTAACCCAAGAACTCCAGTCACAGGGGAAATCCGACAGGGGTGAACATCCAGCTGATGTGAATCACCGAAAAGCCAACTCTTTGCCTAGACGGTCATGCCCTGTAGGCTATTCACAATGCAACAAGTCGAAATCTAAGGAAGTTGCAGTTTCAAGAATTACAATAGATCAAGCAAAGCGAAGAAAGACCCCTGGACCGGACGAGGTACCTGCAGAACTGCTAAAATTATTAGACGACGAGAGCGTTGGGATCATCGCATCCTTATTTAACAAGATATATAGCACTGGTGAAATACCAGACGACTGGTTAGAATCCTATTTGTTACTATCCCGAAAAAGAGTAACTCAAAAGAATGTGGTGACTACCGACTTATCAGTTTGATGAGTCACACACTTAAAATATTTTTGAAAATATTGCACCATCGTATATATCGACTTTGTGAGGACAGAATCAGTGAGGCGCAGTTTGGTTTTCGAGGCGGTATGGGTACCCGTGGGGCGTTGTTCTGCATACGAACACTTTTGCAAAAGAGTGTTGAATTTCGTAAAATAATTTACGTATGTTTCATCGATTTCGAGAAAGCCTTTCACAACGTACCGCATACATCACTTTTTCAATGCTTAGATCGAATTGATCTTGACTCATATGATGTAAGACTGCTCAAAAACCTTTACTATAACCAGACTGCTAGAGTACAAGTGGAACAAGATGTTTCAGAAAAAGTTCCTATTAAACGTGGCGTTAGGCAGGGATGTGCCATGTCACCAATGCTTTTTAATGTCTACTCGGAAGCTGTCTTTGAAGAAGCGCTGAAATATCGTCATGAAGGTGTTAAAATTGGTGGAGAAGTCATTAACAACATTAGGTACGTTGATGATACTGCTATAATGGCAGAAAACCTCGAAGACCTCCCCACACTACTAAATGCAGTAAACAATGCATGCAAGGAAAAAGGGTTAAGTGTCAACACAAAGAAAACGAAGTGGATGGTTGTCGGTAAAATTATTATCGAGTATCCAAAATTAAAATTAGGTGATAAAATTCTGAACACTTTAGGTATTTGGGTAGCTGGATGAACTTTAGAGTTGAAAGCGATGAAGAAATCTAAACCAGAATAGAACTGGCACGTAAAAGATTCACTAGTTGGCGTTCTGTACTATGTAATAGAAGTCTTTCGATAAACATCCGTCTCATAGTATTAAAGTGCTACGTTTGGTCTGTTTTGCTTTATGGATGTGAAACCTGGACACTGAAAGTGAAGCACCTAAAGAAATTGGATGCGTTTGAGTTATGGTGCTACCGCCGTATGCTAAAAATTCCATGGACAGCTCACATAACTAATGAACATGTGTTAGAATCCCTACATAAAGAGCGAGAATTGACAAACACCATCAAAATAAGAAAAGTCGAATACTTTGAACATATAATGAGGGGGCATAAATATCAGATGCTCCGATAAATTATGCAGGGTAAAATAGAAGGAAAGCGATGGATTGGCAGAAAACAGCTTTCTTGACTACGTAATATTAGACATTGGACAGGTCGAACAGTCGAAGAGTCGTTTCATGTAGCTACCGATCGAGAAGCTTTCCAACAAATTGTCAACTCGATGATAACCAACGCCTGAACGCTTCATGATAGCCAACGTTTGATAACAAGCATGGCACACAAAGAAGAAGATATAAATTTACTTACTTAGTATGAAGTATTAATCTAAACATAATAATTAAACAATTTTGACAATCGAAATTTTTGACAGTTGACAATTGTTCTTCTTTTTTTTAAAGTGCCACAAAATGCACTTATTCTGGCTCTAATAATTAATACTCAACGACCATATTACTCATTTTACGTTCACTTTAGAGTATTTTTTATGCATTTTGATATTTCTGCACTACTTCTACTTAGCGTAGTGCGGCTGGTGTAGAAAACGGAACACGCCTATTTTCTCTTTGTGTCAAATGTACCGTGACATTTAGAGGGCGCCACATGTATTCATTCCATACCAAGGGCGAGAATGAATATTCTTACCCTAAGGCTAGAATGAAGCTATTCCTTAATCAAAAATTACGTCGCTATATTGAAATTCTATAATAGTCGTAGAAAATAATTTATTTCAATTTCCGGCTCTTAAAAATAGTATAAAATGGAGGTATTTGTTCGGTAAATATTTGGTTAGGTAGGTAGGTAATTAGTTTAATTTATTAGTAAACTGCTGTCTTCGTCTGTAAACTCATAGGAACCGAGCAGCAAGAAAAGTAAACTAAATCTCTGAATTTTGAATGTTTGTGAGAAAGATGGCATCAGCCACGGGTTTTAATCCAGTGAAATTTAAAAGTGCACTTATACATTTCGGAGGCTGTATTCGAAATTTTTCCAAAATTACCTAAAATGTTGTATACCTCTTTTCTTAACCTACCGAACTCGAGGTTACTATGGCGCCTTTCTTCAGACGATCCTCGAGCGCCAGTTTTGATAACGTGGTTTGCTCCCCGACCTCAGGTAGCCTCTGATGGAGGTTACGGTAATTCCAGGGTTTGGATGTTACTAACTCGAGATAACGGATATCCTTGTTTTAGTTAGGTGTGATCTTGAAACTTTCTGATATTTTTTGGTTTGCCTTGGTCTTCGTTATTGTGTCTTTGAGTGTAATTTTTGTGAGACTTATCAGTTTTTACTTTTCCGCCCAACCTTTCTATATGCGAGAAAAGTATTGGTTTACCCCAAAAAAAGTTGGAATTTTGAAATTTTTTTTTAGTTATTTTTACGTTTTCCATCAACAACAACACGAAAAAACGGTTTTTTAAAAAAAAATCCTGTGTGTATGTCGTCGTCGTTGTCGTCGGCCAATTTTCCTTATATGTCTTGTAAGCACGATACAGTCTCCGGAGTACAATAAGTCAGCAATTTTATGATTGAATATTGTTAAGGACGTGTCACAGATGATCCCTATTGATTTTCAGTTCACCAGAGCCAGTGCAACGGGTGCTATGGTACTTGAAGTACATTTTGTCATTTTTTGAAAAATTTCAGTTTGTTAGCACGATACAGCCTCCGGAGTTCAACAAGTCACCAATTGTATGATTGAATATTATTCAGTGCATCTCACGGATGAACGGAATTGATTTTCAGCCCACCAGCGCCAATACAACAGGTGTTACAGTACTGTAAGTACGATATTTTTGACATTTTTGGGGAAGTTTCAGTTTGTTAGCACGATACAGCCTCCGGAGTATACACAAGTGACCAATTTTATGATTGGATATTATTCAGAGCGTCTCAAAGATGAACCCTATTGATATTCAGCTCACTAAAGCCAGGACAACGGGTGCTATGGTACGTGAAGTACCAAATTTTTGGAGAATTTTCTGTTTGTTATCACGATACAGCCTCCAGAGATTATACGATTGATCAATTTTATGATTGAATATTGTTCAAGGTGTCTCACAGATGTAACCTATTGATTTTCAGCTGACTAGAGCGAGTACAGCGGCTCCTATAAATCCAGATATATTACATTTTTGGTTATTTTTGGACAAATTTCGGTTTGTTAGCACGATAAATCCTCCGTAGTGTATACAAGGAACAATTTTATGAAAGAATATTGTTCAGGGCCACAGATGCGGAAAAGTTAGTTTTAATCCTTAAAACCGTTTATTTAGGAATGTTTAAGTCATTTATAAAATTTTAAAACCATACAAGTAATTTCTGTTTGTCGTGTCGTATGCTCTTCGGAAATCTATAAAAATGATATAAATTGGCAGATCCTATTCTTTAACATATTCTGTTTTTTTTATGGCTTTGGATAGCCTGATCCATTCAGCCACGAATTTATTGTACAACTTGTTTCAACAGTTAGCATAGGAGGATAGGCATAGTATATAGGTATATTTTTAAAGTATATTGTAAATACTGCATTGACAAAGCAAGTACTCTCTATTCACGCCCCTAATCAGCTTAACGACAGGTCTTAGTAGTAGATACATTGCAACAGGATTACACAGGGACACTTTTCACGCTAAGGTGCCTTTCATAGCGACTTTATAACAGACAAAACGAGCAACGGATAGAAGGTGAAATGTATAACATAGGGATAGACACGAGGAACAAGACTGAACAGATCTACACTGAAACAGAAACAGACATTCAATACTAAATTCTTCTTTTAGTCCTTTAACTCCCATATGATTTGGTTTAGCCTAGGATTTCGCCGAGAGATAAAAAGATGTAACTTGATTCTGAGGGAGCGGAATCCGTTCTTTTACAAGGGGTTTCATCAAATACTTAACGGCATCGTCATTATGTAAGCAGCCAAACATCCAGTGATTGATGTCAACATTGCCGTCGCAATCACAAAATTCCGATTCACTTAGTTTGAATCTGTGATGGTATGCTTTTACAGTGGCATTATTAAAAATACATCTGACGAACATGGAGTAGATGTTTCTATTGGGATAACTTCTTGCGGCAAAAGGCTCCATAGGTAGAGCAGGGTGGATTTTGGTATACATATTATTGCTTCGATTACACAAGGAGTACCATTCAATATCCCAATTTTGCTTTAAACATTGTCTATGTATTGCTATTAGATCACTTCTATCTAGCCAACTGATATCTGTACCTTTTAAGATCGCTTCTTTAGCAAAGTAATCTGCTTTAATGTTACCAAAAATACCAATGTGTCCCTTTACCCAAATGAAACAAACAGAACCATTTATTCCATGTAATTTTAGTTTATTTTCTAAAAATTTTACAATGAGCGCATTCTTGTGACGCTGATTATGTGAGTTTTCTAAAGCAGACAACACAGACTTTGAATCAGACATGATTACAACTTGCTGATCAGAGATTTGTCTTTCAACGGCCCATTCTAGAGCTTGGTATATTGCAAATAGTTCTACGAAATATATGGAACAATGCTGGTTCAACTTAAAAATTAGAGATTCTTCATAGTTTTGGATGTATACAGCACAACCGACTCATAATTTTGACTTCGAACCAACTGTGAAAATCTTGCATGGTTGTTAAAACTTTCCAAGTAGTTCATGAAGAGCAATGGGGTTATTACCATCAAAAGAAGGAAAGCAAACGTTGGCCCGAGAATATGAGATATCAAAAGAGGCTTGATAGAATGTATTTTCTGCTGAAGTCTCTAAATAGGAGAGAATTTTTATTGTGCCACCACTTATCAACTAAATTAGACTTAGATATGTCAGATATTTTTCGCAATAGTTTAATATGATTGTTAGCTTGACATTTAAGGATAAACTTCTCAGTTAAAAATATTCGTCTTAAATGCAGGGGAGGTTCCGTACATTCAGCTAAGAGATTTTCTGTGGGTGTGGGAGATTTTCTGTGGGTGTGGATTTAAGTGCACCCAAAACCAACCTTAGGGCTTTATACTGAATTCGATCTAGTTTTTTAAGTCGAGTGTTCGCGGCAGACCCATATAGGAAGCAACCGTAATCAAGAATGGATCTAGTATATGCACGATAAAGCATTAAATTGACTTTTGTTATACCTCTATATTTTTTGCATGGGAACGACTACCTCCGTTTCACAATCTTTTTAAGTAGTAGTCCTTCACAATAGTCATTTTCTTAATATTTCTGCTTATTTTCAACTCTTTCACATTAAACGTTTATTTATTCACCGTATATATGTATTTTCCTATGAAATACTCAAGGTGACTCGTCAACTGTGCGAAATCAGGATTAAAACTAGAGAAAGAGAGACATAGACAGAAAAAGAAGTGTTACAATAATAGAAGTGGCGAAATTACAAACAATGACTCTTTCTTTTACAAAGATGAAAGAATTCGCAGTTCACGGTCGGCAAAATTGGTTAGACTGGGGAAAATGTGCAATTTGCTTTTGGTATACGGATATTTTCTACTATTATTATCGCCATTAATAATGGGGCGCTTATATCCCATCAAAGAGTACCGCTTTTAAAAATGTTGAATTTTATTTTAAATTACCGATATTACTCAAGGGATTCGTTAGGCAACGAGAGTAGTGTTAATTTTTAATTATTTCAATTTAGAAAATAATAATTTTGATAGCGACATGGAAACCCGAACACCCAGTAAATATCATTTTATATCAAAAATATCTCACGTATATGTTTATCATAACTGTCTTAATACAAGATTAGAATTATTTGGTCACTATCAGTTGAACATTCCTGTTTTTATTCAATTATTCTTTTGCTGCACGTTCTTCTTTTTAGTCCGTCGTCTCCCCTCGAAGGTTGGCGATCCAACTGGCTATAATGGTGCGTGAAACAGCACCCCTGAATATGTCTACAGATGCCCTTCTGATCTTTTTTCCTCGATTTTCCCTTCCATGACCAGTCGATGGATGCGGTAACGTTCTCCCCTCATAACGTGTCCTATATACTGGAGCTTTCGTTGTTTAATGACTATCATGAGCTACTTCTTCCTACCCATTTGCCTGAGTACCTCCCCATTGGTTACTCTGTCTACCCTGGAGATACGCATGACTCAACGATATAAGTACATTTCGAATGCGTTAATGCGATTCTCTAATAAATTGTTGAAGGTCCAGCTCTGGCTTCCATAGATTAGGACTGGAAAGATGTAACAACGCAGTATACGTATACGGAGCTGTAGGCTCAGGTTTCAATCGGTAAAAAGATTTTTCATAAAAGTAAATGCTCGTCTGGCCTGTTCGATTCATGATAGGATTTCTTTTAGGATCGCTGGCTTCGTTAACGAGAGCGGCGAGGTATTTCACAGACGGCACTTGATCCTCCACCTCGTTGTTAATTTGAAGGCTTGTTCGTTTCGGTGTCTTAGAAAACACAACCGCCCCAGTCTTTGTGAAATTCATGTGAAGACCGTGCCGTGCTCTATGTTCGACGATGAGGTCCATCATGTGCCATAAATTTGGGAGACTATCGGCGAGCACAACTGTATCGTCGGCGAAGCGTATGTTCTTAATGAGGATGCCATTAGCCTTAATTCCCTCCTTTAGATCGTCGAGTTCTTTTGGAACACAGATTCGGAGTAGATATTAAAGAGAAGAGGGGACAGGACGCATCCCTGCCTGGCGCCTGTCTGAATTTCTATTTCGTCAGATGTTGTACTCTCTCCTCTGCCGTTGGGTTACAATACAGCTGAGTTATAATTCGCAGGTCTACCGCATCAACACCGGTGCATTTGAGAATGTCAGCGAGCTTCTGTTGTGATATAGAGTCGAGGGCACTACGGTAGTCAATAAAGCAGGCATATACGTCGACATTCGTGTTCCTGCATTGCTATGTAAGATTGTTCAGAGAAAAAAAGTCTCACGCATACCAACTCCATTTCTAAATCCGAATTGCGTGTCGACAATCTGCATCTCAAACTTTGAGTATATTCGGAGAAACACTTTGAGAACATGCGATATCAGACTGATCATGCGGTAGTCGTCGCATTTAGCAGCTTTCAATGTTTTAGGTAAAATAATAAATGTCGACTTCAGCCAATCTACTGGTATTTTGCCAGCTTTATATATAGAGTTAAAAAAAGCTGTAAGGAGCTTTAGGCATTTATTATCTGCGTTGACGACAGCTTCAAGCTTTCCGCATGTATTTGGTCCAGTCCTACGGCTTTGTTGTTTTTCTGGAACTTGATAGCCCGTCTTACTTCTTCTTAAGTGATGTCGGGACTAGACTCGTTGACACCGTTGCCTAGGGGTGGTTGGTCAGGCCGTGCGTCATTGAAACGAACCTCAACATACTACTTCCATTGTTTCAGCTTTTCTTCCACTCCCACCAGGATTCTATTGTCCTCAGTCTTAAAAATACCCGGCATTACTTACGTTGTGTGTTTGTGAACTGCTTCATCTTCTTATGGAGATTAAACAGATCGTGCTTATCTTGTAGTTCCTCTATTTCCCTGCATCTCTTCGTCATCCAATTTTCTTTTGCTCATCGACATTCTGTTCTCACTGACCTATCCAGTACTCTATACCGACCATTATCTTTGGACATATTCCCTTCTTTCATCCATAAGTTTAAGGATTTCATCCGTCATCCACTTCTGTTTTTAAGGACATGTACATATCCTATATCAACCTCTTTTGTGTCTGTGAGTGTATTTTTCCAGACATCCCACCGAAGTTCCACATCCATATCATTACAGTTGCCAGCTGCCTTTAGTCGTGCTTCGAAATTCTCTGTTGCTTGTGCTCGCACCGTGGGATTATCGAGCTTAGGATTATTATTGACGTTGAGCTCTCATGAAATGGAGAAGTTGTAGGACTATCACGACTGGATTGTGATCGCTGTTGATATCCACACCAGGGTATGTTGTTACCTTTCTTATATTCTTCATCTTTTATAAGAACAAAGTCTATTTGGTTTCTCACTAAGTGGTCACCTCGATCAGCAGTATAAGCGTCGGGGGTGCTGTTTGAAGAAAGTGTTGGTGGCGGAAAGTGTTTATCATGCCGAGGGTGCGAAGAAATGCAAATTATCCGCAGCTGAGTTTGAGAGACATCGAATTATTGATCTTCGGGTAGCTGTGCTGTCCGCTGTCATTCCGACAAATTGCTCGTAGAATAAACAGAGGGTCAAGATCGTCTCTTAAGGTTGTTAGCTCTAAGAGATCGTTTCGCATCGACTAGGGCAACAACAGCAACTCAGTGATTTGCAGAACATGGAAGAGTCCTTGGAATGCGAAGTGCTTATAGACGGATAATAAGTTTGGACTTGAATTTCATACCGACCTTAGTTAGTGTTAAAGGTAACACTCTGGAACATAGAAGAAATCGACTTCAGTGATGCCAAGAACAATTAGTGTGGAATCAGTCAGTGATGAATTCCGGTTCTGCCTAGACATGTATGATGGTCGAACGAGGTTGAGAAGGAGCCGAGGGGAACGTCGCAACCATCAATATGAACGCACATCGATACATTCAAGAAATATTGGAACCTCATCTGATTCGTCTCCTAATGAACTCTGATGGCTCATTTTGACATAGAGATAGAGAGGAGGCATGGATTGAGATGCCCCAGGAGGATATTGATTATGAGTATGCCTAGACGCATTAGGAAATGTGTAAGAACTCGTGGATTCAAGCCAATATGCAATTTGATTAGCTAAAACAGAAACATAGAATATTCTCCCCCGATCGGAGTGAAATTTTGATCATTTACATATTATGAACTGCCTGATATGTATGTCAAATATTACCGAAATAAAATCGTTTTTACAAGGTATTCGAATTTCTATGTCACTAAGTATATAATATAAAATAACTGCCTAGACCATACACATATGCTCAATAGATTCATTTTTGTAAAAATAGTAAATATTTAAACAGTAACATTGTACCTACTTAATACCAAATTACAAACATAGTATGGTAAAATCATCATAGAAATAAACTAAAAAAATGTAATTCACAAAAATCTATTTCAAAAAAAGATGTCTGGGAATGCACACAAAACTCAAATTCGCCAAATGTTTACGACGAACCACGTCTCCCTACAATCAATATAGAAACACAAACCAAGTACAGCGAAGAATTTGACAAAACATTGGAATTGAAATCCAAAAACCTAAACATTCTGAAATTGGTTTATATCGATGAAAACGCTGACCACTACCAATTCAAAACCAAATCGGTAACAGAAAACTTCAAAAACAAGTGTATAGAATCAAACTCAGTATGAACATAATCTAGAACTGTCCATACCAACTTGTCGTAGATCCACATTGAATAAAGAACAAAAAAATACCAACTTGGAAAAAGGTACCATAAGATATTAATCAAGCGACAATTCATCCGATAAATCAGATGATTCTAACAAATTGCAAAACAAAAAACAACCAATAAAGATGACTATCACGAAGGCTCAAATTCATAAGCCATCATGGGCGCAAGAAGTCGATCAGGAAAGAGAAATCGCTGTCAACCAACCTACTGTTGATAAATTTACATCACAGTATGAGAAAGTAAGCAAGAAAAACAAACCACTTATCGCCAGAAAACTAGACATGAACGCTACTGCTACAATCCCACAAAATAATCAAATGGAAGGAAAACCTAAAAAAACTATCCGGAACCAACAGCCCACGTCAACTCAAAACAAGTATAACTCTCTGTCGGAGGTCTCTGATCATGAGGCTCACGAAACAATTCCCTCCCAAAGAGAAAGGAAGAAAATAAAATTCAACGCAGCATCCTCTAGCTTAGACGAAGACATCACCATGCATAGGAATAAAGGGGCAAATGCTAAATATACCACAATTGCAACCAATTCCATCTGTTTACCAATCGTAATAGACGGCAACGTCTCTGCGCACAGGGAAATGGTCAACAGGTTAAAAGAAGAAACCAAATAGAACTTCGAGATGAAATATACCATAAATTCAATCATCATATGCACAGAGGAGGTAACTGACTTTGAAAATCTTAAAAAAGTCCTACGAGTTGAAAAAGTCCCCTTACATTACAATTGAAGAGGAGAGGAGAAAGCTCACGCATTCGTCCTACGAGGGTTAGCCGAAGAAATTCAACTGAATGAAATAGAAGAACTATCAAAAAATTACAAACTTACCTTGAAAGACATTTATACAATAACAAAAAAATGGTGGCCATTATACTTAGTGGTTACAGATGCACACTCGATTACCTAAACAAAAATATAAAAGTAATCGAGCACACAAGAATACAGTGGGAGCGCAGAAAACATAACAAATCAATAATCCAATGTCACATCTGCCAGCTATAGGGTCATGCCACATCACACTGTGGCAGATGCCTAAGATGTCTTAGATGTGCGGCCCCACACCTCACCCCAGAATGCCCGAAGGACAGATCTAAGCCGGCCAAACGGCGACCCTCCGGCCAACACTGAGATTTTTCCGGAATATTATAAAATGTGAGAATGACTAGAACAGAAAAGAACCAAAAACAACAACACAAAGTCAGTACCCACTAAATATATGCCTTCACCTATTCTAAATGTCTACTCTTGAAATCAAAGCCCCCGCCCCGAGAAAAATGAATTTCTAAACTTACCCTCCAAACCGACCACCAGACCTACCCCTCAAAGCAAAGCAATACCAAACATACCCGCTCCATGAAGATGTCAACACTGAAGCACAGTCAGATATAAGCAAATCTAAATAATTTGTTCAAAGAACTTCAATTTACAGTTAATCTGGACGAACTTACCAGGGCGGTAGCTGACCTCCTACGACGAAATGAAGACGGCCACCAACAAGTTGGAAAAATTTACCGTTACAATAACTTTGTCGCTGGTATACGTAAGTATGACTTCTAGGCAGGTAGGTGGTAAAACAGAAATTCAACAACGAAATCTCAAAATTATATTTTGAAATGTACATGTTCTTAATCAATTCCACCTCATCAGACACTTTCTCGACATCTATAAACTATATATTTTCTTTCTTATCGAGACGCTCCTTAAACCTAGTAAAACTGTCAACTTTGGAAACCCGGAAGCACACGTATGGTAATCAAGCATTTTTGCTACCCAAGACTCCCAAGAATCTCATGGTTGCACGAACAAGCCAACATATCCACTATCAATAACTTCGTATCAAAAATATCGAAAAACTTTTACAATCACTGTTTACCTAAAAACAAAACTCAAAGCCACAAGTCGCGCAGAAGATACCCGCGATAGTGGGTGTAGGCTTCTGCTTGTTTCGTTATTCACATATTAAGTTGTTTTCGTCCAATAACCAATTATATAGAATAACTTAATTACTCCTTTCAAATTCACCAAGAATACAAATATAACCCAATATAAACAATATCTGCCATGTTGCTGTCTCACATAAAGTAATCCTATGTTCGATTTTGAAACCCTGTTTTTCAGAGATTTATCAGTCGAAAAAGCTGTGGAGTCATATTTTTTTACTAGTGACAAAGTAACTTTCATCAATGAAATTAATTGGATAATTCTCAAAGCAACGAGTCAAGTTTTACGTTAGACACACACAAGTGGAGCAAGAATTGCCTGACCATCGGCTTGTATTAGGGAATGTAAAAATTATTATAATAAAGATCTTTTAAACCTAACCTCACCATAGAATTACAACCAGCTGAAAGTAAAATTGCTCCTAGAATTTCATCAAGATAAAACATTCCGTATAATATCCATTAAGATGAAGAGAGCATAAACAAATATTCTTAAAATGTACGAAAAAGAGGTTATTCGCCTTTATAAACACCATACAATGAAAAGTATAATTAGCTTTCGAAAAAAATAATAATAATGTGTATTAAATTGATTTTATTATGTATAATAAATAAAGATAATGGCGCGCGGCCATAGTAGATAAATCCGACTCAAAGATAATTAATCTCTAAAATAAGAATTTTACACTTCCAGTTTTTATATAAGAAACGCATAAATTCATTATTAGCTAAATCAACATGTCGATTATTTTTTAAAAGAATAATCTATACAGGGTGAATAACCTGTGACTAATAACGAGAGAGAGATTGAAAATGGTACAGGGTGGACAAAAACGCAAAAGTTGATTGTTATTTTAACATTGTTATCTATCCACTTACATAAATAATCCTAGTTCCTAGTCGCCGGAGTAAACAGAAAAGGTTTAAAACTATTTCTTGTCATTTGTTGTTAAATTCCGTACTGTTTATCTAATTTTTCCACTCCTAACATAGTAAATTACAACAATGTATAGGTTAAATTAACTGTCTCGACCCTTACTTCGTGAAATCTACTCATATTACTGTTTTAAATGAAACTTACTGTTTCTAGATTATTCAACAATATATTGAAAAAAATGTTAAAAATTCTAAGAAATTTGACAATTGTTTCGATATTAAATATCATCGTGAGAATGACAGAAGTTACATTTCATTTGATGCCTACCTGAATTTTAATAATTATTTTTGGCTAGACCAAGAAGTGACCTTACCTTGTGTGTGACTTAAAATATGTTAATAGAAAAAAGAAGAAGATATTAAATTACAAATATTAAAGCTTAGATATTATTAGCTCTATGGGGATATCCTGGATATCTTTTTCCCAATTAAAATCAGTATAAGTGTGCAATGATATAGAAAACCAGGAAAACTATATATGCTGATCTTTACAATTATTACTTAAAACATTGCTGGACACTAAGGCTTTAGAAAACGTTCAAAACAGAGCACATTTATATTCAACGAATTAACAGTATTATCTGAAACCACTGTTTCACACAGTGGTTTCAAACAGTGAATAATATTGTATTTTTGCAAAAAAAACCCCGACGGTTGTGACCTCCACTGTCCCACTATACAGATATTATATGCATAGTAGGTCATGACGGTTACTACCGTCCGAATATTTAGAACGTAAAACCCTTTATTAGAACAGAATACAAAAGAACGAAAACAAAATTATACTTGTGTGTGCCACAGTTCAAAACAAAGTCCTGGACAAAGTGGTGGACGTTCAACACATGTTTTGCACTTATAACTGGTTTCTCTTCTTTTTCCTCTTTTGTACACTGCATACAGCGTAGAAAGTACTTGTTCCTACTGTAATTCTCTGAACGTGGCACAGTTTCTTGACAATGTCGTACATCCAAATTTTCAGCACATGTAGCTAGATTTCTATTTGGTGTATGTAGTGGAGACAAATTTATGATATTTCTTGCATCCTTTATATTCGGATCAATTCCTAAAAGATGTTGAATAAGCAAGTCCCTGAAATCAGTAAATCGAAGTATTTTTGCCCTATTTGGACTGCTAATCATCTTATATAAAAAATATGCATTCCATACGGCCATATCTAAGAGATGGAATATGACCTTTTTGTACCAGAAAATTGTTTTTCTTGGGCGCGAGTAATAGGAGATAATTTGATCAGACCTGTCTATTCCGGACATGTATTTATTGTAGTCGGCAACTTCTATGGGTTTCATCTTTTCTTGTTTTTTTCTGTTCATACATTTTATTAGTTTTGGGTGATGAGAAGTAGTAATGACAAGCACTTCACGATTATCTCGCCATTTTGAGACATATACATTTCCTTGCCTTATCTAAACATGTTCTCTTCAAAGTTTAGCTTTACTCACTATGCAGGATTTCCTCGTCGGTTTTTTCGAAGAGTACCAGTTACATGAGTTTTATATCGTAGAACTCGATTAGCTAGTGATACGCTATTGTAGTAATTGTCCATATACAGGTGGTACCCCTTATTTAAATATGGTTGCATAAGTTTTACAACAACTGCCTCAGTTTTAGACATATCTTCATCGGGCGATTTCTCCCCTTGTCCTTTGTCATATCCATCTGCACTACAAAGTTCGTAAAACTTGATGCCATACTTAGTTTTATTTTTCATGTACGTTCTGAAAGATAATCGTCCTCGAAATGAAAGTAACGATTTATCTAGAGATAATTGTTGTGGAGGCTTATAACAAGCCTGGAAATTTCTGATACAAAGGTCTAGAATGTTTCGTATTTTCTTCAATCTATCAGTATCTGTAGTGAGCTCTTGTTTTTTATGCGCTGAAAAGCATCATAAAATTTGTTCGAATCTTCTAACCGACATGGTAATAGGAAATATCGGAAAATAGTTTAATGGATTCAGGCTGAAAAGTCTTCGTATATCGCAATTTTTTGTCTGTCCTCGTAATAAACATAAGCCCAAAAAGTTAAACAACTCCGATGATATTTAATATCGAAACAATTGTCAATTATCGTATAATTTTTAAAATCTTTTCAATATATTGTGGAATTAACTAGAAACAGTAAGTTTCATTTAAAACAGTTAAATAACTCCTGCTCATGAATTGGCTTGTAAGCCTTACTTCTGGAATTTCGGGTTTTAGAGCGAGACTGCTGACACTGCTGATTGTCCGTAGTGGTTGGTACAATCTACTAAAAGAGTCATAATTTCATCATCCCACAGTTTGGTAAATATTTCATATGGTGTATGAACTGAGCCCTCAATTGTTATTTGCTCTTGTAAATGTTCTTCAGTAAAAATATCAATGTCAGCAACTTCGCTGTGCCATCCAACATCTGGTTCTTGAACAGTATTATTTGGTTGATGTGATGCATTTGCTTCTTGTAAATGTTTATCTGAACATTGATATGAGGAATCACTTTCAAGATTATCATCGTTTGTATTATCAACATCCGACGAATCAAGAATATTTTCATCACTATCTGGTCTGAAACTTTCATCACTTTCTGAATACGGCTCTGCTTCGTCATAAGTACTTACTTCTTCGTATAACCTCAAAAGGCGTTGATGTTCTCGATACTC
Source organism: Galeruca laticollis (assembly GCA_963921935.1). Taxonomy (NCBI): domain Eukaryota; kingdom Metazoa; phylum Arthropoda; class Insecta; order Coleoptera; family Chrysomelidae; genus Galeruca; species Galeruca laticollis. The sequence goes on from OY998177.1 coordinate 72,341,055, forward strand.
CATGCCTAAAATAATATATCCTAATAACAAATATTTTCGTATAACTTACTTCCAACAATAACAAAAAGTGAAAACTGTATAACAATATACGAAATGTGAGTGAAAAAAGACGAAACACACACTAACACACTTGTTTTTGTAACGTTTTTCAAACCACTGCCGGCGATTAACAAATTGAACTGTTTACTAGCTAAAGAGCCGGAAATGCATGCAGCCAATTTTACAATATGTGTACAGGGACACCTGAAATGATTCTAATTAATTTTTAGATCCTTTGTGATACGGATGTTTTTAAAACGTGACGGGTATAGCAGGACTGTCACAGCACGCAGGACGGTTGTAGCAGGTGTGTCCAGCAATGTGTTAAGAAGACAGTTTAAAGGTGGAAAACTCCCTAGATTTATCTGTTCATTGACAACTTGATATTGTGGGTTTCTTAAGTGTCTTCTAATATCTAATTCTTCAAGGAAATCCAGTTCTTGTTTCTTATCACAAATATGTAGTAGGTACTTCTAGTTCTGTGTTAGGTGTCAATGAATGTTTGGTGTCAAGTAGATGATTGGCATAATGGGATTTATCTGGTTGTTTTAATCAGTATGCTCGTGTTCACTGTATCTGATTTCAAAACTTCTAAGGGTTTGATCAATATAGACAGCATTACATTCTGGACATTTAAGTTTATATATACCAAGTTTCTTCAATGGGAATATTTTTGTTTAAACAATTTTGTACTCACATTACTTTCTGTTTTAGAAGAAATTGTTGTCTTTGTTGCTAAAGATATTATCTTCGAATGAATACGTAGATATGTTCCTAATCTATGGTGAGTGTAGGATGAATTCTCGAAATGCTCAGGCCTTATACGAGGAGAGTTTTCCCGAAAGAAGAACACCTTCTCATATGACTTTTGCTATGGTTGAAGAGAAGATGCGGAAAGGTTCATTTCCACACTCAAAGCATAGTAATCATAACAAACCAATGCAGACCGAACAGAATGTGGTGAATGTTTTAGCATATGTGGCGGTTTAATCCCCATGTGTCCATCCGAACTATTGCTGCAGAAATTGGTGTTTCTTCAAGTTCAGTTCATAGAATTTCAAAAACCCACCATTACCATCCATTTAAATAGCATTTGACTCATGAGTTGCGACCCACCGATCTGGATCGGAGATTAACCTTTATCGCCATTATCCAAGTTATGATGCAATACACTCCCAATGAGTTGAGTAAAATTTTGTGGAGTGATGAAGCGCTTTTCCATAATAATGGCGTCGTGAATCGCCACAACTCTCATTATTGGTCAGTGGAAAATTTGCGGTGGGTAAGGGTAACTCGCTTTCAAACCAGATGGGGAATTAATGTTTCGTGTGGATCTGTATCTGTAAAAGTTTGAAGGGTGGGTGACCCCACAGCACTTGGGCCACAATTGGCCCAATTGTGCATCCTTCTGAGGTTCAAAACTTCCTTCTAGCTCCTCATTCAGCCTACTTCCTTGAAGTATGCGATAACGTCGCCTGAATTAAGTTCCCTCATATTGGCGTATGTTAGCCTGTGCTCGCCGAATATTTGAAACCTAAAATGAGAGAGTGTCTGACATTCGCAAAGAATGTGTTCGACAGTCTCATCTTCTTGTTCACATCCTGTTCGACAGTCTCATCTTCTTGTTCACATCCTCTACAAAGTGGGGTGTTAGATGGACCCAGTCTGTGGAGGTGATTTCGTAGGTGGCAGTGACCAGTCAGAATACCCGTGGCTGTTCGTAGGTTCTGCCTGTTCATAGTCACGTATTTTTTGGCTACTTTGATATCCGGATACTGTAGCAGTTCCTTGGCAAGCCTGCAGCCTTAAACTTATTAAGGGAGTGTTCCTTTAATAAGCCGGCCGTCGCTGACGCCGATAGACCAATGAAAGTGCCAGGTCCCAAGAGTTTTTGGGAGGCTGCTTACAAAAAACATTTAACTAAAATAAGATTGTTTTTAACTCAATATACTCATTCATACATAAAATAAAATAGTTTAAAACGGTTAGTTCTCTGAGAACTTATTAGAAATAAAAATTTGTACTCGATAAATTGAATCAAATGCAAATAAAACAGAAACTAAATAGGTACCTAGTTCTTTAAATGTCCACAGTTTAGTATGGTGGCCCCTACGATGGATTTGTCCCACGGTGGTACGTACTTGATTGGAAATCTTCCTTTTTCTTAACCACGATGAGATGATCTGATTTTATATTACAACTGCTTGAAAACTTATCAGCAGCTTTACTTATAACAACAAAGTAACGTTTAAAAAAACCTCGTCCACACACAAACTAGCACATCTTCCTTCAGTCGCTGCTCCTCGACTCCCGGCTTTTCATCACGTGGCATCGAATCACCACCTCTCTCCTCCGCCCCGCTTGTCTTCTCACACCCGTAACGGTCACTTGATTTGTTCGAATGTTTTTACCACGTCCAGTGGCGTGCATTTCACAACCTCCATGAGGGCCTCATGCCACAAGTCACGTCTCAGTTTACCGGATCCTACATCAGGTTGTATACCAGTAGAGCGTAGACGTGTCATGGTCATCAAAACAACCTCCTTGATGTATATGTCAAAGGGAGTGAGACCGAGGATTACCTCCCTCCATAGCTCTTGTTGGTGAGGTTCTCATGCCTCCTGTTGTGTTGAGGCATGCTGTTCTTTGGATTTGGTCCAGTTTACGGACGACTGTCAGCTGGTTTGATTTAGCTCCCCAGGCAATCGCGCCGTACGTCAGCATAGGTCTGATGATGGCAGTGTAGATCCAGACAGCGACATTCCCCAGGTGCGGCCGATGGTTCTACGACACTGTTAAGAAATATATGTTTTTTAACTCTGTTTTCTAAGTGAGAGTTCCACGTTAACTTACTGTCAAAGGTGACCCCTAAATATTTCACCTCTGAAGAGAAATTAAGTTTGTTATCTAGGAGCTTTGGGGCTTCATGTTTTGCAAGCTTCCTTTTTTTCGCGAAAAGAACCATCTCCGACCATTATTCAATGGTCGGTTAGCAGGCCCATATTTTTTTGAAGGTCAGATATATTTAAATTTTCTAGAAAATTGCCTACCTGCGTTACTGGAGAATATCCCTTTGCATGAAAGAAGAGATATGATAAGGCAGCAAGATGGCGTACTCCCACATAATAGCGGTATTGTAGTAAATTACCTTAATAGTAGATGGATTGGAACTAATGGATTTTTCAATGGCCTCCACGATCGCCGGTGCTTGTAATAACCTTACGCAAGAGATGATACATGCGGCATATACACGTGAACTACTTAGACGGATCGATGCTTGTATTGTTGCAAACGGAGGCCATTTTGAACATCTTTATGGTTATTGTTGCAAAAAAACATTAAACTGAAAATTTGGAATAACTATCCACTTGAGTACCCTAACCGTGATACACTGTTGAATTTGAAATAAAAAGCTCTTTCATAAGTGTGATCCCTCCTTCCATTGAATTTTTTTCAATGCGATGACGTCCCTGCTTCTATGATGACGTCACAGATACCCTGTATACCTCGGATGAAATTACCGTAGATCCCAAAAACATTACCCAATTTTCAAATAAACCTATTCGTTAATTCCTGAGTTACAGCCTGTAAAAAAGATATTGTGACACCCTGTATATGGTTTATATCAAGTCCTCCAATCTATGGATCACCATTTCTCTTATTTTCCTGTTTATGTAATTACTTTTTTACTTTCAAGACTTTATTACTACTTACTAATTTTGTTGATCAAGCCTTTTCACTTTAATTTCGATCAAATTTAAATAAAAAACTTTTCATTCGTTATCTACTCACAAACGTATTCGCTAGAAGATCACTTGAACAATATGTGTGCGAATTTTTGGATTCTTCAAGAGAAATTTCATTTGTTTCGACTTTTACATGAAAGTTGTTTACTCATTCTTGCTTTCATAGAAGCACGTATGGAATTCCTAATTCCGCACATATAATATTCTATTCTACCAATAATACTTTATAAAATACCACGAAATTTCACGTGTCTTATGCGATTATCAATAATTATTATAATTACAGACTACAAAACCCTATAATAGCTAGACATTATCATAAAATATTGAAAAATAAGTTAATAATACTATTGACGATATTTGGAGACATTTAAAAAAATAAGTGTTTGGTGCGGTGGAAAGGTTTTGCGGGATATCAAAATTGTAAGTAGGAATATAAAAAGCACACACTGGTGAACGGAAAAAAGTAGCAGTAAAAACAAAAAGATGGTATGGAAAAAATATCTTAGGAAGAGAAATAATGAATACTACGAAAAATATAAACAAAGAAAAAATGTGAAAAAGATAAACAAAGAAGAGTCAGAAAAAACATGGAAAAACTTCCAACAGAAATTAACAACAGCATTCAAATACAACGATAAAGAGAATGAGAAACAAGTAAAATATCATTGAAGAACGTGAAAGACAAAAACGGTATAGTAATTACAGAGGGCCAAATCATGGAAAGATGGCGAGAATATTTTAAAGAACTATTGGATGGAAACGAAAAAAGAAAAAAAGAAAGGTGAAAATTGAAGTAAAACAGGAAGGAATATCACTAGAAGAAATAAAAGAAGCAGTTATTTAATTATAAATACATCAACTTTTTCTTAAATTCAGGTGTCAAAATCGCAAAAAGTTTTCCCAGGGGCCCTCTATGGATTGGAAATTCCAAAAAATAATTAGATTCCGATTCCGATGAACATTTCCATAAGGGGTTTTTTGATAGGAGGATTCAAAAAAAGTTTGTCAGTTGTTCGTAAAATAGTTATTTTCCTAACAAGTGCGGAAAGTGATACTTTCCCGCACGCGACTGCCGTTGATCCGAACGACGCGAAGCGGAGTTCGGGCAAGCAGTCAAGGGCAGGAAAAACACTTTACGCATTAATTAGGAACATTATTTTTTCTACGACCGCATAAAGATTCAAAAAGCACATTGAAAATATATATTTTATTTCAACATACAAAACCTTCCATGAAAATCCACTAATTATTATTAATATTAATGTTGAAAACACAATTTGTTGCATTCTGCAAATGCGTCAGAATGGCCGGTCCAGAGTAGTTAGTTGGTGGTAACTAGCTGTTAAGAGTAACACTCGTAGATTGCATGACGTGCAAGAAGATGACGGAGACGGCATCTGTTGCAAGTTGCCAGTACATGAAAGAATTTTATTCGAGATGGTTTTCTTCTGTTCTACGGAGTCCTCCAAATAACTCTCAGCAACAGCAATGGACTTCCAGCCTCCAAGACGTTTTATGTTGGTTATCCCTTCGCCTGAATCTGCTAGAAACGTTGCCGAGGATCGTCTAAAACTGTGCCCTGTGTGCATTTTACCAAATGTCTACGCACTGAACAGAACATTTGCCTTTTTTGTAATTGATAAAAAAACGACGGTGCGTGGTGGTAGGAGGCCGTAAATTTGCATACTTTCTATAGAGCTTCAAAAAGGTTCCATTATTTATGTCTTCAGTTATAACAAAGGATCTTGAGGTATGGTTTTTCGAATCGGAAATTTTCACAATAATTAGGTTACCTTTATCTTGAATATCGTCAAGCGTGATTTTCACAAGCTCTGCTCTGCGAAGAGCACCGGCTAAATCAAAAATGGTACCTACTTTAATCATAAGATATATCTCATCAGGGGTTAACATAAACTTGGATATGTCTTCTTTGGTAAAAATCTGCGCTTTATGTGGTCGAAAACCAACATTTTGCTTTTTTAGGAACGATGTCAATTTATGAAACTTGCTTATGTCCAGGTTTTGTTTTATTTTAATTCAATATTTCACCATCGAGTAACACGACCATAGGGTATTGGATTTCAGTACCTTACCCAGCTCGGAAAAATACGCCAAAAAAACCTCTTCTCTGAAGCTATTCACGCCTTTTTCCTTACACCAGTTAAAAAATTGGTTGTATTACTGTTCGTATCTTTCTCGTGATTTACTTGGTAACAGGTCTGAATTTACCTCATCTGCGGCCTTTAATATTGCTTCTGGGAGCTCTTCGTCTGACGAATCCATTAAAATATTGCTATTATTGAAAATAATTTGAAAAATGACAGAATCGGACACTTCGACAACACTTCGATTTGAAACTTTGACGTCTTGATGACAACTTGGTTGTCATAAAAAATCTTTGGTTACCACACCAAACCACATGACTCAGCTTAGTTTGATTGTTATGTGGATTGATTTTGAGAAATGTATAGGGTAGATATATAAAAGTATCGCAATTTCTTCATTCCAATGAATGAAAAATAGTCTGGGTTAGATTGAATATTAAAACCTATATTAGTTTTAATAGTAATATACAGGTAAAATCAATGAAACGTACATTTAATAACGATAAATTGACATATTTTACTTCCCCGCACTAGTGCGGGAAAGTGACACTTTCTAAACTAAAATGAGTGCGGGAAAGTGGGTAAAAACGCACGGTGATAGAAAAAAATTATTTCGGATGGAAAATTAAGAAAACTTTATGAAAATTGAATTTACCGCAAAAATGTACATCAGATAACCTCAGTTTTTACGTTCTGAACCTGCGTCTAAAATTTCATCACAAAATTCGATCTCGTTTTTGAGTTATCGTGTTGATAGACAGATCGACCGACATTTTTTTAAAAATAGGTTTTTTGGACTCAGAACCATATGAAACGTGTAGATCTACTAGAATCTCGAAACGCCAAAATCACTCCATTACAATACTTCCCCTATATGTATGTATACATAACATGTACTACACATAAGGTGAACTAAAAAGAGAAAAAAGTGGCATTACAACTAATTTCTAAACAAACTAAAGAAATACAAAATTATATAACCATCACATATGCTGGTAGTATTTCTAATAATATTTAGCAACATATACAAAAATTTCTTTTAACACAAAAAGTGATGCGAGTACAAAATTGTTAAATGTAAAAACAAAAATATCCCCATTAAAAAAGGCTGGTATATATAAACTTAAATGTCCAGAATGTAATGCTGTCTATTTGGGTCAAACTCTTAGAAATTTTGAAATTAGACATAGTGAACACTTATGAGCATACGGATTAAGACAACCCGAGAAATCCCATTACGCAAAACATCTACTGGACACCAAACATTCACAACAAACATAGAACTAGAAATACTACATATTTGTAACAAGAAACAAGAACTAGATTTCCTTGAGGAATTAGAAATTAGAAGACACTTAAGAGACCCACAATATGAAGGCGCCAATGAACAGATAAATCTAGGGAATTCTCCATTATTAAGTAATAATTGTAAAGATCAACAGATATAGTTTTCCTGGTTTCCTAGATCATTGCACAGTTATACTGATCTTAAAAGGGAAAATATATCCAGGATATCCCTGTAGGACTAATAAAATCTAAGCTTCAATATTTGTAATATCATATATTCTTCTTTTTTCTCTTCATATATATTAAGACAATCACAAGTCACACAGGTCACTTCTTGGTCTAGCCAAAAATAATTGTTAAACATCAGGTACGTATCACATGAAATGTAACTTATGTCATTCTGGCGAAGATAGTATAGGTTTGTTCCAACCAACACGAAAACCGTACAATGTACGATACAAATTCAGTTGACCTGCTGATTACTGAATATAAAAGTCTGACATCAAATTCACTAATCAGCAGGTCAACTGAATTTGCATCGTACATTGTACGGTTTTCGTGTCGGTTGGAACAAACCTATGTAATATCGAAACAATTGTCAATTTTTTAGAATTTTTAACATTTTTTCATCATATTGTGGAATTATTAGAAACAGTTTCATTTAAAAAAGTAGCATGAGTAGATTCTAGTAGTAAGGGTCGAAACAGTAAATTTCTAAAATAATTGTTTTAAGTAGGCTTTGAACACAAAAAAATGTTTGACATTATTGCTTGACATATTTATTACGTAGTTATTGTTATTGGTCATCTTCTTAGTGTTTGATTTTAAGTATTATTTAAATGAAATTAATATGCTAACAAGAAAAGAAAAAGTAGAGATTATTTTGTTGTCTGGTGAAAACACTCCAAGCAGAACAGTTGCAGACATTTTTAATGCTAATGATATGTCAATCATACTACAGTTACTCGTATTTTAAATAAATTTAAAGAAACGGGCAGCATTACCAACTATTTCGAAACACCTCGCACTGCTGCACAAGTAACTACAGAAGTAGAAGAGGAAGTAAGTTTAACGGTTGCGGATGTCTCCTTACTACTGTGCAAAACTCTTGAAAAATACATAAATTCAAAGCCTTTTAAGTCAAAACACATTAAAGGAAAAGGATTTTATTCCAAGATTTGAGTTTTCGGCAAGGTATCAATGTGAATACGAAAAAAATTCACGATTTCCCATGGACATATTATACACGGATGAAGCAACTTTGGAATACTAATGGAACAGTAAGTTCACAGAATTGTTGGTGGTGGGCTACAAATCTCTCATATCACAATAGACTGAAGGGAACAATATTCATTCAAGGTAAATGTCATATGTGGACGTTACACAATACTGTGGCCCCTTCTTCATTGATGGAAACCTTATTGCCAACCGATATTTGCAATTTTTACCAGTTTAAAATCAAATGCCCCGAAGTTAAAATTTGTCGAATACTTTTTCTAGGACTACATATGCTAAAAATAAACTTTTCTTCTCTTCATATGCTTTCTGTGTTATTTGTTTTAAGGAAAATATGTGATCTTGTGCGCTTCTGAATCCACTTTGTGCCCGAATTCGTGATACAACCTGTATATATTGAGTAGTTAAAATAGATTACAGATCAAACTGTAAAATATCATAGTGTAAATTCCGTATGCAAGCTTTACGCGTTGTCTCATAAATCCGAACTGTAAAATATTGTCTTGTAGCAAAAGCCACCCAACTTGTTTTCCTTACGGTGATTCTCAATAGGTTTAAGAGAAATAATTTAAATTAAAGGTATCACTGACTGTGGGTTATTTCTATTAGGCGAGGAAATAAAACACTAGAAGAGTCAAAATCTCCAAAAACTTTAGTTGAAGACGAATTGAGAAGGGTTTTTTGCATTCGCTTTCTAAAATTATCTAGAAAAAATGTACCATCTTTGTATATTTTGAAAATTGGAAACTGCATTTGTGCAATGCAAAATGCTTTCGGAAAATGCATTTTCTGAAGAAATTCATAACTTAGTTATAAACACCTGGAATGGGCTCAAATCGTGTTCTCGGTTGTTTTCGAGTTTGCTGATACTGAATATGGCCTCTAATTTAAAGTAGCCACATCGTCATCTCCGAGGCTTCCCCTGAAATCAACTCTCGAATGAAACAAAGCTTCTCCCTCGGGAGTATTCCGGGTCGCCGATTCCAAATGTGACATCGCAACTACCGCCTCCAAAACCGGTCTTAGAATCAAGCAATGTGCACTAAAAAATATTAAGATCAGAAATAGTTTATGCCCTGGAAACTATGAAACCCGGTAAGGCTGCTGGTCCTGATCGGATACCCATAGATCTTATCAAACTCTTTGACGATGATGTGGCTGATATTCTTCTGGACCTCTTTAATCGCATTTACGATAATGGAGAAATTTCTAAACAGTGGCTATCATCCACTTTTGTGCTCATACCAAAGAAACCGAATCCAAGAGAATGCTCAGATTACCGAACCATCGCACTTATGAGCCACACCTTGAAGTTGCTCTTAAATATAATTCACAAAATTTTTTACAGAAGACTAGAGGAAGACATAAGCAACACACAATTTTGATTCCGCGAAGGACTTGGAACACGGCGCTTTTTGGGATTAACGTTCTTTTCCAGCGCTGTCTCGATATAAACCAAGAGGTGTATGCATGTTATATCGATTTCGAGGAAGCCTTTGATAAGGTGAAATATGACAAGTTACATCAGCTGCTCGTCAGCAAAAACATTGACTCCGACGACGTTAGAATAATTAGTAATCTATATTGGGGCCAAAAAGCTAATACAATGATAGACAACCTACCAACAGAAGAAATGGAGATTCGTCGTGGTGTTAGACAAGGTTGCATCCTATTACCGCTTCTATTTAACCTCTATAGCGAAGCTATTTTTAGGGAAACCCTAGAAGATGAGTCAGTGGGAATAGTTATAAATGGAGAAGTAATTAATAATATGTGGTATGCTGATGATACCGTCTTGTTAACGAGCAAACTTGGAGACACACAACACCTTTTAGAAAAATTAAATGATCGATGTAATGAATACGGGCTAAAAATTAACTTTAAGAAAACCAAGTTAATGGTAGTTACAAAATTCCCTCAAGATCTGAGCCATGCGAACCTGATGGTGGCAAATACCACGATAGAGAATGTGTCGACATATAAATATCTAGGAACCTGGATAGAACAATCGGGTGACCAGACAAGAGAAATAAGAACGAGGGCAGAGACAGCCAGATCAACATTGGCAAAGATGAAGAAGTTATTTACGAGTCGAAATATTAACATGGGTCATAGGATGAGGATGCTGCGTTGTTACGTTTTTTCCACACTCTTATATGGGGTTGAAGCATGGACCCTTAAGAAAAACCACATCGACAAACTACTAGCATTCGAAATGTGATGTTACCGTAGAATGTGGCGCATTGCCTGGACCGATAGAGTTACTAATGCCGAAGTGTTGAACCGGATGCAGAAGGAGTGTGAAATCATTAACACCGTGAAAAAAATAAAGCTTCAATACCTGGGTCATATAATAAGAGAACAGAAATACGCACTTCTCCAACTGATAGTGCATGGAAAGATTGGTGGAAAGCGGAGTAATGGAAGGCGCCGTGTGTCCTGGCTAAAGAAGCTGAGGGATTGGTTTAACTGTAGCAATGTTCAACTGTTCAGAGCTGCAGTAAACAAGGTCCGGATTGCTATGATGATAGCAAACCTCCGATAGGACATGCACTGTGAGAAGAAGATTCATTCAATTCAGTTTCTCTCTTTTAACATTGCATACTTCAAATAAGATCAACGACTCCAAACATGTATTGCAGTTTTAATGATAGAACCATTCACGAGCGAAATAAGATTGAGTAGTTATCTTAATAAAAGTTTTAAATCATTGGTCAAACATAGAAGATGGGACTTTTTTTATAATCATATTCGTCATCCTAAACATGTCTTTTCAAAAATAGGTGCGTTCTTTTTTACTGAGATCTCAGATCACTTCAGTTAAGGTGATCTGAGATAAAGTGATGTGAGTAAGCACCAAAAAGAACGACATCTCAATTGAAGCGCGCGATCTGTCGATAGATTTAAACTATACGACAGATTAGTATCAGCATCTATTAATGTTAATTAATGTATCCAACATTTGTAACAAAATAAAAATAGATTATGTGTGTTTATTGTTTATATGTCAATGGTTAAAACCATAGATAACCTTGGTTAAAACTACAAATAAATCAAGCAAATCAAATATTTCTTCATCCCCTCCACTTTATTTCCGGCTCAAGTCCAACTGATTCCCCCTTACAACACATTCAGCATCCGTGAAGGGGGAGGAAAAATCTCAGTCAAAAAGAACGTACCTAATGTATTCGAATATTCGCAGTAGTGAGTTTCATTTGACTTTACGAAAAACACGCGCAGTTCTGTAACATATTACAAATGCGTGCGGGCCGGGTGAAGCTGCACGGTGAAGTTAGCCGTACCCCTTTCTCAGACAATTCAAAAACGCGATGCATACGAGCTTTGATTGCACTTCTAGTGCGAGTTTGTAACGCTTTTTATGCGCGTTTGAATCCATACAAATGCGAAAATCTGCTTTTTGGTCATCTACAGCACCGCGCCGTGAGCGCGCGTTCGTAAAACGTGCGTCGTTGGCGCTTTAAAAATTCGCCGTGTGCATAGGCCTTTAGAAAATGTTAATCTACGCAGTTCTGCAAAGACACCTTTAAATTATACCTGTTTAAAATAGATACTCATTAAAGGTTGTACACGCATCAGCTGTTCCCCTTCTTCTATGAAAATTTCACATACGAGTAACTTATATAAAGGTCATGGTGGATTAATGTTGCACATTCCAAGTTAGTATAAAGTATATCAACATAAAACGAGATACTGGGTGTCCCAAACGTTACGATGAACAACCCGTATATTTTACAATTTTCTGTTACAGGTTTTTATTGACGATGCGGCATACAAACTGCTAATGGTCAATATTGACCTTTAGTGTGAAGTAATCAAGAAAAATATTTATATTTTGTAAATAATTATACAGTATAAACAGAAAGCAAAGCCCAAAGAAAAAAATTCAACTTGATGTTCAATATGACCTTGTCATGCCAATCTTAATGAAAATCCGTCAAATACCTTTCTAATCAAGTCACCGGAAATAATTTTGAACAATACATACAAATTCCATCCTTTGTGTATGAATTTTTAAAATCCAAGATTATTATAACATTTATTTCCACAAACTCATTGATAAATTTTATAAATAATTATAGACGATTGTAAAGTGAATTCAAAGATCTTTTAACACGTTAAGCGCCAAGCCAAATTTATAAAATGTCGTAAACGGGCCAAGTTCATTTTTTTATAGGTATTGATGATGTGTAAATGCAATTTGGACGATTTTTCAAAATACTTGAAATTAACGAAGATATTTGAATATATTTGATGACGGGCCAATGGACCCAACGCGGTCCTGGTACCACTCAAATGATGTCACTGGACCGTTGGTCCCGTCCCGTGGAGACGTTATTTACGGTTCGCCCGTCGTCCGTCGTGATTCAAGTTAGTTAACATAGAATTGTGCACGTGGTCGGTTCGTTTGATATCATCGATAAGCTGTAAAAATTGGTGAAAAGGCTGAATAATATTGAATCGTAAGTTGTTCTTATAATAATAGTAGTTATAAAATAAACAATATTTTATAAGTTTACAAGCTTTATAATAGCAAGAATTGAATTATGTTAGGTTATGTTATGAACAATGTTTTATTTTTACAGATGTCGTTGAGAAGTAATCGCCCTCTGACGGAAAAAGAATTGAAAAAAGCTGCGGAGACGTTGGATATGTCCGACGAGGAACTCGATTTGTCATTTGGAGAACCATTATATAGTCCGGATGAAAGTAGCAGCGATTCTGATGAAAGTACTGCAAATGTCTACACGTTACCATCCACGTCAATACTTTTGAAACGGAAAAGAAACATTTATGAGGCAGGGCCGTCGTCAGCCGAAAATGTTCTATCCTAGTCTGATAATTCTGAGATAGAAAATCAAGTGCCAACTAGTAATGCTGCAACTGATATTGCGAAACCAGCTGTTCGGAGAACTAAAAAAAAAGTTGTTACCACCTATAGGTAATCAACCTAAACTAATACCATTTGAAGGTGGTGGAGGTGTTCATCCAGTAGGCCTATTGATGTTTATGATAGTATTGTTGATGATCGCATTTGAACCATGATTGTTGACCAGACGAATTTTTATGCCACTCAGCAACTCATGGACAGTGATACCACTCCACAATCACGCCTGCGCGATTGGAATCCGGTAAGTGTAGCTGAAATTAGGACATTTTTTGGGCTGGTACTATGGATGGGATTAGTAAAATTGCCATCTATTAGGGACCACTGGAGCCGACAATCTATATACGACGTTACATTTGGTAAATCGAAGATGTCTCGAAATCGATTTGAGCTCATTTTGAAAATGATTCATTTCTCTAACAATGAAGAATGTCCCGAACAGGGCCGTTGGAAGCGGGCGTGCAAGGCGTTCATGGAACGCGGGCAGCCAATTTTTGGGGCGGCCTCACAGGGCCAACTCTTGCTTAGTTTATAGTTGCCAACATTTTCAAAAAATTAAAATATCGGAAGTAACAAGTAAGATCTGTATAAAATTGGTGCAATATTCCATACTTATCCCCACATCATAAAAATTTATTGATTGGTGTTTAAGTACTCAGATCTGGGGCGTAGCAGGTAGCAAAGGCAATTATTTTGTTACTTTACAGCCACTGTAAAGTTCTTTGTTGAGTAGACATTAGACAGAATTACTGGATTTTCCCAGCGCCGTCGATCTTATAGTCTTTGTTGATCACGTACTTGCATGTTATTCTCAAATTTAGCATTTATTTTATTACCTTTTAGGGCAAAATATTTTATGAATTCGTAATAGCGTTTATTTTTGGTATTTATTCGTGCTTAACGCCGCCCATTTCTACCCCCTAATTGTGGTAGATTTTTCTCATTGGTTATACATTAATTTTGCAGTAGGAGTAGGTAATAATAATATTTTTGTAATAAACTATTTCTTTTAGTTTCACCAGTCAGTTTCAGTTACATTTTTGCACTTACGTACGAATCAGTTATATCATCTTGAGTCCGAAATTCGTTAGTTAAGTGTCGTGTTTTATAATTACTAATTTTCGTTATTGTACTTATGTTAGTTATTAATAATGTTAGTGTGTTAACTAAAGTTTAGTAAAGACATAAACATCATTCTTAAATTTATTGTTGTGAGAAAAAGACGAGGTATTGAACAGTGAAAATATGGACAATATGGTAAGTAAATTTAGTCTTATTTTTTAAACTTTAAGTTGATGTCTATTGAATTGGATTCGGTTTTCTTTTTTTAAATAATTTTAAGAAGATAACAGGTGCGTTGTTGTTGTTGTTTAGTTTTCGTAAAATAATTAAAATTAATAAACCATTTTACAATCTGAAACTAATTTTACAATCTGAAATTACATCTGAAACTACAACTAACGATCATCGAAATTCTAATCTTATCGAGAGCGCTTTCTCTCATGCATATTTACAATAATACCAAAAATTTAAAAAATAATAATGCGAATTTTGATTTCCAGAAACGAAGAAAAACAAAGAGATTATCTGGTTTTAATTACCGACAACAAAAATCAAGACGTGAGGAGGAGAAATTGAAATTAGCAGGATCCATGTATGTCTTTTTAAAGAAGGAAACGAATCCAGACGAAGAAACGAATACTGAAGAATTTTCGACAGAAATGCCCTCTACAAGCGGCACATCCATGCAGTCCATGGATGTAGATATAGAAGAAGAAGCTAGAGGCTCTAATGAGGAGGAAACCAGAGATTTTGATTCTGATGAGAAAGGATCGGAATTGTTTAATAAAGTCAATTTAACAGAGATTTCCACCGCGCAAAAAGCCGAACCGCCTGCTGAATTATCTCATGAAGATGAAATTGATGTAAATATTATCAGTGTATCGGATGATCCAGGGACGTGGCCTGAAAACATCACTAGCAGTATGGCAAAAATGTTGGTAGAAAGGGGACCTATTCAAGTTAAAAACTTAAAATATCCCATTAGTGAATCTGGACGAAAGTTTTCGGAAAATTATTATTATAAATCATTAAAAAATGGTGAAAAAATTAAGAGAGATTGGTTAGTTTATTCAATTTCTCATGATGCAGTATTTTGTTTTTGTTGCAAAATTTTTGGCACTTCATTTATTGGCAATTTAAATAACCAAATAGGCTTTTCTGACTGGCACCATCTATCAGAAATATTAGGAAGGCACGAACAAAGTGTTCGCCATAACAAAAACGTTAAACAGTGGATATCATTAATTAAAATGTTAAATCAAAAAAGTACCGTCAACCAAATGGAATTAAGACTTTTAGAATCAGAAAAAAAATATTGGTTTAATGTTATGGAAAGAATTGTTTCAATAATCCAATATTTATCGCGACAGTCTTTAGCTCTTAGAGGGTCTTCTTCCAAATTATACGAACCAAATAATGGTAATTTTTTGAAAGCCGTAGAGATGATAGCGCAATTTGATATTGTAATGCGTGAACATGTATCTCGTGTCCAAAAATCACAGGAGAGTCAAATTCACATGAGTCATTATTTGGGTAATACGATCCAAAATGAAATAATTACTTTAATAGGCATGAGAATAAAAACATTTATATTGAATTCGATCAGGGCCGCAAAATATTACTCTGTAATATTAGATTGTACTCCATACGTGAGCCATACTGAACAAATAACAATTATATTTCGATTTGTTTTTCTAAATTATGAATCTAAAAAGGTAGAAATAAGAGAGCATTTTGTGGGATTTTGTCCAATAACTGATTGTACTGGCGAGGGCTTAAGCGATTTTTTAACTAATTTAATTGTTCAATTAAACTTGAACATTTATAATATGCGTGGGCAGGGCTATGACAATGGGGCAAACATGAGAGGTAAGCATAATGGCTTGCAAAAGAAAATTTTAGACATAAATCCTCGTGCATTTTTTGTTCCTTGTTCAGCGCATACGTTAAATTTAGTTGTCAATGATGCTGCTAATGTGTCTCATGAAACAACAAGTTTCTTTGATTTAGTCCAAGATTTATACGTATTTTTTTCTGCATCGACCAAAAGGTGGGATGTTCTTAAACGACACGTGCCAACATTAACTTTAAAACCACTAAGTGATACAAGATGGTCAAGCCGAATCGATGCATTAAAACCATTAAGGTATCAAATCGGCAATGTCTATGATGCGTTATTTGAAATTTCGGAAAACTTAGTATTATACGATGCATCTACTAGACATAAAGCACAAGCATTGGGACTCAAACTGCACGATTATAAAGTTTTATGCGCAGTAATTACATGGCATGATATCTTATTTAAAGTAAATGTGTTAAGTAAAATGATGCAAAGTTCTTCATTAAATATAAAAGTTTGCGTAGATTATCTTGAAAACCTAATAGATTTTTTTTCAAAAATGCGTTCTGATGAGGGATATATGAATGTACTTGTAGGAGCTACCGAACTTGCAAATGATTTAGAAATACAAACGGATTTCCCGCCCGTTCATAGCATGCGTCGTCGTAGAACCTCGCGTCAATTTGATTACGAGCATGAAGACGAAGCAGTGCGAGATCCCAAAATTCATTTTAAAATAAATTTTTTCTTTAAAGTCCTTGATCAGATATTATCGTCTTTAAGTGACAGGTTTGATGGTTTACAAAGTTATAGTGACATTTTTGGCTTTTTGTTTAAAATCGGTGACATATCAGACCAAGATTTAATGAAAAAATGTAAAGATATGGATTTAAAGCTTCGAGATGAATCCCTAAACGAGTCCGATATTGACGGAAGTGATTTATATAATGAAATTAAAGCTTTTAATTTACATTTTAAGGAGTCTTTACAACGTGAACCTGAGGATATTCTACAATTTATTTTAGAGAACAGCCTTATGGCAACATTTCCTAATCTGTTTGTTGCTTTAAGAATAATGTTAACTTTACCAGTTTCAGTTGCAACCGGCGAAAGGTCTTTTTCAAAATTATTAAAAATTATGTAAGGTCTACCATGTTGCAAGAACGATTAACAAATTTATCATTAATATCTATTGAACATGATATTTTGGACAGTTTGAATATTAATGACACAATTCAAGAATTTGCGGAAAGTAAAACTAGAAAAGTACCTTTTTTATAACGTTTTATTATGATAGACAATTTAGACCTAAGCGTTTATTTCTTTTTATGTTTATTTTTTATTTTTATTTAATATTACTTCCATACTTGCATTATATGTTTAAATGTATTTTATACGTGCTAATTTGCACAAATAATTTAATGTTTAATTATTATTATTAATAAAAACGTTACAAGTTACAACATTTACTTCATTTTTTAAAGTTTATTTTCAGAGCGGGCGGCCGAATTAATTCTAGCACGCGGGCGGCCGAAGGCCTAGCAACGGTCCTGGTCCCGAAAGAGACAGATTATATAAAATACAGCCTTTGGTCTATATGATCGTACACAACTTTCAAACCTTGTACACTCCTGATGAATTAATTTGCGTGGATGAAACAATGGTGCCCTTTAGAGGACGACTTGTTATGAGACAGTACAATAAACAAAAACGACATAAATATGGAATCAAGTTGTTAAAAATATGTACTGATATGGGCTATACCTACAACATAAAACTTTATGCGGGTAAAAATGCCGAACTAGAGAAAACGGTTCCTGCTGATGTTATGTCATTAGCGGGTAACCTGCTGAATAAGGGTATAACAATGGTAACTGATAATTGGTATACCAGCCTAGACTTAGCCAATAGACTATTAGTAATACACATCTAATAGGAACAATAAATCGTAAAAGAAGGGGACTGCCTAAGGACGTGGTAGCAATGAACATAAAGATGAAGAAAGGAGATATAATAGCGAAAGAAAATAAACGTGGAATAACAGTTTTAAACTGGAAAGACCAAAGAAACGTGTTAATGCTGTCCACGAGACATTCAAAAGAGCAACAAGAAGTGAGATATAGAGGAGCAACTAAGCTAAAACCAAAAATGATTTTAGATTATAATAAGGGTAAAGGAGCTGTTGATATTTCTGATCAAATAGGCGCCTACAACAATCCTTTACGCAAATCATTAAAGTGGTACAGAAAACTAGCTTTTCAATTACTACTTACCACTGCAGTAAATGCACATATTATATACAAAGAAATCCATAATGAAGATCTGTCCATAACTGATTTAAAAAAATATCTTGTAGAGCAATTGACTTGTAATCTCCAAGATGTTCCATCTACATCAACATCAAAACATCACTTACAAAAAAAACCCGGATCAAGTCATACAATAAGGCGTTTTTGTTATAAAATAATATCCCAAAGAGATGGAAGGAAGGCAGCTCAGAATAAAACAAAAAAAGTTACAATGTTCTGTGCCGGGTGTGTAGGAGAACCACCAATGTGTTTAGAATGTTTTAATATGTTACATTAATATAGTATATTAGTAGTATTACTTTGTTTCAGTTTTATTTTTACCGATTTGTATTTACAAAATATAAAAAATAAACACTTCTTATTCGACCACACATTTTTTTTTGTCCCAGAGACCACATTTTTATGTGAACATAAATTTCCACTGGACCCTGACGACGGTCCTCTCATACCGTTAAACATATTATAACTATGGTCCAACGGTCCACACAGTCATTTAGAATGAGGTGTGTTATGACGGTCCCCACGGACCAACAAGGTCTAATTTCAAAAGTCATTGACGGTCCGTAGGGACCGTCATGGCGTTTAATGTGTTAAAAGAGGTAGGTATCACTAAACCTCCTTGCAATTTAAATTTTTCAAGTGGGTGACTGTGTAGGGTGGAGTGGTGACGTTACGTATACAAGTATTGTGGTAGAATGTGTCCGTATGAAATCAAGGTTGACGTATTTTATCACTTTTTTAGGAAGTTATTACCTCCGTAGTTATTTAGGGCGGATACTTTTTGTTGGGACACCGTATATATCAAAAACTGTAAATTTGTCAACATAGAAAATTTAAAATCGCTGGTCCATCTACTATATGTATAAAACCAAAAAAATTTACGCGGTGACAAAGATAACTTTATTTTTCCATTCTTGCACTGAAATATCATTCATTTTAAGACGTCAAGAAATGTTAAGAGAAAGATAATGTTTGGATTTAAAATTCATATATTTTGAAATTAGAGATACAAAATGATGCACGCTTGATATAAACATATATTTACTATAAGATATATATATATATATATATATATATATATATATATATATATATATATATATATATTAATACAGTTCCTCTATTTAAAATGTAAAAGAAACATTGAAATAAGGAAATTAATTTATATTTGTATGGAATACTTTCGATACACACTGTATTATAGGTATAATCAATAATTTTGAAAGATCCGGTATACAAATCAAATGTGACATTTTAATTTTCGGATGACGTTTATGTAGAATATATTTAATAGACAGAATTATATTACATTTTGGAGAATATATTTGAAATTTTAAAATACAGATGTCTCTGCTATCTCTCTTTGTTATAGGGAAACATGAATTGTTATTTTTTTTTAAAAAAGGAATTTTTCATAACCAAATGAGAGGAGATTTATTTATTTGAAGAAAGTTTAGTTAGTTGTGTTTGAAATCCCGAAGAGGCAACATCGTAATTAGAGTTGTCTCAATTTTTGGTAGATAGTAGAAGTTGTATATTTATACAACCAGATGCAAAAGCCATTTCATTATAAAGCCAGTGCGTGTATAATTCGAATAAGAATTGCATCGTGTGTAGTGAATGTGTTCCAGATTTCTAAATAGAATTTAGAAAGTTTCCTGAATTCTAAGATCAATTAGAATTGTACGAGTTGTCCAGTTATTAGTTGATGAGTCCGATCCAGTTTCTTTACAATAATTTCTCGAGAAATAATAAGGCCTATTTTTAAATGAAATGACATAGATGCATCTATTAGATTTTTGATTGCAAACAAAATTAATAAATCATATAAGGAAATTCACATAAGAGAAGAAAAGTTTTGAACTAAAAAAATTTGAGTGAAGCTTGTATTTGACATTTATCCATATGAAGATTTAGATCGACAATTGGAACTTTTATTAAACGTTTTTCATTACGTTAATTTATAGCATATAGGTTCTAGTAATTTTAAGTTTCGTAGAAATTACGACTGTTGTTTCGTTTATAATAAGTTTGGGGAATATTAATTTGTTAATTTGTATTTGAATCTAGTAGTATAATATAGAATTTTGCATTCCTACACTCACTATAGTCTTTTTATAACATTATTTCAGAAAATTAAACATTTTTCATTAAATAAAACTGTCGATCAAATCAGTGACAGTTGGTAATTTTCAGTGACAGAAATATTGGTAACGTCATCAGAGATTTAAAGTGCCTTTTATAATATTAAACATACAGTTACTATAGGTTCTGTCCCATAGTGAAACAGATAATTTGGAGATACGTAAAAATGTAAACAAATTTTGAATATTTAATTTTTTTAACAGTTTGATCCCACCCTGAGAGAAGAGTAATAGGTCGATTATACATATAAATTCATTTTTAGAAATACTAAATTAATATTTATTAGAGCCGGGCATATTTTCGACAACTACTGTCAAAGTAGAAATTTCTTACATAAGGTTTTAAGTTGTAATATATGGATTTCGAATTTTTTTTGGGGATCTAATTTTTCAGAATTTTATTCGATTTTATACAGCAAAAGTTTGGTATAGCCGCTCTAGGTGGCGCAACAGCTGATTTATGTAATTTTGTTATTTTAACAATTAGACGAGATCCGATCATAGCGGCAACGTTGTCCCATATATAAGTACATGGTATATTTGATCCGCGCATGGTTCATTGGACATGTGATATCTTCTCGATTACAAAAAGTTCACTGCACAAAAAATGACTACGTATTTAGATCTTGTGTTTATTTGTTGTTGTATATCCTTAAAATTAAGGTGGGTAAGTATTGTGTATTATTAAGCAATACAGAAAAAAAAATGAAATTGAACATTATTTAAAGTAACTATTATTAGCATTTAAGGTATTTATGTAAAATTGTAACTTCACTTGTTATATTAATTTTTTATTATAGGATCTTTTGAATATATTCATCATTATTAACATTTGTTCATTTGTTACCATAAAATCAGTGCAACTGATTTTGATTACAATATGTATAATTATTAATTATTCTAATGCAAAGGTAAAAGTTAAATTTTTTTTGCAGAAAAGTATTATTGACTTTGCAATAATGAAAAAGCTTTTATTTTGCATCTTGTTGATTCATCGAGGGCTAGGAGTTCTTCTTCCCTGTACCGATACTCCCACTCTTGCTGATTTGTTAACTGCCAGAAATATTTTGGGAGTATCGATTCCACCAGGGTACGCTTTACAAGAGTTATCCCCTCTTGTAACAAATGGAAGGAATCCTCATAGATGGATAGCTACTTTTACCAGAAATGACAATAATTACAGTCCTGGATGTGAATATTTAACAGCGGTCAAAAAGGGTTTTAAGAGGTATTGTCCAATGGTAAGCGAAATCCGAATTGTAAATCAAGATACCGAGCCTAACAGAAATCGTATCGTAGTTTAATTTTTTAGTAAATTGCTACTGTTCAAATATCCCTCGTAGAAGAAGAAGTTTTTTCTCATCACAATATGTAACTGAAGATGCTACATGCATCTAATAATGTAATAGTCTAATCTAATAGTGGTAAATAAGTTTTTATTAATTATTGTAGAGACCATATAATAACACTTCGCATTATCATGTACAAAAACTTTGATTGCACTTCAAAAAGCTAGAATTTCGCATGGAATACATCACAATTTTTACGTTGCATTTGTTATTCTTGTTAAAACTTTTGTGCAATAAAATTCAGTGTCATACAGAGGCTTAATAATAAGAATATTAGTATTTTGATTAAAACGGTTTGTTCAACTAAGTTGGAATTTCCGGAACAGTTGCTGATATTCATACTGAACACACTTTACACCACCACTGCATCAACACTTGCACTTCATGATACTTGTTTCTATAACCAAGTTGTGGTT
Organism: Galeruca laticollis; assembly: GCA_963921935.1. Classification (NCBI taxonomy): domain Eukaryota; kingdom Metazoa; phylum Arthropoda; class Insecta; order Coleoptera; family Chrysomelidae; genus Galeruca; species Galeruca laticollis. The sequence continues at coordinate 72,363,497 of OY998177.1, forward strand.
TTCAGAGACCGAAGGTAAACAATTTGTCTTCAGTCTCTGAAGACAACTTGGTTATCGAAACGCGCGTCAGATAATGTAAATGTGAGTGTTGTTGTAGTGGTTGCGTAAGGTGTATTTAGCAGTTTAGTTAAGTAAGTGATTTTTATTAAGACAACATGTAAATGTAATAATGTCTATCAATGTTTGACAACATAATATTTTCCATGTATACGAGAATCTTTCAAAATAAATATTTATCTTGCAAAATGTCAATACACTTTTATTAATTAAAACAATAAATAAACACAAGATCTATTTTTTATGTTTTATTTGTTCCTTGCTATTTAAATGTATGATACCTAAATGTTTAAATCAAAAGAGTTAAGAGCGGATTAGTAATCTAATGATTAATTTATAGAAATAAAATTCTGCTTTATATAATGATTTAACAAGAAATTAATACAGGTTAGAATTGGTCGACGTAGCTGATTTAAATGGAACCCCTCCACATTACGCTCTCGAAGTACGACAGTTTATAGACGAAACATTTCCTGGTCGCTGGATAGGCAGACGAGGCCCAATGATGGAGTGGCCACCTAGGTCACCAGATTTAAATCCACTAGACTTTTTTATGGGGATACCTCAAAACCAAGATCTATGCAACTCAACCAGAAACTTAAGGTGATTTACGTCAGCGAATTATTCACGAATGTCGAGCAATACGTCCAGAAACATTACATAATGTGCGAGAAGCATTTGAAACTCAATTGTACCATTACATGGCAACCAATTGAATTCAGTTTGAGCACCTCACACACTAATTTGTTATTGATATTTAAATAATTTCGTTAATTTTCTATGATTTAAATCGTTTATGTTATTGAATTGGAATTCATTGTAGCTCCAAAACGATTTATTTTACACCTCAAGTATTATACATTTTATATAGTCCGGTCTGATTAGATTTTTTACAACAAAAAACGTTAAGAGGCATTTTTCCTGCAGAAAGTTCTTGGGGAGGGTACGAGGATATTATATTATTTGAATGTGGCCACGAGTTCGGTCTCAGTCATTGTTTAAATAATGAGAGAAAGTACAAAATCGGTTTTTTGCATATAACATTTGAACCGTTGTTGCTACCGAAAATTTACAAGAAAATCAACTTATAGGTATTCAAAACACCTACATAATAAGCCCGGTTGGGTTAAATTTCGTTAATTTGTTTACTTGTAATAAACAAAAAACCGCCAATTTCAGCCATTTTTTGTATGGTACATAATTCAGTTATTTTCGCTTCTAAATAATCGTAGTGTAACTTTTAATGAAGGTCTTTGTGTACTTAATAAGTGGTAAAAATTTTGGCTTGAAATATTAATAACTTTTTGTTCAATTCTATTTGTTGTGTAAAAAGCTGTTTTACAAAAATCTAATCTCCTCAGCCTACAGGCGTCGTACAGACTTCTTTAACATCTCATTTTACTCGTAAAGGGTTGTAGTATAACGTACAATAAAGGAAATTTTGATTTTTCAACTGTAAGTTGTTTAAAAATGACGTTAAAAATGAAGTACTTTAAACAATTAATTTTGAGCAATGAATTTTTTTTAAATGGAATACTTAAATTGATTAGTTGATTGCTATTATTTTTCTGCAAATTTACAGCCCTTATTTATTGCTCTACGATGCTCTGAAGCGGAGATATTTTTTTTTCGCAAAATCATTGCGGCTTTGTTTATTAATATTATGAACTCAAATTTACAGGTAGTCTACAGTAAAAGTTGAACTACAGTGTCATACATTTGCGCAAAGATAAATGTCAATATTTCAGTGAAGTTATTGAAAAAGCGGCAGCGTGCAATTGACGCCACTGAGATTTTTTTTTGATTTGGGGTAGCATGAAAAAATAATAACACCTAGCGGACTAGATTTTCAAATTACAAATTATTTTAGTGGGAAGTTTTACATAATGCATTACTTTATTTTAGTGGGAAGTTTTACATAATGCATTACTTTGATTTTCACAATATTGAAAATAATATTAATAGTGTATTGATAATTATTCATAATTAATAGTGAAGGATTTAAATTAAAACAGATATTTTATTTTACTTTGATGGTAAATGTATTATTTATTATTTACATCGTACAAAATATTATTATATACATTATAATATACATTAAATCAATGACAATCGCATATGTACATATATTCTCATGTATTCATCATATCAATCAACTAATCAATTTGTGTATTCAATTTAAAAAAAATTTATTGCTCAAAATTAATTATTTAAAGTACTTCATTTTTAACGTCATTTTTAAACAACTTACAGTTGAAAAATCAAAATTTCTTTCATTGTACGTTATACTACAACCCTTTACGAGTAAAATGAGATGTTAAAGAAGTCTGTACGACGCCTGCAGGCTGGGGAAATTAGATTTTTATAAAACAGATTTTTACACAACAAATAGAATTGAACAAAAAGTTATTAATATTTCAAGCCAAAATTTTTACCACTTATTACGTACACAAAGACCTTCATTAAAAGTTGTACTACGATTATTTAGAAGCAAAAATAACTGAATTATGTAACATACAAAAAATGGCTGAAATTGGCGGTTTTTTGTTTATTACAAATAAACAAATTAACTAAATTTGATACAACCGGGCTTATTATGTAGGTGTTTTGAATACCTATAAGTTGATATTCCTGTAAATTTTCGGTAGCAACAACGGTTCAAAAGTTATATGCAAAAAACCGATTTTTGTACTTTCTCTCATTATTTAAACAATGACTGAGACCGAACTTGTGGCCACATTCATACAATATAATATCCTCGTACCCTCCCTAAGAACTTTCTGCAGGAAAAATGCCTCTTAATGTTTTTTGTTGAAACAGTACCTTTTCAGTCTAATCAGACTGGACTATTTTTGAAATCTAGTATCAGAGGCGCATCTAATTTTGAATAATATATACAGGGTGTTCCATTAAGAAAACTGAAGGGCTGAACGTAGGGCCGAGGGGGTGAATGTTACAAAGAGTATAGGTACGTAACCAGACGTCCCCCTTCAAATAATTTTTGACCTATTTTTACATTTTTTCCGTAAAATTCTCTTGTTAGAAATTATTCAAGGTGGATAGTTTTCATTGCAATGTTCTGTAAATTTTACAAGCAGTCTGCGTTCCAGAGTGAGCAATAACACAATAACAGCGAATAGGTGGAGATTTATTTCATTTTCTTTTGTTAAAAATGTAGAATGTGCAAATTTAAAAAAAAACTCATCAAATAATCACAGCAGAAAAATGTATCCAATATATAAATATCGCAAAGATTGCATTTTTCATACATTATAACAAGCTGCTTCTCTTGAAATTGTTACAGTTCATAAAATAAACAAATACTTTACGAATTCTCTTTTATTAAATTGTAAAGTATTCAAAACATTCACATAAATGAATAGTGGAAAATCCGGCAACATGGCTGGATCTCAACTTAACCGCTATAATTATCCATATACGTATTCGGATCTCAATTAACGCCTAGCCATAAAAGGATCTCTTTATGATACACATATTTTACTGAATATAAAAATCGCCTTTTACTTTACCCCTCTGTTGCTGCCATGATTTAAAACATAATTTTTTGATATTTACCTATAAACATTTTTCAAAATTCATTTTAATTATAGTGGATCTCAGGTTATCTATAATATGTATGGATCTCATCTTGATAAAATAACGTGTATATATTAATACATATCCTTTATCTAAATTCTAAAGAAAATATTGAAATAAGGAAAAAAGTGCATATTTGGATGTAATACTAGTGATACACACTGTATTATCAATAATTTTAAAGTTTCAATATACAAATAAATTTTGACATTTCAATTTCGGATGACATTAATGCAGAATATACTTTATAACGATTGGAAAACAAGAATACAGATGTATCTGTTAGCAAAATTGCAATTATATTAAAAGAATGAAAATCTCTCTTTGTTATAGGAAAACGTAAATTTATATTTTTTAAAAAAAAAAGAATTTTTTGGTAACCAAAGGAGAGGAGAATTATTGATATAAAAAGTTGGGGGAGTTGATTTTGATATCCCCACGAGGCAACATCGAAATAAGAGGTGCCTCAAATTTATTTAAAAATATAATAATTTATATGAATATTATCAGATCATCAAATCCTGCATTGTAAAGCCAGTGCGTGTATAATTCGCAACGAATTGCATCGATAAAGTGCGGGTGATTTTCCGATTTCTAAATTATTAATTTAGAAAGTTGTTCCTGAATTCTAAACACGGTTTAGAATACGAACGAGTTAACCAGTACCTAGTTGGTGAGTCCTGTCCAGTTTATTTACATTATTTCTCGAGAATTAATAGGCCTTTAGTACAAATATTTCAAAATTAGATGCATCTTATGGTAATAAACTCGATTGAAATTACAGTAACGTTACTCAAATAAAATTCAACGTCAAGCGAAGATAATTTTGGAATAGACAATTTAAACGGAAATTTGCGTATTTTGACATTGATATACATCAAGCATATAATCAAACATTTTGAACTTTGATAAATTATTTAGCAAGTAGATTTATAATTATAGGTTGTCTTAATTTTAAGGTTGATAGAAAATTCTATCTTTGTTTCTGCGTTTATAATATTTTTGAAAAGTTCTAATTTCTTGTAATTTGTTATTTGATAATATATTATATAAATTTGAATTCCAATCACTCTTTGGTACTCACTTCATATTCATTTCTCATTGTATTTGATAATTTTCAGGCTATAGAAATTTTGATATAATAAGTGACATTTGGTTAATTTCCTGACAGTAAAATCATATATGTCATAAGATAATTTAATTGTCTTATAGTATATTGAGCAGACAGTTACTTTAGATTTGGAATAGCGTAATACGTAATTTGGAAAATTCTTTAAAAATTTATAAATTTGAATTATTATTTGAAATCTTTGATCCCTCCCTGAGATAAGAGTGAGTAAGTCGATTGTGTATTGATTTATCCTTCACAATATAAAATTTAATATTCATCTGAGCCGGGCATATTAATTTGACAACTGCTGTCAAAAATTTCAATAGGTTATATTCAGTGGTAAAGGCATATTCACAAGAGTGTAGTTACAATCATAAATTGTGACATCAACAAATAAAATTCATATCGTATAAATTCATAAATTAAACTATTAAATATTAAATAATAAAACATCGAAATATAATAATTTGTCACCCAAACGTGGGGCAAATATTATTATAAAACATAGTAAATATATTATAATATATATTTTATATATATATATATATATATATATATATAATGAATTAAAATTTCATAAAATAAGAGGTGTGTCTATATGAAAAATTAATTTCTGTTTTCTACTGCACCTCCGTTTTAGGCAAAATTTCAATAATTTGACATATTAACCTGACCGTACTTTGAAGAGAAAAGCAACTACTTTCGTGGCTAATACCACGCAGAATATTGAATTAAATCCCCTTCGAAGAACGTGACGTTGATCGACCCTTTTGTCGATACAGACATCTGTGGTGATTCGCAACCGCAAGGAGAAGGGCATAGTACACTGACCGGTTTCCACTTTCTTGGGTCTCTTCAAGAGTGCCGTAACGCTTTCTAGTTCAGAGTCTCTAATCTGAACTGAAGATTCCGTCCTCCGACAACCTCTATTTGGCTCGTGTGGTTACACACTTACGAGAAGTAGTCAGCTGGCGCCATCTTCACTTTCGATTTCGAACCACCACTTCAGATAATTATTCGACCGTATTAGTCGTATGAATTAAAATTTTATAAAATACGTGTACCATGCCCTTCTCCTTGCCATTGAGAATAACCACAGATGTCTGTATCGCCAAAAGGGTCGATCAACGTCACATTCTTCGAAGGGGATGTAATTCAATATTCTGTGTGGTATTAGCCAGGAAAGTAGTTGTTTTCCTCTTCGAAGAACGATCAGGCTAATATGTCGAAATTATTGAAATTTTGACTAAAACGGAGATGCAGTAGAAAACCGAAATTTATTTTTCATATATATTTAAAAAATCATTTAAATTAATATATAATAAATTAAAATTTCATATATGAGATTCAATATATTTGAAATACCCAGTATTGTGTTATTCAATATTTTTAAAATACCCAGTATGTGTCAAATTTGTATTGATTGTGTTTCGTATGACATTTCACACAGTATATACGAAATGATGGATAGGTCATGTCATAATAAAAGAAAATATTTCAGATGTCACTATAGACCGAAAAAGCTATGACGTCATAAACATAGCCGTTGACAGTTACTGAGGGAAAACAAATATTTATTTACGTTTATTTAACTTTTGAAATATGGTTAAACATGGCTATTGTTAGTTTGTCGAGCATTGCGGAGCAGTTTTGTAATGAAATTAAAGTGTTAAAGAAATGTGGAGACAGTTTAAACTGTGGATATGTCGTAGATTATATGATGGAAATTTAAGAGCGAAGCAATAAGGCATAATTACTTAATAGTCACTGCAGTATCACTCTACAAATGAAAAAACGAATAAACTTTTAAACTATTACAATGGCCAAGACAATACATAAGGTAAATAATTGATTTGTTTTCCCTCAATAACTGTCAGCTGACGTCACACTTTTTCGGTCTATAGGTATTCAGTTAGTAATAAAAGAAGAACAAATCTCAATTTTTTATATAATTTTTGGAATGTAAACAATACAGGTCAGCAAACAAGTTTAGTTTTTTTTTCAAAAAGGAAAGAAAATGTTGTAACTAAGTTATAGTGGGTTGTTGATTGAAAAAGGGAAGTCAGTTTTATTTGATATCTTGAACGGTTAAGACCTAATTTTGAAGAACTCTCAATATATAGGGCAAGTTATACATGTCGTGTTAAATAATCAAAACAACAGGCCTTTTATAATATAAATGATAAATAAATCAAAGATATGATTATCTATGCATATTAAACAGAATTAAAGAAGAAAATTCAAGTATACTTACGGAAGAATTGTACACATTGAAGAAATATATCGGTGTACGTTAGATTCGTCATTAACTTTTGATATTTCGGGAAATTCATTGACAATTATCGGAATATTTAGTAATTACAATTAATTTTATGCGTTTTTTTTGGAAGAATTTACTTGGAGATTCAATTTGATTATTGTATATAATTTTAATTTGGTATTCTTATTGATAATATATTGTATTTTGTGAAAAACTAAGATTTGTATGATGATTTGTAGGACTGACACAAAACAAATTGAATGTCATTTGTTAACGATTTTGAATGTTTTTATATTAAAATAAAGTTGCTTATAAATAGGAAAATTTTAATTTGTGACAGTTACATTTCTTGATTTCTGTTTAAATTTTGATAATCACTTTTTTTGTTCAATCTATTTTTCTCATTTTTTATATAAACCGTCTCTAAACAATAACTTTTAAATAAATTAATTTCTTTGGTTAAAATAAAAATATTATTGAAATCTATGGCATGTCCTGTTATATTAACGTGGTGTGACAAAGCACAAGCATTTGGCCTTAAAATAATATCACTTTTATGTGAAGTAATTCGTGATTTTAAATTTCTTGAGGTCTCACCAATATGTTTTTTATCGCATTCTTGACAACTGATTATATAGACAACTCCAGCCTAATAAAGTATTGGTGTTTTATCTTTCAATTTTGTGAACAGTGTATTAACAGTTTTAATATGTTTATTAGTCAGAATTGAGTTTTTTTCTTCTTTTTATACATTGGTAATTTTGGGAGTGAGTTCTTTTATATATGGGAATGATCGACATTTTTCAATTATATTTTGTTGAGAGTTTTCATAATCATTAGTAGTTATATTTGTGTAAAAGGTTGAACTAAGATATTGATGAAAAATTATCTGGGTTTTTTGATACGAAGATTCCAAAAAATGTGTCAGTTGTTCGTAAAAAAAATTATTTCGTGTGGAAAATTGAGGAATACTTATGAAAATGGGATTTTTCCGGAAAACTGATTTTGTTCATTTAGTTTTTACGTTCTGAACCTACATATAAAATTTCAAAGTTGGTCGCGTTTTTGAGTTATCGTAGTGACAAACATTTTTTAAAAATAGGTTTTTTGAACTCGAAACGTAAAAATCACTCAGTTACAATAATTCCCTTATATGTAGACATATATTACATATACTATAATTTGACCAATGGCCCACCTTGTATATAAAACCGGTCAGTTGCTCTTGCAATCAGTACAAAGTCTCATCAAAGCGCTCCACAGCATTAATTTGAATATTTATTCAAATTCTTTGGGAATTAAGGTCGTTTTCACATTTTTTATTTCGTCAAGTTCCCACCTACATCTTAGAATTGATTGGAACTGGAAGCGGTCCCAGATAGTAGTGAGCAGAAAAAATATTAGATAAATAGTAGATAATGTTGGATGTTATACTAGTATATAGTTTACATAATACATTATTGTAATGTTGTAATACGGCTATATTCTAAGTAACATATAATTTAAAATACAATATATACAGGGTGATTGATTAGTGTGATAAAGTATCTTCTATTTTCCTTTAAAATTTGTGGGATTATAACCATCATTAAAACATGGTGTTCCAGAATGCTGTGCCATATCGAAGTTACATTTTTTTAAATGAAACACCTTGTATTTAATTCCATATTTGAATTCTGCTTGACTTCTCCATTACAACAATATAGAGTTACGATGTATTCTACGGGGTATTTAAAAAGTTATAACCAATGTTCCATACAAGATCTGAATCTGTGAATGACAGATGGCAAACCTCTACGAGAAATAAAACGCTTCAAAGTTGCTATGACTGCTTCTGTGGGCAAGTCAGACACTAGTTCAAGGTGTACTGCTTTAGTGGAAAGGCAAATGAATAGGGCTAAATAAGACTTTGTAATAGGAGCCTTCCGTAGTGAAGAGGATTTAATATTAAAAGGACCTCCATAATCAACAACAATCAATTGAAACGATCGTAAAGGCGACACACGAGGTGTGGGTAAGTCGCCCATTATTTGTTTGGCTGTTATGGCTTTAAATCTATGGCAAATCAGGGAATTGTTAAGAATTTTTTTGTGTCTCTAAAGCCATCTAATGGCCAGTATTGGAGTCTGACATTATACAAAACATTTTGAGGGCCGCTGTGTCCTAAACGTCTCTTAGTAAGAGTAATGAAGTAAAATGGTTATGTGAAGGCAGGAGAATAGGATGTTTCTGTTGAAATTGAATATTCGCATGCTTGAGTCGACCTCCTACTCTTAATATTTTGTCGTGACCTGAGAATAAATTAGAAGATTGCATTTTTTTGTTTGACTTAATTTCTTGTATTATTGTCAGAAATCAATGTTGTTGTACTTGCAGTATTAAAATTCGTAAGGCAGCATCTAGCTCACCAGTAGAAAGAAGTGCAGTATTTTTCTTTTTGGATTTTAAAATGCATATAAAACGTAAGACAAATATTTAATTAATTTTTTTTTATTGATGCCGCATATTACCTTTTTAAAGCACGCGTCAGCGTGTTTAAATCGAACTTTCAAACACGCGCGTTTTTTAAAGTCCCCATGGTAACAACAACAACTTGAGAAACGTAAGTATCAATGACAACTTTTTTTATTAGTTGTTAAATTGTATATTTTCATTGGGAACCAATGTCTTATTTGGTTTTTCTGCAAAATGTATTTATATATTCATATATACATTGTTTCCCTTTAAATATAAATAAAGAAACTTTTTGATTATTGATCTGACGTCAACTAAAACGTCAACTAAAAATAAATACTATTTGACGTTCACGAAACTTGGCTGGGCATCGAGGATGGACTTCCATTATTTTGTAGTAATAATATAATGATAATATTTTGATTCCAAAGTGCACCAATAAAAAAAAATAGCGTAAAGTATTCGTGGATAACTGGTCTTTCAAACACAAGCTCTATTTCGAGCACTCGGCTGCGCCGTCGTGCTCGAAAAATCGCGCGTGTTTGAAAGACCTCTTTATCCACTTATACTTTAAGACATTGTTCGCTAATATATATCGAGTGATATACATATATATATATATATATATATATATATATATATATATATATACTCTCAATATCTTAGGGATTTTTGATTTATCTACCGTCAAGAATACCATTTTGCTTCATATATATATATATATATATATATATATATATATATATATATATATATATACATATATCATGATATATATCAAAGACGGAAGGAACATGCCTAGAGATAAACATCCCATATGGCAGCATTTTCATTGCCAATCAAAAGAAAAAAATACTGGTAAATGGGCAAAATGCAAAACCTGTGGAGCGGAAACGCAGGGTATACCACAGAGATTAATTAAACATAACATGACATGTAAAAAAGACGAATCATAAGAGATAATAGATATCACTGAAGAAAACGATGCTTCTCAAACGTCTTCTCGGGGTACAGAGGGGCCCACAAATTTATTCCGAAAAGAGCCAATCCAGAAACAAACAAGAGTCCCTGTGGAAAATCTGCAGAACTCGATTGATAGACAAGGTAGGCATCTTTTTTAGCTCATAACAAACAAAACCTCCGATATTATTTTTTTTTTAATTTTTTCGGGGAAAAACCGTTTTACTTCCACATCACGGAATGATGGGGAAGTATAGTATTGGTTCAAGTTTCAATTTTTTTTGTCAATTAAGTAAGTTTCACTATATATGTGACGCATATGAATTTTTCGACATTTAAATAGTGATGTGGAAGTATTGATTCAATTTTCAGCGGGTTTTCTTTTTTGGCACTCAAAGTCGTTCGTAATTTTAAGTCTCTAATTGTATAGGCTGGCCATGAGGATGCAAGTTTAACTTGACCATTTATTTTTGTAGGTACGTCATCCGATGTCGACTTGCCACTTAATAAAAAATACAAACCATCATCTAGCAAGTTAAATATTATTAAAGACAAGTCAGTAATAGCAACATCTCCGTAGTATTTAAAAGAAATTAATTTAAAAATAGCAACATATTTTTACGCCACAAATACCCCTTTTTCCCATGCGGACAGTTCCCATTTCCACAAAATGTGTAATACTCTAAGACCTGGATATAAGCCTCCTACAAGTCGAAAAATAGCTGGCGAGTTATTAGATCAAGTACATCAGCCCGTTTTGGAGGAAACCAAAGAAATTCTAAAAGATACGAATTTGTCAATGTCCTTGGATGGGTGGTCGAATGTTCATAATGAACCAATTATTTGCTGCTCCGTTATGACAGCGTATGGAGATTATTTTTTAATAAAAACTGTTGACACGTCTGGCCACCCACATACTGCTGTCTATTTAAAATATATAGCAATTGAGGCAATAACTGAAAAGTTATTTGATGCTAAGGTGACAAGTTTAGTCACTGATAATGCAGCAAATGTATCAAAAATGAGAAAATTGCTAGAGATCGTCCCAGGAATAAATATTATTCAGTATGGATGTTCAGCTCACATTCTACATTAGCTAGCTTGCGATATACAGATTCCAGGACTAATGGAGCATATAATTAAGGTTATAAAATATTTTAGAAATACACATCTTCCAGCAGCCTGGTATAAGGCAGCCAATGGAAAAAGGTTAGTTATTCCACAAGAAGTACGTTGGAACACTGCAACTGATGCGATAGAATGCTACCTGGAAAACCGGGGTATATTAGTTCAGGTTTGTCAAGATAACAAAGAATCAGTTGACAATAATATCAACAGAATTGTCAATGACATAAACATCACAAGCAACGCAAGAGATTTCTTGCTTCGAATGAAACCTATTGCAGTTGCGCTGGATAGATTGCAACGAGATGGTTCGACAATAGCAGTGGCAGTTGAAATATGGAGGAAGTTAGGTGGGGATCTTAAGGGGCAGCCTGAAAATGTTTTAAAACAGTTTAAGAAGCGAAAGGAAATGGCTTTAGCATCAGCACATATTTAGCCAATTTATTGGATCACAGATTTCGAGGACATCAATTAAGTAATGCAGAAAAGCAATTAGCATTTGAATATGTACAGAACATCAATGACAAGTTTATTCCTATAGTAATGGCTTTAAGTACGGGCTCAAAGCCTTTTCCTTCCTATATGTTTGGAAATAATTTTAAAACGACACCTCCAATGACATGGTGGAAGTCTGTAAGTTTGATTGAGCCAGAAAAGTACTTTGACTGGGCCAAGCTCCAAGAAGGATTTCTGGATATGTGCAGCAAGCATTTGATAGCAGTTTCAGCCTCAGCAGGCCTTGAACGGATTTTTTCGACTTTTGGATTCGTTCATAGCAAACTAAGGAATAAGCTGGGGAATGAAAAAGCTGGCAAACCAACGTTTTTGTTTAGGCACTTTAACCAGAATACTAAATAAAAAGCCGTCAATCTGGACTTTGCCTGGAAAACAGAGACAACAAAAGCATCTGGATCTGATGCAACCTTTAGTATTGGATCTGCTGTTAGTGCTGTTTCAGATACAGATTCTGAAGCAGAAGATGATGTGCCACTGGCTACATTATTACATTAATCAATGTTCTTGTATTTTTACGTTTTATATCCATACGAATTTAGTGTATTTAGTTTTTTTTAAACGAGGACATTTGCTGATGATTGAGGATTTGTTTTGATGATTTAAGCTTTATTTGTTCAAATAATTCATTAAATAAAAATATAACCTAAAAAAACGTTGTTTTTTTGCTTTATTAAAATGTATTTTGATTTTTGATATTATATTAAACATTTAATTTTATTTAGAAAGTTTGAAAATATCAAAAAAGTTTATTTATATCCATTTTCTTTATATATATCCGATATATATCCTTAATATCTGATATTTTGATATTTTCAATAAATATCATGATATTTACGAACCCTGCTTTAATATACTATATTTAACGACGAAAATCTTTTGATAAATTCAATCCATACGTTATCAGGAGATGACACAGCTATTAGAACCTTTTTTCTTTCTTCAGCCGGACTTAATATTTCTGCAAAGGTATCGTGGCTTTTTGTGTCTTGAGTAGTTTTCCACAGAAAGTCCGGTCCTGAGAACCAAAATGTTGAAGGTGCTGGCAATGACTGCCCACGGGATAAAATATCTGCGGGGTTAAGATGGGAACGGATGTGACTCCAAGAATCCCGAGGAGTTAATTGTAATATTTGAGAGGCACGGTTACAAACGAAAACTGACCAACGGTTGGGGGTCCCTCGGACCCATGTAAGGGCTATATGCGAATCTGACCAAAGAACTTATAATATATGAGTCATGGCACAAAGTTCCAATTTTGGAATGGTTATTGGCTTACTAATTGGAGCAATACGGGATTTGGAAATAAGTAATTGAGATGAAGCAGTGTCATCGTCATAAATGGCTCTAAGATAGATGCACCCTCCATAAGCCATTGAACTGGCGTCGCAGAAACCATGCAGTTCAAGATTAATTACTTTTTTATCTAATAAAGTAAATCTGGGAATATGAAGTTGAGAAAGTTGCGATATATTTTCTGTGAAAAGTTGCCATTTTCTAATAACAGAAGGGTCAGTTATGGGCTCCTTCCATGAAACTTTCAGTGACCAAAGATGCTGCATAATTTTCTTCCCAAGAACGACTACAGGATTAATTATTCCGATAGGGTCAAAACATTGTTAAATGGCACTCAATATTTTACTTTTTGTTCAGTTATGATCAATGAATGTGGAAGGTGAACAAATTTGTAATGCCTCCTTTTTAGTGTTCCAAGATACTCCTAAGACTTTATATGGGGTTTCTTCTAAGTTGGGACCTTTACCTACAGGTGAATCAACAAAATGATTATTTGCCATTTCTAATTAATTCGAGCAATGTAAAACCCGATGCTTGTAAAATTTCCTTCAAGTTCAAATATAAGTTTTCAAGTTCCTGGAGGGAGTTTGCTCCGGTTAGTACATCGTCGACATACGTCTGATCTAATAAAGCATTTTGATCGGCAGGAGGGAGGATTTCTAATTTCTTTAAGGACCCTGTACGCTAGAAATGGGGCACTTTTGTGTCCGAAAGAAACAGTAGACAATTGTATGCTAGTAAATTTTTCAAGTGGAGAGTCTCTCCATAACACACCCTGCAAGAAATGAAATTTTGGATTCAACGCCATTTGGCGGTAAATTTTTTCCGACCTCTGCTGTCAATGCAAACTTGAAGTTTCTAAATCTTAGTAAAATGTCTAAGAAGTCGGGTTGGACTCTTGGTCCTGTTAAAGATATATCATTCAATGAATGTTGTGATGATGATTTTGAAGAATAATCAAAAACTATACGAAATTTTGTGGACGTGCTATTTTCTTTAATTACACACAAATAATTATGATCTCGTTCAGTGTTGCGAAGATCTGTGGCAGCCAAAGCGTTCGAATAGTAGTCAAAATTCTGGAAAATTATTTATTTCGTTAATATCCATTGAATGTGATACAGTGTGAATCAAAATACAAATACATTATTTTTATCAGTTTTTTCAAATGGATCGCCCCGTATTTTATTTGAGTATCGAAAAGTACCTCGAACATACTTCTTTTTTTATTAAGCATTCCCTATTCATAAAATTATTAGTTCTAGAGATATGTTTATTTTTCTATGCAAAAATCTAAATACATCTCGGCATTTAAAGGTTCCTCAAAAAATATTTGGCGATTTTAACTTGGATATTGGTGGAAATTGTGAGAATGAGTAATATCTATTAAATGTTTTTCAAATATTTGGACTGTCTCACTATATATTTGAACCTATCTATCTATCAATAAAATATTGTACAACTTTTATTCAAAGATTTTACCCAATGATCAATATACTTGTCCGTGCCTTGTATTCCAAATTTCTGATATTAATTCGCGTTTACATATTAATAACGAGCCGCTCATGGCAACCAAATATTCAAGGACGAGCAAGCGAGAAAATATAGTACTTTCCATCACATGATAAGCGCATGCGCAGGCGCCATGATAAAAAAGCAGTAGTTTAAAAGTTTCGTACTGTTTTGTGCAATAATGACTGGGAAATCAGTATCATCTCCACATACAAATCCATCATTGAAACAAATGATTGATGGTGCAGTACTTGTTGACAATTCAGTTGAATCGCATAATTGTGAACAATTAAAAACGTGGTTAAAGTGTCATGGACGTTCTCAAAAAGGCAATATAAGTGAGCTAGTTGAGAGTTTAGCTGTCAATACAATCTATTATCTAAATAAAATTAGGCAAATAATTAGTGTTTTAAATGAAACTCAATGTTTCTAGCTAATTCCACAATATAATGAAAAATGTTTCGATAACTGAATATCATCGAATTATCGGTGAGGGTCGTCCAGGCGTGTAAAACTGACCGAATCACATCTTTTTTATTGCGTGGCGTTGCTCGTTTCACTTCGATCTTCATTAGTCCCCATATGTCTTCAATGGGACTAACATCTGGGAAGCTGCTGGCCACGGTTTGTTCTTGCATCCAAGCTGCAGTATATGCAGAAGTATGGCATCTAGTATTATCCTGCTGTAACCGCCAGGATATAAAGCATGAGCCGTTTCAAGAAGAAACCCATTTAGAATTTCACAATATTTTTCAGTATTAACGGTATCATCAACTATATAAAGAGGTGTAGCACCAGACACAGATATTTCCCCAAACCATTATTTTAGTGGAAATTTGAAGGATTTGATAGGATTTTTAGGTGATTTGCACCAAACTGGAAACAACTTTCGTCGGATATAAAAACATTACCAAACTTATCTTCTCGAAAATATTGACAAAAATCTATTCTTCATTGCAGGGTCTTTCTTTAGTTGTCTTGGTTAAGTAGCCTTGTTTTTACGGTGAATTGCGGACAGTTTCTGGACTCACGTTTATTCTTCGTTGATTTTTACATCTGTTAGACAATTTTTGAAACCCTTGCTTATTTTGTCTTCCCAAAACTGGCCATGCATCATACCTCTGCCATTTTTATCCTCTTTATTGTCGCATATACAACACTTTTCCCGAGATCCGTCAATTCCACTAATTCTTTAACGTTTTGAACACCTTTTCTATACACATATTCCACCAATTTCCTTTTTTCTAGTTGTGACATTAGTACCCAAAACTTAAGCCTGCTTGCAATCAACAATACGTGACAGATGGTATTGTTATGTAATTTTGGCCATGGCCTACTACTGGCACAATCTACTTGATGCATTACTTTTGTCTTAGGATGTTACAAAAAAGAAATATGATAAAATTAAGATTAAATTCCGGATACTTTATAGACGGACTATATTTGGTCTAGCGGTAACCAAAAATCCAAAAGTCAAGAAATTTTCAGAAATCAAAAAAATCATTAATTCAAAAATAAATCAAAAACTCCAAAATTTAAACATTCAAACATTTTTTGATTATTATTTCAATATTAAGCACATTTTGTTTTCTTTTGTTGATATAACTTTTCAAGCATATTTGTGTGTTTACTGTTGTTATTGTGTGTGTTTATTTATTTAACTGTTGTTAATTGTAGAAGCTCATCCAGAAACGAGAAAAGATTTCCACAAGACGATGGGATTTTTAAGAGCCATGAAGACCTATTTAATACTTCCAGTAAAAAAATAAAGATGTGTTTTAAGTGGAAATGAAATATTAGATATATTATTTTATATTTTGTACAGTCATAAGTGCTGTTTAGCAACTCTTATATGTTATTACTTGGTACCTTGTATTTACAGAGCTGGGCGGTAGTTAACTACGTTTCCTATAAAAATATTATAATTACTCATTGCTAACACTTTTTTTGGTTAAGTAGTTATACTCCACTAGTTTGTCCAGTTCTGTGTGTTAATAGGAGTATAATAATAAATAAATAAATTAATATAAACTTATCATAAATAATTTTCTACTTTTATCTTGATTTAACATCATTTAAAAATCTAATGATACTCCAATCTAGAATGTATGTTACTCAAATTATTTTTTAATTATTGCATTGTTTTTACATTATAGTTTATTTATTGTCATTCTGTTTGTTAAGAAAGGTACTTTGTGAAAGAAATTATTTGTTGTGAATTTTTATACC
Organism: Galeruca laticollis; assembly: GCA_963921935.1. Lineage (NCBI taxonomy): Eukaryota > Metazoa > Arthropoda > Insecta > Coleoptera > Chrysomelidae > Galeruca > Galeruca laticollis. Next base: position 72,380,611 of record OY998177.1, read on the forward strand.
AAAATAAATAAACTGTTTATATGATTATTGTTTTATTTTTTCCATTTTAAGAATGTATGGTCCATCATTTGATATTTCATTTAATTTAACTCAACATCTAATCATTATTGAGTTAATGAGTTAAATTGAATGAAATGTCAAATGATGGACAATAAAATAATTAAAATACAGTAGATTTGAATATACCGCCAAAACCTAAAATTACAGATATCTTTTCAATATCACTCAGGATCTTTAGATGGCGCCACAATCAGTGTCTCATCTATCTGTGGGTTATCTGTGGTTCAGTCTACAATTTAATCTGGTAATGAACAGACGTGAATAATAGTGAAAATATATTTGAAATATAAATTGGTAATGAAGTATTTATATAAATTAAGTGTAAGTGAATATACAGTATATTTAATATAAATTAGAAGTTAAGTGTGTACATAAATTAAGTAAGTAGATCCCACCCGTCGTTATCAAAAACTAATTTAAATAAATAAGAAAAACATTACAATATTAAAATTTTCTTATGCTACTATACTACTACTATATATTGCAAACAAGTTTTAGGAAAATTTATAAAATATATTTATAAAAATAATACAATATGTATCGGCTTTAAATGACCTTGTATCACTCTTAAATTCTCTAGAACAACTTTTTATATTTCCTTTTCATACAGATAATATAATTACAGTCAACTTGAAAAATGTATTTTTCAATTAAGACACTTATTATTTTAATTTCCTCTTCATTTCTTTTTAATAAGTATTATTTGTTTAGTATTTGTTGATTTTAACTATTTGCACACAGGTATTTTAAAGGCTTGTTTACAAAACAGTACTAAAGAGATGTCAGAACATCACGCCTATAGTACTTTCCATCACATAACAAGCGCAAGCACAGCCACCATGTTGGAAGAGCGGGAGTTTGAAAGTTTCGTACTGTTTTACACAATAATGGCTGGGGATGCAATATTATCTCCACAAACAAATCCATCAGTAAGACAAATTATTGATGATGCAGTACTTGTTGACAAATCAGTTGAAGCGTATAATTGTGAACGATTAAAATGTGGTTAAAGTTTTATGGGCGTTCTCAAAATAAATCCGCTAATTGAGAGGTTAGCTGTCGATCAATTTATTATCTAAATAAAAATAAGTAAATAATTGTTATTTAAATAAAATTTGGTAAATAATTGTATCCTAATTAAACACAATTTATAGTCAGCACATGTAAAAACTCTAAAATTAATATTTAAGTTGATAATGAATATTATTAATAATATTAAAATTTAAAACTTTTCTGATATAACCATATTATATTTTTAATCATAGGATTACGCGTATATTTTAAGTACATCTTTATATTGCAAGCAGGGTTAAGGAAAATTTATAAAATAATATATATTATGTATTGGTTTTAAATAATTTATAATATATATTAATCTATACATACTCCTTAACAACCCCGTTTTATTTTTCCTTTTCGTGCAAATATACTATAGTCGACTTGAAAAATTTATTTTTTAATTAAGACACTTATTATTTAAATTTTCTCTTAATTTTTTTTAATAAGTATTATATGTTTAACGTTTGTTAATTTCAACTATTTATACACGGGTATTTTAACATGCTTATTTACAAAACAGTACGAAAAAGTTGGCCGAACTGCACGCATGCGCACAAAAGCACAAACTGTGATGGAAAGGTCTATTGAGGTGTAGTCTAGTGCAGCGTTGCCAAGTAAGTATAAATGAATTTCTCCCCAAATCCAACGATTGATAGTGTTTACTACGGATTTAAGAATTACTTGGGTCGTCTATCTTTAGTTGAATGTTTTTCTTTGTAATAATCCCGTCCCTCTATAGTTATTAGAGATAAAACAGAGTGGACTAGAAAAGTACAAAACACTTCAAGTCCTATCAAAACGTGTTTGTTACCACGAAATTGATTTAAGTCGGCGGTACACAACTTTTCGCAGATTCGCATATATTATGAGGATGTTTAACTGCCAGTGAAAAAAAGGGCATAAACTGTAATAATGATCATAATATAGCCGTGGTTCATAACCGGCATTTTCCATGAAAATAATATTGTTAATGGAAGTTACATTAAGTTTATGATTAAAGTTTAGTTTCGGATTGATCCTGTTACGAAACAGCACATTGGTATAGTCCCTAAATCCGACTCTGTCTAAGCCAGGTATGAAAGTTAAAATTATGGCGGACGAGCAGGGATTGTTTACGATTGTGACTATCTTATCATTGTTTTTGTGACCAGTCTTATCTAGAAAATGCCAGAAATCCAATTGTTTTTGAGTAAGCCGCAATCTAGAATTATCTAGTGAAAAAGGAATTAATATATAAGGGACCGACCAGGAAGCGTTTAGTTTAGTTGATAATTTGACATCGTGAGATAAACAAGTAAATAGGTGAATATAAATTAGTGAACTGTTTATATAAATTAGTTTAAGTAAATATACTGTTTACTGTTTAAATAAATAATAAAAACATTAGAATTCAATTTCTTTTTATGTACGTCATGGTCCCTGTTGAGGTCCCTGCGAACAACAGAATAACAATATGATCCCAGGTATAGAAAAGGTTAGAAGCCACTGGGATACAGGGTATCTTAATACCTAATCAATTAAAAATGAATCCAATTATATTTTCTATATGACTTTTTTTTTAAATTTAAGAATAAATGTTCAGTTGACGTGAAAGTACCACGAGGAATAATAAAAAATTAATAAATAACTTGTTAAAAATATTATACAAATAAAGTAGTCAGACATTCAGTTTTTTTAAATTATCATCACTTTCAGACACTCAGTTTTTTTTAAATAATATAATCACTTATTAGTCGCTTGACCTATACGAACATTCTTGAACTAGAATTTCTAGAGACACTATAAGTTATCTTGCTGCAATATTTTTTTGTATGTGCGTAAAGCTTATTAATATAAATCTTACATTCCACGTTAATACATTCTTAGAACCTGTTTACACATATCCATCTCTTACAATGTAAACAAATCTCGAAGTGGCGGCGTGACAGAAATTGAAAATTTCATTGCCCCTCTTCGAAAATGGTTAAATAAATATTTTTCTATTGGATTCGAAGCATCAATCTCCATCCAACCATTTAAACGAAAATAACACGCATAATATAGAAACATGCATACTACTAGGAAAGATCAAACACAGTCGTTTAAATCTTACCTATATTTACATACGTAGTTATTTTGGAAATATTTGGAATTGGTCCAAATGGTTTAATAAAGTATAAAGAATTGTAGGTGCATGAATTTAAGTATGGTGACTGAAGGATACATAAGCGAAAAATGTAAAGTCAATTAAATTACAGGTGAATCATTTGTCTTTATGGTTTTTCTTATACAGGGTGATCCTTAAGTAATTATACATAGAAGTATGGTAGATTCCTGACTTTAAAATATTACCATTTAAACCAACTTGCTTTAATAAAATGTTGCTAATAAGGAATATACAGGATGTTAAAAGTTAAATTTTAAAATTTCTTTATTGCAATAACTTCAACGTTTTAGATATGTATTCATAAAAATTTGGAACTAGAGATTTTTGGGCACGAAAAATAATAATCTGGTACCTACTTCGATGCCATTTGTAAAGGGGGCTACATAGGCCACATTTGTGGCATCAATTTGCCCTAAAATTTTTTGCTGTTTAAGTTAGCGGTATTTTTGTAAAAGAATATTAAAGCCACGATATTTTAATAGAAAAAAGGTATACCTGTTATTAACCTTTAAACTTAACGGTTTACGATATAATCGCATTTTAGAGATCAGCTGCATGATTATTATTGAAAACATTTAGAAAAAAACTCAGCTAAATAACATTATATCGTCAACTGTGTCACATTAAATGTTCGACATGTCATCCATTCTTGTCGATGCATTTATCTACACGTTCCATAAAAGATTGTCTCATATTAAACCACATCATTGGATCAAAAAAACCCGCTGCTCTATTTATTTCATCCCAAAGTAATAATTATTCATTTCGGAAACTATTAATGTAGTAGGCTGACGTCACGAATGATTTTGACAGCAAAGCATTCGATTTGTTTCAATATTATGTCAGTATTGTAATATTTAGTTTGCATTTTATTGGTTAATTTAAAAAAGCGGAAAATGCCGAGGTATAATAATTGTTCAAATACAGATATGAGAGATATGGTTGCTATTTACTGTCAGTAAAATTTTAATGGGCGTGCTGCGAAACAAGAATATTTGAGAAGATATCCAAATAGGTAGCAACCTAATCATCAAACATTCAAAAATCTATTTAGGAATTTAGGCGAAAGTGGTTCGTTTTGTCCTAAGCGTGACATCTTAGGCCGACCAAGAATACTTACGCCAGATAATGATTCGCATTGAAGATGATCCTCAAGTTAGTACACGGCGTTTATCTGCTGCTTTAGAAATCAGTAATACTTCTATTTTATAAAGAATACACCTTGAGAAGTATCACCCATACCATTTTACTCTGGTACAAAATTTATTGCCAGCAGATATACCGTTAAGATACCAATTTGGAAGTGCTATCCGAAACAGGAAAAATCTTGATCACACCTTCGTCAACAGAATATTATTTGCCGACGAAGCTACCTTCAACCGCCGTGGTATTTTTAATTTAAGGAACAATCATCTTTGGGCTATTGAAAATCCCCATGATAAACGAGTAAGCCATTTCCAATATGAATTCAAAATAAACGTATGGTGTGGTATCATTGGTAACAATTTCTTAGCGACCAACTTTGAGAAGAAATACATGGAGTAGCGGGTTGATGTTTAATATGAGACAATCTTTTATGGAACGTGTAGATAAATGCATCGATGAGAATGCAGGACATATCGAACATTTAAAGTGGCACAATTGAAGTTATAATGTTATTTAGCTGAGTTTTTTTTTAATTTGTTTTCTAAATGTTTTCAATAATGATCACGCAGCTGATCTCTAAAATGCGATTATATCGTAAATCGTTAAGTTTTAAAGTTAATAACAAGTGAACCTTTTTTCTATTAAAATAACGTGGCTTTAATATTCTTTTACAAAAATACCGCTAACTTGAACAGCAAAAAATTTTAGGGCACATTGATGCCACAAATGTGGCCAATGTAGCGCCCTCTACAAATCACATCGATGTAGATACCAGATTATGATTTTTCGTGCCCGAAAACCTCTATTTCTTAATTTATATGTATACTTATCCAAAAACGTTAAAGTTATTGCAAAAAAGAAATTTTAAAATTTAACCTTCAACTTCCTGTATATTCCTTATTAGCAACATTTTATTAAAGCAAGTTGGTTTAAATGGTAATATTTTAAAGTGAGGAATCTACCATACTTCTTTGTACAATTACTTTAGGACCACCCTGTATAATCTGAAACGAGCGATAGACTATATTGTAAAATAAATATTTTTTTTCCATTTAACCCTCTCTACATCTCTTCAACGCGTACACGGAATTCCTATGGGAGAGGTGTTGAATAATTCGCGTAATATCCATTGGCGGAAAAAAATGTTACTTTGATTAAGACTGGAGCTCTCTAAAATCAGATAAAAACGGGATATTGCTCTTTATGATGTAATCAACAATAATAACTCATTAGTAGTTCTGAACGACGGAAAACCAACTCGGTTCAACTCTTCACGCGGTACTTTCTCAGCTATCGACATATCACTATCTGATCCAGCTTTAGTAACACCACTAATGTGGGCCCCACTGGAATATTTGTACCGAAGCGTTTACTTATCAATCGTTATAAAGCGTATAGATGATATGACAAAGCAGAAACACTTGCTCCACAAACATGGAAATTGCACCAAGTTGATATATCCCCATAAAAAATAGTCGGGACTTGCAAGGTCCGGAGACCTGGCTGGCCAGTTCAGTGGACCTCCTCGTCCCATCCATCTATTTGGATATTGTCGATCTAACTTGTTTCTAACATGTCGATCAAATTGTGCAGGAGCACCATCTAGCTGCATCCACATCCGTTGACGAATATGAATAGGTATACTTCCCAACAGCACAGGCAAATTATCCCTAATAAATCCGAGAAACATTTCGCCGTTTAAGTGACCATCAAAAAAGTAAGGACCTACTACTTGCGTTCCAATTATTCCACCGCACATATTAACAAACCATCTGTGCTGGTGATCAAGGGTTCTAAAAGTATTAGGGTTTTCGTCACTGGAATAGTGAAAGTTATGTCTGTTAACTAATCCGCTGTTATGAAAAGTTGATTCATCGGAAAGAAGCACATAATCAAAAAAAATTTCTTCATCACCATAAACAAAAATTCAGTCGTCGATCATAATCTTCAAAAAGCTGTTGATGTAGTTGAATGCGATACGAGTGGAATTTGTACTTTTTAATCATTCTTTGGATACTCGGTCTGCTTATTCCAGTTGTTTCACATATTTTTCGCTGACTTGTGTGAGGGTGTTCAACTGGAGATAACATCACTAAATATTCATTTTCCTCATTTCCAGCAACCGGTTTTTGCCGTTCTTGCATATTATAAGATACACTGCCTGTTCTTCGGAAAAGCTGCAACAACTTTTCCAATGAACGCTTGTTAGGATGACTCATGTTAGAATACCTTTGAGCATATACTCTTGACGCCAATAAACAGTTTTCTTCACACTCAGCGATTATCAAAATCATATCAATTCGTTCTTCCTGAGGATAAGTTCTCATTTTACAATATTTCAAAAAGACAATAATTTTAAACTAGTTAAAACAATGATAATAGGGACCGAGAAAGATAACAATTATGCCATCTGCCGTGGAAAAACACAAACAAAGTGATGTAAACACTATTAGTTTTGTATAATCAGCGTTTTTAAATGTTCATTTTCTTAAACTGATATTAAATGTTTGTGATGTCTTCATCAAAAGTATCTTTCTGTATTTCATGGCTGTTCAAATATGACTGCTAAAAATACTACGCAGTTTAAATTTTATAGTTTCCCTGAAAGTTTATTGAACACTGCATGGATAACCTTAAAACGTAAAAAATGGATATATGCAGTAAAAAACTATACCTATGCAAGTAAAATATTCTAATTAAACATTTTTATTAACTATTATTTTATGTATAATCAGTGTGATACTACAATTGGCAGCTATTAGAAAAGTTCTAAAATTGTTTCCATAAATAAAAGATTATTATCGAGAGAATAAAATGTTGTTTTCTGTATGATTTCATTGATTATATAAAATAAAAATCTTGTTATGTGTTTGCTGACTTTAATATTATATAATAAGTTTAAATAATTAAATACTATTAAGAGAAATAAAGTGAACATTTGTACAAAGCGAATCACTTCAAGTTTTACAATTACATTTCAGAAAACATCGGCAGGATTGGAAACCAAATAAAAATACTAGTGAAATTGACTGTCTCGACCCTTACTTCGTGGAATATGCTCATATTAGTGTTTTTAAATGAAACTCAAGGTCTCTAGTGGAATTAACTAGAATTTGCAGTGCTCATTTTGTCAATAATCAAAAATCAGATAATCCCCTACACCCATCTAAAAGTTTTTCTTATTTAACACCAGGGCGCTCTACTTTCGACAGAAGTGCTGCCTCTATAGTTCGGTCTCGATCCCTATGGTTTGATTAACAAGTTGTGTCACTGTCAAATACTTTTTGTTTCATAATAATAATTAACGTCATCTAGGCCAGAGCCTACTATTATTGAAAAAATAGTATAATAAGTTTCATAGTATGTATGTTTTTATTGACCCCATATCGTAATTTTGGTATTTATTTCAATACGAAGCGAATTTAACATATTTCGCATCAATAATTAAGACACGTGTATCTTCTTATTTTGAAGAATGCTTTAATATTTCAGAAATGGCAATAAATTTGAGTTTTTACATTTGCCTGCATTTTACTTTAGATACACCATATTTCCAAAAATTTAAACTTGTGCTTCTAGCGAATCTACGTATTTCTTAATAAAAAGGTTTGTAAAATACTGTTTAAGCTTTTCATTACAATACAGAGTGTTTTATTTTTTAAATAAAAAAATTACTTATAAGTAAAATATAAAAACGCCTTTTTTGTAAAAAGCGGAAGAGATAGGTATAGGGAACCCTAATATAGTTTTGAAGGGAATCTAATTCTGCGTCAAATTACGCCACTAAATACCATTTAACTTTAAGAAGTTATTTGATTAAATGTGTGTTCAAATTTTGAGGCAATTTTTTTCTCCACTCTGTATAATTTTGCATCAAAAATTTCATGTAGTAGTTAACTTTAACCTTTGAGCTAAGCAGTACATTTAATCACGAGCAGCTCGTTATACGTTACAGGGTGAAAACAATTTTCAAATTATGGTCTGTATTTTTAAATTTCTCAAAATTTCACAGAAACGGTCAGTTTTAAAATATATTTCACCTTTATTTTGTCTATATTATCTAAAAATATACAAAAATATAGGGTGTTCCATAAGAAAAAATATAACTTTGGTATGTTATTTTTTTGGGGATCACCCTATATATTTCAAAATAATTCTGGAATATGCTCCTCATGGACCCACATATGACTGTGCCAAAAGTTTTCCCCTAACTCTCTTCATTTCTCGTAGAAATACCGAGGCGAATGTGGTGGGCCACCCGTTATATGTCGTTATGTATTACTCCTTCATACACCACTTCGCGGTAGAGTAATGAGCGCGTTATGTTGTGTGGTATCCACATGAGGCCTATTTCATCAACCGGTGTGAAGTTAGTAGCCATTTTCTAGCTGAAATGGTCAATTCTAAGTAGATTTTTAGCTTCATCAATGATGAACGGCTTGCACGCACATCATCTGAATAAATAACTGAAATGTTAGCACAATTTTCTTCAATATTATCGATATTTATGTCATCTGAATAGCAGTATTCCACCACATGGCAATAATAAACCAAATCTGCCCTTCAGAAATGTTTAGCCAAGTTGATTTTTTGCAGAGACATTATAATTCAGCTCTCGAATTATATACCTAAATACCAGCTAAACATTTCTGACGGATGATTATGAATTTTTCAAAGTTAAGGGTGGTCAGAACTACCCCTTAGACGACCTACAAATCAATGGCATTTGGGCATATAATTCTAGAACTGAATACTAATGTCTCTGCAAAAAATCAACATGGCTAAACATTTCAGAAGGGTGGGTAGGTTTTTTGATCGCTATGTTGTGGAATACTTCTATTCAGGCGAGGCAAATATCGATAATCTTGAAGAAAATTATGGTATCACTGTAGTTGTTTATTCCGATGATGTGTGTACAGACCGTTCGTCAATGATTAAGCTAAAATTCTACTTGGAATTGACCATTTCAGCAATCATATTTTAACGACGCCACTGGTAATTTGGCAGGCAGATAAAATTCGGCCGCTAGAAAATGGCTACTAACTTCACACCGGTTGGTGGAATAGTCCTCATGAAGATACAACACAAAATAAACGGTTTTAGGGATTAAAACTAACTTTTCCGCATCTGTGAGAGGCCCTGGACAATATTATATCAAAAAATTGTCACTTTTATACACTTCTGGGGATGTATCGTGTTAAGAAACCGAAATTTCTCCCAAAATAACCAAAAATGTAGTATATATGGATTAATAGGACCCGCTGTACTCGCTCTAGTCAGCTGAAAATTAATAGGGTACATCTGTGAGACACCTTGAAAAATATCCAATTATAAAATTGGTCACTAGTATACAATCCTAAGGCAAAAATGTGGCACTTCAGGTACCATAGCACCCGTTGTACTAGCTCTGGTGAGCTAAAAATGAATAAGGTTCATCTATAAGATGCCATGAACAATATTCAATCTTAAAATTGATCACTTGTGTACACTCTGGAGGCTGTATCGTGCTAACAAACTGAAAACTCTCCAAAAATTACAAAAATTAGGTACTTCAAGTACCATAGCACTCGTTGTACTGGCTTTAGCGAGCTGAATATCAATAGGGTTCATCTTTAAGACGCTCTGAATAATATCCAATTATAAAATTGATCACTTGTATATACTCCAGAGGCTGTAACGTGCTAAAAAACTGAAATTTCGACAAAAATGTCGTACTTAAAGTACTATAGCACTTGTTGTAGGGACTCTGGTGAGCTGAAAATCAATAGGGTTCATCTGTGAGATGTCCTGAATAATATTCAATCATAAAATTGGTGACTTGTTGCACTCCGGAGGCTGTATCGTGCTAACAAGATATGTAATCAAAAGGGCCGATGACAACGACGACGACATACACACAGGATGTTTATCTAAAAACCGTTTATTCGTGTTCTTCTAGATGGAAAACGTATAAATAACTCAATTTTTTTTAAATTCCAACTTTTTTTGGGGTAAACCAATACTTTTTTCTACTATTGTTATGAAAAGTAGCGTATTTCTCATAGCTTACTTAATTTCAAAACCATGTATTGCTCACACTGTGAGCCCTTGGCTCGTGCCATAAACTTCCACACTCGTGAGAAAAGTTCAACTTGTCCCACTTGTTGCTCAATATACTATTCTCGCATATTAGATAGGTTGGGCGGAAAAGTAAAACGTGCTCATTTCTTAACTGCAGGTTGGTGTATGAAGGAGTAAAACATAACGACATATTTGCTAACCAGCACATCGTTATATTTTTATGAAATTGTAATTTTCTTAAATCAAACTGTTATTACTTTTCCGCCCAACCTATCTAATATGAGAGAAAAGTATTGGTTTACCCCAAAAATAGTTGGAAATTTTAAATTTTTTTTTGAGTTATTTTTACGTTTTCCATCAACAGCAACCCAAAAAAATGGTTTTTAGAAAAAAAATCCTCTGTGTATGTTGTCGTCGTCGGCCACTTTTCGTTATATGTCTTGTTAGCACGATACAGCCTCCGGAGTGCAATAAGTCACCAATTTTATGATTGAATATTGTTAAGAATATGTCACAGATGAACCCCTATTGATTTTAAGCTCACCAGAGCCAGCACAGCGGGTGCTATGGTACTAGAAGTACGACATTTAAGTCATTTTTTGAGAAATTTCAGTTTGTTAGCACGATACGGCCTCCGGAGTTCAACAAGTCACCAATTTTATGATTGCATATCATTCAGGACATCTCACAGATCAACCCTATTGATTTTCAGCTCACCAGAGCCAGTACAACAGGTGCTATAGTACTTTAAGTACGACATTTTTGTCATTTTTGGAGAAATTTTAGTTTGTTAGCACGATACAGTCATATATAGTATATACAAGTGAACAGTTTTATGATTGGATATTATTCAGACCGTCTCAAGGATTCATATTCAGCTCACTAAAGTCAGTACAACGGGTTCTATGGTACTTGAAGTACCAAATTTTTGTCATTTTTGGAGAATTTTCAGTTTGTTAGCAAGATACAGCCTCCAGAGTGTATACAAGTGACCAATTTTATGATTGAATATTGTTCAAGGTGTCTCACAGCTGTACCCTATTGATTTTCAGCTGACTAGAGCGAGTACAGCGGCTCCTATAAATCCAGATATATTACATTTTTGGTTATTTTTGGACAAATTTCGGTTTGTAGCACAATACATCCCCCGAAGTGTATACAAGTGACAATTTTATGATAAAATATTATTCAGGGCCACAGATGCGGAAAAGTTAGTTTTAATCTTTAAAACCGTTTATTTTTCTATTGGAATTTTTTTTTTCAAATCTTAGGGCCCGACAATAACTTTTGACAGTTCACAATCGTTATTCTATTGGATATGAACATTATCCATCGTCATCGCTCTGTTATTTTTTTATAGAATTCATCATATTTAAATCGACCTGTACCCCCTCCTATAGCCCGACAATGACTTTTTTCAATTCCCAATGATGATTCTGTTGAATATGAATATTATCCATCTAGGCACAACGCGTGCCATCACTTTGTTATTTTTTAATAGAAATAATTAATGTTTAAATCGACATGTACCCCCTCCTACGGCCCGACAATGACTTTTGACAGTTCACAAGAGAGGCTATTTCGCCCAGACCGTACCGACGTCGCCAAATTTTAATGAGACTAAGTTGGGCGCGAAATTTAAAGTGATAAGATTTTATTCTGCTCTTGGCATGTAGTTAGGGCGTGGAAAAAAAAATTAAATAAAATATCTGATAAAGAAAAGCGTTCTAAAATATACAAAATTTTAAACACATTACAGTGGGAAACTTCATCTACAAATTTTATTACAGCCTTAAACAATGCAACATCATACATGTGTAATGGTCTGTTAAGTAAGAATATTGAAAAGTATTTTAAAAATACATATAGCCAAAACTTTAGGAAATGTGCATATTGTTTTAGAACTGATTAACACTAACATGCATAAAGTGATCAAATACTTATATTAAGAACGGCATACTGTTCAAGGACTTGGCATAGGATTATATGTAATGTTAAAGTACGTGAGAGATAACAGTGTAGAACAGTGGCGTAACTAGGAGGAAGTCCGGGAGGGGGGGAGCTAAGGATGAACTACCAGGAATCTGGAAATCGGAAATTTTAAGCCCGTAAAACCGTATTTTAGCTTTGTTTTTCTTATAAAATTGTAGCCTACAGTTCCTAGCTTTTAGTACATTTCAATCGAGAAGCATGCTGTGATTATGCTTTAATTTTTTTTTATTTATAGGGTTCTGGGGGGGGTCTATCCCCCTCATCCCTGTAGTTACGCCACTGGTGTAGAAAGGCTAATAAAGCTAAAAATACAAAATTAACAAGGGAAGTAGCCAGGCTCACTAAAGTGCAATTAAAAGTTGTGAAACATATAATGTACTTCATATTTTAATACACAGGAAACCATTAGAAGACCACAAAAAATGAGCATGTCTCTTATGATGTGGCACAAATCACAAATCTTCGATAACAAAAAAAATGCTGTGAACAAGTTTGTATCATTTCTGAAGCACGTATTCACATGTATACATGTGAATACGTGAATGTATAAAGAAAGAAAAAACATTTGCAAGCACATTCACTTTATTAATTTGCGTTTAAAATTATCGGGCGTCAGTCCTGATTATCATTCACAGCTGAAAAATTATGCAAGTAATGAATTAATTGAACTCGGGTTCAGTTCGTTTCAACAAAATAATAACAGGTTACACGAACCCCTCTCTGCAGGACTAAGTCACAAGAAGGTAGGCAAATTAAAAAAAAATTGAGGTACTCCCTTGATGATTCATTTCTTTCAATATACTCATTTCTCTCTAATAATCATCAGTATATTTTCTGTACCTATAAGTTCTGCAAATAAGTTTTACTATTTTGTACTGCAAAGTTTTATTTACCAGAAATGATTACAGTACCTATATCAAAATATAATAGAATTACAAATACCTACCTAGGTATTATTCTTACCTAAATATCTTATCACATTCAGATGAAATTAATATAATACTTAGCGATTTTGCAATATATCATACAATTACTACTTAGATATTACTATTAACTAACCCATTTTTAACTATAATCAATTATTTGATCACATTATTAACACAATAATCATATCAAAGAACTGGTGTATTCTTTGATCATCTACTCTGGATAGTTTAAATTTCGCGCCCAACTTACTGTCATTAACATTTGGCAACGTCGGTACGGTCTGGGCGAAATAGCCCTTCTACTGAATATTAATATTAGAGAGATATTCCCAATTCCAATGCCGCATACGGTGCGGTATTTATGTTGCGCTATTTTAATAACGCTCTACCTAAAATTGATTTGGAAACAAGAGCTATTCCCATCACTGTTATTTAATAACGTAGCTCTGCGTTATGTAGGAAGTAACATAACCTGTCTTTTTTTTAAGTTAAAACTAAATAAGCATACTATTTGCATACTTGATAAAATTAAATGTAATTAAGAATAGATGAAATTCGTAGCTGGAGCTAATGAAAATGCTATTGAATAATGTGATTTTGCATAATATAAAAGGAGTGGACCAAAACCAAATAGAATATCCCCAAGGACAAGGAGCTATGATTGAATTTGATTTGGATAATATGCAAGAAGATAATGTAAAAGAAAATTATGTTTAAAAAGGAAGGTATATCCCAAGTTGACAGAGGCTCTTGGAATCGCCGAAACAATTTATACTTCCACTCGTAGTTCTGTTATAGTTTAGTGTTAGTATCATAAGATACAAAAGCAAAAGTAAGTATGTAAATTGCTTTATCTCCTTTACATATTTTATTGGTACTTTTAGGAGATACTGGACTTTGCATACTTTTAAAAAGAGTAACATAACGCAAACCACAACACATACTAAACATTATTTAAACACGATGATAAACAAAAACCTAAGATTAGAAAACCGATGCGTTTTGTTTTGTTTTGAGAACTGCCCAGGACATTTATGTGCTATATTGACAATAACGCTCTACGGTACGTAACCGTAAATTACAAGAAGCGCTAACGTTATTAGCGTTAGAGACGTAAAAAAATCACGCATTCAATAAACGTTAAAATACCGCAAGCGTAATTACCGCAAAGCATTTTTTACCAATACAATATCGCTCTATTATCCATTTAGTCGCAATGCGTGTGGGCGGTGTTGCCACATCGAAACCGTGGCTCTTTTCACACCCACTGTAAACCTAATATGCGTGCAACATAACCTTTCGCACTGCTTCAGTGAAGTACTATTGTCAGAAGTCAGAATTTCGGCTAATAAACAACTACTACAAAAATTACTTTTTAAATGAAACTAACTGTTTCTAAATAATCCCCCAATATATTAAAAATTGTAAAAATTCTAAAAAATTGTCGAATGTTTCGATATTACGATGGTAATTTTTTTCTGAAATTGTGATTGGGGCGGGGGGCAACTTTACTTTAAATAATGAGCTTCAACTAACTAGGGGAAGGGGGATTTGGTATTTGTTACTGATTTTTGGAGAATGTATTTCAATAAAAAGGTAATTAATATTTCTTTAATATACCAAGAAAATTTTGTTTTTCTTGGTGGTACATAAGAATGAATCAGGAGTGGCCTCCACTAACCTATACTTTTTTCGGAAATTGTCATTATGGGAGCCAACATTATATAATGAGGTTTAAATAACTAGGTGGAGTGGTGATTCTGTTTTTGTTGGTGGTGCACAATAATGCATAAGAAGTGGATGCCACTGCCATATTTTTTTTTCAGAAATTGTCATTGGGAGGGGGGGCAAATTTTCTTTAAATTCTGAGGTTTAACTAAGTAAGGGAAGGGGGATTTTGTTTTTGTTGGTGGCGCATATGAGTGCATTAGGAGTGGAACCCACTGCCCTATACTTTTTTCGGAAAGTGTCGTTGGGGGGCATCAACTTTACACTATACATCATTTTTTTTGAAAATCATTATTGGGGGGGCAACTTTACTTCATACATTGTTGTTTAACTAAGTAAAGTGAAGGAGGATTTTGTTTTTCTTGGTGGTGCATATGAGTGCATTAGAAGTGGATTCGCCTGCAATATATCTATTTGCAAGAGTCATGGGTGGGGGGGGAGAGGGGCAATTGGGCAACTTTACTCTGATACTCTGAATAATGCGACACTACTAACTGGGAGACTGAGAGGAGTGGTGCAAACAATTTTTTGATGGAGCATTATCGTGCATTACAGGCGCTTGATAGTGCAAAGTACAAAATTTGAAAATTCCGATTAGGGGACCGGCTAGCGTTTATTTACCCCCTCCCCCCGCCATAAACAAAGTAGTTTCTCTGTGAATGTGGTGGAAAGAAAATAATTCAAGGAGCATATTGGTGCATTATAACCAAATATGCTTTTGTTGAAAATATCTATTGGGAGGGGAGGGGTCAACTTAACTGACCTGAAGCATTTGACCTACTTGCCGTTTATTTTGAAACTTTGAAAAATGCTGTTATTGCAGAAGAGAATATGCAGTAAGATATCCTGCAAGACATCATCATTCAAGACATGGTTTCAAAAGATTAGAGAAACAATTTAAAGAAACTAGTCAAATACATTGAGTTACAACTAAACAAAGAATACGGAGAACGATGCAAAACGTAAATATTATGAATGTTTTAGTCTATATAACTGCTCATCCCCAATGGAGCATTTAAGATTTGGTAAAAGATCTACGGGTGTCATATTCCCCAATTCAATGGATATTAAAAGACCACAAGTGGCATCCATATCATATTAATTTGCGTCAAGAACTAAAGCCTGCAGATTTCAACCATTGACTGAATCATCGAATGAATCCTCACCTGAATCATTGTCATTGCTGGGGATGCTGAATGACAACAGACATTTTCTATCGCAGATACTGTGGACTGATGAGGCCACTTTTTCCAGTTCAGGGATAATCAACACACATAATGCGCATTATTGGTCAGAGCATAACCCACATTGTTTACGGGAAGTTCAATTTCAAAATCTATGGAGTGTTAATGTTTGGTGCGGAATTTTAGGAGGAAGAATTATTGGACCATATTTTTATAAGCAACACTTAAATGGTGCAACATATCTCAGATTTTTGGAACATGACTTGTCTTTATTGTTGGAGGACCAAATAAATATGTGGTTTCAAGAATATGGCTGCCCAGCACAATATTCTCGAAATGTGCAAGATTTTTTAAATGTGCAGTTTCCAAATAAATTGATTGGTGGGAACAGCATTTTTCTATGGCCAGCGAGGTCTCCCGACCTCACGGTTATGGATTTTTATTTATGGGGTAGGCTCATCTCGGGTGTGCTTAAAGATTTTGTTTACAAAGTCCGACTAAGCTTGAAAATATGAAAGAGAGAATTCAAGCAGCTATAAAAATATTTCCACCACCGAAGTTGAAGTGTCTTATCAACAACTGAAAGACTAAATTTGTGTGTGGCCAATAATGGTGGACACTTTGAACAGTTATAAAGGGCTTTTCCGAAACGGTAATCTTAGATATGATAGATCACTTATCAGCTGATTCTGGATTCTAACCCATAACGAGATTTTTATCAGAGTTTCCGAACGACGCGGTCTGTTTTGTGTGGAAATGACAAATTTAATACTTCTCTCCATACTCATCTTGTAAAGCCTTAATTTGTTTTCACTCATCTTTGACACTAAATTTTAATACCAACAAGCTATTTTTTATATCGAAAAGCCAAAAATTATAAAAACCGCAAGTCTGAGCAATTTGCTAACTACATGGCTTAAAACACTTAATAACTTTTTATTTAAAGAAAACAAAAAGAAAATTTTAATACCAATAAGCTATTTTTTATATTGAAAAGTCAAAAAGTACAAAAACCGCAAGCCTCAGCAGCCTGCCCACTACTAGGCTTAAAGAATTAATAACATTTTAGCTTGACGAAAACAAAAACAAACGAAACAATCCGTCAGTTGATCGCATTTACCCACCGATGTACTAGGGTAGAAAGGATCCAAACATATGATTATGATCCGCTCAGTTCGTTCGGAGTTTCCGAACGTGAGTGAACGTGATCCGGATTACTTTCCGAACGTTCAGATCATGAACGGGTTAACCCGATCATAGTTTCCGAAAAGCCCTATAGTGTATTTTATTGCCAATTGACAAGTAAAAAAATATTTATTGTTTTTTTTTAAAAATTCGCTACTAAGTATTTCTTAACATTTTTTCTTACAAATTTAATCTACTTTCCAAATCTGCATTATTTATTATAATCTTTACTTTTTAAAATGGGATAAGTTTGCCAAATTCGTTTAGCAAAACCAAGTCTATAGGTACTTTAGTCTTTAGTCAGTCACCTTCCCCTACAGCCATTATTTTACGTGTTACAGTAAAAAGTGTTTAACCAAAAAGATATAAAATTTTATTTAGATTCTTAACGAAATTGACTGTCTCGACCCTTACTTCGTGGAATATGCTTATATTAGTGTTTTTAAATGAAACTCAAGGTCTCTAGTTAATTCCACAATATTGTGGAATCAACTAGAGACCTTGAGTTTCATTTAAAAACACTAATAGATTCTTAACGTTGTATTTTTTTAATAATGTTTTTATGGATATTTTCGAAAAATGCCTTTTTATATGTAACCCTAGTGATTACGCCCCCTAGCAACAGAGTTGTGAACTTAAAATTTTTCCAGCAATTATTTTTTTGGTCGGTTTCCTTAACAAGGTTTTTTTCAAAACTCCGGGACTATTAGTTCCTGAGATATGGTACCTCGTTACCCTTATTGAATCACCCGGTACGCTACACTGCCTCTCATAACCTCGTGGTAAATGCGGCATTAAATATTAAAAAAACAAATCGTGCTGCAAAGTGTGTTGGTACGTATATATTACATTAAAAAACATTTTAAATAAAAAGAAGTATAAACTTACGCAAGATTATAAATATGTCACTGATTTTATACTGTTTTCCTGAAAGCATTTACATCTCAACCCGCCCATGTATATCGTAATTTATCACTTTTTCATGGCTGTAAATACGTAGGTATAACTTAGAAACTATATAAAAAACATAGATAATATTTTTATTACTTTGTAGGTTTATATACTTACTCAATATTTTTATTTTTGGCATACCTACGTGTGTAAACAATTCAGTTATAACAAAAGATGCTTTCTATGTTTGACATATAAACAAAAACATTTCTATTATAAACAAACAATATGGACTAATTAATTAACAATTATTTAATTTAGCGAATTTGCCTTAATATAAAAATTATTTATTATTATAAATAGATAGATAGATAATATTTTTACCAACATTTAAAGCCTATAAAATTTCTAGGAATTATAAAAACTGATTAAACCGGTCTCTATTACTATATCCATTTTTAATTATTTCCAAAAACACAAGTGTGGTCATTGATCGTAAATAACTTTTGAGATACATTTTAATTTTTTTTAAACAAAACAGCCGATCCTTAATTATAATATATACCTAGTTACTTTCATCAAACAAATTATACCGATTATTTACACCAAAAAAAATGTACGTTGATATTATAACATACATATTCCCACCCTATTATATTTATAAATAGTTAATCTTTTGATGACACCTGTGTAATGATTTAGTTTATAACCCACTACACCAACCATTCCACCCTTGACTTAAGAAACAAAAGAACATTGAACCGAAACCGACGAGACTTCAAGGTTCTTTAGAATTTCGTCTACCGACAATACAAAAACCTGCGAAATTATAATATTCCAAGAATTAATTATAAATTTAACTCACCCTGTGTTGTGAATTCTTGTTTTCCACAAAATAACACTTTCACTAACAACAACTACACCCCTCCTCACTAAAGATGAGACTGAAAATTTTCTTCTACAGAATACAGAAATTTGATACTGAAATGAACTATTAATAAATTCGCGCATGCGGGCTATTCCTCGTACATACTACTATTCTTTTTGTAAATTCCTCTCTCCGTGTTTGTCCGATACGCGGCATTAATGAAACGGTTTTTGCTGGAGAAGTATAACTCATCGATTTTATTCTAATTTATTTTATTTGTTTTGATTTGGAACTAAATATATTTCAAATATGACATTACGCCGACTAAAACACAACTTTGAATTAAAGG
This sequence comes from Galeruca laticollis, assembly GCA_963921935.1. NCBI lineage: Eukaryota > Metazoa > Arthropoda > Insecta > Coleoptera > Chrysomelidae > Galeruca > Galeruca laticollis. The sequence goes on from OY998177.1 coordinate 72,400,205, forward strand.
TTATTCGCAAGAAACATTTTTTTTATTCTTGGATATGGATTCTATGACAACTGAAGATTTTAATGGAGTAAAGTTTTTTGAAAAACGCTAAAAATTGTCATGTGAATTTCACATTAATTTTTTAATGTATTTAAATTCAAGCTTAACATAAAGCACCGTTTACACGCTTATAATACCATAAGGCCTAATTCTTCAATACAATGACTGAAAACTCGTATGCTATGGCGTTTTATTCATAACAATAAAATACCTTCACTGCCATCCTCCGAACCACTCCCTTTCTTAATTCTTCAAAATACAGCAGAAGAAACTACGTAGGAACGCCTTCTTCGTAATGATATACTCATACCAATAGCAATTGCTTCCCCTTTATGTTATGGAAGTATATTGTTAGGATTTTAATCGCATTTTTAAAGTGAAACTTTTTATACCAGTTTTGACATGAGAGTAAACTCATAACCAAATCTGTTAAACTCCTTGTCCTTTTCTAATTTATTTACTTAGGCTGAGTGAGAGGATATTAAAATATCACAATGAAGAGAGACGCAATAATGTTCTCCCCTCTTGTTTTTATTATAAATTTCCACAACTGATGTCCATAGACAAACGAGAAAGAGTAGTGTTAAGATTTAAATAAAACATTGATGAATAGGGCGATTTCGAAAGTTTGGATGAAATATAGGTATAAATTGAAATACACTATTGCCCTTGCTTACGCGTAGCGTATATACATAAACAAGGCTATTACGAATATGGACTACTTATATGTTATTTTATCGATTTTAATTCAGTCTATGGTGTAGTACACCAGAGATGCTTTTTTTGAGGGTTTGATGCGCCAGAGTTTCTTATTCTAGTTGAATAATTGGCTGAAAAATGACATATGTCAAAACCTACCAATAGTAAGTCTAAAATAAGAAGTCCCGGGGCTTGAAACTCTCAATAACTCCGGCTTCACAGAACTTCGACTGCAGCGTGCAGCATTTCTGTGATTGGTTAATTCTGTTTTCCCCTCACCCACACCACAACACCAAGATGCTGCTGCTTGAAGTTGATTTAACTTTAACTTCATGCGTTTGCAGCTTTGCAGCGTCTTAAAAAGTGAGGTTAGTATCAGTTGTAGGCTAACTAAAAAGAAATTATGAGCTATAACTATTGAAAGCCCCTTTTCGGAGTCTACCAATTTATCAAATATACAACACACCATGCAACAAATAACAAACTGTCCAACTTTCAATTTGCAGCGCGCCGCCAAATATTTCCTTCAAGTTTCAAAATCAGCACTATGGTGGGGATGTGCCGCACGCTGCAGTCGAAGTTCTGTTAAGTCTGCGTAAGCGGCTCAGATGTTAACAAAGCTGTGTAAACACCGAACTCCATAAAGAATTGGAACGGGCTCGTAGCGCCGACTGAAATGGTTATAGTGTAGTATCCCCATTGCACTCTTACACACGGCGCATAAGGCGAAAGCTAAACATGTTTTCAATATATCTTTGATATTACAAAAAATAATTTATTATTTTTATTCATTATTTATTAACGAGAAATGAGTATTTAACTTTAGAAAACCTATTGGACCTTCTATAAATTATAAAATGGACAAAAATGGAATAATAGAGTTCACATCTATGGTTCACATTGAATTTAGATATGAATACTATGACCAGCTAGTAATATTATTAATAATTATATATTATATCATTTATTCACTTAATATTTTTTTAACAAAATTTAAGTTTTACGGTAATTCCTGTTTTATTGGGTACATTGTAACATTATTAACAACTAGAATGTTTTTTTTTTAAATATTTATTCATGTCGCCAGCTATTGTCGACAGTTTTGTAGGATTCAAAATCCGCCGGGGACATCAAATTCCCGGCCTAGTACTTACAAAAGTGACATTTGTTAAAAATTCACTAGAAGTGGGATGGCAGCATTGATTTCCTCTAATCCCCATGAATCAAAACCAAGCAATTCATAAATAAACAAATAAAACCTATGAATAAGCAATATATTCCGTTTATCTTCATGCAGATATAATCGTAAGGTCAATGTCTTCAATCTCTATACATGTAGATTTTTGCGCCAAGTAACCATCTATTTTCTTTTCAAAAAAGCGATTAGATTTGAATATGTTGATATTGTCTTTAATTAATATTTAGCCTTTACTGCAACATGGAAAATATGGATCATAGAGTTACAGAATTGTTTTTTTTTATTTCTTACCAAAATAAGCAAGTAGAACATACTCATTGTAAACATTATTGATATTATTGCTAGCACACCATTTTTTAAATTCGTCATAAGCGTTCCAATATCGAGTTGAAGATTAAATTCTTCATGGCTGTTTCAGCTGCTTCCTTTATACGAGCTGGCGTTTCCCTAATTCGTTTATTATTGACAAATTAATTGTTTCAGTAGAACTGTCAATTAAATTCTAAATTTGAAAATCAAATGTGCAGTGACAGGTAGGTACCAACCACAAAAAATTAAATCCCCTGTTACCTTCGCTTATTTTTTACTTTTTAAACTGATTTAAATTTGTTAGCATGAAGAATTTTGTGGATTACACGTCCATAAATTATCTTGCGACTGCTCGTGTTGCATCGGCTACGCAGTACAACTCACACTCGCAATATATCATTTTCTGGACTAGTAATGCAAATAACTATTGTGACAAATATCATACATAGGATATAGGTAAGATATTAATATGTATACAAAATATAAATAGCGGGTAAATTAGTTCAGATATTTAATAAAAAAAACAATAAGCAATTAAACTAAAACCCGATATTGGGTGTGGGTTTACAAGAATAAACAAATATACAATTAATAATAAGGATTATGAAGAAATGCGATTCAATTACAAACGTTTTAGTTACGAATTTTAAAATAAAAAATATTTATTAATAAAATATATGTGCAGTTCATGGAAAAATAGAAAAATATTAAATGTTAAACTAAAACTAACCAGGAAATTTCTTTACTCCAATCTTAAGCACCATTATTTTTTGTTTAAGTTTTTAGAAAAAAGTGGTGTTGAATCAAATCAAAAATAAAATTAGTTTTGTCATTTTCATTATTGCAATTATAGTTTAAAATCATTATAAACTTCGAAATACAACTTTAATGTATGAACACTCCAAATAGTCAAAATTAAGTACGGATTTAAAAAGCACTACTCTGAGTTTTTAACTTCAGCAAACGTGCTGATAGTATAAGGCAAACGCCCTTTACACTTAATTCGCTAACTTTTTATTAAAAATACTTAAAAATGTTCCACAATTCTAAATTAAATGCAGTAAACACAATAAATCATCGAATAACGCCATTACCTACTACGTTCAAAAGGAAGACGGGATCCTACAAGCTCGTGTCGTAAGTCTCTTACAGTTTGGGCACATTTTTGCTTTTCTTCGCGCGTTGTCTACAAACCACCTATTCTAGATCTGTGGCGTTGTCGGGTCCTTTATTGAATTAGATGGATTGAAATAAAACAAGATATCTTTTTAGACCAGATATTTATGAGGTGTATAAAATAAGTAATAAGAGACTGAATATGTATTCAACGTTGAAACAAATTTGGATGATTTCCAGTTATCCCAGTTAACAGAGCATCATAGAAATCACACTAGACACTATCACAAGAATAAATAATTGTTACTTCTTCATTTGTTACTTCTTCATTTGTTACTTCTTCATTTGTTACTTCTTCATGTGACACTATCTCGAAAGCAAATCATTTTTCCGCCTATCTCAATCCAAAGTATACATTTCCTGGCCTCATTGTAGCGAGCAAAGTCGTACTTTTCCCCCCTAGGGAGGAAAAGTAAAAGTGACGTCATAGTACGTTATCAATGAAATAATTTTTGCAATTCCGAGACTAAAGTGATCACTTTAGTCTCACATGTTAGAAACTATGTTAGACCCAAGGGATATAAAGGGACAGTTAAAATTCCAAGGGATTTGAAGTACAAATAAAAACGTACACCCCCGACGCATAGCCAAGAATTTTAGAAGTCCGTCCTCGATGCCCAGCCAAGTTTCACAAAAGTCCATCCTCGATGCCCAGCCAAGTTTCATAAAAGTCCATCCTCGATGCCCAGCCAAGCATTTTAGAAGTCCATCCTCGATGCCCAGCCAAGTTTCGTAAAATAAGTAGTACGGTATCCGCCAAAATAAACAGTACCGAAACAGAGAGTGCTGTGGAGTTGTTTATGTAATATAGATTTGTCATATTTGACTTAATTGTCATTAGTTGATATATTAATAGTACGCTGCAGTTAAATTTGATTTAAAAATGGTTCTAACAACGGAAGAAAAAGTTTTTTTGGTAGAGCATTATTTTCGTTCATACGGACAGGTGTCAATAAAATATCAACAAAAATTGAATAAAGCAGCTCCTAGTAAAAGTGTGATGTTAGCTGTTGTTGAAAAATTTCGTCGCACTGGTAGTGTATTGTGTCAACGTAAAGGTTCTTCAGGTCGTCGAAAAACAGTATGCACTAACGAAAATGAAGGACGTGTTTTTAACCAAGTTGTGCAATCACCTCAAACAAGTCTTGTAAGAACTGCATGTAAACTCAACATTAGTGAAACGTCTTTACGTCGCATGTTCAAATCAATTGGTGGTTATCCATACCGTATTGAAGTTGGACAACGACTAAATGCTGCGGACAAACGTGCAAGAGAAATTTACTGTGGTCGCATGTTGAGTTTAATTTACGAAGATCCCGAATTTTTGAAAAACATATGGTTTTCAGACGAGAGTCACGTTCATCTTAGCGGCTATATTGATCGACAAACAACCAGATTCCTTGGATTTGAACGTCCTGATGTCATTGTAGAGAAACCACTCCACAGTCTTCGAGTTACCGTTTGGTGCGCGGTATCTGGTCATGGAATGATTGGTCCTTATTTCGTTGAAGATGATAATCAGAATCCACTTACTGTCAACCAAGAGCGTTATAGAGAGAAAATTATTATACCTTTGGTGGGAGATCTAAATAACTTTTGCCGTGCACGAAATCTACAGTTTCGCACACAATGGTTCCAACAAGATGGTGCAACGAGCCATACAGCTGTGCGCACCTTAGACTTACTCTGTCAGCATTTCGATAATAGAATAATTTCTTGGGGAACAGACTTCGAATATCCTTCTCATTCACCTGATCTGACGCCACCTGACTCATACATTTGGGGCATAATGAAGGACAAAATATTTCACTCGGAAAATCCGCCGGCGAATATTGCCGAACTACGGGAAAGAATACAAAATATTTTTCGGCAGTTACATCAACCACTTTTTATAAATATGTTTATTGACTTACAAAATCGATATGAAGCTTGTTTGCGTCGAAATGGTGAACATTTTGAACACTTACATTACAGAAATTAGAAATTAATTTTTATTTTTATTTTCGGTACTGTTTATTTTGGCGGATACTGTATTTATTAATTTTGTTTGTTAGTTTCATAAATAAATTATTGAAAATGTCTTGTTATTTGAGGAAGGCGGAAAAATCATATGTATAACATGGGTGTAAAGTGCCTTTTCCTAGTCGAATGAAAACTGCCCTCCGCTACGCGTCCGGCAGTAAACTTCATCCTCAAGAGGATAAGTAGCACGTTCCTCTCTTGTTATACAAATAGCTATTGTGCTAGCCGTAGTTGCGAGAACATACAAAAATTAAATTAAAGTTTGGCCCAATATAGTGGTTTATTCGAACATTTAATAAAATAATTTCTTAAAAATAATATTTACTTTTGCTTGTATTTTATTGAAAATAGTTTTTTGTAGTCTATGCGGTAAGAGTATTGCTTTTTTTTGGAGATAGTATTCGAAGTGAAAACTTCTTTAGCCGCGTTGAGTGATTTTTTATAGGGGAAAAGCTTATAGGTTCGCGTTACTGATGACCTCGACATGCTCGTGCGCTTACTGTTGGGCGATATATTGGTAACCGCGATATTTCACCGGTGAATGGAAAATCACTGGCGCTACCGGTGATTAACTGGATTCAGATACGGTGATCGGTGTTTTCGATAATCATTATTTGAATTGATTAATTCTACAATCACTGTGTAGTACAATAGTAAGTACTCAATATACTTATATGTTTGTGTAAAAAAATTGAATGATAAAAACAAAACATTTATTGTCGAATATTTCTTCTAACTCTGTTAGTTTTCGACTGGTATTTATTAATTAAACATTTAATTGTTTTTGGTATTACCTTCATATACGTAGTTAATGTAAAAATTTAGGTAAAGTATGCCCAAAATAAAAAGATCGTTTCAAAGTCGCTCAATTCCATACTGAACAATAAATGTATCAGTTAATAAAATGTGTGTGATAATATTTAGGTTGTACTTTAATTAATAGGAATTACTGCAATTACCATGGAGAGGTCCATGGCAATTACATAGTAAGCATTTATACTGAATGTACGTTACAACGTTACTGCTTGCGTGAAGTCTAGATACACCACGGCTTAAGCTGACAAATGACATTGACAACTATATTTGATGTTTCATTTAAATTTGATGGACGAGACTGTGCCCTGAAACCCTTTTAATTTTTTTTATGTGCGATGGCAGAAAACTTGAAAAGACGGCCCAAGAAAAGTATTTTAAAAAATTCTAGTAGTTTCGATACACAAGAACAACAACATAATGCAAAGTGAGTATTGCACTTTTATTCATTCCGAATTTGTAACCTATAACTTCCCTATTACAAAGATGTTTAGGTATGTAATTCTATGTTCGTTAATTTTAGAAAACAAAAAGAGACAAAATGGGATGAAATGAATATAATAGCGACTCTTCATCCTGCTGATAAAGATTATGGTCATATGAAAATACAAGAACCCAAAACGCCCTTTAACTATATGGATGAAGATGCTGTAGAGCAGCTAGATGCAAGGGAATTAGCAGAAAGGTACACCAAAAATGTGTTACGTTAGTTATATTTATGGTGGCAGCTCGTGCTCGAAAGCGTAGGGTGTTGAAGAACATGCAAATTTTTAACTAAAATCGTAAAAAAAGTTACATGTCATGTAGTAGGTAGTTATCCCTTATTACAGTCACGTTTCACAAAGAGTGTAAACTGTATTACATTACTTTAAAGTTTATTCGCTTTTGTCTCAGCAAACTTATTTATAACATCTTCATTGAAGTTGGGCAAATCTTGTATAAATTGCTTTTGGATAGATAACATTGCTATGGCCGTCAGTTTCCCTTGATTCATAGAACTTCACAAGAATCTTTTATTCTCTTTAATGTTGGAAAACTTCATTCCACTTCAGCTGTGAGAAATGTTTCGAAGTCTCAAAGTTTGTTTTTTAAGATTTATTTTATTATTCAAAATTAATTATTACAATGAAAATGCATCTGATATCTACAAAGCTTGACATTAAAGTGAATAATTCAGAAATTAAAACAGTTGAAATAAAAAATTATATGATTAGCAAATCCTTGGAAATGAGGTTGCTGAGTCTCAGATTCCCATAAGAATTGGTGAGATAATTCCTCCCTTTGAAAATTCCACTTCGAGGGCTAGCGAGGAAGTTGAACACTAGCCAGGTCAATAGGGTGGTCTTCCGATGGTTGCATCCACCGGGAATAAAGTTTCTTGCCAACTATGGTTCCTCCAATTAGAATATGAAGACAATAAATGATTATTGTCCATACACTGGGCCTTGAGTAGATTTCTTGAAAATTTAATTCAGGATCGTTATCGGCGAGTTTTGATTTTATTTCTTGTAGATCGTCTAGGTTGATTTCTTGTAATTTGATACTGGTAGTACTTGTAGGTGCATATGATGTGTCAAATTTTAATTCTGGAAATAAAATGGGTTACCCAGGAATTTCAGTGTCGTTTTTATTTAGGATTTTAATTTGGCTTGATTTCAACCAACGATCTAGTGGAATATTGATTAGGTAGGTGCTGGTAACTTCAATTACTTCTTCTTGGTTTTGGCAGTTTAAAATGATTGTTTCTTTAAAAGGAAAAATAGTAATCCAACCATTTGTTACTTCTAGTTGCTATTAATTCGATTTCACAAGTATTCTCTTGTTTAATATCTTGTAGTTCGATGTTCTCACAGAAGTACTGATTGGTCTGATAGAATTTAGGACAGGGTTCGCTCATAAATGTGTATTGATTATTGTTTTTTAACAAAAATGTCTTTCTAGGAATTACTGCTTTCAATTGACCTTGCTTACTAATTGGTATTGGATACAAATGATAGTGATCAAAGTTTTCGATTAAAGTTATAGGTATTCGTAATATGTAAGTGATTCTATTATTAGAAATATAGCTACCAATTTTTATAAATTTTTCAGATGACAAAATATTTTCTGAGTTTATTTCTATTGGTAATTTACCTTTTTCTAAATTTCTTTGTAGTCCAATTAACTAGTTGTAAATTTCACTATTCTTTATTATACTAGGATTCATAATTTTTAGCCTTGAGTGATTCTATTATTAGAAAAATATAGCTATCAATTTTTATAAATTTTTCAAATGACAAAATATTTTCTGAGTTTATTTCTATTGGTAATTTACGTTTTTCTAAATTTCTTTGTAGTGCAATTAACTCGTGGCAAATTTCGCGAGTCTTTATTATACTAGGATGCATAATTTTTAGCCTTTTAGAACAGTATGGCAGTTTCTATATCTTGTAATATAGAAATAATTATTTCAAACATGTTGATAATTTGATTAATGGTATCTTTAACAAACATAGCATTTTCTCGACATACAGATCCATCAACTATTACTGCAATTTGATTTAATTTTGCCTCTAAAAGTTTTTCATTGTGGCTTATTTGACTTATTGTCGTATTGAATTTATTTATTAAAGATATTGACAGTGAGTTTTGTGTTTTAATTTTGTCAGCTAATTGGTTTTGATTTTCTTGGAGATTTTTAATAAGTTGATCATATCTTTCACTGTCCTCAGCATCTAGGTTACCAGTTAGGCCTTTACATACAGATCTTAACCCATCGATAAGTCCTCTTTTTGTCCTATGAGGTAGGGGCAAAATTTCTCGTAATTTATTTTCGCTTTTGTCTTTTAAGAAAAATAGAATTTTTTCATAATTTTCCAATTCACCTGCATAATTATTGTTTTTTTGAAACATAATATTTTAAATGATTTGAATGATAATGTAGTTTGTGGAGTTGATAAGTGGGTTAAGGTCATAATAATGTATTGAATTATAATAATAATCAGTCATTTTTGCAGTTCCCAATTTTAGTGGAATAAGTTTAAAATTGTTATCTAGGTTTTTTAAGGTGATTTTATTTTGCGAGGATCCGAGGATTCCAAGCGATCTGAAAGAAATCAAAAGAATAAAGGTTAATTAGGAAAATTGTAGGTAGTTTGTAAAGGCTGTTTTAAATTTTTTAAATTGTTCATGTGAATTTTAGTTTTAGAGTTGGTCGAAATTGTTTTGTGCGTTTACTTCCTTTATTGTTGTAGGCTTATTAAATGTATTTGCTTGTTTTTGTCTTTTGTGATGTGTGTGTGTGTGTGTGTGTGTGTGTGTGTGTGTGTGTGAAGTTAATGGCACTGGTTTTAGTAAACCAAAAGGCCAGTCTAATTTATTATTTGATTATAAAATGTTGTGGAACATATATAAGCTTACATACACATATATTTTTATTACTATTATTATGTTTATGCATATATATTTTTTTATGCTTATGATTTTTTTTTGTTTTGTCTATGCTTTTTTTTGCTTATGCATTTTTTGTTTTGCCTATGCTTTTTTTTGCTTATGCATTTTTTGTTTATGCTTTTTTTATATGATTTTTTTTGCTATCTTTTTTTATGCTCATGTTTTTTTTATTATGTTCAAGTATTTTTTTATGCATTTTTTGTGCTTATGCTTTTTTCTTCTTTTTTTTATCTATCTTGTTTGTATATTTTTTTTTTCAGATTTTTCCTTAATTTTTTTTTTCAAAAATTTGATTGGCTAGAAATTTTACAACATTTTACTTCATTTACAATTTTATGATAGTTTCTTTTGTTAATTTATATAATAGTTTTCTCACCTCATTTTTTTCAGATGCTAATATTGTATCCAAACTAGCAGGCAAAGGTAATATGTTTGCAATCATTGTATAAAATTTTGATATAGCCGACTCGTGAATATTGCATTATAGTAAGCAATGTTGTAGGGTACCTGTTTCTCCACATTGACATCTTTCATTTTCAGAAATGCCCATTTTAAACTTATTCTCGGGTGTTAAACAATGTCCTGATCTAATTCTGGTGATAGTTCTTTCGAAAGTCCAATCGCTGTCTTTATGAAACCAAGGCTTATGTTTTACTATTGGTTCAATCGCTTTGAACTTTTGACCTCCCCTATATTCCTCGTAATGTTTTTGCCAAGCAGCTGTTAGTTTAGTTTTTGCCAATTGTCGCATATCTGTTGTCGGGATTTTGAAATTATGAATTTTAATTCCCTCCTCTGTGGCTCTTTTCGCTAGTTCGTCTACTTTTTCATTTTGGGGTATGCCTGAGTGTCCTCTGATCCAAACTAACTGAATTTCTTTGTTTAAGCTTTGGATTTCGTTACATATTCTTGAGATGTCTACTATATTGTGATTTAGTTCAGAATTGGGTGTTATATTTTCCAATTTTTGTATTGCACTTTTGCTGTCTGAAAATATAACATATTTTGAGTTGGATTCATATCTATGGCAGTATTCTAGTGCTTTTTTTATTGCCATTAGTTCAGCGGTATAGATAGAGGTATACTGGGGTAGCTGATATATTTCTGAATATTTATCTTCTTCATGATAGAAGGCAAATCCTATTTTATTATTCCTTTTTGATCCATCTGTTAATATCTTCTCGAAGTTGTGCCATTTTTCATTTACTTGTCTTTGAAATTGTCTGAAAATATAACATATTTTGAGTTGGATTCATATCTATGGCAGTATTCTAGTGCTTTTTTTATTGCCATTAGTTCGGCGGTATAGATAGAGGTATACTGGGGTAGCTGATATATTTCTGAATATTTATCTTCTTCATGATAGAAGGCAAATCCTATTTTATTATTCCTTTTTGATCCATCTGTAAATATCTTCTCGAAGTTGGGCCATTTTTCATTTACTTGTCTTTGAAATTGAACCTTTGTTATTACGTCTTCTTTGTCATACTACGATGTATAATATGTTGGTGGTTTTAGTAATGTTTTGTAAGGCACAGAAAAACATGGTTGTACTTTGCTTTCATAAACAATATTTTTGTAATCGATAATCCAGTTATAACTCTCTATTATGAGTGGTAATCTGTTCTTTTCCCAATATTTGATTCTAGGCATGCAATGAATAAATTATGTATGTTTTTTTGGCCCTCACCTTGTTTACTATTAATTTTTAAAATCAACCTGTCACTCAGCATTTGCCTTCTGAGATGTAATGGTGGTTCTGCACACTTCACTTCCAAGACATTTATTGGCGAGCTTTGTAAACTTCCTATTGCTAATCTTAAACATCGATTTTTAATTTTTTCTATCTTTTCTGTGTGACGTTTAGCAGTGGTCCCGTATAAAATGCTTCCATAATCATAGATTGATCGTATGAATGATTTATAGAAAATTAAACATATATTTGGATCTGCTCCCCATTTTTGGTGACTAAACACTTTGACGATATTGATAGCATTTTCACATTTTTTAATAACATTTGAGATTTGTTGTTTCCAATTGAGTTTTTTGTCTAATATAACTCCTAAGTACGTAACAGCTGATTTGTACTGGATATTCATGTTGGCCATTCTGATTGTATTGGGATGCTGATATCTTCTCCTTGTAAATGTACAAACTGACGATTTTCTTTCATTTATAGCTGTTCCGTTGTCTTCAAACCACTTCTTAGCTGCAGTTCTTAGAAGCACATTGAGTTGTCTGTGACACATCTCTATATTTTTATATTGTGTTCTTATGGCGTAATCGTCTGCGAATTGGAATATCTTAACGTCATATTTTTGTAGGGCGATTTCAAAGTCGTATGAGTAGATAATATATAAAAGTGGACTTAAAATACCTCCCTGTGGTAATCCTTTAGATGTCTGTCTTGGGCCCACTAATTGGTTATCTGCTCTTACATAAATATTCCTGTTGCTGTACAACTTCTGAATGTGTCTGATAAGATGGCGAGGAAGGCCTAATTTAACCATTTTGGTCGTCAAGATTCCCAGGTCTACGTTATCGTAAGCACCTTCTATGTCTAGGAATATAATACTGGAAAACTTGTTACTGGTAAATCCATGATATACATCCACTACTAGCTCACATAAAAGCTCTTGTGTAGACTTTTCTTTTCTAAATCTCAGTTTGGATCTATCATTGGTAAACAAGCTGTATACTGGGTTAATGGGATTGGAAGATACCGAGATAATATAGTTAAGTAATAAATGTTGACGCCTTATCCATAGAGGACGTTCATTTGCTTCGCAGTAGAGACTTTCTACCAGGCTAGACCTAAACGCCCCCAGACACATGCGAAAAGCTGTATTGTGTATCGAGTTCAAGACATTGATATGTGATTTAGATGCAGATATATATACGAAGCAGCCATAGTCTAATTTAGATCGAATAAGGGAACTGCATATTTTTAAGAGAGAAGTTTCGTCAGCGCCCCAATGGAAGTGAGAAAGGGTTTTTATGATGTTTAGTCGTCTGTATCCTTCGCTCTTTGTATCTAAAATATGTTTTTTCCAATTGAGACGGGAGTCAAATATCATACCCAATATTTTGCAGTAATTTACAACCTGAAGGGGGACGTTGTTGATTATAATATTAGGGGTAGAGTTTATTGCAGACTTACTAAAATTGATGACTTTGGATTTTGTTGGGGATAGAGAGAGTCCCAATAATTTTATCTTGTTGGACAGGGAATTTAGAATTATAGAGGAGGTTGTGGACACTGACTGACCGTGGCAATATAATACTAAGTCATCGGCATACATTGTGCATCTAATAGGAGCAGATAAATTAGAACATAGATCATTTGTTACGAGTTTGAAGAGTGTGGGACTGAGTACAGAGCCTTGGGGTAATCCGTCAGTTTGATTGAATGTTGAGGAAAGGATATCATTAACAGATACTTTGAAGGATATAAGTGATAAAAAGTTTTTGATAAAAAAGAATATATTTCCATTGATATTGTGATGGGATAATTTCTCAAGTATGACATTTCTGTGTATTGTATCGAATGCACCGTCTATATCAAATGTAGCAAGTATAGTTTGTTGTTTTTTGTTTAGAGCGGTGGAAATATGAGTTTGCAACGTTATCAAATTGTCCTTTGTTGACCTGTGCCGCCAAAATCCAGATTGGTCTTGTGATAAAATGTTGTATTTATCTAAATACCATATCAATCTTTTATTGATCATTTTTTCCATGACTTTGCACATGGTACAGGTTAATGAAATGGGCCTATAGGACTTGGGGGAGGTTGTCGGCTGATTAGGTTTTTTCAAGGGAATTAGAATGGATAGTCGCCAGAGGCTTGGGAACATGTTAGAGGTCCAAATTAAGTTGAGCAGTTCTAAGAGTTTGAGTTGACCTAAGAAATCAAGTTTTTTAAGGAAAATATATGGCAGGTCATCAGGACCAGCAGCGGAATTTTTGCCCGATTTTAACGCAGTAATAAGTTCCTGGTGAGAGAAAGGTAGGTTTAGTGAGTCTATATCTTGATTGGATTGGGCATGATAAAGAGGTATTAGTATAAGTATTTGCAATGTTTGGGTGTAGCCCACTTCGAAATTTTCAGCAATGATCTTCGCTATTCCATGGTCATTATTTATTACCGTATCATTTGAAACAAGATGGGGAATTCCATTATTGGTTTTGTTTCCCTGTATACCTCTGATCTTTTTCCATACTTGAGTGGGATTTGTGTTTTCGCTTATTGACGAAACATAGTTTTTCCAGGAGGATTTTTTGCTTTGTTTGATAATGAATTTAGATATATCAAAATAAGAGGAAAAAGGTTTTTGACTAGGAAAAAAGAAAATAAATTCATTTTAATTGTATTAAATAGCAAGGATTGATCACTGGTTCAAGCAGAAAATTTCAATAAAGGATTCTCAATTTTGGCCTTTAAAATGTTTGAGTCTTTATAACTAAACAGACATGTTGAATGATCTGCATAAAGAGTGGTAAATGATTCTGGTATGACAGAAGGTAATTAATTTATATATAACATAAAAAACAGAGGTCAAAATATGGATCCTTGTGAAACTCCTTGTGCATTTACCATGAGATCATACATGTATTTCCTTCATAAGTTGGTGGATTGTAAAGTGTTATCTAGGTACAGGGATAACCATTCCTATGCTTTTCCCCTTATACCATATTTTTAAAGCTTGTCATTCAAAATACTATGTTGAACACAGTCAAAAGCTCGACTAAGATCACAAAATATCCCAATGGGCCTCTCGCCCTGGTTGACCAAACTGAGAACTTCATTATAGAATGATTCCAAGGCTGCTCTGTTGAAAATGTTGCTCGAAACATGTTGATGATCAGTAATTACTGAATTTCTAAAAATTTCAACATCTGCTTAAGCATGGCATGCTCAAATATTTTTGACAAAATGGGTGATACAGAGATTGGGCATAATTCAACATCATTTCAGCAGCACCCTTTTTCAAACTAGGAGAGGTAATTGAAACTTTCAGTACATGAGGAAAAACTCTCTCTTCAAAAGAATTATTAATTATATTAGAAAGTGGTTCTATTATAAAATTTGCATTTTTTTATGACAATACCTGATATGTTATCAGAACCACATGAAGTTTTATTTTTAATTTTATTCTTCATCATGGTCGTGTTGAGCTTCATCGAGTAAACATCGTTAAAGCCAACAACAAATTTTTTGCTAATTAGGCTACGAGTATTATCACCAATATGTGATTAGTAAACGAGTTTTTTTTCTGTTGCAATATTTTTATTATCCTAGTAATTATTAGTGAATCCCAGTGGTGTATCGCTAGAAAACTCTACTAGACTTAGGTGAGTTCCTTCTTAACCTCTTCCGCTCTGGAAGAGAGTCTGTACTATCACTCTTTTCTCTTCTGTGTAGTGTTCTTGGTAACCAAGATCACACACTCAAACAATGAGTACCCACAATAACTTACATTCAACAAACAACAACCCTATCACCAAATCAAAATCATATGTCACTGGCGCACTCACCAAACCACCTCCTCCTACTTTTCCCAAAAGAGACCAAGCTATTGTTATGCACTCAATACCAAACACTGTACTAAGTGAATATATTAAATCCATTGGTGAAATAGTTACTCCAAAAAATATCACATTTGCTTCTCGTATTTCCAATAACAGAATTTGTATTTTCCTCTCTTCCACTCAAATTGTTGATCAACTTCTGAACAGTACATCATATATCACGGTTAACTCCACTGTCGTTCCCATTCGGAGACTAATCTCACCTTCTAAGAGAATTCTGATCTCAAACGTATGCCTTTCCATTCCACATACTCTAATTGAGAAATCTTTAAAAGATTTGGTTTGCAGCTTTCAGCTCCTATCACGTTTGTGAAATGTGGAACAATAGACGATCAATATGCTCATATCATGAGTTTCCGCAGGGTAACCTTCGTCATGCCCGATAAGGATGACTTTGAGTTTCAAACCTCCTTACTAATTAATCACGAAAATACATCCTTTAGAATATTCATATCCACCCACAGACTTGAATGTTTTCTCTGTAAACTCACCGGACATACCGCAGACTCCTGCCCTAAAGTCCCTACTGGTCCTGATACCAATTTACTCTCAACCAATCCCCCCCCCTCTTCATCCTCCCCTGTTGACTCTTTAACTACACTGATTAGACTTACACCGATAGAACCTGAGCCCTCTCTAGATGATTTCTCTCTATCTCTTACAAAGAATGCTGAGCCTCCAACTACCTCTTCTGCTACCTTCCCTCCAATAGCCACAGGCCAAAAAAGAGGCTACTCTTCTACCGACAGCCCTCTTGACTCTCCTCCAATACTGTCTCCCTCCATTACTTTATCAGCCTCAACCTCCACATTACCTCCTTCTTTCACTGTACCACCTAAACCAATAAAGAAAAAGTCCAAAACCAATACTAATAATTCCTCAGATCATTCATTAGGACTTACCTGTGTTTCTGTTATCCAAAATTTCTATAAAGACAACCCATCTAACTTCACTCTTACCTCAACCCAACTAATCGCTTTTCTCGAAAATTCTTTTGGATGTACTTACCCGCTATACAGGAAGCACAAAAACTCTCCTCTGATGTAGATGGTATACAAAAGGACTTAGCACAGCTTTACGCTGCTACAAAAGAAAGAGCACTAAAAAATCGTCTCACAAGACTTTTAAACAAATTAAAACACCAGAATAACCCAATTGATTTCCCCGACAACCTAAGCATCTCTTCAGATAACTTTACAGATACAGAATCTAACCACAGCTCACAGAACGAACACTAACTCTTTAATCCCTACATCTTTTATAACCCTTCGATTTTCAAATTATTACAGTGGAACTGTGATGGATTCTTTCCCCGATTAGAGAGAATCCAACATTTAATATCAGAATCCACACCAGACATTGTATGCCTTCAGGAAACCAATGCGAAAAACTCCAAACTTACCCTATTGAAAAATTTTGAGGGATATCATAATATCAGAACCAATTGCCTAAGAGCTAGTGGTGGTACCTCAATATTTGTCTCCTCTGTCCACCTCCCGCTTTCCTCTGAATTAGAAGCCATAGCCATAACCTGTTGGTGTCCCGATAAACTCACTATTTGTAGTCTTTATGTCTCACCAGATCACCCTCTTAAAGAGGAAGAGCTTGTTAATCTCATATTCGAACTTCCGCAACCCTACATTCTCGTAGGAGATTTCAATGCTCACAATACAAAATGGGGTTCCAGTCATACATTTGGTAATGGAAAGATTGTTGAAAACGTTATAAATTGCACAGGTATTTGTATCTTGAACACTGGTTGCAACACCCACTTTAACATTTCATCCGGCTCCTTTTCTAAAATCGATCTTAGTTTTAGTGACCCCAAACTAGCTCCCTCATTAACATGGTTTACTGAAGATGACCTTCACGATAGTAATCATTTTCCCATCTTTATAACTAACACCGACAATTCAAATTACTGAGCTCTAACAAAAAGTTACTGACGTCCAAAATATGCTAATTGGCCTGAATATATCGCTAAAACTGAACAATCCATACCCAATCTCTCTTTTACTAACAATATTGATGAGTCTGTTACCTTGTTCGCAAATACTATTCGACTTGCTGCGGAAGCTCACATTGGGAAATTACTAATCTCTGCTTCACAAAAAACTGTTCCATGGTGGAACTCATCATGCAAACATGTAGTTCAGCAGCAAAAAACTGCACTAAAATTATTCCGCAGTAACAATACTCAAGAAAACCTCATCAATCTCAAAAGAGCAAGAGTTAAAGGCAGATACACTATAAAACTAAGTAAAAAATATTTCTGGAGAAATTTCGTCTCTTCCGTAAATGGAAACACTAACCCCAACCAAGTGTGGAAAAAAAAGAGGACAAATCCAGGGTAAGAAAAGTAATATAAAAATCACCAGTCTATTTCACAACCAAACCAATGTTACTGATAATCAAGATATTGCCAAGGTCCTAGCTGAAAGCTATGCAGCAAAGTCCTATTTTATCGAAGTCGCCTCCCCAACCACCTTTGCCTTGCTCATCCTGTTCTATTCAAGATATTGATACACTCAACTCTCCACTCACGTTTCCAGAATTAAAATTTGCACTAAAATCCTGTAAAAACACTGCTTCTGGCTCACATGATCTCCCCTATATATTTTTCAAAAAACTTTCTTTTCCAAGTCTTCAAAAACTCCTAGAAATGTATAATATTATCTGGCTATCCCAAAAATTCCCAAATGAATGGCGGTCCTCCTTAACAATACCATTAAAAAAACCTGATCAACCTGCTACTTCTCCTAATTCTTACAGACCTATCTCGCTCACATGTACCTTGTGTAAAATACTAGAGAAAATAATTAACAAACGCCTCGTTTGGTTCCTTGACAAATACAACATTATACCAAAAGAACAATCAGGATTTCGACGTCATAGATCTACCCTCGATAATCTTGTTCTGCTACAAAATAACATTGCCAACTCAATAAATAACGAATGAAGTTATCGCCGCCTTCTTTGATATCGAAGGAGCTTATGACAGAATTAGTCGTCAAGCCATAATCTCTAAGCTAAATCAATACCATATCAACGAAAATATATTTTATTTTATACAAAACTTTCTAACTCACAGATCCTTTAGGGTTTCTGTAAACGGCCATTTTTCATCTTTGTACACCCAGACCCATGGTGCTCCTCAAGGATCAGTCTTAAGCCCAACTCTATTCAACTTAGCAATAAGTGATCTGTGCCATAACTTACCATCTCCCACCAAATATGTAGCTTACGCTGACGATTTAATACTATACTGTCATGGTCGTTCAGCAATCACTAGCTCCAAAATTCTACAAACCGCGGTAAATCTCTTACTTGCACGGACACGTTCTATAAGATTAACCTTATCTTCAACAAAATCAAAAATCATTAAATTTGCCAGGCGACCTCAATCTCCCATCTCCCACATATTTATTAATGATTCCCCCCTCCCAGTGGTTAATCACTGCAAAATACTAGGTATGACATTTGATTTTCGCCTCTCTTGGAAACAGCATATTCTTGAAACAAAAGGTATGTGTTACAAACGATTAAATATAATTAAAACCCTATCTCATTATCCCTGGGGTGCGGACGAGAGATCCCTTCTGAAAATTTATAAATCACTCATTCGCTCCAAATTAGATTATGGCGGCATCGTTTACATGTCAGCTTCTAAGACAGATCTAGGATCCCTAAATCCTATTCATAATACGGTCCTGCGACTTTGCTTAGGCGCTTTCCGTAGCAGCCCATTTGAAAGTCTCTACTGCGAAGCTGATGAACTCCCACTATGGATTAGACGACAATATCTGCTTCTATCCTACGCAGTCTCATCTAATCCTCTCAATCCTGTCTATTCTCTGTTCACATCAACTGCCAGCCCTCTTAACAACCCTTCACCAATAATTAAATATATCGCTCTTATATTATCCTCATTAACAAATAACATTAACCTCTCACTCACTAACCCCATTCCTTTTTCTCCAACCCCTTCCTGGATTATGCACCCTCCTCAGGTCAATACTTATTTATCCAAATTTAATAAACACGAAACACCTAAAAAGTTCATGATTAAATCTTTTTATGAAATCATTCATAACAATCACGACGACTTTGTATTATACTCTGATGCTTCCAAAAGTGATACTGGCGTTGGCTGCTCAGTTACCACAGCAAACAATCTCATCAGCACTTCACTAATCCCTCCTTTATGCAGTGTGCATACTGGAGAATTATATAGTATTCTACAAGCTTTTAAGCACATCAACCGTTCCAATAAAAAAGTTGCCATTTGTACAGACTCTAGCGTCTATCCTATCTATCCAAGAATTATTTACTGAACATCCCAATGTCCAAGAAATCCATCACTCTTATCACCACATTTATTCCCTAAACACCACATTCACCATTATATGGATACCATCACACATTGGTATACCTGGAAATGAACTGGCCGATCAGCATGCCAAAACAGCGTCAACTACAGCCACAATAACTTCTCATATCCAAATTTGCAAGGACGTTAAGGCAGAAGCAAAAAGAACCGTCAGATATATATGGCAAGCTCACTGGAACTCCACCAAGACTTCCCTACTATCTATCCAGCCTGTTCTCAACACACCTCTGTATACTGACCCCATTGGACTCTCTAGACAAGAAGTATCAATACTACGTAGACTTCGAATAGGTCACACCAAACTTACACACAGCTACTTAATGACCTCAAGTATCAGACCTTCCTGTTAAAGCAGCCAGTGCCCACTTACTGTTAAACACATCCTGGTTGATTGTCACCAATTTAGCACAAGAAGACTACAACATAATCTTAAATCCCAGCTGCAAGACATCCTAGGGGACCCAAACCAAATTGAGTCAACACTGAAATTCTTAAAAGATATATCACTCTATCATAAACTTTAAACTATGTTTTTTAACTATCTGTAATAACTACTGTTTTCTGTAATCGCACCTGTGCAAGTGGCCATAGTTGCCGAGCACGTTAATTGAATACAAAAAAAAAGTTATTCTTGATCATTTCCAGAACATCTTCTATTGTGAAATACATGTGAAATATATATGCTGGTTGAAACAAAATTATTTCAAGGGTACTTTAATGTATAATTCGGTTTAGATATCGATTTAATTGCTTTATTAGGGGCATTTATGAAGTATTCATTAAATTTATTTACAATTAAAAGTGGATCATTTAGTGTTGCGTTATCAATATATAAGAGGATAACTTTTTGAATAATATTTTGCTTTCCACTGAGTTCATTTGTAACACTCCATACGGCTTTATTTTTATTGGAGGAATTATTTATTTTACCGTAATAATAATTACTTTTTGTATTTTCAACAAGCCTTTTATGTGATGATTTTGCTTTCAGATACGTTGCTTCGAATTGCGGATATCTACATTTTAAATCAAACATAGTAGTTTGTACAAGTGCGCAAAGCGTTACTTTTCCTACGGGCGCAGAAATTTGTGCCGCAAATCCAGCGAGTAGGAATAGTTCTTTGCGCACGAGTTGTACACAATCTTTTTTCTACAACCACGTTTATTAATGAGAAAAAATTATATTTTATTTGAACTTTGAACAGTAAGAATTTTAAGAAATTATATACTATGACAAAACTTGTTACTTACGTTTCACATATCTAGCTTCCCTTTTACCATCGTACAACTCTAGATAAGAAAGTCATAAGGAATATATTGTACTATATTCATGTGACAAGGTAAAATATTTGGGAGTGACACTTTACAGCCATTTACAATAGTATTTTCACAGCAATCTTCTACTTCATATACAGTGTTAGGAAAATTATGAGGGCACATAATATGTTTTATCATCAATGTGTTAGAAAGAGACAAAATACATATAAATTCAGTGTATCATTCTTTTTGCTAACAGGATATCATAAAGTGGAAAACGTGCAATTACTGTATATCTGTAAGGGCGTGGTCGAAGTATACTCCCACCACGTGTAAAGGTATGTCTGGTAGGCACCGCTTTCGAGAGACTTGCAAATACAGACGTGTAATGTGGACAGTTTAGTTTATTAATTGAGAAATAATAAGATTGTACTAAACTGATAGCTTAGTGCAATGAACAATAAAAAAAATCAACATTACTTTCGTTTATCCCTTCAAGATTAATTTACAAAGAAATAATTCAGCAGTAATAATCTAATTCACTATATTAGTTCGGTTAGTATTGGAATAAATAACATAACATGCGAAATAAAATTTGTATTAATAATAATATGTGCTTCCAAATATCTCAATTCTCATTTTTCGCTAACAGGATCTCATAAGTGGAAAACCCACAACGCCGGCCTCTTACAAATTATTTGTAGCTACTAACAGTATTGCCAGTTTTCATTGTATATTTATATTAATTGTAAAATGCATTGTTCTAACACGAGAACAAGTTATAAGAAGATTTTAATTATGATAATTCAAGAGGTTGTAACAGATCAAGATATAATTAATTCCATCTATTAGTTGAATATTTTATTGTAATGCTGAAAATTGTTCTAGTTTTCAGTTTGAAAGCGGTTAAAACCTTTACTTTTATTTAGATTTGGCAACGTGAAATTGGTATCGAAACATCTGCTGTGTTTCGAATGTGTTAGTAAAAAAAAATTTGGTATCTTTATCGTTTGTATGAAAATGAGAACGAATTCTCTGTGTAAACACACACACAGTACAAATTAAAAAAAAAACGAAAATAAAAATAAAATCGTATTCTAATGAAAATGCCTAGAATTTTTAAATAAAAGTAATATTATGATATGTAATAAATTTAAAAATAAAACTTCTTAATTCTTCAATGAGCTTAAATCAAATGTTCGAATAAACCCCCGTTTTGAGCTAAGCAGTAACCGAGACGGTTATAAAGTTTTTGACGAACACGTATGAGCATTTCAGGTGTTATTTGCATACAAATTTGTTCCCTTAGTTCATTTAGAGAAGTGGCTCCGTTTTCTTGGAACCCATAAATTCTCGATTTTATATAACCCCAGAAAAAGAAATCGTTGGGAGCCAGATCTGGAGATCTCGCAGGCCATCTTATGTTACCATTCGTGGAGATTATCCGATTGGGAAATTGTATATTTAAAAAATTTATTTCTAGTCGATAATTATGTGATGCACAACCGTCATGTTGGTACCAGATATCATTGAAGTTGACACCTAATTGTATAAGGGCAGGAGTAATTTGATTTTCCAGCATGTCCAAATATTTTTGTCCGGTTAAATTGCCGTCAATAAAAAATGGTCCAATTAAATGTTCACCTAATATTCCAGCCCAAACATTTAACTTTTGGGGATATTGAGTTCTATTATTGTAATGTTTGTGTAAGTTTGTCCTTGACCAATATCGAATAACGGATGAATTATGTGCACCGTGTATGGGAAAAGTCGATTCATCAGTGAACAAAATATTTTTCGAAAAGTTTGCGTCCAATTGTATTATTTCCATAACTATTTCACAAAATTCCATTCTACGAAATTGATCGTCTGGAATAATTTCTGGCTCTTTTTCAGTTTGAAACTACGATAACCATTTTTTTTAATACAGTCCGAATCGTTTTCGGATCAACATCAAAATCCTTTGCTAAATGAGTGGACGATTGTAGGGGATTATTTTCCACACTGGCACAAATTAAAATATCTCTTTCTTCTTTTTCGGGTTGGGTTTGACGATTTTGTGTACGCGGTCCATGTTTAGTAGGATTGGCACATCCATGCTCTTAAAATTTTTTTATAACCGTTCTCACTTGTTTTTTGCTAATTGGTTGGGCATTTTCGAATGTCACAATAAACAAATTTTCTGCTATTTCTCGATATGAATGACCCTGGTAGTACCATTTTACAATTTGCACTTTATGGTGTACTTGCATACTCATTTTAATAAGATTTGCAAAAGATCGTTACTCATTCGCAAAAAAACATTTAGTGAAGTACCCAGATTGTACAGTTAAACATCTTCAAGAGGCGCACGCGCGATTCGTATTCGTCTGGTATAATAATCTACGCTGGCTTTTAATTCTCTGTCTCATGATTGTCCTTCTCTAACACACTGGTAACGCCACGTGACCATTATAATTTCCCTTTGGCCGTGAGAGGTTATCGTTTTACGTTGAAATTAAATGTGACTGATTTCTCTCACAAATAAGAAGGAAATTTTTAAGGGCACTACAATCCAACGCGTGGATAGAAAATGAAGAGATGCAAACGAAATCGTTTTATCAGGAGCGTAGGAAACAGACGGTTTACATTGAGATATTTTTAAAACCAGAATACAGTTGAACAAATATTAGCATACGACTTATTTCTCATTTTATGATATCTTGTTAAAGAAAATGGCGATACACTTGTTTTATTACAACATATTGTCGCTTTTGGACTCTGTATTGTTGCCATAGATTATTATTCCTTATGATGTTAATGAAAATTATTATGCTTATATTCATTAATTGTACCCTCAATATCGACGAATGTAATTTTTTCAGCTATCTTCCAGTGATTTTTTAGTGGTACTTATTTCAAATACCTACTAGGTAGGTTTTAATTTATTGTTCAAATCATATTAGCGTGTACTACCCGAACTGATATAGTGAATTAGTTTATTACTATGGAATTATTTCTTTGTAAATTAATCAGGAAGGGATAAACGAAAGTAATGTTGATTTTTTGATTGTTCATTGCATTAAGCTATCAGTATAGTACAATCTTATTATTTCTCAATTAATAAACTAAACTGTTCACATTACACATCTATATTCTAACAATAACTTCTTTCATTGCGATCTTTAACGTAATGAGTTGTTTATACAACATTTTGCTGTGGTAAAGTGACTAGTAATAGCCTGAATGCATTTCTAATTTGTTTATTTAAAACTGTAAGTAAAAGCCAGACATAAGAGCTACTGTACGCTTCTCGAAGGCGGTGCCTACCAGACATCCCATTACACAGTATTTCGTTTCTCATTTTATGATACCCTGTACCCTCCGTATTTTAATAGCTCATTCTGTATACCACCGGGTCCTGGGCTTATCTATTTTTTAATTTTTCTATGTCATTTTTAAGTTCTTCCTTTGTTATTTCTATGTTTTGCTCATCCTCAACATCTTCTTCTTCATCTTCCTCTGTATATTCATTTCTAGGTATATTCGTTTTTGGATTATAAAACTCTCTAATATAGGCTGTCCGTATTTCTCCTTCTATCTTATTAAGATTTTTATATTCATTGATTGGCTTTTTCTGCCTTTTACGACTTTCCACACTTTACGTTGCGATCCGTATAGATCGTGTCCAATAGTCTCTTTTCAGGATTCTTATCTTAGAGTTTACATCGTTTCTTATGTTTTTGTATTGTTGGCTGTCTTGTTACTGCAATATTGCAGATATGCTTTTCTCTTTCCATATGCTAGATCTCCAATTTCTTCAGTGAACCACGGTTTCGATATTTTTGTTGAGTTTACGTTAATTTTTCTGACTCCTATACTTTCTTTTACAGCTTGCAATATGTTAGATTCCATTTTTGCCCAAATCTCATTTAAATTTTCCTTTTCTGATATAGCCAT
This sequence comes from Galeruca laticollis, assembly GCA_963921935.1. NCBI lineage: Eukaryota > Metazoa > Arthropoda > Insecta > Coleoptera > Chrysomelidae > Galeruca > Galeruca laticollis. The sequence goes on from OY998177.1 coordinate 72,425,068, forward strand.
TTTGTGGTCTGGTCCTCTAGTAACTATATGTTTATCTTTTCCAAGCATTTGGGTGGTTTTTTCTTGTTTAGTGAAATGTTAATTGAGAATTTCCCCAGTATCAATTTGTGATCGGACCCTACATTGGGTGATGCTAAAGCTCTTACATCAAGTATTTGCTTAGGTAAGATCTCTCTATTAGTTATTATGTAATCGATCGATGATTGTTGTCCCTGTGTATTTTGCCAAGTGTACTTGTATTAGGGTTTATGGGGAAAAAACGTGTTGTTTATTCTTAAAATATTTTGAGCGCAGAAGTCAATAAAGTGGTACTCCATTCCTATTTATTGTTTTTTCGTTGAATCGTTGTTTGATATTGTCTATGATATTATTTCCAATTCTTGCATTAAGATCTCCAAGGATCATGAGTTTATCGTTCTCTTGTAGCTTGTCCAGCACATCTTGTAGTATGTTATAGAAATCTTTCGATTCATTTTCCGGTTTGCTTATGTCTGGGGCATAGACAGATATAATATGAAGTTTACAGTTTGCTAGTTTCAAGGTTGTCTTCAAGATTCTGTGATTGATATATTCGATATCCTCTATATCATTCTCAAATTTTTCCTGCAACAGGAGTCCGACGCCTGAGCTTGCATAGTCTCCTTTGTCCATTCTGCTATATGTATATATATATATATATATATAAGTAGATAGTTCTGGTATTTTGATGTTCATTTTTCCTTCTTCCTGGTTTCCAATAGGGCACATATCTCGTTTTTGTGGGAATTCATTTCTGTTAGTATCTCTTGGTCTCGTTTAGTCCAGGACCTGATGTTCCAACATGCAACTCTTAGCTTTGTATCCTTTCTCATAATCCTGTTTCTTGCTGAGTTCGTCTTTTGGTGTTTCCGTCCGATATCCGAGGCTTTATGATCGGTTCTATGAGCATGTTTCTTTTTTACCAGAGGCAGGTTGCTAACCTCACCCCCGAACCCTCCTCTTTTATCCGGGCTTGGGACCGGCTACACTACTGTCAAGCTACTCAGTCCACCCGACAGCATTGTAGGCAGAGTAGACAGCAATCAAGTACAAAAAACTATTTGAGTTATGTTTTTTAAATTTAAAAGTTTTGCGAATATTTTGAATACTCAGCAGTTATGAAGATTATACTTTGCTCTTATAGAATCTCGAGATACTGGCTAGGGGGGTATTGCAACTTCTCACCTTAAGAAAGGTTAGATGTATTACAAAAACAGTTTTTAAAATGCCAAGAATATTCTCTATAAGCTGTATCTGTATAAGGAAAATAATGGATATGGGACAACTTTATTTTTAATACTGTAGTACAGCAGTATAGAAGGAGGGGATTTATGGTTTATGTCCATCATAAGTATAATACTAAATACAAGAAAGATGAACCCCTATAAATAATTTTTACCTCAAAAACTATTATAATGCAGTCATATGAGTACTTAGCAAATAAATATACTATAATAACTATCTTCCAAAAAATATTAAAGATACAAAAAGCATATTTTTATTTAAAAAGAGTTAAGAATTTTATTTGGTTACAGGAAAAATTTGCATTTAGAGATCTAATTGAGCAGTACCGGCATTTAAAAAAATGTTGCTTTATGTGGTTACTGTCTCTGTTTGTTGGTATTTAATATTTTATTCGGTTTATTAATGTACCATTTATTTAATGTACTTATAATCTACATAATTCAGGGCACTTTGTAAAACTTGTTGTTCACATAATATGGTTGTATCATCGGCAAATGTCCCAAGTGTAGTATGTCTGGAGGTTGGCAGGTCCGATGTAAATAGAACATACAGCAGTGGCCCAAGAACGCTACCCTGTGGAACTCCTGCTTTTATTGGTTGAACTTCTGATCTTTCGTTTCCCATTTTTATTTCAAATTTTCGGTCACTGAGATAGGATTTAAGTAGGGTACAGTAGGAGGGAAGGATTTGTTTGATTTTATAAAGTAGGCCTTTATGCCAGACGCGGTCAAAGGCTTGGCTGACGTCCAGGAATACCGCCGAGCAATAGCTTTTATTTTCGTAGGCTTTGTTGATGACATCTATTATTCGATGTATCTGCTGGATTGTAGAGTGCCCCTGGCGAAATCCAAATTGATAGTGTGGGATCCACTCTTCAGGTCTTATGTTGTTGTTAATTCTGTGTAGTATGAGTTTTTCAAAGATTTTTGAAAGGACTGATATCAGGCTTATTGGTCCGTAGGAGTTTACATCTGTGGGTTCTTTTCCTGGTTTGATTACTGCAATTATTTGCGATGTTTTCAGTTTTTCTGGCCAGTGTTGCATTCTTAATATTCCATTAAATATGTATGTTAATAACACTATTGCTTTTTGTGGAAGTTCTTTAAGAATTTTTGGTGTAATTTTGTCTGGTCCAGGTGCCTTTTTTAGTCCCAAGACTTTGATGACTTCTTTTATCTCCCTCGGAGTGACAAGTGTTATTGGTTGACTTTCTTCAGTAGGCGTTTCTAGGTTTTGTTCTATTTCCTGGTCTAGTTCGTCACTGTGAGGAGTAAAAGTATTACAGAAGTGTTGCGCAAAGAGATCTGCTTTCTCTTTTTCACTTTTTGCCCAGGATCCTATAGTTGGTGTTGTTTGTCTGATTGGTGGTACTGGGTCTTTGGGTTTTTTAGGTAGTCGGTTAAATGATTCTTCTCTGTATTTTTTGAGCTTAGCTTTTAATTTGTTTGTTAGTTGGTTAAATCTGGTTTTGTTGATCGGGTTGCGTGTACGGTGCCAAATAGATCTAGCTTTTCTTTTTTCTTTTAGAAGACGTTTGATTTCTAGTGGAATATTACCGACATGATTTTGTGGCTTTTGGGGTGGAGTGGATTGAAGAGCTGCTTCTTGTAGTAGTGATATCATTATTTCAACTGTTGAATCTAGGTCTTCCGGAGTTCTCAATCGTATATTTAGGTTTATGTTGTTTGTCAATACATTTCTGTAGTTTTCCCAGTTTGTTTTATTGTTGTGTAATTTTTTTTCTTTTTGTTTTGTAATAGGTGCTGAACTGATGGTAGCAATAGCTGGAGAATGATCTGATGATAAGTCGTAACTAGGAATTATGTCTGTATAAGTTGTCGAGAGTCCATTTGTTACAAAAAAGTCTAGAAGGTCTGGTATTTTTGCGGGGTCTGTTGGCCAATATGTTGGAGTACCTGTTGAAATGAAGAAGTATTTGCAGTCATGGATCAGATTAGCAAGTTCTCTACCTTTAGTTGTGGTTAACCGTGATCCCCATAATGTGTTTTTGCTGTTGTAATCTCCACCCGCTAAGAATTTTTGACCAAGAGTTCTGAAGTACAGTTCGAAGTCTTCTTTTTTGATATTATGCCTTGGTGGGCAGTAGGCTGCTGATACTGTTAGCTCGAATGGCAGTGTCCTAACTTTTATTGAAGTAGCTTGTAAGTAGTTTTCTTCATATTTTGGTAGTTGATAATGTACAATAGTTTGTTTTATGATGATAACAGTTCCTCCATGTGCAGTACCATCTGGATGGTTTGTGTAGTATGTTTTGTAGTTTGGAATGTTGAAATAGGTTTCAGCTGTAAAATGCGTTTCACTGACAAGTAAGATGTCTATATATTGATCTTCCAGGAATAACTTAACTTCGTCTTTGTGCTGTGTGAGTCCGTTTGCGTTCCAGAGAGCTATCCTCAAAAATTTAGCCATTATTTTAATTTTTGAACTAGCATGGTTAGCACGTTGAGTACTGTGCTATTTTGTTGCATGAGTTGATTGAACATTTGTCTGAACTCTTCCAGAAATTTGGTTAGTGTGATGTCTTGTGAGGTTTTATTGTTGTTATTAATTGCTTGTGCGTAAGTCATATCGTTGTTCAAGGTACCACTAGTAACTGTAGCTTGCGTTGATTGAGGTTGATTGGGGTGAATGTTTTGTATGTTTTGTGGCCTTTGTGTAATATTTCTATTTTTCGTTAGGTTATGATAGTATGTACATCCTTTGAAATTGGCGGGATGTGGTCCTCCGCAGAGCGCACATGTTGCTGGGGTGTATTTGCTTTTTTTGCACTCTGTTGAATTGTGTCGTCCTCTACATTTTACACAAAGGTAAGATCTATTGCAATAGCTTTTTGAGTGGCCATATAGTTGGCATCTTGTGCATTGTATTATGGTTTTTGATTTGTTTGGGGGTTCTATTACAACTATCTTGTTATGTAGAGCTCTTATCTTGTATACGTCCTTGTTATTTTGTGCCGGCTCCAGGTCTACAAAGAACATATTTAAGGGTTCTCTAGTTTGCCAGTGCCTGGCATTGATTATGTTTCTGACTCGGTGACCATTTTCTTTTAATTCCTCAGTTATTTCCTCTAATTCGACAGTGTGGTGGAGGTTTTTTATAACTACTCTATAGGCACGTTCTTCTTTCGTTTGGTATGAGTGAAATTCGACATTTCTTTCCTTTAGAAATTTGATTATTTTTCTGTAAGTGTCGTGTGTATTACTATTTATCTTGATTATATTGTTTGCCATTGTTCTGGTGTTATATTCTTCTGTTTCTGCTACGTCTGAAAGCTGTTTTATCATTTCCGGGTAATTGATGACGTCATATATGAAGATCGGCGGCGGTTTTGGAGGTTTGTTGTATCTTCTTCTGCATTTGTGTTTTCTCCGTTTTCGTTAGATAATGAAGCATATCTGTTGTTCGTAGGTATTTCGTTTACAGTCGTTCTGGCTGTTCGTAGAGTTTGACTATTTTTTTCCTTTTTGTCCCTTTTGCTACTTGCCAGGCTACTGAGTTGTTATTCTCTGTGGAGTTCTCTTCCATTTCTTGTTCTTCATCTGTTGTGGAAAAAGTTCTATGCCGTTGTGTATTTGTTTTGTTGATTGTTTTGTGGTGTAACAAACATTGAAGTGAAATGATTTTGGGTTGGTGGTAAAGGATTTATTTGAGAGAAGTACATTGAGTATTGTGTCGATTGTGCAGGATTAATTTGTATTTGTGGGTTTGTAATTGGGTAATTTTGGATTAAATTTGAATGTGTTTGATTTATTTGTGTTTGAGGATATTGATTGTTTGTTGTTGGGTGACCCTGTATATACATTGGTTGACCATTTACATCAAAACCTGCAATGTTCGCTTATGAATACATTTTTGTTGTTTTTGCTTTTTCTTCTTTTTTTCTTTTTTTTTGTCACCAGCACTAATGATTAATTTTATCTCACTTGTTTTTGTTCCGGCTAATTGCCGAAACTGATAATAAACTTGAATTTCGAAGTCAATGCTCTTCGAGACTCAAATGAATACTTGGAACACATTTGAGTTAGTGCGCAGAATCATGACTGTTAGAAACTGTTTCTGACGCAGGTTGGAACAAACCTATAGAACGGAATAATTGTCTGCGTTATATTTCACGAATGTATTAAGATTGAGTAATACATTTTATTAGTTTGTTTAGTGCTCTTATAGAGAAACCACCACTGGGTGTCAGCAAAAAATCAGGTTTTCTTCTTGCAATTTCAAATCCTGTTCAATATATCAGTTGGTATTTATTAACGAAATTAACGACATAAAGGTGACATCTTTTGAATTATTATCTAATACACTTGTGGTTTTCATATGATTCATTCCTGGTACTTTATTATTTTTAGGATAAAAATAGCAAGTGAAGAAACTCCTAAAGCATTACAACCTGACGAATCTGACGACGATTCAGAAGAAGAATTAACGGATGAACAAAAAAAGAAAAAGAAGGAATTTGAATTGAAAAGGAAAAAACATTATAATGAATTCCATGCATTACAGTTGGCAAAAAAACTTTTAGAAGAAGATGAAGACGACGATGATCCACAGGAACAAAGTACTAGTAGTAAAGCGACTACTCAAAGTAATCCTAGAAATAAAAAGTAATGTATATATTACAGAATTTTAGTAATAAGTTCCCCATGTGTTGTGATCATGAAACTGATGTAAAAAATGATAGCTAACTCTGTGAAAGGGAATCTATAGACCATTGTCTTACTCATGAATTTCAAAAATATAACAGATCGCATAAAAATTGCTTATATTTAACATATATTTTCAATGAGATATCTCGTAGTTCATTTACTGCTCAATATGTTAATTTATTCTCTAGGAAAAGATTTCCCAGTAATAACTATTGACATTCAGTGAAAAATCTACGATACTCAGTACTTCCAGAAGTTTGGAAGATAAAATGAAGATTTAACGTACAATTTCATTTCAAACAAGTATGAATCCTAAATCATGCAACTGCTGTAATTTCAAGAAAACTGGAATCAAATTTATAGAATTGTCTTGTCTGGATTTATCAGTGAATTTTCAATAAAGTTCCTTAAAGAGTTTGATGTTATTAGGTCTTAATCCCTTACTGCGCGATTTTTGTTTTATCAAAAACAATGTGTGATAGTTGAAACTGCTACAAATATTAAAAAAATATTGTACATTTTTTTTGAGAAAAAAGTGAAGATTTTTACTGCTTTTACTTTTTTTTAATATGTTATATCCTGGAAATTGTCCTGGGATTATGTGTCCCAATCTAATTATTTCACAAAAAAATATTTATTGGGATGAAAAACAAAATTATTAATGGAAAATCAAGAAATATTTTTTACATAGAGGTAAATTACAGGCTATACAAATAGGTTTGGTGCGTGTTTCTACCTTTTCTTGACTGCATTGATGACATCTGCATTTAGAATAAAACGTCTATGCGTAAAACTTGAAAATACGCGCAATTGGTTGACGCCACTAGTTCCATGACAACAAATAACCGATTTATGTGTATTATTTGTTTCCTACAATATTAAAAACACTAAGATATGCATTTGTAACGTTATTTTGGGATGTATTTGAACTATTTTGTAATTTATAAACTCTCGTGGGACAATACGTCCCCCGACAGTGGTGAAAGGGTTAATGCTTTAGGTATGAATCCTGATGCACCTTCCTTTGGACCCTGGAGATTTTAAGAATTTATTTTGTCATTGTCTCCCATATCTTCGGTACCCTATGGGAACTGTGAATGTAGGATCCATCGCAATATATTATGATTCGTCCATCCAACTTATATTTTTTTTAATTTTCGTAAATAGCGTTTAGATTTAATGTCAAATTTTTCAGACAACACCTTTCCATTGTCTTTTACCCTTCTCCACCAGAATACCATTTTTTTAACCAATTTTATAAAAGAATCATTCTTGCCTGTAAAATTATTTCCCTCTTCATTTTTAACAGCTTTAAATATGCTCTTCATATTATGCCTCCTTTTCTGAGGAGTTAATTATTTCTTCCTCAAATTTATCAACTGATCCTTTTGAGCTTGAAGATGTATTTATAGTTTTTCTTGGTGACTAGCTAGTAGCTGGTAGTTTTTTTTAGCTTCATTAACCCTCAACTGTGCTGGTACTTTTAACTTACACAAAAAAGCTAGAGAATAATGAAAAGCTAAGAACAAACACTAATAATAGAATATTCAAGATTTTATTCAAATTATTATCTGAATTGAACAATTTTCATTGCTGTAGCAAAACATAAACAATCATGATAATAAATGAATGGTCGACAAAAATATGTTTTCGGTATCTTACATACTGTTTTGGCTTTTTTGTCGTAACTTCTAGAGCAATCTGCACATTGAGATTTTCTTGTTGCAACTTCTTCTGGTGGATCTACAGGAACGACCGAACCTCCTAGTTTGCATACAATCTGTCTCAATTCTCTGGGAAAATATATCGTATCTCTTCGTTTGATAGGGGCTCAAGATGAATCTTTCATAAGGTATTTAGATATTGACACCTAGTTGCACAGTTTATTTCATCAAAATTCTTATTGCTTTTCAATAGAACTAAACTATTGACACCAGAAGTATTCCAAATTGTATAAAATATGCCATTAGCCATCTTCTTGTGCATCCGTGCTATGCAGTAACCAGCTCAGATTTGATGCAGAGGGTCTACTCCACTCTTATAAGCATTGTAGTCATTTATCATTTCCGGTTTATAGTTTTCCGGACTGATATCTTGGTCATGATGCATCATGGAAAGTAACACCATGACTTTATTCTTCTTTGGGACATAAGAATATATTGTTTTATCTTTAGTGTGACCAAATAAAGTTGATCCCGCTGGGCGAGTTTTATTCACTTTGAATTCTGGTTTATTGAACTTCTTAGTACCAAGCATTGTCAGATATTTTGCTAGTAATTCGTCACAAGGTTATATTGACATAAACCAGTTATCAACAACATTTATGTTTGTTCCTACTATTTCTGTAGTTAGTTGGAATCAACAATGCTTTTTGAGTTGGTTCTCTGTATCTTGATTGTCTCTTCCTGTGTAAATAAAAGCATTACAAAGGTAAAATGTTTGTGAATCGCACATCAACAAAATTTTCAAACCATATTTTGCCAGCTTTTGTATGTATATTTTGAATGATCATCTCCCACGAAAGGGTACCAGCGTTTCATCAACTGTTATGTTAGTACCGGGTGTGTACCATTTCTTACATTTTGTTATGAAAATGTTCGATATTTCTCCAATGGCAGCAAGTTGGTCAATTGCTTTACTGAGCTCTATTGTCTATGTTATCAAACCTCAAGCAACAAAGAATAAATAAAAATCGTGATATACTCATGGTAGCATGAAAGAGGTCACGACCAGTACCATCACTAGCAAATAAGCTGACCACATCCTCATGAGCAGATTTCATGGCTTGTGATAAGTACAATAAACCAATGAAAACAAGTAGTTCAATAATATCAAGATCTTTAGTATAAGTAGATTGAGAATGTTTGTTTAGTAATTCGTCTGTAATGAATAACTTCTTCACTGAACAGACATCTTCTGGATCAATATTTTTTGCTTATCCTTTAGCTCCTGGTAGCCATGAAACAATGTTGTGCTTCTGAGTGTGAGTTATCTTAGGAATCGCTTTGGGCCATTTGAAATGTGGTTTGTTGTTTCGTTTCTAACCATAGAAATAAGCATGTCTTGATTCCTATACTTCTGGTTCATGTTCAGAGTCAGAGTAACGATTTCCTTAATTCGGTGCTTCTGTATTCACATTACCAGCTTCAGATATTTTTCATTTCTGTCATCCTCATCTGAACATTGATCACTTGTGTCGGATTCGTCCTCATCGGCGATACTTTCATCACCAGAAAAAAAACTGTGTATCATTGATAATTGTTAATAGTTCGGCATCTATCAGTGGTCTTCGAGAATCCATTCTAAAAATGAATAAGCAATTTCACTGAACTACTTTTGTTGTCAAATGTCTAAGTTTACGGTAATTTAGAAGAATAAATAAACTTTATCTTTTTCACACTCACTTCTCGTTGTTTACAGTTCAACTGACGAATACGTATACGGCCGACAGCGTCAAACCACGTGAAGAAGTAGTGCATGTGCAGTTTTGTAGGCCTAGGGTCCACGTGGACCCCGCCAGCACAGTTAAGGGATAATTATACTTTTCACTGTAGTGATACCAACTCTACAAGCTTTAGCTACTCTCTCTTGTAGATTCCTTAGAGGAATTGTTAGAGCTTGTTGTTCTTTCTCGGTTTGCATAAACTTATAAACATCATAAATTGACTTTGAATTACTTTCTTGGAACTGCTCATGTTCGTATTCAGCAAATCAATCTGAATAGTACATTTTTAGAGTTAAAATTTGTAAAGTAGTGTAATTATCCAACTAAATTACGTATCTTGTAGATAAAAACCTCACTTATAACTTGGTAAATCTCCCCAAATAATTAAGTCCAACTGGCTTCTTCACTAAATGACTAATTAACAATAAAATTGTATAATCTAAATTACAACTAGAACACAATTTGATTACTATAACTCTTACTTCACCCTATGCTCCTACAAATTAAATGCGGACGTTTTTAAAATACTTAGTTGAAGACTTTCGAAATGTAAATTTGTACACTGCGCCTGTTTATGTCATAGTTGGTAAGAAAATCAAACACTTCTAGTACGAAAAACAAGAAAATTGGCGTTACTTACATGTCCAAGCTCATCAATTAATGAAACAAATTGTAAGTAAGGCTATTCCAGAAAAATACAAAAAGTAAAATGATGGTCTATATATTTACTTAAAGTAAAAATATATACATTTTTTTTAAATTATATTATTTATTTTTAAACAATAAAAGTAGCATGTAGGGATTGCCTTATGTTATTAGAATGTGTATCTTAGACCTTCAACATAATTTTGGAACATCCAGTCCAATATATTTTCCAATTGTCCAAAAAAGTTTTTGTTCATTGAAAAACAACAAATTTAGTTCTGAAGATACTTCTAGATAACATTTAGTCTCATTTTAAAGGATCTGAAGCAGTAATCAGCTGAAAAATGTACCAAATGCTGGTTTTTCAAGATGTCTTTCCTCCGTATCATTTCTCCACACCATATCGAGTCATAATATTGGGCACAAATAAATACATGGACAGAAAGATGCTTAATAATTGTCCTTGACTCGTACTCTTATTTCACACTACTATAAACTGGGAAATTGACTTAACATGCTATTAAACACGAAAAACCTTCATTGTTGCTTTGTTTAATAGATAATTTCAATTTGCGGAAGAACGTGTCAATAAAAAAATTGAACTTGGCCTGTTGTTACATTGGAACCTTCAAGTATATAGGGTGTTTGGCGAAGGGTTACTCGGTGGGCATATAGATAGGCCTTAAACTTCCTCAGTTTTTATTTATTATTATTTTTATTTTTCAAACATGGACATTTTTGGCATTCAGAACAAACAAAACCAAAAACACATAAAAAATGAGTTTTAGAAACAATAAAAAAATCACAGGAGTAAGAATGTCCATGTAAATTCTTGTAATATTACAAAAGCAATTATATAAAAAAATCGGGGATGTTTAAGGTACAGGCCTATAAATAAAAAATCTTCAAAATCTATACGCTCATCAGGCTCGGTAGAATAATAGTGAGTTTTAGGGCCTGCCCTGTACTCAAGTAAATTTTCCACTGCACTTATATCTGGAAACATATAGACCAAGCTACAGAGATTTCTTCATGTAAAAAGTGTTAGTAGAAAACCAGCTGCGCCATTGTTTGTAGAATAGTTTCATATGATACAGTGAGATGTTTTTCACTCGACTTTATTGTTCAAAACTTTGTTATTAACAATTTTATGAAAAAAATCGCTTTTTTTTAGTTTTTTGCTTATAAAATTGAAACTGTTAGGGTAATCGTGATGGCGTGAAGAGAGAAATTGTAAAGAATAAAAACACGAATAAAATGAGAGGTCGGGCAACTCGATAGGACCGTTATTTTAGGAGAAGATCGGGAAAAAGAGGCCAAAGTGCATTTTTTTCAAAAATTCATAACTTATTTTTTGAGTTGTAGTGTAGATTTTCTGGCGAGTAATAGTTTTTAATATAAACTTTATTTGTGCAAAAAGCAGGCACTGTACAATGCATAATTTTCTATCTGTGGGCATTTTGAATTTTTTACTATGCAATTTTACGGCTGACCTGAATGCAACCGATATGGTCCGATTTCAGTTTACAAAAACTATTTCGAAAGTAAAATTTTCATACTTCAAAACGTTCATCTTGGTTTTGTGATATTCTTATTTGTTGCTGAGATATTCGAATGAAAAGATCATGAAATACGCGCGGGTAACAGTAGGAAACAGCGACAATTTAACGATTAATCAAATGATATACAGTACCTCGATTAATCGATTAATTCTTATGTCTACTTGAAAGTGACATACATCAATATAACCTCAAAATTATAAAAAGCAAATAAAATAAATGTGCAGTTTTCTAAAAATACCTATTTTTATGATTTTATTCAAAAATATTAAAATTATGTCACCACGTAAAAGTATAGTTTGGTTCCATTTGATTAATTGTTGAATTGTTATAAAAAAACAATTATTCTTCTATTTCAATTAATAGTTGACATCTCTACATGTATATAGTAATACTGTTGCCCGCGCGCACTTTTTACTTAAAATACTCACTCTAAATCTCTGTAGCTTGGCCTAATATTGGGCTGGTAAAATATAATTTACAGAATTTTATTTTTGATGACAAGTGAAAATATTATTAATTGTTAAGAATATATTATTGTGTATATTTAGATAATAACAATAAAAACAAACAATATATATTATCTAAATCAGATTTATTTTAATTTCTAAAGATGTCTATTAAAAATTGATGTTTTGTCGCGAGAAGCGTCCGTGCTAGTCCGACCCTCCAGTTTGTTTACATTACCAGGCTCTCCAAACCACGTGAATTAATGTGGCGTATGTGGGCAAACAGTTTCAAATTGCGCATCAAGTTTGTGGAAGTTTTTGTGTTTAATTAAATATTTTCGAGTTTATTATATCTTATTTTGTTATATAAAATACTTTTCGAGATGCAGAGTGAATATTTATTGACATTCTTGCAAGAAAACCGAGATACGGGGGAAATGATATGTTTAAAAAATGACCAGTTGCCATTTGTTAACATTCCTCATCAAACAAAAAATACTTGAGCTAACATGGAGCTGCCGACTAGTCAATGAAAAATTTAAAACAACCTTTCAGACCATCAATTGTCTTGATAGAAAAAATATCGGTACATATAGCAACAGAGTGTCACATTTCTTTTGCATAGGCACCTACCACCTACCTACCCTCCCAAAAATCTTCTTAATTAAATAAATCGAGTTTAAGGTTTGACACTTTAAAACATGTATGAACTTACGTGTATAAAAATTTAAAGTAGGAAACTGTTTTAATTTTAAAAAATTTTAGATTAATAGAATAATATCAAATTAAGATTTAGTAACTTTTTTTAAATATTTAATTTTTTTCTTTATTTCGTGGATCCAATAGTTGATGCACCAAAAAAATGTTAGAACCCAATGTTGACACCTCGGGTTCCTTTGCATGACATCGTAAATATTGTGTTAAATTGAAATAAAACTAAACAAATCTTAATAAAACAGGATTGTTTTTACAATATAAAATTTTCATTTCATTTTTCTTTTCCAGTACAGCAAATGAACCTCTGTTAACTGGCTGAGTACGACTAATTTTTTGTACAATATCAGATTCTGAATACCAGAGAGCATCTACTTTTTCAGACCATTTAAAGTTATTTCCACTCGCTACCATTGCAGAAATAAGAGAAACTTTTTTATCTAAGTTTATTTTTCTTACAACCCCATGAAAATGTTTTGATCCATAAATAAAAATGACATGATCGCCCAGTTATTTCCTTCTTCAGATTCCTCTACAACTTCCATCTCAGCTTCCTCAAAGTCAGATGAATCTATAATCCTTCTTTTAACTCTGTGATTTTTTTAAAAGATTAGCTATTTTCTACTTCTTTTTGATCTTCTGCATTCCTCTAACCATTTTCTTTTCCTCCCTTTGAGTTTTACGTAATCTTTGGGCTTCCTCTTTCGTTTTTTTCTTCTTCTTTTTTCATAAAATATCGAATTCCTTGTTCCCTGCGATAACCGCTGGAATTATTTCTTTGGATATTTTTTTAGTAGAGTTTTTCTTTAGTTCTGATGGCCAAAAAAGTGCTTTTTTCTACTTCCGCTACTAAAACCGCACTTTGAACACGGGTTTGACATGTACAGAACGACTCTTTAAACACTAGTGTTTAAAATGCGAAAAGTCACATCTCGTTTATCTTTTGTTTTTTAAACGTCAAATCAAGTGTATCTTTTGTATGTTAAATTTCATGTTCCGCGATAATTTTGTTATTCTGCGTCATTTGATTTGTCAGTCAGCTGTCAGCCATCGTCCGTCATGTAATGAATATAATTCAAATATAATATAATTTTTTCTTTCTCGCGGGCGAAGAAAAAGTATAGCACCTCGTGTCAAAAACGTCTTTAGTCACTCGTTTCACAAGGAACTCGTTCCGCTTCGCTCCACTCGTGACTAAAGTAACCTTTTTGACACTTGGTACTTAATATACTATTTTAAAAGGAGAAGGTATTGTAATATCAACTCCTTGAGTTCCACTGTTCTGCAAGGTGTCGGCATGTACTGACAAATTATTGACTGTCGCCCTTCCTTCCTTATTGTCTTCCTCTAAAATTGCAGAAATTGTTTCAATTTTATTATTACTGGATGGAATAATATCATTTTCAATACGAACATTTTCCAAACTTCCCTTTTGAATACATAAACTACTGGCCGATCTACTTTCTGCAAATATTGCAGAATTATTGTCTACCGGGCTATCATTTTCGCTGTTATGATTTGCTTGACATTCTGCTACTTCAGATTGAGTATAATTTACAGTTGTAATATTCTTCCATCGTGGAAAAGTTACAGCTTTTGATCTTCTATTTCAGTTTCCAAAAACTTTAGGTGCATTTTGATCACTTCATTTGTGATATTTTTTACAGATGCGTTTTCTGCTGAAGCCACAGTATTATCATTAAAATACTGGTTGTAATTAACATTATTCGCATTAAATTGGTACAAACCACAGGTTTTAAATCCATTTAATAAGATCTGTGGCTGAATTTGATCCAGTGTTTGATTTAACAACCAAGCGAAATTTTCTTTTTAATCTGCTCCTTCATTTTGAATTTTTCCAGCATGGACTGCTTCTTTCTATTTCATTTTTAACGGACGAAATACTGCTACGTCTAAGGGTTGTAAAATGTGCGTGACATTTGGCAATAGTGCAACAAATATTATTCCGTTCTGATGTCCAAATACACTTACAGTGTAAGTTATGTGGCTAGAATGGCCATCTAAGAACAAAATCACTGGCAGTTTAATTCTATTTTTAAGAAGCCACGGATGAAATATATTGTCAATAAATTCAAAAAAAACTTTTGCATATCATCCTAACAGATTCACTGCGACGAACTGCCCATTGAGTAGGAACACTATTGAATATATTAAAAGGGATTCTCTCATAAGCAAGCATGGAGGAGCATTTGCAGTTATGAGGGGGTTACAAATTATTTCTCATCGTTATTAGAAAAATAATAAACCGTCTTCTCTCCTCTCCTTACTATGAGTTTATCCCCTTTTGGTTGGAAAATATTGCCGTTTCGTCACTATTCCATACACGAAGAGGGTATTCTAGAATATTGAATACTTGAACTCCTTTTAGACCGTCTTCTATTTCCTCAAACCAATTCTTGATTTTTAGTTCAGTAACTGTATTTAAATTTTGAGGGATTCTTTGGGTTACTGTTGGATTTTTTTTTAAAACTACGGATCCACTTTTTGCCCGTTTTTCCGTCTTTAAAATTAGTCTTGCGCTTTAACTGCCCAACTAGAAGAGCCACCGAATCTAATGGCTATTGTTTTGTGACAGGAAAACCTCTGCTTGCACTGTGCAGTATCCATTGAACGAGCAAAATTTCCCCTTCAAGGTTGCTTGGTTCCATTCTTCTGCCTTCGGGGTATTTTCCTTTAAATTTAAAAAAAAACGTGTATGAGGTACATTGAAATGTTTTGAAGCAGCTTTTGCACACATATCTCCGTTTTTGAGTGGCTGGAGGGCATTTTCCATAGCTGAATGGTCATATTTACGGATTTTCTTTTTGAACGGCATCTTTTTTTTTAAATAGGTTAATGGCTTTGGCTGGGGCCAATTAGCCAGACTATGTAGGTGTCTGATTATTTAATTAAAAATTTGTTTAATTTTTCTGCAGGATTGAGCACAGTATACATGTTTACTTGTGTTAGTATTATTAATTCTAGTTCAACAATTTTTTTTTCATTTTCTTGTTTATTTATATATTTTTTTAATAATCATTTTTTTCCATGATTTGTTATTTATTATTTTTTAAATCATATTTTTTTGTTCTCATAATTTGTTTTTAATTTTTATTTTATTTTTTTTCTTAATATTTTTTCTTGGATTTTTTTCTATTTTAATAATTGTTAGTAATTACATATACAATATTGTGTTTGCATAATTGGTTACAAATTTTACAATTTAAGTTTACAGTTTATTATGTGTTGGTACAGTATGTAAAGAGTGTTTATACTTTCTGAAAAAATAATAGAATTTAGGTCTATTTGGAAGGGTTATATTTGCAGATTATATAATTTCCTAATATTTTGAGAATGTAACTAACACTCAAGTAGGATGTGTGTCAGTGTACCTATATCCCCACAGGAACAATATGGGTTATCAATCATTTTTAGCCAATGTTTATATACAGGAGTAAGTGCATGATTTGCACGCACTCGATTTATTGTAACTATAAAATTTCTGTTCATCTCTTTGTAGAACCAACTTTGTTTAGGGATCCTATCCTGATGTTTTTTAAAGTTTAATCCAGTTGTAGATTCATTATAGAGTTTTTACCAGTTTTCTTTATTTTCCTGTTTTTGTGATTTGAATATGTCAGAGGGTGGTAATTTAAGTTGGAATTTTTCTCCTGTTTTTATGGCTTCCTTTGCGAATTTATCAGCTGTTTCGTTACCAGTTATACCAACATGAGCTTTTATCCATACATATATGACTATTTTGTTTGTTTGTGTGAATTTCGTGGTATAAGTTCAAAATGTTTGCTTCAATATGATTTAATGTTCTCTTTATGGTCATATTTTTTAATATGTCCACTGCGCATTTACTGTCTGTAAATATTACTTATCTATTTTTATCTGAATGTATTTCATTGCTTGTAAAATTGCTGTTATATCTGCTGTATATATAGAAGCCTCCTTTGGTAAAGTATATTTGGAATGATGTTTTTTGTTTATTTGGTAGAACGCGCAGCCTATGTGATAGAACGCGCAGCCTGTGTGTTCATTTACTTTTGAACCATCTGTAAATATATATTCGTAATTTGGCCAGTGTTTGTATTTGAATTTATTGAATTTGGTTTTAGTCAGGTTTGGTATTTCGTCTTGAATTTCGAAATAATATGTTGGTATTTTGTGAGCGTAGAGACTTTCAGGTAGGTATGTAAAGTTAGGTAGTTTCCCGTTTGTATGTAATTTGTGTTGGTAGCTAGATATTTCCATAAGACTTTCCACTATAACTGGTTTTTTTTGAGTACCAGTATTTATAGGTGAGGACCTGAACTGTTAATGATTGTAACCTGTTGAGATATGATGCTTCCTTTGCTATTATTTTAGTAATAAAAATATTACTGAGTAATTGTCTTCTTAGCTTAAGATGTGGTATTATGCTTCCGCTTGCATAATATTTATAGGGGTGGATCTGTTATATCCTAGGCATATTCTCAAACATTTATTCTGTTGGGCTTTAATCTTGTTCAAGTGTGTTTCAGCTGCTGTTCCGTATAGATGACTTCCATAGTCTATAATTGACCTTACCATTGTTTTATAAAAGAGTAATGCCGTATTTGGATCCGCTCCCCACTTTGTATTGCAGTAAGTTCTTAATATATTCATTGAATTTTCAGTTCTTTTGATTACTTGGTGTATACAGTCTTTACATAAAAGTTTCTTGTCTAACAGTAATCCAAGGTATTTGATGGTATTTTTTATGGGAAAGGGTTATCAGATTTTGCGGACAACTTCTAGTTCTGGAAAAGATACATACTTCGGTCTTGGTTTCTGATATGGACAGCCCAATATTATCAAGCCATTTTTGGATTGGACCAAATTCCGCGTTTATAATTCTTGTACATATTTCAACTGATTTTTCTGTGGTGTATAACACAATATCATCGGCGTAATGTACTATTTTAGATTTTGGTGATATGATTTTTTCAATATCCATTGTATAGAGAGTGAATAGGATTGGACTAAGAATGCTGCTTAGTGGTAAACTGTCTCTGGAAATTCTTGGATCTGAAATGTGTTAGTTAATTTTTACGGAGACTGATCTATTTGAATATGCCTTCTTAATGAAATTTGCCATATGAGTTGGTAATCCTATGTTGATGAGTTTTTCCTCCAGTAAATTCAATTGGACATTATCGAAAGCTCTATCTAACTCTATCTTTGTAGCAGTGTTTTTTATGTTCTATCGGCATTTTATAAATCATTATATATGAAATATTGGCCTTACCAGGGGCGGTATTTTTGGTTTGTTTCAAGCTTTGTTCTAGTTCCCACATATTGAATATTGAGAGTAGAAATGTATTGTTTCGTTGTACTGTAGTAATTTGGTGTATAGATTTGTTGTCAACCCCAAGGGGAGAGATTTTGGTATGAAATTTATTTACCCAATCCGCTTCAGGGTCTATTGGTGTTTTATTTGATTGTTTTCTATCTTTATATCGATTTACTTTATCCCAGACTTCTTTAATTGGTGTTCCTTGATTAAGACTCTGACAATAATTTCTCCAGCTCTTCCGTTTGGTTTCTTTAAAAGTCCTTTTTGCCACTGCATTTAGTCTTTTGTATTCTATCAAGTTGTTAAGATTTGGAGATCGTTTGTAGTGGGAAAATGCTTCTTTTCTTGCTAGAGCTTCTATGTTGCAAGTTTCATTCCACCATTGCTTTGAGCAGTGATTGCGTTTTTTTTGTTGAAAAGTGTTTTGGGATAGCGTCCTCAGCTGCTTTGTTTATATTTTCGATGACACCATCATATGTTGTTTTCGGTTTTGTCAACTGTAATTCAGAAGAGTATAATTCCCAGTTTGCATCTTTGAGTCACCGTTGTGGGTCGTTGGTGAGCTTTCTGGTAGCGAATTTGTACATTCTAGTTTGACGTGTATTGGAAAGTGATCTGAACCATATGGCTCTTCTAAGGTAGACCATGTAATTTGTTGAGTTAGATATTGGGTGCTAAAGGTTAGGTCTATACCTCATTTTCTAGTGCTGGCTAGCGTGGGAGATGTATCATTTAATATAATTAAATTACAGTGTTCTATGGCTTCCAATAGTACCTTACCGTATATGCCGTCACATTCATTATTCCATGCCAAGTTATGGGCATTGAAGTCGCCCCCAATTACAAATGGTTTTGGGATTTGGTCGAAAAATCGTATCCACTGTTGCAGTGATATACGAGTTCGTGGTTTAATATATGTTGAGACTATATATATTGTTTTCCCAATTTCGGGTATATCGACTGATATACATATACATTCAAAGCTAATTGTGGTATGTATTGGTATCTCTTGATACCGTATATTTGACCTCACCAAGATAGTCGCTCCACCATAGCCGTTGTTGCGGTCACAGCGGATATTGTTAAAACCAATGAATCCATAGTACTTCCCTGGGCGGTACCATGTCTCGGATAATAAGGCAACAGTGTAGTTTCCCTTATCTAATAGGGATTCTAAGAGTGTTTTATTCGAGACTGCTGAACGGCAGTTCCATTGCAAAATATTTATGTGGTTTAGATCTGAGAAAGTGATGACATATTTATATCTAGTGTTGATTTAACTAAATTTCCCAGTTCTTATTTACATTTATGTTTTTTGCTTCTAATAAAATTGTAACAATTTGTATAACTAATTGAAATGTAGAGTTTACTGTGCTCAAATCTGCAAATGGTGATTCCAATTGAGAATTGATATTTTTGGTATAATTTGGATTTTCTAATATTCCACCACAAGGCATTGGATGTCGTGGGAAGGATATAATTTCTTTGTGTAATTTTAAAATTGGGTCAGGACTGTTTGGCCTTTGCCTTTTGTGAGCTCGGGGGTTGGAAAAGTTTGTGGTTGGATTGGTAGTATTAAAATTTGTTGTTGGAGTTAAATTGATGATATTGGATGGGGTTGGATCGATTGTAGGTTGACTAGAATTTAGGGGGGGAGTTAAGATTTGGGGCTGTATTTATTCATAGTTTGTGAATTTGTCACATTTGAGTTACTGTTTGTAACACTTGCATAAGAGTTTCTACCTATCTGTTTGTTTGCATCATGATAACCTATATTATTTGTTGACATAGACTCATTAATTAACTTCTGTCTTTTAAATTCCGGACACGCTTCTAAGTTACTTGTAAAATGATCACCCGAACAATTGAAACATTTTGGTGTAAGTTCAGTATCTTTGCAATCTTTAGTGTTATGAGATTCTCTGCATTTGCCACACCTTGGCTTGCCCTTGCACTGGTTTCCAGTATGCCCGTATCTTAAGCAGTTAAAACAAAGCAGAACTTTTTGCATATATGGTTCAACTTCCTTCAGTACTTTATTGTTTGTAATATATTTCGGTAAAAGTTGTGATTTAAAGTGAATGATACATGTTTTAGTTGGAACATATTCTGTACCTTGTTCATCAGTGCGTTTCCTATTTAGTCTTTTAACTTGCACTACTTCAAACTTGCAATGCAAGTCTAACATCTTTATTTTATTTTTAATATAATCTTCCGAGAATTCCGTTGAAATATCCCTGACTAATAACCATAAATTTAGGTATGTATATTTTCAAATTGTTTTTAATAAAAATTTGATCATTTTTCCTGGATAATAGATAGTTTGCTGATTTGTAATCTTTAAACTTAATTCTTATTCTATTTCTGCCAATTGAGTCGATGCTAGAAATTTTATCATCAATTTCCGCGAAATTAGATACTACAATGTCTCATATTTTTACCGCATTTAACCTACCTTTGAATACATTTGAATTGTTTTCTAAATAAACATAAAAAGGCCCTAAATCATTTTGTTGATATACATAATCTACCTTATATTTTGTGACCTCTTTTTCAGAAGTATTAATTGAGGTAATTACTGTTTTACTTTTTTGAGTATTAGTTCCGATTATTTCAGAATTTTTATTTATGATACTTATCTGGTCTTTTTTCTCGAATCCTAAAAATTCGTCTACCGGGAAGTTTGTAGTTTCTGTGTTACTTAATTCCATATCAATATCTTTATTTTTATTTTCGAGGGGGCCGCCTTCCCCCGCTAGTTCCACTCACATTTTATTTTCACTTAATCAGAGAAATAAATTTCACAAATCACTTAATATATTTTGATTGTAAATAGTTTTTGTTTAGACTATAGAGATAACAGAGATTTTGCTAATTAGCTTTTAATTTCTACCTTTTCCACAATACCAACGTCTTTACCGCAGGATAAATATAAGCATTTTGAAATTTTAGAGGTCTGCCTTAAAAATTTGCAAACACAGCCTTCATATCCTTCACAACTTGTTATTTTTGCCACATAGTTCTTAGTTATGTCACACACTGTTTTCAAACCAACTAAAATACAATCACCTGATTTCAAATCATTTAAATGGCTTTGTGGAATATTATTTTCTTTTTTGTTATATTCGTCCATGTCACGTTCGTTTTCTAAATCAGAGGTTGGTTAGGGTCCGCTTCACTATCAACAGTTAATGTTTTCTCACTTATGTCACTTTTAGAGGAAGAATCATAAAGACCTTGTATTTCGGTTTTGTTAGAGCTTTCTTCCTGAAGGTGTTTGTGGTATTTCAACATCTTATAACTTCTGCCCGCTGGTACAGGCAGCTTATTTTTTCTCCCAACGAGTGCTACAGTTCCGAATCTTCAACTCTCGAAGATCTCTTAACTATTGCATCATATTTCCTTGTAGTGCTGGTTCGTCTCTTTTCGGTAACTTATCCAGAACCTTCTCCCTATTTAGCGGATATATGCCGGTTGCTTCAAAGCCAGATTGTATGTTCACTAGCTTCAACGTTATTTAGTACTTGATTTAGCAATCGGGGAAAGGCATATTTCCTCACCACTCCCTTATGATTTTTCTTCCATTGCCGAAGTGTCTGCCTCCAGGCACTTTTAATTGGCCGGAAGACACTAACATTTAAAGGTTGCGATAAATGTGAGTGGCAGCAGTATAAAACGAATTTCATTTTCTTCGCATTTTTTTATTACATTTGTGAAAATATGACTTGCTAGGTTGTCACCGATGAGTACTTAGGGCCAGTTGGTGAAGTTTGAAAATATCGCAGTTTTATATTGATAAACCAATCCTTAAAATT
This sequence comes from Galeruca laticollis, assembly GCA_963921935.1. NCBI lineage: Eukaryota > Metazoa > Arthropoda > Insecta > Coleoptera > Chrysomelidae > Galeruca > Galeruca laticollis. The sequence goes on from OY998177.1 coordinate 72,446,948, forward strand.
ATTTCCATCGAACCAACCCGTGCGAGAATGATTAAAGCTAGCCCCAGGTGGTTCATCTTCCGACCACGTGCACCAGAGGTGGTCAGCTTTATAATTTATATAGACGGGGAGTAAGGATCCAGAGGCTGCACAGGCGAACATAACTTGGGTTGCAATCGATTATTATATCTGCTCTTTTACACGCTTTATGTACGATTACTTTTATGCGGCGTAGATCGTCCGTAAAGTATGTTTCGTCATAATTTACAATTGCAGACGGAGAACATCATTTAGACTTCCTACCAAATTATCAAAATATTTATTGTTTCATGGCGTACCTTCGCTCTGCTTTATTTATTGGGATAACCTTTTCGACAAATTTTTCTTATGTCACAATAAAACAATTTGTAACCAAGTTTCCCCTGGCCTGTTATTTACAAATTGAGCTACAGTTGTCCGATGTCTTTCTAAATAATTTTGAACTATATCTTTGATATGGTTTGAGTCGCACGGATACACCCAATCAGCAGCAACACTAATAACATAACAAGCATATCCTCCTCATCCTTCCTCCCACTTCACAGGCTGACCGCCATGTAACAAAAAAAAGAAGTACATTTTTAATAAAGTATAAAAAAATAGTATAGGTTTACTTTCATTTATTCTTAATTTATGACTGAGAAAAACTTCACATCATCGCTATTGGAATGAATTCCACAATCAACTACAAGAAACGTCTGTGGCGTTTTCAATTAAAAATATCACTTATAAAAGTCACAAAAATAAAAAATAACTTGAGTTTAGTCACAAAACAATCACACAATGCAGTTTAAAAAGCTCTAAACCCTGTACTCTCATATGAGATAATCTTGTTTGCCCACAGACGCCATATTGAATAAATGTTGACAAGTTGTTGTGTAATGTACCCCAAATGTGGATTTCGGGAGGAATCAGACCATCGAGTAACGTTCATCACTGGGATTTATCACAATTACATACAAACTAGATAAGGTGAATGTCCCAATCATCGGCCACTGCCTAATATTTCCGTTATAATAAGAAATTCAGTCGAATTTCACACAAACAAATATAATTTGCCATTGAATTCGACATTCCGTTATCTATTGCACAACGCATGCTTGTCTTCGAATACCCTCTAACGATTTGCGTTTACAAAATCAGTTGCATTGTAAACGTCGTAGTGTGCAGTATCGATTTTGTTAGTCAGGTGAGCTAGTGAAACGACTCATTTCATTCATTTCTTGAACTCGATTCTATACGAAAAGAACTCGTTTTATCACGGTATTTCATATATGTCCAGTTGAAAAATTATACTAAGAGTGCTTTTTTTATGGAATATTAGGGACACGAATTTGTAATCTGTCCCAGTTATCATCATACCGGTCGGTGATTGGAACAATGTATCATTAATGGACATCTTGTTAGAACTTCATTATCATAAACAATTTAATTATAGAATTTAAGCCAATTCGTTAGTTTATTTGTCTTTTTTCGTGTGACCAGTTATCGACATACCAATTTCCAAATAATAAGTTCAATAAATTGATATCAAATCACCGGACGATAAAACGGACAAATCTATGCCGATAATTGGAACATAGTTGATTTCACCAATTTTTTTTAATATCAATAGGTGCTTTGGTGAAAAATATGCACAATATGGTGCGAAGATAGATGAGTTTTATGTAATATTCCGCATGAAGATTTTTTGGTACCCTTCCATTTCAGATTCAATATGTCAAAACGGTTGAAATATTCAGAAAAAAACTTGCTGGATGCTATGGAGGCAACAAAAAGTGGAATGTCCATTCGAAAAGCAAGCATTACATTCAATGTTCCCAGAAGTACTCTGATGGATAAGTTAGGAGGTAGAGTTCCCATTGAAAGAAGAATTGGACCGAGTACTATTTTGAGTTCTGAGGAAGAGGGCTATTTGGTCAAGTGGGTAATGAGCTGTTCAAAAGCAGGATTTCCAGTTACGAAAACACATTTGACTGATATCCATTTCCCGATGATAGACCTTCACGACATTGGCATGAGGCATTCATGAAGAGACACCCAGAAATTGTTCATCGGGTTTCCAAAAATTTATCAAGTCAACGATCTAATGTAAGTGAGGTGAAAATCAGACAATCTTTCAAGGAAGTTTCCGATTATTTGGGAGAAAATAAGACCAGCATCGATGATCCTAGGAGAATTTATAATTGTGATTAAACGGCGATGTACCTGTGTCCAAAGGGAGAAAAAGTTTTTACCGAAAGAGGACAAAAAACAGTTTATAATGTAGCCTTCAATGATGAGAAGGAGTGCTTAACGACACTGATTATGTGCAATGCTGCTGGACAACTACCACATCCCTTAGTAACGTTTTCCTATAAAAGAATACCAAACAATATAACGCAAAAATTTCCCAAAACTTGGGCAATCGGCAAGTCAGAAAATGGTTGGATGACTGGAGAATCATTTTTCGAGTACATAGCCAATATTTTCTTCCCCTGGTTGACGAAAAACAAAATAGAACTGCCAATTATTTTATATGTAGATCCTCTTACCTCACTATGCAGTTAAGTAACTTCAGTTCGGAAAATGGAATCATTTTAACAAGCCTTTATCCTAATTCCACCCACATTCTCCAGCCTCTGGATGTTGCTTTCTTTCATCCTTTAAAAATGGAGTGGAGAAAACAAATCACTAGATGGCGCATGGAACATCTAGGAGCCAAATTGTCCAAAGAAGATTTTGCACCATTGCTCAAAAAAAACTTTGATAATATGATGGACAGATTACCAAGCATAATCAAAAATGACTTTCTTGCTTGTGGGCTGCAGATAAAAGTCTATTTTACTTCTGGCAGTCACTTAAGAAACATATTCAAGATGACGATAGTAACAATGCTGAAGAGATACCCGATCAGTCTCTTCCACCTTCAACCCAGCCAATATTAACTGCAGCTGCCGAGGAACAAGAAGCGAATGGCCAGCTCCATGAAAGCACGATTTTCGAAAGCCCCAATATTCTAAATAATTGGGAAAACATTTCTATCACAGGGGTCACTCAGCCTCCTATGATGAACGATGAAAATATCCATACTGATATAAATACTTCTCCAAATAGTGAGAAAATTGTGGAACGATCCGACTTTGTGGAGACGCTCTCAAAATTAAATGGAATTACACATTTCCATGATACAATCGATATGCATGTTGCGAAGGAATTTCCCACAATACTCATTCATACAGACATCCAAACAGCCAGAGATACTCCCTCAAATAGTGATGCAGTTGTTGACCGACCCATTGTGATAGAGTACCTTTCGAATGAAACTTCATGTTTCCCTGATAAAATGGATGAACATGTGGCAAAAATTTTTCCAGACGATGTCAGTGTACAAAACGATACTACATATGTGCACCTACCATCTTTGAACTTCAGTAATTTAAGTGATATCAGTGTAGCAACTGAAGTTTTGAACCTAGACGTTCTTCTCCAAAATCCCATATTATTTGCTGAGAACGATCAATCACCTCAGCCTGGATTTACCGGAGAAAAATGTTTTGAACTATCCAATTCTGGAAGCCCAGAAATATCTACAATAGTCCGTGATCCCAATATTGTCCCCACAAATTCAACGGAATACCTTTGTAAAAAAGTAAACAACAGTACTCCTCCTCAATCAGAATCCATTATATCACCAATTATTGAGTTACAAAATGATTCCGATCAAGAAAACATTCCAACACCATTCAAAAAAATACTTTTTTGGAAACCAAAAATTGGCGAAAAGGAAAAAGTGAAGCGGAAGCTGAAGGAAATAATTCCTGCAGTTGCTTCTTCTGAGAAATGGAAAGAATTTAATAATAGAAAAAAAGCGAAGAAAGAAAAAGATGAAAAAGAAAAAAGAAAACGAAAAAAACAGAGATTGGAAAAAAATAAACAGAGAGAAGAATTAAAACTCAAAAACAGTCTGAAAAAAGAATAATGGAAAAACTAAAGCCATTGCAATTGCAAATAACAGAGAAAAAAACATTTCTTTTTCTTCCGATACTGAAATTAAAAATGTTTTAACAAAACCTGATAATTTGGAGTTCGATATCGGAGACTACGTGATTGTCATGTACGATGATTCCCGTTTTCCTGGCCTGATTATTAGTGTAATTAAAGAAAATGAGGAGGAATTTGTTGTTAAAACGATGACCAAAAGCGGCCCTAACTGGAGATGGCCAAATAAGGACGATATCCTTTATTATCGAAAAGATGAAATAGTTACTAAAATTTCAAAACCAAAAGTCCACAATAAAAGAGGTGTGTATGAAATTTCAAAAATGAAAAATTAAAATATTCGTTACTACTATTGTGTTCCAAAGAGTTTTCATAGATTGTGTATCATTATTAAAGAATTTATTCAAAAGCGTCTTTTATTTTCGATGTCATGAAAAAAGCGGACGATAGTTGGGACGTAAGTATGCCGGTGACTAGGACATAATGTTTTAGGTCGATAATAGGGACAAATGTGTTTTTTCATATTAATTTTTGAATATTTCAGTTTCTTTCAATTATAAAATTGATTTCTTATAACGTACCTTTCAATAAATAGTTGATTAATTTCACAAATATCATCATGTGAGAAAAGACCAAAAAACAACATTTGCACAGCTTTTTGAAGTTGACGAATGTTCTTAAGCGGCCGATAATTGGGACACTTACCTTACACTTAACTGACTTACACTATGAGAAATAACTTATTCTAACATTTCATACAACCTGTACATTGCTTGTACTAGTATGCTTTCAGTCAAGTGCAACTGAGAGTACAATACCCAGGTGTCTTGGTGACAATCGTTAAATATTAGACACTGACCTATGTAGAAGTTCATAACAACATGTATGTTTATCTAAACTGTTTACAAAGATATTATACTGTAATGTTTTTCTAATTTATTTAAAACGTAAACGGGTGGGATTAATTTTAAACACACGGTATGGCTACTTAATAATTTATTTAAACACTAACTCACTAACACTTAATTTATATATACTTAACTAATCACTTAAATCTAATTTATTTGCACCCAAACTTGATTATATTAGCACTTTACTGTTCGGTGTATTTCTGTTTATTTCTCGAGATCACTTTTTCAACTCCCCTAACTCTTCCTGATCAGTCCCTTATATATTAAAGCCGTTTTTACTAGTAAATTCTGGGCTGCGGCTTACACAGTCACAAATAATTTTTCTGGCTTTTTCTAGATAACTCTGGTCACAAAAACAATGTTTACATAAGATAGTCGTAAACTCGTAAACAGTTTTTTTATAACTGCGTATCCGCCATAATTTTAACTTTTATACCTGGCTTAGACAGAGTCGGTTTTAGGGACTATACCAGGGTGCTGTTTCGTAACAATACTCTCATGTATGTTGATACAAATTGTTTTTATTCGGTTATTAAATTTTTATTTTAGTTACTGTCCGAGACTTTTGCGATAATCAATTATACATAATTAAACCTTAGTTCGTCTTGTACTTCAACCATGACAAGATTGGGTTCACAAAAGTTCATTCACTATAGTCGGAATGCCTGAAACTTGTGTTAGAAATGTCAATGTAGGGAATGTAAACAAACAGCCGAGCCGGACTGACTAAGGACGTTTCCCGCGACAATTTTGGAAGTGTGTGCTGTTGATGATTATATTCAAATGTTACAGACACACCTATAATGGAACTAGTTGTAAATAGATACTAAAATACAAATATGTCAAAGAAGTTTACACACCGACTGTTTTGAGGTTTTAGTTGTAAATTGAAAACATAACTGTCGTGGATATGCAATATTTTCTTGAAATATCGAATCTTTTTATCAATTTTTTTTAAGATTAGGATATGTTGGTGCATTTGCAACGATAATTTAATATACTGTTGGTATTCGACGGCCTAATAAATATAATTTATATTTCTACATTAATAGCAGTCAGAAACTAGCTCTATAAGCTATTATGCTTGATGTGAGCACATTTGGCATGATGAGACTTCTATAGTGAAAAATCTTTTGTAACTTAGTTGCCTTTTTAGTCTCCTATCATATGTAAATGATTGGAATAGATTCAGAGAGACCAGTTTAATAGATAGGTATCTTTACCTTATACCTCAAGCTTTTCAGTGTCTTTATCGGTTCATACTGTTGAGTAACATGTCAGTACAGCCTCTTAATGTTTAGGAAAGATTGCTTCTTTTCTCCAGTTTTATAGCTCATATTTTCATATTCCCCCTTTTCTCAGTTTTGTAACCGTCTTACAATTTTTTTGAGGCAAGAATTCTAACCAATTGATTGTTGTCAGTCAAAGTGTCATTCTTCTAGTTTACAAAGCTTCGTTGATATTTCAAAATTCTTCTTATTATTAATCCTTACGTTTTCATACCCTTTTATAGTTGTAAAACGTGGATTTGTGCTCCGTTTGTCAGAGTTCCAACAACTTTTTTTTGGTCATTTATCTGGGGTAGAACTTTATTTCCTCTGTTTTCGCCGCTTTCTTAATTTCTTCCACGGTCTTCCTCTTATTTATTATTCTATCTTCAAATACTTTTTTCTTGCCCCCATCTATCCTTTTCACATGTCCCAACCCACCTGATTTTCGGTCTTCCTATTGGCTTCCACTTCATGATTTTTTTCAGGGAAAGGGGATCTTTCCTTTCTATATGTCCGTACCATCTTAGTCTCTGTTCTTTTATGTATTTTACTATGTCTTCTCCCTCCATATGGGTCCTTATTTCGTGGTTCATGAGTGTATTCGTTTTCTTGTAACTTTTTTGGTCCTAGTATTCTTATCAATATTATTCTTTCTGTAATTCTCAGTTTTTCTTCATATTTCTGTGTTAAGCTCATTACTTCCGCTGTGTAAATTATTTCTGGTCTTATCATTGTTTTGTAAATTTTCATTTTAATATTTTTGCTAAGATTTCTATCTAGTAATTTTTGGTACTTCCAGTATACTTTATTGCCTGATTTAATTCTCTCGTTTATCTCTATACTTCTTTCATTTTTACTGTCCACCATTACTCCCAGTTATTTTAACGTATTTGTTGTTTTAAAAGTGTATTGACCTATTTCTGTCCTGTTCTCAACATCTCGTCTTGAGCTGATCATATATTTTGTTTTATCTTTGTTAATGCTCAGTCCTCTGGTTTCTGCTTCTTCCCTTAACTTTGGTAGGGTGCCTCTTGCTACTATGTCATCCGCATATCCTATTGCCTGGATTATACTTTGAGTGATTGTTTTGTTGACTCCTGTGTTTCGTATCATGTTAAATAGTACTGTTGATAATCCATCTCCTTATCTGACTCCTCTTTCTATATTAATTATTCCTGTGTTTCCTTCCGTTGTTGAATTAGTCATAGTCATCCTGATTAATTTCTCTAGTATATTCATTTTCCTCATTTCATTTAGTAAACAGTTTCTTCTAATGCTATTGATGGTTAATAAAAAGTAGATGTAATTCTATGTTATGTTCATAGCATTTTTCTATTGTTTGCGTTAGCAAGTGTATGTATGGCGTCTGTCATTGACCTCTCCTTCCTAAAGCCTTGTCTTGTTATTCTATTTCCTAGCAGTGATGCTAGAATTTTGTACGCCATATTGTGTAGTGTAATTGGTCTATAGTTTCCGCACTGTTTTGGGTCTCCTTATTTATATATTAGTACTATTTAGCCAATCTTCCATTCTAATGGCATTGTTTCTTCTGTCCATATATTGACTAGCAGCTCTTATATAGCTTTACTTAGTGTTTCACCTCCATATTTTAATGGTTAATTGTAAAAGTTCATCAGGTCCTTCTGTTTTATTCAGTATTGACTGGTTTATAATTTCTATGAATTCTTCGTCTTCTTTCAAATTATATCCTCTCCGTTGTTTTCTTTTGATTCTTCATTATTATTGTAGATATTAGTAAAGTGGTTTTCCATCTTTCCTTGGATATCTTTGCCGTTGGTTTGTAGCAGTTATTTTGTTTCTTATATATTCGTATAGTTTCTTATTGTCTCTATTATTTGATTCTATTTCTTCCATCTGTTGTGTAATCCATTTTGTTTTCTTTCTTTTGAAAAGCTTTGTGGCTTCTTGTTTTTTTCTGTATTGGCTAACATCATTTTCATCGTTTCTTCTTATCCAGTTGTCTTTAGCATGCTTTTTTGTTAAACTTTTTTTTGTACCCTTCATCAAACCATTCTTTCGATCTAATAGCTCTATTGAAGGCTTTTTTAAAGTCTACAAAACACAAGTAGAGGTTGTAAAGCATTCCTTTTTTATCTAAAAGTGTAATCAGTCCTTTCGGTCTTTCATAACTTATTTTCTTATCGAAATCCCTCCATACTTTGTTTTCTGTTATTTTTCATTATTTGTTCAACCTCTCTTTCTGTGGTCTTATCGACTTCATTACAGTTTCCTTCTTCAGTGTATTATCCATCTCTTTATCGTTCCTCAGAATATTCTTTTTAACTTAGTTGTATTTCAGTCTTTGGTTAATAATTGTAGTTTTGATTTGTATTTTTTTCAATTCTTTTACACCTTTGTCTAATCATATTAGATGTACCTATTTTGAATTTAGGCCTAAGTTCAATCTTACAACTGGAGAAACTGTTAATAACAAAACTGCGTGTTGTAAACTTCTATTTATGGTGTTCATAAAATATTAAGTACATCATGAGGTTATGTATTTTCTTATATAAGCTGCTCATGAATGATGATGTGCTTCCATTCAGAAAATATCTGTGCCATGCTAAAGTAAAAGGAAATTGTTTTAAATGGGCAATCCTATTGACATTATTTTACAGTACATTGGCTGTGTTGAAAATAATATAGTTTATAGACGTTCGTAAAATCTACTTGATAAATGTATTTATATAAAATTAATTTGATGTGGGAAACAAAAAAGCAAACAGAATTATGTAATAAGAAACCCGCACTTTTCTTATGCAAACGACAGTGTTGTCAAATTATATGATTCTCGAAACATTAACTATTCTATAGACGAGTACAACAATTCTGTTGTAGATAGACAACCGTATCTGCAGCCTCCGGAGTGTATACAATTGATCAATTTTATGATTGGATATTATTCAGGACATCTCACAGATGAACCCTATTGATTTTCAGCTCGCCAGAGCAAGTACAACGGGTCTTATAAATCCAGATCTACTACATTCTTGGTCATTTTTCGAGTAATTTCGGTTTCTTAGCACGATACAGCCTCGGGAGTGTATAAGTGCGGAAAAGTTAAAACCATATATTTTTTTAATATTCAAATACAATGAGCTTGGAAACGACTTTTGGATTATATTGTTATCGAAACAGGCACATTATAACTTAAATTTAGCAATTTATTTGGTTTCTCTAGCGCCTCTAGTTACTTCACAATTAATTATTAAAATTTGAATAAATACGTCGCTCCACTCGTTTTCCTTGTAGCGACTCTGCCGGTAAGCTACGTCATCAGCGCCGATCGCCTCACTAGAGAATTCGTTTCACGTGGAAAGACATCAGAGACTGTAATTTTCGAAAACTCTGGGTATGTAAACCATTTGTCTCCTGGAATGGAAGTTTGGCGGATAGGGGTTTTAAGAATGTGTCACAAATATTAAATCAATATGACTGTTCACTTGTCAGACCTCCTAGTGTGACTGCAAGTACTCTTAGTAGCAGAGAAGAAGTCATTGAATCTAAAAGAATATCATCTCTTAGAATTCATGTTGAACGAGTCATAGGAAGACTTCGAGAGTTTAACATGACATTGCCACATGCATGCGTAGACATTAGACATTTATCAATATTTGATGAAGTGGTTATTATAGTATGTGGTCTAATAAATTTGCAAAAGAAACTAATAAAATTTTAAAATATTCATATTTACCAGAAATAGGTTAACTCCTATAATCTTTTGTAATTAGGTATGCTTTTGTTCATCATTCAAAATATTAGCTTAAATAAATAAAACAGATAAATGAATAAGTTTTGCTCTTTCGAAAAATTGTATATTATATATAAATAAAACTGTTACAAACATATATGTGATGTAATAATATGTATAATGACCTAAACCTATGTAATTAAACAGATATTCTTGGATAAATTGCGTTTACCCAAAACTGAAAACACTTATCAAACAAATCTTTACAGTAATTTTGGTCATAGTCCACGTATAGAATATGAAGAGATTTAGATGCCTCGAAGTCGGGATGAGCAATGCAAAAATTGATCTTTTTTTATTTGAAAAATGCATCTGCATTTGGATTTGTGCCATGTATCTGTTTGCGGGTTTCTGATCTGTAGTAAAATAGGTTTTAAATGACTTACATCTGGAGACGCGGCAAATATAGGCAAGTCGTTTTTTAATAGAAGTCCACATCTCTTAAATTTATTTTTTGTTTGCCTTCGAAGCTCCGCAATAACAAGATGTTCCAAATTTCTTCCTCTAGCCATGGCCGGAGTATCTACTAGTCTATTCGCACCAAGAATACTCTCGACCAGTGATCCATCTAAAGTGTTACAATGGCTTGCTTGGTACGCTTTAATGCATTTCGTGCCACAATGGGCAAGCAGCTTATCTTGTGGTAAGTTTGTATACTTCATTACATGGTTTGAAGAATATCTTATAAAAACATTAACATCAGATGCACATGGTCCTGTGTTTTTAAACGCGTGAAATAATCTATGAATTGTTAGTTCAATAGCAATGGGAGGATCGTAAAAGTAGCTACTTAACTGAGTTTCCAGAGATCTTCGTTTAGATTCTTCTATAACTGTCTTTAAAAATCCTCCATCGGCATCTTCAGTAGAAGTTGACCTCTTCGCAATATCTTTGATTTTTAAAAACTTAATAGAGGTACCTACTGTAGACAATGTTGATTTCGGCCAATAGCACTTCACAGAAGTCGGAGCTGGTTCTTCGCTTCGTCGATGCATCCAAGATAATAATGCAATAGCATGCTTACATCCTCCGGCACTTGCAGCACAGTCGTGACATTGGACACTTTGAACCACAAATATTCTTTCGTTACAAATTAAAGTAACGTGATACGGTGTCTTACGAACCTTATGGTCCGGTGTAATTCGGGGTTTTACTGTGCATATATCACCTCCCTTCTTCAACTGCACGTACCCTATTGCGTTATCGCTATAAGATTCTCTATGCAAAACACGCTTTTCTATACAAATTTGTATACGCAAAGTAGGCCTTTTCTTAATTCCTTTAATATCCGTTGGAAAAGTAAGTAATGATGTAGAGTGTGGGAAAAGTATACGTTATGGTACTTTTACGCACGGAAATGTCACTTTGCCCACGGAAATGTCAATGTCAAATATTCTTTGACAATCTAACTTTACCTTTTTAGTGAATTTCGATGACAGACTCCAATATTACAATTAATGAAAACTTATTGTCAAAAAAAGATACACCAGGCATAACAATTCAAAATTGATGAAATTTCAATAATAACTATACCCACGTTTACCTGGTTTTTCTATATTCAATACAATATAAATGTTTACTATTCAAAGTTCAAATAAAATATCATTTTCTCTCATTAATTAACGTGGTTGTAGAAAAAATAGTTTGTACAACTCGTACGCAAAGTACTTTTTTCACGCGCACTTGTACAAACTACTATTTCAACTAAAATATCGTTTTTCTCAAATATACTTATTGATTGAATTAATAATATTGCGCAGTGTAAAATTTATGGTATCAAATATATAAGGAAAAAGATGTATTATTCTTATTAATAGTAAAAAAACACCTTGAAAATTACTGATATATACAATTTAAACTTCTTACCTTGATGCTTTTATGCCGCGGATTTCAGCACTTAAAAAATCGTTATTTGTGGCAAAATAACTACTAGCCATTGCCAGGGAATCTATTTGGGGCAAGTTGTCTGATTGAGCACGAACAAACCCCTGCTCCATTTTTATTAACAAATCAACACGTTAACTCGCAAATCAACTCTATTTGTCGTCAAAATAGCGACTAGCCATTCGGCCAGTAGTAACATTTTGTAGAACAGACCGGCCGCTCTCCTACACAATCGGCGCTGATGACGTAGCATCTATTTGGAATGGATCTTGGGTGGTACAAAATATACCCATATTTTAAACCACGTTAATACTAATCCTATCGACTTGAAATAAACGCCTTTATTCTTGTAAAATTGAATTGTATTTATTTTCGTTAAAAAAAATAAACTTTTTTTCAAATTTTCCAAGCTCATTGTCGATATCTAATAAAGGCTTTCATTAAAATGGTACCTTCAACTTAAGTTCAATTTTTTTTATTAAATAAATTATCAATTTTTGATTTATAATGTCGCTGTATATACATGCACATTGTCACTTAATCAATTATTTGAATAATAGGCACTTTTCATTAAAATGTTACCCTTAACTTAAGTTCATTTTTTTATTAAATTGATTATCAATTTTTCACGATGTATATACAACATTATACATACACCTTGTCAGTTGAATGCTATGCTGGAACAACGTTGTAAACGACAACTGTTGTTTTTTGGGAAATCGAAAAAAACAAAATATTTGCGATTGCTTTATCAAAATAGTTAATATGGGGTCTGATGTAACTACCCAAATGAACTTACCATATGATAGGCATACAGAATTGTGAGTTACAAGAATATTTTGCCTCATTTCAATCAACGACGTTGTATATCCACGTCCGTTACAACGTTGTTTTAGGATTAAAAATAAAAATAAAGTACATATGAAAATACAAAACGTATTTTTATTAAACAAATGAACGAAAAATGAAGTGCAATACATGTAGTTTTAGGCATGGCTCATATTTTGATAGAAAATAATATATTTATTATAATTATTCATTGATTGAAAGATGCCCTGTATACGCTTCCCTTTGGTTGTCCAGAGTTACTTCAATCGTCGCGTTCTTTGATGATCTTGGCGAATTAGATGTCCATGGTTGCATTGTGTTGTGGTATTTTTTCATCCGGATACTGTTTGGGTCTTCCGATGTTATTTACATTTCGGATCTTACCATATTGAATGTTCTGAATTGAAATAAAAGTAAAAAACAGTTTGATGCTTATAGATAACTGTGAAGATATTGTTTACTTTTGCTTTGACGATTACATCTGTCCATTGAAAAGGCACATAAACCTGGGGAAGTTTTTTGACTCGTGCTATGAGGGCAAAATTTCTGTAGAAGCTGTGACCACTAACTAAAAACTTCTGCTCCACCTTGGTAATAGTCATTTACGTAACAGGTCCGGAAAATACTGTTTTTTTGGTTGAGTAGACAAAATTCAAGGAGAAGTCCTGGAAGTCTGCCGAGTCGAAAAAACTGTTCGGACATGTTGCGTACACAATTTTTTCGGCAACCGTGTAGAATAACAAATCAATGAGACACATTTCTTTGCAGAACAATATTTCGAACATTTTAATTATTATTTGTATTAAATATTTAAATTCGAACAGAGGATAGGTACTAACAGAAACAATCTAATTCTTAACAGGATATATTAAAAAATTCTTAGCCTACTATAGAACCAAACAAAATTTCAATGTCAAAATATTTTATTACTTAACATATTCTTCTCTTAATTGGATACATTTATTACAGCGAATCTGCAACGTCTCTAGACCTTTAAAAAAATGTTTCTTCTTGCTCTGCAAACCAGACCTCCACAGCTTTTATTACCTCCTCGTTGGAAGAAAATTTACCACCTTTTAAAATTTTTTCAGGCGAGGAAAGAGATGATAGTCGGACGGAGCCCAATCTGGTGAATAGGGGGGTGTTCTAGTAATTCAAACAATAAATCACGATTTTTTTGCATGGCAACATGAGATTTGTGTGCAGGGGTGTTGTCCTGCAAAAACAAAATACCTTTGGATAGCTTTCCGCGTCTTTTCTCTTTAATTTTTTCCCGTAGAGTGGTCAGTAATGTCGAATAGTAATTTCCAGTTATTGTTCTACCCTTATCCAAAAAATCAATCATGATTACTCCATGGCAATCCCAAAAAACTGAAGCAAGAACTTTTCCAGCAGATGTTTGGACACGAAACTTATTAGGTCTTGGAGAACCAGAGTGTCGCCATTCCATCGATTGTTGCTTTGTTTCTGGATCGTAGAAATGTACCCAAGTCTCATCCATAGTAACAATTCGGTTTAAGAAGTCTACATCGTTTTCAAATCGAGCACAGATCGAACGCGATGCTTCTACCCTTGCACGCTGTTGGTCAACATTCAAACATTAGGGGATCCATTTTGCAGCAATTTTTCTCATGTCCAAATTGACGTGAACTATATGATAAACGAGTTAGTATGAAATATGCAGTGCTTCAGATATCCGTTTTAGCCCAATTCGACGGTCTGATAAAGTCATGTCATGAACTTCATCGATATTTTCGGGGACTGACACAGAAACTGGCCTTCCCGATCGGTCATCATCTTCAATGGAAAATTTACCTCTTTTGAAGCTTGCAGTCCAATTTTTCACGGTCGCATACGAAGGACATTGATCACCAAGTGTATTAAGCATATCTTCGTAAATCTGCTCACCTCTTAACACTTTTAAATACAGGTACTTGATAATGGCTCGATACTCCAATTTTTCGATTTTCACAATTTCGGTGGACATCTTTTTTCTTTTAATTTATTGCGTAACTCTGGTTTACTTTTTTGACGTCAAACTTTACACTGATACTTATAAGTTATTGTTCGTTGCTATGGTAACGCAATATTTTGTTTATGCATGGAACTGGTCTAGGCTAACTAGATATCAATACATCCTCGTATTTATATTAAAATTCGAGCAATTGTTAATATTGAAGGAATTCAGTATGCTTGGAATGCTTGCTATATTTAAATGCCTTTTGTTGAAGTCAGAACAATTTCACATTGTTTGTTGTCATCTGATAATTGCAGAAATTAGTATGACTTTTTTTTATTCGCATAACTTTTTAACAGACTTTCAATTAAACTTCTAATTTCTTTTTTTCCCGTAACTAAAGAGGATTTGTAAATATGGCAAAGCAGTGGAAGTGTCCGAAAGTGAGCTTATAATGTGACTCAATGTTTGGGACAGGAAAAAGTCAAAACAAACATATCTATTTTATTTGTTAATCTGAGGTGTTAGATATGTTTTATTATCTACTTCCCTAATGAACTTGTTGATCTGCTCCCTGCTAAATACTTCTGATTTCTTTGCTTTATAACCTATATTCTTTCTTTTAAGAACTGCGATAACATGTGGGAAAGTGGATATGTGTACATTTTTCATCACGAAAATAGTACTTTTTAACATAGAGTACATGCTCCATAGGGTAGAGGATTTGACAGTTTGAAATTTTTGTGCCAAATAATCGAAAATTACATCCTCTGTAATAGTTTTGCATTTCTTCATATCCATCCATTTCGTGAACAAATTATAAACATTTTATTTATTATTTCCCCACACAGCGACCCGCCCAAACAACAAATTTTCTTCTTCCCTAGACCAAGACCTTGGGCACTGTGGTTGACATTAAATAGTAATGCCGATGCAATCTCAGTAGAGCTTCGATGTGCCATTACTTCATGCCATAACATCATTGTAGCTAGACATTTCCCATATGCAAACAATAGTTGTAGGTAGAAAATTGCTTCTGATAAAAAATGGACGAATGAGTTTGGACAAAAAAGTACTTGCTGTAGATCTCCGTGTAGAACCAAATAATTATTAGGACTTATCTTGGCCGTTTCTATATCTTGTCTTAATGATTGGTAGCTTGCATCTGCCCTCATGTGATGGATTTTACTTTCAATTTCGAATTTGTTTCACCTTGGTCAAAGGTGGAGCAAAGTTTCATAAACAGTTTGTCACAGTAGGAGCAGAAGTCCAAAATGCAAATTAAAGTTACTGTTAAATACATGATACGAATATTTATGAAATGCTTCGGCGGAAACTCAATTCTTCGGGGATGAATTTTTGCTATAACGATTTTCCTGCTGTGGAAATGATGTGATATATTCGCATATAGTATCTGTATCTGTTGCATTAAGTTTTTTTGGCGATTCATATTCTTCCCGCGTTTGTCACATCTAAACGGGATTAATTTTATCCACAAGATACTGAACTCGTCTCTGGCTGACTGAGAATATATAGTATATTTTACTGTAGTTTGGCGGGGGATACTGCCTCTTCAACCCTCCTTCTTTTCGGCTCTTCAATAGATATTGTGATTGTCCATTATAACTAAGCTCTCTGAAGCTTTGGAATAATATTCGGTGTCTACCCACCAATAATTCGGCAGAGTACCCGTTAGGCGACTGTGGACAACTTGCAGATACGTCTCCAAAAATTGACTATGTTTTAAAATCTTAAATCGTACATGTATTATATTAATTTACTTAATCTGGGCGTTATTAAATCAATTTTGGAAACATTCCTGGACGAAATATAAGGGTCCCCATTGTCTCTACAACGTTTCCTGATATTCTGCTTCCATTTATCAATATGCATCTTTCGCTTTTTGCCTCTAGTCAGTGGTTTTTTTAACAGAGTCTGTCAAAGTAAAATCAATTTTTACTTACAACAAACTACGTTAAACTCGCGCGACAATAAACTGGAATGGTGATCGTTTACAACATTGGTACAAAAAGAAACCATCTTGACTAATCTAGAAAATCATCAGAAAAGTGTGCCATGCCCCCTATATCACACCAGTAGGTTCTTTAAGGCGCACACAACGTTATTCCACGAAAATACCGTTTTTACACATATTGGCAGTTACAACGTGGTTCCAGCATAGCGTTCAGTTGATCAATTCTTTGATTAAATAAATCATCAATTTGTGATTTATAATGACCCTGTATACACCTTGTCAGTTGATTGATTCTTTGAATAATTCCATTTTCAGTATGATCAGACATATATTTTTTAGATATTCAAATATAACGTTACTGAAATGACTGAACGACGTGGTCTGCAATTCACAAAATATTTCAATACGCTTATCTCCAAAATACCATCTTAAACACCTTATAACCCCAATTGTACTGCTCTGACAGTTAAACTAAGTACTTGTGTTGATGAACAAGTTTTTTTGCCTAGCACATATTGATTATTGGTATCTACCTGAACCATGTGAGCCACTCTACATTATTTGTTTTGGGTTACCGCACAATGTAAATTTTATTATTGGAAATATAGAGATTTCGAGGATACTTTGTACACATGTTATATTCGTTAGTATTTCAATTGACTTTGAAAATACTATTTGACTGCTGGTTCAATTTGTTAAGAAAAACGCGGTTTTCTTCAATGGCACTGCTACGAAGAAAAAATAGATACATAATATAGTTTATGTCATACCAGTACATTATTGTGTTTTTATATCTTAGGTACCATCTAATGGACTACTTTTACTTTATGCCCGTGCGGGCATAAAGTCTACATTATGGCCCGCGCGGGAATTAAGGCGCAGAAAACAGTTTTCGATTAACTTATTCTTTATTAACAAAATATAAATTATTTGGTGGTATTTACATAGAATTGGCAATTATGGAAGGATCCGTTGATAGCTAAATTTCCTGCAGCAAAGGTTGACTCTTGATTCGTTGTCTGGGTCTCTAGTTTCTGTAAGGAAATGCTAGATCCACACGGTACGCCTGCCAAAATCCTTGAAACCTCATTTTCTGAGAATATGCTGTCCTCTAAATATCCTTCAGCAACTGTGGTACTCTTCCGTTCGCCATGGCGCTTCAGCGTAGTCATACTCGTGTAGTGGTTACTTAGTAAGTGCCCTTCGTATAGACTACTTTAACCATAAAAACATTTATCTTGGAGAAACTCTTACCTCGTAACCATTCTTTAAGGGTTGAATAAATAACATCATTTAAAAACTCACAGGGATAAATATAATTAAGAATTATTAACACAAATTATAAATACACGATACATACATTTGTACTATTCAAAATAATAATAATGAATCATTCTGAATTTGTCGACATTCTCTATTTATAGGAAGTGTGCGATTGAATGTGTCAGTTACCCGTATTCATGACCTTCCGGATTCAAAATGAATGTGATATTTATATTTTACAGCGAACGTGCTTTCTGTGTGTTTGATGGACCTTAATAGATCAATGTCCGCTGACCACATTGAAATTAACAATGTCTTTTCTTTTGATAATGCCCTTTTATGATAATGTCTTTTGGGATCGTCACACTCGCTCCAGTTTCTGCTAAAAGAATTGCCTACGTTCGACGTAAACAACAGTTGTTCAAACCCAAATATTTTACAATAATACAGGAAATTTTCCCAAATGGGTTTTTTCCAACTGGTTATCCGGTAGCTTAAAGATAGTCTTTTTTCTGAGCAGCCATGTAGCCGCAAAGAAATATAATCTCTTATAAGTTTCAAACTCTTCATTTCGTCTTGATCAACAATGGTGAAAACTCTTTTTTGTCAGTTTTGGTTTCTGACACCAAATAATAATGTGACCTTCTTCATTAAAAACGTTTCATTTGGCGCCTAATGAATAAATTTTAGGATATGTTCTCTAGTTAACACACTGAATTTTTTTGGTTGGTTCCCTTTTGACCTTTGCTAGTCGCATAATTTGTGAAAATTACAAATATTAATATTCTTATTTACTATTAAAGTCTTCTTTATTATCGAATATTTAGCCCACGGGGAAATTTTTTCGGATAGATCATTAAAATACCCCAACAGCACAGTTTCATTCATGTTTTCTACAGCATTTTCTGACATCCACTACAAAAACTGTTCATATTCTGTGTCGTGAGTGTCTGTATTTTCTCGGTAACAGGTTTTGCGTTGCCTTTTTTGCAATTTCGTCGGGAATTTCAAAAACGTTTTTTTATTTTTTACTTTGACACATTAAACATTTTAGTACTTATCTCCATAGGAACAAAAACGCAGACAATAATAATGTCAAGGTAATGTCGCAGGTAAAAATAAAAAATTGGTAAATCAAATTAAATTAAAAAAAAATATTTGTTAAAATGAACTGGTATGACATAAAAGTTTGTATGCACCACGGGTACTAATAGATAGATACCCTCGGGCCAAAGGCACTGGGCTTTGTAAGACTGTAGTCCTCAGAGCATAATCATCTAATTAGTACCCTTGATACATAAATAACTATTTTTTTTATAAATATTAATATCAAATGGCTTAAGTAAAATATTTAGTATCAACGTTTTGTTTTATTTGACATGCCAATTAAATGAAAATAGGCGGACAATTACGATAAAAAGGGAGTCGGCAAAGGATATGGTAAAATAAATAA
This sequence comes from Galeruca laticollis, assembly GCA_963921935.1. NCBI lineage: Eukaryota > Metazoa > Arthropoda > Insecta > Coleoptera > Chrysomelidae > Galeruca > Galeruca laticollis. Next base: position 72,466,261 of record OY998177.1, read on the forward strand.
ACAACAATTGTAAATAGATCGAAATATGCATAAAAAAACATTGTGTTAACCCAGGACGAAGAAACATTATTATTCAATGAGCGAGTAATGGCCATTACTCGTGAATAGAATACAATACTTTTTCTACGTCCGTTATAATATTCACGTTCTTTTTCATTAATTTGCATTCATAAAGAATGTAATTTCTGAATCGGTCAAAAAGCGTGAAAAAAAGTACCGTAGCGGTTCATTTTTTCACGCTTTTGCGTTAAAAAAAGTGCCGTAACGTGTCATTTTTTAACGCAATTATAACATTGTTTTATCAAAGTAGTGGGCTGTGAACGATTTCTTTCTCATGTCAATTCATTTCTCCGATAAACTGTCACTCTTTTATTTCTTGATACTCGTTCCAGAATAGTATATTATATTATAAGGATTACAAGTGCATATTTTTTTTATGAGCAATATTTGCAGTTGCGAGGCGGAGCGCAGCGCAGCCGAGCGAATGCAAATGTTGCGAGTAAAAATAGGCACTTTTAGTCCGTATGATATATACTATTTTTTCTCCAACCAAGTCAAAATTAAAATAAATTTAGTTTTATTTAAAAATCGTCAATAATTTGGTAATAAATTTGAACAACTATTAATTATAACAGCGATAGCAAGTGGGTAGTCATGGATATCTGGTATTGTTGGTAAATATTGATTGTCAAGTAGACGTCAGTAGATGTACTAATCATATAATTTTTGTAGTAGTTTTTACGCTGCTTTCAAAATGAATCCCGAACACGATGAAAATATACCTGCGGATACATTGGAAAGTGCCGAAGCAGTATATCTAAATCTTTTGCCACCCAAATCTCGCCAAGTTTATGAACTTGCATATCAGCGATTCATGGATTGGTGTAAAGAAAAAAATGTGCAAAACTATGCCGAGAGTGTTCTTATGGTGTATTTCTCAAATTTAACGAAGACCGTCAAGCCATCCACTCTTTGGTCACAGTATTCAATGTTACGATCCACAGTGGATATCAAAAATGGTGTGGATATTAGTAAATATTCAAAATTACGAGCATTGTTAAAAAGGCAAAGTGATGGATATATACCTAAAAAGTCTAGGGTTTTTACAAAGGAGGAAGTGGATCGGTTCCTGGATATGGCACCTGATAATGTATATTTGATGATAAAGGTTGTTCTAGTATTAGGAATTGGAGGTGCTATGCGTTGTGACGAACTAGTTCATTTGAAAATTGATGATATTGATGATATGGACTCGGTCCTGGTCGTAAAAATTTTGCAGACAAAAAACAAGAAACCTCGTTTGTTTACCATTATAGGCGATAATTATTTGCGTTTATTTCGAAAATATGTTGCACTACGACCATGAAATATACAGGAACGTCGTTTATTTTTGAAGTATGTTAATGGGAAGTAACAAAGAATGGTTGTTGGTATTCACAAAATTAGTGCCGAGCCGCAAGAAATTGCAAAATTTTTGAAGTTAAAAAATTGGAAGGAGTATACTGGACATTCGCTAAGAAGAACATCTGCTACACTTCTTATTGATGGTGGCGGTGACCTCACTTCTCTTAATAGACATGGAGGTTGGAAATCGGTAGCAGAAGGATATATTGAAGAATCACGTATCAACAAAGAGAATACTGCCATAAAAATATTGCAACATGACAAAGAAGGTACAAGTACCTGTTCAGATATTTCCTCGAATGTTTCATCAACAGTTACGGAGAATATTTTGAGTTGTTCTAACATTAATGAAAATTTTTTCAATTGTTCGAAAATTGTTAGTGATAATTTCAGTGGTGCTTTGAATTTTGACAATAATTGTTCCAATTGTACATTCAATATCACTATAAATAACAAATAAATACCTATATATATAGTTGCCCAATTAGTTTGTTTTACTAAGTTTGTAAGAGACAATGTTTTTTTTTTCAAATTTCAATTTTAGAGCTCAAATGCAATTACTTTTAGTCCTATGATTAAAAGTAGCGTTTTTAATCCTAGGATTAAAAGTGTTGCTAAGCAACGAGCAAATTTTTGTACGGTAAGTAGTACAGTCATTTGGTAGTTTTACCTGGAAAGTTTTCCGGGAGTTTTGAAAATTGGTGATTTTATAGATTTCGACGTGCTCTTTTCGAATTTTCACTTTGACACCTCGTATCTTTGCCGCTCGCACCGCCATATTGGAAAAGTGGCGCTAAAATACAGTTTTTTGAGAATAACTCCGTTCCAACTCATTTTACGATGAAAATGGTTATATAATAAATTAAACTAGAGAAAATTTCCTACAATTTATGTAGTAACCGTTTTTTTTGTAAAATCAATAGTTTCAGCGTACGAGAGCCGCCAAGTCCACTCCAACACGCGTTTTGGCTAAATAACTCATTTCCACACCACCATGAGGTACAGTAAGTGGCGCGTTTTTTTTGTGGTATTCCCAGTAGGCCTAATCCACTTGTAATGCACTATTACAAAATTTAGCGCATTCTCCTTCGCTTCGCTATTTTTGATGGACCTGGTTCTGAAAGTTCATCGTCTTCGGTACTGAGCGAAATGTCACAAATAGAAATTTCTTCCACGTCATCCGCGATTGAATCATCAGCTCCGTTGTAATCCTCTTGCTCCTCGATTTTATCATACGTTTGCTCGAGAATAGAATCTGTTTCTTCCTCCTCATCGCTATCTTGTAGTGGAACGAAAGATTTCGCCCTTGTTGCGGCAATTATAGAATGTGCGCGAGCAATGCTCTGTTTCTTCCATTTCTCAAGCGACGCACGTTTGTTCTTCGGGATTACATCATTCAAGAAAACGCGTAAAGTTTCAGGTATATCTGACTCAATTTTTTGAAAAAAATTATCTGTTGGAGGATATTGTTTTGTCTCGTAGACTGTGGAGCGAATATCCTCTAAAACGATTGCTGCTGCTGTTTTTACAATACGCAGACGTTCGTCTGCCTTGTTATCTATTTTTTGATCGTATCAGGCTTCTGTCGATAACTTGTACCCTGTGTTTCGGAAACAAACCACAGGAGCCTTATTGGCAGTGAAGGCAATCAAAATATCGTCACCATATTTTTTCAGGAGTTGCGCTTTCACTGTTTTCATGTGCGGGCGGTAATCACCTTCAATTTTGGCCATCTTTTCGTCCATAGAAAATTGACACTCTTCAGAATTCTGCTCGAGATAAGAGTAAATGTACTGCATTGCAGTTTCGATCTCGTTTGCATACGGACCTCTTTTTTTGATTTCTCCAGTTGGAGGTGCTTGGTACAATTTTCCCATGCACGAATTATGGATATTGTGCATTGACAGCGACCAAATCATAAACATGATCAAGACGCTCAACAATCGTTCGACCCCAATCATCATTACGAGCTCTAGCAAGTTCTGAAATGGTCTCTTTCATCGATAATTTACGCACGCTATACACAATATTACGATCGTGCAAACGCGCCTGTTTTTGTTTCGCTATAAACTCTGGTGTTATTTCGGCACTGCACCAAAAACAATGATCTCTGAATGAGAATGTTGGGGTAGTGGATCGTAGTTTCGCATGAGAAGTCGCGACATCGCTTCCTCTACGCAAAGAAGCAGATATTAATTTCTCATTATTATATCGTTTTCGACACGCATCGTGAACAACTATCGATTTCAGTCCCTCCAAAAGTTTACCCTTGTTATCCTTTCTTTGAATACTTGACTTACGAAAAGTCTCCAATCCTTTTTCCTTCACTTCAATCACCTCACTTCCTTGTAATGAATTTTCACAAATGAAACAGTTTACGTCCTTCGAAGCCATGGCTCTGAAAATGCGAACGACACTGTAGAACGTTAAACTTGTACTAATGATTCAGGCAGAATATTTGAGCTCCTCGGTCGGCAGATGTTCCGTATAATGGAGCGGGGGGGGGGGGGGGGGGGATCGGCGCCAAGGTGACCTACGATGAACCTTATAGGCAGTAGTAGACCGCGTTTTCAACACGTACTGATATATTTTTCGTTACTATATACGAACAACGCGTGTTGTAGACGTGCCTTGGTTTGCGGCTCTCGTACGCTGAAAAACACAAAAAAAAACGGTTACCACATAAATTGTAGGAAATTTTCTCTAGTTTAATTTATTACATTACTATTTTTATCGTAAAATGAGTTGGAACGGAGTTATTCTCAAAAAACTGTATTTGAGCGCCATTTTTCCAATATTACGGCGCGAGCGGCAAAGATACGAGGTGGCAAAGTGAAAATTCGAAAAGAGCACGTCGAAATCTATATAATTACCAATTTTTAAAACTCCCGGAAAACTTTCCAAGTAACCCCCTTTTTGAGCACCAAATGACTGTAATAAAGGGAATCGATGGCTTTTGCACCTGAAAACATTTTTTGATGGTTGGAGAAAAAATCCATAGTGTGTCTAATTAAAAGGAGTGTAGTATTATTATTAGTGATGGAGAGTGATAGTGAAGAAAGTTTAAACTGCACACCAGAAGATGTTGTTGAATCGGCAACTGCAGCGACTATGAATCTTCTCCCTGAGAAATCCAGGGAACAGTATTTAAAGGAATATAATTCTTTTATGGAGTGGCATACTAAAAAAAGGCAAAAACAGCTTCACAGAAAGACTGTTACTAGCTTACTTTGAAACTAAATCCAAAATGTGGAAGTCCTCAACACTTTGGTCGACTTATTCCAAACTGAAAGGCACCCTAATGGTAAATAACGACGTGTAGACATCAGTAAATACTCGAAACTCATTGCATATTTGAAACATAAATCTGTAGACCCAAAAAATCTAAAACATTTGCCCGTGAAGAAATTAATAAGTTTTTGTTGCAAGCTCCAGACGATCATTATCTCATGCATAAGGTATGACAGCAAAAAAATTTAACGTAAGCTTAGATATTATTGGTAACATCTTTAATATTCGTAATCGCAGGAGCTCTGCGGAGATAGGAATTATATAAAATGAAGTGTAACGATATTAATGATAGCGGAAATGTTTTAATTATCACAGTACTACGCTGGGCATACATTTCGACGCTCTTGGGGATTCCGGTGGTGATATAATTCAACTAAAGAAGCACGGTTGGTGGAATCCAACACAGTTGCGGAGGGTTACGTAAACGACTCAATAAAAAACAAAATGGATTCCGCAGTGAAAATTTTAACGGGAACAACTAGTTCGACTTCAAGCAACATTGTAAATGTTCACGATCCTACCAACAATCCAATAAGTACTAATACAACAAAAGAGAGAGAGAGAGAAATTCGTAAATGAGTTTTGTTGGATTGGAGTTTTCGTGGATGAAGTTGCTATTTTCTTGTTGGTGCCCTGGTGTAGGATAGGTTTCCTCTTCAGGGCTGAGTTGGAGAAATTGGATTGGAGGTTGAAAAAGTGTCTAGTAAAGTTTTTTTGAAAAGGTGACTAGGAAAGATTTTTTAAAAAAGTGTATGGAATTGAGAGTATTTGGACGGGCTTTTCGCTAGAAAGTAACTGGAGGGTTGTTTTATGTTGGGGTGTATCGGGGGTTGATGTTCGGAAGCGGCGAACCTCAAATGTGTGCGGAGATGGTGTGACAAAAAGTGTCTAGGATGGAAGCGTAAATGTAGAAGACGAACCATGTATCGCTGCCGATACATAGATATATGCGTTGAGCTGGCTAGGTGTCAGAAATTATTTGATGAAAAATGGGTGTTATTTGCTGAATTTGAAATGTCTCCGATATTTTAAGAGTGAAATATTGAAGATTTGTGATTTTATAGGTTTTTGGAATTTTAGTAGAAAAAGTGTATAGGAGATATTTTTCAAAAGTGTATCGAATTGGGTGGTTTGTTGAAATTTGATCAAAAGTTGCAGTGACGTGCCTTCGGTGGTTTGAGACATTAACGGCGGTTGGCGTAGAATAATAATAATCAATCCAAAAACGGCGGGTACAGCTGCGGCTGCATTATTCCCTGTCAACTATCGTCGATCCATTTGGCTAATGAATAAATTCACAGAGTATGCAGGAAAACCGCAGAAAAACCTGCAATACCGACGAGGGTGGTGTGGGGGTGGCTGAAAGTATAGAGTTTGTCCAAAGCATTGAACAAATTAATAAGTTGTTGAAATGAGAATTTGTGAGTATAGAGCGATTAATGTTAGAAATGGTGCTTTTTCAGTGATAAGTGAGATATGTTAGATGTGGATTTGTTAATGGTCTGAGAAATAAATGTGAGATTTTTATTCGAATTATCGAATTGAAATTGGGGATTCGTCTAGATAGTCAATGTATTCGTCAGGGAGGTCGTCGAAGGCCGTGGCTAGTAAGCGTAACGGAGGAAATGGGAGCTTCCTCTTGAGTATTCTACCGAGGGGTCGTCTATTGGCGATCCACGGTGTGAGGGGTGTTTTGGAGATTTCGCTGCCCGATTCGATAGTGCGATTAACGTATCGGGCTTGTAGATTATTTAGACGTGATGGAATGGGCTCGATGTCGGTATTGACATATACGGTAGTGCTGGGAGAGTATGGAGCCTCGTATTAAGGATTGACTGCTCACAAGATCGATGCTTTTTGACAAGATGGTCGGGGAGGGTGCAATAGACGTTTGCTCTATAGTCGATTATTGGACGGATATATGTTTTATACGTATGAATTAAGGTGGTAGGGTGAGTGCGTCCGAAGCTGCCGCCGAGCGCCTTGAGAAGATTTACTCGACGTCGGACTTTGTTTAAAGTGTCCATGAGGTCGGCCATCAAGTTGAGAGTGTGAGTAAATCTCACTCCCAAATAAACGACTTCCCTGTGGATTTCGAGTCGATCTCCCCAGAGCACGAGGCGGAAATTTGTAGGTAGAAGTCGTTCGCTCATGGTATCAGGGTGTTTGAAAACGATGGCTTGGGTTTTTTGAGGGTTGAGAGTCACCCGCCATCTCCTGCACCAATTTGAAAATTGGGTCAGTAGATTTTGGGATCGAATATTGAGAGAGCGAATGTCGGTGGCAGAAATGATTAGTGCGGTGTCGTCCGCATATAGTTGGATGTTATCCTAAGGATGTCGTGGAATTGGTGTATCATACGTATAAATTATGTATAGTAGAGGAGCAAGTATCGAGCCCTGCGGAACGCCAGTTTGGGGTGTAAAAGAGTCTGATATGCTATAACCAACTTTGACGCTGATCGATCGGTCGATGAGATAGGAATATAATAATTTAACGATTTGGTTTGGCAATCGGATGCTCAGTAGCTTTCTCACTAGTCCGGCGTGCCAGACTTGATCGAAAGCTTTTTGACCGTCCATGAAGATGGCGGCAGAAGAGCGTCGTTGACTTAAAGCTCGGGTGACGATCGTTTGAAGGTTGGTGGTGGCGTTCTGGCAATAGTGGCCCGGCCTGAATCCGAATTAAAAGGAATTAACTACTCTATTAAAAAAATCATGTGTTTATATTTTTTTTTGGAATCAACTTTTCAGAAAAAATGGAAAATAATAATATTCGTGAGTTTTCTAAAAAGACTTGGATAAAAATGCAGTTTATCAATGACACGTCGTTAGCAGTGGTGACCATCCACAAGATGGATTAATGTAGACAATTGTTTGTGGCCACCAGAGAAACTTATCGCTGCTATAAGGTTACATCAATTAAATTTGTGTTGGCCTTCACTTAAGGTGAAGTTGTTTAGGGATGGGACTTACGGTAATATCTACAAATTCTGTATAAATTGCAAACTAAATATTAATATTCATTTCTAGATTCATATGAAACTGCTCGTCTAAAATGCAGAAAGGCGGAGGTGGAGACCTCAATACCATATATGTCACATCCAAAAATAAGGGAATTTAAAACGAGGTTCCATTCTTCTTCAAAGTCCGACAGTGAGGTTAAAGAACTTGTAAGGCAAAAGAAGGGGTCTAAATTGTCATCACCACTAAAAGCAGCTCGCACAATCATAATAGGTAATTGATATAAAAATAATGATTTTGACCTTCCCCAGTAATATTTCTTTGTATTGTGAGTTTTTCAAATAAAACTATTATTTAATGTCCACCATTGAAAAATAATACTTTTGTGTAAAAAATTATAGACCAAAAATTGAGGTACTTGATCACTGTGTTAATATTTTAGATACTGCAGAGCCCGAAATGAGCCATGTGGAACAAAGCCGAGAGGCAGTTTTGAGTACTAAAGAATGTGAGCCTTCAGCTAGGTCCAGCCGTTAAATTTAGATGTTTTTTTTTGATGAAACTTATAAATCTGTAATTTGAAGTTATTGGAAAAGGGACTCAAGGTCCAACAATAAACCACGAACATGGGATATTTGCAGTTTTTCATTTTAAAACTTACCTAAAAAACCTTTTTAAGTGTGGAAAAAGTGTATTAACCCTCTGAGGAGTTGGGTGTGAGTTTAAAGGAGTATTGGGTGCTTACCTAAATTTCTCCGGTGCCTTATTTTGAATTCTGAATTAATATTGAAAAATCCACCCCTTCTTCGACTTGAAGCTAGTCGACTGGCGAGCACAGGTTGTTCTACAGGGCAATCTGACATCTAAACCAGCACAGGACGTAGGTATTGTGAATAGGAGGAGTCTCGTTATAAATAAATAATAAATACCTACTCTTTACTATATTATATTTTCCTAACTAGTTAATAGTCAAAAGTAACTTTAATTAAATTTACTTCCAAGTTGTTTTTAAAGTTTAATATTTTAATATAATCTCGTGTGGGCTTTCTGACGTGTACTTTAATTTATAAGACCATACAGTTGAACCCACAATTAAGTGATAAGGAACTTTATTCTAGCAACGTTATTAACATTGTGACAGGTAAACTCAAATTACCTTCAAAATTTTAATAATAAAGCTTCTTGGAACTAAATTGTGAGCTTTCAGCTCTGTAGTCTGTTTACAAAGTACGTACTATCGATAAATACCATGTACATACCAAGTACGTACAAACGATACGTACCAAGTACGTACGAACGGTACGTACCATGTACGTACAAGCGGTACGTACCAAGTACGTACAAAATGGTACGTACCAAGTACGTACAAAATGGTACGTACCAAGTACGTACAAAATGGTACGTACCAAGTACGTACAAAATGGTACGTACCAAGTACGTACAAAATGGTACGTACCAAGTACGTAGAAACAGTACGTATTTGGTACGTACATTTTATTGGAAAATGTACGTACTTAATACGTACCATGTACGTACTACGTACAGAAAAGTACGTACATAATACGTACCTTACGTCTCATGAGTACGTATTAAATACGTATTATGTACGTACTTGTGCTGTCTGGGTTACGAAATTGCACAGTGGCGTAGTGCCTGAACCCGACTCTGCCTTGCGCTATATATAAAAGTTAAAATATTGGCGAAGGCGCAGGGATTTCTTCGAATTATCTATCATAATTTTTTGTGATTATTTTTATCTAGACGTATCCAGGAAGGTCGATTGTTATTGGGACCCGCAATCGAGAAACTTCTGGGATAGAAGGCACTTAATATATAAGATACTATCTACCAACGGAATTTTAGTTTACAATTTAAGTGAACAGTGAATAGACGTGTACATAAATATAAACAGTAGTGAAGTCTTTATGTAAATTAGTGAATAGTTAAGTGTATAAGTATATATAATATATATATATATATATATATATATATATATTAAACTAATTATTGAATATTACTTACTTTTATAGTAGATTTAAATGTATATGTTCATAATTTAGAATTTTTGTTTTAGTTTGGCTAGCTCAGTTTGTTTTTAATATTTGTTTAATAATTTATGTTAATTAGATTATTCGGGAGCATGAAATCCTTTTTCCCTTTGAGTCCTGGCAATTTATACTGATGTAATAGTTGAAATAAGAAGAAAACACATTATTTGAAATCAATTTATTTATTTGATAAAATAATATGCGACGCCAATGGTTATATTGTACTTATTTATTGATTTTAATAATATCATAAATGCGCATGCGTGAAAAAACTAGTCATGCGCTTTAGCATGAAACAAACAATTATGATACGTAAGAAGCATCTATATTATACAACACAGTTTGTTGACGATGAAAACAATTGAATGGTTCAACAATAAACATAAAAGAATTTATATATAGATCATAGTTATATATGATACAAATAGCTGTGGGAAGAAATGAGTTATATACATGGATAGAAAAATAGAAATTATATACAGATGGACATGGTTATAACATTATAAAATTTCAATCACCAGATTTCTGCGATTACAAGATGGCGTGATTAGCGTAAGTACATATTTTAATTTATATAAAGTTCGGCCTTTTATTAAATTTAATGATTTATGCAATGAATATACTATATAAAGTCTGTTTCTTTCTTTTTTAGATCGATCATATGTGAAAAAGTTTATCAATTTATGAAATTAAGTACTTAATTGGGATTTTGAGTTTTTACACTATTTATTGGCCAATAAATGATTTAAATACACTGACCTGTTGATCTTGAATTTGGAAGAAAGTCTCTGGATCCCAGGAACACTCCACTGAAGCTCCAAAAAAACCGAAATTAACGAAAATTTCGCAGATTCTTGTCGAAAACTTTGTTACAATTCACTGTGAGTATTATTAATATTATATTTCATAATACTTTAGAAGTTTAAATGTCTTAAACCGGGAATATCTTTAAATTTTTAGGAACACTATCACATACACTCCTCGCTTCTTAACACCAGCTTCTGTTCTCCTAAAGCGTCCCCTCGATTTTCAACTTTTTTAAACAAAACAGTCTTTTGTTCTTTTCCAGATCACTATTCAAAAGTTTATTTATTGATTCACAGTTTGTTATGTCATCTTTTTTAACCAATAAGATATTGTCTTTTGTAATCAGATAATTGAAACTTCAATCACTTATCAAAACAATTTCATACATACAAATACATTAAAATTGGTTATACTTAGATACACTTACATGGTACAACATTCAATATTATTATTGATAGTATATCCTTGTTACATTCATATCAATTATAAATATAAATTCTCTTATGTTATTTGTCTATATGTCATTATTTGTTTATCTATGAAATCTATTGGATTATATTCTATTCAATATTTATATTTGTTCTTATTCTTAAATTAATGATTATAATGAATTAACTATAGTAATATTTGTTTTCATTTCAGATGAACAGCTGATTAAGTTATGGAAAATAATCTTCGTCTTAGGCAACTTTATTTACATCATTACATTGGTTAGGCAATATCTATATTTTATGTTATCATTGAGGTAATTCCTTATTTATTATATTGTTATTGGCTGTTATTTAATATATCTTTATTTGATATGTTGTTTAAATTAAGAAAAGTGTTTCCTTTTTACTTGTTTTCTTAAATTATGTTATTTTCATATATATATTTCATACTAAAAAACTTAATTTTATAATACTACTTCTCTTATTATCTAAGATATCTGGTTCAATATATATATATATATATATATATATATACTATATCAGGTCATTCTGACGATGATATTGATTTATCGAAACAATTATCAATTTTTTAGAATTTTCAATAACTTGTATTATATTGTGGAATTAACTAGAGACCTTGAGTTTCATTTAAAAACACTAATATGAGTAGATTCCACGAAGTAAGGATCGACACAAATAATTTCATTAAATAAGAAACACATTACATGGCAGTTTCACAGGTGTTTCATTGATAAGGCTGCAGACATAACTATCATCATACAAATTTCTGGGAATGAGAGCTTGAGGATAATACCGTTCAGTTTAAGTAGGTGTATTTATTGGATATATAAATGCTACTTATCTGTTGCGTTGGTTAATAATTCAAAAACTCCAAGTAAAGTGATACTTCGAATTGGATCAGAGATAACCTCAGATTAACAAATAAAATAGATATGTTTGTTTTGACTTTTTCCTGCCCCAAACATTGAGCCACATTCTCAGCTCACGTGCGGACACTTCCACTGCTTTGCCATATTTACAAATCCTCTTTAGTTGCGGAAAAAAGAAATTAGAAGTTTAATTGAAACTTTGTTAAAAAGTTATGCAAATAAAAAAGTCATACTAATTTATGCATTTGAGTCGCTGCTTTTAAAATTAATTAATAATACATAATTTTTATTTAATAAAGGCATATTCTTATACATGGGCACCGGAAGGGGGGGCAAAGCAGGGCACTTGCCCCCCCCCCTGAAAAATTGAATATCCGATTTTGATAATTTACCAAAACAAAATACTATACTTCTTTAAAAAAATCATGTAACACAACTAATAAACTAATACTAATTTTTGAATAACATCCAATATTTATAATTTATAAAATGATGATTTTATGTAAATCGTGGCAACACTGCGTACTGCGTCGTTCGCTCAAATGTCGGTTGTTGTTGTTGGTTCATTAAGTTTATTTGTTGTTGAATAGTGACTAAGTTAGACATTTTATAAGTAAGGTGCTACAACTACAAACATCGTTATACCTAACTGGAAAAAAGTGCGAGGTAAGTTTAAGTAAGAGTAGGTATTGTCATGTCATACTTTAAACACAAAGCAGAGTATACACTCAAACGAGTTATATGGACTGTTACTACGTTTATTTTAATTGTAAATCGTGCGAAGCCTTGGTTACTTTGGAAAACTCAGTCCTCCGCCGTCAAATACAGTAAATATTATGTATTATCGGCAGTCAACGGCAAATTCATTGTTGCCAGATTGTAGGTCTGCTTTATGGCTTAGAAATCTAGTTATTCAAGATAGGTACCTATAATTAAATTAAAACATAAGGAGAAACACATTCCTGCTCTGAATTTTAGCTTTAAATTAAAGGATTTCTGCCATTTTTTAAAATTTAATATTTGTTCTTTTTTGGCAAAAATTAAGCTAAAAGATACTGACTTTTTCTGCTTATCATTTTTACCTCTTTTTTTGCTTCTTAAAGTCGCAGGTCGCTAATGAAGTCTCTGTATTTTGTTTTCAGAAATCAATTAGAATGGATATTAGAAGGTTTTTTAAGAAAAACTAGGAGAGTGAGAGTAGTACATGTACTAACGAAGCGAGTACCTTAGAAGGAGTTGGTGTGGATCCTGAGCGCGATCCTGACTGTAATGAAACCTCGTTATCTGCTAATACTATTGGTGAAAATCCAAGTATTCATCTGGTAACTATGCTTCTATTTCCGATGAGACAAAATATGCGTTATTAACGCGACCGACCTTTTGTTCCCGATAAAGGCTACAATTTTAAAAGGGATTCAGATGGGAAAAGAATTTTTCGGTATGAATGGTTACAAATTTACGATTGGCTTGCTTATTCCAGTAAGCTTAAAGGTGGACTTTGTATAAATTGTGTTACGTTTCGCCCAAGTTTAAGAAGAGGAATATTTGGATCTTTCATTGTGAAACCCTTCCAGAATTACAAAGACTTTCATGAAAGTGAAAAAAAAACACATGTCTTCCGAGTGGCATCGTTCATCGACAATAAAAGTTCTAAATTTTCGAAAAATTATGGAGGGTAAAAGTACCTGTGTTACTGAACAGCTTAGTAGTTATGAACGCGAGCTGGTGAAGTATACTAGAGAAAAACTTGTATCAATCCTTTCCACTATAATATGCTGTGGTACCCACGATTTATCTCTCCGTGGTAAAACCACTGGAAATTTGGAATTTGGAAACTTTAGAGTCGAATGCCGAGATTCAGTATTAAAATCTCATTTGGAAAATTGTGCAAAAAATGCTAAATATACTTCTCACCAGACTCAGAATGATTTACTAAAGATTTGTGGTGATATTATTCGAGAAGAAATTATTGCAGAAGTAAACGCAAGTGACGGTTTCTCAATATTAGCCGATGAATCTGCTGATATCTCTGGTGTTGAGCAGCTTTCAGTAGGAGTCAGATTCGTAGATAAAAAAATTCAGTGCGTGAGGAATTCATAGGATTTACTGTACTCACTTCCATGACTGCTGTAGGAATATCATCAGCTATTTTGGAAGTATGCGAAAATAATGGTTTGAATATGCAAAAGTTAGTGGGATTAGGTTTTGATGGTTGTGCAGCAATGGCAGGCCGCGATAACGGAGCTCAGAAAATAATTTGTGAGAAATATAATAAAGCTCTCTTTTTTCATTGTGCTTCGCATGGGCTCAACTTGGTGGTCAACGACATTCCGTAAATGTGATTAAAAAAATTATCAACTTTTTCCGTGAAAGTCCATATCGGAGAAAATATGTTCCAAACATGCCGCTATTTTGTGGAACTAGATGGTCTGTTAAGTACAAATCTATTAGAATATTGTCGGAGCATTTTGAGGAAATAAGAAACGCGCTTGACCATTTATCTAATACAATGGAAGTAAATGGAGATACACGATCGAAAGCCAACCAGTTACTATGCGCTATTTCTAATCCCAAATTTATTGTGTGTTTGCATATTATTTCACACTATAGTGCTAAACTGGAGCCTATATGTAACATTCTACAAGCAAGAATAATAAACCTTTTGTCTACAAGAAAACATATTCAAATCCTCTTATCTATTCTGAAAGATCACAGGGATAATGCGGTGACTTATTTCAAAGATATTTTTCAGAAATGTACTGAGAGCTGGAACTGGAGCCTATATGTAACGTTCTACAAGCAAAAATAATAAACCTTTTGTCTACAAGAAAACATATTCAAATCCTCTTATCTATTCCGAAAGATCACAGGGATAATGCGGTGACTTATTTCAAAGATATTTTTTAGAAATGTTTATTGGACGGGGAGAACTTTGATGTTGATATCAAAGTACCGAGATTATACTCGATAGTCGAAATTGTGTAAAGTGACGTCATCGGTTATCTACCGATTTAAAGTGAACTCCATGAGCGTATCATAGTTTAAGGGTGCGAATACTGAAATATCTGGAATTTCAATTTTTAACATTTGAAATAATAACTTATCACAAGTTGTTCATAAGTAAGTTAAAACAAAATAAAAAAATGTGTAAAAGTCAATTCCAACTTACTACTACTAAAACTAAAAAAAAGTTGTTTGTCAAGACCAAAATAAATTACCAATAAGTATAGGTATGTTGCGAGGTCACTTGTAAAATGTCTGACTAACTGGAAGCGGTATCACTCCCTGACGACTCCTCAGAATCATCGCTTTCTCCTCCTATATCGATAATGAGTGGTTCCGTCATTAATACTTCTACACGTATGTCTAAATCCCAAAACTTTATTTCTTCTTTTAATACGTGTTGAATACATTTACGCCAACTCTCAGCAGTAACGGTATGCAGCGCCTCGTCAAACAGTTTCTCAACGTCAGCCATTTTGAATGTACTGTTTTTTCTCGCAACATAATTTTTCACTTGGGCCCAAACCAGCTCGATGGGGTTTAACTCACAGTGGTAGGGAGGAAGTCTAACAACTGAGACGTTGAAATCTTTCGCCATTTCATCGACAACGTACTTAATATAACTGCTTTTATGTTTCCGTACGAGAGATAATAATTCAACTTTTAGCATTGCCTCGTTGTGCGGAATGCTTTTACTCTCTAACCAATCAATTATAACCCTCTTGCGGCTAGCTGAAGTAGGTATTTGCTCCAGTCGACGAGAGTGGTATGAAGCATTATCCATAACTATCACTGTACCAGGAGTTACCTTTGTTAAAATTGATCTAAACCATGTTTCAAACCGGTTACCATCCATCTCTTCATGGTAATCGACAGTTTTTTTGGACTGAAAACTTAGTAATCCACCTTCTACAAATCCTTCCTCGCTGCCAATGTGAGTGATAATCAGTCGACGTCCTTTCCCAGAGGGAGCTTTTAAACCGGAAGAGAAACCCTCCATAAAGGCTTGTCGATTGCTTCGTATATTCATGTCTTGCCACACTTTTGACACAGTGTGGCCTTCATTTAACCATGTTTCGTCAAGATAATATATGTGCCGTCCTTCGTTACGAAACTGTCGTATCTGTTTTAAATAATTTCTCCTCCATTCCACAATGTCATTTCGTTCAATTAAGGCACTGTTTCTACTTCTTGTTTGGTAACGAAAATTCATTAATTTTAAAGTTCGTCTCAAAACTTTATCACTGATGTTTGGTAAAGTATCATCAGCTTCTATTACCTTGCTCAATTTAGCTACCGAGGGGATTTCATTCCTAAAATAAAAAGAATGTATTTCCCTACGTATAGCATTCCGTGTTTGGTCGTCCAAAACAATTTTCTTTCTTCCCCTACTTTCCGGTTTACAGTTTTCACCTCGTTCTCTTGTCAAAGATCCGTCCCGCGATTTCTTTAGAATATTGTATATAGTACTCTCAGAAACTTTAGTTAAATAACTGCACTTAATCACAGCGTCACTAACACCCAACTGTTCGTCCATGGCACGCAGTCCTTCGTACACATTTAATATGAGGACTTTTTCTTCCCGAATTAAATTGTTACGACGCCGTTTTTTATCGCCAACACCGCTACAGTCCGCCATTATTGTCACTAAATATACCGATATAAATATTACAATAAATACCAATAATAACCGATTTATCACACAAAACCACAACACAAATACTGATGTTACGTTCATGAAGAGAATAAACACCTCACATAACTGTTTACTATCACTGTCTCATTCGCGTAGCTCGATCTATCTATCTCGTTCTCAAAGCCGGAACATTGAAGCGACTCTCCAACATTGTCAAATCGGCGAGTTTTTCACAACAAACTTTGCGTTCAAGAAATATACATAAACACTTTATTTCACATTTCAAGTAAACTAATTATTATTAGTCTGCTTGAAATTTGAAATAAATATATTAAATTGGTATTGACTTAATTACATTGCATCTTTTGTACCTGAAATATTGACACAATGGATTTGAAGTGTATTTATAAAATACAGCATTTCTCTCTAGAATACATATGGCAACTGCGCTTTAACCAAAGTGTTGATTAGATAGCTCTGAATCACTTATTTACACAATTTCGACTATCGAGTATAGCTGTGTTCATTCCGTATCTGGATTCAGTTATTCAGTCGATTGAAATCTGATTTTCCCAAGAGACGGAAAACGCTTATGCTCTGTCTATTTTCACCCCTATTTAATTACGAACGATGAAACATTTAGTTTATTAGAAACAAAAATTCATAGCATCTCAAAACTGTATGAAATCGAAAATTTGAACGTTGAAGCCCAAACTTGGAAAAAAACGTGGGTGTCAAAACTCAACACTGACCTCGAGCAGCTTGAGGTGGTTGAATTAATAGATGAACATTGCCAGTTTTTCCCAAACATCAAGAAAGCTATAAACATTTTCGTAGCTCTACCTCCTACCACAACAATTGAAAGATCTTTTAGTACTCTTCGTCATGTAAGAACTTGGCTAAGATCAACAATGTGCGAAGCGAAAGGCTTTCTGGTCTCTGTATGCTCAGTGTTCACTGAGAATTTGTGAATAAAAATAAAAACATAATTATTGAAAAAATAATAGATCGGTTTGCACAAAAGAGGAGAAATATTCTATTACTTTTCTCCCAGTAGAAAGGTACATGTACATACAAATGTATTTTTTATAAAAGGACATATACATATTTTCAACATTAGAGTTAAGTTTTAGTTCAAGTCAATCATATATATGTATTTTTGAGAATAAAAATATAAAAGTTGTAATCTATCTTCACTTAACCCCCCCCCCCTATATTTGACACTTCCGGCGCCCATGTTATATAAATTTTAAACAAGTATTTGTTGTATCCTTTGATAACATTTATGGTTATTACTAAAAGTGGCAGCATAGATAAAAATTTCAGTACCTGTTTAATGTAGGTTTGTTCCAACCGAAGTAAATACCGTTTTATTACCGTACAATCTCAGTAACGCAGCTAATTTGATGTAAATTACACAGACTTATTATATTCACTAATCAGCAGGTCAACTGGGTTTGTATCGTATATGTACGGTTTTTGTGTTGGTTGGACCAGACCTATCGTCAATAGTAATCTATTTAGTAGTTTTGTCCTTGTTTAATTACCATATAAAGAGAGATGCAAATATCGTCAGAGTGTGATCGACGATCATTTTAAATACGCCGTATTATTGTAGTAAATAGTAAATAATTGTCAAACGTGGTTTGCTTCATAGAGAAGTAAATTATATTATTATTTTTCTATGGTTTATTTATACGAGCGCCATTACGAATAGAGAGTAAACATTTCATTTTGAAGTGTCTTTCAAGACTTTTAGTGACAAAATAAACTTTTAAGTTAATTAATTTAATGTTTATTGATAATCATGGTTCGTCGGTGCCAATTTTGTCAGAAAACCAGGCGAAATTACCAAGGCCATATATCTACAATAAACAATACCATCCCCACTTTTTGTAATTCATTCATTATTTCACTACTGGCGTTTAAAATTGTTGGCCGCAAAAATAAACGTGTTTTGAATGAATGCCCTCTCTATGTCTATTATTACTCTAAGGAGATAACAATGTTCAAAGATTACTAATGAAATACATATGCAGTTTAGTGGATTTCTAAAGTTTTAGTTGGTAGAAGTGTTTGCAGAGTGTGTGTAGTTCTCATAACAAATAAACACGAAAAGAAACGCCATTTTCTGGTTGTCAAAGGTTGTACGCAGTTAAATTTTTGTGATAAACCAACGAGTGTTCGTTTTTAAATACATAACATCTATTTAAAGTGAGTAATTTATCATTTTATAGTGAAAAATTATATTGTTAAACGTGACAATCATTTAAAATTGTTTATAGAGTATATCAGCTGATAAATAGGTGGTTTTTCAATCGTCATTGTTAGCTACATACGGGTGTTATTATCTGTTTTAATACAATTGTACGCCCCCCATTATCGAATTAATTTTACTAAATATGTTTTATATTGAGTATATATCTAACGGTATGTAGATATATACACAAAAGAATTGTTTTATAGTGATGTCACAATCTTGTTACTGGAATCGCATAAAAACTATTGACTCATTACTACTCTACTATGTAGTCATCATTAATAATTGTTATCACATAATAATCTATTCTTCTTTTGTTTAAACTAAACATAACGTGTATATAATGACACGAATAAATGATATTAAAAATTAAATTATTACATTATTAAGATGGAGTCTGCCCATACATTTTCGTCTCAATATTTTATTGGGGTTTTGATACTTTGTTTAATTAAAAAAATATATGAACAGAGGAATGTTGATTCATTGTCAAACTGATCTAGTTTATGGACCTAAGTGTAACAGATATATCATAGTAGCTACATAAACGTTTGAAACTATTATGTCAAAAGGTAAAAGGGTGTAACTGCTTTCTGTGATAAGATATTTGTACAAATGCACCCCATGTGTGGTGTTGTGATCCTCAGATCAACAGTGATTTAAATGAAACACTTTGATATCAATACTTCATTTATTACCTGTAACTACTTAGTTTATGATGTTACACTCAATTGTTGAATAATCTTATAAATTTTTTGTATTCAACATATGTGTTTACACAATAGTTGCCACTCAAGAAGAAATTTAGTTTTGATATTTTGAAAGTAGCGAAATATGCAAAAATGGGCAGTTTGTATGAGAAGAAGTGAAACTAAAACTTATTTCCCTTTAAGTCAGAAATGCATTCTAAGAAGTGAACTTGACTTAACAAAAAGTTACATCCTATATAAAATTGTAGTTAATATATTTAATTCTTGACATTAAAAGTAAAAACTAGATTGATAAGAATGGGTCTTAAATAACATGGCTCTTACTCAGACAGCAGTGGGTGAAAGTACTGATAATGAAAATATGATTAAAAGAGATATTAATTATTTAAATAGAATGCAATAGTGACATTAAAATATATATATGTATATATATATATATATATATATATATATATATATATATATATATATATATATTATATACTTTCGTACACCATGGGGTAATTTCATACAGAGAAAGTCTATTAACCCATTTATCCCAGAATTTTTGCTCTAATTTTACTGTAAAAATCACTATATGGCAATAAAATATGTATTAAACGATTAGCTTTTGCAACATGATATGAGTCTATATCCGGCCACTTAGGTGCATAAGGGTTCAATATTAACTAAATCAAAAGTTGTTTATTGGAAAGTTTACAAGTTCAGTGTAGGTATGTTGTTGCAAAAAATACATAAATAACGTTTTTTATTTGTTGTAAAAAGACATTGACAAAATACATTTTTTGAAAAATTAATTTGTTGTGATATAGCGCAAAACACTTATGAGATGAGATTACAACCCCTTTGTAGTTTTGTTTTTACAAAGACCACATCTTCTTCATGATTGTTTTGTAACTATTAGATGTGATGCTGGCCTTCTTTACATAATGCTAAACTTACACAAGTTGTAGTTTACTGTGGCTAATTGTTGTTTACCATGTTCTTGGAGTGACAAAATCCACGTGTTGTTCATACAAATGTCAATCATTCAAAACAGAATAGGCATGTACAATTTTCTACCTCTCAAACCCATTCGATAATTTGAAATGTCCATTTGATTAACCCCACCCATGTACTTGCTATAAAAATGTATTACATCTGCTAAATCTATTTCAACTTTTTTCGTAGTTTACTTACAAGTGCAGCGCTTGTGACAAAGTTGTCAAAATATCAATAAAAATCTATATCTGCATATCTAAGTTGTAACAATTTGTAGCTTTGTAGCCGAAACAAATGGGTTTACCTCTAAAGGTGTGTATACATCTGAGCATGAACCAGAACGAGATAAGGCAAATGCGAATGATTATATGTAGTATGTGGATGTGTCTTCAAGGTGCGGCAAACTACAATCTGTTGTGCGATGTATGGTCTGAGGCAGTTCGAATGCTGTCCAGTAGAAGTCGGTACTTCAAAGAAAAATTTGATTAGATGTGGACGGCATTTGTGCATTTCAACTGCCTCTTTTCGCCTCTCGCCTGTTTAGTTAAGTCTAGGGCACTGTTCTTATTTACATAAAAATAAATTAATCCGCAATGAGTTGAGATAATGAAAAAACTCAAGTTTTATCAAGGAGTACGAAAAAGCGCTCAATTTATGGAAAAAAGCAATAAATTTTATTATAATGTTAAAAAGAGGACGCTTGGCAAGAGATTAGTGAAATTTTTTTAAGACTGCAGTGGTGAAAAAGAAAACTGAGAGTCTGCGGAACAATTGAGAAATGCTCCATCTGGATGGATCACAGTTAAGTGTCTACACAGATGGTTCGATGCCTTGTTCATTGCCCCAGGGACTTCGTTCGTGACCATTAAAATTTACAAACGAGGCATTCGTTCGGCCTCGTTCGCCTTTGTGCTGAAGAATATGCACCTTAATAAATTGTTTACATCCGTTTCGGCCTAAGTATGGTATCACTGACTCATCAATAGACAGACACCAGCCAACAGGTGCATATCGTTAAATAATTCAATGAGGACTCAATTTGGCCATTTTATCATTAGCAGCTAGGTTAATGTTATCTGCAGCATGTGTAAAGCGAAAAATATCTTCGAACCAGTTTCTTCGCATAGAGTTTTACACCTGAGTATTTCAGGTTACGTTTTGCCCTTCCCAAAACATTCTTTGCTTAGGAATTGGAATATAACCACTCAATAGAATAGCTATAAAAGAAAGAATTTTGTCGATAATTTGTGTTATATGCATATTGAACAGTAAATTTAACGAAATTCTGAAGAACATGGTCATTTAGAAATAATCTGAGAAAATCTAAAGGAGAACTTTTGTCACTCAAAGTTAGTGCAAGCATTATTTCAGCAATCTTGTCTCTTTTCTAGGTAAATCCCCTTGTGACCAATGCCTTTTTTTGGCAACTTTCTTCTGAGATGGCCCACTGATTTCTGCAGTACCTTCTTCTTTATTACTAACTGCTCCTTCGATTTGTGCTGAAGCAGCCTGAAGCTGCCTATAATTCAATCTATTTTGATCATTGTTAGAATATAAATAGTTCATACATCTGCCTAAAGAGGTCGTTAACGATCCATTCTATTTTAGGAACAAATTTGCTCCATATAAATAAACCTAAATAAAACATTATACATTTTCAAGTTTTAACTGCATTATTCCATTATTTAAAAGTCATACATTGTAAGAATGTGTTACTAGACATTTTTAGCTTGTCATAATTTTTTACATGTATCCGTATTGGAATTACGTTGAGGTAAAGAAGTTGTCAAGAAAACCTTTTTAGTAGATAACATATCGTTTTGTACTAAAACCAGGATGGTCAAAGCTCTATTATTTGGTAAAAGTGAAAAATCATTAAAACTAAAACTAAAAATGAACTTTGTGCATATAATCAAATCAAACAAATATCAAAGAAGACCTGTAAAATAGCACTAATAGCACAGTATACTGATTTTGGTCGGGATACATTTACGTATATGGAGAAGGGACGTAACAATCCATTCAACTGTTCGTATAGACTGAGCTGTAACGGGTCTACACATGCGCAGTTCGTTACGGATACGGATAAGTGAGAAATTTAAGACAAGCTAAAAGTACCTATTTTCCAGAAATTTTTAGATTTCATGTTCGAAACAAAAATTCTGTTTGAAATATTAAAATTATTGACTGCAAATGAGACAGAACTGCTTGTTTCGACATGTCACAACACAATGTTATCTTTTAGTGATAATTTAACGCTATAAACAAAACTTTAAGCATATCTGAATAGGAAGAAGAGAACATAAAAGTAGATGGGTAGTTAAAGACTGGGCATAAATGGGTTGAACTCGTTATCTTCCATTAAATCCCAAAGTATATGTATTTATTATAAAACTAACATATTTAACTCGACTCATACTAGTTGATAAATTGTTATCAAGAATTTTCAACAATTTAAAGTTAAAGTAGGTAATTCGATACTTTTCTGAAATTATGAAGACTGCTCTGATCGTTTTGTATACCTAAGCATTTTTATTTTATCAACTATGTCAAGCTGACAGTTATCAAAAATTGAAAGAAATTGAATTGTATAAGAGCCAAATGGATATAGAAGAATCAGAAAATATCGTTTGTCTATCGCTGCTGCCAGAAAAATCGAGGTAGAGGTATGAAGCAACGTATCAATACTCCAAAAAACGGTTCTAAACAAAGACTGCTACTGCAGTTTCAGAAACCGTGCTTTTGGTGTACTTTCAGGAAACATCTGATGTATTCAAGTCTCCATTAAGCTTATGGTGTGAATATTCCATGCTAAAGTCCACCCTTTTCATAGAAGAAAACAGATATTTCCAAGTATCCTAAACTTCGAGCACTTTTAAAAAAAGAAGTAATGATGGGTATAAACCCAAAAAATCTACTGTGTTTGACAGGGAAGAAGTGAATAATTTTCTGTTTGAAGCCCTTGATGATATTTATTTAATAATGAAGGTTGTAATGATACTGGGAATTGCTAGAGCGTGCGGTTCCAATGAACTATGTGCAATGAAAATGGACAATTTTGAATTAAGGCATGAAATCATAATTGTTACTATTCCTGATACAAAAAATGGGTTGGCATGTAAA
Organism: Galeruca laticollis; assembly: GCA_963921935.1. NCBI lineage: Eukaryota > Metazoa > Arthropoda > Insecta > Coleoptera > Chrysomelidae > Galeruca > Galeruca laticollis. The sequence goes on from OY998177.1 coordinate 72,489,808, forward strand.
TTTACAGCGTTTAAAAGTGGCGATGGGAAGGTTTGTTATTTCAAAATTACATTGACATAAGATCCCACATGACGAATTTTAATCCTCTCTTCTTCATGTGATGTCAAAATGGAAAGTGCTTAAACCAACCTGTCGGGAAAAACTCGATTTCTTCAATTGCGAGTAAAATTGCTAACTGTCTGACCTTTGAGAAGTATATTGGACACTCCCTTAGAAAAACGTGAATATTGGAGTTGATGTCTTAGCTCTCAAGTGAAATGGGGGATGAAAATCGGCAACTATTGCAGAAAGTTATGTAGCGGAGAGTGTTGTAATAATTGTACTATTAATATTCATATCACTTAATATTACTCCCTTTTTATAAATCATTATTACCTGGACGTTGTTGATGAAATAAAAAATTAAAGGTATCTCCTATGTTTGTAGTTGAAATTTAATGAATATAGGGTGTTTCTTAAGTAAATAAGACACACTTTTTATATGGCATAAAGTATTACCGCCCAAGAGTGGTAATTTGACTTGGTCAAATCTTAGAATATTTTACAAAAATTGTGTTCAAAAGATGATAAAAATGTTACCTAAATAAATGTATATTTATTTTCTTCAACAAAAGCTTTATATTTTTAAAGACTATTTAACTTTAACCCAATCATTTGTTAACGTAATTTGAATAACAATTATTAATATTTTTCTCAGTTAATCATGGCTAGTCGAAAGAAGACTTTGCTGAAAGTCATCATCTTGGGAGACTCTAGTGTGGGGAAAACGTCCCTAATGAATCAATATGTAAACAGAAAATTTTCAAATCAATATAAGGCGACTATTGGTGCAGATTTCCTAACAAAAGAACTTACTGTAGATGATAGAACTGTTACAATGCAGATATGGGATACTGCAGGTCAAGAGAGGTTTCAATCATTAGGCGTAGCTTTTTACAGAGGAGCAGATTGTTGTGTCTTAGGTAAGTTTTTTCAAATAATCTTGAAATTACAAAAAAATATTTTTATACTGTGTTCCTATACTATTTTCTGGTTTAAAAGAGAAGTTGTAATAATAATAGACAAATTTCTAAACTTTGTTTTTGTTCCTGAATGTATAGTAATATGTTCATCTAGTATGAAATATTGACTGAATAGATTCAGTCTGAGACTTATTTTAAAGAAACTCTGAAGAAAGTTTAAACTGACAATAAAATTAAACATACTCCAAAGTCCTATAATTATGTTGTCTTAAGAGATATGAAAAAAAGATTTATAATAAAAATGTAAAAAATCGAACGCTTCAAATTTTAAAATTATTTTGTAATATATAGGGTGTTTCATAAGGTTACAGCGTAACTTCTAAAGGAACACACTATATATTTTGGTTGTTAGCACTATACAGCCTCCAGAGTTTTATTTAATTTAATGTGCTTGACAACTATGGCCATTACAATTGAACACATGATTGAAAATCACTATAACTATAACACTTTGTTATAAACAATAACATTAAAATTATTCTAATACTGGTGAGTTCATAGTTTGTTTGTTTGATTTTATGTTTGAAGATCATTGTCGATACTTAGTTGCTGTCTTCTCATAGTATACTGATGGCATTCAGTCAGGATGTGTTTGACAGTCAAGATGGATTCGCAGAATTGACACATTGGTTTAGCACTTGATGCCACTAGGTAACTGTGTGTTAGTTTTGAATGGCCAATTCTTAGTCTTCTTACAATAACCATTTCTTTGCTGGAAAGGTCGTTCTATCAAGAGTTGGTCGGATTTTTGTTTGGTGTAATTTCCATGTGCTATTTGTAATAGTCAGGATGACTGATTTTGAAATCCCCTTCTACAATGTAGGTACATGTCTGCTATTTACGAAAAATACATTATTTCAGCAATAATCTAATTTTCAACAAAAACTATTGCATTTTATTCTATCTACTTTGAATTATGCACAAAAACGCATGTTCTGTCACTCCTCAGTAAATATTGCATTGTGTTTATGTTTAACAAAGGACATCAACAAAACATTTTTCGTATGTCAAAAATATGAATAGAAATAAGAAGAAGATAAGACATCACAAATATAACAGTGGCGTTTGATTTGCAGGCTCGAGCAACCCACACTGCTCAGGCTGAGTATTCAAAACTGACATGACTAATTTAAATAGAACGCTTGCGTGTGCATCATAAATGGTTAGTTTTTTGAAATTTATGATATGGTCTCTTATGCTTCTAACATTAATAAAATTATTGAAAAAATTAAAATCAATACTGCTATAATAACACAAATCACAAACGAAGTATAACCTCAATGTGCATATGTGCATGAAGCACAAATAAAATTGTTGGGGCTCAAGGGGAAAGAGGAGAAGGAAGTTTGTGTGTCTGGTGCGCCTGTGGGCTTAAAGCAAAAGTCAAAAAGAATGCGAACGTTACACACTAGTTTTTTCGAGCAAGCAAATCGAATGCCTGTTTTGTTTTATACTTTAACCTATAATATAAAGTAAAAAAACATTAAGTAGCAAGTAATTTTAGGCAAAAAAACTATATCAGCTTAATAGTAAATAAATAATAATGAACTTTATTAAGTATAAAAATAATACTCAACTGGCCATTGACCAAGGTCTTTTAGCCACAGTGGTATAAGCTATTGTGTGAATTACAATGATATTCTTAAAATTTTACAGTTTCATATTGATAATAAGAGAAGAAAAAAAACCAAAACTATAGTTTATTCCATAGAATTTGTTCTGGACGTTTGTAGTGTGTTCTGTTATTTCTTCTATTGCAATATGGAGATAGGTTCTTGTTTTCAGTTCTCTCACTAAATGTGAAGGACAACTGTGATAGTCTCTCTTCGATGGGTTGCAGTCCAATAATAATATAGCAGTTGGTTGGGTGGATTATGGATAGGATTATTCGGATGTTTAATTTTCGTGATAATGTGCAAGGCAGTTCTTTCGGCCACCTGGAGATTCTTCAGGGCAGGTTTTCTTATGTTCTGGAATATTATATGTCCATATTCAATTAGTGGTCTACATATCATTTTGTAGATTTTGTTTTTTGTGTTTAAGTTTATTCCATGTTCTTTTTTAGATATAGGTGTAGAGTGATCCATGTTTGGTTTTGGAATAGTAACAATTGTACCCGTTTTCCGTTCCCTAGGTATGTAGTAGTTTTTTAGACAAAACTGATACATTTGGATGATATATTTGTGTATCTTATGGTGTAGCTGTTTAACCAACGATTTTTTAATGAAATCATGCCCTGGGGCAGTATTTTTACCTTGGTTTATTATACTGTAGTATTCTTCTTCTTCGATTTCATATTCCTCAGGGTTTATGTCGACTTGATGTGGGTCTATATAGTGTATGTTGTACCATTCCGAGATAGTTTCGTAGTGGTGATCATTGAAATTGTCTTCTTCGCTTGCTTCATGTATTTTTTCGAATTGCTGAGCAAATATGGTACTTTTCTCTTCTAGCGAGTCGACTGTTTGACCATTTTCTATCAGTGGGTGGCTCTCTTGTGAGTTGTTTTTATATTTCAAAAGTTTCATAATATCCCGCCAATACGATTTGCCCTGTTTATCATTGATCTCCTCACATACTGTCATCCATTTATGTTCTCTGTACTGCTGAATCATCATCTGTACGTTTTTATTATTTTATTTAGTTCTATTTTTAAGGCGGGGTTGCCAATATTCCTATGTTCCCTAAACATTTTTCGTTTGCTTTTAATTTGGTGTATGGTGGTAGTTACTGGGTAAAGTACCCCATTTCTTTTTTGGGGGTATTTTCCAATACACCTTTAGTTAGTTTAGAGTTTAAATTACTGGGCATTCTTCTGTTCATGTCCTGCTCATTGTTGTCTATGTACCTCAACATGGCTGTGTTCACTTTATCTAAGTTTGTTTTCCTGAAATTGTATTTCTCAGTTTTGATATTTTTAATTGGGGTGTGAGAGTCAATAATGCTTTTGAAACTGAGGTGGTCTGAGCATAGGTCTGGTATATTTATTACACTTTTGATATTTCTTGCTAGATTGGAGGTATGAAAGATCATATCCGGTGTTGAGTCTGAATTATGATTAGGTGGAGTGTCGTATTTAAGAAATTTGGTATTATTTAGGAAGTCGTTCACATGTTTTTTCTTCGGCTTTGTATTGGCATTGAAGTCTCCTATTACAATGGTATATTTGTTGAGGCAGCTCATCGTAAATATATTTTCCTCTATTCTGGAGTATGGGTGAATGTAAACAAGAAATATATGTAAATAATCATCAAGAATTGGTATTGAAAAATGTACACATTCATTCTCAAGGCTGATCTAGACACGTCCAGTAATTTAGTCGAGTAATTTAATTTAGTGGTTTAGTTCCATTTTAGTGGATGTTTAAATTGGTCAAGTTATATGATAAGAACGTTTAGGCGAGCGCTTATTTAGTAGCAAGTTAGTTACTGTCTAAATGAAATTAGTTCATTAGTATTTTAGTATTAGGGAAGAAACGACACTGTTGGTATAATCAACATGTTTTGAAAGAAAAAAACGGATTTAAAATGATTACTTCGCCCAGTAATAGTACAAGTATTGAATATATGTGTTGACGAAATGAACATGATAATTTCAAAAGATATTAGGAGAAGTCAACAAGTTTGGACTAGAAAATGGATTGACCGAAGAAACATTCACGGAGCTACCCCGAATGTCTCATAAAAGAGCTTGCGGACGAAGATTCACATGAGTACTTTCGAGTATTGAGAATGTCTGAAGAATCATTTAATATCTTGTTGAATAAATTGGCGTGTACAACTCAACGCTCTGACACATTAATGAGAGAAGCTATTCCGGCTGCAGCTAAACTACAAGCCATATTGTATTATTTGGCCACTGGCAATAGCTTAAGAAGTCTAGAGCATTTATTTCGAATTTCCAAATCAAGTCTATCACGTGTATCCCAGAAGTGTGATGCTATATATAAATTGTTAAAGGACTACATAAAAGTAAGTAAAAATATACTTTGGTACAAAAGTTCAAAACATTTTATATTTACTTATAAGAAAGACATACATGACAATTCTTACAATAATGAAATATTTTACAAATCAATTATAGCACTGTTATAAGCATCTTGTAGGATAGTAGTGGATGCAGTGCTTGCCGCTTGGTCTATTTGAGAGTAATTTGTATGAAGATCCAGAGAAGTGCCCACGGAAGGTAGAGAAGAATAACAGTCACTTGGGGAATTGTATGAATAGGTAGAGTACGCAGAGGTTGCTGAAGATGGTCTCTGTGATATATTTGCACCCGGATTCAAAGTTTGCAGCCTTTTCTGATTCAAATAAGCCTGAATGTGTTGATGCGCTTCCAGAGCTATCACCAGGGGCAAACTCTTAAGTTGCTTGCCGATCAAGCATCCAAATATATCAAACTCATGCTCTTCAGCATTGTTGGTTTTATTTAAACAATCAGATATTCCTTGCAGTTGATCGAGGACACCATGTAGTTCCTGAACCCTTTTTCTTTTTGGCGTAACTTGGCAGTTGTCGCAGAAGTTAAAGCTGGCGTTAAATTGGATGCAGCAGTCGTAGATGTTGCTCCAGATTCTATTTCTGTATCCTGAAAGAGAAAATATCTTGTTATACAATTGAAACAGGAAACGAACGAAACCAGTTGGTGTACTAATGAAGTATATAACCAGAATTGTATTTTTTAGGTGCCTCGAAGGGAAGAAGACTGGAAGAAAATGGTTTTAACAAGAAATGGAATTTTCCAGGATGTTGTGGAGCCATAGATGGAAAACGCGTTGTTATCAAAGCACCAATACGGAGTGGTAGCTTGTTTTTCAATTATAAGAAAACAAATAGCATAGTACTACTTGTGGTGGTAGATGATGACTATTGTTTTTCATATATCGATGTGGGATGCAACGGACGCATTTCTGATGGAGGAGTCTTTCGAAATAGCTCAATATTTGCTAAAGTAGAAAGTGGGATTTTACCAGATGGCACTTTTTTAGTAGGAGATGAGGCGTTTCCGTTAAAAACATACTTACTAAAACTATTTCCTGGAATGAATTTAACAACAGGCCAAAAAATTTTCAATTATAGATTATCAAGAGCACGCCGTATTGTAGAGAACACCTTCGATATTCTAGCTAGTAAGTTTCGGGTTTTTGAGAAACCTATACCATTTGGTCCAGAGAAGGTTGACAAGATATTAAAAGTGTGCTGTGCAATTCACAACTGATTAAGAAAAGATGAAAGAATTTATCTGCATCCGGGTTCTATTGATATGGAAGATACTGCAAATGGCATACTTATTCCAGGATCATGGAGAAGTGAAAATTCGAGAATGGTCAGTTTACCCACCAATGTAGGCAACCATTCCTCACAAAATGCCAGAGATATGCGGGATAGATTAGTGCTACGATTTTTAGGACCATGGCAAGTACCCTGGCAAATAAAAATGATCCAATAATTCCAGTTTTACATGATGAATGTATTGATATAGTGTCTGTACAATAAAGAAAGTATCAGAACGTTTTCCTCTTTTTGTTTCTTTATATCTCCATTTGTTCTGCTGCCAATTTTGATCTAAATTCCTCACGTTCATCCTAATTATTGTCATACTACTCATCTTATTACCCCCGTATATACGAAATAACGTACAAAAATATTCAATTCAAAAAATTGTGAATTTTTTTAGAGGTTTCTCATAAAAAAACAACTGGCTGTGGAAATATAAGATAAGTATATTCATACAAAAACTTACCATATTTGCTTGTGTTTGTCTACTACAGCTAGCTGAAACCGATTTCAATGTTTCCTCCAAAATTTTGAACCACTTCAAAAAGGGAACGTATGTATCATCAGTATCAGCTACTGATTTTTCTGAATCTCTTATTTTTTCAGTTCTTGACTATAAGTCGACCTTATATTTTTTATTTTTTGTATTACATCTTTAGGACCAAATCCATCAATGCACATCTTTTCACTGATTTCTGCATACGCTAGCTGCCGCTTTTGTTTGTTTTTGTATTCAGCTATGGCTGGATTCCATAGACATTCATATTTTATGTACTGTTCAACAAATTTTGTGGAGTTCTCTTCTGACCACCTAGCCATCATAAAAAGCGACGCAAGTCTTCAAAAACACAATAACAGAAATATGTACAGCCCGAAATGCCACCTGCAATTAATCTAACCTCTCTGTACTAAACTACTCGACTAAACTGACAACTACATTCCTGTGTCCCAACGCTCTTCAATTTAGTAGAGTGAGAGTGGGGGAGCCCTACTCGACCAAAAAATAGACAGCTTTCTATTCAACTGCACTAAAGAGACAACTCGACTAATTACTAAACTAAAAATTTGCGCTTATACAAGTCGAGTACTAAAATTTAGTTTCACTCAACTAAATTACTGGACGTGTGTAGATCAGCCTTCAGTTTTGGATCTGTTAGGACTAGACTACTTCACCTGGCGTTGTTGTGGATTAAGTGGCCGTTTTTCTGAATAATATACCAGTTTTTGTAAACTATTTTCTTTGGATCTTTCGTTTTGGATTCTACGAATAATGTCATATTGATATCATTGGATTCAATATATTTTTGTATAAGCTCTTTCTTCCCAGAAAGCTTAATAGTTGTTTTAGAATAAAAATGCAGAAAATAGAGTCAACTTCCAGTTCTGAGGAAAACGATACCACTAGCAGAAAAAAAGCAAGCAAATTGGAGACAACAAATCAATTCTAATATGCATTTTCATTTATAATAACAGTACATTTTTGTCAAAATAAATTTTAAGGAAAATGCATTTTAATTTATCAAATTTTAGTGTAGGGGAAAAATAGGGGAATTTAATGTTATGAATAGGGAAAATGTGGGGAGATTTTTCGTGTTGGTAGGGATGGTTCTTATAAAAGGTTACCATCACTGATTTACTCAGACCTGACGTCATGTGCTGTTTCGGTCAACATGGCCGATTGCAGTATTTTATACTTTTATTTTCCTCAAATCTTACTAATCTAAATGGTTATATCAACACTTGGTCATTTTCCAGAATCCTTATGTCACATATTTTTGTCTAAACCATTTACTTTTTGGTTCCTTAGTACTGTCATCATGCCTATTCTCATTATTTCAGATTTCAAATCCTTGTAGAGCTGAATGTTGGAAAATCCAGTATTTAATGTGACATATTTTTTTGAATAACTATCGGCAAGTTCATTGCCTTTTATGTCAATGTGAATCCAAATGATAGTGACTGTTATATCCAGGAAGATAAGATTTTGATAGGTATCATGGATCTTTTGAACCAGAGGATTGTTAGTGAATATGTTATGTATGGAGTGGATTGCTGCTAAAGAGTCTGTACAAATGGCAATATGCTTATTTAATAGAATGATGCAATTGAATTCTAAAAGTATACTGAATAACTCGCCAGTGTGGACACTGCAGAGGGAAAGGATACTTGAGGAGTTTATGAGAGTGACTGAACACCCTACAATAGTTTCGTATTTTGAAGTGTCTGTGTATAGGACCGAATAATAATTATTTGTATGAACAATTTCCAGGAAATTTTATATTAGATCTTTTGAAGTATTGTGTTTGTCATAATTACTGAGGGAGGTATTTAACCGAAGGATATGTTTCTGCCAGGGAGGAGTAGATAAAGTTGAAAACGGAAGTGTATGTGAAAGGTTGATGCTGCTTATTATGGTGAAAGAAGTTGAGCAGTAGATTTTAATATTGATTGATCAGTTCGATTTTTTGGGATATGAGTAAGGAGGGCATGCACAGGATTTGAGGGGTTCGGAGTTAAGGAGGCTGCGTATGAAAGAAGTTGTTGATGTCTTAGCCAGAGAGGGGGGTCATTTGCGTCGATATAAAAACTTTCTGCTGGACTGAAGCGAAAAGTTCCTAGATAGAGTCGTAAAGCAGTGTTATGCACAGAGTTTAGTAGGTTCAAATATGTTTTGCAAGCAGACATGTAAATAAAGCTACCATAGTCAATTTAGAGCTTTGTATATTTTTAGGAGGGTATTATCGTCAATACCCCAGTGATGATGCGCAAGAGTTTTGATTATATTTAGTCTTTTAATCAGTTGTCCTTAATTTCCATTATGTGCTGTTTTCAAGCAATTAGCATATAGTGGGTGTAAATTTACCATGGCAATTCAATACTAGATCGTCAGCATGTAGGATAGGTTTGACAGGGTTTGGGATACTCGACAAAAGAATGAATAAAATAGGACTTAGGACAGAGCCTTGAGGCACACGGTCTATTTGAAGGAGAGGAGAGGTGATGACACCATTAACGGATACTTGGAAATTTCTGGTGGATAAAAAGTTTTGAATAAAGGACAGAATGTTACATTCATCGTTGTAATGTTTTAATATGTTGAATATCCCTCCTCTGTATATAGTGTTAAAAGCACCCTCTATATCAAAAATAGCTGCGATCATGATGTGTTTATTATTAATTGCATCAGCAGTATATGTTTGAAGAAGCACCAGGTTTTCATTAGTAGAATGATGAAGTCTGAAGCCCGATCGGGTAACTAGTATAATTTTATGTTTGTTAAGAAACAGCAAGAGTCTTATTTATCATTTTTTCTATTAGATTGCACATGGTGCAAATCAATGAGATAGGTCTATAAGTTTGAGGTAATGTTGGAGGGTGGTCAGGTTTATTTATGGGCAGGATAATAGAGTTAAGCCATTGTTTTGTAAAAGTATTTGAATTCCAGATCAAGTTATAACTTTTAAGAAGTTTATAGAAACATGGAGTCGAAAGTTTGTTGAGAAAAATATTAGGGAGGTCATTCGGACCCGCAGCTGTATTCTTACAGAAATTGAGAACAGAAATTAGCTCGAGATAGATTCATTGTTCGTTTTGTGCCTTTAATGGCTTACTTATGTCTAGCATATTTAAATCGAATATGCATTAAGAAATTATAGATAAACCTAGTAAATCCACTTGGTTTTACATACTCTTCGTATCCCATACATGTACCATAGTTTGCATTGGTCTCTTATAAGAAAAAAAGAAGTAAGCAGAAGAACAAAAATCACAGTGTACACGACTTTAGGCCAACGCTAATTTATGGGAGTAAAAGTTGGGTACAAAACCAGCCACAAAGGAGCAGATTACAACCAATCATCACGAAATACCTTCAAGCAGTCAACACGTAAGGATAGAATACAAAATGAAGTGATTAAGGAAGAATTAGGTGTTGATTATTTACTCAGAAACATTGAATAGAACCAACTGAAATGGTTTGGCCTTGTTAATCGAAGGGGGGAAATATTCAAACTAAATTAATATGGACAACAAAAGTACATAAGAAAAGCAATATTACAAGAAAGAAGTAAGACATGGAATGAGGCAACAGTACTAACTAAAAACAAAAAAGAATGGGCAAAGTTCATACACCAAGGTTTATTAATTAGTAAATACTGTTATTGTATTATATACCTTACACCTAAGAGTAAAAGGTAAACGATTATGTATGCATGTATTTTGGCTGATAATTTAAGAAATTGTCCCTCAGCTATTGATTTCAAATAATATAGGGTGACGATTGAAATTCAAAATAATATATAGTGTTCTATTCCCTCTTCAAACTTTTTTCTGTTCTTAAGCTCCCTTCTTCTCATGTTACTAAATTCTATTTTATTTTTTTGTTAAAATTTTCTTCAATAAAATGTATATTTAGATTGGTTTTGATAATCTCCCTTTCTTTCTTCTTTGATTCTTTTTTATTTCTCTACTCATCTCATTTTCTTTTAATTTTTCTATCTCAGTAGATTGTATATTCTCAATTTCCATCAATCAATTTTCCTACCATCTCTTATATAATTTCTTGTTTCGTTTCTCTTATACGATTTTCGTTATGTATTCTTGATTCTTAGATTAGTCTATTTACAATTTCTAGTTTTTCTTCCATTTTCTCCATCGTATTTTTTTCCTGTATTTTTATTTAATTCTAAATAATTCCTTTCATATTTTCCTCCCAACTTTTTCATGTCATTTTTCCGACCTTCCATATCGTTCATATTTTTTTCCAGCTTTTCCATACCTTATTTTCTTCGCTCCGCTTTCTTGTTCATTTCCACTAACATTTTTAATACTGCATCTTCTTTATTCGCTGATTCCTTTTGCTTCGTGTTTGTATTCTGTTCCGAATCATTGTCGCTTTTTCTTAATTCCATTCTAATTTCTTCACCTCGTCCTACTTTTGTTGTTTCTTTATCTTCAACTTCTTTCTTTTTTTATTTTCTTTGCGTCTCTCAAATTCATTTGATCCATATTAATTTTTGTTTTAGAAATAACAATTTTCAACTATTTACATTAGAAATATAACTAATATTTTCGAAAAATTATGCCCCATATTAAATGTTCAGTTAAAAAAATTGTTGGGTTCGACATATTGTAAAATTTTATTTTTCAAACAAAATTTTTATTTATTACAAAATAATTTTCAAATGTGAAGGTCTCTATAATTTATGACAACAGAGTTATTGAACTCTGATGAATATAAGTTGATCACAGGGTATAAGAATTGTAATTTAAATTTACCTTATTGTCAATCACAAAAACGTGTTTTTTGCAGAAGTGGCTTTTCCAGACATCCTAAGCAATCCCAAGTTTATAATTGTAACATTTTACTACCGTCATTTGGAGTGAAATTGATCATCCGGGGCGGGATTGTTCACTAAATCATCCGTTTACATATTTGAATTTAGCGCCTAAATCAACCGTGCGAACACGCTACTTTCTACCAATATAATATTGACAGTATAAAAATGGCATACGGCAATATGTGCAAGTGAACTATAACGGCTGCTTGTATAGTGAGAAAAATGCAAGTCATTAATAGTTATTGTTTTTCTGTGAAAGTGAACGTTCAGAAATTTATCCGGTAAGTCAGAATTCAACTAGTTTTTGTTAATTTCCAATAAATATACATGTGTATTTATGTTTTGTAACCTTCGTGTGTTTTGATGTTAACACTCGGCTCAACCAATTTCATAATATTTGCCATTTTATTATGTGAGGTCGGATTGACCGTGTATATGGGGTGAGATTCATTCTCGTTGATTAATTTCACTCCACATAATAGAATATATCTATTTATTTTTTGTAACTTAAAATTTACTTCATTCGTCTAATATTTTTTGTTTGCTTCAGCGATGCCTAGAAAATACCAAAGAAAGTTAGGGGCACGTTCATACATGGATTATCAGACGCCACCCTTCAATTGGCATTTCAAAAAATCACTGAAGAAGATTGGTCTATTCGTCATGCTTCCGCTGAATATAAAATTCCATTTGGCACGCTACGCAATAAGTACATTGGCAGCCGTATTAAAGTCAAAAAGTGTCTGCGAATATTTAAAGATCTCGAGCTAATATTTCAAGAGATATCATGGTAGAATACTTTAATAATCTGAGGGAAACGCTACAGAATGTACCAGCTTGTAACCTGTTTAACTACGATGAAACGAATATGCAAGATGTCCCTGGCAAGCAAAAAATGTTGTTTCGTCGTGGAACCAAATATCCAGAGCGAATATTCAACTTTACCAAGACATCAATATCAACTATGAGGTGCGGTTCAGCCTCTGGAGTACTATTGCCTCCTTACGCCATCTACAAGGCAGAGAAAATGTGGCAACAATGGATAGAATTGGGTCCAAAAGGAGAGCCTTGTTGCAAGGACAGGTGTTGTAGTTCAGGTTCTCGTTACAATCGTACCCACCATGGTTGGATGGATGCCCAGACTTTCACCGATTGGTTTGAGTCGACATTCTTACCTCACGCGAAACGTTTGCCAGGTCGCATAGTGTTGTTGGGCGATAACCTATCGTCCCATTTCACGGACGCTGTCTTAAAACAATGCCAAGAAAATGAAATTGCCTTGTGTTTGCCTTCCAAAAAATTCGACACACCTCACCCAACCTCTTGATGTTGGATTTTTCTGCCCATTTAAAATGGCTTTGAGGTCGGTGTTACTGAATTGGAAGAAGACCCATTCACAACAAACTTCTATTGATAAAAAAGATTTTCCCCATCTACTGGCTTCCACTTTTCTTGAAATGAAGAACAAATTGTAAAATGCTATAAAAAAAGATCTGATAGCTTCATTTAAAGCAACAGGAATTGTACCTTTTGATCTCGAACGAGTCTTGCAGAAAAACCCAACTGAAGATATTGGCAATGATACTGATGGCTCTGTGAATAACGTTCTTGTGACTTACTTGCAGCAGCAACGTTTTACAGCAGGACCATCAAGAAGGAATATTAGAAGACAAAAACTATCTGTACAACCTGGCAAAAGTGTTACAGCAAGTACTGATGCAGATGCTAGTGATTCAGATATAGATGATCCATTAACCAATGACAACTCCGACAACGAACCCCTGGAAGTGATGACGTGGTAGTAGAAACAGAGTATTTCGAACCAGATGACAATGAAGTTACGGCGGGAAAATTTGTATTCGTTTAGGTTTACAGTGGATCATGGAAAAAAACTATCTATCGGTACACAGCTATTGTACAGCAGGTGAGAGTGGATGAAGAAGGAAGAAAGGAAATTGATTTATTGGGTATGAAGTCTTTGGATACATCCAAGAAGATTTTAGCAGTTGAAGACGGTGACGAATTCATGTCAGATGTATCTGATGTGTTAGCAATTTTACCAAATCCGACAATAAAACAACTTGATGGTACTGACAAGTACTTCTTCGAAAAAGTAATGGACGTTTTTAAGATGAATTAGTGATTTTCAGTTAGGTTTACAAGTTCAGTTTTCTTTTGAAATACAGCAGAAACAGTTTTTTTAAGTTTATGTATTTTCATTTTTATAATGTAATAAAAGGTTTCGTAACAATGATAAATCTATCTTAATTTGGTGAAAAAGGGTAATGTATAATAAATAATTCTCATGATTAATCTCACCCTCACTGAACAATTTCACCCCCCACAGTATAAACAGCTATAGTTTCGAAAGTACTTGACGTAGAGCAGCATGGTTGGGATTGATCATCTATGGTCTAGCCTGCTTGCAGCCTGTGCAATATAGTGTGTGTGAACAATCTCATCTCAAGACGTGTATGAGATTGTTCACAACTTTATTTCTGTATCATTTTTATATTTCAAAGTTGATGTTCGTGATATTTTACAATTGCATTCCTATCAACATCTACTAGGTATCCATATCTTCTTTGGCCTATTTTTTCTAATAACGAGCGCAGAATATAAAAAACTAACTTATTTTTGATCAATTCCACCCCAAATGACGGTAATGAAAATATAAAATTTTAATGTGGTTTTTAATAATATTTACTATTTATCAATTGTTTCGAGAAATTTGTGGAACAAAGTTTTTACAAATATGTTTAGAGTTTAATAACATATCTCTAATTTTTTGCTTTTCCAATTACTTTTGGTGGTCTTTGAACTAATATAGATAAGGAATGGAATAATTCAATGGTTATAGTTGATATATTATATCTATTTCAAAATAATAGTTGTCTGTAAGTTTAAATATTATTTAAATTTTACAGACTATTTTGCATTTGTGTTTAATTCTATTTTACTACAGCAGGTCTGATAAAAATAATTATGAGAACATTCATTAGTCATGGCAATTGGTTGATTTATAATATTATCAATAATGATTCATTCAATATGCTATAAACAGCAAAGAGGAGAGATATTGCTTCATTTCTTTAGTTACATTTCATAACATACACAGTGTATAAGTAAATTAGACATTTTTTGTTAGGAACGCATTTTGTCTTCCTGTCATATACTGAACACACTACTTACTACCTCTATACCAACACAGGTCTGAAGATGATAACTTGGTTATCGAAACACGTCTTAGATAGTGTAATTGTGAGTGCTAGTAGTAAATAGTGTGTTCAGTATGAATATCGCTAACAATTACAGAAATTCCAACTTAGTTTCTGCCGATATATTAATCTTCATAAACAGTGAAAATTTCCGATAATCAAATTTTTTATGTTGAAATTTGTTTTTGAATGTAGTAAATAAATACATTTTGACTTTGAGAAATAATATATATACAAGTAGGCAGTAAACATAGATGAATGCATAAACAATAATATTGATTTTATTTATAATAAAGAAGTATGAAAAAAATGTATGTTTTTTATAATAATGCGTATGTTTTTTAATGTTCTGTACATTTCAGGGAATACAAAACATACAGTATTCCCCGTCTTTATTTCAGACACCATTGTATATAATATACTTTATTTAAATAACATATTGATAGTAATTACATATTTTATTTCTAATATGACTGATAAATTCCAACTTGACAAAACATGAAACATGCAAACAACAGAAAATATAATATGACAACATGTTATACTTCTTCAGGTTGTAATAAGGTCAGTCATAATTCAAATTATCAGGTGGTCTTCGAATTCTTGAATATCATCGTAGAAAATACTGGTTTTCATCGAACTGATTTGTAGCATCTGGTGCTCAATCTGCTGATGTTAGATATGGATGCAGTCGGATCAGATATATGTGAGTGTGAAAATCCATAAAATGTAGAAGAACTGGATGTCAAATCATTGCTTTCATGGTGGACTGATATTTTACTAGATGATTCTGTATTTTGATTCTCATTTACTATGTCTTGTGAAATTGTCGTATATCTAAATTTTTCAAACAATTTTTGTGATGGTACAAAATGTGATTGATTACTTCTCTTGGTTGCATGTATATTTTCTCAGATTCCTGTACTTGTTTATTTACAGAAGTTGCAGATCTTGGATTGTTGTGGAGCTTCGTCAGGATTTTTCTTAAAAAATCACAACATGCTTTACAACTTTTCACTAGATCTTCTATATCTTTGTCGATACCTTTCTAGTAACAATATCTGCGAGCTAGATATTTCATTTTAACTATTACTATGTATGTAGAGTGCAGTTCTTCTGATAATGTTTCTTGAAGACTTTGTGGTATAATTACTCAGTTACTTTTGGAAACTATGTCTTCTTGTAAGCTGAACTCTGACCTCTATGAAGCTGGCAGAACCATTTCATCATAATCAAATCAAACCTATTTCGATTTTTAGTATTAATTTGTACCACAATAATTAATTTTTTACCTTTACCCATTGAAGAAAAAACAACATGACGCTGCAAGCTTCATGTTAACCTGGATAGCCCAAATTAAAATTAATTAAAAAATTAATACAGGCAATTGAAAAACTGATTTGTTACTAATTTGTCCCACAAAAAAATATTAACATTAACCCTCTCAAATAACCTCTGTATTGATAAATTGAATTGCAAGCCCATTCTTCTCTGATCTGTTCAATATTTCCTGAAACACGAAATATTAAAGTCGATTCTATTAGTAGCGTAGTCAACACACTTAGACAACTCCTGCTTCTTCGATAAATTGAATACCAAGCTCATTATCCACCAAATTTTCCAACATTTCTTAAAGGAGATATAAAGAAGTCGATTCTATTAGTACCGGATTAGTACTAATTTGTACCACAAAAATATTCTAAAATATTAAAAGTCAGCCCACTTAAATACTTAATGGACTTTATTTAAGTAGGAGTAGTTTAGGTGGTTTATATTTTGAAATCTTTTTTGTGGTACAAATTCAGTTTTAATGGAATTGATTTTTATATTTCGTTTTTCAAAATTTTTTGAATTTGAAAAGATCAGAGGATAATGGTCTTGCTATACAATTTATCGAAGCAGGAGTTGTTTAAGTGGGTTGACTTGGAATATTTTTTGTAGTACAAATTTAGTACTAATGGAATCGATTTTAGTATATCGTTTTTCAAGAAATATTGAAAAAATCGGAGAAGTATGGGCTTTCTATTCAATTTATCGAAACAGCGGTTGTTTAAGGGGGTACAAATTCATTTCTTCAATTTTCTGTATTAATTTTCATTTTTTTAATTATTTTTAATTTGGGCTTTCCAGATTACCATGAAGTGACAGTGGTTTTCTTCTTTAATGGGTAAAAGTGCAAAATTATTTTTTGTGATACAAAATGTGTACTAAAAATAGTAATAGGTTTGATTCTGCTGAAATGGTTCTGCCAGCTTCACAGAGGTTGAATTTGGGATCAAATATATTCCCATTGCTCAGTCTCTAGTGCAATAATGATTGAATCTAGTGTAGTTGTTGAAATTTGGTACATTGTATAAATATTCTGAAGAAATTCGTCACCTACAGTAATTTTTTCCGTTTTCTTCTAGAAGTAGTGGATTCCTTGATAAATAATCTGCGTTAATATGATTGGAATAATTTTGATATTCTATAGTATAATCAAATCAGGATAAAAACTGTGCATATCTGATCATTCTAGTGACTGAAAATACGGGAAGTTGTTTTGATGTTTTGTTGGGTAAAAAATGGTCATAGGAGGTTTATTGCCGACAAGTGTAAAATGTGTTCCATAAATATAGTGAAACATTTTTTGAATGTCCAGTAAATGTGGTTGCTTCTTTATCTAATTGGCTATGCCACTGGTTTCTCAAGAACATTTGAAAGTTTATGTAAAAGTATACCGGAGATACCATGTGGACTCGCATCAGTAGCTAAAATTATCGGAAATTCTACTGAAAAAGGCATCAAAACTCGATTTCTGTCTATTTCTTGTTTCGCTTTGATGAAAGTGGTTTCACATTCCGGTGTCCAAACAATTTTTTTATCTTTTTTGTAATAAATTGGTTAGTGGTTGTAAAATGTTGGAGTGTGAGGTAAAAATTTATCATAATACTGGTCCGTTCCAAGAAATTTTAATATTTGTTCCATATTTTCTGGTTTTGGTGCTTTTTGTATAGCCTCAATTTTTTATCTGAGTTTTTTAGACCGCCTTTGGTAATGATATGTCCAAGATATTGAATTTCGTTTTTGACAAAACTTGCATTTTTCCTTATTTAAATGTAAGTGATATCTTCTGAGTTTTTATAAAACAAGGATCAATCTTGCATTCTTCAAGTGAGGAGCCTTGGATCAAAAGCTGATCGAAGTATGCAGTAGTTCCACCTAAATCATTAGTAATTTGATCAATAATCTTATGAAATTCATTTGGTTCAGTTTTTATTCCAAAATTTAATTGTTTGGCAAGATATGTCCCTCTGTGTGTTGATATTGCTTCAACTCTGGCACTTTCATCATCTACTGGTACATGTAAGTATGCTTGGTATATATCAAGGATATAGAAATATTGTACATTTTTCATTTTATTAAAAATATCTCCTATACTTTGAATTGGATATTGATTGAAGTGGTTGATTGACAGTGACGTTATAGTCTGCATGTAATCGAATTTGTCCATTACTTTTCGGTACAATAACTAGTGGTTCCCCATTTTAAATAATCCATTTTTTCAATTATTCCTTCACTTTCTAATATATCTAACTCTTTATTAACTTTTTCTTGTAGAGCATATGCAATTTTTCATGGTTTGTAAAAAACTTGTTTTGCATCCGGTTTAAGTTTCAGAGAACAATGGATATCTGGAATCTTTCCTACAGTTTGTCTGGAAACATCTTCGAATTCTTTCAATATGTCCTCCAAAATTAGTATAATATTTCTATTTGGTATTTTTATTTTACTTATATGTCGAATGTATTTTAAGATTTCGAATCCATCTTCTTCCAAGAATTGCATTTCCAGATATAACAAACAAATCTCCAAATATCTTGTTATTATTGAAAATAAAAGATACAGGAACTTGCACAGTGATGAATTAACAAACTTTCAGATACCGTCCGTTCACCGTCCGTTCATTTCCCAAATATTTTTCTACCAAAAAGTGCGTTGTATGTCGAAATCGATAAAATTAGTGGTTTCTGAGAAATATTATGGAATTTTGTGAGACATCACAGAGCACACATTCAGCTTCCATCATTACTTAGGAAATGTGCTTGTACGCAGTAGTCCTTTTAACCAGTGAGTTAAATCCAATCCTGACTTTCTGCAACACCAATATTCTTACTGATATTACCAAAATAAATGCATTGATATGTTTGACAATCCACCAAATTTTCATAAACTTCTGAAACATAGTTTTAAGAGTTATAAGTAAAAATGTCTTTAACTTTAAAGCCCTATAACTCAACATAGGAAAAAAGTGCTGACATTATTTTCATACTATCTACCCATTCCCAAGTGTTGGCCTCTGATTCCTGGGACACCTTGTATAATAGACGCATCGAAACATTACTGTTGTCTGTCTGCATGTCTACCAAGTCGAGTGCAAACGTCACTTCAAGCGCTTCATTATGACTTCTCTATACTGTATTAGAAGTATAATTTTGAAACATAGCTCATATTTATGAAGATAAAGGTATTTTTTATAAATTTTATTTACATCATTTACAATTTTAATAAATGAAACTAAAAATTATCAAAATAATAATCATTATAAGGAAGTTCTGGAATACTGTGGTATCTTAAAGATGTCAAAGGTTATGAAAACTTACTACAAATAATAATATAATAACGAAAAATTAACGAATAATCAAAAATCACTCATTGGTCAAATTAATTCAATAGAAAATAAGGTCGATATTTTTCTTTGTTAGATGTTCTCTGATTTATTTATCTTTTTTTGCCATTAGTTATTAAATACTAAATTTCTTCCTTATAAATATAAGATAATCTCCACAAGTATTGGCACTTGTCATGTTGCCTGTATCCTATTTGTAGAATTGTATTAAATCTCTCAATTCTATGGGTCTTCGATAGGACTTTCTTTGTATATCGATAGTAATCTGGTTCATGAATGGAAGTAAACTGCAAGTTGAGTTTTGCGATTAAATTGTTTATTTGTGTAAATACAATTGTATATAGTTACACCAGAAGTTGAGACAATTGTGTACAAGTATGTAGTTGATAACTACCCATAATAACTGTAAAATGATAAGGTGTCCCTTTGTCGGTGACTGGCGAGGGAACCACCTTTTAATGTTGTCGATGCTCACAGATCAGCATCTGAAATTCCACTGCCGACCCATCTCTCTATTGTTGTATGCTGGAAAATCGCCGGCAAAGAACCCGGGGCATACCTAACGAAACGCAATTGACGTCACCCTGTGGTTATGACCAATGAGAGGGTACCGGTGAGTTACGGTTCGTTAGATATGCCCCGTATTCCTTGGCGGGCAATAAACCGTTGGAGCACGTGATGCAGGGGTGGTTTAAGAATTTTATGATGGTTCATGTTTGGAACATATTAATTAAATTTGTTTCCAAACACTATTGTTACTTAACATTTCCCAACAACTACACAAGCACTTACAGATAACGCAGAATTTAAAGTGACGAATAGGCTCACAGTTTAACTAGTTTTGAGAGAAATATGAGATTTAACTAGTAAGGTAATTTGCCAGTTATTGACATTCTCCCAATAATTGACACGTTCATCTTTCTTTTCCTTTAATAATATATCTACAAGCATATTGCCAATAATTGTGAATATATACAATTTTATACTAATTTGGCAACACTCCTTTGGTCGTCTATATTGTTGTCTTGTTTTGTTGAGATGGAAGCACCGTTTGGTTTACAACGTTTTAAGTTTTACCAGAAGTTAGTGAAATTGTTTTATGTAAGTACTTTTAAAAAAAATCCTGACAAATGTGTTCATATTTTTATTTGTTTTATTGCTTAAACCACATAGTAGAAACCTCAAAAAAATATTTGCTAGAAGAATATCGTTAATTTTATAACTTGAGTTTTAATTTTACCATGTCTATTACTGGAATCTCAAAAAGCTAATTTCCAGTAATGGACACCCATATCAAACACTAATCTAAAGATGCTATTAGTTGTTTTCTAAGGTGCAGACATTTGCATTTGATGGTGATGTTGCCAATACAAGATTTTTTTTGAAAAAATTGTTTTATCCACTATTTGATAAGGGTGTCAATAATTAGATATCATTGGATTCATGTTTTGGAGGCCACTTGATATGGCTCCTAAAAAGAAAAATACTTGAGAGCAAATGAATTATGCTCTAGAGTTGGTTCAACTTGGATCTTCTGTTGCTGCAACAGCTAAACAAGCTCCACACATAACACTGCTCTATAAGTCATCAAGAAAGTCTCCAAGATAATGTTCCATGGATCCTCACACCTGTCTTTTGCCTAAAGAAGAACAAATGTTGGTAGTCTGGATATTAGAGTTGTCTAAAATTCACCACCAGTATTCACACAACACATAGATAGTATTGAAGAATTAAGTTAAAAAAGCCATGAGTTTTCAAGGTGTTTAATGAATAGAGTGAGTCTAAACTTTACAGTTTCTAGAAAATGCGTTACTGAAGATAAGATACGAAGTTGGTTTTGTGAAACCCAACGCTATTTAAATGAAAAGAAATACATGGACATATTTAATGAACTAAAAAGAATATTCAACATGGACGAAAGTGCTTTTTATCTAAGTCCTAAGTTAGAAAAGACACAAAAAATGTTTACAATGTTTCTGAAGACAAAAAGAAAACCTGATAGTTCTTGTAACTGCAAATGCTTCTGTGGCAATAGCACCCCAATGCTAGTGAAACTGTACAAAAAATTAAAGTAGGGGATTACGTTTTAGTGTTATTTCCAACAGAAAAGCATGAGAAAAAAATATATGTGTGCAGTACAGGAGTTGTATCAAAAACATAATTTGCTGTAACAGAGAAAAGACAACATTCAAGCTGAAAGAAGATTATGTATGTATCAGTTATCAAATTATCACAAATGATCCAGAAAATGGAAGTAGTTGAAGAAAGATTGAATTATGAATTTTTGGAGTCCGTAGATGTATCCCAATATCCAATTTAAGTAATAATTTATGGTTTTTCTGTTCAAGCTTAAGATTTAAGTTTTGTTTGTTAAAGAAGTACTTAATACAAATTACAAAACACATTTCAAAAAATGTTTTTTTAATTACTGTGATTTCAATCACTAGACAATTGGTGTCAATGACCATTCCTCCTGACCAATTTTTTTATTGATTAAAAAACCGAAAAGAACATTATATGATATTTCTTGCTCACAATTATATTGTAGTGGATATAACTTACTATAACATAAAACTTTACCTGAATTTTTTTTCAATTAAAATTTCTCCTTTAATGTGTCAGTAACTGGCAAATTATCTTAAATATCAAATATTTGGATCCCAAACGTTTAAAAGAATGGACATATTCTTTAATTGAAAATATTTTTTTTTAAGTTTATAAGCCCGAAAATTGCTCCATACAAGTAGACATGGTTTGATTTCCTGTCAACAGTTTATTTTTATATACCCTTTTCATAAATCAGTATTAATGCTAATCAAGTCATGGGAATTATAAATAATGACATAATTTATCCTCAATAAACTCTACTGTATTTGGTTGTATAAAGATAACAGTTAATACTAACAATGCAACTACATACTTGTACTTTGAGTAAACAAGAACTAAATTTGACACCTAATTAAAATATTTTGATTCAATGACAAATAAAAGGAACATAATTTTAAATCAGTGCTGTTGAAAAGTATACAATTTTTAATATGGAGACTAGAGATATTATACTGTTAAAAAATAAACGGTTTTGAGGATTAAAACTAATTTTTACGCATCTGTGGCACTGAACAATATTCTATCATATAATTGTTACTTGTATACACTTCGGGGGATGTATCGTGCTAACAAACCGAAATTTCTCCAAAAGTAACCAAAAGTTCAGTATATCTCGATTTATAGGGCCCGCTGTAGTCGCTCTAGTCAACTGAAAATCAATAGGGTACATCTGTGAGACACCTTGAACAATATTCAATCATAAAATTGATCAATCGTATATTCTCTGGAGGATGTATCGTGCTATCAAACTGAAATTTTTCAAAAAATGACAAAAATGTCGTACTTCAAGTACCATAGCACCCGTTGTACTGGCTCTGGTGAACTGAAAATCAATAGGGATCATCTGTGACATGTCCTTAACAATATTCAATCATAAAGTTGCTGACTTATTGCACTCCAGAGGCTGTATCGTGCTAACAAGACATGTAAGGAAAAGTGGCCGACGACGACGACATTCATACAGGATTTTTTTCTAAAAACCGTTTTTTCGTGTTGTTGATGGGAAACGTGAAAATAACTCAAAAAAAATTTTCAAAATCCCAACTTTTTTTGGGGTAAACCAATACTTTTCTCGCATATAGAAAGGTTGGGCGGAAAAGTAATTAGGGGAAAGCTGGATTTTTGCTTGAACCTTCCTTATGTGGTTCTAAAACATCCCAAAAATTCCCATTGATACAAATGCCGCTAAAAATTGTAGTTATTGAATTTGTAGATTGGAAAGTTTCATAAAAAAGACGTAATATTACTTTTTTTTATTAAACTAACAGTATTCGAAAAAAAATTGATTTAAAAAAGTTATGAAACATGCACTCCTTACCAAACCACCTTTGAGGTAGAGTACAAGATAATAAATAAGTATTTATTTAGCAATAGCCAGTTTTTACAAACATTTGGTACCAACATGACGGTTGTGCATCACATAATTATCGATTAGCAATAAATTTCTTAAATACACAATTTCCCGATCGGATAATCTGCACGAGCTGCAACATTAGATGGCCTGCTAAATCTCCAGGTTAGGCACTCGTCGATTTATTTTTCTGGGGTTATGTGAAATCGAGAATTTATGGATTCCACGAGAACAGGGCCAGTTCTCTGAATGAACTTAGGGAACAAATTCTACAAGCTTGTATGGAATAACACCTCAAATGCTCACACATGTTCGTCAAGAATTTTATAACCGGCTTGGTTACTGTGTAGCTCAAAACGGGGGTTTATTCAAACATTTGATTTAAATTCATTGAAGAATTAAGAAGTTTTATTTTTTAATTTATTACCTATCAGAATATTACTTTTATTTAAAAATAATAGGTATTTTGATTAGATTAGAATTATATTTTTATTGTTTATTATCGAAAGCTTTTTTAATTTATACTGTGTGTACACAAAGAGTTCGTTTCTCATTTGGAAACAAACGTAAAAACAGTAAAACCTTTTTTGCAAAAACTAAACCAAGAGTTCAGGGACATATTTCACGTTGCCCAATCTGAAAAAAGTAAATGTTTTAACCGCTTTCAGACTGAAAACTAGAACAATTTCCATCATTACAATAAAATGTTCAACAAATAGATCTGATTAATTATCTTGATCTAAGACTTACAATGGAAACCGATACAGAAAGTAACCGTGATAGTGCTTCAGATTTCGAAAACTATATTGAAAACGGAGGAAGCGATACACCAAACTCTGAGTCTAGTTCAAACTAAAATGAATCCGAGGACAACGTCGGGGCAAGTGCTCGTACGTGGTGTAGACTACATGGAGATTCACCTCCTCCACCACCTTGTCCTTTTCCTGGCTCACCTGAGGTCAATATTCCTTACCTAGAAGACGGAAGATTTATTTCAATTTTTCAACTCGTTTTTTTATGAGGTTCTCCTAAACCTCATCACAGAAGAAACGAACAGATGTGCATCCCAGTGTATAGCTCAGAAGCCTTCAACTTGTAAATACTGAAACCCAGTTTCTGTTGAAGAAGTGCGGGAATTTTTTGCACTTATCATTTTACAATGTGTTGTAAAAACCAAAAATGAAGCAGTGTTGATCCAAGAATCCAATGGCTTGGAATAAAGTTTAAGAGAGGGTTGAGCTTATATTGGAATTTTGCTGGGGACACCGCAGTGTATCTTCCTCGTCTTCTCCCAGCAGCAGTTCTTCCTCATCGAAGGTGCCAGCTTCCGACTCGGAAATGAACAGCTCACTACTTGGTCTTTTCAAACCTGAGACCGGTATTGTTCCAAACTTGTAGGAGATGACATGGCCCTCCTTTTTGATCGCCTCACTGGATTTGAGGTCTCGATCCCAACGGTGATTATCAGCCCCTGGCCTTCCTCATTTGAACGATGACACGCCACGATGATACCAGCTCTACGTTTTGAGCTTGGACCAAGCTCAATAGATATTTACTATCCATTCCTTTGCTTCTTGGAAGGAACATGGTGATCGTAGCCGCTTTGGGGATGTTTTCTCCCCTTAGCCATACCAATTCCAGTCCCTCCCAGTTCTGCCGCTTAGGTGCTGTCTCCGTCAGCCAATCTGCAGATTGCTGTGACACCTACAACGAATAGCATGCATACACGGAAGTATATGCCCGCGAAACGCTATTGCCCCCTGCTGGGTGTGTGCTGTATGCCGATGGACGCTATCTCTTCCACCAGCTTTTCTTCTAGCTCCGTGAGCTTTTCGTTTGGAAGGACTATCTTGGGATATTCCTCTGGCAGTACTGTAATCTTAATTATTCCCGCTAGTGATGTAGGTATTCGGATGGTTTCAATAATCGGATTCAACGGAATCGAATGATTCAAATACTCGGATTAATTATTCGATTCCGAATTCATTTCGAGGTATCGTAATTAGCAATGGTAAGGTGACTAGGAGTAGGGCGCGCAGGCGCACACCTGGCCCCGCTATCCGTTCCCCATCACTCGGCAACAGAATGATTGCGATCTAGAAATTCGAAATGACCGCCCGGAATTGGAGGAAATTGGAATGCCGCCCATTCACCCACCTGACGGAACGATCATGGCTGTCCGAATTGAGAAAATCGATATTCGTATCATTGAAAAATAATCGGATTAATCCGAGTAGCTAAATAATCGGATTCGACGAATATTTTAATTCGACTTCATACTTCACTAATTCCCGCAACTGCGGCATAACTGGTGAATATTGCCTGCGATACTGGCGGTTGGTCTCCTTTCCACTCTTGCCCTATTCCCATCTGAGCGGTGTAGGGGTGAGATATACCCACTCCCTCTCTTGCCCGCTGTGGGAGCTGTGACAGAGCTTTTCTTGGCTCTTTCCTCCTTCTCTGAGAGTCGCTTCTCTCTACCCAGTTCTGGAGTAAGACCTTCTTGCAGTAAGCGGTGGTATCTCCGCACTCCTGCCCCATTAAAGCAAGCCCTCATGGGGTCATCTTTCCCATCGGGCTCCCCCAACGCGAGTAGCGGAAACGGTAATAGTTTCTTATTTGATTTGGATATTTGCTCCATACCCCTGGACGAGGTGCCGGGATGATTGACACTGGTCGATGTTAATCTCTTACCAGAATCAGCTTTCTTCCCCTCGAGGGTGTTTTCCGGAGGTGTTCCCTCCAAATTGATTCTTGGTTTCCCGGTCTTGCTAGGGGGTTTCTCACTCGCTCGACCGGTGTTCATTATTGCTGCTTCACTCATAGTGTGCTCCCACGAGTAGCTAGATAATTAACTGTCCGCATCTACAAAGCATGTAGAGGTAAGGGGTAAGTTGCCATGGGGTGCCGCATGGTTGAAACCAGTCGAGACTAATCTAGCTCCGCATCTCATCGGCCTGGTCCCGCCACCTTATGATTTATGTTTTTATGTGAGGTTGTCTCCTCTTAGCCCGGGCGATTAAATCCAAGTCCCCCCCCCCCACATCCTAATTTCCACGAGGCATGACAACAGACAACAAGAGATGCCTGGTATATCGGATGGGCTAGCCCTATCGGTGCAATTCCTCTGCCACGACACTACAGCAAAGGACAAGACTGCGAGACGATTATTATGGCCGTACCTATAGTCCCACCTCAATCTCCGACTTGAGCCGTGCTTCGCCAAGTCAGACTTCGTCTCAAGTTTTGCCGCTGTACTATAGTCCCGACTTCGTGAATTTTCGGGCAAGTTGAGATCCGGCTTGGTTGTTTAGGTAACTTTTGTTTTACTACCAAAATTTAATATATTCATGCTGCCA
The DNA here is from genome assembly GCA_963921935.1 of Galeruca laticollis. Lineage (NCBI taxonomy): Eukaryota > Metazoa > Arthropoda > Insecta > Coleoptera > Chrysomelidae > Galeruca > Galeruca laticollis. Next base: position 72,516,648 of record OY998177.1, read on the forward strand.
GCTTTTTAATAACTGTTCAAAATTTAATATTATTTTCTTGTCTTTCACCTGACCTCATAGAAAAAGTATATATAGGAATATATAATTTTTCTATGCCTGACCTGTTCTTTGTTTTATTTCTTTGATTCACTTGGATACTTGGTTTTTTGAAATTTGGTGTGGTTTTTGATTTGTGTAATTCTCACTATAGAATTCCATATAGGATTTGCCGCATCTCGAATATACCGTTTTGGTAAGCGAATATCTGGCATTTCCTCAACAATGTCTACAAACTCTTCCAAATTTTCAATATCCATTTCATTTAATAACACTCTAAAAATGTAAATTTGTTATAAACCTAACCCTCTTTTCTACGTTTATAGAAGTTGAGCATAATATGAAAGACAGTTGACAAATTTCTTAAACGAATGCCGTCGATAAAAACCGAAGACATGCAAGTCGTACTCAAGGTTGGTCTCTACCCTACTTGGGCATGTCTCAAGTCACGCAAGCGCTGTAATCTTACGTTCTGCCCGAGATTAGTTTATAGTATACAGACCCTGTCTCAAGTCGTGCTCAAGCTCGAGACCAACCTCAAGTCCTGACTATAGGTACGGACATTAGACCCAGTTGAACTGTTCGAGGTCATCCAACCAGGAGTCCTCCCACCAACGACAAGGTCTTGCGTCTCCTAGGGGGGCAACTTTATAGTCTACACTGGAAAACAACACTTTTTTTAGATGAAGAATATAGACATCTACCTATATCCTTCCAAGTAGTAATGCCATTATTGAGTCATTCATTAGACAAGGGCTACTGTTTGACAATGGACAACTATTATAATTCACCACAACTTGCAGATTTACTAATTTCAAGAAATACCGACGTATATAGAACATTGAGACTAAATCGGAAAGAAGTTCCAGTTTAACTAAAAAATAGAAATTTAAAAAAAAAGTGGTTTCCAGTGTGGAAAAGTGTGCATTATAAAATGGAAAGACAAAAAAGATGTGAGTATAATTTCAATCAATGAAATAAATAGAAATAAGAGGAAAGATATATATTAAACGAAAATGTGTTGTTAAATATAACCATACAATGGGTGGTGTTGATAGAGTTGAACAGCATTTGGCTGATTACATCCTTCCTCGTACACATGGAAAAAATATTACAAGAAGATCTACTCTCATCTATTGGACCTTTGCCGTTGGCATTCTTACATGTTGTATAAAAAGAAAAATGGCAATAAAACCACCTTGCAATATAGACTAGAAAAAATTCGATAACTAATTAAAAAAAATCTTCGCTCAGAAATAACAACAAAACAAACCATTCATACTTCTAATCAACCAACACCATTACGATTAACAATAAGACATTTTCCCAACATAATTCCCCAGCCAAGTGAAGGAACATCTAACCAGAACATATGCATTATGCAACAGGATGCATGGGGAAAAAATTAGGCGTGAATCAAGATACTATTGTAATATTTGTAATGTAGGTTTGTGTGTCGCTTCATGCTTTCGTGTTTATCACACAAGTCCACATGTCTAAAATATTCAAAAAAATTATAAATTTGTAATAAATAAAATAAAACTAACTTTACTGGTGTTAAACGAATATATTCGTTTTGGGGAAATTGGAATTTTTCGAAAAAATATATTTTAAAAAATAAATCGTGTTTTGACAGATAAAGTTTAGTATAAGTTTGTTTTTATGTAAATTCTTTAATTAAAAAGGGAAAAAAACGTGAGTTTAATTGAACCCATAATTAAAAAAATTCGTGGGGGCGAAGCGATTAAGTGTTAATAAGACCTTGTCGATTGTTGGTATTTGTTTATATAGGTAAAATGAATGAACTTTATTCTTAATAACATGTTTAACTGCCTCGTCGATTTCTATATGCTCTTTCCCTGGTGGCTTCCTTGCAGGTTCCATAATTCAACTGTTTTTAAACAAGGTTGGGCAAAATCTGATTTTTGTTAAAAAAATCACGATTATAATACAATTTGCGGCTCAAAAACTTGTGACAACGCATTTGTCGCCATTCTTGTAAGAAAATTCTTGTCGCGATTTGTTTTCCTTCTGTCCTATACACTCACTATACAGTGCCGAGTACTGCCGAGTGAGGCACGAACGCGTTTGTTGTGCTTTTTGCAAGAATATTCCTACCGAGGCTTGTTTTCCTTCTCAACCTATAAATTGACGTTGCCCAACAATTTAACGCATTTCGCTAGTTAGGTTAGTTAAGTGAAGTGAAAACATATAAATAAAGTAAAATGAGTGGAAGAAAAGAGGACCCAATATGCCAGTTCTATGTTAAGACAACAAATCCAAATAAATTGGGGTGTAGGGCTATTTGTAGAAAGTGCAAGAAAGATATTCAAGGGTTAGTCCAAAGACTTAAAGCACACCACGATGTTTGTAATTATCAAGAAAGGAATACAGGTAATTAAATTATTAATTTTATTTATATTTAATAAAGATTTTTATTATTAACCCGGGAGTTATCGCGTTAGATTTTGCCTAACATTTTTTGTTTTTTGTTGATTCTCCAAGCACTTGATATTTTATTTTTGATATAATTTAGTGAAAGTTTTGAGACATAAATATTAATTATAAGTTAAGTAACATAGTGTAATTTTTAATTATATATTCTGAGATATTTTGAAATATTTTTTAAATATATACGTATTATATTATAAGTAGATACATTTTTGATAAATAGCAGAATACAACAGGGTAACAAATGTTTCTATGCATTAAAAGACACATTTAAATCAAAGATATTGTCTACAAACACAAAAATTAAAATATACAAGACAATAATTAGACCAGTCGTACTTTACGCCGCAGAAACCTGGAATTTAACAAAAAAAAGAGGAAAACACATTAGAAATCTGGGAAAGGAAAATACTACGGAGAATATACGGCCCAATTAAATAAAATGGAGTATGGAGAATATTAAGAAACTACGAAGTTAATCAAAAATTCAATAGCCCAATAATAACAAATGAAATAAGAAGTAAACGATTAAGGTGGGCAGGACATGTACAACGTCTAGGTAATGAAAGGTGTGTCAAGAAAATACAGGAAACTAAAAGACAAGGACGAAGAGCAAGGGGACGACCGAAAACTAGATGGCTGGATGGTGTAGAAGAAGATCTTAAAGAAATTGGAATAAATGACTGGAAGAACAAAGCAAAAGACTGGAAAGAATAGTAGAAGAAGCAAAGGACAGACTTCAGAGCAGAAACTAAATCACCAAATACACAAACTCCATACTGATTTAAAGCAGTAGGGTTGGCCAAGCGGCTGGCCACCGCTGCCGGAAAAATGAGGCTAGGAATCCCAATAGGGAGACTATGGACCTTAAGGTCTGAAAGTCAATGAGAAGAAAAAGATACATTTTTGAGATAATTTTAAAAAATGTTTGATAGATATTATTTTTAACAAAGATAATATAATTTTTAAGTATTCATTTATAGATATTTTAGTATATTGATCTTAGGCATATAGGATTGTTTTTAAATGTTAGGTGAAATCTAACACGTGGCCTTTAATGTAACTTTTTTAACGCGACCTTCCCCAGGTTAATTAAAGATTATCTTTACTCTTCTATACTTACTAATTTTAAATTTTTTCCAACTTAAAAAAATAAATTTGCTTTTAAATCTCTATTGAACATTTTCACTTTATTTTGAAATCAATAATTCAATACTATATCAATATATCATCAATTAATCAATTTCAATATTCAATTATGTTTTTTCTCTTTCCAGAGAGTCGAATGTCGCTTGACAGTTTTGCTAGCACATCATCTGCCTCAAGTTGTAGTTCACTCATGACGGATAGTTCATATGTTAGAAAAACTCCACCGAAAGTACCAACAAGTCCAACAACTTTTGAGCCAGTCCAAAAAAAGAAAGCAATAGAAACTCAGCCTACCATGAGGCAACGGCTATTTTTGCTCCTAATTCGAGCTTCAGATGTATTGAAAATTTAGAGGTGAAAAAAGCCATTCAGTTAAGGCCTGGTTATACACCGCCCTCGAGAAAAACAGTAGTAACAAGTCTTTTGGACGAAATCTATGAAGAGGAAAAAGAAAAATGTTTCTCCTCCCTGTCAGGACAGTCCGTAAATATTTCAATTGATGGGTGGTAAAACGTGCACAACGAACCGGTGATATGTTCAACGATGACCACTGAAGATGGACAAGCCCTCCTATACGAAGTTATAGACACATCAGGAAATCAACATACTTCAGAATATTTAACTCAAATAGTTTGTGACCTGATTTCTTCATGTGAATTAAAATACAAGTGTACCGTAAAATATTTTGTGACAGACAATGCCACAAATATGACACTTATGAGAAAAACGTTTGAAGAAAAAACAAACGCAAACGTTATAACTTATGGCTGCTCTGCACATATTTTTAATTTACTGTGCAAGGACTTTCAAGTTAAAGACGTTAAAGAACATGTGGTCCAAATTGTTAAGTATTTTCGAAACAACCATTTGGCTAGAGCTAAATTCAGTGGAGCAGGAGGCAGCGCTTTAGTCCTTCCAAGCGATGTGCGATGGAACAGCCTTGGCGACTGCTTAGAGATGTATGTCACTCAGTGGAACATCATATTAAAAATCTGCGAAGAAAATAAAAGGGAGATTGGTTCCACTATTTACCAAAAAGTTTCAAATATTGCGATTAAACACGCAGCGCAATATTATTTAAACATTTTAAAACCTATATCAGTTGCTCTTGATACTGTGCCTGTGCAGAGGAAAAATGCTACTATCACAGATGCTGTAGAGCAGTGGAAACACCCACAATATATATTTGATGAATCTGTGGAATTACCATTACAAAAAACAACAATTTAATAATCGATATAAGCAAGCACTAACGCCATATTGTTTTATAGCGTATATGTTGAATACACAAAAAACAAAATACCCGTTAACACCAGAAGAAAAGAATATACCTTTAGTAATAAAGTTAATTGCCCGCAGTGCTCCATTTAAGCAAGTTATGTTTTCGGACGAAGTAATAAAAAATGTAAACGGACTACAATGGTGGTTATCACAAAATGATGAGCCGGAAATCTTGAAACTGTTGCCAATAATAAAACAGCTCCTGTGTGCAACTGCTTCTTCAGCTTTAGTAGGACGCGTATTTAGCTCTTTTGGTCTGGTACGCTCGGATATTAGAAACAGATTAGGCATAGAAAAAGGAGGAAAACTCCTGTTTTTGTTTGAATTGTATAACGAAAATGAATAGACTGAAAACATACAGTAATAAAATTTAGGTGTTACGTTTAGTTTAAGAATTTGGAATTATGTAATTCTTTTTTGTTGTTTTTGCTAAAAGCAGATACTTTTCTTTTGATTTTTGAGAAAACTTTTATATTATGTTGTTATCTGGTTCTGAATAAAAAAATTGATTTTGCATCATTATTTTAATTTTAAAAATCAAGCGATTTAAATCATGATTTTAATCGTGATTTTAATCACTTGGTTTTAATCAGCCCAACCCTGTTTTTAAAGCTTGTAAATGGTAGTTTCTCCAATTCCTGTCATATTGGCACATTTTGTAACTACACTGCGAACGGTGCACGTTGGGTGCTCGTGCACGAGAGCATCATATACATTTAGCATAACTATTTTTACATACTACCATCCTCAAAAATTAGTCAAAAACACACAGTCGGCAATCAATGTAAGACGTCTATTACGCACGGTAAAACAAAACGCTCGGCTGTAAAGTAAATCGCACGGCTTCCATAGCAACCACTTAGCAACTGTCAATAGACGTAGCCATTTTATTCAAAATTTATTACTTGGATATTGAACGTTTAGTTTTATTCTATATATAAATGGTAGATAACATTTATTAGATATGAGATTGCATTCAATACTAAGAGTTATTTGGAATTATATGATAATTGGTTCTGTTTCATTCAATTCGCATCTTTTAGCTGTCTGAATGTATCTCATATTAGTAAACAATAGTATATTATTCACCAAGCGACTAAAGTGGCCCATTTAATCTCGCGGGTGGTGTTTGATTCCTGAGGGAAGTAATCCACCTAAGGGATTAATGTCACTTTAGTGGAGAGGTGTATACGCTATTTTATGAAATTCCGATAATTCTACATACATTTTTAATAAAAATAAATACTACTTAGGACGGACTTTTACGAAATTTGGCTGGGCATCGGGGGTGAACTTCTAAGATGCTTGGCTGGGCATCGAGGAGTGACTTTTATAAAACTTGGCTGGGCATCGAGGATGTACGTTTTTACTTGTACTTTAAATACCTTAATAAGATTATAAACACAAGTACAAGTGGGTCGTAGGTAAAGTATAGTACGTAACTCGTGTTGTAACGCATTTTACGCACTCGCCGCTACGCGGCTTCGTGCTTCTTACAACACATGTTACGTAATATACTATTACAGGTGTAGTTAAAGCTGTACTTTTAAATTTCACTGCATTAAAACTTGTATTTGATGCTATTTTTCTCACAAAAATTCAGAGATTTGGCTTACTTTTCTTGCTGCTCTGTTTCCAGACTAAGAAACAGTTTACTAATAAATTAAATTATTTACCTACCCAAGTAACCAAACTGTTTTCCAGGAAGTAGATATTATGGGAAATAACTGCATTTTATACTATTATTAAGTGCCGGAGATTGAAATAAATTATTCTATATTAGGCAGATTAACCTTATTTTGATTGCTTTCAGTCGGGTAAAATTGCTTCGAAAGCTAAACGAATAGACTATAATTGAATTTTAGCAGCTCATTGTTCAATTTCAAAACAATGTCTTTGTTTTATTGTAACCCAAGGATGTTAAAACACAATTTATTTTGACCAAATTAATTTAAAAAAAAAACATGATTTGTCTAATAAAATAATTGTTTCAGTATTTGACGTAACTGCACCTAATACATTCAAATCTTTGGATAGTTGGAGGGATGAATTCCTTATTCAAGCATCGCCAAGAGAACCAGAAAATTTTCCTTTCGTTCTCTTAGGAAACAAAGTCGATCTGGAACCGAGGGCGATTTCCCCTAAGAGGGCGCAACAATGGTGCCAGTCCAAAAACAATATCCCGTTTTTCGAAACGTCTGCCAAAGAAGGTTTAAACGTAGAACAAGCATTCATGGCCATCGCCAAGAACGCTCTTGCCCAACAAAACTCCACTGTGGATCTATATAACGAATTTCCTGATCAGATCAAACTTACAAACTCACCGAAATCTAGCAGTAATGGTGATAGTTGTGCCTGTTAAGTTAATTTATTATTAATATATTTTTTTATTTCCATCGGTATGTACATTGCAACTGTCAGATCACAGTAAAAGAATGTTTAGTATTGGTTAATAAACTGTTCGATTACTCCAAGTTTTTTACTTACATGTAACCAATTTTTTTCTCTGTAAAGTATTAGTAGCAGCTATTAACCTTTATTAAACTAAACCCTTACACTAAAAAAAAAATACGAATGTTCTATTTGTGATAAATATCTATGGCATTAGCTGTATTTAGTAAGTTTATTAAATGTAAATAAGACGATAGTGATGGTAGGAACTTGGGTGTAATAATTTTTACAGTTTATTAACTGTTAGATTTTTTTGTTCGAATTGTGACTAATTGATCAATATTCGCTCAGATAATTGTTTTAAATGATCGTTTCGGGGAGTGTGTATTTAAGCGACTTCCAATTATTTTCTAAAAAATAACATCTTTTTATAGTAAATTATAATAAAAGAAACTTAATATTTTCATATATTTAAAGTACTTTTTACTATTAAATGAAAAACTATTTTGCCCTAGTCTATCATTATACACTGATATTTTTAAAACTTTATTTTTTAAAGTTTTCTTTCAGAGATACATGTCGAAAATGATGTTTCCATATGTTTGCAGAAAAAATATACTGAGTAAAGTTACCATTATTACTCTTATACCCAATTTCACCAACTAATTTCTAAAGTTAGATAATACCTAAACCGGTTTTAGGAATTCCTAAATGTTTCACAGTCCGCTAATGCAAATAAAACTAAAGATATTTAACCTCTCAACAACGACTACAAATGAAACTCTTAAGGTTAAATATTACCTAACTTTACGTTAGGTATTTTCTACAACTATTGTATCACTTATTGCATGGTGAAACGCATATTTCATTTAGGCATTCCTAAATACGGTTTAGGTATTACCTAACATTATGAATTAGTTGGTGAAATCGGGTATTATTCTCTCATTCCATGCCCCTTTTTTGTTCCAGGGTCCACTGGAATACTCTTTTTGGCCATCGGTTGTTTTACATTCATAAAGAATCTTCAAACCGAATTAAGCTTCTCTTTTCTATCTTCTGATATTATTGTATATGGAAGAGTATTTTGATTTGTTAACGGTCAACATTTATTTAAGTTTTCTGTTTCAGGAATACTGTTTATTATTTCTTAAATTGAGCGCTTAGAGGGTGTTCTCTTACTAAATATCAGCTTATACTAAAAACTACAACTAAATTATATTCTCTCTAGGTTCTCACATCTTGTAGCAACTTCTGGTTTCTTTGTGTATTTTTAATCCCAATGCAACATTTCAATATATGTACAGAGTTGTATCACCAGGTCTTCAGATACTCCTTCTAAATGGACATCATAAAACCTAACCATATATCAAGGACAGCCATGTGTAAACCAGATGTTGTTAATTGTATAAGCAATGTTAAGAGAAAAAATTTTGTTGAACCTTAATTACAATTCCAGCATCTCTCATAGCTCTTCTCAGATATTCATTTGTTCTTCCCTCTAATCTAGAATATCTGGATATTCGTGCACTTCTTCCCATACTCCATATACTGACTCATAACTAAGCACAGACTCGACCAATGCTCTTCCCAAACGCTTTTTAGTCTTTTTTGAAATATGTCAGTCCGATGTAAGCAATCTTACCTGTTAATTTGGCTTTTAATTTTCTCAGTCCCTAAGCAATTTCTTGTGATTGATGCTCACCACATCATCTGTGAAGACTTCAAAGTAAGCTGCAAGGGGATAAATGTACTCCCATTGGCACACGTCTAAACTCCTAGTATCTGTGTTGGGTTGTAAATGCTGTCTTTGGAATGTCGTCTTTCTTCATGCATTTGGATTTGATGAAATCCACTAGCAAGAGGAAGAGTACTAAAATATTGACTGTTGCAAAATTTATCTAAAATTTCGTTAATATTTGGTAAAGGGTATTTATGAGGTATTGTTTTTTCATTTAGTTTGTCGTAGTCTATTACTCAATGAAATTTCTTTTTATTTGAGTTGTCTGTTTGGGAACGAACAAATAGGATATGAGTAAGGAGAATAGGAAGTTTGTGTTTCAAGTTCTTTATAAATTTCTTTGTAAATATTAGAGTATTGTCTGTTAAATTTATTTTGTGTTTTATTTGATTAGTATCTCTTCACAATAAAAAATATTATGATATTCATAACATAAGTTTTTCCTAAGTTCTTTTCTTCAAGATTACAATTATTTAGATCAGTGTTTTTTATAAAAGATCAAGTTCTTTACTAATTTCTTGATTCGTTTCCATTTTTTCAAGGGAATTAATTTCGTTAATATTTACATTTCAATGTCTATTGGTTCAAAAAATTCTACTTTTAAAAACAACAGCAACATTAAGATTTTGAATTTCATGAAATCTGAACCAAATGAAAACTCTAGCTAAACGATACTGTGGAATTGCCATTCTCTCTTTCTCTGTAGCTTCACAACCCTTTGTGGATTTTTTCAGCAAGCACGACCTGAATCTGAGCCTAACTAACTGCCATCTTATCGCCTTTGCAATCCTGAATTCCAAGGGCATTTAGATCTTTCAGGATGTAATCCCTACATCTGAGTCTAGTCCTGCCTAGCCGACTGGGTTGTCTTCCATCTTCATTTAATGAGGCGTTCATTCTAGGCTCTCTGAACAAGTCATGCCCACTTGAGCCTTTGAGCTTTTCTGTCAATAATTATGCTTTTTAATTCTTCGTTTATTCAAATTCAATATTGCCCAGTTATCTCATCTGCTATAGGTCCACATAATCTCTGAGCCATATGTTATGGCAGGTCTAATGACTGACATGTAACTGCAGTTGTTATTTGTAAATCTGTCATTAGAACGCTTGTACTATAAGAACTTGATTCTTCTTAGGTTACATCTTTAATGTCACTGTCACATTTAAAAAAATGTTCCGGAAACTGTATATAAGAAGAAGAAAACCAAATTATTTTCTAAAGCTAGTTATTTTTTAATTGATTTATAACAATTTGAACATAATAGGTCTTTACAAAGGTTTAAAAGAGTTTTTATTGAAATCCTCTCAATAATTCAACTTTTAGAATCCTTTTTTAATATTATTTTGGTATTTTCAAGAAACTGTTTGCCAATGAGCTCGTTTAATATTACACTCCCCTATTGCACTGAACATTTGTGCTTTCTCCAGGCTTCGGATGTGATACTTTTAAATAGTAGTGTATATTGTTGGGAAATAAACATCTGTGAAGGATATTGTTTTGCCTTTTTTATGTAAGATCGATTTACTGCAATATTTTAAAATGTATATAAAATGTTATTTATATTATAGTTGCATTCTTTAATCCTATTAATATTTGTACTAGTAAACAATGTTGCAAGGGTGTTTTTTTTAAAGTACAAAAAATGGTTACAGTACAAACGATTTGATAATATTTTGAATTTCAGCGTTTGTGAAAATAAATACTAACCATAACTAACTGTTCATTTTCTGTACTTTGTAAAGTGCCTCGGTATCTAGTATAAACCAGTATAATTTCAGTTCATAATATTCATATCAAATTGGTTCTGATCTGATAGATTAGAAAAAATTGCAGTACAATTGGAATTTTATACATTTCGTGTTGTTGCGTAGAGCTTAATATTAAAAAGAAAAAAATACTTCCTGATTTAAACATGTTGAGTGGAGTTGATTGTCTTATTTTATTATAGAATATTATAAATTTGTATATTACTGGTAATTGATATAATAAATAACAGTTTTAGGTTAAATATATTTTTCTTTTCAAATTGATCTCAAAAAATGTATCCCAATTCCAAAACTTAATAATGATATTGCTTCGTAAACATATACCATTTATATACAATAACAATTTCCAATTGAGGGTTACTCTTGACAGATTAAACGTGTTCACTGTAGCAACACTGTTAGAATAATACGAATTTCATGATGAAAAATCGTACTGGGAATCATTTATTTCATTTATACTTTGCCACACGGATATTGTTAGATTTATTAAGCAGTACTTTATTAGTTCCTAATTTAAATAAACGAAGAATTTGAAAGTTGATTTATTGATTTCCTACTTTTCACATTTATATTGATAAGGCGTACTTTATGAAATAATATTTTAAAAGGACATAATAAATACACACTCGATTATTTCAATCATAGATGAATATGAATTCTTACACCCGCTGTTAATTTTAAGTTAGCTAATATTAAAAATTAAAATTGGGATCAACATTCTAACAAAATTATACAACAAAGAAAAATATGTATGGCGACATGATATAAGTATACCAAATACACGTTTACATTTCAAATACCACATAAGATATCTCTAAATTTAGTAATTTTTTCCTTACTGTTCTGTTTGGGTCATAAATAAAAAATCACGAATTTTTAAGTATTTATTATAGCTTTCTTTTACAAACTACCGAAAACTATCGCGCTGTAAAACCTTGCCAATTTGACGTCTGACGGCTCTGATTTTTCATTACTTAAAACTACTACTCTTGACACAACATATCCTTCTTTTACAATTTTTTATCAAACAAGAACACAAGAAATCACATAGTTTTAACCCACATAGTCTCTCAGGTAAGAGGGCTTTTCAATGTTTCTTTTAGGTCTTTGTAAAACTGGAGTGTTGGAAGGCACAGATTGAGTTTTTGGGGACAAATGCACATTGGAAGTTGGCGACTCACACACTAGATTCAGGTGACACAGATTGAGACACTGGCATATTACTTTTGTTTAATTATTTTCTAAAACAGCTGAGTTTTTTTTTCAACATTTGAATGGGAGGAAGTACATTTATTTCTCTATCCCTATTTCCGTTACCATTACTTTCAGAACCAGAAGAATTTGACTCGTTTTGTACTGGTTCAGATGAGACTAATGCCGGAGTAAACTGATTAGGTTTGGTATAATAAGGAGCGGGTATTAAATGCCATCTGTTACGACGGTAAATGTGACCAGAATTGGATTGAATCAAATATGAACGCGGTTCTTAGGGAATATCTATAATCCTTGCATAGATTCTAAGGTCAGTTACCCTGATGTAATCTATTTTCAAATCTGACAAATTCTTTGCCCGTAGTCTGTGGTTAAACTGTTTAGCACTCTTATCCTTAAACCCACTCTCTTTTTCTTTCAGAGAACTTAAATCTACTTGACAGTTTAGTTGGCTTGATAACATGGGCAAAAATGACTTAATTTTTCTACCGTATAACAATTCCGCGGGCGAAAAGCCACATTCCAAAGGGATCGTTCTGTAGGATAACAAAGCTTGATGTATATCGTCATTTTTCTTAATTAAATTTTTTGCCACTTTTACAGCCGTTGGATTGAGGAAAAATCGGGCTACTGATTATCAATTTAAAATCGTATTCCTTGGCAAATTCATGAAACTCACTTCGGAATTGTGGACCATTGTCCAAACGCACAATTTCACAGATTCCATACCGAGAAAATATTTCTTTTACCTTCTCAATAATAACTGAGAATTGAGATTGAATAATCTTGAATAATCAGTTATTATTAAGTTTTTTTTTAGTTACTATACTATTTTATTCATATTTAAACGGATACAATGTATATATAAATAAATTTTGCAGAAAAAAAAAACAAGACATTGATTGACAATGAAAATATACAATTTAAAAACTAATAAAAAAAATTATTAAACTTAAAGATGGGATTTTGTGTCATCTTGTTCATAGAAGAGAACATATGCTTCTCTACTGACTAAAGATTTCCACGATATTAATAGCACTCTTGAATCGTTATATTCGTGCCACTGTCCCGTGTAGGGATGTCAGCAAAATGATGTGTAGTGACCATTATAAGTGGTTCCACAGTGATTAGATATAGCGTAGAGGTTGTACATACAAGGTGCCACATTATCAGCCGCGTAATGGTTCATATCAAGCCCTTCTATTGAAAATCTATTGAATCATTAAGTTTTGCACTAAAACTTTCTGTTTGCGAAAAGCGCTTCAGGTGAATAACCAGTATTTTCGGAAATTTATGAATTGGGAATGATTTAATGCATCGTCTTCGTTCCTTACATTTCGAACAAGCTGGTTTCTCATCACCGTCGAGTGTTTCTTCTCTTGTAAACGAATCTAAACATTGTGAAAGTCATAATTGACCTGTTCTTTGTGGTATCGGAAGGGATAAATCCCAAAAAGGATCGTAGGTAACTGAACAGTGACCACAGTGTGTGCACTTGATTGTTGATTTTAATTGACCGACAAAGTAATCCATAATCTTGGAGTTGTCCATTCTCGCATAACTTAACCAAAATTCTTGTGCTTTCTCGATATCACTAAATTTGTCATCAATTTCAGTTAATATGGGCTTTGGTTTTTCATATACCTTGTTGACATCTTCGTGAAGTCCTGTAAATAGGTAACGAAGAAACTCATGTGCATCATGTTGAGTGTATCCCATGAACCTTGAAGCAAATCGCTGAATCTTACTTTTCAATGATACTGTATTAACCACTCTGTCTGAACTGTCTTCAGACCAAAGTTCTTGAATAACTTCAGCAAATGCTTTAATTAGTGTTCCTTTCATGCTAGATATGTTTATGTTAATATCTCTTATGTATGCGTCTTTCTTTAGATATTCTAATAGCCACCTTGTGTTTGATAGGCATTGGATAATACTATTCATGAAACATGTGTTACCAATATTTTTGAGACCCAAAGAATCTTGGGGAATACCCTTTAAGGATCTGAATGTGGAAATATTGTTAAAAGCTTTCACAACTACTTTCATTGTACGAATAATCTCGGATTCTATTATTGTCTTTCTCACTTGATCGGCGTGATAAGGAATTTGAATTGATGATGTTTGCTACTGAATTGGATGTAGATATTACGGATTTGAAAACTGTTTTGGTTAGAGATAATCTACTGCGTATAGGAATCGCATCATTCTCTAGCATAGTCATCTTCTTCAGTATTCCTATGAATGGGACATCATCTGGCTGGTGGTTATCTGTATTTTTTAGTACACTGAGGCCCAAAAGGTTGTTGGGGGCATAATTTATTAAATTGTCAACGCATGTATTATCAGAAGGCACACATTCTGAAGAAGAGAATGAAGATGTTAAATAAGAATGTCGGAAAAAGGAAAGATCACATGTTTTAGGGTCTGTAATGTGAGAAAGTTTGAAAGTTGTAGAAGAATTACGTTTCTTATGATTAGGTTTCATAAAAAGTTCTTCTAGAGGCTTAGAACGGGGAAACGTACCGAGAAAAGATGAAGCGTTTCCTCTTTGAATTGCAATACTTATTTGTTGTATAAGAACAAAGTTGCTCTCGAATCATTGGTTTCTATTGATATTTTTTTACCGATTTCTTTAATGAATTTTAAAGCTTCATGACCGAAAACACCAGAGGTTTGAATTGCTACAGGAATAAAAATGTAAATGTTCTCCAAATTTTTGTATTTATTGATTTTAAAAGTTTCGCCTTGTAAAGCTGCAGCGCCTGCGGAAGTAGATGTGGATCGGACATGGGACGGAGCCCAAGTGTCAGTGCAAGTGAAATCCCATATAACTGGTCTGCCGCGTTGCCATGGAATGAGGGTCATACCATCTGGACGTTTACCGTCGTCGCGGCAAGTACCTAACGGTTCCAACGAACAGGGAATCTTTGCAGATGCCATGCCTCGTTTGATTAGGTCATTTACTGCAGAATGACGTGAAAAACGGCCGGCACTTAATTTGCAGCTTAGGCCGTGTCTACCATATTCATCAACATCAGCTCCGCAACGACAGCGATGTTTTACACAAATTTGACAACCTAAACGGAGACCAATAGAAATACGGAATCTTTCGTCATCTAAAAGCGTACCTAATGGGGCCGACGGTAAAGCGTTCAACCATGCTCCTGATTCCTTTGCAAATGCTGCATTCAAACGAGCCTTGTCTGGTAAATTGATAGCTTTCTGAAGCAGATTTTCTTTTTCAATGTTCAATAAAAGAATATCCCAGGATTTTTGAAAGGATTTATAATCATCGGGTACAACTTTGTTAGACTTTAATGACCAAATCTGTACCTCGGAGGGATACAACACTATGTCCATTTTCATAACTTTACAGGAGAGGAGTTTTAAACTTTTTTTTCAACAAAAAATGTTATTGGCACAGCTATTTATTGAGATGTTGAAACAATATTTTACCAGAACATTCTATTTATTGTTATTTACATCATGCAGTTGTCATAAAATAAAAAAAACCTTTTTTACGGTTTTTTTTCACTTTTTAATGGACATGGTGTTGTATCCCTCTAATAAAGTTGTTGTACTATAAGACCTAATGTGGGATATTCAATAACAAACACAATACTATTTGACTTACAAAATGTATTTAACTATTTTATTTATAATTCTCTTTACAAATACAAATAATACATCTATGTATTCAACTAAAATGGTATTTTAGATGCAAAAAACTCAGTCATCATCAGGTAAGTCTCCTTCAGGGTACTCACTAGTGGTATTACTAGTATGCTTTAAGTTTTTATAAAAGTCATGGCAAACTGTAGGAACATATGGTAGTAATGCCAATAGATCATTATACTTTTGTTGTGATATTGGTATTGGACTTGGTGTTACCAGTTGCAAATCGTTTGGCAATGTAAGGTGTCGCCTTCGAAACCTAACAAGGTCAATCTCCTGGTTTTCATCAGCGAAATTACTTTTCAAAAACAGAGTTCCCATGCTGTTCTGTTTTACTTGCAGTTGAACACAGGTTGACAGAAGAACTTGTTCTTTGTTGACATCTTTTTTTCTATTAATAAAGGGTGGATTTTCACATGTTTTGACATCGTACAAAGACCTAAAATTTTTAAAATCTTCCAGTTCCATATTATGCACAGTATATTTCATTGAGGTCTGTCTGACTAACTGCTGCCAATCCCAGGGCGTTAGAATTGTCATGTTGTTAAGTTTTTTTCTCTTCCGCTCTATCAGTGCATGGACAGTATCCGCCTCCATATGCGTGTGGCCCTTTAGTAGAAACTTTTGAGTGATTATTTTTACTTGAGGATACTTATTGAGTATCCAAAAGAAACACATAATAAGGCTAATATTCTTATTCTGGCCGTAACAATTATCCGACCACAGAATGATTTCTTCAATGTCACTGCCAGGAATGACGGTATCTGCCCATTTCAGTAAAGCAGATCCGATTTCATTTCCGCCACGAGCTCCTTTGGATTCGTCCCACATAATACAATGGACTGACGAATCAGAAGAATCAAAAAGGGTGTAATTCAACGTCCAAAGTTTTCTCTTGTAAAAGCTTATGCAATTTGTTATAAGGGGTGACGGCAAACATTTTTGAAGATCACCCGTTAATACCTTAACGGTATTGTTAGCCCTTTTGGTGTCCTCGCTTTTTAAATCATACCTTAATTTAGATTCATCCAGATGTGCATTATGGTCTTCCTCAATAGAATTTTTTTCATCTAGAGTCAAATTATTTTTTAAATTTGCTTGAAAATAATCACATGTGTCACACGTGTCTATTTCTGGTGGTTTGAAATTCAACTTAAATTTTTTGTTGAACATATCGTAGTAGAGCCATTTTTTAGCTATTAACAAAGGGTTGAAATCATTTTCATTACAATCCTCTACATACAGTTCATACATTTTCTCTATGTTCAGGTGCGGACCCAAATACTTCATATCACTCTTTTCCCTAGTGTAATGACTGCTATAATTTGGGAAGGAAGAGATGTGTCTTACTACACTTTCAACAGTGTGATTATGTGTTTTATTGACGGGAGATGCTTACCCCTTTGATCGATTTTTACAATTCCACCTGGTTCAATATTTTTCAAAACATTAACTACCACGGTGTTTGATATAGATAGTGTATTTAAAAACATAAGTTTACATACTCTAGTTCGTATGCCTTTTACTGTAAAATAATATTGTAGAGTATTTTGTTTTGACTTATTGGAGGCAAGGTCTCGTCTTCTTGAACGGACAGTACTATGCTTTCTCTACACATGAAACAATGAATTGTCGTTTTGTGTCATTTCCCTTCTCCTGACTCCAGTATGCATTAAAGATCTCCTGTCTATCACTTTGTAATAATTTTTCAGAACATTTCAGTCTGCAAGAACAAGGAGGTTTAATAATTCTGGCAGGGACAACTTTACCCTTTTTACTAATATATTCTTCACCTGCAGAATATTTACGTTTCTGAATATTACATGCCCATTCACTGGTATGAACGACACGTTTTTTACCTATCTGAGTAGAAAAAGATTTATTTTTCACTTTTCTCCTTACGCCTACTGTTCCTTGCAAATCTAGTCCTACTTGATTTTCTGCAATATTTTCATTGTCGCTGCTTAAATTTAAGTCTTCCTCAAGTAAACGTAGCTCATGTCCATTTGAGTTTGTTTTAGCACTAGTTTTATTTGTACTGACCTCATTTTGTATTTCATTAAATACAGGGACATCATCACTGGAATCCGTTTCAGAGCTTAGAGGTTCATAATTTTTGTCCCGATTAGAATCATCATCATTTTCGTCGAAACTCAAGTCATCTCCATTATCCTCTTCATTTTCAACATCCTTGCTGTTTGTATGATTTGGTTCTGAAATAAAACAAGTCTTTTAATATTACATGTGAAACATAATATTTTGAAGTTTAGGTTCATAACAAAACATTACATTAACTGTTTGAGGTAATGTATATCACATCAAAAATAATGAGCAAAACAGTAGCTTACCTGTAGTAGAATCTTTTTTAGAACTTTTCAATAGTTCCAGAATCTTTCTCCCACGAGATTGATCTCCATTATCCTCTTCATTTTCAACATCCTTGCTGTTTGTATGATTTGGTTCTGAAATAAAACAAGTCTTATAATATTACATGTAAAACATAATATTTTGAAGTTTAGGTTCACAATAAAACATTACATTAACTGTTTGAGGTTATGTATATCACATTAAAAATAATAAGCAAAACAGTAGCTTACCTATAGTAGAATCTTTTTTAGAACTTTTCAATAGTTCCAGAATCTTTCTCCCACGAGAATTATGGTTCATTATTCTTACTATTACTAAAAAAGAGCAAATATTATGACTTAAAATACATCCAACTATGTAAACTCATCAGAACTGTCAAAGTACTCTTAGTTCACTAACAATCCGCCAGGCTGTGTAGAGGTATACAACACTGTCCAGTAGTAATTCACATGCTTCAGAAAGATAAAACACCAAGTCCACATGGTGTTCTATCCCTCTAAATGAAAGTGGAGTTGGTGTTGTTTTAAAACATGCTATATCCGGTTCTAACTGGTTTTGGACATAGTGCTCTATTCCTCTAAGAAATATGAGAAAAGCTGATTTTAACTCTGTAATAAAGTCAATATGGAATAAAATGGACATAGTGTTGTATCCCTCCGAGGTACAGAAATATTTTCTGCCTCCATTAATAAAGGGTCTTGTGTGTGGAAAAATATAGGCAGAATGTAATTAATGAAATTTTTTGAACTATTTAATGATGACAAAAAAGAAGGAAGAACTACTGAAACGATTGAGCGAATTCCTAAACCACCATATGAAACAGGTAGTGAAGCTTGTTTCCAAGAAAGGTCCTCTAATTTAATGTTAATTAATGACTAATGAATGACGAATGGCATTGTCAAAATTGATTAGGATATCATTGTGTAACCAGGTCGGACTACCTCTTAAGACATATGTTAATTTTTGAATTAATAGGCAATTCTTGAGAAGGTAATAAGCAATATGTGTCAGTAACCAGGATAAACGAGATGACATTTTTTTGAAAAAGGTTATTTTTTCATTGAAAGCTGATAGAAATGATTCGTTTAATAAAGGAGCACCTAATAGAAATAAATTTTGTCTGTTGGTAATTGTTATGCCTGGTGCTACAGAATTAAATTTATCAATGGTTAGATTATTTGGTGATTCTAAGAAAAATAACTCTCATTTGCTGAAATTGAGTTCAAGACCAATATCCTTGGAATTGTTTATTATATAGACAAGAGACTTGAACACGGAATTAGTATTACCACCTAAAGAACCATCATCAAGGTACCAAGCATTGAATTCTGTGTCAATGTTGCTAATAAGTTTGTGTATCGATATGCAAAAAAGGAGAGGTGCCAAAGGGTCCCCTTGTTGGACGCCTCTTTCCGAATAAATTATGTTTTCGCCAAATAAAAGATATGAAGGGAATCGATAACATTGATTGATGAAAGGAAAAATTTCAGGTAGAATATCTGCTACAAGTTTTAATAAATGATCGCGATGAATTGTATTGAAAGCATTTTTAAAATCAGTTTTCAGAAAAACTTTATTATTAACGTCTGGATGATTAAATACGTAACGTCTTGCTGCATGTGCAACTGCTTCACAACCACCTTTCGACCCGAAACCAAATTGTAATGGACGAAGTAAATATCCTAATTTGTCTCTGATGTTTGAACAAATTATTTTCGCTACTAAACGACGATAAACTGTACCAATAGCAATTGGTCTGATACCTCCTGCTTTTTTAGTTGAAGCTAATAGTGACGCGCCGAATAAAATAGGACGAATATTGATGTTTTTAAAATAAAATTACCTAATTTACAAAAAGATGATAAGAGATTTTTTCCTGAAGGGCCAGCACTGTAACTTATTAAATCTTGTAGATGTGAAGGTCTTAAAGAGTCTAAACCACCAGCAGAACTTGTTTTAAAAGAGTTTATTGCGCTACTCACAAATTCTTCTGTTATAAAAAAAGGAATATGTTCCGAAATCAGAGTAGGGAACGTACTATTAAGTTTCTCTACAGGATGATTCGATTTTAAATCTGTTAAAGTGGCTGCACTGACATCAGCAAAACTGTCATCTGAAGCTAAGATTTTGATTGCGCCGTCAGAAACTTTATTAATGACATTTTTAATTTTACTATTTTTTGATAAATTTGTGTTTTTCCGAACTGAGAAATTTCTATTTTGTTGATCAGAGAAATTTAATAAATGATGATCTATATTTTCAAAAGTTTTTAAATTATTCTTGATTATAGTAGAGAGAGATACTTTTTTATTAGAATTTTTAGAAGGAAGACTCAAAACATTATACGAAAAAAGCAAAAGATTTTCCCAGGTAGTAATAGAATTTTGTCTTACTCATTATTCAATCAGATTAGATAGCGTTGAGGCACAAAGAGCCCTTGAAGCTTTTGGGACTCTTCTTATTACTGATCTTTGGCTCTTCAATTTTGCCAACTTTATATGAAAATTCGTATCTTTTATATCCTTATTTTCAAAACTTTCTACTGTAATCAAACTTAAATTTTGTCTACCATGCGTCTTGTTTTGATGTAATTTTAGGCCTCGCTTCTAAAAAAATTTACCACAGATTTCGCACTTCACTGTGACTGGCGCTGACATAAGGCTTATATCGTATAGAATTTGGAGTTATGCAGTCCAAAAAATTCTACCGTCCGCTTCACGTTGATAAATGTACATCCATTTTCTATTTCTGCTTATCTGCACATTTCTTTTAAATATATTATTTAGATTAGGTTCTGCTTTTAAATATGGACCACAATAACTGGTTGTCAACGTTGACATTTATAAAGGTCCAATGCTGCTTTCTGCCACGGTCTTTCGAGAAATGTATCGCTTATCATGGGTTCTTTCGGATTGTTGCGATGTTCAACACATTGCGGACAGTTCCGTACTAGGTTTTCAATTTGAGTAGAGAGACCTAGCCACCACACTGAAGTTTTAGCTCTGTATCTACATTTCACTATACTAAAGTGTCCGTCATATATAAATTTCAGAGCTATTAACTGCAAAGACTTAGGGATTACTGTTCTTGAATTTCGCAATAAAATTCCGTCAGAAAACGAAAACTCAAATCTATATTGATAATACGATAAAAGTTCGTCAGGCAACTTTTTTTTGCGTGGCCAACCTGTTTCAGTGTATTCCTTTATTTTTGGTAAGATCGGATCAGTGTTTTGTTCGATTTTAATTTGCTCTAGAAAATTCGGTTTTACTTGGATCGATTGTAAAATTGAATTGACGTGCGCTTCGGTTTCGGACTCTTAATTCGCCTTTCTCTGGGTTTTTTTGCACTTGTAGAAAAATTTCGTGATAAGGCATCCGCTACCACGAGGTCTTTCCCTGGATAATAATGTACTTGATAATTATAGCGCATTAAGCGTAATCTGAAGCGTTGTAAACGCGGTGTTAGTTCGTCGATTAGTTTTGTCTGTAAAACCTGTAATAACGGTCTATGATCAGTCTCAAGTATGAGAGATGGTAGGCCAGTGACGTACTCTGAAAATTTATCCACTGCCCATGTTAAATCTAGTGCTTCTCTCTCAATTTGAGCATACATTTTCTCAGTGTCCGATAAAAATCTTGATGCATAACCGACAGTTTCAGTTTTGTCGTTAGCAGTTTGCATTAGGCAAGCCCCAATCCCGAAAGATAAAGTATCGGCTTCAATCGAAATTTGTTTGGTGGGGTCAAAACATGCTAATGTAGGGCAGTTGGAAAGTATTTTTTTTTATTTCTCAAAAGCTTCCTTTTGTGAAATTCCCCAAATAACATTTACGTTTTTCTTAAGTAAAGAGGTGAGTGGTTCTAGAAGTTCCGAACGATTTGGGATAAATCTACTACAAAAATGTAACATTCCCAAGTATTGCAAAACTTTTCTGTTTTGAGGTTACGGAAATTCGCGAATAGCGCGAATTCTTTCCTGATCTACTAAAATTCCTGCGTTAGAAATGTCATGGCCTAAAAAGATTAGACCCCAAAA
Organism: Galeruca laticollis; assembly: GCA_963921935.1. Lineage (NCBI taxonomy): Eukaryota > Metazoa > Arthropoda > Insecta > Coleoptera > Chrysomelidae > Galeruca > Galeruca laticollis. Next base: position 72,538,756 of record OY998177.1, read on the forward strand.
ATACATTTTTGTTGATTTAAAGTTATACCCTCTTGTTCGATTCTGTTTAAAACTCCGTTTAAGATTTCGGTATGTTGTTCAAGCGTCGGTGCATGAATTAAAATATCGTCAATATGACTAAGTCATAGGTATAAAGGGATCTATACCTTCTAAAATTTTATTAATAAGACAAGAAAAGTATTCAGGAGCGCATGTTATTCCGAAGGGCAAGCTTTTGAAAAAAATCTTCCAAACGGTCTAATGAAAGTTGTCAGAAGTTGGGAATCTTTGGTTAATCTAATTTGATGAAAGCCGGAATTGGTGTCTAATTTAGAGAAAAATTTAGTTTGAAATGTTTGCCAATATTGTTTCTACTTTTCCAATAAGGTAGTGAGCCCTCAAGACTGCCTTATTTAAATGAGTATAGTCCATGCAAAACCTTATCTTATTAGTTTTTTGAACCACAACGATGGGGCTGACCCAGTCAGTAGGACAATCAATCGACTCGGTTATCTTTAATTTTTGTAGCCTATCAAGTTCTTCTTTTAAAGGCTTCAGAATCGGAATAGGCACAACTCTTGGTACTGACTGAATATAGGGTTGAACGTTTCCCCTTAACTTAATTTTTAATTCAGTTTTGAATTTTCCTACACTACTAAATAATTTAGGAAATTTGAATACAACTTGTTCTTTTGTAATATCTGAATCAGTTATTTTGATCGGTGCAACTTCATTATAGACTAAGTCCAGTACTTTAAAATAGCTGATCTTCCAAGAATCGGTTTTGATAATTTATCAATAATGTAAATTTCCGTTTCAAAGATGAGATCTTTATGTTTTAAACTGACATCAAGCGTCCCAAGAACCGACAATTTAACCACATATGGACCATTTACAATTCGAGTAGATGGCTTAATATAACTATACTGACCAGGATTAATAAATTTTTTTGGAAGACGACTAATGTCCGCATTGCCGTCAATCAAAAAATCAAAATTTTTATTTAACTTCGAAACCCATACTGAGGTAATCCATTCCTTAGAACCTACATGATTAATATGATGATCGATTGTAATAGACCCCATGAAGTCCCCTCCCTCCAAGTCAACTTCGCCTACGTCTGATTCCTCGTCAGAATCATAGTCAGCGGAGTTATATTTATTTTCTAAATCTAGTATTTTATTAACTTGAAGAGATCTGACCTGATTAAATTTCCTGCAGGCGGAAGCCCAGTGTCCTTTCTTCTTACATTTATTGCATGTAGACTGATTAGCCGGGCACTTGTCCCGTGAATGAGACTGTAGACCACAAAATCCACACTTAGATAGCTTTTTGTCTTTATTTATCGGCGTACTAGAACATGTAGCACTATTTTTACCCATAGCTTAAGAGTTCTTTATTTTGCGAAGCCTGTAATTCCGCTTGTTTGGCTTTTAAAGTACACTGTTGCAACGTACGTTTTTCTCTAAGTTGAAGTCTCAGACTTTTTTGTATCTACCATACCCGCTACTATCCTATCCTCTTTGAGTTGCCCATAATCACAATGCTCAGCTAATGTATGAAGACTAGTTATGAAGGAGTCAATAGTCTCACCTGGTTGTTGAATCCTTGAATTAAATTTAAATCTTTCAAAAATTATATTCTTACGTGGAATGAAGAAATTTTCGAACATCAGAATGGTTTCTTGATATAGTATTAGTTCGTTTGGGAACTGCAGAACAATTTCTTCAGATTCATCCCCCATAATATACATTAGTATGTCAATTTTTTCCTTATCTGGTTTGAACAGGAGTCCCGATACTGACATATACCGTTCAAACCTCATTTTCCAACCTGGCCATTACTTGTATATGTGAAGTTGTTGTCGTTGGGTTGTTTGTTGTAGACATTTTACTTTCGTGTGTATGATTTCAACACCGTTTCAATCGAAAATACTTTGGCGCGCACTGCTTTCTTATTGAATGATAAGTTATTATTATCGGATTTATACGGCCTAGCCGATTGATTTTATACGATGTCAACTCGCGAGGACCACCAAGCTGCCACCATGTTCTGTTTGGGTCCTTATAAATAAAAGATCACAAGTTCTCAATTATTTATTATAGCTTTCTTTTACAAACTACCGAAAACTATCGCGCTGTCAAACCTTGCCAATTTGACGTCTGACCGCTCTGATTTTTCATTACTTAAAACTACTACTCTTGACACAACACTTACAAACTGCTTTAGTGAACATATCAGCAATATTATCAGTTTGTATATATTTTACATTAACTAATCCTTTGTCTACAATATCTTTGATAAAATGAAATTTTATGTCAATGTGTTTAGATCTTTTTATATTCTCATAATTTTTCATCATTTTTATTGCTCCTTGCTTGTGCACATTGAGGTAACATTTCACTTGTTCATTAACAGGTTCATTCTAGATACCATTCAGATAAATCACTTCGGTGATACAAATACCACATGAAATATATTCTGCTTCAGCAGAACTTAGCACTACCACTTGCTGCTCGAGGATATTAGATTGCCACTATGGAATGTAGCCATGATACAAAGAAAACAAGATATGCTAATTCACCGTCCCAAATTCGTCCAGTCGGCGCATGACGTCATGCGGTTAGTAAAATTTGAATTTAACCTATTGGAATATATGGCATTTTTAACGATTTCTAGTTATTATGTAGATAGAAACTTTTAGTATAAAATTATATTGACAAATCCAATGCGGTTAGACGTGATTTACATCGTGTTTTCATATGAGACCATTTTTGACAGCTTTCTCTAATGACAAACACAAAACTAGTCTGTTATTAAGACTTAAAACGCATTTTTTGAACTCTAGACTTGATATGCGTTTCGCTATCAAAGTTTTTGGTATTGTGGTGATATACTGATGTATGTAGACAAATAGTTTTGCATGCGTAATGCAATAATGTCTAATTTTGTTTTTTTGTGTGTTAGGGATAAATAAAACACATAGCACATAGATAAAGATAATGGATATTTTCAAGTTAAATAAAAAAATTAACAAAAAGTAAAATCGCAAACTAAAACAAAATAGGGGGCGTATTATTTAACAATTTTTGACATTTTCTTTTTTATTGACAAATTCTTATCTTGTAAAGTTTTGTTTAAATTGCGTATGCGGAAAAACATTCGGGATTTAAAAAATAATTGTTTAACTTTCAGGCTACAATCAATGTTTGAACTTCAATTAATTAGATGATGATTGATATATCCTTTAGAAATAAGCAAATTATCAAATTTACATTGTTGAAAATTGTTTCCAGTTTTTCTATGTTCCGCATCATCATGTCAGATAGTTTATCCAAGCCACACTCCAAAACTATCCTGAACCACCAAACACCAATTTCTTTGGATTAGTCTGGCATCACACTTCATAAATATTATTATCTCACCTTGCCTCCAGAATACTGTTCACAAATTTGGTCCGTTTTCTTTCATTAAAACGATCTTCTTTATTTTCAATCAAATTTTTGTCACACTTTTTGTTCGTCAAATTTAAAGTGGGTAATGCATCCGGTTTAAGAAGCCGACGATTTCTAGCTGAATATCCCAAAAGTTCAAATTTTAAGTTTCTCTCAAAAGAGTCTGTATCAAAATGTTTTGAACAGATACGCGCGTTTTTAACGTTAATTTTGTCTTCCCGTTTGCAAACATTAATCCATTCCTTGCTAAGATTTTCGTCGTTGGGAAATCGAAAAAACATTATATACCTGGTTATGTTTTAAAACTGATAATCTCTGTGGCACCCAGCTACTGCACAACGCATTTTAAAAGTAAAATTAATTGAAAAATCGACTGACAAACTCACAACACAATACAAAATAATAAGGTTTTAAGTTATGCGCTTCCGAAATAACTAACCACATGACGTATAACGCTCCGCCCTAACATGCGCAATATCATATCTTGTTTTATTTGTATCATGGAATGTAGCCATTCCACTAACACTTTTTCTATCAGATACATCTCCTGCCCAATCAGAATCTGAATATGCATGAATTTGAGCAATTTCTTCTGGTGTATGACAATAGATCAGTCCCAAGTTTTTTGTCAACTGTAGATATCGCAAGATCGTCTTTGCTGACTTCCAGAGTGACTGTGTTGGTGCATGTAGAAATCTGCTCAGATATGAAGTTGCAAATGTGATGTCAGGCCTACTTACTTGTGACAAATGTATGAGTGTCCCAACCAATTCCCTAAATGGTATATTAATAACTGGCTCATTTTAATCAATTTGTAATTTATATTCCATTGGTGTATTAATTCCTTTGCAATCTTGCATATTGAACTTCTTCAGCAATTTTTCAATGATAATTTTCTGTGATATTTTAATAGACGTACCTGTTCTATTATTTCAGTTCCTAAAAAGTTTAGTTCGCCTATATGTTTTACATGACATTTTTCTTTGAGTTTTCTGCATAAACTATTAACTTTTTCTTGGTTTCCACACAGTAGAATATCATCTACCCATAATATTCACTTTATATTTTCACCAAACATACATCTTGTTTTGATCTTTCGAGACGTTGTTCAATGAGCTCGTTTCATGGGTATGAATTAACAAGTGAAATCATAACAGAAGGATTAAGAATAACATATATTTTTCTATGATAACGATATTTATCTCAAAAAGTTATAAATATAATCGAAAATTAGATTTAAAAAAACCTCTAAGTCGACCGATGGCAGAACTCGCGTGTAATAGTAAAACCTAGTAACTCGAAATTTACAAGTTTTCAGAACTGAGGCTTAAAATAGCGTAAATACTAAAACCCATAAGAAAAAATATCTAAACCTAACATTTCACACTCCTAGGTAATTTTGCACGCTCTATTCAAATTTGATATAATAAATATGATATTTATTTGTATTAAAATGTTATTAACATATTTATAGCTACTAGAAACAAAAAACCAAAGGCAAATTGGGTTACTACCTTTTTCTATTTGAACATTACTTGATGAGCGTCATTTTGCTGTAGTAAAAGTCAGTAATTCAATTTACTATATCTTTTTATCCCTTTTGCCATGGTAAAAGCTAGTAACTAGATCTACTTCCTTTTTTTTATTTTCAAGTGTCTAACCAAAAACCACGCATGTAGACTTCGCCTGGGTATAAGTGAAATCCATTCAATATTAAAAGACAGTTAGCTAAATTCAACATAGTAAAATAGTTTTGAATATTCAGGGTAATGATTATCAAAATAACTTGCCCCTTACGATTCAACAGATAAGTAAAGTTAGCTAGGTATAAAGGACAAATAAAATTCAATTTTGTGCTACCTTAATTGAAGTTAAATAAAACAATACACAATTTACATCTAAGTTTTTTATTGATTGAAATACAAAAAGAAAGCATTTTAATAGTTCAACAGTTAATAGCACTTCTTATCAAACAAAAATTTAAATTTCAGTAAATGACTTCTCTAGATCTTCATTCTCATTTGAATTTGGTAATTCTTGCCAAAAAATATGCTTCCTGGGTGGGATAAAGGGCAAAAGCTCTTTCAGAATCGTTTTTTTCTTTTTTGTATTCATACCCCTACTAAGTGTTGCTTTTTTTGATAATTCCAATTTAAATTTAGGCTTTAGGACAAAGGCTTCTTTAAAATCATCATCTTCCAATTCTTCTTTAAAAAAGAGTTTTTTGGATCTTTTTCTAAACTGCACCGACTTGATGTCAGAAAGTTTTGGTATAAAAGAGCTATATTTTTTTCGTTGAGTGCATCCATTTTCAAAGAGCCTGAAATCTTCCGCTCTTAGTGTAGTTACAACATTTAATTTATTTGAGGTTTTAAGTAACTCTTCTGGGTCTTCGAAATCCAGTATTTCTTTTAATTTGTTCCATTTCTTGCCGATTTGACCATGTAATGAGTCGGCTTTCATGAAACTATGGCCAGGTTTGAAGTACTTAAATTTAATTGTTTCTGGGTCCCAGTCTTCGTTAACAAATGTAAGACAAACAGTGAAAAGAACCCAATTTTTATTTTGAGAGCAGCAATTATCGGCCCAGAAGATAATGTGCTTTGTTGCTGCATTTAATTTGATTATAGCATTGTAGTAAGCCGATCGACATCTGCAGCCTTCCGTCCCATAATCGCTTCATGCCAGACTATGCATTTATTGAATCCTGCTGGTTTTAAGTTAGCAAATGTTTCATGTAGATGAACAACTAACATGCTGACAAAGAATGAATTCTTGATAGTCATTTTTGTTAAGAGGAGTACTTTTTGCATGTCGACTGCATAAAACTCGGTTTCGTTACAATTTTCTTTAGATGTCTCTTGGTTGTACATTTGTCTTGCAATCGTATATCATTGTTTATGTATTTTATACTTAAGGATTATTTGAAGATAGTAGTTGCTGGTTCTTCTGAAGACCTGCCTTCCTGAGGATGATGATGGTTTTTGTAAATAGACCATAAGCCACATTCATCTTGCGACGGAGTTGAAAAGCCTATATTTTCTTTGACGAAAACTTTCCTATACGTTTCGTAGCTGTTTCCAGACTTGTGTTTGGAACAAAAATCTTTGTGCATTTGGTGTATCGTTATATCCGAAGGAAGATACCTTCTATGAGGTGCATGGGCCAAATTATAATGGCTTATCTGCGGATGGTATGAATCTATATGTTTTTTAATTTCAGAATAATTTGTTTCTGCAATTTCCTTCATTTTATTTGCATGCAGAATAATTTGTTTCTGCAATTTCCTTCATTTTATTTGCATGCACTTTTCCCCGTTTATCTTCAAGAACTGGTAGATCGTTAGAAGTTCTTCTAAGAAAAGATGTAATAATTCCGTCCGTCTTGAAGCCTAAAGTCCCATGAAATATTGGTTTACAAACTACCATAATTTTTCGTGTTGTACTTTGGTTTGTGGTATCCACCGTGCTAGAATTTTCATCAATAAATGGTAGTCTATAGGAAAGTGTAAACTGTTTGTTTTTTTCAGCATCAACTTCTCGATATTTCACCACATTTCTTTCTATATACGTTTCCAGAAACATTTGTCTATTAGAAAAATCTAAATTATTAAATGTTTAAAAATTCTTTCCCTTAGATTCTCAGAAAATGTTTCGAAACATTTTTTCTGCATGTTTTCTTGCATGGCGACATAAGCAAATTCTTTGTCTTCTTAATCTTTTTATTTTGCTGCGGGTTTGGTGTGTCAGTTTTGTCAGCTGTTGTATGCAGTGCATTCGGTTGAGTATGGGTATTTTGTATATTTTCCTTCCAAATTTTCGAATGGTAAACAATTAAAGTCTTCCTCTGTGAAGAATTTGAGTAAGGGTTTTTTTTGCAGAAGGTTCCGGGTTTTCGGAATCAAAATCCGGGTCATTGTCAGAATCATCTGGGGGCGATTCTTGTAGGACCGATTCGTCAGAATTATTAATAAAATTGCTACAAAAAAATTATCATTAATGTATATTGTTTTGTAATAACAAAATAATTACAAATAATATTCAGTAATTGTTGCGTACCTTATTTCTAAAGCCATATCCATACTTTTTTTAATTCGGTTTGTCATTTTGTATGTGAAAATAAGAGAGAAAAATAAAACTTAGCGAACGTGTTCGCCTTCTCATCTCGACTTCGACTACAGAGAGCAGAGATCGACTGCGGCACGGGTATATGAACTGATCCTTCCATTGCTGGCGGCATTCTCCCACTATGATGGCTTGTACGAGTTACCTAACAACTACACTTACAATCGGATTGCTTTGGTATAAGCAAATCGAGTAAGTATAGGTTTTATTATTGTAAATCTGAAGATATTTTAACCGAAAATCACCATACACCGCCATAAATTGTTAAGTCGAAAAAAGTTAGGATCCGAAGCAGAGTTACCATACTCTATGATAGTAAAATTAATTCATAACTCAACTAAATGCAAATGGTTTTAAGTAACTAGGGTTTAGGTAAATATAAAATTATTTCAAGTCGATATACTCAAATAGTATATTAAATAATTCATAAACGGTTCGGCGGACTTACAGGTTTTTTATAGCTAATAGTACAACTCGATTAGTAGAAACAGAATATGGACACAAATGTTAAACCTAGTAAGTCAAGTTACTAGATTTTATTGAAGTACGGCAGAGTAGCCCTTGTCAGATTGAAAGTACGTTCTGCTGACAAATCCTACTTTACTATCCAAGTTTATTAATACAAAGTGAAAGCCGACTAAAAGAATTTGACATCAATATCTACAACCAACCTCAAACTGGTATCATCCTCGCCGACTTTTTAGTTGTTTGTTATATTATTTTATAGTAGAAAATATACTTCTATTTGTTTGCCTATTAAAAAACATCTTTAAAATGGATACAGGTTTCATAGAAGCTAATTCGACAAATCTTCCTCAAGTGGATGTGGTGTCTAAGTAAATAGAGTTCGGAATTTGGGGTATCGCAATTTGTGTATGTGTGTTACATCACATGTTTTCCAAACAACTCAACCTACATGGAGAACATTTAATTTTCATTATACATGAACTAAGCGAGAGTTGCCTTTTTTAATAAGAGGCACCCGATTAGGAGAACATTATTTGAAAGAGTACGTTTTGACAGTACTTTACGTTTCTCTTTAACGGATGTTGAAGAAAAAAGATAACTAGTCTACTTCTAAAGTTTTCCCTCGTGACAACAGCTCAAAATATCTTTGTTTGCCATTGGCTCTAGCCTACCACAAGAATTCAAATTTCAATAATTTTTTTTTCATTTTTATTTTAAATCGCAGAGTGCCGTTATGCAAATAAATAATATACATAGAGATGGCTATTCATTCATAAACACGTTTATTTTGCGGCCAACAATTCTAAACGCCAGTAGTAAAATGATGAATGAATTACAAAAAGTGGGGATTGTATTGTGGATACATCGCCTTGGCGTCATCGTCAAAGCATAGGCGTACCAAATCTAATTAAAAATAAACGGTTTTAAAGATTAAAACTAACTTTTCCGCATCTGTGGCCCTGAACAATATTCTATCATAAAATTGTTACTTGTATACACTTCGGGGGATGTATCGTGCTAACAAACCGAAATTTCTCCAAAAATAACCAAAAATTTAGTATATCTAGTTTTATAGGACCCGCTGTACTCGCTCTAGTCAACTGAAAATCAATAGGGTACATCTGTGAGACACCTTGAACAATACTTATTCATAAAGTTGATCAATCGTATACTCTCTGGAGGCTGTATCGTGCTAACAAACTGAAAATTCTCCAAAAATGACAAAAATTTGGTACCTCAAGTACCACAGCACCCGTTGTACTGGCTTTAGTGAGCTCAATATCAATAGGGTTCATCTTTAAGACGCTCTGAATAATATCCAATCATAAAATTCATCACTTGTATATACTCCGGAGGCTGTATCGTGCTAACAAACTGAAACTTCTCCAAAAATGACAAAAATATCCTACTTAAAGTACTGTAGCACCGGTTGTATTGGCTCTGGTGAGCTGAAAATCAATAGGGTTCATCAGTGAGATGCCCTGAATAACATTCAATCATAAAATTGGTGACTTGTTGAACTCCGGAGGCTGTATCGTGCTAACAAACTGAAATTTCTCGAAAAACGACAAAATGTCGTACTTCAAGTACCATAGCACCCGTTGTACTGGCTCGGGTGAGCTGAAAACCAATAGGGTTCATCTGTGAAATGTCCTTAACAATATTCCATCATAAAATTGGTGACTTATTGCACTCCGGAGGCTGTATCGTGCTAACAAGACTTGCAAGGAAAAGTGGCCGACGACGACGACATACACACAGGATTTTTTTTCTAAAAACCGTTTTTTCGTGTTGTTGTTGATGGATAACGTAAAAATAACTCAAAAAAAATCGCAGAAGTTTGTGGCACAACCCGTAATACGAGAGCTGAAAAGCAATGGAGCGAGAGAAGAGGTTTGCGTACGAGTTGTGCACAATACTGTTTCTACGATCACGTTTATTAATCAAAGAAAAAGTAACTTATATAGGTGTTTTATTAAAATTTTGAACAGAAATAATTTAAAAAATGAATATTGAAAAATTAGTTAAACGTAGGTACAGTTAATAATGAAATTTGAATAATTGTGAATTGTTTAGCCTGGTCTATCTTTTTGATAATAAGTTAGAATTAATTGTAATATTAGTGTTTGTCAACGAAATTCATTACAAAGATAAGTTTAGATTGTCAATATAAAATTTGACATTTCCATTCCAACAGATAGCGCTGCAGCTTATCAACTTCTATATCGTTCACTTTTTCCACTAGTGCTGAAGTTTGTGGCACGAGCCATAAGGCGAGTGCCTCAAATCAAGCGACAAACTTAACGACTTAAGATGTCGCGTGTTAGATTTGATCAAACATATTCTCATCTGAAAAAAAGTCTATATATTTTTGATTTAAATAGAAAATAGTAAAGGCATATATTGCCCACAGTATTCATTCAATTATCCATCAGAATTCTCACCATGGACTGCACAGTTGGTACATGTAGCTAATGTAGTTATGGTACTTATGTTCTTTACATATAGGGGAGGCATATGTTCCACATTGTTGTATCGTAAATCTGTTTTTCTGTCAAGACAGTATCTGCATATCATTTTAGATTGATTACCTTGTAATTTTATGCACACTGGACCAACTTTCTTCCCATATACACACACGTAAAATTTGGAATAAATAAACGATTGCGTGATAGATTTACAGTAACAAGTGCCTTTATTTCTCGTAACAGTTATCTGTACACCTTCCATTGTTGCAAGCGTTGGTATGTGTCATCCCTGGAGGCATTCCTAGATGGTGACAGAATTCTAGTTACTTAGGTTATTATAAGAGAAAACCTAAAAACGTTAGACAAAATCTAACAACGTGACTGTTCCCGGGTTGATTTTACCTTTTTGTTATTTTCACCATTTTCAATGCACGTCTAAAATCAGATAAAAGGCCTACAGCATCTTCGGGCAGCTTACTTGGGTTTTCTTTTAGGATTCCCAAAAGTTGTTTTTCAGTTGAAGAAGCAGTGCTGGTAGTAGGAGATAATGACTCAGCTGGCGTATTATATTTAAAAAGTCCTGAAGGACCAGGTTCCGTAAACCTACAACACATAAATCAGAATAGTTTGTTGATTCTAGTCACTGGAACAAACTGTAAATAAATTTTATTTCCTATTACAAAAACCTTTAAACGTTTAGGAGAAAATATATACTACAACAAACCTAACTTAAAAACTGACCTATATGCAAGTATACGAGAATCTGGAGTAAGCAATGATACACCACTCATAAATGAATGATTCTCAGTTACTGTTATTAGATCATCAACAACTTCTTCTACTGGTAAACTAAAAATAAAACACAATTAACAATTTTTTTGTTTTAATAACAAACTTTTAAAAAGCATTACTTTTTTAAATGAAACTAATTGTCAATTTCTTAGAATTTTTAACATATTTTCAATACATTGTGGAATTATCTAGAAACAGTTAGTTTCATTTAAAAAAGTAATACGAATTGATTCCACAGAGTAAAGGTCAAAACAGTAAATTTTATTAAAAAGCAGTTTAAAAAAATATTTTCCCTAATTTCAACATAAATTACTTAAATATTTACCTTTCGACATCACTTAGAGTAGCACTAGAAGCTTGCTCAGACACATTTTGTGCTGATAAATCTTTTTGATGGCAATCTGAGTTATTTGTTGAAGATATAAAATAGACATATTCTTTTAACATATTAATGTAAGTCAACTAACTCAGTCATCATTGCTAACTGAATAAAATGGATCATATGTGGCCAAATGACCTCTTAAAAAAATTAAAATAATAATTTAATTTTTAAATACAGTTCAGTTCCAAAATAGTAGACACTAAATTCTCAGAAATATTCCATTAAACCAAGAACAATTGTAGTTTAGTTTAGTGACTATTATATTGGAACTGAACTATAGTTATCTAGACAGCCCAGAGTGTCACCAGTCGCCCAATAAAGTAATGACTTATAATTAATAAACTGTTTAAAAATTGTCATTTATGGCCGCTTTATCAGCTGTAATAAAAAGAACTTATTATATTGAAAGGAAATTTTGTTTATCAGGACAGCGACTTTTTTATTTTGGGCATTACTTTAAGAGCCCATTGTACCAAGAAAATGTGTAGGTACTTACAGTACATCTGGTGGATTAAATTCAAAAACTGACATGGGAAGAGCATCTTTGTTTAGAAACTTACGGCCAGTACTCTTATATATAAAATCAGATTGTTTAAAATGCTCCGAACAAATTTCAGGTCGTTTTGGTAGATCATGACTCTCGCTTAGACCCAGTAAAGCAAACCAAATTCTTCTTGTTTCCAAATTGGTGTGAAAACTAGAATAAAACAACGCCAAATAGAAATTTGCTTTTCATAATTAAAAAACTTTTAAGCATTTTAAATATTATTGAAATGAATAATAAAAGTCGCCGCCACTGGATAGCCGTTCAAATATTTACATACCTGTGGAATCAGAGTTCGGGGTAATTTCGGCAGTTTTTCCGTCAGACTTGGCACTGACGAACCATGATAATAAAAAACACTAAATTAATTAACTTAAAACCAAACTTTGTCACTAAAAGTCTTGAAAAACACACATAACATCGAAAGAGCTCAATTTTTACTTGCAAGTCCAAATGGCGTTCGTAATAAACAAACCAAGTTTGACAGTATTTACTAGAATACTACAATCCAATAGAAATGTTAGTCGAGAACGCTCTGACGATATTTGCATCTCTTTATATCGTAACTGAACAAAGACAAAACTACTAAATAGTTTATACTAGACAAACAAAGCAGGTACCGAAATTTTCAGCAATGTTGCCACTTTTAGTTACAACAAATACTTGTTTAAAATGTATATAAGAATATGCCGTTATTATATAAAATTCAAGTATTATTAATCAATTTTAAAAGCAATGACTAAAATGCATAAATTATTATGACTTTTTTTACTTGCATAACTTTTTAAGAAATTTTCAATAAAATTTGTAATTTCATTTTTCCTGCATCTAAAGAGGATTTGTAAATATGGCAAAGCAGTGGAAGTGTCCCGCAAGTGAACTTAGAATGTGACTCAATGTTTGGGGCAGGAAAAAGTCAAAACAAACATATCTATTTTATTTATTAATCTGAGGTTCAGACCCAATATATCTTGTGACATTTTCATTGAAATTCATGAAACTAGTTCTGGAGTATTCTTTGGTACAACGTCGCTGGACTCCCACCACCCCTAAAATTTGAATATGGACTGGTCCGACGAAAACTCGTCTATTGCGCATTGTTTACTTCTTACTTGACATTTTTTGAAACGTTACATTCAAAGAACATTTCAAAAAATATTTTGGTATACATATGTAGATGACATATTAGCTTGTTTTATAGGTAGTGAACAACAACAATTAGATACATTTTTCAACCATATTAATAATTTACACCCCAAAAATTAAATTTACATTAGAAGTTGAAGAAAATAACTCAATCAATCTTCTTGATTTAAAAATTCAAAGAGTTAATAATGTACTTTATTCAGTTTAAAGAAAACCAACACACACTGATGTGACTATTCCATATAATTCCAGTCATCCCATGTCACATAAATTAGCAGCACATAATTCAATGACGCATACAGCATTCTCAGTTCCTATGAACAAATATAATATCATAGAGAAATTAATACAATTAAACAAATAGCAACATCCAACGGTTATCCATTACATATGATAAATAAATTACTTAATAAAAAAGAGGAAAAAGTGGCATTACAACTAATATTTCCTAGACTAAAAAAATGAAAAATTATAAATACAATAATTTCTTTTAAAACGGAAAGTAATGTGAATACGAAATTGTTAAATGTAAAAACAAAAATATCCCCATTAAAGAAGTCTGGTATATATAAATTTAAATGTCCAGAATGTAATGCTATCTATTTGGGTCAAACCCTTAAAAATTTTGAAATCAGATACAGTGAGCACTTACGAGCATACAGATTAAAACAACCAGAGAAATCCCACTACGCAAAACATCTACTTGACACCTAACACAGAACTAGAAGTACTACATATTTGTGATAAGAAACATGAACTGGATTTCCTTGAAGAGTTAGGAATTGGAAGACACTTAAGAGACCCACAATATGAAGTCGTCAATGAACAGATAAATCTAGGGAGTTCTCCACTTTTAAACTGTCTTCTTAAGTTATTATCTTATATATTAAAAAAAATTATGAAAACTGAATTCCCGTCTGGCCGTTCTATCCGGCCGATTTCCTTCATTTTTTTTAATGAAAGGTATCTAGACACAGATGTGTCATCAATCATTGAAATTTACTCAACTCCTACCTTACACAAACGCGATTCTTTCCTGTACATTTCTTATGGGACACATTCACTCAAGCAATTCGAATTCTCATAGCTCCTCTTCTAATTAATGGATCTTGATCGTTTCACTCTCAGAACACTCAGTGGATCAAGCTCTTTCTTTTGCGCTATTAACTGCTTAAATTTGTTGAGTTTGAGGAAAGTTATGTGTCCACAATTAACTTTACATTCAATTTTTTCGAGATTTTCCTTCAATCAAACCTCTATAACTAGAGTTCTAATTAACCTTCCTTTGTTAACGCCCGGCTTGGATAACTATGGCGAATAATTATCGAACGCACCACCGTGAGCGCTTGTCCTGCTCAGTAGCTTCATATTTTCAGTCTCAGAACTCAGTGTATTAAAATCTTAGATCATAAATACTACCGCGTGGATGCATCAATGCCATAAGAACTACATACACGTTACTGTTTCCAACATGTACAACATGACTAAATTACACTATCTTCTTCTGCTGTATGAAATTCAGCATAGCTTTGTCTTTATTTCGGTCTGCCAATTAAGCACGCGCTTTAAAAATCTCAACGAATTACCATGTCATGTTCAATTTGGAAGCTTTTGTGTCCTTGTTCCTTGTTGCCAGATTCATACACATTTATTGTTATTCTTCACTTTTTTAATACTTTCAATAAATAGATTTTTTTGTTCATTATCTAAGATAGTTGTTTAAATTCAATAATGTTATTTTAATGTATATACATTTTATCCAACTAATTATTGTACAAAATTGTTGCCTGATTATTTATTTTTGTAGTACGGGATAAGTAGAAATAAGAACTAGACTTAGATATTTGGCAATGTTGATAGCGTTCTTTTCTCGCATCGGCATCATAATAATAATATGGCGAGTAGTTTTTGGGGTTTATCAAGTGTTTATGTGTTTGCGATATTTTAATGTTATCAAATATTAATTTTTATTATAAGATTAGAATAAATTGTGAATGTATATTAAAAAATAGTGGAATTGTAAGTTTGACGTTTCATTTAGAAACGAATTAAATGTGAAATGTTTCAAACATAAAATGATGTTTAGTTTATAAACAATTTCTATTCTTTTTTTCAATAATTATCACAATTTAAGTTAAAATAGGTACCTATATTAAATATACTTAAAAGATTTAAAAAAATTAATCTAATTCAAAATCTTTGAAAACTTTAAATCGTTTGTAAGTTTTGGTCCATAGTTAAGTTTTATAATAGTTTAATGTACTAAAGTAGTAAACCAAAATTAATCAAATGAGACGTGAAAGCAAAAATACGCAATTTTATTTAGTTAGATGATATTGCTTATTGTATTTATTTCTATTTAAAAACCAAAACTACTCAACCAATATTTTGAAATATTTCCTTTCAAATGAAAGAAAGAATTTTCCAAAACGGTTTATAAATCACAAAGTTCTAAGGAAATAAGAAGCATCACAAAAATACAACCGGATGATAACCTCCACCTTCTTAGAAGTCATTTCAAAATCTAGATTTGATACATGATTATTTAAATTTAGCGCTGACTATGTACGTCAAAGGCTCCAAAACAAAGATGCAACGTTAGAAACTTGTGAGTATCAAACAAGGATGGCTCGTAGAGGTACGTCATGAATATGTTGGAAACAGAGTTTACTGCTGTTGCCTGATCCACGGTAGAATATATGATCTAAGATTAAAATCATTCACGAGTGGCGCGCCATTCTTAAATCCTAGGCATTTCGGTCTCTGACACCGTTGTTATACATTGTGTAAGTTTTTTTAAGGAGGCTGCGAATTTTACCGGTAAGTTTTTTTACTCTTAAAAATTTATTTTTTGTCCTAAAAATATGTTTTATAATTTTCTTTAGATATCATGAATTACGAAAAAGAACAAAAGTGGCTTAAGCATCTACATGAAGAGTTACCTCTGATGACAAAGTGAACACTGCAATTGAATTCAATGATGATGATGATGATGATCCAACCTTAGGGAATGATATTGTTGAAGTCCAGGACATCAACACAGACAGTGAGCAGGATATGGATGAAGATGAAGTTGAAGAGAGCAACGTAAGCATTATGGACATAGACAACAACCAGAACCAGGGTGAGTCTTCCCATTCTATACCGGTTTATATTTTATATTTCCAAAGATTCATCTAAATGGAGGAAACATGTTACTACTAACAAACTTGTTAGGACACGTGCTGATAATATCGTTGTCACATTACCTGGAGTAAAAGGAGAAGCGCGCAAACTATCTAATGCATAAAAAATTTGGAGGTACACCATCAACAGAACTGCCAGACTTACTGAGTTACTGGAAATAGGGGCATTACATGGCCTATTGTATATTGCTGGAATAAACAAAGCTAGTCGACTGCATGCTTCTGATCTTTCGCTTTTTGTTAAGCCATATCCGATTCGATGATAAACGAACCCGTGAAGAACGCAAAACACTTGACAAATTGGCTCCAATTAGAGAGTTTTTCGAAAATTTTAATTCCAACTTACCAAAGCATTTCTCTCTATCGGCTTACACAACTGTTGATGAAATGTTACCTGCATTTAGAGGTCGCTGTCCTTTCCGGATTTATATGCCAAGTAAACCAAATAGATATGGCATTAAATGTGTTCTCTGGTTGACGCAAAATTATTTTATACTGCAAAAATTGAAATTTATACTGGGACTCAGCGACCAGGGCCAATTCGAACATTTCGCTGCTTCCAAGAATTTGCCAGCCAATTTGGGGATCCAAAAGAAATGTAACAATGGATAATTTTTTTACGAGTAAGCTCGTCGCTGACAAATTACTAAATTATTACAAAATTACCACCTTAGGGACAATTCGAAAAAATAAACGGGAAATTCCGGCCGAGTTCAAGATAACACGTCCTGAAAAAACTTCTATGTTTGCCTTCCAGGAAAAATGCACACTTGTTTCTTACATCCCTAAGCCAGGAAAAAATGTTCTAATATTATCGACTATGCACAATGATGATGCTTTAGATGAACTAACAGGTAAACCTGAAACGATTATGACTTATAATGAGACAAAATAAGGAGGAGTAGACGTCGTAGATAAAATGTGCGAAGCTTATAACTATACCAGAGGTTCCCGTAGATGGCCAATGGTAGTTTTCTACACCGCCATGAATATTGCTGGGATTAACTCTTTTGTTATATATAAATGTAACCAACAGGGCCAAAACCAAATTCCACGGAGAATATTCCTGGAAGATTTGGTGGCGGGCTCTTCAAGATAATATTCCCAGAGCCATAAAAATGAGACTCAGAGAGATATGTGACATAAAAATTCAAGCAGAGGAAGCACCAAGAGGAAACCAATATGGTCGATATTATTACGACAGCAAAAAAAATCGAAAAACGAAGTATAACTGCCAAGTGTGCAAAAAATATTTGTGTTTAGAGCATATAATACCTGTTTGTAATGGTTGCTCTGAAATCTATAATCAAAATGAAGACAATGAAGACTAAATTTATAAATAAGTTTAATTAATAGACGTTTTTGTTTTTCGTATTTCAATCATTTTAAGTTTAAGAATTTCTTGCTTTATTTCAAAACGAATTTGTATCTTTTTGTTACTAAAATAAAATAATTTCTTTTATAACGAACTGCGTGATTTATTAGTCCTATATGATTTTAAAAAACATATATTATACCAGTAGCATACATTCGCAAACTTAAGTCTGACATGAAACTGGTTTAAACAAATTACGGTCTCTTGGACCGATGTTAACCTTTTTGTTACAATTGAGCATGTTAACAACGAAAGGTTAACGTAGGCTGTTGACATAAGTCTAAAAACACTCAGTGGATCAAGCCCTTTCTTTTGAGCTATTAACTGTTTGAATTAGTTGAGTTTGAGGAAAGTTATGTGTGCACAATCAACTTTACTTTCAATTTTTTCCAAATACTGCGGCCGACGCACAGCTAATATTGTCTGGAAGGAAGTACTGTAAAATGATTACACCCTCTCATACATAGTGTATCCTAATGCTGCGGAGAAGCACGGGTTCTCTAGTATATATTAAGTCAATCACAAGGTAATTCGCTTCTTGGTCTAGCCAAAAATAATTATTAAACATCAGATAGGCATCACATGAAATGTAACTTCTGTCATCTGACGATGATAGCAACATCGAAACAATTGTCAATTTCTTAGAATTTTTAACATTTTTTCAATATATTGTGGAATTATCTAGAAACAATTAGTTTCATTTAAAAAAAGTAAGCTAATTAATTGATTGGTAATAAGTGAGATCATTGTGGAACCGGCCATTAGCCCTTGGACATATTATTAATCATACTTAACACTTTATGTAGACGTTTGCAAGATCCAAACTATTCTGTTAATTTATGTACTAACTATAATTATGGACATGCGCACAAGTTATATCATTTTGTGAGGTTAGAAATTATATATTATAATATATCCTATATTCTAAATAATATTTGCCCCACGTTTGGGTGACAAAATTATAGTATATCTCGACTATGTTTTTAATTATAATATATTATATTCTATATTGTTTTATCGTTGAATTTATTTGTAGCTGTAACTACACTAATATGAAAACACCTTTAGCTAAATATAACCTATAAAAATTTTAATGACAGCAGTTGTCAAATTAATATGCCCGGCTAAATAAATATTAAATTTTATATCCTGAAAGATAAATTAATACACAATATCAATCAACTCACTCTTTTCTCAGGGAGGGATCAAAGATTAATTTAAAATTTATAAATTTCCAAATCACATATTATACTATTCAAATCGAAAGTAACTGTTTGTCCAATACACTATAAGACAATTAAATTATCTTATGACACATATGAAATTACTGTCAGAAATTAAACCAAATGTCACTTCTTGTACTAAATTTTCTATAAGATGAAATTATCAAATGTAATGAGAATGATTATGAAAAGAGAGCCAAAAGGTGATTAGAATTCAAATTTATATATTTATATACAAATAACCTGATGTTGACACCTCACCTTTTATGACATAACATATAGAAATTGACTGATCTTCTCGCAAACGTGACCACACTCTACAGAGAGACAAAGCAACTACGTTGCCAATACAAGGGCTTATCTCTCGTGCTTTTCGGTCTGTTTTCACTGCACAACTGAGTACGAATCGCTCAGTCCATTTATACGTTTTTGTTTTATGATTTAAACTAAACAATTTGATAAAGGTCAGAGATCGAAATTTTCCTCATTTGAAGAGGTTTCAGACTATGCTGATTCCAAAACCGTTTATACCCAAGTTCTAGCACTTACCGTTTGTCCACTGATGTTTAAAGGTCGTAGTTCACTCCTCTCCAACAACACCTTAAACGGAGATGATTACTCGCTGCCCAAGCGCCGACAGCTATTAGGCAATCAGCTGTCCGCACGCTTACAGCTGTCAGTCAACCACTTTCGCTTTTCCCGATAGATATAGTTTCTGAGGATGTACTAGGCAGAATACTATTGGTGGTCTGTCATTGTTTTCCGACAGGTGGAGCGGCGAATTTTTATTTTTCAATGTCCAGACTCAGGTTTGAACTTGGATACTCTTGGTTAACAGGCAGAGCTTCATTCTGCTCAACCACGATATTATACTTTAATTTAATTAATTAAATTTACAATTTAATATTGGGTATACATCCTCAAGTTTACGGCCTTAATTTCAATAATTTTAAAGTCCAATTAGTTCTCGGTATAATAATTTTTTCAGTAGGCAACAGATTCTGAGTTATCAGTGAAATAACTGTAAATGGATTATTAACAGGTCCATATTCATTGATAAGGAATAAAGATGTTTTTGTTGGCCAAAAATATATTTATACACTTTTATAAACATTATATATAATAAAGAATAAAAAACATTATCATAACTTTTCCTTAGAAAAATGATGATTCAGTTATAAATAATTTAATGGAAATGGTATTTATAGGATTTCAAATCTACATTTAATTATTGGCAAAATGAAATAAAAAAGTCTATATATATTTGTTTACGATCCACATTTTGGAATGATAATCATTTTAATGAATATTATATTTTTTAAATCCGATATTAAATATCTTTTTCATGCCACTCTGAGCAACATGAAATGAATTCTATACAATTTTTTTTATGAAGAACTAATTAACATTTGTTATGACTTCTCAGTTTTTTCTTTATATGATATAACTCCTTTTGCTATTAAATCTGGAATCTCTACTGCCAACCATGGTCCAAGCTGAAATACATAAAATTTGTTAATATAACAAGTTCATACTATATCTTTATTGTTATCAGACAAAATATAATCCGGAACAATCACAAATAAAATGAGTTTAATTTAATAGAAAATTATCACCTAAGGCCAGAAAGATTCCTGCTTGTGTGATATAAAGAGTGAGGCCTTTATATCATGCTCGCCAGGGCTTCCAACTTTCTCGCTGCATATGTTATATATTTTTCTTCATTCCAAGCAGAAAGTACATTACCGATTTTTGCAAAACTGAGGTTTTTGATTGTTGGCTCAAGTAGGTCACAAAAACTGCTATTTTCAAATAGAAAGGCAGTACTATCAGCTAGGGGAGGAAGAAAGATTATTCACATATTTAGTAATAGAATAAGAATGCAGGGAGTGTCTTAATATTCATGACTACTAATCAGCTAGCAGCAATATCACAGACATCTTGTGAAATGTCCTCAATATCTTGCTCACACATAAACAACATACTTGCTATATATCTTGAGCAAAACCTAGGAAACCATAACATATTCAGTAGGTACCTACCTAACAAACTATTTAAGGCACTACTTTTTGATATAAATATAGAATGCGCTATAATTTGAAGACTTACCCCAAGAGCCATCGCATGTCCAATTCCAAACTTAGGAACATTTCTCGCCCATAATGGTTTAAAATGATCGCTCAAACAAATTTTTCCCCCTCTGTACATTTTTGCCGTTTTTCCATCAAGTTCAGGCAAAGCAATTTCTGGTGCAGTTGTGGGGTAAGTAATAGGAATCTGTAAATATTGATGTTAACAAACATATTAAGAGATACATAATATTATCGTACGTCAAATTCCACATCAAACTCATATTTCAGTAAGTCGTGAATGAACCAACATTTGCCAAACCACTTAGTTCCTTCTTTGTTGGACTCCAGCCTAAACCAATCGTTATCTGATCCTTTATTATTTTGGACATACTAAAAACAACCATATGTTAGACTAATGGACTGCTTACATATTTTGATAATCATTCACCTTGATTAAAGATTGATATTCTTCTTTTAATCTTTGTACCCAGAGTTCTTTCTCTCTAGGCCCAGCTTTAGTTTTCAACAATGGGATATTACTTAAGGTTTTTCTGGTGCTCTCGTCTACCATATTATTTACCTAGATATTGAAATTGAATTTACTTTCAAGGTAACCTAACTTTTGAGTTTCATTTATAAATAAGATCATAGAATTCATGGGATTGAAGTGTTTGCTTGTCACAGCGTCACAGGAAAATAGAGTACAACTAGTGTTGTGGTAAAATGAGCTAATGGTCGCATTTAGGTAAATTTTAGCCATAAGGCCCACCGCATATTGAACCCAGCACACGCACAGCTCACGGGCAAATCTACGCGTGTATTATTCTGTAAACAATTATTTAAAGTGGGGTGCGGGGGGTGCCGCACATTGATCCCAACCCACGTTCGCTTGGGTCGGTTTGAGTGTATCGCACAGTTTTTGTGGTTCTTGTGTACCTACAGTTCGATTCATTACAAATGGAGAAGTTAATAGAGTTAGTTCGAAGTTTTCCAGTTCTTTATGACATTAGTCATGAAGATTATATAGATCTAAATTTAAGGATGAATTGTGGGCATAGATTGCCAAAAGGAGATAAATTATGAAGATGGTAGGTGTGTGTCGCATATTGTAAGTAAGTATGTATAAATAAGTATGTGTATATAATGTGGACCATTCGACCATTTAAGAGGTATCTTATGTTACGTATAAAACTTCTTTGTTTCAAGGTAAAATATTATATAGGGTGACCCATTTCAATCCGACCGGTGAAATAAAATAAGAACATTACATTTTCGGAAAACAATTATGGAGATTGAAGGCAAATATTCGATGCCACCAATACTTTTAACCTTAAGTAGACGGTTTAAGGTCAAATTTGTTCCTTCCGACTCAGAATCCATGTCAATAAGTGTACGTTGATCGTTCGCAGTAATTGTGGAACTGGGTCTGGGTTGGATATGGCGCGTGGGTTCAATATGCGGTAGATAAGAGAAACGTGGATGTGAGTGGTACGTGGGCTGTGCGTATGCTGGGTTCAATATGCGGCAGGCCTAAAGCGCCAATTGGACGATTTTTGAAGAAAATTGGCGCTCGAGGTTTTGGGAAAATCGCAAACCGCAATTTGGCCGCTATTATGTAGAATCTACTTCATACTTTCACATTAAACCTAAAGCAGATATTTGATATGCTCACTTCAAGCGGAGCCGGATACGGAGTAGACTCCGAATGCAGCGAGAACACAATCGGAACCCACACCGAACCACGCTCATGCTTGAGAATGAACTAAAAATTTCAAATTTTTTATCTTCAGAAGAAAAAGTTGAAATGAAAAGCCAATGTAAAGAATTCCTAAATCAACTTATTTTTGAATTAATCAAAAGAGTTCCTTCACATCTAAATGCGTTCTCTAAAGTAAAAAATATTAGTCCAAAAGGTAATTCTAAATCCTACTTAGACCGTGATTTACAGAATTATCATTAGAATTGACCATAAAGAAAAACTGGGTAACATTGAAATGGAATATAACTTTTGACTATTAACTGAGAGATTTGGTAAAACATTTCAGAAAACCCCATTGAGTTTTGGTAAAATCCTATAACATTAAAAAATACGGTGGAGAATTGATTTTTAAAAATATATCAAAATTTGTTTTCACTTTATTAACTATGCCATCTACATGCTAATGTTGAAAGAAGTATTTCTCTAATGAATGTAGTTAAATCAAAACTTAGAAATAAAATGATCCTAAGCCTTTTGAACAAACTAATGACTGTTCGAGCATATTTTTATTTTAATATTTGTTGCAAAAAGTTTGAACCAACTAAGGATATGATCTCAAGGTTTAAAACAAAAATGTATATTTCAGAAAGTTGTCAAGATAATGTCTATGAAGACATTGCGGAAGTTTTTAACTTATGTAACGATATTCTAATGTACTGTATCCTGACTTTGTTAATTAAAATACTTCAATTCTTTTTTTTGTTTTATTTAGACTTATTCACGAATAATATCCCAAAATTATTTTTTTTTTCGTATTGTGGCGCAGAAACTAAAAATAAAATCCCTCAAATTACTTTTATTACAAATAAATGTCAGGTTAGTGTACTACAAAGCTAAGCTTCACGTTTTAAGCTCTCGAAACCGGAAGCATATATCTAAGCGAGCTCAAAGGCTGTTCCAGCTTCGGTGCATATTAAACTAGCAAGTTAAGCGTTAAGCTGACCATCAGTAACATACAGTCGCAGTGTTAAAATCATTCAGAGCAAATGTCAACGTGAAAAATTGCCCAAAACCGCAACCAACATTCCTAGAAAAAAATTAAAACATATATGTAATATTAATAAATAGCAAAGAATACACTGTTGGTGTATTCTTTGGTAATAGAGTGGTTTCTGTTTCTTGATTTTTGAATTAATAAGTATGGATATGGAAGTTGAGGATGAAATTATTTTTTTGGTAGAATCTGGATATACTGGACATAAGACATAATAGATTTTGGATTTCCACGAAGACTTTATAGAAGAACGAATTACATTGCAATCATGGATGATTTCGAATTTGTTCTGCATCGTCATAAAGGGGTTTCAAATCCAACCGTTTTTTAAATTAAAGTTGACAACAATAATGAGTCACTTTCAGGTTTAACTATCTTGGCAGGTGGATTCCACCTGTCAATATGGTTTCTTTCCTTTCTTCAGCTAACGATTTTCTTATTTTCTATTTTCGTAGCATTTTTTAAAGCTTATAGCACTTCTAGCATAGCATAGATTAAAAACTCGATAGTCTTCCAGACTTGCTTCTTTTGTAAAGTGGTTGTTCGGTCTGTTTTCTTATCTTCTAAAGTAGTTATATACTTAGTGCCTATTATAATTATCAAATGAGCCTTTCCTGTATTTGTAAAGATCGGTACTCTTCAAAAATGTGGTTAGACTTAACATAAAGGGTGGTAAATACTATTGAATTTACGATGCTCCCGGACTAAAAGAGGCTTTGTTAAGCATGGCTTATTTTTCAATAGTGCATAATGATACATCTAAACCCAAGCTTTATAATTGAATTGCACTTACGTAAGCTCCGCTTTAATACAAAACTGTGCATTTGGCCCTGAATGGTCATCTTAGCAAAAGGGACCGAGAAAGATGACGTTTATACCATCTGCCGTGAAAAAACACGAACAATGTGATGTAAACACTATTACCAGAGACAACACTCTGCTATTAGTAGTATTAGTAGTTTCGTATAATCAGCGTTTTTAAATGTTAGATTTTTGAAACTGATATTAAATGTTTGTGATGTCGTCATCAAAAGTATCTTTCTGTATTCATGGCTGTTCAAATATGCTGTATAAAAATACTACGCAGTTGAAATTTTATAGTTTCCTCGAAAATTCATTGAACACTGTGTGGATAACCTTAAAACGTCAAAAATTGATAAATGCAGTTAAAACCCATATGTAAGTAAAATGTTCTAATTAAAACATTTTATGAACTATTATTTTGTGTATAATCAGTATGATACTACAATTAGCAGCTATTAGAAAAGTTCTTTTTTATTTACATAAATAAAAGATTATTATCGAGAGAATAAAATGTTGTTTTCTGTACGATTTCATTGATTATATAAAATAAAAACTTGTTATGTGTTTGCTGACTTTAATATTATATAATAAGTTCAAATAATTAAATACTATTAAGGAGAATAAAGTAAACATTTGTACAAAACGAATCACTTCAAGTTTTTTAATTATATTTCAGAAAACATCGGGAGGATTGGGAACCAAATAAAAATACTAGAATTTGTAGTGCTCATTTTGTCAATAATCAAAAATCAGATAATTCCCTACACCCATCTTACATACCAACAATTTTTCCTGGCAAAGAAAATAAAAAGATCTATTAATTTTTTGCATTTTGTAGGTTGTTTATTATACTGTTTACATCACAATGTTTTTCTTATTTAGCACCAGGGCGCTCTACTTTCGACAGAAGTGCTGCCTCTATGTTCGGTCTCGGTCCCTAATGACAGGAAGTTTCCGCTTTATTGCCCTAACCTTCAAACCTTCAATACTATATTTGTTCAATGAGTGAAAGCTAAGGAAAAATGAATAATTTGGTTGAAGTACTAGACGATGAAGACGAGGACATTGGGTGTGTTTGGTAGAAAAAAGCGGTTGCTATCGCTGAGAAACGACACGTTTGCTAACTTCAATAGCGCTGACACTATGGGTGTGTTTGGCAGAAAAAAGCGCTTGTGAGCGCTGAGAAAAGATTTGTACAGTTGTTAGCCAGGACACGTTTGCTAACTTCAATAGCGCTGACACAATCCGCCATTTTGCCTATTCATTTTTTATGTTTTGAAACCAGTTTTAAGCAATATCATCACCAAAAGTATCTTCCACTACATTATTTAATATGTTATTCATAATTGATAATTTTTAAAATGAATACATTACGAACCAACAAACAAGTTGTGTTAGTTTTCTCGGTTAAAGCTACCTTAGTGTTCTAGAGGAAATTACCCATTTAGCAGTTGACAGCGCTTACCGCTTGGAGATCGCCATTTTGCTTACAAGCGCTTCCCAGCGCTTTTTTCTACCAAACACAGCCGAATTGAACAATGATAAACCTTAACTAAGGTTATTTTATCTGAAATGATCCAAACCCATTGTTGACTTTTTTTCGAGCTCCGCTTTATTTACAGCTTTGTTAAAAATATATGCTTTACGGCTGCATGAAGCGTTGGTCGTTATTGGTCTATGATAAAGTGCAAACTACGTCGAATTTCGCACGTTCAGTCAACCGTTTAAAGAAAGTTCTGCCGCGCTGCTGTTCACTGAATCTAGCCAATATAACTGCTGTTTGGAACGGCTCTATAATACTTTAATAGTACTTGTATATATCCCGTTACTATATATCCATGTCCATTTATGTTACCTCTTCGTTCATCCCGAGAATCAGTAAATAGTGTACTTGATTCAGAAATGTTTTCGTTAATCATAGAGGATATAACTTATTTTATGGAACAGCTACTCGAATAATATTTTGGTCTTATTTTCCTACATTATAACTCATAGAGAAGAGAAAAAAGGATTATATTTTTCCTATAGCTCACGTACTTTGAGTATTTTGGTACACTGTGTAGTTAATGTGGGATATAGTGGAAAAAGCTGAATGGATAGAAATAAATTCTGCAGAATAAATTAAAAATGAATGGACTTTGGCTGCTTTATTAATTTCTGATGGTCAGCAAATATGATATCATAGAATTACTCATTATTCAGCTAAAAAACAAATTTGCAACTGTTTTTGCCTAAATCCGAATTAGCGAAAAAAACGAATCAAATTGTATAACATAATTATGTTGGCAATATGAAAAGTAGTGTGTTTGACTTTGTGGCAGTTGTCAACAAAAAAACGATAAACGAAGAAAGATAAAGAAGAAATAATATTGATAGTAAAAAAAACGCGTATGTTTAAAATCTCGTACTTTATTTATATATAAAATTATTCAACATTCAACTTTACTTTTGCGAGTTAAATGTGCAATGACGCCATTTTCATCTGTATCTGTCAAATCTGCTCAAGGTTGGTCTGTCAAACATTTATTTTCGAAGTAAACAATAATATTTATTGAAAAAGCAAGAATTTTATTAACTGTTACTTAGGTAAGCCTAATTTCAAGTTATAATTCGTGTACATTACTGTTTACGAGTCTGACCTCTCTAATTCTTTTTAGGTCAAGTACTTGTGACCAATATGGGCAATACCACTGATGATATGGGTTTCCAAAAGGTCAGAATATGAAAAAACTTGTCAAATAATTCTGGGATCATGCAAGGATCCACAAAAATACCTATTACTGATCTCAATGCCTATATAACTTGCAAAATATGTAGTGGATATTTTGTTGATGCTAGTACAATAATTGAATGTTTGCACACATGTGAGTACCAATTTTATAATAACGTTCTCAAAATTTTCTTGGAGTAGGTCAATGTTTCTCAAATATAAATATTAATCTACAAACATAAAAAGTTGCTGAGTTTTATAGTGATAGTATATTGAATCTTTATAAATGTTCTGTTTCAAATTAACATAATTATATATAAATCATTTCCAGACAAACTTGGTTTTGTGCTGACTCAAATTGCTATCTGGTATTGACTAATGAATTATTAAGTGGGTAATGCTCATAATTTGAACAAAATGACAAAACATGCTAAGGGCATTTGAATAGAAAAATTAAAACTTCAAATCACATAATACAATAGCGTTTTCAAATGTTAGACTCATTTAGGTGTCCACCTTCGTTTTTGGCAATTTAACCATTAATTTTTCCAATGTTGTCTTGGTTATCATCTGACATCCAGCGCCCAGTTTTTTCTACAACCTGAGACCAACAACATTTTAACGCTTTTCTTGACACTGTAGATCTTTTTTTTATAGAATATGTTGAAGACCATGTTGCTATAGATCGTTTTAATATAATTTTATTAAGGAAGTAAAATTCAGTTGACAGGACAACTAAATTTTAAATATCAACCAATCATCCACCAATCATAAACAACAATAACAAATATATGGATGGACAAACATGGAGAATGGTTCATACTTTAACACCTTCCCTAATCACAATGTTTGACCATTCCAATTGCTTCTCACAGCTTCTCTAGTTGCAGCTTGAAAAGCGGTTTCATCATGAGGTCAGCCAGTGGAAATTCAGATGCAACTTTTTGAATTAGCACTGACTCCTCTTGTATCAGCTCTTACGAAGAAATGTCTGATGTGGATGTGGTTTGTCCTATGATAAAACTCTGGGTTTAGAGATAAATAAATAACAGCCTCATTGTCCACTTTTAAAGTTGACATTGAGGGGGGGGGGGCAATTTCTTCATAAGGCCTTTTCAACTAACATGCGTGCATGCAAACAACTCCCAATTTTGCTTGTACACCGAACGTGTATGACAAACCAGTGCCTATTTTTCCTTGCACGTATGGTAAGATTCTCATCACTCTTGAACAATCAAAGTTAGTTGGATTTTCCAATTTTCTACCACAACACTGACGGCTAATGCCATGTCATGTCTGGTGAAGTTATTAGATACATTAGAGCACCAACAGATTCTCTATAGGGAAAGGCAGTGTTCAATTCTTCTTAGCTATTTCCTTCCCTAATTGAATACTGTCTTTTACTATGGGTGTTGAAACTGACTTATATTCTTTTATTCCAAAACGTTCTAGGACTTTCTTGGCGTATGAAGACTGACTTAGTTTTATATCACCGTTTCTTGCTTTTTGAATTTCAAGTCCAATGAGATTTTGTGGTAATTCTGAATTCCTTTCGTAGACTTGTTAGGAATGTGTTTTCATTTTGCATGCCACTACTCCATAATCTACATAGAGGGCTAACAGATGTGTGCCTTATCCTTTCTTCGTCACAAATAAGCATGGGTCAGCATTACTACGCTTAAAGCCAAGGGATTCAGTGTAGCCCGTAACTAAATTTCGTGAAGCAATTTGCCTTCTATGCTGGATGTTGCTGTTCAATTGAGGATATATTCTTCTGTGTTGATTATTTCAGCCTAAAATATTTGGTCAAATATCCCTTCACTTGCATGCATTAGAGCTCTTGTATGTGGACTGAACATCAGTGCGATTTTCTCGTTCTGCACAACTGTTTTGTTGCGGAGTGTAAGGCATGACAAGCCTCTGTCTTATACGTTGTTGGTATAGGATTTTCTTGACTTGATGGTTGTCAAATTCTCATCCATTGTCAGACAAAACTTCCAGTACTCTTAATCTGTTCTAGAACGTTTTTCATCTTCTCTACGACCTGAGATTTGTTCTATATCAAGTAAATATATATGTATCTGGAAAAATAATCTTTGAATGACACAAAATAACAATAGCCTGCTTTTGAGCTGCTAAAAGGTATACGACTACGAATATTGGTATGCATTCTTTCACCTGGTACATTAGCTCTCTCTCTTGTCCCAAACTCAAAACGAGTCTGTCCATAGACACTACCTTCCCAAAACTCGCTATCAAGATTCACATCTATATCTAAATCATTTTTCAGAACTTTTCTTACATATCTCTTATTTTGATGACCAAATCTTTCGTGATATAACTGTAGCACATTCTCGCTGCATGCTAGATTGACTTGATTTGACTTTTGCCGGCTTAAGCTTCTCATGCTATTTTCATGCTCATTTTATGAATACATTTATGTTTCTCACCATTTACTTCTGTCTCTACTTTGATGGTACCTTATCCAAAGGCAGGAACTGAGTGGCCATTAACTGTCCTAACTCTGCGACTATTTGGAAATGGTTTGTACGTCTCAAGCCACTCACTAAGATTGGTGATATGGTTAACAGCACCATTATCTACATATTAATCCTTCCAACTCTCACTGAACAGCATCTCATTGGACACAGTACCAAACTCATACTCTTGTCTTTGTCTCTTGAATACTTCGTTCGTTTGTCAGGTTTCGGTGATTTTCAATCAGCTTCCCATTTCCCATATTGCTTGACTTTAAGACCTCTCCACTTAAAATGGTTGCAAATCCAAATCTTGTTGGTTGCCTTGCCTTTCCTGCTTGCATACACAATTTCCTGACTATTTCTTCCTCCTTCTATCTTTGCAAAGCCTTCTCATATATGCCTAACTGACTCGTCAAGTTGTCTACTGTTCTGTCTTGCTTGACATCAGAATCCAACTGGATTTGAATGAAAAATACTATGGAGGTAGAGTTTCTAAAATCTTGCATATCAAAAGTAAATCTGGTAAATCATCACACAAGTGTTTCCGTTCTTAAATTTTTCTCTGGAAATTTCACTTTGCAAGGTTTTCCATAAATTTTTTAGTTTCAATGTGTGAGTAGCATTGACGTCTTCTGGCTGACAAGTATAGCTGAAGAACTGTGAACACAAGTCAAATGTCTTACTTTCAGTTTGACCATCAAGCAGTCTCTGAAGCTCATATTAGCTAAGGGTTCTGGCGGGTTTAGCTCACCAATAATCACCTCTGTAACCCCTTTGACTGATCTAAACAGTATCTCTATTGTGTACTTCCATGCCTTCCAAAAGGTAGTTCATGTGAGATTTTTTTATTCAACTTGTTTTTAAATATTCAATCATTCCACAATCAAAAACAACAATAACGAATATATGGATGGACAAACATGGAAAATGGTTCGTACTTCAACATTTCTATCAAGCTCATAATAATTCTATTGGATCCAAGTCTGAAGAAAGTGGTGATCATGTCATCATTTTCAACATCTGTTGTTTTTGTTCTTTTAGAAAACTCTTGCACATTTCTGATGCATGTTAGAGATCATTGTTTTGCTGAAATATCACGCTACAAATTTTGAGTTAAAATAATCTAAAATCTCTATTATTTATTTTTAGTTTGTCGCAGTTGCATTATCAAGTATTTTCAGAAAAATAAATACTGCCCAGTGTGCGATGTGCAAGTACACAAATCAAAACCATTACTCAATATCAGACCTGACAAAACTGTACAAGACATTGTCTACAAACTTGTTCCGAGATTGTTTCAAAGTGAGTATATTTAAATAGAAATTTCGATTGTATATTATTGTTAATTAATTTCAAGATGAGATGCAAAGGAGGAGGGAATTTTACAATAATCATCCAGAAGCAAAACCTTCAAGTTTGGAGCAATGTGGAGAAGTCGCTTATCAACACTTGTTAACTCCAGAAGAAACCATTTGCCTTACTCTCAGTTACCATGGAGCTGATAATAAACCCAGGTGAGTTAAATAGATTCTTTATAAACTGTTTAAGACAGTTTGTGCAGCCTTTTCAGAGAGCATGTTCTGGAGTAGGCTCATAATTTGTTGCTTAATAATTGATTTTGTCGCTCTTGTCGTTCCAAAGAA
Source organism: Galeruca laticollis (assembly GCA_963921935.1). Lineage (NCBI taxonomy): Eukaryota > Metazoa > Arthropoda > Insecta > Coleoptera > Chrysomelidae > Galeruca > Galeruca laticollis. Next base: position 72,570,359 of record OY998177.1, read on the forward strand.
AATGTGTTGCCCCTTTACTTAGTATTAAGTTAGTGTAGCAACATTAGATATATTGAGAACAAAAAAGCTAGCAATCCAGGGTTAGTTGCTAATTTGTTGCTTCTAGACTGCGTAGTTCCAAAATCCCAAAAACAACTTTCTATGTTTGGGGCTTTTTTATGATCTTAGCCGTGCATTTGACACAGTTGATCATGAACTTTTGCTAATGAAACTTCAAGGAATTGAAATACGCGGAAAACCATACGAGTGGGCAAAATCTTACTTGTCCAATAGAACTCAAGTAGTTACAGTTAACAACACAACATCTGATCCTATTCCCTCTAAAACTGGAGTACCACAAGGATCGATTCTTCGCCCATTCTTTTTTATTATCTTCATCAGTGATATCAACAAAATTTGCTTAACCTCTCAAAAAATTATTCAATATGCTGATGACACTAATATTATCATGGTGAATCAACAATTTGAAGAACTCATTGATGAAACTAATGTAGCATCTTTTGAACTGAATAAATATTTCATAGGAAATGGTTTAACATTGAATGTGTCAAAAACACATTTTATGTGTTTTTTACCAAGAAATGTTGTGCCTGATATTGAGCCTTTTTTACATGATAATGGAAAACTCATTCAGAGTGTCGATCAATTCAAATTCTTAGGAATAATACTAGATCCCAAGCTCAGCTGGGAGTCTCATATAAATGCAGTGATTGCAAAAATAAGTTCATGTTGTTATACCATTAGAAATCTAAGAGAAACTGTCTCTCTGAATGTATTAAAGCTCATTTATTATGGAATAATACAATCAACTCTTCAGTACGGCTTAATGTTTTGGGGTGCATCATCCTTTCTTGAGAGGGCTTTTAAAGTTCAAAAGAAGGCTATAAGAGCTGTGTACAGTGTTTCTCCCAGAGGGACGTGCAGATCATTTTTTAAGAAGGCTGACATTTTAACTCTAAGTCTATTTATATTCCAATTAATTAAATTTGTAAATTTGTCTTGATAATCAAAGTTCATTTGAAAAAAATGAAGACATACACACGCATGAGACTAGACAGAAGAGTAATATCCACCAACCATTTTCTCCAATGCATATTGGAATAATATGCTATAATAAGTTCAGTAATATATTGAATACAGAAAAAAACATGGGAACATTAAGGAAATTGAGAAATATACTTCATTCTTTTATTACAGCATGCATTCTATAGTGTTGAGGAGTTTCTTACATATTAATACTATATTTTAAAAATTACTTAGTATTTGATTTATAGTCGATTTTATTAATGTGAATGTTTTTATTTTAATTACCTGTATTTCGTTTGTTTAGTTAACTAGTCTGATAGAGTTGTGTATTATATGAAATTTTGTATAATGTATGATTCTCATAGATGAAAAATATATTCTATTCTATTCTATCCCCACTGCTATTAACTTTGTGCAGCTGTGGTCTCGGGGTCTAGAAATAATTACCGAGACGAGCTTGACGGCATATTTTGTTGTTAATTTGTCACTCACCGATGGCTTACTTCACAAATCCAAGTACGCACCTCCCAAGCTAAGAAACGTTCCCCTAGTACTTTACCGTACCCACATCAGAATATCTAGGGTGGAAATAGTTACCGACGCGGAATTGGCGGCATATTTTGTTGCTAATTTGTTGCTTCAAGGCAGTGTAGTCCTAAAATCCCTAAAGCAACCCCTATATGTGCAAACCCTCACCCCCATTGCACTACTAACTTAGTGCAGCTGTTTTACACTATCTCGGGACTAGAAATAGTTACCGAGACGAGCTTGACAGCATATTTTGTTGCTCATAGATGGCTTAGTTCACAAAGCCAAGTACACAGGAATTTGAGTCGCCGATTTGTATGTAACTTTAGGGAATCTTTCGACATATAAAAACGCTGCCATCTGCTCTGGCGGAGTGCTTCCTTGCATGCATGGCGATAATGTTTGTTAGGCTATATTCATCATATCAAACACTGTTCAAACCGTAAAGTACTAGAGGTGGGTTTCTTGGCTTGAGGGTGTATACTCCTACTAGAGTAACTGCTACATGTGCTAGCAATCTAGATCAAGTGCACTCTAACTTTGAAGAATGTGAAGGTATTGTAGACATAAATACTGAATCAGATCATCACAATTTTTTGCTAAAATTAAATCTGTTTTCTCAAACGACTATTAATAACCATATAAATGTTAGAGAATTAAGTGAAAATAACATTACTACCTTGATATCACATTTATCTAAACAAACTTGGAAGGACGTTTATGAAGCCTCAGATACTAATACTAAATTCAAAATATTTCATCATATTCTAATTTATTACTTCTTTATTAGTTGCCCTATAAGATCAAAAAAAGCGATGGGAAACAACAAAAAGTGGGTTAGCAATGAAGTGAAAAATTCATCTAGTAATCTAAAGGATTTGTTTAATTTAAAATAAATGTAAATATCCGCAACTTGAAGCAATCTATCTGAAAACAAAGGCTTCACATAAAAGGCTAGTTGAGAACACAAAAAGTAATTATTATTACAGTAACTCTTCCAATAAAAACAAAACCGTTTGGAATGTTATAAATGAACTCAGAGGAAAGCAAACTAATCAAAAAGCTATCACCTTAAATATTAATAACGCAACAGTAAATGATCCACTAACAATTGCTAATACATTTAATGAATACTTCATAAATGCCCCCAATGAAGCAATTAAATCGATATCTGAACCGAACTATACATTAAAGTACCCCTCCAATAATTTTGTTTCAAACAGCATATTTCTTTCATATGTCACAACAGAAGATGTTCTTGACATAATTAGGAATAAAATCAAAAATAAACCATCATGTGGTTCTGATAACATATAGGTAGATTAGTTGTTACACTATTTCTTGTTGTTTCATAAGTTTATTGTTTTTATTTTTTAAATCTGGTTTTATTTTTCATTAATTATAATTTTGATAAATAAAATTGTCACCCATCAGTATCCTTATAATAAAATGTTAAATTTCGTTACTGAGTGTTCAATTTTTTAAGGGTGTTTCACCTGATCATCCATCCATAAATGGTTTATTTGCACTGTACCTCCAACCATTGAAAATGGATATATAATATGTCATATCAGGTGAATGTGAATTAAAAAAGGAAACGAAAAACGTCAAAATATACAGGGTGTCTCATTTAAAACAACATAAGTTTATATTTCCTGAGTGAGCCCCCTAACAAAAAAATTCTGTGCGCCACTGAACTCTTTAATATTATATCTATCAAAAGTTTTTATAACGTTTTTTTAAATATTTTTCTTAATTAAGAAGTTATAGTACCTTGTAGTTTTCGACAGTTTTAAATAATCGCCCTGTATCTTCCAACTGCAGGGAGTTACTAAAGATTTAATAAGGCTATCGTTACTTTAACAAAAAAAGAAGTCATAACATCTTAACTGCTTTTCCTCTATCTCTTCTAGTTTACGAGATACCCTGCAAAACACACCAATTTGGGACACCCTGTACACCAATTCCTGACAATTCTATTATTGGAGTTTTTTTTTTCTTTTGACACTTGAAGGCTACCACGGGTTGTCGTTAGAGCATTCTGTTTCATGTCATGTCCTTGATTTGAGCATAATTAGTATTTGTTGGGAACATTGATGTTTGTGGGGATTGTGTGGTTATACACTTATAGTTGGGTTGCTTGGCTATGTGTTGGTGCAAAGTTATTATTCAAGTATGCTTAACTCATTTGCATTTGTGGATCACCTTGTATAAATATTGGCTGCCCATTGTTATCAAATCCGGCAGGTTTTCTCTGTGTGTACAAATTTATTTTTATAGTTTATTTGTATTGTTTTTATCACTTCACAATAAAATTCACATTTCAATTAAATATAAAAAATGATCTCTATACCTACCTGAGTCTTTGATTTATATTAAAAATTGTATATTACTATAATTAAAATTTTAAATTTTAAGATCATCAACATACTTAAGGGCCTGTTCAGCAAACAATATAATAAGGGAAAAGGCTTTAGTGGATTCTCTGAGGATCCCTTGATGTATTAATTTATTTAGCAAATGGTTAACTGCAATACTTTGTCTGCGAGTGAAAATATAACTAGGAATAAAAAAATTATGTTTAATTAACACCAGTTAATTTTAGTATATATGAAGTAATATTTGACTATTTTCAGGTATTTGCGATGTCCCGCTGCAGTTACAATGGGCCATCTAAAAAAGTTGATCCGTGCTAAATATGGCCTCTCCGACAGTCATAGGGTCGATATCTTTTACAATCAAGATTGCCTTAGTTCTTCCCTAACTTTAATGGATGTAGCATATATTTATTTATGGAAAAGGGTAAGTCTTGTTATAATTACAAATGCATAAACTGTAGATCTCATCAGTATAAGGACATACTTTCTTGTTCAGATTCTCTAATCTTAGCAGAAGACAATACGGCTACGCTTGATATTTGGCTCTATATAAATACCAAGCAGAAGCTAACAACGCCATGTCCACTTCCAAATGCAAACCAGAAGCTGTTTTGCAGTAACTTGTAAAAAAGCTACTTTGTTATATAGTATATATTATTATATAATAGTTCTCTGTTGTTGAAGTGTTATTTGCAATCTGAACAATAGTCTTCCATAAGGGTCTGCCCTGCTCATTCTATTAAATATCATGGTATATTTATTACATTGTTGCCATGGTGAATTTTGTATCTAATGTAACTGCGAAATTTTTTATTTGAGTAACGTAACGAAAATATTATATGTGATAAAAGTATGTTATTTTAATTTTTAGAAAGGACCAATAGAACTTACGTACCGAATATACGAAAATACCGCGAAAAAAATGAAACTCGAAGTTCCAGACCATCATGAAACAACAGGAACGAATGTAGCAAATAATAACAATAATAATAATAACGATAATATTAGTAACAATAATAATTGGAAGGAAGTACAATTGAGGATAAGTGAAAATGGTGAAATGTCGATAACTGGTATCCAGGATGCGGCTCTAAGTCCGAGTCTTCTGGAAATTGTAAATAGTGAACCAAAGTACAAAAGCGATGTGACAGATGTGACGACATTGGTGGACACGCAGTCAGTTAATAATCAAACGCCATGTAAAAAAGAAGTACCCGGTTTGAAATACATTGGTAAAGGTAAGTATAAGTCTATTTTAATAATATAATATTCAAATTATTCTAATTGTAATGTTTTTCTTATTTATTTAAATAGATTATCATGAAGGGTGGTATACATTTATAAACACAGTATATTTATTTACACTTAATTTATTTACATATGGTATACTTTCTTACAGAATTTTATACATTTTTATAATTAAATGTATGGTTTTTTTGTTATTTCATTGTGTTTTAAGGCTGTTTTATTTTTTATCATATTTGATGACTTTTTAATCTATTTTCTAAATATTGTGATGTTTATACTATGTAAACAGCATAAATTATTACAAGAAATTTTAGATAGATCTTTAATTAAGAAACCTAATATGCATATAAGAAGACATTACAATAAACAGCAATGTATATATAACAAAAAATGTAGAATATAATGCTTTACTAGAACATCAATCAGTAAACAATTACAAATAACATATTAAAAGTGAATATAGAATAAAAAATACAAACATAACAAAAAATAGTAGGATCAAAATATATGGAAATATAATACAGACATATGGAATAAAATGTTTAGTATAATATATAATAAATTGTTATATTGTTTAATATCAACATTTATATACAAAATCACTTATTTTTTGGATGTATTCCTTCTAGTTGGTTTTGAACTCGATCAGTTAACCAGACAGGTTCTGGTAATTTATTGAACTCGAAGAAACCTTTGAAAAATAGTGAATTCATTGTACCATGAAAAGAAGTGCAAGGAACATATATGTCATTTTGCAACATGTGTTATAATTATGAATATTCTTATTATAAGTTAAGTATCTCTGAAAGTAGTCAGGTGTCAAGTGGTTTACTATTTTGTATGCAAAAATCATAGTGAAATGAAACAATTTTCAACTGAAAACCAATGGGAATAAATATAATGACCACCAAAAAAATACTTTCATACCAAAAAATATACTAAACATAAAAAGAAATAAAGCCTAAAATTAGAATAGTTCTAGCTGTTTTAGTCAAGACTACACTTCAAATTGTATTCAAAGACCAAATGTAGTAAATGATCACCAAATCTTAGCAAGCAAATTAGAACACTATTTCCACCAAAATAAACCACTATGATTGCCATAAAATGTAGGCATATTACTGAATAAAGTATAATGATGCCAAATTAAGTTATGTCTTCGGCGTGCAAGTCCCTCCCTCTCAACCTAACAGAACACCGTATGCGCCACGCCGATTTTTAATTAAGTCACTTGCGTTCATTGTGTGTGTTTTGTATTCTGTTATAGGTATCTTCTTTAAGATGGCGAATGAAAACTTAGCAGGACCAAGTTCTTGTGCTCCGCTGTTGAGTTCTTCGGATGAAAGCGGTGATTAAATCACAGATCATACGAAAAAACGTCGAAGGCAAGGTTAGGTTTAGGGTTAGGTTAGGTTAATTGTACAATAAATTATTACAGAAAACTGATTCTTCTTAAGACTTTAAAATAAGTACCTATTATTAGTACTTACGGTTCGGTCCTGATACCTATACCATACTGGTGTGTTGATATCAGCTCCTATTATTTTAATAATTTAGTAGTGGACATTTATTGAAATTTGTATTTAGTTTGTGGAAGTATACCAACAACGTTATCAACTTTGAGGAAAACCAGTGAGATATGTTTTTCTTCCCCATAATTTGATGATATATTCAAATCCATACATAAACACAATCAGATAGGATAGTTTTTAATTATCTTATCGCTTGGGCAGCCAGTTTTAATAGCCGGACTGTTCAATAGCAAACAGGGCCGCATTTAAACAAATGTCCATTAATACACTATCAAAAACAATGAACGTAGAAACGATTGAGTCTTCTGACTACAGAAATACTCAAACAATAACTCATCCCATCTCTCAACCTACCTACTCACAAGCAGCGTCTAAGAAATTTTACCCATCAAAAGCACTGGCCCTCATATTTCCATCTTTAGACGGGGTGAAATTAGAAGAATATGTATATGCACTAGGCCCTAAAGTTCAACCAAAAAATATAACGTTTGCATCAAGAATTTCAAACAACCGAATTTGCATATATTTATCAAGTAAATCTACATTAGAAGAATATTTAACTCATGATGGTAAAATATCTATAAATAACGAAATTGTATCAGCAAGAAGATTGATTACCCCATCAAGTCTGTATTTTACTATCAAATGTTTATCCCTCTATTCCCGATGAAACTCTAGAGGCAGAATTAAAAAATATGGGCTTCAATTTGCTATCACCTGTAAGTTCCGTAAGAGCGGGTTTTTCTAAAACAGAATATGGCCATATCGGTAGTTTCCGACGTCAAGTATACTCGACTCCTCTACAAGACGATACAAATATCCCAGATTCATTCCTAGTCACCCATGAGAACACTTCCCACCGCATCTTCTTGTCCATCGACGAAATGTCCTGTTTTAAATGTAAACAGCCTGGTCATATAGCATCTCAATGCACAATAATCTCCACTTCTCCAATAGAATCACATGCCCCAACTACTGATATTCATAACTCAAATTTATCAACATTGCCATCAGAACCCAAAACATTACCAAATTCTTAGAAAAATAGTACTGTATCACATCCAACATCCACCTCTAATTCAATTCAACAAATATTTGTACCACTCACTTCGAGTCAAGTTAAAAGAAAATCATCAGATCGACAATAACACAGAACCTCAATTTGCAAAACTTTGTTACACAGCCTCCAAAAAAAACAAATAAAAAAACTCATACAAGAGCTACTTAAGCCCACTAAGTCTCTTATCGATGATCCCGACTCTCGTTTTCCTCTTAACTTTGACCAACTCATTGATCTATTTGATAACAGCTATGGTACACCCAATCCCGAATTGATTGCTCAAAAATACACTAATGACTTGCCAGCACTAAAATTCGGAAAAAATGTAGGCATGCTTGTAATCCTCAAACTACTGACACTGAAAGCGATTCATCGCAGGAAACTTATTGAAAATCATATATTTTAATTCTATTTTTTTTTTCATTGCGTTCAATAATATAGTGCAGTGGAACATCAACGGCGTATACTCACATCTAGAAATGCTACAAATATTAATATCAGAGCAAAACCCATCAATAATATGTTTACAAGAAACAAATTTCACAAATAATAAGACATACACCTAAAAACTTCAACGGTTTTTTTCTGAATAGACAAAACAGGGGACGAGCCAGCGGCGGCGTATCAATTTATGTTAAAAAAGAGATAGAATCATGTTTAATTCCATTAGTAACTAATTTAGAAGCAATTGCAGTTCATATACAAGGCATAACCAAATTAAATATATGTAACATAAATCTTCCTTCCAGTAAGGGTATTAACATTGAGAGCTTAACCAATCTTACCGATCAGATTCCTCTTCCTAGACTAATTGTCGGAGATTTCAATGGTTATAATGTATATTGGGGTTCCCCCTATAATGACCCACGTGGTAAAATAATATACGACGCAATTGAACAAAATAACTTATCACTCCTAAACGATGGCCGTCCCACACGCTTCAACAGTTATAATGGTAATTTGTCACATAGATTTAAGCTTTTCCTTAATAAAAGAAAGCTTTCAAAATTTTGCTAAGTCTTCCCCAAATATGGTTACTAACCTTAAAGTTAATGAAATTGAATTTTAAAATAAAGGTAAAGAAATTGTTCATAACATTTTTGCATAATTGAAATGGCCCCTAAAAGCATTAAAATTATTCAGTGGAATATTCGATCGCTAAATGCGAACAAATATTCTTTACATAAATTGCTATTGGAAGAACATTTTGATATAGCAGTTATATCGGAAACCTGGTGCAAACTTTCAGATACTGTTTGTTTCAATAACTTTAGTGTAGTGAGCAGAAGAAGAAGTAGGGGATATGGTGGTGCTGCCATCCTTTTATCGAATAATATTAATTACGAACCTATTTCATTTGTTCATAATTTTAATCCAAACTTAGAAGTTTGTGGTGTAAATATTAGCATTGATCAGAGAAAGTATTCAATATTGAGTGTGTACCGACCGGCAAAAGTTAAAATAACAGCGCAAGATTACGTTAATCTTTTTCGCAAATTAACTATGACTGTATTGTCACTGGTGATTTTAATGCATATCATGGCTTGTGGGGGTCAGTATCGAGTTCCCCGGAAGGCTATACATTAGTAGAAGCTCTAGATTCTTTTCCCCATTTAGTTATCGCCAATAACATGCTACGAGAATTAGTCCCCTGGTCAGGCCAGGTCGGTTGTAGATCTTACTATTCTATCTTCCAGCTTATGTTCATCTTTTGACTGCTAGACACATACGGATCTGATCACTTTCCCATCCGAAATTCTAGTAATGATATCAAGATTCAAAATATGATGATAATAATAAATAATAAAGAAGAAGAAAAAAGTATACTGCTAATGATGAATCTATGGTAGAACGACTTTTAACAAAAATTGCTCCTGATTATCCTCAACTACCTATACAAATGCCAAACAACCACATTGATTCTCACTTTTTGCTAACTCCTATCATACCTGACGAGATTGAAGCAAATATGAAAACCTCAAAAAATACATCCTCCAGTATTGACAGGATAAACTATCTCATGTTAGCAAATCTTCCCGTAATTGCCAAACACTATCTTTGCAAAACATAACAACATTTTACTTAAAGGGGATAAAGTCAATTTAATGTTCTATCGTGCATATACTAGATCCATTTTTGATTACGGTTGCTTTCTATATGGATCTGCCACGAACACTTGACTTAAAAAACTAGATCGAATTCATTATAAAGCCCTGAGGTTGGTTTTGGGTGCACTTAAATCCACACCCACAGAATATCTCTTAGCTGAATGTACAGAACCTCCCCTGCATTTGAGACGAATATTTTTAGCTGAGAAGTTTATCCTTAAATGTCAAGCTAACAATCAGATTAAACTATTGCGAAAAATATCTGACATCTCCAAGTCTAATTTAGTTGATAAATGGTAGCATAATAAAAGTTCACCAACATTAGCCGTAGCATATCCCAATGTCTCCTCCTATTTAGAGACTTTAGAGAAATTACATTCTACCAAGCCTCTTTTAATATCTCATATTCCCGAGCCAACGTTTGCTTTCCTTCTTTTGATGGTAATAATCCCATTGCTCTTCATGAACTTTCACAGATGGTTCGAAGTCAAAATTAGGAGTTGGTTGTGCTGTATACATCCAAAATTATGAAGAATCTCTAATGTTTAAGTTGCACCAGCATTGTTCCATATATGCCGCAAAACTATTTGCAATATACCAAGCTCTAGAATGGGCCGTTAAAAGACAAATCTCTGATCAGCAAGTTGTAATCATGTCTGATTCAAAGTCTGTGTTATCTGCTTTAGAAAACTCACATGATCAGCGTCACAAGAATGGGACCATTGTAAAATTTTTAGAAAATCAACTAAAATTACATGGAATAAATGGTTCTGTTTGTTTCATTTGGGTAAAGGGACGCATTGGTATTTTTGGTAACATTAAAGCAGATTACTTTGCTAAAGAAGCGATCTTAAAAGGTACATATATCAGTTGGCTAGATAGAAGTGATCTAATAGCAATACATAGAGAATGTTTAAAGCAAAATGGGGATATTGAATGGTACTCCTTGTGTAATTGAAGCAATAATATTTATACCAAAATCCATCCTGCTTTACCTATGGGGCCTTTTGCTGCAAGTTATCCCAATAGAAACATCTATTCCATGTTCGTCAGATGTATTTTTAATCATGCCACTGTAAAACCGTACCTTCACAGGTTCAAACTAAGTGAAACGGAATTCTGTGATCGACGGCAATGTTGATGACATCAATCACTGGATGTTTGGCTGATTACACAATGACGATGCAGTTAAGTATTTGATGAAATCCCTTGTAAAAGAACGGATTCCGCTCCCTCAGAATCATGCTACAGCTTTATATCTATCCCGGCGAAATCCTAGGCTAAACGAAATCATATGGGAGTTTTTAAAAAGGACTAAAAGAAGAATTTAGCGTTGAATGCCTGTTTCAGTGTAGATCTGTTCAGTCTTGTTCCTCGTGTCTATCCCGTTGTGTCTGTTATAAAGTCGCTATGAAAGTGTCCCTGTGTAATCCCGTTGTAATGTATCCACTATTAAGTACCCATCATTTAAGTTGATTAGGGCCATCAATGGAGAGTACTTGCTTTGTCAATGAAGTGTTTCCAATGTACTATGCCTATCCTCCTATGCTAACTATTGAAACAAACTATACAATAAATTCGTGGCTGAATGGATCAAGCTATCCAAAGCCATTTAAATTAAAAAAAAAACAATCATTATTTTGGAGTCATTTGCTTTAATAAGGTAGCAAGATGTAATAATTTTGGTTATCATTTTACATTAAAAATGTGTTTTAATTTTGGTAATCATTTACTACTTTTGGCAGTAAAGGGTGCTTTTTTCACGTCATATTTTACTATACCTGGTGATACGTTAAACATAAGCCAAAACCAATTGAGGGTCATTAACATTGATCTTATAGGGGTGAGGCGATTTGTTTTCAGTATATTCTCATTTCACGATCTTGAAGATTCTGGAACATATTTAACTTATTGAGATTAAACAAATATACAAACGATGAGCAATAACCGAAATGTGGTTAAATGATTGAATTATACACAGATCTTTTAGACTCAGTTCATAAGTGTTGATATATACGAGAGGGAAAAATAGTTTTTTCAAAATATTTTTATAAGCATAATCCAAATGACTATTGAAGTTCAAAACATTATCTAGAAGGAATCCCAGATACATTTGACACAACTCGAATTATTTTATTATTAATGTTCAAGTGAATATTATCAATATCAAGAGAATTGTACCAATAATTAGTTGTGAAGATCATCGCCTGGGTTTTGGTTACATTAAGTTTGAACTTATTTAGAGTCAGATATTGGCTTATTGATAACAAGAGTTCATTTTTTCAACAGCGCAGGCAATGTTAACATCACTACATGCAATTAAGGTGTCATCAACAAACAGGTTAATGAATTCACATTCCACAAAAAGCTCAAGATCATTCATATACAAAAAAAGGTAGGGGGCCTTAAACACTTCACTGTGGAACACCCACATCAGAAGATATTTGGTCTTTAAAATGTACCCTTGCTTACAGTTTGTGAGATAGTCTTTTAGCCAATTATGTACTTCACCACCAATACCATATTGTCGAAGAAAGGAATTGGCTCACCTACTTTAATTGTTATTTCCAATGACATAGAAAAAGAATAGACATCTCATTCATAATATTGGGATTGTTTTGAAGCCATTATTAAATTCCCTAACAATGTGCTAGAAAAGAACAACAATACATCAATTTTCTTGGTTTGGCGGCGATGTGTAAAGTCATAAAATTTCCAGTGGTGTACAATACTTTAATTATTTTTGAGGAATTCTCACCTTAGAAATAGATATGTGATAGAAATGCTGTAGAATTACATACTGTAAAGAGTGTATTGAATTGAAAATATTTAAATTTAGGTAAAATGCCGAATTAAAACGAAATTTTCAATTTAGTTAATTCAATGAATATCTGAAAAAGAATGAGGGTATTGAAAGAATTTTATTCAATTTTCAAATAATAAAATAACAATACATAAGAAACAAATTAAATTATCGAACAACTATGAATTTTCATAAACCATGTTAAATTAGATAGGAATAATTGTGTATGTTTCCTATTAACTAATTAACACTTTATTCTATAACAGAACCGCTTCTCGTCAATACCTTTGACAGACTTTCAATAAATTTTAATAGAATTAATAATAAATAGGTTTCGAATATTCACTACTCATTCCTAAACAAAATAGCTTTAGTAAATATTGACCAATTGAACTGATAATATTTAGATACACAATTCTAACGTGTACCTACTTTTTAAACAAATAGCAAGTATTAGAAAACTTTGATAGGACTTATACCTGGAGGATACTAAAACGAATGTTCGATGTGAAGGTAGTTGCACCAGATTTAATATATTTTACACTATTTGCTTTAACAAGGATATCACTTGCAGCAAAATTAGAGGAGCATATTAAAGGATGCAATGGAACTATATCACCTTTTTGAAAACCAAATTTTTTTCTTTGCTCATAATTCGTGGAAAACCTGCAGTATATATTGTTGAAAATCCACTAACAGCCAATTGCACCGACTATTCCTCAAGTGACACATTGTTAAGTTAGCCTTACCAAGTAAGGGAAGCTTAAATACCCGGTACTTGCACCAACGAGAAAATGATTTTACTTAGGTAAGGGGCGATTAATCGATAAAAATCGATTATTTTATGTATATTAATAAAAATGATTAAAAATGTAACCTACAATATTTGTTTTTGAAGTGTAATATTATAGTGTTTACCCAGGAGACGCAAAAGATTGTTTTCATTTTAAATGGCACAAATAAGTAAAGGTCTCCGAATTTTACTCCAGCCGAGAAAACGGTGTTATTAAGCATAGTGAGCATGTATAAAAATGTAATTGAAAATAAAAAAACAAACTCAGTTTTTAATGAAAAAAAAGTGAAACTTGCGACATAATAGCTCGTGAATTCAATTCAAGTTGTCCCGCCGGACACTTTAGCGATGTTGCAAGCTAAAAACTTTGTTATGAAAACATTAAAAAAAATACGAGACAAGACGCTGCGAATGCTAGAAAAGAGAGCATTTTGACTGGTGGAGGCATTAGTATTGCCAAAAAAGATGAGTGCCATGATTTGGCATTGTCAATAATGAACACCGAAACAGTACTTGGATTTTACAATACATATGATGATAGGAGATATCCCCCAAAAAGTAATGCTGTTGACGGTTTAAAAATGCAAAAGGACTCAGAAGCAATATCTGACTGTTTTTCAAATCAAGAATTTGAAGGAGAATTTGAGGAAATTAACTCTGTGACAAATTTGGAAAATAGAGAAATTGAAACATACAATCTCCAAGTAACATTGTTGGAGAAAATGAAACATTACAACCTTCAATTACTAATGTAATTCAATCTTGAAAAAACTTTTGAACTAATAATTTTCTCATGGTTTTCTAGGTTGAGATAATTTGTTAAGAAAATAATCTTCAAGAAAAAATGGTAAATTCAGATTGCATTGACAATATGCCCCCAAGAAAAAAATTAAAAACTAATTCAAGTGGAAAGCAATTTAACAAGCAAAGAAGACGACCTACCACAATTTTTAAAACTTTAACATCATCAGCATTGTCTGAAAAATACAATACACTTGTAGACAAAAGGCTCCTAATAGCAGATTAAGAATTAAAAAAATTACAAAAAGAGGTGGAAACTCAAGAAGTAACATCGACCCTCAAGTTGCAGGCTGCTAAGCATGATGTTGAAATAAAAAAAGAGCAATTACGATTACTCCAGGAAAATAAAAATCAAGCTTTATAAATTTCACTTTAATTCAATTTAGTTAAGTTTGTATTTAATGTGTATGCTGGTTTTCTTTCATATATGAACTTTTTGCATTGTTTCTTTTTAGTATTAACATTACATTTTAAAATAACACTTTTATTGCACTTAACCAAATTACAAAACATGAATACTTAGTTTAATACAACAAAACAATAAATTAAATTTGCCTTAATGCATATTGGAAAAATGATTTTCAATTAATTCATTGTGAATTAAATTAATTTGATTGGGATACATTTCTTGATGATTTGGTAGTATTTGTTGCTGAATAATTAAATTATTTAATTCCTCGGCCATATTTCCTGGTACAGGTGGTTCTTCTTTATTCATTTTTCTAGCTATGTTATGCAATACTGCTGTAGCAACAATTACTGCCATCACTGTTTCTAATTTTAAAGGTATTCCATAAGCTAAAACTGGAAAACTCTTCCAAGCCCCAATCAACCTCTCTATTGTATTTCTTGTCTTAATATGGGATTTATTATAATTTAACTCTCCTCTTGTCTGTGGATTACCACGAGGAGTTAAAAAATATGACTTTAATCCATATCCCGAGTCTCCTGAAACAAAAATATAAGTGAAAAACAACTTCAAATTGCTAATTCTATTGCCTTATATTCCAAATAAATGTATACATTTACACACATCAATAAATTAAAAAAAACTAGTAGAATTTTATTTCAATGATTTAGCTAATAAGAGACAATTTGGAAATTCACCTCCCTCAAATCTAGCTCTTATAGCACTATTAGTAAATATTGTGGGGTCATGAGCAGACCCTGGCCAACGGGCAACCAAGTTTTGAATAAACAAATCAGCAATGCCCAATACCTGAATATTCAGTGAAAAAAACTGTTTTCTATTTCTAAAGACTTCACCTTCATTTTCACCTAGAATTATAAATTTGCACACAAGATTAGGATGACCACAGCTATTATATAGATTAGAAACAATTTATTTTAGTTACTACAAGCAAAGAATATCTACCAAAGTGGGAAATATTGGTTATTTACGTGGTGACTGAATTTTGATATGAGTGCAATCAACAACACCCACTACTCTTGGAAATTGAGCAATCTGAAAAAATGTATTTTGTTCTGAAATTATTTGTTCTCGTTGTGGCATATTTATGTAATTAGGGGCCAGATTGGCAATTGCACCTGAAACTTTAGCAACTATTCTTGAAGTTGTTGCTACATCCATTCCCATAAAATCTACAATAGAACTGAGATGTCCAGCAGTTGCATAAAACCTTGAACAACACAGTAGTTGATTTATGGGTGCCACTGAGTTATTTCTGGAAATTAAATAGGCAGATGCAGTCAAATTTATTTCAATGCAAACAACTTATACTAACCTATCATCAGGATATTCTAGCTGATCCTCGATTTGTTCCAAAATATGTATAACTGTTTGTTTGTACAAACGAAAACGTTTAAAAAGTCAGGTTATCCATATTTTCAAAATAATTTGACCGCTGGTGAACCTTCTTGGAAAGCCAAAATCTATTAAGGCACGAAAATCTTCATCGCCTTCAAATATAAAATTATCATTCATATTCATTTCAAAAAATAAAAATTACAACTGACTGTAAAATCTTTAAGTGGAATATTGAGGTTATTAGATTATCTATTTATCAATTTTCAATCCCCAAAATCATTTACGCATGATCAGTTGAGCTACTTAAACATAAGAATGCTTTAAGCTCCCCAAACTGGTAGTTTAGTGAACCACATCTTAAGCCTTTCTTAAGTGCCCCTTAAATATTGATGCAAACCGAATCTTACACTTAAGGGTTACTTGGCGTTAAGTATTACTTAAAGTAGTCGGTGCAAATGGCTGTACGTGTACTAATAATAAAAAAGGGTAGATATACATCATACTTATAAATATAAAAATGGCTCTACTGGCCAGTTAAACAAAAATAATTGCATGATTTACGTATTTCGTATTCTGAAAATGCATAATTTTATATAGACGACACTGGTTATTCAAAAATGAAGGTCAAATGCAAATGTCAACTTATCAGTTGGAAAAGCAATGTCATGGTTCAATGATCCAATTTATTGCAAGTATAACACTGGCGAACCATGTTTTTGAGTTATAATACACTTACTGAGTTTGCAATAATACAATAACTGCTTAAATTCCCGAATAATCACTTGTAAACAAACAATTTCACGATCTTCTGTAATGGCAACTATGTGATTATTTGTTATGATGAAATACATTTTTTGAATGGATCGGGTCCTACAGCGTTGTCACGTGGAGAAGAATAGCATTATTCTTGAAAATACGCAGGTACATCAACAACTTAAATCAAGAAAATTTTGCTCTATGTCCTCCATAGTCATCTTTCAATAATATTATATGCCTCATGACTATTATTTTTTTGTAAATCAATGTTACTATGCATTTTGTACATAAATTTATAAAATATTTTTCAAGCAGTTTTCAGAAATAAAGCACATTTTGACAATGGAGCACGGTGACGAGTAGCATATAGTCGCCCATTTCGTTAATTCTTTTGTAATGTTAGCTTCGGTATTTAATGTAAATAAATGGGTCTATTCTTTTCCTACATCATTGGTTATGTCTCTTCATTAATTTTCTATTTTTATTAGAGTAATGGGCTGATAAAAATATTTTTTATTTTATTTTAGTGAACACAACCAGTACAAGTTTATTAAATAACATAGCAGTTTCATCACATACAATATCCTTGGGTAATCTCACCAATAGTTATACGTCAGTCAGTTTACCGACATTTGTTGATCCAATAATAAGTACACCTATCACCTGCATCACTTTATCAACGAAGAGTAACTTTCTAACCGTTTCCCTTCCGTCATCTTCCAGCAGCTGCGCAACTTTATCTTCGGGCAGCACTACAATGGTCTTCAGTACAATAAACACTACAAAATGTAGTACGAAAACAGAAGATAGTATTTTAAAAGCAGCTCAACCCAATATAAACGAAATAAATTCGGAAAAAGAGATCGAAAAACCTCTGAAGAGGAAGCTAGAACCGAACATAGAAGTGGAACCGCCGGCTAAACAATCAAAACCTATCATTTTAAACCACAACATAGGTTTACTCAACCTATCGAATAACCATCCTTTAAAAAAACATTCGAAACTGAACAGAAACGGTGAAAACGTACCAAAAGTCACATGTGTACCAGAGACTAAAATAACGAATGTCGTTACGACGTCTACGGTTACAATCCTAAACTCCACCAGTTTAAATAACTTCAGTCCTCTTAAGAAATTTGAATCGGATGTTTCCAAACCGAATATCATCAATAAAAGTATTAGTAGTATACAAAGACCTGGAACTCCAACATCTACGACGAAACCGCTCGCATTGAGAGCTAAAACATTGATTAGCGAATCCGGCGTCAAACCACCATGTTACCAACCGAGGACAGTATATGGAACATCGATTAACGTCCCAAGGCCCGTAACGTCGACCACTACGGTTTCAGTTGTTAGCGGAAGTATCAGCGTGTAAGTATTTACTATATATTTTCATTACCATCTATGTTACATATTTTGTCTCCAATTTAATCTACTTTGAGTTTTCCTTTTATAAAATCTTACTCTTAGGTGTCCTGTCTCTCTTTTCATTGAACTGGCATTCTTCTTCTCTGGCATTTTCCCATAATGAGTTCGCCGTTTTGTGTCTCCACAATTCCCCTATATTCCAATCTTCGGCTCTAAGATCTTTATCTGTTGTCGCTTGTCCGATGTAGGTTTCCTATCTTAGAGCTGGTCTTCTTCTTCGCCTCTTTCCCGGGGTTTCCCATGTTAGTACTTTTTTGGCTATCTGTAAATCAGTATGCTTTGTACATGACCATACCAATTTAATACCCATTCTTTGCCATAAAACCTCTGTTCTTATTCTATAATTTCTTGTGAATTTCAAACAACATCTAAAATAGTCAGTTCCACAGTTCTTTTTTTGTTTCAGACAATGGTTGTCATTGACCATATTTCTGCTTCATATAAAGCTATATTTTGGATTATACTTTTTTGTTTTCTTTGGCTATTGTGTAATTATGTAATTGGTATTCTATAACATACAACTGCCATGTGTATCCTTAAGTATACACGATAGGCACATATGCACGGACAAAACTTTACATTTCGCCGTGTGTATGCTACATGCTAAATGCTCTTAGCACAGAGGTCGTATTAAAAAGCTTCATTTTTTAAAATTATTATTAGGAAAATTCATTTTGTTTATGAAAGAAAAGGAAACTGTATTTTTTAAACGCAAAAATGTTTTATTGTTTCTCCAGAAAATAGAATCATACCTAAATTATAATTAAAAAAAAACTTTCATTTCGCAAATTTTAAGCAGAATAATATTTTTTGTAGCCAATATTAGAAGTATCCTATTTTATTCGTATAAAATAATGTGCTATTAAAAAAGCATTGCAAACACATAAATGTTCACTCACATAACTGACATTTAGTTGTAATTTGCTTAGTTTTTCTTATTGTGTACTGGCGATTATTATTGTACTTGATAGCAAATCAAACAACGACTCTTCTTTCCTGCTTGAATATATTTATGTTCTTGAGAAGGAGGATAACTTGTTCAGATTTATTTCCCATAGCAAGTAACTCAAAACACAAGTTTTCTTTTTACTGCATTATGCTCAACATATCCTCTCTATATTTGGTTCTGTTGTGTAATTAATGTGTATTTACCACGCTCGACCCAGTAAGTAGTTCAACTCCAACTTTTTTATACCATTTAATGCTACAACTTATTGAAGACGAATATGAAGATCATTGATTTGACACATCGATAAAGCTTTTGGCATTATTGTAATCTACTATTGCTTCAGGTTTCTGTCTATTTCCATCTCTTCCAGGAACATCAAGCATATTATCTTTGTGTTTAGTACTTAGCATCAAAACATTGTGCTTATCTTTCCATTTGAAAATTACTACTATCCCATCCTCCCCCTAATATTGGAATAAATGATAACGAAAAAGCTGATCGAATCGCAAAACATTCAGTATTGAATGGAGATTTTTGTAACATGTATACTGGAAAATATGCGATTACCACAATAAAAAAAAATGTATGCATCCTGGCGAAAACAGTAGGAAACCCCTTCAAAATCCTCAAATAACACCTATTTTCAAATTTATCCTACCTTATCCTCACCTCCAAACTTTATTTTTAATTATACAACTCCGAACTTTTATTCAGGAAGTATATTTAGAATGAAGTCTAGTCATGGAAGATATCCTGCCCATCTTGCTAAGCTGTCATCATCCCATATCTGCAATCTTGTATAATGTAATGCCCTCCCTTATCAAGTGATTTTTCCATCAGTTCAAAAAATAATTTCCTCGCTACTGACATCACATCTGTTTTGTCTGCGCCAAAATAAATTTTAGTATGATACATATATCTGCCAGGAAGGCACAGCTTAAAAAAGCTTGATTCCAAATTTGTGTTTTTTTTTCCTTTTATATATTGCATGAATTTTAAACGACCACGAAATATAACCATTGTTTCATCAATGCACATGTTTTCTACTGATAATATTACCCTTTTGAATTTTGTATTTAGTAAATTAACTATTTGTTGGATTTTATCTTCTGGCCTACATAATTGATTATCAGAAAATGCCATAGTCCTAATAAAATTTCAAATCGGTTTCGTGACATGTAAGTTGCTGATTTTCACCAATATAAATCGGAATTACGCCAATAATCAGAGAGTTTTGGTTTTTTATCCAAGCTCATCCATATCTAGATATCCAAAAAGCCATATATTTCATTTTTATCCATATCTTTTCACTTCTTTAGTCTTCAAAAATGGCCAATAGTTTCGTCGACCATCCCTTCGTAATAGTTTGATAGACATATACATTTGTTTGCTCAATAAGCTTATAACTTCGTCGTCTAAAAACAGGCTAAAAACCCCAAATTAATCTTCATTCTTCAATGCAATTACTTCTTTGTTAGGCCCACATTTTCAAAATAAAATTTTTTCCCATTACCCACTACTATTTCCCGATCTTCGCTATTATTATCGTTCTCATCAATAGAACATTCAATATTGAAATCAGACAAAGGTGGAACAATATTGTGATCTAAAAATTACACCTGTAAGTAGTGAAAACTACTATAAAGTGATTACCTTTACCTGTTTTCCGAGCCTTCTTCGCAGGTGGCCTTGCAGTGATACTTCTGCTATTTGAATTTATTATTATTATTATTTTCTGTTAGATAATTGGGATCTTTGTCAGAGTCATTTGATATGGGTCATCAACCTCCCACAATGCTTCAAGTTTACTTCGTTCTTTCTCATATGATCCCATTTTTTCTGAACGAACTAATAAATACAAACAAGTTATATTCCAAGTTTAACAAGAATCAACGAGTTAGTGCCATGTGTACCTACATATACATGTGGCGTAAAACAATATTTTCCTATTCCACGCCACATGTATTTATTTTACTCATGGGCATTAATAAAAATAATTAATTTATTCTTTCTCATTATTTTTCAATTTTTCTATCCTATTCTTCAGTTTCTTGTTTTTATCATCTAGCTCTTCAACTTGATGTTTATTTTCTTTTTGTTCTTTCTTCATCATTTCAATTGATATTGATTTATTTTCTTTGTCATATAAGGAGACTATTTACATAATTTGCTCTTTCTTTCCGTGACTTGTCTTCCATTTATCTTTTTATCACTCTCTTGTTGGTTCACCCTGTATTTTCTCTCTAAAGTATCAGTGCTTCATGCAGTCTCCTATTTCCCACTTTAATTTATTTAACCACAATTTATTCTTTCTCATATTCTCATATATGCAATTTTTCTATCCTTTCTTTAGTTTCTTCCAATTCTCCAGTTTCTTGTTTTTCTGTTCTAGCTCTCTAACTGGTTGCTAATTTTCTTTTTGTCTTTTCTCCATCAATTCAGTCATCATTTCAATTGATATCATTTCATATCTTGGTTTATCGGGTGACATAATTTGCTCTCTCTTTCTGTGACTCATCTCCCATTTATCTTTTTGTTACCCTTTTTGGTTCACCCTGTATGTTCTCTGTAAACTAGCACTTTCTAATTAAGTCCAAGCTGTTTATCTTTTACATTATTGGTATAAACTTCACTAGTTGTAGAGAAAATTTGTTATAAAACATTATTACATATTCATCACTTTTTTTTATAATAAAACATATAATTTGATTTTAGTTCAAAATCGGATGGGAAATTAACACCGGTGCAAAAACCAGAAAAATCCGTTACTATTATTTCGAATCAACATTCCCAGTCTAAGCAAAACAACAACAAAATCCCTATCACAGCTCCGTGTCAGCACCCTCAACCTGTAGAAAATACAACCAATACAAATTCAACTGTTAATAAGCATCAACAATCCACTACAAGTACGAATAAAATTCAAAGTATTAGCGGAATTAGACCAGTTTATTCTGACTCTGGAAAATGTAACGTATTAAGTATACATTCTTTTCCACCACCACAGACAACACAGGTAAGTGAATACAAAACAAATATAAATGTGGTAATAATTTTACAAAAGATATACAGTGTGGGAAAACCAAATGGAATAAATTCATTATAAATTGACATTTTTCAACTCCCTTCAAATTACAGGAACAACCCCCAATTTTTTAAATGGGAATTACGTGCTTTGATATATTGTTTGAAAGCTCATTTCATCCTCTATTGAAAAATGCTATCGTTTATTGCAAAAATTAACATGTAGATATTCAAAATGCTCACAGTGAATGTCTTGACAACATCCTAATCTTAAATAAAAATATATTTTAACATTATTTAACAATATCGGTTTTACTTTCGTCGAGTAAACATGTTCTGATAAATAGCATTTATCGCGACGGAATATTACTGATAATAGTTTGCATAAAAACAAAAAGGACTAAAAATCGAATGTGATAGTGCTGTAAACTGAAGTTATACTTTTTATACTGTGTACAAACAATAATTTAAATACAATCAAAAAATGATGCCAACTGGTAATGGGCCGGGTTTTTTGGGCTTTCCACAAGTTCAATCAACACAAAATAATGTTCAAGGTCAAACATATATTCCGATGTTCCAAACACCAAATAATATACCAGGTCATGCAATATTCAACAATGGCATACCTTCACAAATGATTTCTTCTCAACCAATGCAATCACTGTGTCCTTCACAATCAAATCAGTATTACATTCCGCCAAATCAAGAACAATATTTAAATATGCAACAATCATCTAGTAATCATTCAAATACTCAAATACGTAATACGCCGTATTCAAGAATGACTTCTACCAGCGAAGATGAAGATAACACTTATTCTGCTCAAGAAAATCCATAGCAAGTGGTCAAAGGAACGAAAAGAAGGAAATAGAGAAGTAGTAAAAATGCTGAAGAAGAAATTTCACAATAAGTACACGGTACTAAATTCACAAACAGATGGTTCCAATAATAACAATAATGATGGTGAAAACACTGACAATGTTAATAAATCTCCTCCCATATTTGTATATGGAGTAGTCAATTTACCAGAGATGAAAAAAAAACTAAGCTATATAATTGAAGCCGAGGAATACACAAGAAGCATGGCAAATGACACTATAAAAATTTGCTGTCAAAATCCGGATACATATAGAAAACTGGCTAGTTACATGAGAGAAAATAATATAATCCATCATACGTACCAACCCAAGGAAGAGAGATCCTATCGTGTCGTAATTAAATATTTGCACCATTCAATAGACTTGAAAGATATAAAGGATGAATTAAATAAAAAAGGCCACAATGTAAGAAATATAGTCAATGTTAAACATCGAATAACCAAGGAACCTCTTAACATGTTTTACGTCGATTTGGAACCTTCTGATAACAATAAAAAAGTTTACGAAATAACTAGGTTTCTAAATAGTGTCATACAAATAGAACCACCAAAAAAAGACAACAAATTACCCAATGTACAAGATGTCAATTATATGGCCATATGAAAACCTACTGTAATAGGCCATACCTATGCGTTAAATGTGATGGCCAACACAGCACAGCAAATTGTAAAAAAAGTAAAAATACGCCAGCTACATGTGGACTTTGTGGAGGTGGTCGTCCAGCTAATTACAGGGGCTGCGAATTCTACCGAAAAAACTATAAAGTAAAGATAAATAATAATAGGATTACTATGACACAAAACAATACAAAATCAACTGATCAAGGCCAACAACCTCAGCCCAGACATACTAATAGGAGCTACGCGCAGGCAACATAATAGAGCTAATGGTGAAGAATCTTCAATGACATTAAAAAAATTCTTAGATGAGTTTAAAGCTATGTTTAACCAGTTAATACAGCAGAATAGTATGGTTCTCAACATGTTGACAATGCTTATCAACAAATTAAATAATGGCTAAGTTTCTCAGAGTTGCATTGTAGAATGCTAACGGCCTTGTTCAACACAGGGATGAAGTCCAGTTATTTCTTAGACAAAACTCAATTGACATTCTTCTAATCAGTGAAACCCATTTTACTAATAAATCTTACTTTAGGATTCCATTCTATAAAATTTACTACACAAATCATCCGGATGGTACCGCGCATGCGGGCACAGCTATTTTAATTAAACAAACAATCAAACACTGTGAGCTACCAAAATATGAGGAGGAATTTCTACAAGCCACATCAATTCGAGTAAATACAATGCTATACGAGATAACGATTACTGCAGTTTACTATCCCCAGAAGCATAACCTAAAAAAAGATCAGTTTGAATCATTTTTCAACACACTTGGTTCAAGATTTATAGCAGGTGGAGACTACAATAGTAAACATCAGATATGGGGATCTCGAATAACTACCACACAAGGAAGAGAACTATCTAAAGTAATACAGGAAAAAAGATACTCCTTTTTGTCCACAGGAACACCAACATACTGGCCAACCGATATAAATAAACTGCCAGACCTGCTAGACTTCTTCGTCACTAATGGCACCTCCCCAGCATACACAGATATTATTCCAAGCTATGATCTATCTTCGGATCATTCGCCAGTAATTCTGACTATCAGTTCGTGTCCCATACACATTCAAACTACACCTAGACTACACAACTTCAAAACTAATTGGACCCACTATAAACATAAACTAAATACACTTAAACATAAGCCTCAAAAACCCAAATGAAATCGTGAAAGCCACAAACGATTTCATAAATCTACTGCAAGAGACAGCGCAACAAACAACTTCTGAAATAGCAGTTAAAAAAGGCGTTATGAATATACCTCTAGAAATTAAGACACTAGTAGCTAAAAAAAGAAGAGCGAGAGCAAAATGGCAAATGAGTCATAATCCTGCAGATAAAAGGAACTTCAATAAACTCAGCAACGAATTGAAATCTAAATTAAAAGCAATGAAAGAAGAGTCCTTTAAAACGTATATGTCTAATTTAAATCGTTTTGATAACTCTATTTGGAAGCCAGTAAAGTCTAAAAATAAACCTATATTAACATCTCCTCCACTACGACTAGAAACACAGACACATGCTGAAGAAAACTGGGCCAATTCAGATAAAGAAAAGGCAGACGCATTCGCTAAGCACCTCTCAGAAATCTACAAACCTCACAACACAATACCAGACATAGAAATTACGGAATTTCTAGAACTTCCTATCCAAACAAACCAAACAATAGACCTGATTAGACCAAAAGACATAGCAAATGAAATAAAACTTCTAAACATTAAGAAAGCCTCAGGAATGGATTTAATAACTCCAAAGATGTTAAAAGAATTACTGCGAAAGGGTATAGTACTCCTCACTTACCTATTTAATGCAATTATTCGAATCCAATATTGGCCAGAAAAACTCAAAATTGCTGAAATAATCCTAATACTTAAACCCGGGAAAGACCCACATTAAGTAAAATCTTATCAACCTATCAGTCTGCTTTCAACTATATCAAAATTATTAGAGAAATTGATTCTTCGAAAAATTGATCCTGATTTTGATGCTAGCAATTGGATACCTGAATTTCAGTTTGGATTCCGTCGAGCCTACTCTACAATCCAACAGTGTCACCGCATAACCCATACAATACTAAATTCTCTAAACAGCAAAGAATATTGTACCTCAGTATTTCTAGACGTTAGACAGGCCTTCGATAGGGTTTGGCATGTTGGACTATTATACAAGATTAACCAATTTACTAACATTCTTCAAACTATTGGAATCTTATCTAAACAATCGCCAATTCAGAGTACGAATAAAAGGAGATGTATCTGTTATGCTGCCTATCAACTCGGGTGTACCACAAGGCAGTGTCCTTGGTCCACTATTATATATCTTGTTTACTTCAGATCTCCCATTATCACCAAACATCACAATAGGAACATTTTCTGATGACACTATCATTCTAACTACCCATAGTAATGTGCTGCAAGCCCACCATATCCTCCAAGAATATCTTAAAAAATTAGAGAAGTGGTTAAAAGATTGGAGTATCGAAATAAATGAGACAAAATCTACACATATAACCTTTACTCTAAGAAAAGACGTATGTCCTCCAATACAGTTAAATAACACACAAATCCCACAATCGACATCAGTGAAATACCTGGGCTTACATCTAGATACCAAATTGAACTAGAAGGAACATATCAAGAAGAAACGAAAACAAATAGACCTAAGAAGTAGAGATATTTACTGGCTAATTGGACGGAAGTCTTCTCTTTCCATTGAAAGTAAAATCCTATTATATAAGGCAATAATTAAACCTATATGGACCTATGGCATCGAAATATGGGGATGCGCCTGTAAATCCAACATAGCAATTGTACAAAGAAGCCAGTCTAACATACTAAGAAATATTGTTAATGCCCCATGGTATATAACAAATAAAATGATCCACAATGATCTGAAGAACAGTAAAAGAAGTCATTCATGAAAGAAGTGCTAGCCACCACAAGAAACTAGAAGCCCATACAAATCCTTTACTACAACCGCTTACTTGAAAATTATGTAATAAGAAGATTAAAACGACGATGGCCAACTGACCTGCGAAATTAACAGGAAGCAGAAGGTCCCTTCGCTGGAGAGGACCTCATCATGCTAGTTGACCTCAGCTTCTTCCCATAGCTAGGTCATATACCAGCACATTAGCTTATAGAATATCATGTATTTTCATTGCTGATTTATTGAATAAAAAAAAAAACATTATTTAACATATCAGGCGTGATCGACCTAATCGCAAGTGTTATTCGTTCTTTTAAGTCATCTAAATCAATGGGTTTAGTTTTGTACACAATACTCTTCACATATCCCTATAAAAAGAAATCTAATAAGTTAAAATTAGCTGATCACGCTGGCCATTCTATCGATTCTCTTCTCCTTATACACCGATTTGGAAATATGGCGTGGAAGTACTGCCAGACATTGCTTTGGTTATGTGGTGGTACTCCATCTTACTGAACCATATTGTATTTGCTGGAGTATGAGGGTTTCCTGGATCAGGATATCGAGGGAGACATGGCAATACTTCCTATCTCCGATCGATGTGATTTAACAGGAGCAATGAAAAACTAAAGACAGGAAAAGGAATGTTATTACTTTTGTAGAATGATATAGCATTGAATATCAAAACTGCGAGATAGATAAAATCTCAATTTTTTTTCTTAATTTGACAAAAAAATGAGATACAGGATTTATTCCTTGTATTTATTTTATATAGGAGGAATTTCAACCATTCCTTAAATTGATTTAATGCAACTTCACAGAACAATAAAATGCTCACTCACTGAAGATACTCCCATTTTTCTTTTTTAATCTTACAGGATGCATTCAAAAACAAACGATCCATTATTTTGGGCCTTACTGGTAATCCAATAAAATTGTCATCCTAATCAAGTTTCACTGTAATTTTTCCATCTTCTGAATATTTTATGCATCTGATATTGGTTATGACTTATGACAGACATGAAAACTTTTTTCGAGATAATCGCATTTTAGAAATCAGCTGTATAATTCTCATTTAATTCATCAAGAGAAATATTAGCGGACGTCAAGAATTATTTTGACAACTAAACATTCTTGATTCCATAATTTGTGATTTCTATGATAGTTTTCAATTAATATTTTTGTTGATTAACGAAAAGCAGAAGATGCCAAGGCTCAAATACAGAAATGGTTACTATTCACTGTCAACGATATTTCAACGGGCGTGCTGTGAAACGGGAATACTTGGAGGATATTTCCAAATAGCCTCCAACCTAATCACCAAATTCTCCGAAATGTATTCAGAAATTTAGGCAAAAGTGGTTCATTTCATCCATGTGATAACTTAGGACAACCGAGAATCATTGGCCTGACCAAGAAGTTGAAATAATAATTCACATTGCAGCTTTAGGAATAAGTAAAACTTCAGTTTTAAAAAGTCTACATCTCGAAAAACTTCCACATCTACCATTTTACGTATGTTCAAAATTTGCAAGTGATATCCGAAACAGACAAAATCTTGACTACACCTTCTTCAATAGAATATTATTTACGGACAAGGCTACATTTACACGCCCCGGAATTTTTAATTTGAGGAATAATCATTTCTGGGAAATTGAAAATCCCCATGATAAAAGAGAAATGCACTTTCAATGTATGGTGTGGAATCATTCGCGACCATTTCTTAGGGACATATCAGTTACCGCAAACTTTGAATGGTGAGAACTAGTTGCATTTTTTACAAAGCGACTTTATTCATCTGTTGGAACAATTGCCACTGAACTTAAGGCAAAATATGTGGTGATTGCATGATGGTGCATCGGCACATTTCACGAGAGAAGTCAGAACATATTTGGATACCAACTTTCCTGAATGATGAATTGGTCGTGGTAGCCAGTTCCCTTGGCCAACACGTAGCCCAGATTTTATTCCTTTTGGTTTCAATGGAATAACTCGTTTATAAGAATTCCATGAATATCCGTGATCAACTTTAGGAAGAAATCAGTGCAACAGCAGTTTCTTTGGAACCAATGGTGTTATTAAATATGAGACGATCTTGCATGAAATGTATGGATAAATTCTTCGAGGAGAATGGTGGACATATTGAATACTTACTTTCTTCACTTGTTTTTTAAATTAAATGTATTGGATAATTATTTGTGTAATTTGTGGTGTTTTGGGGATTTTTTATAATTCTTTACAGTAAACGAAATAATGAATCTAGTCCAGATTTTCCACACAAAGACATTAGTTTATGATTGCTACTCAAATGCTTCAAATTAGTTTTGTCTGAATTCTGGTTATTTTAATTCTTCGTTAATTAAAGATACTTTAATGCACTGTCTTACAGCACCGCTTATTTATCACCACACCTTACTGTAATTTTTGTTTTTATACTTAATAAAATGCAATAAACAGTATTTAAACGAAATATGTACTCATTCGATACACTTCTGTGTACATCATACATCGTTTATCAAATTAATAAAATCAATGCTTTTGTTTAGGGTACCAACATCAAAACTACTAGTCCATCACAACTACAACCGACCGTTACGAGTATCGCGAACGCTGTCAGTAAAACAACAGTCTCAGTAACTGCCAGTCCACCTCAGCAACCCATTCAGAATACATCCAACAAAGTATCGAATACTACTATTAAAACCAAACCCAGTACTCCAATAGGTTACAAAACTTTAAGGGATCCCCCGAAGAGCTGGAACTCTCAAATTTCCAAGGCGAATCTTAGCAAATCTAGTCCAGATTCGAAATTTTCGGATTTGAAAAATGTTAGGCCTGCCAAGTTTTTCAAAATGAGAAACAATATGCCCAGATACTTAGGTAATTGTTTGAAAACAATGGATGGTGTGTACAAATACGAATTGTTTTTAAAAATTACTTACAAAAACAAAGAATGTGTTTGTAAAGTTAAAAATGTTAGTCTATGAATTGATAGGGAATGAAAATTCTGAGAGTATTATTAAACAATGTTTCAACTCGGCAACCAATAATTATAACTTTTGTTTAGGTAATCCTGCGTCGGGAGTAAAACCGATGTACCAAGTCCACGTAAGTCCAGAAAAAGAAAAACCAGCGGAGACCGCAAAATCAGAAAAAACCGAAATTAAAAAACACTCTATCGTGAAAATCGATCCTAAAACTCTGAAACCGGTATCAGAGAAAGCTCCAGAAACGACAAGTCTTAGCAATCACAATTCGGTCCAACAAAATATCACCAATCAAAGTTTAAATAACCAGTTATATCCAACCCAGTGCCTAAATAGTAGTTTGAATATTCCGAACAATCCTGGTATGAATCTCCAGAACGATTTGAAGATAAATACCAGTTCTGTCTCCATTTTTAATCCTCTCAAGCTTCAAAGTTCGCCTAAGAATGAAAGAAGATCTCCGAAAAGTCCACATTCTCCCAAAATTAAAGCGTCGAACTCGCCTACAGGGAATAAAAGAGACAAGGTAAGTGGATCGACAGCAACTTTAGATATGTTATCTGTATAATCCAACATAATTTGTTTTTTATCTCTTTTTTTTAGGTAAATTTGAACTTCACACCGCCCAATCCTTTTGTTCCCAACATTCCATCAAAAACATTGAGTCCTACTCAGTTTATCTATCCCAGTATGCCCCCTGGATTTACTCCCTACGATCCGCGAGTCATGGCTGCTTACTACAGTCAGTGGTACGGACAGCAGATAGGGTTTCCTCCTGCAGCTCTTCCCGGACTTAATCTAGATCTGAATCAAAGAAAGGGTTTGGATATTTTGACCTCTCCCAGCAGTCCTAAAATGGACCCCTTGACTCAATCGATGCTCAATCATCAGGTGAGTAAATGTCTAATAAATAAAATAATTGTTCTTGAATTTTAGCCCCTTAACTCTTTGGCAGAAGTTTGGATTTTTATATTATTAGAGGTCAAACTATTTCTTGCATATATTATAATATTTACGTTTCAGATGCCAATACGACCACCGCCTTTAGCGTCCACTAGCACATCTTCTCGACCAAGAAACCATAATACATCTCTATCTTCCACCACGATTACCAAACCTCCGTCAGTTTCCAAAAAATCATCAAAAGAATCGAAAAACGAAAAGAGTCTAGAAACGGTGGTAGAAAAAATGACCCAGAACCTCAACAAAATGACCGGTCAAACACAGCATGATACGTCTAGTCCACGTAAGAAAGAGGCTGAAGTTAACAAGATGGAAATGCAGAAGAATTCCCCTCAGGTCATGGAAAAATTCGAAAAAGGAAGTAGCAAAGGCAATAGTGAACATTTGGTGGACCAAAAACGAGAGCTCAATAAAACGAATAATGCCAATGGTATGTTTATGTAACGTTTATTTAATTTATTTACAAGTTTATTCTAACTTATCTTCACTAACGCAACACTATTTACAAAACAATTATAAATTAATTTATGTTAACAACATTTATCTTGACACTACCGTATTATTCAACTGAACTGTCTTGATAACGTTACTCTATTTATATAGGCAATGTTGACGTTTCAGACTTAATTCGAACACTCTAGATTTTTCAGATTCTAGAAAATATCACTTGACAAGTTTTCTCGGTAATGTAAACAAACAGCAGGATCGGACTGGCGCGGACGTTTTGCACGACGTTTATTTAATTATAGTTTTAGTTGAAGTCAAAATAATCAGCTTTGCAACCTACTTTGGATAATTAGAGAGAAACCCTTTTATAATAGGGATATGGGGATTGAATAATTTTTGAAATTTGTTTTATTTTAAAGACTATATCCCGTCCCGTCTCTTTCACAAATAATGTATTGAGTTATATTTTATCCCCTATTTTAGGGATTCATTCATTGTACAATGGGTTGTATGTGCTTTTTATTATTATTTTAATTAAATAGTGACTGTGTTTCAAGCACTATATTCTAATTCATTTTATGTATCTTCTAATTTGTGAGGATTTGGAGTACACCCTGACCATGGGGCACTGATGATGGTGTATCATTGAACCGAAAGCGCTCTGCTAATAATAAATTCTTGTACCAAAATACAAACTTTGGTTTCTTTTCGATAATTGTTTTTCTCTTGTACACTCAGCTGACTTCACTCATTTATCAAATTTAATGACAATAAAGAGGTAATTCTGTATTTATTCGCAATTATTGGCGAACTTTATTTTTCATCAACAGTTAGAAAGTGTCACTTTATATGTCAAAATTAGAAAAAACTTTTAATAAACTTTGCATTGCAGCCCATTGCCCATTTTATGTTTAGATTCAGGGGTCTGGAGAAAATTCCACATCCTGAGCACACATTTGAATTAGACCCATCTGTGAAGATGCGGATTGTGCCTTCTTCCAATGGGTCTTGTACGTTGTTTTTAAAGATTACCTTGTAGGGCCTGTGGAAGGTATATCGCGGTGGAATCGAGTCCGTATTGGCCTGCAGTAGTGGGACCTCCCGGAGGGCCACATGCCACAAGTTACGTCTCAGTTTACCGGATCCTACATCGGGTTGTATACCGGTAGAGCGTAGACGTGTCATGGTCATCAAAACAACCTCCTTGATGTATATGTCAAGGGGAGTGAGACCGAGGATTACCTCCATAGATCTTGTTGCTGTGGTTCTCATGCCTCCTGTAGTGTTGAGGCATGCTGTTCTTTGGATTTGATCCAGTTTACGGACGACTGTCAGCTGGTTTGCTTTAGCTCCCCAGGCAATCGCGCCATACGTTAGCATAGGTCTGATGATGGTAGTGTAGATCCAGGCAGCAACCCTAGGTGATATTCCCCAGGTGCGGCCGATGGTTCTACGACACAGCTCATAAGAAATATATGCTTTTTTAACTCTGTTTTCTAAGTGAGAGTTCCACGTTAACTAGGTCATCTGCATATGCTATTGTGTAGAAGTTGCTATCGTTGAGGTGGCTGACCAAGGAGTGTAAGACCATGTTCTACAGCAGTGGAGAGAGCACCCCTCCCTGTGAACAACCTTTTACAACCAAGCCTCTGATGGTTACATCATCCACACTGATTTTCATTGCTCTTTTTGAGAGCATGTTATATATCCAGCCATTTATGGTTTGGGGGATATTCTTGTTGGAAAGTGCATTTGTTATGTTAGGAAAAGTGCATTTGTTATGTTAGGAAAAGTGCATTTGTTATGTTAGGAAAAGTGGTTCTATCAAATGCTTCTATGTCTATGAATACACCCAGGGTGGACTCTTCATTTTCCAACGATCTCTTGATGCGGCCCGCTACGAGATGAAGAGCCGAATCGGTGGATTTCCCTGGAATGTATGCATGTTGATTTGGATGCAGTGGATTTCGTGTTATCACCACATCTGTTATGTATCGTTCGCACAGCCTCTCTAAAGTCTTCATTGAAAACGATGTGAGGCTAATGGGTCGATATGCTTTTGGGATGGAATGGTCCATTCTTCCTGGTTTTGGTATGAACATGACTTTGACTTCTCTCCAACCTTTTGAAATATACCTCAGTGCCAGTGAGGATCTGAGGATTCCTACCAGGTGCGGCATTAGGTCATCCAGGCTCCACTGAAGTAGCGCTGGATAAATGCCGTCTGTTCCCGGGGATTTAAAGGGGGAGAAGCCTGAGATGGCCCACCTTAGTCTGTTCGAGTCGACGATCTGTCGTTATATACGCCAGTCGTCGTCCGTCGGGTGGTTATTCTCCTCATCCTCCCAGGCTGCCGTATTTGTGGTTCTGGAATCCGGGAAGTGAGTTGACATCAATAATTGAAGGCTTTCCTTTAGGTTGGCAGTTTTTGTGCCATCCTCTCTGGTTAGTATACCGATATGACGGTGGGGATCTTTTGAGAGGGCTTTTTGGAGTCTAGCTGCTTGGGGGAAATCCTCGATTTCCTCGCAATAGATTCTCCATGCCTCTCTTTGTTTTTGTCTAATGACTTTTTTATACTCCTTGAGGTGAGACTTGTATAAGTTCCAATCCTCATCGAGTCTGGTTCTTTTAGCCTTATTAAAGGATTTCCTCGCCGTCCCCCTGAGCTGGTCAATCTCATGGCACCACCACGGAGTGGAGGATCCATCAAGATCGACCCGCCTGAGTGGGCAATACATCTTATAGGCATTAATTATGGAGTTTTGAATGGTTTTAGAATAAGTTTCCAAATCTCCTTTATTGTTGGGCAGCACATCCTCGACTCCTCGCAGATCCCCTTTCAAACAGTGGATATATTTTGTCCTGTCCGTTTTCCTGGGGTCGCGAGTCATTGTAGAGGTTGTGAGCGCTAGTTTTATTTCGAATTTTATCCAGCGGTGGTCCGACATTGAACTTTATCCGCGGTAAAGAACAACAGTTTTCTAACATAGTAAATAATTTTAGATTTTTCTGTTCTTAAATTCTACGAGAATATAATCTCTCACCTCTGGATTCCGTTCTAACTCCTTAAAATCCACTGGGTCTGCTTACATCTCAATATTATAGTTTGAAGAACCGTCCTATTGCCACTCTTTGTCTTCAACATCGCTGTCATTAATTTTTCATTTTACTGTGCTCTTTTTTTGTTGTGGTTTCTTATTACTATGTCTTTCTTTTAACTCGGCTTTATCCAGTGTGTCCGTTAGTATCATGCTCCTTCCTTTTTGTTCTTCCTTTTCGGTTTTCTTTTCTTCAGCTTTAGGAAAAGTCTTCTGGTGAGATAAAGTGACCAGATCCAGATGCATTTTCTAAGTTTTCTTGTTCACATCAGAAGTAGGTCTATCAGTTATGGAACTTTGTGGAAAATCTACTTGTAAATATTAAGGTATCAAAAGGAAACATTACACATTTTCTGAAGGCCGATATAATAGACCCTGATAACATACATTTTTTTAAAAGCATCTCAGACACAAGCAGCCACTTCATATATTGAAAGTGGTTTTCCTGGGTGATGCGTTAGCAATTATCTACTGCAGCATTGTAAGTTAAACTGAACGGCTTAAAGACACCCACGTACAAAGGTTGTAATTTGTTTGTTGCACCGGGTGGAAATGTTACCAATACCTATTTTTCACCATTGATCATCTTACTGACTTGGTTTGTTCCTTTTTGTGCCAAAACTTTTACTGATTTCTGAACCGTCACTATCAAAATATTTATTGACATTCTATTGATTGGTGTCAGTATTTTCCCAGACGGATTGCCATTTATGGTATATGTATTCTTTTATTTTTGATCTGTGATTGGTTTGGGGAAATTTTGTAAAGAGGGGTAAATTATCAGTGGAAGTTGATTTTAGGGGTCTAGTTCCTCGTTGCCTTTTATTCCCATATGTGATGATACCCATAGAAACGAGATGTTTTTATGAGTTGATGGATCAGGTGTGATGGATATACATTTTTCAGATCTGTTAGGTGCTTAATGAGTCAGAGACAATTGGGAAATTGTTTTCATTTGCTTTTTTGCACATTTGGAGGGCATGGAGTATAGCAAACACCTGTCTAGTGTATATGCTACAATTTTTTGGTGGATGCAGATCAAATTTTTTAGTGTAAATGACAGAGAAATTAGAACATTTCAATGCTAATTCGTTAAAGGAATTTTGTATCTGGGAGGGAGTGCTGGTTCACTAAAAGTTTGTTTATACACTAATATTAAATTTGAACCAAATAAAAACATAAACTAATTAGAAATATTGATAATTATTTTATTTATTAAATTTTTGTTGCAGACAAGGTTGACAGTGGAACAAACCAATTATTAAAAGTTGCCACAAGTGATACAGATGTGCATGTACCCGTTAGCAATAGTTCTAAGTGTAAAGTGGAAACAAAAACAGAAAATCCCGTAACTTTGACTCCAGCTACAATTCCACAACCTCCCGTTACACTTAATGCTACTGTCGCAACAGTAGTCGATACTAGTGATAGCAGTATCTCGACGAAAACGCCACTAGAATCCGACAAAAAACAACAAACTGTCGAAGAGGTTGCAGAAAACAAACGGAAAGTTACAAATCAAGATAAATAACGATGAAAGTGATATGTTTAAATATAGTAGGCAAACAGAGTTAAAACAAAAAGAGTGAGTAGTAGATTTGTATATATTTATACGGGGTTTTTGTTGAATATTTATAATATATTTATAGTGATAGTCATTTAAATAATTTTTTGCTGACACGTTATTTTTCAGAAATTTCAGCAATGAGATCATATTTAAGAAGTTTCCTTTCTTAAAACAAACATATCTACTAGTATTTTTAGTAAACACAAATTTAGTTTTTCAATATCTACTGAAATTTTTGAAAAAAAAATACTACGATACCAAATTATATCGAACAAGACATTGTGGTATTGTGTATACTGTTGTGTAAAATAAGCAGAATAATTATGGTTTTGATTTTCAAAAAATTGTACAATCTACTAAACTGTATAATATACATAATTTCCCGATGTCTTGTGTTATATAAAGTGCGATTAGATAGTCTAGAAACGTTCTTTAATTCGACAATTTAATTGAATATACACACTCATCTCAATAAATAATTCATTGTTTGCTTTATTTCCTTGTTGACGGGATAAGAATTTATTTGTTGTTTCAGACAATTTCTTTAAATATTGTGGCTCGACATGATAATACCTCAGAACATCAAGCCTAGTCGCTGTGTGTTTCGAGATCACTCACTATTCTTTTCCATTTTCCTCTCTCTTTCTCTACTTTAACCTTAAATAACCATTTCCTTCTGTGTTGCCCTTTTATTTTGTTTCCTCCTTCTCCTTTCATTGGATTCTTTTTATTCTGGCCGTATGTTCAAGTCATCTGGCTTAGATTATATATCGCTGAAAAGATAAGCAACGCCTATATTAAAATCATTAGGGGAAGTGTGCTCAACATCAACATAGAGAAAGAGGTAATAGGAGGTGTATGTTGTTCAAAACGAAAACAATTATCAGTGGCGGCGTGACTTTTTAATTTACGAAGTTTTGATAACACTTTAATTAAACTGTTAGATTTCAATAAATAGACGATGTATGAACCATTAGGACTAGTTCCTCTTCAACAGTTCCTGGTAACTCCTCTTGTTGACTAAAAATAATGAATTTATAGTTAATAGTTTGATCGTTTGTTATTATAAATTTCATGTTTTTGGGCTTATTAACAAGTATAATTTAAAACCCTTTGTCAAAAGATTAGGAATCAAATGGAGTTAGTGTCAAAAATATCAAGAAAGATAATTGACTCGTGTTGGTGAAAATAATGAAGAGGTAGATTCGACATTTCAAACTATTAACTTTGGAGCAAACTTATTGAAAACTGGCAAGACTAGAATTGCATCCCGTTTCAATATCCTATGTCCAGATTTTTTACATAATAATCATGTCACTGACAATTTTTTCCACAAACAATGCAATTTGTTGGCCCTTTCCAAATTCAATGCCTTTAAACATTGTTGCTTCCTCTGAATATCATGGGGAAATCTGAAAATTTCACAAATTAATTAAATTCTTCAAATCGGCAATAAATTACTTATGGACCTATGGAATAAGTCGTGGTTATTTTGCTTACATACCTATGAAATGATAAACAATCTTCAGCTTTGCTCATATACCCACAAATTAAGCATTTTAACAGTCTAAATATGCACAATACTCACAAAAATACTTGTGTAAATACTTCAAATCGCTTAAACCCTTGCAATCGTGGAAAAAATACACTCAAATGAATTAATTAATACTGGAGTTTTGTTCGAAATTACATCGCTCGAGTTTCTATCGGATATATCCGGTAAAATCCAACGCGCGCGTATTTGATTTACCAATAGGCTGAATACCAACGTAAATATTTACCTTCCCCTAAGTAGTTATGGAAGGGAGATGTTAGTTACAAACAATTAGCGCTGCTTATTCATCTTTTCGCCGATATTTAATCTAAGGTTTAATGGCTCCTCATTGATATTCCTCGAATCCTACATTCCTAAGATCTTCTCTAACCTCAAGTAACCAATTCTTTCTAGATTGCCTTTTTATTCTATTTCCTCCTTTCATTAGTATTCCTTTAAAAATCTGCTTTCCTTTATTCTGGCATATGTTCCAGACATCTGGCTCTCTGTTCTTTAACAATACTTGGTTGTTTATATAGCTCTTCTTTTATTTATTCTCCACCATTTCTCCTTGCATTTTTCTTAAAATATTTGTTAATTTATTTTCTATTTAGTATCCATGTTTCATTGGCGTTGGTTCCTTCTGATATTGTGTTTGGTAGTCTCTTATCATTACTCTTCTTTGATGAACGCTACACGTCTACTTATGGTTACTGACAGTTGACGTATGACAATTTTCTCGTCATACAGAACTTGTTTGACTACTAAATATTTCTGTCGACAGCGATTAAGTTATTTAAAGTAATTTTTGTTGTTGTTGTTATCAACTGTTTTACACAGTTAATTGATAATCATTTAAATAAAATAACTGTAATAGTTTTGAATTAAAGATAAGTTTACACACTGTCTGCTCTGTTTCTCTATAGAGGTTTAAACTTGACAGGTTTTGCTTGTCTGTTTAATTATATTTTACTTGATTATGTAAGATATATTGCATTGAAAACATATTTTCGATTCGAATTATTAAGATGTCTTCCACTTTTTATCAGTTTTAATAAAAAATAACAAATGTTTCCTCCATACAACAATTCCGATTAACTCACTATTTTTTCCATTTTCCTTTCCATCTCTACTCTAACCTCAAGTAACCGTTTCTTTCTAGGCTGCCTTTTATTATGTTTCCTCTTTTCCCATCATTATTATTTTTTTTATATATCTGCTTTCCTGTATTCTGGCTATATGTTCCAGCCATCTGTTCTTTAACAATACTTGATTGTTTATATAGCTCTTTAGATTTATTTTTTATTCAGTTTCCATGTTTCGTTGACGTTGCTTCCTAATGATCTTATTTGATATTATAGTATCTTTACTCTTCTTGATGAACGCTACACGTCTACTTACGATTACTGAAAATTGACATATGACAGTTTTCTTGTCATACAGAACATACTTGACCAGTAAATGTTCCTCTCGACAGTTATTTAAAG
The DNA here is from genome assembly GCA_963921935.1 of Galeruca laticollis. Taxonomy (NCBI): domain Eukaryota; kingdom Metazoa; phylum Arthropoda; class Insecta; order Coleoptera; family Chrysomelidae; genus Galeruca; species Galeruca laticollis. The sequence goes on from OY998177.1 coordinate 72,609,085, forward strand.
TAATTTTTGTTATTTTTTTTATCAACTATATTAAAAAGTTAATCAAGGATCAGTTAAATTAAATTAAGTAACTGTAGTAGTTTTGAGTTAAAGATATGTTTACATACTGTCTGCTCTGTTTCTGTGTAGATGTTTATACATGACCTTTTCATTATACAGTATCCGCCAAAATAAACAGTACTGAAAATAAAAATTAATTTTTAATTTCTGTAATGTAAGTGTTCAAAATGTTCACCATTTCGACGCAAACAAGCTTAATATCGATTTTGTAAGTCAATAAACATATTTATAAAAAGTGGTTGATGTAACTGCCGAAAAATATTTTGTATTCTTTCCCGTAGTTCGGCAATATTCGCCGGCGGATTTTCCGAGTGAAATATTTTGTCCTTCATTATGCCCCAAATGTATGCGTCAGGTGGCGACAGATCAGGTGAATGAGAAGGATATTCGAAGTCTGTTCACAACTTGGTTAAAAACACGTCCTTCATTTTCGTTAGTGCATACTGTTTTTCGACGACTTGAAGAACCTTTACGTTGACACAATACACTACCAGTGCGACGAAATTTTTCAACAACAGCTAACATCACACTTTTACTAGGAGCTGCTTTAATAAATTTTTGTTGATATTTTATAGACACCTGTTCTAAGTTTGGACCATCATTACTATTTTTAAATCAAATTTAACTGCAGCGTACTATTAATATATCAACTAATGACAATTAAGTCAAATATGACAAATCCATATTACATAAACAATTCCACAGCACTCTCTGTTTCGGTACTGTTTATTTTGGCGGATACCGTATTTTACTTGATTATGTAAGATATATTGCATTGAAAACATATTTTCGATTCGAATTATTAAGATGTCTTCCACTTTTTATCAGTTTTATTAAATAATATCAAATGTTTCCTCCATAAAACAATTCCGATTCTAAATAATGTAGGAAACTTTGCAATAACTGGAAGGTTGCATAATTTTGTTCATAAAAATTATAGAGTAGCAGAAACTGATTGTATTCAGCTGCAAACTTATCTATTACTTACTTACTTAATCCTTATACCTTCTACCCTTACAGGTGTGGATTGTTTAGTGGAGTTGAGTATGTTGGTATTCTTCTCCAACTCTCTCCACTTATTTTTGTCCTGCGTTAGCCTTTTTGTCTCTTCCCATTTTCAGTTTCTCTTACTTGCTGCCGCCTTCACAACCATGTTCTTCTTGGTTTTCCTCTGGACTTCTTGAATGTTCCAGCTTAAAATACCTGTTTTACTATTCTTTCTTCCGCTATTTCCAGTAGATGGCCACACCATCTCAGTTGTCTTTCTTCAACTTTTTCTTCTTTTGGTCTTAACTTCAGATTTTGCTATGTGTTGTATTCCTAATTTTATGTCTTCTGGTCTTATTTTCTTTTTATAAACTTGTGCTTTAATTTCTTTGGGTACCTCTCTTTTCTCGAGGAATGTAATCTTTATACTATTCGAACAGTTTGCGTTCAGCTGTTCTTCTTTCCTTTATTTTTCCTCCACTAATTGAACCCAAATATATCAACTTTTAGACTAGTTCTATATTTTCCTCTTCTTCTGTATGTATTGTATCTCTTGTCGTTCCTTCTGTATTATCATTGTTCAGTTTGCTCATACAAATTTATGAGAGAAAAATTGGACTGTTGTTTGGGGTTTAATGATAATAATAATTGTATTAAAAAAAAACAAATAGTCGAGCTTAAAACAATATCACCTACCTTAGGATATGGGAGATGGGATGAAAGCTGATCTGCACCCTCGCTTGATGCCCATAACAACTCACTGTTCCGGTTACCGAAAAGTTAAATCAAGAACTATCAACGATGAGTCTCTTTATTGAAGTATGTGCTTCATTTCGAGTATCGAATGTTCAAGTTATTTTTGCTTAGGTAAAAAAATAGGACATAGGCGGAGGGAACTTTTATTTTTGAGGAAAGGAATGATTGCAGTATTGCCAAGAGCTCGACCAATAAAAATTAAAAACTAACATAAATTCTAAAAATCGAACAATCATGGTCTTTCGTTTTTGTTATTTTATTCTCATATTTATCTTTTATAGTGCCTTCTTGAATACCTCCAGATTTTCTTTGAAATTTTTGTTGGTTTTACCAATAATCACTATATCATCCGCATAGCAGAGTTCTGATATTAGTACCTTTGTTTTCCAGTCTCCTACTTCATACGGCTTAACTGTTTCCTTTGCTTCTTTAATTGCTTTATCTATTACCAGCGTGAACAATAGTGTTCTCAAGATACATCTCTCTTTTACCCCTAATGTTTCAAATGGTTCTGATTTCTCTTGCTTAACTCTTACATAATCATGTGTACATTTATATAGGCTTTGTTTTAGATTCTCTTCTATTCCTTAAAGTTTTCCATATATCCTCTCTTTTTACCTGGTCAAACGCTTTTGTCAGGTCAACGAGGCAGCGGTGTATATTTCAGTCGTCCCTTATTGCTTTTTCTCGTAGTTATCTCATAATAAATATCGCGACGGCTGTGCCCCTGTTTGCTCTGAATGCAAACTGCATTTTCTTCTAATGCATGTTCCACTTTTTCCCTCAGTCTTTTCTCCAAAATCCTGGCATTCACTTTGGTCACTGTACTAGTCAATGTTATGCTTATGTAATTAAGCATTTTCTGTTATCCCCTTTTTTTCAAGGACTATGTTCAAGAGCTCAGTTAGATAATTCACAGCGTTTTCTGGCACTGTTATCAGTTATCAGCATGTCCGCAGTTATTTTGTCTTGTGTTGGTGCTTTCTCTAGTTCAAGTTTTTCTATAGCTTCTCTTGTTGTCTGTTTTTTCATTGGGATCTAATTCAGTTTCTTTCCTAGTATATATTTGTATCATGAAATTTACTGTCTCGACCCTTACTCGTTTGTCCCTTCTGAAAGTTCTTTAAAGTACTCCCTCCATCTTTTCATGATTTTTGTCCTCCTCACTTATGAGCTTTCCATTTTTGTTTTTTATGTTTGACGTCGTTGCCTTCTTCCCTTGTCTCATATTTTTTAGGGTTCCAAAGAATAACGTTTGGTTATCCTTGTGTACTGTTTTCGTCTTTTCCCGATTTTCCTTTTTCTTTATTTTTATTTATAGTCCTCCCAGTGCTTTTCTTTTTTCATCTGTATTTTTCTTTTTATCAGCCACTGCATTTTTTATTCTTTTCGTCCATCAATGAGCTCTTCTGGTTTTCCTGTTTGTTATTCCACAAGAACATTCCACTGCCAAAATCAAATCTACAGTTTCCTAAATCATCAAATTTTAAAACTGCAAAGGAAAATGAGGTCTGAAATTCAACTTGGACATATACGACATACAGTAAGATGTGAGTAAACAGGTTGCAGCTACAAGTAAAAAGGCTAGCTAATTATATCTGAATAGACATTACTGCAAAGTATGTTGTTGATGATATAAAGAAAAATAAATCATAGTGAGAAACAATGATACAATAACAACTTCAAGATGAAGAACAACAATTGATGATATTAATTAAATTAAAACTCTAGACAGAGAAAGGAAAGAGATTTAGGAAGACGAAGTAATTTCTTCTTCTTTAGCCTTAAATATTATTCCAACTATGGACATAGGAATCTCTAAACTCATTCCGTTTATTTAAGATGTGTAAACTTATTTGCTTATATTCCCACCATAATAAACTACGCCTTCTAAAGTATAAATCAATAGATTTCTTCTCTAAAGTTCTCTCTTTTTTTAATTTTTATTCTCTTCTACATATTACAACTTTTCAAGCAATCAAACATTTAAATCTAAAACTGTGTATTAACCATTATTACAATCTTGAATCTGAGCATTGTTAGATTGGTGTTTTATTATTTATAATGACCCTTACTGTGCTTTTATTTTAATAAAATATAGTGATTCCAAAATGATGTAATCGTCAAACGAGCAGATCCCTATTTATATATACATATATAAGTATAAACTCTATCAATGCAATACTGTCTTACAACACTGTAGTATTGTCATAACTGTTTAGTATTTTTAATTCATATACAAAAAAAACAAAGTTTATCGGGTATTTGTATTATTTTTTAAACGTTTTTTCGAAAAAAAGAAAGTGCCTGGTCCTAATTAGTGTAGTAAGATTAATATGTTTTTTTGTACATTATTATTGTAAAATAGCAGCTCTGAGGTGCCTTTGAGACAATTTCATTTTCTAGATCTTAAGCTTATGTATAAAATATCAACCATCAGTCTTAAATTTAAATACTCCGCTTCGATAAACACATCAAGTTTATTTTGTTGTTTTTGTATTCGAGCCAAATTGTAAATATAAGTTTTCCCCCAATTTAATGTTTTATAAGTTCTTATAAAAAGATGTGAAATTTTAAAGGACATGTGTTAATTTTTTGAATAAACAGCATTCGACAACTGTTTAGTCTGGGTGTATCCAAAAGATGAAAATCCTTGCCAGGAATCACTTAACTAAGTAGAGAAGATACAATTTGATAGTAGCATGATCAGTAAAATTTGTATAGTACTTTTTTGCTGTTAGGATGGTTTTTTGTAACATGAATTATTGCTATTATTACAACCCCACAGTTGAGCCTTAAATGTTGTTTTCTGTCTGTCCTGTATGTTCATTTTAGCATATACTTAAAAAATGTTGAATTTTATTTGGGGGGTAGGAAATAATTAAAAACTAATCTAAAAATCACTGTTTTCAAAATATCTCAAAAACATAAAAAGATATGAAAAAAATTCTCAATAAAAAAATGTAGAAATTAACATTTCCTATAAAATTGCCTTTAAACACTTTTGACGTATTTATATCTGTCGCATGGTATATTAAAAAAATTATAAAAAGAGAAATATTTAAGGCACGATTCATGTAAACAGGTCGTCTGTAGACAGGGTCTCACAGATCACTTACTTGGGGTGTATCATCAATGAGGACTGGGATCACTCACTTGAAATAAAAACGACAATAGGAATAGCCAGAAATGTATTCAATAAAATGAGAAATGTCTGGTGAAACTCGAACATCCAGATTAGAACAAGAGTCTTAAAATGCTACATCTTCTCGACCCTCATCTATGACGTAGAAGCATTTACTCTGACTGATACTATGCAGATAAGAATAAAAACTTTCATATGTGGTGCTACTTAAGGATGCATGATATTTCATGGACTCGACATATTATGAGGAATGATAAATACCAACTCCTACAACTAGGTATTCAGGGGAAAATTGAAAGTAAAAGGGTACCGGGAAGACGTCGTACATCCTGGCTAAGGAACCTTAGACAATGGTCAGGAATGAAATCAATTAAACGTATTTAGAGTTGACGCAGGCAAAATAAAATGGGACAATGTGATCGGCAACGTCCTCAAGGATAAGGCACCCTAAGAAGAAGAAGTACGAATGCTAGACTATAGATGTACTAGGAAGGACCTGTTCACTGCGAAAGCATTAAAAAGAAACGTGAAAATCCCCCAAAAAATGTCTAAAAGAGGTGCAAAACGAGTTAAAGGAGAAAAAGGTATAGAATTTGATGAATGGTATCACAAAAAGAAAATACATGAAACAGATAGTAGAAAGATAGAGCAAGACTTGTAGTGCTGATTGATATGTCAATGGTTTACTATACAAATGTTGTACTTGAGTGCAAAATTGTATGTTTTGAGATACGAGGGCAGTTTGACGGAAGAGTGACTTTTCAATGAAAAATTTATTTTACTGTATAAAAAACATTTTATTTTTAATCATAATCTCATGTTAACTCTACACATTTAGTCCAGCGAGTTTCCAATTTTTTCAAACAATCAAAAAATAATCTTTCGGAAGTTCTGCAAAATACGCGTTTGTCTCTGCAATCACCTGTTCATTTGTCCGAAGTCGCTATCCACCAAGCCATTTTTTAAGTTTGGAAACAAAAAGTAATCGGAGGGAGCCAGATCAGGTGAATATGGCGGATGAGGCAATAAATCGTAACGCAGTTCGGCTAATTTTTCTGTAACAATAGCGGACAAAAGGACAGGAGCATTTTCGTGATGGACTAAAACTATTTTCTTCAACAAACGCGGTCAATTTTTCTTAACTTCGGCATCAAAACGTGTCAGCAAATCAGGATAATATTTGCCAGTTATCGTTTTCCCTATTTCTAAATAATCAATAATGGTTACACCTTTGGCATCCCAAAATACTCTGGCCATAACCTTATTGGCCGAAAAAACAATTTTTGCTTTGTCGGGAGCACGTTCCTCGGATGAAGTCCATTGTTTCGACTGTATTTTTGTTTCTGGGGTATAACGATGTATAAAAATTTCATCAACTGTGACATATTGACGAAAAAATTCACTTGGATTACGTTTGAAGATATCCAAACATTCGTTAGCATTTTTATTGCGAGCGAGCTTTTGATCAGCATTAAGTAATCGCGGCACCCACCTTACAGATACCTTTTTCATATGTAACCTTTCATGCAAAATATTGCATACCCGTTCTGTTGAAATATCTATTTCATTATCTATCTCACCTACTTTTATTCGACTCTAAGTACAGAGGCACGGATTTTATGAACCATTTCTGGAGTAGTTACAGTAAATGACGGTCCTGGACGTTCAGCATCATCCGTGTTCATATGGCCACCTTTAAAAGAAGCGAACCACTTACAAATCATTCCATGGGACGGAGCACTTTCAGGATAATATCTACGTAACTTTTCCTCTGCTTCTTTAATTGTTTTTCCACGAAAAAAATAATGTTTAATTAACACCCGAAATTCTTTTTTCTCCATATTTACCCAACACGGAAAAGAGTTTTCATTAAATGAGTATTAAAAATAACCTATCTGTCAGATTTATGTACAATTTTGACAGATGGCATCAGAAACATTGCAAAAACTAACAATATAATCACCGTAGTGAAAGTGTTGCCAACCTCTGAAAAGTCACTCTTCCGTCAAACCGTCAACCAAATTTAATGTTTATAAGTACGCCATAATTCGCACGATTGTTTTTGGAAAAAGAAAAAGTCCAATTAAGTTAGGGTGTGGTGTTAGCTTAATCGTGAAAACGCGTATTTGTGATATTTGATTATAGGATATAAAAAATTAAAAAAAAATCTTAAATAATACTTACCACATTTAGCCCAACGCCATTCTTTGTTTGAAAAAAAGGCTTGACTTACCACATTTGGTGCAATACAACTTCTTTGGTTAAAAAAACTACCAACATGAAATGCTTTACACTTTTATGTGAATAAACAAAATTTTAATGTAAACAACTTGGAAAAGTATTCTTGATCACTATTTTCAAATTCACTTTCAGCTATAACGGCGAGTGTTTTTGTTGTTGGGATTTCTTTTACTAAGTTTGCACAATCGTCTGGGATAATCCTCTTTTCTAAAAGAAACAGCAAGTTGTTTTTCTTTTTTTGAGAAACTGGTAACGCGATGGGTACTTTTTATTTAAAGAAACATATTCCCATTTCCTTTCTCTTTTCACTTTGCGTTTGTCTGTGATATCCAGTCCAAAAAAGCTTTCTTCTGAAAGGTTATACCTCTATTGTATAATATTAGGATTTTTCTTCTGAAAACGAAATCACTTGATACGAAGCCAATTGACATTCTCTTTATTTGTATTTAATGTATATTAAATACAGTATTTAATGTAAATAAACACCATTCACACGTAAATTTTCTTATGACGTTTGGCCCTCTATCACACCCTCTAGGTATGAAGGCGAGTTCTCACCTATAAAATTCACTGAAGCAGTTTGACTGATTCATTATTGATGAAACATATTTGTGTGCATGCCTTTCATTATTTTGTTATTGCTAAATATATTCAGTTGGTCCAGATGTACTAAAAATAAAACATAAAATGTCAACAAAATTACAACCAGTTGTTTGCTTTTGTGAAGTATGTTTACAATTAACAAATTAATTAAGAAGTTTTTCAAAAACGTTGTAAATAGTGCGTCAGGCAGTAGATATTACGCAGAAATAAATGGGGTGCTAGTGGAACTATATTGAAAGAATTGGCTTTATATTCTATAATTTTCTGAGAATGCCTCGGTATGTTCATCTCGCCATTGGAAAGCCATCTTGATTAACGTACTTGGGCAAACTAAACTGAACGAATCGCGAGTTGTCACACTTCAAATGTCAAATAATGATCAGCCAAAATGAATAAAAGTAGAACTAGTTTCCACTTTAACTGAAAGTATAAAAATACCAGTAATTTTTAATGAAAATGTGTTCTCTCACGTTCATTATTCTTTCTGTATCACTAAATCAGTCAAACTGCGTCAACGAAACTGACGTGAGAATCCACCTTGAGTGTCCAGTTTCCATAAATTTTAGATCAACAATCTCTAAATTATTTATATTACTAACAGCGCTGCACTGCATGTGTTACCGTTTCTGGCAAGCTTAGCAGGTACTTTAACTGCCAATTTCAATACTATCTTTGTTTTCATGTGTTTTATCCCAAACAAAGCAGTGCCCATCAAAATTGGATGCATCATGAATTGTGAAATTATGGATATATAATTTTATGTTTATAATTAATTTGGTTATCACCAGCGTGGGAATGGGATACAATTGTTTGCAGATCAAAAGATATTGACCTAATGGTTTTGCCATTTTCTGCCTGTGTTCTTTGTTTATCATCTGCCTTCACTTGCATAGCTTCTTTTTTGCGTTGTTTGCAATTATTGTAATCTTCTTGTAGAGGTTCTTTGTGTTTGGCAGTGTTGTATAAATTACATAAAGAACATTGATCTTTATTGGGTTGGCTTGACCATTCTTGCACACAAAAATCATCTTTATACAGTCTATATTTTGAGATTAGGTGATAGGTACTGCTTTTGTGAATCAAGCCTACAATAATGTGATTATATTTTAGGGAACGAGTCGATGTGCTCCTTTACTAACTGTATGGTTTCCGAAGGAGTGGTATTTGGTGGTTGAACACCAATTCTCTTATCACGTTCAGTATAATCCATTTTCACTCATGTCATTTATACAGTTTTCGACTACCCTATGAGAAATGGCAAATGTACCACAAAGAAACTCTGTGGGCTTTTTTAAGTAATAAGCTCGGGGTGTCTCTCGATTTTCATATTTTGGATTATCTAGTTTTCTAGTGACCCGTCCTTTTCGCATTAAAGGTGTCATATGAATTTTCTGGTGAACATTATCAGCTAAATTATGATGCTCTTGACACAGAACATCTCTATCTACTTGTGAAAAATGTTAACTACATTTATTATATCTGCATTTGTCGCAGTCAATGTTCTTTGGTTTTTTATCTGGTATTATTTTCCCACTCCAATTTATATATCATTTCCCATTTAATCTTAACTTCTTAATGGATCGGTGCCTTCTTTTCTTATTTTTGTCACCACTAGAAACACTTTGAACTTGTATTTTCCTTGTGACATTCACAAGTGTCTCTATGTCGGAATCATAATTTTCTGAAGAGGGCTCATAACAACTTGAAGGATGTCAAAAAGGTTAACTTGGTTCTTCAGACTCTCCGTGTTCTTCAAAAACAGAGGGTTCTGACATAGCAATTTCGGTTTCTGTACAGTTGTTTCTAAAAAAATCAAAGTATTGATAAAACAGCCGCTAGAGCAAATTAATTGCTTAGCCTTCACCTTCAACAGAAAACAAGAGTGGCTCTACTTTTTTCGGATATTTCGCCATGTCGTTCTTTAATGACAGAGGGTCATGGCATAGCAATTTCGATTTTTCTGGTTCAATTATTGCTAAAAAAATGGTAATTATTTAGTGGGCGGTCACTAAGCCAAAATTTACAATTTGTCAGGATATACGTATTTTGAGGTATAAATTAATAAAATTTCACCTCCCACAAATCAGGGTAAAAATAAACCATACTCCCAAGCTATTATCTTAAATAAACTTGCTTACATTACAACTTATATTCCTTGAAAGAACTAATTTTAGATTTTTTTTCCTTTAGAACACATAATTGCACTTGAATTAAAAGCAACAATAATCGTGATTTAACCTAACACATGTGGTAAATGCAGTTAACACTATTTAATTTAGCGCACGCATGTGTTAAGCACATTTACAACATGTGGAGTAGAATTGGTGGCACTGGCATCAACATTTTTAAATATTTCACTTACCACATGTGCGCACAAGAAAAGTATTGCATCAAATTATATGCTAGTGTATTTAATTTACTTTTGCAGCAAAACGCACTTACAACATTTGGCTACTAGATCATCGATATACAGTGTGTTCCAAAAAGTTGTATACAAATGGACAACTTTTTTTTAATCAATTAGGAAAAAAAAGTCATATTTCTGCATGGCCTAAAACCCAAAATGCAACTATCAGATATTATTTTTTTAAATCATATACAAGGTATATAAAAAATATAATAATAATATAATATAAAAAAAAGTTATTTCAGAAACTTGTTACTAATGACATTTTGGGTCCACATACCGATTTTCAACCTGATATTCCGACTTTAGGAAAAACTTCATTTAAAAAATTTTGAATTCATTTGTCCATTTTCATTTATTCTTAAGAGTAAAGTGCTTTTGAATGTAATTTAGAAACAATCTTAATAAAACAAATACCCCTTTTTATCGTGTCGCTTCCACATAATTCATAATTTTGGTCATTTAGTAATTATTGTTCTCTGGCTACTATGTCCTCAAGAGTTTCATCAATACTTGAACTTAAAAACGTATCTTCATCACTTGAACTTAAAAATGTATCTTCATCACTTGAACTTGCATCAATGCTTTTCTTTGGCAATTTTTTTTATCTTATCTGGTGTCGTTATTCGCTTGGTAAAACTGCTTGCACTTTCTCAAACGATATCTTATTTTGATTCCGTCCATTTTTGAGTTCTGCTATTTTTTCTATTTCCGGAAATATACGTGACTTTCCTCATGGATGTTGTAACATCTTGCTGTCTCTTGATTTACAATTTACTTTGCCTCATTCTAAAAAATGTCTGATACAAACAATAATAATTGTTATAGGTAACAGTAGCATCACCTATTTTAAATAGGAGTAAAAATAATGTTAATATATGCTAGGATTGTACCTGGGTCCAGTCCAAGGTACACGACATATCAGTGACTCAAGGTACTAATTTTTACCAATTTTACCTGTTCTGTCGTTTATGATTCTAAGTTATGCAATTGGAATAGAATACTTACACAATTATAAAGCCAAAACAGTCATTTTCAACAGCAAATATATTATACATATACATCTACATTCGGAACGGATAACAGATAGTAAATAGGTAAATAATTTACTTACAATGGAGGAAAACACAAAAATCTTTGCAGCACCCAACCCAGTGATTTTATGGAATCTGTTTGTAGCTGCCATCTACCGACCAAAGGTTAGTACTGCATAGTTATCAAAGCAAACATAAATCTGCAGTGCGAGTGTGTGGAAAACCCAATATTCTCCCCTACGACAAAAAAAAATGATTTTAGGTTATAGTCCATGCGGAGACTTTTATGAAATATGACTTTTTTCCTAAAATTGATAATGAAAAAGTTGTCCATTTGTATACAACTGTATATATTTGGCAATTCTTAAGTTTAGGGACGTTTCCGAAAAATGTAAAAATTTGTTGCCATGAACTCTCATATTAAGTTGTAACCCTCTTTTCTTAACCTACCGAATTCGGGGTTACTATGACACCTTTCTTCAGACGCTCCTTGGGCGCCAGTTTTGATAACGTGGCTAGCTCCATGACCTCAGGTAGCCTCAGATGGAGGTTACGGAAATTCCAGGGGTCAGATGTTACTAACTCCAAATAAAGTGGGTACCAATACCGGGCTTTAATCGATATTGGTACAAAAAGAACTTCTAGAAAATAGACGAGACTTGGAGAAATACACGGCTAAGTAACCGCAAATATAAGCCAAATTTAAAATAAAATAAAACAGTATATTCACAGGAAATATATACAATTATCAAATAAAATGGCACCTCAAAACCCGCCCTCGGTATTAATTTTATTGGACCATGTAAAATACCCTTTTGTATTTTAAAACAACTAAGTTTCAGGGGTTTTTACTTTTTTTCTTCAATTCCAATCTCAACACTGGTTTTCAGGATGTCGAATGCGGTTATCAAGAAAGTCGCGCATCTCCTAGGGATTTTAGCTTAAATATATTAGGAAGTATTTTATTTATTTTGGGCTTTTTTCAATTTTAGTCATTTAAGAGATATGTCCTAATTAATTTTAATGATACTAACAAATGGGTGAACTTATGTTTTAAAGGATTTGTGCCACTTTGTTTATATTATTTCTTTATTTTTATATTTATTAAGTAATTTTGTTGTCTAAAAGTATTGTCCGTTTTTTACAAAAAGAAAAACTATTCATTTTCTGACAGCTAGATATTTAAGTAGAGGTAAAGTTTGTTTTACCAAAAAAAATGATAATATATAAATTCATAGTCAAAAAAGTATAACTTTCCATTGCAAAAATTACCGATTTTACAACATTTAATAATGCTTACAAATGTAGCAGATAATTTATTCAAAATAATTAAAAAATGACAATTATCAAAAAGAATTTGACGTAAGAGGACAGAAGATTACTCTGAGGAGATTAAAGAGGGACTGTAAAAAAAATGAATAAAAAAAAAGATAAGAAAATGTTGATCACAATCCTCTGTAAAAGAAAACGGTATCTAGTTTAAAATATATTTATTGACAATTCTAATTCATTGCAGAAAGACAAGCATCGCACCCCTCTAGGCCAGATGCCCAGCAATTTCTGATACTTGTTAACTTTTTGTCTGTCTATTTTGCCTCCGTACTTATCATGTTGAAAGAAATAGAAAGTAACAATACGATATGATTATATCACTCTGCAGAAGTCTACTTCCACTAACACAGAAAATTTCTGTCTGAGGACTGATGGCAAGAATGTCAAGTAATGTAAAAGTTCATGCAGTGATGTACTCATTCATAGTTGGAACGGTGTACATGTTTTTCAAGGGTATATAGGAAGACTAAATGTAACAACAGCAGTGTACAGAATTTATTTTCTGCCTCTGTATAATACAGTATGGAACAGGCAAATGGAATACATTCTGTAACTCCATGATTATGATTTATTTCTGAAAATCCTTAGTCAATTTCTAATTCTAAAATGACATATTGCGACATAAAAGTGTTTCCCCTAAATTTAATCCACTTCAGATAATCCCTTAAATCTTCAAATTGGAAAGTAGGGGCTTGTGATACTTGATTTGCAAGGTCTTTTAATTTCCTCTTCAATACTGCTATGGTTTTAATGTTTATTGCAGAAATTCGCAAGAAAAAAAGGTTGGTAGATCAGAGGTAAACAATAAATATAATATTGGTCCCAGCACACTTCCTTGGGGTACTACAGAGTTTATTTCGTGCAGGTTATTGTATTCTGACTGATGTCTGATTAGAAAGAACATTTTAGTCTGTTATGATTGAAGAATTTGGTGAAAGCCTTGGTTTAAGTTTTAGCATAGACCCTTATGTCATACTTTATCGAACGCTTGGCTTATATAGATAAAAGCTGCTGTGCAATATCGTTTATTTTCAAGATCATTGCTGGCTAGCTTGACTATCCTGTGAACCTTTTATTGTTAGCTTTTATAATGAATAGGCAGTTTCTATGTGAATTTTGCTTTGAATAAAATAATCAAATACAAATTATAAAGTCAAAAAGTGGCTATAACCGGACGTGTCAATGTCGATATGTATAATAAAACACCCACTCCCTTACTATATTTTTCATCATTTGGCAAATATTCACTATCTTCTATTAATTTGGGATATTCTATATTCATTAGAATAGAGATCGGTGCTGAGTCCTTCAAACCAAATTCTCCAACCAAATTAATGATATTTTTCTCTTGGTCCAGTAGAAAACTTCCATCATCTGTTCTTTGAATTCTTATTCCCAAGAAATGAGTTATGTCACCTAAATCCACAATATCAAAATGTTGTTTACATTTCCACCAAGTTTCTTTATGACTGATTTCTTTTTGTGGCATATGATGAAATCGTCTATATAAATAAAAAAAGTATATACACTCTCTTTCAGTTTAGTGAAATAAACACGGATCATTTTCACTTTGTATTAAACCAAATTTTTGGAGAATTTTTGTCAAAATGGCATTCCTTGTTCCTGCAGCTTTATGTAGTAGTTTGCTATGATTTATATATCCATCTCGTTGAGTCATATATATTTCTTTGTTCAGTTTTCCATTCAAGAAAGCAGTTTTCACATCGAAATGTCTGACATAGAGTTTGTCAATTGTCAACAAAATTCTACTTCTACTTTGTTTCGATACAGGGGGAAAATACTATCGTAATCTTCTCCATATGTCTGTGTGAAACCTTTAGCAACCAACCTTACCTTGTATTTAGTTATTTTTCCATTTGCATCAGTTTTAATTTTAAAAACCCACTTGCATTCTACTGATTTTTTATTCTCAGGAAGTTCTGTTAAACACCATACTTCATTTTGTTGAAAATATACTAATTCATCTTCCATTACCTTCATGCATTCTCAAGAAATTTCATCATATCTTTCCTTGATTTTGATTCTTCAGAATATATTGATATTGCAATGTAGGAAACTGTATCTGGAGGTACCGTTTTATTGAAAGATGAAATAAAACAATTTAATTTGTTTAAAACCTCATTATATTTGAACTAATGTTCAATTTAAACTTGTGACGCGTTTCGCTAACACAGTAGCTTTATCAAACGAATGAAGGTATAATGAAAAAATGTTTTAATATATACAGTAATAAATACGGAATTCTACGAATAGTAACAAAGGTATTGAAACAGTTTACCTGGAAATTCATTCACTACAAACATTCCTAAACTATCTTCTAGGTAAATAGGTTTAATAAAGGAGAGTGGTTGTAAAAGTTATACCGATATAAATTAGATAAGAATCCACTTGGAGACAGATTCCCCGAAAAATCCCTAGTTTTAGGGAAAAATGCACACCAAACGCCATAAGGCCTGTGTATAAAGTTGTAGCGGCAACACCGCACTTCCCTAGACATTCGTAAAAATTTTTCCCTAGAATTTAACGATAATTCAAATGAGCAAGACCGGTTCTGGACCCGAATCATTTTTAAGCGAAAAACATGTGACAGATGTGTGATGATAGTCTGTGTTGTCAGCGCAGACACCTTTTTTCTAGGTGCACTAATGGCCGATTTGTTTTAGATAAGAAGTCACTTGGGGACAGATTCGCCGAAAAATCCCTAGATTTAGGGAAAGATGCACACCAAAACGCCATAAGGCCGGTGTATAAAGTCATGGCGGCAACACCGCATTTCCCTAGAGATTCGTAAAAATTTTCCCTAGAATTTAACGATAATTCAAATGAGCAAGTCCGGGCCGGTTCTGAACCCGAATCATTTTTAAGCGAAAAACTTGTGACAGATGTGTGATGATAGTCAGTCAGCACCAACACCTTTTTTCGAGGTGCACTAATGACCGAGTTGTTGTAGATAAGAAGCCACTTGGGAGTAGATTCGCCGAAAAATCCCTAAATTTGGGAAAAAATGCACACCAAAACGCCATAAGGCCTGTGTATAAAGTCATGGCGGCAACACCGTAAAAAATTTCCCTAGAATTTAACGATAATTCAAATGAGCAAGGCCGGTTCTGAACCCGAATCATTTTTGAGCGAAAAACTTGTGACATATGTGTGATGATAGTCAGTGTTGTCAGCACCAACACCTTTTTTCGAGGTGCACTAATGACCGTTTTGTTGTTTTACATCCGTATGTATTTCATATACAAAAGCATAAATACTGTTTCAATTTCGTTTAATGAAGAAGTCGCACCTTCTTCAGTTTCACAATTTTCTGTAGTATCATCTAATTCAAATTCTGTAATATCTATTGGTACTTGATTCTTCACAGTAGTAACATTCTTTTTATTATCTTCCTTATTTCTTTCAAATGCAGTTTCTTCTTTATGAGTATTTTTAGTTCGTTTTATCCAATAGCTTGAAGAATGTGGATTCTCGAGGAACTTTACTGTTCTACTGAATGTTATTTTATTAGTTGAAAAATCCAAAATTCTGTAACAACTATGATTTTCTGTATATCCAACTAAAATTTCTTCTTTGGCTCGAGAATTCCATTTACTTATTTTCTCTTTTGGAACAAAGTCTTAAGCGGTATAGTTCACGTAAGAGATATAGTGCGAACTTTAAAGTTTCAGCTTATCCTTTGATTTGAATACTGTCATAGTCCCGTCAATGTTATAATTTAAAGTGCTTAAACGATATGTTCATTTAACATTATAGTTTCAACTAACAATCGTTAAAATGTATTTAATAATTTTATAATTATTAAATACATCTTAAACATAACACCAGACAATTAACATTACCTTATATCTCGTTTTATTAACAAGAATTAGTAATATAATTTCCAAATAACTTATTATATTTCCCATATTTGACTGAACTATAAGTATATTTTGAGATAGGAATTTTTTCGAACACGCAGGTGGAAACCAGCGATAAGCAACGCTTACTATTTAGTTGGTAGGCTAGCATCAAGATAGAGTGTAGTGTGTAAGTGGTATTGGTAAAAGTAAACAAAATATTAATACCTTTCAGAGTCTAGCTCCGCAACATAACTTAAAGGGGATATACCATTCCATATTTCATAGGGGCTAGTATCAATAGCTTTGATTGGAAGGCGATTTTGAAGATAATTGGCTGTAGTGGCTCAATATGTGTTTGTGAGTTCAGCATCAAATAATATACATCTTGCTGATTCACACAATGTCCGGTTTTAGCGTTTGACTATGCCATTTTGTTCAGGAGAGTAGGGAACCGTTACTTGGGATGCTATGCCATTATTTCTCAATATTTATTTGGCCAACTCACAGCAATATTATCCCCCATTATCAAATTTAAAAGCTTTGGGTGTTCTTTCAAACTTGATTTTCATATTCTCTGGTTTTTCTGCAGCTTCATCTTTTGAATGTATTAAAATATATGGAGAAATCATCAATGAAACTGGGAAAATATCTCTTCTTTCCAAGCGTTTCAGTTTTCACAGGACCACATACATCCGTATGAATTAGGTCTTACAACTTTGTGGACATGATTTTTCAGTAATTTTTCCTTTTATGCAACTGACACATTGTAAGTACTCCCGGCATTGATTTATTTTTATTCCGTTCTATAACCCTTTTGCAACAATTTTCTTTATATCTTCTGGGTTTCTGTGACCAATTCGTGTGTGCCAGATATGGATGCAGACAGAATTCTCAGTAGAAATATTCACTTTTGGCGATTCCAGGATTAATTTATATAGAATTGTATAAGTATGTTGTACACACTAGATATAAATTGAGTGAATGAAATGACGAGTACTGAGTGTATAATCTATTACAAATTAAGCTAAGCGCTTTTAGCCACTAGGCCATTATCAAAGCTGTTGTCAAACAAGTTTACAACTGGTGTCTAAAAAACATAAAACTTTGCACTTGTTATGCCTAACTAGATAAAACTGTTTGAAGTTACAATACTTGCAATTAATTAAAACGAAAATTAATATCAACTAAATAATTTAATCTTTAAAACCATTTATTTTGTTTTAGGGTAGGTTCTAATCTTTATAGTAGTAATTTTTCAAAAACTTTTGATAGGATTGACAAAAGACTATAGGATGTGATTTCATTTCGATTTTTTCCGAGTTTGGGAAGCATTATAAATACGGCCACTTTCCATTGATTTGGAAAGTAGTTATGCCTAAGCAGTGAATTGAAGATATGTAGGCTTTAAATCCTTTTTGCCAGTTTTTGCAGTAACTAAGTCGCAATCCGGCGATTTTTTTTGGATTTATGTTATGTTTTTAATTTCTTTAGATCTGAATGCTTTTATTGGATAATCCATTTAGAATGGTGCTGCTAATAAATTTTCTATTTCTTTGGTTTCTTCTGGACTTCTACATCAAAGGGTTTGAAGACAGTAGTTAAGTGATCTACAAATGCTTGAACCTTTTGTTGGTCTTTTTAGATCCATGCTGTTTCTATCTTTAACTGGTAGTATTGATTATTAAGGCCTATTCAATGTCCTTGTAACTCGCCAAAGTGAATAGTTGGTGCTTCTGTTGGAGACAGTTTTTAGAGATCATTTTGTACAGAGTTGTTTCTAAGTTTTTATTTCGAATTATTTGCAAATATTATAGTATAATGTTGAACATACTTTGTTATGTCGTTCATGGTTTACTTTTCCGACCAGTGGTAATGTGGTTAATTGTTTCATGATACTGTTTATAGAGTTTGTACTTGGTGTCTACTTTTCTTTAAATTTTTTTTTATGTAATTGGTTGAAATGGCCTGAACTTTCAAAATTCCTGTTGTCAGGTAACTAAGTGTCTGTTTTTTGACTACATCATCCCTGTCCAATTCTCAGGTATGTCTTCGCCTTCCCATTTTTGTTCTCTTGCCTTGTTCATTTACTGATTTGGTTGCATATTTTTCTGTTCGGTTTTTGCCTTTGTTCTTAAGTGTTTTATTTTCTTTCCATTTCGTTGTTTTATCAACTCCGCAAGTCTTTTTTTCTTTTTTTTTATTATTATGATTATATAAGGGCGTCAAATTAACTTGGGCCTAGGGCGCCATCGAACCTAAAGCTATCACTGACAAAAAACAAAGCTAAAATTTAAGAAGTTGGCCATTATCAGTTTTAGTGAAATTACCTAGTGACAGGATGCAAATACAGTATCCGCCAAAATAAACAGTACCGAAAATAAAAATAAAAATTAATTTTTAATTTCTGTAATGTAAGTGTTCAAAATGTTCACCATTTCGACGCAAACAAGCTTCATATCGATTTTGTAAGTCAATAAACATATTTATAAAAAGTGGTTGATGTAACTGCCGAAAAATATTTTGTATTCTTTCCCGTAGTTCGGCATACTGTTTTTCGACGACCTGAAGAACCTTTACGTTGACACAATACACTACCAGTGCGGCGAAATTTTTCAACAACAGCCAACATCACACTTTTACTAGGAGCTGCTTTATTAAATTTTTGTTGATATTTTATTGACACCTGTTCTAAGCTTGGACCATCATTACGACCTTTTCCGTATGAACGAATATAATGCTCTACCAAAAAAACTTTTTCTTCCGTTGTTAGAACCATTTTTAAATCAAATTTAACTGCAGCGTACTATTAATATATCAACTAATGACAATTAAGTCAAATATGACAAATCCATATTACATAAACAACTCCACAGCACTCTCTGTTTTGGTACTGTTTATTTTGGCGGATACCGTATGATTTCAGCAGGATGGTGCACGAGCACATTAGGAAGTCAATGTTGGGCAATATATCCACACCATATTTCCTAATCGCTGGATAGGGTGGTTCTGTAGAATGGCCTACATGGTCACCCAATCTCACGCCGTTAGACTTATTACTATGGGGATATGTAAAAAGTACAGTCACAAAATCAAACCTGATGGTGTAGTTCATTTAAGAAGAATAATTCTTGCGTTTAGGTCCATCCCCCTCAAATGTTAACTAACGTTAGAAGACGGTTCTATTCCCATCTAGGATGCTGCCATGATGTTAGAGGCGTGCATTTTGAACATATGCTGCATTGATAGTGACTTTTTTTATTTTATTATATTATCATTATGAAATAACATTATTTCTTCAATTTCTTTAATGTAACGAATTTCCTTCACTGGAGAAACATATCTTTCTGAAATAAAATTTAAAACCATAACAGTTTTGTGGAGCCCCTACTTCTATTTTGAAGATTTAGGGGTTGCGGCTGCCATCTAAAGGTGGCTGAAATTAAGGATGATATTTTTACGTCACAAGTTGCCATTTTAGAATTAGAAATTGACCGATAATACATAATAAAGGAGTTAGGTACTGAATTTATTCCATTTGTCTGTTTCACACTGTATGTTGATAACTTTTGTGTGCAAAGGAAACTAAGCGATAGTTTGCTTATCACACATTTTTCTGACTATAAATGATCTGCGATAGTAATTGATATCAATTTATAAGCTCTATTAGTTACTACAAAAAATGTATTATACTACTGTCAAAAATGAGCCAAGAGTACAATATAATTAACTACTATGCAGTATATACAGGGTGGACCGGATTTAATTGGCGTATACAGAGATCTCGTAAACCGCAATAGATACAATATCGATTGAATTGAGAAAAAGGTATATTTATGGGGAATTAGATGTTTCAAAAAAATTTGAAATATCTCGACTAGTTCCGGAGATATTCGACAAAATCCGAACATGGTCCTTTTCGTTTTTTAAATGTGCCGTTGTTATTATAAAAGATATCAAAAAAATTATTCTCAACTTTTTTTAATTAACGGGGTTTTCTATAAATTACAATACCAAAAATTTCTATACGACGTTTCGTATTTACAGGATCACCATCAACTTCATTCTTTAAAATACGGACCTGGATTTTTGATCGCAATATTTTTTACGTTTTGAATAGATACATACAATGATATAGCATACTTGACAATTCTACCACGTTTCGACTTTCAAAAATCAACATCATTTTTAAGTCCGCTCTTCTTTACTACAGTCAAATTAATAATTTTACATATTGGGCATTAAATAAGAATTTTGAAAGAAAATTATTAAATTCAACAATTTATTTTGAAACTTAATGACAATGAATAAATAATGATGTATTTACAAATGACACTCTAAGGTAATAATAATAAGTTAAACATAAATTAAAAACTTCAATCAAAAATCAGTTATAAAACTTGTTCAAAATGACGTCCATTCTGTGCAATACATAGTTCGATTCTCCT
The DNA here is from genome assembly GCA_963921935.1 of Galeruca laticollis. NCBI lineage: Eukaryota > Metazoa > Arthropoda > Insecta > Coleoptera > Chrysomelidae > Galeruca > Galeruca laticollis. The sequence goes on from OY998177.1 coordinate 72,629,958, forward strand.
TGACATATGAGATGTAGCTGCATCAACCATTTCGGGAGTAATTTTTCGAAATGCATCTACTATTCGTTGACGCAGTTCTAGTATATTAATTGGCGTATTTTTGCTGTAAACTTCGTTTTTTATGAATCCCTATACACAATAATCTATGGGGTTAAGACATGAGGATCGAGGAGGCCATCTTGTTGGCCCGTTGGTACCAATCCAATTATCTCCAAAATATTGATTTAAATACTGTACAACTCTTCTCGCATTATGCGCACCTCAACCATCCTGCATGAAGTAATCAAGATTCCGTCTTGTTTCTAGGGACATCTCATCGAATACTTCCTCCAGTAGCTCTAAATATCGGAACTGGTTTAAATTACCGTCCAAAAATATTGGTCCAATTATTTGATTATTGATTAGACCACACCATACATTTTGCGAAAAACGGACCTGTGGCCTAACTTCCCTTATTAAATGGGGGTTCGCAGTGGCATAGAAATGCTTGTTTCTTGGATTAAATATTCCACTGTTAGTAAATGTACTTTCATCAGTCTAAAGTATCTTTTTGTTAAAATATGGATCATGGAGTAATTTTCGTCTCCACCAACGACAAAACGTCATCCTTCTCTCAAAGTCTCCAGCGTGTAGTTTCTGCACTTTCTGAAATTTATACCCATGGTATTTATGTTTCTTCACGACACTTTTTACCGTGGAAGTACCTACTGCACATTCTTTAGTTATTCGTGTAGTCGAATTTTCAAGGTTTATGTAAATTTGAGCAAGAATATTAACTTCGTTAACCGTATATCGTACCTGATATTTGGTTCTCCTTTTTCTAACACTGCTACACTTGACGATGGCTGCTGTCTTTTTGGATATAAGTAATTCGAAATAGGCCTGAGCTGCCTGTAATTCATTTCGACGACATTTCATCTACACATCGTACATATCTTTCTCTTCTTCGTCAGTGTAACGAGCCATCATATTTATTTACTTTTTAAAAAATATGAAACTTGAAAATCAAAGAAAATACCTAGTAACCCCCATTACCATTGACAGATAAATAAGCAGTTTGACAAAAGTTTTGGTTGTGACATCCACGGCTAACATTATTTTTAAAGAAAATCGTGAATGTAAATCTAGAAATATTAAAGATAGAAACAAACGTGTAGGAAAATAGAGTGTATTCAACTTTACGTTAGTAAATATTTTATGGAAATTTCGATTACGTAAATTATTTACAGACTGCTTAATTTGATAAAAAAGAAACGGTACTATTTTCAAATTTTCAAAAGTTAGATACTACTACGAAGTTATAAAATGATTTTATTTAGTTCGGCACGTAACACCTAGTTCTTGTTAACCGATTTTCATACATTTCCCGTTAACCAATTTAACAGATTTTTGGACACATGTTTAGTGCATTCATTTTCTTCAAAATTCTTATTTAATGCCCAATATTTAAAATTATTAATTTGACTTTAGTTAAGAGCGGACATAAAAAAAGATGTTGATTTTTGAAAGACGAAACGTGGTAGAATCGTCAAGCATGCTATATCATTGTATGTATCTATTCAAAACGTAAAAAATATTGCAATAAAAAATCAAGATCCGTATTTAAAAAAATTGAGTTGATGGGGATCCTGTAAATACGAAACGTCGTATAGAAATTTTTGGTATGGTAATTTATAGAAAACCTCGTTTATTAAAAACAGTTGAGAATAATTTTTTTGATATCTTTTCCATTTTCGGATTTTGTCGAATATCTCCGGAACTAGTCGATATATTTCAAATTTTTTTGAAAGATCTAATTCCCCATAAACATACCAAACTTTTTCTCCATTTAATCGATATTGTATCTATTGCGGTTTACGAGATCTCTGTATACGTCAATTAAATCCGGTCCACCCTGTATACATTCGTATTTATAGCAACTTTTTAGCAAAATAATATATTTGGCGGAGCTGGGAAGTAATAATTACAAAATGTAATGCATTACTAATTTAATTCCTTATTCAAAAAAATGAATTGTAATGGCAATCCTTTTGTGAAAGAAATAATGTAATGTAATTTGACCGATTTTCGAGAAAGTAATTGAAAATTGCTTTTCAAAAGTAATTAATTACAGCTATCCATTACTTATATCAAATTCCTCTTTAATTATGGAGTTAAATTCCAATCCAAAAATGTAATTGATTTTCTTTTAGTAATTTATTTACAAAATAGAAGTTAACTCCTCTTGCAATCCCTATTAAAGTAATTCGTTCCTAAATATGCCATTCCTTTCTTATTCAGACAGGAATATACTCGTCAATAAACCCGTAAACTGACAGAGAAATTAATGATGTTGCTGAAGTAAAGGCTAAAATAGAACTGGAATTAGTGTGCCCAGAATATAAAAGACAAAATTTGGATATGATAAAGGGATTATCAATTGATTAAAGAATTTTCTTTAAAATACAATATTGGCTTGCCTTCTTCTGCGGCTGTTGAAAGGCTGTTCTCCTTTGCCACCTTTATAAAGAGTCCCAGGAGAAATGTTAAGCGATATAACCTTTGAATGATTAGTATTTTTCAAAGGAAATATTTTTATGGATCAAGACTAATAAATTAATCAGTTGTTATTATACAATACAGTAAATGTTCATTTTTTTATGACAAAATATAAATGTAGACGAACGATTTAGCCAAATATTTTCAATAATGTGGTGCTTTATTCTGGAGAACTAAATTTATGTTTTTGTATTACTTGTGACCTTGCCCAATCTGAGTTTATTTTTGTGTGTTTGTTAAATAAAGCCTTAGAAAAAAGCGAGGGTTTCTTACTACCTTATTTGTAAAAGTAATGAGTAATGTAATTATTTCTTTTTCAGTGTAATAGTAATTTGCCCAGCTCTGATATTTTACTATACTGAACATGTTTTTGAAAATATTATATTTGTATTCATAAATTTTGGTTGTTGATTGAAAATAACTGAAGAAAGTTATGAAATCGGTATTTTTGTTTATATTAAATTTTTATTTTTTTCCTCGAAATATGTAGATCAATTTGAAGGCCTTACCTGAAATATGTTGATAAATGTTGTACTGTACTTAAAGTATTTTATGAATTGAAAATGTATCTAACAGTTTTTGAAAAATCTAAAGTCTTCTGTGATTATAATAAATAAAAAATGGACAATTGCTCACAAAGCTTGTGTTTTCTCTTATCGCGCTAATATATATATAAAATTAAGACGTTTTTTAATATTTAATTGTAAAATGGAGATTTTATTATTGTACATTGTATATATGGAGAGCACAGATGATTTAATAATATTATTTATAGTTACAGATTTGTTTTATTTACTTTTTTTCAATAGTTTATTTTTTTGTATCCGAGGCCGTAGCTAGAGGGGATCAAGGAGATTGATCCCCCCGAAACGAAAAATATAACCATTTCTAAGTTGTGGCTACAGCTATTTCAAATCACTGTTTTTAACAATACTAGGTAAATTATTTACAAATATATTATACTATAATGGACCAAGGGTGCTCCCTTGGGGAACTCCATTTTTAACTTCATGTGACATAGATATGACCTTACCAACTTTTGTGAACTGATATCTATCATGTAAATATTCTTTGAACCACTCTAAAACACTCCCGCATAAACCCCATTCTTCTAAATTGTTTATTAAAATGCATCTGCCAACAGTTTCAAAAGCATGCTTGAGATCAAAGCAAATAAACAACCTTGTTATGTAGAAAGCTATATGCCAATTTCCCTATTAAACAATATAGGAAAGATGATTGATAAAATAATTTTATTTAGGCTACGACAATTTGTTGAAAAACAAAACATTATACCCTCAGAGCAATACGGATTCAGAAGCAGCCACAGCACAGTAGCTCAAATAATCCGGGTAATAAATTACATTAGGGATGGTATTCAAAGGAAAAACAAAGCCATCATGGTCACATTGGATATACAGAACGCCTTTGACTCCGTATGGCTCGAGGGTTTAATGAACAAATTAATAAATCTTGATTACTTGATTACCGGATTATTTAATTAATATCTGAAAATCCTATTTAACAAACAGGAAATTTTATTCTAAAATTGACAATTACACAGCGTAACTCTATGCAAGCTGGAGTTACGCAACGCTCTGTATTATCACCTTTGTTATACTCCCTATTCATCAATGATTTACCAACATCCCCACAATCGTTAACCGCAATGTACGCCGACGACACTTGTTTTGTAGCCACAGCACAGAATCCAGACCACGCATTGGAATCAGTACAAACACACATAAACACAAAAATCATACCATATTTACACGAACACAAATTAGCTATCAACGCATCCAAAACAGAGTATTTATTACTCAGGAGAATAGCTAACAATAACACATCATTGCAAACTCAGATGGGCAGATGGGCATATTATTAAGCCTAGTAATACCCTAAAATACTTTGTACATATAGTAGCTTAACAAGTCACAACAAAGTTCTTACAAATACATTATCAGACCAATACTTACATAGTTTATTTTAACGGGACAAAACACAACTTCCACTCCCCGCACGTGGTTCAAATCAAGTGTGTATGGATGGCAATCAAACATAACTGTTACATGACAAAGCCGATACGCCAACTATCAAAGACTTCATAACAAAAAGTTCGTCAAACTTTTTTAATAATTATCTGCAAAAATTTCATAGATTCAAATCGCGCAGGAGACATCCGAGATAGTGGGTGTAGGCTTCTGCAGGTTGGTTAACTCCAAACCTATATTATCACACAACGTAAATCAATCCAAACAAATAAATTAAATTAAAATCAACGTCAGTCATGTTGCTTTCTCGAAAACTAAACCCCGTTATTTAGCTACTTTTCAGGGAATACACTGCCGAAATATGCTAGAAATTACAAACAAATCACGGGACAAAGTTATTATAAACAATGAAAAACTATGGATGATGCTACGGCAAGGAGCCTTAGATAGAAACAGACGACTTACACAAGGGGACGAATAATTGGCAGAACATCGGCCCACATATTTTTATTTTTCTGAACCATTATAAAGGGAATTCTGATATAAAATAAAGACTATTTTTAATAAATAATAATCAATGAACACTGCCACAATTGTTTCTCCTTTATCGCAAATATTTTTCCTATATGAAATGATAAACTGCACTAGTGCCTCGGTCCTCGGTTGTAATATCCTTTAGAAACCCAGACTGTTCTGATAGTTTAATTAAAATAACTCTATGTTTTTTTATTGGTACCCCCTCCCCCCCGAAAATTGTTTTTCGGCTAAGGTCTGCTACTAAACAAGATGATCCGTGTTCAAAACCGGGTCCAAACAACATCGAAAAATAACATTCAGCGCGCCACCTGTCAGAAGGCAACGGCACACCACCGACAGTATTCTGTTTAGTGTAACAGTCTAAAAGTCTGTTACAATATTTAAAAAAAACTACATTTACAGCGGTACTGCTCTATGCTGAATAGTCTAACTATTAAATTCGTATTGAATAATTTCTATAAAGGTCAAATACCTAATTATGTCCTGAATCGGTAGGTGCTATTGAGTACCTTATTTTTTTTCTCTTTTTTTAATTCATTTAATGGCACTGGCTACCGCCAACTGGCCAAAACTTGGTATCTTGTAAAGTATACTCAAAATAGTCTTTATTAGCTTATGGTTTGCCAATTTTCCCAGTATGGGAGAATAAACTATCTTAATTGATTAACTGTTTTTCTGTTACAATTTTTGTTTTCAACTTTTTTCTGCGCACATTTTTTTTCTTTTTAATATATTTTTTTTAATTCATTATTTTTTTTTCAAATACATAGGCACTTTCAATGTGTTATTTTTTTCATTTTTTTTTATTCTTTTATTTTCTTTTAAATATATTTTTTTTATTTTGTTTTTTAATCTTTTAAATTTTTTTATTATTATTTTTTTTGAGACAGAGACACTTGTTAGGAAAATTTAATTGCCGGAGGACCTCCTGGACAGGTGTAGACATACACAGGTGTTAATCCTTGGATGGGAAACATAAGAGTGGGAAACAGAGACTTATTCTACTTTACAATTTTATATCCGCGTCATTTATATATTGATGTAAAGCAGTGAAACATTCCTGATTGCTTAGTAAATATTCCAGATTAATGGGTAATGGGATTTTTTTTTGGACTAACTGATGAAAGAGCTTGTTGATGTGTAGGGAATTATTGCGATACTCTAGGATGACATGTTTTAGATTTCCTATGCTACCACATGTACAGTCTGGACTATTTACTAGTCCAATTTTAAATTGATACTGAGGATACATGGCATGGTTGCTCCTCATTCTGTTTATATTTGTAATGATTTTCCTGTTTTGGTATGTTTTAAATCATACTTCATTTGGGATATTTGGTTGTATTGTTTTATAAAAGCGATCTTTGATGCTTTCTTGGAAACCTGTGTTCCACTTTTCTTTTGTTTGTTTTCTGAGTATCGAAAAATAGTCTGTAAATGGGTTTTTTTAAATCCTACTAGTTTTTGTCAGTTTTCTGCAGCGGATTTTGCTAACAGATCTACTTTTTAATTGCCCGTAATACCTACATGTGCTTTAATCCACACTAAAGAAATATGTTTATTGTCAAGTTTTATCTGGCGGTGAAGAGTGATTTTTAACTGATGTAATTGTTGTGGTCTTTATTTTCTCCAGTGAGCTTTGGCTATCAGTGAAAATGACGAAGTTAGTCTTACGTGAGTTTAGGCACATTTTTAATGCTTCTCTTATTGCAGTGAGTTCCGCTGTGAATATTGAAGAGTGCTATGGTAGTATTACCTTGACTCACTGATCCATCTGTGTATATTTGTTCATAATTTCTCCATTTACAATTTATATCCTGATTTATTATGTGTATACTCTGGTCATTTTGTGGTTTTTCTATGACAATGATTGGAGGGTTATCAAATATTTCATATTGTGTTATGACTGTGACTTGCAAAGCTTTCTGTTTGATGTATGGTTTGTTTATATTCCTTGACCTGATTATATGATTCTATCAATAGTGGTTTTTTCTTGTGAGCCCAGTATTTGTGACTAGTGCATAACTGAGATAAAATTTGCAATTTCTCCGATGTTCCATTATTTTTAGCTATAAGTTTTAATGTAAATTTTCCTGCTAGTAAAACCCTTCTTATTTCCATTGGTGGTTCTCGAAATTCAGCCTCAAGTATATTTATTGGTGTACTGTTCAGATATCCACCGCAAATGCGAATACTATTACTATTTTTTATTTTTTCAATTTTTTCTAGTTGGGTTTTGGCGATGTTATGATAGAATAATGAACCATAGTCTAATATTGATCTTATAAAGTACCATTGCTATGTTAGGGTCTGCTCCCCATTTTTGCCCACGTATTGACTTTAAAATCTTAATTGCGTTTGCTGTCCTTATTGTGACGTAGTTAATGTGTTTTTTCCAGTTAAGCTTCATATCAAGATATATACCCAGGAATTTGACATTTGTTTCATATTTAATATTGAACGATGACAGTTTAATGTAATGTGGTGGATTGTACCTTTTTCTTGTAAAAGTACAAACGTTGGATTTCTGTTCGGATATTTTTAAACCAACTTCCTCGGTCCATTTTTTTTAATAATTGAAATATTCTGTGAAAGGGTGTTATTACAGCTGTCATTAGTTTTGATTCTGCATAGATACATATATCGTCAGCAAATTTTAATATTTTAGTGTCTGTTGTTAAAGGGGTGGGCTTAAGACGCTTCCTTCAGGTAGACCTACCTGTGTCTGTCAGTGAAGCCTCTACTCGTTCTGATATATAGCCGACGTGTAGAATATATCTTTAAAATATTTATTATAATTGTCTTTGGTATACCGAGTGCCATCATTTTTGTATATAAGATATCCAGGTTTACATTGTCGTATGCTCCTTCAAGTCTAGAAAAATAGCAGAAATTGAGTTGTTTTTAGTGAAACCTATTTGGATATCAGTGACCAAATTGGTTAAACTTTCTTGTGTAGATCGTTCCCGTCTGAAACCATATTGTGATTTAGGTAATAATTGATTTTTTTCTAACCAAAATTCTAAGCGATTTTTTATTAGCCGTTCATATGTCTTCAAAACACAAGATTCTAACGATATGGGTCTATATGATTGGTAATTATCAGGTGGTTTGTCCTTTTTTAATATTGGTATTATTATGTAATCTTTCCAGTCTTGTGGTATTGCTGGGTCCAAATATTATTAAACTGCCTCAAGATTTGTTCTTGAGAGTTTCTGCTCAGATTAGCTAACATTGTATTTGGTCTTTTCCCGGAGACGAGTTGTTACTAATCTTAAGAGCTATAAGTAGTTCGTTTATCGTGAATGTTCTATGCAGAAAATCATTTGGTGCTTCAGGTAATTCCATATCAACTTCCGTTTGTGGTACCCAATATGGATCCAGTTTACTATGAAACTTGGGAATCCACTCATCATCTACATCAATAGTTTGATAATTTTCCTGCCTTCTACCTCTATATCTATTTATTCGCTGCCACACTTCTTTAATAGGCGTGCTGCTGTTCATAGAGTTGCAGTAATTCTTCCAAGATTCTCTTTTCGTTGTTTTTGTTATTTTTTTAACAATAGCGTCAATGTGTTTGAACCAACATATTTTCAAGGTTAGGATTCTCTCTATGTTTGTTATACGCGAGTTTTATTTTCCGGACTGCTTCTTCACATTCGTCATTCCATCACTGCTTTCCTCTTGATTTGATTGTTTTGACTGATTGTTGGGGTATCGTTGTTGATGCTATTTTATTGATAGAATTAATTACGTCTCCATATGTTGGTTCCTCATTGATGATTGAGAATATTTCTTCACTGGTTTCTGTATATTTACTCCAGTCTGTTTTTAATATCTTCCATTTTCTACTGTTGTTGAAACTGAAACTATTTGGCTTAATGAAGCAGTCAATTATAATTGGTAAATGATCAGAACCACAAGGATCATCATGTGTTTTCCATTGGAATAAGTGTGATATCTGTGGACTAGTAAACTGTTAAGTCAATGGCACTGGCTCTTGAGTGTAGATTGTATTGAATTAAAGTGGGAGATCCATCAATTTAAAAGTGTGTTCCCATAAATGTCATTCCACTCACAACCCCACGCCTGGTTATGAGAGTTAAAGTCGCCTCCAATAACAAACGGAGGAGGTATAGATGAAAAAAAGGAATTCCATACATTTACATCAATATATGTAGCTAGTTTTATATACAAGGATACAAAAGTAATACTATATGAATCACAACTAATAGTTACACATTTATTTGGTATATCAGGAAAAACAGGTAAAATTACTTCTCTAAATTTTATATATTTTTTTAATAGAATAGCTACCCCACCCCTTCCGTCTACGCAGTCGGAATGAAGGATATTATAAAAGGAAAAATTGACAAAGACCCCTGGTCTAAACCAAGTTTCTGATAGTAATGCTGTGTCTGCATTAGTCTCACTCAAAAGGTTAATTAAATTCCTTTATTAGAAATTGCAGATCTGCAATTCCATTGGCAGATCTTAAGTTCTGCCATTGATAGGCCCATTATAGGTTCGTTCTTTTTCGTTTTTGAGTATTTTAAACAAATCTAATTCTTGTATATCGTATGTATTTTTGGCTTTAAGTTTTTCAGCTATTGTTTTGATTATTTCCAAGAATTATGGTGTATTTATTAATTCCTTTACTTCATCCACTTCTTGATGTTGTGATCTGAGATTAGAACAATATGTAGCTGATTGGGAGATTCCGCCAGAAGTGGAGGGTAGATTGCATGGAGCTATAATTTTATTATGTGCTTCTAATGTGAGATTTGGTGAACTGGGTCTGTTTCTTTTGGGAGTTTTTTTTATTGTTTGAGTATAATAGGATGACCTTTTTGGAGGAGATGGATCAGTCGATGTAACTGTTGCAAATGTTCTTTTTGGAGTTTGATTGTCAGCATCTTTGTATCATACATTTTTTTCAGACTTTAATTTTTTCATTTCTTTTTGTCGTTTGAATTCGGGACATTTGTTAGTAACATTGGTATAGTGTGTCCCGTTACAGTTGAAACATTTAGGGGTTATTATTTCTGTGCAACTATCTGTAGGATGATTACCTTTACACTTTAAACATCCCATCGATCCTTTACAGTGCTTACCATATCTAAAACAATTATAACACAAAACTACTTTCTCAACATATGCTTCAACTTCATATATTACGTGATTAATTTCGATATATTTAGGCAGAGTTTGCGATTTAAATGTGACTAGTATCGTTCCAGTTGGGACATACTTGACAGTTTGAACCGGCAATATCACTTTTCTGGATAACCTTTTTGTTGATTCTACTTTGAACCTACAATGCAAATCGTGTTCTTTGATATTATTTTGAATCTATTCATCTAAATACTCTAGTTCAACTTGTCTAATTAAGCCTCTTCTGTGCAACATGAATCTTGGGATGTACGCAACTAAATTGCTCTTTGACAGTTCTGAAGATTTTACTAGTGTATTGGCACTGTTAAAATCTTTGCAATTTATTCTGATTCTATTTTTACCTATGGATTCTATTGACTATTTGGTTGTTAATTTTTTTGTGATGTGCGTAAATTATTTCTCCAATTTTCATAGCATTTCTTTTAATTTTCCAGTGAAATTTTCCGAATTGTTTTCGATATATAATGAATACGGGCATGTGTCTGTAGATTTAAATAAGTATATTTCTCTTTTTTGTGTCCTACTAATTATTGTGTTGGAATTTGTTTCATGGTTGAGTTTTTTGCTTTTGTTTACTTTGTTTTTATTATCATTTGGATGTTTTGTAATACTTTAAAAAAATGTACTAATTTGATCATTACTTACCTTGTTAAAAGTTGAGTTATTTTTTTTAACATTACCGTTCGAAGAGTTATCAATATCCATAGCATCATTATTTTGACCAAAACCTAAAAATCCATCCCGAATTCCAGGCTCTGGGGGATCTCCGTCCGATTGGTTACTCATATTATTTTTATTCACCAACTAAAATTACTTCAACTTATTTATTTTAAATGTAAATTGGATTTAATGTTCAAGACTACTTTTTATCGCACTCCGTTAAACACGTTTATGTACTACAAAATGCAGAATTGTACTGAGTACCTTATTCATATATTGAAATTCGGATGCGTGCGACTTTCCTTAATAGCTAGGAGTCCAAAAATGCTTGTCACGTTGTTAGTGGATAAGTTTTGGTGTGAATTAAATTTTTTCAAAACTTAGTGACATTTTTGTCAGCCTTTGTGGGATTATCAGTCGAAAATTTATTTTGGTTATTGTGGGCTTTGGTTAGATATCCGTGGATTATTGTATTCCTGGATATTATTTGCCTAAATAACTGCTCATTGAGAGGATTAATTTCATATACACCGATTGACGATTCTACTTGATCGACGATACCTCCATTTTAAATATAAGGTATGTTTCATAGCCCTTAAAAGTATTCGTACTTTTTTTGGTTTGGTTTTTCTTCAAATTTATTTAATACATTTTGGTATATTGAATAGATTTTAAAATAACACTTGTTCCATAGTAAACTCCATGAATTTTCTTTGTTTTTGTTAGGATAATTATTATAAAATAATTTATTCTTTGTAGAAAAAAAAGGGGGTTATATGTTGGACCATAATAGCTATAGAAGTGCCTTTAATCTCTGAAGCTGAATATAGATAGTACCTCTTGGCCCGGGTGAGTGTGAATCTTTTACGTAAAAAAAATTAGTAGTGATTTAATTTATTTCCTTTTGTTCCATGCAAATTTTATACAACTGTATGAATTGTTTAAGACATATAACATATAGTTTTAATTCTAGTAATACTCGTTATTAAAAAGAAGTAGGTCGTGAAAAGAAAGAGAAATATACTAGGCAAATTATTTCTTTCATTTTCTTTCGGTTCTAATTTTAATTGTTCTTTTTAGGTTACTGACCTACAAACATTTATACGTTTAGACATACATTTGTTCGTACATTTCTACATACAACATATCTACATATGTCTACGTAATATAATCACTTTTGAACACTTTACATCATATGTTTGCTGCTAAGTAGAGTTAAAATCAATTGATTCCGGATATTTCTGCTTTGCTTGGTAGCATATCAATAGCAATTGATTTATTTATTTATGGATTACTGCGACCTGCTGTTGTTGATGGTAATATGTAGTGTGGCGCTAAAAAGGAGATTCAAGTCTACCACCAGTGGATGCACGCAAGTTATTTCATTCTAATTTTTAATATTGTTGACTATATGCTTTTTTGTATAGGTTTAATCATTTATTTATTATAAAGAAGACCAAGCCTATTGGATCTTTCTTTGATAATACAATTTATATAGAGGCCTGTAGTAATATTGATAGGCTATATTTTAATGTACATGAAAACTATTATCTTGTCAAGGGAATGCTATGGTAATTTTGAGTTACCCTATCTAACAACATCGTTGCTTACAACTACAACCTACGCATGAGCTCACGCGAAGTGTATATTTATTTGGATGTGTTTTACCAGTAATCAATTCTTCTTCCTTTTTTTGCCAATACTTACAGTAATCCTATTTTAATAAATAAATAGAGTAGAGTTTTGTAATTAAGTGTATAAATTCTCTTTATTGCAAAGCGCTTTCGACTTTCGTCATCTTCAGTGCTTCAAATAAAAAACATTGTTACAATTAATATTGTTCTGCTTAATAAGTAAACGAGAAACATGCTAAAATTCAGGCCATGTGGTATGCAGAAGCAACGTCAACCAGATCTGCATACCACATGGCCTGAATTTTAACATGTTTCTCGTTTAGTTATTAAGCAGAACAATATTAATTGTAACAATGTTTTTTTATTTTTTCAGCAACTTCCTGTTTACCTGACTTGAAGCACTGAAGATGACGAAAGTCGAAAGCGCTTTGCAATAAAGAGAATTTATATACTTAAACACAAAACTCTACTCTATATTTATTATTTGAACAAGTGTATTCAGCTCCACATATTTATTCATTTATCCTATCTAAGGCCAGTTGTTTAGATGCGTATATTTATATAAAATATATAGCCTTTGTCTTATGCGTGAAAAGCGATCAAAGTACGGAAAAGCGATTAATTAATTTAAGTAAATATATGGAATGTATTTGTTTTCATAAAATGATTATAAATTAAATTATTTTTGTTATTGCAACTTCTTATTTTCTTTTGTTTTGTCAAAATTTTGGTATAAGTCGGCATCAATGTTTAATTGACATTTTGGTAAGCATTGTGGGTTTTACAGATTTGACTACTTTGAGGACTTATTATAGGAACAATTTGTCTGGCGCCCTTAATCGAGTACTTTGATGTTTGAGAAAGACCCAACCCTTCTCCACTGTGTAGTTAGCCGTGAGTACTCGTCTGCCGGGTGGCAGACAAAGACATCATAACCGATAATATTGTCCCTAATAATTGTTTTTTTGTTTTTGATTAGTTATACTAGTACGGCCTCTTAACTGTAGGTCTCTTCTCTCTGTATGTTGAATGAACTCATAAGATGGCGGAAGTTGAAGTTGTGTTGTTAACAGCAGAGCTAAATAAACTCAAAAAGAATGAACTAATTGAGATAATTACAAATTTTAAACTTCCCTCGGGTGTGAATAATGTGCAACTATTAGACTATGTGGAAAGTTTAAGTGAAACTGTATCTAATGTGAAGAAATCAGAAGGTAATCAAGTTAACCTCAAAAAAACTACATGTGCACAGTGTGATCACCTCTTGAAAGACTTAAATGCAGTTAAAAGTAAACTTGTATCTGTAAGTAAACTTTCTTTTCACCTGGAAAAACGTACCGAGGAACAAGAAAGCTTAATTTTGTTGCTTAACAATGTAATTATCAAAATCCTTTCGATAATCTGAATACAGCAGAGGCATCTAGTGGCAACAATGTCAACTGCGTAAATTCGAACTCTACAAACACTCGGAACCACAAAGAACCTGTCTCACACAATATATTCGTCACAAACAATCAAGGTACAAAAACTAGTACTGATAAATATAAATGGGCCATTATCCAAAAGCCAACTTTACAAAAATCTGTACAAAAACCATTTGTAAACATAGACACAATTAATACGGGGAATTCCATTGGGAATCTCTCTCAAAAAAACGCCAGCATAAATAAATATAAGCCGATTATTGGAAGCAATGATGTTTCAAAATTCAAGACCATTGCATGACAAGGACATGTATATGTCTCGCATAAGTGCCGACATGACTTCAAATGATCTTTTAGACTTTCTTAAACAATCAGCTCCTGACGTATCCTTTTCCTGTGTTGAATGGAGTAAAAATGAATATGCGTCCACATTGAAAGTGTCTTTTCCCTTTGAGAATATAGACCAAATTTATAACCCGCATATTTGGCCCAAAGAAGCAGCTGTAAGAAGATTTAATTTTAAAAGAAATTTTCACCAACACCAGACGACCGACGAGGAAATGTAAATCCAAACAATTTAAATAATTTTAATACAACCAATGTTCTTAGTGTGTTAAAAAGGTGTAATCAGCAGAGTGCGGTAAGTATGTTTCATATTAATATTCAGTGCATCTCTAATAAAGTGGAAACAATAAATGCTTTTCTTTCTGATCATAATTTTTATATTGTTAGTTTCTCTGAACACTGGCAGACTGAGAACTGTCTTCAACATATTAATATATCTGGATATACATTGGCTACCTTTTTTTGCCGTAGTAATAAAATTCATGGAGGCCTAGCTATTTACGTAAAAGAAAACAATGATAGTTTAAAGTTTAGGTCAATTAATTTGGACGACTTTAACAGCGAACAAAATTCAAAATTTTCAACATGTATTGCACAACTTATTGAACTAATATGAAAGGCTGGTAATTTTAGGAGACTTCAATTTGAATTTTAAGGTTGAAACTGGTGTTTTGAATAGGTTAAAATGTTTGCTGCAGTCGTACGGCATGGCAATCACCATTTTAGGGGATACAAGGATTACCGCTACCTCGTCCAATTGTATTGACAACATAATTACCAATATCGCGGAACAACAATTATTGGTCGGTGTTTTCGAGCCTTGCTTTTCTGACCATCGGGCTCAATATATTGTCATAGACAATAATATGAATCCAACTAATACGTCGCAATCTGTTATGAGACGTTGTATTACAAATAAAGGACTAAATAGATTAAAACATCATCTAGCCACTATTGGCTGGAGTCCTTTTATATCGGGAGTATCGGATGTAGACGTTTTGGCCTCTTTCCTTGTTAACACTTTTCATAATTTAAGTTCGGAGTGTTTTCCTCTAAGAAAAGCTAAGCAAGGCACTGAACATTCTCCAGTGTCTTGGTTTACAGATGATTTAAGGTACCTGAGAAATCAACTTTAATCTTTGAAGTTAATAGCCGATGCAAGAAAACAGCCAGAAGATCTAAAAAAGTATAGAACTCTGAGGGTAGTGTATAATAGCAGGCTAAAATCCGCTAAAAAATCAGCTTATGATAAATTTATCCTATCGTCTGAAAATAGAGCAAAGGCTTGTTGGAAGGTTATTAACTATGAAAGAAGGAAATCGAAATACTCCTTAATAACTCCTGATTTGTCACCAAATGAGATAAATACCTTCTTTGTGAAATTGCTGTCAATATCATTCAATCTCTTCCTAACATTTCTAATGCCGAGCTCTTATGATTTAAAAATGTTCCTGCTCCTTGCGGTTCATTCTATTTACACCCGGTTACTCACTTTGAGGTCTCTTCAGCCATTAATTCATTGAAAAAGTCTGATTGTCTTGATATTCATGAACTCAATAGCCGCATCTTGAAGGAGACCAATTCTATTGCTGCAAAACCTTTTACGGAATTCATAAATCTTATTTTTAACCCCGGTATTTATCCCGATATTTTTAAACTATCCAAAGTGCTTCCTCTTTTTAAAAAAGGCGATGCTTCCGTAATCGATAATTATCGCCCTATCAGTATTATTTCAATATTCAGTAAAGTCATTGAAAAATTAATAAAAAAACAGCTGTATGACTATTTTGATTTAAACGAATTCTTCACTAGCTCTCAATTTGGCTTTAGAAATTCCCGCTCAACCACCCAGGCAGTTCTTAATGTTGTGAGTGGCGTAGTGGAAGGACTTGGACATGGTAACCGTACGACCATAATGCTGTGCGATCTTTCAAAGGCATTTGACTGCGTTTCTCACGACAATCTCTTAGAAAAATTAAATTATTATGGAGTTAGGGGAATTCCGTTGAAGCTTATTGGTTCTTACCTGTTAAACAGAAAACGATGTGTTACAGTGAATGGTGTAACATCAGATTTTCTGGAGGTTAGTCATGGAGTCCCTCAGGGGTCGGTTCTAGGCCCCCTCTTGTTTATCATTTATATTAATGATCTGAGACGTTTTATGTTACTCTATATGTTGGTTCTATTTGCAGACTATTCAACATTTATTGTTTCGGAGAAAGATAATACGAATTTAGCCGCCTCTCTAGATTGCGTTAGTAACAGGCCAAATGAATGGTTTTCATCGAACAAACTAAAATTAAATAATAATAAAACTGAAATCATGCATATATCTGCAAGTAATCAATTGTCATTTCACCAAAAAACAAAAAATGTCAAATTACTTGGATTAGTCCTAGACCACACGCTAAGTTGGCAGGCACATATTGAGCATTTAGTCAAAAAACTTTCAAGTTCCTTATTCATTTTACGACAGTTGAAAAATATTACTAATCCAAGTACACTCAAAACTACGTATTTCTCACTCTTTCATTCGCATATTAGCTATGGCATCACCCTCTGGGGTAATTCCTCCCATGCTTTAACGGTATTTAGAATGCAAAAAAAGGCGATAAGGGTGCTTGCTGATCTTGGTTTCAGGGATCATTGTCAACAGTTTTTCATAAAGTATAAAATTATGCCAATACCGTCTTTGTTTTTATTTCATACCCTAATTGAAATTCATGGGAAACAGTCAATGTTGTCTAGAAATTCAGATATGAACGACTACAACACTCGTAATGCTCATCATATCAGATGCAGCTACTTTCGGCTAAATAAGACGCAATCAAATTTACCAAATTATAGGCTTTGTAATAGTTTGCCATCAATTGTAAAAACCTTGGGCTCCAATGCTTTTAAAAAATATTTAAAAAAGTTTTTCCTTAAATATTGTTTCTACTCTGTTGATGATTACATTGTGCATTGTCGAGGCAATATCAACACCGTATCTCTGCTGTGACATTTTACTCTGTTTTTATCTTAAGATATATTTTGTATGTATTTTCCTTTTGACGTGCTACAAACATTTTATTGTAAAGTAGTTAATAAATATCTATCTATCTGTGATAACTGGAGGAGGTAGATAAGATGAAATTGAACGTATCACAAAATTTATTATCTTATTAAATTATAAACATGTAAAATAACTAAATAATACGGATTAAGGTAACAGATCTAAATTGCAGTCTAATAAATAAAGTATTTTCAATATTCGATGGTGACACATTTAGTTTTCAAGTATTCATTTAGTGCTTCTTTACCTGTAAACAGAAACATATATTAAAATATTACCACAATTTTACATGTCCATCATCTCGAAATGTTTGAACATTGTAATTACCTAAGTCCTTTCCAAATCCGGATTGTTTGAATCCCCCAAAAGTAGCTGCTACATCTGTCTTATTGTAAGTGTTTACGAAAACTGTACCAGCTTCGATTCTTTCGGCAAACCTTAATGCCTTTGAAATATCTTTTGTAAACACTCCGGATGCGAGACCGTATTCTGTAGCGTTCGCTCTTTTTAAAACTCCATCGATGTCACTAAAAAGAACATAAAAAATACTCAATCCACCAGAAGAAATAAAGTGTATCAAAAAATACATCTAAGTGACTAATATTTTAAGATTATTTTTTTCAAACAAGTTTTGAACGAGAATATAACCCACCAGAAGAGATTAAGTCTCTCAAGTGACTAATAATTTTTTTTCTAACAGGTTTTAATTTCCATCAGATATATTTCAGAAAAATAATGTATCACAAAATGAGAGTTCCGTATTGTTACATTAATATCTTACTTTTCCACGAATTTTATGATTGAATATTGTTCAGGACATCTCACAGTTGAACCCTTTTGATTTTTAGCTCACCAGAGCCAGTACAACGGGTGCTATGGTACTTGAAGTACCACATGTTTGTCATTTTTGGAAAAATTTCGGTTTGTTAGCACAATACAACCTCCGGACTGACCAATTTTATGATTGGATATTGTTCAGGGCGTCTCACAGATGAACCCAATTCATTTTCAGCTTATGAGAACCAGTACAGCGGGTGCTATGGGTGCTGAAAGTACCACATTTTTGCTCGTTTTTGGAGAAAGTTCGAGTTGTTAGCACGATACAGCCTCCGGAGTTTGCACAAGTGACCAATTTATGATTGGATATGGTTCAGGGTGTCTCACATATAAACCCTATTGATTTCAGAGCATCGGAGCGAGTAGAACTGGTCTTATAAATCCAAATATACTACATTTTTGGTAATTTTTTGAGAAATTTCGGTTTGTTAGCGCGATACAGCCTCAGAAGTGTATACAAGTGAACAATTTTATGGTAGGGTATTGTTCAGAGCGTCTCACAGATGCGAAAGAGTTAGTTTTAATCTTTAAAACCGTTTATTTTTCTGACAAATACTGTACTTTAACTTAGATTTCATAATTTTTACATTGAGTTTCAAAATTAATACTAAATCTAATAAAATATTTACCCGTTGTTAAATCTACTAATAACCATAATTGGTCCAAATGATTCTTCTTTAGCCACGAACATGTGATCTTCAACGTTGCTCAGTATAGTGGGTTCGAAAAAATATCCTTTTCTATTTAATCGTTTACCTCCAAATTCCAATTTCGCCCCTTCTTTTACACCTAAGATGTTAGAAACAAAAATAAGCTTATACGATAATCAACATTTAGTGTTACTTTAACAGATATGTTTTTATCGTGTGACTATACTCTAACAACTTTCAGTTGAGGGTGACTCATACTGGGGAATATTTTCCCAGCTACAACTGATAAATTTATGTAATTTGTTAAACTTCGTTTCCTTCTTATAGTCGAGATTATTAAATAAATGCGCACTTTTGGTCCTACTTACAGGCAACTCTGAATACGAATTCAGAATACTAGGTAGACAACCCTACATACGTTTCTGTACAACTCGAGATTGGTCGTACGAAGAGGGGATTTTTGAGTTTAATATATTGGTAATTCTGTGCCTAGTTATAGGCATTGTCAATTTATTTCCGATCATTTCCTTCTGGCTTTTGGGATGAGAAGGTAGTTGTACAAGTTTTCATCCTATATTAACGGCTAGTTAAATTTACCAGCCTTTTGGGAATGGAGAATTTCAGATTTCTTCGAGGTTCGTTGATGTCGTGTGTGTAGGATTTTGGGAAGAATCAACTCAAAGAAAACCATTTTACGGATCTAGCAGGACTACTCTTTCCTCCATTTTGGAAAGAAGCCCTCTCAATATCAGGAGGTAATTACTTTTCATTTATCTAATTTCTCGACGAATTTTTCGATACAGTTCAGGGGCTCAAGCCCGAAAAATGTCTTAGTGTTGCTATTGAAACCTTTTTTTATTATAGGGTTTTTGTACCGGGTAATTTCATGTACCGGGTGACATTCCTGTTACCGGGAGACAACTTTTTATGGTCTGATTTTTTTTGCTGGGTGACAATTTGCCTATTGCCGTTTTTTCACTGAAGGGCTTCGTCTGCTGGCCGAAGTATCTTGTTGGGAGGCTCTTTGTACGAGAAGACGTCCTTTCTATTGGGAGAGGAGTATTTTTTTGGCTGAAGTCGTCTGAGGAAAAAAAACTCTTGAACAGGCTCCATTTTTCTTCAGAAAAAACAGTATAAGGTTTTCTTTTCACTGAACATATTAAGTTTTTTTGTATTATTTATATTGTATTTAACATTGTACAGGTAACATTCTTGCCAAGGCTACGAGAGCTATATATGTATGTATACATATTTTTATATACCTATTAGAGAAATTTTAAATCGCAACCGTTTTAAATTTCTGTAAAGTTATACCAGCAGAGTATAGTCAAATTTTTATATGCTTGAACTGAGCTCCAAACAGTTTTATATGTGGGGTTGAGCTATTCCATGGTATATAGTATTGTTAGAGCTATTCAGTTTTTTATTAGTACATTAATTTGACAAATCGATCTAGACGTTCCTTCATGCTTTTTTTGCAGTAATTTTTACCTTATCAGCAAGTCAACTTATTTATTTATTTTTATATTTTTTTCGGTAGAAATATTCACCTTTTATATAATGGTTCATTTACTTCATAAATTGATTTAGAGTTTCTTCCGTATTTTTTTAATGTAACTTTTTGATTATTCTAGTTTTCATTTCTTTAACATAGGGATATTTGTATTTATTGTTTTTTTTGTATAAACCCCCCTTATGTTTTATCAGTAGTTTTGATAATATTATAAACTTATTTATTGCCCAAATTTCCTTAATTACCGTAAAAAGGGGTGAATAGAACCAGTGTGGTGAATAGGGTCGAAACTTTCTCGCTACAGAGAAATGTGCCTAGAATATTTGCGATGAATAGTAATATAAATCTGGCAACGCTGTTTTCAAGTCAAACGTCTGGTTGAAGTGTACATAATAGTTCAAATCGCTTGATCAACGTGTAACTGTGATTCCGTGAGACCTAACCTCGACGCATATTTTTGCCGCGGGAACGTATGCTTGGAAACTTCATTTCCACAGGACATACCACCATCGATTACAGTTAGGTAACAACATTTTTTGTATTATTATAACTTGTGTCAAGAGTAACTCGATTAATCTAGATTACTTTTTTTTAGAAAAAACAATTGCTAAAAAATTACCGGTGTTCTGAAAAGTGGGGGTGAATAGGGTCGACATGCCGAGGACGTACAAACCAGACCCACATGGGAAACGCCATAAAAAGTATGATGTGTAAGTAATTAATCAGGCGAGGGATGTTGTCATCGCTGGAAGAATGTCTATTCGAGAAGCATCGAGACATTATAATATTTCGTATAGTGTTCTACAGAGGCGTATCAAAAATAATAATCCTAAGAAACAGGATGGTCAGACCACGTTATCATCCACAGAAGAGGCTATACTGGTTGAAAAAATAGGACTTTGTGCAGAATGGGGCTATCCACTGGATCTGTATGGTTTACGCACAATTGTAAAATCATATTTGGACCGAAAGGGTAGAACTGTACAAAAGTTCAAGGATAACTTACCAGGTAGGGAATTTGCAGTGGGGTTTTTGTCTCGACATAAAGATACACTTGCAGTTCGAATTTGCCAGAATATCAAGCGGTCTAGATCATCTGTCTCTCCTCAAGTTATTAATGAATATTTTGATAATTTGGGGGAAACTCTGACTGATGTTCCACTCTGCAATATAATTAATTATGATGAAACTAATTTAACCAATGATCCGGGAAGGAAGAAGATAATTGCAAAACGCGTCTGCAAGTATCCTGAAAGGATCATGAATCAAACAAAATTATCAGTTTCAATAATGTTTGCTGCCTCTGGAGATGGTGTATTATTACCAAGCTACGTGGTTTATAAAGCCAAACATATCTATACAACTTGGATGCAAGGAGGTCCAAAAAACACTAGATACAATGTTACGGCTAGTGATTGGTTTGATATGATAACTTTCACTGACTGGGTTAAGACTGCAGCTGTACCTTATTTGAAGAAACTGGAAGGTCAGAAGATTTTGATACGTGATAATTTATCATCACACATTGCTCCGGAGGCAATAAGCCTTTGCCAAGAAAATAATATTCGGTTTGTATTTCTTCCCAGCAATTCAACGCATCTCACCCAACCACTGGATATAGCTTTTTTCGACCATTGAAAGGCGAAAAATTCTGACTGATTGGAAACAAGGACCTGGTATAAATGAACCATCCATACCAAAAGATCAGTTCCCTAGACTTCTGAACAAACTATGTCGTGCAATTGAAAATAACCTAGAGAAGAATATCAAATCTGGATTTCGTAAAGCTGGAATCGTCCCAGTAAACAGAAATCAAGGTTTGAGCATTCTACCTAAAGAAAATCGCCAAATAACCAGGATATCACAGAAACCATTGAAAATGCTGTAACATATCTTTTACGTCAGATGAGATATGGAGATGCTCCTAGAGCACGTCAGACGAGAAAGAAATGCAACATTGCTGCTGGTAGAAGTGTAGCGGTTTCTGACGCTAGTAGTACAGATGGTTCGGACAATGAAATTGAATTGGATGACGAGTCGGATGACAGTACCGTCAACGAAAAACGGGAAGGTCAAGACATTAGTGATGAAAATACTGCGCCTACTATTTATTCAAAGGTGACAAAATTTGGTAAAACGTTCGACAATGTTTCTCCAGTCTCTGAATCTGAGGTTGCTATAGGCGATTGGGTGGTAGTAGCCTATAATTTCGAAATCTCTAGAACTGCTCGAAGTCCTGATCATCATTATTTTATTGGTGAGATAACAAAAATAAAGGGAAATGGTTATTTCGAAGGAAAGTTTGTCAGACCCAAGCATTAAACATTTCTGCGGCTATATTTACACCTTTCCTGATGTTCCAGATGTGGACACTTTCCACTTCGAGAAAGTGGTTTGGAAACTTTCTCCGCCAGAAAATTACCTCAGAGGCCTTCTTAAATTTACCCTGAATGCCAAAGATTTAGAACAATAGTTTTTTTTATTTATTCATTATCCACAGAATATACGAATTTGAGTTAGCTATTTTTATACAATTATATAATACTTGTTATGTATAAATAAAGTATATATTATTTCACAATTGCCTTTTTTTATTTTTTTAAAACTTTCTTTCTTGACCTGTTCCACCTACAAGGCGGTTGACAGGGTTTTTGACACATTTCAAGCCTATGATATACTTGACCCCACCTTTGAGGTGAATCGGGTCAGAGCATATAAAAAAATATAACGATTCCAAATCTCAACAGAAATGTGAATTGATAGGTGAACTCCAACCTACTAGTTAAGACTCATATTTTGACATTCAAACCATTTTTTTACCCCTTACCAGAAAAAAGTTACAGCTGCATAAAGTTGAAAATTGACCCTATTCACCCCATTTTACGGTATTAAAGAACAGTATTTTTGAAGATAGGTCTAGCACTTTACCTATTTTCTGATTTTCGGGGAAAATTGTATGTAATGTATAGGCTTGAGAGAAATCAGATGGCGCCCTAAGTAAAATCTACAAAAGTTAAGTGAATATATAGTGAACCACACCCGTCGTCACTGTAAGCTAGTCGGAGCCTAAACGTTGCAACCAGACATCCACAAAAATACAGTTTTCCTATCGGCTTACTTTTTTTTCCTTTGTGTTTGAATAGCATTTTACCAATTATAGTATACCCCCAATATACAAGCAAGTTTTGATTGTGATAGGTAATGAGTCACCATCAATTGAAAGTTTTTTATAAGAAGTTACTGTGGTAATTCTGTACCTTACCTATTTCAACGTATTCAACCAATTTCTTCAGATGCGCTAAGTGATTTTGTGGCCCGTGCGCCGTAGATCTATTTAGTGGATCACCAATTTGAATTTTTCTTGTTTCTTGTACTACACGTCTTACAAATTCATCGTGAATACTGTCTTCCACGAGTAAACGACCGGCTGCTATGCAATTCTCTCCTTTGTTGAAAAATACACTTTGCATACCCTAAAATTTGTTATTAAAATCAATTAAAATTTGCATATAGATTTGGAGTAAAACAGTAGACACCTGCACCTTTGGATGCCATGCACCAATTATGGAAACATTTAAGAAATTAGGTTGGGACTGTACAGAAGGTTATCTAACAATTCAACTTTTATACTTTTGAGACAACCGATTTCTTCGAAGACGATTCAAAAGTAATGTTTTAGTGAAAGTAAATAATTTTATAACACACTGTAATTAATAGTTTATGGTACTTACAAGTCTTACTGCTTTGTCAAGATCGCAGTCTGAGAAAATAACAAGTGGAGATTTGCCTCCGAGTTCCAATGATACTTTTTTCAAATTAGAATCTGCGCAACTTCTCATTATCACCTGACCGATTTCAGTACTACCAGTAAAACCTAATTTTCTAACTTGTGGATGATCGGCTATTGCTTGACCAGCTACGGACCCTGGAAATACAAAAATATTACAAACTTGTAACTTAAATTATATAATCAATTAAGCCGGTGAAAAGCAAAGTAGTGTAGTCAGATTTTATTTTCAAATGAAATAAGTCTATGTAAATCATAAGTTACAAGCAAGATTTAGTTTGTAAATTAATCGGCGGGCCTGTTGGCAACGAAAGTGACGTACGTCGACTTACACCACTTTGGCTGTCAATCAGTCTCAATCGTAGATTTTTGTTACGTTTGCAGTGTAAATAGTTTAGATGTATATTATTATTTCAATAATCTATGAAGTATCTTTTGCATAAGCTTGTTTTCCAACGAGTTGTGAAGATGGATTCCGAAGCAGACCGCAGTGATGAGGATCTTTTTGAATACGAGAGCAGCGATTAATTCGCTCCGGATTCTGAGGAAAGCACATGTAAGTGTCCATTTCTTTCATTTTATGTGAAGTAGAAAAACGCAAATAGAAATAATCTGATATTTAGGACAGGCTGTTGAATTAATAAAACTAAAATGTCTTTTCAAAACAGCTTTTGGTATATCAATTCTGTAGCGTTTCTTCCCTAGACAATATGGTGCATCCTCGTGAATATTAATTTTTATTTTGGTTATTTCAGATTTAGCACGTAGGTCCGAAAACGATAGGTCGTCTAGAAGCAGAAAACTCCAGAGACATAAATGGAAACGTTAGGCTCAAAAGAATGCACGCAATTTTAGTAAATTCTATGTTACTAGTGAAGGAAAAGTCGTTGCTGAGAAGATGTTTCCCGCTAATTTTGATTGCAAGTGTAGAAAAAAATGTGCAGTATATATACCACAGGAATCACGCAAAAGTTAGTTTAAAATTTTTGGATTAAGGGATCGTTTCAATCTCGAAACGCCTACTTAAGAGGTCTAGTGGTGTCGACATTGCCTTCTAGCAGACGTCCAAGAAATTCTTCGATACTTCCAAAACAGAAAGTTAACCATTACCGTTTTCAGACAGGAGAAAATAGTGTAATCGTTTGAAAACATTTTTTTTTTCAATATTTTGCAAATTTCGGATGGAAGACTAACTAGAGTTCTGCAGAGGGTAATGTTAGTAAAGCCATCTGGGTCTGATGACCATGGACGATGTGCTCCTAAAAATTAAAGCACTGTGGAGCAAATGGACGTTGTTTGCAATCCCATTACACCAGGACCCATAATCCCAACAATTTACGCCTTATGTCCAACCTGTACTTAGAACATTGCTTCCAGAGAATTTTTCACCGGTAAAAGAAGCCACTTACAGACGAATATTTTATAAATATTTTAATTTGCATTTTCATAAGCCTTCCAAAGATACACGCTTCAAATGTGATTCTTGGAAAGTAAAAAAGCAACGCATAATGAACAAGAAAGGGCTACAATAACACAACAGCATGAGCTACACTTAAGATAGGCGAGAAAATCCATGAAACGGGATAAATTAAAACCTCGGTAAGAAGAAAGCTTTTTTTCATTCACTTTCGAAAAGCACTGCCATTTCTAATCATACAGTCATATCAACTTCGCTGGCACACTACAAAAGAAACATGTACCTATACAACCTTGGTTCTTGGTTGTCACTAACTGAAAACTGATGTCGGTTACATGTATGTTTGGAATGATACGATTGCTTCTAGAGGTTCCCAAGAGTTCGGTTCCTACTTTAGTAAACATCTCCAGACTCGAGCTTCAACGACAAAATCGTAACAATAAAATTGTGATCTTTTACATGCACTTGGTGAGAAGCGAAGCCAATGATATTAAAGTCATTTACCACAAATTCATGGTTAGTGGACATTCATTCTTACCCAATGGCTCAGACTATGGTTCTGAGGAAACATACACCAGAAATAAAAACATTTGCATTCCTGTAGACTGGTGGAACATAATTACAGAGTGCAGAAGAAACAAATCATTCCAGTTGATCAAAATGTTCCAAAAAGAATTCGTCAACTGGAAAGTTGTGGAAGGCCATTACGAGAAGAACAAAGAATGAGGACAACCAGACAGTTAGTTGGCTCAAGATACAATGGATCGGAGATGCGAAAATTTTCCATTTCCATGTTTACACCTGAAGCCAAAGAATGGCATTGGGTTGTAGCCGGAAACAGTTATTTAACATAATTTAGCAGGGTGTACATACAGTACATGCACTTCCCGCCAAGTATGAAGGATACGTAAAATAGTTTTAAAGTACTAGGCACAAATAGTTTTTAAATAAAACATCTTGTAACTCAGTAAGGAGCCACATTTTATCAAAGTGATTTAGGTTAAATCTTAATATTTAGAACTCAAGATCCAACTGTTTATATAACTTATGGAGAATTTAGATGCCAATTTGCCATCCTGAACTACTGGAGGTATTAGCTAAGCTAATAAACTAGATCTATACCAAATGATTTTGGAGAACTGGTTGAAGCTCACGGCACTTATATTATTAGGTACATTGTCCATAATCAGCTAATTAATCGTATATGTACCTTTTGAACTATTGATCAGACTCCATTGTATTTAGGGGAAAACATGTTGTGTATCATTTTGTGCAAAGTACTTCTGGGAAACCCAAAGATTGGAATGTAACATGTTTTAGATTCGTAAATAACTGGTTTATAGATGGTTGGAAATGAAACACTCATTGCATCAACTTGTAGATTCTGATCTTAATGTATGTAGAATTTTTTTTGTAATATACATACCTGATCCTGTTACGACATTGATGACACCTGGTGGGATTCCAGCTTTGACAGACAGTTCGGCGAACTTCAAAGCAGTCAAAGGACATACTTGCGCTGGTTTAATTACAACAGTATTTCCCGCGGCTAAACAAGCTGCCATTTTCCATGATAGCATCATCAACGGATAGTTCCATGGTGTTATCAATCCACATACACTGAAAAATAATGAAAAAAGTTAACCTACAAATAAGACAATAATGCACTGATGTAAAATCGACCAGATCTGTATCTGTTCAGTAATAAAATCATTAACTTACCCGATTGGCTCTTTTCTTGTAAACGATAGATTTCTGTTTGGTCTTGCGTGTGATACTGGTATCGTAGCTCCTTCAATTTTATCAGTCCATCCGGCAAAGTATCTCCATGTTTCAATACTCATTCCGACATGGGTTTTCAAAGCCAAGGTGTAAACGGCTCCTGAGTCTATTGATTCGAGTGTTGCTAGTTCTTCTTTGTGTTGTTGCATTAAATCTGCAAGCCTAAAATGGACCTGTATGCTTAAACTAGTCAAGTATTTGAATGGTGAGAATGGAAATTAAGAAATAAATAAATCACAGTCCATCCAAAAATGTTTGACAAACAATATTTTTGGTATAGTCTGTTTCTTATTGACTGACAGCACGAGAAAAGGTCACAGATGCTAGTCAGGTAGTAAAGCATAAGCGTCACAGTTCATCTAAGGCATTTATTTACTATTTAATTTTATACCCGATCTGATATATAAAGGTAATATAAATGTAAATTCGGTTAGTTAAAACAACTAACTGACCTTCATACGTGTGCAGAGTACATACAGTTAAAACAATAAATTATTTTTGAAATAATCTTGTAACGCAACTATTCTGACTGAAAATTTCATTAATTATCTTGAGAATTTGAAGCAGGTCAAGTCTTGAGAGACAAATCATTCTCCAGATAATTACTTTCTGATTTTCGAAATGTTGATAATAACATTTCCAAGAAACATTACAATAGGGTCCTACTAGGGATTGTCCCAATGACTACTTAGAAATTTTGCAGGTATATACGGTGAAACTTGGTCTCGCCCAAATTTGTATAATTTGTTTTGCTTAGAGTCGCTTATGTGTTAACTGTGTTGTGAAAAATGTCTTTAAGTTCAGTAAAGTGTAAGAGCGTGATTAGCTTACAAACGTAGACTGTAGTGTTAAATGTTCATGATGCTGTTGTACATCAAATGCCGACTGCTACTGTTAGAAATATAGTTTCGACATGTTCCAATATGACAGGAGTTAGTGAATCTACTATTTACAGGCTTCTAAGAGAGAGGAAAAATGGAAATATATCTCCACCTAAAAAGTCAACTGGAAGAAAACCATTTGACCTTGAGGAACATATGCAAAATACAATAAGACGAAAACTACATGAATTATATTTTAAAAAAGAGATCCCAACCCTTGACAGAATTCTAAGAATGGTGAAGGAGGACGAGAATTTGCCTGGCATATGGCGAAAAACTTTGTGGAAAATATTACACAAATTAAATTTTACTTGGGAGAATCAAAGTCGCAAATCAGTGCTAATCGACAACGAAGAAATAATATGTTGGAGACGCCAGTATTTACGAGATATCCGAAAATACAGACAGGAGGGAAGACAAATCTATTATCTAGATGAGACATGGCTCAATGAAGGATATTCAGTGAAATAAATATGGCAGGACAAAAGTATTCAAACCAGTCGTCAAGCTTTCATAGAAGGTTTATCTACTGGACTGAAAACTCCTATCGGTAAAGGTCGCCGACTAATAATAACGCATATTTAATGCAATCAAGGGTTCGTTGAAGGTTTCAGTCAACATCAACCAAATGCTATCATGAAGAAATGACTGCAGATGTATTTTACACAAATGGTCAAATTAATTCCAAATAATGCTGTAATCGTTATGGACAATGCCACATATCATTCGCGATTAACAGAAAATCTTCCATCTACCTCTTGGAGGAAAGCTGATATTAGAAACGGGTTAATCGTAAAAGATATACCATTTGAAGATGATATGTTGAAAAAAGAACTTTTAAAGGTTGCGTCAGATCACAAGCTACAATTTAAAAAGTTTGTTATTGATGAAATAGCCACGAATCGTGGGATAACAGTGCTTCGTTTGCCGCCATACCATTGTGAATTAAATGCGATAGAGTTAATATGGGCCCAAATGAAAGGTTATGTAGCTAGAGATAGTAAAACATTTAAAATGAAAGACAGGGCCGATCCTAGCAGGTGTGCAGCGCGTGCACCGCACGCAGGCGACCAAACTAAGGGGCCGCCGCAGGCCGCATTTAGTTATAGCAATCAGCTATTTTTTGAAAGAAGAAAAATGAAACGTTAGTGCTCAGTTGTGTTGTGTGTTGGTCTATTGTCCATTAGTAATTAGTATCTTCTCCTACTCTCATCTACACACATTCTTCATTTGAGAGCAAAATTCAAGGCAGAGGCGGCAATGCAGCATAAAAAATTGAAATTTCTATAAAAAAAACCAAGGGCCATATTTTTGACACGACTAAGTATGTTTGGTTCCTGTGTGCGGTGCGGCGGCTTATTTATGTACGTATAGTCTTTACGATGTCAATGTCAGTAGGAACGGCGAAAAAAATTTTAAACGTGGTACCAGCGGCGAAACCTTTGAAAAAAACGTGCTAGATTTCACACCCGATGAAGGTGATAAAACTGTAAGATCATCATCAAGCAGTCTCATTCCCATTGAAGCCGAATGTGAAGATGAGAGCAAAGAGGAAGAGGACTGCTCAAGTAGCACTAGATGATCCAGCTTGGTAGAACACGGTCCCAAACAAGTTGCAGATTTCAAATTTCCGATTGACGAGAATGGCAGAAAATTTAGCTGTTCATATTATAACAAAACTTTAGTGAACGGGAAGAAAATAAAGGACGGGCCACACCGGCATCTATCCATCCGTCCGATGGATGGACGTCCGACCTCGGTCGTCCACGGAGCACTCTGATTCACACCGAAAGCATCCATCCAGTGGACGGATGTATATATATCATTCCATGCTTTCTCCTTCATATGAGCTCTCTATACTCAGGAGATCTCGTGTCCCACAGCGCGGTATGGTTTCTCACCTCTTCAATTAGCAGCTCCATTGTAGCCAAAATAAACTTGTACACTCAAAACTTAAAAATATAAACCTAAACTAAACGTAAATTAAATAAACACAATAAACTTGGTACAAAACTGATATACTTTTGAAAACAATGCGAGAAGAGTATCCTACACAAATATGTTTACAGAGAAACCATGTGGACTAGGGTAGTTTTGTCTGATATCGAGCGGAGCGCGTGTAACTCTATAAAATCGTGGTGCGAAATAAAGACGAGGATGGAAAAAAAATGTACTATTGACGCGGAACAACAAAATGTTTACAATAGAGAGAAAAAGCGATGGCGCGCTATCATTGAAAGAATGATTGCTGTAGTACAATTTTTAGCCAGTCAAAATTTAGCATTCAGAGGAACTAGTACGGAGTTGTATCATAGAGATAATGATATTTTTTTAAAGGCCGTAGAGATGTTTTCAAAATGAAGTAATTCATATTTTAGCCGAATCTACTCGTAATGAGATAACACGCATTGTCAAAAAAGCCAAATATTACACTATAATTCTTGACTCTACTCCCGATATTAGTCATACAGAACAAATAACGTTTGTAATTAGATCTGTGAACACTACTGATGGTAAAAGTAAAGTATATATTTTAGAATTTTTTCTAGGATTTTTTCCACTGGAGAAGGTCTGTGCAATTTTCTATTAGAGAAGCTATTACCTAGTCTGCAGCTCGAAGTTAAAGATATACGTGGTCACGGCTACGACAATGTATCGAAAATGAAGGGTAAAAATATAGGGCTTCAGAAACGGATTCTCGATATCAATCCTAGAGCATTATACGTGCCGTGTGCGGCTCACACGTTAAACCTCGTCGTTAATGACGCTGCCAGCTCCAGTGGTGAAATTTCTGGATTTTTTGATATGGTACAAGAGGTATATAATTTTTTTCTGCATCCCCATATCGATGGGATTTACTAAAAAAATACGTGAAAAGTCTAACTTTGAAACCATTAAGTGAAACAAGGTGGGAAAGTCGTATCAATGCTATTAGACCTCTAAAGCAAGACCTCAAAAACATTATTACCGCATTAAATGCCTTAATTGAAGATTCCACCAGAGGCGCGAAAACAAAAAATGGTGCAAAATCAACAATTAAAAATCTTTAATCATTCAAATTTTTGTGTTCAATTTTGATTTGGCATGATTTATTATCAAGAGTTAATGTTCTGAGTAAAATGCTTCAAAATCCTAAGTTAAACATCGCGGAATGCATTGAAGGCTTAGATAATTTAAAAAAAATATTTTGTTTCACAAAGATCAGACGATAATTTCAAAATATTTGTCGAATCAGCCACAACACTTGCTAGAGATTTAGGTATTGATCCCGAATTTCCAAGTTCGAGGCTCAGGAAAACGGTCCGTTTATTTGATTACGAGGGAAATGATGAACCCCTTTTGAATCCCTTCCAGCAATTCAAGACTTCTTTCTATTTTGCAATACTTGATCACGCGATCTCTTCGGTAAATGAAAGATTTACATTTTTATCTGAGTGCTTTTCAATATTCTGCTTTCTGTATGAGTTTCACAACATTTCTAGTGATGATCTCATGAAAGCCTGCATGGATTTAGATATTAAGTTACAGGTACAGAGGAAGGAAGGATCGTGAAAGATATAGACGGTATACAACTGTTTAATGAAATAACTTCATTCAAAGATATTTTTCCAGGTAAGAAACAGCCAATTGAGGTATTAGAAATCATAGTCAAAAATGATCTCATTTCCTGTTTTCCTAATTTTGCTCAAACAATGAGAATTGTTTTAACATTACCTGTTTCTGTGGCTTCATGAGAAAGAAGTTTCAGCCAATTAAAAATTATTAAAAATTACTTGACAAATAATATGACACAAGAAAGGCTTTCAGATTTGGCCGTCATCTCTATTGAATCCGAAATCTGAAAAGATAGATTTTACGGAAATTATTGATAAATTTGCCACTCCTAGTCTGTAGACTGTAGAACAACTGATTTATATACTTTTCGTTGAGTTGGTACTTTTTTTTATGCAAAGATGATATTATTGTTTGTTTTTTATTTTGATAAAGTATTTTGTTGCTATTAACATATTTATAAGGTGGCCAAAAAAATGAAGTTTTCAAATTTCTTACACGATAAAAATACGTAACTATCTAATCTATTTTTTCCTAAAAACTGAAAAATGACAACTGCAGCCTAACTATCAATTTAAAGGCATTTGACCTTGAACAGAAAAAAAATTTCGCCAGCGGCGCTTTCCTTTTCTGTCACCCCCGCGCCACCAATTACTCGCCCTCCCTCCCTCCCGTGGAACAAAGCTGTATACGCACTGAGTATGTCCAAAATCGTTGTGTGTGTAACTGTGAAATAGATGTTATACAGGTAGATGAGTTTAAGAGTTTATACGTCAACGTTAAATATTAGTCAAAATAAGAAAAAAATCTCTGGAGGGGCAGCACATCTGGTATTTGCACGCGGGCGGCCAATACCCTAGGATCGGATCTGATGAAAGGTGTTCGTGAACTCATGAAGTACTCATTGACAACAATAACTGAAGAGATGCTGTGAATCATGTAATTAAAGAGGAAGAGAAAATGTGGGTTTTAGATAACCTCGTAGAACAAATTATATAACCGATAGTGATCTCTCTCTACGAGTCTTCGGATGATTCTTATATGGCCAGCGAAGAGGATGATACTATAGATTGAATTTTATATTTCCTATAAATGGTATGTATACTTTACTTAATATACATTAATTCATTGTCAATAAATTTGAATTATGAGAATTAAACTATATTTTCTTTAATTAATTTAATTTAATAAAAATGTAACTTGTTAATAGGCCTAAACGAATGAATTTTATTTCAACTGTAATGTTGACCGAATCTAATTAAATAAGCAAAATGAACTAATATCGTAATCTCCGCCACTGCCGCACTGTTTATCCTTTTGCTGGCATTGTTAAGTTTTATTACCATATTGTATTTTGAGCTGAAACAGGGATGTACAGATAACCAATACAGACACCTACTTGTTTTGCATTAGAATTTTCGTATTTACTTGTAAAATTCTAAGGATCACTCTGTAAGAGATAATTTTCTATTCGGATATTTAATGAGACTACTGTGCTGTCAGACATTAAGAAATAGACTATTGGTAAAAATCTGACATAACTTGTGCTATTTTTATGTTGTACACTGTTAGTAGTGCAAAGCAGATGCTTTCCATTCACTGTGTCAAAGTTCAACACAGTAACGAGCATGTAAGGTTCTTATATATATATATATATATATATATATATATATATATATATATATATATATATATATATAGGCCGGTTTAGAACGTCTTTCGACGTTGTCCAACGCCTTGTCTCCATCTTTTCCTGTCGTCCCAGTCCACTTCTTGCAGGTTTCTAGCACTCATGGCTTTAACCACGCCCTGTTTCCAAGTGGTTTTCGGTCTTCCTCTTTTCCGATGTTCTATCGGTTGCCAGTTCATTACTTGTTTAGGGAGTCTTGTTTCTGACATACGTTGTATGTGCCCATACCATGTAAGTTGTTTTTTCTCTATGTCATCTATAATGGTACCTTCAATCCCCATTATTTCTTTAATGGTGTCATTCCTGATTCTATCTCTTCTTGAAATCCTGAGTGATCTTCTCATCGCATCCATTTCAACAGCTTCTAATCTTTTTTTATATTTCTCTGTTAGTCTCCAGTTTTCAGATCCATACAATAGGCTGCTTTTCACTAAAGTCTCATATACATATATTGAATTTTCTGTTCTCTGTAATATTTTTATTCCACAGAATGCCATTGAGACAAGATATCGCTTTTTTCGCTGTTGTTATTCTACTTTCTATTTCTTTGTTATCTGTCCCAGTTGAGTCAAATGTCACTCCCAGATAGTTATAGGCCTGACAGTGTGTTATTGTTCGATCATTATTTAATGTTAGATCACTAGGTTCTCCACCGATACAAAGATATTTGGTCTTTTGAATGTTGACCCTTAGACCCCAGATTTCGTACTCTTCAATCAACTTGCGCATCATGTACTCCATATCTTCCTTATCATTTGATATAATTGCTTGATCATCGGTTATTTTATCTTTTTATAAAAACAATACCAGTTGAGCTATATTTTCAAAAAGTTTGCAAGTAATTCAATCCAATTTAATTTGCAAACCAACGAATAATTCCCCTACCCCACTTATACACTGACTTAGTTGTAGTTCCTATAACAGACTCCAACAGTAAGGTTAGGAAACTGATGAAAAATAAAAAGTACCTATATCGTCTTCTTCTTCTTCTGTAGAAGGAGTATTCCTAATCCTCCCGTACCCATATCTTCTATTATTTTTTGTTCTTACTATTCTGTTACATCCTTGGTCAAAGAAAATGTGTTACGCCCCTGGACAAAAACAATGAAGTTTGAAATGTCAAATTGACATCAATGACTGCGTCGAACGTTAGGTCCCTTCATATAACATGTAGCTGTCGATGAGGAACGAATAGTGGAAAAAGAAATTCCGGAAAGATCATGTAATGTTAGGTATATTCTAGAAAGCCCAAGAAAGAGAATGAAGAAGAAGTAGAAAGTTTTTAAGGTTTTAGAAAAGTGTGAGAGTATGAATACATCTACTAGACGAAGGAAGAATAGTTGTTGTTGAAATAGTCATATTTAGAGGTTTTGTTTCGTACTTATATTCTTGTGAAATGTCGTTAGGAAAGGTTGATATTCCACCTGAGTTTATTTAATAGTTATTTTTACTACAAGGGATGTAAGTAACATTTACTAGTCGAGGACGATTTTGCGCCCTAGTGATAGTGAGGGCTAGCAATAAAGTTCGAGACTAGTAAATATACTTATACTTCCATCCCGTGAATTATATAAGATTTTTTCTCCTCCCTGCATAATTTATTCTTGGATTTTCATTAATTTAATTCGATACTTTTCACATGAAATTATGAAGACAGCTCTGATCGTTTTCTATAACGACCTAAGCATTTTTATTTGATCAACAACGTCAAGCTGACGGTTTGTTATCAAAAATTGAGAGAAATTGAAATAATTGATTTGTATAAGAGCCAACTGGATATAGAAGAATCAGCAAATATCGTTTGTCTATCGCTGCTGCCAGAAAAATCAAGGCAGAGATATGAAGCAACGTATCATTACTTCAAAAAATGGTGCCAAACAAAGACTGCTGCTGCAGTTTAGGAAACCGAACTTTTGGCGTACTTTCACGAAAAATCTGCTGTAATAAAGTTTCCATCAAGCTGATGGTGTGAATATTCCATGTTGAAGTCCACCCTTTTCATAGAGGCAAACATATATGTTTAAGTATCCTAAACGTCGAGCATTTTTAAAAAGAAGAAATGACGGGTATCAACCCAAAAAATTTAATGTGTTTGACAGAGAAGATGTGAATTATTTTCTGTTTAAAGTCTCCGATGATATTGATGATGAAGATTGTAATGATAATGGGAATTGCTGAAGCGTGCCGTTCTAATGAACTCTGTGCAATGAAAATGGACAATATTGAAATAAGGCATACATTATATTACCACCCAAGGATGGTAAGTTGACTTACAACCCGTCGTCAAGGGCAATCCCTTTTGGTAATTGTTATTTACGTACTTCATTGTTATGAGCTTATATTATTATTTTATTAAAAAAAATTAGTTACCTGTAAAGCATAAGCCCTCTTTCTCTAGCACTAATTTTACTCCATTCGCCATTTTCAAATGCATTTTTAGCAGCTATAACTGCTTTGTCGACGTCGTTTTTAGAAGCCCATGCAACCTGAAATAAAGTTTTATCGTAAACATACACCGAAGTAATTTGTACTTAAAGTTAATATGTTTTTGAATTTAGATTACCAAAATATATTTTGAAAGTGAGTTATATCCTTTGTGCTTTATTATAATTTTATGTTTACAAAATTATATATGGCGTTAATCTGTTTTTTTGAATATATTTTGTTTATCATTTTTCAGGATAATTATTTTTCTTAGTGTAGTTTTCGCGTTTTCATTTTAATAGCTGTGTATCTAAATTCAAGATTTGATACATGAATGCTATTAACTAAACCAATAAATACCGATTTTTTTGGGAAATATGGTGACATGAAATAGAATTTAAATATCTTGAGAACCAGGTTAGTTTTAAGTTGTAAGTATAGCAGTTATTATATACGAGTATATAGCACAATTTGTACCGATTTAGTTGGTAGAACTATGGGATCCTGAATTTAGGTAGACAACTATAAAAAAGGCGAAAACTACACTAAGAAAAAAAATCATCCTGAAGAAATGATAAAAATATTCAAATAAGGAAAAAATGAATATTATAATTGTAACGTTTTTCTTATTTATTTAAATAGTGTTTATCACAACGGGTGGCATAAATTTATACACACGGTATATTTACTTACGTAATTTATTTATACACTTAACTATTCACTTATGTTTAATTTATGTACACACTTAATTTCTAATTTGTATTAAAAACAGTTCATTTGTTCTGCTCAAAATGTAGACTGAACTGCGGTTCGTAGGCAGTCGCTTATATATTAAAACCCTTTCTGGAACATTCGGATTCCTGAAATTTCAAAATTGCGGCTCACAACAAGCCATCGAACTTCTTAGAAAGGCCTCTATTAAAACGATCACAAAAAATAGTCCTTCCTAGAAATTCGAGCGCTTTAGCCAAAATTTTAACTTTTAGATATCGAATTGGATAGGGTCGGCTTCAGGGGCTACACCAGTGTGCGATTTCGTAACATTACCCCCTCCTTAAAACGAAGTTCCTCCTGGTACTTCTGTGTAGCCGGCAGGATGTTTAAATCGGTAACTGGGTACATTTCTATACTTCCCGGTCGTATAGAAATAACAGGGCACCGTCTTCATAGGGTACCGATAACAGGGGTATAGCTGCAAATTAATATGTGGACACCGGTGTCTTGGAAGATCACCTCCACCATGTTCCCGACGACACGCCGTTCCAACTGATTGATCTGTATCCTAGGCATAACCTGTTTTTTCATGCTGGATCCCCACACATGGTCTAGAATGCTTCCCACCACACATCGTGGTGGGTAGATCGATCTTGAAATTCGTTTTTGGTTACCAGAATTGAGGTTCAGTCTCGGTGTCTTGTCAGGGAATGAAATCTGATCTTCAAGTTTTTCTAGTTACCCAAACTGCTTTCGAAAGACGGTTGCCAACCTCGTGCGAGTTTGTTACTGGCGGATATGTTGTGTGCCAGTGAATACTGTTCCGGGAGCGTGAACAAATCTTGTTGTTCTGTAGTAAGTCGATATCTAGCTTTCCCGGCACCTCCATGTCCGCCCATAAATTCTTCGAAGGCAAGGTCCAGGCTCTTCTCGAATATGGTTCACTCATTCCTCTGGGTTATGGTCTCTTTCAAATGGCGCTAGTCTGTTTTGGTGGACTACTTACGGTTGTCCATTGGGGATCTTGCTTATTCGATAGATGACGTTATTGATCTTTTTCTTGATTAAGTCCGGACCTTCCCAAGATTTCTGTAATTTTGGAGAAAAACCTTTTCTCCTCATCGGGTGGTGCAACCATACTTTGTCCCCTTGTTTCATACTGCCTTCTGTGGTCTGCGTGTAGTGCCGTTTTTTCATTCTGTCACTGGCAACTTGAAGATTCGTTTGAAACAATTCGTGCATATCGTATTTCTTCTCAATCGGATCACGTAGTCTTCTCTCGGTCGACGTCCAAATTCTAGGTCACAAGGTAGCCTCATTTCGTGCCCAGGATTTTCGCAGGTGTTTCATCCGTGGACACATTGATGGCAGATCGATAAGCCAATGCAAACAGGTAGATATACTGATGGTCCCAGTCTTTCTGGTGGCTGGAAACTACTTTGGACGGGTATTTTTTCGACCATTCTATCTGAGCATGGATGCAACGCTGTTGTCCTAGTCTTCTTCATTCCTAGCTTGTCACACATTTCCTGGAATACCTGGCTCTAGAAATGACACTCCGTATCGGCTGATAAATTCTTTCACCAATACATCCGTGATTGGGGATCGCATAAATTTCCACCCACTTTGTGAAATAACCCATTACAACCAGAATGTATTTACCACCATTTTCTGTAGTCGGAAATGGTCCAGCGATATCTAATTATTTCGAAAGGGCTTCCAACATTATATTGTTTCATCGGTGCCTTTCTCTTACCATGTGGTCCATTACTCGTACGTTTCTTATACCAGTCGTTCACATCGTCGGAGCAGTTCATCCAATGAAACCTTTCACGGAGTCGTTGAAGGGTTTTATTCACTCCCAGATGACCTTCTGATGGACTGTCGTGTTAATTTTTCAGTATCTCAGTTACTTTCGTTCTCGAGATAACTAGTTGTCTCCTCTTCTCGGAACTGTCATCGTTTTCAAGGATTCTTTTCAACAGGCCTTCTTCCAGGACAAGGGGGTCTCACTTAGCCCAAAATGCCTTGAGTATCGGTGAAAATCTCCTGATCTTCTCTCATCCTATGCGATTTCGTAACATAATCGATCAACAAACCAAACAAATCTTGAAATTCATAATATATTGAAATATGAGATATCTTTGGAATTGAATTTTTTTTTTCAAAAGTTTAGCTTTGATGTCTTTCAATTCGGATTGTATTATCACTGAAGTGTATGTGTATTTTTTTATAATACTATTAACTCTCATTCCATAGGCGTAGATACATACTAAAATATAAATATTGTAACATTGGATTAATTTGAACGACTAGAATGGCGGCAATGATGCCTCAATATTTTTATGGAAATTCAAACTTTACTGAAAAATTAAAAAAGGTAATATTACAAATAAAAATAAAAGTCTTTTGCGAGGTACGTCCGTCTTCTAACGAATCTTGGATAGGATTTATGAAATAGGATAATAGGAATCATCGTCGATCATCGTCTCATCTCTCGTCGCTGACTGATATTTGCTATCCATGCGCGTTGTCCCGAATATGGTAGTGGGGATGCAGAATGGCAGGCAACTATGGCCTGGGAATGAGTAATGCGACACAGGGACGGCTTAAGAAGACGAACTGTTACAATATAAATTTCTTAAAAACGTATTCCACATATATAGAAAGTCCATTGAGCTGAAGTATGTAAATTGACCTAAACATTATTTATATTATGTTCTTAAAGTATTTATAAAAATGGGTGGTGTGAAATTCTTTCCCATGCAATTCGATACAGCAAAGGTGTATTTAGATAAATGGTTATATTCGGTGTTTTAAATTTAATATTTGTGGGAATTACACAGGGTGAAAATTGTAGGACAAAATATTTTGTGACATAATTAATTAAAAAAATTGTAGTATCTACGCCTAGGGAATGTAAACGCTGTAATAGGTGAAAATCGAAACAGGATTATTCATACTATTATAAAAAATACAAATAACTCTGCAATGATAATACATAATACAAACCGAATTATAAAACACCAAAGATGAAGTAAACTCTAGACTCTGAGACAGAATGTAATGAACCTGAAAAGTTGTGGGAGAGAACTTTAAAAGTAATAACAGGAACCGCTCAAAAAGTATTCGGAAAAAATAAAGTAAAAAGGGCACAAAAATGGTTTGACGACGAGTGTCAGATTCTCCTAGAAGCGAGACAAAAGGCAAGGAAGATAATGCTACAACTCCAAACAGAGGAGAGTATAGAAGAATACGCAATATGCCGAAAAGAGACAAGAAAACTAATAAGAACAAAGAAAGAAGAGTATGAACGAAGGAAATATGAAGAAATAGAAACAGACCACCCAAAACCAGGCTCCAGAGAATTCTACAGAGCAATTACTTTTGAGAAGAAAGGCTTCCGGGCCAAATCCATTCCGACACTTAGGAACGACCAAGGCCATTTAATACTCAAAGAAGAAGAACTGACCGAAAAATAGAGAAGATACTTCAAGGACCTCCTAAGCATAAAACCAGAAAAAGTGCACAAAGAAGAGACCTACCAGTGGAAGAACCCTCCCTTCAAGAAACAAAA
The DNA here is from genome assembly GCA_963921935.1 of Galeruca laticollis. Taxonomy (NCBI): domain Eukaryota; kingdom Metazoa; phylum Arthropoda; class Insecta; order Coleoptera; family Chrysomelidae; genus Galeruca; species Galeruca laticollis. The sequence goes on from OY998177.1 coordinate 72,670,144, forward strand.
AGGGCATTGAATAAGCTAAAGAACTCCAAGGTGCCTGGCTCGAATGAGATACCGGCAGAACTACTCAAATATGGTGGAAATGCACTCCATTTGCAAATTCACAAATTAATAACTCTCATATGGAGAGAAGAAAAAATACCTACAAAATGGAAACACAGTATTATCGCACCCATTCATAAAAAGGGAGATAAATCAAAATGCGCCAACTACAGGGGAATTTCACTAATAAACACCGCATACAAAACACTCTCAAACATCCTGCTATACAGATTAACCCCATATGAAGAAAACATCCTAGGTGAATATCACGCCGGCTTCAGAAAATACAGGTCAACCATAGACCAACTTTTCACACTAAGGCAAATTCTAGTAAAGGCTTGGGAATATAATAGAACAGTACATAACCTCTTCATAGACAGGCTTATGATAGCATAGAGAGAAGCCAAGTATGGAACGCAATGGCGGAGTTTTCAATTCCAAAAAAGCTGATCCAGATGACCAAAATTTGCATAGAGGGAGGAGTATCAAAGGTACGGGTAAACAATAACCTATCCAGCAGCTTTAGAATAGATGCCCTCTCGCCACTACTGTTCAACCTCGTCCTAGAGAAAGCCGTGAGAACAGCTGAGATAAACTGCTAACAACGAAAGGTCCCAAATTGCTGTTAGGATACGCAGATGACATCGACATCATCGGGGATTCTGTCGTAACAATAAAGGACATTTTCAACAAGATCGAGAAAACAACAAGCGAAGTAGGACTAAGAATTAACGAGGAAAATACGAAATACATGAGCGTAAATAGAACGGCACGAAGAGATAGATTAGGACAAAACGTCACAATAAACAATTTCAACTTCGAAAGAGTAGAATACTTCAAATACACAATGACAGCAGACAACGACGTCACTGAAGAAATCAAAGGCAGAATCCAGACCGCAACCCGCTGTCTTGTTGCACTCAATAGCCTTATGAAATCAAAGAGTCTAACAAGAGCTTCAAAAATCAAGATATATAAAACTATTATCAGACCCATAATAGCATATCGTAGCGAAACGTGGACAATGACCAAAGCAAACGAAGATAAACTCAGATGCTTCGAACGAAAGATTCTCAGAAAGATGTTTCGACCCTACCACGATCCGACGACCAACCGATATCGCATTAGAGCTAATGCAGAGGTCCAAGAACTATACAAAGATATCGATATTATCCAGGAGATTAAATCCCAGCGTTTAAGATGGGCAGGACACTTACAGAGGCTACACGACGAAAGACTTGTAAAACTGATATGGAAAGAGACTCTAACAGGCAAAAGACGACTCGGACGCCCCAGAATGCGTTGGAGAGACAACATAAGATCAGACCTCCAGAATATGAACATCCCACTCGATTACAGGTTGGTGGAAGACAGGGCCTCCTGGAATAAAGTTGTACAGTCAACAAAGACCCACCCAGGGTTGTAGCGCTAAGTGATAATGATGAAAGATGAACTATTGAAGTAAATTTTGAATTTAGATTACCAAAATATGTAGATATCCTTTATGTTTTATTATAATTTTTTGTTTACTAAAGTAGTTTGATAATTGGTGGGATAGTATTGTACATAAATTGTGGCAAAGTGTGACATAAATAACACCTAAAAACCATTGCAGTAATAATGAACTACGAAACACTAAAGGATATAAGCAACATGTGAAAACCATTGCAGTAAATGCTTAAAAGTTTATCCCCTTTACTGAATGCAAGATCACCGATTTTTCAACTTATTGACTTACAAGATGTTTACATGGAATGGCTCGTAATATTGTGGTTTATTAATAACGTACAGGTTAACCGAATAAAATAAATATTTTATGATGATCATCACAATAAAAATCTTCAAAAATTCTTTAAAAAATCATGGGGCCGTATTTAAAACAATTATAATTAAATTAAGAGTTTGATGATGACTTGGTACGAAACAAATACTCCAACCTAACTTAGTATATTGTTATGGTAACCACAATGAAATAAGTGATTTGTAAAGTTAAAAAATCAAAGTCCGTATTAAAAAAAAATAAGTTCATGATGAATGTGAGAATCCAAAACGTCAGATTGATATATAGATGACATGATATTAAGGACAATAAAAAATGACAGTGAAGAAATGTCAACTGTTTTTTGATATTTATTTAAACGGCTATTATAAAACAAAAACAAAAATCAGAGAAATAGATTGTTTTCAATTACAATAATCGCGTATAATTATTGTTCGCTTAAATGCGCAACTTTGCCATATTGTAACCGTTTCTCTGTATCTCCATATATGTATCCAATTATACGCCTTGAATAGTTATATATAATAATATAAACAATAAACCAAATCAGTGATGTTGTTTACATTGGACAAACAACACAATGTTTTGACAACAGATCAAAAAGGCATCAATGTAAAAAACAGCATTAACTAATACGGAGAAACTGCCTTTAACCAGTCAGTACTTTAACCAATACCAACCAGAGAGGCTTCAACTGCAGAAACATTCTCAATAAAACAAACCATCAGACTAAGTAATGCCACCATCAATATAGCAAAACTAACATCACGAAAAAAAAAGAATTAGGAGTCATATTTGAAAATAGGAAAAATTTAACTTTTTATTTTACAATAAAAAGCTCCAGGTACTTACAGGTGGTTTTTGTTAGTTAGATATTTACAAAGTGTGACACGTGATATGAAGAACTGTTACTGGACCAACCAGTAGATTGAGATCTAACACTGAGTTTTTTAGACACCGTACGTTTTTTTACCAACTAAATTTTTTGGCTATCCCTTCATCTAACGTATAGTCTCATACATGTGTAACAGACGCGTTAAGTTCAAATAAAAACAAAGAGGAAATAGAAGTTTTTCCCCTATTGAAATTTGAAGGTGTGTTTCATTTTTTGTTGGTCAGCCGCACACCCCCTGAAAATTTTCTAGCACCCCGAAGGCGTACAATTACTTCAGTTTAAGAACATATGTTTTTTAAAATTTGCAAATGTTTCATATTTTAATACGCGGATAATAATAATTAAAGTTTACTTACATCACAAATGATTTCTTCGGTTGCAGGATTAATCGTTGGTGATGTCTTCCCATTTTCAGCATCGACAAATTCGCCGTTGATAAACAATTGACAAGGGAAACGTAATTTCATATTATTAGCATCTATTTCGACAGCTTTGTATTCCACTTCTACTTGCTGTTTACCGCCGCGACTTTTTTGTACAACATTCAAACAAAATTCCGAGAAAGTCGGCGCCATGAACACGTCTTCGTTTTCCAATTCGGTTTTGAATACGTCCTTAACCTCTTCGACAAGTCTGTAAACAAGAAGATTTAGTATAAACCGTTCGTACACATAGTGAAATCGTTAAATAGTTAATATAATTTGTTGAATTATAGTTTGTACCAAAATATTAAACATTTTTCATTGGTTTACCTCACAACATCCATGGATCCACCTCCACTAGCAAAGAAGTCTGTATCATCTTCAATATCTATATTCAGGATGGCTTCCCAAATTGCTCGTACTGATTCTATTTGAATATTTTCTTCATCTGTGAATTCTATTTCCATTTGCTTAGTAATTTGGTCTAAAGTTGCAGCATTTTTCATTCGTCCTAAAAAAATGATTCCTTGTTTTATATATATTTTTTTAATTGTAGCTAAACACTTTTTTTAGTTCTATTAATGATCCATAGGTGTCGCTAATAATCTATGTACTTACCGTTGATTTTAACTCTTTTAACGTTGACATATTCTCCGTCAGATCCTGCAAGCAAAAGTCCTTCTTCGTGTATTATTCCAGATTTGGTACCTTCGATTTCAATGTCTTTGCCGATGGGTACGGCATTTTTCCAAAGACTCGATCCAAAAAGTAATGCTTCTTGGAACTCGTCTGTTTCCGGTAACTTCATTAAACAGCTTGCTCCAGGTACTGAATCCATACCACGGATGAAATTGTGAAGGTCTAATGCTGTTTTCGTCCAGTCAATCTTTTGAAAAGAATATGGTTTAAATATATGTATTTTCTCAACTATTGGTTAAATTAAAAGTTACATAAATGTTTGATAAATATTTTGATTCGAACTTCTAAATCTTTTAATGCTTGCTGGATTTATATCTCCTACCCATCTACTTTAACTGAAGTTTCTACCTATCGAGATCAGTACTAACCAAAAAAAAATCAGCGGTAGTATTAAATTTTTTATTAATTTCCCCATATCTGATAAAAAAGTACGTTTGGCAATACCGACTGCTGCGCTCCTATCTCTTTCCACCGACTTTATCCAAAATTTCTACCTATCGAGATCAGTAGTAACCAAATAAATATTTTTTCAACAGTAGTAGCAAGATTTCCATAGAATTTCCCGGATCTAAGGAATTTGGCTACACCGCTTATTTCATTCCTATCACCCATCCACTTTATCCAAAGTTTCTACCTATTCAGATAAGTAGTAACCAAATAAAAAAATGTTCATCGTTAAGTATCAAAATTTCCCTAGATCTGAGAAAAAATTACGTTTGGCAACACCATATGCTTCCGTATGAAAATTCCTTAGATTTAACCGAGACACTATACGGCAGACAACGTCGAGCTGCGGTTAGATAAAGTTGGCTTGCAATCACAAACAAGTTATCATATTCTGTAAACATTGAAACGTTTTCTTTCTGTGACAACTGCCAACGACAAACCTTTTTCGAAGCAATGAGCCAGTATTGGTTTAGAAGACTCTAGAATATCTCGTAATATGATTGTGCTGCCCACTATAAGATGTAATTGGCATTATAATGACAGTATGATAACTTTGTAATGACACGACATATAAATGACAGTACGATGACTTTATAATGACATACGGCATATAAATGACTACGATGACGTAATAAATGACAGTTCGATCTATAACAATAAAAACCAAAAGTAAATCAAAATAATTCTTATTTACCTTTTGTAATTCGGGTTTGTTCAACAAGGGATCATAGGTAGCGCCCTTTTCACTTTGGACTATTTTAGGAGCGCTGCCATCTGCAACCATATCAACCGATCTAGCAACTGCCGAAACACCTACCGGATATAAAAACCGTTTATAGAGTGTATCTACTGTATCGTTCTCTTCCACGTCACATTCTTCCTGCAAAAGGATCGGACCTGTATCAAGTCCGTCGTCAGCCCAAAATACAGTTAATCCCGCTTTTTTATCTCCGCAAATTAAAGTCCTGAAAGAAGAGATTAAAAATTTATAGAAAATGCTTCTTATATTTCCCGGGCTATAAATTATTTTGAAAATGCCACACATTTTTAGTTTTACGTATATTAGCATAGAGGGCGCCACTAATAATATATCACTTAAAGTTCAGATGTTTTTTGTATTTGTTTTCGATATTGTGTGTGTTTAATTAGGTGGTTAATTAATATTGATTCTGTTATTTCTTATTTCATCATTGTAATATATCTTATTCTTGCGATTTAACTATAATTATTTCCATTATTAATACTTACCAATTGATGGAACTAGCTCCTCTATGCCTGGGTAGGATTGAGGGATGGTAGCAAATACTCTTTAATCTGGGGTAGTTGATAACATCCATTGGGATAAATTGAGAGCAGTAAGGTAGTACGTTCAAATCTGCACTTACACTTTTATATTGGTCCAAAACTTCTGGTAGTGGTTTTCCGGATTTTCTCCATGCTTTGATTTTGAATACTGGTATATCGCATTCTGCCGCGGCTTTGGCTAAAAGTTCATCCAAAATCACAAGCAACTGTACTTATTATGATAATAGTGTGTATTTATTTAAAAAATATCAGTTCTGCATTGTGTTTAATTCACAATTTAAAAGTGGACATAAACCATAGTTCTTCAATTGAGTTTAAAAATACTATACGTGTTGCGTGATAAACTTAATATCGATGAAACTAAGATAAATGTATTCAATTTTAAATAATGACTGGTAAAATATCTGGGTAATTTAAAGGTTAATTTTATTATTCAGACTGCATTCTTTGATGAATGGAACCTAGAAATAATAATATAAATTATCTAACATATTTAAATACACGCAACAATAAATAATTAGAACACACTCAAAACATGTTTATAATTCAAATGTTTTGTTTTAACATAGCAACAGATGTCTTTAAGCATTGTATGATTGTAACATTTCAATGAATGAAATGGGTACAACAAAACATAGTATGTTACGTAATCAATGAGGAAATTTCAGTAGTCTCAACAATAATTTAGATATTTCTTATCATAAAAGCATACACTGAATACATTCTTTATGAGGCCGCGGTTGTTGTATCAATTAATTATATTAAGTAGATATGTAGGAACTAGGAACATATACACGGTATCTCAAAGCAAAGTATCCCCCCCCTAAATAACTGTGGAGGTAAAATAGTGGTGGCATACGTCGACCTTGATTTCAAGGGGGAACATATTTGTATACGTAACGTCTCCCCCTTAAAAAATTTAAACTGCAAGGGGGTCGAGTGATACCTCTCGGGGAGTTCAAGTATTACGTAACGCAATTGGGGGGAGGGGGTCTTGTAAAACATTAAGATGTGTTACAGGGGCGGGAGGGAGGTTCGAACAACGCGTTACGTAGCATTACTGTTTTTTTTTCATTTAAATAAAAAACTAGGGAATTAAAATTTTCCAAGTCAGCAACCCTTTTCGTTTATGTTCTACGGGAAATCCCTCGACTGGATTGTATGTCATTTCTATTTTGTTTTCGTTAGTGTTTTAATCACGTAATATGCAGAAGCACATTGCTGCAATCAGTGTTGTTAAAGTAAGTTCATACTGTAATGTAAGAGGGAGATTTGCATCATCAGCTATTCTTGCAAGTGATTAAATTTTCGGTCGAAATCTGTCAAGCCGGAAACTTTTCTACCGTTCTTGTGAGGTTTTCACTTGATCTGTTGCCTCCTCTAGAAGGGTTTAAGCAGATGCCTTACGATTTATTTTGCCCATCAGTACAATCCAACCTCAAGAATAGAATATGTTCAACCTGTGGCATCACACAGTCGTTACGTGCACGGCGAGACTGCTCAAGACCTTCGTGAAAGTAGAGTACGGCCACAGCGGCTTGCTGCCAGAAGGGCAAATGAGCTTGTCTGCCTTGAGCGCCGCTGTGAAACAACGTCTTAGGATGTCGATTGGCTCGAGAAGACGAAGTTTATGCAAGAGGTTTAATAATTCCGGAACCCACTTCGTCTGCTATCCAGATGCCAGTAATGAAACAGTATGAGGAGAACAAAATGGTGGATCAAGCCAAAAATGTATGCAAGGACAGGCCAAGTCAGGAAAACGACATAATTTAATCTAAGATTAGTAGTAAAAGTTTATTAGGACACATTTGAGTCCATTTTAACATATTTTAAACTTAAGGAAATGTTTATTACATTATATGTGATTGTTTATTAAATCATCAAACGCATTAAAAACCATAACAAAGGTATTTTAGTGACTTTCCGGTAGTTTGCGCAACATAATTGTGACTTTTATAGTATGTACAAAAAGTACGAGGAGTAATAAACCCTAATTAAATATGCAAAACCTTTACAGGGAGCACCATGAAATTTTTGATAAATCTCTTACTTTAAATTACATTTCTTCCGTAAATCTAAAAACCAGGTAGTTCGACCCCGTATTTGTTTCAGTTGTAGCAAAGTTTAGGGTTTATTCATTGTTAAAGGATTAGCAGATAAGCAATAACGCAATGCAGTGGTGTGTATTTTGGGAAAAAAATACGTTTTAAATTATAATATAATAAGAAATGAAAATAAATAATTATTGGAATACATTTATTACTTACATTTTATTCTATATCCGACTCGGAAGAGGAAGAATCGTTGTTAACATTAATAATAATAGGGTCGATTAAATCATCACAAATATTGTCAATTTTCCACATATTTACCTCTACTTTGATAACATGCTCGATACAGTTTGTCCAATTTTCCTTACTCACATGACTTACAGCACTCTCAAACCATTTCACAACATCGTTTATTTTAAAAGTAGTATTTTTTTTTCCAACTTCCCCCTTTACCTGAGCCCATATTAATTCTATGGGATTAAGTTCACAATGATAAGGGGGAAGTCGAAGAACTGATATACCACGAGAAGAAGCCATTTCTTCTACAATGTAGGTTTTGTATTTATTCTTGTTCATTTTTGCAATTCTGTAAAGTTCTTTCCTTAGTGGATCTTTTGGAAACTTAATATTTTTCGAAATAAGCCACTCCAAAAGCTCTGCTTTACGCCAACGACTTGTGGGCAATGCTTCTCGTAACCGTGAATGGTAACTTGCGTTGTCCATAACAATAACAGCCCCTTTTGGAATCAGATCCAACATTTGAACAAACCATTCCTCGAAGACATCCCCATTCATATCTTCGTGATAGTCCCCTGTGCGTTTTGAAATAAAAGTTAATAATCCACCATCAACAAAACCTTCAGAACTTCCAACATGGACAATGATAAGTCTTTTTCCTTTTCCAGATGGTGGCTGCAAACCTAACGACAAACCTTCCACGAATGCCTGCCTTTCGCTTTTAATGTTTTCATCTTGCCAAGATTTGGAACCTGTATATCCAGCATTTATCCATGTTTCGTCTAAGTAGAAGATTTGCAAATTTTGTTCTCTGGCATGTCGAATGCTTCTTAAATAGTCTCTTCTCCAAAAAACTATTTCCGGTTTATCTATCAAGAGAGATTTTCTATTATGTTTTGTATATCTGAAACCCACATCTTTCAAAAGTTTGCATAATGTCATTCTGGAGAATTTTGGATAGTCCGTATCTTCTTGCACTGATGTCATAATTTTGTCAAGTGTTGGAATTTCCTTTCGTAAGTAAAATCCATGGACTTTACGCCTTAGTCTTTGTTTTAATGACTCATCGATCTCAATTGGTTTTCGGCCTGAAGGAGTTTTAGGGGGTTGAAGAGTTCCATTCATGCTTTCTTTTAGTAATCTATGAATTGTTGATTTAGCAACACACAACATAGCAGCCGTTAATTCCACAATATCATCAACACTTGCACTTGGATCCTTGTTTTTCAATGATATATAACAATTCAATATCAGAGTTTTTTCATTTAAAGATAATGGACCTGTTTTTGGTCGTTTAGATGGTCCTTGGCTTATCAACATTGTTTGGTACTTGCACAATTAACATTCAACAAATGTTTTAAATATATTCCAACTGTTTACAATATTATGACAACCATACAACTTCATACAACTTTACTCAAAGAACTAATACTAAGTACTCATTTAATGTACCTACTTTCTTTTAAAATAATATTCCCGATAATGTTTCTAAGAAAACTGGGTTGTTTGGAAAATCCCTCTCAATAATCGAATAATCTGTAAATATGTGTAATCGTATTAAGCCGATTACAGTAGGCCACTTGCCATTTAAAATTTCTGAGAAAAATTCCCCAAACACTACATATAGGAGTAATACAAATAAAAAATATTATGAATAAACGGGCATATCCGAACTCTCCCACAAAATAAAATTTTACCTGACTTGTATCAATTTGAGGATTACTGAAATGTTCGAACTGTGCCGCAACCATTTAGTTCAATCCTATTAGAGTCATTAGGGTTTATAATAGATAAAATCGGAGGCCCATAGAATTATGTATATTCCTGAAAGGTTTCATAGATTTCTTGAATTAAATATTTTGAAGACATCTTGATTGTTTTGATCGATATTTAGGGGATTAGGGGAAGGATGTTGATGCACTTACACTATTGCCTAAAAATCAGGAAGAAGTATTTAATAGTGTTCGTGAATTACAATTTCGAACGAACCGAGAAGAGGAATTTCTATTAACAGCAGACCAGGCATTTAAAATTATTGTGTTCTCCTGTTTTTCCAACCTCAATTTTTTATGTAATTTGGATTGTATTTTGATGGATGGGACTTTTAAATACTGTTCAACTTTTTTTTACCAAATGTTTACCATTCATGGTTTTAAAAACGGCTATTACGTACCTCTTGTTTTTTGTTTGCTTCCGGACAAATCAAGTCAAACATATTCAAATTTGTTTTTAATTTTAAGACAAAAATGTAAAGAAGTTGGCTTAAATTTTCAACCTAAAGAAGTCGTAGTAGATTTTGAACTGAGCATTCATAACGCTATATATGAATGTTTTGGCAGAGATCAAATTCTTTTTGGTTGTAAATTTCATCTCTGTCATGCTTGGTTTCGTAAGATTCAGGAGTTTCATTTGGTACAAGAGTACAGACAGAAAGGTTCTGTAATTGGCGAATACTTAAAAGTACATTTCGGTATTATGTATCTTAGTCCTGAGGAAGTTGTAGAATTTTTTTATAATGAACTACATTTTTTGCTTCCGAATGACCTCTACCTCTTTCACTTTTTTTATTCAAATTAGTACATCCCGTTACCTCTGACCTAAATCGTATATTCTTTAGCATAGCTGCAACTCATTCGTTCAATACAAAATGTACCTTACGGTATACCCTCTTAAAATATATTTTGGTACGTCTATGAAATCTACTTAAATGAATGATTTATTACTCCTTGTCCTTTCTATATAGACTATAGGTAAAAATACATTTTTTAATCCGTGGAATTCGGACATACAAAATTAAAACTTTCATATTTGAATAACAACGAAAAAATAATGTGACCTTATGTAGAACTAAACTGGGTACTCTCAAATAGGCGCGAAATGTGAATTTTTGTCAAGCTTAATATTAATAAATATTAGCGCCAAAAGGATCGTTTTATAATACTGGTAAAAAAGGAAAAGGTCCTATTCTGAACAATGACAAAAATAAATGTATGAAAAATAGTGTAATGAAACATAAGGTCTTTGAAACACGCGCGATTTTTCGGGCACGACGACGCAACCGGAGTGCTTGAAATAGAGCAAGTGCTCTAAAGACCAGTTATCCACGAATACTTTACGCTATTTTTTGTTGGTATATATACTTTGAAATCATAAATACTGATATTAATTTTACAAAAAATAGAAATAAGAGCTAATAATGTAAAATGGCTGTGACATCAGTATACCTTTCGTTGTCATGGACACTGAAAAAAAGTAAATTATTTTGCAATCTGTCACTTAAAATAAATTTTTTGATTCCAGATTGGCATCTTGTTATACAGTGTGTCCCAAGTTATCGTATACAGGCAATATCTCGCTTAATTTAAAATCAAAATTCCTTCCTAATGACGTATCAGAAACTTCATTTTAAATATCAGTCCTTTGACAGCCACCCCTCACTTTTTATTTTCAAATGGCACCCCCTGCATATTTTCGTTGAAAATTGCTTGTCACTCTATTTGGAATACAATGATATAACATACTTGTTGGTTTTTTATTATTAGCACCAAAAAAATTAACATTTTGTAATTTCTAAATTTCCTTATTAAAATAAAATACAAATAATGAAGAACGAACTACAGTATGCTTTCAAAATAATGTACCGCAGATTCCATACGATCTTCAAAACGTCTTGAAATCGCTCTTGTGCACGCATCCTGAATCATAGCTGTTGTAATACTATGACATGCCTCACGAATGCGTTCTTTCAGATCATCTTAATCTACAGGCTGTGTTCGATATACTAATTCTTTAAGATAACCGCACAAAAAAAGTCCAGTGGCGTTAGATCGAGCGAGCAGGGAGGCCAAGCTATAGGTCTGTAATTACCTATCCAACTGCTGTGATTGAGATACTTCGCAACAATGCCTGCATTATAAGATGGAGCACCGTCCTGTTACCAGATCATTATATTTCGCTCTTCCAAAGGAATGTCTTCCATAAGTTCAGGTAATTTGTTTATAAGAAAATCTAAACTCCTCGTAAAAGTATGGCACACACAAATGATCATTGAATAACCCACACCATACATTTATACTCCAAACTGTTTGAAAACGAGTTGGACGAACCTAGTGAGGATTAGAGATATGAATTCTAATCTTCTGTATAAATCAGTAGTCCTCAGTCCTTGAACTGAATGTAGCTTAAATGGGTGATATTTGTGTTGCTTCAAAATCCTCTGTATCGTGCTCTTACTTATTCCCAGCTCTTCAGCTATATTTCTAACAGAAGTATGAGGATTGATACGAACATACGCAAGTACATTAATTACATTATCATCAGTTATAACTGGATATCGGTGTGGTGCACGGTTTTTGTAATGGAACGAACAGCTGCGCATCTTCCGTTCCAATTTAAGGTTTGTTCCAACCGAAGGAAATACCGTTTTATTACCGTACAATCTCAGTAACGCAGCAAGTTTGATGTAAATTACACAGATTTATTATATTCACTAATCAGCAGGTCAACTGGGTTTGTATCGTAATTGTACGGTTTTTGTGTTGGTTGGAACAGACCTTTAGTAAACACCATGTGTGATACCGAGGACGTTGAGGAAAACGTTCTTGATGTAAACGGCCCGCTAGTCGAGCATTTTTCCTGCATTCACCATAAACCAATAGCATATCAGTGTACTCGTCTGGACTGAACGTGAATGGCATTGTGCTTATAACAAGATTCATATTTTGAATTCAAATTTGTGGATAGAATAAAAATTTTATTCGTTGATTAAATTCAACACCCTTGGACTATTTGCAAATGACTATTGTTCTACACTTATTATTATTAACTGTCATTCATTTTGTGACATAAAAAGCATGAGTTTTTTAAACAATAGATTAATCTACTTCTTTCCCGTGAAGCTTTTAATAGCAGTGACGGAAGCAATGAGGATAATTAGGTAAATCAAAATATCATAAAATGTTATTTTTTTTAGTACTGATAATAAAAAACCAACAAGTATGTTACATCGACGTATTCCAAATACAGTGACAAGAAATGTTCAACGAAAATATACGGGGGGTACCATTTGAAAATAGAAAGTGAGGAGTGGCTGGTAAAGGACTGTTAAGTGAAATAAAATTTCTGATACGTCATTAGGAAGGAATTTTTATGCCATTCACAATAGTTTTTACAGGATTATATTATCTTTTAAATTACGCGAGATATTGCCTGTATACGATAACTTGGGACACCCTGTATATACGGTGCTTCTCAAAAGTCCCCTCTATTCTTTTGAACGGTAATACTGATGAAAACTGGAGCGTGAAAATGAACTATTGTAAACTTCTCTACGAGTGGTAACAGGTGACGTAATAGGCAGCGGTGACGTCACCTGGCAATTGAAACCAATAATATTAAATAGGACCTTATGGCAAGTGACGCCTTGTTTGAAAGGTATTTAAAATACCTATTCAATCATACTATTTTTTTTTATTTACGATGTTTTTGTTGGTTAAAATAAATAGACACTAAAATTTGAGTTTCGTTTTTAATTAATAAATATTTAAGAACAAGTTCTTATAATAATTGTTCAAAATATGCTCCATCTACTTCCAGGCAGTAAAACATCCTATTATTAAACTCTTGTCGGAATCGATAAAATGTGTCAGGGGAAATTACCCTACATTCTTTAAAAATTCTTTGTTTTAAAACGTAAATACTCTCAGGAGCTGCAGCGTAAACTTTAGATTTAAGGTATCCCCACAGAAAAAAATCTAAAGTTGTTAGGTCCGGTGACCAAGCTGGCCATTCTATTGGACCGCGTTGACAATCCATCTACCAGGATATTCCTCATCTAGATAACGTCTTACTGTACCATCTTGTTGGAACGTTATTTCCAAGTTACCAGATTCATCTGGATTATCTTCCAGAATTTTTAAGAATTAACGGTTCAATTTCGTTTTCTAACATCTCAAGATATACTTCATCGGTTAAATTAGAGTTCAAAAAAAGAGACCGACTATGTGGTTTCCCAAAATACCTGCCCAGACATTTACTTTTAATGGGAACTGTGTATGTTTTTCACGAAACATGTAAGGATCTATGTCACTCCAATACCTCACATTTTGAGTATTAACATTTCCATTAAGGAAGATAGTACTTTCGTCCCTAAAACAAATTGTTCTTACATAGTCTGGCTGTTGGAGAATTTTAGTGGACATATTTTCACAGAATTGCAGTCTTCTGTCGGGTCGTCATCTGAAAGTTGATGCACCATTTTTAATTTGTATGGTTGAAATTTGATTTTGGTCAACCCCTGTGTACTGTACTATGACTGACTACACAGGTAGACGCTACTTGGGCTGTGGAAGAAGAAGGGATTACTACACTTTCTGCAACTATATCAATTTGTTTATCACTACCAATATTTGGTCGACCCGATCGTTTGGCATCATGAACACTACCTGTTTGTTGAAACTTATGAAAAAGCTCCTTCTAATAAGTCCTCGATATAGGGTGATCGGGGCATTTCTCATTAAAAATACGTTCCGCCGCATGAAAATTATTTCCACTTTCACCAATAATTATTTTAACCATCAAAAACATCGTAAATCCAAAAAAATAGTATGATTAAATAGGTATTCTAAATACTTTTCAAACGAGGTGTCACTTGTCATAAGGTCCAATTTAAATTGGTTTCAATTGCCTGGTGACATCACCGATGCCTATTACGTCACATGTTACCACTAGTAGATTAGCTTACAATAGTTCATTTTCACGCTCCAATTTTCATCGGTCTAAGTATCACCCTTCAAAAGAAAAGAGAAGGGGGGGACTTTTGGGAAGCACCGACCAACTTAGTAGGGATGCGGTCAGAAGAGGGCTAAATCAAAAGACCCTTTTTTGACTAGGTAAGCTCCAATAAAAGGCCGATAATAAAACAGCCCTGAGTTAAAATCTCTCACATTTTAACAACAAGGTTAGGTTAGATAAAAATTAACATTACTCAACAATTAAAATTCTCACTAATATATTGCTCTACTGACAAAACTGAATAGGAAAGCGAACGTTTAAAAATAATTTATCTAGTTCAGGTTTTTATTAATAAAAAGTGGATATGTTGATAGCAAGCAATAGACCAACAAATAAAATTTTTTGATTATTCGAAGATTTAGAACAAATAATGGATTATTTTAATTGAAAACTGAAGATCTCTAACACACAAAGAAAGTTAAAAAAATCAAACTGGAAAATAGTTCTCCATCTAAATTTAAATTACGAAAAACAAATTGCTGCATTGAAAATTATTTAAAAAAAAATCATGAATACAGTGTGGAACCAAAAGTTTTTTATACTGAGTGATGGTGTGAAAATGTCTCGCTCTCGTTAATCGATAAAAGATAGGTGTAGATCTTACTCAAACCATCCAAATCAGATTTCTTATTCAAACAATTGCCCCTGTTTTTGTAAATATGGCACATTTCAAGAAAGAGCCTTTTACCGTAGTTTCTTTCTTTACTCAAAAATCTAGTGTCTTCAAAATTCATTATGTGATTATCATTGATTACATGATGCGCCAAAGAGCAAGATAACTTGAGATTTCGGCAATTGCTTTTAAGAGAAGTCAATCTTCCAGATAGACATCTTGAAGTTTGACCTATGTATATTTTTTCACAAGAATTACAAGGCATGATGTAAATTTGAATTTTCAGCCCTACTCAATTTAGTTTTAGTATATAAATAATTAATAGTTAAAACATTATAAGTTGCAACTCTGACGTTGCTTACACCCCTTGAGACTTTCAAATTAGGGGTTAGGTCAGGACCAAATGGTAATGGACCAAAACATACATCCAGATTGTAACAAAGTTGAGGTAATTCATTATTAACAAAGGCAGGTTTGCTGAAAATAATCTTAGCAGGGTAAGAATTTTCGATTAACATACTTTTTAAACAGATTCCTCTGAAAATCAGGATGGGACACCTATTAGCTCTATCCTTAAGGGCAAGAATCAGATTTGTTTTCATTTTTGGAGGGTGATATGACCAATAGCTGATGATTCTGTTACTACACATAGGTTTTCTATACCATGAAGTTTTTATAATTATCATTACCTCTGTGCATTTTCATATCTAGAAAAGGTAAAAAAACCTACGGATCGTGGCTCAATTCTGTAAATTCGTGTGAAATCTTTCATTTTCAACAATTTTTATACAATACACTATTTCAGCGGTATATAATCTAATTGTCAGATCAATAATTAAAAAGTTGACATTTAGAATAGACTTCACGTTACTCCGGTTGCCATGGAAACTTTAAAATACGCGCGTTTTGAATAGATAACGAATTAAAAAATAATTAAAATATGGCTTAAATCTTCATCTATCATACAATGACCAAGTAGAGAAGAACCATTGTACATTACCCCAAACCTTTTTTGATTATCAATATAGATATATAAACAAAAACTCTGCTAGTAAGTGCATATATGTATATGTTACGGTTAAAGTATTTACTTGGCAGTATATAAACTAGTTGGATATTATACAAACTATCCAACTGCCCGGTTATTTTGATGAAAAATAATATTTCCACTAAAATAGCTGCGAGTAATGGCTGGTTTGTATACTATCCATCTAGTTTATAAACTATACAAAATTTATCGCTAAAACTCAAACCACAAGGAAATTACACAAATTAGCTAGTATTTTTGGCCAGTTTGTAAACTATCCCCATTAGTTGCATAAGGTGTGATCCTGATATTGGTAGTAATACATAATAACCAACGAGTTGGTTAGTATGTAAACCAACCAACGCGAGTTGGTTTTATGTAAACCAACCAATTCTCTTTGGGTAATTTAGTGGGGTTATGTTTCGTCAAGTGTTGTGACGGTGTACAGTTGTGTCTCGTGAAATTTGTTTAAGAATATGTATCGGGTTATTAAAAATGAATCAACAGCAACAATTTGAAAACCTATTATTAGACGTTTACGACCAAAAGTCGCAAAATTCAAAATTAATGATTGATAGCGATTATAGTGAACTTTTGCAACGTATCAAGAGAATACGCGAAACTGGACATGACAGTAGTAACAAGAGTGATTATCATGTGATAAATACTTATGATTTACAAAGAATCGAATCATCTTATGTAATTCTACATAGAATATCTGGAAAGATTATTTTACGTTTGAGTGAATGTTATGATGCGATTAAAGCTGCCCATCAGGGAACTGGGCATGGAGGGCGTCAAGCAACAACAACATTATTAAACGAAAAGTATCACAACTTAACACAGGAAATGGTAAAATTGTTCATTGAAACTTGTGAAAATTGTCAGATAAAACGGAACAAAACTAAAAAGGGAATTGTTGCTAAACCAATTATTGTTTCAAATCATTTAAACTCTCGATACGATACCAAATCGATCTCATCGACTTACAAACTAGACCAGATGGTGACTACAAATTTATTTTTGTCTGCCAAGACCACCTAACCAAATACGTCAGGTTGAGAGCGCTAAAAACAAAGAAAGCTAAAGAAGTAGCTGATCACTTATTAGAAGTATTTGCAGATTTAGGAAGCCCTTGCGTGTTGCAGAGCGACAATGGCCGAGAATTAGAAAACCAGGTGGGTACTAGGGTAAAAGGCATGCTAGAAAGAACATGGCACTTTTTATGGGCATTTTGGCCCTCTGTATTTTTGATACGTTGTAGCTGACATCAAAAGATTTTTTTCCTTTGCGCTTATGTCCTAGCTCTACTGGGTGTACCGGAAAAATGGGCCCAAAGCTAAGATTTTGAATTTTACATGTATTTTGAAGTGCCATGTCCTTTATTTCAAATTCCCTAAATGTTGCTTATATGGATGAAATAAAACAAAATCAATACATTTTGATTTTTTTAGGTGATTGAGGAATTAGTCGGAATGTGGCCTGACTGCCATATTGTGCATGGTAAACCGAGACATTCACAATCAGAAGGTTCAGTGGAGAGGGCGAACCAAGATATAGAGAACAAGTTAGTGTCGTGGATGAAAGATAATAACTCGACAAAATGAAGCGAAGGTTTAAAAATTGTTCAATTTAAAAAAATCGGTGAGTAGGCTAGTATTTTGAAATTTATGAAAAGAAACTGTGTTTTTCTAATTCATTTGCCAGTTGTGGAAACGGCGCAGTTGCATAATTTTGTATCTGTTTTGTTTGCGTAAGTATAGGTGAATCCAACAGCGACTTTGTATTTGTATAAGTTGTGTTTTACCTCAGTTCATTGTTTTTTGTAGCTGCTTTCATTCTGGTATTGGACGCAGTCCTTATAAAGCTTTATATGATGTAAAATGTAGAGATGGTTTAAATAACCTCCCTGTTTCTATCACAAACATTAAATCCATACGTACGGAAGAAGAACTGGAAACATTATTATCTTCTAGTAATGACACCGAGGATAAAGCGGAAGAAGATTCGCACCCTTCAAATAATTTTGTACCCGATGAAAAATCTACCGTCACTGAAGAGGAAATGGCCGCCCAACCATTGTCTGGTACGTATCTATAAAGTATTTCCACATTATTTCACAATGCAACCTTTCTTTTAGATTCAATTGAAAATGCTACGCTGGTTCTGCTGCCCGATAATACTCATAGCCCAGTTGTATTCGCAGATAATACTGAAACCCCAATTTTACTCGAAGTTAATACTGAAACCCCAGTTTTACCCGAAAATAATACTGAAACCCCAGTTTCGCTCAAGTTAACAATAAAACCTCAGTTTTATTTAAAGAACAAGCAATGGCATTGCTCTCTACTGAAACAACAGAAAATGCTCTCAATGATTCATTACCACACAAATGCATATTATGTTCTGAAGAAAACGTATGTGACCATTGTCAGAATAAAAACAATATTAAAGCGATACGGGATTCATGCCAGGAAAGTCTAAAAAGACAAGCACAAAAAATGCTACACATTTCTCGCAAGAAATTTAAACCAGGAACTGTCGGCATGTCCGTGAGAGTACCCATTACAGTTGTAGATCGAAGTCGGTCAGATCATAGAAATATATGGGGCGTCATAATGAGTGTAGAAGATGAATTTTACCGAATTGGAACTGTTCACGGTGTCCTTAAACAGCTCCTATTCCCGCAACGAATTTGAAATATGTAAGCAACAATTTTTAAGGTTGGAAAATGTCAAGACGGACTCCGAAATAACATTACGAAGCGCTGCAGGAAAATTTTCAGTATCGGGTTCAACCCAAGGATATGTGCGATGTCACTGCAAGAAGAGTTGTGCGAATAAAAAGTGTAAATGTCTTGCGTCTGCATATACGTGTAATAGTAAGTGCCACAACAGTGCAACTTGCTTCAACAAATAATACTGTACTTTGTTTGGTGGTTTTAATGTCGTGACATATTTTATTGTTAATATTTTGTCACCTGGCATTATTTGAGTTATATTTCTTTTACTTTTTCTAAAGTAATAATAGGTACCTGTAACAATCTTACATTGTACCAATAAAGAAACCATTTTTGACTAAGGATTTTACTATCCTAAACTAAATTAACCTAAGAGAATTGATTAGTTTGTTGAGTAATAGATAATAACCAACTCGTTGGTTATTATGTATTACTACCAATATCAGGTTCGCACTTTATCCAACTAATGTGGATAGTTTACAAACTAGCCAAAAATGCTAGCTAATTTGTGTAATTTCCTTGTGGTTTGTGTTTTAGCGATAAATTTTATAATTTAGCTGGATAGTATACAAACCAGTCATTACTCGTAGCTATTTTAGTGAAAATATGATTTTTCATAAAAATAACCAGGCAGTTGGATAGTTTGTATAATATGCAACTAGTTTATATACTAGTCAAGTAAATACTTTAACTATATATATATATATATATATATATATATATATATATATATATATATATTATTAATATATTTTGAATTATTTAGAATTTTTATTTAGTTTCGATAGCTCAGTTATTGTTTTTTATATAGTTGTTATATTTATTATATATTTATTAATTCGGGACCATGAAATCCTTTTTCTCTTTGAGTACTGGCTTATTATATTGTTGTAATTGTTTAAATAAAAAGAAAACACATTATTTGAAATAGATTTAATTTTCAATGCAATATTTTATATTTGATAAAAATAATGTGCGACGCCAATGGTTATATTGTATCTACTTATTTATTTTAATAATTTCATCAATGCGCATGCGTGAAAAAACTAGTCATGCGCTTTAACATAAAACGAACAATTCTGATACGTAAGAAGCATCTATTCATATTATACAAAGTTTGTTGAAGATGCAAACAAGTGAATGGTTCAAACACATAAAAGAATTTATATATATATCATAGTTATATATGATACAAATTGCTGTGGAAAGAAAATTGTTATATACATAGATAGAAAAATAGAAATTATATACAGATGGAAATAGTTATTACATTATGAAATTTCAATCACCAGATTTATGCGATTACAAGATGGCGTAAGTACATATTTTAATTTATTGAAAATTCGGCCTTTTATTAAATTTAACGATTTATGCAATGAATTCACTATACAAAGTCTGTTTCTTTCTTTTTCAGATCGATCATATTTGCAAAAGTTTATCAATTTATGAAATTAAGTACTTAATTGAGTATTTTGAGTTTTTACACTGATTATTGGCCAATAATGATTTAAAAACACTGACCTGTTGCTCTTGAATTGGGATGAAAGTCTCTGGATCCCAGGAACACTCCGCTGAAGTTCCAAAAAACCAAAATTGATGAAAATTTCGTAAATTCTTGCCGAAAAACTTGATACAATTGACTGTGAGTATTACTAAGATTGTATTTAATAGTACTTTATAGGTTTAAATGTGTTAAACCGGGAATTTCTTGAAATTTCAGGAACACCATCACACACACTCCTCGCTTCTTGACACCAGCTTCCCTTCTTATTTAAGCGTCCCCTCGATTCTCTACTTTTTTCAACAAACAGTCTTTTGTTCTTTTTCAGGTCACTATTTCAAAGTTTATTTATTGATTCACAATTTGTTCTGTCATATTTTATAACCAATAAGATATTGTCTTTTGCAATCAGATAATTGAAACTTCTATCACTTATTAAAAAATTTCATACATACACTCTTTTACATAATTAGTTCATTTATAGAGTTCCTATGAGTTTTTCATCATACAACTACATTAAAATTGGTTATACATAGATACATTTAAATGGTACAACATCCAATATTGTTATTGATAGTATATCATTGTTACACTCATATTCATTATAAATATAAATTCTCTTATGTTATTTGTCTAAACTCTTTGCATTATATTATTTATAATAAACTTTAACAAATTTCTATTTATTGATTCAACGTTTATTTTATTTACCATATATCATTTGTATATATGTCATTATTTGTTTATCGATGAAAATCTATTGAATTCTATTCTATTCAATATTTGTATTTGTTTTTTATTCTTAAATTAATGATTATGATGAATTATCTATAATAATATTTGTATTCTAATGTAACTACTTATATCTAATATTCTCTTGACTTGACTATATAATTGTTTCTTTTTAGGTGAACAGCTGGTTATGGTATGGAAATTATTCTTCGTCTTAGGCAACTTTATTTACATCATTACATTGGTTAGGCAATCTCTATATTTTGTATTATTATTGAGGTAATTCCTTATTTATTATATTGTTATAGGCTATTATTTAATATATCGTTATTTGATATGTTGTTTAAATTAAGAAAAGTGATTCCTTTTTACTTATTTTCTTAAATTATATTATTTTCATATATTTTAATACTAGCAACATATTTTAATAGTACTAATTCTCTTACGATCTATGATATCTGGTTCAATATATATATATATATATATATATATATATATATATATATATATATATATATATATATACGTATCCTCGAACTGTTCTCAAATAATAGTTTACACTTAGATCATATATATTGACATATAGGGACCGAGAAAGATGACGTTTATGTCATATGCCGTGAAAAAACACAAACAGTGTGATGTAATAGTATATTGTGCAACAAGTGGGAAAAGTTCAACTTTTCTCACGAGTGTGGAAGTTTGTGGCACTAGCCAAGGGCGAATGCCGCAAACACACAAGTGAGAAAAGTACTTTTCCCACATGTTGCACACCATACTTTTTCTACAACTGCACAAATTTAAAGAATACAAGTAAATAGTTTTGTAGAAAAAGTCTATGAGAAATATGCTACTTTTCATAGAAGTTGTAGAAAATAGTATATTACGTAACGTGTGTTGTAAGAAGCATTTTACGCACGAACGGAAAAGTTACGCACGAAGCCGCGTAGCGGTGAGTGCGTAATTCCGTGAGTGCGTAAAATGCGTTACAACACGAGTTACGTACTATACTTTACCTACGACCCACTTGTACTTGTGTTTATAATCTTATTAAGGTATTTAAAGTATAAGTAAAAACGTACATCCTCGATGCCCAGCCAAGTTTTATAAAAGTCGCTCCTCGATGCCCAGCCAAGCGTCTTAGAAGTTCACCCTCGATGCCCAGCCAAGTTTCGTAAAAGTCCATCCTAAGTAGTATTTACTTTTATTAAAAAGTATGTAGAATTACCGAATTGCATAAAATAGCGTATACATCTCTCGATTAAATTGACATTAATCCCTTAGGTGGATTACTTCCCTCAGGAATCAAACACCACCCGCGGGATTAAACGGGCCACTTTAGTCGCTTGGTGTATAATATATTATTGTTTACTAATATGAGATACATTCCGACAGCTAAAAGATGCGGATTTAATGAAACGGAACCAATTATCATATAATTCCAAATAACTCTTAGTATTAAATGCAATCTCATATCTAATAAATGTTATCTACCATTTATATATAGAATAAAACTAAACGTTCAATATCCAAGTAATAAATTTTGAATAAAATGGCTACGTCTATTGACAGTTGCTAAGTGGTTGCTATGGAAGCCGTGCGATTTACTTTACAGCCGTGCGTTTTGTTTTACCGTGCGTAATAGACGTCTTACATTGATTGCCGACTGTGTGTTTTTGACTACTTACAGGGGTGGTCGTAGGTAAACACTATTAGTAGTATTAGTAGTTTTGTATAATCAACGTTTTTAAATGTTCATTATTTAAAACTGATATTAAATGTTTGTGATGTCGTCATCAAAAGTATCTTTCTGTATTCATGGCTGTTCAAATATGCCGTATAAAAATACTACGCAGTCGAAATTTTATAGTTTCCACGAAAGTTCATTGAACACTGCGTGGATAAACTTAAAACGTCAAAAATAGATAAATGCAGTAAAAACTCATATGTAATTAAAATGTTATAATTAAAATATTTTATTAACTATTATTTTGTGTATAATCAGTATGATTCTATAATTGGCAGCTATTAGAAAAGTTCTAAATGTTTTTTGTACGATTTCATTGATTATATAAAATAAAAAACTAGTTATGTGCTTGCTGACTTTAATATCATATAATAAGTAAAATAATTAAATACTATTAAGGGGAAGAAAGTAAACATTTGTACAAAACGAATCACTTCAAGTTTTTTAATTACATTTCAGAAAACATCGGGAGGATTGGGAACCAAATATAAATACTAGAATTTGCAGTGCTCATTTTGTCAATAATCAAAAATGAGATAATCCCTTACACCCATCTTACATACCAACAATTTTTCCTTGCAAAGAAAATAGAAAGATCTATTCATTTTTTGCATTTTGTAGGTTGTTTATTATACTGTTTACATCACAATTTTTTTCTTATTTAACACTAGGGCGCTCTACTTTCGACAGAAGTGCTGCCTCTATAGTTCGGTCTCGATCCCTATATGATCTAAGAGTTAAAGTCTTGTGATATCAAACTTGAAAACAATAGTACTGAATAAGATTAATTGAACTGTTTTGGTATCTAGTTTATTTTTATCCACAAAAACAGCACGAAGCTTATTAAATAAAACTTGTAGGTGTATGGCTTTTGAAAACATAAGAATTTAATATTTTCTAAACATTTTATTGAATACTTCAATATGCGAATACAGTCTGGCGATATCGTGAGTAGGTTAGAGGTTATCGAACGTCATAAAATTATAATGATAAATCAATTTAAATTGCCTAACTTATAAACTAGTTTAATCAAATATGAATGCAATATGATGCAATGAAAAATATGTTTGATACATGGCACAAAAAAATATTTAGTATTGCAAAAAAGACTATCTGATATTATCAAAAAAAAGTTGGATGTCAAATATCAGCAGAACAAAAAAGAACCATTAGAAACAAAAATAGAAAAAGGAAAATATTGAATACTTAATTCAAATTCGCGTAACGTTGAGTGACCCTTAACGAGTAAGAGTAGTACTAAATGACATAACTAAAGGGAAAACCTCGAATCTCTTCTGTACATAACCTCAAAAGTAGCCAAAAACGCTATTTTTAGTAAATAACCTCAAATATTTTCACCCTGCATTGTGATTATACGCAATATATTACTTGGGAAAATGACCCCTCACTTTCCAAGAACAAAACCATCTTATTTTTTAAATAAGGTACAAAATATATTTCGTATTGTACCGGGTGTACCAATCAGAATGGCTCTCGGCCATATCTCGGGCACCGTTTATAGTACAGCTTCGGGAAAAAAATTATAACAAAAGTCACCTCGAGAAAAACCTGGGAATTATTTACAGAGTTGTAGGTCCACCGCCAGAGGGCGTAATTAAATACCAAAAATTATAAAATGAATAATTTACAAATTTTGCCTAACTAAGATGCATTTAAACTATGATTATCGTATTCTTCAAGAAATTCAGCGTATATTTGATTTTACAAGTTTTAGTCTATCTCTTCAAATAAGAGGTGGGGGGAAGCAGGAAGTTTATTATGAAAAAACGCCTGTAATTCCAGCTCTAATTAACCTATCTACGCAAACTTAGTCTTTTTGAAGAGAGCTCCTTTCTACCAATGTAAGAGTTATAATTTCGAAACAACCTAATGAGTAACGTATACGCGAGAGGGCGCTATTTATTTATTTTATTAAATCTAGCTATCCTTGAAAAACGTTGAATGGAAACATGCAGTGTTAATTAAGGAATATAAAAGTAGACCAAATTAGCAACAGAATAGCGAAAACCGCATGTCGATATCTTTTTCGTATTACGAGATATCCTAGGAAATGTGTAAATTTTAAGCATTTTCCTTTAAAAATAAATTACTCCGGTTTGACTGAACGGATTTTAACATTTTTTGACTCCTCAAAATTGTCTTTCCTTGTCCTATTAATAATAGTTCCAATTATTATGTCAATATTACTTATGCTGTCACCGGGAAACTGCGTTATGGAAGTTAAAATGGAAATATATAAAAACAAGCAGTGATGGGCCATGAATAAAACAAAACAAAAATATATGTCTTGTGTCACATTAATAAACCTAGTAATTTGTTCATTTACCTGTCATTGCGATTTGTGTGCATTAAATTCGATATAAAATTTATTTAGTTATATCTAAGATGATTCTTACAAACGAAGAAG
Source organism: Galeruca laticollis (assembly GCA_963921935.1). Lineage (NCBI taxonomy): Eukaryota > Metazoa > Arthropoda > Insecta > Coleoptera > Chrysomelidae > Galeruca > Galeruca laticollis. The sequence goes on from OY998177.1 coordinate 72,695,599, forward strand.
CATTTGATATGATAGACATTTACTTTGAATGTATGACAAATGCAACTGTTGCGGCTAGGGTATATGCCATACAATATCCCCAAAGACGTCCTCCCGGTAGCAGAGTTTTTCGTCGACTCATACACCGTTTAAGAACGACTGGAAATGTAAATCTTCCTGTATTTAGAAGACGCGGCAGAGGTCGTTCAGAGGAAAACACAATAAATGTTTTGGCATATGTGCAATTTAATTCGCATTTAAGTATTAGAGCAATAAGTAGGGACTTGGGAATAAGCAGAACCACCGTTCAACGTATTTTGACAGGACACAAGTAAATTATGATGTAAAAAGATATGTTTCTTAAACAAAATATACCCGCATAAAATTATTTGTGAGCATTGTTATATGTTAACATAATAATTTATTTATCATTCCGGAAAGATATTTAATAGGACATTATATTTCTTTTAGATTTCATCCATATCATATAGTACTGCATCAACAATTGGTTGATCGTGATTACGACAGAAGGTTGGATTATTGCAACTGATTACTACATATGGTATATGACGAACCTCAATTACTGTTACGTATTTTGTGGTCAGACGAAGCTACATTTAGTAGTGATGGTACGGTTAACCGGCATAATATGCACTATTGGTCACAGAATAATCCACGCTGGATGGAAAAAGTTCAGTATCAGGGGCGACGGTCGGTGAATGTATGGTCTGGTATTGTAGATGGTCAGATAATTGGACCTTTTATTTTTGACAACGCAATTAACGGGGAACGCTACCTAAATTTTATAAGGGATGAATTACCACTTCTTCTAGAAGATATATCACTAGCAACTCGTAGGTCTATGTTGTTTCAGCACGATGGGTCTCCGGCGCATTTCTCCAGACAAGTTAGAGAGTTTTTAGATAATGCTTACTCTGATAGGTGGATAGGACGTGGAGGCCTATTTTTTTGGCCAGCCAGACCACCAGACTTAATCGTCTTAGATTTCTATCTCTGGGGCCGGATTAAAGACCTTGTTTGCGCAATTAGACCCACTACTAGAGTTAACATGATCGAAAGAATACGAAACGCCATTCAGAGTATTTCGAGAGCAGAAATTGAGACTGCTGTTCAATCTACTCCTCAAAGAATAAACGCTTGTATCGAAAATGATGGGCGACAATTTGAACATTTAGGTCGTCACTAGCGAGGTACCTTAAGTTATATTTCCATTTTAACTTCCATAACGCAGTTTCCCGGTGACAGCATAAGTAATATTGACATAATAATTGGAACTATTATTAATAGAACGAGGAAAGACAATTTTGAGGAGCCAAAAAATGTTAAAATCCGTTCAGTCTAACCGGAGTAATTTATGTTTAAATGAAAATGCTTAAAACTTACACATTTCTTAGGATATCTCGTAATACGAAAAATATATCGACATGCGGTTTTCGCTATTCTGTTGCTAATTTGGCCTACTTTTATATTCCTTAATTAAAACTGCATGTTTCCATTCAACATTTTTTAAGGATAGCAAGATTTAAAAAAATAAATAAATAGCTCCCCCTAGCGTATACGTTACTCATTAGGTTGTTTCGAAATTATAACTCTTACATTGGTAGAAAGGAGCTCTCTTCAAAAAGACTAATTTTGCATAGATAGGTTAAGTAGAACTGGAATTACAGGCGTTTTTTCATAATAAAGTTCCCGCTTCCCCCCCCCCTCTTATTTGAAGAGATAGACTAAAACTTGTAAAATCAAATATACGCTGAATTTCTTGAAGAATACGATAATCATAGTTTAAATGCATCTCAATTAGGCAAAATTTGTAAATTATTAATTTTATAATTTTTGGTATTTAATTACGCCCTCTGGCGGTGGACCTACAACTCTGTAAATAATTTCCAGGTTTTTCTCGAGGTTACTTTTGTTATAATTTTTTTTCCCGAAGCTGTACTATAAACGGTTCCCGAGATATGGCCGAGAGCCATTCTTATTGGGACACCCGGTACATCCAAACATGTTTGCGAAAATATATGGTAATTATGTCAATATAATTCAATTAAAACTTACCTAGAGGATCTTCTCTCTTTCCCTTATCTGTAATTGTGAATACACCAACAATAGCGTGGCCGTGTTGTTTCAATTTCTGCATCACATCAACAGCAAACGCACTTTGTCCTATGATGGCAATTCTCAAAGATGGTGTAGTAGATATCGTGTTTTGCTGAAATTGAACAAAAATCAAAATACAATTCCGCTATAACGTGTGCTTTGAAATTATAACCAGTAAAACTGGAAATTATGAAGCTTAGAACCAAACTCTAGATAGTGTTCCGGTTTATTCCAAAATTGAAAAATATGATGGTCAGTTCTATTTAATAGTTCGTTTTGTAAACTACAATTCGCTCGTTATTTTAAATTCCATAATTATGTTTTACTTAAAATTTTGTTTGCGACCAACTGTATTATAATTAAATAACAAACAATTTCTACAACAAGCAAATTTGGTGAATCACTGATCCACAACAGTATGGTCTTTGGTTACATCCAAGTCGTGTCTTCCTCTTTTTAAAATAAAAAAGTCAGCCGCAATGAAAAAATTACAGTTTGCAATATATCAGTCCAAAAATCTCTTGACGAGGAAATAATAGGTGACGCAAGTACACCCCTTACAAAAGATGTGTTATAAAATCATACGATGCGGATGACACAAATAGATATAGTACGCGCAAGACATATAGTACAGAAATGTAATGGCATATCCCCTTTAAGTTATGTTGCGGAGCTAGACTCTGAAAGGTATTAATATTTTGTTTCCTTTTACCAATACCACTTACACACTAGGTTCACTCTATGTTGATGCTAGCCTATCAACTAAATAGTGAGCGTTGCTTATCACTGGTGGACACGTGCGTGTTCGAAAAAATTGCTATATCAAAATATACTTATAGTTCAGTAAAATATGAGAAGAATAATAAGTTATTTAAAAATTATATTACTAATTCTTGTTAATAAAACGAAATATAAAGTAGTGTTAATTGTCTGGTGTTATGTTTAAGATGTATTTAATAATTATAAAATTTTTAAATACATTTTAACGATTGTTAGCTGAAGTTATAATATTAAATGAATATATCGTCTAATAAGCATTTTAAATTATTATATTGACTGGACTATGACAGTATTCAAATCAAAGGATAAGCTGAAACTTTAAAGTTCGTATTATATCTCTTACGTGAACTATACTATATCCACTTATAAATAAAGGTATGCTATGGCTACATATTCACACTTTATTCATTATTAATTTGAAAGTTTCAAATAATTGATGTATTTGCGTTCAGCCCTGTTTAAATAATGTTAGTGTTTGTTGGTATTCTTTTCCAAGTTTAATTTTTATGCATTTTGTTTTTCAACCGGTCTTATTGTAGTAGGCGTTGTCAGAATTACAAAGCAATCAAAAAGCTTTTTTTATCTGTACCAAAATAATACCAGTTGAAAAACAAAATTCATTAAAATGAAACTGGGAAGAAAACAAACAAGCACTAACATTATTTAAACAGGGTTGAACACAAGTTTTTTAACTAAAATTACTTGCTATTTACTGTTATTTAATTTGTTTTTACGTTATATTATAGGTTGAATTATAAAACAAAACAGTCTAAACCTCAAATTACTATGAACGAATTTCCCCTACATTTTTAGCAAATTATAAATTTCTTTCCCTTTTTCCCATTTTTGGAAAGATATTGTACAGGAATACTGGCACAATCTGGCAAAGAGAAAAGGTGAATAATCACACATATTGGCAGCGAGAGCGATTTTTTTGGAGGGTGGATTGCTTCCACCATTCATATCCAAACGAACGAACAGGTGATTATCACGAAGACATAAATGCCGATGTCTTCGAAGAATACTTCTTGTAGGTGATCGGTCTCATTCGTCTAGGAAAAAGGAAAACTGTCTAAGAGGAAAAATCTAAGTTTTGAAGGAAACATGGTTAAAAAGCAACTTTCATCGCAAAACCCTATACATTACAATATTCGGAATATGTAGTGAGTAATATCGCATTTTTAAGTTTTTAAGTTATTACTACACTTGTTCACTAATGAAAAATATTTCCATATTGCACTTTTCATTGGAGGAGTCATTTTTAATTTCGTTTATGGATTACTTATTTTATTTATTATTACCCTACGCATGAATGTCGCACAATAAATCACTAACGTCCAACCAATTTATGTTGACAGAACAATCGAATGAGGGAAAAAATGACAGCTTTTTTGTATAACTGTCTACGATTGGTTAAAACTCCACGTTTTTTGCACTAGGTTCCGTCTTCAACGAACAAGTTACGACTTGAATACCAGCATTAAAAATCAGTATGCCGATGATAATAATTCACTGATCCTGATATTCGCTACAACCCTGCATTAAAAATTAATTTATTAACAAATCGTATGTTTGCTTCATTATCTGAGATGAATAATTATTGTGTTTTACTAATTTGTTGTTTCATTAATTTTTATACATGCCAGACTATTCTGACCCATCCTGTACATTTAAAGTTATGTTTAAAGAGCTTACAATGGATTTCAAAAGAATTTTCTAAGGTAGAGACACAAATAAATAGGTGGTGTTGATATAAACGTAGAATGTAATATTTCTGTTTTGCACTGTTTATTGTCTTTTATTGCGTATATACCAATAGTGCAATCTTTTTTATGTAATTGGGGTAACCCGTTGAGAATAAAACGTATTATTGAAATTAAGCGCTCTTCGTGAGGGTAATCTTCCTTACCGACAGAGTCCAGCTAATAAAAATAAAACAAATAGCCGAAAGAGGATTTCCAATTGACTAAATTCGAAAATTTTGATTTTTTTTTATTGAAGAGAGGTTTGGAAAGGGGCCTTTTACTTCCTAGTAAATAATAAATCTTGATCTGACAACATTTTACCTAATTTTTTTTTAAATATTGTAACTGTTACATAGGTACATTTTATTTAAAGTACAGAACATTTAAAATATAAATAATTAAAATTACTAGTCCGAATTTTTAATTTGGTTTTACTGTTGAATGACTATATTTATTTAATTGATTTACAATGGCTTTTCTGGTACTCACATTCGGCGGCATTTTGTATGTTGCTTAAGTCACTGATGTAACACTTGCTACGAATTATAATGAATAAATATTAGAACGAAAAAAGAGAAACTGATTTTTTTCTTGATTGATTGACGCAATAACGCACTCTGCACGTACTTTAAAAGTAATATTTATCTACCCTGCCACTTTAGTGGGACTGACTGGCCATCGTATTTTCTTTGGTACTGTTTTATACACTCTTACGTGTGCATTATCAGTTTTATTCACGCGCTAAGATTGTGCTGGTTGGAGGTACATGTATATTACTTTTATCTCACTTTTTAGTCCATGACAAATATATACAAAGATTTGCGTTTATTAATTAAAAATAAAAAAATTGCGATATATTGGAATAAGTAATTTTTATTAACATAACTTTTATTAGTTTGAATTGTATGTGGCAGTTTATTGACTTAATATACTGACCACAATTATGAGGATAAAATATTAAAAATAATTACTTTCTCAGGTTATAATTAAAAATTGCAGTATATTTGGATGCCATTTTTATTAACACAACTTTTATTAGTTTGATTGTATGTAGTAGTTTATTTACTAATTATACTGACCAGAATTATGCGGATAAAATTTTAAAAATAATTACTTTCTTCAGGTTATAATTAACAATTAAAAAATTGCGGTATATTTGGGTATCATTTTTATTAACACAACTTTTATTAGTTTGAACTGTATGTGGTAGTTTATTGACTTAATATACTGGCCAGAATTATGAGGATAAAGTATTAAAAATAATTACTTTCTCAGGTTATACTTAAAAATTACAAAATTGCGTTAGGGATATTTGGATAAGAAATTTTTATCAATACAACTTTTATTAGTTTGATTGTATGTGGTAGTTTATTGACTTTTTTCGTGTTGTTGTTGATGGAAAACGTAAAAATAGCTCAAATTTTTTTTTCAAAATTCCAACTTTTTTTGGGGTAAACCAATACTTTTCTCGCATATTAAATAGGTTGGGCGGAAAAGTAATAATTACTTTCTCAGGTTATAATTAAAAATTAAAAAATTGCGGTATATTTGGATGTCATTTTTATTAACACAACTTTTATTAGTTTCAACTGTATGTGGTAGTTTATTGACTTAATATACTGACCAGAATTATGAGGATAAAGTATTCAAAATAATTACTTTCTCAGGTAATACTTAAAAATTACAAAATTGCGATAGGGATGTTTGGATAAGAAATTTTTATCAACACAACTTTTATTAGTTTGATTGTATGTGGTAGTTTATTGACTTATTATACTGACCAGAATTATGAGGATAAAATATTAAAAATAATTACTTTCTCAAGTTATAATTAAAAATTTAAAAATTGCGCTATATTTGGATGTCATTTTTATTATCACAACTTTTATTAGTTTGAATTGTATGTGGTAGTTTCGTGACTTAATATACTGACCAGATTATGAGGATAAAATATTAAAAATAATTACTTCCTCAGTTTATACCAGATGAAACAAAAGTATAGAAATCAATTATTATTATTTGCCAAACCTTGAGACAATTTCTTTGACTTTTAAACATGTATTGTCAGCTGTCGAAATATTTTGAGCATGATTTTGCTTGGAAAATAGTTGATTGTACAATAAATTGATACATCTTGTCAATTTATTGTGCATGAAACTATTTGGCAAAGAGCAAAATAATGCAAAAAATATTTGGAAAGTTTAATCGATTTAAATTTATAGGCCGAGGGGTGTACAGCTAGATTATTTTATGAATAACTTTGATTGAAACCAACAACAAATAATTTTATTGATAATAAAATTAGACAATTTGTAACATTTATCAATTAACAATAAATCCTGAATTTAATATTTTTGGTTATAAATAGGAGAAATAGAGAAAATAATCATTTTTGATTTGTATCCGTACAATTGTAATAAAAATTGCAATTTGTGTAGGTGTAGGTTATAAATGTTTGTTTCTCATTGATATTTATATTAGATGGGACATTGGTAGGTATTTAATAAAGACGTTTTAAATTTTGTTGATAATATCCAGATGATGAGTAGGATCCTTTTAGAAATATGGTTTAATAGAAGATGCGTTGTTATGTCCTGTAATGTTGATTAGTTGCTGTTCATGACTCCACTTTTAGCCAGCTTACTAACTGCTGTAGATCGGTTAGAGTGGTTAGTTATTTTTGTCTTTTTAATTCCGATTCTTTGTGCTGCTTCTAGGGGCCATTTTGAAATTTGATTTCTGCCTATCAGACAACTTTTGTACCAGCTAGTAGATTCGGCTTTATTCCAAAAAACATAACTAAGCTAAGAATAACCTGTCTCCTTTAATATTATGGCCTATTTTGTTGAGTAGCTTTTTAAATAATCTTACAGGACACATTTTTGTTTCTGTAGTATTCCGAACTAACCATTTGCTGTCCGAGAGCTTTTTATCGCCTCCCTGTGTTGTTTTAGTGAATATGATTATGTTGTATTCAACCTACAAACAGAAAGAAATTATACTTTTAGATAAAAAACATTTTAGCTGTAGAATTTTTTTCTGGTCGACTTCTTCTTTAAAGTAACTTATCATGCAGAAAGTGGCATCTCCACCTCTCCATGCTAATTCAACGGCTTATGTGGTAGAGTTTTTTCTGGAATCCCTCGAGAGTTTTCTCGTTCCACAACTCAACTATTTTCAGATGTTCTTAAAGACTTAACGCAGAAGAACTTTCCTTTCTTTTGATTGAATTTAGTTGAAGAATTCTGCGCTTCGAATTTCTTGCATCCCTAGCAGTTTTGAAAGTTATGTCTTTGAATGGATCGAAATTTATATTATATTGAACGCTGTACATTTCTTGCAGTTTTTTTGCTACGGTATTCCACATTGTCTTCACCACATCTTCTTAATATTCTTTTCCGTCTTTCTTCCGCATATGGAACCTCCAGTCTTTCAATATTATAGCCAAGTCATCAACTTTGGTATCTTCCTTCAAATGGTGGCCCTTTTATCTTACCAAACTTAGAAAACTGTAGCCATATAGAGGCATGAGTTTTTACAGTGTTAGCTGGTAATAGTATATTATTTAACGAGCGGTAATGTGGGTCATAACTCACGCAGATGAAGTTGTAATCCATCAAGTGACTTATGACTATAATCGCAATTTGAATACTATACTTTATCTCCGACTATAAAAACAAAATTTTAGTTGTAATTGTATTGTAAACTGAATATGTGGGACTGAATTATGCAAGTTTATTGTTTCTTTTTGTGTTTGTTGCAAATGTTGTTGATGTACTAACTGGTTGAGGTGTTATAGACCCATATATGTAATACTCCTTATTGCTAGTAGGGTCTGAAAATGGGCGAAATCACTACTGTGCAGACATAATATGCATCTGTCCTTCTCGCGAAACGTCGAACCTTATGTCCGAGCATGCTCACAAACGTGCTTTAGCTTCCACCACACTTGCCAATTCCCCCACGAAAGTCGCGACGCTTGCGCACAATGAGTCGAGTTCTGCGACAGAGATAGAAACATCAATTTGCTGTCTCAATTACGGTCACTAGCAATATACTATTAGATATATGTATAGAACTGTGTATATTTTATTTATTTCACACTGTCCAGTAAATCTACGTACCCTGCAATGATTTGCGGCCGGTAAATGCGTCAAGTCCAGAATATTGAATAACAAAGTAAATTGACTCTCTCGACCCTTACTTCGTGGAATATGCTCATATTAGTGTTTTTAAATGAAACTCACGGTCTCTAGTTAATTCCACAATATAATAAAAGTTATTGAAAATTCATTTAAAAACACTAATATGAGCATATTCCACGAAGTAAGGGTCGAGACAGTCAATTTCATTAAAAAATCTTCGAGAGAAAATTTGACCCGACTATACCAAAACATTTGGTTTAACCAAGAATGCCTTAGGAAAAAGGTAATACCAAATTATGTGAATATAAAATGTCACACTAAAACACCACAAGCACAAAAAGCTATAAAATGTGCTCAACGAGTTTGGATAAAATCAGAATGTAAGAAATGGTTCAAAGTTAGAGACTCCTTAGACAACTACATAAAAGTTGTACATTCAGAACTCACATTCCAATTACGTCCAGTAGAATTTGACTGTTTGGATGACAAAATTAGAGAATTAGCACGATGAAGCATATGAAATTTAAGAAACAAGAAAAGAAGCTACAGAATCTTGAACATACACAACATAAAATTCAATACTCAAAACATCATGAAACTGTAAGTACCTACATACCAACACACTTTGCACCACGATTTGAAAACCTTTCAGACACTAATTTTACAGATAGTGAAATAGAATTTTTAAATAAAGGTTTAAAGTACAGCATACCACCTAAATTTACGAATAATATTAAACAAATTATAGCTACAGAGTCAGAAATAGCTTTAAAATCTAATTCAAATAATTTTGTTTATGAGAAATTAAAAATTGCCAATTTAATCAAAAATATTGAACCTTCAAAAGTTTAACGTCAAACAAAAAATGACATTACAGTTTTAAATGCAATAAAAAAGAAGATAGAGAATAATAACCTAACAGTTACAAAATCTGATAAGGAGAACGCTACTGTCATTTTGACGACTGAAAATTACAATTCCAAAGTATATAACTTTATAGAATCCAGCGATGTAAAAGTTCTTAAAGCAGACCCAACAAAAAAGTTTTCTAATAATGTAAGGGATATTGTTAATAATTCAAATTATCTTTTAAATTATTACGAAAAGAGGTCTATCATACATAAGAATCCTCATTGTCCACAATTATATGGAACAGTTAAATTACATAAAATAACGAAACCAATTGGACCTGTAGTCTCTATGTTAATGCTCCTAATAATATATTAGCAAAGAAGCTCAACAATATACTCAATACTTACGGATATGAATGTCAGTACTCAATTAGAAATTCAATAGAACTAATCAAAAAGTTGAAAGCAATCCACTTGCAAGATAACTATAAACTCATTTCGTTCGATGTAACTAATATGTTTACTAAAATTCCTCCTAAAGAATGTCTAATACTTGTAAGAAAATTACTAGAAGATAAAAATATTAATCCAGGAATAATATCAGATATACTTAATTTATTTGATGTATGCATTAATCAGAATTATTTCACTTTTGACAATAAGATATATATTCAAAATGAAGGTTTACCAATGGGAAGCCCTATATCACCTATTTTAGCAAACATTTTTATGGACAATTTAGAAAGAAAGATCTTTGAAAGTAATATTTCGAAAAATATTTTATTTTGGTATAGATATGTAGATGACATATTAGCTTGTTTTATGGGTAGTGAACGACAATTAGATGTATTTTTCAATCACATCAATAATTTACACCCGAAAATTAAATTTACATTAGAAATTGAAGAAAATCGCTAAATCAATTTTCTTGATTTAAAAATTCAAAGAGTTAATAATGTACTTGATTATTCAATTTACCGAAAACCAACACAGACTGATGTGACAATTCCATTCAATTCTAACCACCCTATGTCACACAGACTAGCAGCATATAATTCAATGATACATAGAGCCTTTTCAGTTCCTATGAACAAATGTAATTTTGATAGAGAGATTAATACAATTAGACAAATAGCAACATCTAACGGTTATCCATTAGATATGATAAATAAGCTAATTAGTAAAAAAGAAGAAAAAGTGGCATTACAACTAATATATCCTAAACAAGCTGATGAAATTAAAACTTATAAAACCATCACATATGCAGCAACGAATACAACAATTTATTTTAAAACAGAAAGTAACGTTAGTACAAAATTGTTAAATGTAAAAACAAAAATACCACTATTAAAGAAGTCAGGTATATATAAACTCAAATGTCCAGAATGTAATGCTGTCTATTTGGGGTCAGACCCTTAGGCATTTTGAAATACGAGACAGTGAGCACTTACGAGCATACATATTAAAACAACCAGATAAATCCCACTACGCAAAACATCTACTTGACACCAATCATTCATTGACACCTAACACAGAACTAGAAGTGCTGCATATTTGTGAAAAGCAACAAGAACTGGATTTCCTTGAAGAACTGGAAATTAGAAGACATTTAAGAAACCCACAATATGAAGTTGTCAATGAACAGTTAAATCTAGGGAATTCTCCACTAATAAATTGTCTTCTTAAGTGATAATTGTAAAGATCAGCAGATATAGTTTTCCTGGTTTTCTATATCATTGCACAGTTATACTGATCTTAATTGGAAAAATGATATCCAGGATATCACCATAGGGCTGATAATATCTAAGCTTCAATATTTGTAATATTACATCTTCTTCTTTTTTCTATAAACATATATCAAGCCAATCACAAGTTAGGTTACTTCTTGGTCTAGCCAAAAATAACTACTAAACATCAGGTAGGCATAAAATGAAATGTAACTTCTGTCATTCTGACGATGATATTGATTTATCGAAACAATTGTCAATTTTTTAGAATTTTCAATAACTTTTATTATATTGTGGAATTAACTAGAGACCGTGAGTTTCATTTAAAAACACTAATAACAAAGTAATCAACTATCACATAATCTCCTACATTGACATTTTCATCTCTTATTTGTGGGTTATTGACTGACGATTCCTGGAAGTTGCTGGGATTTTCCTCTTCCTCTGACGGATCAGTTAAAATTCTTCGTGTAACCTTTTTAAGGTTACTATTTCTGTTCCTTTTAATCTTCTTGGTTTGTTTAATGAACTGTAACTTTTCTTCTCTCAGTCTTTTTCTATTTTTTCCCTCCTTCTTATCTTTAGCTTCTTGTTTATTTCTATAATAGGCTTTCCATTTCTTTGAAGTTACAACACTAGGAACTTTCACTATGTTTTTCTTCTTCTCAGTTTTCTGGCCAAAATAAAATGGTTTTGAATGGTGACGGCACGTTCAATGTTATATTGCTTGAACTAGCTGCAACTGGACTTTTATTATTCTTTTGTTTTGTTTCAAAATCAGTGCATCTTCCACGTTGGATTCTTTGAATTCAGCCTGATTTTTCTTAAGCAGCTTATTTTTTTCAATTTCTGGTTTATTCCAATTTTCCATTATATCGGTTTCAACTTCAATATTGCTGACTGTTGTGTTGATTTGGTCAGACAAATTATTATTTTTCTCGGTAACTTCAATAATTTCAATATCAACTGTTGTTTCTGCTGCAAAAGCATTTGTGGCTGTAGGTTCAGCAGAATCCATGTTTTCTTTCTAACATTTAATATTTCATCCATCCAGTCTCCTTCTAATATAATTATATCGTCTGGTTATCCTTTTCTTGAACATCTTCAATATTAGGTTTTTCTCGTGGTATAGTTAGTGTTGTTTCCCTTCCATTCAGTTTCTTCCAAAAAATATAGAGACTATCATCTTTGATGTTTCCCATCCATTCTTCTTTTTTGCCAAGCAAGTTTCGAATTTTTCAACTTTATTTTCTTTATCAAACTTTCAACATATGTTTTTTATTGAAATCTATAGATTCACAAGTTTGACTGGAACCAGAAGAATGTTCTGTTGATACAGATTTTAGATCGGCAGAATCCAACTTTGAATAATTTATTGCATTTTCATCGAATGGATATAAGCCGCATGTCCGAAAAACATTTTGTATCATATTTGTTTTTCCGATCTCATTGATTGTCGTATCAAGGAGTGACGCAAAAATCTCCTACCTCATTTTTTTTGTTATTTTCTGTTCTAAATTTGGCAACCGCATTTTTCCATCCATTTTTTAATTGGTAAAAAACGCCTACTTCCATAGGCCGGTGTAATAGACCACAAGCTCAGGCAAATTTTCAGGGGGTGATTTTACAAACCATGAGTCATATATAATCTTGAATTACTGGTCGAGAAACAAACTTTAGGCAGTATGCCATCAACTTTCCGCGTGACAGGTGAGTGCACAGGTGAGTTGAAATGTCGTAAAAAGGGGTACATTTTGATTACATTATACCGGTACCGGAAGTCAGACATTTTTTTGAAATTGGCGATTTTACCCCCCCCCCTCCCCAGTTAATCGAATACTTGACGGCGTTGATGCTGTTAATTTTGCCTCTCCTTAAAAAACTATAATTCATCTATGCCGTCATAAATCACGAATCATAACCCGATTTATACCCCTTACGGGTTTTGATTCGCTATTTATGACCCTATGTTCCCCCCTTTTCTGACGGCATAGATGTATTATAGTTTTTAAGGAAAGGCAAAGTTAACTGAATCAACGCCGTCAAGTATTGGATTAACTGGGTAGGGAGGTAAAATCGCCGATTTAAAAAAAAAATTCTGACTTCTGGTACCAGTATTTTTTGACGGCAGTGGGTTTTAAATAATTCTTTTCTCATTGCCTCTTTAACGAAAATAGTGCGGTCATGTATAATGTTATCAAAAAGTACCCCCTTTTTTACGACATTCCAACTCACCTGTTCACTTAACTGTACCACGGAAAATTGACGGCATAGTGCCTAAAGTTTGTTTCTCGATCACTACTTCAAGGTTATATATGACTCGTGGTGTATAAAATCACCCCCTGAAAATTTGCCTGGGCTTGTGGTCTATAAGTGGGTTGCATTCGGGAACAAACTTATTGGAACTAAGTATGCCGTTCTGAGAACAGAAGTTACTAGGGTCCATCGTGAGATGTGATTTATACCCATCAATACAAAATAATACTGGTACTGGCACATTATTTCTGATAAGGCAAGGATGAAAAATGTTTGAGGCGTATTAAAAAAACTTTGCCTTGTCATCCAGCCTGACTCAGATTTTCGCAAACCACATTTGTTAGGTATAAGAACATTCTTTCATTTGCAAACATCGCCATCGGAGGGGCTAAATCACCACCTGCATTAGCTGTGAAAACAGGAAGATATTAGTTTAGATTCAAGATAACATGGAAAATGGCATACCTGTAACGAGTGTCGTTATACATTCCTTCTTCATCATTGGCAGTATGGTTGTAGACTGTCTTGCTGCCCCTCTGATCTAAAACTTTATTCTCTTTTGGTCACACAAAAAATGCAGTTTCGTCGGCAGTATGGTTGTAGACTGTCTTGCTGCCCCTCTGATCTAAAACTTTATTCCCTTTGGGTCACACAAAAAATGCACTTTCGTCGGCATTATAATTCGGATCAAAGCAAATTATTTTCTCGGCTGTACTGATCAATTTGTTGAAACCAGTTCCTGATTTGAGCTTCTGTTAATATCGCTCGAGAATAGACGACACGTTTTGAAACATCCTCTTTGTTATTTCAGGGTGACGGAGAAGAAAGCCCCCATACCAATGCCTTCCAGGATGATTGTCTTCAATAAAAGCATGCGGACACTCTCTAAAAATTGGTTAATGTTTACAGGGAATCCCACTTTATCAACGCTGATGATCCACTTTATCAATGTGTTCTCTTCTTTCTTTGTCAAAATTGGTGGTGCGCCGGCATTACTTTCAATGGGATATTTTCTGTGAAATTTAGAATGTATATTGTATATTCTCTACTGGCAGCTTTAATAGGTATTCCATGTCTGATAGCCGGTAACGCCAAATTGAGAGACTCCAATGCATCATTTTTATTTTTTCTTGCACACATTCTGAAAAAAAAAAGAAAACCATGTCATTAAGAAACTCACGAACCTAATTCGGACATCCCAGAACATAATTAAGACACCCTGTGTCAGAAATAGGGTACTATACTTATTTCACACTAAACACTAGAAGTAAATCAAATATGCTTTTTCATTGAACTGAAAAAGGACAGAACAAACACTAGGTCAATATTTTCAGTGAACCCTATTGGGACACCTCATGTCAGAATTAGGCAAATGAAGTATTGAGTGGCCCTACTTTGGACACTTATATAAATTCGAGGTTATAATTTTAAAACGAAGTTTGTAGTGAAAATTTACAGAATCATCACCCACAAACTCATTACAACCGTCAAGCATGTAATACTGAACATATTGTGATGAAAAACTGAACAAATCTTTGAATTCACATTCACTATAAGAATTACAACGGTTTGCACTCACAACTGTACAGCGCGCGAAATAAAATGGCAGAAATATTGGTATCCCTAAAGTTCATAGTAAATAATATGTAATTATAACTATAGATGTCTCTCAATTTTGATATTATATGGACACAAATTTAATTGATTCATTGAAAAGATTTGTGTCCGAATTTGGGACACTGTCCGCTTTCGAGATTTTTACCTTATATATTTTACATTCAAAACAGAAAACTCGAAGAATAAAACATTATCTTCCGTCTAATCTTCATTCTCAGATTCGTCCGATGCACTGCCACTACCACTATCGTCATCAGTAACGTTGATAATGTCTGGTTCGATATATTGTTCAATTTGATTGTCTAAGTCCCACATTTTTTGTTCTTCTTTCAGAACATTGTTGATGCGTATCCAGTATTCAGCTTGAATGGTTTCTTGCAGGTAGATTTTTACTTTTCCGCCCAACCTATCTAATATGCGAGAAAAGTATTGGTTTACCCACAAAAAAGTTGAAGTTTTGAAAGAAATTTTTGAGTTATTTTCACGTTTTTCATCAAGAACAACACGAAAAAATGGTTTTTAGAAAAAAAATCCTGTGTGTATGTCGTTGTCGTCGGCCACTTTTCGTTACATGTCTTGTTAGCACGATACAGCCTCCGGAGTGAAACCAATCACAAATTTCATGATTGAATATTGTTCAAGACATCTCACAGATGAACCCTATTGATTTTCAGCTCACAATAGCCAGTACAACGGATGCTATGGTACTTGAAGTAGGACATTTTTCTCATTTTTTGAGAAATTTCAGTTTGTTAGCACGATATAGCCGCCGGAGTGCAAAAAGTCACCAATTTTATGACTGAAAATTATTAAAAACATCTCACAGATGAACCCTATTGATTTTCAGCTTACCAAAGCCAGTACAACAGGTGCTATAGTACTTTGAGTACGACATTTTTGTCATTTTTTGAGAAATTGCAGTTTGTTAGCACGATACAGCATCCGGAATATACACAAGTGACCAATTTTATGATTGGATATTATTCAGGACGTCTCAGAGATAAACCCTATTGAGATTCAGCTCACTAAAGCCAGTACAACGAGTGCTATGGTACTTGAGGTACCAAATTTTTGTAATTTCTGGAGAATTTTTGTTAGCACCATACACTATACAAGTGACCCATTTTATGATTGCATATTGTTCAGGGCGTCTTATAGATGAACCTTATTGGTTTTTAGTTCACCAGATCTAGTACAACGGGTCCTATGGTACCTGAAGTGCCACATTTTTGTCCTTTTTGGAGAAATTTCGGGTTTAGTACGATACAGCCTCCGGAGTGTATACAAGTGGCCAATTTTATAATTGGATATTTTCCAAGGTGTCTCACAGATGTACCCTATTGATTTTAAGCTGAGTACAGCGGGTGCTATAAATCCAGATATACTGCATTTTTTGTTAATTTTGGAGAAATTTCGGTTTGTTAATACGATACATCCCCCGAAGTGTACACAAGTGACAGTTTTATGATAGAATATTAATCAGGGCATCTCACAGATGCGGAAAAGTTGGTTTTAATCTTTAAAACCGTTTATTTCTATTTACAATACGCGGTATTAGTGGTGACGTCATAATCTTAGGTTATGTCAATTTTGTATCCAAACAAACAGAATTAGCCATTTAGATATAATTGGTGTGATTTTGAATATAACTGCTGATTTAGACATTTCGATATACACTAAGACTTTTACTATGAGATATATTCGATTCCAGGCAAAATAGGTATGTATAACAATTAATTTGAATAAAAGAATTATCTAACCTAAACTATTATAAACTTCTGAAATACAATTGTTTTAATTCTTTTTCTATCCGTATTATCTAATTTTAGGTTTCCTCGCATAAAGAATAATGGTACTGCGCTGGCCACCAGGCTGTAAGCATTATAATGTCCGAGAGAAGTGTAAGTTTTATAGATTTCCAAAGGATCCAAAAGTAAGACGCAAAATGGATGAAGCTAACAAGGTACCTACATAATGGTAAATATAACATTTTATTTTGTGTGTTTATACAATATTTGTAGAACAATAGAACCAGATCCAGGAGCTTTTTGTGTAGCTGTCATTTTATAGATGGAAAAAAGAAAATTAGCCAATTATTTTTTCACTGTACCTTACTTTCATTTTGTGTATATTATTTGTTTTTAGACAAAATTGAATGTTTACACATGTAGTTGAAAAAAGAGCCTACAGGTTAAATAAAATTTGAAACCAACCAACAGAAACACTGAAACTGAAACAAGTATGGTTTGATTGAGGGAAAGTTGTGACATGATGTTCTGAGTTTTCAGACTAAATAGGCCTATTTTCAATCATGTAAATTTGCAACGTTTCCTCAATTTAATTTTTTTAGCACGAAACAAACAAAAACTTATAATTATGAAAACATTTTATTATGTTAATATAAACGGTACAAATTTCTAAAGGTTGAGTGTTTTTAAAACATGTAAATTTTTCTTCCATTCTTGATGTCTAGCAATTCCCACAATGATGTCACTTGGTATTCATAATATTAAATAGCACATGTCCTCTCATGCGTATCTGGTGATTTTTCAATATCACTATTTTTCAATTATCACTAATATATTTTCATCAAAATGAATTATGTAATTATTTTCTTTTGAGAGCGTTTTTAATTTTTCTTCATTCGGATACTTGAAAGGACACTCAAATGGAAATTCTTATGGCAACAAGTTTTGTTGCCATAAGATGTCACAATAATCTCGCGTATTGAAGTTTCGCAGTCTTGAGACACCATCGATTGAGCAGGATAGAAGGAGCTTATCAATTTTATTTAAGTATTTAAATATTTTTAAAAATCGAAAAATATGGCTTAATCGAGGGAGTATGTATTTATTATTGGGCAGTCGGATAATAGGGATGTTGACAATTATTACAAATTCATGTAAAGTATATTTTACATATTAAAAACAGTTTTTAGAAACCTTAAATAACATTTTAAGAAACTAATTATTCGTCTTAAAGTAAATAAAATCAAATTAAATTGCCTTATTTATTACCCATTATTACGTAACTGCGAACACCGATCGGATCGCGATGACGTCACTGCACTATAAAGTTGACTCATTTCTCATAACAAAATTAAAACCACAGATAACCTTAAAACTATGAACTATTTTTATGATAATTTGTTAGAACAACGATAATATTTTACGATTTTTATCACAATGGAGACTGGATCCGTCAAAAGAAATAGTTGTAACTTACCGAAGATTGATTCTATGATGGTGCCAGTTTCTTTACAGAAACATGGATTTTTGTGCAGCGGAGCTTAAAAACGTGAAAATGTCTTTGTAAGTACCTAAATCCCATCCCTATTGGACGACGTTATGCATAAGTAGATCGATTAAGCGCATTTTTTTTTTTCAAAATGAGATACTTAGGTTGAAAATCCACTATCTATCTAATATCATTCTCTCAAATTGGTTTCATCACATAACTTGATAACATAAATGTACCAAAAGCTGACAGTATTACAATAATTCCTAAAAAATTAGAGTCAAGTTCCGATGGGATCTAATGTTGATATAGTAGAGGCATATTTGATTAGTTTCAAGTATTTTGATGTATGGATTATTTTATAAAAAAGAAACCTGTATTTTTGACAGTTCTTTAAAAGCGCGCCATTTGGGATTATCTTCAAAGCCTCATACGTTCTTAGGTGTTTCGTTAAGAGGGTGTGGTGTTTTTTAAAAGCATATATTACTGTCTAGTTTATCTGAAAGGTAAATATTCATTTCCAACTAAAGCAGTAGTATATTTTTAACATATTATGGGTTTTCCGATATTTTAAGGATATATTTAATAAATGTCAGATACTGGAACCCTCAAAATTAATATTTCTAAAAGATGACAAATATAAGGCACTGATTCAATAATTCAGTATTAAGACGCTCCAGTAGCTGACAATATTGGTTTTAAAACTTTTGGAATCTTTTCTTTTAAAAAATAAAACATATGGGTTTACCGTTTCGACCCTTACTATGTGGAATATTACTTATTTAAAAAAGTAATATTATAGGTACTTAATAAGTGCTAATTTGTTCATGTTAAGAAAAAATTGACAAAAAATACTTAAATATTCGGAGGAATCGATGGAAAAGACTCTCTAGACAGTAAACAATGGCATGATTCTATCGGAGGCCAGCAAGCAGTATAAAGTTCCCCGTATACAAGCATATTGTGATAATCCCAAAAAGACATTATCATAAAAGGGCATTATCAAAAGAAAAGACATTGTTAAATTTGTGTAAATAATAATTTCAATGTGGTTAGCGGGCATCGATCTATTGAGGTTAAGCAAACACACCGAAAGCACGTTCGCTGTAAAATATAAATATCACATTCATTTTGAATCCGGAAGGTCATGAATACGGGTAACTGACACATTAGATCGCATACTTCCTATAAATAATGTTATTTATTCAACCCTTAAAGAATGGTTACGAGGTTTCTTCAAGATAAATGGTTTATGGTTAAAGTAGTCTATACGAAGGGCACTTACTAAGTAACCACTACAATATTAAGGAATATCCCAATATAAGGAAAATAGGTCCCTCAACTTACCTCACAACTAAAGAAGAGAATGGCCTGGTCCGATGGCTCCTGCACATGGCAAAAAGTTGTTTTCCAATTAATAAGGAGCACCTATTGGATAGTGTGCAGCTTATAGTAAAATAGTTGAAAAAAGAAACCTCCTTCACCGATTATAGACCTGGTTGACATTGGTATACCCTTTTTTTAAAAAGGCACCCGGAGATAAGTGAGAGGTTACCTCAAAACTTAACGTCTGGTAGATCGCAAGTATCGTAAAAAAATATTGGGCATTTGTTTCAAGAAGTTAAAAATTATCTTCAAGGAAACAACTTTTTTGAAATTACAATTGACCCTAATCGCATTTTCAATACAGATGAAACAGCTTTTTTTAGTCCACAAGCGGGAAAAATGCTCGCCAGAAAGGTAGATAAAACTATTTACAATCGAGTCAGTGAAAGGGAGTGAAATACAAAACTAATCACCGGAAATGCAGCAGTGGGTTTGGCACCACCAATGGTAGTCTTCTCATATGAAAGAATTCCTGTCAGCATCGCAGTATCTGATACCTCGTCCTGGGCAATAGGTAAAAGTGATAGCGGCTAGATGACTGGCGAAACTTTTTTTATGTACATATCAAATACGAAAATAATATTAAGTTGCCTGCTATTTTTTTTATGGATTGTCATTCATCACACCTGACATTAATTGATAATACTTGTGGATTTATACCTTAACCCAACGTATATCCTGCAACATATATGGACGTTGCCGTTTTTCATCCTCTCAAAATACGTTGGAAAGATATCATAATGGAGTGGAAAATACGACACAATGCAGAGAAACTCACAACAGAACAGTTTTCACATTTACTGAAAGAAGCTGTAGATCTAAACTTAAAAAATTTTAGCCAATGGCTTTAAAAGTGCGGAATTTGTTCTTTTAATAGTAATGCCAAAAATTACAACAAATTTAAGAACAACACAGATAATAAAAGAGAAGGGGTAGATGCTGGAACAAAAGATCAAGTTACCGAAAACAACTTTTATATGGAGATCAATCAATGAATTGGGCAGGAAAAACTCTTACTCTTTCAGTCATATGCTGATATAAATATATCGACAAGTCCTGTAAGATACAAATAATGTAGGCATTAAAATTATTGATGTGTTGGAACCTCCAGAAAAGCTTCCAAACGTTTCACAACCCACCATAAATGATGATAGTTATATATTCGAAGCGAACTGAGTAAATAAAATTCTAGATAAGTATGATGAAAATAATGAATCAGTTTACCACATAGAAAATAATGACACTGATAAAAAATTAACATATTATTGTCTAATATTACAATAACGTCTGCTATTATCAGCAAGGAAAATCTCGAGAAAAATCCAGTTGAAAATCAATTAGGGCCAGCAATAGAAAATTTCAACGCCCCAACTTTGACAGAAAATGCTGCAACTATATTTGAAAATAATGTAGAAAATACTGCCCCAGAAAACAGCCAATTATTGACCGAAAACACTGTAATTATGAAAAGATTGATGATGAAACAACAACCTCAGAAATATTCCGTCTTTTGATAAATATGACAACCATGGCCAATACTGATATTGAGAATACTATATCAGAAAACATCATAATTTCGACAGAAAACGCTGCAATATGGCAAAGATTGAAAATACTACGCCAGAAAACAGACCACATTTATCCGAAAATACTGTAATTATGACAAATATTGATGATGAAACTACTACATTAGAAAAGAACCAGCTTTTAATATGGCGAAAACTGATATTAAGAATACTACCTCAGAAAACAGCCAAATTTCGATAGAAAACGCTGCTAATATCATATACATATAACGTATATACGTTATGGCTATATGACATAGATTGATTTTGAAAATACTACGTTAGAAAACAGAGCACTTTTAAGGGAAAAGTTGCAAGTTTGGGGAAGATTGGGCCTGAAAGTACTACCCCACAGAGAAATGAAAACCTAAAATTGCAAAGTGCAATCAAATTACCAATTCAAAATAATGTACCTGATGGGGTACTTACACTATTTAAAGCATTATTACATTGGCCCGAGACTCCCAAAATGGAAATTACATGGCCGTATCTAGGTTTTTGCCGCCTCTAGACAGTCTATCAGCTACCGCCCCTTTTCCCCGCAAATTAGTGTTTTGCTGGTAAAAATACCTACAATACCATAGCTTAAGTGAAAATTGAATCAGCAAATTTTTATTCAATTCAATAAATAGTTTATTATGATAAACTAATCATTCCATTCATTTTTGTTTATTATCTATTATCTCACAAACAATAACTTATTTTAAGTACCGGCTTAATTAACCTACTTTATTTACTGTTACTGATTATTAACTACAGGTTTACCTGTAGAGTAATTCGCTCAACTAATATTAAAATGATATTTTTTTATAAAATTAGTGATTGATGTCTACTTTACAATTGTTTCTTCCTCACTTTAATTTCCGATAATCTATCTAAAAGAACCTCATAGTGTAAGTCATACACTGTTGCAGAATTTACATTTAAAATTGCCAAAAAATTCAAGCGATCTTCAGACATTGAAGTACGTAAATAGTTTTTAATTCGTTTTAGAGCTGAAAACGACCGTTCTGCAGAACAATTTGCAATTGGTCTCGTCAAAAAGATTCGCAAGGCAATTTCCGTATTTGGATAAACATCTCTTACGTTCTGAGAAATTATTAGCTGATACATTTCAGAAAAGGAGTTGGGCGGATTCTCTAAAGAAACTAAAAAAGACCTAAAATGAAGGACTTCGTTAGGAAAGTTCGTGTCTAAATCCTTAGTGTATCGCTTCTGTAATTGTGAAGCGGGTTCAATAATGTCTTCGCTTTTCATACTTGATAATGAATTTAAAAAACCAAATTTCTCACAAAAATTTACATAAACCGCTTTTCTGTTTTTGAGTTCATTTAAAAGTCGGTCAATAATTATTGTGAAAGTGTTTATCCGGAAGTTGCCCCCAGCTAAAAATTCGACTTCACCGTCGCGAGTCTCATCGCTGTGAAGTTTGCGTTTTTTATTGCGAACTTTACTGACCCCGTAACTCTTTGTAGAGCATTTGTTTCGTATATATGGTATTCGTCTCACAAAGGAGATAAGTGAATCATACAATTATACCACTACATGAACGTCTATATTTGGTTCTTGTAGTTTTTTTTGATACCACTCCAAATCTTTCAAAAATATAATCCCAATCTGCCGCCATAATTTCTGTTTCAAGTCGATTAAGCTGACACAAAAGACCTCTAGCTTCACAACGTGTTTGATGTTTTTCTGAAACATCCTCGTGAGTTAAGGTTAAAGCTATGAACATGTTTTCCCAATTTCGACTTAAATTTAAGCATGCGTCCTCGCGAGCGGACCATCGAGTAGGATAGAGCTTTTTTATTGACAAACTATCTGTTGAAGACGATAGTAGTGAATTTAGGATCTCCCATCGATATGTGGATGATGAAAAGAATGTATACAGACTTTGAAGGACCATGAAAAAATCACAAGTTTCTTGACAACTTTCCGCAGCACTGGTCCCAACTAAATTTAAAGAATGTGCGGAACGTGGTATGTATTCAGCAAGTGGGTTGACTTCTTTGATTCGAGCTCCAGATATATTGGCCGCATTGTCATATGACTGTCCTCTGCAATTTGATAGTTCTTCCGATTTGTGCCCAGTATTTGGCAGAAATCCCAAGAAATATTCAAATGGAAATTCAAAGTCTTTTACATGTCTAATTACAAAAGAAAATTGATCAATATGTGTAATAGCTGGGGTTGAATCTACGATGATTGAAAAATATTTAGATTCCTTTGCGGCCTGCCATTAGTTTAATGGATTCTTCACAAGTAGCAAAAGATAAGTAGGAAACTGCCCCCTTTCCTGGATTTCCCCATTTAGAAATGTGTGTGGCTAAAAACGGATCAAATTCAGCAATCAGTTCTAACGACATAATGTAATTGCCACTGTGGACTGATCCAAATTTTTCGTCAGTGCCTCGAAACGAAAGTCCTCTTCTGCCAATGCTTTAGTTACAGCGACAACTCTTCTAAGAACATTTCTCCAACACCTTATTTCTTTATCTACTTGAGCAGTGAATTTCATATCTATCCTTTGCTTTAAGTTGGATCGTTTTTTCAAAGATATGACACAGTTTTTGTGTTCAGAAGAATCCTCGTGGTGATAAAGTCGGCTGATGACTTTTTTTCAATCATTGAACCCTTCTGCAAACTGAGATTTACCGCCTAAAAGTCTACATGGAACGCAGTATACAGCCTCCTTGCTAGATGAATAGACCAAATAACTATGCAGACAAGTTTCTCCATTCATTAGCTTCCTCTGAAATACTTCTTTCTTCAGATATCTGCAAGAATCGGTATATTATTTTTTGGAATTAGCAAAAGCTAGGTCAAGGTTTTGAGTAAAGCCATGAGTAGCTACGAATTCCTGTACATATTCATTTATCTGCCAATTAGCAGGATCATCTGATATTGGTACTATTGTCGGTGATGCTGACGGTGGTACAAATGGTACTGGTACTGGTTGTTGTTCATCAATACTTTCGGCTTCTTTTTATAAATAGCCGACAGATGCACTTGCAGGTGGAGATTCGGATGCAAATGAAGATTCAATATTAGTGGAACTACAACTAGGTAGCGAAGGCGAAAGTGCTGATGTCGTAATTTGAGAATTATTTGTACATTCTTTCTTAGAAAGAAAATCTGTAATGTTTTTGCTTCCTGCAGTAGCCTTTTTATTATCTGATACACTCACACCCACAAAGTCAAAAAATTATTAGAAGCCAAAAGCCTAATAAACCAAAATAATTAATGAAAATATGTAGTTATAACGCATTCAAACTCTGAAACCGAACTGCAAAACGGCTCTGGCAGAAATGACAAAGTTACAAGTTACAAAGGAACATCATTCCATCCGCGGATTGATCCTTTTACCACTTATCGCTTTCCTCCTTTCTGGAAGTAATAAAGGCAATAAAAATAAAGTTTCGTAATAAAGGCAATAAAAATAAAGTTTCCCCTATTTCTCTTTGTAAATATAACACTTTCGTCGGCAGACCTCTAATAAATCAGAGACTGTGGACATTATTTTACTGTATTTTATGATTGTTTGTGGTGATTTCACGGAAATATTTTATCACACCTATTTTAATCATTGTTTCTTACCCTAATCGGAATACTTTTTTATGATGGATCCGTACATCAGGGAATATAGGAACGACCTGATAGATGCGAAACATGTTAGTAACATCAGGATAACATTGGATAAGACAAACCAAAATCATGGGTCTAAATAATCCAAAAGGTTTAATTTTCAGCTTTCCAAGCAATAATCAGAAACCTAGGACGGCCATATACTTCCCTAGAAATTTTAAGACCTACCCACTGACGCATTTTTTGTTCTCCGACCTAACGATTGTGAAGGTTGAATATGCACAGAAAGGTCAAAAGAAAGTGTTGATACCAGGCATCCGCATACCTCCCCTCAGACGCAGCTAAACCACCATCAACTAAGGTATTGGAGGACTTTGTGGAACACTGTCTCACCCAGAAGCTTGAACTGGTAATATGCTGTGATTCAAACTCCCACCACGTAAGCTGGGGCAGCAAATATATTAACACTAGAGGTAAGTCTTTTTATGATTATATAACTAACAAGAATCTCTGTATTCTAAATAGAGGTACTGAACCAACTTTTATTAACTCTCGTAGTCAAACGCGAATAGATATTACCCTATCTACTATTAATACTTCGAATATAATCTCCGGCTGGCATGTATCCGACGATATTTCAATGTCGGACCACCGCTGGATAAAATTCGAAATAAAACTGGCGCTCACAACCTCTACAATGACACGCGATTCCAGGAAAACGGATAGGACAAAATATGTCCACTGTTTGAAAGGGGATCTGCGAGGAGTCGAGGATGTGTTACCTAACAATAAAGGAGATTTGGTAACTTATTATGAAACAATTCCAAACTCCATCATTAATGCCTACAAGATGTCTTGCCCACTCAGACGGGTCGATCTCGATGGAACCTCCACTCCGTGGTGGTGCCATGAGATTGACCAGCTCAGGGGGACGGCGAGGAAATATTTTAATAAGGCTAAAAGAACCAGACTCAAAGAGGATTGGAACTCATACAAGTCTCACCTCAAGGAGTACAAAAAAGTCATTAGACAAAAACAAAGAGAAGCATGGAGAATCTATTGCGAGCAAATCGAGGATTTCTCCCAAGCAGCTAGACTCCAAAAAGCCCTCTCAAAAGATCCCCACCGTCATATCGGTATATTAACCATAGAGGATGGCACAAAAGCTGCCAGCCTAAATGAAAGCCTTCAATTATTGATGTCAACTCACTTCCCGGATTCCAGAACCACAAATAAGGCGGCCTGGGAGGATGAGGAGAATCACTACCCGACGGGCGACGACTGGCGTATATCACGACAGATCATCGACGCGGACAGACTGAGGTGGGCCATCTCAGGCTTCTTTCCCTTTAAATCCCCGGGAAAGGACGGCATTTATCCAGCCCTACTTCAGTGGGGCCTGGATGACCTAATGCCGCACCTGGTAGGAATCCTCAGATCCTCACTGGCACTGAGGTATATTCCAAAAGGTTGGAGAGGAGTCAAAGTCGTGTTCATACCAAAACCAGGAAGAATGGACCATTCCATCCGAAAAGCATATCGACACATTAGCCTCACATCATTTTCAATGAAGAATTTAGAGCGGCCGTGCGAACGATACATAAGAGATGTGGTCAGGGTTGGAAAAAACCTAAGAGCTAAAGATATATATTTGGGTATATATTTGGGTTTTCAGGTTTTTCAGGTTTTTTAGGTTTAAAAAAATCACATTTTTTGCAAAACATTGATATTATATCTGTAAATCAACATGAATTGGTAAATCCCCGGCCCTGCAGCATCCTCTCACTGTATGTGTCTGTACCTTTAATATTTATGATTTGAATGAAATTTAAACTAGGAAGAAAAGCTTTCTTTTTGGGTGAGTAATTTTAGATTTTAGTAAAAGATGCCTGTAACAGGAAGCTTTTATTCAGTATCTTAAAAGAAAATAGAGAAAAACCTAAAAACCTACAATGGCCATATTTTAATAAGTAGGTTTGTTAAAAAAACCCTAAAAAACCTAGGTTCAAAAAACCTGTAGTTGCCAACCCTGTATGTGGTGATAACACAAAATCCACTGCATCCAAATCAACATGCATACACTCCAGGGAGATCCACCGATTCGGCTCTTCATCTCGTAGCGGGCAGCATCGAGAGATCGTTGGAAAATAAGGAGTCCACCTTGGGTGTATTCATAGACATAGAAGGCGCATTTGATAGAACCACTTTTCCTAAAATAACAAATGCACTTTCTAACAAGAATATCCCCACGACCATAAATGGCTGAATATATAACATGCTCTCAAAAAGAGCAATAAAAATCAGTGTGGATGATGTAACCATCAGAGGCTTGGTTGTAAAATGTTGTCCACAGGGAGGGGTGCTCTCGCCACTACTGTGGAATATGGTCTTAGACTCCTTGGTCAGCCACCTCAACGATAGCAACTTCTACACAATAGCATATGCAGATGACCTAGTGATTCTGCTAACAGGAAGAGTCGAGGAGACACTCTGCACTTTAATGCAGGAGGCCCTCAATATTATAGAACAATGGTGCAGAGACCATTCGCTGTCAATAAATCCAAAAAAGACGGAGATGGTTCTTTTCACGAAAAAAAGGAAGCTTGTAAAACATCAAGCCCCAAAGCTCCTAGATACCAAACTTAATTTCTCTACAGAGGTGAAATATTTAGGGGTCACCTTTGACAGTAAGTTAACGTGGAACTCTCACTTCGAAAACAGAATTAAAAAAGTATATATTTCTTATGAGTAGAACCATCGGCCGCACACGTGGAATGTCACCTAGGGTTGCTGCCTGGATCTACACTGCCATCATCAGACCTATGCTAACGTACGGCGCGATTGCCTGTGGAGCTAAAGCAAACCAGCTGACAGTCGTCCGACCAAATCCAAAGAACAGCATGCATCAACACAACAAGAGACATGAGAACCACACCAACAAGAGCTATGGAGGTAATCCTCGGTCTCACTTCCCTTGACATATACATCAAGGAGGTTGTTTTGATGACCATGACACGTCTACGCTCTACTGGTATACAACCTGATGTAGGATCCAGTGAACTGAGACGTGACTTGTGGCATGAGGCCCTCAGGGAGGTCCCACTGCTGCAGGCCAATATCGACTCGATTCCACCGCGATATGCCTTCAACAGACCCTACAAGGTAATTTTTAAAAACAACGCACAAGACCTAGTGGAAGAAGGCGCAATCCGCATCTTCACAGATGGGTCTAAATCCAATGTGGGCCATGAGAAATCGAAAGGAAACCGTATTGCAGACTCGCAAGCCAGGAAGGCAGCCTCCCAAAAACTCTTGGGACCTGGCACTTTCATTGGTCTATCGGCGTCAGCGACGGCCGACCTATTAAGGGAACACTCCCTTAATTAGTTTAAGGGTAGATGGGACGACGCAGAAGGCTGCAGGCTTTCCAAGGAACTGCTACAGTATCCGGATAGCAAAGTAGCAAAAAAATACGTGACTATGAACAGGCAAAACCTACGAACAACCACGGGTACTCTGACTGGTCACTGCCACCTACGAAAACACCTCCACAGACTGGGTCTGTCCAACACCCCACTTTGTAGAGGATGTGAACAAGAAGATGAGACTGTCGAACTCATTCTTTGCGAATGTCAGACACTCTCTCATTTTAGGTTTCAAGTATTCGGCGAGCACAGGCTAACATATGCCAATATGAGGGAACTTTATTCAGGCGACGTTATCACCTACTTCAAGGAAGTAAGCTGGATGACGAGCTAGAAGGAAGTTTTGAACCTCAGAAGGATGCACAATGGGCCAATTGTGGCCTAAGTGCTGTGGGGTCACCCACCCTTTAAACTTTTACAGATACAGATAAAGAAGATCTGGTCCTTATAGTACCTATTTATATGGCAACAGTTTTCAGACATAGGTAAACAGTTATTTCAGCTTTTCTACTGCTACTTATTTGGTATCTTACGGAGTTGCCGCGAGTGATTCCTACGAAGCGTTATCCGTAACGATTACTGACTGGTGGAATATTAGGTAGAAGTTGTTCCCTAAACCAACTTTCAAATAAAAATAAATCTGCTGTCATGTCTTCATGATAATCAGCAGCACAATCATTATTTTTTTAGCAGATAATAATAACGCATTAGGTACAAAACCGTCTTTGGTTCCAACTTATAGTATTATCATGCGTTTCCTTTTATAGCATGGCCCGATAAAAAACAATTATTACTATTATTTACACAATCGTAATTTACTAAATATTGACTGTCGAACCGATGTTTCGTCAAGAAAAATAATGTGGGTCTATTAGAACGTCTGAAGCCTTTTATTTTACGCAAATAATCTTGCCGCTACAAAACACACATCATGTCTGTGGCCCTAGAAATTTTCAACGATAAAAAGATGATTTATTACTCTTCATGCTTTATAAGCCCCTCGGACAATACACTGCGTCTAACCTTATGACTCACCGTTTTCATTGGTTGAACACCAAAGATATTGCATTTTGACGCACGTCAATCAATTTCACATGCACTGTCGCTTCCTTTGATTGTATACGAGTAGTAAACATTATTTTTAGGTCCGTTACTTTGCATATACGCTCGTGTTAGCGAAGTGGCTTTTTGATCGCTTCTTATAAAAACAGCTTCTTCAATTGAAAATGGATATTCTGTAACGTTGTACATCCACCATTTTGAATGTTCTGTACTCTCGTGGCACATTTCCTTTTACTTGCTCCAAGATTAATTCTATAGGGTTTAATTCGCAGCGTTAAGGAGGTAATCTTAATACTGCAATTCCATCAGTTTACAAGCATGTAGTTTTGTAATGTTCACTAATTCTATCTTTAAACTGTCTAGATCGTAAGGAGTTATTTCAATATTCAACTATTGTTGAATTTCTCTGAAACGTTTAACGATAACTGTAATTACCAAATCGATAAGGTGAACCATTGAGATAAGCTCTAATTTTATTTTTTATCGTGCTTAGGAAGAGTTTATAAACAAATGCTAAGAATACGATTATGATTATATCAAACTGGCCTTTCGATGTGAAATTTGTGTTTCCTCTTGAGGTTAAACCAATTTATTATAATTTTTTACTTAGTATCGAATTAAAAATATTATTTTTTATATAATTTTCAAGTAATAGACATATTAGTTTCATATAATAATCGTATTATAATTATCTGCATGCAAACTATTGTAATGTTTTTCTAATTTATTTAAACAGTAAACGGGTGGGATAAATTTTAATCCCACGGTATGGCTACTTACGAATTTATTTAACCACTAAACTACTCACTAACACTTAATTTATATATATCTTTTTTACTAGGTAATTCTAGATTGCGGCTTACACAAAAAACAGTTGGCTTTTTGGCATTTTCTAGAGAAGACTGGTCACAAAAACAATGTCCTAGATAAGATAGTCAGAATCGTAAACAGTTCTAAGAAATCCCTGCGCATCCGCCATAATTTTAACTTTCATACATGCCATATGCAGAGTCGGATTCAGGGACTATACCAGTGTGCTGTTTCGTAACAATTACCCCCTCCTTAAATGGAACTTCCTCCTGGAACTTTTGTGTAGCCGAGACTGGATGTTTGAATCGGCAACTAGCCCCATTTCTACACTTTCCGATCTTATGGAAATAGCAGGGCACCATCTTCATAGGATACTGATAACGGGGATTGTAGATGCAAATTTATATCTGGACACCGGTAGATCGGAAGATAATCTCTACCATGTTTCTGATAACTCGCCAATCCAACTGGTTACTCGCTATCTTAGGCATAGCCAGTTTCTTCACGCTGGATTCTAACACATGGTCTCGGAGATTTCGAAGTTCTTCCCCCACATCGCGGTAGGTAGATCGATCTTGAAATTCATTTTTAGTTACCACGTAGAAGACGTACCGCGAATTAGGTTTCAGTGTCTTGCCAGGGGCTGGAATCTGGTCTTCAAGTTTATCTAATTGCCCGAACTTCTTTCGAAAGACGGATGCCAACCCTCGTGCGCTCTTGAGACGGGCGGGGATGTTGTATGCCAGTGAATAATCTTCCGGGAGAGTGAACAAATCTTGTCGTTGTTCTGAAGTGACTCCATATCTAGCTTTCCCGGTATTTCCATACGCGCCCATAAATTCTCTAGCTTATGGTCCTTCGAATGGCGCTAGTCGATTTTGGTGAACTACTCTTGGTTTTCCGTTGGGGATCTTGCTTATGCGATGTATAACATCATTGATCCTTTTATTGATTAACTATGGACCTTCCCAGGATTTATGTAATTTTGGAGAAAATCCTTTTCTCCTCGTCGAGTTGTGTAACCATACTTTGTTCCCCTTATCGACTTTTCATTCTGTCGCTGGCAACTTGAAGATTTGTTCGAACTAATTCATGAATATCATCCAGTCTTCTTCCCAATTGGATCACGTGGTCTTCTCCTGCTAGATCTTCTCCAGCCCGACAGCCAACTTCCAGGTCACAAGAAAGTCTCATTTCACGTCCAAACAGGATTTTCGCAGGTGTTTCACCCGTGGACTCATTCACGGCAGATCGATAAGCCAATGCTAATAGGGAAAGATACTAGTTCCAATCTCTCTGATGTCTGGAAACTACTTTGTACAGGTATTTTCCAATAGTCCTGTTCATTCTCTCTGGTCGCTGTGGACTTCCAAGGGCACTCCATATCGGCTGATAAATTGTTTCACCAATACAATTGTGGCCTCTTGGTTCGGGATAGCGTAAATTTCCACCCACCTTGTGAAATAATCCATTACAACCAGTATGTATTTGCCACCATTTTCGGTCGTCGGAAATGGTCCAGCGATATATAAAGCAATCCTTTCGATAGGGTTTCCAACATTGTACTGTTTCATGGGTGCCTTTCTCTTGAGATGTGGTCCATTACTCGTAGCACAAGTCGTACATTTCTTACACCAGTCCTTCACATCAACGGAGCTGTTCATCCAATAAAACCCCTCACGGATTCGCTGGAGGGTTTTCTTCACTCCCAGATGACCTCCCGATGGACTGTCGTGCAACTTCTTTAGTACATCAGCTACTCTTGTTCTGGGGATAACTAGCTGTCTCCTCATCTCGGAACCATCATCGTTTTCAAGGACTCGTTTCAATAGCCCTTCTTCCAGGACAAAGGAGTCCCACTGAGCCCAATATTCCTTGAGTGTCGGTGAAAATCTTGACGCTTCTTGCCATGTAGGTCGCCGATTTTCTTCCTTCCATTGCCGAATCATCTTCAGGTGAGGATCATTCTCATGATCTTCTCTGATACTGGTGGGTGACCATTCTTCATTGACTACTGTAATTCTGGAAACTGCAACTTTCTTATATTTCGACTTGTTGCATTGTGAATAGTCTACAGGGCATGACCGTCTAGGCAAAGAGTTGGCTTTTCGGTGATTCATATCAGCTGGATGTGCACCCCTGTCTGATTTCCCCTGTGACTGGTGTTCTTGGGTTACAGAAGTCTTGGGGCGCTTAGACGGACTGCGTACGTGCTCTAGCTCGCCACAATTACAGCACCGGATTTTCTTCGGCTTCTTGTCTGCCATACCTTTCGACAAGTTGACGATCTGGTCAAGTTTGTCATCGTCATCTTCTTCCTGTTTGTTGTACCGCGAGCTCTTCGTGGCTGCTTTGCATTTAAGAGGTTCTTGGTTTGCAGGAGTCGTAGGACGCTTACACGATCTGCGTGTATGCTCTAGCTCGCCACAATTACAGCACCTGAGTTTCTTCAGCTTCTTGTCTACCATACCTTTCAACAAGCTGACGATCTGGTCAAGTCTGTCATCGTCACCTTCTTCCTGTATGGTCCCGCCTTTGTTGTATCCGGAAGCCATAGTGGCTGCTTCATATTCAAGAGCAACAGTCAATGCATCGACCAATGTTTTAGGATGGGCTAATCGAAGCATCTTCTCCATATTGTGGTCGCATAAGCCGTCAATAAAGGCCAGAATGCCTAAACATTCCATTATGTTATCTGGTGCTGATGGATAAGTAAATCTAACTAGTCGGGCAATATCCATTGTAATTCTTATTATTTGAGTATAATCTCGATATATTAAAGTGAAATATCTGGTTAATTTACCCACATCTGACTGTTATGCCCAGTTCACGTTCTACTTCTGCAACTCTTTCAACTAAATTGTGATTTAACCTTTATAATTCAAATATCTATATAATGTTTCGTTTTATGTTAGTTGCATACAGGCAAACAGCATTGTGTTTTGCTAAAATCAACATTTTTTTTACGAATCAATTCGGTAAAATGTAGGGTTTTGTAATAAAGGAAATTGTAATCTATTATTTTGAAACAATGCGGGTATACAGGCCTTCACTTTCGTCTCTACACTTTCGTTATTTACCAAGCGGATTAGTTTTTGCCATCTAATGTCTTTTTATTTGATTTATTTTTATCGGTGCCTGTGAGAACGAAATTTGAAGAGAATTTTGATTGCTCTTCACTTGTTGTGTTCGGCTGGTTGGAGATTTAATACCGTGTATTTTGACACTTTTTCTGGATTTTAGGGCTTTTTCTCCGAAGAAATCTTCATGGTTGGTTAGTTCTGAAATGGTTCTTTGGTTGAATACGTGAAGATTTATCTGAAATTCAGGATTTTGAGACCACCGACAACACATTTCTTTGAAACCCCTATAAACCACCCCAGGGGTTTTTGAGCACGGGCTACAAGTTTTTGAGCACGGGTTACAAGTTTTTGAGCACGGGCTACACGTTTTTGAGCACGGGCTACACGTTTTTGAGCACGGGCCACAAGTTTTTTTGAGCGGGACTATTACAAGTAGCTTTTGATTGAAATACAGATACATCGTTAAGTTTCACCAGCTCCCAGCTATTAGTATTACCCGGCTACGTCCGGGTATTGGTGAATTTTTTTTGTGTGTTACTTTTATTATTTCTGTATTCTGGTACATATTATTTTTTTTTGTTAAATAGATGAAAGTTAAAATTCAACACCGTTGCTTTATTTGTTCACCACCAGGCCTCTGCTTTTAGTTGTTTAGAGCTTATTATTATTAATTTTTTTCCTCTCTTCCAATAATAATACAAATATTTTACTCAAATATTCATATTTTTTTTATACTACGTTAACTGATAGGGAGTTCCAGGACAACAAGGAGAGCTTCTGTTTTGGCTCAGCTTAAAAAAACAGTGGTTACTTAGTAAGTGTCCCTCGTATACTCGACGTTTACCATAAAGGCATATTATCTTTGAGGCGAACACTTACCTAGCAACCTGTATTCGGGAATAGAATAAACAACATCACTTCTATAAAATCACTGGGATCATTTAATACATTTAAAAATACACAGATATAATATCAATCGACTTATTCAAATTATCAATAACAATTCATTATCCTTGTTCAATATACTTTCATTATATAGGAAATGTGGGCACGCTATACGTCGAGCCTGACCCCCGTCTATTCATTGTACGTCTGTGTTTACATTGCAATTAAAACGTGCTTTAAACATATAATTATCATTGGCCTTCCTAGATCAATGCTCGCTAAATACTATAATTAATATTAACCTAAATTTAAATCTTATTCCTAAGCTAATGTCCTTTTGCCGTTACTGTCCTTTAGGGATCACTACATCATCCCCTCTTGGAAGAGAAAAATTATTATTTTAATTTTTCGATATCACTTATACCTATAACAGTTTTTAATGAATGTTTTGTTTTGTTGTTGTTTACTAAACACTAATTGTTCGTTTATAAACACACTTCACTTGTTTACAAATGTTTCCGGTCGTTGTAAATAAACATACGATTCTTATGAACTATCTGTTGTTTACTGTCTGGAGATGTAATCTCGGAATTAACTCCCTTTATTCCCGTTATTTTAAACGAATCTAGATAATGTGGATCAAATTTATTTCTCCCTTCATTTTTTAATATAACTAGTTCCCCTATTTTAAAATTTACAGGTGAAGAATCCTTTTCGCTATTATTAACTCTACTTAATTTATTATTTATTAAAAACTGTCTGGCCCTTTCGTTAGCGTATTGCAACTTGTATTTTAATTCTTTATCGTATCTTTCAAAATTGTAACACGGTTCAATTTTTACGTCTAAAAATTCTGGCAAATTTGGTTTTCTCCCGTATAATAACTCAAAAGGAGTGTATCCGTGATACGTATTTGGTGTTGTATTATAGCAATATGCGAACATTCTTACAAACTCACACCAGTTATCCCTAGAATCTTTGATAAAGTTTTTTATATATTCGTTAAATGTCCTATGTAATCTTTCACAACTGCCTATTGCTTCGTGATGGTACGCTGTTGAAAAATTATGTTTTATATTTAATAGTTCCGCTAAATTCTTCATTATTTCGTTCTTATATTACGTCCCTTGATCTGTTTTTATCTCCATCATCAATCCGTAATTCGGTATAAAATTATTCTGAACCGGTATCATAACTGCATATTTAGTTAATTCGCATAATATTGTAATACAATAACGATTCCCGTTGTTACTTTCTACAAACGGACCTATTGTGTCTATGTAAATAATATCAAACGGTTTTATAGATGTATCTGTGATAACAAATTTTTCTTTGTGATTAGGCTTCTCTTTACTCACTTGACATTTATGACAATTCTTTACATACTTCCTTACGCCTTTCTCCATGTTTTTCCAATTGAAATTTACTCTTAGTTTCTTTAATAACCTATTATTTCCTACATGTCCTCCAAACATTGGATCATTGTGGTATCTTTCTAATATCATTTGGATCTCTTCTTTTCGCTGTACCGTTTTTGGTACTTCGCATATACATACTTGAATACTTTTTAACCTTTGATTTCCTACTTCTATAAATTCTTCTACTGTGCACTTTTTGAATATATCATCATTTGTATATATTTTCATTCTTTTTACTTAATTTCTTACCGATCGCTCTTCAAGCTTTTCCAACGTTCGTCCTAGGTCGAAGTTGTGTAATCCGGTATTTAAGGCTTCACTAAATTTCAATTTATTTTTGATCCGGATGCTCATCCTAAGTGAGATACGGTTATTTTCAAAGTGTAAAATTGATAATTTATGTGCCTCAAGATTATTTAAAACTTTTACTACTGCAGGTTTTTGTATTCTTACTTACTTTGTTTCTACTTTATTCCTTTGATCCTTTTCTGTTTGTACTTTTTCTTTTTGCGTTTGTGCTCTTGTGATTGCCAAGACATGTGAATTATTTATGTATAAATCTTAAGTTCTTCTATGGATATTATCGATATGCTATCCGCGTAGTTCGCTATACCTTTAACATACTGTATTTCAAAATCATATTCTTCCAAATCGATTCTTATTCTCGTGAGTTTCGACGTCGGGTCTTTCATTGCAAATAAATGCGTTAGTGGCTTATGATCTGTTTTTACTATGAAATGTGGTGAACCATATAAATAACACTTAAAATGATTGATTCCCCAATGAATTTCTAATAACTCTTTTATGATGGTGGGCTTGTTAAGCTCGCTTTTCTTGAAGCTGCGTGATGCGAATGCGATGGGTAGGTCAATCCTTTCGTAATTTTGACTTAAAATTGCTGAACATGCGCTATTCGAAGCGTCTGTAGTTAATATGAATTGTCTATTAAAGTCTGGATATTTTAAAATTGGTGGATTGATTAATGCATTTTTAAGACCTGAAATGAGTTTTCACATTCTTGTGACCACTCGAATTTTACGTTTTTCCTAGCTAACCTATTTAAAGGAATACATATTTCGGCAAAATTTTGAATAAACCTTCGATAGTAATTGCAAAATGCAACAAATCTTTTGACTTCGTTGGCATTTTTTGGCACTGGGTAATGCTGAATGACTGAGTATTTTGCTTTATCTGGTGAAACACCATCCTTTGACAAATTGTGACCTAAATATGTGACTTCTCGCTTGAAGAATTGGCATTTTCGTGGATTTAATTTTAAATTGAATTTACGACATGCGTCAAACACTTTTCTGAGATTGGCTAAGTGATGATTCTCTGAAATTCCTATCACAACTATATCGTCCATATAAAGAAATGCTTTTTCCGGCGTGAGGCCTGAGAAATGCTATTGACATCATTCGTGAAAAACTATTAGGGCTTATGTTTAACCCAAAAGGTAGTCTTGTGAATTGAAATGAGCCTTTTTCGGTACTGAACGAAGTGTATTTCCTAGAAGATTGTTCTAAAGGTATTTGATGAAAACCTGACATAAGATCTAAAACTGA
Source organism: Galeruca laticollis (assembly GCA_963921935.1). Taxonomy (NCBI): domain Eukaryota; kingdom Metazoa; phylum Arthropoda; class Insecta; order Coleoptera; family Chrysomelidae; genus Galeruca; species Galeruca laticollis. The sequence continues at coordinate 72,732,838 of OY998177.1, forward strand.
AAACCATTTCGCTCTTCCTGGACTATTATAATCTGATACTGAGGGTTGAATTAACCCCTGTGTTATAAGTTTTTCTACTTGACTATTTAATTCTGTTCATTGTGAATGTGGTGTGCGATTGTTTTTTATGTATATCGGTGTATCATATTTTACTGATATCCTTTGTTCGTAAAAGTTATTGTGCGTTAGTATATCATTCTTCAAAGCGAATATATCTTCGTAATGCTCACACAGTTTCGTTAAATCGTTTCTTACATATTCCGGTACTTCTAAGTTTAATGCTTTCCTTAATTCTTTCATTCTGTTACTACTATCAGTCTTAATTGTATATATATCGAATAAATCTAAATCTAAAGTTGCAATACTCCTAGTTTTTACTGAAATACTTTCATAATTTTTATTTAAAATTCTAACGTACGGGTTTTTCCCCGATATTATGGATCTGGCTATAAATACTCCTGGTGCTATTTCCTGTTGCTCTACTACTGTATCCTTTCTCAAATTCTTGAAGTTCTCTATTAGCCTGTATACCTCACATCTAGGTGGTATTGCTAAAGTATCGTATTCTGGATTACCAAAAATTTGTATGGTTTCTGAATTATTAGACTTGCAATTTATATGTAATTCTGATTGTGAATAATCTGATACACAATTTTTTTTTGTCATGAAGTCTCTTCCTATCAGTCCATTTGTTGGTATTGGGAAATTTTCTTCCAGTACGTGAAAACAGTGACTTAAAGTTATGTTATTGATATAGAGGTTTATGCATATTTGACCCAAAGTTTTTGCTGAGCCTTCAGTTATCCCCTTAATGTTTATTTTATTCCTAGTTTCAATCAAATGATGTGGAAAATTTTTAGAAATTTTTATTAGAGAAATGTCTGCTCCTGTATCTAATATAAAATTGTGGATATTATCGGATATGCTTGTCTGAATTTCTATAAAGTTAGAAAGTGATAAATCTAAATAATATGCTGAATACGTTCCTGAAATCTTGCTTTCGTTGTTTGGTTTTTTATTCAAAAACCAAATTGTTTCTGATTTTCTCTTGCTTCTTCATTTTCTATCTCACATATTCTTACGTTATTTTTAGCTTGATTATTGTAATTTCCATTATTATTGTATTTCCTAAATACATTAAAATTTTCGTATCTGCCGTAGTTGTTTCCTTGATTATACTGTCGAAATGTCCTTCCTGAATGATTACTATTATAAAATCCTCTGCTGTTTCCTCTCCGGTGATTATTCCTAAAGTCAAAGTTTGACTTCCTGAAGAAATTCCTGTTATCCTTCATATGTAAGACTTGTTGTTGTCCTACTATACCTTCTACGGAAAACAATTTTGATAGTACCTCTTGTGTAGTTTCAAAACTTCCCGCTGCAATTATTGTTTTGGTTGCATCCGTTGCGGCATTCATAGTTACTGCCTTAATCGTTGCTTCCTTCATATATTTTTCGGCTAGTCGTTCGGGCATCCCTTCCGATATGTATGCTGCCTGTAATCTTTCCGCCAGTTTCTCTATTTCTGTTGCATACTGTGTCACGTCTTTTCCATTTTGTCTTACTTTACCAAGCTTCGCTAAGAGAAGGCTTGGATTGTCTCCTCTTATCCCCGATTTTTGTTTATTCTTGATGTCTGCAATGGAGTTTTCCGTCGTGATTAAGCTTCTATCTTTTCCTGTTAGGCTCGTTTTTATTAGTAGAATAGCATTTTCCTCGTTACCAGTCGCGTTTATTTGTAGTAAATCTAATGAGTCTAAGAATGACTGTAATTTGCTTGCTTCGCCATTGAACTCGTTCGGTAAAACTTTACTCGCAAAATTAAAAAAAATCGTTCATACTTGTCGCCATGTTCAACTGTTTGCTTATTGCTTGTAATACAACAGTGTCAATTTCCTCAAATATAGAGGTAGGTATGTCGATAATACAATTTAACGCTTGAAATGCCCTATCAGCTTTATCCCTAATCCTACTTGAATAATTTTTACAAGTCTCCTGTTGTACTAAACTTAAATTTTTCCAATTTTTGACTATTAACTTAGCAAAATTATTATAAAGACCTACTATGCTATTAATTACTTCAATATGTATATCAGGATTTTTAGGAGTTTCTTCCTTCAAAACCCTTTTTCCCTGTTTATTAACTTCTCCCACAATTAATCGTAACTTATCTTCAAAATCTTCCCACGTTATTGACATTTAAAAAAATATTCGTTCATAAGAATAGAATGCATAAGTACTTACAATTTATTTTTACATGGTGAGAGTTTCTGTTGTCTGCTTTACTGCAATGTTTCGGTTGATATCCCTTTTCAACGCTCTACGGTGCGTTTTCCATAATGACCAGACAAATTTTAAGATGAAAGCTATAGTTATAATGTATAATAATACATATTTATTTATATTACCCCACACCTGACACCAATGTAAAGTTTTTCTTATTTATTAACAGTAAACGGGTGGGATAAATTTTAAAGACACGGTATGGCTACTTACGAATTTATTTAAACACTAAACTACTCACTAACGCTTAATTTATGTAGACACAACCTTAATTATCAACACTTTACTGTTCGCTATTTCGGTGTATTCTTGTTTATTTGTCGAGATCACTTCAAAAACTGAAGCTAACTCTAACTAACTCTCTGTGGTCGGCCCTTTATATATATTAGTGCCTTTTTTACTTGATAATTCTAGATTGCGGCTTACACAAAAAACAATTGTCTTTCTGGCATTTTCTAGATAAGACTGGTCACAAAAAGAATGTCTAGATAAGATAGTAACAATTGTAAACAGTTCTAAGAAATCCATGCGCATCCGCCATAATTTTAACATTCATACATGGCTTAGACAGAGTCGGATTCAGGGACTATACCAGTGTGCTATTTCGTAACACTATTTAAAAAAAATATTGTATCTTAGATTGAAATAACGATGACATGATTTAATAATAATCATCATAATAAGTGATTTGCTGAGCAGATAATATACGTAAATACGTAAATAATATACCAAAAAACCAATAAAACTTATTTGCGATCAACTTTTGAAAAATTTTATTTGTCAAGAGTCCAAATTTTCACTTTGTTTTCGACCTGTCACGAAATACGAATTGCCACTTCAAAACTCACTTTTAAAAAATACTTTTATTAACTATGAACAACTGCATAGTAAAGCTGGTAAAACAATATAATTAAAAGCAGACTAACTATAATACAGATACATCGAAATTAACTGTCTTGACCCTTACTTTGTGGAATCTACTAATATAAATACATCGATTAATTTATACAAAAAATATTGATGAGTCTGCATCGAATGTTCCTTGGCTTTTAGAAAAGTCAGCGTCCGGGTGTAATGTCTTCACATGTAGGAAGTTAACGTAAATTTGTTCAATGTACTGTAACTTCTCCATCCCCTGGGGAAGTTTTGTAAGGGCATAACAAAACTTTGGTGTTCTTTTGGTCTTCCGTTGGTTTGGATTTTCTCTGGTCCCTTTTCTTGCATCGTTTGTTCTTTCGCCTATAACAAAGACAAATTAGGAGGAATGTAACGCCTATATAGATGGGAGTTATCCAGAAATAGTTATGGATAAGGTTCCTTTTTTCATTATTAGTGTTTTAACTGAAACTCACGGTTTCTAGTTAATACCACAATATAATAAAAAAATTTGAAAATTCTAAAAAATTGACAATTGTTTCGATAAATCAATATTATCGAAACAATTGTCAATTTTTTAGAATTTTCAATTTTTTTTATTATATTGTGGTATTAACTAGAAACCGTGAGTTTCATTTAAAACACTAATATGAGTAGATTCCACGAAGTAAGGGTCGAGACAGTTAATTTCCTTTTTTCAGTCTCTATTGGTTCTATTTGGTTTGCTAGCTTAATCAGTCCATGGACGTCCCCTAGGGACACTCTGTCTATCTTCAGTGGTTTAAATTTGCTTGGTTTTAGTATGTTGCTTGTTTTAATTTGTGGTAACGTTAATGGTGCGTCCTGGATAGTGGTTTTGGAATTAATAAACCTTTGTTCTACTGTTCTGAACTCACAGTTAGGTGGAAGTTCGATCAGGTACACTCCTTGCAGAACCATTGGTTTCGTTGTGGAGCATTTAGTTGTCATTTTTGCGGGTCCAATAAATATTGCTACGTAGGGGGAGTTCTATAGACTTTGGATGATTCTATTCTGTATTTGCACTGGAATATATTTGCAAGAAGCTTCTGTATTTTTCAGTTGAAAAATCTGGTTGTTGCCGTCTTCGATTTTTGTTGTTGTTTGCAGTGATTTTTCGTTGCATTATTATTTGGCATTGGTTCTTTTGCATGGAATTTCGGAATATTGTAAAGTATCTTCGTTGACTAAAAGGCACAGTTCTGTCGGAATAATTATGGTAGAATTTTGTGTAGGTATTGGGAATAGGTGGTAGTATGTGGAGGTTTTAGGATATAAAATGAGAACATGTAGGATAAATACGATAGTTTGGTGCGTTAGTAAGCGTCTACGCTTATTATATCGTAAGTATTAAGGGTGTCTTCGTCTTTTGTATATAAGAGGTGATATTCACTGTGGTGTTCTAACATTTTTGTCACTAACCATTCTAATTCATCTTTCTTCAAGACATTATTGTGAAGGGTGTTTAGTCTGGAAAATGTGATTGCCTCTTCTAGATCGTTCAGGAGTTGAAGGATAATTTGAAGGGATAGGTTTAATTCGTCCAGTACATTTCTGGCTTGCAGACAGTGATTGAAATCGAATACAAATTAGTTTCTTGGTTTTGTGTTAAACTTTTCCAAAATCCTTAAATTTAAGCCCATGTGATGATTCACTTTTTTATAATATTCTCTTGATTTGTTTGAAGTGTTTATATGGCTGTATTGTACATTTCGGCGTCTTCCTGGTAAAGGTTTCCGGAAATGGACTTAATAATACTTCCTAAAACGTCCAGCATTCCTCATTTTCATTTTGAGGTTGGTTAAATGGATAGTATTTTCTCTTTGGCCGATTTTAGTTGAAATTGAAGTGATTAATCGAAATATTGCAGGCTGTTAAAATACGGGTAGCTGAGGCCGTGTTCTATGACTTTAGTCACTGCTTGGTATTGATTACCGATAGTTTTGATTCTTCCATTATAGGTTGTAATTCGAAAAAGTGTAGAAAGTCGTACGTATTAGAACGTATATTTGCTTGTTCCAGGTTGAGGGGAAGCACTCCTGGATTTTCTTTTAAATCTCTCAGGGAGCCTAAGAGGTAAGTCTTTCTTCCTCAATGATGGCACGGGCTTGACACTCCCGAGGTACCCCAGTCACGTTTGTGTCGTCCTGTATTCGTCGTTAAATGTTGGCAATCTCAAGGCGTGAGAAACCGTGCCGATGGATGCATGGCTCTGCCAAGTGAGTCATAAACGGTTCCTCCAGATACCGGGTGCTCTCTGGACGGAACTTAGCCTTATCGAGATACCCACCCAGGCTCTGCCTTGATAGGCCGAATAATTCCTAGGTTACTCTAGGGATCAATCTATGAGCTTACTTTCTGAATACCCTCCTTTACACGGTTCTCATAAGGAACTTCGAGCATATTTACCAGAAATATTTCAAAACCCAATATTCTATGAAAAGTACTATGTAATCACTAGAATAGGAGACAGTTTTGCGAAAGTATCACATTTCACAATCCATAAATCACTCATCTCTTTAATAGGAGAAACTCAAAATACGAAAAAACTAAGAAATGGAACATGTCACATATGTTCTCCCCCGGATTGGGACTCTTCCTCAGGTTGTGGTATTCAACTCCAGTTAATGTATTTTTATAGCAATCACTGGGATGGGGTGAACAATCGATATTGAATTGGACGCCACCAGTTTTTTAAGCGATACTTTAATTAAACAAAAAAACTAAAAAGGTTAAAAACTGGAAAACCTTATATTTACTTTAACTTAACAAAACGAAACACTGAAAATATTTTAACGCGATGGTCAAAGTTAATATAAATTGTTGAAAATCAAATATCAAATGTTCAGCAAATTATATTTATTCATAACTCCATAGATAATTCACATTAACTGCATATCCAAAATACAAGACGAATACGAACGCCGTTATACAATAAAAATCTCCAATTCTAGGTTTCCATAAATTGAGTACAAGACAAAGGACTTATCTTGGTGAGGTTCTGGAATTATTCGGCTGTCAGCTAGGTCCTAGTGGATGGCGATAGTATTCTTAATCCATCCCGGCCGGTTTTGTGTTGTCTCTATGGTGGTGTTCAGTCATAGGGCCTACCCAGGAAGAGACTTTTCCTATGTACGATATCGTTTAAATATACAAAATTTAGAAGTGAAACAAGTTTTTTAATTGTGGGTAAATGGGGTGTAATAGTCGAACGGCTTGACACACCTCCTCTCCTCGGAGAAAAAAAGAGATTCGAAGAATTACTTTTTTATAAACATAAACAGTCTACGAAGAAAAGTAGCAAAAACATCAATATTGTGGTGATAGCAAAAGAAGAAGATGTGCTTACATGTAAAAAAAATAATGAAAACAAACGAGAAATGGAAAAGGAAAGGTAAGAGCAATGAGAAGATAAGAAAACAAGAAAAGAAAAGAGTAAACAAATTTAGTTGATGTAAAGAATCGTTAACCTTTTCTAATTCGAAGCTATGATTTTAAAAAAAATGCAGTAAACTCAAAATGTATATAATGGAGCGTATTCCTACGATATCGTATAACTATACAAAATTTGGAAGTGAAACAAGTTTTTTAATTTCAAATCATTAGTACGATCAAATTAAAATACCATAGTCCGATGGAAATCGTAACAGCCGATCGGCTTGTTACACCCCCTCTCCTCGGAGAAAAAAAACTCGAAGAATTACTTTTTTATAAACATAATCAGTATACGAAGAAAAGTAGCCAAAACATCAATATTGTGGTAATTAGCAAAAGAAGAAGATGTGCTTACATGTAAAAAAAAATAATGAAAACAAACGAGAAATGGAAAGGTAAGAGCAATGAGAAGATAAGAAAACAAGAAAAGAAAAAAGAAAACAAATTTAATTGATTTTTAAAAAAATGCAGTAAACTCAAAATATATATAATGGATCGAATTCCTATTAGCGATAATAAACAATTGCAAATAATATGCAATTATAATCAAAAAATTGATTCAAAATGCAGTAATCAATTATAATAGGAGCCCATTCCTATTAGCAAAAAAATATTAGAAATTAAACTATTGGTACCATACTGAGATCCTAAAACATCAAAAAAAATAATTAGAGGGGTAGCATCTACCAAAATATGAGATGCTAAACGCCTCAGCAAAATATCCAAAAATATTGGGGGGGGGGGGGTAACCACTACTTAAATATGAAATGCTAACATCTCAACGATAAGACAAGAGAATAACTACATTCCTCATCTACAAAAAAATAATCACTAAGTGTGATATAGCGTGGTTAAAATCTCAGGTACACTAAACCAAAAGGAAAAATCTAAAGCAACTGAAAAATAAAATATTCATATTCATAGATTGAAGAGAGCAAGTAGGAAAACATATAACCCTGTTTTTCAGCCGTTTTTCAGGGACAAAACAGTCGAAACATCGGGGGTGTCATACTTGTATATTCGGGGCAAAGTTATTCAACCAACCACAACAAATGGGTAATGTTCGTCAACAAGGAACCATATATTTCTTGAGGGTAACTCATAGAGGGAACTGAAAGGCCAGAACATCGGTCTTACAATATTTTTGTATTTCAGGCCATCTATGTAATAACAAAACATAAACTATTGTTAATAAAGACATTTTTAAATTAAATTAGGAAAACATATAGCGAGATATTATAGAAATAAAATACAAGGTAAGGAACAGAAATCTACTAAGAAAATTTTCTAACCTGACTAAAAATGTGTGTGTGTTTAAAATACATTACGTAACTATAAAGAAAAAATAAAAAGAGAAAAAAATAACAAGCTTTGGCCTTTCCCCCTTTCCTACCTTCGGAAAATTTCGAGAGAAGAAATTCACCAAGTGCTAAGAATTTAGCGATAACACACACAGAATACTCAAAACCGAAATTGAAAGATATATGGAAGAAAACATGATAAATCAGAAACACATTCGCTATGAAAGTAACGAAATTATAAACTGTAGTATTCCAAACCACATAAAAAGTTATCCAAAAAAATAGTTTTGTCAACAACTCAAAAAGAAAACGAATATATGTATCAGTACACCAAAATAATCGATAAATTGTCGTTCAACAAAAAGAACATGTTATTCTCTTATCAAAATACAGGGAAGATAAAAACAACTAAAGCGTATACTGAGAACAAAAACGCTACCAAGCAAAAATATAATTTGTCAGTACACACACAACAAATAAAGCCACTGCTACAAAATAATCTGAATTCAAAATTTGCCTGAAGCAAGGAAGTCCAGAAAATATTTGAGCAATACAGGGGACTATAAAAATAAAGCGTATACTGAGAACAAAAACGCTACCAAGCAAAACACAATTTCTCAGTACACATACAACATAAGAGGTAAGGGACTACTACAATATTAACTGAATTCAAGATTTGCCTAAAGCAAGAAATTCCAGAAAATATTTGAGTATAAAGTTCGTTCCAAAGTAAACTAATTTCTAAAGATGCATAAAGCAAGAAAATCTCAGAAAATTTGAAAAATTCACGGAAGTTTGTTCTCTACAGAACAGAATTTTTGGCGTTCCAAACACCCAAAAACAAAAGCGATACAGTAAACACAAATATAATACACAATTGTATTATGCACACCATAAGAGAAAGATACAAAATAATGTACTCAAGATACATCAAGAGATAAAGCAAAGGCACGAGAGAAAAATATATGTGCTTTTGCACATCGGTAACTATAAAAAAGATAATGTATAGAGGTACCATGACATATATGAGAGTAGAAAAGTAAATTCTACTATATATAGACACAAAACGTATTTGTGACCAAACACAATTGTTGACAACAAAAAATAGAAAATACTCAAGATATATCTTGATATTAGATCAAAATTAAGATAAAAAAATAGTCACGTCAAGAAATATTAATCCAAAAAAACCCAAACTAATCAGAATCACAACTAGATCTGATCAGAAAACTCATCATCAGGAAGATCTACGTAAACAAATTTAAAGGTAAATGCAAAGTAATTAAAGTAATAACTGTAAATTAAAGATATGAAATTTAACAATGTTACTTATGAGTGTCCCTGTATACTAAATATTTCAAAAATATTACAAGTTATTAATTATATTTACATTTGAGTAAACCGGTATACTAATTGTTTCAAAAAGAAACGACAGATTTGCAATAATTTCAAAAATCAATTAACAGTTATTTTACGATACCGGAATAAAATAATTTCAAAACATATCAAACATTATCAAAGTTGTACACTACGACAACTTTTTTCAAAACGGTAAAACAATAAGTAGACAAATTCCTTAATGTCGACTATTATTGCAAATATACTTAATTACCTTCTCGAAACACAAAAAACTGACCATCATAAAACCTGTAATTCTTCCTGACGAAAATGACAAATAAGGAAACTAACTATATGAACTTGAAATTTTGAAGCAAATTTTATCATAACAAAAAACTGCGTCTATAAAAATGTGAAATATTACTGGAATAAAAATGTAAGTTAGAGTAATAAAAAAAATTAAGTTGATAATTTAAACTAAGTAAACTTTTGATATAGATTTCCCACACCATCTCAGTAATCAGCAAAAAATACAATTAACTAGGGCGCCGCTGTCAGTGTAAACTCAGTCAAAGTACCGTTACTAATACTAGAATGGGGTTTCCGCAACTTATTTAAATTATTAATCTATAAGATAATTCACATTAACTGCATATCCAAAATACAATGATAGAAGTTAAGAATCAAGAACAATCTGAGAAAATAAAAATAATAAATAAGCTAAATAGTATGGAAATTACAGTCGAATCCCATAGAACACTGCACGTAATGAAAGGAGTTATTATCACCTGCAGAGATTTATGGAACTTTGATACAGAAGAAATACTAGAAAACTTGCAACCGCAAGATGTGATAGAAGTCAAAAGACTATATACAAAAATATATGGAAAAATAGCACCATCAGCTACCTTACTATTAACCTTCAAACCCTTAAAACTACCGGAACAAATCGAAGCTGGATACATAAACATAAGGGTTCGCCCTTACATACCAAACTCCCTCCGCTGCTTTAACTGTCAAAGCTTTGGGCATGCATAAGAAAACTGCAAAAATCAAGCCATCTGCCCCAGATGCGGAAAAGCATATCATGAAGAAAATCTATGCAATCCACCCCCTCAATGTATTAATTGTCTAGAAGAATATTCTCCGCGGTACAAAGGATGCCAAATATTCAAAATGGAACTTAATATACAAAAAAATCAGAGTAACGTAAAAAATACCATACTTTGAAGCAAAAAAAGATACAAACTACAAAAAATCCCAATGGCACAAGACCAATTGGACAGACTTATTTCAGTAACATGTTTGTATAAAACGCAAAATAAAAAATTAGATACAAAAGTAATAGAATATTTTGAGATGTACAAAAAATCAAACTAACATTCTGGCATCAAATCAAAAACAATTGAGCAAACTGGAAGTAGAATCCACAATGGTGAGCAATCAAAGGAAACAGTGGAAATGACAAGAAAATTGGAAAACATGGAAAAGAAACTAGTTTACTTACAGGAAAAGTATGACCACACAGAGGGTAGAAATTTTCGAGAAGTGAGAAATGGATTGATGGAGACGAAAATAATAAACAATTATATAGGAAATAGAGGGGAACACAAATTTGAAGGGGATAATAGGAAAATACACCCAAAAGTATTTATAAAAATTTTAAGGAATAAGATGAAAAATATCCGAAATAATGAAGACATGAAGGAAATGATTAGGGAAAATCTGGATAACCATGCTTTAGTGTGGTATACAAGTAAGGAAGAGGATTTGAAACATTTTGAGGAATTTGAAGCTCAATTCATGAGATATTTCTGGGGAAACAATGCTCAAACAAGAGTGAGAGAAAAACTTTACTCTGGAAAATTTGAGATAGGCAGAGGAAATAGTATGAATGATTACGCTATGAAGGTTTTCATGAATGCGAAATTTTTAGATCTACCTATACCAGAGGAGGTAATTATTATGTTTATCTCAAGACATTTTAAATTTGAAATCACTGAAACGATTGCTATTCAAAATATCAAAAACATAGAACAGTTAACTAATTATCTACAAAGAATTGAAAGAAACAAGATAAGTAATAACCAGAACAGGAACAGGAATCAAAATGAAAACAAAAACTATAATAGTTACGATAATAAAAATTATTATGAGAATAATAGTAACAATCAAAATAATAGAACTAATAATTATGAACAAAACTGAAACAATTACTTTAACAGAAATAATAACAATGGATAGAAACAATAACTATAACAGGAACAATAATGTTCAAAACAACTACAACAGAAATGATCAATATCATAATAATAACAATAATTATAGAAATAGAATATTTGAAGGAAACAATAGAAATGGATCTTATGAAAACAGACAAAGATATGAAAAACGAGAACAAAGAAGAGACTATGATACAGAAAGGACAAATGGAAATTTTGAAGGAAGAGGCAATAGAAATGAAGAACAAAGGAGAGTGAACAATATACAAAGACAGAAAGAAAGAGTGATATCTATAGAACCAGAAATAGTCACTGAAACAGAACCCGATCAAAATTTTGCATCGAGCACATACCAAATGTAAAGAAAAATATTATCTGTACATATGAACATCCAAGGAAATTTGGGGAAGAATTAGAGTGAAAAGAAATAATGGGATTAATAAATATTAAAGGGAAATTAAATGGAAAAGAAATAAAATTATTAATAGATACAGGTTCCGAAGCGTCCATAATAAAAACAAAATTAATAGAAGAAAACGTTGAAAGTTATGAAAATAAGCTAATTAAAATACCGAAAACTACATTAATAGGAGCAAATGGAAAGAAATTGTGTGAAGTTAGCAGATCTATAATACAAAGGATTGAATTGAAGGATGGGAAAGAAGTTGAGATGCAATTATTATTGGTAGATAATTTAGAAACAGACATAGTTATAGGAATAGATGAATTAACGAAATATAAAGCAAGAATTGATTTTGAGAAGATGGAGATAGAATTAAATGGTAATAGAATTGAATTTGAGGAAGAGAATATGGAAGTATTGGCAATTGAAGAGGATAATAAGAAGTTATGGAATATAGAAAGGAGTGGAAATATGGAAGAATTGGAATTAGTGTGTGGAAATAAAGAATATGAAGAGAAAGTGAAGAATTTAATAGAGAAATATAAAGGATTGATTGGAAAAGAAATGAGAATGGCAAAGAACTATGTGCATAAAATGGAAGTAAGAGGAATAGAGAATTTCAGAGTAAGAACATATCCCATACCTTACAAATATAGAAAAGAGGTTGAATTAGAAATACAAAACATGATGAAAGATGGTATTATAAAAAGATGCAATACAAGATATGTAAATCCTATTGTGGTAGTGAGAAAAGCAAATGGTGAATTGAGATTATGCCTAGATGCTAGAAACATAAATCAATACACTGTACCACAATACGAGGCTCCGATGAATGTGGAAGCGATTTTTGGACGCATAACGAACACAAAAATATTTTCAAAAATTGATTTGAAAAACAGTTTTTGGCTAATTCCTTTGGATAAAAAAAAGTAGAGGCTATACAAAACGACTAAGTGCAAAATTGTAATGGAAAAATTTTCTGATTACATGAAGGAGGTTATAAAACCAGAAAAATGCATAGTAGATAATGCAACTTATTTTGTAAATAGTAGATTTAAGAAATTTTGCAATGAAAATCAAATACATGTAAAAACAATTAGTATCAGACATTCATCTGCAAACCCCTCAGAAATATATATCAGAGAAGTAATAAAATTCCTAAGAATAGCTTTGAAAGACCAGACTCATGAAAATTGGGAGAATCATATTGAGGAAATTCAAAATTACATAAACAATATACCTAACACTGTCACCATGGAAAGTCCAATATATTTAATGAAAAAATTGACACCTGAAAGAAAATGGGAGACAGAAGCCAATAAAAATTATGAAGAGGTTTTGGAAAAAGTCAACAAAAATTTACAGAACAATGCAAATAAATATTTAAGTAGAATGAACAAGAAGAAGAAAGTAAAGACGACGTTTCAAAAAGGAGATTTAGTAGTAGTACGTGCTCTAAGAGTATCAGACAGAAACAGGGGAACATGTGCTAAGCTAAAACTACCTTTCGAAGGGCCATACATTGTAGAAAATGAAGACAGGGTAAACAGTTATGTGTTATAATACACAGACGTAGAAAGGATTAGAGGTATATCTAATATACATGATTTATACAAATATCACCATTCATAGAAAAAAAATAAAACATAGAAAAAAATGAAATGAAAGTCTCCATAATAAAAGTCTCCATGAACAATCATAATGTACATAAATTGGTACAAAAGTAAACTAAGAATTTTTTATTTTTTTATTATAATATTGTAAATAAGTTAAAATCAATTTAAGAGGACATTGAAACATAAGATTTCAGAATCACGATGAAGGCTCAATTTACAACAGCGACCTGAAATAAAAAGAAATTTTATTATCAGTCAAATCGAAAGATAATATTTAAATAAAATACTTGAAGTAAAATTTGCGTTCATAATTTTTTTTCTTATATTAAAAAATTTGATAAACGCAAAATTTAGGGGATGTTAATGTGGAAAAATGATGCTACACACTGTATATATATCTAACACGAGTCAATTACAATTTAAGATATTAACGAGTATAAGATTATTGAAAGGAAAACTATTCGAGAGTCAAATTTAAACTAAATCAAACTAAAGAAATTCATTTAAACTTTATAATGTACCTTGTACATATATACATGACACCGATATAATAAGAATTCAAACTATTTAAAAGAAAAATTTAAAATTTATTGAATACAAATATTTCAGATCACAAATTTTTTTTTATCAAGATTCAATATTAAGATCTGGCGCTTATTTTTAAATGAATCATATGAATATTTAATCTTATGAAGTCAACATCCTGAGAAGCTGAGTGCTCATTTAAAAAATTTAATAATTAAAAGAGATATAAGGGTAAAGGCACTGTGTGACATTATTGAACCTAAATAATTTTTTTAAATATACCGGGGCAAATTAAATAAAACCTTATTGAAATCAAAGATATAACATATAATAAATTCATATAAGATAAATTACAATAAAATTTAATACAGTACTCCTATTTCTAATTTTAAAGAATTCACTTAATATATTCTTAGGCAATACTTTTGGAAAACCCTGTTTTGTCTATGTACTCAATATAATTGAAAAACCCTGTATGCATAAAATTTGACACTATTTAATTTCTGATGACATTCCGATGACAATTCAAAAGATATTCAAGGTTAGAGAAATAAATAGTCATTTTAAGGTATTCAGTTAATAAGAGAAATCAAAATCTATTTATAGTAAGGAGATAAAAATTTAGTTTTTTTTTTTGAAAAAAGTGAAAGTTTGATAACCACAATATAATTTGGGTTGTTTATTGAAAAAAATATTTAGTAACGTTGAATCCTCCAAAGAGGGAACTAAGTAGGAGCTCTCCAAAGAGTAATATATAATTTTAGATCTATTCAAAAAGTTTGTATTATAACAATTTCAACAGTGATTAATAATAGAAAGCATGATTCGATAACCCATTTAAATTATGTGCGTGAGTGATAAAAAAACTTTGTCAAGATTGAAACAGAGGTGTAAGATCCAGAATTCTAAAGTTTTTAGAATTGTACGAGCTGACTGTTATCATCGAATACTGGTGAGTCCACTCCAGAATTATTATTTAATTGAAAAATTCAGGCCTTCGAATCTTCGTGTACGACAAATTCTGTCGTGTACGATATGACATCGGTTGATCTAAAGTAGCCGATGTTTGCTGTCGTATACGGCGGTAATTTTATATGATTTGTATTTGTCAGTGTGAGACTATTTTGAAGTGAAACTTTTTATGGGACACTAGCGTTTTGTCATGAGAGTTAACTCGTCGAGCTAACAAAACTGTTAAACTCCTTGTGAGAGAGGCGGAAAAAATTAACGAAGATCCGCACAAAGAGGAGACGCCGAGAATAGTCGCAGGGCATTGTTTATTGATGGCGATCAGGTTATTCCGTTTATCAATCCCCACTTCGCTGCGCGAACGATAAAGTGAGAACGCATTTGGGGGGAAAAGGATACCAAAAGCGCTTAATAATTTCTGCCGATATTGGTATAATCCAGTGCGAAATTAATATAGAAATTGTTTGCCTTTAAAATTAAGGCGATAGAAACTAGGAAATTTCTTTGCATTGTGTATTTATTTGTATTATTTTGAAAAAAATATGTAATAAAACGTAACAAGAGTATTGAAATATATTGAAAAAGGAAATAAACAGGTATACTTGTCCGTACAGATAAGTTCTGTACTCATTAAAGTTTAAGCATAAACTGTGTTATCTCCTACTTTCCGCATTGAGACCAACGCGCATCGTGGGCGTGTCCACTTTCAAACTTTCAGCTATATTTGCTAACCTGTACGTAGAAGAGCAAGTAAGTCTCAGTTCATCAGAGAAAGTCGTTGTAACTAGTGTTGCTTTATTTATGGAAATATTTTTGAAGTGAAACTTTTTATGGGACACTACAGAGGTTTTGGTTACGAGGTAATCTCGTAAAGGCTAACAAGTTTTGTGAAGCTCTAATTATCATTTGTACTAAAACTTAGTGAGATAAACGCAGCGCTGTTCTCCCCTTCTGTCATCACTCGACTCGATTTAAAAACAAACGAAAAACGCGGGTTCGATACCCCCATGGGCGGCCAGAACTTTTCTTAGGTATTAAAAAGGAAGGATACGTAATATGCATTCAAATTTCTTAAAAAGAATATTTACTTTTGTTTGTCTTTTATTGTAAATAGTTTTTTATAGTCTATCCGAAAAATTATTGTTTTTATTTTGGAAATAATTTTTGTTTTAATTTTTTTAAATTATAGTTTTTTATGTTGTTGATATTTATGAATTCTCTTTGTACACTCATTGGCGGTTATTGCGTCATAAAACATAAAAAGTTTCACTTCTGACGCTGTTAGTTTTCGACTGACGCATAAATCTTTTTTGTCATGAATAATTTTTGTCTATATTATAATAAGTACTCCATAGGTACTATAATTAATTTTTATGATCCACGAATTCCATTTAATTTGCTAGTTATTTCCAGACAATGATTTTCTGGGTCTTTAAATAAAAAATCTTTTGAACATTTGCCACTGTGTAAATGTGGGTGTTGCTGAACATAATCAATCATTCTTTTTTTTGTTCTCTCATTCCTGACATTTTTGGATAAAACTTAATTTATACCTATTCTCTGAATTATTATAACACGACAGTAACACCCAAGGCATCAACAATAGTCAATTGTATCAAATAAATAAACATCAACCACTATCAAACCGCTATGCATTTCATTTCAACACAAATAAAATTAAAGATTATATACATCTACTGTGTTGCCAAGTTCAAAATTTAGCATTGGAAATAAGCGATCGGTCGGAAGTCCAAAATACAACATTTATAAATCATTCGATGCGGCCGTCGCATGCGGTTAGTCGTGGACGATGACCGTCGATTGATTTCGAAAATCGCAGCCCAGGAGTGAGATATTGAAAATCAGAAGGAAGGAAGACGCCACTGATCGTTCGGCATTGTTTGGCAAATGAGCTACCAGCTTTGGGTTACTAGCTTCACACCGGTCGAGCCGTGAGTAGTATATATATAGTTTAATATTACTTCGATTTGAGTCATAATAATTGCGAACTATTCAAAGTTAAATTTTGTTAAACCGATGAGTCTTGAGATATGATACTTGGCGCTTTTAATTGCAGTCTCCCAAATTCCTCCCCAAGGTGGGGATCTTGGTGGAATGAATTTCCACTGTGCCTCGTTTAGAGCCAGATAATTTTGTATTGTATCAGTACATTCTTTATTCTGAAAGTTATTATAAAGTTCTCTTAACTGATTTCCAGCTCCGAGAAAGTTTGTTGCATTGTCTGAGTAAATGATACTGGGGTTACCTCGTCTAGCTACAAAACGTTTCAAAGTGGCTATAAATGCGTAGCAGGTTACAGCTTAATTTATAATGAGGGCGATTTAAATCAAAATGATGGGCTGGTAGTCTATGTTAAATCTGCTTTCAGTTTTGAACATAGTATTATAAATTTGGGACCAACTAATGTTCTAAAAGTTGCAATAGATATTCACAATAATACTAGGATCGTAATTTTGGCGTGTTATAGATCACCATAACAGGAGAATTATAATCCTAAAATACCCGAGTTCATCAATAATCTAGATACATTGTTAAGGAATAATAGAGTAGGTACTGAGCAGTACTGCATATTTGTGGGTGATATCAACATAGACTTACTTGATTCAGATCATAATACAATAGATTACATTAGTACCTTGAGCCAACTAGACTGAATTCCTGCCTAGACCATCTCTTTTTATATTCAAAATCTAATAAAAATTTAGAAAATATTATTCCTTTGGTAATAAAAACTGGTATAACAGATCACTACGCAATAACATTACAAATTATGATGGACAATAAAGAACAAAAGAAGCCATCCGAAAGGGTAACAAAGCATGTTAACTACCAAAAACTTAAGGAAACTGTTTCTAAAATATCATGGGATTCGATAAGAAGTTGCTATGATCCAGATGATGCTACAGAGAAATTTATTTCAATAATTCAAGAAAATATTGATAAGTGTCTTTATTATAATAGACACAACCGGAAAATACCAAAATTGCGCCATGGGTAACAAATGCTCTACTGAGGTCCATAAATGAAAAGAATCGTTTATTTCAGTTAACCAAAAAAAGTCCGAATGATCGTAATATACTTTCACATTACAGACAGTTAAATGCTCTAATTCAAACTACAGAAAAAAATTATTATCACAAAAATTACCGAAAATTCCAATAATAACAAACAACTGTGGAATATAGTGAAAGATATTTGTGGATCAAGCAATTCACGAGTTAACATAGGAAATATTAAAGATCAAAAAGGAAATATATTAACCCATCCTCTTCAAATAGCGAATGCGTTTAACTCAACTTCTTCTGAAGTAGGGAAATATTTGGCCGAAAAAATTGACAAAAACCGACAGCGGGTATATGATAAATTTTCTTTCTCAAATTCAATGTTTTTGCTACCAACAAATACATTTGAGGTGAATTCCATTATAAATGAATTGAAAAACAAAAAAGCAACTGGTATAGATTAAATTAGTGCTGAGTGTCTAAAGGCAATACAATCATATATCCTTGATCCGCTGCAACACATAATAAACAAGTGTATGAAGGTGGGAATATGGCCTAAAGCGTTCAAAAAATCTCTAATCACACCTATTTATAAAAATGGAGACAAAACCCTTCCTATTAACTATCGACCAATATCATTTTAGTACCACATATATCAAAAATTTTTGAAAGAATATTGAAAATAAGATTGGATTCATACATAACCAAATATGGGTTGATATCGTCCAACCAGTTTGGATTTAAACAAAACAGTTCCGCACACAATGCTTTACTAAATTTAACAACCAAAATGTTTGATGCTCTAAATAGGAATAGAACGTGCCTATGTATTTTTTTGGATTTAGCGAAAGCATTCGATACTGTCAGCCACAGTAGTCTATTAAAAACGCTGGACAACTACAGGATACGGGATACTTGTTTGAAGATATCTCTCACATAGACAACAGGTCGTCAAAATCAATGGATTTATTAGTGAAGAACGGGATATAACATACGGAGTACCACAGGGGCCCTGTGTTATTCAATCTCTACATGAATGATCTATTTTCTTTAAATAGCGCTGGTCATAGAATTGGTTACGCGGGTGATACTGCAATTGTTTATGAGGACAGTAATTGGTATGATTTAAAGCTAAAAGTTGAATCTGAGCTAAAGCTAATTAAGTCGTGGTTTGATAGTAATCTATTAACCATAAATTTTGAAAAAACTTTTTACATGCCTATTCTTAACTTCAACTCATCTAATAACCGATTTTATCCACTGAGATTGATCAGGATTTATTTATTGCACCAATAAACAAAATAAAATATTTGGGGGTTATATTGGATACAAATTTAAAATGGGATTGTCATATTAAATATATAATAAAAAAATTACAGTTTATTTTGCATAAATTTAGGCACTTGAAAAAGTATATTTCTAGCCAACATCCCCGCAATTTATATTTTGGATTAGTGGACAGCCATCTTCGATATGGAATTCAGGTTTGGGGAAGTGCGTTGGAAACTCACCTGCAACCATTAAATATAATCCAGAGGAAATTTCTAAAAATCATAATGTCTAAACCGAACCTTTATTTTTCAGATCTTTTATATTCTGAAAGTCGAATATTGGATCTGAAACAACTATACTTTTTATGCGTTTCAGTGGAATACCATGGATCAAAGAATACATACAACTTACCAATCCTTAATTACAATACTCGGAATAGACATTTCCATACAGTCCCTAGGGTGATAAAAACGAGTTGTCAGAAAACATATTCTTTCTATTCCGTTAAGATTTACAACCGTATTCCAGATTATATTAAAAGCATTCAAAATATTCGATTATTTGAAAAGAAACTAAAACATTTCATTTTAGAGCAGAAAAGAGAATTCTGCGATATAAAAATCGTAACGTGAGAAGTATCTACAACTACACATGGTTACATTGGCTGAAGGTTGGAGTTTTTGGTGTTCAATCACTTAAATAGTTTAATATACTACAGTTTTTTTCTGTAGTAGTACAGGTTCATTTTCTTTATTCCTTTAATTTTTCATATTATATTTTTTTAAATTCATATTTTGTTGTGATATTCTGATTGTGCTATGTATTATTTGTGATATTATTACTATCATTATTGTTGCTAAGTTTACTATTGTTGTGAGTGTAACTAATTTTGTTGGTGTACTCAATTTAGATACCACTTACAAGCTGTTTTTTACAGCTTCTGTGGGGCATTGTGTTTATTTATGATTTTTTATCTACATTTGTTATACTTTGTAATTTCTAGTGAATAAACATTTATTATTATTTGCCTTAAACCATTGAGAGGCCAGTACCGTAATCGTACATTTGATAGAACATT
Source organism: Galeruca laticollis (assembly GCA_963921935.1). Lineage (NCBI taxonomy): Eukaryota > Metazoa > Arthropoda > Insecta > Coleoptera > Chrysomelidae > Galeruca > Galeruca laticollis. The sequence continues at coordinate 72,753,197 of OY998177.1, forward strand.
TAGTCCGCCAGCATGGCCTAAACGCACATGCTGTTGTTTGAGGATAAGATATAAGTTACATGATTTTTTGAAGCTAATAAGATTGTGTGTTTTTGTTCGAGGGATATTTCGTCATTTTCCAACCTTCCTCCGACACGGAGACCACCGGATGAATCTAAAAATGGTTTCAAGGATATCAGTTGTTTCTTCGATAGATTTTTGGTCTTTGAATGTTCCGCTATTTCCGTTGAAAAGGACTGATTTTGAACTTGTTTTATGTCGAAGTTTAATGATTAATTCAAGTCACTAACAGAGGTCCTTTGAATTGATTTTCTTTGTTACTCGAATTATGAGCGAATCGTAGAATGTACGCCACTATGTATTGCAGTTTGGAAAATGATTAGAAATTTGAGAAAGTGTTTTGCCAAAAGTTGTTGGGGGGGGGGGGGTACTTCAGGACTGACTTTTTCGCGTGACTGCTTGTCAGCTGGATTATCCCTTGGTCGCCTTGATACTCTATTTGATACAAATATCGACCATTGACTTGGGTGGTTTTTGCACCAACAGGGCCCCCGCTACCATATATGCAAAGTGTGCAATGCACACAGGCTCCAATTGCAAAAAAATGTTACAAGTTACTGCCGATTCCTATCTTCCGGGTAGTTTTTCGATTTTTCCTGTTCAGACATGTATAATGCCTGGAGCGCTATAAAAGCGATGCATCGATAGAGGCTTTTTTAAACCGGTTAGTTCACTGGACCGTGCAATAAGTACATAAAAACAAGTAACCCTATTAATTTTTACATTTAAAGTTATTTTTATTTTGTCAAGTGTTGTATAATATTTTGTTTACTACTTTATTTTCTAAAAAATTAAGTGCTGAATACCAGCTGACTGCAATTTCAACGGTTTGATTTTTTATAAAATGGTAAGTGTTTCCTACTTTATACTATCAACATTAACGCTTCTTAGGATACTTTTTTTACCCAAATATCTTTTTATTAATTGGAATGTCACGTACGAGTTTAAAAAAGTAATTGGTTTTTTATCCATAACTCGCTTAGTTTTTATGCTATCTATATTTTTAAAAAACCATTTTCTAGGCTATAAGATCAAATTAGTTTAATATTTTTTCTGCCTTTATTTTTGAAAGGGTTTAAGCTGAAAGGTCTCGAACAATTTGCTTTTTACTCAAATATGCAAACTTGGTGCTGATTATTGTGCTTACTTTAGAAGTTAATTCCTAATTCCCATGAGTACTAATTATTTATTTGTTTTTTTACGATAAAAGAAAGAGACCTTCAGGTGCGAAGTTTCGCGAGCAAAATAAACTGAGACTACAAGAAAGGGAAAGAATAGCTGGATCTTTAAAGCACTTCTTGCAAAACAATCATGATTCCACGGAGACTATCGATACGACCGAATCTCAAGATTCGAAATCCGTAATATCAGTAACCGTGAGTGCACCATCTGAAATTTCAACAGAGGCGACCACGGTAACATCAGGTACTGCAACAAGTGGCGGCGGTTGTAGCAGCAAATCAGATTCTACTGATGCAGAGCCCGATGAAGCGATTACACCATCCTCGTCTACAGTACTTGAACAATCCACTTCAGGTAATTCAGCTTGTGTAAGAAGTCCGGTAATGCCAGCTACCGAAATACCTGCTGCTAGTGACACTTTCGATGAAGGCTTTAATGAGGCTAGTGTCGATATAATTCCGTCCGACCCTGGTATGTTGCCCGAAGGAATCACCAATGAGATAGCTAGAATATTGGTTACACGTGGTCCGCCCTTGATAGACATCAGTTTTAGCTTTCCTAGTAATAAAGATAAGAGAAATAATTTGTAAGAAGTCTAGCAAGAAAAAGTCGAAAGAACTTGGCTTATTTACTCTATTTCTAAAGATTCAGTATTTTGTTTTTGTTGTAAGTTGCATTGTAAAACTCCTAACATTTTTTGTGATACAAATGGAGTATCTGATTGGTAACACTTGTCTTTGCTAATGAAGAGACACGAACGGTCAATTTTACACAATAGTTATATGAATACTTGGGTAAATTTAAACAAAATGTTGGAGACATCTACGACTGTTAATGCTGCTCATCACTTGCGGATTTTAGAAACGGAAAAAAATATTGACCTGACGTGTTGGAAAGAATTATTGCGATTGTTAAGTATTTGTCTACACAATTCATGGCATTTCAAGGTTCTTCTAAATTACTTTTCGAACATGCTAAAAGCTGTTGAGATGATTGTCACTTTTGATTCAGTGATGAGACAGCACGTTAGCCGATTGTGTAACTCCCAAAACAATCTATTAAAATGACTCATTATTTAGGTGTGCAAATACAGAATCAAACAATTGAATAATTGTCGTCCAAAGTAAAAAATAGTATTTTAGTAATGGTTTGCAGTTCAAAATATTTTTCAATAATATTAGATTGTACTCCAGACACTAGTCATACTGAGCAAATTAGTCTTGTTCTGAGGTATGTTGTCCTTAACACCACTTCAAAAAAGGTTGAAGTTAAGGAAAGTTTTATTGCGTTTAATCCAATACTGGCCTCTACAGAGGAAAGGATATATACATTTGTGACAAAAATTTTGGAAAAATTAAATTTAGATATAAAAAATATTAGGGGACAAGGTTATGATACTGGGGCAAACATGAAGGCAAATCATGTTGGGCTTCAAAAACTCATTCTTGATGCGAATCCTTGTGCGGTTCATACTTTGAACTTAACAGTAAATGACGCTTCTAATGTGTCAGATGCTACAATAAACTTTTTTAATCTTGTGCAAGAGTTATATAATTTTTTTTCTTCAACCACAAAAAGGTGTTATGAGAAAAATTCCCCAGAGTTTAAAGCCTCTAAGTGAGACAAGATAGTCCAGCAGAATTGATACAATAAAGCCGCTTAAACTTTATTTAATTAAGGTTTGCGAAAGTCTTCTAGAAGTAGCTGAAGATAATTTCTATCGCATTGATGCAAGGCATAAAGCGAGTTCCCTCTTAACGTCTGCACAAAATTTACAATTTATTTGTGGATTTATTATTTGGCATGACGTTTTATTTCATATAAATATTGTCAGGAAACAAATTCAAGGTTCTACAATTAATATTAAAGTATGCCAAACCTACCTAAAAAACTTAGTTGATCACTTCCAGCAATATAGATCTGACCAATAATTTCAAGAAATTCTTGTACAAGGGAAAGAAGTAGCACTCCTCGAAATTGAAGAAGACTTCCAACCGTTACCAACGGTCAGGAGGAAATTTAAACCAAAACTGTTTGACTGTGAACACCGAGATGAGATCCCTCATGATCAAAAACCGCGTTTAAAATTAGTTTCTTCTTAAAAATTATAGATCAAACTTTAAGCTTTCTAAAAAAACCGATTTGACTTATTAAATGAGTATGATAATATTTTCGGATTTTTTAGCGACATTGTCCTGTTCTTGAAGAACGACTAATAAATCAGGATAATAAGGATATAGACTCCAATGATTTGTTAAATGAAATTAAAGCGTTAAAGTTGTTTTCACTACCTGATGATACTGACCTCTTAAGTATTTTACGATATATATTTGAAAACAATTTAATCTCCACCCTTCCAAACGTAAGCATTTCACTAAGAATTCTTCTGACATTACCTGTATCTGTAGCTTTCTCGTCCAAAAATTCTCATGTTTTATTAGCTACCGCACAGGCCTATGTCAAGCCAAAGATGGGACAGCCATTTTGTATTAGAATTCTTTTAGACAATGGCAGTCTAACTTCATTCGTCACTCACTCTCTAGCTACAAAATTAGGCTACAAAATCAATCCCCATACTCTCCAAGTTTCCGGTATTTTGGAAGGCAGCACCACGTTAACTGATACGATAGATATAACGTTGTTTTCAAAAGTCGCAGATAACAAAAAATTCAAAGTTTCGAGCGCAGTTTTACCTAAAATTACTCATCCTCTACCTGAGGTATCTCTTAATGTTGAAAGATTAAAGATCCCCTCATAGCCAAGGTAGTAGAGTAATATCCTTATTATGAAACCAATATCTTACTGCTGCCGCATGTAAAGAAAATCGGGATCTGCAACAGTAGCCAATGGAAGAACAACAAGTTCTACGATACGGTCAATATAATGATATTGATTCAAAGTGCCTTCCACAAAAAAAAGAACAGTTCGATAATGAAAAATTATTCCAGCCCACATCATAACTTGAGGACCACTATATAGGGCAATACTCTGTACTTGTCTGTCTCTGATGTAGAGACAAAACCTAGCTTAATCTGTGAATAACACAGAACTCCATTCTTATAAGCCTCAATACACATGTTATGCCCACCTTAATATTAGTCCTTGATTTCCATGACGTAAGATGAGAACCCTCGATGTAGATTCCTCAAACTTTGGTCGCACACATTAATGTTGTGGGTATTCGCTGATGCCCCAGATAATTCGCGTGCGTTGTATGCACATTTCGATCATGTCGAGGCGTAGTTGCACGAGTTACAGTTCGCTGACCCATGGTTCATGCATGGTATTAACCTTCGAGCTTCCGGCATAACTCACGACCGCTGATCCATGTTTGTACAACAAATGATGATTCTGCAGAATTGCACATTTTTAGTCTATAGTTGCATTTATTTTAGTATATAAGTTCGATTAATTGAATGTATTGGATATAGTGTATTTTTGTGTTTAAGTTGTGTAGTTGTATTGTTAATAAAGTATCTTTTTAAAAAGTGACTTTTCGGGCAGCAACCCTTAATTGGCGCAGTCAGTAGTATAGTGGAAGAGCCCTTAGTGATCCTCTTCGTTTTTTAACGTTTATCCACTTCAAGAACCTTTGGGAAACGTTGAAGTTCGTCCAAAAATGCCAAAAGAAGAATAAAAGTAAGTGAAGTGTATCCATAATTATTAGAAGAAAAAAATCAATTTAAGTTAAGAAGAAATACCTTTGGAAAACCAAGTGAAGTTCATCCAAAAGCTTTAGAATTAAAGAAGCAAGAAAAAAAAACAACACTAGTAACCGGAATGCACCTCAGCATCATCGTTAGCCTGTAAGCAATTATAATTTTTCCTTTTTATTACCTATATGTCAGAAACACCCCAAGCAAACACTCCTCATACCTCTCAATCATTATTACGTCCATCAATCCTAAATTTAAACACACCTAGACTCATAATTACCCCACCTCAAATCAACATTATGCCTGAATTTAATCCAAAACATCTAGACATCCTATCCCCATACGATGGAAATCCCAACGAGCTGTATAACTTCATTAATACCGCTACTCTACTCCTAAGCCATTTCTGGGACAATAACAACATCCAAAGTTTTCAAAACCACCTCCTATTCCAAGGAATCCTAAGTAAACTAACAGGAAGAGCTAAGGAAGTCATCTCAGTCTACGGATGTACAGATTGGGAACATACCAAAGAAACTTTGATCCAAAACTTCGCCGACCAACGTAATGAGAATTCTCTCACAAGAGACTTAGTAAATTTACGTCAAGGACCCAATGAATCTCCACAGCAGTATTACGAGAAAGTAATGGGTCTGCTAAATACAATATCTAACTACATAGAACTCCACAACGGCGATATCAACATAAAGGCAAGTAAGAAGAGCTTTTTCCAGAAACAAGCCCTAACAACTTTCCTAGCAGGACTTCGGGAACCCTTAGGTTCCACTATCAGAGCAATGAGACCAAGCAACCTATCTACGGCAATACAGTACATCCAGGAAGAAAACAATATAAGGTATCTCCAGAAAGCAGTAAACCCTCAACCAACAACCAGCAGGCATATCAGCGCAAACCAACAATATAAATCACCAGTTCCTCTTATGTCTTCACAAGGGCAGCCATCAACGTTTAGACCACAATGGCAACCATCAACTTTCAGACCACAATGGCAACCACCACATCCCCGACCGCAATGGCAGCCACAACCTCAACAGTCTGGATTTAGACCACCGGCGCAACAAAACAATTTCATCCCACAAGGCCAGAAAGTATTCCCTGGACCGTCAAGGTTTCAACAGTTCAGCAGGCCTCAACAACAGAACACCTGGAGTAATAAACCTGGAATATCTCAGCCACATAAACCTACACCAATGAGCATTAGCACTGGAGCTACGACTCAGAACCGAAACTGGAGATCTCAACAGCAAAATCCACCAAGATTCACATCTGAAGAATTATTTAATATTGAACATGCTAACGAAGCATATGGTTATGATACCAACGAATTTGATGATGAAACAGCTTACGATTATTACCACCAAGGAAACCAGTTTTGCGAGACAACAGAATCGTATGAAGAAAAATTTCAAAATGATTACGAAGAACAATCGACAAATTTTTGGGAAAATGCCGAAAACAACAACGCGACGTAATAGAGCTTAATTCTTACCAAGGTAAAAGGGAACTACCCTATATAACCATCTCCAACCCTCCTCTTAAACTACTTATCGACACTGGTGCTACCAAATCTTTCCTCAATCCCGACATCGCCTCGAAATATTTCCATGATAAAATCAAACATGAACCTTTTATAGTAACCTCCATTTTCCAAAATCATTCTCAAGATTATTGTGCCGACATACCTATATTTTCCGAATTCCAAAAAAACGGAAATTTCAAATTCTACCTCTTCAAATTCCACAAAACCTTTGATGGCCTAATAGGCCTTGATAATCTCAAGCTTCTAAAAGCAAAACTCAATTTTCCTGATTCTGAACTCGTCACAGAAAATTCTGTTCTACCTATTCAATATTATGAAAGTATCAAAACCCAATTTTACTCCATCCAACTCGAACCACAGACAATTACTCAAGTCCGAGTACCCGTTAAAGAAACACATGGAACTGTCATACTTCCGAAACAAGAGATACAAGGAGCTTTCCTTAACGAAAGTCTAACTACAGCAGCCAATGGTCTAGCATGGACAGAACTCATCAATGCCACGGACGAACCAATACAGATAGCACTAACAGATCCAGTAATAAGTTCGGGGATCCACTTACCCGATTACCATCTTTACACAGCCGACATTATACCTCAGGAATACCAGAAGACAGATGTCGAACATCTACTTAGAACCGATCATCTCAATCCAGAAGAAGAAGAGCACATTAAACGATTGTGCAAAAAGTTTTCAGATGTCTTCCATCATCCAGAGTCACCCCTCGCCTTCACCAATCAAATCAAGCATAACATCAGAACAAGAGATGAAGTTCCCACTTACACCAAATCATACCGCTATCCTCATATTCATAAAGAAGAGGTCCAAAAACAAATAGCATCAATGTTAGACCAAGGAATCATTCGACCAAGCCAATCACCATGGTCATCGCCTATATGGTCGTCCCCAAGAAACCCGACGCCTCGGGAAAGATTAAATGGCGAATAGTGGTAGACTACCGTAAAGTTAACGAGAAGACAATAGACGATAGGTATCCAATCCCAAACATCACAGATATCTTAGACAAACTAGGAAGATGTCAATATTTCTCTACCCTCGACCTAGCTAGTGGATTCCACCAGATTGAAATGGCAGAAGAAGACATCCCTAAAACTGCATTTAACGTCCAGAACGGCCACTATGAATACCTCAGAATGCCATTTGGACTCAAGAACGCCCCTGCAACATTTCAAAGAGTAATGGACAATGTTCTCAAAGGATTGCAAGGAGAAATATGTCTTGTATATATGCATGACATAATCGTTTTTTCTACGTCCCTGCATGAACATCTTGTCAACCTCACGAGAATCTTCAAAAGGCTTAGAGAAACGGGATTTAAGATACAGGTAGACAAATGTGAATTTCTGAAAAAGGAAGTTAGCTTCTTAGGTCACATTGTGACTCCAGAAGGAACTAAGCCGAATCCTGACAAAATCAAAGCTATTGTCGACTACCCAATTCCGAAAACAGCCAAAGAAATCAGAGGATTTCTGGGATTAATGGGCTACTATAGAAAATTCATCAAAGACTTTGCTCGAATAACGAAACCTTTAACTTCATGCTTGAAGAAAGATGCTAAAATAGAACACACACCAGTATTCCTAGAATGTATCAAGACCTGTAAAAACCTCTTAACCAATGAACCACTGCTTCAATATCCAGACTTCACGAAGCCATTCAACCTCACCACAGATGCTAGCAACTTCGCCATTGGAGCCGTACTTTCTCAAGGTCCCATTGGCAACGACAAGCCAATTGCATACGCGTCCAGAACTCTAAACGAAACAGAAATTAAATACTCAACTATAGAAAAAGAAATGCTAGCAATAATATGGGCTACTAAATACTTTCGCCCGTATCTTTTTGGAAGGAAATTCAAGATTCTATCAGACCATCAACCCCTCAAATGGTTGTTCTCGCTGAAGGACCCAAATTCTAAATTAGTAAGATGGCGACTGAAATTGGAAGAGTTCGACTATGAAGTTGCATATAAAAAAGGTAAATCTAATACTAACGCCGACGCCCTTTCTAGAGTTGAGATCAACGCACACGAACTTGACAAACAACTTCAAGAAGAAATAAGTAAATTAGATAACGAAGACACGGCATCAATGTACAACCACCCAGGATCTACCCTCGATCCTTTAGAAGATATCGAAACAGAAATTTTTCGCACGACAGACCATCTAAATCCCAAAGAACTCCAAATAATTAAGGAATTACTAGAAGAAGGAGAGAAGCAACACTCTTCGTCAAACAATCTAAACATGGAAGAACTCCCAACTATAGAAGACTTACTTCAAGAAAGAGAAGACGATTCCGATTCAAATGCAACAAGACATACAGCTCAAGAAAACCCTATCCTAGGAATTCCCATAAGCGAGAGACCACTAAATCACTACAACAATCAAGTGATATTCAAACTAGTTAACCATAGTCCAGCTCCACCAGTTAGCGAAGTAACTTTTGTTAATAAGAAAAGGATTTATATTCAAGTTGGCAAAAACAATCTAAAAGGAGACTTTTTCAATTTCTTCAAAAACTATCTCTATCCCAAGAAAAAATATGCTCTGTACTTCGAAAATGATGATCTCTATCCACTTCTTTGTAACATAGTACGAGAAACATTCAAGAACACGGCCTACGATTTAGTAAAATGCAATCAAGTTTTAGAAGATGTTAATAGCTCCCAAAGACAAAAGGACATTATACATCAATACCATGAAGGAAAGACCAACCACAGAGGTATAAATGAAACCGAAAACCAAATTCGGAAACTATACTATTGGCCTACATTGAAGAAAGATGTTGAAGAAATTATCAATTTGTGTGATACTTGTCTAGCCAGCAAATACGACAGAAATCCTCCAAAACCAAAATTCATGATAACACCAACGCCAACAAAACCTTTGGAAATAATTCATCTCGATACCTTCCAAGCAAATGGTCAAAAGTTTCTGACTATCGTCGATGCATTTTCCAAGTATGGACAAGCCTATCCGATAGAAGGATCTAATTCTATCAACGTTCTAAATGCTCTCCTCATCTATGTAACACATCATGGAATGCCACACATGATGGTAGCTGACAGTGGTACCGAGTTCAAGAATGGACTTATGCAAGAGTTTGTAGACACCCATAAGATTATAATTCATTACACAACTGCGGATAGCCCGCAGTCGAATGGAATAGTTGAACGCTTCCACTCCACAATACTCGAACATCTCAGAATCCTCAGAACAAAGAAGAAAACTTTAAGCATTAAGGAACAAATGCTATATGCCATCCTGGGTTACAACAGTTCTGTTCACTCTGTAACTAAACAAAAACCAATAGATGTCCTGAATGGTCATTTCGGCGCTCAAGACCCTTTTGACATGGACATCGATAGAGCTTTGTTAAACAACTACACACAAGGCCATCGGGAAAAAACGAAAGAAATATATAAAGAAATCAACAAGAGAATCCAAGACATCAAAGAAAAAGCCATAGAAAAAGGAATGAGAAACGACAAACTCCTATATCCTACAAACCTTCTACCAAAATTTATACCAAAAAGATGGTCAAAAGAAATAAATTACTTCCAAGATTTTCTCCTAAGATCATTACAAAAGACAACGAGGTCACTGTTGACACTCAAAATACAACTATACACAAGAAAAATGTCAAACACCAGCCAAACAAATCTAATGTGAACCCTATATTGCAGATGTACATACATCATGGCCCAAGAAGTTCTGATCCAGGATCTCAAGGACAACCCAGGAATTCTACCCCTCAAGCTGGGACTAGCAAGAATTCGAACTAGTAAACACGACTTTATCCACTATTTTCCCCTGAGACCATTAGCTGAAGAAATAAATGCACTCGAAAACCAATATCGAACAGTAACATCAGAAATTCAAGAAGGACTAACACAACCTTACTTCGATCAGCTTCAAAATTTCGACCAGAGTCTGCAGTACCTACTAATCGCTGCTAAGCAGAAACTCCACAGCATCTATCCAGAATATAAACTGAAGAGAGGATTAATTAATGGTTTGGGAAGCATAATCAAAGTAATATCAGGCAATTTGGATCAAGAAGATGCCGAAAGATACGACAAGGCCATCGCCTCACTTGAGAAAAATCAAAACAACATTATATCAGAAATTGACAGGCATACGAGTCTAAACAAACTAATCATGGCAAACTATAATACTACAGTGACACTCATTACACACAACCAAGAAAACATTGCTTTTGAGATAAACAAAATCAGCACTGATATGAACAAATTTGTATTTGACTTCAATAACTACATGGAAGTACGAAACATATTAGACCAGCTCAACCTAACTCTTCAGACTATCTTACAGCTTCTCACGGACTTAGAAACGGCCATCACATTTGCAAGATTAAATATCATTCATAGCAGCCTAATCAACCCAGAAGAATTGAAATGGGCCGTAGAGAAAATGCATGAACATCACTCATCCGAACAATTGGCATACGTTCAAGAAGATTTCACGAAATACTTCAACATTCTAAGAGTTGACGGTTATTACACCAATCACACATTGGTATTTGTCATCCACTTTCCAGTCTTCTATCCCAATCCGTTCTCATATTTTCATCTATTTTCAACTCCCACATATAACCAAACAATAATCATTCCACCTGGTCCTTACCTAGCCTCTAATGAAAACCTTTACCAATATATGGAAACACCCTGTGAACCAATGGGCGTAGAATACCTATGTGTAGAACAGCTACTTCAAGAAAGCTATGATTGTGTTAACGAAATCCTGAAGCTCACCAACGAAGAAGCCCGATGCGAACATCTACCTATCGCAATTAACTCCACATTCATTCAAGAGATGTCAGAAGCCCATTATATAGCAGTTTTTCCCCAGGCTACAAAGATTTCTACACAGTGTTCCTCTTCAAAAATTATGGTGCTTCAAGGAACATACCTCATCGAACTTCCTCCAGGATGTCGCTTCAGAACAAATATGGAAGCATTTGAAAACACAAAATCGGTAATACGAGAAGAAGCTTTAACCCTACCAAGAATCAAAACCTCCTCACAGACTCAGATAGCCAAGACCAAACCGTTAACAATCAAGAAAATCCCGCTGGACCAACTCCACCTCCTTACCAGGGAAGAAGAACGACTACAATCAATATCTACCAATCAGCAAAAAACAGACCCCACACACTTCTGGATGACTCCAATCTACATCATCATAACCATTTGTATAATACTGGGATTATATAAACTTCGAGGACGTCAACGTAAAACTCCAGAAGAACCAGAGGTTCATCAGGATGTGCCATCATCACCATCAGTTTTGTTCGTCCCTTACAAAACTTCTTCAGGGGATGGAGAAGTTACAGTTCGCTGACCCATGGTTCATGCATGGTATTAACCTTCGAGCTTCCGGCATAACTCACGACCGCTGATCCATGTTTGTACAACAAATGATGATTCTGCAGAATTGCACATTTTTAGTCTATAGTTGCATTTATTTTAGTATATAAGTTCGATTAATTGAATGTATTGGATATAGTGTATTTTTGTGTTTAAGTTGTGTAGTTGTATTGTTAATAAAGTATCTTTTTAAAAAGTGACTTTTCGGGCAGCAACCCTTAATTCACGTTATCTCTCAGCGACATCATCAAATTATTCATATCGATGCTACAATCACGAAATCACGTTCCTAGACTCGTCAAAAGGACGTGCAACATCAGCTCGTGAAAGACCCCCCCCTCATATTCATATGCACAACAGTTACTATCTTAACAAGTGTTAAATGCCGTCGTTCCATGACCACCGTTGCTCTTAACAACCTATTAGTACAGTTTTAAAGTTTAATAAAGACTATCTTTAAAATTTGAAGCGCTTTATCTTTACAATTTGAAGCAATTAACCATACAAATTTTGAGGTGCTGTCACTATTGCCTTAATAAAACAGTGCAATTGACTAATTAATGTTCATGTCATATCTTGATTTGTTGAGAACAAGTTTACAAATCGAATGGTATGTATTTACAATAAAGTGTTCTAGTTTTTGTTGATATAATTGGAATAATAGACGTGTTCCTTAGACATTTTTGTTATGTTTAATTTCTAGTTACTTTTCAATAACTGTTCTTTCGTGAAGATGTTTATGGTTGAGCATGTATGTACACATAATATATACACATGTATATGTTATTAATTATATATATATATATATATATATATATATATATATATATATATATATATATATATATGTATGTATACAAAATATGTCTTGCAGTACCTTCTGCAACTGAAGAGTCGCATTGAAGACGAAACAGAAAACTGAAAATTGTGTACTACGAATTAGTGCCATGCGTTCTCTTTCCCAGCGAAACTGGGTCTTAAAGGGAGGGAGTTTCAGAATCTGCTTCCGATCTTTCTTGATCTGATCAGTAGGACGAAGAAGTCCTAGTTTACCAAAAACAAAAGCGGTGTTTCTCAAAGCAAAAGCCGAATTTGACAAAAGCAGAGTTTCACAAAGCAAAAGCTGGTATTTCTTTCGATAACTGAATATCATCATATTCAGTTATCGAAACAATTGTCATTTTTTTAGAATTTTCAACATTTTTCATTATATTGTGTAATTAGCTAGAAACATTGAGTTTCATTTAAAACACTAATATGAGTAGATTCCACGAAGTAAGGGTCGAGGCAGTTAATTTCAATATATTTTATACTAATATATTCTTATTAAAATGTATGTAATCTAAAAAAAATAACAATCTTATTTTTCCATAATTAAAAATACATAAATTAAATCAATAGTCATATAGTAAATCAACAGTTTTCTTCTGTATAAATATATTTCCATTATGATAGATACGTAATCAAGAATCATGACCAATGTTTATATAAAAAGGACACCAGGTCAAGCTAAGAACTGCAGTAACTGGATATAACCAGTTTAAGAAATTTTTATCACTAGTTAATTATAACATTCTATTCAACAGCAACTATATAGTTATAGGTTAGAGTACTTTCGCGCCAACGGTATAAGACTATACTCATTTGTGTTTGTTTGATAATAAGATGTTTAAAGTTAATACAAATAATAAATATATTCATCAATAATTTTAAAAATACCAATTCACACACTTGCACAACAGGTAATTAACAATAGTCAAAATAAATTTATTTAAATACTCTACCGCGAAAATAATTCTTGAGTTTTTTCTTCAGATTTAAGTCAAACTTAAATAAGCATTAGTATTATTTCATAATACTGATAAAAGAGAATTTAATTCCTATTCTGGGTAAACACCAAAATAATAAATCGACAAAACTAACACGCTGATGCTTAAAATTAGATTTCAATGCTCATCTAGGTACCCCACTGACCATCTGAAAAAGACTCATCATACATAACCTTCATTTTTGTTTGTGGATTGACATTCCTCTATTTATAGTCTATTCAATCTGACTAAAACCAATACAAAATAAGGCGCCATAGGGTAGCTCTCTCTAAAAAATGTATACTCGCATATTATACCGGTTTATATAGTTTTGTGGTAATTTAGGTTGACCACCTTGTATCTTCATAAATCTGTAACTTTTTGGGTACATTAGCATACAACCATAAAATATAAATGAGGCTTAAACTTTGAAATCTATGTTCAGGGGCGGAACATTTAATAATTTAATAGTGTAATTGTTGTTAAAAAATTTAAACATTATACTTACATACAAAATAGAAAAGTTTATAAAAAATTAATCAAATACTTTACCCAACATATTCATATTTATAATTAGTTAGTCGAGGTCATCTTCACTTGATTCAACATTGGTTTCAAAAGATATAAGTGGTTCTACAGCTTCCTCTGCTATAGGTATTAGCCGAGACAAACACCGTCCTATTTCGTTTATATTAAAGTGGTGAAAAGTATAGTTTATATAGCTGAATAAATTCTAAAAAGACATGAATCAACATTAGTATGGACATTAAACAAACGGTGAGTTTTAGAATACGATTTATTACAAAAATTAGCTCATTCAATACAGCACAGATAGAACAAAAACAATAAACACATTCATCAACTGCTGATAAGCCAGCAGACACAGAATTAACTCCACAGCATCGTTGCCAGATTGCCTGAAATTTACTGCAAAAATTGTATTAGTTAAAACCGACCTACGCATGAAAAATGAATGAATCAATCACCTTAGAAAACATTTATGCTGAAATCTTGATATACAAAACTCCATTGAAGTACCAGAAGCAAGGCTCCTTAGGAACCTAGTAATCATCAATGATTAAGTTCAAGAACTAGAAAAAGAAAATAAACTTTTGAAAGAAGAAGTGGAAAATCTGAAGCGAGAAAATAAATAAAATAATATAGTGATTTTTTTATTTGATAACAGGAAAGAAACACTTACGATACAGAATATTTGTCACCAGCTTAAAATTTTGGTGAGAGTGCAAGTTGAACCTAGAGATATTAACAAATTTTATTTACTGGGTAAGTAAGTAAGTCCACTAAAAATTGAATTCGTGACGTATTGGATAAAATCGAGTATCTTAAGAAATTGCAAAAATCTCAAGGGAAGTAATATAACTATAGTACAAGATCAAACTATACAGCAGAGGGTAGTATCAAAATTCTCAGAAAACATCTTCTTGCAAAACTGGATGAAGCGAATAACTGTTATATTAAAAGAAATAAATTATGTGTCAACGGAAAAACATACGAAGTTGCTGATTTGTTACTGAAAGGCGAAGAACTGGAAATCAAAGCTAATACTGCCTGCAACTCCAAAAACTGCAGAAGGTCCGGATACACTGCCGGACAATTCAATTATTCAAAACTATTAACGGTTAATATAGATAAAACACATTACATACCATTTTGTTATAACTCAGCTGGAATGCCTCCATTCGATCACTTGGTAGTCAGGAGCACCCGTCCATATCCTCCCCGAAAAAAAATTAAATATTTAGGAATAATAATTGATATACATATGAAATGGAATTTACATATAAAGTATACTGTCAACAAATTGAGAACCATTTTATATAAATTCAGGAAACTAAAAGAAATCCTGCCACTGAAGCACTTGAAAACTTTATGTTATTCCCTAGTTGAAAATCATATTCATTACGGAATAGCGGAGGGGGGAGGGCGGAGTACTCACATACATTCTACCGAAGTTATGCAAAGACGCATCCTTAAATTGATATTTTCCAGAAATAGCAGATCTTTTTCTGATATTCTGTACACTGAAACTCAAATTCTAGACATAAAACAGTTGTATTTTCTATGCACAAGTATAAAATATTGTGCAAATAAGCATTCAGCTTTGCTTCCCTTCCATCAATACAACACTCGCCAAAAAGATCATTACGTTACTCCCCTGATGGTTAAGGTTGCTGCTTAGAGGTCATTCTCTTACTTTGCTCTCAAACTGTGTAATATTATTCCTGAAACAATAAAATAAATAAAAAACATTAACCACTTTAAAAAAGAACTGAAAATGCTCTTACTTCGAAGTAAGAGAATTGAACTTCAGCGAATATTCCATTAGATATAAGTATAGGAATTCAAGATTATACCAAAATTACGTACCTTTGCTGTATCGTCGGCTTGGTCTTTGGAGATTTCTTATGTCGAATTGTACTTATTTTTATATTTTAATATTTATCTATTTGATAACGAACCAAGTACCACTGTATTTATCGTTGTTTACTCGTGTTACTAATAACTTTGACTTTTTAGCTTCGTGAAATATACTTGTGAGGGTGTGTAAGTATGTGTATCTTTGTATGTAAATGTGTATTTTTATTCGTTTATTTGTATGAGAATGTGATTTACATTTTATTCTGAGATAGGTCGATGATCGATTGAACTTTTTAATATTCATTTGTTAAACATTGTTTAACTTAATTACTTCTCGAAACAAGTGTTTATTCATTTATTCGCTGAAGTTTATATTGTTTACTTTGTATTTGCACCATACCGATGTGAATAAATATTATTATATTATTAAGCTCCCACAATTTTTGTAGAATCCAGTTACGTGGTTAGATTTTTCCTAACACCCTTAGCTTTTTAACTATGAAGCCAACATCAATTTTTAGGCCAAGTGGGGTACGACGTAAGATGAGAAGCGAAGAGGGGATAATCGCTTGCGAAGAAACGTCACAGAATAGGGTATTCCTCTGTTACGACGTCGTCTTTTCACAAAAAAACATGATGATAACTATTACTATGCATACAACTGCCACGCTAATGCTTTCTTGAATGAAAATAGACTTATCAAATGTAAAACACAGTTGCCTAGTATTCATTCGAATTTTGGACTTGCAGGATTTATTATAATGTAGTACGACCAGTATTGCGTTTATTAGCTGTATTAATATGTAAAAAGTCAAATTTAATCAAATAATTATTAAGTAAACCCTGATACATTTGAAATGTCATTTGAAGATTCTGAAATATTGATTATTTTTAATTGATTGCGCTTGTAAAAAACACCAAATAAACTAAATTTGGCAACAGGCAGATAGAATACTATTTTATCTTGCTCCCCCACTAGATTTTTGCTCAGAATGTGAAATGATGCTGGCTTCAAGAATAATGTAAACAGTTATATTTTTATTTATTTTTAAATCTATTATGTAAACGTATCTTAGTTCTTAATTTCGTTTTGAAGTTTCGAATACATAAAAAATTGATGATCACTAGCCAGGTCCCTCTAGAGTTCTGCCAGTGCCTAAAAAAGGGCCTTATTATCCGGACCAAGAATTCTTACTAGAAGTAATGATGATGAATTTGTTGAAAATAATATGGTTTCTGACATGGAAGAGATGTCTACAGACAGGGGCGCACAGGTTTTGAGTTTTGAATGGGAAAAAAGGTCTGGATACGGTAATATTTCCTTTTGAAAATTCACAAACTGGGTGCATGATAGACAGTCTTACACTTGAAACTAAAACAGATAAATTTTGCAAGGTATTTTTTACCGAGGACTTAGTAAATTGGATTGTAACAAATACATTTTATGTATATGTATGCCAAAAGCAAGAATTTCGTCAAAAGTCGCATTTAACGAAATGGAACTATACCAATGTAAACGAAATGTGGTTTATTTGCAGTTTCACATCTGAAGCCACGTGTTAAAAATTAACTATGTATGAATATTAGACAACAGATACATTATTGGCTATTCCGCCCTTTTCTAATATAATTTCTCGCGGCCGATTCCTTCTTTTATTGAGAATGTTACACTTTTCCGATAATAATTTACCTAAGATCGACGATAGTTTGATGAAGATCCGAATAAACAGCTATGAATTGACGAAAGCCTATTATTTTTCAAAGCACATCTCTTTCATACAATATATCCCGTGAAAGAAGCATCGCTTTGGAGTCAAATTTTTTGTTTTGTGTGATTCCGTCACGGGATTTATTTTTGTTTTTGTGGTCTATACTGGGGCCACTACAGACTTGGAAAATGAACGTTTTTGAAAATCTGCCGATGTTATACTTTTGGAGCCCTATTTAGATAAAGGGCATGTAGTATACTGTGAAAATTGGTACACCAGCCCTGACCATTTTGTGTGGCTTCACACCAGGCCTACTGGTGCTTGTGGTACAGTCTGCAAAACTAGAAAGAATATGCCGAGCATGGCGGAAAATCTCCAAAAGGGGGAATTTACAATTCGAAATAATTCAATATTGCGCTGAGCAAAAAAGATCGTCATACTGGAAGAACAATGATGAAGCCTCAATGTATTACCGATTACAATATTTTATGGGCACAGTAGGCAAAACGGGCATGTTACTGAGCTTGATTGAGTGTGTTCTAAAAACAACCAAATGGTACAAGAACATATTTTTCCATATTATGGACATGGTTATACTAAACGCGCATGTTTTGTATACCGTCATAACCAAGAAAAAATCCAGTTAGCTAAATTTCAATGCAGCTTATACGTGATATCTTGGAGAAACATCACATTGGCAAACAGCGTACACGCATCTGGTGGTCCCTAACTTGCAGGTATTTCCCTTTTAGACTTCCTCCAATAAAAATCCGAAAGGCTGGACACAAGAAAAATGTCGTGTGTGTACAAAATAAAATAAGAAAAGAAACGACTTTTACGTGCCGCGAGTGTGACGTTCCGTTGTTCCATGATTTGAAACCTTTCATACCCTAAAACATTTTTAGACATTATGTATCATCTCATTTTTTCGTTGCTGCTTTCTGTGTAATACTGACAGGGCCGGCGAAAGGCTAGTTTAACGCCCGTGCGAAAGGCAAATTTTCCGCCCCCTTCCCCCTCGATTTGATGAAACACATATTTTCAAAACTTTGTAAGTTTTGCAATAACTGTTATGTGTAATCAATTTACAAAGTTAAAATAAAAATACTCAAAGAAAAACTAATATGTTACTATATTCACTTTCATAATCATGAATCGTGTATAAATTAGAATACAAAAGAACAGAAGAAAATTATTTATTAAATATTAAAAAAACTAATAATAGCACTAAACATCTAAAACATTATATTATAAAAATAAACATAATAAAAATATTTTCTAAAAAAAGCATAAAAATTATATTATTCTACTAAATACATACTAAATTTAATTAAAATTAACTTTTCTGGCTTTAGTTTGCGAAAAATCCTCAAGAATATTGTCAATATTAATATTCATCATTTGATCAAATTCTATGCTCAACATAGTCAGATTAACACTGCTGTAACACACAGTAGGTAGTAACTAATTATTTCTTTTTGAATTTGAAAACACTACCCTGATACCGGCTAGACCAAACAAAAAATATTTATTACCTGCAGGTGGCGCGGAGGCGACTGGCGGAGCCTTTCATTCCCCAATAAAATAACAGCGCATGGACTTGCTTATCTTCTGACCGACCGGCGCGGCGACGACGCCTTTCTTTGTCAATAAAATAATATCGCCCGTCTGTTCATGCTCGGTAAGGCACAATACATCATAAGCAAATAAACTGATTGATATATTATGCACTTAATTTATACTGGATAATAAATAATTTTACACATTTTCTTGTGCTCTAGTTTGTTATTTATATTTTTTTTATATTAGACTCCTTTAGTTCTTGCCAGTTTTTTATTAACTATCTCTGGATTTGGCGCTCCTAGATGTTGGCGCCCCGTGCGGGCGCACCGTTCGCACGGGCCTTCCGCCGGCCCTGAATACTGAAAATTTTACATACATTCAGTACTTTTGTGAATTTACTTACAACAATAAAAATTATTCTTAATTTTTTTGTTTTTATTTTTTTTTATATTCTATTTTGTCTGTTTATTGTTAAAAATGTAATAAAACTCATTCTATTTTCTTGAAAGACACCGCTTATGTTTTTTGTCCAATAATATTTAATTTTTTTTATTTTTGAATTATTTTTATATTTATTATTTAGAAATTTATTCTTGTGAACTTAATAAAATAGTTTTTAATCATTATTATTACGTTCCTGATAGTTTAAAGCAAAAAATTAATATTTTTTTTAAAATAGCCGCAACTTGGTTTGGAGCTGCGCGTATAGATAGCCGCACCCTGTATATTATTTGCTATATTTATTAGGCATGAATTGGGCTTCCCAAAAATATATAGTTGTATTTAATTATTTTTAAAAACAAGCTCAGAATTTAAGATTTTCTAAAAGTTTCTTTTGTATTGTAATTAATAGGTAGTAGGATATGGCTAAAATTTATTGAAAATAAATGGTTTTAAAGATTAAAACTAACTTTTCCGCATATGTGGCCCTGAACAATATTCTATCATAAAATTTTTACTTATATACACTTCGGGGGATGTATCGTGCTAACAAACCGAAATTTCTCTAAAAATAACCAAAAATGTAGTATATCTGGATTTATAGGACCCGCTGTACTCGCTCTAGTCAACTGAAAATCAATAGGGTACATCTGTAAGACTCCTTGAACAATATTCAATCATAAAATTGATCAATCGTATACTCTCTGGAGGCTGTATCGTGCTAACAAACTAAAAATTCCATAGCACCCGTTGTACTAGCTTTAGTGAGCTGAATATAAATAGGGCTCATTTTTGAGACGCTCTGAATAATATCCAATCATAAAATTGGTCACTTGTATTTACTCCGGAGGCTGTATCGTGCTAACAAACTGAAACCTCCAAAAATTACAAAAATCTCGTACTTAAAGTACTGTAGCACATGTTGTATTGGCTCTGAAGAGCTGAAAATCAATAGGGTTCATCAGTGAAATGTCCTGAATAATATTCAATCATAAAATGGGTGACTTCTTGAACTCCGGAGGCTGTATCGTGCTAACAAACTGAAATTTCTCAAAAAATGACAAATTGTCGTCCTTCAAGTACCATAGCACCCGTTGTACTGGCTCTGGTGAGCTGAAAATCAATAGGGTTCATCTGTGACATGTCCTTAACAATATTCATTCATAAAATTGGTGAATTATTGTACTCCGGAGGCTGTATCGTGCTAACAAGACATGTAAGAAAAAGTAGCCGACGACAACGACGACGACATACACACAGGATTTTTTTCTTCTAAAAACCATTTTTTCGTGTTGTTGTTGATGGAAAACGTAAAAATAACCCCAACCGTCTGCGTCAAAACCAAACGTTCCTACCACTGCACTATTAACTCCAACTTTAAAATTCAAGTATATGAATGACAGACTATTTTTTTTTAATTTATTTCCATAATTCTTGAACTTATTTGCTCTTAAACAGTGATTATTTTATGGCAATATTGTCATAAATAATGTAGTTCACGTCCATACAAAATTTCATAATGTTCTCTTCTGCTGCGATGCCATTATTTAGGATTTTCTGATTTCCCGTGTTAAAATCCTATGGTCCTAAGATCGAGTCACCACCCGGTATATGTATGTGTTATAACGGAATTTGTTAGCACGATAGAGGGCGCATTTTTTGACGGATCGAAACCCAACTCGCTGCAAAAATCGGTTGTGCCAAAAACTTGACGAGTTCGTTTACGGGCCAAATCGGCCCGGTAGAAACAAAATGGCAGCCTCTCAATGTTGAAAAAAAATCGTATTTTTTTTTGATCTGACGCAAAAAGTTACTAAGATTTTTTATAGACCTTAACATGCTCTACAACTTTTATATTTTTAACACTTTTTTCTAAAACGTACATGAAAAAATTTATCTAAGAAAATTCACAAATTTACCAAAAAAATAAAAAAATAACGGTTTTAAAGATTAAAACTAACTTTTCCGCATCTGTGGCCCTAAATAATATTCTATCATAAAATTGTCACTTGTATACACTTCGGGAGATGTATCGTGCTAACAAACCGAAATTTGTCCAAAACTAACCAAAAATGTAATATATCTGGATTTATAGGACCCGCTGTACTCGCTCTAGTCAGCTGAAAATCAATAGGGTACATCTGTGAGACACCTTGAACAATATTCAATCATAAAATTGGTCACTTGTATACACTCTGGAGGCTGTATCTTGCTAACAAATTGAAAATTCTCAAAAATGACAAACATTTGGTACTTTACGTACCATATAACCCGGTGTACTGGCTTTAGTGAGCTGAATATCAATCGGGTTCATCTTTCAGACGCTCTGAATAATATCCAATCATAAAATTGGTCACTTGTATGCACTTCGGGGGATGTATCGTGCTAACAAACCGAAATTTGTCCAAAACTAACCAAAAATGTAACATATCTGGATTTATAGAACCCGCTGTGCTCGCTCTAGTCAGCTGAAAATCAATAGGGTACATCTGTGAGACACCTTGAAGAATATTCAATCATAAAATTGGTCACTTCTATACACTCTGGAGCCTGTATCTTGCTAACAATCTGAAAATTCTCAAAAATGACATAAATTTGGTACTGTAAGTACTATAGAACCCGGTGTACTGGCTTTACTGAGCCGAATATCAATAGGATTAATCTTTGAGGCGCTCTAAATAATATCCAATCATAGAATTGGTCACTTGTATATACTCCGGAGTCTCCATCGTGCTAACAAGCTTAAATTTCTACAAAAATGACAAAAATATCGTACTTAAAGTACTATAGCACCTGTTGTACTGGCTCTGGTGAGCTGAAAATCAATAGGGTTCATCTGTGAAGTGTTCTGAATAATATTCAATGATGAAATTGGTGACTTCATGAACTCCGGAGGCTGTATCGTGCTAACAAACTGAAATTTCTCAAAAAATGACTAAAATGTCGTACTTCTAGTACCATAGCATCCGTTGTGCTGGCTCTGGTGAGCTGAAAATCAATAGGGTTCATCTGTGACATGTCCTTAACCATATTCAATCATAAAATTGGTGACTTGTTGCACTCCGGAGGCTGTATCGTGCTAACAAGACATGCAACGAAAAGTGACCGACGACAACGACAACGACGACATACAAACAGGATTTTTTTTCTAAAAACTGCTTTTTTTTGGTTGTTGTTGATGGAAAACGTAAAAATAACTCAAAAAAATTTCAAATTTCCAACTTTTTTTTGGGTAAACCAATACTTTTCTCGCATATTAGATAGGTTGGGCGGAAAAGTAACAAAATCTATGTGAGTGATTAGTGTACTAATTATACTTTCAAACTCAATTAAAAATGTTTTTTTCAATTTTCTTTCCCTAATTATTTATTATAGCATTTAAATTTAATTACTATGATGACTAATTGAATCTTACTCAAAACAAACAACAGCAAACAAAAAATCCCAATGGCACAAGACAAATTGGACAGTCTTACTTCAAGTAACATTTTTGCATCAATTAATGCAATTTTACAGCCTCCGGAGTGCAACAAGTCACCAATTTTATGATTGAATATGGTTAAGGACATGTCACAGATGAACCCTATTGATTTTCAGCTCACCAGAGCCAGCACAACGGATGCTATGGTACTAGAAGTACTGCATTTTAGTCATTTTTTGAGAAATTTCAGTTTGTTAGCACGATACAGCCTCCGGAGTTCATGAAGTCACCAATTTTATCATTGAATATTATTCAGAACACTTCACAGATGAACCCTATTGATTTTCAGCTCACCAGAGCCAGTACAACAGGTGCTATAGTACTTTAAGTACGATATTTTTGTCATTTTTGGAGAAATTTAAGTTTGTTAGCACGATGGAGACTCCGGAGTATATACAAGTGACCAATTCTATGATTGGATATTATTTAGAGCGCCTCAAAGATTAATCCTATTGATATTCAGCTCAGTAAAGCCAGTACACCGGGTTCTATGGTACTTACAGTACCAAATTTATGTCATTTTTGAGAATTTTCAGATTGTTAGCAAGATACAGCCTACAGAGTGTATACAAGTGACCAATTTTATGATTGAATATTCTTCAAGGTGTCTCACAGATGTACCCTATTGATTTTCAGCTGACTAGAGCGAGTACAGCGGGTTCTATAAATCCAGATATGTTACATTTTTGGTTAGTTTTGGACAAATTTCGGTTTGTTAGCACGATACATCCCCCGAAGTGTATACAAGTGACCAATTTTATGTTTGGATATTATTCAGAGCGTCTGAAAGATGAATCCGATTGATATTCAGCTCACTAAAGCCAGTACACCGGGTTATATGGTACGTAAAGTACCAAATTTTTGTCATTTTTGAGAATTTTCAATTTGTTAGCAAGATACAGCCTCCAGAGTGTATACAAGTGACCAATTTTATGATTGAATATTGTTCAAGGTGTCTCACAGATGTACCCTATTGCTTTTCAGCTGACTAGAGCGAGTACAGCGGGTCCTATAAATCCAGATATATTACATTTTTGGTTAGTTATGGACAAATTTCGGTTTGTTAGCACGATACATCTCCCGAAGTGTATACAAGTGACAATTTTATGATAGAATATTGTTCAGGGCCACAGATGCGGAAAAGTTAGTTTTAATCTTTAAAACCGTTATTTTTTTATTTTTTTGCTAAATTTGTGAATTTTCTTAGATAAATTTTTTCATGTACGTTTTAGAAAAAAGTGTTAAAAATATAAAAGTTGTAGAGCATGTTAAGGTCTATAAAAAATCTTAGTAACTTTTTGCGTCAAATCAAAAAAAAATACGATTTTTTTTCAACATTGAGAGGCTGCCATTTTGTTTCTACCGGGCCGATTTGGCCCGTAAACGAACTCGTCCAAGTTTTTGGCACAACCGATTTTTGCAGCGAGTTGGGTTTCGATCCGTCAAAAAATGCGCCCTCTATCGTGCTAACAAATTCCGTTATAACACATACATATACCGGGTGGTGACTCGATCTTAGGACCATAGGATTTTAACACGGGAAATCAGAAAATCCTAAATAATGGCATCGCAGCAGAAGAGAACATTATGAAATTTTGTATGGACGTGAACTACATTATTTATGACAATATTGCCATAAAATAATCACTGTTTAAGAGCAAATAAGTTCAAGAATTATGGAAATAAATTAAAAAAAAATAGTCTGTCATTCATATACTTGAATTTTAAAGTTGGAGTTAATAGTGCAGTGGTAGGAACGTTTGGTTTTGACGCAGACGGTTGGGGTTCGAAACCAGGGAAATATATTTTTTTATTCTTAATAGGGTTTTTATTGTTATTAGGATTTTTGTTCTCAGTGTTTTAAATGAAACTTACTGTTTTTAGCGAACAGTAAGTTTCATTTAAAATACTAATATGAGTAGATTACACAAAGTTAGTGTCGAGACAGTTAATTTCATTTTTGTTCTTTAGTTTACTATTAATAAAATTATTAACATTTGAGAACGATAAAATAAATTTAATATGATGTGTGATATTTACAATGACAAGCTAGATTACCAACATGATTTTTTTAATTTCATGGCCAATTGGATTATTTTAAATTTGTTAAGTTGCATCACAAACGAAGTTCGAGATACCTTCGTGAGTTCATATCCTGATAAATCAATCCCTTCGGAAACAATTATAAAAATAAACGGTTTTTAAGATTAAAACTAACTTTTCCGCATCTGTAAAATGCCCTGAATAATATTCTAAAATTGTCACTTGTACACACTTCGGTGTATGTATCGTGTTAACAAACCGAAATTTCTCCAAAAGTAACAAAAAATGCAGTGTATCTGGATTTATAGGACCCGCTGTACTCGCTATAATCACCTGAAAATCAATAGGGTACATCTGTGAGACACCTTGAATGAGACACCTTGAAAAATATCCAATTATAAAATTGGCCACTTGTATACACTCCGGAGGATGTATCGTATACTAACAACCCGAAATTTCTCCAAAAAGGACAAAAAATGTGGCACTTCAGGTACCATAGCACCCGTTGTACTAGCTCTGCTGAGCTAAAAATCAATAAGGTTCATCTATGAGACGCCCTGAACAATATTCTATCATGAAATGGGTCACTTGTATACACGCTGGAGGTTGTATCGTGCTAACAAACTGAAAATTCTTCAAAAATGACAAAAATTTGGTACCTCAAGTACCATAGCACTCGTTGTACTGGCTTTAGTGAGCTGAATCCCAATAGGGTTCATCTTTGAGACGCCCTGAATAATATCCAATCATAAAATTGGTCACTTGTATATACTTAGGAGGCTGTATCGTGCTAACAAACTGAAATTTCTCCAAAAATGTCGTACTTAAAGTACTATAGCACCTGTTGTACTGGCTGTAGTGAGCTCAAAATCAATAGGGTTTATCAGTGAAATGTTCTGAATAATATTCAATCATAAAATTGGTGGCACTTCAGGTACCATAGCACCCGTTGTACTAGCTCTGCTGAGCTAAAAATCAATAAGGTTCATCTATGAGACGCCCTGAACAATATTCTATCATGAAATGGGTCACTTGTATACACGCTGGAGGTTGTATCGTGCTAACAAACTGAAAATTCTTCAAAAATGACAAAAATTTGGTACCTCAAGTACCATAGCACTCGTTGTACTGGCTTTAGTCAGCTGAATCCCAATAGGGTTCATCTTTGAGACGCCCTGAATAATATCCAATCATAAAATTGGTCACTTGTATATACTTAGGAGGCTGTATCGTGCTAACAAACTGAAATTTCTCCAAAAATGTCGTACTGAAAGTACTATAGCACCTGTTGTACTGGCTGTAGTGAGCTCAAAATCAATAGGGTTTATCAGTGAAATGTTCTGAATAATATTCAATCATAAAATTGGTGACTTTTTGCATTCCGGAGGCTGTATCGTGCTAACAAACTGAAATTTCTCAAAAAATGACAAACATGTCGTACTTAAAGTACCATAGCACCCGTAGTACCGGCTATTGTGAGCTGAAAATCAATAGGGTTCATCTGTGAGATGTCCTGAACAATATTCAATCGGAAAATTGGTGATTTGTTGTACTCCGGAGACCGTATCGTGCTAACAAGACATGTAACGAAAAGTGGCCGACGAGAACGTCGACGACGACGACATACACACAGGATTTTTTTTCTAAAAACCATTTTTTTGTGTTGTTCTTGTTGAAAAACGTAAAAACAACAAAGTTTTTTCAAAATTTCAACTTTTTTGTGGGTAAACCAATACTTTTCTCGCCTATTAGATAGGTTGTGCGGAAAAGTAATAGTTATTCCAAATCAAAACAAACATGGTTCGGTATTTGTTCCATGTTCCATTCATCTGAAGAACCGAAGTAACCGAGAGAAGTTGATTTACAAAATATGAAATAAACGTACTCGCTACTGTACATTACTCACCATACAAGTGTCCTTCAAATATTAAGAAAATACACACAAATACAAGAAATTTTTGAAGAAGATAAATTCAATCGAATATTTTTGTGTGAACCTATTTTCAATCGGATTCACAGAGACCGAAATTTTATTAAGAATATTTATTTTTCCGATAAAAGTACATTCAGCATAAATGGGGAATCGAATAGGCAAATTTTTGGAAATTGGCACCAAGAAAACCGTCGATTAAGAATCAATAATCGTTCCCCATATCGTCAAGTACTAACAGTCTGGATTGGCATATCGGGTCCTAATATCATCAGTCCATTCTTCATTGAGGAAAAACTCAATGGAGACAAATATTTAGAATTATTAGAAAATAATATCGAACCTGCAATTGAAAATGTTGCTGGCGAGAATGTTATTTGGTTTCAGCAGGATGGCCGTCTGGCTCATTTATCCAATGCAACTAAATAAGACGTAAATGAGGCTTTTGGTAATAGTGGACCAATGCATTGGCCAACTCGATCACTGGATTTGGCACCAAATGATTTTTTATGGCGTAATTTAAATGAAATTGACTGTCTCGACCCTTACTTCGTGGAATATGCTCATATTAGTGTTTTTAAATGAAACTCAAGGTCTCTAGTTAATTCCACAATATAATACAAGTTATTGAAAATTCTAAAAAATTGACAATTGTTTCGATAAAAATTTTTATCGAAACAATTGTCAATTTTTTAGAATTTTCAATAACTTGTATTATATTGTGGAATTAACTAGAGACCTTGAGTTTCATTTAAAAACACTAGCGAAATTTAAAATCTAAAATTCACAAAACAAGACACCCCAATATTGATTCTCTCAAGCGGAAAATAATTGAGTAATGTGCGAAGATTTCGAATAAACAATTAGTAAATGTGCGGTTTCTATATAACCCAATACGTGTATTTCCTTTCTCTCTCTGTCTTGTTTGGTATATGCCTTAGGACGGGACTTGATAAATGATCCATATTCTACTAAATTTGATTTGAGGCGGGCAAATATGTCTGGGAAAGGTTACCTTCTTTGTGGATATCTAATATGAACAAATAAAGAACCCCTAAGAACTTATCGTAAACATAAATATGTTACCTTTGTAAATATAATTCCAAAGCTTCTTGCTGATTTTCATTAGATCGTATTAAACAAACCGTCATATCATACTTTCTATTATTTTTGTAACCCGCCATTGTTGTAAAATTGTAAAATAAATTAAATTTTTTATTTTGTAAATTAGAAATAAAATACCAAAACAGCAGAAATATTTCACTAATAATATTGTGATTATATTCGGCTAAGTATTATTGCAACGAAGTTATGCATACATAAAAAAATATTTAAAAATGGCCAAAGTCAACTCTGGTGGCTACAGCCACCCAACTTTACGTTACTATAATTTAACCATAAACAATAAAATGAACCTTCCCGTCATGATGGTCAATTGTTTTCTATTTTCCTAACTCGACCTGTGGTGGAAAAAACTGCATCCAGCTGTCAAGAAATGAGTTTCCTTATACATAATACCATGTATGAGAACTCGTTACCATAAAAAATATTTGAAAGTGTGCAAAGTATATTAATTAGGCATTCACGGTAATTCTAAATTTCAATATTATATAAAGGATGTCTCAATTTTATTTCAAATATTACAATATAGTGAAATTTAGAGAATTTATTGTTTACAATTTCGATGCCTATTTACAGGATACTCTAAGATTTTTCCTTCACATGCCATAATTTGCAACAGTATTTCCCCTAACACAAAATAATTTAATTTATAAATTGTAATATGTTTGATGGTGTTTTATTAAGTTAAATTTTGTATTAAAACGTAATATATAATATTTGAGATAGAGTTAGGTTATCAGTAGGTTAAAATACGTCGTTTTATAATTGATTGTCAGTAAATAAGGACTTACAATTAGTTGGGATTTTTGAATACATTTAAAAAATCATCATTAATCTGGTTTAATTTCTTCTTATCATCATTTCGCAGCATGTTTATATAATATACAAAAATAACTAGTTTATTCCAGTTAATAAGGTTTTGTTTATAACTTTCTACAATCTATTACCACTATTAAAAATATGCATATCATGAATGTCGAAATAATCTCTTTGTGGATTTTTTAAGCACTCTTCAGCTTTCAACATTTGTTTTATGATCAAATCCAAAATATTTTCAGTTTTCATATCAGTTCGGCGGTTCAATAATTTGTAAAGGAGATAATGAGCCTTCTAATGGGTTATTTCTTTGTTAATTTATTAACAGTAATACTCGCCTCAAAATGCCAACTTGAAATATAAATAAAATGCATAATAAGAAAAAATAGTCCTAACAAGTGCGGAAAGTGATACTTTACCGCACGCGACTGCCGTTGACCCGAACGACGCGAAGCAGAGTTCGGGCAAGGAGTCAAGACGGGAAAGAGACTTTACACATGAATCAGGAACATTATTTATTCTACCAATGCATAAAGATTCTAAAATCCCATTGAAAATATATATTTTATTTCAACATACAAAACTTCAATGAAAATCCACTAATTATTATTAATGTTAAAAACACAATTTGTTGTATTTTACAAATGAGTCAGAATTTTTATAGCCGGTCCAGAGTAGTTAGTTGGTGGTAACTGGCTGTTAAGAGTAATACTCGAAGGTTGTAAAGTGCATGAAGATGGCGGGATCGGTTGCAAGTCGTCAGTACATGAATGAATTTGATTCGGGACGGTTTTCTTCTGTTCTACGGAGTCCTTCCAAATAACATTCAGCAACAGCATTTGACTTCCAGCCTCCAAGTCGTTTTATGTTGGTTATCCCTTCGCCTGAATCTGCTAGAAACGTTGCCGAAGTTCGTCTAAAACTGTGACCTCTGTAACGTTCTGGGTTAGGTAGGCCTAAGTAGGTAGCGACCTCTGCCGGAGTTTCACCAAATGTGTTCACGCCTACGCACTGAACAGTGCATTTTTATAATTGATGAAAAACGATGGTGCTAGAGGAGGCCGTAAATTTGCATACTTTCTGTAGAGTTTCAAAAATATTCCATTATTTATGTCTTCAGATATAACAAAGGACCTTGAAGATTGGTTTTTCGAATCGGAAATTTTTTACAATAATTAGGTTTTCTTTACCTTGAATATCGTCAAGCGTGATTTTTATAAGCTTCGCTCTGCGAAGAGCACCTGCTAGAGCAAAAATGGTATCTTCTTTAATTATATCTATATATCTCATCAAGGGCTAGCATAAACTTGGATATGTCTTCTTTGGTAAAAATCTGCTCTTTATGTGGTCGAAAACCAACATTTTTCTTTTTTAGTACCGATGTCAACTTATGAAACTTGCTTATGTTCAAGTTTTGTTTTATTTTAAGTCAACTTTTGACCATCAAGTAACGCGACCATATGATATTGGATTTCAATACCTTACTCAGCTCGAAAAATATGCCAAAAAACCTCTTCTCTGAAGCTATTTACTCCTTTTCTCTTACACCAGTTTAAAAATTGGTTATATTGTTGTGCGTATCTTTCTTTTGTGATTTACTAGGCAACATGTCTGAATTTACGTCATCTGCGGTATTTAAAATTGTTTCTGGTAGCTCTTCGCCTCACGAACCCACTAAAACCCACTTTTATTGGAAATACTTTGACATATGCAGAATCTGTCATTTCGACAACGCTTCGACTTGAAACGTTGACGTCTTGATGACATCTTGGTTGTCATTGCAAATCTTTCGTTACCACACCAAACCACTTTGTTTGATCGTTATTTGCCTAGTACACCCCGTTATGAAAAATATATAGGGTAGATATGTATCCCAATTTTTATTTGATTCCAATGAATAAAAAATTGCGAAAACAAGAAAAATAAACGGTTTTAAAGATTAAAACTAACTTTTCCGCATCTGTGGCCCTGAACAATATTCTATCCTAACCTAACAAACCGAAATTTCTCCAAAAATAACCCAAAATTTAGTATATCTGGATTTATAGGTCCCGCTGTACTGGCTCTAGTCAACTGAAAATCAATGGGGTACATCTGTGAGACACCTTGAACAATATTCAATCATAAAATTGATCAATCGTATACTCTCTGGAGGCTGTATCGTGCTAACAAACAGAAAATTCTCCAAAAATGACAAAAATTTGGTACTTGAAGTACCATAGCACCCGTTGTACTAGCTTTAGTGAGCTGAGTATCAATAGGGTTCATCTTTGAGACGCTCTGAATACTATCCAATCATAAAATTGGTCACTTGTATATACTCCGGAGGCTGTATGGTGCTAACAAACTAAAACTTCTCTAAAAATGACAAAAAAATTGTACTTAGAGTACTGTATAGTGTTATGTTTGCGGGTTCGATAATAATACACTTTTGGGATTGTCTATTATTCACATGAAATTAACTGTCTCGACCCTTACTTCGTGGAATCTACTCATATTACTGTTTTAAATGAAACTCACGGTTTCTAGTTAATTCCACAATATAATAAAAGTTATTGTAAATTCTATAAAATTGACATTTGTTTCGATATTGATTTATCGAAACAATTGTCAATTTTTTAGAATTTTCAATAACTTTTATTATATTGTGGAATTAACTAGAAACCGTGAGTTTCATTTAAAACACTAATATTATTCAGATACTTTATTTATCTCAAAACCCTTGCTTACTCTAGTTTACAGTCGGTTCTTAATATTCACCTTTAACCGTCAGTCTCTCGTTACGTTATCTGTCATTCCCCCGATCCCCAGCTCACTTAACTTAGGTCCGCCATCCGTCAGACGTTACAGGGCTGCCATCAGCCAAAGTACCTTACAAAACATCTCCCTTTCTTAGACCTAATTAAGTTTACAAACATTCATAATCATCTAAATACCTAGGTTTTTTAATTTCACGTCTAGGTCTAACATTTAAGTTTTCTATAGACGGTTTAGGGGAAACAGGGTCATTCAAGTAAACATTCATTTTAGGGGAAACAATCTTATTAGGGGAAGTGAAACTAGATCCAGAAACATCAAGAGATTCACCTTCAGGCGTACTAGAAATATCATTCCGTTTACACTCTTCATATGTTTCTGTTAAATTTATTATTATTAGAATTTAGAGGTTGGTAATTATCGGGTGAAGTATATGCCTGGGTAAACTGTTGCTGAGTATAATAAGGTGCTGGTATCAGGTGCCACCTGTTTCTTCGATAAATTCCAGAGTTTGATTCAATTAGGTATGAACGAGGTTCGTCTAAAATTTCGAGTATTTTAGCGTAAACTCTTAAATCCGTTACCCAGACATAATCTCCTACCTCTAGGTCAGATAATTTTCTGGACCGGTGTCTGTTATTAAATTGTTTGATGGACTTTTCTTTTACCTTACTTTCCCTATTGATCAAAAATTGCTTGTCGACGGGATTGTTAAGTTGGCTTGGCAACAATGGCATAAAAGAGCGCACCTTTCTCCCAAACATCAACTCACTTGGGGAAAAACCGCATTCTAAGGGTGTCGTTGGATAAGCCAACAAAGCTTTATGAAGGTCATCATTTTTTTTAAAAGATTTTTTGGCATTTTAACAGCTGCCTCAACACAGCCATTAGCCTGTGCAAAGTAAGGACTACTCATTATGTGTTTGAAATCATATTCACAGGAAAACTTTTTAAATTCAGACTGAAATTGCGGACCATTGTCTGATCTAACAATTTCGGGAATTCCATATCTAGAAAATAAGATTTTATCTCAACCGACTGGACTATAAGTCTAACATGAGCCTCTGTTTCCCATTGCAATTCATCTTGAATTGGTAACTCAGTATCCGATGAAAAATTCCGCGATAAAGCATCGGCTATCACGAGCTCCTTTCCTGGAAAATAATAGATTTTATAATCATACCTCATTAAACGGATTCTAAAACGCTGTAATCTTGGGATTAATTCATCAATAGGTTTTGTCTGTAAAACCTGAATTAGAGGCTTATGATCAGTTTGCATTAAAATGGGGATTCCAGAAATGTATTCAGAAAATTTTTCAGCTGACCAGATTAAAGCCAAGGCTTCACACCCTATTTGAGCATACCTCTTTTCTGTATTTGAAAGTAAACGAGAAGCATATGCCACTACTTCAGTGTTTCCGTCCTTTGAAGTCTGAAGTAGACAGGCCCCTAGTCCATAGGATGAACTATCTGCCTGAATAGAAATTTGTTTTGTGGGATCAAAGTATGCTAAAGTAGGACACTTTAATAGTATTGATTTTGAATTTTCAAAAGCCTCCCTTTGAGAGATTCCCCAACTAAAATCTACATTTTTTTTAACAGGGAAGTGAAGGGCTCAAGTAAGTGAGAACGGTTGGGTATAAAGCGACTTGAAAAATTTAACATACCAAGATATTGCAAAATTTCTTTTTTGTTTTTCGGCTCCGGAAATTGAACGATTGCTTTTATTCTATCTGGATCAACTGAAATTCCAGTATTAGAAATATTGTGACCTAAAAACGTGAGAGATTGAGTAGCAAAAACGCATTTTTCTTTGTTTAATGTAATGCCTTCTTGTTCAATACGCCTTAGCACCTCAAACAGAATTTTATTATGTTCTTCAATAGTAGGAGCATGGACTAATATGTCATCAATGTGGCTTATCACACCTTCTAAACCAGATAATATTTTATTGAGTAACATGGCAAAATATTCCGGAGCACAGGTAATGCCAAAGGGCAACCTTTTAAAATAGAATCTCCCAAATGGAGTAATAAAAGTGGTTAACAGTTGGGAGTCTTGGCTAAGTTTAATTTGATAGAAACCTGAATTAGTGTCTAATTTAGAAAAATAATTTGAGCCCTGAATTTGTGATAAAATAGTCTCTATTTTACTTTTCGATAGTGTGACCGTAAAACTGCCTTATTTAAATGTGTAAAGCCGACACAGAGGCGAATCTGTGAATTTTTTTGCACTACAACGATTGGACTCACCCAATCAGTAGGGACTTCAACAGGTTCAATTATCTTAAGAGTTTTTAAGCGTTCCAATTCCTCCTTCAATGGCTTTAAAGGGGGAATTGGAACGACTCGTGGAACTGATTGAATGAAAGTTACTACTAACTTAATTTGCATTTCATTTTTAAAATTACCTACACTATTAAAAATTTTAGGGTACTTTTTAATAATCTCATTTTTTAAAGAATCATTTAATTTTACCGGAGCTATCTGAATACAAAATAAATTCAAAATATTTAATTTTTGAATTGCGGTTCTTCTTAAAATAGGTTTGGTAAGCCTATGAATTACCTAAAGACCTGTACTAAAACTTTGATTTGCAAACTTTAAGACAACAGAAATAGGTTTTGGACACAATCAATTTAATCCCAGACGGCCCAGTGATCATTTTATTAGTAACTTTAATTTGTTTACATACACTGGGACTAACTATATGCTTAGGTATACATGAAATGTCTGCACCTGTGTCTACTAAAAAAATTAAATTTTTGTAAGTTTTGATACAGAAATTGGAGCTACCCACTCACTGGAATCTATATGATGAACCTCCAGATCATGATCTCGATTATGATCTATAATAATAGATCCCAGAAAGGTGTCATCTACATTAGTGTTTTTAAATGAAACTCAAGGTTTCTAGTTAATTCCACAATATAATACAAGTTATTGAAAATTCTAAAAAATTGACAATTTTCAATAACTTGTATTATATTGTGGAATTAACTAGAAACCTTGAGTTTCATTTAAAAACACTAATATGAGCATATTCCACGAAGTAAGGGTCGAAACAGTCAGTGTCATCTACAGTTTCCAAAAGATCTATCTTTAGATCTGTATCTGCACTGTTATATTTGGCCTCCAACTCTGCAAAATTATTTAAATGGATAGATCTCACCTTATTTTTTCTGCACACCACTGCCCAATGACCTTTCTTCTGGCATTTTCTACAGGTAGACTTGTTAGCTGGGCACTGTTCTCGAACTTGATTTGGTTGTAAACCACAAAATACACATTTTGAAGAGTAAGCAGATTTGTATTTTTCGTCCAACTTGATAGAAGAGTTTGATTGTGGATTTGATGAACCAGCAGCCTTGTCCTTTAGAACCTGCACTTTTCCAATGTAGCGTTGACTGCCTTGCAGCTCCTTGTTTTAATTAGCTTGCAATTCAGCTTGTTTTGCCTGCAAAACACACTCTTGCAAAGTCAGTTTTAATTGAAGTTTTTCCGAGGTTTTGGAATCAAACATGCCTACTACTATTCTGTCTCTGATAAGATCTTCTTTTAGATTGCCATAACCACAATACTCTGCCAAGGAATGCAAATCTGTGATAAAAGAGTCTATAGATTCTCCAGGTTTCTGAAACCTAGAATTAAATTTAAATCTTTCGAAAATAACATTCCTTCTAGGAATAAAGTAGCTTTCAAAACTATACAAGGCTTCGACATATGTAACGGGAACAGTTTGAAATTGGACCATAACTTCCTCGGCTTCTTCGCCCCCGATATATGTAAGAATATATATTTTTTCTTTTTCGGACTTGTCTAATTGTCCGGACAGTGACATATATCTTTCAAATCTTTTACGCCATGCTGGCCATGCAGCTGGCGAAGAAAAATTAAGCTTATCAGGTGGACTGACATTCACAGGAGATGTTATATTAAAGTTATTACGCACTTGACCGCGCTCTCCAGTTGATGCTGTTACGAATTGTGAGGAACCTTCATACCCTGATGTGGAGATGATAATAGATTTTGAAATGATTTGGCTTCTTGATTTTAACACGCGCTGTATCACGTTCTTGTATGACCTCAACAAGTTTACTCACATTAAAACACATGCGCTGCCACTATAGGTTTGTTCTCACACGAGTTTCAAACCATCAGAAACAGTCAGGATTCTGCGCAATCCATTTCTCCGCGTTCATAAATAAGTTTCTAATTGTTTGAAAACAGCTGGACGTTGGACAGTTGGACAACAATTAATGAAACCTGTGTGAAGATCGTCCAGCTGTTTTCAAACAATCAGAAATTTAAGTATCAACACAGAGAAATGTATTGCGCAGAATCCTGATGGTTTGTGATTCCTGTGAGAACAAACCTTATGTTATGTTTGCGGGTTCGATAATAATACACTTTTGGGATTGTCTATTATTCAGATACTTTACTTATCTCAAAACCCTTGCTTACTCTAGTTTACAGTCGGTTCTTAATATTCACCTTTAACCGTCAGTCTCTCGTTACGTTATCTGTCATTCCCCCGGTCCCCAGCTCACTTAACTTAAGTCCGCCATCCGTCAGACGTTACAGAGTTGCCATCAACCAAAGTACCTGTTGTGCTCTGGTGAGCTGAAAATCAATAGGGTTCATCAGTGAGATGTCCTGAATAATATTCAATCATAAAATTGGTGACTTGTTAAACTCCGGAGGCTGTATCGTGCTAACAAACTGAAATTTTTTAAAAAATGACAAAATGTCGTATTTCAAGTACCATAGCAACCGTTGTACACGCTCTGGTGAGCTGAAAACCTGAAAATCCATAAGGTTCATTTGTAACATGTCCTTAACAATATTCAGTCATAAAATTGGTGACTTATTGCACTCCGGAGGCTGTATCGTGCTAACAAGACATGTAAGGAAAAGTTGCCGACGACAACGACGACGACGATGACGACATACACACAGGATTTTTTTCTAAAAACCATTTCTTCGTGTTGTTGTTGATGGAAAACGAAAAAATAACTCAAAAAAAATTTTCAAAATTCCAACTTTTTTTGGGGTAAACCAAAACTTTTCTCGCATATAGATAGGTTGGGCGGAAAAGTAATAATGTGGGTTAAATTGAATATTAAAACCTACATTAGTTTGAATAGTAATATACAGGTAAAATCAATGATATGTAACATATAATAACGTTAAATTGACATATTTTACTTTCCCACACTAGTGCGGGAAAGCGATTTCATCTTTCAAAACTAAAATGCATGCGGAAAAGTGCGTAAAAACGCACAGTCGTAGAAAAAATATTTTAGTCACGTGGTGTCTAGACCCCGTTTTCATACGAACACACTAAACATTAATGATGTACGAATGTATTCTTTCAAAGATTTATTTTTATGCTAACTTTAGATGGATAGAGTTTATTGATAAGGATTCGCCAATTTGTTGTTTTGAAAGAAGCGTCGCACTTTAACCCCTTACAATAAATTTCCTAATTAATTTTTTTCGCTTTTTGATAGACTTATAGCCAACTTAAAATTCTATTATTTTAGAACATTTTTAAATTACAATCATAACTGATTTTTTATTAAATGTGTCGACAAGTTTGGTTAATGGTTTCTTTTTCAGAATTGAAAATAATAAAACATGTTCCTTTTAGGATTTGTAGTGAACTAGAATAGTAGAGTGGATTGTTGAGTTTGTCGCTCACTACTGCACCTAAGTAAATATGTCGTTTGTTTTTCTTCGATAAGGTTGTGGAAAGAAGGACCAGTCGTAATTTTGAGTAACACTTAAATACGACAATTTCAAACACGTAAATCACTTTACAACAAAATAGTAACAAGATAGAGCAACAAGAATGTCCACAGCGAATTGATAGTTGGTTACAGTTTTCTAATAGATACTAATGCTCGTGTGGTAGAATGTATATTTTTCCCCTAATTCTCGAACGAAGTCACAGAAATTTGCACGGTTTTATATTGCGTCGTAGCGCGAGAGAAATTTTAACACTTCAGGTAAATCGTAATTTTTCCCGTTTTTAAGTTTAAGTTTGATATAATTTGATATAAGTGGAGAGATATTCGTTAATCCACATACCATTTTCACGCGCACTATATGTTACGAACGCGAGGAATTGTCACACTTTTTTATATCGACCGATCCAGAGTGGATTTAGTTCTCTACTGCCTGATGTTGAGAAACTGACTGTTTTTAAATTGGTTAATTTCTGTAGATATTCGCAAGTTTTTTGGAGGTAGAACTTTCTCTTTCAGACTATAACTCTGTCAGTTGAATAGTGATATTTTTTGACATAAAGGTAATTACCCACTTTACCGTGAAGCGATAAATAGTGTCCTGTTAGTTAATTTATGTCAATCCATAAAACATTCATTTCGAATACTTAATTCCCTATTCATTTGTGAAAGGGTTTGAAATATTGTTCACAGTGCTAATTGATGGATCTTATATAACTCAAAGTTATTTGTAGTAAAATTTTAATAGTTTTGGAAAGCTCCATAATCTCTATTTTAAAAAAAGATCATTAGATTCATTTGAACCATGTAAAATCCAATTCTTTGGTCTTTTGTTGAGCAGGCACTTAAAGCTAAACTTTCTTTTATTAATGGGCGTTTACGACCATTAAAGTGAATAATAAGGGTTTAACGTTACAATAGACATTCAAACTTGTCCGAGAATTCACAGTAATGTGAAATTTCTTATGATTGATTTGTCATCGTGATATATATACGGCATGTCATCTCACAACAGTTCCTTTTATATAAATTCAAAAACATCTTTTATTACCAAACACTACTAATAATAAGTAAAAAAATGTAAAACAAACATTAAATAGTATATTATACACCAAGGTGGTGAAGACTGTTATTATTGACCGAGCACCAAGATTATTTCGCGAGGGGCTTTGCCCCGAGCGGAATAAGTTGCGAGGCCTATAAATGTCTTCACCACCGTGGTGAATATACAATTTTTTTCCACTACTAGCCAAATTCAAGACAAAAATTTAAAAAAAAATCCTTGTAAAAATCGAGTAGCACAGGAAAATAACGATCCGGGACTCATCCGAGGCCCCGTAATCGGAATGAGTATACTCTAAACCCTTTAACGAGTATCAATTCGCCTTTCCACTAATAAAACAATAACCAAGTAGTCTTATACAGATTTACATTTCCACTAATAAAACTTATTTGTTATTTGTAAACAACATATGCGTTTATAAAACATAACTTATAACTCAACCGTTTATGCTCACTAAGCCACAAATAATAATGGTTGACGTGTGACTGCTGAACGATAATTTTTTTGGAAAACATTAGTATTGAAATTAGGGCTAGATAGGTACAATCTAATTCTTGCGTTATTAGATGATGGTAATATAATTGATACAAACAGAAATATTATAACCCATGCAATAGAAGATTTGCAGGAACCATTACCACATGATTATAATGTAAGAAGATATTCTTCAAACAAACAGGAATTATTATGAAGAAACAATTCCAGTGTATAATGTTATGTATCAAATTGCATTCACAGAACATTCACGCAACGGTTGTGCTTTCTGAACGCACCCAACGTTTGTAATTATCGCCATGTTGCAATTACGGGATGTCATCAGTCATTATTGGTTGAGTGCGAATTATAAACTATCGGCATTTTTATTCAAATAATTTTATCATGTTAGGTATTTTCAAAAAGCAAAT
Source organism: Galeruca laticollis (assembly GCA_963921935.1). Taxonomy (NCBI): domain Eukaryota; kingdom Metazoa; phylum Arthropoda; class Insecta; order Coleoptera; family Chrysomelidae; genus Galeruca; species Galeruca laticollis. The sequence continues at coordinate 72,792,837 of OY998177.1, forward strand.
ACGTTAAAGAGAATCTCCTGGGTATACAAAATTATGTTGCACAAGTTTTTGTTAAACTACTATCCCTGGATTCTCAAAATATTAGAATTTGTCCTTTATTGACCTAGGTTAACAATAGAAAAAAATTTTAACCACTAATAAAGAAATTCAACTTCTGTTGGCTAGAACACGCAATAATTGTCAACTTTATAGCTAGTAGTGGAAAAACTAATTTTATTTTAATTATCTTCCCTGCTACAAAATCTATCTAGTCCAAATCCATAGATATGATCAGAAAATTTTATCAATCTTATAAAAATATTTAGCATCCTTGGGAATGAAATGTAACAGGCTTTTTATGTCGGCAGCCTTTTTATCTGAAATGGATTTTTCATTCGGGTGTAATGGTTTGAAATCCCAAAAACCTGGATGGCTAGCTTTTTTACCTTTATTTATTCTTGAAATATCTTCTTCCTGAAAGCTATCATTTTCAGTATGATAATAATTAAAATAATTGAATGTGGCGTCTCTTTATCAACTTAATCACTTTTACCTTTTGCCAATTTTTTCATTTTTCACACTAAACTGTCTATTAAAGATTTTCGTTTCTATATATTCTATTGGAACATAATAGTTACATTCCATTTGTTCAACCACAAATTTTTTATTAGTTTTACAGTCTTCAATAATACTATGAAAGTGTCAAGTGTGTAAATACGTACTTGTTGTTTAAGATCTCGCTCTATTAAACCAAAATCTGTGTAATTTATTAGGAAGCTGTGACCTGACTCCAAATATTTTGAAGTGGTGGGTGATCCTGTAAAATTTATTTTAAAGCAATACTTGATATTTCTATTTTTCCCCGCAAATATCAGTCCATAGCACTAAATCTATGGTATCTTCTTTCAGATGTAAATCTATAAATTTTTGTAAACAGGCTCCGACTTCTTGAGCTCCTCTGCCTGCAATACCTTCTCTCCATATAAAAACATATGGTATATTAGATGATGTACAGTGGATGCCTGCGCTTTTTGTTGTCTTTTGTAACAAACCAAATTTGTGGGAAGTTTTGGTAATCCGAGAACCCTTTGCATTTCATAAGAAACTGTCTCTAAATGAGAATATGTGGTTGCTTCTTATATTTTTTCATTTCACTTCTAGCATCACTAGATTTTTTTAGATGGTCGTCATAAGATGCTTGTACTGATAATTTTGTTTTTCATTGCCAACGTATTTTAATTGATTATTGAAAAGATCGCATTTGTTACACGTGTCATATACGGGCAGTTTTCTTTTTGAATTAAAGTTTTGGTAAAATGTTCGTTTGAAAAATGTAAAACTAACTTTAGGATTGTCATTTTCAATGTATAACTCGTACATTTTTATTTCCGTTAAATCGTGGGCTAAGGATTTTGCGTTAGTTTTATTACGAGTGTAATAGTCCGAGCAATGAGTCACAACCCTGCTAATTAAGTCCATGTGTTTTGAGATTTGGTGTATATAGGTAATTTGACCTGTAGAACACGAAAATGCAAATGTCACAGCCGAGTTGCGTATGAAAAGTGCCCAAATTAGGAAACAAAAGCGGAATATGGAATAGCTTCATTCTAGCCCTAGGGCAAGAATATTCATTCTCGCCGTTGGTATAGAATTAATACTTGTGGCGCCCTCTCAATGTCACGGTTGATTTGACAGAAACAGAAAATAGGCATGTTCCGTTTTCTACATCAGCTGCTCTTGCAGTGCAGAAATATCGAAATGCAGAAAAAATCCTCTAAAGTGAACGTAAAATTACTAATATGGTCATTGAGTATTAATTGTTTGAGCCAGATGTGGAGCAATCAAAAAACTAATTGAATCTTAATATAGACGTTAAAAGTACCTTTATATGTGTATGTGACAATAAATTTTGTGTATAAAAAGTATTTATTTTGTATCAATTTTTACCGAGTACTCTCACAATTCGTTGTTACACTGTTATTTTTCAAAAAATGTTGATAACTGGAAAGAAAATCTGGTCTGATTGGGCCTTTGGTGACGTTTCGCAATTTTTTGCAATTTGTCACAAGCTGACTGGGTCAGTGAGAGGGTAATATAAAATGCAGATTTTCTTCCTCGACACTTTTCCTCTAATTCCAACATTTTTGCCATAAATCCAAAAGAACACAGATTCTTAATAAGAACAATCACATTCTCATTGAACTTCAAATATGGATTTTGTAAAAAAATCTACCCCCATCAAATTTGTTATTAAACTATTGTTTTTCCAAAACAGTTCATAACAGGTAAAAAAGTTTTGATCAAATAGTGGCTTTGGCGATTTTTCGCAAATTTTTGCAAATTTTCGAAAGCTACGTGGATGACTAAGAAGATAATCATAAAATAAATATTTTGTTCCGTAACATTTTCCGTCTAATTCTAATAGTTTTCTCAGAAATTGAAAACACTCCATATTCTTAATAAAAACAATCACACTCCCATTGAAATGCGCATTAGATTCATACTAGATCTTTATATTCAATTTTTTTTCTTAGTATCGTTTTTCGTGTATTTTTTTCTGTTCTTCCAGGTGGTTCAGTTAGTTTTTCAATAAAAAATTTTTTAAGTTATTTTGAAAAAAACAGATGAAAAATCATGGAAAATTTTTTTCAGAAATAATCATAGTGCCCAATTAATTTGCCGCTTATGGCAGATATCGATTTGGGACCGATTTCATTGTAAAGATAAACGGTTTTAAAGATTAAAACTAACTTTTCCGCATCTGTGGCTCTGAACAATATTCTATCGTAAAATTGTCACTTGTATACACTTCGGGGGATGTATCGTGCTAACAAATCGAAATTTGTCCAAAAATAACCAAAAATGTAGTATATCTGGATTTATAGGACCCGCTGTAGTCGCTCTCGTCAGCTGAAAATCGATAAGGTATATCTGTGAGATATTTTGAGTAATATTCAATCATAAAATTGGTCACTTCTATACACTCTGGAGGCTATATCAAGCTAACAAGCTGAAATTTCTCAAAAAATGACAAATATTTCGTATCTCAAGTACCATAGCACCCGTTGAACTGCCTCCGGTGAGCTTAAAATCAATAAGGTCCATCTGTGACATTTCCTTCACAATATTCAATCATAAAATTGGTCACTTCTATACACTCTGGAGGCTGTATCGTGCTAATAAACTGAAACTTATCAAAAAATGACAAATATTTAGTACTTCAAGTACCATAGCTCCCGTTGTACTGGCTCCGGTGAGCTGAAAATCAATAGGGTTCATCTGTGACATGTACTTCACAATATTCAATCATAAAATTTGTGACTTGTTGCACTCCGGAGGCTGTATCGTGCTAACAAGACATGTAACGAAAAGTGGCCGACGACAACGACGACGACGACATACACACAGGATTTTTTTTCTAAAAACCATTTTTTCGTGTTGTTGTTGATGGAAATTGTAAAAATAACTCAAAAAAAATTTTCAAAATTCCAACTTTTTTTGGGGTAAACCAATACTTTTCTCGCATATTAGATAGGTTGGGCGGAAAAGTAATAACAAAAAATACGTAAATTATTTCGGAGGCACAGATATGAAGACTAAGTGTGGATAAAAACATTTTCTTGCAAACGGGGATATTTACCTTACTAGCTTTGAGGCTACATCTGAGTGTTCCACTACATCGTGATTCTTTATTTTCAGCTTTGCGTTGTTTTGGACATTCTCTACTAACCATATTGCACATAAATGTTTTTCTTTGATTCCAAGTAAAGATGTTCAAAAATTTTGAAAATATCTCTTGTCTTCCATCTTCAGACATGCTGGCATTTTCTCTTATTAGATTAAGCATAAAACGTCGAGGTACATGTTGGCCCCAATTATTTGCGCTCCTCTCTCTGTGTATCGTAATGTTTTTGTTATTTATTTAAACAGCAAACGGGTGGGATAAATTTTGATCACACGGTAGGTTCACTTACTTAATTTATTTATTCACTATTCACTAATTATACACAGTATATTCACTTAAACTAATTTATATAAACAGTTCACTAATTTATATTCATTTATTTACTTGTTTAGCACATCTCGGATATGGTTTACTCCTTTCTCTAGGTCATGGTCTCCTTCGAATGGCGCTAGTCGGTTTTGGTGAACTACTTGTAATTTTGGAGAAAATCCTTTTCTCCTCGTCGGGTTGTGTAGCCATACTTTGTCCCCTTCTTTAAAACCGCCTTCCGTGGCCTACGTGTCGTACCGACTTTTCATTCTGTCGCTGGTAACTTAAAGATTTGTTCGAACTAATTCATGAATGTCGTCCAACCTTCTTCTCAATTGGATCACGTAGTCTTCGCCTGCTAGATCTTCTCCAGGCCGACAGCCAAATTCCAGGTCACAAGGAAGCCTCATTTCACGTCCAAACAGGATTTTCGCCGGTGTTTCACCCGTGGACTCATTGACGGCAGATCGATAAGCCAATGCAAATAGGGAAAGATACTGGTCCCAACCTCTCTGATGGCTGGATACTACTTTGGACAGGTATTTTCCAATAGTCCTGTTCATTCTCTCGACCATTCCATCTGACTGTGGATGTAATGCTGTTGTCCTGGTCTTCTTCATTCCCAGCTTCTCGCAAATCTCCTGGAATAGATGACTGTCGAAATTTCTTCCCTGGCCGCTGTGGACTTCCAAGGGCACTCCATATCAGCTGATAAATTCTTTCACCAATACATCTGCTACAGTTGTGGCCTCTTGGTTCGGGATAGCGTAAATTTCCACCCACTTTGTGAAATAATCCATTACTACCAGTATGTATTTGCTACCATTTTCTGTCGTCGGAAATGGTCCAGCGATATCTAAAGCAATCCTTTCGAAAGGGCTTCCAACATTGTACTGTTTCATGGGTGCCTTTCTCTTGCGATGTGGTCCATTACTTGTAGCACAAGTCGTACTTTTCTTACACCAGTCCTTCACATCATCGGAGCTGTTCATCCAATAAAACCTCTCACGGATTCACTGTAGGATTTTCTTCACTCCCAGATGACCTCCCGATGGACTGTCGTGTAACTTCTTTAGTACTTCAGCTAATCTTATTCTCGGGATAACTAGCTGTCTCCTCATCTCGGAACCATAATCGTTTTCGAGGATTCTTTTCAACAGCCCTTCTTCCAGGACAAGGGAGTCCCACTGCGCCTAATACGCCTTGAGTTTCGGTGAAAATTTTGACACTTCTTGCCAGGTAGGTCGCCGATTTTCTTTCTTCCATTGCCGGATCATCTTCAGGTGAGGATCATTCTCCTGATCTCTGATCCTGGTGGGTGATCATTCCTCGTAGACTACAGTAGTTCTTGAAACTGCAGCTTCCCTAGATTCCCCCTTGTTGCAGTGGGACCAGTCTGTTGGGCACGGCCGTCTGGACAGGGAGTCGGCATTTCGGTGACTCACACCGGCTCGATGTTCGATGTTGAAATCGTACTCTTGAAGTCGTTCAATCCATCTAGCGATCTGACCCTCGGGATTCTTGAACTGCATCAACCACTTGAGTGCTGCATGATCAGTCCGGATTAAAAACTTCCTTCCATAGAGATACTAGTAAAAGTGTTCCACGGACTTCACTACCGCCACAAGTTCTCTTCTTGTGACGCAGTAGTTTCGTTCTGGTTTGGAGAGGACTTTACTGAAATATCCCAGCACTCTTTCTTGCCCTCCTTGGATCTGTGAGAGCACTCCACCAATTCCTACGTTGCTTGCGTCAGTGTCAAGAATAAAGTCTCCCTCTGGTAATGGATATCCTAATATCGGCGCCGAAGTTAAATGCCTCTTCAAGGTTTCAAAAGCCGTTTGACAGTCTTCGTCCCATTGGAAAGCTCTTGCTTCTTCTGTAAGTCGTGTTAGAAGCTTGGCAATATCTCCAAACTTTCTGATAAATCTTCTATAGTACGTGCAAAGTCCAAGGAAACTCCTAATTTGATGTTTGTCGGTTGATTGCGTCCATTGCTGAATGGAAGCAATTTTCTCTGGATCCACCGCCACTCCTTCATTGCTCACTATATGATCTAGATAGTTGACTCGGTTTTGGAACAGCTGATATTTCTTCGGGTTTAACATGAGCTGGGCAGCTTGGAGTCATTTGAATACGTCTTCCAAATTCTTCAGATGTTCGTCAAATGTCTTCCCCAGTACTACGATGTCGTCCAAATAGACCAGGCATGTCTTCCAAGACAACCATCTCAAGACATTTTCCATGAGTCTTTCAAATGTCGCAGGCGCATTACAGAGCCCGAATGGTATGACGTTGAATTGTCATAATCCAGATCCGGTGGTAAAAGCAGTCTTCTCTTTGTCTTTTCCACTTGCTAATAACCAGACTTCCGTTCCAAGGTGGAAAACAGTTTGCTGCCGGCCAAAGTGTCTAGAATATCGTCAATTCGAGGAAGAGGATAGCTGTCTTTCTTCGTCACGTTGTTAAGCTGGCGATAATCCACGCAGAATCTCGTAGTTCCATCCTTTTTCTTGACGAGCACTACTGGAGAGTCTGGAGACACCCATGGACTAGTAGATGGTTCTCTTACTTTTTCTGCCATCTCTCGAATTATTCTTTCAGCTTCCTCTCTCTTCGCACGTGGAAGTCTTCGAGCTGATTGCCTTATTGGTTTAGCATTACCAGTATCGATTTTGTGTTTGACGGCTGATGTTCTACCAGTCTTTCCTCCTTTTGATACGAATAAGTCTCGATACTGCAGGAGAAATTCTCTCATTCTCTTTTTTTCAGTTCGATCCAAAGATTGACCAGCTACTGATAACATTTGTTCTAATCTGGCATTAGAATTGTCAGTTGTCGTTGTTTGACGAACTATAGACGTCACTGGTACGCAGGATGCAATCTTGGTTTCCTTCTTGATGGTAACTGGGTAATCATTCACGTTTATCACATATAATGGGATCTCTTTCGACGACGTAACCAATCCTTTTCCAATTAGTACTCCTTTGTCAACCTCTTCGTCGTGGTTCCTTGGCTCCATCATAACCGGTGTACCTTCCTCCATGATTCCCTGTAGCCGTGCTACTATCATGGTTTCGCTTCGTGTAGGTAGAACGGTATCTTCCTGTACAGCTGCCAACAGCGCGCTGCCTTCATATTTATGAATAAATACCTCCTCGGAACCCACTTTAATGGTTCTGTTTCTAAAGTCTAATTGGAAACCATGTACGTTCATTACGTTCATTCCCAGAATCACGTCTTCTTCAATGTCAGCTACGATTACCGTATGCGTGAACTTTTCTGCGCCAATTCCCAATTGGATTTGTGTCTCACCGTGAACGTTGGCACTCTCACCTGTGGAGGTCCGCAGTCGCAGTCTCGTTGGTAAAAGCTTCTTCTTGGAGTTTATTATCTCAAGTCGTATAATGGTTCTAGTTGCTCCAGTGTCTACTAGCGGAATATATATCTTGCCATTCACTTCGCCATCTACATACACACTATCGTTGCGTTCTGAGAAAAGCTATCAGTATGAGAGGGTCTTTGGAACGATCATGGGTCGGTGCTGCCCCCTCGTAGCCGACCCGTTCTAGTTTTCCCGTGACTGGGGTTCTTGGTTTGCAAGAGTCTTGGGGCGCTTACACGAACTACGTACATGCCCTAGCTCGCCACAATTCCAGCATCTGATCTTTCTCGGCTTATTGTCCTTCATACTTTTTATTAAACTGACGAACTGATCAAATCTGTCTTGGTCACCTTCTTCTTGAATGGTTCTAATTTTGTTATATCCCGAAGCCTTTTTTGCTGCTTCATATTTAAGAGCAGCTGTCAATGCGCCGACTAATGTTTTCGGATGGGCTAAACGAAGCGTCCTCTGCATATCGGGGTCACGTACGCCATCAATGAAGGCCTGGATGCCCAGACATTCCATCATGTTCTCTGGTGATGACGGATAAGCAAATCGAACTAGTCGGGCAATTATTCCTTCCGGTGAGACATATCTTCATTTTCTAGATAACGAACTTCCAGTTCTTTTGGAAGAAGTACCTCTTATTATTAGAAGGCGAATGTGATTCATGCATGACGGTGCTCCACATTTTGCAGTGATTGTACGCGAGTTTTTAAATAACGTTTTTCTAGACTATTGGATCGGACGGGGATCTCAACACCCGTGGCTCCCTAGGTCACCTTAACACAATCCTCTGGATTTTTGTGTGTGGGTGTATCTAAAATCGCTCATTTACACAGCCCAGATATTCAAAATCGTATAATACAAGGCAGTAATGTTATTCGTAACAATCCTGGTATCTTCGAACGTATTCGGCAATCCATTAGACGTCGAGCGAATGCTTGCATTTTGGCACATTTTGAACATATGCTCTGAAATGTACTATTTTTCATTTATGTTTAACGCATGTTGTTGCTTCTAATATAAGAATTCAATATCCTGTATCTCATTAACGATAAGACTTATCACACATGTTTATAAGAACTTTTCGTCTTAAAATGGAGTGACGAAACGCCCACTACAATATTTTAGATTACTTAGGAAACACCCTGTAGATACGACCGTACTAGCACTGGAAACGCTGTTCTGTGTGTTAAACTGAGGTACCTTCACCAAAACATCTTTTGTAAGACTTCAGCACGGAACACGACTTCAGTCGATAAAAATTTTGAATTTCGGGACCCAAATAAAAAAAGAAGAAGCAGTGTGTCAATTTTCATTATAATTGTTTGTGTTTACGTTTACTTGTTTTTATAAGTATGAGATATTCTTGCAAAAATAATAGTTTAATCTGATTGGAAGTGTGCATAGATACATTTGTTTGTCGAATAAGCTCAGATTTTATTAGTTTGTTCTCAAAGAACTGGATTTATCGTTGGTTTGGGTAAGTGAATACTATAAATTCTAAAGTGAACATAACCGGATTTATGTAATTTCTATTTCTTTATTACTAGATTTAAACAGTAAAATTGATGCATTCTATAATAAAAAAACAGCCCAAGTATTTATTTTAGCCAATAAAATATTCTCTTGAAAGCTGTTAACTTCGAGCATTGAAATATAGACAAACTGGAATGATCGCTCAAACGCAGGCAGTGTAGTTAAAACCACTGAAATTGAAATGTATCTATAAGTATAATAAAGAAACTGGATGGATAAGGCAATTTTCGATAGATAGAGAGGGATCGGTGATAAAAGGGGCTGTTGTCTCTGTCATACCCGAATGTCATTTGGTTTGAAAAGATTAAGTTCAATAAATTCATTAAGTTTTTATATGAATTTTCGGCAGATTTTTCTTAGCTTTGGTTTTTATTAAGATCCGTTACGGAAAATTCCACTGAGGTAGCAGGGCTTTTTTTCAGTAACGATTTCATTCTATTCTGATCTACCTGGAGATACGAGTGTGGTTTCTATTAAACTTCGGCCCGAAATTACGCGAACAAAACAATTATAGGAATTCAGTGGTAATCAGATCAGTTTGATTTCTTTGTTGTAGTTTTTGTTTGGTGTGTTTGTTTTCGTAGAAGTAAATAATGTAAAAAGTGCTAAAATCGAGGGGTTGACCACTCTGACAAATGTGTACATGTATTGCCGCATTGTCCCACATTTTTAGATAATGGGGATAATTCGGTGCATTAATAGACAATTCGGATAAATGCTAAAAATCTTAAAGCATGTGTTGCAATTAGAGGTAATGTGATATTATTTGACATAATGCGGAGAAATGTTCACATTAATCACTTCAGAATTTAAGAAGAATAATAATACAAGTGATAATATTATTAACAAAAAACATAATTATTGTCTTTTGTGTAACGATTTGAAAAAAACTTCTTAAAAGTTATTTATTTGTTGTAAAAATGTTGACTACAAATAAAAAATCTTCAAACTTAATACTTCCAGGATTACTTCTTTTTAATATTTTTATACAACTGATCTATCTTAATTTTTTCGAAGTGAATATGAAATGGACCATTTCCAGGCACATTAATGGGTCCATAGAAAATAAAGTCCCGTTGAACTGTTTGAATGTCCTCTTGACGAGGCCATATGTAGCCATTCAATTCGTATTTTAAAAATTTAATGGTGAAAATGTTTTGGGATTCATCTAAACTTAATACTCTGCCAATACACCATGAAGTATCATAGTACACAGCATAATACTTTTCTATTTCAATACAGAGTTCTTCTATTTCATTCCCACTATCACTCAATTTCATTCGGTCTATTTTGTCAGAGCTCTCTTCGTAAATCACAGTTGCACTCTCTTCAGAAGTTTCACTATTGAACTCTTTTTCATTATACATGGTTCTAGGTTTTTTATTGCTTTTTGTATTGTTTTTCTCAATACTCGTTCGTCGATTCTTTCGCTTACATGCCTTGTTGACAGACTTACCTCTAAATCTAAAAATTCTGTCTGTGGATACCTTTCCATTTTTTTGACCAAAAACCCAGCATAATGTGGATTTTTTCACTACTTTTAACTTGTTCTTAATTTTTAACTTAAAACTCCATCGTGCTGATTAATACTCTTAGTATCAGTGGCATCCGTTATGTCAGTGGTTTTAATATTTTCCCATAACTTTCTAGATCTTCAATTACTTCTGATTCATCTTCTTCATTCATTTCCAAGTTTGTTTCATTAAGTGTCCCTTCAGATGTCTTAAAGCAATTTAAATTTTCGGATTCATCATTCTCAAATTGTTCTGTTAATAAAGGTATCAATACGACTTCAAACGACTTTGAGGCATCATCCAGAATAATCCCTAAAATAAAATGAACACTCATTTTCTATGAAAAATTTTAATTTTCAGCTAACTAATTAATTTGATTACCTAGATCTTCTGCATCTTTCAAAACATCTCATTTAGCTTTTTCTAGAATTTCTTTGGTTTCATCCTTAGAAGGAAACTTTTTGGATTCTTCTCCAGTTGTTGTACTCTAATAATTTTTCAATGTAATAAGGCTGAAAAAATTGATTCAGATCCAAAGCTTGTATAACTGTTGAAATATTGAAGAATGTGAAGAATTTGTGTAAGGGATTTTTTGCAGAAGGTTCAAGGTTTTCGGAATCAAAATCCGGGTCATTGTCAGAATCATCTGGGGGCGATTCTTGTAGGACTGATTCGTCAGAATTAGTAATCAAATTGCTACAAAAAAATTATCATTAATGTATATTGTTTTGTAATACCAAAATAATTACAAATAATATTCAGTAATTGTTGTGTACCTTATTTCTAAAGCCATACCCATCATTTTTTTAATTCGGTTTGTCATTTTGTATATGAAAATAAGAGAGAAAAATAAAACTTAGCGAACGTTCGCCTTCTCAGCTCGACTTCGACTACAGAGATCGACTGCGGCATAGCTATATGAACTGATCCTTCCCTTGCTGGCGGCATTCTCCCACTATGATGGCTTGTATGAGTTACCTTACAACTACACTTACAATCGGATTGCTTTGGTATAATCACAAAGCAAATCAAATAACTAGGTTTTATTATTGTAAATCTGAAGATATTTTAACCGAAAATCGAAAAAAGTTAGGATCCAAAGTAGAGTTACTATATTTGATGACAGTAAAATTAATTCATAAGTCAACTAAATGCAAAAGGTTGTAAGTAACTAGGGTTTAGGTTGTTATAAAATTATTTCAAGTTGATATACTGAAATAGTATATTAAATAATTCATAAATGGTTTGGCCGACTTACAGGTTTTTTATAGCTAATAGTACAACTCGATTAGTAGAAACAGGATATGGACACAAATCTAGTTAGTCAAGTTACTAGATTTTATTAAAGTACGCCAGAGAATTTCTTAGAATTAGGATAAATTTTCGATTCCGCAATACTGTGAAGTATCAATTAGTGTGGATAATATTAACGAAGATGAAATGCAAAACAATAACGCTAATATCTGGTTACTACTGCACTTGTAAATCAGGTGCCAGAACCATAGGATGTGCTCACTTAGCAAGTGTGTTATGGTTAAACTACATCCTAGATGCAGCTCAAAGAAACGAAACAGATGACCAAGATCTAATTATTGATGTACAAGACATTTAAACCTAAGGTTTGACATATAAAAAAATGTAGGTACTGTTTGTATAAAAATATTTGATTTGTCATATATTTTTTGATTAACCTGTATAAACAAAACTATATTAAAAATGCTTATTATCTTCTTATTTACAACTGTTGTAATTAAATATTTTATGTCACCGCTTTTCTTATTTTTTATACTCTCCTTTCTTTAACGGTGTGTGACAATACTCTTTTTACTCTAAGAGGTCAAAATTGACCTTATTTGGGGGTTTCGGTAGTTCTGCCCTTGTGAACTTTTGTTTGCCATGTAAGGACATACAAGATACCAAAATTGCATTCATTTTGACTGGGACTTCGTGATTTGCACTTAAAAAGTGCGGGGTCCTTTGCATCAATTTTCACAATGGACTATCCATATTAGTCCACACCCTGCTATATTAAGTTTTCGTATAGAAATGTTTACTCTTACTATAACAAAAAAAGCAGTAAAAACCGGTTGAACAATTGTTTGTTGGCAGAAATTCCTTGAAAAACTCATCAGGATCGTGCTACCTCAGCAGAATTTTCTGTAACATAATTTTATAAAAACCAAACCTGCATTAAATGGATATTTACAATCATTAAGAATTCTACAATTGACGAATCCACTATATTGGGTTGAATTTTATAGCTGTGTAATCGCCAGTGTGTGTTTTGATTACTCATATAAATGATCTTTCTTCACCTGTGTACTTTCAGTTTAAAAAGAAAAATGGTTAATTTTTGTGCTGCTCTTGGTTGTAGTAATGAATATAATCCGGGAAAGCCAATTTCCTTCTTCAGGTAAGAAAAATAAGGAATCCTAGTTCTTAAAAGGAAGGTGAAAAACAACTCATAAAAGCAAAAGCACACTATGAGGTTGTGGAACACCCTTAAGGCAAATCATTAAACTTGCTATTTTTGGCTCATTTTTGTACTTTTAGTTTTCCATTCAACAGACCTGACATTTTAGTGTGCTGGATAAAATCTATACGACGTGATAAATGGTATCCTTCCAAAAGCAGTAAGCTCTGTTCCGAGCATTTTCTACCATCTGATTTTCTTGAAAGACCAGGGTGTATTAGAAAATTACTAAAACCTGATTCTGTTCCGAGTATTTTTCAATTTTCAAAGCTCTGGAATTCTCAAAGAAGAAAACCGATAAAAAAGGTAAATATGCAGCAATTAATTTATTCACCTAATCTAAAAAGTAAATGTGTACATAAGTAGTACTTTATTGAAATATGCAAACTTAATATAACAAACATTAGATACATAGTACATTTTTAAAATCAAAATATATCAACAATTAAAATTTAAAACCCAGTATTTAAAATATGTTCCAGGAGCAAACACTTAAACTTCTCAAGTTCCGTGATTCTTTTACAGCTTTTAGTAGCTTATTGAATTCATTCAGGCCTTTAAAAAATAAAGAATTTATACTGTTTTAAAATTTGTTTATTCAATATTATGGAATTAATTTTTTGACCTTGTGTCATAGACATGAATCTCATCATGCAATACAATAAATTCATTAAATTACTGTGGTTGTAAACCCTTGAAGATTTTGTATATAAATATCATCACCAAGTAATGTAAATTTCTGCAAACTAGCATCTATTTTAATATTTTATGCATTTCTTAAACTGAGGCGAATTGGTTACATTTTAGAATTATTCTCATACCGCGTTTTTGCAATTTCTGTAGCTGAGATATTTTGTTTTAATTAAATAGATATATTAAAGTACTTGTAAAACTGGTATGGGAGGAGATTCCCACAGGCAAAAGACCACTCGGACGTTCCAGAATGTGATGGAGAGATAACATCCAAGCAGATCTCCGGAAAATGAACATTCCACTTGACCCTAGGTTGATGGAAGACCAAACAAATTGGAAAAAAGTTGTACAGTCAGCCAAGACCCACCCAGGGTTGTAGCGCTACGTGATGATGATGATGATACGTTAAAGTAGCACGTTATTCAAAATGAGGTTTTATAATACATATGTAACTGGTGATTCTGGCATTCAGTGACAGCATGTTTACAGCCCTAGACAAAAATTAGTTTTTTGCTTATTTTGTTTATAACATATTCGGCATGACTAAAGATAGTGTACTATCTACCATGAATCCTAGATATTTCATTTCGTATACAATGTCACCATCAATCTCAATGTGAAGTTCCTCCAAACTCACATGATTCAATTTATAATTAGTGTATATGATCATAGCTTTATATTTATTTGCATTCAATTTCAATTTGTTTGTTATAAAATGAGTTTTATATAATTTTAGAGATTAATTTATGGGTTTTAACAGCAAATAAGTTCAGGGACATAATTCAGATCATTGAGATAAATGTTGAACAATACATTCCCCCGTGGAACACCAATATGTACATTGGATTTTTCAGATACGTCGTAAGTTTCATTTAAAAAATTAATATGAGTAGATTCCACAGAGTAAGGATCGAAACAGTTAATTACATCGTTTTTTCTTTTTGTTATCTGTTTTCGTTTGGTTAAATAATCTTCCAACCAAGCCAATACTGTACCGCCTGTACCATAGTATTTCAGTTTATAAATTAAAATGTAAGAGATTTCAAGTATTTCCACATTTTATTGGGATCATTTCTATTCAAATCAATTTTTTCTTCATAATAATTAACAACTTTTTTCAATTCAGCAATGGAACATAATCATATATAATATTTTTGAATTGGTTCCGCCTGTTTTCTTTTTCTTGGGAATTTGTTTTTATGAAAATCTTGTATGCCTGATATCTCTCTTTTGCTTTGTTTTTGAAATCCTCATTGTAATATGGTTTAATTTTATCATTTTTATCACTATTGTTGTTAATGGTGCAAATTTGTGAACTATAACTATTCTATCAGTTGTAACTAAAATTTCAGCTAAAATTACGTCTACATCTATTGAATTAAAATTTGAGCCGATTAGTTCTTTATAGAAATTGACATATGCATTATCAATTTTACTTAAATATATTTTTGGTAATATGAAACTTTGAATGGCTACTGTAATTTATTGATATAATTGAATTGTCACTTATTTTAACATAATCAATTAATATACAACTAGTGTTAGTACATCCACTATTTGATCAAGTCCATAAAGTCGAAAAATACCCTTCAATTTATTTACATAAAAACAGTCACTTTGATTATAATTGATATTAAAATCTCCTATTAATAACCCATTGCACAATTGTTCAAAACGAAGTATCAGGTTAGAAACTGCCTCATTTCTTGTTCCATATTTATTTTCGATCTATATATCGTTTTAATAACAACAACTACTGAAAATACAGCTCCGCATAGATAAGATGTAGCAAAGGGAATGAGTATTCTTAATGTATTTGAGCAAAGAGCTGGATACTCAGGTTTAGTGGATATTCACTGCGTTGACTAGTTCACTACGTTGATGACACTTTCTAATACCAAATTCAACGAAGGACTCAATAACTTTGACGTAAGTACTTCTCTGTGAATGATGCAATGGGTCCATAGAGTGTGTGGTGCTTTGCTGTGAGTCAGTGCCTGTAGCCCTCCATGCCGCCCGGACATCGATCGAGCACCATCAGCACTTACGCTGACGCACTTTTCCCAATCCAAATTATTGTTTGTCGATTAAATAAGTCCTCAGCCTTCACGCTTCCAGTAATGCTTTTGCAGAACAGAAAGTCTTCAATGATACTATTATTATTGTGTGGCTTTTTGCATTTTGCCACTCTGTATGCAACCTTAAATGAAGCTAGCAAGGCATTTCTCGGCACCGAGGCTTGTTTATTGAATACATTTTTTTGTTTTTGCAAAACTTGTAGGGGTCCGGGCCTAAAACGACATACCACTTTGTTTTTCGTTTGTAACATATTTATTTTTTTACATATTAACTTGGAAAAATATGGTATGGTAAGTGTATTGCACAACCAAACAACTTATTCCTAAGAAAAACAAACAATGACTCATTTTATGACTGAAAAAAATTTAACAAAAATATAGCAAGTGTGTCATTTTACCCAAGTTCATTTGGGTAGAATGACATATACCCATTTGGTTGGCATAGCACATAATAATTCAGTACAGTTTGCAAATATATTCTTTGCGAGAATTTTTAACCCCAGTCCAACTGGAGTACTTTGGCACCGAATCCTGAGTTCCTTTGACCTCGACTCAGAATATAAACTATTGCAGTATAAACATGGGGGATCCTTGTCGGTATCATCAACTGGAAATAATTCAATTTCTGTTTCGGCTAGCTGTAGAGCAAATAGGTTAATTTTTACATGTTTTTCAGCACGGTAAAATTCTACAATCTGCTTCTCAACGACTTTGGCTTTTATCTCCTCAATCGTAGGAGTGCTCGTAAGAATTGTTGTTTGTTGTTCCCCCAGTTTTCTTTTTCTTAGACATTTGTTGCACACCTGAA
Source organism: Galeruca laticollis (assembly GCA_963921935.1). Taxonomy (NCBI): domain Eukaryota; kingdom Metazoa; phylum Arthropoda; class Insecta; order Coleoptera; family Chrysomelidae; genus Galeruca; species Galeruca laticollis. The sequence goes on from OY998177.1 coordinate 72,809,303, forward strand.
GTGGATAGCGGAGGAGAAATTTCTTGAGGCTGAATAAGAGGACGATTTGTAATTGCTGTCTATGACATTGGAGTGTTGATTTGTTCGGCGGAAACTTGAGCATGATTGTTATTTTCTTCTGGCTCAACTATAGCTTGGAGTGTGTCTTGTTCTGGTAGTATTTTTTGAACTGCTGCAGGATTGAATAAAGAATCAGGAAATATGTCTGGATTGATAGGCCACATTCCACTGTTTAAGAATCCACTAGTAGCCTTATGATTTGTTGCTGCCTTCTCAACATGATATTAAGAATGAGTTTGGTCTGGGTGGCCTGCTCATACTAATCTTTTATTGCACCAAAGAAGCAAACATTCAGCGGCTGTAGTCGGTGTGTACATTAGAGTGAATAACATCACAATCCTATGCTCTTTAGCAAAAGTTATAACTTCGACATTTTTGTGACTTGCTTGCCCGTCAAGTAAGAGGATAACTTTATTTTCTACGGAGGAATGATCATACTCTTTAAAATGTTGGATCCACTTCAAAAACACCTCGTAGGTCATCCATCCTGTTTTCTGTACTATACCGAGGGTCCCAAATCGTGCTTCATCTGTTAACTCCCGTTTCCAGTTTTTCCAAGGAAATATGAATGGGGGAGGAATAAAGTTACAAACTGAGATCACGTAGGTAACAATTGTTAAATGTTGCCCTCTTTCTGCACGAGTGATTAGTCCGACTTGTTTACGGCAGCCACTTGGGGTTTATTAAAGTACTGTGCCCGTGCAGCTGAGGTAGCTTCAGGTTTCCTGAGTGATATATCTGGATCCCTAGTCCTAAATCCACGCAACCAATCCTAGCCAGCCATTTTAGTTCGGGTAAAACGATTTGTTATTCCATTCCGCTCCGTAACTGGTATGCCAGAGAACGGACATCATTACAAGATAAGCCAAACAGACTGGACTCCAATAATTTTATATGCTGCACAAGCTCTCTTTCTATTTCAGCGTAAAAAGCGATTTCATAATGGCCAAGGTCCTTATCAATGCCTGCAATTCTTTTATTTTTACGGGAAACACTTCTTCTCAATGTAGCTTGAGGGATATTAAAAGTTTTTGACGCCTTCAGCCACCCTATTTCACTATTTTGTACAGCTTCAATGGCTCCTTACATTTGCACTGGATCCCATGACTGGCGTCTAGTTTTTCTTTGGTATTGTCATACCATACTAAAACAATATTAGGTACCTTTACACATTAAAATCACAAAATTACTACAACTTGGGTAAAATGACATACCATGCCATTTCATCCAAGTGAACAATGTGTCATTTTACCCAAGTCCATTCACCAACAAATTTGCTGACACGAAATAACCTACACTTTTCTGAGAGCTCTCTAATATTTTTTTCCATGTTTAGGAAGGACATATAGTTACCTGGAACTTGTAATTACGCAAAAATATGTAGCTGCAGATTTTTTTCTGTACGCGAAAGTTGGCGCCAACAAATAGTCTGCACTTAACGGTTTCTAACATACTAACCGCTCGACTGAGGGTCACGCCGTTTGGAACTAATGTCTTAAACTAGACGGCGCATGAATTCATGAATATAGGATCAGCAAACAATTTTGCCAAGTTAAAGAAACTTCAAGTGTGTCATTTTAGGCCAGGTTCCCCTAACTTCCTACTAAAGAACTCATGGGATTTGTTAATCATGTTAGCATGATTGGTCTCGAGTTGTCGTTTTAACTGTTCATACTTTCAGCTGCTAGAACTTTCAAACAGATACACACTGTGGTCTCTCATCGTTATTTACATCAACCGAAGCAAAAACGAGGTCTCGGTAGCTATCATCGTATTTACGATACTTTTGCTTTTTTTGTCCGACGCAACTTGTCAATCCATGAACATCATTAACTCAATCACTTTGCTTTTTAAATAAATGTCTTAACATTGTTCCGAAATACGCGTAAAACTATTAACTAAGAAACTGATAAATGTGACAAACTCTCGCGCGTTAATGGACTGCACTGACTGAACGACTGCTACACTGCTATACCAGTGTTACACACTGCACTAAACAGCGAGCGCAGGCAGCTTGGCGGGCAATGCAAGTTACGGTGAGTGGTGGGGGAAGTGGAAATTACAATTGCCCACGCATGCTGCTGGAGATGGCTGAAGTGCGTGTACTGGCGGGTAATGAATTACATGGTTGACATTTACGAGTACATTTGACACTCGTGGTACTCTTCTCATGCCTCCACGACACCCCAGGTTGTCGCGACCCACACTTTCGGAACCCCTTGGCTTAATCAATGCATTGCAAGCTAATTATTTACAAAGCATTTGCTCTTTTAATTTTATAATGTGAAAAAATGTAATTATATTATTTATATTCAATTTTATTTAGCAATATAGCTATTACATTCAAAATATTTACAAAAATAATTATACTTTATGTGCTAATTACATGTCAAATAACTGGATAGGAATAATTACGAATAATTGATTTTTACATAATTATAAGCTTCTTTTGTGACAAATTATTATATTTTGTTATTAGAGTAAAACTCACACTTTACTTGATAATATATTTTATATTTCCCAGCGTAACATGCATTATATAGATATACATAATATATATATTTTATATCAACTGATTGGGTAATGCCTTATACCGCCAATTCTTTTACAACTTAACCTCAACCTTACAATCCAATCTTCTCTTTTATAAGAACAAGGGAAGCATTACATATAAGGATCAATCACTAAAATCTGATCACAACATTATATAACAATAAACCTTTGTAAATACAAGGGTAAGACAAAGACAGCAACCCCTTTTATGCTCTATCTCTTTCTATTGCAAAATTTGCATCAGTTTCCAACAATAGCGGTTCCATTCCAGTTAATTAGTTTAGAGTTCAATGCGTTAAAACGAGCCTTCGCGATAGAGTAATGCGGCTGCAAACCGTGTATTGTTTTCTCTGTTTAGCACTTTGCGTATATGAGCGCTTTACGACAAGTGATACTTTAAACATTTTCTGACAGAAAATTGTGAAAAGTTGTTGTGCTTATAAGTGCACTAATGTGTGGACCCCAGCTCAAGGCATTCAATATCATAGGTGAGTTATTTTTCGCTTAATATGAACAAAAAGTCTGGGACTCACTCAAACTTGTAATATTTTTTGCCTATTGAGCATATTTTTGTCGTGCAATTTTGATAAATATGTTATTTAGGTCTCCCTTGAAGAACCTCGCTCTTCTGGAACAATGGGTTAAAGCAACTAGATTGGAAAATTTCACCCTCACACCTCATACCTTGATATGCAGTCAGCATTTCAAAAAAAGAAGATTATTCTGAGTCAACTGCGAGCAAAAAAAGGTTGAAATCCAATGTCGTGCCATCAGTATTTGATTTTCCAAGATATCAGGAAAATAAATCTAAACTTAAACATTACAGGGAGCTCATGAGCTTGATGTGGATGTAAACTTGATAATACCCTAGATGAAATTTACTGCTTGGACCCTTACTCTGTGGAATATATTCAATTACTTTTTTAAATGATTTCCTTGAAGAGTTAGAAATTAGAAGACACTTAAGAGATCCACAATACGAAGTCGTCAATGAACAGATAAATCTAGGAATTTCTCCACTTTTAAACTGTCTTCTTAAGTAATACTTGTAAATATCAGCAGATATAGTTTTCTACATCATTGCACAGTTATACTGATCTTAAATAGAAAAAAGATATCCAGGATATACCCATAGGGCTAATAATATTTGTAATATCATATCTTCTTCTTTTTTCTATTCATATATATTAAGTCAATCACAAGGTAGGTCACTTCTTGGTCTAGCCAAAAATAATTATTAAACATCAGGTAGGCATCAAATGAAATGTACCTTTTGTCATTCTGACGGTGATATTTAATATCGAAACAATTGTCAATTACTTAGAATTTTTAACATTTTTTCAATATATTGTTGTATTATTTATAAACAGTTTCATTTAAAAAGGTAATACTGTTTTCATTATTTCAGTAGTACTTTCCTCCTTCTTCGTCATTTTCTAATTATGAGTTCTTCGTTTCCCTTCCACAATTCCCTTACGTTTCAATTTCCTTCTCTCAGATCATCTGTCATTGCTTGTCCGATGTAGGTTTACCATCTAAGAGCTGGTCTTCCTCTTCGTCTGTTTTTCGGGGGTACCCATTTTAGTACTTATTTTGGCCATCTGTAATCCAGCATTCTTTGTACGTGACAGTACCATTTTAATACCCTATTTTCTAGTGTCCTTGTAATAGAGCCTTTAATGTCCATTCTTTGCCATATTTCTTCCGTTCTTATTCTATCGTTTCTTGTAAGTTTTAAACATCTTTTAACATAGTCTAGTTCCACAGTTCTTATTTTGTTTCTGACGGTGGTTCTCAATGGCCATATTTTTGCTCTATATAAAACTATATTTTGGATTACACTTTGACAAATGATTTATTTGTTCTCTGTCGTAATTGTGTTATTCCATATCAGTCCGTGTAATGTCTTCTCCGCGCATTTTTTATTTCTATATCCTTTAAACAAGTATCACCCCAGTGAACAACTGATCCCTAAGATTAAAGTTTTTTTTATTGAAATTAATGTGTGTCAGCTTCATAGACCATTGACACAGTTACAGTGTAAATATTACATAGTTGAGTAAGTTATTAAATAATAGTATATTATTCAACAAGCGTATAATAGCCATTATGCGCGTGTTGAATACTATACTATTATTTAATAACTTACTCAACTATGTAATATTTACACTGTAACTGTGTCAATGGTCTCTGAAGCTGACACACATTAATTTGTGCGTATTGTGTTCCAGTGTTCTTGCCATAATGAGTAGGTGCTATTTTTAAAGAAGTTTTTTAAGTCTTGGTGCAGCTGAACTTCTTCTACAGGAAGATTAGATGTATCTTTTGCTGTGCGGTTTGTCAATTCGTTTCCGACATGAGAGGAAACCCAAAATATTTTGACAATTACACCTTTATGAGTGAGTTGTTGGTATCGCTCATGTATTGCTTATACGAGAGGGTGAGAGCTGCAGATGTCCTGGGTGGATTTAATTGAAGAAAGGGAATCGGTGCATATAGCCACTTTTTTTGTAGCTTGGATTATGGAATTGAAGGCTTGAAGTAAAGGTGTGAACACTGGATTTTGGTGAAAGCAAATTTGTAAAGACAGGTTGTTTAGGAGAGAATAACTGAGCATCCTATGCCATTGTTGTTTTTAGAGGCATATGTGTACTGTGTACTTTATAAAAAATGGTGTTATGCATAAGATTCATGAAGCTTTGTCTTAGGAGTTTGTTGGGACTGTCATGCTTTGAGTGATAGTTTAACCCTAGGTTATTTTTTGATAAATTATTATTTCAGGGAGGAATGAAGGAACGAATTATGGATGTCATTTGTTTAAGGTCTACATCGGAAACTAGTGATAATAAGATATGGCTGATTGGTGTAGTAGGATTTATATTCCTCTTTTGCATAACATCGTAGGCTGAATTTTCTGGAACTGCAGATACCCAGGAACAATATGACAAGAGAAGATGTTGTATTTTTAGCCAGAGAGGAGGTTCGTTTGCTCCATAGCAAATACTTTCAATTGGACTTGATCGAAAAGCTCCTAAACAAATTTACGCTGTTTAGAGGTACTAAATTCGTTTTATTAGCTGACATGTAGAGAATGCTGTCGTAGTTCATTCTAGAACGAATGATGGATCTATAGACCCTTAATACTATTTCATCCTCAGCTCCCCATTGACGGTGCGATAGGCTTCTTATGATGTTGAATCTACCTAGACGGTTGTCATTGAGTTGTTTGGTGTGTCCTTTCCAGCTAAGCCTCTTATCAAATACCATTTCGAGAATTACAACTTGGTCAAAAGTGGGAATTACAATGTTATTTAATGTGATATTTGGAGTGTTCTTATTATTTCTTCTTCTGGAGAATTTAATAATTTTAGAGACGACCATTCGTAGAGAGCGTTAACTGCTTTTTGCAGTATATTGCCGAAACTACCGGTGGTTGGATTATTGATGGAAAGGATGAACAGTGTTGGACTCAGCACTGAGCCTTGACGTACACCATTTTCATGCAAAAGTGTGTTAGACATCTTTCTGTGAGGTGTCACTCTGAAATGTCAATATAAGAAAGTTTTTGACGAAAGAGAACAGGTTTCCTTGAATATGAAGATCTACTAAGGTTTGGAGTATAAGTGAGCGAAGAAGGGAATCAAATGCACTTCCTATGTCAAATATTGCTGCAATGACTTCTTGGTTCTCATTAAACGCATTTATGGTATGAGGCCTGAGGTCTAAATCCAGATTGAGAAGAAGAAAGAATATTATGTTTTTCAAGATAACTCATGACTCTGTTGTTAACCATCTTCTCCATTAGTTTGCACATGGCGCGTGTTAATGCAATATGAATTTGGACTGCTGGGATTTTTATCAGGAAAGTCTCTTTTGGTCCAGATCAAATTATATAGTTCCAATAGTTTACAAAGGCTATTGGCAGTGCCGTAACTAGGGCGTGGCAAAGGCGGCGCTTGCCGCGGGCGCGAGATTTTTGAGGGCGCCAAGTCCTTTGATAGAAAAATAGACAATAATAATAATTATTATTTTAATAAAGGAAAAAATTAGGCGTATTATGTAATTAGTGTTTCAAAAAAAAACAGCACTCTTTGTTTTAGTGTATATATTAAACTTAATAATTTTAAAAAGTGAACAGTAAAAAAAATACATTCAGCATTCTAAAGCACGAAATAATCACCAGAACAAAATACAGACACAATTTATGTTTATATTAGTCTCATAACTCATAAATAAATATCCGAGAAGCGAGACCTTCTAGGATAGGAACCATTTGAATAAGTCACTTGTTCTCTACACTTGACAAAGGTTCATGGATTGTGTACAAAATTATCTATAATTTGAAGGTCTGTGTACAGTTTTAGTTTAGTCCTCACACGGGAAACATCTAAGATCTATTTTTCAAATAGAGTGATATTCCGGTATAAAGATAAACTCTGTGTTCGTGGTTGCGTTCTGGTCGATTTTAGTATTTTTAGTGTTTCGAATGATCTTGGAAATAAGGTGAGTTTTCTCACAGAGAAAAGCTATGCTCTAAATGACTATACAGGGTAGCGAGATAGTCTGGCACCAAGTCTTTTTCTTTGAAAATAATAAACATATATTTTTTGTTTAGTTTTTTTTATAAATCAAATCAATTTAAAAAAGTTTTACTGTACTATATCGATTATGCTCAATTTATATTAAAAAAATAATATTAAATACGCCCTTACATATGGTTGTAAAATCCTCTATTTTTTCAGAGCAGAAACAAAGAAAGTGCCACCCAAAAAAATATCTGGGGCTGAATATAAAAAATTGCGGCAGTTAAAAACAGATGAAGTTAAAAAGATCGTTACACCCATAAAAGACTTTTTTTCTGTAATACCTAGGCTCAGGCCCAATAGTGTTAATGATAGTTCAATAACAGAATCAGCTACTCCTTCTTCTTGTTGTGAAAGCAATGTCAATGTGTTAGACCGGGAATCCGAAGAAAAAGATGATCTTATTATTAGCAATAATGATATTCCATTAAATTCAGTAGAAAGCTTAAGTTGTGCAGAAGTAACTCTTGATTTGAATGATCCCCAGACTTGGACAAAAGAAAACTTAAGAGTTTGTATAGAACGCGGACCAGACCCGGGAGATGACATCAATGTATATCCAGTAGTAAATAATAGGCAGTTTGACAGAAAATGGTTTAATAAAGTTCTGGTGAATGGAGAGACAATACGAAGATCCTAGCTGATTTATTGTAGAAGAAATAATTCTCTATATTGCTTTCCTTGTAAACTTTTTGATTTTAACCTAAAGGTTTTTGGTGTTTTTTGCGCAACCGGATTCTCCGACTGGAAACATTTAAATCCTGCTATTCCTAGGCATGAAAACTCGCTATCTCACAAAGAGAACTACTTGAAATGGAAGGAATTCGAAAGAGGTATTAAGATGGGCACATTAATCGACGATAAAACTGAAAAATTACTTTTGACATAAAAGCAAAAATGGCGCCATATTCTTAAGGCCATATTGGATGCGATTTTACATTGCATTAAAAACAATGATGCATTGAGGGAATCGTCAGAAATTATTCGACATCTAAATTGTGGTAAATTTTTAAATACAATTGAGCTTATAAGTCATTGCGATCCAACAATTGCAAGTCACATAAAATCTCATAACAAAAACCAAATATCATATTTTTCGCCTACGGATCAAAACCAACTCATACATATAATTGGGAATAAAGTAAGAAACACAATTATTTCAAATATAGTTGAATCAAAGTATTATTGTTTAATGTTGGATTGCACACCAGACACATCCCACCAGGAGCAATTGTCGCACATTATTAAATATGTCCGATGCAGCCAAACCAAATGTTCCATAGAAGAGAGCTTCATTGATTTTATCAAGATTACAGGAAAAACTGGAGATGCAATGGCAAATGAAATTACTTCAAAACTGGTTGATGACGGACTTAATATTGACAACATTAGGGGTCAAGCTTACGACAACGGTGCCAGTATGGTGGGAAAATATAACGGCGTTCAAGCAAAAATATTAAGTTTGAATAAGTTTGCCCGGTTTATCCCATGTTCTGGCCATAGCTTAAATTTAGTAGCTTATCATGCAGCTAAATGTTCCCCAGAAATAATAACTTTTTTTGGGACTGTTCAAAATTTGTTTAATTTTTTTGTAAGATCAACAACTCGCTGGGAAATTTTAGTTTCCACCTTAAAAACTAGGCTTAAAGGTCACAGTGATACCCGGTGGTGTACCCGAGGTGAAGCTATAAAAGCTCTTGCATTTAACTTTAAAGAAGTAATTGATTTACTTAAAGGCAATAATTCGAATTCAGATTCTGATGCTACCGATTCTAAATTATTTTTAAAGTTGCTTTTGGACTATAAGTTTGTATGTCTTCTTGTTTTCTGGAACGTCATTTCAAGTAAAATTCATAAAGTTAGTAAACTTCTGCAGGGAACATCTGTATCGCTATTGGATGGGTATAATTCAATAAAAGGGCTTGTTGAGGAAATTCAATCCCCTAGGGAGAATTGCTTGAAAATGTCCTGCAAAAAGCTAATCACATTTCTGAGTCCATAGATATGGAACCACAATTTACAATGAGAAGAAAGAGAAAAGTTAAAAAAATGGTAGGCGAGTCTTGCTGTGACGAGGCAAGCAATTTAAGTGAAGATAACAAATTTAAAATCTTATGCTTGCAAATTGTTCATGTAATTCTAACTCAACTGAATTCACGGTTTTGTGCTCTTCGGAGCGTTGCAGATTATTTTCATTTTCTAACTGGTAAATCACTTAAGATGTTTTCTGCAGATGACATAAAACGACATGCTACTGATTTGGCTCTAAAATATGACCAAGATTTAGATGCATTTGAATTTGTTGATGAAATTGACAGATTCAGGTTTCAAGCATCTTCTCATATTGAAAACTTGGAATCTTTAAGCCATCTAGAAATTTTAAATTTCATTAGGAAAAAATGAGTGGGAATCTGTATATCCAAATATTGATATCGCTCTTAGATTGTTTCTTACCATGCCAGTCACAACAGCTTCATGTGAAAGATGATTTAGTAAATTAAAGTTGATAAAAAACTATTTAAGATCATCGATTGGGAAGGACAGGCTCACTAATATGACCATTTTAAGCATAGAAAGAAAATTATCTATATTTATTGATTTTAATGAAGTCATTGATAACTTTGCTACTTTAAACCCGGAAAAAGTGCAATTTTAGTTTTGTTTTAAATACTTACCCAAAGTTTAGCTTTAATTTTTGTTTTTTGTTGTTGTTTTACCTAGTCATTCGCGTATTTTGTATTTCGGTTGGTATAATTTATAATATCAATATAAGTGTTTTTTTTGTATTTTATGTTATTATATCTTATTATTTTATTTTAATGTCGACTTAAATCCTTTTGTACATGCATAAACCAAAAAAATAAAAATTATTTAAGAAAGCTGGTTTCATCTGATTATAAAATGTATATAATAGGGGCGCCGCCCTAACACTGTCCGCGGGCGCTAAATTCCTAGTTACGGCACTGGCTATTGGTATATATATTTTTGAGAAATTTGGAAGGTATATCGTTTGGTCCTGCTGCTGAGGTTTTAGTGGATGAAAGAGCTACAGAGAATTCTTGAAACGAAATGAGTTTAAGATATTACTGTCGTAGTTGATGTTAGGAGATAGAAGATGACTGGGAATCTTTGGCTTGTGAAGATTAACTTGAAGCGTATTTTTAGATTTATTCTGAAGAAAAGAGGCTAAAATATCAGTTATTTCTGGGCTGCCTGTAATAGTACGATCTTGTTGAGTGATTGCTGAGATTTTCGTGAAGGTACTTTCTCCTTGCACGTGCCTTCTTTTTGTCCAAACCTGGTTAAGAGAAGTTTCAGAAGTTATGGAGGAGACATATTTATTCCAACTGTCTTTTTTACTTTGTTTTATTGTTATTTTGACTCTAGCTCTTGGTTTTTTGAACTCAATGAAGTCATATTCGTTCCTAGTTTAAAGCTTTTTTTACTTTCCTGAATCCCATATTTGCAGTTCCAGTCCACCAGTCCGCCAAGAAACAATTTTCCGGGAAGAAGATATCACAGTCTTCCCAATATGTTGCGGAGACCGCAGCTTCGATATTGTCTGGAAGATTTAATTGATCAGTTCGATTTTCTACACTGCATCTAAAGGCTTCCCAGTTGAGTTATTTTCCACTTCGTTACGATTTCAGATGGTTTGGGAATATTGTCAGTGATCAGAATGGGGAAGTGAGTACTATCATAGAGGTCGTCTAATGGGTTGCATGTGAGCAAGGGCGAAATTTGTGGGTCACAAAGACTTAGATCAATTGTGGGAAAAATTTTGGATGAAAGATTAAAGTGAGTGCTTGTGCCATCGTTAAGGAGACAAAGGTCAAAGTTTCTATAAACGTTTTCAACGATTGTACCTCTTACAAACGTTTTTTGTGAACCCCACAAGGGGTTGTGGGTATTGAAAGTCACCGCATATTAGGAAAGGAGGTGTTAGCTGACAAATTATATGTGTAAGTTCTGCTTCTGAAACTGAAGAATTAGGCACAATATAAATATTACAAATAGTAATTTTGGGATTGACACCAAACGGTGGCTGCTACAGCTTTTAAATATGTATTTAAGGGGGGAGCTGATCAATAGAGGTCTTTTGAAGCAAATACAGAGCTCCGCTACTGGCTCTCCTATATTCAGCTCTGATATGATGATAGTCTTCGAAGCTTTTGAGGTGGCATTTGTGAGATTCGGTTAAGTTAGTTTTGTAAGTATAAAATATCTGCATTTAAGGTCGAGGTTAATTGTTGGATACGTTCAAGTCAAGGATAAAAGCCATCGCAATTCCACTGGATAATAGTGAACGTTAATATGAAAATGATTGTGAGGTGTCTGAGAAGTGATCATCTTCTAGAGGGTCTAGGGATGACTGAGATGCCAGGCTATCAGCTTCTGAACCTTCTATATTTAACTCATTTTTTAACTTTTGCCGAGTCTTGTTAATCTGTTCTTGATGGATCTTTCAGTTAAGAGAGGATACATGGTGTGTAAATCTGAATGCAGGAATTTAACACCTGTAGTAAACCTTTGAGCTTCTAATAGGGGATTGCAGCTGTCATAAGAGGTTTCGAGAAAAGCTATACAAATTTCTACTGTGAGAGTAAATGTATCTTTTGATTCAGTGTAGACATCTGAAATAACTTTCTGTGTTGATTCTGACAGCTTATATTTTTCGGTGGTGAGGTTCTGTTGGTTGGTTTGGAGGAGGCATAGGATTATTTAAAGGCTCTTCTGCTACAGAAATACTCTCATTTGAACTTGCTTAACTAGGATGAGTTCTTTTTTCAGGGTGTGTTGGGTGGCAGAGGTTTTATATGTAGTTGGTGTAACAGAATTTGGAATAATGGTTGCGAATGTAATTTGAGTGGGATTTTGTATGCATCTGGTTCAGTTGAAGGTGAAGGTAGATGTATATCAGCGGAAGGAACTGATGATTGGGTAGGAGATGGACAAATACTTGCAATATCACCAGACTGCTTACAAATGAAACATTCGATTTTATCAGTGGATAAAAATATTTTTTAAGAATTATTATCAAAAGGAATAACTAGTGAAGTTTGCAGTTCATAGTTGTCAGAAGGTGGAACAGTATAGACTTGTTTTCTAAACGAAAGAATATAGTAGCATTCATCGTGGGGGATGGAAGGGCACACATTTGAGATCAAAACTCTATTTGCTGGAGTCACTAGTCGTCTTATAGGTAAGTCCAGGTCGCCAATATGAATAACAGAGTTATTTTTAATCAACTGGTCCACTAGTTCAAGTTTACTTAATATATACAGATCGTATCGTTGGATATCCTAGAGGCGAAAATGATATTCTTTGGACCTACTATGTCTCCAATAGCTTTAGCATAGTCGAGCAGTTTTAGACTATCTGACTGAGTGAAAAACTATTGCTTACCCTTTCTTTGGAAAAGATGGTTTTGGAGTTGATTTAGCGGCAGCAACGTAAGAACTAGGAGAGACAACATTATTTTTTGAAGTTGGGGTTTCAATTACTATAGGAGAATTCATTGTGCTGCCCTTGTAATCGAAAACAACAGATGTATTAACAATGTTTGAAGTTTTCTACTTTTAAGGAAGACCACCAGTTATTATACACCATAATGTAAAACTGCTTGCCGAAAATGAAAAACAAATAGCGATATTCCATTAACAACTTGTTAATGGAATATCGCTATCAGATATAGATAAAGGATATAAAAACCTCTAAACAAAAATGTTGTTGTTTGGATTTAACGTACTTCTTGCGCTCACACAGTGCACTTTTACAAAAAGCACGTTACGTTGAGGCGCACAGAGTCCAATGTATTCGGTGGTTCGAAACTTTTAAGTTAACCCATGGAATATATATGCGGTGAGATTTGAAAATTTCACTTATCGACTCAGAGAACTTAACTCGTTCAGGTTACAGTATCGACTCATTTAATAATTTGACTGATTTAATAATTGTATCTTCCAGATTCAAATCTGTAACCTGTTGTCCGATAAATAAGTATTCAGTCATCCATATTTATTGTAGTGTCCAAAATTTCAAACTCCTCTCTTAGCTTCCTTATCATGTACTCCATATCCTCCATGTTCTGTGCAAAAATAACTTGATCGTCCGCGAAAAGAAGTGAATGTATTATATTATATATTTATCATTTAATAGATCAAAATTATTTATAATACAAATATTAACATTAAATAAAAATAATTTATCATTGAGGAAGTCTTTTTAATTTTTATATTTATCCTTTGTTTCCTGTTCACTATAATCAGATAAAATGCAATAAAATCATATAATATCTACTTATAACTCTCTTAGACCACTTATGGATATTGTTACTGAAAATATACCTCAATTTGAATTTAAAACTCATGAATTTATTTCAATTTCACCTGTCTCAGAAATTTGTAACCTTAAAATTAGATATATTTTTGAATAAGGGGTATGTTTTTTATTGTGAATATATTCAATAAGTGATAGCAAAAATTGTATTAGAGATAATTTATTTAACCCAAAGTTTATTTAGAAGTCAGCCGAATCATTTTAACAATATAATTACTTTCAACTTGAGAGCTAATATGTGCAATAAGTAGTCCAAGAATCAGGTAGATGAGGTTACATAAATTCCTATCTGGACAAAAAAATTGAGTTGTATAGGGGATGAAATTCTGAGAAATGTTACTGATTCGACCAACTCGGTCCAAAATGTCTAAGTTGGCAAACAAAATTTGCAAAGTTGCGAAAAGCGGTTTTTTTTGTAAATATCTCTGAAACTATAACTCCTATCACAAAATGTTGAATGAGAAAGTTATTGGTATTATGAATACCTATTTTTTGCTTGTATGATAAATATTGATTAATCCCATATTTTTCGAGATATTTTGAAAAAACCGCTAAAATATGGGGTATTCAGATCTCGATAAGTGTAAAGTTTATATAGTCGGCTCGCCCCAAAGAAAAGCTCTTGGACAAAAATCATATTTTTAACACACCTCGTATACGGCTCAACATTTTTTATAGCTGATATTTGTATTTAAAGTTTTAGTCCACCCAGATCATTTTATAAAGGATACATTTTTTTATATAACTAATAAACATTTCCATTTGTTTGATTACGAATAATCTTTTTTTCTATTCTGTGTGAATAATTTTGTAGATACAATCCATTTCATGTAAGTAATGTATTTTTACATTTTATGCTGACAAACCGTGATTGATTTAATTAATTTTAATATAATAAATTAATTATTGCGTTAATACTGTATACATCACATCGTTCTCAATACGCCCCTATTCAACCTTATTGCCTAGGTCATTCAATATGCACGTGATTTTATTTGCGTATGGTTTTTCTTGAGAGCGAACCGATTTATTTTTTTTTTTAGTTCACACAGTGATTTCAATTACTAACTGGATAGGACCCGTTCTCCGACACTAAATAAGCAGTGTTGAATTAGGCGCATCTGACAAAGAGGGAATCACTGTAGTATTTGCCTCTTTATCGTACTCACAAAGAGAGCATTCTGACCAGGTGCCACATTTAAAATTTTGTGTTCCCCTCTTTTTACTTGAACACTGAGTGTAATAGTTCACACCTTCGCTTCTTCTTGAAATCTTCTGCAGTGTGTACGTGCGTGTACATCGTAATATTATTTCAAGACTGTTCGATAAAATGGTTTTAAATTGCGTGGCATACGGCTGCAACAATTTGCATCATCCCGGAACTAAAATATCTTTTCATACGTAAGTACTATTCGTAGTAGTATTAATCTTTTTTTCTTTACATTACATTTGTGACATTACACAATTGTTTAATGAGTTTTTAAATTCAAACAGATTTCCCTTTAAACGGCCAGAAATTTTAAAATTATGGATTCAAGCAATTAGAAGAGAAAACTGGAATCCTTCAAAAACGAGTAGAATTTGCGGGATACATTTTTTAGAAAGTGATTTTAAAGTTAGGCCAGGATATTCTTTGCAGTTGTTGAAACCTGAAGCTGTACCCAGTGTTTTTTCTTTTCCAAAACACCTACAGAAAAAACAAATGCCTCTCGGACCTCACATGAAAAAGGTAATTATTATGACTGTAGACATCCTTTCACAGAGGAATTTGTAAATAAATATTTGCTTGGAATGCGAATAATTAGAAATGTTGTTGACTTTTTTCTAAAGTGTAGAATGCATCAGTATGCAAAGCTTGTAACTTTAAAGTTAACAGCAACCGGTCCACAATCACAAGTTACATATCCGCTTTCCGTACAATCTTTTGACAACAGTGACACTGAGTTGGACTATGCTAAACTTTAGATATATGTATATATTTAGGGCCTAATGTCTGTGTACTCTTTCGTTTAATAAATACTACGTCTAATGTCTGTGTACTCTTTTGCTTAATACTATTATTTTATGTGCACTTGAAGTTTATCCCAGCAAGGAATGAAGTTACGTCATAACTCACATTATGCCGAATCAAATCATCTACGAAATCATCTTGTCTGGGATTGTCCTTGGAGTTGATGACGTTATTTCATTCCTAGCTGGACGGACTTTACATATTTTTCAATAATTTTGTACTCACCATAATGTGACCACTACCATTTCGGTCGGCTGAATTGCGTCCCTCATCAGCGTGTTTTGTCGAGATATGTATGGCTCCATTCGTTGTACTAAATCCTCAAATGAAATTGTCATCCGGAAGTAATTGAAAAAATGTTGTCCATCGGCCAATAAACAAGCACCTACTTCATTCCTTTGCAAATTTATTGGATGCACCCCAAAACTTCTGTGGTGACATTTCTTGCGTCTGTGTCGACGGTAAACCAAATACATGATTATTAGTTTTTTGCGTTCTCCTTTCATAGTGTAGTCGACGACTGCTCACTACAACTGTTCAACTAGAACTAACAAATTCACCGGAATCGTATAAATGGTTATACGTTGCGCGATCGGTAATTTCACCGGTCCGTTAAAAAACCGGATAATGTGAAAGATCTGTAACATGGCAAATCTTCGAGCATACGGCAAAAAATGAGGAAGTTAATTTTATTTAACAATTGTTAATTTAAACTATTAGATACATTTTAGTTACAATTAAATTATTTTGTATTATTATAAATAAATATATTCTTTAGAAAAGTTAATTCTATTTTTTCATTATGATAGAACGAATGTACAGGGTGTTTCAAAATGACGCTTACAACGTTTGCCTGAATAAAATTCTCTCACAAATTAGACTAACTGAAATTGGGAATGAGGGGTCCAACTTATTTGATTTTTAAAATACAGGGTTTTTAAATTGAAAACAATAAAAATATTTTATTTCATAGAACGGATCAATATTTCAATTTGAAATTTGGCAGAATGTTTTTACATTTAAATTCGCATATTTTGGATGAAAAACAGTTTTCCTTACTTGGATAAGTAGAGTGCTTTTGGAAAATTAGTTACTTTTACCCCCCATTTTTACGTCACTGACCTTTTAAACCTTTCAAGCAATTTTTTATATTGCTTAATGATTTTTATGTAAAAAACGCATAACTTTTACATATAGTAAAACTTATCGATATTGGATGTTTATAATTAAGCTTGAACATCTCGTTATAATTATTACCTATAAAGGAAAATAGCTTTATTGAGATTTTTTAAAAACAACCTGTCTACTATTAGGCCTATCAAATTAAAATATTTTGAAGAATTAATTTCCAGCAAACTGGAAATCATTTTAATACCTTTATTCGGTCCTAAATGCCTGTAATATAAGTTTGCACCATCCCAGGAGGTGAGCTTAACTTTTGATAGCCAAAAAACCGCCACTTTTTGCACTTTTTTTAGTTTTTGGCTTGTAGCTGGAAAATGGTGTGTCGGTGCCGTGCGAACTTACATTTTGCGGATTTCCAAGAGGTCATCAATTGAAAACAGATGCTCATATGGAGTAAAAGGTGTAGAGAAGAAAATTTTACGTTATATAGATACAGTAGAACTTCAATTATCCGGATCGCCAGTTATCTGGATCGCATTCGACTCCGAAAAAAACACACTCAGACCGTTCAAATCAGATGCACGCACAAAATAAACAGTGGCAAGGAGCTGAGTGGTTTCGTCGTAAAAGCAAGTACTCTTCTGCGAATGTGGTGTTCACTGAAACTATGAATGCAATCATGCCGAAAGATCAATTTCTCTCTAACGACAATAGCAAAGAACGGTTTATTTCAATGATGCGTGAGAAATTGGTATATCATGGGTTTAAAGTAAGGATGCTGACAATCTTTTTATAAACTTTGGGTAAGGTAAATTGTGCTATTACCGGCCCACTTAAGGAAATTTTAAATTCAGCTTCTTATTAGATTAGATTAGTGTAAATAATTCGTACTTTATGTAAATTTATCATTTTATAAGGCAAAGGGGGGAGTTTTCTGTGAATTTCAATTAAATAACAATTTATATTTTTAATACCAAAAAAAATATTTTTTTTTAAATTTCCTTTTTTTCTATTACCGGCCTATCAAAAAATCTCTTAAAGTAACGCCGGCCTAAGCTTAATCGAATACCGGCTTATTACAACATTTTGTGTTTAATGACGAAAAAATAAACAAAAACTGCAGAAAGTACTTGACCACCTTGTATATTTTCAAAAACGTATTTAAAATAATAATATTTTTCACATTTTGAACATATATATGAATTTTAATCGAAAAATAAGGTAGATTATCAGTTATAACTTCCTTCCTTAATTTCAGGAACTGCAAATAGTCCCCTCTTGTTAATGGGCTGAGGCGGCTCTATTTTGGAGATCACTTCATCTAAATCATACCATATCACATCTTCATGATGGGGCCATTTCCAATGACTTCCAATTCTTTCCATTGCTTTTATGTAATACGATTTTGATTTGCTGTCTTCTATTAAACCAGGGAAATATTTTTCCTCATATTTGAAGATAACGTAGTCCCCTTTTGTAAAACTAGTAGTTGTATTTTCTGTTTTTTTAAGTACTTCGTGATTTATTATTTCCATTTCTTTTTCTGTAATGGTTTTATCTTCAATCACTTCATTCATAATCGAAACATTCTCAATCTGCTTTTCCGTAAGTTCCTTTAAACTGTTTGATTGAACTACGGGCACACTTTTGGGTTTCTTGTTTTTTTTTTCACCTTTTTGTTCTCCTCTTTTTCAATAGCTTTTCGTTTTATTTTTTCTAGATTTTCTCTTTTTTTTTGTTCTTTAGTTTCTTTTTCCAGCTCTAATCTTTTTTGGTATTCAATGAACTCGTCTGAGATTGCGACGATCGGAGTTAATTTTTTGGTTACTTTCTTTTTGCTTGCATTTGGTTTCTTTGGGAAAAAGAAAGCGTTTTTAAATGGTGTTGGTAATTTTGGAGGCGTTACGATATAATCTGATGTATTCCCTTTTTCTAGTTTTTTTGGTTCTGGGGTTTTTAAGCAATCATTTTCTACTTTCTGATTTTGTAAACAGTGTAGAGGTGATCTTTTTGAACTCGGTTCAGCAACCTGTGGTTTATCATCGGCTTCAAAGTTAATGTTCTCTTGATCGTTTTCATTTATTGATTCCGCGTTACCATTTTCACCGGCATTAACAGTTTCAACATCTTCAACAGGATTTTCTGCAGAATTGAGATTTTCAACAAAATTTAGATTGTCAACAGAATTAAGGTTATTCAGATTTTCAATAGGATTTAGATTAGTAACGGGAATTATATTTTCAATGGAATTAAGACTGTTAGCAGGATTCAATATGTCAATTCTCAGAACCTGATTGTTATTAAATCTATCTGAATGTTCTGTAAATGTATCTAGTCCCCCATCTTCTTTTATTTGAAAAATGCTCATGTCAGAATCCATGTTGTTTATTAAGGTAGTATCTCCTAAATTATCGATGTCACTCAAGATACTTGAATCAGATTCATCATGTTTATCAAATTCGTTTAGATGGATATCATCAATGTTTTGTGAAAATCCTTCTATTTCTACCTGCGATTTCTCGCTTTTATTGTTACAATTTGACTGCCAAAAATTGAAGAGTTTGTCGTACTGAGCTTCTCTCATCCACGATGTACCTGAGTTGGATCAGAATTTCTCCAAAGTGTTTGGAGAAAGCCTTTCTTCAAATTTTTCCTTAAAACTGGACTTTGAGAAATCGCCCTGCGTATCGTTTTTAACTGAATCTTTGCTAATTGAATGTTCGATTTTAGCTTTTTTGAGTTTGCCACAATTAACACTATCTGGACTGAAAGGAAATAATCCAGTGCATTTAATTGCAGACTGAATTGTACTCTCTTTTAGGCGTTCATCAAAGCATTCTTTGACCAAGGCTGAAAAATCGGTTCTTTGGACTTGCTGATAGTTATTGTTAATTGTAAATGTATGCACTATTTTTCGCCACGTGCCTTTTACAGGTCTATAGAAAGCAACATCGAGCGGCTGGAGGATGTGAGTCGAATTTGGAACTAAAGCCACTAATATAATCCCATGTGTCTTGTAAAATTCGCTTAGTGGCAGCGAAATGTGGCCATCCAAGAACAACACGACAGGTCTTTTTATGTTATTTTTTGATAGCCACTTGTCAAAAACGTTTGTTACAAACTCATAAAATGCTTCTGTGTTCATCCAGCCTGATTCTGTGTATCTTATGCCCCACCCTGAAAAAAAAATAGATATAAATATAGTAAGTAGGTACCTAAAATATCTCAAATATCTCTCATAATCAATAATATATCACCTGACGGCATTGTTGCAGGAAGGTGTTTTGGTAGTCTTACATACGGAAACCGATATAAATATAGTAAGTAGGTACCAAAAATATCTCAAATATCTCTCATAATCAATAATATATCACCTGATGGCATTGTTGCAGGAAGGTGTTTTGGTAGTCTTACACACGGAAACAGTACCATAGGTGGCGCAATATTTCCATCTGCCGACACATTAGCAAGCACAGTCAAGCACTCTTTTTCATCGTTGGCTATTCTGCTGTACACCGATTTGGACCCCTTCCTGACAAGGACCTGTTTCTCTTGAGGACATAGAAAAAATGCCGTTTCATCGCAGTTGAATATACGGCTGCCATCTTGTAACACATCCATTATTTGGTTTTCATGAAAATATCTGTGAACCTTCTCAAACCAGTCACTAATCTGTTTTTCCGTCACGGCAGAACGAGATTTTGTTAAATTGAGACATCCGAAGACAAATATCTTGATGTCTATTGAGAACATTTTGATACCACTGATAACCAGGAATACCTTTATTGAACGGATTTGGCCGCTTCAAATTCTTGACAAGTGCAGCAACTGTTTCCAGTAACTGTTCTTTGGTTCCCGCGTCTCCCAAATGGTGTATCCAAGCTACGATCAGATTTTCTTCATCTGAGGTGAGCACTGGCTTTGCGCCACAGTTATCACTCAGATATTTTTTATTCTTTTTGTCTTTTAGGGTACTTTTGGGTATACCGTATATCTTTGAGGCTTTGTAAGCTGACATACCTTTTGACATTCCCTCCAAGGCATGTTCCAAGTTTTCTTTGGTGTATTTTTGTTTAATTTTTGGCCGGGTTATCTTCTTAGGTGACATCTTTCTGCAGGAAATAGGTACAACTAAATACATTATATTTTTGAAAATTGAGTAAGTAAGAAAGTATAAGACTTATGTTTAAGAAATGAATTCAATGAGAAAGCTTAAACTTGTAAAAATATTTTATATATTACATTTTATACAACAGACTCCTCTTATGATAACTAAGAAACACAAATTTTAGATCAATATTTTTTTATGGCTGGTAATAGATTTTGATTTTTTTTTTGTAAACACTGTTTATAAAAGTTTAATATAAGAGGCATTTAGTCCTATTTCTATCAAGAAACTTGTGGGCTGGATCTATTTTTTGAAATGTATGTCACAGAAATTTAAAAACAAGTTTTTTGTTAAACATATAATAAAATATATATTTAAAACAATCGAAATTTTTTGCAATTCCGGCTAAAGAAGCCGTAAATAGACCGAGGTCTCAAATATTTATCTAATATCGGCTTATTTTATTTTTTGCGATTTGCACCATTTTTTTTCTACAAAAATACTTTATAAAATCTAAAAAATATATTTATTGGACTTTATTGAATCAACCGAAATTAAAAACATATCCCAGAAACCCCAATGTTACCATTTTTATTAAAAAACTGGTTGGCCGAAAAATAAATTCATTGACTCTTTTTGTATACACTCTTTAAAATTGGGTAACATAAAAGACGTGTTTTTCTTACTTTTTCTAAAAAAAACTTGTGGGTCGGAAATAGTTTAATATATTTTTAAAACATAATATGTCACAAAAATCCGAAAACTATGTTTTTTGTTTTTTTTAATGTTAAAAAACAATTGAAAATAATTGCGATTTTTTTTTCAATTCCAGCTTAATAAGCCGCAATTAGATCGAGGTAAAAATATTAATCTAATACCGGCCTATTTTAGTTTTGCAATTTTCACTATTTTTCCACTAAAAGTCTTCTATAAAAAGTGAGAAATACGTTTAACAGACCTTTATAAATCAAGAAAAATCAAAAACATATCTAAACATTCTTAATTCTACCATTTTTATTGAAAAACTGGTTGCCTAAAAAAAACATTTTTTTCTCACGGAATCTTGTTTTGAAAACACCTAAAACTGGGTAATGAAAGTCATATTTTTCCTATTTCTGTAGAGAAACTGGTGAGCCGGAATTAGTTTTAATATTTTTCGAATTATATGTTACATAAACTCGGAAAGAAAGTTTCTTGTTTTTAGTTACAAATGTGTAAAAAATATGTTTAAAAATAATTGCAAATTTTTGCAATTCCGGCCTAATAAGCCGCAATTAGATGGAGATAAAAAATCTTAGTCTAATACAGGCCTATTTTATTTTTGCAATTTTCACCATTTTTTATACAAAATGTATTTTACAAAATGTGAAAAATATACGTAATAGACCTTTATGAATAAAACAAAATCACAAACATTTCTACACAGCCTTAATTCTAGGAGTTATTGGTCAGAATTCCTTAAGAGGTGAAGTCAAATCACTTACCAAATATAGAGCAAATAACAACAGCACTGCACTTTTTCGTTGCACTTCTCACTTAAGACTGGCAATTGTTTTAGGCGCATCCCCACTTTTTATGCATAATTTGATTGGCGAATAAAGATCCTATCATAGAGTGGGTGCCATATTCAGATTCTTTTACGGCAAATATAGATAAATCATGAGTAAAGTTGATGTACGTATTTAAGCCAGCATTACCTTACGATTTTGCATGAGCCGGTAATCACCCATTTTACCTTATAGGGAATACTTAACAAAAATTAAAGTTACATGATCGAAGATTCTATTTGTGCTAAAAAATCAGGGTGTTTCATTTGAAAGAAGAGAGGAAATGAAAGGTTCGAGTTTCCATCCACCCTGAATACAAAATGGAAAATAATGAAAATTTAATAGAACACGAAGATATTGCATCACATTACGAAACTCTGTTAGAGAAAATAAATTTTTTCAACGTACAATAAGCTACAGAGCGTTGATTTACCTACGATTCTCACATAAACGTGTCCATATCTTTTGAAGGACTCTGTATAACGTAGCAAAAACTCATATAAAGATCTTCAAAAAAATGTGAGCAATCCGAACTCGGTATAATATACAGGGGTTCTCATTTAAAAAATCATATGTTTTGTTTGTAACGGAGTTATGCAACACGCTGTATAGTTCCAGATAATTTCAAAATACGGACCTTAAATACATCTACTATTTTTGTTGATAACATTTTTGATATCTCTTAGAATAACCCATATACCGAAGTTTGTCGTAAGATTGGTACACCCTGTATGTGCTTAGAAAAAGATATATGAGACATACTTATAAACAGTACTTTTACAATAATAGAAAATAAAGAAGAGGTTACTGTTGATTAACCAATTGATCATGACTGGTGAACATAACGTTTCTATTCTTACCAACCGTTTCATTGAATAAAATTTGATCAGTTTCACATGTATAGTCGGAGAAAATGTTACTATAGACATTTTGTAGACAAATCACATCAACAACCAGACTTTTATGGAAGAATTATTGCCTGTCCAGAATTTTCCACCGATAACACAAGAACATTAGGCATATAAATGATGAATCTTGAGAACTTGTCGCAAATAGGACAGACATAACAACAGAGAATGTTTCTTCAGAAATCATGGAGACAAATAACATCGGTAACCATATTATTATGGAAGAAGTTCAATTATAGCCTATTCAGAATTTACCAGCAATAGTACAAAAACTAAACAACCTCGACAACATTGGATATATTAATGATGAATCTGAAGAACCAGAAACAAATAGGATAGGCATAACAACAGAAAACGTTACTTTAGAAATCATGGAGACAAATAATATCGGCAACCATATTATTATGGAAGAACTTCAATTATTGCCTATTTACTAGCAATAGTACAAGAACTAAACAACCTCGACAACATTGGACATATTAATGATGAATCTGAAGAACCAGAAACGAATAGGATGGACAAAACAACAGAAAAGGTTACTTTAGATATCATGGAGACAAATAACATCGGCAACAATATTATTATGGTAGAAGTCCAATTATTGCCTATTTACCTGAAATAGTACAAGAACTAAACAACCTCGACAACATTGGATATAATAATGATGAATCTGAAGAACCAGAAATAAATAGGATAGACATAACAAACAACAGAAAATGTTACTTTAGATATCATGGAGACAAATAATATCGGCAACCATATTATTTATGGAAGAAGTTCAATTATTGCCTATTCTGAATCTACCAGCAATAATACAAGAACTAAGCAACCTCGACAACATTTGATATTTTAATGATGAATCTGAAGAACCAGAAACAAATAGGATATACATAATAACAGAAAACGTTACTTTAGATATCATGGAGACAAATAATATCGACAACCATATTATTTATGAAAGACGTTCAATTATTGCCTATTTATAATTTATCAGCAATAGTACAAGAACTAAACAACCTTGACAGCAATGGACATATTAATGATTAATCTGAAGAACCAGAAACAAATATGACACACATAACAGATGAAGAAAATTATTTGTTATATACTAGAAAAGAAACTGTCTCTATATATGAAATAGGTATTACAAAACAAGAAAAAGGAAGGGTAAGAAAAAAATATAAGTGTTCTTCAGCAGAACGAAAGAAGTTTCTTCCTAACAATAATTTAAAATTGCATCAGGTAAAACCTGTCTCTAAATGTAGGGACAAATGTTATTTACTCCAGAGAAGAATGAATTAACGAAAAATATTGGCGTAAAAACAGTTTTTATTAGATTTTACAGATACTCTATCAGTGTTAAATAGACGCAATACTACAGTGGAACAGGATTTGAAAAAATGTACATAGATATTTTTACTTGAAAGAAAATTTGGGTAAGAAACAATAAGGTCTGTATCGAATAGCTGGATCCATCATTAATAAATATCGCCCACCTATCCATATGGAAGGACCTGATGCTAAACTGGCTCATAGTTTACTTCAAAAGCGAGAGAACCAAAAATGTCGTTCAAGCGTTAGTTGAAACGGATAATTTCAATACAAGAAATGCTCAAAGGTGGGTGCGTTTAGATACCGAACATGACAAAATTTTTCAATTTTGACGCTCGACTTTATAAAAAGTCTCACAATTGGAATTTATCAAGTAATATTGGCACCATCGTATGTCCAAGACAAATTACAAAGATACAACGACGATGAATTTCAGTTTTAAATGAGAGGGAGTTGGACAGATTACCACAGAGTTTTTTTCTCGTTTCAGATATGCAACCAAGTATTATCAGCTTTGCATTTCATATCGACCAACTAATGACATTGAGCTTAACGATCAAATAGAAGATGAAGAACAAACTAGTATTGACGGTTGACGTACTTTCAAATCTGGTGCTCGAACTCTCGGTACCCGCGCACATGTTGCTAAATAAGGTATTATGGTTTTTGCGGTACGCACGCCATTAAGTCAACATTCGCTATCCTTCATCACAGGTAATTGGATCCGTACAAGACGCAGCTAATAGACCACAGCAGCAACATATTAACAATATTTAATTTCAATTTAATTAATTCAGTTTTCTTTGTATACAATTTCAGTATTTTTTGTCAGTAGTATGAAGCTTCGATATTAGCGCATTGAAAATGTTAATCTATGTATATATAAATTGATTTGTGGTAGAATTCAATCCTACTGACTAATATTTCAACTATCCTGTTTTAATATTATTAAAGAACACCGTGCGTGCAATTACTCACAAATATTGACAAACGTGTTGCACATAGTATTTATTTTCACAACTGATCAAATAAAAATATTGATATACTTATCTTCGAAAAAATTAATGACCTTGTATAAATATCGTTAAAACTTTTTATTCGAATTTGCTATATCATTTTAACGATTATACTTGACTCTTGGAAATATTATAATAGACATATTGTCCATTATCTCATTAAGTGGACTTATCCTTTTTCCTCATTTTTTGACGCAAAAACTATCAATTAGAGATCTTTTTCGGCCAATTAAAATCTTGGATCGGGCCATGACAGACTACATCACACGAAATTTTCAGCTGATTCGACTGGGACCCATTTTGCATAAGAATTGTGAGGGGGCCTTTCCTAAACAAAATACGCAGACTTAAAGGTTTACCTATCGTGATGTGCCGGTATGTTGTGAGTGTTGTGTTGTCATAGCAACATATGCTATTTAAATGCAAAAGCGTAAAATTATCATAAATCACTCTAGTGATATATGGGTACAGTATACTTTTAGTTAGGATGTAACAAATTGATTTATTATTAAGTGGTCGTGGACAAAATTTAATATAGGAACACACAGTTGTGAAGTAGCTGTTTTTTGCATATAAGTTAAAGGTATTTATAAACAAAATTACTCACGAATATCAGTTTAACTTTCACTGTCGTCATCCAAATTGATAATAAACTTTTCTTTGAGAATTTTTTAAATTTCCACATATAACTTTTCCTCCTATTGAATATGGGAAACACACTTGGTCCAGCTGCAATCAGGAATGTTTGCAGCTTCTGTTTGAATAAGAGCTACAACAGTAGAACTTAAGGTTGGGGAAGTATTATTTCTTCGAACTGCTGACTTAAGCTGATGTCATATATTATGTTCAATTGGATTAAACATACAGTGATAAGGAGGAAGTCTTATCACCGTATGTCCTAAGCTTTCAGCTAATGAATCACAAAAATATTCATTTTTTATCGAATAACTGCGTAAAACTTCTTGTAACTATTTTTTGTGTATTTTTCCTCGTAGTATCATTATTTAACATTTATTCTTGTATAGTGGCTTTGGGGTCACTTGAACATGGTGCTTTATCTAGTCTTCGACTGTGGGCATTATTCATGACGATAATACTGTCGGGTGGAATATTTGGTATACGTTTATTGTGGAACCAGTCTTCAAATAATTCCGCCCTAGTATCATCATGATAATAGACTAAAGAGTAAATAATATTTTTTGCTGATAACGGCAACGCATTTGGTATAAAACCGTTTTCGGTTCCTGCGTGAATTATCCTAATGCGTTTTCCTTTATTAGACGGTGCATTAGTTTGGCACAATGGGCAGTTTTGGAATGTGTCATGGTTAAAAAGACGACCATTCATATTCAATACTTGTAAACGTTTTGCGTCCCAAGTCCGCAGAAAGTGAGAAGAACCAAAATACATTTGAGTATTTTTTTCCTGGCGAAAGTTTAATAACTGAGGCAGTAACTCATGAAGTCTGTAAGGTGTTTTATTTGACCACATTGGGTTATAAGAAAACAAATGATCGGGTGATAACAGAAGTTTTGTCGAAAACTGAGAAGGGAAGCCTTCAGCCAAATCGAGATAAACGTGGAAAACATAAAAAACACAATAAATTTCAACACGAAGACTTACACAGCACATGTTCAATCCCACAATATCGCATTATCGCCGTGACCATGCACCGCAGACTAGATACCTACCGAGTGATGTGAATATTTCTATAATGT
This sequence comes from Galeruca laticollis, assembly GCA_963921935.1. Taxonomy (NCBI): domain Eukaryota; kingdom Metazoa; phylum Arthropoda; class Insecta; order Coleoptera; family Chrysomelidae; genus Galeruca; species Galeruca laticollis. Next base: position 72,836,603 of record OY998177.1, read on the forward strand.
TGAAAGATTTTCGAGAAAAATGTACTGTATCGACAGAAAGTTAAGACCTTGCGTATATGGTTTGCATTGTTAGGCCTAGAAGAATGCGAATATCGTGAGGGTTTCAAATTACATGATCATTCTGACGAAAATCTTCATCCCAATTGTGAGCAATGCCAAATTTGGAAACTTCCACTAAAGCCCGAAATATGTATCGCGAACATGCTCAACAGTCATTTGCAGATGACACACTTTGTTTTTCAGCAGATTTACAAAAAGTAATTATGTTGCCACGTATTGACTGTTTCAAAAAGTTATCTTCACAAAAAGAATCGTAGTATATAACGAAAGCTTCGTTCCAGTTGCGAAAAAATTTAATCAAAAGCCTCTCGTGTTTATGGCATGATGGCATCGAAACAAGGAGGACATTATAAGTACCTTCTACGCATTTTTCTAGAAATATATAGATTCACCACGTATTGTATAGTTGGACCACTGTTTCAGCCAAAAAAAAATTGGGGTTTTTCAAGTTTATTGGTATAGGTCGTGAATTCGGATGAAGTGACCATTGACGTAATCAACATACAGTACTTTGTGCCGGGTCCCACATTCATGTCGACCGATAGCTTCCACGACTAGGTGAAAGCTGCTTTGAAGAAACAAAAAAGACATATGATTCAAGAGATTTTTTAGAATCTGTTCAAAGTGCCAATAAGTCAAAAGTGGGCGTGAAAGAAATAAAACACACCGACTTTTTTCTTTGGAAATACTTCCAGACAAAAAATTTAAAAGGCAGAAAACAGTTTATACTTAGAAGACATCGTCCAAATAAAAGCAGCGAGGGGAAATTGGGGAGACCTAAGTCTGCGTTTTACCACTAATAGGTAATTATTCGTGGTAAATAAACAAATATTTTTCAGTGGACTGTATTTCGTATTTTTTATTGCAAAGATGTATATAAATCAAATTAAATTCGTGAAGTATTATGTGAAATTTTGACAACTGTCACTGTCATACATATATAGACCCTTTCATCACAATTATTTTTTGTGCGCATGCGTGCAGTTCAGCCATCTTTTTCGTACTGTTTTGTAAATAAGCATGTTAAAATACCTGTGTACAAATAGTTAAAATCAACAAACACTAAACAAATAATACTTATTAACCTTTATGTGACTGGGAAGAAAAACACCTTCTTACGACGGCGTAGGTACCTGGGTACCTACTGTATAATAATTTGGAATATAAACGCAAAATACCTGTTTTTATCAAAAAACTCCATATATGTATTTATAGGTACACAATACGTGATTTATGAATTTCTAACTTATCTGTATTTGACAAAATAAGACTTTATTTAAATGGCAACAGCGCAGCGACATCAACTGAATTTATTCCTAGTTACAGGTCAGTTGCATGTTTGAGTTTGTCGAATAAACAACTGCGGGTGATTAAGCGTATTTGTTAAATTTTGTTTTAGAATGTCTGATAGTAAGGCTGGTTCAAGCCAAGCCAATATTACGAAACCAAGATGGCGAAATAAAAGGTAAGAAATAAGACGATTCTTTGATTTTAGTAGTGTATGAATAATGAAAACTGTCATGTTATTTTGCTTACCTGTGGTCTATGTGTGAAGGAGCCGCAGTGGAGTGGAAGTTTTTTTTTATCTTACAAAGAAACAAGAACAATAATTATACTAATAAAGGTAATTCGAAATATGTTATTTCAGGCTGACCTCTGCAGAATTACGAGAAGCAGTAGAACATTTGTCTGATGAAGAGCCATTTGTTGCGTCCGATGAAGACGAATATATTCCACAATTGTTATCAGGTGGAGAATCCGAGGAATCTGATATAGAAAAGGAGCCTGTAGTGGAGCAAGAATATACTGATTCCGATGAAAACGTTGACGAAGAAGAAGCGCCTACAAAAACAACTTGGGCTGGCAAGGATGGCACTCAGTGGAGTGACACATCATCAATACAAAGGCAAACAATAGGTCGTAATATTCTGCACGAAAAAAGTGGCGCATCATCCTTTAGTCGTTCATACACGGCTCGAGAAATTTTCAAGTCTATTATATCTCCAGAAATGTGTACCTTAATTCTAAGGCATTCTAACAAAAAAGGTAGAAAAGTAACGGACGAATGGAACCGAAAATTTGCAGATAAATATCCACCTCCCAACACACCAAGCCCGAAAGTATTCATTCCATTTACTGAAGTAGAATTAGATGCATTTTTAGGAGTTCTTATTGCTGCTGGCGTACACAGGTCTAATAGGGAACACGTATCTGAAATGTGGAAACTAGAGTCCTTACCTCTATTTCGAGCGGCCATGTCTCGAGATCGGTTCAAAATGTTTCTCAGATTTATTCGCTTTGATGATCAGAACACACGTGCCGAACGTGCCAAAAATGATAAAGCTGCCCCAATTCGAGATATTTGGACTATGCTAAATTCAAATTTGGCAAAGAACTACAAGCCAAAAGAATGTATAACAGTAGACGAACAATTGTTTCCTTACAGGGGACATACTAAATTTACCCAATACATTCCATTGAAACCCGCAAAATATGGAATAAAAATTTTTTGGGCTTGCGATGCGGCAAATGCTTATCCTTTACAAGGTCAACTATACACTGGAAAATCATTAGATGGTGAACGACAGGTAAATGTCGGTGAGCGTACAGTTTTGGATCTAGTGGCAAAGTATAAGGGTTCGGGAAGAAATGTAACAACGGATCATTTTTTTACAAGTCTGCAATTGGCCCGTACTTTGAATTCATGGAAGATGACTTTGGTAGGGACTCTCAGGAAAAATAAGGCATTTTTACCACCAAATATGCAGGCATCTAAAGACAGGCCTATATACTCAACCATTTTCGCATTCAACAAAGATGCAACAATATGTTCCTATGTTCCAAAGAAAAACAAATCTGTTATTCTTTTATCAACGATGCACACTACAGGCCAAGTAGATGATACTACCGTGGCGAAGCCTGAAATAATAAAATATTATAATCAAACAAAAGGAGGCGTTGACACCATGGATAAGATGCTAGGCGAGTATACAGTAAAACGTAGAACAAATCGTTGGCCATTGGCATTTTTTTTCAACACAATAGATGTTGGTGGCTTGGCTTCTTATTGTATTTACAAGGAACACAATCCAAATTTTAGAGCAACTGATCAACGTCGAAGATTTCTAAAAGATCTTGCTCATGACATGTGCTTGCCCGCTATACAAATGCGATCCCTTATTCCAAAAGTTGTTGGTAATTATTTCACACGTCAGTCGCTAGAAATGGTTCTTGGTCGACAAATAATCGAGCCCATTGTTACTCCAGCCGGAGAACAACCAAGACGGGATGCTTCTGGGCGTGTTATGGTTGTTGGTAGCTGCCAAATTTGTCGAGAATTAAAGCTCAAACAAAGGAAGACTCGTAAAGCGTGTAAATCCTGCTGTAAGCCAGTTTGTAATGAACACTCTGTAGATCAAACTATATGTAAAAAATGTTGCCAAAAAACCAACTGACCTTATATGTAAGATTTTTTTGTTTTTTTGTTACCATTTATATAAATAAATATATGCAGATAAACTTCGCGTTTTCATTCTGGCTATAAAAAATATCTATTTGCATTTAAAACTGATAGAGGTACCCAGGTACCTACACCGTTATTTCTGGGTGAAAAAACTTTGGACCTTATTTATTTCTAAAATAGCGTAAAAATATTATTTCTATTGTAACATTGTGTAGAAAAAACCTAGATTAGAAATGTCACGAAATCACACACTTCAAAGAATTTAAACAAAAAAAGTATTTATATCTAAAATCTGAATAGGTACCCGGGTACCTATTCAGTCACATAAAGGTTAAAAATAACATTTAACATTAAGAGAAAATTAAAATAGTGAGTGTCTTAATTAAAAAATAAATTTTTCAAGTTGACTTTATTATCTGTATGAAAAGGAAAAATAAAACGGTGTTGTTATGGGATGTGTAATTATTTAAAACCAATACATAATATATATTAATTTTTAACTTTTGCTAAACCTTACTTGCAATATATATATATATATATATATATATATATATATATATATATATATATATATATATATATATGTACTTAACATATACGCGTAATCCTATGATTAAAAATATAATATGTATATATCAGAATTTTATTATTATAATAATATTCTTTATCAACCCAGATGTTAATTTTAGAATGTTACATGTCCCAACAATAAATTATGGTTAAGTGGGGATCAAATTATTTAGATAATTATTTACATAATTTCATTCAGCTAACCTCTCAACTAGCAAACGTATTTTGCCTTTTTGAGAAAGCCCATACACTTTAACCACGTTTTAGTCGTTTAGAATTATACGCTTCAACTGATTCCTCAACAAGTACAACACCATCAATAATTTGTATTAATGATGGGTTTGTTTGTGGAGATAATATTGCATTCTCAGCTATTATTGTACAAAATTGGACGAAACTCTTAAACTCCCGCTCTTTCAAAATGGCGGCTGCACTTGCGCTTGTCAAGTGATGAAAAGTACTATTATGTAATATCTATGATATATATCACCTACGCTGATCGTTCACACCCCCAGCGCTTCAGGTGGTATTGCCACAGTACCTAGATAAATTTAGTGTTTTGTAAAAATAAACATAGTCGAACAGAAATGATTTGGAATGTAAAACTGATTTGGCAAAAGATATTTTCAGTGTAAACAGAATATGAAAAAAATGGAATGCCCGTAACATATCCTTTATCAGCACCATGTGAAGTGTCAATATAGAAACGCGAAAGTATTCTGAAGAATCTGAATAATTTTATTCCAAATATTAGCAAACAATCTTGGGAATAATTGGAAATCAGTCCCTCATTTTTAAGAAATTGAGTTAACTTCAATCCATAATAATTAACAATGTAAATTGATGTTTTATGAAAGCAATAAAATTATTTGCAATGTTTTGTAACTTTTTTGCGTTATAGTTTCTTATCCATACTATTCAACGAGTAACTATGCATGAATGCAGTATGTGAACACTGCCTAATAATAAAGTAGTATGTGCGTGCACATACGGCATGTTTTCTTTGTAGTGGCAAAACAATTTCTGCAGTATATGCTTTTCCTAGCAGAAAAACGCGAAGTAATCGAAAAATAACTATTGTGGATGATAAATAATGGGAAAGTTACTTAAGAAATACGTGTATCACTGCGCAATTGACTGTGAGGTCTCTTCGTCAAAGTAAAATGCAAAGAGTCGCATATCTCAAAATGGCTGTTTTGTACATACGGCACTTTCGTTTAGCAGGGCAGTACGTCCAATACCATATTCTTTTGAATAGGTTGCAAAATTAGTATAGTTGGCGTCAAACATATAGTGTAGCAATGTAATCGTATACCCCCTTTAAGTTGTGTTGCAGAGCGGAGCTGAAAGGGGGTATTAATATTTTGTTTACTTTTACCAATACCTATATTGTATTTGATGTTACGTAATTGTTGAAAGGGCGTTCGGTTTAATCGGGATACCAGTCATGCACTGAGCCCTTTTTGTATCCCATTCGATTTTTGATGGACAAACTAAATTCAATGAAGAAGCGTTGTCAATAACTACAACACTATTTGGCTGGATCAATGTGAATTCAAACCATGTTCGTATGATAGTCAACGTTGCAATCTTCCATTTTTTTCCACATATTTTTAAGGTATTTGGAACCCATCCTTCATTTCAACCGCAATGCACAATAATAAGTCTGGATCCTTTGTTTGCAGGCATTGTTGGCATACAAATGTTTGACCCATCAGTCCATCCTTTCTTAACCCTGTGGTGTGTCTCATACCAAGTTTCGTCCAAATAGACAATTGGCCGGTTTGCTTCTCTATACTTAGTTACTTGTTCCAAGTATGTATACCGAATATCCACTATTCTTCTGCTTTCCATGACTGTTTGACGTTTTATTAATCGTTTTGAATTTGAATCCCAATTTTTTAATCCAGTTTTCAATAGTTTACTTACAGGAATTTACATTACGGCTGGAATTTGTCAATTTATTTAAACCTCTAGAGGTTTGACCTTGTCACATCGCTTCTTGCGTTCATAAGGCCCATTGTTGACTATTTTACGTATAGTTGACAGGGGAACTTCTGTTAAATCAGATACTGCTTGCATTAATTCTGTTTCTTCATCGAAACCAAACTTTTCCCGTAGATTCTTATACACATTGAAACATATTTTCTCTGTTTCCAAATTTAAATGACGTCTAATCCAGTTTTCACTTTGATCACAATTATTTAAATTTTCGTTGTTGTTAAACACAATATTTTGGACTGAACTCGATATTTCCCATGGACATTGTAAATATTAAATTATTATCAAAAAATTTAATTGCTATACTTACCCAAATTCCTCAGAAAATACTACTTTTTCTTGATGTCAGACTACCAATTAAAAAGAGGACACCTGTGTTCGTATAAAAAAAGCACACACGGATATTAGTTATAGTTCAGTCAAAGACGTGAATAATCATAAGTTATTTGAAATTTATAGTTCTAATTATTCTTTATAAAACGAGATATAAGGTAGTATTAATTGTTTGGTGTTATGTTTAAGATGTTTTTAAATATAAATAGGTTAATACTGTTTAAAGCAATGTATTTTGTTCTATACTTTAACGGTAAGTATCTTGAAAAGTAGGATGGCGCTCCATAATTGCGGCTTAAAAATAATCGTTAGACAGTCGATAAATGTATTTAATAAATATTAAATACATTTTAACAATTATTAGTTGAAATTATAATATTAAATGAATTTATCGTCAACTGAGTGTTTTCGCACTATATCTTTTACGCCAACTATACCTGTTTTATCAATGAAAAAAACTCGCGCCTCACTTATAAAAACAACATGAAGGGTATATCAGCAATGAAAATTAGGTACAAAAACGGGCCAAGTACGCTGCCTTGAGGTACTCCGGATTTTAATTGGTGGTAGTTAGATAAGGTTTCTTCGTATTTAACTTGGAAGTATCTGTTGGACAAATATGATATAAGGAGGAGGTAGGTTTGGTCAGATAGGTGAGTTTTGGCGAGGAGACACTCGTGCCACACTCTATCGAATGCTTGATGTATATCGATGAATGCTGATGTACAGATTTGTTTTTTCTCCTAGGCAATTTTTTATTCTATTTACTAGTCTATGGCACTGTTATATGGTTGATTGATTTGAGCAAAATCCGAACTGGTGGTCTGGGATCAGGTTTTCTAGAGGTATTGTTGTTTCTATTAGGTACTACAAGCTAAAAGGGGAAAGAGAAACTACACAACAGCGAGTTGCATATGTTTCAATTTTGCCTTACCGTTTTTCACGTGCGCGTCCCTTCCAGTTACATTAATATTGAGTCAATGAGTTCTTATTAACCTTTAAATATAGCCAATTAGCAGCCAAAAAAGGATACATTTTAAAAATTAAAAATATTTTAATATACGAGATATAGCGGCATTCGAAACTTGGTTCGCTGTTCTCAGGGAATAATCGTAGAGTAACGTAATAGAACTCCATTTTTTCCTAAATAGCTGTAGGTCTAAGATATTTAAGAACAACGTGTAAAAAACATTTAAGTAAGTCATTTTTCGGATATTAAAACTAATTAATTCCATCATATTTTTCAATAACATTACAGTACAACTCTTTAGGAAAAAATGAGCCCTATTTCGTTTCTCTACGATCATCGCCCGAGAACAGCGAGCCGACCTTCGAAAGCGACTTTTTTGTGAAAAACCGCTGTATCTCGAAAAATAAAACCTTCTAATTTTTAAATTTTGTACTTTTTTGCTACGACTTGACTATATTTTCAGTTAATATGAACGATGTAAACTTATCGAGATCTGAGTACCTGGTATTTTCAAAATATCTCGAAAAATATTGGATTAATCAATATTTATCATATAAGTAAAAAATAAGTCTCTTTAATACCTACATCTTTCTCATTCAATATTTTGTGATAGGAGTTATATTTTCCGAGATATTTACAAAAAAAAACGCTTTTCGCAACTTTGCGTATTTTTTGCAAAATTAGCCATTTGGACCGAGTTGAACCCGGAACATTTCTCAGAATTTCATGCCCCATTCTACCCATTTTTTTTGTCCAGGTGAATTTGTGAAAATTTAGCATTGTAGCATTATCCGTTTGTGGACTAAAGGACAGAAGGCTACGATTTGCATCTCGAGTATTGCGCAGTTTTTCTATATTTCCGAGGTCATTTCCCATTTTATTTAGTTAAGACACCTACTCTTGTTATGTATTTGAAACATATTCAAATATCAACAAAAGTTTATTTTTTTTGCCTAGATTATGAAACCAGCTGAAGACTCGTCTGTAATAACTATGGAACATGCATATGCAGCGCAAAATAATATGACCGTTCCCGTTAAAATGGAAAACCATGACAGTGAAATGATAAACCCCTGTGAAATGATAGAATCAAATTACATAAAATTGGAAGATGTTTCCATAAAAAGTGAGATACATGATGATACAGATTTCAATACATTGCCCTGTCAATATGATTTTGATACATCACATATTAAAAAGGAAGATTCCGGTGATATTTCTGAGCAGACTGAAATAGATAGTACAAGGGATAGCACATCGTTAAAGGATAAACTTGAAGTGAGTATACAATTATTTGATTTTTTTTACTGTGGGTCTCAGTGGACAAACGTAGTATCTAGCACATATAAATTCAAAAATAAAACAAAATATTGAATGAAATTAACTGTCTCGACCCTTACTTCGTGGAATCTACTCATTTTACTGTTTTAAATGAAACTTACTGTTTCTAGATAATTCCACAATATATTGAAAAAACTCTAAGAAAATTGATAATTGTTACGATATTAAATATCATCGTCAGAATGACAGAAGTTACATTTTATTTGATGCCTATCTGATGTTTAATAATTTTTTTGGCTAGACTAAGAATTGACCTGCCTAGTGATTGACTTAATATCCCAAGTAGCACAATAAAAACATTGTGGATTTAATTGAGTTTTAAAACAGTTTTATTATGGTAAATAAAAATATGTGGTTTTAAGGTTACCTTGTAAATATACTACCGGTTCTTAAAAACTGTTTAGCATTTAGTACTGGATTTGATGTGTCTATTAAGAATATATAATAAGATTACTTAGTCTTAAAATCGTATTTGCCTTATTGTGGTTTCAAAATGGCTGGGTTTGCAGCAACTTTAAAACTAGTTAGTTTTGTTAACGACTTGCAGATTGATTGGTTTTATTGCGCTCTACACCATGACGTTATAGTTTTAAAATGGCTTTTAAATATGCTTCTAAAGTAACTATTAAAACCTGTCTTTAAATCTGTTTTACTTTCAGATTGTTTTGTCAGTAAATAGAACACATTAAAGCAATCTCATGAATCTCCCTTTCTTAAATGCCGTGATAAAGCTACATTAAAACTCAACAGATTGAATCATTTTGGTTTTCACTAAGACTAACTGAACTTCGTGTTGTCAACAATAATACTAAAAGCATCCCATCTCCTTGAGTGTCGCAAATAAGCCACGCCATTCTTTTTAATGTCCAGATAGTGGTACATCAAGAGTTTATTACATTAAAATCGAATAGCATTTATCATAAACCATATTAAGGTTAAACAGTTTTAATCAAATCGCACTTTGCCTTGGTACTTAATATGTGCTCTTGATACAGTATAAAATGCAAATACATTAAAACCCTTTGATCTTATCGTTGCTTTATGAACGACTAAATAGTTTTATTTAATTTCCGGCCATTTTATTTTCTCCAAACGGTGGAAGCCATGCCTAATAGAAATACTTAGGCCTCCGTAAAAAGACAAATCAATTAATTAAGTGAGTAATTTTCGATATATTTTAATACAAAAATATATAATATAATATATAAAATCATTTTTCTTCATTATTTAATTTTGTTAAGCTTCCAAAAAATGTTGGTATTATTTTTTAAATTATAAATCTTCAGAAATTTGAAGGCGGTCGAGTTTTTCATTTTCATTAACATTTATCGATAAAGTAAGGTGCGCAAGAATTTTTCCATCTTAACATGACTGAATCAGCAGGTAATAAACTTACTAATACTCATTTTCATTATTTTATATAGAAACCATTATACAAAAATCCCTGAAAAGGTATAGCGTTTTTGTTTGTACTTCTTGTAACTGCTTGAGTAGATAGTTTCAAAAAACATTTTCAATTTGAAGTTTGTCAGTAATAAAGGCAATTGTATTTAAGCATATATATTGAACTGACACTTTTAAGACTACTTTGAACGCGTATGATTTTAAAGCGTATTTAAAGTGATTTTAAAAGTATCTTGACAGAAGCTTTAAAACCAGTTATTCAAGGTAATAGTGATTTATGAAGGTTTTTGTTTTTGGTTTTAAAGACCTCTTTCAGAGTGGGCCTCTTTCATGCTGAAGGCGGTTTTATGACAACCTTAAAACTTCTTTTAAAACCAATTGGTTTTATTTACAGTTTTATTCTATAGTTTTACAGCATCCTTGTAATACTGAATAAAACCGTTTGTGCTACTTGGGATATGTTAATAGAAAAAAGAAGGAGAATGATATTACAAATATTAAAGCTTAGATATTATTAGCCCTATGGAGATATCCTGGATATTTTTTCCCAATTAGGATCAATATAACTGGGCAATGATATAGAAAACCAGGAAAACTATATCTGTTGATCTTTACAATTATCACTTAAAAAGATAATTTAAAAGTGGAGAAATCCCTAGATTTATCTGTTCATTCACAACCTCATATTGTGGGTTTCTCAAGTGTCTTCTAATTTCTAATTCTTCAAGTAAATCCAGTTCTTGTTTCTTATCACAAATATCGATGGCTTAAACTGTAAACCGGCTATCTCCACTTTTTAATGAAATTAAGATTTTAATGCCATCTGCCACAGAAAATTGAAATCTATAGTCAGTTCACGTAAAAAATATTTTAAATTTACAGTTTTCTTTAATTCATGATGCACGTATACTAGCTATCTCCGTGGCATCAAATATCAACAATGCAAAACTTCTAACTCCTGTGTCAGTAGCCATTTTAAATAGTGTAAGTCGAGGTGATACGAGACTCTCCACATTTTGCTCCAGATTTTACTTTAAAATTGAAAATTAGTTTATTAAATAATAAATAAAGTTGTGTAGTGATATTAGAGTAAGTATATTAATTGATTAGAACATGCCTATTTTAATCATGCCAGAATTATTAACCTTAAAAACTCGTATATGGAGTTAGCGGTTTTTCAAAAATAAATTATATGTTTAATTTGGAGTTGCGGTTTTTTCATAAGTAATATAATATTGTATTCAAATCAATATTAAAATGCAATGATTATTAAGCTCGGTAGTTAAAAAAAAAGTATAATTAAGTATTTCCGTACTTATCCGATCAAATAGAAGAAAAAACCTTTTTTTCTTGATATTTTGATAGTTGGAAAAGATGTTAATTTGATTAAAACGTTTTGGGCGGTTAATTAAGGTTAAATTCAGTCAGTGTTACTTAATACAAATAATATGTATTTTAAAAAAATATAATTAATTACCATTGAGCTAAATTAAAATTTTAGGCCCTTGGATTCGATGTCCGCCAGTTCCAAAAAAATTTTGGCCTTGGCATGCCAACCAGAAAATAAAGATAATGCATTATCATATAAACAAGACAAAAATGAATATTTAAAGGACCAGTTAGAAAATGATCCAAATTTTATCAATAAATTACTCATATTACTTTTGGATCAACAAAATGTGTCTTCTCAATATAACCAAAATGATTTTATTATTCCTGAACTCCAAATAAATGAAAATAATATTGTTGTTGAACAAATAGACGACTATGGTATTAATAATTCAAATGACTGCTCTTATCAGATTTCTTCGTCTGCCAGTATTAATTCTTCTTATCTGGTTGTTTTAACCTATATGCTCGTAAATATTCACTGTATGTGGTCTCAAAATTTCTAAGAGTTTGATCCAAATAGACAGCATTACATTCTGGACATTTAATTTTATATATACCAGACTTCTTTAATGGGGATATTTTGGCTTTTACATTTAACAGTTTTGTACTCACAGTACTTTCTGCTTCAAAAGAAATTGTTGTATTTGTAGCTAAAGATATCTTTGAAATATTATTAGAAATATTACCGGCATATGTGATGGTTTTATAATTTTTTATTTCGTTAGTTTGTTCAGGAAATATTAGTTTTAATGTCACTTTTTCCTCTTTTTTTTTAATTTATTTATTTATTATATGTAATGGATAACCGTTGGATGTTGCTATTTGTTTAATTGTATTAATTTCTCTATCAATTTATATTTGTTGATAGGGACTGAAAATGCTCTATGTATCATCGAATTTTATGCTGCCAATTTATGTAATATCATTCTTCTTCTTTTTTCTATTAACATATATTAAGTCAATCACTAGGTAGGTCAATTCTTGGTCTAGCCAAAATAATTATTAAACATCAGATAGGCATCAAATAAAATGTAACTTCTGTCATTCTGACGATGATATTTAATATCGAAACAATTGTCAATTTTCTTAGAGTTTTTAATTTTTTTTCAATATATTGTGGAATATTCTAGAAACAGTAAGTTTAATTTAAAACAGTTAAATGAGTAGATTCCACGAAGTAAGAGTCGAGACAGTTAACTCCATTAAAAAATCTTCGAGAGAAGATTTGACCCGACTGTACCAGAAGTTACTACAAAAACGTTACAAAGCATCACAAAACATTTGGTTTAACCAATAATGCCTTAGAAAAGAGGTTATACCAAATTATATAAATATAAAATGCTATACTAAAACACCTCAAGCACAAAAGCTATAAAATGTGATCAACGAGTAAACCGGCTATCTCCACTTTTTAATGAAATTAAGATTTTAATGCCATCTGCCACAGAAAATTGAAATCTATAGTCAGTTCACGTAAAAAATATTTTAAATTTACAGTTTTCTTTAATTCATGATGCACGTATACTAGCTATCTCCGTGGCATCAAATATCAACAATGCAAAACTTCTAACTCCTGTGTCAGTAGCCATTTTAAATAGTGTAAGTCGAGGTGATACGAGACTCTCCACATTTTGCTCCAGATTTTACTTTAAAATTGAAAATTAGTTTATTAAATAATAAATAAAGTTGTGTAGTGATATTAGAGTAAGTATATTAATTGATTAGAACATGCCTATTTTAATCATGCCAGAATTATTAACCTTAAAAACTCGTATATGGAGTTAGCGGTTTTTCAAAAATAAATTATATGTTTAATTTGGAGTTGCGGTTTTTTCATAAGTAATATAATATTGTATTCAAATCAATATTAAAATGCAATGATTATTAAGCTCGGTAGTTAAAAAAAAAGTATAATTAAGTATTTCCGTACTTATCCGATCAAATAGAAGAAAAAACCTTTTTTTCTTGATATTTTGATAGTTGGAAAATATGTTAATTTGATTAAAACGTTTTGGGCGGTTAATTAAGGTTAAATTCAGTCAGTGTTACTTAATACAAATAATATGTATTTTAAAAAAATATAATTAATTACCATTGAGCTAAATTAAAATTTTAGGCCCTTGGATTCGATGTCCGCCAGTTCCAAAAAAATTTTGGCCTTGGCATGCCAACCAGAAAATAAAGATAATGCATTATCATATAAACAAGACAAAAATGAATATTTAAAGGACCAGTTAGAAAATGATCCAAATTTTATCAATAAATTACTCATATTACTTTTGGATCAACAAAATGTGTCTTCTCAATATAACCAAAATGATTTTCTTATTCCTGAACTCCAAATAAATGAAAATAATATTGTTGTTGAACAAATAGACGACTATGGTATTAATAATTCAAATGACTGCTCTTACCAGATTTCTTCGTCTGCCAGTATTAATTCTCCTAAATCATCTTGCTATATTGCATCGACTTCACTTCATAATTTGGAACCTTCTACTTTAATGGATTCTAACGACGAACCCTCTGACAAATATGTTGGAGAAAATATAGTAGTTGCCCAAAATACTAGTGCCTTACGTGGCTCAGAAAACGTTTTTGTTGTAAATACAGTCAAAGAATCAAACAATGGTGGATCTGGTGAAATCTCAGAATACAGTTTTAGTGATGAATCTGACAAAGGGTTTCGTGGACTATTCTGAGAATTCTGATTCAGACAACCACTCTGACACAATGGAGCCTGTGAAAAGAAATAGAAAGAAAAGATGCCTAGTGGATAAATCTACTTGGATCTATGAAGAAAACAAAAAGAAAAGAGAATCAGGTCAAAGATATTTTGGAAGAAAGAAGCAAAACAACAGTTGGAATAATAGAGTTGAAAAACCTCCTAGGGCTCTCAAGATAAGATGTAAATGTAAGACGCGAGATAAACAGTGTAAAATTCAATGTTTTCTTATAACAGAAGAAGATAGACCAACTATTTTTACTAACTTTTGGAAAATGACTTGGGGGGAAAAGAAAATTTATATAGATGCTTTAGTACAAATTATACCAACCCAACGTCACAGAGACAGAAAAGATGAAAAGGTGTCAAGAAGAGAATGCTCTGTAAATTATAATTTGAGAAAAGAAGAAGAGTTAATAAGAGTATGCAAGACAATGTTTTTAAACACTTTATGTATTGGCAAGTGGTCCATTTTAAACTGGAAGGAGACAATGCAAAAGCAAAATATTAATGAAATTCAAACTGAGGAGGAAGTGAATTCTATTCAAACAACCTCTTCTGAATCCAAAAAATTAAATCCATTCGAGCTGGAAAACAAATCTATGAATGAATTTCTTGATAACTTACCGACCATGGAGTCACATTACTGTAGAAAATCGACTGAAAAAAAGTATCTCTTACCCGATTGGCCGTCTAAAAAAGCCCTTTAGGATTTCTATGTAAATAATTGGTGCAAAGAACGTAACGTAAAAGCTTTATCTGTATGCTCTTTTAATAATGCCATGGATTTAAAAAATATGTCCTTGTATCATCCAAAACAGGATCAATGTCAGATTTGTTTTTCACATAAGTTAGGACAATATCCAGACGAGGAACATGCTTTACATCTTGAAAGAAAAGAAGAAGCGCGTAGAGAAAAAGATTTGGATAAAGTAACCAATAAATACACATTTACCATGGACTTGCAAGCTGTCCTTTTAGCACCACGATCCAATGTGTCTAGTGTGTATTATAGAACCAAACTTTGTGTTCATAACTTTTGTTTATTTAACCTAACAACTCTACAGGGAACATGCTATTTATGGAATGAATCAGAAGGGGGACTTAATGCTGAAGAATTTGCCTCGATTGTGACTACATTTCTATTGGAGAAAGTAATACCACAATTAAAAGAGGAAATAACCAATGAAAATAGAAGAATTATTCTCTACAGTGACGGATGCACTTACCAAAATAGGATTGTCACTATGAGTAATGAATGCACTATTAAATTTAGCTATGTCAAATAATATAATAATCGAACAAAAGTTCTTGGAAGTCGGGCATACGCAAATGGAAGCCGACAGTGTGCACGCATCCATTGAAAAAAAATTAAAGAACAAAATAATTAACGTTCCGGCCGAGTACATTCAAGTATGCAGACAAGCTGGGAAAAATCCAGAGCCTTATATTGTCCAGTATCTTACCCATGACTTTTTCAAAAACTTCAAGGTTGTGAATTTTTTTAAGTCAATCAGACCTGGAAAAATGAAAGGTGACCCCAAGGTTTGTAGTTTTTGTACTTAGTAATTTTTTACTCTGAGATGAATTTTTTGCTTTTAAGGTTACGGATTTGCGTGCCCTGCAATACAATCCCGACGGAAACATTTTGTTTAAATTAAGATTCAGGGATGATTGGGTCACATTACCACAAAGAAAAGATTATAAAGTTACGACGAAAGTTATGAATGAAATTCCAAGCTTGTATGCAACCGGCGTAAAATAAAAAAGAAAAAATTTGAGGATCTACAAGAATTGAAGAAAGTAATCCCTTCCGACTATCATGAGTTCTATATAATAATATTCCATTTGTGAATTAATTATATTATTACATAATTAGTAAATATGATTAAATATTTTTAGAAAAGTTTTGTTGAGATTAGTATGAGTGTTGTATTGTAGTTTGTAGTGGAGAATTTAAATAAAAACCTAACTCCGAGTGAATATTGTTTTTATTTTACACAAAACAGCTATCTCCTAAATTTGCGTATAAAAAACAAAATATAAACAAATATGTAGGTATTTAATCACAGTAAGAGTCCCTAATTACTACTTTATTATTATTAATATTTGTGAAAGCTTTTAAGTTTACTCTGGGCATTCCAAATAGTTTTTATTATCTCCTGTAAAATTTGCATGTTTGGAGTTAGCTGGTTTACAGTTTAAGCCATCGATATGTAGTACTTATAGTTCTGTGTTAGGTGTCAATGAATGTTTGGTGTCAAGTAAATGTTTTGCGTAGTGGGACTTATCTGGTTGTTTTAACCTATATGCTCGTAAATATTCACTGTATGTGGTCTCAAAATTTCTAAGAGTTTGATCCAAATAGACAGCATTACATTCTGGACATTTAATTTTATATATACCAGACTTCTTTAATGGGGATATTTTGGCTTTTACATTTAACAGTTTTGTACTCACAGTACTTTCTGCTTCAAAAGAAATTGTTGTATTTGTAGCTAAAGATATCTTTGAAATATTATTAGAAATATTACCGGCATATGTGATGGTTTTATAATTTTTTATTTCGTTAGTTTGTTCAGGAAATATTAGTTTTAATGTCACTTTTTCCTCTTTTTTTTTAATTTATTTATTTATTATATGTAATGGATAACCGTTGGATGTTGCTATTTGTTTAATTGTATTAATTTCTCTATCAATTTATATTTGTTGATAGGGACTGAAAATGCTCTATGTATCATCGAATTTTATGCTGCCAATTTATGTAATATCATTCTTCTTCTTTTTTCTATTAACATATATTAAGTCAATCACTAGGTAGGTCAATTCTTGGTCTAGCCAAAATAATTATTAAACATCAGATAGGCATCAAATAAAATGTAACTTCTGTCATTCTGACGATGATATTTAATATCGAAACAATTGTCAATTTTCTTAGAGTTTTTAATTTTTTTTCAATATATTGTGGAATATTCTAGAAACAGTAAGTTTCATTTAAAACAGTTAAATGAGTAGATTCCACGAAGTAAGAGTCGAGACAGTTAACTCCATTAAAAAATCTTCGAGAGAAGATTTGACCCGACTGTACCAGAAGTTACTACAAAAACGTTACAAAGCATCACAAAACATTTGGTTTAACCAATAATGCCTTAGAAAAGAGGTTATACCAAATTATATAAATATAAAATGCTATACTAAAACACCTCAAGCACAAAAGCTATAAAATGTGATCAACGAGTATGACTTAAAGAAGAATGTAAAAAATGGTTTAAAATAAGAGACTCCTTAGACAACTACATAAAAGTTGTACATTCTGAACTCACGTTCCAACTACATCCAGCAGAATTTGACTGTTTAGATAACAAAATCAGAGAAAGTATCAGCACGATAAAGCACAAGGAATTTAAGAAACAAGAACAAAAACTGCAGAAACACACTAAACATAGAATTCAATACTCTAAACATCATGAAACTGTAAGTAGTTACATACCAACACACTTTGCACCACGATTTGAAAACCTTTCAGACACTAATTTTACAGATAGTGAAATAGATTTTTTAAATAAAGGTTTAAAATACAGCATACCACCAAAATGTACGAATAATATTAAACAAATAATAGCTACAGAATCTGAAATAGCTTTAAAATTTAATTCAAATAATTTTCTTTATTAGAATCTAAAAATTGCCAATTTAATCAGAAATATTGAACCGTCAAAAGTTAAATATCAAACAAAAAATGACATTACAGCTTTAAATTCAATCAAAAATAAAGTAGAAAATAATAACCTAACAGTTACAAAATCTGACAAGGAGAACGCCACTGTCATATTGACAACTAAAGATTATAATTCAAAGATATATAACTTTATAGAATCTAGCGATACCCAGACCCAAAAAAAAGTTCTCTAATAACGTAAGACATATTGTCAATAATTCAAATTATCTTTTAAATGGTTACGAAAAAAAGTTCATCGTTAATAAAAATCCTCATTCTCCACAATTATATGGAACCGTTAAATTACATAAAATAACAAAACCAATTAGACCTGTAGTGTCTTATGTTAATACTCCCAATAATATATTAGCAAAAATACTTAATAGTTACGGATATACATCTAAATACTCAATTAAAAATTCAATGGAACTAATCAAAAAATTAAAAGCATTCAAATTACAAGATAATTCTAAACTAATCTTATTTGATGTTACCAATATGTTCACTAAAATTCCTCCTAAAGAATGTCAAACACTTGTACGAAAATTACTAGAAAATAAAAATATTAATCCAGGAATAATTTCAGATATACTTAATGTATTTGATGTATGTATTAATCAGAATTATTTCACTTTTGACAATAAGATATATATTCAAAATGAGGGTTTAGCAATGGGAAGCCCTATATCACCAATTTTGGCAAACATTTTTAAGGACAGTTTAGAAAGAAAAATCTTTGACAGTAATATTTCAAAAAATGTCTTATTTTGGTATAGATATCTAGATAACATATTAGCTTGTTTTATAGGTAGTGAACGACATTTGGATATATTTTTCAACCACATTAATAATTTACACCCAACAATTAAATTTACATTAGAAGTTGAAGAAAATAACTCAATCAATTTTCTTGATTTAAAAATTCAAAGAGTTAGTAATGTACTTGATTATTCAATTTACAGAAAACCAACACACATTGATGTGACTATTCCATATAGCTCCAATCACCCCATGTCACATAAATTGGCAGCATATAATTCGATGATACATAGAGCATTTTGAGTTCCTATGAACAAATGTAATTTTGATAGAGAAATTAATACAATTAAACAAATAGCAACATCCAACGGTTATCCATTACATATGATAAATAAGTTAATTAATAAAAAAGAGGAAAAAGCGGCATTAAAACTAATATTTCCTGAACAAACTAACGAAATCAAAAATTATAAAACAATCACATATGCAGGTAATATTTCTATTAATATTTCAAAGATAATACATTTAGCTACATATACAACAATTTCTTTTAAAACAGAAAATAATGTGAGTACAAAATTGTTAAATGTAAAAACAAAAAAAATATCCCCATTAAAGAAGTATGGTATATATAAACTTAAATGTCCAGAATGTAATGATGTCTATTTGTTTCAAACTCTTAGAAATTTTGAGATTAGATACAGTGAACATTTACGAGCATATAGATTAAAACAACCAGATAAGTCCCACTACACAAAACATCGACTTGACACCAAACATTCATTCACTCCTAACACACAACTAGAAGTACTGCATATTTGTGATAAGAAACAAGAACTGAATTTCCTTGAAGAATTTGAAATTAGAAGACACTTAAGAAACCCACAATATCAAGTTGTGAATGAACAGATAAATCTAGGGAGTTCTCCACTTTTAAACTGCCTTCTTAAGTGATAATTGTAAAGATCAGCAGATATAGTTTTCCTGGTTTTCTATATCATTGCACAGTTTTACTGATCTCATTTGGAAAAAGATATCCAGGTTATCTCCATAGGGCTAATATTTGTAATATCATTCTTCTTCTTTTTTCTATTAACATATATTAAGTAAATCACTAGGTAGGTCAATTCTTGATCTAGCCAAAATAATTATTAAACATCAGATAGGCATCAAATAAAATGTAACTTTTGCCATTCTGACGATGATATTTAATATCGAAAAAATTGTCAATTTTCTTACAGTTTTTAAATTTTTTTCAATATATTGTGGAATTATCTAGAAACAGTAAGTTTCATTTAAAACAGTAAAATATTGAATATTTGTTTGTATTTTCCAGCTGTAAATGAGGTCTTGGCAATAATAAATACTTGAAAGTAATTATTAATATTATATTAAAAAGGTGACTTAAAACATAGTCCTAATAGTCACAGACAAGTTCAAGAGCACCTTGTATGATCTATTACAGAAGGCTCTCAGAACGATTGAGCAATGATGTCTGTCAGTGAGACTGAATATTAACCCAAACAAGACCACAGTAATTCGATTTACCCAGAAAAGGAAACTTCCAGCTATGAAAGTCTTATCTCTAAACGGAGAAATCATAGAGGGAAAATCTGAAGTTAAATATCTAGGGATAACCCTAGACAGTAAGCTTCTGTGGAATAAGCATGTTGAAATAACTGCTAGTAAACCAATAAAGGTATTGATGGTGTGCAATCACGTATGGGGCAATAGTCTGGCATGCCACAGCACAAGGAAAAACCTCGACAATGTTCAAAGCCTTGCCTGTGTGTTCATCACTGGAGCCATAAGAAGCAGACAAAACAATTGAACAAATATGTTTCAGGTTTTTAGGTTCAAATTTGTATAATGAATTACATTCAGAATTAAAGACAATAAACTCCAGTAAGCTATTCAATAAAAAAATTAATCAGTGATTGCTTGGTATTGACCCACAATGCTACAGTCATTGTTCAATAAAAAAAAAAGTGAGAAGGGGAAAGAAAAATTAGAAAAACGGGGACAGAAAAAATAGAAAAACAGGAGGAAAAACCAATATCACTAATAATAAAAAATAAAATCAATGATGCCTAAAAAAATAAAAAAACATACAACTATAATGGTCAATATATTCAGGTCTCTGCTTATTTCAAAACATTTATATTTGTATTCAGCATTCTTATAAATTTAATTTTATCTTATATACTACTATACTTTAGAATTCTCAATATTTACTGACATTTCCGTTGACTTTTATTTATTTGCCAATCGAATTTATTTGTATACTCCATTATTTACAAAATACCATTGTGTCTTCTTTGTTTAATAAATTATTATATAATATAATAATTATTAAACGAATTTCTCTACTGACTTCAAACTATATTTCCTGTTTTAGATAGCCAAACAAAAAATTATTGAATTAACAGAAGAAAATAATTTACTCAAAGCTGAAAATGAATTGTTAAAATTAGAACTGCAGCAATATTCTGAATTAAAGGCAGAAACAAATGGTCTTAAGGAAACAATTATTTCATATCAAACAGAGTAAGTATATTTTCATTGTAACTACATAATTTTAGTGGCATGCAGGTTTAGTGTTGGTTATAATCAACAATTTAATTCTAATACACTGGAAAGGGTTTAAAATAAATGAAACTATAGGTCTAGTAAATATGATCGCCTGCATTTTTTTCGGCCATAAGATAACATTGATACAATTTTATGTTTTCAAAGTTAAATCCTTGTGCCATGCATATGTGTTGATTAGTTTATTCATAATGAAATCAGAACAATTTAACTTCGCATATACAAGATCTTTAAGTAATAAACATTGTAGGTACATCATCATTTACTTGTCTTTTAAATTCAACATTTAAATAGATCAGAGCAATATGGAGAAACAAAACTGTAGATATTGAAAACAATATTTTGCCCAGGTTATGATATGATAATATAAAGTTTTTCAAAAGTGCCGGGATAGAGTCATAAGTTACCAACGAGCTATCCAACCACACACATAGATCAATAAAAATTTTCACGGACAGCCAAGCGGCCTTGAAAGCACTTAGCTCGTACTGTGTAACGTCGAAATTGGTTCTAGACTGCCAAAAAAGACTCGCCTCGATAGGAGAACGCAACAGGGTATTGCTGGTTTGGATCCCTGGCCACTCTGGTATGGATGGTAATGAGAAGGCTGGCAAGAGAGAGTGCCGCTTATGACTTTATCGGACCAGAACCTACAATTGGCATCGCAACAAGTGTTTCCAAACAAACACTAAATACCTGGACTGCAAGAAGAGTTTTAGACTTCTGGCATAATATACCAGGATTGGTTCATTCAAAGGCCTTCATACATCCTTCGAATAATGTATCCAAACAAATAGACACGATCTATGATGCCTAACAGGCCTTCTAACAGGCCACTGTCGTTTGAATCATCATATGCTGAAACTTGGACTGTCGGGCGATCCGATTTGCCGTCTTTGTTTGGAAGATGATGAAACAGCAGAGCATATAATTTGTGCCTGTCCCGCCGCGGCTCGAGTCAGGTATCTGATGTTTGGCAGGACCACTCTCTTGCCCTCGGACCTGAAATATCATTCTCTGAACAAATTAATCGGCTTCGTTAAGAAGCTGAATTTGTTTGGTGAAACTTGAATAGGTATGAGCCACAATAGACTCTCACGAGTCGCAGTGGAGGGCCTCATTGACCCACTCATTATAAACCTAACCTAACCTACCAACGAGCTAAGAAAAATATCTGAAACTTTGGAGATCACTATAGGGCGATAAAAACTACATTTTAATACATTGGGGAGTTTTTTTAGGGGTGGTGACACCAAAATTGTCAAATTGCAATCCCTATTGAGTTTCGACTTATAAGGAGAGGATTTATGTCGAATAATATCGGATAAATCTTATGTAAGAAGGGGGAGGGGATCCACGAAATATGTGTCCTTACATAAGGGTAGGGGGAGGGGTCAAAAAAAGCTAAAATCGTCCTTACGTAATTAATGAATGACCCCTTAAACACTCCGGAGGCTGTATCGTGCTAACAAACCGAAATTCGTCCAACAATGTATATCCGGATTTATATGACACGTTGTACTGGAGCTGGTGAGCTGAAAATCAATATTGTTCTCCTGTGAGACGCTCTGAATAATATCCAATCATAAAATTGGTCACCTGTATATACTCCAGAGGTTGTATCATGCTAACAAACTGAAATTTTTCCAATAATGATGAAAAATGTAGTATATCTAGATTTATAGGACCCATTGTACTGGTTCTTGTGAGCTTAAAATCAAGAACTTTGGCTATTGCAAAAAATACATATTTATTAAAATAGTATACTAAAGTATAAGTGGATAAAAAGGTCTTTCAAATGCACGACGGCGCAGCCGAAGTGCTCGAGATGGAGCAAGTGTTTGAAAGACCAGTTATCTACGAATATTTTATGCTATTTTTTATTGGTACCTATACTTTGAAATAATAAATACTGGTATTAAATTTACAAAAGGTGGAAATAAGAGCTAATAATGTACAATGTGATGTCACATCAGTATACTTTTCGTTGTCATGAAAATGAGAAAAACACAAATGAAGCAATTTGTCAAGATTAATTGTTGTCACCGTAATGCTTAAAAATTAATTCTAATATAGATTCTTTAAATAGTAAAGCAGAATCGCGGTTAATACTAATAAAATGTCGGAGTAGTACAAGGCGTCGACTATGTGGGCTATCCGTTCAAAATTACAATATTTGTTGAGAATAAACAAAGGAGTCGATATAAAATCACTTGTAAAAGTGCATGGGTTCATGAAGGCAATTAGTAAGAATGACGTAGCCAAGAAGGCACATGTATTGAATGAAGATGATTTGCGGAAGTTTTTCCTTAGATGCACCGGACATTACCTATTTATTTTTCAAGGTGATAGCAATTTGCGGTATTTTTGGATCTTGTAGAAGATGTGAATTATGCGATTTGCGCTTACATGATATCAAAAAAGAAGGAAGCTGTAGTAACTTTGGTTACCTGAGTTGGGACCAAACATAATAAGAAAAAGAATAAGCGGACTTGTTGTGAGATATAAAAATATATATATAGGATTGGTTGTAAATAGATGTACAATAAAAGTGCACAAGTCAGATATCTATTTTATTTTAGCCATCTCGATATTACTTTGCCTGTAATACTTACAGGCCGTTATTACATTTAATTTGGCGACGAGATAAATTGTTATTTTTTTTTCTTCAAAGAAAAATATTCAAAAGTATTTGTGAGGTTAAACATGCCGAGTCAAGGATAAAATGGGGCACAGGGCCCAGCTGACGACACAAATGCAGGACCAGTAGCCTCACAGCTAACAATTGTGAATACAGGTAACATTTCATCCTTGTCGGTGTTTAAACAAGGAGAGATGATTTTGAGGTGTTCGAGGAATGTCTAGAACAGTACCTGTTGGCAAATTTAGTAGAGGATGAGAGAAAGGTGGCGGTTTTATTAACATTGCTCAGTGAAGAGGTTTTAAAAAATTTATGTGCACCAGTTAAGCCCAAAGCTAAGAGTTTTGATGAAATAAATAAATTGCTAGCCAGTCAGTTTAAACCCCGAGTTTCAATATTTAGAAGTAGAATAGTTTTTGATTCTTTGAGGCAAGTTGAAAATTCTATTAATAGTTGGTACATTAAGGTCAAGAATATAGCAGCCGAGTGTGATTTCGAGAATAAACTATTGTATAGAGTTAAAGAGAAATTTGTAGTGGGGATGAAACAAGGCCCAATATTGGACAGACTTTGCGAAGAAGATCCTAATAAAAAATAATTAAAAGACTTATTAGAAATAGCATTAGCAAAAGAAGCAGTCATGAGGGAGGTCAGGGGATCAGAAGCAGTAAACTTTGTACAAAAATTTAAAACTCAACAGTACAAGAATCAACCTCAACAAATTAAAATTCAACAGGGCCAGCATGGACAAGAAGGAATAGAAGTTCAAGGTAAGCGCCAAGTTAATAAAGGAAGTTTCAATTTAAATAAAGAAGTATTATGGTTTTATTGCAATAACCCAAATCATGATTTCAAAAATTGTAAATTCAAGAAGTATTTGTGTAAAAATTGTAATAAAAAAGGGCATATTGCCAAAGCGTGTAAATTTAAGACGTCCAACAATCATGTGAATTGTAAACTGCTAGTAGTAGAGGGAGCCACAAAATTGTTGTTGGGTAGAGATCTTTTGACTCAGTTCGGGTTGAATATAAATGAAAATAAAGTTTCTTTTCATTAATGAAAGAGAATGCATAGAAAAATCTAATCAATTGGAAGATATTTTAAATACATTCTCAGAACTTTTTAAAAATGAGCTCGGCACTTACTGAGACGAGTTGATCAAGCTAAAATTAAAGGGGGAAGTTGTAATATAAATAACACACAACAGTTTCTTTAACAAAATATATTGACTTAATAATTAAAACAATGAAATGAATTTTACAGTCAACCATTCTAAAGGGCCCGTTTAGGTTATCTTCTTTTTTCAGAATGTCATGTGGCCTTGGCCACATAGCAACATTTATTACATCTTTCCCTTTAACAAAATAGCATTGAACTACAAACAAGATTAACAAAAGAATAACAAAACAAATTAGTCCATTTTATAGTCTTGGAAATGGGAAGGAACTTTTATAACCCTTTTGCTTTTGGTCTGTGTCACTGTTGGTGTGCTGTGGGGCAAGGCTTCAGAAAAGATAGTCAGAGTTTCCTTACCTTTAATTTTAGATTCCGATTCAATTCCATTTGGGACAGGAGCTACTGAATCTTCGGGGAGAGCACGTAAACGAGTTATAGGTTCATTAACAGAGTGTCTTAAGTGGAAACTATTTCGTCTCACTTTATTACCATTTTCTTTTTGTACAATATAAGACCTTGGCTCTTGTAACTTCTCCACAACTTTAACAGGTTGCCACTGCTTTCCTTCCTTAACGACCACATTATCCCCTTCCTGAAAATCATCTCTTCTGACTATAGTTCTGTCATAATAATATTTATATAGCCGCCTTTTATTCTCTATTTTTTCTTTCTCCTTTCCATGATCTATCACTTCTGGTTTTAATAAACTATTTTTAATCGGCAGTTTTGTACGCATGCATCTGTTATTTAGAAGTTGTGCAGGCGACTTGTTAGATCCAGAAATTGGTGTGTTTCTGTACTCCAATAGGGCAACTTCCAAACTATCCCACTTTCCCAACATGTTCTTCACTATTTGAACAGCTCTTTCTGCAAGACCATTAGATCTAGGGTAATGCGGACTTGATGTATTTATTAAATTTAAAGTTCCAGCTTTGAGCAAATTCTTTGCATTCAAAAGAATTGAACGGCATATTATCAGCGACAATCTCTAGTGGTATGGCATGTGTAGCAAAAACTGATTTAAAAGCATTGACCACAGATGTAGAATTTTTATTTTTTAAAGGAATTACCTCCAGCCACTTTGAAAAATAATCTATAATAACTAAATAGGGCCTGTCCAGCAAAGTCCAAAATATCAATTGCTAATTGTTGAAATGGCAAGTCAGGTAAATCCCTTAAAACTAAAGGCTCTTTTGCATTACTTTTTTGCAGTACTTCACAAGTAACACATTTCTTTATGTGATGTAAGATATCCTGATTCATATTTGGCCAATACATTATTGATTTAGCTCTTTGTCGTGTCTTTGATATTCCATAATGGTTTTCATGAAGTCGAGCTAACATCTTTGGTCTTAAAGATTTTGCTATGATTATTCAGTCACCATAAAAAATGAGATCATCTAATAAGTAAATGTTATTTCGGTCCTTGAAATATTTTTTAATCAGATCAGGAACTTGTTATGTCGTTAGGCCAACCCGTCAAACACATATCTTTTAATCTATTCAGCTCAACATCTTTCTTAGTTTCCTCTTGAAAGTTTACTAGTCTCTCCTTAGTAACATTTAGGGAATGAACTATTTCAGTAATAAACTTATCATCACCCCATGCCTGTTTAATGTAATTTCGTGATAGCAGGTCCTGCTATCAACATTTCCTTTCCTGGTTTGTATTAAACATCTATATCATATTTTAGCAACTTTACTTTAATTCGTTGAAGTCTAGGGGAACTTACCTCTGCGACTCCCTTTTTCATTATAGATGACAGGGGTTTATGGCCTGTGTGAATTAAAACATGTCTACCATAAATATAATTATGAAATTTTGTACAAGAGAAAAGTATAGCATTAAACTCTTTTTCTATCTGACTAAACCTAGTCTCACAGTCAGTGAGCGCACGAGAAGCAAAAGCAACTGGTCTATCATTTTGTAAAAGTACACAGCCTACACCACTCTTACTAGAGTCAGTTTGTATTACAATAGGCTTGTCTTCATCAAAACTAACCAAAACCGGAGGAGAACTAATTAGTTTTTTTATTAAATTGAACGAGTCTGAATGAGTTTTTGTCCATAAAAATGTAGAATTTTTTTTAAGTAAACTTCGCAAAGGAGCAGATATATCTGACAAATTTGGTATGTAGCTTCTAAGATAATTGATCATACCTAACATGCACTGTAATTCCTTTCTATTTTTTGGCTCCTCAAGCTCCATAATTGCTCTGATCTTATCATCATCTGGCCTCATACCATGTTTGTCAAATATATTACCTAAATATTTAACTTTTATTACGATTAAATTTTACTTCAACATTTCTAGCTCTCTCAATAACCTTAATTAAAATTTGATCATGGACTTCCAAGCTATCAGCTGATATCAGTAAGTCATCAAAGTAAACTATCACCCCAGGAATATCACCAAAGTTATCGTTATTTATTTTCTGAAAAAATTCTGGAGCTCAATTTAGCCCAAATGGCAAACGTAAAAATTTATAGGCTCCGAAGGGAGTTCCAAAAGCGCATAGTTTACTTGATTCACTATCAAGTTCGACTTGATAGAACCCCTCTTTAAAATCCAACACTGTAAAATAAGACTTATTTTTTAATGTAGCACCTATATCAGCCAACGTTGGTATTTCACAAAACTCTCTTTCTAAAGCAGAATTAAGATCTTTAGGATCTAAGCAAAGTCTAAGTGATTTGTCATTTTTTTCCACTATAACCAAATTGCTAAGCCATTCAGTAGGACCTTCACATTTTGCAATTATTCCACGATTTACAGATTTACCCTTCGAGGTGCTCTAACAACAGGTTGTGGCCCATTTTTTTATAGTAGTTTGCATTTCTTTTGAAATTTACCAAGTCCATCAAAAACATCTATGTTATTTTTAACAAATTCATCCTTACTTTGACATAAATTAACCACATTAACTTTAGCAAAAATATTTAAATCAAGACATGACTTTAATCCAAGAATAGGCAGTGATTTTTCTTTAACAACTACAAATTTTAATTTACATATCTGATTATTAAACAAACAGTCTAGATTGACAGTACCTAATGGTGAAATTTTATATCCACCATAAGTTTCTAAAACAATCTTAGATTTGCAAATAAAAATTTTTTTATTGTGAATTTTTTGCAATATATTTAAAGGAATAATGTTTACCTGTGAACCTGTATCAACTTTAAAATTAATATTCTATTCGTCTATGCTTACTTTTTCAACCACTCATTTTTATGTGTAACTTCATTTACCATTATAGTGGTCACTAAGTATTCTTCCATGTCCTCATCCTGGTTTTCTTCATCTTCTTCAATTCCAAAAATTTCCCTTACATACTGATTGCGGCATACTTTTTCAAAATATCCATATTTTTTACACTTATTGCACATTCTACCAAAAGCAGGACACTTTCTTGGGCCATGTGTGAAATCACAACTTCTGCAATCGAATAAGTTAATTTTGTGGTCAACTCGAGGGTCCACTGTTGCATTTCCACTTCGATTTCCTCCAAAATGTCTATTTTTAGTGTGGGTATAATCTTCATTGCTAGATCTGCTGCTTTGCTTAATAACTTTCTTGCTTCTGATAGCCTGAACTCTTCCTTCTTGACTTTGTACTTCCTTCAACTGAGCTCTTGCTAGCTCATTAGCTCGACACTTATCAATTGCTTTATCTAAGGTGAGATCCTCTGCATATAATAATCTTTCTTGCAATTCTAAGCTTTGAATACCAAACACAATTCTATCTCTAATCATTGAGTTACAAGAGTCTTCAAAATCACAGGTTTTAGAAAGTTTTTTAAGGTCTGTCAGAAAATGATCAAATGGCTCACCCTCATCCTGTTTACGATTATAAAATAGGAATCTTTCATAAATAACATTCTTTCTTGGGGTCATATATTCTTCCAATTCGGTCATTACTTTATCAAAATCATTTTTGTCTTTTTCGTTCAACTTTAACGTGTTGTAGACTTCTAGACCTTCCTCACCCATAAGATTGAGTAGCAAGTCGATTTTGACTTTATCTTCCTTTTTAACTTTGCCGCTTGCTATTAAATATATTTCAAATGACTGTTTGAACTTTCGAAAGTTTTCTGCCACATTGCCTTCAAATGATAATGGCTCTGGAAGTCTTACATCAGACATAATTTTTATTTTATGTTTTGAGGCAACTTGTAAAACACGATTTCCACAATAAATAGGACTGACAGTTAAAGGATATTTTATGCACTCCAACTATTATTAACACTTAGACTGCGCCATGTAATATAAATAACACCCAACAGTTTCTTTAACAAAATATATTGACTTAATAATTAAAACAATGAAATTAATTTTACAGTCAACCATTCTAAAGGGCCTGTTTAAGTTATCTTCTTTTTTTTAGAATGTCATGTGGCCTTGGCCACATAGTAACATTTATTACAGAAGTGGCACCCATTTTAAAAAAACCTGTACCTATACCGTTTGTATTTAGAGATAAAGTAGTTAAGGAGTTGTCTAGGCTTGAGCAGGAGGGAGTAATAGAAAAGGTGGAAAATTCACTACGGGGAACACCTTTAGTAATTGTGTTAAAGCCTAATGGAGTAGATATTAGAGTATGCGTTAACTATAAGATTACCATCAATCAGTATTTAGATTTTACTCACCCATTGCCGAGGGTTGAGGAAATATTTCAGGCTCTACAAGGGGGTCAGCAATTTACTAAGTTAGATTTCCTCAATGACTATAACCAGTTGATTCTAGATCCAGAAACTGCAGACCTGCTTACTTGAAGCACTCCATTTGGAATATACAGGGTGAGACGTTTACCATATAG
This sequence comes from Galeruca laticollis, assembly GCA_963921935.1. Taxonomy (NCBI): domain Eukaryota; kingdom Metazoa; phylum Arthropoda; class Insecta; order Coleoptera; family Chrysomelidae; genus Galeruca; species Galeruca laticollis. Next base: position 72,866,565 of record OY998177.1, read on the forward strand.
TACAAAACCTGCTTGCCAAATTTTTCAGCAAATTGTAGACAACGGATTACAAGGATGTAAGGGAACTGTTAACTATTTGGACGACGTTGTTGTTACAGGTAGGGATAAAAGGGAGCATTTGGAAAATTTAGTTGAAGTGTTAAAACGATTGTCAAATGCAGAATTTAGACTTAATAAAAAAATGCAATTTTTTTCAGGATAAAATTAATTATTTGGGTCATAATATAAAAGTGAAGAGAAAATAGAAGCTATATTAAAGGCCCCTGAGCCAAAGAATAAAAGCGAGGTTAGAGCTTTTACAGGGTTGACAAGTTATTATGCAAAATGTATACCTAGTTTAGCAGTTAAGCTTCAACCATTCTATCAATTGCTTAAAAACAATACGGAATTTGTCTGGTCTTTAAAATGTAAGAATGCATTTGAGGCAGTAAAAAAAGAAATGGTTTCTGATCGTGTTTTAGTTCATTTTGATCCAAATAAGCCATTGAGATTAGCATGCGACTGTAGTGAGTACGGTATAGGAGCTGTACTAAGCCATGTTAAGCCTGACCGGAGTGAAAGACCAATTCTGTTTATCTCCCGAATTTTGAGTGATACTTAAAGAAATTATGCGATGGTATGTAAAGAGGCGTTAAGTATTTTTTGGGCTGTAAGTAGGCTGTACGAGTATCTAGCAGGGTGCAAGTTTGAGATAACAACAGATCATAAATCATTGCAAAGTTTGTTTGGGGAACGCCTTCCTAAAATGGCGTCGGGTCGCTTACAAAGGTGGTCACTTTTTCTATCAGGTTTCGATTATTCCTTAGATATATAAAAGGGTCTGAAAACACAGCAAATGCTTTAAGCCGATTGAACCAAGAAGACAATCTCGATTATTTAAATTTTTTGGAGAACGTGGTACCTATTGATGCATTAAAAATAAGATCGGAAACAAGAAAAGACAAAATATTAGAATTAGTATTCAACTTTATTAGGAATGGATTTCCAAATTTTACAGAAAATGATTTGTGAAAACCATTTTTAATTAGGAAACATGACCTACACATTAACAATGGTATTATCTTATGGGGATACAGGGTGGTAATCCCAATTAAGTTAAGAAATCAATTATTAGGGGAGCTCCACAGTACCCAGGGATAAGTAAAATGAAAGCGAATTCTAGGGCATATTTCTGGTGGCCATCACTTGATGCAGATATTGAAAAGGTTGTGCAAAGTTGCGAAATTTGTATGGCCTCTAGGCCTGAGCAAAAAAAGTCTGTTTTATTCACCAGTATTAAATCTAACTATTTTTATGAAAGAATTCATGCTGACTTTGCAGGTCCTATACGAGGAAAAATTATTATTTTAACTATTGATCATTTTTCGAAATGGCCAGAAATATTCATTATGAACAGTACTGCAGCTACCAGTACAATTGAGAAATTTAGAGAATGCTTTGCTAGATTTGGTCTTGCCAAAACATGTGTAACCGATAATGGTAGTCCATTCTGTTCTGATGAATTTTGCTAATTTTTAAATTTTAATGGAGTTAAACATATAACCCAGCATCTAATGGGTTTGCTGAAAATATAGTAAAAACTTTTAAAAACAATGTATTTAAAATGATAAAATGTGAAACAAATGAGAATGCATCTTTTGAAACCATTATTAACAGGTTTTCATTTCACTATAGAAATTCGGTTCATACAACTACTGGAGTTACCCCAGCTAGTTTAGTATTCAAAAATAAAATCCGAAACAGATTTGACCTTATTAATGACAATAAATCTCAAAATGAGGATAATGTAAGGAAAAATTTTAAGGGGACTAGAGAAGATGCATTTGCTGAGGGAGAAGAAGTGTGGTGTAGAGATTATAGACAACCAAATAAGAAAGAATGGGTAAAGGCTATAATAGATGAAGTGTTAGGAGACAGAATTTATCTTTGTGAAATTACCAATGAAAATTTTATTTGCAAACGGCACGTCAATCAAATTTTTAGGTCCAAAAATGAATCCGGCACGTAATTGGATGATGCTATTGATAATAGTCAAAATCATAATTTTAACAAATTGATTGATGAGTCATTCCAAGTCATTAAAAATGCAAATCACTGTAATGTCAGTAGAAATGAAATGTTAGAGAAAAATGAAATGTTAAAAAAAATGAAAACCATATAGTTTCTACTGACAATCCTACAATAAATGTAGACTTTGAGAAAAATGCGGCAAATCCAGATAATGAAGTGCGCGCAAATGACAAATCGTGTGAAAAAAATATTGCTAACAACCGCCCACGCCGCGAAATAAGAGCCCCTGTTAGACTGAATCTTTGAGTGGGGGTATATGTAGTAACTTTGGTTACCTGAGTTGGGACCAAACATAATAAGAAAAAGAAGAAGAGGACTTGTTGTGAGATATAAAAAAATATAGATAGGATTGATTGTAAATAGATGTACAATAAAAGTGCACAAGTCAGATATCTATTTTATTTTAGCCATCTCAATATTACTTTGCCCGTAATACGTACAGGCCGTTATTACAGAAGCGTATTGGTTATTACTATCGGACCGCCTAAGACAGTGAAGACTCCACGTTTTACAGTAGCTGACAGTGAAGCAATTATTCATGTGTATTTAGTATGCAGTATTTATCATTGCCCCCCCCCCCCCCAAAATGTGAGTACAGACCGAATTTTCTTACGATATGATAAGGGGAAATGTTTAAGTGGTTGGAATTAATACATTTTGATCATGCCCATTGCAAATTTCACGATATCTTAAACTGGATGATCCTGCGAAATACACGGGACATGCTATTCGACGTACGTCCGCTATTATTATGGCAAATAGGGGCATGAGAATAGATCAAATCCAACGACAAGTAGAATGGAAATCGGCAGCTGTGGCGACTAGTTACGTTGAAGAGATCATTAGCAATAAGAAGAATGTTTCAAACTTTATTGGAAGTTAAACCTCATTGAGTTCTGATAATGTTAGCAGTATTAATTTAAATACCATTTCCTCCGATTTAAAAAATCGAAATATTTTTATCTCAAACAATACTAATTGTACTTTCCATTTTCATTTATAAAATTAAAATTGTTAAATAATGTTTGAATAAAGGTTTTTTCGTATTTGGTAGTAATATTTTATTTGACGTTACAAGATACAACAGTACCATGGTAACTTTAAAAAACGCGCGTTTTTTAAAGTTCGATTTAAACACGCAGAGGCGTGCGTTAAATAGGTAAATTGAGGCACCAATAAAAAATTATGATATAATTTATACAATAATGCTCTAAAATAATTGCTTGACATATAAATTCAATTTTTTTCTGTATATTGTAATTACATTTATATATTTTATAAATACTTTAGTATCAACAATCATCACAATGGTAACAAAATAATATTATTGAAACTGGATATGACCATGATCAGTTAAACACTAGAGAGAGGTATTCAAGCGAATGATCGCAAAATACCACTAGACGTTGGTCAATACCATCCTCATTCAAGCGCCTTCGGTCATATTTGGTCATTTAGTCTTGACGTCATTATATAGCCCTTCGACGTCACCACTTGACGTTTGACTGACCGCGGTATTTACACAGGTCATAAGCTGTTTTATAGCCCCCACTTTGTGCGTGACGTTTATTTGCTTTTGGTTGTTGTTGATTGGTATCTTCATTCAACAATGTATCGAAAAAGACTCAAATTTTAGTTAAATCATGAAGGCAGAATCGTAGAAGTTACTGTCGACGACATGGAAACAGCTTCTCTGCTATTAAACGGTTGGTACAAATATATTTTTTAATACCTAAGTTTTACGAATGAAAAATGTATTGCACCTAAATGTTTTGTGAAACATTTGTTGGAAAATGTTTTCGTTCACGATTAAATATATGTCATCAAATAATCTGAAAAAATCTTCAGTCAATACTATGCATTTTTTATCCATCCTTGAAATATAAAAACGTTTAATTACTGTGTCAAAACACAAGAAAGGACAAATGTTGTAGGTTAGGAATTAGAAATCAACAAACGAATGACCGATTCCATTCACGCGCGTTCCAATGGTGTTAACCAACGTATGTCAAACGGCTATGACCAAGGACAACCAAGAGCAAGACCGTGGTATTTACCAATGTCTTGCTTGAATATCTCTAAGATATTGGGATCCGTCAAATGGGAGGAGCTTAAAAAACATGGCCGTTTTAAACAGAAGATAGTGCAATTGTATAATTTTAAACATTATTTATTTATGATAAGTATAAGTTTAATTTGCGATTGGGCTGGCACGAATCCTAAACAAAGTAACTTTGTTGAAGGAGAAAGGATTTTAAAAGCTGGCCATCATAAAATGTGAGAAAAATTATAATAAAAATGAGGAAATAAGGTTAGTTTCACAGCGTATTGCCTCCAAACATCTCAGCTGAGAGAAACTCCCCACGAAATTAATGGTATCATTAATAAAACAAATAGTGAAGTTTTGTCAGTTCAATGTTCATGTAAAGCTTGACTAGGTGAGCAGTGTAAACATGTAATTGCAACATTTTTATATTGTAATAGGTAAGTTTTTAACCTTCAAATATTTATGTACTTGTTGAGTTTTCTAGCTATTAGTAATTCAATTACTGTAAAATATTTATTGATTGCCAATTACGATAAAATAACTTGTCAAAGTTTAAACTAAATGAGTTAGATTATAACCATGAATTCAACTTACTTAGTAGTATGTAATCGTCTTTACAATAATGAAGCGAGCACACTTTCATTCCAGAATTTACTTCTTTTATTTTTAAGATCTTCATCCAAACTTTAGCTTTTTCAATAACACATGTTATTTTTAGAGTAAATAGTAAAAGAAGAGAACGTCAACAAAGATACAGGGAGCAGAATATAGAAAAATTGAAAATGAAACAAGCGGAAAGAAGCAAACGTCTACAACATATTGCAAGAACATCCACCTCTTCAAACACAAATAGAATAGAATCAGTTAGTGAGAAAATAATAGGTGCTAATTCTCAAAGTTCATCTAATTTAGAAGAAACACAAACTTCATCCATTGTAAGAAATGTGCTAACTAAACAAAATATTGCTCTCTGGAAAAAAGAGAACGTCAACAAAGATACCGGTAGCAGAACAGAGAAAAACTGAAGCAGCGTGAAGCGGAAAGGAGAAAGCGTATACAAAGTATTGCAGGACCATCCACCTCTTCCAACATAAATAGCGTAGAATTAATTAATAATGAAATAATAGATGCTAATTCTCAAAGTTCATCTGATTTAGAAGAAACACAAACTTCATCCATTCTAAGAAATGTGCTAAGTAAACAAAAGACTGCTCTCCGGAAAAAAAGAGAACGTCAACAAAGATACAGGGAGCATAACAGAGAAAAACTGAAGCAGCGTGAAGCAGAAAGAAGAAAACGTATACAAAGTATTGCAGGACTATCCATCTCTTCAGTCATAAATAGAATAGAATTCATTAATCAAGAAATAATAGATGCTATTTCTCAAAGTTCATCTAGTTTAGCAGGAAGACAAATTTCATCCATTCAAAGGAATGGGCTAACTAAAGAAAATAATTGAATAGGTGAGGCTTTTCGTTTATGATGATCCATACTGAACGGTGAAATAAAACAATTTGTTTAAAACTTCATTATATTTGCTCAATTTAAACTAGTTGACGCGTGTCGCTAACACAGTAGCTTTCCCAAAATGAATGAAATTATATTGAAAAAATGTTACCTGTAAATTCATTCACTACAAACATTCCTAAGCTATCTTCTAGGTAAAAAGGTTTAATAAGGGAGAGTGATTGATATCTATTTGGTCGTTAAGAAGGTTACCTGAATATTTGTTTTTGTTTATCTCATAGCTTCTAAAGGATTCAAAGTAAAATATTTACCTTCTACATGTAAAATTTCAAAATTTGGGTCGAAAATGAGTTGGTTTTCTAATAAATGATATGAATAGTAGAATCTAATTCTTTGTTGTCATAGCGTTCCGAAATTCCAGTTTTAAAATTTCTAAAAGTTCTACCGATATAAATTTTATCACAGTTGTCATTTGTTTAATTTTGAAGATTTAGATTTGTAATTTTTAATGAGTTTGAATAAACTGTAATCAGTTTTAAAGCAAATATTCATGTCTAAAGTTTCTAAAAATGATTTAATTTTTAAGGATGGTGTTACAAAGTATGCTAAGCTTTTAAATTGTTTATTATTATTTTTATCAGAAGGGAATAAAGTCTGTTTTATTATCTTTTTATTAATGATATTTTCAATTAAATTTGGATCGTTATTATTATTAACTGCTATTTGTTTTATGATATTTAATTCTTTGTTATAAATATTAGCATTTAATGGGACTGTTAAGAGTCTGTGTATCATACTATTGAAAGCTGCTAGTTTATGACTGAATGAGTGGACCGAACTATTATGAATTGTAATGTCTGTATAAGATGGTGATGACATGTTTAATATTTATATTAGAAATTGTAAGGTCTAAAAAGTTTATAGACTTATTTTGTTCAAGAAGAAAAGAATATTCAGTATAGTAAGAGATATATTTTTAGTAGGTACTTATGTTAAGATAGTTCATTCACAACTATCACATATAATACACCCCATAGAGTTTTACATTTTAGATAGGGACATAAGAGATAAAATTAAATTAATAATTCACAAAAAGTTCCAAGGACAAAAATGTAATTTAAAGTCATTATTAACTAACAAACCAGTATCAAAAAATTCACAAACCAAATTCTCAGAACATAAATTTTTTCATAGATTCGTCAATCTTTCAAATACAATTTTTTCAGATAAAGAAGTTAATTATTACAAAAAGGTTTTAAATATAATATTCAACCCACATGTTCATTTGATAACTTCAACAAACTAGGTATAGAAGCAGAAATTAACCTCTATAATTCTCCAAGTAATTCTAATTTAAAAACATAAAGCTTCAAAATTTATTAGAAAAGAATTTGTCAAGTTTAACAAACCCATCTTTGAATTATCAGTCGCCAAATCAATTCAACAAATATCAAAGTCAAATAGTCTTATTTTCACAAAAGCAGATAAAGGAAATACGGTAATGTTTGTAGAGAATGAATTTCCAGGTAATAGCATTACTTAAAGAAGATTATATATTAAAAACCAACAATTTTATACAGGCAAGCAATTTTGAGACCCTTGAAAAGACCCAACTAATAAATTTCAGAAAGAAATAAAATTAGCAGTAGATAATGCTAAATCAATAATTAGCGATAAAGAGGAATATAAATTATTTTTACCCATTCCGCAACACCCTGAACTTAATTAAAAACTCAAAGGAATTAATTAATAATATTCAAGATATAATACCACCCCATAATTCTAAATTCATGTCGTTCTATGTAACAAATCTATTCCCTAGTATATCTCCTAAAGAAACTATAACTCTTGTTGATAACTTGCTCACATACAATAATGTTAATCCTATAATTCACACTGATATCATTACTTTATTAAAAGTGTGTTTGAATCAAAATTATTTTCATTTCAATGGAGAGGTTTATAGCAGTAAATATGGTTTGATTAGGGGCAAACCCCTCAGCCCCCTACTAGCAGAAATTTTCATGGATTATATAGAAAAAATAATTCATAAACACCCTCTTAGTAAAAAATCTATGTACTGGCACCGATATGTGGACGACATTTTAGCTAGCTTCACCGGTACAAATAGACAATTAGACAGCTTCAGTACTTACATTAACTCATATCAAATTTAACGTAGAACTTGAACAAAATAAGTCTATAAACTTTTTAGACCTTACAATTTCAAATATAAATAATAAAACATGATTTCATAAACCATCACATACAGACATTACAATTCATAATAGTTCGGTCCACCCATTCAGTCATAAACTAGCATCTTTCAATAGTATGATACACAGACTATTAACAGTCCCATTAAATACTAATAATTATTATAAATAATTAAATATCATAAAACAAATAGCCGTTAATAATAATTCCAAATTTAATTGACAATATCATTAATAAAAAGACAATAAAACATACTTTGGAACAAGTATTCCCTTCTGATAAAAATAATAATAAACAATTTAAAAGCTTAGCATACTTTGTAACACCATCCTTAAAAATTAAATCATTTTTAGAAACTTTAGACATGAATATTTGCTTTAAAACTGATTACAGTTTATTCAAACTCATTAAAAATTACAAATCTAAATCTTCAAAATTAAACAAATGACAACTGTGATAAAATTTATATCGGTAGAACTTTTAGAAATTTTTAAACTGGAATTTCGGAACGCTCTGACAACAAAAAATTAGATTCTACTATTCATATCATTTATTAGAAAACCAACTCATTTTCTACCCAAATTTTGAAATTTTACATGTAGAAGGTAAATCTTTTACTTTGGATCCTTTAGAAGCTCTTGAGATAATCAAAAACAAATATTCAGGCAACTTTCTTAACGACCGAATAGATATCAATCATTCTCCTTTATTAAACCTTTTTATCTAGAAGATAGCTTAGGAATGTTTGTTGTGAATGAATTTCCAGGTAATTTTTTTTCAATACCTTTGTTAATATGAGTATAATAGAATTCTGTATTTATGCACTGTATATATTAAAACATTTTTTCATTTTTCCTCCGTTTGTTTTGAAAAAGCCACCGTGTTAGCAAAACGCGTCAACTAGTTTGAACATTTGTTCAAATATAATGAAGTTTTAAACAAATTAAATTGTTAAAGAAAATAATTCTTTCCAGAAAAAATTGAGAACGTTGACAAAGATGCAGGGAGCAGAACAGAAAAATTGAAGCAGCGTGAAGTGGAAATAAGGCGACATCTACAATATCTACCCCTTTGAATATAGAATTAACAGAAATAACAAATGAACCAATAATAGATGTGAAATGAGTCGATATTCTCGAAATGTTGTTAGTTTGGAATAAATGCAGCATCTATTAGTTGAAATATCTCAGCGAAATGAAGGTCCGAATAACTGCAGTAAATTCAGATATCATAAGTTCGTTCATAAATATTTTAATGATAACTTGAAAAAATATAAAAAAATGAGACGTTACGGGATGTCTGGCAGATGTGAAAGGAAATTAATATATTTCCTATTAAAAATAAATATTCACATTTTTTTAAAGAAAAGGATGATTGTTTTTTTATATAGATTTATATTAATGAACTCTAAGAATTCTACGAAAGTTAAAATAAGTAATAGTATATTTTGATAATAGTATGTCTTGTGTTTAACTGATCTTGGTTATGTCCAGTTTTAGTAATATTATTTTGTGACCATTGTGATGATTGATGGGTACTGAAATATTAATAAAATATATGTCATTAAAATATACAAAAAAATTATATTTATATTTCAAGCAATTAATTTAGAGCAATATTTTGTATAAAAATGGAATTAAAGTATTTAATTATTTAATAATTGATTTAATAATTTGAAATAGCCAAAGTCCTTGAATTGAGAATGTACGTTTGTTAGAAAAGTATAACTGGACCATCCTAGCTTAGCACTTGGATATGCGCGAACGAAAAAAGATAAAGACTGCCTGAATAGAGATAGAAAACTTTGTTATGACAGTACGAATGCTTGCAACACCAGTGTCGCATAAATCAGCGGGGCTTGGGTTAAATTTTTAATTGTAATAAGTAGATGCATTTCATCTTTTATCTCAAACATGCCGAATTTATTTTATATTTATTAAATTCAAAATTACATCAACATTTGTTTATTTGATATTGCTTCGATTTTTTAATATTTTTGTAGGGTAAATATACCAGTTGGACAGTTAAGCTTTTTTTATTTTAAAACTCTGTTTCTGGAGTATTTTTTGAGGGATATTATTCTGCCAATGCCAGAGTACATATATCCTATTTTAAATTAACTAGTTTTAAATATTCATAACTTTTTTTGAAAATTTAAAAATCCTGGAATGTTTCCAAAAAGTAAGTTATATTATAGGACACTGGCAAAGTAATGATTAAAAACAAATAAAAAATTGAAATCATTGTTTAAAAACTTCTATTAACTTAAAACTATAATCGATTATATTTTTTCATTTCATTTTGGTACATATTAAATAGTTCTTCGACGTCCATGTCGTTATTTACATTTTTTTCCGGACGTCTGGCCCACTGCTGTTCCCTAGTCATCGTAATCCTCTTCACTTTCCATTTTTGGTTCTTCACACATCATCTGCTTCAATTCCTTCTTCGCTTTCTATTTCTCCTGGCAGGTTTTCACAAATTTTGCTGTTGGTTTGATCTTGCTCATGTACTTCATTACCTTTGCTACCTTTTTATGCATCGCACAAATTGCTGTAATTTTTTTCTGTGCATTTATTTAATTACTTTTCTTATTTTCAATTTCTTTTTGGTCTTGATTGGCGCTATCTTCGTTGCTTTCTATTTCTTTAGGATCTTCATATATTTTGACGTTCGATTCTTTTTGAGAATATGTTTCAATCACTTCACTTTCTATTTCTTTAATTTTTTAACACATTCTGCGGTCAAGTTCTTTTTCATCATACATCTCGTTGACTTCTTCACTTTCTATTTTTGAAATATCATCATCATCACTTTCCTCAGTATAACACGTGTGGCACATAAATAAATACAAGATCAAACTCTTCTCTTCCTGAAAGAATTGGATTTGGGCCGCATGTGTCCTTATGACCAGGATTTTTTATTTTAAATTCCAGCGTTGATTTGGTTACACTGTAACGTATGGTCCTAAAGTTTTTGGAAAATTTTTAAATTATTTATTTTTGTACCCAATGTCGTTTAATCAAGTTGCCATTCAAACTAAAACGTCACACGTAATCAAGTTTGATTATGACAGTTTAGTTTTGCAAATCGATTGTAGCAAAATGTCTTACAAATTAGATATTCGTCAGGGCATTTACAATCTAGTTGGACGAATACCTAAGCATGATATTGTTGCAATCTACCAAGAGCAAAATATAAGTAAGTCAACCATTTACAACACTATAAGGAATTGTGAAGAGGGTATACCATGCATTAATTTACCCAAAAGCGGTAGACCAAGAATTTTGAGTGTAAGAAGAGAAATAAGACTGATGGAAGCTGCTAAAGACAAAGTTGGAGTTTCTCAGAGAAAATTAGCCCGGAGATTTGGTATTTCGAAAACCACTGTATTCAGAACAATTGATCGCACAAACTTAGTGTTTAGGCAAAGAAGAAAGGCACCAAAATACACCGCAGACCAGCTAGAAAGAATTCCGCGTTGTTGCCGCGCATTAAAGCGTATCCACTTTGCCAATAAATTGATTGTAACATAACATTGACTTTGTACCTAAGTTGGACAATCCTCCTAATGTACCTCAGGCTAGGCCAATAGAGGAATTTTGGTCAATACTATCGAGGAAAGTGTACGATAAAGGATGGGAGGCTGCAAATGAAGATCAATTGCGGCGTCGCATCTTCCAAAAGATTAGAGAAATAGAACCTGCTCTTGTCCAAAGAAAGATGGGACAAGTCCGAAGAAAATTACGACTCATTGAGGATAACGGGCCACTATCCATAATGTAATTTGTAATTATTTTTCGTTATTAGTGTTGTTAATTGTTGCCACATGTGCTTTTAATATTAAAAAAATTTGGAAAAATTTATTAGCATTTAAAAATTTTCCAAAAACTTTAGGACCATACGTTATTAGCGTGCCGCATATGTCCTTATTGTTGTATATTAATACAGTACTCTTATTTCAAATTTTAAAGAATTCACTTAATATTTTTTTATACAATACGTTTGGCAAACCCTGTATTGTCTATGTACTCAATATAATTGAAAAACCCTGTATACGTAAAATTTGACACTATTTAATTTCTGATGACATTCCGATCACAATTCAAAAGTTATTCAAGGTTAGAGAAATTAGTAGTCATTTTAAGGTATTTAGTTAAAAGAAATCCAAATCTATTTATAGTAAGTAAATAAAAAAATAGAAAGTTTGATAACCACAATATAATTTGGGTTGTTTATTGATAAAAAATATTCAGTAACGTTGAATCCTCCGAAGAGAGAACTTCTAAGTAGGAGCTCTCCAAAGAGTAACATATAATGTTAGATTTGTCCAAAATGTTGTATCATAATAATTGAACAGTGATTAATATTAGAAAGCATTATTCGGTAACCCTTTTAAATTATGTGCGAGTTTTAAGAAGGGGTGTAAGATCCGGAATTCTAAAGTCTTTAGAATTGTACGAGCTAATTGTTATCATCTAGTACTTGTGAGTCCGCTCCAGAATTATTATTTGATTGAAAGATTCAGGCCTTATAACAAATTAAATTATAGATGCATCTAAACTTTTCAATTCGCATAGAATATTAAATAATTTGAAGATACAATAAAATAAAAACATTTCGGATATTTGACAAGTCAAGTGAATTTTTTGAAGTTGATTGAACTCTTTCAAAAATTTTTTATAAAACTTTTGGTATTAGAGATAAGGCGTTATAGTTTGTAGGTTATTCAATTTAGTTTATATCTGGGAAGATACGAGTTTGTTCTTTGTTGTAAAAAAGGAAAACTAAATTTTAAAATGTATTTGATTTGGTAATTGTACATACTTGTTAATTTGTTACTCACATTGGAAAACATTTAAGAACGTTGATAAAAATTAAATATATTTATCAAATTTAGAAATTTTATTTTAAAAAGTGACACTTGTGGATTATTGGAGACGTACAAGTCATGTATATATTGTGAATGTCAAGAAAGAAATTGAATAGCCTTTATAATCTTGAACAAACAGTTACATTAGATAGATCAAGCAGAACAAAATTAATAACTAACAGATAAATAGGACAATAATTTGAAATTGAATTGAAATTTATATAAAATTTTATTTTTAATAGCGCATTGAACCCACCCTGAGGTAAGAGTGATTCGAATCTTTTATGTTGAATTTATCTTTCAGTAAATTACAATTTGAGAGCCGGGAAATTTTTGAGAACTACTGTCAACTTTTGAGATACGTAATATACGTCGTTTAAGCCGTGTGTGCAATATAATAAAAATACGCTGCTTAAGCTACGTGTACAATATTGTCGCTGCAATCAGGGATTGTACAATTTTGTTTTTTAATCGTGGACAAATAAAAATTTATTTGTAATATTAATTAAAATGAAGGTATAGTATAGTGTACCAATATATTACGGCAATACCCTATATGTTGTGTTTGTCATCAAGCCATCTTAATATTCATTCTTGTCATTTCCATTTTATCTAGTACCTTTCAATGTAAGAAAACAAAGAGAATGATGTAATAGTTATTTGTGTACTAAAAACGTCCCTACGAGCGTCCATCGTAAATTCCTTTTAAATTGTCTATTGAAATCGGAGATATTTATTTATTACTTCGTTATTGCTATGGAAGCAAACTATGTTGTCAGCTGGGGTCGATATCACGAATTGTTCAAATTGTGCTATTATTATTTATAAATTATTTTCTTATTCACGTTTTAAAATTGAGTAAATTTATAAATCTTCATATGTAATATATAGTATATCAATTTTAATGACAATTAAGAGGTAGTTCATGCCTTACAATTATTCTGTATTTTTCGTAAATAGTGGCGAAATTTACTTTTTCTACAACCAATAACCATTTAAAAATCAACAAGTTTCGTAAGTATTACTCCAACCAAAAACGCCAGTTCCGACATCAGTGATATAATATCTCATAACATTACCTTTCGTCTCTAGTGACGAAAATAAATGGTCGCAATTTCAGATGTTTCATATCCAATTGTAATTTTATTTTATGGAGCACAATACAAAACCATGATTTAGCACAAAAACATGTAAATTTTGCATTGTATAACGTAATAAATGTAAAATTCAATTATAACAATTATCACGAAATTGGTAGCGCGTTGCATCAAGTAGCTGTGCTCTTGGACGGTGGTGTTTTGGTTGCTATGTGACGCATTCAACCGGCCATATTAGTGTGATACAAACATAGATATATAAACAAGACAGATATGATTGTTTACAAAAATTTTCAAGGCTCATAGTCACATTCTAACAGGTCCGTCAAGCTGCCCCCCCCCCCGGTTAGATTTTTTCTACCAAAATGCTAGCACACAAAGGGCACCTAGCACAATCTAGCACAACAATTTTTATAGCTAGCACACCAACTGCTCACAATAAAAATGCTTTTGAATTCACAGCTTACAATAAAAATGCTTTTGAATTCACAGCTTACAATAAAAATGCTTTTGAATTCGGGTGGAGCCAGGTTAACGCTAGCCCCCCCGGTTGGAATTTTTTCGCCAAAATGCTAGCAGAGATAAAGTACACCTAGCACACCATTTTCTATAGCTAGCACACCAACAGCTTACAATAAAAATGCTTCGGAATACGGGTGGGGCCAGGTTAGCTACCTCCGGTCGGACTTTTTTCGCCAAAATGCTAGCACAAACGAAGGACACCTATCACAATCTAGCACACCATTTTTTATAGCTAGCACAGCAACTACACTTTTAATTCTGGGGAGTGGGACGGAGGTCAGTGAAATAACGCTATACTTACTCGATGAATAAATAAATGGATAAATGAATAGGTTGAATATATATGTAAAATGGCTGGTTTAATTGTTTCTTACTGTAGCTACGAAAATTTTTCATAATATTCCACTCATATGGTAAAAATTCAAAATGAAGCAGGATCTTTTCGGAGATAACTCTCCGGCAGTGCCGATGATAATTTCCCTTTTAAGTCCATATCTAAGTAACGTCTAAGTAACAATTGTTGTTATTATCATAATTTTAATTTAAAATATAAAAATGACACGGTTTGAAAACGATTCTTCAAGATAAATCCAAAAATAAGTGATTGAAAATGAACCAAAAAGAGTAATTAAATACCGTGTAATGTTGATTAAATAATATAAATTTCGCATTAATACAGTTTTATGTCGTCTAATCGAGAAATAATCTATCGAATTACACTCATGAAAATAGTTAGATCATTAGTTTTACTTATATAGTCCATGCTGCTTGTAATATTATTAGAAAGAATACATATTATTACAACCATCAGTCCTTCGGGGAAACCCTTTCTTAACCTCTGATTCGGCCAGTTTGGATGTACCTGCAAGAATTTTATTTACTCTTAAGACCCATAAAAACGGCATTATAAAAATGATTCAAATTTTAACGATAGACTTGGTTTAACGACCCTTTTAAAAAGTCCGATGAGAACTTCAGATGGATTATACCTAGTTTTTAGAAAAATAAAAATACCTATGTCATCAATTTTGCTGCCTTCCATTTAATACCCATATTGTAAGAAAGCAAAAAAATTAGTCCACTTTCTTTAGTCCGCCAACTTTGGTGATCCGCCATGTTGAATTTAGAATGACGTCACATACCTAATCATGGATTGGCATGCAAACTAGACGTATATGCAGAATTTTAAATCAATCGGTAGAAGATATCTGCTTCAAAACTGAGTTGCAAGATTGCAACCGAACAAACATACATTGCCAGTTACATACTAAAAACTTTGAAAAATACATAGTAGTGTTGGTGTCTTATGATATGCCACAGAAATATTTGAAGCTCTGATTAACCGGCTCTAAGAATTAAAAGCTGCACGTTCTAAGTTAACTTGGGAATTTAAAAAAAATCTGATAGTGAAATGCAAAATTTATGTTATCATTACAATGGTTAATTAACCATCAACTTCGGCAATAAATATTCTGGCAAATTTAAATATAAAGTTTGAGTGTTTCTTTTAAATAAGTACTACAGTGAACCACGATCAGTCTAAAACATGTATTTCAATATATTGGAACATTTTTAGGGATCTCAGCCGCCCCTTCCCAGATTGCACAACTTTGTCCAAAGGACATATCCAACATGGTTTCGCTTTTTTGGACATTTATTTATCCAACATGTCTGTATGCAAACGTTTGTCGTTGCCTTTTTTATAGTGTGACGTAATTTGAAACTTTTTCGTGCACGGATTGTTTCTGATTCCGTGACTAAATGGTTGAATTTAATTATATTGTTTTATTAAAATTACTATTATCTTAACAAAATTATTTTTAAAAGTGAAGGTTTTTTGTATTCCTTCGTTTTTTAGCATTAATTGAAAATAAATAGATAATTATTAATTAATCAAATACCCTGCTAGATGGGAAAATATAGATATCACTCACAATCTAGCAACATCTGTTTAGGGGCCTTTTTTTATAGGAAAATGATGTTTAGGGACAAATACATCCAACATTTTCATTCATTCTTGTAACCATAGCACTATTTTGCAGACGCCCCCCACCCCCTGAATTCAAAAGCATTGTTGATGTACTAGCTATTAAAAATTTTGTGCTAGGTTGTGCTAGGTGTCTTTTTTTGTGCTAGCATTTTGGCGAAAAAATTCCAACCGGAGGGGGCTAGCGTTAACCTGGCCCTACCCGAATTCCAAAGCATTTTTATTGTAAGCTGTTGGTGTGCTAGCTATAAAAAATGGTGTGCTAGGTGTCCTTTATCTGTGCTAGCATTTTGGCGAAAAAATTCCAACCGGGGGGGCTAGAGTTAACCTGGCCCCACCCGAATTCAAAAGCATTTTTTTATTGTGAGCTGTTGGTGTGCTAGCTATAAAAATTGTTGTGCTAGGTGCCCTTTATGTGTGCTAGCATTTTGGTAACAAAAATCTAACCGGGGGGGGGGGGCAGCTTGACGGAGCTCATTCTAACCGCTGTTGGAAGAAACGTGTAACACCTGCTCGGGCGCCATGTGTAACACCTGCTCGGGTGTCATGTGTAAGGGTTCTTCAGTGTGGTAGAATATAAAAGGGGTTGGATGGTTAGATATATTTCTTTATTCAAACTATAATAAATATTTACAATTAAAACCTAAAACTCTGTACAAAAAGTATATATACAAGATTTATTGGTCCTGGAGGCGGGCAGTCTCTCTAGGGTGGTCGTCGGATTGGGTCGCGGATTATTCTTCTCGGTTGTCCAGCTTCCTCACTGAGACGCTAGGTTCCTATAACCAAAGGGGTATGTAAGGGTCGAGATCTCGCGTTCAACGCACAGCGTGATCTCGGAGGTCGGGAGTTTGCTTCCGTCCCGGGCTCAACGCGCTCCGGTATTTCGGCAAGTCGGAAAGGCCTCGGTCCTGCGCTCAGCACGCTGCAGGGCTTGACCTAGGGTAGTTTGCGTCCGTCCTAAGCTCAACACGCTTTAGGACTTCGTCCAATATACAGGGTTTGCTTAGCGTCTAGCCTCGAGTTCAACGCACACCGAGGGGTCAACGAGAAGCGGGTTATTTATGTGTTCACGATTCCTAAGCTCAACACGCTCCGGAATATAGTGCAACACTTCGGTTACTTTCAGTTGAAGCTTCCTATCGTTATTCCACGTAAGGTAGAGCTTGCCTGGTATATCGCAGAACGTCTGCTTTGGTAGTATCGGTCAAGCTATTAGCGGAAAGGCGAAGGTGCTGCCCTCTCGGTGCTGGGTGCCCAACTCTGTCTAGTTTTGGCTCGTATAGAGTTCTGTTTTCTGATTATTTATCGGGGTTATTTTATGTTCAGACGACTGTGTCGCTACAAACGCATCATTCTAATTCGTAATGTTGCCATATGCACCATATTATATTTCAATTCCATAGTAATATGTTTTCAATAGTAGTTTTTATTGTAAATATGTGTTTAAGAAAAATGATGAAATATCTTATGACGAACTATTTTTATGAATTTACTACAGATCTAATGCAATTTACTTACAAGAACATTACCTCAGCTTATTATTAGGGCCTGAAATGTTTACTTCATTCAAAATTTAACATTTGGCAACAGCGCAAAGATAACCTAACCCGTCAATACTTCCATATTTACACATAGTTCATTCATTATTTTTTCAGTTGTATTGTTTACGTAAATATTTTTTAAGCTAAGAGTGTTTAAATATAAACTTATGGTTAAAAAAACATTTTATTAGAATAATTATGACGGTTCAGCAGTGCATTGTGTGTAAAAAACTGAATATTTATACCCCATTCGTCAAAATAAAGTCACACATCAGCTGATAGCGAATCGGCCATGTTATGTCAACAGCCTATTTCCGTCTTCCTTTTTTTAAGAAATAGCATGTTTTTATGTTGGCGTGTAAATACATATAATTTTATGAATGACTAGTTGGGGATATGGATACAATCAATAATAAGTGTACATTCGCAAAAGTGTCAATAAATTCCGTTTATTATGATGAGTTCTAGTTCTGAAGATGAGAATAATTTCGGGAATACTCCTCCAGAAATTACCAATATAGCTGAGAAGTCTATCGATGGATTATTACCGACGAAATCCAAGGAACGGTATGAACAAATTTATTCAAAATTCATGGACTGGAGAGCAGCAAATCAAGAAAATTCTTACTCAGAAAACGTATTACTCACATATTTTGGAAATTTGGCCCTTAGTTTTAAGCCATCCACTTTATGGTCAACCTATTCAATGCTAAGAACTACATTATCAGTTAAAAATGACATAGATATTAGCAAATACCCCAAATTGCGCGCTCTTTTAAAGCGAAAATCTGACGGATTCAAGTCCAAGAAATCAAAGATTCTCTCCGCCACCGACATGAATAATTTCTTGGAAAACGCACCAGACAAGAAATATTTAATGATGAAGGTAAAATATTTTTAATATAATTTGTACGAATCTCTAAGTATTTATAGTATCCTATTTTTTAGACTGCTCTGATTTTTGGAATTTCTGGTGCTTGCCGTTGTCACGAACTGAAGGATTTAACCATAAACGATATTAAAGACATTGAAAGTAGCCTACTGGTTGAAATACGTAATACTAAAATAAAATTTTCACGATCTTTTCATATATCCGGATTCTTCTATGATATTTGTAAAAAGTATATCAACCTTCGTCCATCAGAAATGCATCACATTAGTTCAAGATTTTTCGTGAACTATCAAAATGGTAAATGTACCAAACAGTTTGTGGGTATTAACAAGTTCAGCAAGTTTCCAATGCAAATAGCCCAGTACCTAAATTTGCCAGATCCGCAAGAGTACACTGGCCACTGTTTCCGAAGAAGTTCGGCAACCCTACTAGTCGATGCAGGTGGTTGGAAATCTAGCAGCGTAGCTGAAGGATATGTTGATCAATCTTTTCTCTGAAAATTACAAATACAATCCAAAATCTTAGAATCTCTACAATCTTCGAGTTCCGCTAAATAATTTCCTAATCCATCTACATTTCACAATTCGTTAATAAATACCAGAACAGATATATTGCCATCTACCGCAAGAAAAGAAAAATGTATTTCATTTTAAATAACAGTTCTAATATAAGTATCAATCAATATGTGAATCAAAAATATATTTTAAAATACACAATACATTTTCTTAGTATTAAATTATTCAAGTTTGTAAATTAATAATAAAATAAACTTATTTATTGTTGCAGTCGTAGATTTCATTTTCAGGATTTTATACAGTATGTATATGGCAATATAATATAAAGGTAGATGCCAAAACAAGTATGGTAAAACGGTGTTTACCCCTAAATCGCAGATTTCGTCGATATCAGTTTAAAGATAATTCAACTCTTTCAAACTTCTTGTACATCCTCTGTAGTAAGCCATGGTTATAGAAAAAGTATAGAGTTTTACTCGTCGAAAAGGCAGAAAATGCTATTTTCGTCACTCTTTAAACAATATACTATTTCATCACCAGTTACGAAATATTTTACTTTTCCTAAGGTAAAATGGGTGATTACTGACTCATGCAATTCATAAGGTAATGCCGGCTTAAATAGCCACATCAATTTTGCGCATGATTTATTTACATTTATGGCAAAAGATTATGAGAACGGAACTCAGTCTCCGAAAAGATCTTTATTCGCGAATCAAAGTATGCACTAAAAGTGAGGATGCTGGCACGCGCCGCAGAAATTGCCAGTTGCAAATGTCAAGTGAAAGGAACAACTGCACTTCAATTGAAATTTGCTATTTTTTTGGTAAGTAATTTGACTTCATCTGATAAGGAATTCTGACCAATAACTCCTAGAAATAATGCTGTTTGTATATGAAATTAACTCTCTCGACCCTTACTTCGTGGAATCTACTCATATTAGTGTTTTAAATGAAACTCACTGTTTCTAGCTAATTCCACAATATAATGAAAATTGTTGAAAATTCTAAAAAATTGACAATTGTTTCGATAAATCAATATCATCGTCAGAATGACAGAAGTTACATTACATTTGATGCCTACCTGATGTTTAGTAGTTATTTTTGGTCTAGCCAAAGACCAATTTGGATTCAGAAGACATCACTCTACTATTGAAAATATATCATATTTAATTACTGATATTAATCTGTCTTTTACAAATCATCAGGACGTTGTAGCATTATTTGTTGATATAAAGAGGGCATATGATAATGTTGACCTTTAGGTCTTCGCATCCCAAATGACGAACATTGGACTACCAAATGAATTTACTCAAAGAATCATAAACTAATATTTAAACAGGACTATATATTTAAGGGTAAAGGCTAAACTAATCGGTCCGCAAGTCGCCAATAAAGGTCTAGCACAGGGTGGAATTTTGTCTCCTTTTTTATATTTAATATATACTAATGATTTGACAGCACTTCAAAAAAAAACAAAAAATCAAAATGCTGCAATTTGCGGATTACATTTGTGTATATGTTGATAAATGTCATTTTCAAGTAGAAAAAATAAAATTAGTAACTTTTATGGCGATTTACAAATATGCTGCTACAATAAAGGCATAGAGATTTCCGAAGAAAAGAGCCAAGTTTGCATCTTCTCAAGAAAACATAAATGCCAAATAAAATACAACTCCAGTCCACCAATTTTAATGTTGTAGAATCTGTAAAATACTTGGGAATTATAATTGATCGTATATTACTATGGTCAAATCACATCAATTATATAATTTCTAAAGCTGAAAAAAGCCTAAATGTTCTAAGGGCAGTAACACATACGACATGGGGAGCAGATGCAGAAATTTCTCTTCTACTTTACAGATCTTACATGAGAGCTATATTGGATTACGGCTGTATTTTTTACTCGCAGGCAGCAAAATATCATCTTCAGAAATTAGATGTAGTAGCAAATAAATGTTTAAAACTTTGCTTAAATGATCTAAAATCCACACCAAATTCAAATGTGTATGTAGAAACAAACGAGATGCCACTACATATAAGAAGACAATACTTAACAACAAACAAATAAAAGATATGCTTCCAGATTACTATTCGTCTGAAAAAATTCCGTATTTTTCTGTAGATTTCAATAGTATCGAACACATTAAAGTGATTTTTTTAAAAAATTACCAGGAGTTTCCACTATCGATGAGAAATCCTATGTTTAATTATGATGTTAATATACTTTTCCCGAATAATAGACACATTTATACAGATGCATCAAAATCAAATAATGGGGTATGTTCAGCCTTTTGGATTCCAAAATTTGAAGTTTCGAAGTCTTTTAAGCTAAATGAAAAAATTAGTATTTATAATGCAGAGTTAATAGCAATACTTGAAGCCTTAAAATATATTGAAAACACGGAAATGAAAAATTCGTGGATTATACTTTCAGATTCTAAGAGTGCTGTAGAATCCATAAAACATACAGCTTCTAAAAAAAAATTATATTATGGCCAACATTTGGAAACATATAAAAGAATTTCAAATCCTTGATATTAAAATTATCTTTGGATGCCTAAAAGCTCACTGTGGTTTAATTAATAATGAAATTGTAGATCAAATTGCAAATGCAGGTGTAGTGGACGGCAATGTAACTGAATATAAAGGTTCAACAGAAGAGATTTGCACCTTTTCGAAAATAATCAGTAAAAGAGCTTGGGTTCAGGAATATAATGATTCCACAAAAGGACTTGCATACAAAAGCATACAGCCAATTATTCCACTCAAACCCTGGTTTAGCGGTTTCGAAAAATGTTATTTCTGCAATATGTAGGCTTCGATTTAATCATGTGTTAATCCCACAATATTTATTTACATTAAATTTTAAAGACATTGTTAATGTGGTCAATTGGGTACGGCCGAGCCGTACATGATTTTAAATTGTCACAAAATACAGGATATGTTTCCAATATTTAATTCATCTCTTTATTAAATAAATAAATTAATAAAGCCATATAATGTATCACAATTATTACAAACGCGTGATTCACATATTTATCTTAATCTAGTTCATCACATTCGTAATATAGATCTCAAATTATAGTTATACTAATTAAGTTAATATTTAGTAATTTCCTTCATGTTTATCCAAGTGTTTACCTAATTTGATCGCGATCCTCTTGTTTGTCTGAAATCGCTTTTATCCGTAAGCGTAATGTGTCCCTGTGTTATTCCCAAAAGAAAAGAAAAAAAAAGTAGAAAAAAAGGAGAGAAAAGAAAAAAACGGGTACATTAGTTTTAGACATTATTATTTCAAACAAAAACTTTGTAAATATACATACTGTTCCCTTAAATGAAAAATTTCAATAATAAAGAAATATCTCTAGAACATATGTTGTTTGGCGAATGCGTAAGCTTAAGTTTCCCGCAGTCATCCATTCCGATCACACACATATACACTCTCCCTCACACACACAACGAAACTTAAATTTTAGGCTCAAATTGTTTACATTCAGCTTCAATACTATGAGAACGACGTGCCGCGAACTCTTCTCGAACTTTCTCTATAACTTCCGGAGTTATTTGTGCAACCGCAATACGTATCCTTTCATTGAGTTCATTGATATTTTGTTGTCTATTTTGGCACACTTTACTTTTCAAGTATCCCCATAAATAGAAATGAAGAGGAGTCAAATCAGTTGACCTACGCGGCCATTCTATTGTTCCTCTTCGACTTATCCATCGATTTGGAAAGACGTTGTTCAAGTAGCTGAGCACTAATACAGCACAGTGTGGAGGCGCACCATCTTGTTGCAGCCATAAATTATTTGTTTGGAAACAACCGGTTCAATTCGGGAAGCAAGAAGTTTTGAATACATTCTAAATATCGAGGACCTGTTCAGGTTTCTTCGAAAAAGTATGGTCCCATAATCCTATTATCTATTATTACCGCCCAAACATTAACTTTCTAATCGGTACTCTTGCATTCAGTGTGGATTCTCCGTAGCCCACTACCGATAAGTTTGACGATTGACATTGAAATGTAGCTTCATCAGAGAAAACAATTTTTTTTAAAACATCGAATCTCTGTTATTTTGTTCCATTAGAATTTCATAAAATTCAATTCGTCTATCAAAATCATCTTCCATAAGTTCTTGTACTAAACTTACTCTGTAGGAATGCCGTTTTTCCTTCTTTAGCTTTCTAAGAACTGTTGAATGGTCCATGTCATAATCTAATGCTACTTGCCTTGAACTGATATGGGGATTATCTTGAAAGGCTAACAGAACATCTAGTTGTTTGTTTTCAGATATTGGTTTTCTACTACCTTTAGGGAGGTCTTTGACATAACCAGTTTCTCTGAATTTCTTGAATTTCTTCTCAATTTTGCTTGCAGTGGGTTGTGAAATTGGTTCTCGGTTTTGGATATTTATTATTAAATAACGTACATACTTCTTTCTGCGTACGTATTTTATCTCCACAACCAGTCATTATTACAACAATTTCAATTCTTTGCGTTTCAGTCAGCTTCATGTTGATAGATACAAAGACTTTTTGATTACGTCTACTACAATAATACTATTAATCACTTGACAGAAAGTTAATTAAGTTTGAATGCCCAAGTATCAATGTTGATGTTGATAAGGTAACTAGATTTTTAAAAAAGTTAAAAAGTGGGTTCATAAGATATTTTATTACCAGTGACGGCCTTTACAAAATTTATTTTTGGGTGTCAATAAATACATCTTACCAATATTTAATACATTTTATTAAGAAATCTGTTGAAATTTTATCAATAATATTTGTGACAATACGCAAATTGATTACTCGGACATATTGATATTGCTGAATAGGTATTTAAAATACCTTTCAAATAATGTATTACAACACCCACATTTCCTTTTAAAAAATTTAGTGATGACGTCATCACGCTCACATATATGACGTCAAAAATAAAAAGTTATCCTTACGAATAGCCTGTTTGAAAATAAAAATCGACAGGTTTCAAGATTTTTCCTTAACATCGCCGATTTACGAAGTAACGAATTTATTTCTATCATTTGTACCATACTGTATATACAGTGCTTCTCAAAAGTCCCCTCCCCCATCTTTTCTTTTGAACGGTGATACTTAGACTGATGAAATTTGGAGCGTGACAATGAGCCATTGTAAGCTTTTTTGTTTTAAATGAAACTTACCGTTTCTAGTTAATACCACAATATATTGAAAAAAATTTTAAAATTCTAAGATAATTGACAATTGTTTCGATATTAAATATCATCGAAACAATTGTCAATTATCTTCTTCTCTTCTTTGTGTGCCATGCTTGTTATCAAACGTTGGCTATCATCAAGCGTTCAGGCGTTGGTTATCAACGAGTTGACAATTTGTTGGAAAGGTTCTCGATCGGTAGCTACGTGAAACAATTCATGAAGCCTAACAAAAAGTAAGTGACGTAAAAAAGTGAATTTGCTTAAATTTATTGGTAACTAATAAAATGTTAAATATTAAAATCAAATTTTGAAATAATTAATAGTTTATGTAAAAGTAATAAAGAAAAAAATAGAAGATTTAAAGCTGAACAGTTGCATATACGATATTAGATTCTTTAGATTGTAAATTTTATATAATTAGTAAATATAAGAACACCTCTAAAATGGGAAAAATTGGTAAAATGAATTATTGTAATAAGGTGAAAGGACAAATTATGAAAATTTTTAGATAATAACCATATGTGTGTATCGTTTTAAACATCCTCCAAAACTTTTTAAAGAACTATTTCATTATTCTCAATTAAAAAAGCCCAAACAAACAATTATTGAGTCATTAGTAGTACCAAGGTGGCTTTGAAAAAATTGAGAGTCGAGCGTGGGTTTTGTGAGATATAACAACGTGTATAGAGAGTTCCACAAAGTTTTTTCAGAAATTTATAGAAAAATTAAAGTATTTTACAAAAAGTTATTAAATAAAGCAAACAGAAATCGTATAAAGTCAAGTGAAAAAGTTTCAACGCCCAGAAACGTGCATTTCTTTAAAAAAAGAAATCTTCAAGAAGTGAGAGACTCCAGAAGCCCGCATCACTATAGCTATACCGAAGAAAGGTCTGTGTATTTTATATATATTATTTTGGATCCAAAGATAAACTATTGAGAGATGAATATTTTTTTTGAATAACGAACAAAATTCTAATAAAAAGGCCTAAGCATCTTAGGATGCTATATATAAAATTTTCATTACAGAATAACTAAGAACTTTAATCAATATCTATAATAAAAAAAGAAATTTTACTCACCTATAACATTTATTTTACCTCACAATTGTTCACGTAATATTTAAGTTTCATTCATCCTTCATTTTTCATATTAATACATGTATAAACACCTAATTATTATCACTATTTCATATCCATCTCTCTTATTATTTCGTATATGCAATTGTACTATTTTCTTGATTCGTAATTTGATAATTTCTATTTTATGTGTATTTAAAAATCTTGTATATATAGCGTGTATGTGTCATTGACCGTGAGTGATACATTTCTACTCGCTGTCGCATCAGCTGAAAGTGTACGTGAACATTCCTATGCGCAGTCGCTGACATCGTTTCCGGCGAATATATTTTCAGAGTGCATGATTTAATACTGGACAGTGGCGGTACAAGTACAATTCTTGTATAATGATCAATTTAAAATTTACCTCAAATAATTTTCATTAAATAGATATATTGACAGTATTTGGTATTTTTATTAACTAGCAATAACAAATTTAATTCAAGATAGCTTATTTCAATCATTCATTCTGCATGAAATAAAAGTAATAGTGTAATATTTATGAAATATTTAAATAACATAATACTCATACCATTATATAAATAATTAATATAACTGAAAATAAAATAATTGTCTACTCAATTATAAATTGGCGTCCTGAACCCAAAGGGAGAAAAGTCTACATGTCCCGGCTATATATTAAAATATAAAACTATATATAAACATAACAACATACAGAGCAGTCCAAGGTAAGTAATATATAATAAACATCTAAAAATAAAAGTTTATAGAAATTAAACAATTATAATATATATATATATATATATATATATATATATATATATATATATATATATATATATATATATATTAATACATATACTCTATCTAAATTCCAAAGAAAACATTGAAATAAAGAAAAATGTACATATTTGGATGTAATACTAGTGATATACAATGTATTATAAATAATTTAAAAGATTCAATATGCAAATAAAATTTGACATTACAATTTCGAATGACAATAATGCAGAAGATACTTAATGATACATAGATTTTATAAAGATTTTAAAAAAAGAATACAGATGTCGCTGGTAGCAAAATTACAATTAGAATTAAAGAATGAAAATCTCTTTGTTATATGAAAACATAAATTTATATTTTTTTTTAAAAAAAGGAATTCTTTGGTAACCAAAGGAGAAGAGAATTATTTTATGGAAAAAGTTTAGTGAGTTGATTTTGAACCCCTCTCGAGAGAACATCTAATATGAGTTCTCTCAAATTTGTTGAATAATATAATAGTAATTGATATATTAAAATAGCATCAGATTATAATAATTAGCATGATAAGATCAGTGCGTGAATAATTCCTTAAATAATTATATTGAAATAGTGTTAGTGATTTTTCCGGGTTCTAAATTATAAATTTAGAAAAGTGGTTCCGGCGATTCTAAAAGACGTGCTTAGAATCAGAACGAGTGATCCTGATACCTAGTTGGTGAGTCCAGTCCAGATTTCATAAATTATTTTTCAAGAATTAACAGGCCTTTAAATAAAATTAAGATAGATGCATCTATATCACATTTTTGAATACTGACAAAATTAACGTTAAAGATATATAAAATTTCACCTGAAGAGAAGAGAAAATTTTTTGAATAGACAATTTTATCGCATATAGTTATTTGACATTTATACACGTCAAGTGTAATTTTCGATGATTTGAACGTTTAGAATAAGTAGTTAATTAGGTTGTTCTTCTAGTATATAGGTTGTTTTTTTTTTAATTTTAAGGTTCGTAGAAAGTACGATTATTGTTCTTTATTATATTTTGGGAATAATAATTCATTTTCACTTGTTATCTGATGGTATATAATATATAATTTTTGATTCCAACTCACTTTGGTATTAATTCAACTCCTATTTCATTGAATTTGAAAAATTTTGGATCCTATAAAACTTTTGATATAATCAGTGACATTTAGTTAATTTTCAGTGACAGAAAAATTGTAGATGTCATTAGATAATTTAATGGTCTTAGAATATATTGAACAAGCAGTCACTATAGATTTGCAATAGTATAATTGACAATTTTGGAATATTCTTTGGAAATTTATAAATTTAAAATTTAAATTATTAATTTTTTTTTAATCTTTGAACCCTCCCTGAGGTAAGAGCGAGTAAGTCGATTTTGTAGTAATTTATCTTTCAGAATATAAAATTTCATATTCATCTGAGCCGGGCATAATAATTTAACAATTCCTGTCAAAATTTCAAATAGGTTATATTCAGTGATAAAGGTGTTTTCACATTAGTGTAGTTACTACCACGATTGTAACAACAGCATCTAATAATCAAATTTCAAATAAAATCATATAATACATAATTATAAAAACAGTAGAACATTAAATATATTATAATTTGGCGGCCCAACGTGTGGCGAATTAAGAATTTTTCTTGATAATTAGGTTGACGTTAACATTATAATAATTGTCACCCAAAACGTGGGGTGATTAAACTGTGCATATAATTATAAAAATATTAAAAATTTATTGACATTATTATAAAAAAAATTTAAATATTTACGATGGAACGAAGAATGACGTTAAGAGATGGTAAACAGGTAGGAGTTGAAAGTGGATCCGATGAAGAAAGGGAAGAACAGGAGGATAGTAGACGGGAACCCCAAGGAGGAACAAATAGCAATGATCATTGGATGCAACAATTTCTTTTGAAAATGAATGAGAATATGAATAGGAAATTTGAAGAAAATAGGGCAGATATGAATAGTATGGAAAAGAATATGCGAGGAGATATGTATACAATGAGGGAGGAGATTAAGGGGGATATTAACAATATCACAGGAAACATGGACAGGCTGGAAAAGAAAATAGAAGAAGGAAAAATTGAAAATTTAAAGGAGATTAAGAAAATTAGGGAAGAAAATAATGAATTTAGAAAGAAAATTGAAAAGGTGAAAGAGGATATGAAGGGCCAGAAGGAAAATTTGCGCATGGAAATTCAAGAAATTGGCATTAAAATCAGAGAAGATACAAACAAGCAGGTGGTAGAAGAAGTTCAAGAACTAGGAAGATGCCTAGAAGGAAATTTATCTGGAGTAATTCAAGTAGAAGTGAAGAAACAAAATGAGAATTTAATTGAAGAGATACAGTCCATTAAAGTACAAGGACAAACAAATGAAGAAGTAATGCAAATATATGAACAGAATTTGAATAAGAAATTTAATGATTTAAATGGAAGGATAGAGGAACAAACAGGAACGTGTAAAGGAGTGAAAATATAGACAAATTATTTAACCAGGAATTGGAGAAAATGAATAGAAAATTACATGAAACTGTAGAAGAAATAGAAGATAATCTAAAACGGAATGGAGGTGGAACGATGTATACTGGAAATATCGACTTTGGAGTGAAATTTGATGGTAATATAAATGTAATTCACCCAAAAGTATTTATCAAAATAATCAAAAGTAGGATGAGAGGAATAAGGGACATTGTAGAGAAAAAAATCATTATTAGAGGAATGTTATCTGGACATGCTTTATTGTGGTTTTGCAATAAAGAGGAACAAATACCCGATGTCGAAGAATTTGAAAAACAATTTTTAAAATATTTTTGGGGGGAGATACAACAGGCGAGTTTCAGAGAGAAACTATACTTTGGGAAATTTGATTATAACCAGAGTAAAAATTTCAATGCATATGCAATGAAAATGTACAACAACGCACAGTATTTGGAGCCAAGCATGCGAGAAGAAGAAATGGTGTTATATATTTCCAGACATTTCAACCAACAAGTATCTGAAACTATAGGGATACAAAATATCAAGACGATGGAAGGTTTATCAAATTATTTACTCAGACTTGAAAGAAGTAATAATGAAAAAAGAAATGAAATTAAAAATTTTAATGAAATAGGGGGAAATGGAGATGGACATTACAGAAGAGATATGAATAATACATATGAAAATAGAAACTATAGAAACAGGGATTTTGATAACCGAAGAAATGATAGACATGTAGACAGGAATTATAGAACTGAAAATAGAAATTATAGAAATGAAGACCGAAGATATGGAAATGGAAATAAAAATAATGATAATAAGTACTTTGAAAATAGAAGAGATACCAGAAATTCGGACAGAAGAAATGATAATGAAGACAGAATTGAAAATTGGCGACAGGATAGACGGACAGGAACAAATAATTATTATGATCGAAGAAACTTTGAAAGAAGAAATGATGATAGAAGAAATGATACGTTGGAAAACCAAGACAGAAACTATGATAGAAGAAATCAAGAAATAGGAGACAGGAGACAAGTAAACATAATACAAGAACAAGAAAGATATGAGGATCATAGTCAAACTGTAGATAGAAATTTTACTTAAACCGCTTTCACGTGCATAATATTATTTTTTCTAAGTACGAACATCCAAGAGAATTTGTTGATATTGGGGAAATTGGGGAAATGCATGACAATTTAGGTTTAATATTCATTAAAGGGAAAATACAAAATATAGGATGTAAAATTCTGATAGATACAGGATCAGAAGTAACGTTGATATGTGAAAGGATTATAGACAAGTGCAAAAAAAATAATATTATGGTGGTAAATACAAATAGATTATCACTAGTGGGAGCGAATAATAAAAAACTATATGATACAAGTAAAATGATAATTGAGGAATTACAAATAGGAAATAATTCGTTTAAAGTACAAATGCTGGTCGTAAAGAATTTAATTTATGATATAGTATTATGTTCCGATGAATTAGACAATCACAAAATGATTATCAATTATAAAGAAAAGTTAATGAATTGTAAAGGAGAAGATATTCATTTCCTCAAACAAGAAACAAACAAATTAGAAGAAGATACATTTTATGTAATGAATCAAATCAATGAAGAACCTAAAATAGATTTAAATTTGTGTAAACAAAAATATGTGAAAATTGTAATGGAATTGATAAGACAATACAACAGATTATTCAATGAAGAAGTACAAGTAGCAAGGAAATATATACATAAACTGGAAATGAATAGAGATATATCGAATTTCAAAGTAAGGACATATCCAATTCCATATAAATTGAAGGATGAAGTATACCATGAATTAGAAAATATGTTAAAAGATGGAATAATAGAAAGATCAAATTCACCATATATTAATGCAGTTACGTGTGTACGAAAAAAATCTGGAGAAATAAGAATATGTTTAGATGCAAGAAATATCAATAGCTACACAAAGAAACAATACGAAAGTCCCATGAATATCGATAGTATATTTGGTAGAATTACTAATGCAAACATATTTTCAAAATTAGATCTGAAACATAGTTTTTGGTTAATTCCTTTAGAAAAAGAAAGTCGGAAATATACTGCGTTTATGATAGATGGAGTGGTATATCAATTCTGTGTGGTACCTTTCGGATTACAGAGCTCATGTGCAGCTTTAGTAAGAACACTTCACACTATTTTAAACAAATATGAAAATTTCATACTTCATTATATAGATGATATCCTTATATATTCGGAAAATGAAGAAAAACATCAAGAGTATTTGAACATTATTTTCGAAGAACTAGAAAATGCTGGATTAAAATTAAACATAGAAAAATGTAAATTTTATCAAGAGGAGATAAATTATTTGGGATATGTTTTGAACACTAAAGAAGTTTCTATGGATCCTGATCGAATTAAGACAATTTTAGAATATAAACAACCAACAAATTTGAAAACTTTGAGAGGGTTTCTAGGAATTTTAAACTATTTCAAACGATTGATACCGGATCTTAGTAGAAAAGAAATACCATTAATTGAACTATTAAAAAAAGGTGTAAAATGGCAGTGGAATGACAAACGGGAAAAAGCATTTAGAGAACTAAAGGAAGATTTTACAAATAATCTCAAGGTATATCACCCACAGTATGATAAACAATTTATTTTGAGAACAGATGCATCAGCTGATCGTTTTGCTGGAGTACTGATACAAGAACAGGAAAAAGGAGAAGTACCTATTAGTTTCATATCTAGGGTTACTAAAATGCATGAAAGGAAATATTCAGTAACAGAACTTGAAATGGCAAGCGTGGTATTTTGTATCACTAAATTGAGATTTTTTTTATTAGGAGCTAAATTCATTATAGAAACTGATCATTCAGCTTTGACAGCTATGCTTAAAAATAGATATGCGAATAATAGAATACATCGCTGGATTTTATTATTACAAGAATATGATTTCGAAATAAAATACATTCCTGGAAAACAGAATATTGTTGCAGATGCTTTAAGTAGAGAGACAGAAACCACATTTGAACGGAGAAAGTATAAAATTGGTATAAATAGAATGCTACAAGAGGAAGGATTATATTCATTGGATAGAATTAGGAAAGATCAACAAAATTTGGAATCAAATTATAAAAATAATGCTATTCATATAGAGGAAATATGGTATAAATGTCTGGAAGATAGAGAAGTATTTGTAATTACACAAGACTATGCAAAGGAAATTTTGAAAAATTTACATGAAGAACATGGACATGTTGGGACTAGGAAGTTATGGATGCTTTTTAGAGAAAACTATATAACAAAAAAGGATTTAGCAATTGCCAAAAATATTTGTAAAGTGTGTGCCATATGTCAACTAGCAAAAGAAAAAAATTATCACAATAAAAATTTGACAAAATCAATAGTTGCACAGAAGCCATTACAAATTGTTGCTATAGATTTCATAAGCAACTTAATACCGAGCATACAAGAGAATAAACACATATTTGTTATCACTGATATTTTTACGAAATTTGTTAAAGTTTACCCATGCAAAAGAACCAATGCAAAAACTGTGATAGAGATTTTAAAAATGTACATAAAAAAATATGGAACGCCAAAAACAATAATATTAGATCATGCAACTTATTTTGAAAGTGAAAAACTAGCTAAATTTAGTCAAAATCAAGAAATTAAGTTGAACTTTATTAGCATTAGGAAACCATCGTCAAATCCAGCTGAGAGATACATCAAAGAGATAAACAAGTACTTACGAATTTTATGTAATCAGGATCACTGTCAATGGGAAAATAATTTAAATCACGTAGAAAGATTCCTTAACCAAATACCTCATGGTGTTTCAAATGAATGCCCAGAATATTTATTTACTGGCACAATACCCCAAAGAAATTGGATAGTGAATCGAAAATTGGAAATGGAAGATGTTTTGAATAGGGTGAATGAAAGACTGCAGAAGCAAGCTAAAAAATATATTAAAAGGATGAACCAAAAAAATAAAAAGAAGACAGTTTTTGAAAAAGGAGAATTGGTGATTGTAAGATCATTGCAAGTTGCAAAAAGATCAGAGAATAGTTGCGCAAAATTATTGCTACCGTTTGAGGGACCTTATGTAGTAGGTAACGAAGGAGCACAAAATAGTTACCAATTATTAGACCCCATTACGGGAAATGAAAGAGGAGTTTTTAACATAGAACAGGTATATAAATATTATACTTAACTTGGAACAAATGATATTATGTTACGTGAAATTTTAATAGATATAGTAGATTTAAGAAGTTTTATAGGAATTAGGAATAATAGTTTAATTTGATTGAAGATAAATTTTAGAGATAATTATTTGAAAGATATAACTATGTTACTAAGATATTAGTATGATATTTGGCAATTTTGAAAGATAAATTATAATTATATGCAAGAATCGATTTATCATTCTTTTATTAGGGGGATTTAATACATATACTATATCTAAATTCTAAAGAAAACATTGAAATAAAGAAAAATGTACATATTTGGATGTAATACTAGTGATATACAATGTATTATAAATAATTTAAAAGATTCAATATGCAAATAAAATTTGACATTACAATTTCGAATGACAATAATGCAGAAGATACTTAATGATACATAGATTTTATAAAGATTTTAAAAAAAGAATACAGATGTCGCTGGTAGCAAAATTACAATTAGAATTAAAGAATGAAAATCTCTCTTTGTTATATGAAAACATAAATTTGTATTTTTTTTTTAAAAAAAGGAATTCTTTGGTAACCAAAGGAGAAGAGAATTATTTTATGGAAAAAGTTTAGTGAGTTGATTTTGAACCCCTCTCGAGAGAACATCTAATATGAGTTCTTTCAAATTTGTTGAATAATATAATAGTAATTGATATATTAAAATAGCATCAGATTATAATAATTAGCATGATAAGATCAGTGCGTGAATAATTCCTTAAATAATTATATTGAAATAGTGTTAGTGATTTTTCCGGGTTCTAAATTATAAATTTAGAAAAGTGGTTCCGGCGATTCTAAAAGACGTGCTTAGAATCAGAACGAGTGATCCTGATACCTAGTTGGTGAGTCCAGTCCAGATTTTATAAATTATTTTTCAAGAATTAACAGGCCTTTAAATAAAATTAAGATAGATGCATCTATATCACATTTTTGAATACTGACAAAATTAACGTTAAAGATATATAAAATTTCACCTGAAGAGAAGAGAAAATTTTTTGAATAGACAATTTTATCGCATATAGTTATTTGACATTTATACACGTCAAGTGTAATTTTCGATGATTTGAACGTTTAGAATAAGTAGTTAATTAGGTTGTTCTTCTAGTATATAGGTTGTTTTTTTTTTAATTTTAAGGTTCGTAGAAAGTACGATTATTGTTCTTTATTATATTTTGGGAATAATAATTCATTTTCACTTGTTATCTGATGGTATATAATATATAATTTTTGATTCCAACTCACTTTGGTATTAATTCAACTCCTATTTCATTGAATTTGAAAAATTTTGGATCCTATAAAACTTTTGATATAATCAGTGACATTTAGTTAATTTTCAGTGACAGAAAAATTGTAGATGTCATTAGATAATTTAATGGTCTTAGAATATATTGAACAAGCAGTCACTATAGATTTGCAATAGTATAATTGACAATTTTGGAATATTCTTTGGAAATTTATAAATTTAAAATTTAAATTAGTAATTTTTTTTAATCTTTGAACCCTCCCTGAGGTAAGAGCGAGTAAGTCGATTTTGTAGTAATTTATCTTTCAGAATATAAAATTTCATATTCATCTGAGCCGGGCATAATAATTTAACAATTCCTGTCAAAATTTCAAATAGGTTATATTCAGTGATAAAGGTGTTTTCACATTAGTGTAGTTACTACCACGATTGTAACAACAGCATCTAATAATCAAATTTCAAATAAAATCATATAATACATAATTATAAAAACAGTAGAACATTAAATATATTATAATATATATTCATAGTATGAACCATCCAGCAAGTATAATGAGCACTTTGAATCTATTTTCTTGAATGCATTGACGTTGTGACGAAATTAATAAAACTGCTGATATTCAAAATTTAAACTATTTGGAGATACATACTGCTTTGGTTTTAAAATTAACCCAAACATGAATCCTAAGAACGGAGATCAAAAAAGTGCTTCCTCATATAATAAATATAATAGGGAATAAAAGAATATGGGAAAAGATGGTTTTATAATGTAATAAATGATTAATCGAGTTAAATAATAGTAATCTACATTCTTTCGGACTAATACTTCTTGTAATAATAGTAATTCATTTTAATAAAATGAATATTTGCTACTGTCTTTATGGCCTGTATTTCAGTTCTATTTGGAATTATTTTAACTTTGAGTGTACAGTATCATATTTTATATGTTTACTTAAGAAAAGAGAGCTAGTTATATAGATGAGAGATGCGGCAATTCAGAAACGATAAACCCACTCTTGGTAAAACAAGCTTCTAGCATTGTACCGAAAACATTGTCCGATTTAAAAGTAGCAGTCACTACATTGGAAGAAAAATGTAGGGCCAAAGATAAGATAATCGAAGAAACAACACAGAAATTACGAAATCACTTGAGTAGTTCTGTATTAATTAATCTTATGAACCGTATCGAATCTTCAAGAAACGCTCAAACTCCAATCGATCATTCTTCAAAGGATAAAAGGGGCATTCCATGTAAATGCGGAAGAATCCATAAATATAACAAACATGTTTGTTTAAGTGGATTTATGGTAATCAATTTCAAAAGAATCCGTCGAAATTAGAATGTAATTTAAAAGAAACACGTTAAATTTTTATATAGTTAGTAAATATGTTGTTTTATGCAAGGGATTT
Source organism: Galeruca laticollis (assembly GCA_963921935.1). Classification (NCBI taxonomy): domain Eukaryota; kingdom Metazoa; phylum Arthropoda; class Insecta; order Coleoptera; family Chrysomelidae; genus Galeruca; species Galeruca laticollis. The sequence continues at coordinate 72,902,240 of OY998177.1, forward strand.
CAGGAATTTTTAATAAATAGTAAGTAAGTTATGTTAATATTTATATGTATAAAAATCTTCATCTCTATATATTCTAATTTATATACTAAAATGTTATTTTCATGTACATACGGCTTTAGAAATTAACAGTTCATACGATAGAGAGATTAGTTTCGCTAGCAACCCGCAACGAGATAGATTATGATGAAAAAATAAAAACTTCAGTGATTTTGAAAACGTCAAAGTGAATGGGATATAATAATTTAACTCGTCTATGTTATAGAATTTAAAGAAAAACCAGAAATAATTGAAATCAAAACTAAAAGGTATTAAACTGAGAAGAGTAGAGAGATATTTATATAAGATAATATAGTATTTGAAGATCCTACAAGTTCCCAATATAAATTGTTGTTACAAAAAACGTAAATTTGGTCAAGGTACTAAACAAAATTTGTGAGTGTTTTAAAGTTGAGCTGGTTTAGAAAGAAAGTTATTGCAAGACAAGAAGATCGTAGTGTTTCAATTTAAAGGATATCTCTGCAGACGTATTGCCTGTTAAATATGTGAAGAGGAGTTGTCATTATTTTTGTTTGGCGGAACGGGAGAAGAAATTTCAAGTATATATATATATATCTAAATTTGGTGGCGCAGCGACGTTTAGAAAAGTAAAAGGTACCGAAATAAATTTATTAGAGATCTCTAAAATTAAAAGGAATGCATTCAGAATTAGTAATTAATCTAGTATTTTTATTGTTTCAAAGTAATTATAGTTTATTATTTTTATAGTGTATACACGTTTTCCTGTTATAAACTTCTATTTTTTTTTAAATTTCTGAAATCATAAGCTTATTCATTTTAATTTGACAATCCAAAAAATTATAGTAAATTTGAATGGCGCAATTGAACCCTACCCTTTGATATAGAGTTTATTATACATGCTTAACGATTATTCAATCACAAATAATAAAATAATAAATAAATATAGAATACATAACAAATGGTTACCCCAAACGTGGGGCAATTACAATCAAAAGTTATAGTATACATAACAATATATATACATATTTTAAATAAAAATAGACTTGAGATGCGCAAATTCAGAGCTTTATACCGCTTTGTTTGCTCCCAGACAAGATCCCTGGCCTCTCAAAGACATGTGACCTTATGGTTATGTTTCCAGAGGTCTGTGCGTGGTTTCACAAGCTCTGAAAAGAAAAATCATTCTCTAAACATACGCGAGAAATCTCGTAGTTTTTTGGTGTATGTGATCGTGAAACGTAGAAAATGGCAGGCACTATGGTTTACAAACCGTTCCGAAAATTTTAATACCTGCTCGCAGTTTAGCATTTTGAGCATTTTATAGAGGGAAAACTGTATTGAAGTAATTGACTCAGATCTAACTTCAGAGACCTCATCATCGGAGGAGAGGCTAAAATTCTAAAGGTTAGTTGTCAAAGCCCAATCAATCATTATAAAGGGCATTTCAGATAAGTAAGATATCATTAAAGATTGTGTAACAGCCAAAGAACAACCTACAAGCCCAAAGGATTTTTTTGTCAGAATTAATAGCTTCCTTATGGAGAAAATTATTCAGGTTAAAGTCAGGGGAGGATGATAGGCTTGAGGATCATTTCCTAAAATTCGATACCATTATAAGAAGCTTGAGACAATTGTCGAGAGTGATAGGGTCTGTCATTTTTTACTGTATTTGCTACCCAAATTTTACACTTTTATTACTGCTCTGGAGATTGTGGCTGATGTAAGGATGGATTTTGTTAAAGCTTGGACGAAGAGATTAAGCTTACCTCAAGTCAGAGGCCTGGTAGCAATGGTTGATTCGTAGAATAGTTGCCTTTTTTCCCCTAGGGATAATTAATTATGGTGTGAAAACTCTTGCTGGTGGCAAGGTAAGAAAGATCATTTTGTATATAGTCTCAATGCCCTAGCTTTTATTGTTGTGTATAGAATTGGGTGTTTGATGGTGGCGGTGGGTTTGAATATGTTTGTGGAGACGAGTTTGCGGGGGTCGGAGGTTTTATGCACGGTACGGCGTTGAATAACAATCAAGCAAATGGGTGGGTACGCCGCGGCTGTATTATTACCTGCGTCGGTCTATTTGGCTTGTGAATCAATTCACCATGCTACAGAGAAACCGCTGTATATAGTCTCCATGTCCTAGCTTTAATTGTTTTTTAGAGAGTTTTTTTACCGATGGGTTTTTACTGATGATTGTTCTTACTGGAATTTAAGTTTTCTAATGTCAAGTCTGCATCAATGGAATTTTTATCATGATGGATCAATGATCGATAAAATCGTATGTTCTTCATGGATATTGTAGCGGAGGCGTTCATTTTCTCGGATGGATGTTAACCTAAAGAAAAAATATTTTCTGAAGGCGTATTTGTAATGTGATGTGTAGAAGGACAATAATTATGGTTTGTCTTTCGCTCTTTGATCGTTTTGATTTTATTCTGGTATGGGATGGATTTTTAAGCTATTGCATAGCTTCTATCGCGGGCCTTGAGCGTGGAGACCGAATCCAGAAATTGCGTAACGAAAATAACCTAACACCCCCACTACGACCGGCACAGCGGTGATACTTTTTAGTTTTGCGATAGGTGTATAGGTATTTATCATCTATGTACAACAGTGAATATCTGTACTCGTATAATTTGTGTACAAAGTGTTTTAAATATGAATAAACAAAGTGCATTTATTAATGAAGAAAGTCACGAAAAAATAGTGAAAAAAAATGAGTGAGTACTCTATATACATACATTTTATTATTATCACAAATGCAGTATTATTTTTTGTTTTGTTAATTTATATATAATACTGCTACAAAGATAACCAAAATTTTTGATATTAAAATGAGCGATATTAAAAGTAGCCCTTTTTATACACACACACACACACGTATAGTTTAAATTCTCAATTTAGATTCTCAATATGCATGTATATATAAATATATATATAATATTTATATATATATATATATATATATTGAACCAGATATCATATATATTAAAAGAATTCAGTTCTGTAGGAATATTTTGCTTATATGAAAATGGATTGAAATGATGTAATTTAAGAAAACATTATAAAAAGAAAACACCATTCATAATAAAAAGCATATAAATTAAGGATGTATTAAATAATTAGTTTACAACTAAAATAAATAAAGAAATTACCTTAATAACTGTACAAAATTAGAAATTGCCTAACAAATGTAGTGGAGAAAATTAAAGCTGCCCAAGATGATGAATGATTATTTGCTATAGCGTAGTCAGCTGTTCATCTGAAATAAAACAATTCTTAGTATAGTCAATTCATAATTATTATCAGTTTAAGTAGTTAAGTTATAAAGCATATACATATTTAAGAGAATAAGGAGAATAAGTTTCATAGATAAGTTAATAATGACATAGAGAAAAATTATATATCGCAAAGTAGAATAAATTTAGAGTCAATAAATAATAATTTGTTAATGAATTTAAAAGAAATATTGGATAAGACAGTATAGAATTAGTGTAAATAATTTAAAGCAAAGAATATAGAGAGGTTACATAAAAGAATTTATGTTCATAAATAAGTATAATTGTCACAGTAATAAATTGTCAAAAACAAAACTAGATATTGGACTATTAAAAGGTAATTATGTATATCACCAACTATAAAGTATGTATTTGATAAAAATTCAAGGAACTCTAAATTAAAACGTATAATGCCAAGTGGAATTTACATTAGTACATGTATAAAACTTTTTTGTAAGTGAAATAAATGTAAACATAATTTGACTGCTCAAAACAATATGTGATTGGTTTAAAAAAAAAGTGACAGAACGAATTTCAATCAACGAAGAAAAAACAATTTTTTTTAAATAGTGACCTGACAAACAAAATATTTGTTTGTTGAAAAAAATTGAGAATCGGCAGGGAAGCGTTGGTAGTTGGGAGTCGGCGTCAAGATAACAAGAGGCTGATGTAAAAGTGTTCCCGAAATTTCATGAAAATTCCCAATTAACATGCCTAAACTTATGAATGACTGTTAAATACAATACTACTAATACTTACAAACAGTTATATCCAATTTTCCTGGGAGAACAATCAATATTTCTCCTAATTATCTGTGTTGGAACTTCGATGGAGTCAGTCAGGTCAGTGCTTATTTGAAATATGATTGGCCAATAATAAGAGTTAAAACATCACAAACTCAAATCAGTGCATAATTTCATGAAATTAATAAACTTTGCGGCAATGATCGATCTAAAAAAGAATGAAAACGGACTTTATGTAGTTAATTAATTAAATAAATCTTTGATACTAATTAAAAAGGCCTAATTCAAATTAAATAATAGCTTATACTTACGCCATTTTCTAATCTCATAAGAATGATGCATCATAAATTATTCATGTAATATTTCCATGTGTATATAAATCTTATAATCTATTTCTTCCACAGCAATTTGTAGTTTGTCTTGTATATGTATATTTTTCAACATAAATTCTTTTATATATATAAAACCATCTCATGATATTCATCGACAAAAACTTTATGTTCATCTAAACAGCACACAGATGCTACGCATCGTGAAAGTTTTGTTTGCTTCGCTTTGAATCACATGACTAGAGTTAAGCATGCGCACAGGATGGTGTATAAAATCAATAATTTCGTTTCGTTATCCATAGGCGTCGCAATTTATAAATATTAAATTAAAAATTTTCCTTAAAAAATTAAAACGTAAAGTGTTTCTTTTTATTTTATATACGTGAAATATATCTACGGAAGCCAGGGCTCAAAGAGTAGACAGGGTTTCATGCTCCCGAACCAATAATATAATTATTACATAAAAATAATAAACTATATCTAAATAAACAACTGAGGTAGCCACACACAAAAATAAGTCACATATAAATAAATCTCATATCTAAAAATAATAAATATAATATAAAAAAAAATTAGTAAAATATATATATATATATATATATATATATATATATATATGTAAATTCATTCTTCATTATGTACATAACAAAAACCATTAAACCAAGCACGTGTACTATTTAGTACCTTTGTTCTTTTTATGTATAGGTAATACACATTAATGCCGCGCAGAGAAAGTATATATATGATATTATATCTATCACATGTACATCGCGCGAAATTCGATGATCAAACTCTTGACATCGTTATTTTTGTTCAAATTTTTTGAATGAATAATTGTTTTGGTGTGTAATTACACTATTAATATCTAATTATTTATACCTAGATATTTTCTTTTTATAGAGAAGAAAAGCATAAAGAGCTAAAAAAAGAGCTAAAAAGAAAAAGAAATTGTGAACGTCAAAGGGCATATTATCAGCGTCAGAAAGATTTGAAGAAAAATGAAGGAAAAAAAAGGAAAAAAAAAGTACCAAAAACAAATGCTGAACGTCAAAGGGAATTTCGTCAACGTAAAGCAGAAAAATCCTACGTGGATATGTAATTTGGTTTAATAATATTTAAAAACAAATTGTAGTATATGCCTCAATATTATTTAACTTTACGATTTCCTCATTTTTTTGACAGGAAAAGACGAAAATTGTACAGTAATGAAGAGAATGTCGTGCAAGGTAGGGCTGTGGAAAATATAGAAAATGTAACGCTACGGGAGAATCAATTTCACAGCCAGCAACTTCATATTTATGAACAGCGTAATGAATGCATTACTCCCGAAGTTATTCTACACAGGAACACAGGAATTCCTGGCGATGGTAATTGTCTATTCCACACGCTCATAAGTGTTTTGCATCTTCAAATTGAGACTTGTGACTTGAGAAATCAATTACGCGATTCACCCTATTTAAACTCCTGCCACAATCCTCAAGAAGCATATAACATGCTATCAAGCACTAATGAATACGGAGATTTGGATTGTTTGTACAATCAAAATGTTTGTGTACATTATTGTTTTTACAACATAACTACAACGAATGAAGTTATCTATATAAATCAATGATAGATATTCCTGAATAACCTACATGTATTGTAAGATAATAAAAAAATTTGAACAATATTAACTTCTCATTTATTTAATAAAAGAAAAAATTCGTTTTCTTATCGGTCACTACGCTCAAAAAGTGTAACTTGAATTAATATCAAAGGAAAAAAATACTGCATAAATAAATAATTATAATTGCATAAGTTGATAAAAACAGCTATGCAATAGCTTCACCGCGGCAGTCTCCGAGTGCCACACGTCTTTTTTTTTATTATGGATGGTCATGAAGTACGATATATAATGATTGCTGTTATCAGGATGGCTGATTTTTAATTTCCAGAAGTCAAAAATGGTCGACATTTAATGATTTTTACATTAACCGCAAGTAACACTTAGGCTTTTATTTTGTTTTCATCTATATTAATCATTACATTTTATAAAGAGATTGCAACTTTTGACTTGAGAATTTCTCAATATTTTCAATGACGTTTTAATTATCATATTTTGTTATTTCAACTTTTAAAATTATATTTTACATTAATTATACTTAATTTGAGAAACTCTTGATATAGATAATGGACATTTTATTAATTATTTCATTATTACAGTTTTGTAAAACTGTAATTGGTATACCAACTACAAGTTATTATTTTCTGCGATTATAATAAATGCAATCCATAGATAACACATAACATTGTAGCTGTCACTTTTAAATTTAATCAATTTTCACTTATCATCATTTTATACTTTTGAAGTCATTATTTTTCATATACTATTATATCATCAATTCAAACCTATCCATCTATTGGAATTATTAAACTTATTTATTGGGCTTGAGTGCTTTATTTAATTCACAAACATAAAACAAAGTATCTCATAACTAGAAGGTTTTACTAGCTAATTTAGGTACTCCTTATTGATCTTCTTGATAAATCGGTGTTTTTTAAAGTCCTTATAATCAAGTGGCGCCTATAAAAATTAACCCAGGACGACTTATAAAATAAATTATACTAAACTGAGACCTTAGTGCTCTCTGACGTGAAGCTGCCTTCGGCTTTGTAGCCTGATAAATTTTTATTAACAACAGAAGAAAGGAGGCTCCAAAAACTGGCGACCAACGTGTTGGGGCCCTAATTTCTTGAATTCTTTAACTTTGCAAGTTTGTGAAATGCTTACAAATTATAGTATCGTTAAAGTTGCAAAATTGATCTTAAGTACAGAAATAACTAGTAGTTAAATTGTGCCCTTAATATTGTTAGATATCCGTTGAACTTGTCTCAGTTAATTGCTCAAATTTTTCATATCTCACGTTTTGCAAATAGTTTGTGATTACAGAAATGAAGGAACCAGGTTGTAATTATAGTGTATGTATAATTCATAAATCTGCAAAGCGCTTTCGACTTCCGTCATAATCAGTGCTTCAAATCAGGCACAGGAAGGTTCATCATATTACAAAATTAAAATTTTATTTATTAATTATACATACTCTAAATGCAACGTAATTCCTTCATTTTTGTAATGGGCATGGAAAATAAAAAAAAAGTTTATTTCAAGTCGATAGGATTAATATTAACGAACTTATAAGGTTTAAAATCTGGGTATATTTTATACCACCCGAGATCCGTTCCAAATAGATGCTACGTCATCAGCGCCGATTGTATAGGAGAGCGGCTGGTCCCTTCTTCAAAATGTTACTACTGGCTGAGTGGCTAGTCGCTATTTTGACGACGAATAGAGTTGATTTGCGAGTTAACATGTTGATTTGTTAATAAAAATGGAGCAGGGGTTTGTTCGTGCTCAACCAGACAACTTGCCCCAAATAGATTCCCTGGAAATGGGTAGTTATTTTGCCACAAATAACGATTTTATAAGTGCTGAAATCCGCGACATAAAGCATCAAGGTAAGAAGTTCAAATTGTATATATCAGTTATTTTCAAGCTGTTTTTTACTATTAATAATAATAATAATATGTCTTTTTTTCTTATATATTTGAGACCATAAATTTTACACTGCGCAATATTATTAATTCAATCAATAAGTAAATTACTATGAAGATTTGTTTGATAAGTGTTTTCAGTTTTGGGTAAACGCAATTTATCCAAGAATATGTGTTTAATTACATAGGTTTAGGTCATTATACATATTACATCACATATATGTTTGTAACAGTTTTATTTATATATAATATACAATTTTTCGAAAGAGTAAAACTTTTTCATTTATCTGTTTTATTTATTTAACCTAATATTTTGAAAGATGAACAAAAGCATACCTAATTACAAGAGATTATAAGAGTTAACCTATTTCTGGTAAATATGAATATTTTAAAATTTTATTAGTTTGTTTTGCAAATTTATTAGACCACATACTATAATAATCACTTCATCAAATATTGATAAATGTCTAAGGTCTACGCATGTGGTAATGTCATGTTAAACTCTCGAAGTCTTCCTATGACTCGTTCAACATGAATTCTAAGAGATGCTATTCTTTTAGATTCAATCACTTCTCTGCTACTAAGAGTACTTGCAGTCACACTAGGAGGTCTGACAAGTAAACAGTCAAATTGATTTAAGATGTGTGACACATTCTTAAAACCCCTATCCGCGATAACTTCCATTCCAGGAGACAAATGGTTTACATACCCACAGTTTTCGAAAATTGCAGTATCTAATGTCCTTCCCCCAAATCCACATGGAACAAAATTCACTACACCATCGGGAGTGCATGAAATCATATACTTGACAGTATTGCAACTCTTGTATTCAGACCATGTCAATGATTGGTGTAAAGGGTTACTAGGCTTTTGAATTCTAACCTCAAAGCAATCTAGCAATCTATAACGGACTGAACTTTTGAATATCGGCTTCTAAATGCCACTGGATAATGATTAGCTACTTTGTTAGGAGGTGGCCATATAATTAATTCTTGAAAGTACTTTGATAATAAAGGAACATTGCGCCTGAAGATTTGACCAATATTTACTGATGATCTTCCAAACTGCATGGCTAATATTGTATACGGTTCATTTAGTCGAATTTTCTTAAGTGTAAAGAGAATATGTGTATGTGGAACCGGAATTTTATCTGACAAAATTTGCAAGCAAAAATATGATTCCTTTGGGATACCTAAAAGTAGTTTGGGAACTCTATCTATTGACATTAAGGTCCCCTTTAACATGCAAGCTTTGTACTCATTATCTTGGTCCAAATTTGTGACTGAAGAACTGCATTCCCAATCAACAGAATTTTCGGAAGAGCATCTTGATTCAAGATTTTCCAAATAATATCTCTGCTTAAATTTGATAGGAGAAGTACTTACATGTGATACTGCAATTTTTATTGGAGAACATGCCACATCAGATGTGTTTGTGGTATCTTCTCACTTGGATTTTTTTATGTCTCATACGAACATTGTTGGGAGCATGACTAGGTCCGTCATCAGAGAACTCGAGTGGATCGTCTTCAATAGCACCACTACCACTACTATAATTAACCCACTACACTGCTTTTGAAGTATGTGTGACATTTGACGACTCTATATTTTGGAGGATTTCAACGCGACGTCTTTTCGCTGCAGCACCTCTTTCAGGTTTGATAGACTCGGAACCTGGCTTTTGACACTTGAAAATATGTGGTAAAACACTTTTCTGAGCCTTACGTTCCCGCCCATCATCTTCCACTTCCTATAATTTTCCATATCAGTTTCAAGCTGGAATAAAAAACATAGAGTACTATTATGTTTTGTTCTTTTTATGTCTTAAACAATTTTAAATGGGTTTTGCAAATATTAATAAAAATCTCTATTTCCTTTTGAATACTAAGAAATCCAGAATATATTTGGGTAGGTACATCTTAAAGGATGAGCTATTTATTTCCGTTATAATATTGGGGAATTCCGATAAATTTATAATGCCTTTTTATGACGGTAGACCCAAATGTAACGGTTCTTTCTATACTATTTACCTGCATATTTCTATATTATTAGAATATACATGGACTCAGAATTTACATAATATGTTCTAACATAGATTTTATATTACTTTGTAATTGTAAGAAAATACATAAAAGTATGGAAAATCCGTCTGGCCTTTAGTGGCTTTTACGTGTATAGTGATTTATATTAATATTTACACAAAATAGAGTACGTATTCCATTGTTCTGTGGTTTGCTTTTTAAAATGATCTAAAAAAGTAACATTTCATTCCTTCAAATGCATCTTTATAGATCTTTTATCACATGATATTTCAATTTAGCAGTAGCAAACCCTGTAAGTTTGTATGTGTGCTAGTAGGACTAAAAATACTACTGTAAGAGGTATCTGAATTGATTAAAAATTACTTACCTCGAAATGATCTTCACAACAAAACCGATACAAGTACTCAAAAGAACTTTGTTTATTTTATTGTCCCTCTTTATTGCATTACACCACTGTTTCCGTATTTTCTCTTCTTTTGGCACACTAATAAGTACTTTATTTGGTGTAGTTATTGTCGTATTTGTACATTTTGGCACAATACAATATTTATACCGAATATTTTGAGCAGACATTTCAAAAAACACAAACGGCAAAGGCGTAATAGTAATTACGTTCCAAGTGAAACTAATTCTCTAGTGAGGCGATCGGCGCTGATGACGTAGCTTACCGGCAGAGCCGCTACAAGGAAAACGAGTGGAGCGACGTATTTATTCAAATTTTAATAATTAATTGTGAAGTAACTATAGGCGCTAGAGAAACCAAATAAATTGCTAAATTTAAGTTATAATGTGCCAATTTCGATAACAATATAATCCAAAAGTCGTTTCAAAGCTCATTTTACAAGTGTATTCAGCAATTTCAATTTCAGTTTGTTATTGTTTATATTATCATGATGGGGGAAATATTTAAACCTACTTACCTACTCATAGATGAGCTAGATTATGAATTGAAAATTCGTTCGGTTATTAGTCAGAAAAATCAAACCCGAGAAACGAAAGATACTTGCTATACTCTTAGATAGAGAATGAGATAGACCAGGGGGTCTATTTTCAAACGGTGACATATTTTGTCGCATGCGAGATTTTTAAATTTTCGAACAAAAAACGTTATTCTTTATTCTCGAATGTCGAATTCGAAAATTTTCGATAGATAACTTGTTGACAATTGTAGAGTGGTTTGAAGCAGTCAACAATTTCATGTCGCACGCGTCATGAAATATTTGACAGTAATTGACAGGATTATATTCGGTCAGTCATAACCCTTGTTTATATATAACGCTTCGGTCGTAGATATAGAGTATATGATGGAAATTTAGGAGCGAAGCAATAAGGCGTAATTACTTGATAGTCATTGCAGTGTCACTTTACAAATGAAAAAACGAATAAACTTTTAAAATATTAGAATGGTCAAGACAAGACATAAGTTAAATAATTGATTTGTTTTCCCTCGGTAACTGTCAGCGGCCATGTTCTGACGTCACACTTTTTCGGTCTATGGAGATTACCACAATTTCAAGTTGTGCGACAAATGTCGAATTCGACATATTTTGTTCGACATTCGAGAATAGACCCCCTGATCTGAAAATTGATTTGTCCGGTTATAACTTTAATTTTGGTATAGTTTATTTACGATAAAAAGACGATGACGTCGCAAAACAGAATATTGTGATGTTGCCAAGCTGTAGTTTTTTCCTTTACTTAACGAAAACTAGAAAAGTCAATGTGATGTTAGATTAACAGTTCTTCTTTTTCATTGTTCCGTGCCTCGTAGGGCGTAAGTCAAAAATATTTATTTAAAAATAAAAGGCTTGTATGATAGGCTTGATTAATTTAATATAAATATTTATTCATGAAAAACTATGGATAAGATACGAGAAACAGTAACCAAATCATTCTATATTCGAATTAACATTTAATTATTTTACATAGAAGAGGGTTAAATGACGAACTGTAGGTCCTTATACCTTATACTATGCTCTATAGAACCATCTTCAAGAACACTGCAAGGGTTTAGGCTAAAAGGAATCAATACAAGCTGTAATCATCTTCATGCAAATTTAAATATTGTTTCTTTAATCAATATCTATTATATTTATTATAATAAAAATAGAATGGAAAAGAAAAATATAGATACACAAAATAAAATTTTGTTACAAGATAATAATGTAGAGATAATGTGGTCGTTGTTTTAATTTGTGTCTTATAAAATAACTGTACCTAATTAATTTAATAATAGTTATTAGTGATTTTGAAAAGGTGGAAATAAAGCAAATTGGATAAAAATATACAAAAAATAAAACACACTACTCCACTACAAAATCATCACTATCTTCATCGTCACTGTCAAAATTAATAATAAGTGGAGGCACATCCTGTCTATCAAATACTACTTCTCTATCCCACCCATCTTGTACAATTTTTTCAGTGTGCTCTACTGTCTTTGACCAAATATCAGGAGTCACTTTTTCTAAAGACTTTTTCCATACACCTATTGCTTGTTCTGTTGAAGAACCATCAGTTCCCACATGATCTCTATAAAAATTTTTAACTATGCCCCAAATATGTTCAATTGGGTTGAACATACAGTGGTAAGGGAGAAATCGAAGCACTTTGTGACCATATTTTTCAGATAATATGTCAGCTTCATATACTGTTTGGTTTATTCCTACAAAAATGCATATATTTAAACAAAATAAGTTATCTAAGTATTACCATATTATATTGAAAAATGTTTATATCAACTACTAAACTACTAAATTCAATAATTGGGTTTTGAGGAAAGTATTTTCAAAAGGAATATCATTTTGTATCAACCAGTTCTGTATATCAGCCTTTTTGGTAGCTGTTGTTGGTACTTTATTGATCACTGTACTGTGATAACGTGCATTATCCATTACAATTGTGGCAGGTTCTTCCAAGTTCACTAAAAGCTGGTATTCAAACCAATGCAAAAAATTTTCTCGGTTCATTTCACCGTGGTAATCACAATCTTGTTTTTTGGAAGAAAAAACCAGCCCTGCTCCAGGAATAAATTCAGAAGAGGAACCAGCATACAATACTATATACCTACAATAAGGAAATAACAAATTACTACTAGGTTTTCTAGATAGACTGCATAGCTCAAAACAACTATTAATAATTATATAGATTTAAATAAAATAGTGTGAGTAGTAAATATTTGAAAAGGTCTTAAAATGGCAGGAATATTAGTACATCATAAATTAATTGCTAAATTTTATTATTCAATTAACTTGGACCACAAATTTTGGTTTTTTTGACGCTTCTATGATTAGAATCTTGCCAATGACATCCAACAGCACTGTCTTTAAATATCCAGGTCTCATCCAAAAACACAAATTGATATAAACCTTCCCTTTTTATCTTGACATATTCATGTAGAAAATGTACACGTTTTAATGCAATATGTGGCAACTCCATTAAACCACAACGAGGATCACCTTTTAGCTATTTCAATCCAATATTTTTCACTATCTTCCAGAGTGATGTTAAACAACAATTAAAGAGTTCACGCTCCTGGAGTTTGTCTCTTAAAGTTTTCAAGGTTATGTGTTCCTCTGAAAAAATATTGTGTTAGTTAATTGTGAATAAAATAAAACAGTAAATTCAATATACTCACTGTTTCCATACATTTCGTATATAACAGGTTTTATGCGTTGTCTCTTTTTAGGTGGGCTTTTAGGCTGTTCATCTCTATTATGCTTGGTGGCAATACGGTTAACAGTGGTAACGCTAAGTTGTAAAGCTTCTGCAACTCTACAATATAATTACTTCAATTTATGAAAGAAATATTATCAAGTTTAATTAACCTAACCTAACATTAAAAACATTTTATCATTTACATTTAAACATGTAACAATAATATTAATAATGATGAATACAAATAGCGAATACTATTACTTACGTCTCTTATAGCAGTAAGCGGGAAAAGCGGGCCCCCATTTCAGCATTCTCGTTCAAAATAGCTCAACAAAGATGTTACCATCTCTTGACATTTTCTGTTCGGCTGCTTCGGCATTTTATTAACCACACACTGCAAATTTGCCTAAATAATTAGTTATGAAAATAACTGTTTTTTTAATCTTAAAGAAGCAAAAAAACTTGTAAATATTAGACGATGATGGAATGTCAATAAACGTCAAAACAAACTCGGGAATTTGATCCGTTGATTTGACAACGTCTTGAAGTTTTGCCAACCCGTTAGCTGTAAATTGCCCTGGCTGTTGAGGATAAATTGTATTCACGATTGGTAAATTAATATTTATTCTGATAAGCAGGAAAGTAACTAAAAATGACTTCATCGTCTTTTTATCGTAAATAAACTATAATGAACTAGCTGCTATAGTCGCTAATATTGATTCAATTGAAAGATTTTTAGTTGATTTTGAACGTTTAGATTAAAATCTACATTAATTCTTGTTATGGCACGTATTAGACGTATGTCTATAGTCTAGGAGTTGAATGCTAGTTTTAGTCAACAAAAAGAAAATCAAAATTAAACATATGCAACTTGTCTTGTGTTAGAATCTGAACTTTATGAAAAAGCACTTTCAGTTGAAAATGTAGTAGAGTCACATATTCATCTAACAGTACGGTAAATCAACATACATATAACGTTACCCACAGTAGTAACTACATGTAGTTCAAGGAATGAGCTTATATCAGATTGGGGTTTAAAATTTACGGGTGAGTCTACAGAATTATTTTCATTTCTTCAAAAGGTTTCTGATCCAGGGCAGTAGATAACCAAAAACTTTTTAATAGAACTATTTACGGATGATGCGATTATTTGGTTTATTTGGTTATACAAGGGCGATTTAATAATTGGGATGAGTTAGTACTAAAATTGAAAACTGATTTCTTGCCTCCGGATATTGATAATCAAATCTGGGAAGAGCTCACACGTAGAAAAAGAATAGAGAAAAGGTTACAATCTTTATTGCTGATCTTTTCAATTGCTTAACTAGAACTATACCTGAAGTTACACAACTTAAGTATATAAAACAAAATTTGTTACCTGAATATCATAGTCAAATTGCTCTTATTGATTTTAATTCTATCTCTCATTTGCAAGATACAATAAAAAAATTAGAAGATGTTAAATTACGTAGTTTGAAGAACTCTAATCAAATTTCAGAATTTCAGGAAACAGTTTCATCCAATACTATCCCAAAGTTTGACCGTTCTAATCATTATAGAAAGTTTAACAAGAAAAGTTCATCAAACTATTTTAATAAACTATCAACTAGTGCTGATCAATCTAGCTCAGTTGATCGAACTATCTCATGTTGGAATTGTAAGTTTTCAAATCATAAATTTTCTTCATGTTTGTTGAAAAGAAAATTAATTTGGGGTAAGTGCGGTAAACATGGTGTTAAGACTGATGAATGTAATTGTTAAAAAAACTAGTACAGTGTGGAAGTATTATAGGCCAGCGTACTTCTACTGTTTCGAATAATTTGGCCAATTCGTTTCATGTGATAAGGTTAATCAGATTACAGGTAGACTTTGATAATAGGCCTTATATTTCTTTTAAATTGTTTGGTATAGATATTGTAGCTTTGTTTGATTCTGGAGCAACTTCGTCAATTGTAGGTAAGGGTGGTTTGACATTAACTGAATCGCTTAAATCACATATTTTTCCTGCAGATTTTCTAAACGTCTTTATAGCTGATGGTAGTGAACAAAAGATTTCTGGTATTATTCATTTGCCTATTTGTATTGGTAACACTTGTCAGTTAGTCAGCATTCCTTTATTAAGGACATAGAAAATTGTTACGCATATCGATACCGGAAATGAAAAACCGTTTAAGAAGAAACAGTTTATGTCGACGTACATGTTGAAAATTTTAAATTCTCAAATTGATGAAATGCTAAAACTAGGAGTGGTACGTGAATCATAGTCACAATTTCTTTTGAGACATGTTGTGAACTCCTAAAATGTATTAGGTCACAATTGGTGGATTGTGGACACGAAGATTGCCAATTGCTTTGAAAATGATATTTCTCCATCTTTCGCGATATTTTGTCAGTTCGGTTGCTATTTTGGAACTAATATCTAGCAATTGTTTTGTCGCATCCGCCCAACGTGAGGGAGAGCGCCCACGACGCCTTCCGTTCGGAGCATGGCCCCTGGATAACAAGTTTTTCCATATCATCACCTCTATGTATATGGCCGAAGAATGTCAGGACGCTCGTCGAAACAATGGAGGATAGTCGCTTTGGATTGCCGAGTTCATTTAATATAGAGATGTTAGTTAGGTGGGTTGTATAAGGAACTCTTAGCATATTTTAGTCAGTTTTGTCGTGGCTGACAGTGCTTGTTGAATGCGCCGACGAATTTCAGCCTTGCAACCGCCTGCATTGTCAATTAGGGAACCGAGGTATACAAAGCTTTGGACCACCCTACAACGACCTACTGATGTAATTTCAAGATGATTGATATGTTCTCTATCGATGATTATGACTTTGGTCTTGCTGTTGTTAATACTGAAACCACACGCTCCGCTATGTTGTTATAAGATGTTGAGTAAATTTAACAATTCATCCCGAGAAGCAGCAATAAGGATAGTATCATCGGCAAACCTTAAATTTGATATCTTGATTCCACCAATAGTTACACCACCATCCCAGCTGTCCAGTACCTATCTCGTCACAAATTCGGAATATATGTTAAAGAACATCGGCGACAACGCACAACCCTGACGAACCCCTTTCCTTGTTCTAATTGGACCAGACGTGTTAACGTTCGAGATCTGTTCACGCGCGCCATGTCCTTTTACGAAACCTACCCACTCTGGAGTTGCCAACTAATAAAACCCTCTAAACGAGATTGCAGAAAGTATAACATAACCTTGCTTGAATGGGAGATCAATGAGAGGAGACGATAGTTGCCTAGGTTTTTCAGAGATCCCTTTTTATGCAACGTGACAAAGATGGAATTGGTCCATTCGTCTGGCCATCCACCGGAAGTCCAAATTTTATGACAAATACGATGTAAAAAATGCAGGCCATCATCATCTAAGCACTTCAAAGTTTCGGCTGAAAGCGCATCAATGCCTGAGCTCCACCGGTTTTTAGTTTCTTAATGGCCTGTTTCACTTTCGAAAAAAGGGTATCCGGCTCACGCTCGGGATTTAAAAAAGGAGCTTGAATGAGAACGTCGGAATATAGGTTTCCGCAATATGTGCGCCACACCTCAATTACCCCGTCTAGTGATGAGATGTCCATCGGTATTCTCAACACACCAAGTTTTGGGTTTGAAGTCTCGATTGAGACATTTTATCTTTAGGAGCATCTCGCTTGGATGGTTTGTGTTGGCGTGGCCTTGTATTTCCCTGCAGAGTTCTTGGAGAGATGAGTTCTTATCTTCACGGCAGAGTCTTTGGATTTCACGTGTTAATTGTCTATACCGATCTTGCTTTGCGTCAGAATCCAGACTGGAGATCTTAAGCTCTCAACGTTCCTCAATGACGGATAATGTATTGGTTGTTTAGGTTGTGTGCTGCGTTATGGTCGAGTAGTTTGGGCAGCCTGTGCAAGAATATTTTTAAATGGTAACAACATATTGGGAGAAGATTCATCCGTCATCGAGGTTCTCTTAAAAACGTCAGCACATTTTGACCCAAAAGAGGCAGGATCAACAATTTCTCTTGAAAGTTTCTGTTTAGAACGTGGACATATCTTCAGCTTAAGCTGGAGTTCACAGAGAAGGAGTGGTTGGTCTGAGCCACAATCGGAACCTTGTAGAGTTTTACATAGACTGATAGATGACTTCCATCTTGTTCCGACCAAAACGTTATCGATTTGATTGCTATATCGCCCAACTGGTGAATAGTATATAGACGAAGTGAATGTTGGGCAAAAAAGGTGTTGGTAATTGAGAAGCTGTTGTCAATACAAAATTGAAACAAACGCTGACCCCTTTCATTTCTGGCACCAAGACTGAATTTACGAATATATGCCTTAAGATGTTCATTTTCTACTGTTTGACCAACTTTAGCGTTAAAATCGCCAAGGACAAGCATCTCACGACTTGTTAGAGATGCAAGTGTAGATTCAAGATCTTTGTAAAATGATTCCACTATGTCGTCATTCGAGTTAGAAGTAGACGCATATACCTGCACAGTATTAATCAGTGTTGTGGCCGCATTGATGGATAAAGTGATGATCCTGTCTCTGACACACTTGTAACCGAGAATAGTCCCAACTTGAGCTCTCGCCACCTATAAGCCAATGCTATTGATGGTTCCGTTAGAATTACCCGAAAAGCAAATGAAATTATCATGGTTGGAAGTGAAATGTCCCTCAGACAGGCCAGAGAAAGAGAGAGCGAGAGAGAGGAAGAGTTTGCATCATTGGAATTTTTATCAAGATGGATCAATGATCCATAAAATCGTATGTTCTCCATGGATATGGTACCGGAGGCGTTCATTTTGTCGGATGGATGTTAACCCAAAGAAAAAAGATTTTCTGAATGCGTCTTTGTAACGTGACGTGTAGAAGGACAATAATTATGGTTTATCTTTCGATCTTTCTTCGTTTTTAATCTTATTCTGGTAGGGGATGGATTTTTTATTATGGATGGTCATGAAGTACGAGATATAATAATTGCTGTCAGCAAGATGGCTGATTTTTTATTTCCAGTAGTCGGAATAGAAATCTGTCATTTAAAATGGTCGACATCTAATGATTTTGACATTAACCGCAAGTAATCCTTACGCTTTCATTTTGTTTTCATCCATATTAATCATACATTTTATAAAGATATTACAACTTGAGAAATTCTCAATATTTTCAATGACATTTTAATTACCATATTTTGGTATTTCAACTTTTGAAATTATATTTTACTTTGATTATATTCAATTTGAGAAAGTCTTGATATAGTTAATGACATTTTATTAATTATTTCATTATTACAGTTTTTTAAAAGAGTAATTGGTATACCAACTACAAGTTATTATTTTCTGTGATTATTATAAATGCAATCCATACATACATCTAATATTGTAGTTGTTACTTTTAAATTTAATCAATTTTAATTTATTATCATTTTATACTTTTGAAGTTATTATTTTTCATGTACTATTATATCATCAATTCAAACTCATCGATCTATTGGAATTATTAAACTTATTTATTGGCTTTGAGTGTTTTATTTCATTCACAAACATAAAGCAAAGTATCTTCTAACGAGATTATTTTAAAATGTTTTACTAGCTAATTTACCCCTTATTGATCTTCTTGATTAATCGGTAAGTGTTTCTTGAAAGTTCTTATAATCAAGTGGCGCCTATAAAAATTAACGCAGGACCACTTTTCAAATAAATTATACTAAACTCCCACAACTAAGCTTGACAAGCATGATTGAACAATATTTTTATACAAGCATGCACAAATACCCCACGCTACCACACGGTAAAGTATACTCGAACAAGTACTAGTTTGTGCTGGTAAAATGTCTAGTTCGGATAGTGATATTTGGTGCAAACAGTGGTTCCTGAAAAGAAAAACCTATTCCCATATTAATCAGCTGAATGAATTTAAGATATATCCGCGTGATTGGCATAATGATCTCAGAATGAATGAAGAAAGTTATCTGAATCGTTTGGCACTCGTCATACCTTTAATTAGAAAGAAGCATACCATTATGAGAGACGCTATAACTCCCCACGACAGATTAACAGCAACACTATGATTTCTACCATCGGGAAGGAGTTATGAAGATCTAAAATATGCAACGATAATTTCACGCAAGCTGTGAGTTACATAGTTCCTGAAACATGTCATGCTATTTACGAGGTGCTAAAAAGAAATTATTTAAAGGTAAGTTGTTATTTTCAAATTACCTATGTGAACAGAGAAAAACAAACGTGAAACACGTGACGTAATATTAAACACTAAATTATTCCGGACAAAAACTTACAAGACACGACGCTACGGAAGAATTTGAAGTTTCCAAGGAAGTATCACTACCATAGGTTATTGGAGAATGCAATGAGGCGTATGTTATTCCTTCTGGTTGAGACAAAACACCGTTATTAGTATTAACATGTTGAGATGGAGGAACGTATATGTAGGTGTAGACGCACTGTTAACAGAATCACGAATAGATTGTGGCGTCGTCAACTCGCCCATTTCAGCCACGACTAAAGTTTTTCTGCTAGCAATCTTTGACTCTTATTTGATATATCTCGCATTTTTAGAGGCACATTTTAACCAAGCACGTCGTATCTATCTTCTTTCGGCTTTTAAAAATGTTGTTCAATTGTTTCAAACACAGCATCACATTACGAGTTATCTCGCTTAGGTCTAGCAGGAGGTTTTGTTGTTGGAGTTGATTGAACAGCCGCAGTACATGGAGGTGTTGTTGTGAAAGTTGATGGAACAGGCGCAGTAAATTGATGTGTTGTTGGGGGAGTTCAATGGACCGGCAAAGTACCTGTGTTTTTTGTTGTTGGAGTAGAGGGCTCATTTTTCTCTTCAGCTTGTTTCTGGAAAAAAATATAAGATATTTAATTATGATAGATACATAGCTAGTGATTGAATATTATTCAGGACATCCCACATATGAACCCTATTGATTTTCATCTCACCAGAGCTAGTACAACGGATGTTATGGTACCACAATTTGGTCATTTTAGGAAACATTTCCGTTTTTTAGCAAGATACAGCCTGCGGAGTGTATACAAGTGACCAATTTTATGATTGGATATTGTTCAGGGCATTAACTGCCTCGACCCTTACTTTGTGTAATCTACTCATATTAGTGTCCTATGGGGATATCCCCATAGGACTAATAATATCTAAGCTTTAGTATTTGCAATATCGTATCATCTTTTTTCTATTAATTAAGTCAATTACAAGGTAGGTCACTTCTTAGACTAGCCAAAAATAATTAAACATCAGGTAGGCATAAAATGAAATGTAACTCCTGTCATTCTGACGATGATATTTAGGTAATATCGAAACAATTGTCAATTTTTTAGAATTTTTAACATTTTTTTAATATATTGTGGAGTTAACTAGAAACAGTAGGTTTCATTTAAAACTCTAATTATTCAGGGCGTCTAATAGATGATCCCTATTGATTTTCAGCTCACCAGAGTCAGTAAAACGGGAGCTATGGTACTTGAAGTACCGTATGTTTGGGCATTTTTGGATTTTTAGCACGATACAGCCTCCGGAATGTATAGTAAGGGGCCAATTTTATGATTGGATATTGTTCAGAGCGTGTTACATATGCGGAAAAGTTAGTTTTTCTCTTTAAAACTCTTTATTTTAAGATACTATTTGTTTCAGTTTCCAAAGACAGAAGATGATTGGATCGCCGTAGCGAGAGATTTTGGGACGAAGTGGAATTTCCCGCATTATATTGGCTGCTTGGATGGAAAACATATCGAGATCATTCCTACAACCGGAAGTGGTTATTTTTTTTAAATACCATCATGCACACAGTATGGAGTTACTTGCCCTTGACGATGCCAATTACAGATTTATTATGTTTGATTTCGGCACGAATGGCAGAGTTTCAGATGGAGATGTTCTGCAGAATACAGAATTTTTTGAGAAACTACACGGTAATGCACTCAATATTTCGAGAGAAACAAAAGTCGGAACCAAAAATCGTGCACTGCCGTATGTCTTCGTTGGAGATGATGCTTTTCCTTTGAGAACCGATATGTTAAAACAGTTTGTGCAGAGAGATTTAGACTGCATCCGATTATCAAGAGCACGACTAATAATTGAGAGAACGTATTTGGGATTTGGCAGCACGATTTCGAATTTTTCATACTGCTATCTATCAATGTAGAATTAAAACATATTGATAAAATAGTAAACACATATTTATTTAATGTCAACTGTTTGTGAACTGACATTCCGCCCGAATCTCTACACTCTGAGGACCTAGAAAATGGCGCAGTTCGTCCTGGTTTCACATCGAAGTATCCCACGATGTCCCGTTTACAAAAATTTCATATAGCAGGAGATATGCCAGTTGATGACAAAAAAGTAAGAAAAAATGTTATGGAGTACTTCACAGATGAAAGACAAGTGCCGAGGCAACAAACATTTATCCATTAATAAACGAAAACTCCGTGTATTTCAGTTTTGTATAGTTTTTGTTGAATTGATTGAAAATAAAAATAAACAGTTTTAGAGACTAAAACTAACTTTTCCGCATCTGTGAGATGCCCTGAATAATATTGTAGCATAAAATTGTCATTTGAGTACACTTTGGGGGGTGTATCGTGCCAAAATACCGAAATTTCTCCAAAAATAACCAAAAATGCAGTATATCTGGATTTATAGGACCCGCTGTACTCGCTATAGTCAGCTGAAAATCAATAGGGTACATCTGTGAGACACCTTAAAAAATATCCAATTATAAAATTGGTCACATGTGTACACTCCGGAGGCTGTATCGTGCTAACAACCCGAAATTTCTCCAAAAAAGACAAAAACTGTGGCATTTCAGGTACCATAACACCCGTTGTACTAGCTCTGGCGAGCTAAAAATCAATAAGATGCCCTGAACAATATTCAATCATAAAATGGGTCACTTGTATACACGCTGGAGGCTGTATCGTGCTAACAAACTGAAAATTCTCCAAAAATGACAAAAATTTGGTACCTCAAGTACCATGGCGTTGTACTGGCTTTAGTGAGTTGAATATCAATGAGGTGCATCTTTGAGACGCCCTGAATAATATCCAATCATGAAATTGGTCGCTTGTATATACTCCGGAGGCTGTCGTACTTAAAGTACTATAGCACCTGTTGACTGGCTATGGTGATCTAAAAATCAATAGGGTTCATCTGTGAGATGTTTTGAATAATATTCAATTATAAAATTGGTGACTTTTTGCACTCTGGAGGCTGTATCGTGCTAAAAAACTGAAATTTCTCAAAAAATGACAAAAATGTCGTAGTTCAAGTACCATAGCAAACGTTTATAATTGGCTATTGTGAGCTGAAAATCAATCGGGTTCTCTGTGAGATGTCCTGCACAATATTCAATCATAATATCGGTGACTTGTTGCACTTCGGAGGCTGTATCGTGCTAACAAGACATGTAACGAAAAGTGGCCGACGACGACATACACACTGGATTTTTTTCTAATAACGATTTTTTCGTGTTGTTCTTGATGAAAAACGTAAAAATAACTCAAATTTTTTTTTCAAAATTTCAACTTTTTTGTGGGTAAACCAATACTTTTCTCGCATATTAGATAGGTTGGGCGGAAAAGTAACAGATGGCGAACATGTGTATTTGTATCTTGATATAACAGTAGATAAAACTTATCTCGTTATCATTCATGTTGGACGACGAACTTCTTGGAGTTTCGTGATCTGCCAAAAAGTCAAACAGTAGTACCACAGAGGAGGCTCATATAGTTCATCTGTACCCATTCCAGAGTGACGAGATATATCAACATTTTCATTTCTTTTCTGTAATTAGTCCTGAAGGCATTTATCTTTTTGATAACAGTATTTTTATCGGCACTGTTATCAAGCAATCTGTATTTTGTTAATAATATTTTGTATACTGCATCCCTCTTCACTCTATCGTGATACTCTGATGACTTAATTTGCTAAAGACATGGAAGATTTCGGTATTCATGAATGAACTCTTCGAGTAATTATCGGTTAACCTTCTACAGATCGCTGGACATGATACCGCATCTCACAAAGTAGCACTCCTAACTGTACGGGCTCGACTGGCATTTGCTTTATTGCTTTTGCTTGTACAGCCTACTCGTTCTTGGTACACACGTTTGGTTTCACTTGCGCAAGCGCCGCAAGCCCGGCTTGTCCAAGCTTCCATGATTCAAATTCATTCAATCATCAAGCGGCGTGTACAATTACAATGCTAGCGCAAATTTTTCATATAGACGTTACAGTACTCTTGAACAAAAAGATTGTCCAATCATGCTTGTCAAGCTTGCAGTTGTGTGTGTAACCAACTTTACCGTCATGGAAACGGGTATGGTAAATACTCGAAAACAATCGATAGTGCAAAAAACAATATTGAAACCTATTTTTACTTTATGGCATACAGCTGTGGGAAACTGCATTAAATTCCACATGATTAGGTGCTTGACATTCATAATGTAGTTTTAGTACGATAGTACGTTGAACCCCTTCTTCGATTCAACATTTTGCAGTTTCTTACCAGGTTTCGGTATAATTTCTGTTTCTATTTTTTTAATCTCCTTTTGCCAGTAGGGGAAAGTAACCTGTGACGGCCCTGTGCCAGTGTTGGCCCTGTTACTTTATTTCCTGTTATGTATCTTTGGTTGCCTATTTTATTTACCAGAGACCTTCAATATTGGCCGGTTAGTGTACCTGTTTGCTAGTTTGCTAGTTATAACTGCGTTTAATGTGGCTCCTATAAAAAAAATGAATCCGGTAAGTAACTGATGTAAAAAATTACTATTCTAAAATGCATTTTGCGTTCGTATCTGTAGGGATTATTGAATACAATTTGGAGAGAGTAATTTTAGTAGGGTCTTCGTTATATATTCTATAGTAGTTTAAAGGTTATGTTTATGAAAAGTTTTGTGTTTTTGTATCACATGTCATTTTGCCTATGATTGCCCCAGGCGAGTATTTCTATGATGGCCCCGGGGCCATCATAGGAACAAACGTAATAAAAATAATTCCTATTAATTTCAGGAGAAGTCAAAAATAAGGCAGCAGTGGGATGAAAACAACATGGCTGAAGCCTTACAAGCATTACGAAATAAAGCAAAGGGCTATACAACTGCCGTAAAAATGTTGAAAGTACCACGAACGACACTACGTAGGAGGTTCAAGAATGAACAGGGCAGTAGCAAAGGATATTTAGGTGGATATAGCCTACTTTTGATATTGATACTGTAGCTGAAATTGCAAAGCATGTTATACATTTAGAAACCAGGCTTTTTGGACCTACCAGAACTGAGTTAAGAAAGCTTGTTTTTAAAATAGCCGAGAAGCATAAAATGAACCACCGATTGAATAGAGAAAAGGGTATGGCTGGTAGGAAGTGGTTGAAAGGGTTTCTCGCAAAGAACCGAACGATAACTGTAAGAACTCCAGAGCACACATCTATCGCAAGAGCACAGGCATTCAATAAAGAAAACATTAAGTTGTTTTTCCGTTCCATTGGAGAAGTTATGGATAAATATAAATTCTCTCCTGAAAATATTTTCAATGTTGACGAGACAGGGATGAGCACAGTTCCTACGAAATCTACCAAAATTCTTGCGATCAAAGGGCGGGAACAAATTGGAATTATGAGCAGTGCTGAGCGTGGGAAAAATTATACCGCTGTGTGTTGTATGAACGCCATAGGAACCACCCGATTTTATTTTTCCTCGGAAGCGATTTAAAGCAGAGTTAATGTATGGAGCCCCAGTACACAGTGTGACATTTTGCCAAGACAATGGTTGGATGAACATTGAAACATTCGTCAAGTGGATAAAGCACTTTGTTTTGCACGTTAAAGCATCAAATCAAAATAAAGTGCTTTTAATCCTTGATGGGCATAGTAGTCACAAGGGGTTTGAAGTGCTGGAATATAGTAAGGAAAATGGAATAATACTATTTTGTCTTTCAACCCATTGTTCCCATCGCGTCGAAACCCTTGATGTTGGCTTTTTTGCACCGCTTCAAACTTTTTATAACATGGAAATTCAAAAATGGATGAGAGATAACCCAGGACGGACTGTGACTCACTTCCAAGTAACAAAACTTTTCAATAATGCACAGCTCAAGGCTGCGACTCCATCAAATGCAATATATTCTTTTGAAAAAACAGGTATACATCCATTTAATCCAGATGTTTTTGAGGACTGGGAATTTGCAGCTGCTTCAACAACACATAGGGAGTTGGAAACCACGCAAGACAAATCACAGACTATAAATACAAATACCGAAGAACAATCGTAGAGAAAAATAAATAACATCTTAAACGAAACTGACCATGTTAACGATACTCCAGTTGAAAAGATCTTACAGACTTCTCAGAGAAATACGAGTGACCAAGTTAGAAGCACGTCGAAATATTGAAGACAGAGAACAAGTTGAAGAATTATCTCCTCTCCCAAAGGCAACAATGAAATTAACTACAAGAAAAAGGAAACGTGGAAAGACTGGTATCCTTAACAGCACTCCAGATATCGAAGAAATTAAGGAGTCCAGAAAGGAAGCATTAGATAAAGAGAGAAGGAAAACAGCAAACGTTGCCAGAAGAAAAATTGGAAAACAAATAAAAGAAGATAGTGATGAGGAAGTTGTGCCTTAACAGAGCGATAGTGATCAATCTGATGCAGCGTGTCTGTATTGCAACGAGCTCTTTTCTCGTTCTCGTCCTAAATAATTCTGGCTAAAGTGCCAGAGTTGCAACGGCTGGTGTCACTGCGAATGTGCTGAAGTTCCTAGGTCAACAAAGACTTTTATTTGTGATGTTTGTCAACCAGCAAAGCATTTTTAATTTTGGGATTACAAAAAAATGCATTTCCCTTTTTCTATTAAAAAGTTTGGGTATAATTTTTTGTGTGAAATGTATTCTTATATTTTTTATTGCTTCTAAGAAATGTAGTTCTTCTCCTTCTTAAGTATAATTGATATACATAAATCTTTTTAATACAACTTTTTTGAAAAATACTAAGAATTTTTTTATAAAAATCGACTTTTTACAACTTTTATAAAGAGGGCCATCATAAGATAACATATGCCTATGAGGGCCCCTTGATTTTTTTTTAAACTTTAAGTTTTACTTCAAATGGGAAGTGATTACAAGAGTTTATTCCGTACAAATGAAGATAACATATGATAACAAGATATCTGGCTAAATCTTGTAATTGTATTACAATGAGTTCTAAAGTTATAACAAAAAAGAATAAGGGGGGCCATCACAGGTTACTTTCCCCTATTGGTAATCATGCGAATTATTGTAAGCCTACCATTTTTTTATTTTGACTGGGTTATAGATATCGTAGTAATAATTTCATAATTATAAAGCATTACAGTAAAAATGGACAGTGAATCTGAAAACGAAATGGATTTCAACCAAACTGAAGATGTTGAAATGAGGTCGCTGAATCTACTACCAGAAAATTCAAAGAAATTATACGTGTCAGCATACGAATCTTTCCTAAATTGGAGAGAAGTAAATAATCTAAATTCCTTGACCGAATCTACGTTACTAGTATATTTTACAGAACTTTCTAAGAAATATAAATCTTCGACGCTGTGGACATATTATTCGATGCTTAAAAGTACCATTAACATGAAACACGGAATAAATATAGAAAATTATCAGAAACTGCAAGCGTTATTGAAACGGAAAAGCCAAGGATTTACACCGAGAAAGGCAAATACTTTTTCGCTCGAGAACGTTTCGGATTTTCTTACAACTGCGCCGGATGAGAAATACCTAGCAACTAAAGTAAGTTGTAGTTATAAATAAATATACAGGGTACGGCTAAAGTCAGTTAACAGAAGTTTTAAATTAATAAAAATAAACAATAACGGGATACAAAAACTTGGTTTATTATTAAAAAATAAACGGTTTTAAGGATTAAAACTAAATTTTCCGCACTTATACACTGCTGTATGACCAACATTATAATATATCATGATTTATAGGACCCGTTGTACCCAATCATAAAATTGATCTCTTTTTAGACTGGAGGCAAAAAACGTAAAAATAGGTCAAAAAAAATCAAAAAATCCAACTTTTTTGGGATAAAGATAATTTTATTGCGAACATGATGATATCAGGTTGATTGCGAAAAATTGGAGCTAAATTCCGGATGCCGATTTTTAAAAACCGAAATATTCGTGCGATTCAATACGTGCGACAGATATGTCCGAAGAAAATTACTAGTGCGTTAGAAAAGGAAGCAACATTGCAGCTGCATGTAGGTCCTTTGTTGGTTAAAAGAGAGTGCGCATGCTTTTTGTTTGTGAAATTGAGAAAGATAGCGATATAGTAAATGCAGAGTACTATTTCGGAGTAACTAGCCTTAATTTTCGCATTAGAAGAAACGTGCTACTACTACCTATCGTTATTTATTTATAATATATTGTAAAACGTGGATAATAAGTGCTTTTTTTGGGTTATTTAGGCGACTTTCGCTTGATGAAAGTGCGGGCTGCTTGTTGTTGTGGTGAAACCCCAATCACGTACAAACGGTTGAAACTCTGATAACTATAATGGTTGAAACTGCGTGCCACCTTGATAATGTCAATTGTTCTCATTCTCTCTCTCCCTCTCTCAAAGCGAGTAAGTTAAACAACGATAACAACTAAGGTACCAGTGACTTTAGAGCTTAAATAGGTCCATTGAAATCACTTCTCGAAGGCAACGCTGCAGGAAGGAGAGGTTCCTGACGATTTGAAGCATGCTGGACACATGTTGAAAATCTTTTTATTTTCGTCTGCATGACATTGCGCAAATCAGCAGGAATTGCCCTTCTTGGGCGTTCCTTCAATAACATATAGTTCGTCTCGAACCGAATAGTAGTCATGCAGTTCTAACGGTAGGTGCTTCTTCCTTGGCCACTCTTTATTCAACAGCTCTTTCAGTTGTATATACACTGGATCCTGAGATTGAGATTTTATTACTTTCGCGATGTTTTCATCATCCCTGTTGACTTCAGCCAGACTGATTTCATGAATATAAGCATACATTTCTTTTCCCAGCTCAGTATCCTGTTCGTGATGTGGTACCAGGTTTCGTGACAGCAATAAATTCTTTCCTGGGGTATACATGATATCAAAGTCATGGCGCATCATTCTCAAGCGAAATCTCTGGAAATATGGTGTCAGGTTGTCGAGGTGCTTTGTCTTAAAGACCTGGACAAGTGGCTTATGGTCAGTTTCAATCGTGAAACGTTTTCCGAGTAGAAAAACTTTCTCTGTTGACGTCAGGGTACGTAATATAAACGTAATCGGATGCTTTTCACTCCCTTCACCATCCAGCTGGACATCGCCCAATTCTTGGGCTTAGTAACGTCATAGAGAGCTTCAAGCACGGTGCAGACGTTATTTCCTTGATTTTGTTAAACGCGTTCTCTTGTGGCTTTCCCCAGACAAACGCATTTCTTGATGAAAGCAAGCTGTAATATTTTCTATGATCTCCGACTTCTCAGGTATAAACCTCGACAGGAAATTGATCATTGCTATAAACCGTTCTATTTCAATTACATTCGTGGGGGCCTTCATGTTTACAATACCCTTCTTAGCGTTAGGCTGTATACAATCCACTGACACACAAAAATCTCAGAAATTGAATTCAGTCTAGTGATTGGATGATACTGACCTTTAACGTTTCGATCCAGTCTCGATAGGTCTACACTGATGCGACTGCCGTTATTTTCTTGTTGGCGGCAATCATCAACGCCCACCAATCAAATGCATGATCTACCGGCTCAATAACTCTTCTCTTTACCATATCCTGGAGCTCCACTTCGACCTTCTTGTACAGCGGTACAGCTCGAGGCGCTGTGATTGCATAGGACATAGGGAACTCCTTGCACCAGTCAGTCTTCTGATTCACAACGTAGATACGTTTGACTAAATTCAGTCCAAGACAAGCTTTTCGGCTTAACAGGCTACACCAATATAATCTGAAACATACACATTTTCGGTTATTTCTGACATTTTATACCTGATTTTGAACTTCCACTGTCTTCCATGTTTCTTAGCGCTAAATATATTATTTTTACGTTTGACTAGAGGGAGACTAGACATGAGTTGGCGGCAGCTGTATCAAGTTTAAAACAAATATTTTTAGTGGCGCTATATATATTTACCTCCAACGTCTCGAACCAGGCTTCCTCATTATCACATTTGCTAACACAACCGACGAAATATTCGTTGTCCCATTCAGAGTCTGAATTTTGATAAACCTGGTGAACTTTCATACGGTTCTTAGAACACCGACGAAAAAAGTGGCCAATCTTTTTGCACGACCCACATTTCGCGTTTCTGCCTGGACAGTACGAAATTTCGTGATAATCATGACCGCAGAATAAGCATTTCATACCCCTCAACCCATCCAGTTTCTTCAGCTTCCTTTTTTCCGAACCTGAAAACTGGCGACCAGGTTTTGCACCACTTTTAGTTTGTTATATGCTTACTACCGCCGACCATATTAACAGTGCTGGTAGCTCTTCTATTTGCCCCAACAGCTCTTCATGTTGACGTAGGTTGGATTTAGCTTTTTCCAAATTCAAGTTAGGATCTAAATGCAGTCGATCACTTATGGTCGTATCTTTCGCTCTCACGAGAGTCACCTAAATCACATAGAAAACATTTATTATCCATTTTTTACAATATATTATAAATAAATAGGTAATGCTAGGTAGTAGTTTTTTCTAATGCGAATATTGAGGCTAGTTACTCCGAAATGGTATTCAGCATTTACTATATGGCTATCTTTCTCAATTTCACAAACAAAAAGCATGCGCACTCTCGTTTATCACACAAACGAGCTATAAGCCGCTGCAATGTTGCGTCCTTTTCTAAAGCACTAGACATTTTTCTCGGACCTCTGTGTCGCACGTATTCATTCGCACGAATATTTCGGTTTTTAAAAATCGGCAACCGAAATTTAGCACCAGTTTATTACAGTCAACCTTATATCATCATGTTCGCAATAAAATTATCTTTTTCTACTTCCGTTACTAAAACCGCATTTTCAGCACGGATTTGACATGCACAAAACGACTCTTTAAACACTAGTGTTTAAAATGCGTTTATCTTTGGGTTTTTAAACGTCAAACCAAGTGTATCGTTTGTATGTTAAATTTCATGTTCCGTGATAATTTTGTTGTTCTGTGTCATTTGATTTGTCAGTCAGCCGTCAGCCATCGTCCGTAATGTTATGAATATAATTAAAGTATAATAAAAAAATCCTGCGGGCGAAGAAAAAGTATAGTAAGCACCTCGTGTTAAAAACGTCTTTAGTCACTCGTTTCACAATAGTAAAACTCGTGACTAAAGTAACCTTTTTGACACTTGGTACTTATGCTCGGTTTCACCAACCATTTCCTAAAGTTAGGTAATACCTAAATCAGATTTTCACCACGCGCTTAGTAATACCTAAGACTGATAATATTAAGTATTCCCTATCATTCTTAGGGGTTTCTTAGCGCGTGGTGAAAGGTAAATTGGATTTAGCAATTCCAAAATCCGATTTAGGTATTACTTAGCATTAGGAACTGGTTGGTGAAACCGGGCATTAATATACTATTATTTTGATATAAGATTGATCGCTTAAGTGATTAGTAGCAAATTACTAGTATCGACTGTTTTCACCTACCTACTCAATAACTTTCACCGGGGAGAAGTAGGCAACCTACTGTTTGCATATTCTATAAGCTAAATACTTTCGATTAGTATACAATTTACTGCATAACGAAATAAGTGCAATGTTTAAAATAAACTCATTTTTTAATTATACTTTGTACATGAATTTTCATTCAACCTACTAGAAATATACTTTTTACATATTAAACTTTATATTAAAATACTTTTCAACCCGTAACGCGATGGGTGAAGTTAGTTACCAATACGGATCCTCTAGTATTAGATATGACTCTGATAAACGACACTAGGATAGTAAACACTAAACATTTGCCCCCACTGAGCATAATATAATATCTTATTGTACGGGATTATTTTTGATAGCGTTAACTAACTTTTGCCGCACCCTGTATATAGGGTGTTCCATTTTAAAAAATTGGAGCGGTTACCATAGGGTGAAGGGGAAAAGTTATAACGAGTACATTTTAGCAAAAATACGTTCACCTTTATGTGATTTTTTATGTATTTTTTTCTATTTTTACAGAAGTGGCGCCTTCACATTTATTTAGGATGGGTAGTTTTCATTGAAACATTTACAACGTAAAAAAATGTCTCGTTACAATAAAAAGTTTTTACAACAAGTACCTTTCATGTAGAAAATCTCTGGAGAAGAGTTACAGACAACAGTTACTAGGGGAAAGGGGGGGGGAGCATTCGGCAACACAATATATTTTTGCAAAAATTATGAAAATTGTGTTTAGTAAAAACAAAAACGGCCAAATGCTCCCCACCCCTAGAGAGCATTTCGCCAGAATATGGGGAGCTTTCATTCACGTATTAAAAATAGTTATAAAATATAAAATACAAATATTATGTAATACGAAAAATATTTATTCCTGAAAAACTCTTGACGGACTTGTTATAAAGAGTAAGCCCTACAAAATTATTTTGGAACTAGAATATTAACATTAAAACAAAAGTAAAAATATGATGCAGTTCTTCCAGTTCCAGTCCTTGAGGAAGTTTTTAATCTAATATATAAAATTCTCGTGTCGCGGGATTCGAACTTGAACTCCTCCGAAACGGCTCGACCGATTTTTGTGATCCTTAGCATGATTGTCGGCCAGGGTGGAGAATCGGCCAACATCTATTTTTCATCCCCCTAAGTGTTAAGGGTAGTCCACCCCTAATTTTTTTTTTATTTTTTACACACAATTTTTTGTTTTTATTTTTTTATGACACAGCATACAAAAATACATACAACCCTAAATTTTCACCCCTCTACGATCAACCCTTATATTTTATTTGTTAATTAAAAACTTTAATTTTTTTTAGCAATTTTTTTTTTTATTTTGTGATGACTTAAAATAAAAAATCTCATATTACTCTCAATTTTACACCCCTCTACGATCAACCCCTATTTTTTATCCTATCCAGATATTATAATTTCAAGTTCCTTTAATTATGATTTTTTTTTTAAATTCAATTTGATCTCCCGCCTCGCCTTTCGACTACTGATCAACTATCAATCGATCAGTTATCCCCGCCAGGTGTCACCACTTATCCAGCAAACATTACGTAGTAGGGATGAGAACGAAGCCGGTCCTGTCTTACTCACTATAAATTTTTCAGCCATGTTTTTTTAGTTTTATTTGTGTATCAATCGTAGCAGTGACTGTTATACCTATTATTTTAATTTTCCTTTGCAACTCTCATATTAATTTTACTGTCATCGTAAAATTATCATTAATTTCCAGTGCAATAATTTGTTTACTATTTATTAATCTGACAGAGACAGTTTTAACTCTCAGTTTACTCAACGCAGATATGAATTGTGAACTACAGTACGATACTGTACAAATGGCGAGCATTGTTAGCCGCAATGTTCCACTACTTAATGATGAACAAAAAGTTATCTACGACCGCATCATGCTGGCAGTTTCGGCAGGACAAGGAGGATTCTTTTTTTTAGATGCACCAGGTGGGACTGGCAAAACATTTCTTATTTCGCTACTTTTTGCCGAGATACGATCAAAAAATGGCATCGCATTGGCCGTTGCATCTTCTGGTATTGCAGCAACTTTATTAGATGGAGGCAGAACAGCTCATTCAGTATTTAAGCTGCCGTTAAACATTCAAAATAATCCAGATGCAGTGTGCAACATAAAAAAACAATCGTCTATGGCCACAGTGCTGAAACAATGTAAAATTATTATCTGGGATGAACGCACTATGGCACACAAACCTTCGCTTGAGGCATTGGATAGGACATTAAAGGATATAAAAAACAACGATAAACTATTTGGCGGCACTTTGTTACTCCTTTCAGGTGATTTCAGACAAACACTTCCCGTTATTCCGCGTTCAACCTACCCTGATGAAATCAACGCGTGCTTAAAATCATCGCGACTATGGCGTAATGTTGAAAAAGTACAACTGACGGTGAACATGCGCGTTCAAATGCTTCAGGATCCATCCGCCGAAACTTTCTCTAAACAACTGTTAGATATTGGCGATGGGAAAGTTGCTGTACATGAAAATACTGGATGCATAAAATTACAGACGGACTTCTGCACAATCATCGACTCGCAAAATAGTCTTATCGATCACATATTTCCCGACGTACACACACAATATTCAAATCATAAGTGGCTGGCAGAAAGAGCGATCTTGGCAGCTAAAAATGTGGACGTCAATGGGTTAAATTTAAAGGTACAACAGCTGTTGCCTGGGGACTTGGTGTCATATAAATCTATCGATGCAGTTTGCGATACCAACGAGACTGTGAATTATCCAATTGAGTTCTTAAATTCATTGGATTTGCAAGGCATGCCGCCACATCATTTACAATTGAAGGTTGGATCTCCGATTATTCTACTTCGAAACTTAAACCCACCACGGCTATGTAATGGCACACGATTAGTCATTAAAAAATTAATGAAAAACGTTATTGAAGCCATCATCTTGAATGGCAAGTTTCAAGGCGAAAATGTGTTGCTGCCACGAATACCTATGATTCCTACAGATGTGCCAATTGAATTCAAACGCACTCAATTCCCAATTAGATTGGCATTCGCTATGACAATCAATAAGTCACAAGGACAAACATTGTCTGTATGTGGCTTAGATTTGGAAACACCGTGCTTCTCCCACGGACGTGGGATGTTCTCGCGTGGGAAAACCATTCAGTTTGTTTGTGTTGGCTAAAGACGGACTAACCAAAAATATTGTACACTCTATTGCGCTAAGAGATTAATTTTTTTTTCAACTGCCATAATTGATAGTAAAAATATAAATATTTACTTTTGATGTTTAGATAGCTATCAAAGACTTATTTAAAATATATTCGTTACTATAATAAAGATTTATTTATTAACCTAAATAAAACATACTTTTATTCTTTATAATGCATTCGATTATAAATACTTCCCCGCACACTTATAGTAGATAATTATTTTTATTTAACTATAAAAATGTTTCCTAGAAATAACATACATGGCAAAACAACGTTTGCCGAGTCAGCTAGTATGGTTATAATATTATTTTCAATCTCACTTATGTCATCAATGACTGGACAATAGTAGTAGGAGAGCCCACTACAATAAACCTGTAATGATATGGCTCCCAAAGGTCATACATATAATTCGTCATTTTATTTATAAGAGAACACAAAATGGCCCTGCTACCATGTCTAGGACCGGTCAATGTTATAAAAAATAAATAAATAAAAATATATGCTTTTTTAGGTTTATGTACTAATAAATCTCCCGTATGGTGATTGTGCCTCGAGACAGGGGAGGGGTAGGACTATAAGAAAAAGCAGTGCTACCAGCCCCCTGATAAGGTGGAGAACATGGCAGCAGCAGCTCCGTCAAGCTGCCCCCCCCGGTTAGATTTTTGTTACCAAAATGCTAGCACACATAAAGGGCACCTAGCACAACAATTTTTATAGCTAGCACACCAACAGCTCACAATAAAAATGCTTTTGAATTCGGGTGGGGCCAGGTTAACGCTAGCCCCCCCCCCCAGTTGGAATTTTTCCGCCAAAATGCTAGCACAGATAAAGGACACCTAGCACACCATTTTTTATAGCTAGCACACTAACAGCTTACAATAAAAATGCCTTTGAATTCGGGTGGGGCCAGGTTAACGCTACCCCCCCCCCCGGCTGGAATTTTTTCGCCAAAATGCTAGCACAAAAAAAGACACCTAGCACAACCTAGCACAAAATTTTTAATAGCTAGTACACCAACAATGCTTTTGAATTCAGGGGGTGGGGGGCGTCTGCAAAATAATGCTATGGGTACACGAATGAATGAAAATGTTGGATGTATTTGTCCCTAAACATCATTTTCCTATAAAAAATGGCCTCTAAATAGATGTTGCCAGATTGTGCGTGATATCTATATTTTCCCATCTAGCAGGGTATTTGATTAATTAATAATTAACTATTATTTAATTAATAATTATCTATTTATGTTCAATTAATGCTAAAAAACGAAAGAATACAAAAAACCTTCACTTTTAAAAATAATTTTGTTAAAATAATAGCAATTTTAATAAAACAAAATAATTAAATTCAACCATTTAGTCACGGAATCAGAAACAATCCGTGCACGAATAAGTTGCAAATTACGTCACACTATAAAAAAGGCAACGACAAACGTTTGCGTACAGACATGTTGGATAATTGTCCAAAAAAGCGAAGCCGTATTGGATATGTCCTTTGGACAAAGTTGTGCAATCTGGGAAGGGGCGGCTGTAAATGTTCCAATATATTGAGAATACATGTTTTAGACTGATCGTGGTTCACTGTAGTACTTATTTAAAAGAAAGACTCAAACTTTATATTTAAATTTGCCAGAATATTTATTGCCGAAGTTGATGGTTAATTAACCATTGTAATGATAACATAAATTTTGCATTTCACTATCAGATTTTTTTTAAATTCCCAAGTTAACTTAGAACGTGCAGCTTTTAATTCTTAGAGCCGGTTAATCAGAGCTTCAAATATTTCTGTGGCATATCATAAGACACCAACACTACTATGTATTTTTCAAAGTTTTTAGTATGTAACTGGCAATGTATGTTTGTTCGGTTGCAATCAGTTTTGAAGCAGATATCTTCAACCGATTGATTTGAAATTCTGTATATACGTCTAGTTAGCATGCCAATCCATGATTGGGAATGTGACGTCATTCTAAATTCAACATGGTGGATCACCAAAGTTGGTGGACTAAAGAAAGTGGACTAATTTTTTGCTTTCTTTCGTTAAAATTTGAATCATTTTTATAATGCCGTTTTTATGGGTCTTAAGAGTAAATAAAATTCTTATAGGTACATCCAAACTGGCCTAATCAGATGTTTGGGTTAAGAAATTGTTTCCTAGAAAGGCTGATGGTTGTAATAATATGTATTCTTTCTAATAATATTACAAGCAACATGGACTATATAAGTAAAACTAATGATCTAACTATTTTCATGAGTGTAATTCGATAGAATATTTCTCGATTAGACGACATAAAACGGTATTAATGCGAAATTTATATTATTTAAACAACATTACATGGTATTTAATCACCCTTTTTGGTTCATTTTCATTCACTTATTTTTGGATTAAACTTGAAGAATCGTTTTCAAACCGTGACATTTTTATGATATTTTAAATTAAAATTATGATAATAACAACAATTGTTACTTAGACGTTACTTAAATACGGACTTAAAAGGGAAATTATCGGCACTGCCGGAGAGTTATCTCAGAAAAAAGTTATCTCCGAAAAGATTCTGCTTCATTTGGAATTTTTACCATATGATTGGAATATTCCGAAAATGTTTTCGTAACTACAGTAAGAAACCATTAAACCAGCCGTTTTACATATATATTCAACCTATTCATTTATCCATTTATTTATTCTTCGAGTAAGTATAGCCTTATTTCACTGACCTCTGTCCCACTCCCCAGAATTAAAAGTGTAGTTGCTGTGCTAGCTATAAAAAACGGTGTGCTAGATTGTGATAGGTGTCCTTCGTTTGTGTTAGCATTTTGGCGAAAAAATTCCGACCGGAGGTAGCTAGCGTTAACCTGGCCCCACCCGAATTCCAAAACATTTTTATTGTAAGCTGTTGGTTTGCTAGCTATAAAAAATGGTGTGCTAGGTGTCCTTTATCTGTGCTAGCATTTTGGCGAAAAAATTCCAACCGGGGGGGGCTAGCGTTAACCTGGCCCCACCCGAATTCAAAAGCATTTTTATTGTAAGCTGTTGGTGTGCTAGCTATAAAAATGGTGTGCTAGGTTGTACTAGGTGTCCTTTATCTGTGCTAGCATTTTGGCGACAAAATTCCAACCGGGGGGGGTCTAGCGTTAATCTGGCCCCACCCGAATTCAAAAGCATTTTTATTGTGAGCAGTTGGTGTGCTAGCTATAAAAATTGTTGTGCTAGGTGCCCTTTATGTGTTCTAGCATTTTGGTAGAAAAAATCTAACGGGGGGGGGGCAGCTTGACGGACCTGGCAGCAGCAGCGTTCGAAAGTCGTCCTCCGCGTAACCGAATTTGGCCTTTTAATTCGGTTTTATCAGATATCACTCGGTTCTTTTTGATTTGTGTTATTGAAATACGCCTGCTACTATCACGAACAATAAATGTTACATGTCGTTGATTGTTGACGCAGATTTGATGTGATGTTTTTCGATTTTGCAGCCGTTTTATTGTTTTTTTATAGTTTCTTATGTAGTTGATTGTTGAAACAAATGATCCTGAAAATGTTTCAATGGTTTATTCGTATAAAGAGACATTATACAAGATAAAATGAAATAATACTGAAATTTGGATGAGGGCATAAAAAAGAATATTGGTTTTTCAAATAATTTCATCCATTAATTTTTTTTCACAATATAGAAAGTTGTATACGTGATGAGGTGAAAAACAACTATTCTATAGTTATATTATACTTGTTACGAACTATTTCTCATTCCTTTTATCAATTATTCTTTCGCTACTTTTCAACAACTACTTTCAATTAAATTTTGTAATTATTCGTATGAAGTAAACTATTGTTTCCCTACTTTTCGTCATCCGAATCGAAAGTAAGGGTATCGAAATCATCATCACAATTGTCGTCGGTTTGAACTAAAATATATCGTCTACAATTAGGGGCGTCGGCTGCCACGTATACCAAAGCTTTTCGCGCATCTCCCAACCATACTTCTCAAAACGGTACGTTAAGCAATTTGGGGACGTTTCATTCAGCCACATGCTGGTGACGTATACCATATGTAAGATTATTTTGTTTCAGGCTTGAGTCGAAGCCTCTTACTTTTTTCAAAAAAAACATCATTCAATTCGTTTCCAGAGTATAGTTTTTGGCAAATCCCGCTTACCAGGCGCTTAAAATTTTTTATTGAGTACATTTGTGACGTGAACTCTTGTAACGTATCGATTACATTTTCGTTCTCCAAAACCGTGTAATCCTTTAGGGACGCAAAAACATTCAGGAAACGATCGTTCTTTTATAGATTTTTAAACGGTCGCACTTTTAATTTTCGAAAAAATACAGCCGTGTGATCACACCCAGTGAAGGCGTGGAAACCGGGCAACGCTCGATATAAGTCCGGTTCTAACGCTGTTGCTAATTTAAAGCAGTCGAGCACCGATTTGTCCAACGCTTTCCCAACAGAATGAAGATAATGTCAGGATCCGACACTTTTATGACTGAACTAGATGTCGGTGCTGCTTTTGAGAGGGTAAATATAATTCTCGTGTCTGCTTCTTCGTGATAGCACGTGTAATTAGTTTCTTTTGACTTGGCGACGTGGTTCCGATTACTTGGTATCAAAAACAGCGATCTTCGACCGTTATGAAAACCTTCTTACCTTGAGGGATGGTCAGATCACTATCATTCGCCCAGTACTCAGATAAACAGCTCACGAGATCTTCTTCGAACTTTCGGTTTCGTAAGCTTTTAAAAAAATCAGTCGGTCTTGTTTGATTCGGTCCTACGATACTATAGGAAATATCTTCTGCATTGCGTTTTTCACTCGTACAATCTTTAATCGAGGGAGACAAATATCTATCAAACACCATGTGAATTTCCGAAGCCTTGGTACATATTACAAATTTTTCACAGAATCGTCTCCGCGACTCAAAATATATAGCCTCGAAATCTTAATGTTTCATTTAAAACACTAATAAAGCGGAAGAGATTCGTGCGGGCCACGAGAAATTATAAATGACCAGAAAAAGCTCAAAAATCCCCAACTTTGGATTGGAACAATGGACACCTAATATTTTTTCACAGAAGAAAACTAATTTACTTTTAATGTAACGAAAGACATAAGAAAGTAAAAAATACAATAAAAACGGCTGAAAATCAAAAAGCATCACATAAAATATGCGATTTCATTTGTTTAAACAACCAGTGAGTCGTAAAATTCATTGTTCGTGATAGTGACAGGCGTATTTCAATAATTCAAACCGAATAGAACCGGACAATGGCTGATAAAACTGAATTGAAACGTCAAATTCGGTTGCGCGGAGGGTGACTTTCAAACGCTTCTGTCGCCATGTTCTCCACTGTTTGGAAAAAGCAGCAGTGGTTTTTCTAACATAAAAAATTATGACCTTTCATAAAAGCTTTGGTTTTTTGAGGAGATCGATGATTATAGAAACCTGAGTGCGAAGGTGTCGCTTATCTCTCGGCAGCTAAGGCTTACTTAGGCAATACTTTTTCATATAGTCCTATCTCTCCACTGTCTCGAGGAACAATTACAATACGGGAGACTTATCATTACAGAAATCTAAATAAAATGTTTTTTCATTTATTTATAGCGTTGACGAGTCCTAGAGATGGCAGCAGGGCCTTTTTGTGTTTTCCTATGAATGAAATGACGAATTAAATGTACGACCTTTGGGATTCCCTATCATTACAAGTTTAGAGTCGTGGGCTCTTAACCCTTTCAGTGGCCATGGGTACAATTGTACCCGTTGAAATAGGAACCTATGAAAGCTTCAAACATTCAATTTATGTAGTCGTATTAACGGAAACTGTAATTATTGTACATCTAATTTTACTTCCTGTACATAGATGGCAACAAAAGTGTAATCGTTTTGACGTTCAAACCGTTAAAGTGTCAGTATATTCATGTGAGTGACTGTCTAAGTAAGTAAGGTTATTTGTAATCTTTCATTACTGTTTGTTTTAATAGTCATCATTTATTTTTTATTGTTAGAATATAAAGAAAAAGGTTGTATTTTACGGATGGGAGATATATTTTGTTCATATTTTATTTATGTGATTGACTACGTGGTCATAAAAATTGATGGGTACATTTGTACCCATAAGCACTGGAGGACATTATTTCTTGTCTTCATCTGTACCCAAAAACACTAGAGTAGGGTTTCATTTTTAGTTGGTAATTATTATTTTTTATTGTTATTCAGATCACTATGGCTTCAATGCGATACAGAAGGCAATTTTTAACTGAAGAGGAACTCCTGCAGGAATTGGAAACTGGCATATCTGATATTGAATGTTTGAGTGACGACGCAGATGATGGTGATGAGGATGTGGAA
This sequence comes from Galeruca laticollis, assembly GCA_963921935.1. Lineage (NCBI taxonomy): Eukaryota > Metazoa > Arthropoda > Insecta > Coleoptera > Chrysomelidae > Galeruca > Galeruca laticollis. The sequence goes on from OY998177.1 coordinate 72,943,071, forward strand.
ATCAGAGAAAGGATACGGGACGAAGAAGGACGAGAAGACGAGGACAGCTCGGATGATGAGAATGAAAACAGCTCAGATGATGAGAATGAAAATATAAATAATAACCAGGGAGGTGAGATAGAAAATAGTTATGAATGGGTCACTCCGAAGAAACTTGTGAAATGGTTAGAGAATGTTGAATATAAAACAAAAGATTTGTATTGCCAAACTTCTTGCTCATCTAATAACAACATAACTGAAAATTATCCAATTACTTACTTTCTAAAATACGTTCCCAATACTTTTTTTGAAAATATAGTCCAATACACGAATATGTACGCTATTCAGAATGGGACCACTAGCTTTCAGCCAACAAATTTATTAGAAATGAGAGCCTTTTTTGGATTGACGATAATAGCAGGGAATTTAAGGTTTCCTAGACTTAGTATGTATTGGGACAGGAAGCTGAAAGTAAATGTATTCACTGAAACGATGACTCTGAAGCGCTTTTTCAGGTTACGCACGCACGTACATTGTGTGGACAATTTGGCACCTAGAAACAGTGAAGATAAGTTATGGAAAGTGCGCCCAATTTTTGACTCTGTTTTGAAAAGATGTAGAGAGTTAGATATTGAAACAAACGTTTGTGTAGATGAGCAGATGATACCTTTTAAAGGTAAACTTTCTCTCAAACAATACATAAAAAATAAACCCCATCCCTGGGGTATAAAACTTTATCTGTTGAGCGGAGAAAGTGGATTGACGTATAACTTCATAGTCTACCAAGGCAGTACGACTGAATTCCAACCGAATTTGTTAAAAAAATATGGGCAAGGAGCAACAGCCGTCTTACAACTTAGTGAACATCTGAAACCCGGCGCACATAGGTTATTTTGTGACAATTACTTCACAACATACCATCTCCTACAAATACTAAACGAGAAGGGTATTCTTGCTGCCGGTACAATTAGATCAGATAGATTTTGTAAACCACCAATTACAAAAAAAAAGATTTTGTTAAAAAAAAGAGAGGAACATCTGAACTCATACTATCTACTGATGGAATCGTAATTGTGAACTGGTTAGATAATAAACCAGTAACTTTAGCTTCCAACTTTGTTGGTATTGGAGAAGAAGATACTGCAAAGAGATGGGATAAGGTAACAAAAACGTATGTTGATGTAAAGCGACCTGAAATAATACAAAAGTACAACTGTTCAATGGGGGGAACTGATAAGGCCGATGCGCTTATTGCTTATTACAGATCCAAAAGTCGTTGCAAGAAATGGACAGTGAGAATGATTTTCCATGCTATTGATATGGCGCTTATCAACTCTTGGTTAGAGTACAAAAAAGATGCGGCTGTTCTAGGAATTGCAAAGAAAGATATTTTGGATTTGTTGCATTTCAGAATGCATGTAGGTGAATCTCTTGTGAAGGTTGAACAAGATCATTACAGAAAAAGAGGGCGACCGTCGTCGGCAAATGAATCCAGTCCTTTAGCAGTCAAACGTCAAAATGTTGAAGTTAGGCCACAAGATGAAGTCCGTTATGATAATGTTGGTCACTTTCCTGAACATTCCGGCCAAGGTCTTCCGCTAAGGTGCAAGAATCAAAATTGTGGTGGGAAATCAAGATGGAAATGCACAAAATGTAAAATTCATCTATGTCTTCAAAAAGATAAAAATTGTTTCATGAAATTTCATCAAAAATAATAGTACCCATTTTTATATAGTTTTAACTGTTGGATTTAAGAGTTTGTTTCATATATTTGAATAAAAATAAACGTTTGAAGTTTTTTAATTTTTTGAATTAATTTTCCTTTGAGTGCTGATGGGTACAAATGAACCCATAAAATTTTTTCTTTAATGAAATGAAAAAAAAATTAAAAACCTCAAAATCATGTTTATGTACACTGAAATAATACATTACAGCAAGCAAACAATTTTTTACAGCTGCAAAAATAAATCGCCACTGAAAGGGTTAAACTATAGAAGGTAATTGAAAGTCCCTTTCTTCTTAGAAGCTTTATTTTGGTTATATCTTCTGAAATTTCCATAATTTGCCAAACAAAATGTACCAATGTAGTTTTAGTTTTACATCTTACTAAAACAAAGTCCCCAATATTATAATCCCATTTAGTATCCTAGTCAATATCTTCCAATTCATCACTTGAATCTTCATCAGTGTTGTCATGAAGAGACAAAGAATTACTTTCTGAATCGGAATCGTCTTCGACTAAGTTTTTTTAGGTTGATTGTTTTGCATTGTTTCCAATTTAGTATCAGAAACGTTTCTTTCAAGGCCTTTCTTTTTCCCGCATTTCTCTTCCTCAATATTTTCCAGGCTCTCGCTGTTTTTCTGGAGTGTAAGTGTAAATTCTTGAAATGCCCGGAGTTCGATTGTTTTTAGTGTCGTTAAGACAGCTTCGAAAAATTTCCAACTTATTGTCCATTTGTTTCTCACATTTCTTCTAAATAGAGGCGCCAATAAAAACTAGTACCAACACTACGACGATTATTTCCAAGATGCTCTTTATCGACCAGCCGGTAACTATTTCCACGTCACTGTTCACCGCTATTACCCGCCTGGGCTATCATTACCTCTTCCTTGGACTCGTTAGCTCCCGTTATAACTAACTCTCTATTTTGTAACTTTTTATTTAAATGTTAACTTTTTCCTTTTAGTTATTTAACACTGGTGGCAGTATCGCCATGAACGGACGTCATCAAGTAGTTATTCAGTGCGGTGGCATATCTACCCTGACACCCTATATAGTTCGGTGGCTAAGCGGGAAATATGGGAAGAAACACAACCATTCGGTTTGAAGACTCTAGTTTTATTAATTTACTTGCTTAACTAAAATTAACAATCTATTACAATTGTGATGGTTTTACGTAGCCAAAGCCCAAATCGATCGCGTCGGGGATTACAATGCAAAAAATATCTTTTATAAACATTTTTACCTGACGTGTTGAATTGGAAATAATAATATTCATTTCAATAACAAAATTATAGCTTACACCACTTACTGTTCGACCTACATTTTAACAACTATTTTCTTTACAAAATTTCGAAATTAATTTATTTGAAATCCACAATATTACCTTGAACTATAATATTATTTTATCTCATCTTCCTGTTTAAACCCACTTTTTTAAGCAATTCTTGATTATCTCTTCTGTTACGTTGTACCGAGCCTTCGAAGCCATTCAAATCGCATCCAATAAGTTGATTTTGGTAGGGCTCTGATCTTCAATATTGTTTAGAAACCGGCGCACAACTTCCTTCCAATAATAGACGATTTCATCCAAGAATTTTGGTTCGACCTGTATTGCATGGGGACACTTCGAACGCCTTTGAAACACCGTGAGTTTTTTGCTTTGCCGATCTTTAATGGTTTAAGGTTCACGGTTCCAGTTTGATTCACTCCAAAAGAACTGTCACTCTTTGTTTGCTATTTTTCCCCCATGACATGCGTCTTTCTTTCGAAGACAAAGCTTTGTCTGGCAAGCTCTGAAAATAAAGTCCGGTTTCTTCTGCATCAAAAATGTCATTGGGTTTGTATCCCTTTGTTAAACCAGGCAGCTTATCAGCCCACTCTTTGCACACCTCCACCCTCTTGCTTTCACCAGTCAATTTTTTTAAAACTACATCATTTCTTTTTTTGAAGTTCTGAAGCCAGCCATTACTCGCGCTGAAGTTTAGTTTGTCCAGTTATTGAGTTGCTTTTTCTTGTAATATTGGTCCACTTAAGTGCAAATTTTTATTGACACATTTCAACCACTGTAAAACGCAGTTTTCAATGTCATTGGACTCGGGACCTTTCAATCTCTTTGATGAGGATGTATGGTTTTTCATATTATTTTTCCGTCAACCCTATCTACGATGCGAGAAAAGTATTGGTTCATCCCAAAAAGAGCTTTTGATTATTATAGGGTTACTTTTATGGTTTTCAGTGAGAAAACACAAAAAACGGGTTTTTAGAAGAAAAATCCTTTGTGGATGTCGTCGTCGGCCACTTTTCCTTGTTAGCACGATACAGCATCAGGGTGTACACAAGTGACCAATTTAATGATTGAATATTGTTCGCGGTCACTCGCAGATGAACCCTATTCGTTTCAGCTCACCAGAGCCAGTACCACGGGTGCTATAGTTCCTGAAGTATCACATACTGTTAATTTTTGAAGAAATTTCGGTTTGTTAGCAGGATACAGCCTCCCGAGTATACAGGGTGTCCCACTACGTTTTGACAGTCCAATTTCTCCAAAAAAAAGTTCAAACGACATATATGAAATTTGGCAGATTTAAACAGTCGAAACTGATGCTTATATTTATTATAAAATTACTTCTGTTTCTCCTGTCATTTCGGGTCACGTGACCCCATCACAATTTTTGTAAATGGGATAACCGGTATAGTATTGCAATTTTGGATATATCATTCAACAACAAATTCAAGGATACCACCCTTGTCATCATTATATTGTGCAGTAATGGTAATAGGGGCAATTAAATGAACATCTGTATAAATTATTTTATTAAAAAACGTAACATAGGAAATTGAAAAGTACACGTAATTAAAAAAATTAAAGAAAATGTTCAAATTGATGACCATGTGCATTGACACAATGCAATGTTCAAACCTTGTTAAAAGATTTCTTGTAAGTGCTGCTGTAATCATTTCGGGTGTTACGGTCCGAAATGTTATATTTTATCCTTTAAATCATCTAAATCAATCGGGGGTGTGACATAAACTCGACCTTTTAAGTAACCCCAGAGAAAGAAATCTAGGGGTGTAATATCCACACAATTGCACCTTTTCGACCAATCCATTTTTCAGGAAATGTGTTATCAAGATATTCTCTAACTGGCCCAAAAAAGTGAGGAGATGCTCCATCTTGCTGCCACCACATTGTTTGCCTATCATATAAGGGAATATCTTCAAGTAATTCTGGAAGAGTATTTTGAAGAAAATTTAAGCATCTTTGCCCCGTTAATGTTCCTTCGTAAACGTAGGCACCAACCAACTGAACGTTAAATAAACCGCACCAAACATTGATTCCCCATATTGTTTCAAAATTGGTTTCGCGCATCCCCTTTGGATTCTCCTGCGACCAACGATGACAATTATGGCGATTAACAATACCATTGTTATGAAATCTATTTTCATCACTCCATAATATTTTTTCTAAATAAGAATAAGGGTCATCATTGCTTTGTACTAACACTTCAGCAATAAAATTTATTCTCCTTTCAGCATCTGCAGGAACTAAACCCTGTGTTAAATGTATTTTATAAGGATGGTATTTGTGATTTTTCAAAACTCTTTGTATTGAACTTCTACTTATTTGTAATTCTTGTTCAAGAAATCGTATTGAGGTGTGTGGATTTACCTGAAGATATGCCAAAATATTTATCACATTGTCATCTGTTTGAGCGGTCTTTTGTCGAGGAACTTGACTTTTACCTCTTGGAAAAAAACCAGTTCTTAGCTTTCGTTCGACAAAGACAAAAGTATTTTTGCTTGGAGATATTCTATGAGGAAAACTATTTCTGTACAAACCTTGGGCATGAGTTATTTTTTTCCACATTCTCCAGAAATAAGTAGCATGCCAACATTTTCATCGTAAATAAAAATTGAAGGCATTATTTACTTATTATTATAGTGTCTTCACAATATTATAACTAATAAGTAGTGACAGTGATTGAATAAACTTCACCTAACAATAATGAATGACAACCTATGTTGTAGCTACTATAGTTATTTGTTTCAAAGCCACCTAAATTTTTGAGTGCAACACATTGCTTTAATAAATTTAGTAAACATAAATAGCCCTTAATATCACTAATACACAATACAATGATGACAAGTGTAGTATTGTTGAATTGGTTTTTGAATGATATATCCGAAATTGTAATATTATACCGGTTGTCCCATTAAAAAAAATTATGTTGGGGTCACGTGAATTATATCAACGATTCCCATAGAAACCGATGAGTTGCTGTTCCACGGTATAAGATGAAGACCCCGTACTCAGCACAAATATTATATATATATATATATATATATATATATATATATATATATATATATTACTTGTTGTAAATAAAGTTAGTTAGTTACTAGATTTCATGTTGTTTGTCGTAGTTCGTAGAACTATCATTTTGTAAAATAAACGTTTTTAAAAAGAGTATTTGGAGTTAGTAATTTGAAAGTCGTGACCCGAAATGACAAGACAAACGGCATCAGTTTCAACTGTTTATATCTGCCAAATTTCATACATGTCATATGAACAGTTTTTGAGAATTTGGACTGTCAAAATGTCGTGGGACACCCAGTATACACAGCCTCCGGAGTGCAACAAGTCACCAATTTTATGATGGGATATTGTTCAGGGCGTCTCACAAATGAGCCCTATTGATTTTCAGCTCACCATAGCCAGTGCAACGGGCCCTATAAATCCAGATATACTGCATTTTTGGAGAAATTGCGGGTTTTTAGCATGATACAGCCTCTGGAGTGAATAATTAATAGTAAAAAGTAGTTTAAAGTAGTAATAGAAGCTAATGAAAATAGGATCCTGCCAGAATTAGGCGTATTAAGTGAAAGTCATTCACGGTTTTTAAATGAAACTTACTGTTTCTAAATAATTCCACACTACATTGAATAAAAAGTTAAAAATTCTAAGAAATTTGACAATTGTTTCGATAATAAATATAATCTTTTTTTGCTTCTCCTTATGAGCACTGCTGCATTTGATTTTTACTAAAAAATTGTATGAATCACATTCAGCTCTCCTCATGCTTCTAACATTTAATATCATATTTTTGTGTCTTTTTTCAATGAATACTTGGTTTACAATTATTCTGTCCGAAGACAGACAGGTGCCTTTATATGTTTTTCTTTTTATTTGCAAACTTCTTATCACCATATCCTTTTCGTATGCAAAGTTTATTAGCCCATTTGTTTTTTCGTGTTTGCTGTGTTTACCTATTATTGGGAAGTATATATCCACCTGTTACCTACAATGAAGGATGTTCCCATCATACTGTCTTTACCTCCACATTGGAGTAAACCATATCTTCTATTTCAACTATATCTGCCCTAATTGTTTTGTTGCCTGCAAGGTTATAATGTCTAGTATCTTCATTCCTCCTTCACAGAAAGTGCCTCTCACATTCCACGTCACCATAATAAACATATCGAATAATTTTGTTTTATTATTTATCTTGGTGTTTGGTTCGTTTATATTTTGCTTTATTTTTGTTATATCTTTTCTTTGTTTGTCCGCGGAAGAAAATCGGCCCAGGTCAACCCTTCTAAGGCCCTTTTTCTATCGGTTATCCTTAAATATGTACATATTTAATATTTTCCTTTATTCCTTTTTTACCACACTCTGGCAACACTGTGATTGAGATCGACCAAAACCTGGACCTTATGTCGGTCAGTACATGTTCTTATCGCAGGTTAATTAGCTTCGTTCTTAGAATTTATCTGTTTAATAATGTTTGTCTATAATAAATAATCAATCTTGGCTTTGCTTTTACGGTTGTTTTTGTTTTGAATGTCTGTATTATTCCTGTTATTATTCACTGCATCAAGCTTTTCTCCTCTTAGAGTCACTGTTTGCGCTTTCAGATTACTTATTTTTCACTGCAACCGCGTTTAATTGATCTAATTCACAGGTGATGAATTAAATCACAACTTACCTACAGACTTTAGCAAACAGACAGCAGCAAACAGCAAGTGGCCTATTTTATTTTCTCTTTCTTTACGTTAATATCAACGGCTGCAATAAAAATGTTTTTCTTATTTCTTCACATTAATGGTCGATATTGGCTATTAACAGTTTGCATGCTACATCGGCAATAAAAAACTGTTACGTAAAATTGTAAAATATACGGGTTGTCCCATTTTAAAATACACAAAGGTATCTTCATGTTTCCATGCTTTAGCGCTGCACTGTATATTTATGAAATTGTTTGTTTAAGGTGGCTTTAATAATGGGAATAATTGGCTCTTGCCAAGCTAAGGAGATGTACAGGATGAAAATGAGCGACTTGATTGATCTCGGTTCGACTTTCCAAGTGAACGTACCCAATGCCAAAACGAAAATAACGAGAAAATTTACAATTGGAAATCAATTTTATGATATATGTAAAAGATACATAAATAACAGACCGGCGCATTGTACGAGCGACGTATTTTTTCTACACGTTCAAAATGGTAAATGTTTCCCGCAAAAAATCGGTATCAACAAATTCACTCGAATGGGTAAAGACATTGCGAACTTTCTACACCTCCCACACCCAGAAATGTATTCCGGTCACAGTTTCCGAAGATCTTCTGCGACTCTATTCGTCGATGCAGATGATGGTGACGTCAAGACGACGAAACGTCTTGTCGCAGAAACTTCAACGGTAGAAAGCTGAAAATTGGTATCATAAAAATAGACTCTGACATAATTTATATAGATATAGAATATTAATATGAAAACTTAATTTATTAAATTTATATTCCAAAATTTTATTTTATACAGCTTAAGTTGGATTTTCAGTTTTATAATTATAACTAAAATCTGAACAGTTTTAACATATTTGGACAAATATTGTTATTTATAATTGGGAATAATATGTAGATGAGGATATTAGCCCACTCTTCTAATATCTAGGAACAGAGTCAGAATCTATAAAAGACATTATAAAGTGAAATACAATAATAAACAAAGTGGTAAAACACTCGATGTATCATCCAAAACCCGATTACGAAATGTATCCTTAAATCAAGTGTTGATTTAAGTTGACCCTAAAACCGACAAAGAGGCATGCATTAATAAAAGAAATTATGAAATAAAACATTAATTTTAATGAGTAGAATAGCATAAAAAATATGCAATCGAGTTTAAGTTTGTTTTAATTATAAAAACAATGTATAAAGATTAATAAGTAAACATAATGATAAGGTAGGTACCTATATAATATTTATGCCTGGTTCAATGAATGGACTTGAAACGAAATGAATTTTGATCGGTTTAATTTTTTCAAATGAATTTTTAAACTAATTACAGAAAATTTATTTTAGTGATTTGAATTTTTATAGTTAATTTAAGATAAAAACCTTTAATCGTATGAATTATTATATATAACCTAGTATTAAGAAGAAAATGTTTGTAAATTATAATTAAAAGAACCATTTTTAGTCCATACCTACAATCATTGAACATTGTATTCTATTAACATTAAAAGAACATACTGTATAAAGTGTCAAATAGTGAAGTGAATAGCAATGCGAGTAGATTCCCTTAGTAACAGTATAAAAAGGCTTATAGAAAGTTGGCGTTGAACATTAAAAACGGAAGGATGTTGTGGTGGCCATTTTTTGTGAACATTTGAACATAGCGAGAGGGGTTCTTTGGAGAGAAAGGATACATGTTGCAGTGTGAATAAGGAGAAATTTAATGAAATTCGGAAAAAAATTCTGGTATGTAAGACAAAATTCATATTAAATGAATAATAATAGTAACTAAATATTCGAGAAACATAAATACTTACAAGTAAACAAAATTTAAAAGAGAAATCTCAATTTAAAATTACGCATCTCCGCCTCTGTATAAAACTTTCTGGAAGTTTGAGCTCAGAAGCAAGAAAAAGATGTCCACTTTCATCCATCTAGGACATATAAACTTTTCTTTTTCTGTTTTTTCAATTTGTTTTTTATGACTCATCCTAAAATCACAATTGAACACTATTTTCATTGTCATATATTATAAGATAATTGTTTAAAAAGAAAGTGAATTCACTTACCTAATTAATAATTCATATATAAATAAAATCATATTTTTTCTAACATATGATTTTATTAAAAGTTATATTAATCCAGTTATAAAAATTCGATAGTAATGTTTTAAAGGCTCAACTTTGGAATGCCACCAATCGAGTTCGGGCTTGATATTTTTTTGCAGATAAGTATTATTTTAAAAACGTTTTATACCAAGTCATAAGTTGCGGAAACAACTACTGTTCGATATATGTATTATCAAAATTATTAAAACTTACTTGTATTGTCATGAAGGCACATTTTCAATTTTAAAATATTTCCAATCTGGTTCGGGTCTCATATCTTTTTTACATACAGTTCTTATTATAGAAAAGTTTTATACCAAGTCACAAGTTGTGAAAACGAATACTTTTCGAAATATGAATTTTAAAATTATTATAAACATATTTTTCTTATATTTTCATGGGTTTCGGTCAGAAATAAAATCACTTGCTTATAGTGGTTACGTTTCGGTCTATTTTATTTAAACCATTTTCAAACCTTTCTAAAAATGTTTTGAAAACACAATACTTTTATTAAAATACATATAATTAGAAGATGTTTCTTTAAAACTTACTTTTTGATTATGCCTCCGTAGAAGCTCGTCTACTACTGTACAGTGGTATTTCTTAAATTAAAAAAAAAGACAATTAATGTACACCAAAACAAATAATACAAACAATGAACTATGTTGAAAATGATTAGAATGTATTTACAGAGTGTCATAATTAAAATAAAATTAGAATTAGAAATCTATTTTTAATAATCATCTTTTAATTATATGTATTTTAATAAATGTATTGTGTTTTCAAAACATTTTTAGAAAGGTTTGAAAATGGTTTAAATAAAATAGACCGAAACGTAACCACTATAAGCAACTGATTTTATTTCTGACCGAAACCCATGAAAATATAAGAAATTGAGAATTTACGGTCATTAAAAATATATATGTTTATTGTAAACATATATTTTCAATGTAAATACATCTATGAAAGTCAATGTCTAAATTCGACAACCGACAACGGATGGAGAGTTGTCTTCACAGTGCAAAAACACTTTGATATTGTTAAAAATCAATCCCTTCTCATTGAAGTATGCAGGAACTCATTGCGTAGTTCTTCTTTCGAATTTCAGTAGTTGCGTTTTGGAGGGTACTGTATCCAAATAAAATCAAAGTACCCAAAAATATTGCGAGCTCGAGCTCTTCTCTAGTCTTATCGAATTCTAGATGGTTTTTTGCACAAATATACTATATAGACTCCTAAACTAAATGGTAAAATAACTCGTTATCAAATATACAGATAATATAGAGATAATTCTAGGGCGTAGTATAATAACTCTATACTTTTTTTAATTGATGTATTTTAATAAACAAGTCGGCTAGTGCAGCCAAATACACAAGCCATAGCCAACGGTCTATTAACGCGATAAAAAAATAATAAAGCAAAAGTAAAACCAAATTAACACTATAAAAACAACTCGAGTGTAATGGCGAAACTGAACTTTGTGTTTATTTTACTCCTTTGATAGCTACAGTCTTTTTCCGCTAGGGGTCGTACCCGAATTCTACTTCGCCCTATCCTTTCTATTAATCTTGAGAACAACCGATACAAAATGGGCGTGGTTGTACTGAAATGTTGCTCGCCGAGGGAAAACTTACTTCTATTAGGGATTCTTATTTTGTACTCAAAAATGTCGTTTGTATTTGCTGTCTGTGAATAAGGCAGCGTGACGTGGGGTAAACAGATAGTGTAGATTTTGGATTTTGCTTGTGTGTTCACTATTGTATATATTCAAGTAGTGCTCATCCCCAAACCCGGCAAAGGCCCTACAAAGCCTGAATCCTACCGCCCTATTTCATTAATCAGCGTCCTAGGTAAAGTCTTTGAACGTTTATTAAAACAAAGAATCTGGGACTTGTGTACTGAAAATAACATAATTCCGGCATTTCAATTCGGATTCAGGCCAGGCCACTCTTCTCAGAACGCCACCACCAACCTTCAAACTGTAGTCACCCGATCTTTAAATCAACGACGCTGTTCTGCCGTCATTTTCATGGACGTTCAAAAAGCTTTCGATCAAGTCTGGCACGCCGGACTAGTGAGAAAGCTACTGAGCATCCGATTGCCAAATCAAATTGTAAAATTATTATAATCCTACCACACCGACCGATCGATCAACGTCAAGGTTGGTTATAGCATATCCCACTCTTTTACACCCCAAACTGGCGTTCCGCAGGGCTCGATACTTGCTTCACTATTATACATAATTTGTACGTATGATACATCAATACTACACCCCCAGGACAGTATGCAACTATATGCGGACGATACCGCACTAATCATTTCTGCCGCTGACAGTCGTTCTCTCAACATTCGATCCCAAAATCTACTGACTCAATTGTAAAATTGGTGCAGGAGATGGCGGGTGACTCCCAACACTCAAAAAACCCAAGCCATCGTGTTTAAACACCCAGACACCATGAGCGAACGACTTATACCTACAAACTTCCGCCTCGTGCTCTGGGGAGATCAACTCGAAATCCGCAGGGAAGTCGTTTATTTGGGAGGGAGATTTACTCACACTCTCAACTTGATGGCCGACCTAATGGACACCTTAAATAAAGTCCGACGTCGAGTTAATCTTCTTAAGGCGGTCGGCAGCAGCTTCGGACGTACTCACCATACCACTTTACTTCATACGTATAAGACATATATCCGGCCAATAATCGACAATAGAGCAAACGTATATTGCACCCTTCCCGACCATCTAGTTAAAAAACTTCGAACTTGTGAGGCCGCTCCAATATCTCAATTCCATACACCTTTTAAAATTTTTTCCCAGCTAGTTTTTCTAAAATTCTCTATACACTTTCTTAACTTACCAACTTTCAACGAACCACCATTTCACATCGTGCTCAGTCCCGAACGCGCACTAAATCATCCAATACTCCCCCAACCCAGCCCTGAAGAGAAAACTAATCCTACACCAGGGCACCAACTCGAAAGCCTACAATTTCAACTACAACAAAAGTCCTATCCAACACAAATTCATAACGAATTTCTCTCTCTTTTATTGTGTATAATTGGTGCGTTCTTTTTGACTGAGATCTCAGATCACTTCAGTTAAGGTGATCTGAGATAAAGTGTTGTGAGTAAGCACCAAAAAGAACGACATCTCAATTGAAGCGCGCGATCTGTCGATAGATTCAAACTATACGACAGATTCGTATCAGCATCTAATAATATTAATTAATGTATCCATAATTTGTAACAAAAGAAAAATAGATTATGTGTGTTTATTGTTTATATGTCGATGGTTAAAACCTTAGATAACCTTGGTTAAAACTACAAATAAACCAAGCAAATCAAATATTTCTTCATCCCCTCCACTTTATTTCCGACTCAATTCCAACTGATACCCCCTTACAACACATTCAGCATCGGTGAAGGGGGAGGAAAAATCTCAGCCCACTTAAAGTGAGTAAAACAAAAAGAACGCTCACATTACTGATGTGAGCTGAGATTAACTGAGATCTCAGTTTAAATCTATCGACAGATCGCGCGCTTCAATTGAGATGTCGTTCTTTTTGGTGCTTACTCACATCACTTTATCTCAGATCACCTTCTGTTCTGAGATATCAGTCAAAAAGAACGCACCAATTATCAACACAACATAGACAAATTAAGTGTTTGTCACATACATATAAATAAAATATACTGCGCCTATCGGTCAGGGAAGCGTGGCGATCATCAGAGTGCCGACATATATATGTCTGTGGCCAAGATCAATACGCGCATGCGAGTCACCAGACGTTGCATTGTTTAATATCATTGGCTGTATCATTCCCGCTTTTACGCTTTTAAACCTTCAGGTGAGTGGTAATGGTTGTTCGCATAAACAAATAATATATTTTATTTTCACTATGGTTGTTTGTTTGGACACAGCATAGTAAAATTAGGCTGTGGTTTGGATGTTTAGTGATTTTGTTATTTGTTTTATCATTGTGTTGTGATTTTTACGTGTTTCTTTTATTTAAATTTTTATTAAAAACTATGTCTCACAACGGTGCTTTTTATGTAATGAGATTGGTCCTAATTTAAATTTTCATAGGTCTACAGGTATATAAAAATAAATTCCGTTTGAAAACAAATCATCCCATGAGATACTTCATCGTCATTTAATTTGTCAATATGTATGGCTATATTAGTGTGTAGATATCGAAGAAATAATTTATAAAAATAATAACTCTAATTGGTTATGTACTCACTATATATTTTATGTTTATCTACTTCATTTTTATTCCTTTTGAAGTAACCTAGACAACTATAATAGACGTTATTTGATATTTATGTTAGAAGTGAAAAAAAATGTAATTACATAATTGCACTTTATTTGGTCAAATCAAATATCGGACACGAAGTTTTTGTTGACTCAAATATCTTCGTTTAAAAATATTACAGGCGGCAAATACAGCACGTGCGCATAACTAACATGGCCACATAGAGTGTAGTCGGACCTCTCACTCTTAATAGAACGCATTTCGCTTATTGGAGATATAGGCAGTTAGCAGTATACTTTATTTATCACGTATATGGTGTTTGTCTTTATTTCCTCTATGCAACACAATAGGTATCTATGAACTGAGACAATTGGCAACTTTTTAATTTTCAAAACTAAGTTAAATTTGAGACGAGAATGAAAGCGAATACCACAAAGCACAAACATACAAACAACAATTGCTACTGACGATTGATAGTACGCTCAATTGTCAAAAATTCAGTATTCTGATTGCTTTAAACATTTGGCAACATGGCTTATACATTCTACCAATTTGCTTTCTTTTCTCTGGAAGTCGAACTCAAGAATACGGCTTTAGGTTGCCAGTAGAAAGGTGATAGAAACAAAGTAGGGAGTATTTCCTGGGGAGTTCTCTATTCTATCGTCGTCAAGAATAGCCACCCTGGAAGATTGAAAATTAATATATAATAAGGTGCGACCAGAGATCCGGTGCGACAGTTAAGGAGCGTTAGGGATGGGCACGAATGAAACATATCGATATATATCGTATCGATATTTGTATCATAAAAAATATAGATTAATCGATATATTTTTCAGTGTGGTTACTAATGAGCTTTATGAAAATAATCGAAATTTGACAAATGAACATTTGGTACTTTTATTGTTATCTTTATTATAACAACATAGTAATAATAAAATGTTTATTAAAATTTTAATCACTCAATTAGTCGTCAGATATGGACATTAGAAGCACTCTTTGTCCCTTTCACAAATAAAAATATCGAATATGATACCTTAAAATAAGTATCGATTAATGATAGTATCGGAATTAAAAATATCGACGATATTTATCGATTATTTTCTAAAAAAATATAGATATTTCCTACCCATCCCTAAGGAGATTTGGCAGGAGTGTCGGAAATGAAGTTGAACGATTTGGTGAGAAATTGTAAACGTTATTGAGAGAATTGTAAATTATATTCCTTGTTTGTTAATAATCAATTCAAGATATCCACTATCGTGTTACAAAATATAATTTATGGCTAAATTTTTATTAGTTCATACTGTAAATTATTTTATGTGCCATAAATAGATATGTTACTTGTATTGTAATACTTCGTATTTTTTAATTATCTCTACTGAAATATTGAAAAAAAACTAAGGAACTAGTTCACTAAATGACTTCGAACTAAGTTGGGCGTTCCTACAATGCCCAAGGCTATGGTGAAATGAAAATTAAAATAACTTCTTCTTCTAACTCATTATAGCTGATATAGAAACTATTTCTTAGAGGTTTCACTACAATCGCAACATACAGGATGGTCCTAAAGTAATGGCCCAAAGTGAAATGGAAGATTCTTGGCCTCAAAATATTACGATCTGACGCAACTTGCTTCATTAAAATATTGTTAAAAAAGATATAGGGTGGCAAAGTTGAAATGTAAAATACCTGGTTTTAATAGGTACAAATGGACAAAGTATGTCTTTTTCTCACGCGTACAGAAAATGGTCGCACGCAGAAGAAAAATGAATAAAAAAACTATAGACAGTCTTTGATATTTTCCCATTTCAAATAAATGTATCAGAATTAATTAAGTTTATATTGTTATATATTCAGTAATTTGCTTTGAAAGTTCAATAAATGTATTTTCTTACTCAATGCAAGTTTTATGTTTTATTCCAGATCCTCACTACACAGTTGTTAATAAAATGTAATGAGAATATTAGTAGATAGTAAGCACCGCTACTCTCAAACTTAATTATTCAGAGCTACTCCGAAATCCATTAACCAAATCATGTTTACTTCAAATCTTAATTGAACAGTATCTTAAGAAGTTACTTCTGATTTTTCAATTCTTATGTTTAATAATTCTATTTTCGAATACCACAGGTTGGGTAGCCTCGAAGTTACCGTAATATATAGTGCTAGAAGTCCAAATTAAAATTTTGAATTAGAAATCTAATATGGACTCTAACCATAGCTATGATTTATTTTCTTGAAAAATCGGTTTATTTGGTAAACACAACCATGCTTCGTTTTAAATTACTATATAAAATACTATTAGTTCTTTGCAAAATAAACACAAAATTAAGAGACAATAAAAATTCACCCAATCTTTATCAATCTGATGTTCTTTAAATCTGTCAATAGTTTCAATGTTTTGACTTATTCAGTGTCAGCTCTTTGGATTTTTTGGTAAATTCAATGTAGCCAACGCGATGGCGACTTGCATGTCACTGTCATTTTATTAAATATTTTTCATAAGGGTTGGCAATCCATTTTGTTTTCCAATACCCGTGTATGTACCTATAACAACTGGTTAACTTTTGCAATAGAGCTAATGATAAATGAAAGATCTCTTAGAAGATATAGAAGAACACGATCAACTGATCATTTCAACTTTTTTAAACATTTAATAAACTACACAAATAAAGCTATTAAAAGGGAAAAACGTGCGAATTTTTGATATCAGTTTGAAAATACGAACTCCAGTTACCAATAGCAGCTACTTACATCAAATAATTTTCTTAAAGATAAAAATCAAGAAATTCCTGGAAGCTTAAGAATACCAAATTAGATTAATGATTTTTTTATAAATTCCATCAGAAGCGTTGTCCTTTAATCTTTCCATACCTTACACATATAATTAAGTGTTTACGGCTGACTAAAACTGATATATGGATGTCACCATTTTCTCCCCAACATGTTAAAAAACCTTTGTGAAAGTCTCATTTTTTCACACTTTAATATTGCAGTGTCATTATCGTGTTGAGCTTCATCGAGTAAACATCGTCAAAGCCAACAACAAATTTTTTGCTAATTAGACTCCGAGTTTTATCACCAATATGTGATAAGTAAACGAGTTTTTATTTTTATTGCAATATTTTTACAACTATACGAGTAATTGGATATTTATTATCCTAGTAATTATTAGTGAATTCCAGTGGTGTACCTTTAGAAAACTCTACTAGACTTAGGTGAGTTCCTTCTTAACCTCTTCCGCTCTGGAAGAGAGTCTGTACTACCTTTCTTTTCTCTTCTGTGTAGTGTTCTTGGTAACCAAGATCACACACACAAACAATGACTACCCACAATAACTTACATTCAACAAACAACAACACTATCACCAAATCAAAATCATATGTCGCTGCCGCACTCACCAAACCACCTCCTCCTACTTTTCCCAAAAGAGACCAAGCTATTGTTATGCACTCAATACCAAACACTGTACTAAGTGAATATATTAAATCCATTGGTGAAATAGTTACTCCAAAAAATATCACATTTGCTTCTCGTATTTCCAATAACAGAATTTGCATTTTCCTCTCTTCCACTCAAATCGTTGATCAACTTCTGAACAGTACATAATATATCACGGTTAGTTCCACTGTCGTTCCCATTCGGAGACTAATCTCACCTTCTAAGAGAATTCTAATCTCAAACGAATGCCCTTCCATTCCACATACTTTAATTGAGAAATCTCTAAAAGATCTTGGTTTGCAGCTTGCAGCTCCTATCACTTTTGTGAAATGTGGAACAATAGACGATCAATATGCTCATATCATGAGTTTTCGCAGGGTAACCTTCGTCATCCCCGATAGGGATGACTTTGAGTTACAAACATCCTTACTAATTAATCACGAAAATACATCCTTTAGAATATTCATATCCACCGACAGACTTGAATGTTTTCTCTGTAAACTCACTGGACATACCGCAGACTCCTGCCCTAAAGTCCCTACTGGTCCTGATACCAATTTACTCTCAACCAATCCTCCCCCCTCTTTATCCTCCCCTGTTCTCTTTAACTACACTGATTAGCCCTACACCGATAGAACCTGAGCCCTCTCTAGATGATTTCTCTCTACCTCTTACAAAGAATCCTGAACATCCAACTACCTCTTTTGCTACCTCCCCTCCAATAGCCACGGGCCAAAAAAGAGGCCACTCTTCTACCGACAGCCCTCTTGACACTCCTCCAATACTGTCTCCCTCCATTACTTTATCAGCCTCAAGTTCTACATTACCTCCTTCTTTCACTGTACCACCCAAACCAATAAAAAAAAGTCCAAAACCAATGCTAATAATCCCTCAGATCATTCATTAGGACTTAACTGTGTTGCTGTTATCCAAAATCTCTACAAAGACAACCCATCTAACTTCACTCTTACCTCAACCCAACTAATCGCTTTTCTCGAAAATTCTTTTGGATGTCCTTACCCGCTACAGGAAGCACAAAAATTCTCCTCTGATATAGATGGTATACAAAAGGCTTTACGCTGCTACAAAGGAAAGAGCACTAAAAAATCGTCTCACAAGACTTTTAAACAAATTAAAACACCAGCTTAACCCAATTGATTTCCCCGACAACCTAAGCATCTCTTCGGATAACCTTACAGGTACAGAATCTAACCACAGTTCACAGAACGAATACTAACTCTTTAATCCCTACACCTTTTATAACCCTTCCATTTTCAAATTATTACAATGGAACTGTGATGGATTCTTTCCACGATTAGAGAGAATCCAACATTTAATATCAGAATCTACACCAGACATCGTATGCCTTCAGGAAACCAATGCGAAAAACTCCAAACTTCCCCTATTGAAAAATTTTGAGGGATATCATAATATCAGAACCAATTGCCTAAGAGCTAGTGGTGGTACCTCAATATTTGTCTCCTCTGACTTTTTTTCTGTCCACCTCCCGCTTTCCTCTGAATTAGAAGCCATAGCCATAACCTGTTGGTGTCCCGATAAACTCACTATTTGTAGTCTTTATGTCTCACCAGATCACCCTCTTAAAGAGGAAGAGCTTGTTAATCTCATATTCGAACTTCTGCAACCCTACATTCTCGTAGGAGATTTCAATGCTCACAATACAATATGGGGTTCCAGTCATACATTTGGTAAAGGAAAGATTGTTGAAAACGTTATAAATTGCACAGGTATTTGTATCTTGAACACCGGTTCCAACACCCACTTTAACATTTCATCTGGCTCCTTTTCTAAAATCGATCTTAGTTTTAGTGACCCCAAGCTAGCTCCCTCATTAACATGGTTTACTGAAGATGACCTTCACGACAGTAATCATTTTCCCATCTTTATAACTAACACCGATAATTCAAATGACCGAGCTCTAACAAAAAGTTACTGGCGTCTAAAATATGCTAATTGGCCTGAATATATTACTAAAACTGAACAATCCATACCCAATCTCTATTTTACTAACAATATTGATGAGTCTGTTACCTTGTTCGCAAATACTATTCGACTTGCTGCGGAGGCTAACATTGGGAAATCAGTCATCTCCCCTTCACAAAAAACTGTTCCATGGTGGAACTCATCATGCAAACATGTGGTTCAGCAGCAAAAAACTGCACTAAAATTATTCCGCAGTAACAAAACTCAAGAAAACCTCATTAATCTCAAAAGAGCAAGAGCAAAAGCCAGATACACTATAAAACTAAGTAAAAAATCTTCCTGGCGAAATTTCGTCTCTTCCGTAAATGAAAACACTAACCCCAATCAAGTGTGGAAAAAAATCGGACAAATCCAGGGTAAGAAAAGTAATATAAAAATCACCAGTCTATTTCACAACCAAACCAATGTCACTGATAGTCAAGATATTGCCAAGGTCCTAGCTGAAAACTATGCAGCGAAGTTTTGCAGTAAACCTAATCCTATTTTATCGAAGTCGCCTCCCCAACCACCTTTGCCTTGCCCATCCTCTTCCATTCCAGATATTGATACGCTCAACTCTCCACTCACGTTTCCAGAATTAAAATTTGCTCTAAAATCCTGTAAAAACAATGCTTCTGGCCCAGATGATCTCCCCTATATATTTTTCAAAAAACTTTCTTTTCCAAGTCTTCAAAAACTCCTAGAAATGTATAATATTATCTGGCTATCCCAAAAATTCCCAAACGAATGGCGGTCCTCCTTAATAATACCATTAAAAAAACCTGATCAACCTGCTACTTCTCCTAATTCTTACAGACCTATATCGCTCACATGTACCTTGTGTAAAATACTAGAGAAAATAATTAACAAACGCCTCGTTTGGTTCCTTGACAAATACAACATTATACCAAAAGAACAATCAGGCTTTCGACGTCATAGATCTACCCTCGATAATCTTGTTCTGCTACAAAATGACATTGCCAACTCAATAAATAACAAATATGAAGTTATCGCCGCCATCTTTGATATCGAAGGAGCTTTTGACAGAATTAGTCGTCAAGCCATAATCTCTAAACTAAATCAATACCATATCAACGGAAATATATTTTATTTTATACAAAACTTTCTAACTCAAAGGTCCTTTAGGGTTTCTGTAAACGGCCATTTTTCATCTTTGTACACCCAGACCGATGGTGCTCCTCAAGGATCAGTCTTAAGCCCAACTCTATTCAACTTAGCAATAAGTGATCTGTGGCATAACTTACCTTCTCCCACCAAATATGTAGCTTACGCTGACGATTTAATACTATACTGTCATGGTCGTTCAGCAACCACTAGCTCCAAAATTCTACAAACCTTATCTTCAACAAAATCAATAATCATTAAATTTGGCAGGCGACTTCAATCTCCTATCTCCCACATATTTATTAATGATTCCCCCCTCCCAGTGGTTAATCTCTGCAAAATACTAGGTATGACATTTGAGTCTCGCCTCTCTTGGAAACAGCATATTCTTGAAACAAAAGGTATCTGTTACAAACGATTAAATATAATTAAAACCCTCTCATTATCACTGGGGTGCGGACGAGAGATCCCTACTGAAAATTTATAAAGCACTCATTCGCTCCAAATTAGATTATGGCTGCATCGTTTACATGTCAGCTTCTAAGACAGATCTAGGATCACTAAATCCTATTCATAATACGGCCCTGCGACTTTTCTTAGGCGCTTTCCGTAGCAGCCCATCAGGAAAGTCTCTACTGCGAAGCTGATGAACCCCCACTATGGATTAGACGACAATATCTGCTTCTATCCTACGCAGCCTCAGTCTCATCTAACCCTCTCAATCCTGTCTATTCTCTGTTCACATTAACTGCCAGCCCTCTTAACAACCCTTCACCAATAATTAAACCTATCGCTCTTATATTATCCTCATTAACAAATAAAATAACCTAACCTCTCACTCACTAACCCCATTCCTTTTTCTCCAACCCCTTCCTGGATTATGCACCCTCCTCAGGTCAATACTTATTTATCCAAATTTAATAAACACGAAACACCTAAAAAGCTCATGATTAAATCTTTTTATGAAATCATTCATAACAATCACTACGACTTTGTATTATACTCCGATGCTTCCAAAAGTGATACTGGCGTTGGCTGCTCAGTCACCACAGCAAACAATCTCATCAGCACTTCCCTAATCCCTCCTTTATGCAGTGTGCATACTGGAGAATTGTATAGTATTCTACAAGCTTTTAAGCACATCAACCGTTAAAATAAAAAAGTTGCCATTTGTACAGACTCTCTAGCGTCTATCCTATCTATCCAAGAATTATTCACTGAACATCCCATTGTCCAAGATATCCATCACTCTTATCACCACCTTTATTCTCTAAACACCACAGTCACCGTTATATGGATACCATCACATATTGGTATATCTGGAAATGAACTGGCCGATCAGCATGCCAAAACAGCGTCAACTACAGCCACAATAACTTCTCATATCCAAATTTGCAAGGATGTTAAAGCAGAAGCAAAAAGAATCGTCAGATATATATGGCAAACTCACTGGAACTCCACCAAGACTTCCCTACTATCTATCCAGCCTGTTCTCAACACACCTCTGAATACTGACCCCACTGGACTCTCTAGACAAGAATTATCAATACTACGTAGACTTCGAATAGGTCCCACCAAACTTACACACAGCTACTTAATGACCTCAAACATCAGACCTTCCTGCCAAAGCTGCCAGTGTCCACTTACTGTTAAACACATAATCTTAAATCCCAGCTGCAAGACATCCTAGGGGACCCAAACCAAATCGAGTCTACACTGAAATTCTTAAAAGATATATCACTATATCATAAACTTTAAACTATGTTTTTTAACTATCTGTAATAACTACTGTTTTTTGTAATCGGACCTGTGCAAGTGGCCATAGTTGCCGAGCACGTTAATTGAATAAAAAAAATATTGCAGTGTATGGTCCAAATTTAACCCTGCTTTATAACAACAAAATATAGAGAAAGTACAGAATTCATGTTTAAGATTAATATATGGTATATCACACGAGTTAGTTGAAATAGGATGGTTAAATGTGGATAATAGAAGAATGCTTCATGTAACTTGCCTTTTTCATAAAATTATTATCTTTAAAACTCCTACTTATTAACACCAAAAAATTTCTTTTCGGACTGATGTTCATAATTTAAATCTAAGAATTGAGGGTATACCATCACCCCCCTTTATTTAATACTGAACTATTCAGACGGTCCTTTCAATACCAAATATGTTTCTGTTTCTGAAAAAATGAAAAAAATGTTATAATTTGAATTTTAAAGCTAAGTTTAAAAATATATTACTTCAGATACAATCATAAGTAATTGTTATCTTTCCCACACTTATTATACTATACTTATATACCAGTATATTTACTCCATTTACTCTTTTTTTCTATCTACTTAATTACATATGAGAGAAATATGTTTTTCTTTCTTTTATGGGTTGAGTGGAAGTTGTAATGAAACTAGGTGTCATAACCGAAAATCAAGTCCGCCCTTTATTTTGAATAGGCTACATCATGTATACAAATTTTAAAAATATATAATATTGTTATTTGAAAATATATATTATAATATAATATCATTATTTAGTTCTCTATGTATAAATCTGTATTGTTGATATTTAATACGAATGTACCAAGGCATAATCTTTAATTTCACCCGAAGATTATCGATTAGCAATCGGTTTTAATATGTATGTAATATGTATAACTCCTCAGATTATTGATGATGTGTGCTGTTAGGTGAGCTAAAGACTTATGTAATACTTGAAGATACTGCAAATTTATGCAATATGAAATGTTTTTATCCTATATGGCAAAAGTATGTTTCAATATAAAATAATTGTTTAATGTTCATGTGTAGAAGTTTTCATACGAATATCAGGTTTGTATTGATTTCTTTTGTTTGACTAAGCAAACGTACTACTACTTTTCCTTGCAAAGATTTCAAAAAAAATATTACATTTAATGGCTTTTCTCCTGTGTAAGTAAGCAAATATGAAGATAAACTACTTTTCTTCTGTGTGAGTAGACAAATGTGCATTTAAATTACTTTTCTGTGAAAATGTTTTCGAACAAATGTTACATTTGAATGGCTTTTCTCCTGTGTGGGTACGCAAATGTGTAGGTAAATTAGTTTTAACTGCAAAAGATTTCAAACAAATGTTACATTTGAATGGCTTTTCTTCTGTCTGAATACGCAAATGTGAAGCTAAATTACATTTCTCTGAAAAAGATTTCAAACAAATGTTACATTTTGACTTTTCTCCTGTGTGAGTATGCAAATGTGTATTTAAATTACTTTTCTGTGATAACGTTTTCGAGGAAATGTTACATTTTATTGGCTTTTCTCCTGTGTGAATACGCAAATGTGTATTTGACTGATTTCTCTGTGAAAATGTTTTGGAACACATGCTACATTTGATGGCTTTTCTCCTGTGTGAATACGCAAATGTATATTTAAATAAGTTTTGACTGCAACAGATTTCAAACAAATGTTAAATTCCAATTGCTTTTTTATGTTAATTGTGCATTTAAATGGCTTTTCTGTGAAAGATTTCCAAGAAATGTTACGTTTGTGAGCTTGCAAATGTCTGCGTGAATCACTTTTCTTCAATTTCTGATCTTCGTCTATACTCAACTTGAAATTGTCATTGCATCTGATATCTTGCAACTCTGCTTTCATCAAGATTTCTGAGAATGGTAGTCATTTCCTTGTCTTTTTGGGTAACTTGTATTTTCCTGGTGAAATTTAGTTTTATTTAGTATTTTCTTCAGTTTCATTGAATGGAATATGCAACTTTCTACTTGAATAATTTCCCTTTAAAAGAGATTTCAAACCGTCATCCATGCGAGGGTTTAAATTATCAGAAACATTGAACTGATATGTGGTTTTCTGCAACAATACAGAGCATAGATGGAGATGTTGGACCATGAAAGACAATTGAACCTGCAAAATTGATTTATTTGACACTGCAATGTACCAAGGGTTTATACAAGGTAGAAGGCAGGGGATTTCACTGTCAGTTCCTATAGTAATGGCCAAGGCTGTTGAAATGAACAGAAATCTTGACGGTTACTCGATTTTTAAGGAAAGCAATGGATGGGTGGACAAGTTTAAATTTCGTCATGCCATTCGCCAACTTGATATCAGTGGAGAAAAATTCAGCGCGGATAGCTCTATAATTGCCGAGTTCCAGGAACAATTTAAAGAAAAAATCGCTGAATGGTATCTTATTGGGAGCAAGTTTACAATAGTTGAGATCAACTGGAAGATATTAGCATCACTCTCTCTGAAAAAGCTGCTCCAGGCTTCAAAGTACAAAAAGATCGCAGCATTGCGATGGTTTCCGCAAATGCCACCGGCAAGCATAGCATACTTATGATTGGAAAATCAAGAAACCCTCGAACGTTCAAGGGTTTGAATGCACAATATTACGCCATAAGAGTGCTTTGCTGGATAAATCAATTTTTTCAGACTGGTTTCACAAACAATTTGTACCTAAAGTCGCCACAGAAAGCGCTATTGCTATTAAGACAATGCCCCAGCGCACCCTACTTGTGAAATGAAAAATGATGGCGGCAACATAATATGCCTCTTCCTTCCAGCAAACACAACTTCGCTTATAGTTAAGGTTTCCACCTTTTCGGGTTTCCCACAGAGACTACGAGTTTTAGCCTATGACCTCCGGGATCCAGGTTATTAGATATTTTCTCCGGATAAAGTCGTATTTAACAAATGAAAAAATATATACATATACATTTTTTATATTAGGGAGAAAATATAAATTTGGCAATGGTGCAGACAGAGTCGTTATAGTTTGCTACGGTTGCGTCGAGTCTGTTTATACAGTTGCGGCCAAAAAAAAAATGGAACAATTGTTGTTGCCTAGTGTGACTGTGACTTTTCTGTTTCCGGGAAAATGGGATAGTTTTGTCGTATATTTAAGTGATAATAACACTAAAGTGTAAATAATATTCTTTTTCATTATTAAATATCAACAGCTACTAAATAATTTTTAATTTTCAATAAAAAACAACAATTAATATTTAGTAATCCCGCCATTATGCTATATGACTTCTCTTGATCTACTGGTCATCGATCTATATAATTGGAACAATATTCTTCAGTTATTTGCTCCCATGCATTATTTATAACTTTTAACAATTCTTCAACGTTTCTTGGTCTTACGTTTGCATTTCGAATTTCTCTTACTAACATTGTCCAAACCCTAGAATAATAATAAACATAGAGAGGGCTATTAATTCATAAACACGTTTATTTTTGCGGTCAACAATTTTAAACGCCAGTAGTGAAATAATGAATGAATTACAAAAAGTGGGGATGGTATTGTAGATACATGGCCTTGGTAATTTCGGCTGATTTTCTGACAAACTTGGCACCGACGAACTATGATAATCCAAAAACATTAAATTAATTAAGTTAAAAGTTTATTTTGTCACTAAAAATCTTGAAAAACACCAAAACGAAAGAACTAAATGTTCTAATAATCGCTGTCACCAGTGTAACAATTGATCCAGTAACACTGTCGCCACTGTAATACTTTTAGACCCTTTTAAATAAATAACAAAATACAGTCCGATTTAGGCAGGGATCTCCTGGGCTTAAAACGGGTAATTATCTTTGCCAGGACAGAGTTGATCTTTTTGTTCAGCCTCGTATTCAAATGTACTGCTCAATCTAAAGAGAACTGAATAAATTTCGGTACTAACAAATTATAAAAAAATATCATATATATTTCACTATATAAATATGACCCAAAAAAATGCTATACACTTATATACAAAATTTTCAATATGTGAATTGACCTTATGATTTCGTCTCTACTGCGTGAGTGACCTACCTCACTGCAAGAATAATTGTCTGCTGTACAAAAGTACTAATCGACCGCCGCTAGTTTCTATTTATCGAATGTTATTGTACTCTACTTGAATAAAATAGAAAAAGGAAATAAATTCTGCTGATTTGATAATCTTAGCGATAAACAGTTCAGTATGTACTAACAAAAACTCAGTGTTGCAAATTTTGCTTCCGCGCCAATAAAAATAATTTTTTTTATTCTATTAGAGATGATTAAATGATATGACCGCGTCTACAAGAAAATTACATAATTGCTGTGAAAATTTAACGATAACCTGGCTTTACGGAGACAAAATCATACGCTCCAGGTAAACGATATAAATTACAATTGGCCTCGCTTCTAATTTAGCTACCACCTATCTACGAGGTAGACGAGAACTATGTGACACAAAAAAATCTAAATCCTATTAGTTTACATATACACAAAAAGATCGTTACTACTAATCGTGTGTAAAAATATTACTATAATATCCCACACAATGAAAAATATATCTATAAAACGATCGGTGCACAAATTATGAGCCAGGACCTACAGATTTAACTGAACCTATGAACTTGTCCAATAAAAACATAAAAAAAGTTTATATGTTATATCTATGCAAACATCTGTTATCAATATAAGGTTAGATCAGCGCACACAAAAAAAATAAAACTTTCCCAATTAATCTTAGACGTGTTCAAAAACTTACGGTGTGGAAACTTCCTTTCTCCTGTCTCTGTTTACTGACTGATTTCGATATTCATCTATATAACGGCGGAGACGCTAAATTTCCAACACCCGGTGTCGGGATATGTTGGTTAAGGGTCGGAGAGAACTCACACCGTATTGCTCCCAGGGGGACAGCTTTCACTGTCAAGGATATCTGAGTATCGCTTTGACACCCTGACACAAAGGAGAGAGAAATTCTCCCTATAAACCCGCGAATACAAAAAAACTGACAATCGTCACCGTGACAGGGAAGTACTTTTTCCCTTCGCGTTTGTCGCCCGACTCTGTGCCCTGTCTGCTCTGAACTCACTTTTTATCATTCCCCCAAATTTGTTTGGCATTTTGTGCTGAATTGCAAGGTTCCCTATTTTGTTTTAGAGTGGCCTCGATTTTTATTAACTAACCGTTTGTATACAAAACAATAATTTTTATTTAACCTAGTTCATTGTTATATTGTTACAGAATGTTATGGTCCTGTCTCATATTTGTTAAACAAAAAGTATGTCGAATTCTACTTTTATTATATTTGAAATAAAACATATATTTTACCGTGTGTTATGAAAATTACTGATTTAATTTTTCCCTATTTAGTATTCGCATTTATTACAATGTTTACTCTCTAGTCGTAATGGCGCTCGTATAAACAAACCACGTTTGACATTATTTACTACAACACTATGGCGTATTCGTAATGACCGTCGATCACACTCTGACGATATTTGCATCTCTCTTTGTATGGTAATTAAACAAGGACAAAACTACTAAATAGGTTATGCTTGACAGATAAAACAGGTACTGAAATGTTGAGCAATGTTGCCACTTTTAGTTATAACCATAGAGGTATCTAAGGATACAACAAATACATGTTTAAAATTTATATAAGAATATGCCTTTATTAAATAAAATTGAAGTATTATTAATTCATTTTAAAAGTAGCGACTCAAATGCATAAATTAGTATGACTTTTATTTATTTGCATAAATTTTTAACAAATTTTCAATTAAACCTCTAATTTAATTTTTTCTGCAACTAAAGAGACTTTGTAAATATGGCAAAGCAGTAGAAGTGTCAGCAAGTGAGCTTAGAATGTGACTCGGTGTTTGGGGCAAGAAAAAATCAAAACAAACATCTATTTTATTTGTTAATCTGAGGTTCAAACATTTTCTACTGGATTCAAGTCTGGGCTTTTACTACACCAGTTAAGAACATTAATATTACGTGCCCGAAACCATTCGGTGACTAAACCAGAGTTATGCACTGCACAATTATCTTGTTGGAAGATAAAATCATTGTTAGGGAAAAAAATCTCAACAGAAGGAAGCATAAAATTTTCTAAAATTCTGATATATGCTTCACTATTAAATCTTTCGCCAATATGTGCCATAGAACTCCAGGTCCCTGCGTAGATGTCCATGTCCACATATTTACAGAAAAACGACCACTTTTATTTGTGAAATTGACATAATTCTTGTCAAACCGTGTATTCGGTGGGCGATAGACACGAATATTGCCGCTATTTGAAGATTGGAAACCCTTTTTATCCGTAAAAATAACACGATTCCAAAATTGCTCGTCATAAGCAATATGCTCTAAAGCAAACCCCATTCTAGCTTCTTTGTGATTATTGTTTAATAATAGTTTCCTTGCTGCTCCGTGGCGTTTCTATTCAGAATGTGCTACTCTGCGACGGCCCGAATGACAGGATGCTGGAGCAGCTTGAACTACTGTTTCAAATGGATTTGTCTTAAATGGTTAATCAAAGCAGCATCCTGTTCAGCAGTTGGCTTTCTCGGACGTCCTGAGACTGGAGTTCTATCAAATTGTTCCCTCATATCGCCATCTCCTTACAATACTTGAAACTGAGTTCTTGCATACATTGTAAAATGTATGCCGGGTTTGCCTCACTGACTACCCATCGTCTATTTTTGCGATTATTCCACCTTTCGTCACTGAATTTATACGAGACATAATTACTTTCGACTTCGAAATTGTCTGACAGATGTCAAATATTCAACGTTGACATATTCATAAGACAAATTCAAGCAGCTAGAATTCGACAAAATCTACTAAAAGAGTTTGTCCCATTTTTTATTGGCCGCACCTGTACATCCAGCGACGCGAAAGTTGCGATTGCGGGTTTATTCATGCTTGTCGCTTATAGTCTTGCTGTTCCTTGTGTTTTGCATTTTCCTCTTTTCTAATGTTGGAAAAGCAAAATTGCGGAATGCCGTATTCTCCTTTATGTTAAATGCTCTGAAGGACCAATCGTCGTAATGTGACGATAATTAATGTTATTCCATGTATGAATTGGTTATTATGTGAAAATAAAATTCGATGGTTTCATACACTTTTCTTTATATTTTTATTATTTACATTTTCTTCGTTATATATCTGCGTCACAATGAAGAATTCACAAATGCTTATTAAAAGATGCAATCATATTTTTATGTACGTTTTTATCAAATTTAGACAATATGTGTCGTTAGATTTTCTGATGCTTTTTTGTGACTTGATTAACAACGGTTTCTTTTATGATGATGAAAAATTGAATATATGTTGTTATGGATATTTTTATGTGTGGTTTTAAGTGGGTGATAATAAGGAACGTTATGTGAGAATGTAACCAATGGGAAAAATAGAGATTTAAATGAAACTGTCATATGACAGCTGATACTCAGCCGACGCATGTAGTTTTGTGGAGAAAAGAAATTGTTATACAATTATCTGTGGTTTTTTATATGAAATGAAATTTGAATGGTGTTATACAGAAGAAGTTGAAAATGAAAAGTCACAGGAGAATTTTGTAATTAAATCAAATTCGAACATATTGGGGGCGCAGGAAGAATGGATGAAAGGTGAGAGATGACTGATATCAGACATCGAATGCTGATGTTAATGAAAGGGTTAGATAACGTGAGAGTGTATAGGGCTCTGATACAGGAGTATGAATGAAAGTGAATAATTGTAAATATAATTATATAAATGTATAGGGGTTGTAAAAATAACCTAATGTTGGTGTCAGAGTGGTGTAAGGACTCTGGCGTCATGAATGTAACGAATGAATGTTTAGGGTTGATGTTAGAGTGTTGTAAGGACTTTAATATCATGAATATAAGAAATGATAAGTTTTTGATGTTAGAGTGGTGTAAGGACTCTAACGTCATGAATTTAACGAATGAAAAATAGGTCTAGATGTATGCTAGTTCTTTTTTTTAAGGGTACGAAAGTTTGCAATGTACTCTAGAAATGGACTAGAGGTGTGAATGATAATAATGTAAGCAATATACTCTAGAAAAGGACTAGAGTTGTAAACGATAAGAATGTATGCAATATACTCTAGAAATGGACTAGAGTTGTAAACGATAAGAATGTACTCTAGAAAAGAGAGAGAGAAAGTGTCAGTGATTACAACCTGATTATGTTGTAGAAGAGTAAGGTTTGAAGGAATGAGAGAGATAGGAAAGGGCCAAGTGGCAGTTTTTTCGGGCCTACTGGATCTATATACCAGCGCAATTCGCCACCGGCAGAGGCTTACCCGGTCCGATTGGGGCCTAGCGACTTACGTCACGTCAAGTGTTGACTCTAGGTTGAAACAATTGCGGTACCAGTTTGTTTAAGGAGTAACAGTCCACGAACCTCGGGCATATTTAAACAAAAAAGGGGACCAAGTTGTGAAGGGACGTGAAATTCCATGAGAGAGCATGGAAAACTCATGTGGGTGTTTTCCGGGTTTTTATTGTATCAGAATGAATGGTGCTGGGTAAGAAAGAGAACGTTTTTCTTCGGAGAACGTGAAAACTCCAATCTAGCTTGCGCTACTCCCTTTCTACGCGGAGGAATGAATTGTATAGTGAGGGTGAGTGTAAGAGAGTAATGTTTTAATATTTGAAAAATTAATGTGGGATTAATTAATGAAATGACATGATCGTATAAGTACAAGTAATGTGACCACCAATGTAGAGTGGATGTGCGAGAGACCTTTTAACTTATGAGGTTGTTTGTATATAATGATGCTAAGAGTAAATGGAGTACAAGAACGAGAATATTTGAGTCGATTCTAGTTCGACAAGTGTGGTACCAGTTTGTTTTACGAGTAACGGTCCAGGAACCTCGGACTTCCCAGTGTTTGGATATGGTACGAGAGATTGAGGCTGTAATGCATGTACAACGCAAGAGAGGGTATCAAGTTTTCAAGTGTAAGCAAGAGTATGGGTATAAGAGTTAGTTCAAGTTTAATATTTCACAAGTTTGAATGGAATTATAATTACAAGTGTAAGTGAGTGCTACTCTACGAGTGCAAGTAGAATTGAAATGAGGTTATGAATTCAAGTGAGAGTGTAAGTAATATTGGAATTCATTGTGAATGTATTGAGTACAATCTATATTAAGAATGTATATGTGAGTAAGAGAGTGTGCTCATGAGACTAGAGCAAGTACGAGTGCGTGCAACAACAAGTGAGTAAGAGTAAGTACGAATGAATGTAAATGCAAATGTAAATACGAATAAATGTAAAAGTATTACGAATGTGAGTTTAAATGTGACTGCCAATATGAGTATGAGTATAAGTTTGATTAAGGTGAAATTGTATGCGAGTGCAAGTAATAATGTAAGTGTGAGTTAGCATGAAAGTAAATGTAAGGTAGTGACCACGAGTGTATGATGAGAGAGTTTTTTCTAACTGTTTTGAGATAGTTTTTGTATATGTTTTTATGATTATGGATGTTTGTGTTAAGGGGACCCGACTCTTTTGCGGGCAAAAATGAGTTTTTAAAATGTTTTAATTAATGTAAAGGAGAGTTATTTCTGTTCTCGTCAAGAAAAGGAGGGTAAGATGTATTAGTATATAATGTTTTTGTCAAGTCGTTTTAAATTCAAAGTGTCGTCAATGTAATTTTTTAAGTAACATATGAGTAAGGGGGGATGCCGTTTTCTTCTAAACGTCACCCAAGTGTTTATATTATCCAAGTATCATCTTCTTCAACCATGTATCTTCTTTTTAAACCAAGTATCATCTTCTTTTCAACCATGTATCTTCTTCTTCAACCAAGTATCTTCATCTTTTCAACCAAGTATCATCTTCTTTTTAACCAAGTTATCTTCTTCTTCTTTTCAATACATTTATCCAGGTATTCACATAAGAGTAATCTTCATGTCAAAGTGTCTAAGCTTTTTTAATCGTCCAAGGTTTTAAATGTTAAAGTATTTGTTTCTCAATGTCCAAGTTTAAGTTTTTCACAAAAGTTTTTATGTTTTTCTCAAGTGTCAAGTATAAGTTTAGGGGTTAATCACTCCTTCCAGAGGACTAAAAGTTTGGTTTTCTTGACGAGAAAGAGTTTAAGTCATTAATGGGTGCTATCCTGCACTGAAAGAAAGTGAATCGTTTATTCGAGTGTAAGTGTTGGTTTGAAAATTATTTATTTATGAGTTAAGAGTGTTTTGTGAATTAAGAGTGTTTTTGAGGGTAAGTTGTGATTTGAAAGTGGTGTGGTCACGCCAGAAGAATGAGTATAATGAGTATGAGAGGGGTTATCCGTAAGGTATTGTGAATGAGTCTTGTCCAGAACAGTACGTTTCTTGACGATACTATTCTGGAGATTGTTGCATTGGTGGTGAATGGTTAGGGTTTATATTCAAAGATCTCAATTATGTGTTTTGTTTGTGAATGTGAGGGGTTAAGTGAAGTAAAGTGTGGTGCTTGTTTCTGCAAATGGCACATACACCGGTAGACGAGCAATGGGTGAACGTGTGTCTGGAGCCCAGACATGCTGTGCACATTTTGTTATTTAGTATATATTTTTTGCGGTCAAGTGTAGAGAGTGTTCTGAAGTGTGAGCAAGAATAAATTTTATGACCTGCTTTGTTACAGAATGAGCATGTTGAAATGTTGATAGGGTTACAGCTATGAGTTGTACTACAAGAGAGCTGATTAAAGGTGCCCCTTTTAAGTGAGTTGGGTAACGAATGATCAGCGAGTGAATGTTGAGTTGAAGGTTGGGTTGCGAGAGAGTGTAGGTTGCATGGTTCATTTAATATGGAATGAAAGGAATGGGTCATGGCGATGATTGGAGTGTCATTTCTATCGACAGATCTTGTGTCAGAGTTTTGTCTGGGGGAAGAATTGTTTAAATGGAGTAAAGTGTGATGTCTTTTGTGACATATGGAACATGATTTTGCCGAAATACAATTAAGGATTGTGTGTTTATAACCTAGACACCTAAAACACATTCTGTTATCTCTAATGTAGTTGTTCCGATCAGGAACGGAAAGCATCCCGAATTGGGGGCATGAATAAATTTTGTGACCTATTTCTTTACAAAATAAGCATGTTGGAGATGGGTAGGGGAGACTATGATATGCACTAGACGAGGGTTGATTGCGTTGATCATTATTATGAGGCGAGTTTTGTTCAGGAAGCGAGTGTTGATTTGAAAGTAAGGTTACCCTGTTGGGTGGAGTGGTCACATTAGAAGACAGATTACGATGATGATGGGATGTATCAGGTTTAGGATCTTGGGTCAATAAGTTTCCCAAAACGGTACATTTTTTCTCCAGAAAATCAAAAAAATTATCACTAGTAATTAAATGTTGATCAATCTCTTTTTCTCCAAGAGATCTTTTAGTACTATAGTCTAATTTTGTTTTCAATATGTGAACAATTAGGGCATCGAATAAATCTTCCTTACTGATGTTTAAGTTTAATAATGATTTTACTATAGATCTAGTTTCAAATGTGAATATTCTTAATTGCTGTGCGTTACATTTTTATATATTATTACAGACCGTTAAACGGTTAAAATGGGCACTAACAATTTGCCTTATATTATTGTATTTGGAACTTAGTAAGTCTAAAGCTACATCAAAATTAGTATCATTTACTGGTAATTGAGAAAATAAATTTAGCGGGTCACCTTTCAAGTATGATTTCAAATAGTAAAATTTTTCAATTTTGGATGTCAACCGGGAATTGTTTACTATTAATGCATTGAACAGTTCTATAAAGGCGTTATATTTTGTGCTGTCTCCAGAAAAAATCGGTATTTCTATTGACGGCAATCTAATATGTGTTTCATTATGAGAATGTAGGGTTGATTGAGTAATTTGATTAAAAATAAAATTTAATTTATCGTAAGCATTTTGTAGTCTAGAGTGTAATACATAATATTTTTCATCAATTTGGCTTCTATCATCAAATTCTAATTCAGGATCTAAGGCTATGATTTCTGTTTGATCTTGAATTTCAGAATATTTAGAGTAGTATTTATCTAAATTATCTATGCGTGATTTGAAAGCATACTTGTCTGATTCTTCCAAATTCAGTCACAGGAGAATTTTGTAATTAAATCAAATTCGAACACCTTGGTTTGGGCTGATTCTCGGTAAATTAACTGCGAGAGAGTTTAAGCTAGTTAAAGTGTTTTTTATGTTATATTGAAGAACCATTCTCCAATTTTCCTACTTGCCCTGAGTGAAATTATTGAAAATAATAAGAGACAGCTAGCCCAAGTACCGCGTCTTCTGAATTAATCTCTAAAAATAAGCTAAGAACACGACACATTTTCAAGATTCTTGGAAAAAAATCCTTAATATGAAAACTGGCTGGTTAAAATGGATCAGTTAACGGTTATATGTACTTTATGCAATATTAAGTTCACTGTTCAATAGGATGGGGAAAAGTCTTTACAGACTCGTTTAAATAGTAAAGGACATTGTAGAGTCGCAAGTACCGTCTCCAAGAAATGGGTGCGGGTACAGATACCTCTTTACCATTCTCAGTTTTGTGTGATGCTTCAAATAAAGGTTACCAAAAACTGTTTCGATTAGCTGTAAGATATTTTAGTATTAATAGTGGCGTTCAAAACAAACATCTAGACTTTGCTGAAAATAATAATGAAACATCTTCATCGGTTACTATAATACAATAATTAAAACATTAGAAACATTTTCAATGCCTAAATTTAAAAAAAGTTTTAAATGGCAAAAAAGTTATCGAGTTAGATTTAGATAGATGAGTTACATAGCGAGCTAATTCTCATTAAAAAAAGTTCTTGAACGTACTCAAGAAAATTCAGTTTCAGTTTTGAAATAGACGTACTTGTAGTATTCTGTTTCAGTTCAGTGTTATTTTGAAGGATATAAATAGACTTTGCATTGCTGTTTGTATTCGACCTGTGAACAGGTGTTTTTTTTGTCGTTCAAAATTTCGGATCAAGTCATCTCCGGGTCTAGATATTTATAAAGGTGGCATCCCTACTTATAGGCCAAACTACGTAGATTTTTCATGTGCAAAGTGTAAAAAGAAAACCAGCTGCCCCATTGTTTGCGCAATAGTTTTATATGATTTAGTGAGATGTTTTTCACTCGACTTTAATATTCATACATAACATTGTTATTAACAATTTTATGCAAAATATCGCTGTTTTTAAGATGTTTGCTTATAAAATTAAAACTGTCATGCTAATTGTAATGCCGTCAATGGAGAAATTGTAGCGAATAAAAACAGGAAGAAAATGAAAGGTCGAACTCGATCGGACCGTTAATTTAGGAGAGAATCGGTAAAAACCTGCCAAAGTACTGTTTTTACAAAAATTCATTACTCGGTTATTTTTTTAGTTGTAGCATAGATCCTCCAGCCTGTATTAGTTTTTGATATAAACTTTATATGTGCAAAAAGTACTGTCCGATGCATAGTTTTCGATCTGTGACTATTTGAATTTTTTACTATGAAATTTACCAACAAGCCTTAATGCGACAGGTAAAGTTCGATTTCAATTTAGTAAAACGATTTCGAAAGTAGAATTTTCATACTTCTGAACGTTCATCTTAGTTTTTACGATATTCTTATTTGTTGCTTATATATTCAAATGAAAAATTCATGAAATACACACGGCGCAACAGTATTACTATTGTGATCCGAGATTAAGATCGCAGCGCTACCTAACTGCCAAGTCCAAACTACTTTAGACGTGGTAAAATTGTTTGTTTTAATAGTGTGGCTTAGTGTTCTACGCCCTTTTTTGAATTATATTTTCTTTTATAAATAATTATGAGCCTTTTCTTAGACAATATTCTTAGTAAATTCAAAACATGTTTGTTAGTGTTAAACGTACAGGGCCGTTGTACCCGAACATTTGTGCCTATAATTTAATAAATAGTTAATTACAAATAAAAATATGGAATTCCACGGCAATATACTTCTTGGAATGTAATCTTTAAAAATCAAACCTAACACTTAAACATCCAATATAAAATACCAAAAACAGTGGGCGCGTTCGGCAGAAAAAGTGCTTTTTAGCGCTGAGAAACGCACTGTACAGTTGTCGGCCAGGACACGTTTGCTAACATCAAAAGCGCTGACATAATCCGCCATTTTTCTTATTTATTTTGAAATCAGTTTTAAGCAATATCATCACCAAATGTATCTTCCATTACATTATTTAATATGTTATTCATAATTAATAATGTTCTAATATAAATACTTCACAAACAATCAAATTGGGTTAGGTTTATCGCTTAGCAATTGGGCAATCCAACGATCTGTCAAAATAAATTCAATGTGGCGGCGACGGTCAAATAAACAACAAAGTTACTGAGTCTGATTGTTTAACCCACGTTAAATTGATTTTCTTTCTGTTTATTGGCTGTAAATTGTGATTTTTAAATAGTGTAGTGTTTGTCTTCGATATGTATTGTAGTTGGTTCTGGAAGCCGTTTTAATCGTGATGAAGTTTCGTTTTATCGCGTTCCCGCAAAGACAAAATACAGGTTTCTAACGAAGAAAAACGATTTGACCAAACTTCGCAGGGCTGCATGGATTGCAGCAATGAAGAGAGACGATCAGACCGAATCTATATTGAAACACCAGAAAGTTTGCTGTAGACACTTTATAACTGGTAGGCTTCTTATCAAATATATCAACTCTACTAGCTCCTAGTATACGTAATTCGTACTCAAGTAGATATTAACTCATTTTAGGCAAACCTGCTGTCCTCGAAATAAAGAACACCCTGACTGGGTATGATCTCAACATATGGGACATGTGTCTCAGAGAGTAAAAAAAGGGCTGCAGATGTTGACCGAAAGAATCGCAGAGATAATAGGACAAAACTGACTGACACTAAGGAAAAAATAATTAATAGTAGTCCTTTTTTATGTAAATTGTCTCAAGAGCTTAATGACAATTGATTGGGATATGTTTAACTGATCGTCCTGGTCAAGAAAGGATACTCGATGAGCATGTTTTGCACACTTCATTTTGATAAAAAGAATGTTAATTTTTAGTAATAGCAATGTTAAGTTATGTATTGATAGTTGCTGAAAATTGTTATAATTAATTCCTTTGTCAACAGGTCATGGATATTGATGAAATGCCTCAACAGTCCCAGGATGATCAAATTGAATTTATGGAGACTGTGGTGTCTATGATGCTTAAGTATTTATGTTTTAGTTTTTGAAGCTAAACATTACTTTGCAACTTTTATTATTTCTCAATATTCAATGAATGTTTTATTTTGATTTGTACTTAAATTAGTAATAATTCTTGTCTCTTCATAATACTTATAACGTTTATGTACTAAGTGTTATTATAGTAATATATTTTTACATAACTTTGTCAATAAGATCAAAATCTTTGAACAATGAGGCTGAAGTGCATTGATTTTACTCATGTTAATATTAGAAATATGTATTGTAATGTACACATGTCAAAATGAAATAAAATTTATATTTTGCATTGTAAAATAATTGTTTTTCTAATGCATTAAATGTCACACACTTTAGGGACAATAAAAAAATGAAACCCTTATATAACAGCTTATTTTTTTCCAAAAACAAAAATAGCTGGAAAATAAAACCCCTAAGGTCATGGAAACAATTTCACAAGACAACATCGACAAAAAACAATCATTTATAAACTAATTACATAAATCTAAATACATATATAACTTAGTTCTGATTTTACACTAATAACGATTTAAAATAAGCACTCTTCATCTTAAAATAGGAAAATTGTCCTTCTCAAACACTACAAAACACCTTAAAACCCCACAAAATACAAAATAAACCGTTTTATAACTATAAAACTATGCAGCTTTCTAAACATAAATGAATGTACTGAATCCAATGTTTGACCGTCGCCGCCATATTGACAGCTAAAAAGTCACGTGGTTTGGATTGCCTAATAGGGACCGAGAAACATGACTTCTAAATTAGTTTCCCTAAGTCTTCGAAAGAGTAATTTTAGGTTAGCTATGTGTTCTTCTAGATTTGAACTGAAAATTATTATATCGTCCATGTACACCATGCAGACTTTTCCTTGAAGATCTTTAGCACGTTGTCCATGACACGCTGAAAGGTGGCTGGGGAATTTCTGAGTCCGAATGGCATACGTAGATATTCATAATGCCCGTTTTCTACGCTGAAGGCTGTTTTCGCTATAGAGTTTTCATGCATCTGAATTTGATGGAAGCCCGATGCTAGGTTTATGGTTGAGAAGTAGTGGCATCTGCCTAGTCGATCTAGTACATCTTCTATTCGTGGGACAGGGTATTGGTCTTCTAAGGTTTTTTCATTCACTTTCCTGTAATCGATGACGATTCTCCACTTTTGTTTGTTGCTGGAATCTGTGTTCTCTGGGACGATCCAAATTGGCTTGCGCCATGGGGAGGAACTCGGTCTAATTATTCCGTCATCTAACATTTTCATTATTTGTCGTTGAACTTCGTCTTTGTGTATAGAAGGATAGCGGTAAGATTTGGTGTGAACAGGTATTTCGTCAAATGTTTTTATTTCGTGTTTTACTTCGTTCGTAAAAGTTAGTTTGTCTTTGTCTTTGTGAAATATGTCTTTGAAGTCGTTGCATAATTCAAGGATAGCTTTTTTTTCTTCTGCGTTCAAATGTTCAGTTCTAATAAAGTTTTGAATATTTTCATCAGAACTTTGTGAATAGCTATGTTGTAAAATATTCTCTGTATAATAAAAGTTAAAATTTTGTTTTAATGTATTAGTAAGATGTATTACTTTCAGTCGTTCTTTTATTACAATTTCAACACGTTTATCACTGCGGTTTATTATTTCAGTTTTAGCAAAACCGTTTTCTGCAATAGTAATAGTTTCCGGGAAATAAAGGTTATCTATTTCTTGTCTGGGTACTATGACTTCACCGGTGTAACAGCTGACTGAGATTCTTATGGCAGCTATTTCATGGGAATCGACGGAAATTTTGAAATCTTCTTTATTAAAATCGTTGAAAATCGGAATTTGAGTATTATTATTTTTTAGAATATTATTTTCAAAATCAACACATAATTTAAGTTTTTTAATTACGTTCAAGCCAATGAGGCCGTCAAAATAATTGTGAAATTTAAGCAAAATAAATGGTATTGTACAGGGTGATTTAAATTCAGAGAAAGCTGGAATTTCTGCCTTAAATTTTACGTCTTTATGACCTACTGCTGTTGTAATTCTAGTTGTTTCTTGAAAAATAGTATTAGGGAAGAATTTTTCTGCGATGATAGGATCTAATATCGATTGCATACTACCAGTATCTACTAGGAGTTTAATTGGAGGATTATTGATTTTTATATAAATATGGTAATTCGGTGCTATTATAATCAGAAAATATTTCGTTTACGTTAAATTGGTTTCCTGGCTCGTAATCCGAAAATTTGTATTATTATTATTTACAGAGTCGTCATTATGCATAACGGGATCTATGTAATCGGGATCAAAGTCATGAGTTAGATTTTCGACGTCGTAAGGATTTAACTCAAAGTCTGGGTAATTAATGTTCGAATCAAGTGAGTCTGGTTCGGTTTGAATTTGGTGCAATTCATGCGAAATAAAATTTCTGGGATGAGTGGATCTAAAATAGTTATTCGGTTGATTAGGTTTAAAAGTGTTTCTCGAGTTTATTGACATTGGTACTGGTCTATTTTCTGGAGCTTTACCAGTACGTGCAAAAACATTTTTTGGTTGTCCAAAAACTTGTCTATTGGTTGGATAATTTCTAGTCATTTGTCGAGATTGAATTGGAATTGGATGACTAGGAAATTGGTTGTGGTTTTTGTAATTATTAATTTGGTTCAGATTATTTGAGTTTTGTATTTGATTTCGGTAGTTAAAATTAGTTTGAGGTGTTTGTTAGAATTGTTGTCTGGGCAATTAATTTGGACTGCTAGTATAACTCGAATGATGCTTATGATTATTTAATACTTGTCTATTATAATTTTCTGAATTTATGTTAGTTTTCGAATTATTTTTAAATTTAAAATTATTTTGAGAGTAATTAAAATTGTCTTCTTCTATAATGAATGTAATAGCGGCTTCGATTGAAGCTGGATTCTTAATTCTAATTGTTTGTTGTAGCAAACCGGTTAAATTCTTAATAAGCGTTTCCAAAGCCATTTGATCGTATTGTCTACGATATATTTCTTTAGTATTAACAGGCATTTCTGTTAGTGAAAAACTATTAATTCTTTGAACCAGGTGGCTTTTTAACACTTGTAGTCTTCTAGCAAAATCTAAAGTTGATTCGTTTTTAAAAGGATGGGCCATTAAGAGGTCCTGCTCCAAACATTCTAGTGATCTCTTATCACCAAAACATTGTTCTAATGCGTCTTTTAATAAATTCCAATTATCTAGCTCGGTTCTACAACCAACTAAAAGATTAGCTCTTCCTACTAATTTAGAACGAATTGCTCGTAAAATATAATTATTAATAACTACATTACCTACATTACTATATGTATCTATAAGAAATTGGCAATTCTCTATAAATTGTATGAGAGTTGAGTTATTGCCGTCATAAGGTAAAATTAAATCTACTGTTAATTTCAACATTTGAATATTAATTTGTTCATTATTAGCCATATTGTTTGGGTTAATATTACTACCACTAACGTTTTCTTCTAAATTTAATGAATTATTGAAATTTGAAATCAATTCTTCAATATTTGTATCAGAATCGTTCATTAATAAATTGACAACTATATATGTATATATTTTCTACTAATGTACTATAATTAAAAAGTAAAGTATATTTGCAACCGGGAAATATTTTACCTATCTTAAAATTAGGAAGGTGTAATAGGAAAACTCGGTACTTACAGGTACTTCTTGGAGTTCTCCCT
Organism: Galeruca laticollis; assembly: GCA_963921935.1. Classification (NCBI taxonomy): domain Eukaryota; kingdom Metazoa; phylum Arthropoda; class Insecta; order Coleoptera; family Chrysomelidae; genus Galeruca; species Galeruca laticollis. Next base: position 72,984,362 of record OY998177.1, read on the forward strand.
ACGTGATCCTGTTTGCCCCTGGATGGTGTAGGTTATCGTCTAAGAATTGAAACTCACGTTAAGTCTTTTCACAGAACCGGTCTCGATGCCGTGACTTCCCGAAAATACCGAACTACGACTATATCCTACTGACTGCGCCAGTTAAGATATTTTGTTCACGAAATATTTTTTTAAAAAGTTTAATTTGAATTTTAAAATACAACTTTATTGTTACAGAGTTACAAACAGAATGTCAATAAAAATGTGAGAACAGTACCAAGTTAGTTTATAATTAAATGCTGACAACTAATAAATAAATATGATACACGATATGATATTATTATATAATATGCAAATTGGCTTCACATAACTCGCTTATGCCATCTGCCGTGAAAAAACACAAACAAAGTGATGTAAACACTATTAGTTTTGTATAATCAGAGTTTGTAAATGTTCATTTCTTAAAACTGATATTAAATGTTTGTGATGTCTTCATCAAAAGTATTTTTCTGTATTCATGGCTGTTTAAATATGCCGTATAAAAATACTACGCAGTTGAAATTTATAGTTTCCCTGAAAGTTCATTGAACGCTGCATGGATAACCTTGAAACGTCAAAAATGGATAAATGCAGTAAAAACCCATATATAAGGAAAATGTTCTAATTAAAATTTTTTATTAACTATTATTTTGTGTATAATCAATTGGCAGTTATTAGAAAAGTTTTTTTACATAAATAAAGATTATTATCGAGAGAATAAAATGTTGTTTTCTGTACGATTTCGTTAATTAAATAAAATAAAAAGCTTGTTATGTGTTTGCTGACTTTAATATTATATAATAAGTTTAAATAATTAAATACTATTAAGAGAAAGCAAGTAAACATTTGTACAAAACAAATCACTTCAAGTTTTTTAATTACATTTCAGAAAACATCGGAAGGATTGGGAACCAAATAAAAATACTAGAATTTGCAGTGCTCATTTTGGCAAAAATCTGATAATCCCCTACAACCATCTTACATACCAACAATTTTTTCTGGCAAAGAAAATAAAAAGACCTATTCATTTTTTGCATTTTGTAGGTTGTTTATTACACTGTTTACATCACAATGTTTTTCTTATTTAACGCCAGGGCGCTCTACTTTCGACATAAGTGCTGCCTGTATAGTTCGGTCTCGATCCCAATATACATGTAGAGATGATAACGATTAATTGAAATAGAAGAATAATCGATTATTTTATAACAATTCAGCGATTAATAAAATTATATATATTAACTTAAATTGTTATATTTGTCTACTTGAAATTTGAAAGTGACATACATAAATATAACCTCAAAATTATAAAATACAAAGAAAAAACATGTGCATTTTCTAAAAATAGCTATTTTTATGGTTTCTTTGAGGTATTTTTTATAATTTAGATGAAAATTTATTTGAAAATATTAAAATTATGTCCCCGCCTAAAAGTGAAGTTTGATTTCATTTTGAGAGAAATAATCGAACAATATATGATTCAATTATTTTCTAATAACTGCCATCTTTATATACATGTTTCTCCTTGCCTGCTGCTCTCCCCCACTCTAATCTCATGCATTCAGCTGTTTCTCGTGATATTCAGCTTGATTTTTAACATATTTCTCAGCATTTTAATGCAAAACCAAGATGAACGTTTCGAAGTATGAAAATTCTACTTTCGAAATCGGACCATACCTGTCGGATTCAAGCCTGCTAAAAAATTCAAATGCCCACAGATCGAAAACTATGCATCGGACTGTGCCTGATTTTTACACATATAAAGTCTATATTAATAACTAATACTGGCCAGAGGATCTAGGCTACAACTCAAAAATTAACCGAGTTACAAAGTTTTCAAAAAACTGTACATTGACTCTTTAACATTTCTACTTCTTAACATACAGTCGGTAAGAAATAAAGTTGATGACCTTTTTTTCATTATAGAAAATTTAAAATATCCTAAAGTAATATTGTTAACTGAGCATTGGCTCGAAGAATCTGAAAACGTTTATATTCCAAATTACACTGTAGCTTCAGTTTTTTGTAGAGAACGGTATATGCATGGAGGCACAGTTATATTAGTACATACTTCTGCGATGGAAAATTGGCAAGTCAAAGAATTGAAAATTTCGCAGAAGAAAAACAATTTGAATTATCGGGCATACATATTAGGTCTATTAATACTGTAATACTTTGCAAATACCGTTCTCCAACAACCAGTGTCTCAGTCTTCCTAGATAAACTGGAAATTTTGCTGTCCAAATTAACATCATCTATACAGGTGATATTAACAGGTGATTTCAACATTAATTTTGACGATGAGCATGAAAATAATGTTAACAAATTAAATAGTCTATTGATATCCTTCAATCTCAAAATGCATGTTAAACAGCCAACAAGAATAAATAGAGACTCGGCAACAATTATTGACTACTTTTGTAGTACATTTGATGAAACTAAAGTGACATGTAATATAATTCCAAGTAACTTGTCTGATCATGAAGCTGTATATACTATGATACCAGTCAAATGTAGGTTGGAAAAAAGTCTTTTAAATATGGTAGATTATATAGTACAAGTAATTATCAAAAATTTAAAGCCCACTGTGATACATATAACTGGAATTCTTTAATTATAAATTTAAATTCAAATTCCTTCAGACAACTTTATGAAACATTTTGTATTATCTTTTAAAAATTCTTTCCAATATAAAGAATCAGAATAAAATCTAAAAAATCATGGATTACTTGTGGTATTCGAATATTAGGGATAAACATGTGGTCATTAAACTACATAAGAAAATACTTTCGTGACGAGCCCTTTAGCACATATTATACACAATATAGGTCAATTTATAGAGCAATAATAAAGAAGGCAAAAGATGATTATTATAACAAAAGAATGGAAAATAAATCTAAAGAGTCATGGGCTATTGTGAATGAATTATGGAGAAAAAATAACGATAAACTTAAACAGAACATACATAGAGATCCTGAGCAGTTCAATAAATTTTATTGTAATATAGCCGAATCTTTAATTAAAACATTAAATTCTACAACCGATCCTCTATCGTACATGAAAGATGTTCATATAAATCAACAATTTAAGTTATATCCAACGAATACCTATGAGTTAAGAAAAGTATTTGCTAATATCAAAAAGAAAAATGCTTGTGGCTGTGACAACTTGTCTATTAAAATATTTAACAATTTACCATACACAGCCTTAAATGTTTTAGCAATTTTGATTAACAAATCGTTTCAAGCGGGAGTATTTCCAGACTTTCTTAAAACTAGCGTCATAATTCCGATTCATAAGGGGGGATATGGTGGGGATCCATCTAATTTTAGGCCAATATCTCTGATTCCAACATTGGCAAAAATAATTGAAAAACTTGTAAAACATCGACTAACAGAATTTTTAGAAATAAATAGTATAATTGATAGCAGACAATTTGGGTTTCAGAAAGGTAAAAATACATCTGATGCCATGTTTACCAGTCTAGAAAATATATATAAAATTATTAACTCTGGTATACCGGTCGCAGCAATTTTTTGTGATTTGACAAAAGCTTTTGACTGTGTTAAACATGAATTACTGCTGAGAAAATTAAATCATTATGGAATTAGGGATGTTGGTCTTGGATGGATGAACTCGTATCTATCTGAACGTGAGCAATTTGTTAGAACACCACATTCAAATTCAAATGTCAGATCTGGTAAATGGGGAGTTCCACAGGGTTCAGTATTGGGTCCAATCTTGTTTCTTCTCTATGTCAATGATCTTACAAATTTAAATATTCATGGTAATTTTACTATGTTTGCCGATGATACCACATTAACTTGGCATGAGTCCAATGAACAGAGGCTTCATAACATTGTATCCAGTGACTTACAAACGGTTAAGGAATGGTGTAGTGCAAACTACCTAACACTAAATATAAGTAAAACAAAAATAATGACATTTAAATGCAGATTACCACCTGTTCAACTTGGAAATGACACTGTGGAGAGTGTTGAAGAAGCAACATTTTTAGGACTCAACATTGATAGTAACCTGACGTTTAAAGGACACATTAATATCTTAAAAAAGAAAATATCCTCAGGCTGTTACGCTGTTAGATCATCTTCATGTGACTTGGGATTCTCGGTAGCTAAAGATGTATATTACGCTTTAGTGGAATCGCACTTAAGGTATTCCTTACAATTTTGGGGCTCTTGTAATGGGGAACTATTCGAAAGTATTTTTTTATTGCAGAAACGAGCTATACGATTCTTATGTAAAATAAATAAAAGAACTTCATGTAAAACATATTTCGTGAAACATAAAATACTGACTCTTACATCACTCTATGTACTAGAAGTAACATCCCTCATTCATAAGAACAAAGAGCAGTATATTACAGAGAGTCATTATAATACAAGACAAAGTGGCAATCTGTCGCTACTTATACCTAAAACTTCCTTGGTGAAAGCCACATTTATTTACAATGGAGTCAAATTATATAATTTGTTGCCAGCATATGTAAAGAATATAGAGCATTTAAATAAATTTCGGCAAGTAATGAAAGAAAAGTTGATAGACGAGGCGTACTATAATTTAAATGAATGCTTTTCTCATATGCATTCTCTATAATATTATTCTTGTCAACAGTGTATATAAACAAGTAAAGAAAATGAAATTAAAATATTTTAGAGTGCTTTTAATTATTCTATTATAATTTAGTTATTTATTGACAATACATATAAGTTATGTTGTATGTATATAATATGTAAGATTTGTGTGTGAATGTATTTTTTTATATCTTTTATCTCGGTTCCCGAGATATGGGCCGAGAGCCATTTTTATTGGACACCCGGTACATATGTTTTTTATCATGTAATAAATAGTTTTATTTGCTATTACAATAATTTTTAATTTCTTTTCACTCTGAAATATGTTACAGTGATATCTGTCTATAATATAATTGATTGAGGTTATGTTTTGGAGTAATAAAACAATGTTTCTGTTATCCGTCTATCCTCTAAACCAGAGCTTTCTCACATTAAAAATAAAATATAAATAAAATAACGTGTGATGCCACTGGAGATAGATAGGTCGCAACCAGCTTGTAATTTTTATCAGAGCTATTCCAAAGACTTCTGTGAGGCAGAGGAGATTCTTATTCTTCTTCATGGTACAACCAAGAACCAAAGGTATGGATATTTCTTAAGCTGTAAATAAGGCAGTATCAGACTAGGGGGATTTGACAAATGTCACTGATGGAGCCAGAGCTATGGTAGAAACTGAAATTGGATTTATAGTCTTCATTAGATAAAAATGATATATATTTTTATATATTTTTCCAAGTTGTAAAGAGCATTTTGAAGAAATGAAGGATTTTAAGACACAATTACAAAATTCGAAAATCGATTTAGCGACTATAAAAAATTGAAAGAGAGTTTTCAGTTTTTACTCAGCCCCTTACAATATCAGATGAGAATTTAAACACAGCAGACCTTCAACTGGAATTGTGTGATTTGCAATCGGATCCTTTTTACCAAGTAAGAACTGAAACTGGATTGGACTTTTTCATGTTGCTGCCAGTAAAATACCTCAACTTGCGGATTATATGTGGCTCAATGCTGGGAAGCATATATCTTTGTGAAAGCAGCTTTTCCAACATGAAATTTATAAAGTCAAAATTTAGATGTTCCCTTTCTGATAAGTAACTTACTCAGTTGCTTCGTTTATCAACAACAAATATTAAAGTTAATATTGATGCATTAGTTAGTGAAAACCAACATCCCCAAAGTTCTCACTAATTTTTCTGTAATTTCATATTTTTGGAATAAATTATAATAATAATACGAACGCAGTTTTTCTTTGTATACCATACCTATTAAATTTCACTCTTAAAGTTGCATACAAAGTATTTTATAATGCGGCCCTCCAAAGCGTATTTTTTTTCAAAGCGGCCCTTAGGGCACTTGAAGTTGGACATCCCTGCTCTAAACCGTCATGACCATGGTCCTGACGATGACAGTCAATCGAGTTTTTACTGTATACCAAATGAGAAAACATTATTCCAAGTTTTGAGTATTATAGAATTTAAAATAAATAAAATTTCTGCAACATCTTGAATAAGACAGTTTAGACAAAGATTTATAGTATAGCTAATCTTTCTAGATGTGGCATTCAACTTATAGTATAAAAGATCCAATATTGAAGTATTAATTATGAAATATCATTAGATTCTTTATTCAAATATTATACACTGTATTGTTTTTCTTGTTTATATGAAAATGTTGATGACATTTTGATTCTCTAAAGTTAAATTAAAAATTTAAACCATGTACAAAGAAATCGTTTTCTCTTGCTCTACATTATTGAAAAACATTAAATCTAGTTATGCTTATTAGTGCCTAAGATCTTTAGCATAAATATGAAACTACAAATGATAAATTCGTTCAACTTACTTTTTTATTTAATTTGCTTTCTAAAATCAACATGCTTATCACAATTTGAGTCATCATTTATTTCTTGTTTGAATGGATGAATTATATTCATGTTTTTATTTACATTCTGAATTTTTAATGTAAGCACTTCCTCAATCAGTTCTTGTTTAACATCCATATTCCACAAAAATTCATCATGGATATCGATTTCCTACTTTACATTTTGGATACCCATTTCTTCTTTAATAACACCTTGCTCTATTTCCATTGTCTCTAGTTATATCCATGTTATAAGCACAGAAAACGGATCCGGTCCGTAGGGGACGCGTAAGGGTGGCGTTACATGCATCCGTTATCCGATGATCCGAAATGAACCCTATTGGTCAGAAAAATTAAAATGTCATTTTACTTCCGATGGTTTTTAACTTTCATACGATATCGTACAGAGTTAAAAAAGACGTGTGACACTCGGAGACTGCCGCGGTAAAGCTATTGCATAGAGTTTTACACTTTGACGTTCACAATTTCTTTTTCTTTTTAGCTCTTTTTTTAGCTCTTTATGCTTTTCTTCTCTATACTTTCACAGTCCTCGTATCAGCATAAAATAATCAAAACTTATTGGGCAGTCCTTGTATAAGTATAAAATATCAAAATTTATTGGACAGTCCTCGTATCAGCATAAAATAATCAAATATTATTGGACAGTCCTCGTATAATCATAAAAGTATCAATATTTATTGGGCAGTCCTCGTATAAGTATAAAAGAATCAAAATGTATTGGACAGTCCTAGTTTAATCATATCAGTATTAAAATTTATTGAGTAGTCCTCGTATCAGCATAAAATAATCAAAACTTATTGGACAGCACTCGTATAATCATAAAAGTATCAAAATGTATTGTGCAGTCCTGGTATCAGCATAAAATAATCAAAACTTATTGGACAGTCCTCGTATAATCATAAAAGTATCAATATTTATTGGACACTCCTCGTATAAGTATAAAAGAATCAAAATTTATTGAACAGTCCTCGTATAGTCATAAAATAATCAAGACTTATTGGACATTCTTCGTATAGTCATAAAAGTATCAACATTTATTGGGCAGTCCTCGTATGAGTATAAACCAATCAAAATTTATTGGACAATCCTCGTATCATCATAAAATAATCAAAATTTATTGGATAGTCCTTGTATAGTCATAAAAGTATCAACATTTATTGGGCAGTCCTCGTGTAAGTGTCAGGTTATTTTCGTTACGGAATTTCTGGATTCGGTCTCTACGCTCAAGGCCCGCGATAGAAGCTAATGCAATAGCTTAAATATTTTCTATTTCTTCCGATATCGGATAAATCTTAACCTCATTTTTTTGCATTTTATCTGTGTATAGTTACCGACTCTAGAAAAGCTATGAATTTACAAGTATATCTCATACCAAAGGCAAAGAAAATGTAACATCAAATATGTTTTGCTTTTATCACTTCTGCTTTTAAGAAAAAAAAACTGCGAATACATGTTTAAATTCAATATTTAATACATAAAAAGCGCAACCAACTCAACCAAGGGTCTTGTATTGTATAATATATGTAGTTTGTAGGTTAGAGGTTATTTAGAATTCAGTAAATTCTAGGCTAGATTTCGGATACGACAATCGGATTGTAAATCAAGAAAAACACTCACAAGAAATGTTGAGTACTTTCGGAGATCGTGTCGTCGGATAACGGATGCATGTAACGCCGGCCTAACTTTCTATGTAAGCTGTGTTGTCAGTTTGAATACCTATTTTAAAGCCGACGCCATTTTTTGGTGGTCAACGCTATAGTGAACACCAGAGAGTTTTTTGCGATTATTGAGCGATTAAAGTGATTTTAAAGTGGACTTTTGATTTTGTTAAAATGGTAAATTGTGTGCTTACCAGTGTAAGAGTTCTAGCAAAAAGAAAAAACCTGAAATTTCGTTTCATAGGTGTTTTGTGTTTTCCTCTTTTGATGGAAAAGCAATATTGCGTAATGTCGTTTTCGCTTATATTGTACTGAGCTCTGAAGGACCAATCGCCTTAATGTGACGATAATAAATACTTTTACACGTCGATGAATTGAATGTTTTATTAAATGATAACCGATGATTACATGCACCTTTACTATATATCTGTATAGTTTTACATTTTGTTCATATTGCGTCACAAATAAGAATATCACAACCGCTTATTATATATATATATATATATATATATTGATATCTTTTACTTTTCTATGATTGATTCATGACAAGATGTGTGTTATGTCTCTTTATGCGTTTTTTTGTAACTTGACTAACAACGGTTTTTTGTATAATGATGAAAAATTGAATAAATGTTGTTATGGATATTTTTATGTGGGGTTTTAAGTGGGTGATAATAAGGAACGTTATGTGAGAATGTAACCAATGGGAAAAAATAGAGATTTAAATGAAACTGTCATATGACAGCTGATACTCAGCCGACGCATGTAGTTTTGTGGAGAAAAGAAATTGTTATACAATTATCTGTGGTTTTTTATATGAAATGAAGTTTGAATGGTGTTATACAGGAAAAGTTGAAAATGAAAAGTCACAGGAGAATTTTGTAATTAAATCAAATTCGAACATATTGGGGGCGCGCGAAGAATGGATGAAAGGTGAGAGATGACTGATATCAGACATCAAATACTGATGTTAATGAAAGAATTAGATAGCGTGAGGAGTGTATAGGGCTCTGATACAGGATTATGATTGAAATTGAATAATTGTAAATAATTATATAAATGTATAGGGTTGTAAAAATAACTTAATGTTAGTGTCAAAGTGGTATAAGGACTCTGGCGTCATGAATATAACGAATGAATGTTTAGGGTTGATGTTAGAGTGTTGTAAGGACTCTAATATCATGAATGTGACGAATGAACAAGAGGTCTAGATGTATGCTAGTTCTTGTTTTTTAAGGGTACGAAAGTTTGCAATGTACTCTAGAAATGGACTAGAGGTGTGAATGATAATAATGTAAGCAATATACTCTAGAAGTGGACTAGAGTTGTAAACGATAAGAATGTATGCAATATACTCTAGAAATGGACTAGAGTTGTAAACGATATATGTAATATAAAAGGAAGGAGAGAGCGTAAGTGAGTGAGTACATGATTATGGTGTATAAGAGTAAGGGTTGGGTTAAGTTTCATTGAGAAAGAGAGATGAAGTAATGAGAGAGATAGGAAAGGGCCAAGCGGCAGTTCTTTCGGGCCTACTGAATCTATGTACCAGCGCAATTCGCCACCGGCAGAGGCTTACCCGGTCCGATTGGGGCCTAGCGACTTACGTCACGCCAAGCGTCGACTCTAGGTTAAAGCAATTGTGGTACCAGTTTGTTTAAGGAGTAACGGTCCAGGAATCTCGGGCATATGTAAACAAAAAGGGGGACCAAGTTGTGAAGGGGTGTGAAATTCCATGAGAGAGCATGGAAAGCTCATGTGGGTGTTTTTCCGGTTTTTTTTTTTGTATCAGAATGAATGGTGCTGGGTAAGAAAGGGAACGTTTTTCTTCGGAGAACGTGGAAACTCCAGTGTAGCTTGCGCTACTCCCTTTCTACGCGGAGGAATGAATTGTAGAGTGAGGGTGAGTGTAAGAGAGTAATATTTCAATGCTTGAAAAATTAATGTGTGAATAATTAATGAAGTGACACGATCGTATAAGTTCAAGTAATGTGACCACCAATGTAAGAGTAAATGTAAGAGAGATCTTCTTTACGTATAAGATTGTCTATTTGTGCAGCGATAGCGGTTTGTCACGTTGACAAGGTATAAACGACTTTTGTTATTTATGTTTCTGAGGAATCAGGCATGGGTAATGGAATGATTTTGATAATTGGTCGAGTGTAAGTTCCTGAAGCGGTTTTGACTTGGACCGAACGGATTTTACCGTCTTTACCAGCTGTGACATCTGTTATGCGGGCTAAAGGCCACCGCAAGGGAGGGGAATCATCGTCCTTAATTAAGACCATGGTTCCTATAGTGAGATCTTTAGATGGGGTAGTCCATATGGGACGGTTTTGCAATTGGTTGAGGTAGTCGACAGACCACCGTTTCCAAAAGTTTTGTTGAGCATGAGTGCATTGTTGCCAGAATTTTAATCGGTTCGTAGGGAGTGAGGATAAATCTTTGTCTGGAAGTGCCATTAGAGGTGCTCCTATGAGAAAATGGCCTGGAGTTAATGGCAGTAAGTCAGTAGGGTCAGTCGAAAGGGGATGTAAGGGTCGTGAGTTGAGTATGGCTTCTATCTGAGTCAGTATAGTACTGAATTGTTCGAAAGTAAAAGTGGAGGTAGCAAGCAATTTTATTAGATGAGTTTTAACGCTTTTGACTCCAGCTTCCCAGAGACCACCCCAATGTGGGGATCTGGGGGGAATGAATTTCCAGTCTATTGATGATGTGAGTAGGTGATCATGTATGGGAGAAAAATTCTTAGTCAGGAAGTGAGATACGTCCGCAAGATAATGATTAGCACCAACAAAATTCGTGCCATTGTCACTGTAAATCACAGATGGAAGTACTCGTCTAGAAGTGAAACGTTTCAATGAAGCGATAAAGGAATCTGTGGACAGATCAGAGACTAACTCAAGATGAATTGCCTTTGTCGAGAAGCATATGAATAAGGCAATGTAGGATTTGAATACCGGGGCTCGCTTCAAATGAGATGATTTTATTGAGAATGGTCCCGCAAAGTCGACTCCAGTCGTCTGGAAGGGACGGGAAGGTGTTACACGACGTGCAGGTAGATCAGACATGATTTGCTGTGCCGTTATGGCCTTGAACCTATGGCACATTAGACATTTGTTTATGATGCGCTTGATCTCACGCAGGCCATCGATGGGCCAGAATTGTAAGAGGATATTGGCTAATACATTTTGAGGACCACTGTGTCCTAAACGTATATGTTTTCTTTGTAATATCAAGCTAGTGAGTGCTACTACGAGTGCGAGTATAATTGGAATGAGGTTGTGAATTCAAGTGAGAGTGCAAGTAATATTGGAATTCATTGTGAATGTATTGAGTACAATCTATATTAAGAATGTATATGCGAGTAAGAGAGTGTGCTCATGAGACTAGAGCAAGTACGAGTGCGTGCAACAAGTGAGTAAAAGTAAGTACGAATGAATGTAAATGCAAATGTAAATACGAATAAATGTAAAAGCATTACGAATGTTAGTTTAAATGTGACTGCCAATATGAGTATAAGTTTGATTAAGGTGCAATTGTATGCGAGTGCAAGTAATAATGTAAGTGTGAGTTAGCATGAAAGTAAATGTAAGGTAGTGACCACGAGTGTATAAGTATAATGAGAGTTTTTTTATAGCTCTTTTGAGATTGTTTTTGGATATGTTTTTATGATTATAGATGTTTCTGTTAAGGGGACCCGACTCTTTTGCGGGCAAGAATGAATTTTTAAAATGTTTTAATTAATGTAAAGGAGAGTTATTTCTGTTCTCGTCAAGAAAAGGAGGGAAGATATGTATATAATGTTTTTCTCAAGTCGTTTTAAATTCAAAGTGTCGTCAATGTAATTTTTTAAGTAACATATGAGTAAGAGGGGATGCCGTTTTCTTCTAAACGTCACCCAAGTGTTTATATTAACCAAGTATCATCTTTTTCAACCATGTATCTTCTTCTTCAACCAAGTATCTTCATCTTTTCAACCAAGTATCATCTCCATCTTTTTAACCAAGTTATCTTCTTCTTTTCAATACCTTTATCCAGGTATTCACATAAGAGTAATTTTCATGTGTCTAAGCTTTTTTAATCGTCCAGGGTTTTAAATGTTAAAGTATTTGTTTCTCAATGTCTAAGTATAAGTTTAAGTTTTTCACAAAGTTTTTTTATGTTTTTCTTAAGTGTCAAGTATATAAGTTTCACTGTCCTCTTCCAGAGGACTAAAAGTTTTGTTTTCTTGACGAGAAAGAGTTTAAGTAATGAATGAGTGCTATCCTGCACTGAAAGAGCGTTGAGTAAGAAAGTGAATCGTTTATTCGAGTGTAAGTGTTGTTTTGAAAATTATTTCTTTATGAGTTAAGAGTGTTTTTGAGGGTAAGTTGTGATTTGAAAGTGGTGTGGTCACACCAGAAAAATGAGTATAATGAGTATGAGAGGGGTTATCCGTAAGGTATTGTGAATGAGTCTTGTCCAGAACAGTAAGTTTCTTGACGATAATATTCTGGATATTTTTGCATTGGTGGTGAATGGTTAGGGTTTATGTTCAAAGATCTCACTGATGTGTTTTGTTTGTGAATGTGACGGGTTAAGTGAAGTAAAGTGTGGTGCTTGTTTCTGCAAATGGCACATACACCGGTAGACGAGCAATGGGTGAACGTGTGTCTCGAGCCCAGACATGCTGTGCACATTTTGTTATTTAGTATATATTTTTTGCGGTCAAGTGTAGAGAGTGTTCTGAAGTGTGAGCAAGAATAAATTTTATGACCTGCTTTGTTACAGAATGAGCATATTGAAATGTTGATAGGGTTAGAGCTATGAGTTGTACTACAAGAGAGCTGATTAAAGGTGTCCCTTTTAAGTGAGTTGGGTAACGAATGATCAGCGAGTGAATGTTGAGTTGAAGGTTGGGTTGCGAGATAGTGTAGGTTGCATGGTTCATTTAATATGGAATGAAAGGAATGGGTCATGGCGACGATCGGAGTGTCATTTCTATCGACAGGTCTTGTGTCAGAGTTTTGTCTAGGGCGAGAATTGTTTAAATGGAGTAAAGTGTGATGTCTTTTTTGACATATGGAGCACGATTTGGCTGAAATACAATTACGGATTGTATGTTTAGAACCTAGACACCTGAAGCACATTCTGTTATCTCTAATGTAGTTGTTCCGATCAGGAACGGAAAGCATCCTGAATTGGGGGCATGTATAAATTTTGTGGCCTATTTCCTTACAAAATAAGCATGTTGGAGATGGGTAGGGGGGACTATGATATGCACTAGACGAGGGTTGATTGCGTTGATCATTGTAATGAGGTGAGTTTTGTTCGGGAAGTGAGTGTTGATTTAGAAGTAAAGTTACCCTGTTGGGTGGAGTGGTCACATTAGAAGACTGATTATGAGATGTATCAGGTTTATGATCTTGGGTCAACAAGTTTTCCAAAACAGTACATCTTTTCTCCAGAAAATCAAAAAAATTATCACTAGTAATTAAATGTTGATCAATCTCTTTTTCTTCAAGAGATCTTTTAGTACTATAGTCTAATTTGGTTTTCAATATGTGAACAATTAAGGCATCGAATAAATCTTCCTTACTGATGTTTAAGTTTAATAATGATTTTACTATAGATCTAGTTTCAGATGTGAATATTCTTAATTGCTGTGCGTTACATTTTAATATATTATTACAGGCCGTTAAACGGTTAAAATGGGCAGTAACAATTTGCCTTATATTATTGTATTTGTAATTTAGTAAGTCTAAAGCTACATCAAAATTAGTTTCATTTACTGGTAATTGAGAAATTAAATTTAGCGGGTCACCTTTCAAGTATGATTTCAAATAGTAAAATTTTTCAATTTTAGATGTCAACCGGGAATTGTTTACTATTAATGCATTGAACAGTTCTATAAAGACATTATATTTTATGCTGTCTCCAGAAAAAATCGGTATTTCTATTGACGGCAATCTAATATGTGTTTCATTATGAGAATGTAAGGTTGATTGAGTAATTTGATTAAATTTAAAATTTAATTTATCGTAAGCATTTTGTAGTCTAGAGTGTAATACATAATATTTTTCATCAATTTGGCTTCTATCATCAAATTCTAATTCAGGATCTAAGGCTATGATTTCTATTTGATCTTGAATTTCAGAATATTTAGAGTAGTATTTATCTAAATTATCTATGCGTGATTTGAAAGCATACTTGTCTGATTCTTCCAAATTATTATGAAACCAGTTATGAATACGTGTAATTGCTGCCTTACAACTAGCACGTTGTGTTTTTAATGAATCCATTTTATCAATGATCTCAATTATTTGACAGAAATATTTGACATAAAATTCAAATCAATGTGTCATGTTAGGTATTTCAGTAATATTTTATGATCTATATGATTATTTTCCAAAGTTGTGATGAAAGAATGTCATTAAATGTCCAAACTAAATTTGAAATTAACAATGTAATAAATTTTTTTTGTCATATATACCTTATTTGTCTTGTTCTTTCCACTGCGAACTTGCGTACAGTCTCGAAGAATTTCACTTTCCTTGTGGATTTGTACCGCCAAATCTGTTTTCAATTCAGGATTAAATTCTTGTTTATCTTATTTCTGGTTTGATCCGGCTACAGAAGGGCCATGTTTTTGCGTTTTCCTCTTTTGATGGAAAAGCAATACTGAGGAATGTCGTTTTCGCTTATATTGTACTGAGCTCTGAAGGACCAATCGCCTTAATGTGACGATAATAAATACTTTTACACGTCGATGAATTGAATGTTTTATTAAATGATAACCGATGATTACATGCACCTTTACTATATATCTGTATAGTTTTACATTTTGTTCATATTGCGTCACAAATAAGAATATCACAACCGCTTATTATATAATACAATTGATATCTTTTACTTTTCTATGATTGATTCATGACAAGATGTGTGTTATGTCTCTTTATGCTTTTTATTGTAACTTGACTAACAACGGTTTTTTGTATGTAACCAATGGGAAAAAATAGAGATTTAAATGAAACTGTCATATGACAGCTGATACTCAGCCGACGCATGTAGTTTTGTGGAGAAAAGAAATTGTTATACAATTATCTGTGGTTTTTTATATGAAATGAAGTTTGAATGGTGTTATACAGGAAAAGTTGAAAATGAAAAGTCACAGGAGAATTTTGTAATTAAATCAAATTCCAACAATAGGTAAGTTATCTCTAACTTATTTTTTTGGTAGCTACTTTTTTCTTTATATCTTAAAAATAAGCTTTTAATCATAAAACCCCACTAGTGAGTTAAAACGTATTTCATAATAAATTCAATTATGTTAGTAGAAAAGATATTACGAAACTTTTTCATTGAAAATTATCGAATTTATTGTTCAGTTTCTCGGAATTCCTAACCCCAAAAGATCATAATTACTGTGGCGTGTACATATATTTTTAGTTGATACTACAATTAAATGTGAAAAATGCGTGATTTATTTTTCACTGAAGAGACGAGACAGTTTTTTAATCTTTTTAACATTTTTTTCTAATTACAGATTTCCTAGGCATGAGCAACAACGTAGTGTATGGATAAATAATATGAAAATTTTGAATTGGCAACCTACTACAAATGATAGATTGTGCTCCATACATTTTCAAGAAAATTGTTTTTATAAAGCAGGCGATAAAACGCGATTATTGGATGATGCTGTACCTTCGATTTTTATTGATTTACCAAACTATTTGCAACCTAAAAAGGTAAATTTCATTGAATACTTTTTACAACATTTTATTATTTTTTATCTTTAAAAGCAATCAAAAGAATGAAATTGTTTTCCTCAATTTACTAATTTTTCCTGCGATTACTAATGCATACAACTTTGATATAAGTTAAATATAGTTAAATATAGTTTTATTTTTAAATTTCCCATGTATAAAGATTAATTTATAAAATAAAAATTTTAGTCCTTTAGAACAATCATATGGGACGACAATGAAGTTTATGAATTGGGTTGACAGCGTTACGAGTCCCCTGTATTTTGTGTATCAAAGAATGGTGTATTCTTTGGTTGGTTATTGTACAAAGACAGTCTTTGTCATAGAGAAATAAACATATTTGATTTGTCTATGGATAACACACAAATGTTCGATAATTTTTCTCAAAATGAAATCAAACATCACTTTACGGCGGGGGCATAATTTTAATATTTTCATTAGTTTTTTAAATGAAACTCAATGTTTCATTTAAAAAACTAATATGAGTAGATTTCACGAAGTAGGGGTCGAGACAGTTAATTTCATTATTATTTTCAAATCAAATCTTTCTCTTTCTCAAAATCTTTAGCATAAATATGCAAATACAAATGATAAATTCGTTCAACTCACCTTTTGATAATTTCCTTTCTATAATTAATATGCTTATCACATATTTCAACTGTATTTGAGACATCATTTATTTCTTGTTTGAATGGATGAATTCTATTCTCTTTTCCAGTTACATTTTGAAATTTTAACGTAGGCAATTCATCAATTACTTCTTGTTTAACATCCATATTCCACAGAAAATCCTTGTGGGTATCGATTTCTTCTTTTACATTTTGGATATCCATTTCTTCTTTAATAATAACACCTTGCTCAATTTGCATTGTCTGGATGTTATTGTTTATGGTTATATCAACTTAATAAGTACAAAAATTGTTATTGTAAAGATAGTCTTTGTAATGGCAACAGAAAAAACGGAGTAACAGAAAACGTCCGTATTTTGTGAATGGCAAGAATCAACAACGCAGTGTTGCCAACTTACTCAAATAAATTGTCCAAGGCGCAGGCTTAGAATATCCCATATTTTCCCATAATTTATCCCAAAAATCGAACGTTATGCATACACTCAGATTAACAAATAAAATAGATATGTTTGTTTTGAATTTTTCCTGCCCCAAACATTGAGTAACATTCTAAGCTCACTTGCGGGACACTTCCACTGCTTTGCCATATTTACAAATAATCCTCTTTAGTTGCGAGAAAAAAGAAATTAGAAGTTTAATTGAAAATTTGTTAAAAAGTTATGCAAATAGGACCAATTGGACAGGCTTATTTCAGTAACATGTTTGCATAAAAACCAAAATAAAAAAATTGGATAGAAAAGTAATAGAATGTTTTGAGATGTACAAAAAACCAAAGTAACATTCTGGCATCAAATCAAAAACAAAAAAATTCCTGGCAAATTTGTGAATTTTCTTAAATAAATGTTTTAATGTACGATTTAGAGAAAAAATGGTTGATACAAAAGTTGTAGAACGTGTTAAGGTCTATAAAAAAGCTCAGTAACTTTTTTGCGTCAAATGAAAAACAAAGGAAATACGATTTTTTTTCAATTTTGACAGGACGCCATTTTGTTTTTACTGGGCCGATTTGGCTCATTAACGAACTCTTCCAAGATTTTGGCCTAACCGATTTTTGTAGCGAGTTTGGTTTCGATCCGTCAAAAAATACGCCCTCTATCGTGCTTACAAATTCCGTTATAATTTGTGAATTTTCTAAAATAAATGTTTTAATGTACGATTTAGAGAAAAATGTTAAATACAAAAGTTGTAGAACGTGTTAAGATCTATGAAAAAGCTCAGTAACTTATTTGCGTCAAATGAAAAACAAAGGAAATACGATTTTTTTCAACTTTGACAGGCCGCCATTTTGTTTTTACTGGGCCGATTTGGCTCATTAATAAACTCGTCCAAGATTTTGGCCTAAAGGATTTTTGTAGCGAGTTTGGTTTCGATCCGTCAAAAAATACGCCCTCTATCGTGCTTACAAATTCCGTTATAACACATATATATATATATATATATATATATATATATATATATATATATATATATATATATATATATATATATATATATATCTAGTTAATTCCACAATATAATAAAAGTTATTGAAAATTCTAAAAATTGACAATTGTTTCGATAATATTGATTTATTTGAAGTAAGTAAGTTTTTAGACGAAACCAATGTAGATACATCGAGTGATTTATCTCCTATTTAACACACTGTACAAAGGCTCATATCGAATAGTGAATTAGCTACCTTTTTCTGTTGTTGTAGATCATGTCAACCAATCAACATAAGGAAGAGTGTTGGGACGAAGAGTGGGTTGAGTCACCACTGCTCTATATTAAGGAGTTCCCATCGTCTCACTCATTTAGAATCTCTAAATTTTTGTGAATTCTATAGAAATGTGATTGATATAGATATAGATTAATAAATTGATTGATTGAAATTATTTTGTTTTATTTACACTTCTGAATTTAAACAGGATAGCCATACCAAAATATGGGGATTTATTATATACTGAATACATTGTGAGCATATGAGCATAGCAGGGATATACGTTAGTGCCCTAGTGGCATCTTTTTTGCACATCCTGTATACGATAATAATCTAACAAATATAATAACGGTTATTTGACTTCAATCCGACAAATAATAACAGAGATATGGAGGAAATGCCTTTAGTACGTGCGCAGAACGTTGAAATGTGTCTTTTTCGGCCTATATGTAACGGAAAACATGCGCAGTATACGGAAAAAGTAGCTTCGCTACCCCAGCTACCCACGGCCGTTTTGGCACTCTGGTGAATAACAAATAGATATATGTTAGTGCCGTTATGGCGATGACGACGACGACGATAGATGGCAAAACAAGGTAATTGTATTACCGACACCTGTTGGATAATGTAGGTTGACGACGACGACAACAGATGCCAAGACAAGGTAACTGTATTACCGACACCTGTTGGATAATGTAGGTTGACGACGACGACGATAGATGGCAGGACAAGGTAACTGTATTACCGACATCTGTTGGATAATGTAGGTTGACGACGACGACGACAGATGGCAGGACAAGGTAACTGTATTACCGACACCTGTTGGATAATGTAGGTTGACGACAACGACGATAGATGGCAAGGATTTGACGGATGATACATACGACGGAACGCACATACGTCACATATGACTGATGAGACATTTGACGGATGGCCATACGTCACATATGACAGATAAGACATTTGACGGATGACACATACGACGGAACGCACAAACGACACATAGACAAATCATGGAGCACATGAAATCACAGAACAGGCTTACGACACATCGTAATGGAACACATGAGAGTCGACGCAGAACATAAGATGGATATGACTGTTGACAGATGACACGACACTTATGGCATATGGTACAGAACACATGACTGTTGACACATTTGACATATGACACATGTGACAGATGACACATTTGACAGATGACACATGTGACAGATGACAGCTACGTTATAGGGCGTGGCCTGTGAAGTCACACCCCCTCCTAAAACGTGGGTAAAGTGCCCCATTATCTACTACTGTCCTATCAAATATTTCTTTAAATTCATTAATAAGTTATCATTTATTGACTCTATAAATTTGTTCTACTTTGCGACATATAAATTCTCTCTACGTCATTACTAACTTATATTTGAAACTTATTTTCTTTGTTCTCCTAAATATGTATATACTTTATAAATTTACTACTTAAGCTGATAATTATTATGTATTGACTATACTAAGATTTATTTCATTTCAGATGAACAGCTGATTACTTTATAGCAAATAAGCATCCATCTTGGGCAGCTTTATTATTCTCCACTACATTTGTTAGGCAATTTCCAATTTTGTACAGTTATTAAGGTAATTTCTTTATTTATTGTTGCCCTTTAAATTGTTGTAAATTAATTACTTAATATATCTTTAATTTATATGCTTTTTTCTTATGAATGGTATCGTCTTTTTATAATGTTTTCTTAAATTGCATAATTTCAATCCATTTTCATATAAGCAAAATATTCCCACACAACTGAATTCTTTTAATATATATGATATCTGGTTCAATATATATATATATATATATATATATATATATATATATAACGAGAAAAACCTACAAACCCTCTCAGTGCTCGTTATAGGTATGCGGGTTGTCTCACGTGGTACAACCGGTGCTCGCCAGTCGACTAGCTTCGAGTCGAAGAAGGGGTGGATTCTTCAAAAAAATTATTGAGTATACAAAAAGGGCGCCAGAGAAGTTTTGGCAAGCACCCAAGACTTCCTAAGTTAGCCCACAACTCCTCAGTGGGTTAACAACACTCACTACACACTCCAAAGGTTAAACTGATAGGTAAATTATCATAAGTAAATAAAAGTCAGCAAATACACCCTGATTGAAATTTTAATTAGTCTTGGTGGACCAAAGGTCTCTTTTCAAAATATTTAATACAATATCACTACCAAAAAAAATATTACAAGTAACGTCTGAGCTCAGCTGAAGGCTGTAATCTCAGGGTGCAGAAGAGATGAGGGCCCCAAACTACACCGATGTCTCAATTCAAAAATTCTAGAGAATCGACCAAATTGTTCATGTACAATATTCCAAAAATACAACGATAATATATATATATATATATATATATATATATATATATATATCAAAATCAACAATGTATAGTTACAAGGGTTCACACTTCCGCAATTTATACCAGAATCAATATAAATATAAATAATTGCATAAGCCAAAAATTTAAATAACAACGAGTTTAGCGTTGCTGGAGAAAATACAACTCAAAATTATGTACGGCGCAAATTATATACATAAAACCATTAGAAATAGGTAAAACCACTAAATATCGCAATACTAGGTACGTACCGTAGTGTTCTAGCGTAACTTAATCTATGAGCAAGATTTCAAAATTTTTAAATACAAAATACAAGTGTAAGCGAGATTATAGTAATTGCCGCAAGAAAAAAAGAAATAAAACTTAATATAAAAAAAACGGTAATATGTGAAGCATAGATGTGAGTTTACTAGTGAGTTTGAAGAAATAAGAAAAGGAAAACTGTTAACTTATCCTTTTCCGGCACCAGAACAGGAACTGAAGTTTCTCCAGAATATCCCAGCTCTCCTGGAACTGGTCTCACTGACCCATTAAATTCCAATCAGTGATTTAAAGTCCATATACAAAAACCCCCCTTGTTAATGAATCCAATGCCGTCTACGGAAATTTACCTCAAAACACAATTCCACTAAATTTTTATGGAACCCACAGTCATCGACCGTTTTGGGACCAGAAACCTATCGGGACGGAGCTGCCAATTGTTGGTTCCAGCTGTATTTCTCCTCGCCTATGTCGGAATTGTCGGATTTTCCAATAAGCACTAATGGCTCCCAGAGCACATGCGAATATATTTAGTTGAAAATGGTGTGTTTACACCTTGACGGCAAATGCAGGACTGAATTTTTAACTTCGTACCGATAGCGCTGTGACTTCTCTCAGTCGACAGGTTAGCCAATATTAAATTTACGACAGCTCGGCGAATTTTTCGCGTTACAGATTCCCCCCCTTTCGTCAAAGAAAATTAACCCGGAAGGGTTAATTTTCATCGTCAGGCGGTTGCGTAGAGTATGGTTTCAAGTCCTTGCAGTGCCATACTCCTGCCGTAGCTCCATCCTTCTCGTGCAACTCATACGTCCACGGAGATACCCTCTTAGCTATCGAGTAGGGCCCTATATACTTAGGCGCTAGCTTACGCGTGTAACACCTAGCAGCATCCGAAAGGACAAAATTCCTCTTCCACACTTAATCGTGCGGGAGATACTCCACATGCCTACGTCGCAGATTATGGCTATCACAGGCCTTCTGATTGGCATCCTCTAACCGTTTCCTGATGTCAGCGAACAATTCCCTAAAACCCCCATTACGACTGCTCTCGGGAGTCTTCACACTATCTCCCAGATCTAAATCTGAATTATCCACATAATCGGCACCAGACAACAGCATCGACCTACCAAAATAAGCGAAATACGGTGTTACCTTTGTGACTTCATGAGTAGATGTTCTAATCGCACATCCTATCTGAGCGAGATGCTCGTCTCAACAACGATGATTATCCGAGACATAGGAAGCCATCATAGTCTTAATCACACGGTTAACTCTTTCACACGGGTTAGCCCTTGGATGATAATTGGCATTCAGCTTGATACGGCAGCTATATCGGGAAGCTAAGCTTCGGAAAAGATTACTACGGTATTGGGGACCATTATCACACAAAATCACCTTGGGTACCCCATATACAAGAAATACTTCATCTTCGATCTTACGAGCAACGGCCGCTGCAGACGCTGTTCTAAGTGGGTATATCAGTACATACTTGGTCAAATAATCCGTAACGACAAGGATGAAAGAATTACCTCGTTTCGACCTAGGGAGAGGCCCCATCAGATCTGTGCAAATCATTTCCCACGGCCTGCTAGGCTTTGGATGAGACGCCATCTTATCAACAGGTTTACCTTGTGACACCTTATGCGCAGCACACACCTCACAACGATTAACACACCTAGCGACATCGACTCTCATTTTCGGCCAGTAAAAACGCTCAGCTACTCTGTGGAAGGTTTTAAAAATACCCGTATGTCCAGATGTGGGAGGGACATGGGCTTCCATGATAATACGCGACCTACCAGCTTTGGGAACTACCAGTTTCCAAGATTCACCAGGCGACAGCGGTTGTGTGTACTTATTGACAACATGTTTGAAGAGGAGATTATCCTTCACACGCCAATCCGGAAATTTAAGGGGATTACTAGCGACATTCTTTACCATCTTACAATACCACTTATCATTGGTTCTATCAAACGGAGGGGGCGGTACCTCTTCAGATGAAACCTCCACAGACACCTCATCGACAACAGGGACGGACCGAGAAAGAGCATCTGGTACTACGTGTTCACGACCTTTGCGATGTATAATTTGGAAGTTATACTGTTGCATTTTGACTGCCCATCGGGCTAGACGACCCTTCGGACTCTGCAACTTCTGTAGCCACAGTAGACTATAGTGATCCGTAATGACGGTAAAAGAAACACCCTCTAAATAAGGCCGAAGTTGCTCAAGTGCCCAAACCACAGCGAGACATTCGCGTTCAGTGGTGGAAAAATTCCTTTCTTGACGAGTAAGAGATCTACTTAGATAGCAAATAACCTTGTCACCATCCTCGTGAGGCTGACTCAACACAACCCCTAAACCATAACCACTACTATCGGTCTGTACAACAAAGGGTTTAATAAAATCGGGACAAGTAAGAATCGGCGCAGAAACCAAACATTCCTTAACACGACGAAATGAAGACTCACATTCAAGAGACCACACAAAAGGACGATTTTTCCTCAGAAGACCCGTAATGGGGACCATGATGGTTGAAAAATTAGGGATGAATCTCCGGTACCAGGAGAAGGTTCCAACCACACGACGAACTTCCGTAATATTACGAGGAGTCGGTAACTCCAACATTGCCTTCACCTTATCCGGATCCACATGCAACCCAAAACGATCCACTACATACCCAAGATACTTCATTTCACTGACGCACTCTATCCGATCTTTCAAGCACGCCTCGGTTCGTTTACGCTGGCTAATTCTGGAAGAGCAATCAGGACAAGTCCTAACCGTGAATCCTTCTTTCTTACATCTAAAGCAAAATTTCCTATTACTACGACACGCTACGGCCCGATGACCTGGCTGCTACAACGGAAACAAACGAGCTCATGAACTTTAGGAATTGATGACGAAGTAGGGAGGGTTAGAGTTCCAACCTCAGACACAGGTTCCACATGCGATGACACATAAGCTAGGTCTGGCTCCATACAATTTAGTTCCCTCGATGGTACACTGTAATTCTCGATAGCCGATTTCCTAGCCTCCAATTTACGACCCAAAGTCAATAACTCACGCACGCTATTAATTTCTATAAGTCCAAGATGATGTTGGTAGTAAGGCGTGATATTCCTTAACAATATTTTAAGTTTAGTTTCCTCCGAAATGGAACAAGTCAACCTTTTAAAATAACCAGACATCACAGCCAAGTAAATTCCCATACTTTCATCAGGACCCTGAGTTCTACTCTTAATTTCCTCGAACAGTTTTTCATTATAATCCACGGACAAGTACTCCTCCCGTAATAGATCCACGAATTCATCCCAAGAGTTGACCTCTTCTCTATAAGCTAAATAAAATTGATAAGCCCTACCAGAAAATAAATCGATACCACTAGCTAACAAAATTTTCTTATCCACATTACGCGAAAGTCGATACTCTTCCACTTTCTCCAGGAAGCTCGATAGTGAAATACCTTTGGGATCTCCAGAAAACACCAAACCCCACTTGCTAGGCAAGATCGTCTTAATACTAGACAAGTTCCTCGACGCATTACCAGGATTAGGAAGTGGTCTGACTTCATTGAGAGTCGATCTACGGATTGTTGACAAATTTGCAAAGGACGGCCCAGGTTGAGAGAGAATTTCCAATTGGGGGGGTTGAGATTGACGAGTACGTTCATGTCTAGAAGCCTTACTTCCCAATGATTCGTATAAAGAGAGGGCTTTAGCCATTAGTTCATCTACTTTTGCCCTCTGTCGTACACCAGCATCACCTGCTTCGAAATTAGTCGCACGTTCCAACCGACCTATGACATGCACCAGCTGACTCTGTAATTTCTGGAAATTATCACTCACACGAGTTTCATTGAACTCTTCTACACCGGGCTCAATCTGATCTAACTTATTCTCAACTGCACTCAAGTCTTCGGCAGCTGTATACGGATACTCTGGCGGATCTATACTATCATCTTCCTTCTCTACCTGCAACGCTAAAGTTAAACTACGCCGCATCTCAGACACCGTGCCACTTGCAATACCACGTATTGTCAACTCATACACAAGCTCATCCTGAACCAACCGATTAACCACAAACCTACGAGACATTTCTTTTTCTTTTTAAGTTCAATTTGACAAGCGATCCAAGCAACAAACCAATTTCCAACCCAGCGGAACAATAATTCTTCACCGACACACCTGTACCTCAAATGGCCTCCCTCCAACTGAAACCTAATAAGGAATTTAAAACCCAAATCCAGATACCGAATGTCCAAAAGTCCCTATTTGTCCAAACAATATCTCCAACCCACAGAGTTTCCACGAAGTGTACTTCTCGAACCAACGCAAAGTTCCTTCCTCAAAAGCGATTCCAAAATACAGGAGTCCACAAGCCCAAGGCACCACTTCCAAAACACCGATCCGCTAAGGTTCGAACCCACAATGCAGCCTACAATCGTCGAAAGTCAAATAAACTTACCATAAAGCAAAGTATTTACGAATTCAGTTACTGTTCTGATACTAAAATTTATACACAGTGTGACCCAATATGTAACTCACCTTTTAAATTTACAATATCTATAAATTACAAATATTATACAATAGATAATCAAATAAAATTTTCAAAATTACAAATTTTTATTCAAACAATAATATCAATGTCAGGAATCTTCTCATTCACTTGCTACCTGAAAAAGAAGAAGAAAAAAAACAGAGCACATCAAACAATGAACAATTTGTCCGTTTCCTGTAATAAAACTTTAATTTAATATTTAACACTACTCAACAAAATTCGGTGAATTGTTTACCACTTACAATAAAACAATTCCCTTCAAGAGCTCAAACCCCAGATTTACTACAAACACTTAAATCTGGCACTATCAATAACTAATTAAGAGAAATTATTTCCAGGTTACACCCACAATTGTAACAATTACCTTCAAAGTTAAGCAATCCCCAGATTTACTATGAAAAACCCAATTAAATCTGGTGCAATAAATTACAAAAGACACAATAACTGAAGTTAAATCTACAATGACTGAGTTTCTAAGAAAAAGTTGAAAATTTATCAAAGTTTAAAAAAGATAAAATCTACAATATTGAATAAATGTTGCCCACGAACCAATAAACTCTTGTCTGATTTCTACCATAAAATTTTCAGTTTGATATATATTATAATCTCACAGAATAAGGTAAGTTGTTTACAAATTACGTCCAATAAAACATTTCCCTTCGAATTGAACACAACCCCAGATTTACTAAAAACACTTAAATCTGGCACAATCAAAACATATTAAGGGAAATTATTTCCAGGTACGCCCCAATAAAACAATTACACTTAAATCTGGTGCTAAAATAAACTGAAAATAAATCTGCAAATTTAACTTATCAAAAGCTCAAGTTTAATCAAATGGCTACAACTAAAATTTTGATTTTTAAAGTTTAAGTTTAATCAAAGATGCTAAAAAAAAATTTAATTTTAAAAGTTTAAGTTTAAATTACGGGATATGTATTGCTGACAACAAAAAAAAATACTAACGGCCCCACGTTATGGGCACCAAAAACATATAACGAGAAAAACCTACAAACCCTCTCAGTGCTCGTTATAGGTATGCGGGTTGTCTCACGTGGTACAACCCGTGCTCGCCAGTCGACTAGCTTCGAGTCGAAGAAGGGGTGGATTCTTCAAAAAAATTATTGAGTATACAAAAAGGGCGCCAGAGAAGTTTTGGCAAGCACCCAAGACTTCCTAAGTTAGCCCACAACTCCTCAGTGGGTTAACAACACTCACTACACACTCCAAAGGTTAAACTGATAGGTAAATTATCATAAGTAAATAAAAGTCAGCAAATACACCCTGATTGAAATTTTAATTAGTATTGGTGGACCAAAGGTCTCTTTTCAAAATATTTAATACAATATCACTACCAAAAAAAATATTACAAGTAACGTCTGAGCTCAGCTGAAGGCTGTAATCTCAGGGTGCAGAAGAGCTGAGGGCCCCAAACTACACCGATGTCTCAATTCAAAAATTCTAGAGAATCGACCAAATTGTTCATGTACAATATTCCAAAAATACAACGATAATATATATATATATATATCAAAATCAACAATGTATAGTTACAAGGGTTCACACTTCCGCAATTTATACCAGAATCAATATAAATATAAATAATTGCATAAGCCAAAAATTTAAATAACAACGAGTTTAGCGTTGCTGGAGAAAATACAACTCAAAATTATGTACGGCGCAAATTATATACATAAAACCATTAGAAATAGGTAAAACTACTAAATATCGCAATACTAGGTACGTACCGTAGTGTTCTAGCGTAACTTAATCTATGAGCAAGATTTCAAAATTTTTAAATACAAAATACAAGTGGATGCGAGATTATAGTAATTGCCGCAAGAAAAAAAGAAATAAAACTTAATATAAAAAAAACGGTAATATGTGAAGCATAGATGTGAGTTTACTAGTGAGTTTGAAGAAATAAGAAAAGGAAAACTGTCAACTTATCCTTTTCCGGCACCAGAACAGGAACTGAAGTTTCTCCAGAATATCCCAGCTCTCCTGGAACTGGTCTCACTGACCCATTAAATTCCAATCAGTGATTTAAAGTCCATATACAAAAACCTCCCTTGTTAATGAATCCAATGCCGTCTACGGAAATTTACCTCAAAACACAATTCCACTAAATTTTTATGGAACCCACAGTCATCGACCGTTTTGGGACCAGAAACCTATCGGGTCGGAGCTGCCAATTGTTGGTTCCAGCTGTATTTCTCCTCCCCTATGTCGGAATTATCAGATTTTCCAATAAGCACTAATGGCTCCCAGAGCACATGCGAATATCTTTAGTTGAAAATGGTGTGTTTACACCTTGACGGCAAATGCAGGACTGAATTTTTAACTTCGTACCGATAGCGCTGTGACTTCTCGACAAAATACATATAAATTCAGTGCATCATTCTTTTTCGCTAACAGGATATTATAAAGTGGAAAACGTCCAATACAAGAAGTTAAAAATACAGATGTGTAATGTGAACAGTTTAGTTTATTATTTGAGAAATAATAAGATTGTATGTACTATACTGATAGCTTAATGCAATGAACAATAAAAAAATCAACACTACTTTCGTTTATCCCTTCATGATTAATTTACAAAGAAATAATTCAGTAGTAATAAAATTCACTATATTAGTTCGGTTAGTATTGGAATAAATAACCTGAATAACCATAACATGCGAAATAAAATTTGTATTAATAATAATATGTGTTTCTAAATATCTCAATTCTCATTTTTCGTTAACAGGATCTCATAAAGTGAAAAATACATGCCCAGAACGCCAGCGTTTTACATATTCTTTTAGCTACTAACAGTATTGCCAATTTTCATTGTATATTTATATTAATTGTAAAATGCATTGTTCTAACACGAGAACAAGTTATAAGATTTTAACCCTAGAAAGCTTACGGGGGTGTCCAGTAACCCCAGCCAAATTTTAATTAATAATTATTAAAAAACCGTAACACTGGCAACCATGTGTTTTCTGCTATGTATCGGTATCCCGGTGTTCTATTTATAACGCGTGTGGCAGTACTGTTTGTTTTATGACGCAGTGAGTTCTGTCGCGATCGGGGTGACGTGTAACCCCAAGTAAGCAATAAGCGTTGTTTAAAATATTGAAGATAAAAAAAACTTTCCATGGCTGTTCGACCAGGTGACCCAAAATTCGAGGAAACTGTGCTAAGGTGGTATGAGGAACTTGAAAGTCAATATGATTCTGATAATGAAGGTACAGATTATGAAGATAATGTGTCAGTACAATCAGATTCAGACAGTATTGTATCTATCGAAGAAGAGGAATACGAAGACAGAGAAGATATTATAGATAAAAATAGAGAGAATAAAGCTGAAGACATAGATAGTGAAAAAGATCCTCTTCAACCAAAAAAGTTCAGAGGAAAGAATGGTTATAGCTGGTCTGCAGAACCACCAAGTCGTACTCGAACTCCTCAGCGAAATATTGTCTTTCGACTTCCAGGCCCGAAAAACGATGCTAGGAATATAACAACAATATTGGATTCGTGGAAACTGTTCTTTAGTGATGAAATTATTATTTCCATCGTTGTATACACTAATCAAGAAATAGGTAGGCAAAGACAAAAATATTCTAAAGATTGTCGTTATGTAAATGACACTGATTCCATTGAAATTATGGCATTATTTGGTTTACTGTATATTGCAGGCCAAAAAAAAGACAATCATCAGAACTCAAAAGAAATGTGGTCAAAGTTTGGACCAGAAATATATCGTTGTATAATGAGCGAAACCAGGTTTAGGTTTTTGATATCCTGTATAAGATTTGACGATAAACGAATCAGAGATCCTCAAGACAAATTTGCCCCTATACGTACTATATGGGAACGATTTATTTCAAACTGTACTAAAAATTATACGCCCCATAGTTATTGTACAATTGATGAGCAGCTGTTGGGATTTAGAGGAAACTGTCCATTTAGAGTCTATATTGCTTCAAAACCTGATAAGTATGGACTCAAAATAATGACAATGTGTGATTCACGCACGTTCTATATGGTGAGTGCTATTCCATATATTGGAAAAATAAAAAGACCAGATAAAGAACCTGTGCCAGATTATTATGTGAGAACATTGACCGAGAGTATCCATGGAACAGGGAGGAATATTACAATGGATAATTGGTTTACCTCTATCCCATTGACCGACAAAATGTTAACGGAATTCAATCTGACTATTGTAGGTACCATCAGAAAAAACAAACCAGAAATTCCTTTATCTTTCCTCCCAAGTAGGGAAAAAAAAGAAGGTACTTCTCAGTTTGCATTTAGTAATAAAAAAACTTTGGTTTCTTACACACCGAAAAAAATGAAGTCAGTATTATTATTATCCAGCATGCACAGCGGAAAGGTAATTGACGAAAATAGCAAACCTGAAATCATAAACTTCTACAACTCAACAAAAGGAGGGGTGGATACATTTGATCAAATGATGCACACTTCATCTGTCTCCAGAAAAACGCGTAGATGGCCACTACGATTTTTTTATGGAATGCTGGATCAAGCAGGAATAAACTGCGACGTGATACACCAAATTGTAAAAGGTAACAGAAAAAAGAGTACTCGCCGAACATTTTTATTTGATCTTGGATTTGCTCTGGCTAAACCTCACATGGAAAGACGTTTAACCAAAAATCTGCCTGGTGATTTAGCATCATCCATTAGGAACATACTTGATGTGAAAGATGAGCCTAGACCTGAAGGAGAACCTCCAAGAAAACTTTTAAAACAGAAGCGGTGTTTTTTGTGTGCAAGAACAAATGACAGAAAAACCAAAACTGCCTGCGGGAAATGTTCAAAACCAATTTGTAACGACCATAGGGTGGAAATATGTTTAGAATGTTTGAAATAAAAGTTTTTTGTTCAAATACTGCAATTTTTTTTATTTATTATGCCTATTTTAATTGTTTTTTTTGGGAGGGGGTTATCAGTAACCCCATGTAAGCATTTAAAGGTGTATCTTTTACGTAAGCACTCTAGGGTTAATTATGATAATTCAAGAGGTTGTAACAGATCAAGATATAATTAATTCCATCTATTCGTTAAATATTTTATTGTAATGCTGGAAATTATTCTAGTTTTAAGTTTGAAAGCGGTTAAAACCTTTACTTTTTTTCAGACTTGGCAACGTGAAATTGGTCTCCAAACATCTTAATAGTTTGTTATCGTTTGTATGCAAATGAGAACGAATTCTCTGTGTAAACACACACACAGTGTAAATTAAAAATAAAACGAAAATAAAACTAAAATCGAATTCTAATGCCTACAATTTTTAAATAAAAGTAATATTATGATATCTAATAAATTAAAAAATAAAACTTCGATGAGCTTAAATCAAATGTTCGAATAAATCCCCATTTTGCGCTAAGCAGTAGCCGAGACGGTTATAAAATTCTTGACGAACACGTATGAGCATTTCAGATGTTATTTGCATACAAATTTGTAAAATGTGTTCCCTTAGTTCATTTAGAGAAGAGGCTCTGTTTTCTTGAAACCCATAAATTCTCGATTTTATATAACCCCAGAAAAAAAAATCGTTGGGAGCCAGATCTGGAGATCTCGCAGGCCATCTTATGTTACCATTCGTGGAGGTTATCCGATTGGGAAATTGTGTATTTAGAAAGTTTATTGCTAGTCGATAATTATGTGATGCACAACCGTCATGTTGGTACCAGATATCATTGAAGTTGACACCTAATTGTATAAGGGCAGGAGTAATTTGATTTTCCAGCATGTCCAAATATTTCTGTCCGGTTAAATTGTCGTCAATAAAAAATGGCCCAATTAAATGGTCACCTAATATTCCAGCCCAAACATTTAACTTTTGGGGATATTGAGTCCTATTATTATAATGTTTGTGTAAATTTGTCCTTGACCAATATCGAATAACGGATGAATTATGTGCACCCTGTATGGGAAAAGTCGATTCATCTGTGAACAAAATATTTTTCGAAAATTTTGCGTCCAATTGTATTATTTCCATAATTATTTCACAAAATTCCATTCTACGAAATTGATCGTCTGGAAAAATTTCATGGCTCTTTTTCAGTTTGAAACTACGATAACCATTTTTTTTAATACAGTCCGAATCGTTTTCGGATCAACATCAAAATCCTTTGCTATATGAGTGGACGATTGTAGGGGATTATTTTCCACACTGGCACAAATTAAAATATCTCTTTCTTCTTTTTCGGGTTTTGTTTGACGTTTTTGTGTACGGGATCCATGTTTAGTAGGATTGACACATCCATGCTCTTCAAAATTTGTTATAACCGTTCTCACTTGTTTTTTGCTAATTGGTTGGGCATTTTCGAATGCCACAATAAACAAATTTTCTGCTATTTCTCGATATGAATGACCCTGGTAGTACCATTTTACAATTTGCACTTTATGGTGTACTTGCATACTCATTTTAATAAGATTTGCAAAAGATCGTTACTCATTCGCAAACAAACGTTTAGTGAAGTACCCAGATTGTACAGTTGAACATCTTCAAGAGGCGCACGCGCGATTCGTATTCGTCTGGTGTAATAATCTACGCTGGCTTTTAATTCTCTGTCTCGTGATTGTCCTTCTCCAACACACTGGTAACTCCATGTGACCATGATAATTTCTTTTTGGACGTGAGAGGATGTTGAAATACGTTGAAATTAAATGTGACTGATTTCTCTCACAAATAAAAAGGAATTTTTGAAGGGCACTCTACAATCTAACGCGTGTATTGAAAACGAAGAGAGGGGACAGATAAAAGTAGAATTTGAGCTATAAGCGAAATCGTTTTATCAGGAGCGTAGGAAACAGAGGCGGTTTACATTGAGATCTTTAAAACTATTCCTTATGTTAATGAAAATTATTATGCTTACATTCATTAATTGTACCCTCAATATCGACGAATGTAATTTTTTTAGCTATTTTCCAATGATTTTTTAGTGGTACTTATTTCAAATACCTATTAGGTAGATTTTAATTTATTGTTCAAATCATATTAGCGTGTCTACCCGAACTGATATAGTGAATTAGTTTCTTACTACTGAATTATTTCTTTGTAAATTCATCATGAAGGTTTTTAAATGAAACTCACGGTCTCTAGTTAATTCCACAATATAATAAAAGTTATTGAAAATTCTAAAAAATTGACAATTGTTTCGATAAATCATTTGTATGCCAGGCACCGCCTTCGGAAAGACTACCGCCTAGTGAGTTGTAGGGTTACGGATGATCCTAACCAATGGAAATTAACAAGAATAACATTGTCAACGATTGAAGCAGCATTGCCAAATCGAAATCATTATCTGATGGAAGATTATTTTAAGGTGACAGAAAATAATTTTTACAATAATAAAAAAATTATTGGCAATTTTAAAACTTTTCTAACTATACTCGATTCTCTAATTTATTCATTTTATACTTTTTCGAAAACTAGAACAATTTCCAGCATTACAATAAAATATTTAACGAATAGATGGAATTAATTATATCTTGATCTGTTACAACCTCTTGAATTATCATAATTAAAATCTTCTTATAACTTGTTCTCGTGTTAGAACAATGCATTTTACAATTAATATAAATATACAATGAAAATTGGCAATACTGTTAGTAGCTAAAAGAATATGTAAAACGCTGGCGTTCTGGGCATGTATTTTTCACTTTATGAGATTCTGTTAACGAAAAATGAGAATTGAGATATTTAGAAACACATATTATTATTAATACAAATTTTATTTCGCATGTTACGGTTATTTATTCCAATACTAACCGAGCTAATATAGTGAATTTTATTACTACTGAATTATTTCTTTGTAAATTAATCATGAAGGGATAAACGAAAGTAGTGTTGATTTTTTTATTGTTAATTGCATTAAGCTATCAGTATAGTACATACAATCTTATTATTTCTCAAATAATAAACTAAACTGTTCACATTACACATCTGTATTTTTAACTTCTTGTATTGGACGTTTTTCACTTTATGATATCCTGTTAGCGAAAAAGAATGATGCACTGAATTTATATGTATTTTGTCTCTTTCTAACACATTGAAGGTAAACCCTATGTTCCCTCGTAATGTTCCCAACACTGTATATTATATATATATTATATTAATTATTTTAAGATATGATATTTATTTATATGTGACTTATTTTTGTGTGATGTGGCTAGCTCAGTTGTTTATTTAGATATAGTTTATTATTTTTATGTAATAATTATATTATTGGTTCGGGAGCATGAAACCCTGTCTACTCTTTGAGTCCTGGCTTCCGTAGATATATTTCACTTATATAAAATAAAAAGAAACACTTTACTTTTTAAAGAAATCAATTTTTTTAGGGAAAATTTTTAATTTAATATTTATAAATTGCGACGCCTATGGATTACGAAATGATATTATTGATTTTTATATACCATCCTGTCCGCATGCTTAACTCTCATCATGTGATTCAGAGCGAAGCAAACAGAACTTTCACGATGCGTAGCATCTGTGTGCTATTTAGATGAACATAAAGTAGTCGTCAGTAAATATAATGAGATGGTTTTATATATAAAAGAATTTATGGTGAAAAATATACATATACAAATTACAAACTGCTGTGGAAGAAATAGATTATACGATTTATATACACATGGAAATATTACATGAATAATTTATGAAGCATCATTCTTATGAGATTAGAAAATGGCGTAAGTATAAACTTTATTTATATTGAATTAGGCCTTTTTAATTAGTATTAAAGATTTGTTTAATTAATTATCTACATGAAGTCATCATTTTAAATACGCCGTAGTATTCTAGTAAATAATGTCAAACGTGGTTTGTTTATACGAGCGCCATTACGATTAGAGAGTAAACATTTAGTTCCTTCGTTTGATGTGTTTTTCAAGACTTTTTAGTGTGAAAATAAACTTTTAAGTTTATCAATTTAATGTTTTTGGATAATCATGGTTCGTCGGTGCCAAGTTTGTCAGAAAAACAGCAGAAATTAGCAATGCCATGTATCTACAATACCATCCCCACTTTTTGTAATTCATTCATTATTTCACTACTGGCGTTTAGAATTGTTGGCCGCAAAAATAAACGTGTTTATGAATGAATAGCTCTATTACTCTAAGGTGTATACCTACATATTGATCTTATACAATATAAAAATAAACAATTGACAAAGCATTGATGTATAAAATTTTGCGTACTTTGTTTATTAATATTCTGGATATATAATTTATTCAAATTTACGTTTAAGAACATTATTTCACTACTGGCGTTTCGAATTGTTGGCCGCAAAAATAAACGTGTTTATGAATGAATAGCCCTATTACTCTAAGGTGTATACCTACATATTGATCTTATACAATATAAAAATAAACAATTGACAAAGCATTGATGAATAAAATTTTGCATACTTTATTTATTAATATTCTGGATATATAATTTATTCAAATTTACGTTGAAGAACATTTAATATAATAATTTGCTAGCTAGAACAAAGCCATTTTATCATAGATAAGATAATATAATATCATTTTATTTATAATTTATTTCAAGGTTAAAGTGAAATGTCAAATAAAAATATATATTACACAGAATAACCAACCGTATGACACTAAAAATTACTAAAACAGTGTTCAAAGAGACTCTTTGTGACACTAGGCGCGTTCTTTTTAACTGAGATCTCAGTTAATCTCAGCTCACATCAGTAATGTGAGCGTTCTTTTTGTTTTACTCACTTTAAGTGAGCTGAGATTTTTCCTCGCCTTTCACCGATGCTGAATGTGTTGAAAGGGGGAATCAGTTGGACTTAAGTCGGAAATAAAGTGGACGGGATCAACAAATATTAGATTTGCTTGGGTTATTCGTAGTTTTAATCAAGGTTATCTATAGTTTTAACCATTGACATATAAACACACATGATATATTTTTCTTTTGTTACAAATTATGGATACAATAACATTATTATTATTATTATATGTTTTGTTTCTTATTCACGCATGCGTCGACAGATCGCGCGCTTCAATTGAGATGTCGTTCTTTTTGGTGCTTACTCACATCACTTTATCTCAGATCACTTACGCGAATTATAAAAAGTTCTTTAGGTACTTTTAGCTTGTCTTTAATTTCTCACGTATACGTATCCGTAACGAACTGCGCATGTGTAGACCCGTTACGGCTCAGCCGATACGATGCGCTGAACGGTTCGTTACGTCCCTTCTCCGTATACTTAAACGTATCCGTATCCCGACCAAAATATGTATTCTGTGCTATTAGTGATATTTTACAGGTCTTCTTTCATATTGGTTGGTTTGATTATAACTACAAAGTTTCTTTTAAGTTTATTTTTCATTATTTTTTTACTTTTACCAAAAATTAGTACGTTGACCATCCTAATATTAGCACGAAACAATACCTTATCTGCTAAAAAGGTTTTCTAGTCAACTTCTTTACGTTAACGTGGATACGGATACGTGTAAAAACTTATGACAAGCTAAAAGTGTCTCTTTATACTTATGGTCGATATCGGTTACAACAGAGGTTACAAATGTTACAATGACATTATTATTTCTATCGCTTTCTAAAAAGTTTTGCATATATGGAGGAAGAAGAGAAATATAAGTGGGGTAATAGTAGATTATACCACGAGTCAATAATGATAGCTATTATTCTCGAGGAATTTTTACGAACCGAGCCGCGTTAGCGGCGAGGGAGTAACATTCCGAGAGAATAATAGCCATTATTGCGAGTAGTATACTCTACTTTATTTACGACAAATTTATTTTTATTGTAGATTTTTAATGAACAACTTTATTTGTCAATAACATTTAAATTAGTGATAGTACAATTAATAAACTGAATTGGTCGTGAATTATGATTAACTTTGGAAGAGTTTTCAACACGAATATTTGGAATTTCGGTTGCTGTAAAAGAAGAAGTTGCTTAATTACTATTTATCTGTTTGACAATAGTATCTGCTGTAGTTGTTTTGTTTCTCATAGACTGATCAATGTATCCTTCAGCTACTTGGGTAGATTTCCAGCCCCCATGACGCTTCAATCCAGTTATATCGCCTCCTCCATCAATGTACAGAGTGGCAGATGATCTGCGATAACAATGGCCGGTATATCTTTGAGGATTTGGCAAGTTTAAATATTTGGCAATTTGTCTACCAATGTCTGCAAATTTGTTTTTTCCTATACGTTGTATTGTACATTTCGATTTTTGATAATTTAGAAAGAATGAATTGGTTACTACATGTGACGGACGGAGATCGATGTACTTCTTTACAATGTTGTAAAACGTACTGTTTATGGTGAGTTTTCGTACAATTTTAGTTTTAGTCTTGGGTATTGTTATCAATAACTCTGTTTGGAAATCCTTCACGTCTTCTATCTTCATTTCATAAAGCTCGTTTGAGCGGCAATAAAAAAGAACATGAGTTTTTGAATAGATCAGATTAAATATGAACATTTACCTTATGCAAAAGAAAAATTTCATCAGGAGCTCTGTCAATAAATTTTCTAATTTCTTCCGGGGTCAGAGTGGAAGATTTCTTTGCTTGAAATCCTTCAGATTTTCTTTTTAAAAACGCTCGTAGTTTCTTATATTTTTCCAGATCAACGTCATGGTTTATCTTCAACACAGATTTAATTATTGAATAGAATGACCATAATGAAGATGGCTTGTATTTTCCACCCAATTCAGCGAAATAGGCCAGCAGAACATTTTCGGAATAAGAGTTTGCCTTGTTTCGAAGACGCCATTCGTTGAACGATGCGTACGTTTTATTATAAATGGATTTCGATGTTTCTGGTATTAAGGTAGATGTTGTTGCTGCAGCTAATTCTACAATTTCTGGAGATGTACAAGTGAAAGATTCTTCATTTTCATTCATTTTAATACAAATACACAAACACTACGCGTTTGACACTGACACTTTTGAGTTTGGTTATATTGTTTCCATGGTATTATTTAATTCGAGAAATTTTGTGATAGGAGTACAAGAGGGAATAAAGACTATTAATCCCTCGCCATCATTCCCTAAGGGATTAATATATGGCATTATACTTAAAAAACCACAAGTATAATACTTATATTATATATTAGTCGTAAATAAAAGATAAACAAATATTGGTATTTTCGTGTGCATCAATTCAAATGCAGCTCATATATCTGAAAACGTACTAGATTTAGCAGCGTATTGTGTGTAAGAATCATAGAAATTATATATAATATTTCTATGATCAGAACCTACAAAAACGTACTAGATCTGATACGAAGATACTAGCACTGGCAACTGGCAATGCTGTGTGTTAATCTGAGGTACCTTGGGAGTATATATAATCTGTGGGACTGTAGGTACCTTTATCAGCAACTTTTAAAAAGGCTTCAGCACGGAACAGTGTTTTATTCAGTAGATAAGAGTTTTGAATTTGAAGACCCAAATAAAAAAAAGAAGAAGCAATATGTACATTTTGATTGTGTTTTTTTTTTCGTTTACTTGTCTATACATAAAATATCTTTATAAGTATGAGATATTCTTGCAAAAATAATAGTTTAATCTGATTGGAAGTGTGCATAGCTACATTTGCTTGTCGAATAAGCTCAGAATTTATTAGTTTGTTCTCAAAGAACTGGATGTTTTGTTGGCTGGGGTAAGTGAATACTCTAAATACTTAAGTGAACATAACCTGATTTAAGTAATTTCTATTACTTTATTATTAGATTTAAATTGTAAAATTGATGCATTCTATAATAAAAATAACAGCCCAATCATTTATTTTAGCCAATAAAATATTTTCTTAAAAACTGTTAACTTATAGCATTGGAATATATACAAACTGGAACGATCGCTCAAACGCAATCATTGAAATTGAAATGTATCTATAATAAAGAAACTGGAACGGAACCACCTGTGCTAAAAATATCGATTTTATGGGGCAAATTTTCGATAGAGAGGGAGAGATGATAAAAGGGGTTGTTGTCTCTGTCATACCCGAGTGTCATAGGGCTCGAAAAGATTAAGTTCAATAAACTCATTAAGTTTTTATATAAATTTTCGGCATATATTTATTAAGCTTTGGTTTTTATTAAAATTCGTTACGGAAAATCCCGCTGAGGTAGCAGGGCTTTTTTTCGGTAACGATTTCATTCTATTCTGATCTATCTGGAGATACGAGTGTGGTTTCTATCAGATCAGTTTGATTTCTTTGTTGTAGTTTTTGTTTGGTGTGTTTGTTTTCGTAGTTGTAAGTAATGAAAAAGTGCCTTCAGTGTCTTCAAAACAATACTGTAAGCTCTCATTTTCGGGTTTAGTGGATGAACATTTAATTCAAAAAGTTAAAGAACACCCACCGTTGTCATCATCATCAAATTTTCGAACAATAAAACTGCCAAAGGACCCCGCACTTTTTAAGTGCAAATCTGGTCCCGGTCAAAAGGAATTAAACTTTGTTATCTTGTATGTCCTGACATGGCGAACAAAAGGTCTCTTGTGCAGAACTACCAAAAATCCTAAATAAGATCAATTTTGGGTTGGTGTAGGACTCTCGGGTCTAGCATACTTCCATATTTGATAAAAAAATTTCACGGGAATGTATTGATCGATGACTATTTTTCATTTTAACCTAAATCAGTCAGTATTAGGGTTGGAGGGATTTTGAGTGTCATTGAATGCTACACCCTTTTTTGAGTATGTATACCAATTTTCATATTTTTTTCATCAATATTGCCAAAGATATTCAATAAAACGTGTTTGAACCCAAGAGCCCTACACCATTAAATAATCAATTGATAACATTTTTACTTTTCCGCCCAACCCATCTAATATTGGTTTACCCCAAAAAAAGTTGGAATTTTGAAGAAAAAATTCAGTTATTTTTACGTTTTTCATCAATAACAACACGAAAAAACGGTTTTTAGAAGAAGAAAAAATCCTGTGTGTATGTCGTTGTCGTCGGCCACTTTTCGTTACATGTCTTGTTAGCACGATACAGCCTCCGGAGTGCAACAAGGCACCAATTTTATGATTCATGACGTTGAAGACGTCTCACAGCTGAACACTATTGATTTTCACCTCACCCGGGCCAGTACAAAGGGTGCTATGGTACTTGAAGTACGACATTTTTGTCATTTTTTGAGAAATTTTAGTTTGTTACCACAATACCGCCTCCGGAGTGCAACAAGTCACCAATTTTATGATTGAATATTATTCAGGACCTCTCACAGATGAACCCTATTGATTTTCAGCTCACCAGAGCCAGTAAAACAGGTGCTATAGTACTTTAAGTACTACATTTTTGGAGAAATTTCAGTTTGTTAGCATGATGCAGGCTCCGGAGTATATACAGGTGACCAATTTTGGATTGTATATTATTCAGAGCATCTCAAAGATGAACCTTATTGACATTAAGCTCACTAAAGCCAGTACAACGAGTGCTATGGTAGTACCAAATTTTTGTCATTTTTTGGAGAATCTTCAGTTTATTAACACGATACAGCCTCCAGAGTGTATACAAGTGACCAATTTTATGATTGAATATTGTTCAGGGCATCTTATAGATGAACATTATTGATTTTTAGCTCATCAGAGCTAGTTCAACGGGTGCTACGGTACCTTAAGTGTCACATTTTTGGTCGTTTCTGGAGAACTTTTGGGTTGTTAGCTCGATTCAGCCTCCGTAGTGTATAGAAGTGACCAATTTTATAATTGAATTTTTTTCAAGGTGTCTCACAGATGTACCCTATTGATTTTCAGCTGACTAGAGCGAGTACAGCGGGGTCCTATAAATCCTACGTAATTACGTAGAATTTGATTCCAAATTTTAAAGGTTATTTTTACGACTATTTAAAAAGTCACCCCTACTCCCACACTTAAGGGGTGGGTGGAGGATGACTGATTTAGGTTAAAATGAAAAATAATCATTCATCAATACATTCCAGTGAAATTTTTTTTTATCAAATATGGAAGTATGCTAGACCTGAGAGTCCTACACCATTAAATATTCAATTTTTTGATAACATTTTTTTTGCATAACTATAAAAAAAAAGTTATCAAAATGAAATTTTAGGTGTATAGTAATTACGTAGAATTTGATACGAAATTTAAAAATTTATTTTTATTGCTATTTCATCCGCGCCCTTAGGTGGTGGATGGGGGATAACTGATTTAGGTTAAAATGAAAAATAATCATTCATCAATACATTTTGAACTCTTAAAGGAAATAGTCATCGAAGCTTCCTTAACTATCTAGCATATTTTGATTTCTTCAAAAACTGCATGACGGTGATGTTTTTTTAATTTAGTTTCGATTCGTATGATAATAATCTCTTCAATATCAGGAAATTAATGGCCCCCTTCACACTTTTGTTGTGTAACATCATTAGTGTAGTTATTTTTATTAATAAGAAAGTTATTTATTGTTTTAGCTTTGATTAAAGTAAGAAATAAAATGATATTTGTATAAAATCAGTTCGTTTTTAAGAAAAAAACAAAAATAATTTCTTCTTCCTTTATTTTTTCTAACCTCTACAATCAGTTCCAAGTTTCACCGAAAATATAATAAATATTTTGGCCATCATTTTTGCATGCGGACATTGAATTGGAGACACATATGATCATCTTTATGGAAGCATCAATATTAAAACAATTGAATATTTATATGAATCTGTCAGTTTAATTGTGAAATTTCAAATGGAATATATTTATTGCATCTTGATTTTCATCTACGTATATCAGATTTTGTAGTTTATTTGTTCATTGAAATGGCTAGTATTAATTGCTTTCCATGCAATATAAGCTGTGATCCTCAAGGAATGAAACGTTTACAAGGTAATTTCAACATTTTTGGGTGGAGATATCAAGGTTGTAACGTATTTAACAAAACCACAATTTGAAGATCTATTCACCTGCTGTGATCCAGTTCATGATACTAATAATATTAGGTGTGTTAAAAAGAAACATTTACTCACATTTTTGTGCAAACAAAAGGACTATCAGATGAACTGTTAAAAGTTATTTTTAGTCATTCTAGCAGACAATCTGTAAGTTTGGTGTGATAAGTGTTGTAAGAAGATCATTGATATTACGATTTATTCCACAAAATATTGGTTTACAGTATATAAGTCGTGAACAGTTTTGCCAAAGACATGTCACAGTTTTTGCTAATGAATTCTTTAATGATAAAATTAATGTTCAGAAAGCCATTGTTGTTGTAG
Source organism: Galeruca laticollis (assembly GCA_963921935.1). Classification (NCBI taxonomy): domain Eukaryota; kingdom Metazoa; phylum Arthropoda; class Insecta; order Coleoptera; family Chrysomelidae; genus Galeruca; species Galeruca laticollis. The sequence goes on from OY998177.1 coordinate 73,026,032, forward strand.
TTGGGAACATATAACATATGCGTTTATTGAATAATCTGGAAACTATAAATGTCTAAGACAATCTTATTCTGTACATAAAGGTTGACATTTAGTTAAACCACTTCTTGTTGGTACTGATGGACACAAATGCTCGAAAACAGTGACCTTGCAATTCTGATATTGTAATAAAAACTCACCTTTGGCCTTGTTGTTAGTGCTTCCCCACACGGTATTGTGTGCGTTGGCATCACAACCAACAACCAATTATGATTGGTCTGCTATTGCAGTGTCTCACTAGCTCTTGTACTTCTTCTGGAACAAGGTCCCTTGGCACGTATTCTGAAACACATATATATTTTATGTTATTCCTTATCCCAGGTACTTGCCTTTGATCATCAATCAATTTAGAATGCTTGGATGCCAAACCTTTGATTTGGCCTTTCGTTGTTGATCCACGGTTCTTGGATCAGTACAATATCCAGTTGTAGTTTAGCGAACAACCTTGCAATCACGGCTGAAACTCCTTTCGTGTGGTGCAGGTTAATCTGAGCTACATTCATGAACGTGAAGGTGAATTATTATTGATGAGAGAGGCCGAGTTACTCAGCCTCTATTCATCCACCTCCTTTATCTCTCCCTGACCCTCCTTGACCAACATGGCAATATCTTTCTCGGAGTTCGAGCATGTTTCTTGATCTCGAGTCAGAACTTAACCCGTTCAGGTTACAGTATCGACTCATTTAAAAGTTTGACAGCTTTTAATAATTGTATCTTCCAGATTTAAATCTGTAACCTGTTATCCGATAAATAAGTATTCAGGCTTATCCATATTTATTCTAAGACCCCAAATTTCAAACTCCTCTCTTAGCTTCCTTATCATATACTCCTTGTCTTGTGCAAAAATAACTTGATCGTCCGCGAAAAGAAGTGAATGTATTATATTATATATTTATCATTTTAGTAGATCAAAATACATATGTTATTATTTATAATACAAATAATAACATTAAATAAAAATAATTTATCATTGAGGAAGTCTTTTTAATATTTATATTTAACCTTTGTTTCCTGTTCACTATAATGAGATAAAATGCAATAAAATTATATAATATCTACTTTATAACTCTTCGACCACTTGTAATGCGTATTGCCCAGGTAAGCCCAAAGGAGACAGAGTCCAATTAAATTAACTGTTTTATTTCTGAAAATAATATGTACAACGACAAAAATAAATTGAAATTAAATAATTCAATGTTCTATATAATACTTTGGTACGTAAATATTTCGAAGGTCACGCTTCGTCGATCTGTATCCTTTCGTCGGTTGATAGGTACTGGCGGCCTGAATTGAACCTAGGTGGAACTAAAGTGGTGTGTGTTTCGATTTCGGAGATATACTAGTCGGCAGACATGACTCTATGTCCTGTGAAATGTTCAGCTAACCGGGGATCTGAGCAACCGGCGGATCAATACTCTTTCGGTTTTAGTCTCAAGATTCGGGAGTATCGTTTATAGCTAGTCACTACCCAGCCTAACGAATACTTCTACGTGCAGGGACTGAAGTTATTAAAGCGTGTCAATACCACACCGAAATTATTCTAACAGTTAAAGCGATCGTTTATAGCCAGTCAGTACCCAGCTTAACGGCGCCTCCCTACGGAGATACTGCAGAGATGTCAGTGCGTCAGTACTACACCGAAATTCTTCTAATAGTTAGAACAATCGTTCATGTTTCTGTAAATACCAGAAACCAACGGTCGTTCTAATGAGTGATGTACAAAGTAAGATCAATACTCCGACTTAGTACAACACTCGGCAGAAGACAGTATAAAGCGTTTAAGGTTGAAGTCAGTACCCTCGACCTACGCTTCCCACTGAAGGCAGCTGAACTTGTAGGAGCAGGAGTCCGTAAACCAAGTCGCCTCTTCTTCGTCTGTTGATTCGCATTTTTATATCCATCGTGGTGGTGGTGATGGTGGTAGTCTCTGTCCCTTCTACCGTCGATTCATCGTGCGCATCCGGAGTGGCGGCTCTGCTGTTCTAGTGGGGTATATCGTCATCGCGGAGATAACTGGTTTTCTGAATGCAGTTTTATAGTAACGCATTTATGTCGTTACACACTTATAGATATTGTTACTGAAAATATACCTCAATTTGAATTAAAACTCATCGATTTATTTCAATTTCACCTGTCTCAGAAATTTGTAACCTTAAAATTAGAATTTTTGAATAAGGGTTTTTTTTATTGTGAATATATTCAATAAGTGATAGCAAAAATTATATTATAAATCATTTATTTAGCCCAAAGTTTATTTAGAAGTCAGCCGAATCATTTTAACCGAACAATAAAATTACTTTCAACTTGATAGCTAATGTGTGTAATAAGTAGTCCAAGAAACAGGTAGATGAGGTTACATAAATTCCTACCTGGACAAAAAAATTGGGTTGTGTAAGGGATGAAATTCTGAGAAATTTCTGGTTAGACCAACTCGGTGCAAAATGGCTAACTTGGCAAACAAAATTCGCAAAGTTGCGAAAAGCGGTTTTTTGTTAATATCTCGGAAACTGTACCTCCTATCACAAAATGTTGAATGAGAAAGGTATTGGTATCTGTATCTGTAAAGATTTGAAGGGTGGGTGGCCCCACAGCCCTTAGGCCACAATTGGCCCATTGTGCATCCTTCTGAGGTTCAAAACTTCCTTCTAGCTCGTCATCCAGCCTACTTCCTTGAAGTAGGCGATAACGTCGCCTGAATTAAGTTCCCTCATATTGGCGTATGTTAGCCTGTACTCGCCGAATACTTGAAACCTAAATTGAGAGAGTGTCTGACATTCGCAAAGAATGTGTTCGACAGTCTCATCTTCATGTTCACATCCTCTACAAAGTGGGGTGTTAGATAAACCCAGTCTGTGAAGGTGTTTTCGTAGGTGGCAGTGACCAGTCAGAATTCCCGTGATTGTTCGTAGGTTCCGCCTGTTCATAGTCACGTATTTTTTGGCTACTTTGCTGTCCGGGTACTGTAGCAGTTCCTTGGCAAGCCTGCAGCCTTCTGCGTCGTCCCATCTACCCTTAAACCTTCTAGGAAATCAGTCTGGGCTTCGAAAGGGCCACTCATGTGAAACGGCAATACAGCTTACTATCTCAAAATGGAAACAAACAGTTGATAATAACAAATATGTAGTAGCTGTGTTTTTAGACTTGAGAAGAGCATTCGAAACCATAGACCAAAACTTATTAATTAGAAAACTGGAATACTATGGTTTTAGGAGGAAGGTTATAAGTTGGTTTAAAGAATATCTAAATGGTAGATCTCAGTACGTTCAATTAGGTCAGAGTAAATCTACGGAGCAGGGTAATTGTTTTGGTGTACCGCAGGGGAGCGTACTTGGTGCTTTATTGTTCATAATTTTCATAAATGACATTAATTATGTTGAAGAGCTGGAATTTATCAATTTATTTGCAGATGACACATTGATTGCATACAGTGGTTATGATATTTTTGAGGTAATTGGAAGGATGCAGCGGTTGTTAAAAAGAATTCAGATGTTTTTGAATACCAACAGGTTAAAACTTAATACAAGTAAAACTAAATCAATGATAATTTCTAGTAGTCATAAAATAAATAATCTTGACATTAAGAATATGAAATTACAAGTTAATGATGAAGATATTGAATGGGTGAATCAGATAAAATATCTTGGGTTTGTACTAGATAATACACTTACATTGAAACCTCATTTTGAGTATATTCGCAAAAAGATATCCAAAAAACTTTTTTTCTTTAATAGAATTAGCAAGAATCTATCACTATTCTCAAGAATGACAATATTCAGAAGTATAATCCAGCCCCATTTCGACTATTGCTCTAGTGTTCTATATTTGGGTGACATGGGTTCAATTCAATCGTTACAAATCTTGCACAATAGAGGTATGAGAATAATTCTAAGTTGCAACCGTTATACACCAATTGAGATCATGCAGTCTACATTGGGTTGGTTCTCAGTGAGAGAAAGACTTTACTACCTTACTATGGTTTTTGTTTTTAAATTAAAAAAGGGCATGTTACCTGCATATTTTGATGAATTTGTGTCATTAAGGGAGCAGATTCATTCATATAGTACAAGAAATGTTCAGGATTTTAATATTCTAAAAACAAACAAGTATAGTACTATGATATCTTTATTTCACAAATGTATGAATGAGTATAACCATCTTCCATCTAGTGTTAAATGTGCAGTGACAATGATGACTTTCAAGAGACTGTTAAAGGCCCATATTTTATCAGACTGAGATTTAATGTTAGTAGTAAGGTTGAATGTTGTATGATAAATTTTTGATCTTGATTAAGTATATATATTCATTGTAGTAGGATTTCTATTTCAATAAAGCTTACTTGAACTTATTAAGGGAGTGTTCCTTTAATAGGTCGGCCGTTGCTGTCGCCGATAGACCAATGAAAGTGCCAGGTCCCAAGAGTTTTTGGGAGGCTGCCTTCTTGGCTAGCGAGTCTGCAATACGGTTTCCTTTCGATTTCTCATGGCCCTTGATCCAGCCTAAAGTGACCGTGTTGTTGTTACAGGCTTCGATTAAGGCCATGTGACATTCTAGTACTAGGCCTGATGTAATACGTGGTCTGTTCAGGGCTAGTAGTGTTTGTCTACTGTCCGTAAGGATGTATATATTATTACCTGTGGTTTTCCTTTTGGTAATCTCTTTAGCAGCGATGCAGATAGCAGTGAGCTCTGTTTGGGCAACACCTGCATTGCAGCCCATTGCCCATTTTATGTTTAGATTCAGGGATCTGGAAAAAATACCACATCCTGAGCCTACATTGGGTTTAGAGCCATCTGTGAAGATGCGGATTGCGCCTTCTTCCAATAGGTCTTGTGAGTTGTTTTTAAAGATTACCTCGTAGGGCCTGTTGAAGGCATATCGCGGTGGAATCGAGTCCGTATTGGCCTGCAGCAGTGGGATCTCCCTGAGGGCCTCATGCCACAAGTTACGTCTCAGTTTACCGGATCCTACATCAGGTTGTATACCAGTAGAGCGCAGACGTGCCATGGTCATCAAAACAACCTCCTTGATGTATATGTCAAGGGGAGTGAGACCGAGGATTACCTCCATAGCTCTTGTTGGTGTGGTTCTCATGCCTCCTGTTGTGTTAAGGCATGCTGTTCTTTGGATTTGGTCCAGTTTACGGACGACTGTCAGCTGGTTTGCCTTAGCTCCCCAGGCAATCGCACCGTACGTTAGCATAGGTCTGATGATGGCAGTGTAGATCCAGGCAGCAACCTTAGGTGACATTCCCCAGGTGCGGCCGATGGTTCTACGACACTGCTCATAAGAAATATATGCTTTTTTAACTCTGTTTTCTAAATGGGAGTTCCATGTTAACTTATTGTCAAAGGTGACCCCTAAATATTTCACCTCTGAAGAGAAATTAAGTTTGGTATCTAGGAGCTTTGGGGCTTGATGTTTTGCAAGCTTCCTTTTTTTCGTGAAGAGGACCATCTCAGTCTTTTTTGGATTTATTGACAGCGAATGGTCTCTGCACCATTGTTCTATGATATTGAGGGCCTCCTGCATTAAAGCGCAGAGTGTCTCCTCGAATCTTCCTGTTAGCAGAATCACTAAGTCATCTGCGTATGCTATTGTGTAGTAGTTGTTATCATTGAGGTGGCTAACCAAGGAGTCTAAGACCATGTTCCATAGTAGTGGTGAGAGCACCCCTCCCTGTGGACAACCTTTTACAACCAAGCCTCTGATGGTTACATCATCTACACTGATTTTGATTGCTCTTTTTGAGAGCATGTTATATATCCAGCCATTTATGGTTTGGGGGATATTCTTATTGGAAAGTGCATTTGTTATTTTAGGAAAAGTGGTTCTATCAAATGCGCCTTCTATGTCTATGAATACACCCAGGGTGGACTCCTTATTTTCCAACGATTTCTCGATGCGGCCCGCCACGAGATGAAGAGCCGAATCCGTGGATCTCCCTGGAGTGTATGCATGTTGATTTGGATGCAGTGGATTTCGTGTTATCACCACATCTCTTATGTATCGTTCGCACAGCCTCTCTAAAGTCTTCATTGTAAACGATGTGAGGCTAATGGGTCGATATGCTTTTGGGATGGAATAGTCCATTCTTCCTGGTTTTGGTATGAACACAACTTTGACTTCTCTCCAACCTTTTGGAATATACCTCAGTGCCAGTGAGGATCTGAGGATTCCTACCAGGTGCGGCATTAGTTCATCCAGGCCCCACTGAAGCAGGGCTGGATAAATGCCGTCCGTTCCCGGGGATTTAAAGGGGGAGAAGCCTAAGATGGCCCACCTCAGTCTGTCCGCGTCGACGATCTGTCGTGATAAACGCCAGTCATCGTCCGTCGGGTAGTGATTCTCCTCATCCTCCCAGGCCGCCGTATTTGTGGTTCTGGAGTCAGGGAAGTGAGTTGACATCAATAATTGTAGACTTTCCTTTAGGTTGGCAGTTTTAGTGCCATCCTCTCTGGTTAGTATACCGATATGACGGTGGGGATCTTTTGAGAGGGCTTTTTGGAGTCTAGCTGCTTGGGGGAAATCCTCGATTTCCTCGCAGTAGATTCTCTATGCCTCTCTTTGCTTTTGTCTGATGACTTGTATACTCTTTGAGGTGAGACTTGTATGAGTTTCAATCCTCTTTGAGTTTTGTTCTTTTTGCCTTATTGAAAGATTTCCTCGCCGTCCCCCTGAGCTGGCCAATCTCATGGCACCACCACGAAGTGGAGGCTCCATCGAGATCGATCCGCCTGAGTGGGCAAGACATCTTGTAGGCATTGATAATGGAGTTTCGAATTGTTTCATGATAACTTTCCAAATCTCCTTTATTGTTGGGCAACACATCCTCGACTCCTCGCAGATCCCCTTTCAAGCAGTGGACATATTTTGTCCTATTCGTTTTCCTGGGGTCGCGAGTCATTGTGGAGGTTGTGAGCGCAAGTTTTATTTCGAATTTTATCCAGCGGTGGTCCGACATTGAAATATCGTCGGATACATGCCAGCCGGAGATTTTATTCGAAGTATTAATAGTAGATAGGGTAATATCTATTCGCGTTAAACTACGAGAGTTGATAAAAGTTGGTTCAGTACCTCTATTTAGAATGCAAAGATTCTTGTTAGTTATATAATCATAAAAAGACTTACCTCTAGTGTTAATATCTTTGCTGCCCCAGCTTACGTGGTGAGAGTTTGAATCGCAGCCTATTACCAGTTCAAGCTTCTGGGCGAGACAGTGTTCCACAAGGTCCTCCAGCTCCTTAGTTGGTGGTGGTTTAGCTGCGTCTGAGGGGAGGTATGCGGATGCCAGTATTAACACTTTCTTTTGACCTTTCTGTGCATATTCAACCTTCACTACCGTTAGGTCGGAGGACGAAAAATGCGTCAGTGGGTAGGTCTTAAAATTTCTAGGGACGTATATGGCCGTCCTAGGTTGCTGATTGCTTGGAAAGCTGAAAATTAAACCTTTTGGATTATTTAGACCCATGATTTTGGTTTGTCTTATCCAGGGTTCTTGGATAAGTGCTATTGTGTCCTGCATCACATCCAGGTGGCGGCAAAGTGTTGCCGAAGCCACCTTTTTGTGTTGAAGGTTGCACTGTATGAATCTTACCTTTTCATTGTCCATCTCGGCTTGATGTTGGTGAGATGGATATTTCTTTTAGGCCATCTCCACTTCCTCACTTGGAGGTGTGTTGACGTCGCCTGTGTCCTGGCTTAGAGCTGTTAGTTCTGCCAGGAGAGTGTCAGTCGCCATCTTGGAGGATGGTTCGACAGTCTCCGCAGAAGCAACAGCTTCTTGGAGTTCCTCGGGTGGGAGAGGGGGGGTCCGTGCTCGATCCCTTCCGTTCCGGGTCCAGTTTATTGGTTTTGACAATCAATGAGGTGAACGCGTAGCTCATCCTCATTGATCGTTTTTTTAGGGCACTCATTTCCTCGTCTCTTACGCCAAAGACGAATAGGTGTCCTTTGGGGTTGACCTTTGCTTCGTGGTGGAAGGAAAACCATGCATCCACCCGAAGGTCTGGGTTTTGTTTGTCCAGCCGGCGCAGCACATCCTCTTTGTCACCCAGGTCAGCGTGAGCTTCGCTGAGGACCCAGAGGGTGGGTTTTGTCAGCTGGGGGAGGTTGTCGACGTGCACCACGTCGAGCTTAGCCTCCTTCCACGGTTTCAGTTTTGAAACTGTATTTCTTAGCCACTCTAGCGTTTCGTCATTATCGCAAGTGACTCTGATTATTTCACCAGAGTGCGACCATGACCTGAAAGTAGGTGGCTTTTTCAGACTGCTGGAGGCGGACATAAAGGTTATGTCCAAAGCCTCCATTAGTTGTTTTTTGATAAGTTCTCCATTATCGGTAATTATTTTACCGCATGGATCGGCCTTATCTATAATGGCTACGCGTAAGTGGCTGGTAGCTGCTTCGCTGTAGCTTTTATCTATGGTTTTAGCGTCCATCCGCGTCCTCTTTCCTCTTGAGGAGTTTTCCTCTGAGGTGTTGGAGCGGATGCGCTTCTTTACTTGGGGGGCGACGCGTTCCGGGCCTCTTTTGGAGGAGGAACTGCCTTCGCCACCCTTAAGTTTTTGGCCGCTGGTGCCAGGTTTAGAGAGGGAGGGGCGAGTGGCGCTAGTGGTGTCTGTAGAGACGCCAGCTTGCTGCCTCGCTTTCCTCCTTCTCTTTGCCTCAGCACCGCAGATTCTTTTTCCTCGGCGGTGCTTTGGTGGAGGTGAGCGTTCTCGCTCATCCTCCGGTTTTTGCTTTTCTTTTATTTCTTTTTGGTCCATTTTGGTGCCACGAGTAGCTAGGGAAATGTTCGTCATCCCTGGCAGAGCCCCACATGCCAGGGAAAGGCTGTTTTGCAAAGGGGTGTCGCCTGGTACCCCCAGGGGGACGTTCGTGGTCGCATTCCCTGCGGCCATTCAGCCATCGGCACGTTCCTCACACCTTAGCTTGGGTTGTTGGAGTGTCATTTGGTTGGTCAACACTGCTGTCACTGATGACCAACAGTGCTAACGTATCCAGCGGTGCCACGAGGAGGCAGACACTCGATGGTTGCATTTCTCCATTGGGCTGCAGAAAGCTACCCACAAGCAGACAAGCAAAGCGCATGCAAGCAAATAAGCAAACCAACTACAAAGCAATGGCCAACTTACAACCAACCCCGCCAAGGTATTGGTATTAGGAATACCTATTTTTTTGCTTACCTGATAAATATTGATTAATGCAATATTTTTCAAGATATTTTGAAAAAATGGCTAAAATATAGGATATTCTGATCTCGATAAGTTTTGTTTATATAAAGTTGGTTCACTCCCAAGAAAAGCTCTTGGACAAAAATCATATTTTTTACACACCTCGTATGCGGCTCAACATTTTTTATAGCTGATATATGTATTTAAACTTTTAGTCCACCCAGATCTTTTTATAAACGATTAATTTTTTTATATAACTAATAAACATTTACATTTGTTTGATTACGAATAATCTTTTTTCCATTTTGTGTTAATAATTTTGTAGATACAATGCATTTCATACAAGTAACGTATTTTTACATTTTATGCTGACAAACTGTGATTTAATTTTAAAATAATAAATGAATATTGCGTAAATACGGTATACATCACACCGTTCTCAATGCGCCCCTGTTCAACCTTATCCACTTGCCTAGGTTATTCAATATGCACGTGAGTGATTTTGCGTATGGTTTTTCTTGGGAGCGAACCGATTTTCTTTTTTTTTAGTTCAAACAGTGATTCATCTAAACCAAAGTTATAGGTATTTATCCACAAACACCTCCCCACTTTCCCCCACCCTTTATTTGAAAAAATAAAAGTACTTAAACAAATTTGTGCGGAATTTAGGCCTCTTTCTAGTTTAGTTATCTAACACTTGGTATAATTGGGCATATTTCACAAAAAATTGGTTTTTAAATTTTTCTTCACTGGTTACGCCTCCTAGCGGTTAACCTAGAAGCTTGTAAGTTATTTCCAGCGATTTCTCTTGGCCACTTTTACTAAGGAATTTTTCTCCTAAAGTTATAACATGAATAGTTTCCGATATATAGCTGAGAGATCGACTTATTGGACCACCCGGTACAAGGTTCTCATTTCTAAGGTGGTGCATGATTTTTCTGTAGGTATTTGGATTTGTAGGGTTATTTTTAATGTATTATTTGAAATGGTTATGGTGTAATAGGTTTCTGCTGCAGTTACAGCTGAAAAGTTTGCTATCATGGCCACTGTACATAAACAAATGAATAGTAGGTTCACTCTAAGCTACTCCTAGCGCGATGTCTATCTCACTCGGTCTCCGATGCTACTCTTTTTCGGTATCCTGAAACTACGAATCGATCGATATACAGTTACCGGGTGGACTGTCTTTTCAGTGAATTATTTGATTATTATTACGGGATATTTATTAAAAAGAAAATGCCACGAATGTGTTGTGTGGACGGTTGTAGAAGTAGAGATTGGGCAAAAACATCTTCCTTCAGATTTTCCAAGGATGACACAAGGTAAATTTTACAATATTATTTAGCAAAGGATATTAGTAATTTTGTTATAAGAAGTAGTGTAGTAGATGTTATTGTGTTTCAAAATAAAATATTACCAATATATCTTTTCAGATGTCAACGTTGGAAACAGGCCTTAGGCTTTGTTGATTGTCACAGGTATGCCAATTTGGACGCAGAACAATGCAACAAAACATTAAGAGTGTGCGATAGACACTTTTCCCAAGAATATTATATGTGCAGTAATAGCAGAACAAATCTGCAATATAATGCAGTTCCGTCCTTGAATTTGCAAAAAAATAGTAAGTTCTCAAAATTCCTAGTACCTAAACAATACTTCTGACAATAGGATTTTGTCTTGTATATTTTTACTAGGTATTTAAAATAATTTGCAATTTTTTAGATGGCGGTACAGCTTTAAAGGAAGTCGCAGTTCAAACTTATTTTAAGACAATGCTGCACAGTGAAGTTATGTTATTATACTTATCGATGGCGTGTTTTGGATAAAATAAATATAAATATGTAAGTATTTTATAGCAATTTTATTTTTCAGACGATTTGAAATATCAAGATGTTTACGTTCAAACAGAAGGCGAATTTTTTTCAGAAAATGTTGAAAGTGGTAACGATGTTTCTACTCTAGCTTCTGTGGTTACCAGAGGTATTTAATGTTTTTTTATAGCTAGATACATTTCTAAAAGCTACGCTATGAATGATTTAAATTAAACATTTTTTATTTTTACGTCTATTATGATTTCGTGGTTAATAAGTAATACTCATTTAAAAGTGGTGGCGAAAGTTTAATCCTTTATAGAACTTTTGATTTGTTTTAGATCAACATTCACAGACCTCAATGACGCTTACGGCCAATACTCCTCGAAAAAAAGTGTTGATAGAGGAGATAAAGTGTTTGAAAAAATCAACTGTGCCTGCTCAATGTTCAAGAAAGTTGGAAACCGTAATATCGTTTGAAGATATTACCAAATATTTGGAAACTAACTACTCAGAAGATGCCTGCAAACTTCTAACGTCTCAGATAAGTTTATTAAATAAATCACCTAAAGGTTGTAGGTACACAGACGATTTTAAAAAGTTTGCTTTGAGCGTTTACTTTTTAGGACCTAAAGCATACAAGAAATTTTCTACTTTGTATCGGTTACCTTCCAAAAGCACGCTCAACCGGTTTACCCGCCGTTGGGCAGTAAACCCAGGCTTTAACGAATTTATTTTTCGCCTTATTGATCTTAGATCGACAAGATTGCATTATATGCCTTGATGAGATGTCATTGAAAACTCATTTATTTTATGATTTATCAAAGGATAAAATAGTAGGCTTCCAAGAATCACTTTCAGCAGAAAACGAATCCGAACCAGCAACTAGTGCATTAGTTGTTATGGCACGGGGTGTATCCAGCAGCTGGAAACAACCGCTTGCCTACTTTTATAAATCAATGGCGCCTTCAAATGAAATAAAAGACATTTTGTTCGAAACAGAAAGTTACGTGATATTGGTCTAAATGTGCTAGGTGTGGTGTCTGATCAGGGTTCTAACTTCCAAACATTAGTTAAAAGCTACTTTAAATTGAACACAGACAATGTTTTTTTTTACGTAGATAATATCAAGCTTGTTTACTTTTTTGACGTGCCATACTTACTTAAATCTACTAGGAACAATTTTTTTTCTTACTGGTTTGAGTTACCAATAAAATGTATTTGGATACATTTTACAATTATGAAAAAAAAAGGAATTTAGACTCTGTCCAAAATTAACTGACAAGCATATGTTTCAAAATAATTTTCAGAAAATGAAAGTAAAATATACTTCTCAGATTTTTAGTCATTCTGTTGCAGTTGCTCTTAATACGTACATTGATTTTAAAGTTTTGCTTACAGATGCCAAAGTAACTGCTAAATTCATTAAAACAATGAATGGTGTTTTCGATTTATTAAATTCGTGCCATTTAAATAATTTCAATGCATTCATGGGTACCCAACAACAGTTTCAGCTAATGGAAGAATTTGAAACTTTACTGAAAAATGTCCATGTGGTTAACAGTGAAGGAAAAAATTTAACAAATAAAATGAAATTTATATTTGGGTGGAGGCTTACAATAAAATCAGTTAAAGCCCTTTGGGGTATATTAAAATCAAAGGGTTACACCTTTTTACTGACAAGAAATTTAAACCAAGACTGCCTTGAAAACTTTTTTGGGCAAGTTAGAAACTGTTGTGGTAATTCAAGAAACCCTAGGCCTATATAGTTTTCTAGAGCATTCAAAAAGTTGTTTACTCTGAAGTTTTTAGACCATGTTGATGGCGCCAACTGCACTAATGACATTAATGAATTGTTGTTAAATATTACTCCAGACTTGGCAGAAAGCTGTAAAGATCTCATTTTACCGTCAATAGAACCATCAAATCCTTTGAAACTCTTAAAAACTGATTACAGGAATCTAAACAGTACCGATGGCAACGCGTTAGTTTACGTTACTGGTTATTTATTAAAAAAATGTATGCAGCAACATTCCTGCGACATATGTATTGCTTTTAATGAAAGAAATACCTTAAGAAAAGAAACAACCATTTTTTCTCAGACAAAAGCCTATGTCAGCAATACAAATTTTCCATTTGGTGGGCTCAATGTACCTAGCCAGAATTTTGTTGGATATGTTACCCAGCTTGAAGATATATTTGTAGTTAACTTCAATAAATTAGCATGTAAAAATTCTATCGGAGCGACGTTAAAAGATCTTTTTAAAAATGTATCATTTACGCATCCTTGTAAAAATTTTCCTTTAAGTTATTTCTTATCTCTTTATACAAGAGTGCGTTTATATTACACAATTAAATTTGCAAATCGTGAAATAAAACTTAAAAAATCTTATAAACCCAATACAAAATTACAAATATTACAAAATTTGTAATTATTCCTTTTTGCTTTGCTTCATAAGTTTGGTTTAGGATTACATTCTTAACTATATGTTATTATTCAATATTGTTCTTATATGCAAAACAAATTCTAAAGAATGTTATAGAATCTGGTATAATTTTTAACTATTTTAAATATATAGTTGATCATGCTTCCTATTTTTATATTGTAATGTATACATGAGGATTTGATTTATTCTAAGTATTTATATACGTAGAACCTTGATAACTTAAACCTCGATAACATAATAACCTCTATAAATTAATAAAATGTTGTGCTCCCTTCCCCTCTGAGTCCAAAACCTCCTTTACTTAAAATACGAACCCTCTATAACTTGAACGAATAATTTGGGCATCGCACGTCAGTAACTCAAAGTTGTAACGACGACGACCTTTGTAACTTGAATCATATATCAATGAGTCGTCATTTGAAATGAATTAACACGTGTTTACCAAACGGCTCAGTACAGTAACTTATTTCTATCATTAGCTTGCTGCCGTCTATCTCTATAATTCCCGAACAAAGCTCATAAACGGACCTCCGTAAGTAAAAATATAAACCAATAAAGATTCCTTAACTTAAATCCTTAGTAAATAGAAACCGCAATAACTCAAATTATTTAACGTCTCCCTCGGTCTTTATCTTATCGAGGTTCTACTGTTTATATTTGTACATTTTTGATGAATTATTTTATTTATATAATGTAATAAAAGCTATTTTAATCGATGATTCTAGTTTATTTCTTATGAGTAATTTTATATTCCCTATTAAATACTAAAACGTTCCCTGCATAACAAAACAATACCTATCGTTTTTTGAAATAGTTTTCTAACAATGTACATTTTTATTAGCCCCCGTACCAAACACTCAATTTATAAATCAATAAGCTATGACGGTAGTAATTCGCGCGACCCCTGTATACTCGAGACACGTGCGGTTTTACAATCGTTTTTCGGAAAGCCTTTAACAGCGTTACATCAAAGAGCCGACGTCGAGTGAACTTACTATTCATTTGTTTATGTACGGTGTCATGGCACCATAGTCAGTAACTCCAAAAATATGGATTGGTGGAGGTGCGGTATCTTTTGTAGTGATATTTGTGATCTGTGTGTTAGATACATTTTCAGTTTGTTCATCGAGATTTTCTTTTGAGAGGGACTCAAATATGATCTGTGTTTGGATTTGTGTGATGTGTGTGTGATGGTTATTTTGGTTTTCTAAAACTTCATTAAGTTTCATCTCGCTATCAACGTTATCCGTGTAGTTATTGGTGTTTTGTGTTGATGAGAGTGGCCAGTGAGGGTTTGTGAATATTGGTGTGGATTGTGACTGATTAGAATTTTGTGCAATCATTTGGTTGGGAATTTGTACTTGATTTGGGTTGGAATGGGTATTTGATTTAGGTATGGCATTTGATTTGTTATTTGCATCTGGTTAGACGGTATTTGGTTACAATACTTGAATGGTACTCACGGATTAACTGCCGTTTGATTTGGCTGGTTTTGGTTACTTATTATTGGGGCACCTTGTATAGTATTCGTTTGTTGGTGAATTGGCAGGCCATTCTTAATAAATTCCCGAAGGGAACATATTTGTTTTGTTTGTTTCACTTTTTACTGTTAGTTTTTGTTACTTTTAACTTTTTTCCCCTTTTTTACCGGCTGACTCTCGAGATACGAACTTCTTTTTCACTAGCGCTTCGATTATAGGCACATGTTTCCACTTCGAGAATCAAATGGGTACTCATTTTTCTAAATGAGGATTAAATTTAAACTAGTAATCAGTTATTCATTAAGTACTGCATTAGCGCCTAAAAGCTAAAAAGGGAAAGAAATACTACACAACAGCGGGTTGCATACATTTCAATTTTGCTTTATCGGTTTTCACGCGCTCGTCATTTCCAGATACACTAGTATAGAGTTAAATGAGTTCATATTAACTGAAAATATAGCCAAAAAAGAGCAAATTTTAAAAATTAAAAATATTTTATTATTAGCGGTTTTTCACAAAAAAAGCGCCTTCGAAAGTTGATTCGCTGTTCTCAGGGGATAATCGTAGAGTAACGTAATAGAGCTCCATTTTTTTCCTAAAAAGCTGTAGGACTAAGAAAGACATGTAAAAATAAACGGTTTTAAGCATTAAAACTAACTTTTCCGCATCTGTGGCTCTGAACAATATTCTATCATAAAATTGTTACTTGTATACACTTCAGGGGATGTATCGTGCTAACAAACCGAAATTTCTCCAAAAATTTAGTATATCTGGATTTATAGGTCCTGCTGTACTGGCTCTAGTCAACTGAAAATCAATGGGGTACATCTGTGAGACACCTTGAACTATATTCAATCATAAAATTGATCAATCGTATACTCTCTGGAGGCTGAATCGTGCTAACAAACTGAAAATTCTCCGAAAATGACAAAAATTTGGTACTCGAAGTACCATAGCACCCGTTGTACTGGCTTAAGTAAGCTGCATATCAACAGGGTTCATCTTTGCGACACTCTGAATAATATCCAATCATAAAATTGGTCACTTGTATATACTTCGGAGGCTGTATCGTGCTAACAAACTGGAACTTCTCCAAAAATGACAAAAATATCGTACTTAAAGTACTGTAGCACTTGTTGTATTGGCTCTGGTGAGCTGAAAATAAATAGGGTTCATCAGTGAAATGTTCTGAATAATATTCAATCATAAAATTGGTGACTCGTTCAACTCCGGAGTCTGTATCGTGCTAACAAACTGAAATTTCTCAAAAAACGAAATTGACTGTCTCGACCCTTACTTCGTGGAATATGCTCATATTAGTGTTTTTAAATGAAACTCACGGTCTCTAGTTAATTCCACAATATAATAAAAGATATTGAAAATTCTAAAAAATTGACAATTGTTTCGATAAATCAATATCGTCAGAATGACAGAAGTTACATTTCATTTTATGCCTACCTGATGTTTAGTAGTTATTTTTGGCTAGACCCAGAAGTAACCTAACTTGTGATTGGCTTAATATATGTTTATAGAAAAAAGGGGAAGATGTGATATTACAAATATTGAAGCTTAGATATTATTAGCCCTATGGTGATATCCTGGATATCATTTTTCCAATTAAGATCAGTATAACTGTGCAATGATATAGAAAACCAGGAAAACTATATCTGCTGATCTTTACAATTATCACTTAAGAAGACAGTATTAGTGGAGAATTCCCTAGATTTAACTGTTCATTGACAACTTCATATTGTGGGTTTCTTAAATGTCTTCTAATTTCCAGTTCTTCAAGGAAATCCAGTTCTTTTAATTTATCACAAATATGCAGCACTTCTAGTTCTGTGTTAGGTGTCAATGAATGATTGGTGTCAAGTAGAAGTTTTGCATAGTGGGATTTATCTGGTGGTTTTAATCTGTATGCTCGTAAGTGCTCACTGTATTGTATTTCAAAATTCCTAAGGGTCTGACCCAAATAGACAGCATTACATTCTGGACATTTGAGTTTATATATACCTGACTTCTTTAATAGTGGTATTTTTGTTTTTACATTTAACAATTTTGTACTAACGTTACTTTCTGTTTTAAAAGAAATTGTTGTATTCGTTGCTGAAGATATTATCTTTGAAATATTATTAGAAATATTTCCTGCATATGTGATGGTTTTATAAGTTTTAATTTCATCAGCTTGTTTAGGATATATTAGTTGTAATGCCACTTTTTCCTCTTTTTTACTAATTAGCTTATTTATCATATCTAATGGATAACCGTTAGATGTTGCTATTTGTCTAATTGTATTAATCTCTCTATCAAAATTACATGTGTTCATAGGAACTGAAAAAGCTCTATGTATCATTGAATTATATGCTGCTAGTCTGTGTGACACAGGGTGGTTAGAATTGAATGGAATTGTCACATCAGTCTGTGTTGGTTTTCGGTAAATTGAATAATCAAGTACATTATTAACTCTTTGAATTTTTAAATCAAGAAAATTGATTGAGCTATTTTCTTCAATTTCTAATGTAAATTTAATTTTCGGGTGTAAATTATCGATGTGGTTGAAAAATACATCTAATTGTCGTTCACTACCCATAAAACAAGCTAATATGTCATCTAAATATCTATACCAAAATAAAATATTTTTCAAAATATTACTTTCAAAGATCTTTCTTTCTAAATTATCCATAAAAATGTTTGCTAAAATAGGTGATATAGGGCTTCCCATTGGTAAACCTTCATTTTGAATATATATCTTATTGTCAAAAGTGAAATAATTCTGATTAATGCATACATCAAATAAATTAAGTATATCTGATATTATTCCTGGATTAATATTTTTATCTTCTAGTAATTTTCTTACAAGTATTAGACATTCTTTAGGAGGAATTTTAGTAAACATATTAGTTACATCGAACGAAATGAGTTTATAGTTATCTTGCAAGTGGATTGCTTTCAACTTTTTGATTAGTTCTATTGAATTTCTAATTGAGTACTGAGATTCATATCCGTAAGTATTGAGTATATTGTTGAGCTTCTTTGCCAATATATTATTAGGAGCATTAACATAAGAGACTACAGGTCTAATTGGTTTCGTTATTTTATGTAATTTAACTGTTCCATATAATTGTGGACAATGAGGATTCTTATGTATGATAGACCTCTTTTCGTAATCATTTAAAAGATAATTTGAATTATTAACAATATCCCTTACATTATTAGAAAACTTCTTTGTTGGGTCTGCTTTGAGAACTTTTACATCGCTGGATTCTATAAAGTTATATACTTTGGAATTGTAATTTTCAGTCGTCAAAATGACAGTAGCGTTCCCCTTATCAGATTTTGTAACTGGATTTCCTTGAAGAACTGGAAATTAGAAGACATTTAAGAAACCCACAATATGAAGTTGTCAATGAACAGTTAAATCTAGGGAATTCTCCACTAATAAACTGTCTTCTTAAGTGATAATTGTAAAGATCAGCAGATTTAGTTTTCCTGGTTTTCTATATCATTGCACAGTTATACTGATCTTAATTGGAAAAATGATATCCAGGATATCACCATAGGGCTAATAATATCTAAGCTTCAATATTTGTAATATCACATCTTCTTTTTTCTATAAACATATATTAAGCCAATCACAAGTTAGGTTACTTCTTGGTCTAGCCAAAAATAACTACTAAACATCAGGTAGGCATAAAATGAAATGTAACTTCTGTCATTCTGAGGATGATATTGATTTATCGAAACAATTGTCAATTTTTTAGAATTTTCAATAACTTGTATTATATTGTGGAATTAACTAGAGACCTTGAGTTTCATTTAAAAACACTAATTCTCAAAAAACGACAAAATGTCGTACTTCAAGTACCATAGCACCCGCTGTACTGGCTCTGGTGAGCTGAAAATCAATAGGGTTCATCTGTGACATGTTCTTAACAATATTCAATCATAAAATTGGTGACTTATTGCACTCCGGAGGCTGTATCATGCTAACGACGACGACATACACACAGAATTTTACTTTTCCGCCCAACCTATCTATATGCGAGAAAAGTATTGGTTTACCCCAAAAAAAGTTGGAAATTTGAAATTTTTTTTTGAGTTATTTTTACGTTTTCCATCAACAACAACACGAAAAAGCGGTTTTTAGAAAAAAATCCTGTGTGTATGTCGTTGTCGCCGGCCACTTTTCCTTACATGTCTTTTTAGCACGATACAGCCTCCGGAGTGCAAAAAGTCACCAATTTTATGATTGAGTGTTGTTAAGGACATATCACAGATGAACCCTACTGATTTTCATCTCTCCAGAGCCAGTACAACGGGTGCTATAGTACTTTAAGTACGATATTTTTGTCATTTTTGGGGAAATTTCAGTTTGTTAGCACGATACAGCCTCCGGAGTATATACAAGTGACCAATTTTATGATTGGATATAATTCATAGCTTCTCAAAGATAAACCCTATTGATATTCAGCTCAATAACGGCTGTACAACGGGTGCTATGGTACTAGAAGTACCAAATTTTTGTAATTTTTGGAGAATTTTCAGTTTGTTAGCACGATGCAGCGTCCAGAGTGTACAAAAGTGACCAATTTTATGATTGAATATTGTTCAAGGTGTCTTACAGATGTACCCTATTGATTTTCAGTTGACGAGAGAGTACAGCGGGTCCTATAAATCCAGATATACTAAATTTTTGGCTATTTTTGGGGAAATTTCGGTTTGTTAGCACGATACATCCCCCGAAGTGTATACTAGTAACAATTTTATGATAGAATATTGTTCAGGGCCACAGATGCGGAAAAGTTAGTTTTAATCTTTAAAACCATTTATTTTTTCTAAAAACCGTTTTTCCGTGTTGTTGATGGAAAACGTAAAAATAACAAAAAAAAATGTCAAAATTCCAACTTTTTTGGGGTAAACCAATACTTTTCTCGCATATAGATAGGTTGGGCGGAAAAGTAACACATTTGTAATTTTAGCTACTAAATGGCTATACTTTCAGTCAATATGAACTATATAAACTTATCGAGATTTGAATATCTCGTATTTTAGTGGTTTTTTCAAAATATCTCGAAAAATATTAGATTAATCAATATTTACCATAGAAGCAAAAAGTAGGTCTCCTTTATACCTACATCTTTCTCTTTCAGCATTTTGTGATAGGAGTTATAGTTTCCAAGATATTTACAAAAAACATCTTTTCGCAACCTTGCGAGTTTTTTTGAAAAATTCGCCTTTTTGGACCTAGTTGAACCCGGACCATTTCTCAGAATTTCATGCCCTATACAAACCAATTTTTTTTGTCCATGTAAATTTGTGAAAATTTAGCATTGTAACATTACCCGTTTCTTGGACTAAAGGACAGAAGTCTACGATTTGCTGCTTGAGTATTGCACAGTTTTTCTATACTTCAGAGGTCATTTCCCATTATTTTATTTAGTTAAAACACTTACTCTCATCATGTATTTTAAACATATTCAAATATCAACAAAATTTTATTTTTTTATGCCTAGATTATGAAACCAGCTGAAGACTCGTCTGTAATAATTATGGACCATGCATATGCAGAGCAAAATAATATGACCGTTCCCATTAAAATTGAAAACAATGACAGTGAAATGATAGAATCAAATTACATAAAGTTGGAAGATGTTTCCATAAAAAGTGAGATACATGATGATGATACAGATTTCAATACATTGCCATGTCAATATGATTTTGATACATCACATATTAAAAAGGAAGATTTCGTTGATATTACTGAACAGAATGAAGTAGATAGTATAAGGGATAACACATCGTTAAAGGATGAACTTAAAGTAAGTATACAATTTGTTTTTATTACTGTAGGTCACAGTGGCCAAATGTAGTATCTAGCCAATATAAATTCCGAAATAAGACAAAATATTAAATATTTATATTTTCAAGCTGTAACTGAGCACCTTGTATGATCTATTACAGAAGGGTCTCAGAACTATTGAGCAATGATGCCTTTCCATTTACCCGGAAAAGGAAACTTCCAGCTAGAAATCCTTATCTCTAAACGGAGAAATCATAGAGTGTAAATCTGACGTTAAATATTTAGGAATAACCCTAGACAGTAAGCTTCTGTGGAAGAAGCATGTTGAAATAACTGCTAATAAAGCAATAAAGGCATTGATGGCGTGCAATCGCATATGGAGCAATAGTCTGGTATGCCACAGCACAAGGAAAACCCTCGACAATGTTCAAAGGCTTACCTGTGTGTTAACCACTGGAGCTATAAGAAACAGAAAAAACAATTGAACAAAGATGTTTTACGTTTTTAGGTTCAAAGTTGTATAATCAATTACATTCAGAATTAAAGACAATTAACTCCAGTAAGCTATTCAATAAAAAAATTAATCAGTGGTTGCTTGGTATTGACCCACAATGGTTGAAGCAATTTCTTAACTTAGACACCTCTTGCACTCTTGCTACATTCATTGTTGAATAATTAAAAAAAAGTGAGAAAAGGAAAGAAAAAAGACATAAAACATGAGGAAAACAAAAAACACTAATAATAAAAAATAAAATCAGACAATGCCTAAAAAAAGTAAAAAACATAACTATAATGGTCAATATATTCAGGGTTCTGCATATTTCAAAACTAAAATTAGTAATATTTATATTCAGCATTCTTATAAATTTAATTTTATCTTATATACTACTATACTTAATATTTACTAATATTTCCTTAATGTTTATACAATTGCTTGGTTTGGAAGGGAATGAAAGTGCCAACGGGGTCCTCCCTTTGTTTACTTTAATTTATTTGCCAATTGAATTTATCTGTATACTCCATTATTTACAAAATATCATTGTGTCTTCTTTGTTTAATAAATTATTATATATTATAAGAATTATTAAACTAATTTCTCTAATGACTTCAAACTGTATTTCCTGTTTTAGATAGCCAAACAAAAAATTATTGAATTGACAGAAGAAAATAATTTACTCAAAGCTGAAAATGAATTGTTAAAATTAGAAGTGCGGCAATATTCTCAATCAAAGGCTGAAACAATTGTGCTTAAAGAAACAATTAAGTCATATCAAACAGAGTAGGTATATTTTCATCATAACTACATAATTTTGGTAGCATACAGATTTAGTGTTGGTTATAATCAACAATTCGATTGTAATGGAAAGGGATTAAATTGGACGAAACTATTGGTCTGGTTAATATGATCGCCTGTATGTTTTTCGGCGATAAGAAAACATAGATACCATTTTATGTTTTCAAAGTTAAATTCTTGTGCCATGAATATGTGCTGATTAGTTTTTTCATAATGAAATCAGAACAATTTATATAACTTCACAAATACAAGATATTTCAAAATAAGTAATAAACATTGTAGGTATGTCATCATTTAATTGTCTTTTAAATTTAACATTTAAATAGATCAGAGCAATATGAAGAAACAAAACTGTAGATATTGAAAACAATATTTTGCCCAGGTTATGATATATGATAATGTAAAGTTTTTCAAAAGTGCCGGGACAGAGTCATAAGTTACCCACGAGCTAAGAAAAAAATCTGAAACTTTGGAGATCACTATAGAGCCATAAAAACTACATTTTAATACATTGGGGAGTTTTTTTAGGGGGTGATGACCCCAAAATTGTCAAATTGCAATCCCTGTTGAGTTCCGACTTATAAGACTGATTTATGTCGAATAATATCGGTGAAATCTTACGTAAGAAGGGGAGGAGGGTCCAAGAAATATTATGTCTCCTTACATCGGGGTAAGGGGAGGGGGGTCAAAAATAGCGAAAATCGTCCTTACGTAATTAATGAATGACCCCTTATGCACTCCGGAGGCTGTGTATCGTGATAACAAACCGAAATTCATCCAAAACTGTAGTATATCTGGATTTATAGGACACATTGTACTGGCGCTGGTGAGCTGAAAAACATAAGGGTTTACCTGTGAGATGCTCTGAATAATATCCATAAAATTATTCACTTGTATACACTCCGGATGTTGTATCATGTTAACAAACCGAAATTTCTCCAATAATGACCAAAAATGTATTATACCTAGATTTATAGGACCCATTGTACTGGCTCTGGTGAGCTTAAAATCAAGGACTTTGACTATTGCAAAAAATACAAACATATTTTTTAAAATAATAATATAATTGATACAAAATAATTGCTTGACATATAAACTTTTTTTCTGTTTATTTTAATTACATTTACATATTTTATAAATACTTCTACCCAACAATCATCACAATGGACACAAAGTAATATTATTGAAACTAGACATAGCCAAGATCAGTTAAACACAAGACATACCATTAACGTTATGTAAGATTCGTACTATTTTTATTAATTTGATAATATAAAAATATCTTTCATTTATTTTATCTTTTTCAATAACACTTTTATACTCTATCTAGAGTAAATAGTAAAAGAAAAGAAAGTCAATAACGATACAGGTAGCAGAACAGAGAAAAATTGAAAAAGAAACAAGCGGAAGAAGAAAACGTCTGCAAAATATTGCATGACCATCACCTCTTCAAACATAAATAGAATAGAATCAATTAATGAAGAAGTAAAAGATGCTAATTCTCAAAGTTCATCTGGTTTAGAACGAACACAAACATCATACATTCTAAGAAATGAGCTAACTAAACAAAAGAATTCTCTCCAGAAAAAAAGAGAACGTCAACAAAGATACATGGAGCAGAACAGAGAAAAAATGATGCAGCGTGAAGCGGAAAGAAGAAAACGTATACAAAGTATTGCAGGACCATCCACCTCTTCAAACATAAATAGCGTAGAATTAATTAATGATGAAATAATAGATACTGATTCTCAAAGTCATCTGATTTAGAAGAAACACAAACTTCATTAATTCTGAGAAATGTGCTAAGTAAACAAAAGAATGCTCTCCAGAAAAAAATAGAACGTCAACAAAGATACAGGGAGCAGAACAGAGAAAAACTGAAGCAGCGTGAAGCGGAAACAAAAAAACGTATACACAGTATTGCAGAACTATCCACCTCTTCAGACATAAATAGAATAGAATTCATTAATCAAGAAATGATAGATGCTAATTCTCTGATTTAGAAGAAACACAAGCTTCATCCATTCAAAGAAATGGGCTAACTAAAGTAAATAATACTTCCAGAAAAAAAGAGAACAATGACAAAGATACAGGGAGCAGAACCGAGAAAAACTGAAGCAGCGTGAAGCAGAAAGAAGGCGACAATTACAAAATCTACCTTTTGAATATAGAATCCACAGAAATAATAAATGGACCAACAATAGATGTGAAATGAGTAGATATTCTCGAAATGTAGCTAGTTTGGGATGAATGCAGCATCTATTAGTTGAAATATCCCAGCGAATGAAGGTCCGAATAATTACAGTAAATTTAGATGTCATAAGTTCGTTCATAAATATTTTAATGGTAACTTTAAAAAAATAACAAAAAATGAGACGTCGCAGGATGTCTGGCAGATGTGAAACATCGATATTATATTGTAGAAATAAAAAAGAGCTTGTGAAAGGAAATTAATATATTTCCAATTAAAAATATAATATTCACATATTTTTAAAGAAAAAGATTATTGTTTTTTATATAGATTTATATTAATGAATTCAATGAAAGTTAAAATAAGTAATAGTATATTTTGATAATGGTATGTCTTGTGTTTAACTGATTTTGGTTATATTCACTTTCAGTAATATTATTTTGTTACCATTGTTGGTTACCGAAATATTTATAAAATATATGCAATTAAAATATACAGGAACTAAATTAAATTTATATTTCAAGCAATTATTTCAAATCAATATTTTATATAAAAATGGAATTAAAATATTTAATTATTTAGTAATTGGTTTAAAAATTTTAAATGGCCAAAGTACATATGTCTCATTTTAAATTAACGGGTTTTAAATATTCATAAATTTTTTTCAAAATTTTAAAAATTCTAAAAAGTTGGTTATTGGACAAAAAATGAAATTACTGGACACTTCATTTTCAGTTATTGGACACTGGTAAAGTAATGATTAAAAACAAATAAACAATTGAAATCATTGTTCAAAAACTTTTATTAACTTAAAACTATAATGGCTTACATTTTTTCATTTTGGTAGATATTAAATAGTTCTTCGGCATTCATGTCGTCATTTGCATTTTTGGTTCCTCACACATTTTGCTGTGTTTTCATTTGATCATCTGCTTTGATTCCTTGGGTTTGATCTTACTCATGTACTTCATTACCTTTGCTACCTTTTTTATGCATCGTACAAATTGCTGTAATTTTTTTTGGGTCTTGATTGGCGCTTTATTCGTTGCTTTCTATTTCTTTAGGATCTTCATATATTTTGAGGTTGGATTCTTTCTATTTCTTTAATTTTATTTACACATTCTGCGGTCAAGTTCTTTTTCATTTTACATTTCTTCGTCTTCTTCACTTTCTATTTTTGAAATATCATCATCACTTTCCTCAGTATAACACGTGTGGCACATAAATAAATACAAGATCAGACTCTTCTCTTCCTGAAAGAATTGGATTTGGGCCGCATGTGCCCTTATGACCAGGATTTTTTATTTTTAATTCCAGCGTTGATTTGGATACACTGTATTTGCGTGTCCTTATTGTTAAAGCTGTTTTACACTACACAATTTCTTTTTCAAGATTTGGTTCAGTTTCTTGTACAAGATTAAGAACCACAAATTGTTTGGCAATAAATTTATTCTGTATTATACTGTGCAATATTATTGTTCAAGAATTAGTTCATGATTCTGCGCAGTACATCGTTTTTCTCACGATAAAATCAGAATCGTCTATGTTAAAGGCCAAATGTAATGTTCTATGATCCTAGTGAAATGTCAAAAATGAAACAACCTAAAATTTTTGGGCTTTGGTTGTATCCGTTTGGTGTGTGAATTATCGATTATTTTTGATTAATTTATTGTTATAAATGAAGCTAACACATAAACGTTGATGAACGTGAAACTGTAAACAATCAACTATGTTAGGTTACAGGACATTACGATATATCCCAACTGCGCATACCCTTGGCCTAGAAATTGTGTAGAAATAGCACATGTTCTATTTTCCGACACAATTTTCGGTTCAATCTTCGTTTTTGAAACAATTTGCTGTATGATACTACCGTTCAAGAAATTGAACCAAATCTTGTACAAGAAATTGTGTAGTCTAAAAGCTGTTTTAGATATAGAAATACCCTATATGCTGTATTTGTGGTGAAGCCATCTTAATATTATGTCATTCTTGCTATGTCAATTTTATCTAGTTCCTTTCAATGTAAAAAAACAAAGAGAATAATATAATAGTTATTTGTATACTAAATACGTCCCTACGAGCATCCATCGTAAATTCCTTTTAAATTGTCTAGTGAAATCGGAGATATTTATTTATTATCTTGTTATTGCTATGGAAGCAAACTATGTTGTCAGCTGGGGTCAATATCATGAATTGCTCCAATTGTGCTATTATTATTTATAAATTATTTTCTTAAAGGTAGTTCATGTCTTACAATTATTCTGTATTCTTCGCAATTAGTGGCGAAATTTACTTTTTCTATAACCATTTAAAAATCAACAACTTCCGTAAGTTTTACTTCAACCGAAAACGCCAGTTCCGACATCAGTGATAGAATATCTCATAACATTAACTTTCGTCTCTATCCGTATCCGTAAAAGTTTGAAGGGTGGGTGACCCCACAGCACTTGGGCCATAATTGGCCCATTGTGCATCCTTCTGAGGTTCAAAACTTCCTTCTAGCTCGTCATCCAGCCTACTTCCTTGAAGTAGGCGATAACGTCGCCTGAATTAAGTTCCCTCATATTGGCATATGCTAGCCTGTGCTTGCCCAATACTTGAAACCTAAAATGAGAGAGTGTCTGACATTCGCAAATAATGTATTCCACAGTCTCATCTTCTTGTTCACATCCTCTACAAAGTGGGGTGTTAGACAGAACCAGTCTGTGGAGGTGTTTTCGTAGGTGGCAGTGACCAGTCAGAATACCCGTGGCTATTCGTAGGTTCTGCCTGTTCACAGTCACGTATTTTTTGGCTACTTTGCTATCCGGACACTGTAGCAGTTCCTTGGCAAGCCTGCAACCTTCTGCGTCGTCCCATCTACACTTAAACTTATTAAGGGAGTGTTCCTTTAATAGGTCGGCCGTCGCTGACGCCGATAGACCAATGAAAGTGCCAGGTCCCAAGAGTTTTTGGGAGGCTGCCTTCCTGGCTAGCGAGTCTGCAATGCGGTTTCCTTTCGATTTCTCATGGCCCTTGATCCAGCCTAAGGTGTTGTTGTTACAGGCTTCGATTAAGGCCATGTGACATTCTAGTACTAGCCCTGATGTAATATGTGGTCTGTTCAGGGCTAGTAGTGTTTGTCTATTGTCCGTAAGGATGTATATATTATTACCTGTGGTTTTCCTTTTGGTAATCTCTTTTGCAGGGATGCAGATTGCAGTGAGCTCTGTTTGAGCAACACTTGCATTGCAGTCCATTACCCATTGTATGTTTAGATTCAGAGATCTGGAAAAAATTCCACATCCTGAGCCCACATTGGATTTGGACCCATCTGTGAAGATGCGGATTGCGCCTTCTTCCACTAGGTCTTGTGCGTTGTTTTTAAAAATTACCTTGTAGGGCCTGTTGAAGGCATATCGAGTCCGTATTGGCCTGCAGCAGTGAGACCTCCATGAGGGCCTCATGCCACAAGTCACGTCTCAGTTTACCGGATCCTACATCAGGTTGTATACCAGTAGAGCGTAGACGTGTCATGGTCATCATAACAACCTCCTTGATGTATATGTCAAGGGGAGTGAGACCGAGGATTACCTCCATAGCTCTTGTTGGTGTGGTTCTCATGCCTCCTGTTGTGTTGAGGCATGCTGTTCTTTGGTCCAATTTACGGACGACTGTCAGTTGGTTTGCTTTAGCTCCCCAGACAATCGCGCCGTACGTTAGCATAGGTCTGATGATGGCAGTGTAGATCCAGGCAGCAACCCTAGGTGACATTCCCCAGTGCGGCCAATGGTTCTACGACACTGCTCATAAGAAATATATGCTTTTTAACTCTGTTTTCTAAATGTGAGTTCCACGTTAACTTACTGTCAAAGGTGACCCCTAAATATTTCACCTCTGAAGAGAAATTAAGTTTGGTATCTAGGAGCTTTGGGGCTTGATGTTTTGCAAGCTTCCTTTTTTCATGAAAAGTACCATCTCCGTCTTTTATGGATTTATTGACAGCGAATGGTCTCTGCACCATTGTTCTATGATATTGAGGGCCTCCTGCATTAAAGTGCAGAGTGTCTCTTCGAATCTTCCTGTTAGCAGAATCACTAGGTCATCTGCATATGCTATTGTGTAGAAGTTGCAATCATTGAGGTAGCTGACCAAGGAGTCTAAGACCATGTTCCACAGTAGTGGCGAGAGCACCCCTCCCTGTGGACAACCTTTTACAGCCAAACCTCTGATGGTTACATCATCCACACTGATGAAGAGCCGAATCGGTGGATCTCCCTGGAGTGTATGCATGTTGATTTGGATGCAGTGGATTTCGTGTTATCACCACATCTCTTATGTATCGTTCGCACAGCCTCTCTAAAGTCTTCATTGAAAGCGATGTGAGGCTAATGGGTCGATATGCTTTTGGGATGGAATGGTCCATTCTTCCTGGTTTTGGTATGAACATGACTTTGACTTCTCTCCAACCTTTTGGAATATACCTCAGTGTCAGTGAGGATCTGAGGATTCCTACCAGGTGCGGCATTAGGTCATCCAGGCCAGGTGCGGCATTAGGTCATCCAGGCCCCACTGAAGTAGGGCTGGATAAATGCCGTCCGTTCCCGGGGATTTGAAGGGGGAGAAGCCTGAGATGGCTCACCTCAGTCTGTCCGCGTCGACGATCTGTCATGATATACGCCAGTCGTCGTCCGTCGGGTAGTGATTCTCCTCATCCTCACAGGCCGCCGTATTTGTGGTTCTGGAGTCAGGGAAGTGAGTTGACATCAATAATTGAAGGCTTTCCTTTAGGTTGGCAGTTTTTGTGCCATCCTCTCTAGTTAATATACCGATATGACGGTGGGGATCTTTTGAGAGGGCTTTTTAGAGTCTAGCTGCTTGGGGGAAATCCTCGATTTCCTCGCAATAGATTCTCCATGCTTTTCTTTTTTTTTGTCTAATGACTTTTTTATACTCCTTGAGGTGAGACTTGTATGAGTTCCAATCCTCTTTGAGTCTGGTTCTTTTAGCCTTATTAAAAGACTTTTTCGCCGTCCCCTTGAGCTAGCCAATCTCATGACACCACCCCGGAGTGGAGGCTCCATCGAGATAGACCCGCCTGAGTGGGCAAGACATCTTGTAGTCATTAATGATGGAGTTTTGAATTGTTTCATAATAAGTTTCCAAATCTCCTTTATTGTTAGGCAACACATCCTCGACTCCTTGCAGATCCCCTTTCAAACAGTAGACATATTTTGTCCTGTCCGTTTTCCTGGGGTCGCGAGTCATTGTAGAGGTTGTAAGCGCCAGTTTTTTTTTGAGTTTTATCCAGTGGTGGTCCGACATTGAAATATCGTCGGATACATGCCAGCCGGAGATTATATTCGAAGTATTAATAGTAGATAGGGTAACATCTATTCGCGTTTGACTACGAGAGTTAATAAAAGTTGGTTCAGTACCTCTATTTAGAATACAGAGATTCTTGTTAGTTATATAATCATAATAATACTTACCTCTAGTGTTAATATCTTTGCTGCCCCAGCTTACGTGGTGGGAGTTTGAATTACAGCCTATTACCAGTTCAAGCTTCTGGGTGAGACTGTGTTCCACAAGGTCCTCCAACTCCTTAGTTGTGGTGGTTTAGCTGCGTCTGAGAGGAGGTATGCGGATACCAGTATTAACACTTTTTTTTACCTTTTTGTGCATATTCAACTTTCACTAACGTTAGGTCGGAGGACAAAAATGCGTCAGTGGGTAGGTCTTAAAATTTCTAGGGACGTATATGGCCGTCCTAGGTTGCTGATTGTTTGGAAAGCTGAAAATTAAACCTTTTGGATTTTTTAGACCCATGATTTTGGTTTATCTTATAAAGGGTTCTTGGATAAGTGCTATTGTGTCCTGCATCACATCCAGGTGGCGGCATAGTGTTGCCGAAGCCACCTTTTTGTGTTGAAGGTTACACTGTATAAATCTTAAAATTTTCATTATCCATCTCTGCTTGATGGTGGTGAGATGGGTATTTCTTTTAGGCCATCTCCACTTCCTCACTTGGAGGTGGGTAGACGTCGCCTGTATCCTGGCTTAGAGCTGTTAGTTCTGCCAAGAGACTGTCGGTCGCCATATTGGAGGATGATTCGGCAGTCTCCGCAGACCTCTAGCCCGATCTCCTCCGTTCCGGGTCGAGTTTCGTTGTTTTAACAATCAATGAGGTGAACGCGTAGCTCATCCTCATTGATCGTTTTTCTAGGACTCCCATTTCCCCGTCTCTTATGCCAAAGACGAATAAGTGTCCTTTGGGGTTGACCTTCGCTTCGTGGGGGAAGGAAAACCATACATCCACCCGAAGGTCTGGATTTTGTTTGTTCAGCCGGCGCAGTACATCCTCTTTGTCCCCCAGGTCAGTGTGAGCTCCGCTAGGGACCCAGAGGATGGCTTTTGTCAGCTGGGGGAGGTTGTCGACGTGTACCACGTCGAGCTTAGCCTCCTTCCACGGTTTCAGTTTTGAAACTGTATTCCTTAGCCACTCTAGCGTTTCGTCATTATCACTAGTGACTCTGAGATTATTTCACCAGAGTGCGACCATGACCTAAAAGTAGGTGGTTTTTTCTGACTGCCGGAGGCGGACATAAGGGTTACGTCCAAAGCCTCCATTAGTTGTCTTTTGATAAGGTCTCCATTACCGGTAATTATTTTACCGTGTGGATCGGCCTTATCTATAATAGCTACCCGTAAATGGCTGGTAGCTGCTTCGCTGTAGCTCTTCGCTTTAGCATCCATCCGTATCCTCTTTCCTCTGGAAGAGTTTTCCTCCGAGGTATTGGAGCGGATGCGCTTCTTTTCTTGTGGGGCGCCGCGTTCCGGGCCTCTTTTGGAGGAGGAACTGCCATCGCCACCCTTGCATTTTTGACCGCTGGTGCCAGGTTTAGATAGGGAGGGGCGAGTGGCTCTGGTGATGTCTGTAGAGACGCCAGCCTGCTGCCTCGCTTTCCTCCTTCTCTTTGCCTCAGCACCGCAGATTCTTTTACCTCGACGGTGCTTTGATGTTGGAGGTGTGCGTTCACGCTCATCCTCCGGTTTTTGGTTTATTTTCTTTTGGTCCATACTGATCCCACGAGTAGCTAGGGAAATGTTCGTCATCTCTGGCAGAGCCCCGCATACCAGGAAAGGCTGGTGTCGCCTGGTACCCCCAGGGGGACGTTCACGGTCGCATTCCCTGCGGCCATTCAGCCATCGGCACGTTCCTCACACCTTAGCTTGGGTTGTTGGAGTGTCATTTGGTTGGTCAACACTGCTGTCACTGATGATCAACAGCGTTAACGTATCCAGCGGTGCCACGAGGAGGCAGACACTCGATGGTTGCATTTCTCCATTGGACTGCAGAAAGCTACTTACAAGCAGACAAGCAAGCGCAAGCAAGCAAATAAGCAAACCAACTACAAAGCAATGGCCAACTTACAACCAACTTTCGTCTCTAGTGACGAATGTAAATGGTTGCAATTTCAGATATTAAATTTATTCTTTCATAGCAAATAGCAAATTTTGCATTGTATAACGTAATAAATGTAAAATTAAATTATAACAATTATCACGAAATTGGTAGCTTGTTGTATCAAGTAGCTGTGCTCTCAGACGGTGGTGTTTTGGTTGCTATGCGTCGCTTTCAACCTGTGATATTAGTGTGTTACAAACAATAATAAGTGTACATTCGCAAAAGCGTTTATTATGATGAGTTCTAGTTCTGAAGATGAGAATAATTTCGTGAATACTTCTCCAGAAATTACCAATATAGCTGAGAAGTCTATCTACAGATTATTACCGATAAAATCCAAGGTATGGTATGAACAATTTTATACAAAATTTATGTACTGGAGAGCAGCAAATCAAGTAAATTCTTACTCAGAAAACGTATTAATTACGTATTTTGGAAATTTGGCTCATAGTTTTAAGCCATCCACTTTATGGTCAACCTATTCAATGCTAAGAACTACATTATCAGTTAAAAATGACATAGATATTAGCAAATACCCCAAATTGTGCGCTCTTTTAAAGCGAAAATCTGACGGATTCAAGTCCAAGAAATCAAAAATTCTCTCTGCCACCGACATGAATAATTTCTTGAAAAACGCACCAGATAAGAAATATTTAATGATGAAGATAAAATATTTGTAATATAATTTGTACGGATATCTAGGTATTTATAGTATCCTATTTGTTAGACTGCTCTGATTTTTGGAATTTCTGGTGCTTGCCGTTGTCATGAACTGAAGGATTTAACCATAAACGATATTAAAGACATTGAAAATAGGGTACTGGTTGAATTACGTAATACCAAAATAAACTTTGCACAATGTTTTCATATTTCCGGATTCTTCTATGATATTTGTAGAAAGTATCAACCTTCCTCCATCAGAAATGCATCACATTAATTCTAGATTTTTCATGAATGATCAAAATGGTAAATGTACCAAACAGTTTGTGGGTATTAACAAGTTCAGTAAGTTCCCAATGCAAGTAGCCCAGTACCTAAATTTGCCAGATCCGCAAGAGTACACTGGCCACTGTTTCAGTCCGGCAACCCTACTAGTTGATTCAGTTAAAGAAGCAGGGTGGTTGGAAATCTAGCAGCGTAGCTAAAGGATATGTTGATCAATGTTTTCTCTGAAAATCACAGGTACAATCCATAATCCTACAATCTCTACAAACTAACCCATCTACAATTCATTAATAAATACCAGAACAGATATATCGTCATCTACCGCAAGAAAAGAAAAATGTATTTAATTTTAAATAACTGTTCTAATATAACTACCAATCAATATGTGAAGCAAAAATACATTTTTTTAACCAGGCCAATTGTACTGAGGAAAAGCCAATTTTATTGTATGCAGCATTGTGTAATGACAAACATAATAAATTATTGGATAAGATGTACTTTGTTATTGACTAAGGTGCCAGTAACCATTTTGAAGGACTTTGAGTCACAAATATCACAAAGCTCTCTGGATTTATTTCAATCTGTATTGCAACTGGGGAAGTTTTAAAGAATAAGGGCTAGCGTATACATACAACTTTTGCATTGACTAAACTGTTTTGTCGGTGTTAGGTGACAATGAAAGTTTGGTGTCAAGTAGATGTATTGCGTAGTGAGATTTCTCTGGTTGTATGTCCGTAAGTGTTCACTGTATCTGATTTCAAAATTTCTAAGGGTTTGACCCAAAGAGACAGCATTGCATTCTGGACATTTAAATTTATATATACCAGACTCCTTTAATGGGGTTATTCTTGTATGACATTTAACAATTTTGTACTGACATTACTGTAATAAACCTCGACCCCTTTTGTCACCAGTGTGACAAATGTCTAGTTTACAATGAAATAACGCTGTCACCAGTAATTTTGTACTTCTTGTGATTTCCACACAACTACACCGTTTAGTTGATGGAAGGGCGCATACAATTGATGCAGTCGTTCCTTGAATTTTATATATCCTAAAAAATCGGCCTGTCTTCTTTAATCAAGGCTCGAGTCAAGGTGCTACAAACAATATCAATTAACAAGAAAGTTCTAGTATGTGCTTTGCTTTATAGACATTTTAAGAGTTTAAAAAAGATACTGGGTACATCCTATATCCAGTGACATATTATCTTGTGGAATATTTCATATGTTGCGTTCTAAGCTAAAAGAGCACCCAGATAAGTTTTAGATTTTTATAGAATGAGTGAAGAAACTTGATATAATAATATCATAAGTGGGCCCTTACATACAACGTCGTTATCCAACATGAAGTTGCTCCATAATCAGTCGATAGTATGCGCACATCAATAGAATGCAATACAAATTGAGTGTTTGTTCGATAGTTGTACAACTTTTTAATCAAAAGCAGATCGATACAGCTTTTTGACTTTTTTGTCAAGCAACTATTGCGTTGACAGTATGTGCGCTTCAATATGTTCCTATAAACTTATGATACACAACAAAACAGTTGTTCAATTAGAAATTGTTTGTATGCACTAGCCCTAATAAAATGGGAATGTTGACAGTTCAACCTTTATAGTACCAAAAATTAAGCACAACCTACTTAACGTTTCGAAGATGACTGGAAATGGGCATAAAATAGTGCTAGAGAAGGACAAGACTATTATTAGTGGTGACAATTTTTCTTTTGTATGTAATCATGAAGAGGGACTTTATGTGCTTATATTTACCTTAAATCAATCAGATCAGTCCAATCTTTCACCTGGTGAATTGTGGCATAAGTGGCTAGGGCATGCATGTAATAAGAACTTAAGAGAACTCAGCTTAGATGATAAAATTTACTGGGCGAGTTGTTTAGACCCATGGGCATAAGCAAGAACTCGTAGTTCGTAGTGACCATGGTCTGCGTTGAATGCCGTTTTTTCTATCGTGTCTTTGCTTAACTCTATTTGATAGAATTCGCTAGCAAGGTCGATGGTACCGAATTATAGGGCACGCCCCAATTTATCCAAAATCTCGTTTATATTTGGGAGGGATCGCTAATAGTCTTTTCATTCAACTTGCGGTAATCTACCATAAGCCGCCATATTTGTTGCTCCGACGCGTCTAATTTGTTTTTTACGAGCCGGATAGGCAAGCTCCATGGGTTCGACGAGGATCTTATGCCCTTCTCTAGCATATCATTTATTAGCCGTTGCACCTCTTTAATGGCATACGGATACTTATACGATTTTACGTGTACTGTAGCTTCGTTTTGATACAATGTTTTGAAGTGATCGTAAGAGGTCGCCGGTTTTTTAAAATAACCCTTTATATTGTTTACATAACTTAATTTTTTCCGGATTCATGTTTCTACTCTAATAAGATTTTGGATTTCAGTTTTATTAATTTCAAATTTATCTAGACTCTCAAAAATATCAAATTTATAACATTCATAAAAACTATAATTATGAGGGTTCTAATAATGTAATCGCTAAACTTTTATTCGTTTCAATAATAAATTCCACTAATGTTAAGCCGTAATTCGCTATAGTTAGCATCGCTGGTAAATATATATCCTAAAACTTTCTTATCAATTACTATTTCTCCGTTCGATACTGTAACAAGGACTTATTTTACGACTCTTTCGCTAGGGCCAATTGATATTTGGAATTTTATATCAGATGGTTTTTTAAATTTAATTGGAATTACAGCTCATTCACTAACAAGACACTCGTTATTCAAATATATGTTAAATTTCATAGAAATCAGGTCGTTGATACCGATAATTCCGTCGAGGAACTCGTGGAAATCATATAACATGAACCTTAACATATTGTTACGAAACAGCGCACTGGTATAGTCCTTAAATCCGACCCTGTATAAGCCAGGTATCAAAGTTAAAATTATGGCAGGTACGCACTGTTTTTTATAACTGTTTACGACTTTACGACTATCTTATGTAAACATTGTTTTTGTGGCCAGAGTTATCTAGAAAAGGCCAGAACCAATTATTTTTGTTTTGTGTAAGGCGCAGACACTAGTATATAAAAAGGACCGATCAGCGGACCAGTTAGTTGATAAAGTGATCTCGAGAAATAAACAAAAATACACCGAACAGTAAACTGCTGATTAATAATCAAGTTTGTGTGCATATAAATTAAATTTAAGTGGTTAGTTAAGTATATATAAATCAAGTGTTAGTGAGTTAGTGTTTAAATAAATTAGTAAGTAGCCATACCGAGTGTTTGAAATTAATCCCACCCGTTTAAGTTTTAAATAAATTAGAAAAACATAACATTGGTGTCAGGTGTGGGGTAATATAAATAAATTGCTACGTAAAAATGGCCAAGAGACTATGTGATCTGAAAATCACGGAATTAAGAGCAGAATTGGAAGATCGTGAGTTGGAAACGTCCGGTAAGAAAAGTGATTTAGTAGAACGACTTAAAGTGGCACTGGAAAATGACGGCTTTGATCCAGAAACAGTTTTATTTAATGACGAGGCTTCCACCTTAATCTCGTCAATTTCTGCTAACATGGACGAGAAGATTTCTGCCATGGAAGAGAACGTGGACGATAAGATTTCTGATATGAAGGACGATATTTCTACTATGAAGAATGATATTTCGGCTAACATGAACGAGAAGATTTCTGCCATGGAAGAGAACGTGGACGATAAGATTTCTGATATGAAGAACGACATTTCTACTATGAAGAATGATATTTCGGTTAACATGAACGAGAAGATTTCTGCCATGGAAGAGAACATGGACGAGAAGATTTCTACTTTGAAGAACGATATATCTGCAGATATCTTACTGATGAAAAACGATATTGCCGCTGACGTTGAAAATGAAATTACGTCTCTAAAATCTGAAATCGAGAATAAGATTACAACGATAGACGAGAAAATCAAGGAGTTAGAGGAAAATATTGCCGATTCAAGAACGCGAGGCACGCCAGAGGAAGAAAAGAAGACCGAGCAAACGAAACCTTGCAAGCCAGAAACACTACCTAAGTTAGAAGACATTGGTGGTTTTACCCGAGTCAAGGCCCCAACGTTCGATGGAAAAATGTCGTGGACCAATTATATGAAACAATTTAAAGCAGCCGCTAGAGTGAATAATTGGTCCGATAGAGAGAAGGCAGTGAACTTAACCATCGCGCTTCGCGGAGATGCCTTAGATGTACTCCAGACGACACCTTTGGAAGAAACGGATGACTTCAAGCAGCTGAAGAAGAGGTTGGACATGCGATATGGTCATGAACATCTAGAACATTTGTACCAATCTCAGCTGAAGAACCGAAGGCAGAAACGGGATGAATCCCTTCAAGAATATGAAGTGGACATTGCCCGACTAGTTCGATTTGCTTATCCGTCAGCACCAGAGAACATGATGGAATGTCTGGGCATCCAGGCCTTTATTGATGGATTACGTGACCCCGATATGCAGAGGACGCTTCGTTTAGCCCATCCGAAAACATTAGTCGACGCATTGACAGCTGCCCTTGAATATGAAGCAGCAACGAAGGCTTCAGGATATAAAAAAATCAGGACCATCCAAGAAGAGGGTGACGAAGACAGATTTG
This sequence comes from Galeruca laticollis, assembly GCA_963921935.1. Taxonomy (NCBI): domain Eukaryota; kingdom Metazoa; phylum Arthropoda; class Insecta; order Coleoptera; family Chrysomelidae; genus Galeruca; species Galeruca laticollis. The sequence continues at coordinate 73,063,273 of OY998177.1, forward strand.
ACCAGTTTGTCAGTTTAATGAAAAATATGATGGACAAGAAGCCGAGAAAGATCAGATGCTGGAATTGTGGCGAGCTAGGGCATGTACGTAGTTCATGTAAGCGCCCCAAGACTCCTGCAAACCAAGAACCCCAGTCACAGGAAAACTAGTACGGGTCGGCTACGAGGGGGCAGCACCGACCCACGATCGTTCCAAAGACCCTCTCATACTGATAGCGCAATGACAGTGTATAAGTGGATGGCGAAGTAAATGGCAAGAAATATGCTCTGCTGGTTGACACTGGAGCAACTAGGACTAATATACGACCAGAAATAATAAACTCCAAGAAGAAGCTTTTACCAAAGTGACTGCGACTGCGGACCGCCACAGGTGAGAGTGCCAACGTTCACGGTGAGACACAAATCCAATTGGGGATTGGCGCAGAAAAGTTCACGCATACGGTAATCGTAGCTGACATTGAAGAAGACGTGATTCTGGGAATGGACGTAATGGATGTACATGGTTTCCAATTAGTCTTTAGAAACAGAACCATTAAAGTGGGTTCCGAGGAGGCGCTCCTGCATCCATATGAAGGCAGCGCGGTGTTGGCAGCTGTACAGGAAGATACCGTTCTACCTGCACGAAGCGAAACCATGATAGTAGCATGGCTACAGGGAATCATGGAGGAAGGTACACCGGTTATGATGGAGCCAAGGAACCACGACGAAGAAGTTGGCAAAGGAGTACTAATTGGAAAAGGATTGGTCACGTCGGCGAAAGAGATCCCAGTACGTGTGATAAACGTGAACGGTTACCCAATTACAATCAAAAAGGAAACCAAGAGAGACTTATTCGTACCAAAAAGAGGAAAGACTGTCAGAACATCAGCCGTCAAACACAAAATCGATACTGGTAATGCTAAGCCAATTAGACAATCAGCTCGAAGACTTCCACGAGCGAAGAGAGAGGAAGCTGAAAGAATAATTCGAGAAATGGCAGAAGAAAAAGTAATAGAACCATCTACTAGTCCATGGGTGTCTCCAGTAGTGCTCGTCAAGAAAAAGGATGGAACTACGAGATTCTTTGTGGATTATCGCCAGCTTAACAACGTGACGAAGAAAGACAGCTATCCTCTGCCTCGAATTGACGATACGCTAGACACTTTGGCCGGCAGCAAACTGTTTTCCACCTTGGACCTGAAGTCTGGTTATTGGCAAGTGGAAATGGACCCAGAAGACAAAGAGAAGATTGCTTTTACTACCGGATCTGGATTATGGCAATGCAACGTCATGCCATTCGGGCTCTGTAATGCGCCTGCGACATTTGAAAGACTCATGGAAAATGTCTTGAGAGGGTTGTCTTGGAAGACATGTCTGGTCTATTTGGACGACATCGTAGTACTGGGGAAGACATTTGACGAACACCTGAAGAATTTGGAAGACGTATTCAAACGACTCCAAGCTGCCCAGCTCATGTTAAATCCGAAGAAATGTCAGCTGTTCCAAAACCGTGTCAACTATCTAGGCCATATAGTGAGCAATTAAGGAGTGGCGGTGGATCCAGAGAAAATTACTTCCATTCAGCAATGGCCGCAACCAACCGACAAACATCAAATTAGGAGTTTCCTTGGACTTACATATTAGAGAAGATTTATCAGGAAGTTTGGAGATATTGCTAAGCCTCTAGCTCGACTTACAGAAGAAGCAAGAGCTTTCCAATGGGATGAAGACTGTCAAACGGCTTTTGAAACTTTGAAGAGGCATTTAACCTCGGCGCCGATATTAGGATATCCATTACCAGAGGGAGACTTTATTCATGACACTGACGCAAGCAACGGAGGAATTGGTGGAGTGCTCTCACAGATCCAAGGAGGGCAAGAAAGAATACTGGGATATTTCAGTAAAGTCCTCTCCAAACCAGAACGAAACTACTGCGTCACAAGAAGAGAACTTTTGGCAGTAGTGAAGTCCGTGGAACACTTTTACCAGTATCTCTATGGTAGGAAGTTTTTAATCCGGACTGATCATGCAGCACTCAAGTGGTTGATGCAGTTCAAGAATCCCGAGGGCCAGATCGCTAGATGTATTGAACGACTTCAAGAGTACGATTTCAACATCGAACATCGAGCTTGTGTGAGTCACCGAAATGCCGACTCCATGTCCAGACGGCCGTGCCCAACAGACTGCTCCCACTGCAACAAGGCGGAATCTAGGGAAGCTGCAGTTTCAAGAACTACTGTAGTCAACGTGGAATTGTCACCCACCAGGATCAGAGAAGATCAGGAGAATGATCCTCACCTGAAGATGATCCGGCAATGGAAGAAAGAAAATCGGCGACCTACCTGGCAAGAAGTGTCAAAGTTTTCACCGAAACTCAAGGCGTATTGGGCTCAGTGGGACTCTCTTGTCCTGGAAGAAGGGCTGTTGAAAAGAGTCCTTGAAAACGATGATGGTTCCGAGATGAGACAGCTAGTTATCCCGAGAACAAGAGTAGTTGAGGTTCTAAAGAAGTTACACGACAGTCCATCGGGAGGTGATCTGGGAGTGAAGAAAACCCTTCAGCGAGTCCGTAAAAGGTTTTATTGGATGAACAGCTCCGACGATGTGAAGGACTGGTGTAAGAAATGTACGACTTGTGCTACGAGTAATGGACCACATCGCAAGAGAAATGCACCTCTGAAACAGTATAATGTTGGAAGCCCTTTCGAAAGGATTGCTTTAAATATCGCTGGACCATTTCCGACGACAGAAAATGGTAGCAAGTACATACTGGTTGTAATGTATTATTTCACAAAGTGGGTGGAAATTTACGCTATCCCGAACCAAGAGGCCACAACTGTCGCGGATGTATTAGTGAAAGAATTCATCAGCCGGTATGGAGTACCCTTGGAAGTCCACAGTGGCCAGGGAAGAAATTTTGAAAGCCATCTATTCCAGGAGATTTGCGACAAGCTGGGAATGAAGAAGACCAGGACAACAGCTTTACATCCACAGTCATATGGAATGGTCGAGAGAATGAACAGGACTATTGGAAAATACCTGTCCAAAGTAGTTTCCAGCCACCAGATAGATTGGGACCAATATCTTTCCCTATTCGCATTGGCTTATCGATCTGCCGTCAATGAGTCCACGGGTGAAACTCCTGCGAAAATCCTGTTTGGACGTGAAATGAGGCTTCCTTGTGACCTGGAATTTGGCTGCCGGCCTGGAGAAGATCTAGCAGGCGAAGACTACGTGATCCAATTAAGAAGAAGGCTGGACAATATTCATGAATTAGTTCGAACAAATCTTCAAGTTACCAGCGACAGAATGAAAAGTCGGTACGACACGCAGGCCATAGAAAGCGGTTTTAAATAAGGGGACAAAGTATGGTTACACAACCCGGCGAGGAGAAAAGGATTTTCTCCAAAATTACAAAAATCCTGGGAAGGTCCATACTTAATCAAGAAAAGGATCAATGATGTTATATATCGCATAAGCAAGATCCCGACCGGAAAACCAAAAATAATTCACCAAAACCGACTAGCGCCATTCGAAGGAAACCATGACTTAGAGGAAGGAGTAAACCTTATTCGAGATGTGTCTGACCCCACCTTCGATGATTTTATGGGCGCTTATGGAGGTACCAGGAAAGCTAGATATGGAGTCACTTCGGAACAACAAGATTTGTTCACTCTCCCGGAAGATTATTCATTGGCATACCACATCCCCGCCCATATCAAGAACGCACGAGGGTTGGCAACCGTCTTTCGAAAGAAGTTCGGGCAATTAGAAAAACTTGAAGACCAGATTCCAGCCCCTGGCAAGACACTGAAACTGAAACATAATTCGCGGTACGTCTTCTACGTGGTAACTAAAAATGAATTTCAAGATCGATCTACCTACCGCGATGTGTGGGAAGCACTTCGAAACCTACGAGACCCTGTGTTGGAATCCAGTGTGAAGAAACTGGCTATGCCTAAGATAGCGAGTAACCAGTTGGATTGGCGAATCATCAGGAACATGGTAGAGGTTATCTTCAGAGATACCGGTGTCCAGATATTAAATTGCAGCTACAATCCCCGTTATCAGTATCCGATGAAGACGTAGCCCTGCTATTTCCATAAGATCGGATAGTGTAGAAATGGGGCCAGTTGCCGATTCAAACATACAGTCTCGGCTACACAAAAGTTCTAGGAGGAACTTCCATTTAAGGAGGGGGTAATGTTACGAAACAGCACACTGGTATAGTCCTTAAATCCGACCCTGTATAAGCCAGGTATCAAAGTTAAAATTATGGCGGATACGCACTGTTTTTTATAACTGTTTACAACTTTACGACTATCTTATGTAAACATTGTTTTGTGACCAGAGTTATCTAGAAATGGCCAGAACCAATTGTTTTTGTTTTGTGTAAGCCGCAGCCCAGAATTCTCTAGTAACTAAGGCACTAGTATATAAAAAGGACCGATCAGCGGACCAGTTAGTTGATAAAGTGATCTCGAGAAATAAACAAAAATACACCGAACAGTAAAGTGCTGATTAATAATCAAGTTTGTGGGCATATAAATTAAATTTAAGTGGTTAGTTAAGTATATATAAATTAAGTGTTAGTGAGTTAGTGTTTAAATAAATTAGTAAGTAGCCATACCGAGTGTTTGAAATTTATCCCGCCCGTTTACGTTTTAAATAAATTAGAAAAACATAACAATATGATCTCTGTTAAATTCTCGGAAAGCAGGTATGTCGGCCTGAAACTGCACGTTTTTGGTTCCCAGAGAGGTTGAGAGTGATCAAATTAAATATGGAATTAGGATAAACAAAAATCGTCAATGATAGGCTTTAAGATTGATTTAGTACTGCCAGTGTCTATTAACAGTTTTAATGGGGGTATAGAGGTAGGTACTAATATAGGGTAAGGGGTTATTAGGGGTAATGATCAGTTCAATTAAGTCATGGGGTTTACTGAGGCATTCTCTTGAAAATTTTCACAGAAGTAGTCAGGGTCTACATGGTTTTCTTGCTCACGAAAATGGGAGTTTGCGTTGTCGCCATGCGTCTGTTCACATTCCGTGCCAATGTAGTCGTTAGTAAATAATTCTTCAGCTATGAAATGTGGCCGTTGGCCATTATTTTGATAATAATTGTTTCTAGCATTACTCAATATGAGGAGGGTAATCTTGAATTTGTAGAAATAGTCATTGGTTCAGGTTATGGAGTATGGTGCATGGGAATTTTATTAGATTTGAAAACATTACGGGGAGTTCCGAATGATTCTGAATTAGTTGGATATTTTCTGGGTAGTAATGATTGGGATTGAATGTTAATAGGTTGACGAGGCCACACAGGGACTTGGATAAATACTCATTACAATTATGGTGTGAGGGATAAGAAAAAGCTGATTGATGATGATATTGGTTACCTTTGATTGTTTGAATGAGAATAAATCTTTTTGAAACTTTCAAATTCATTAACATAAGTGATGGCATGCTCCAGTGATGCTGGTTGCTTTAAATGCATGTTGCTTCTTAAAGTACTGGTGCAGCCTGTGATAAAGGTATTTAATGCCGTATTGCCGCAAAATTTAATATGAATGATTTTCTCATTTTGGTTAAGATGCAACATATTCCCGAATTATATCAAATTTTCATTTTTATGCGGCCTAGTTCGCGTGAGCTCTTGTGTTAAACATGATAAGTTGCATTTGTCCGAAAAATATTGTTTAAGTGCACCTTTCAACAACTCTCAACTATTTAACTCTACTCTTTTCATTACCATTAATTCAGCTATTCTGACAAGTGTTTCCTGAATGCATTCAAAAATATCATAAATTACTTACTGTTCATTGAACGGTAAGTTGTTGACAAACCAGTAAATGCTACTTAAGGTGGCTACACACACAACTACAAGCTTGATTGGACAATCTTTTTGTACAAGGATGCACAAATTCCCCACGCCACCACACGGTAAATTAAACTTGAACAAACACCAGTTTGTGCTGGGAAAATGTCTAGTTCGGACGACGATGCTTTTGCTTTGGCAGCTCTTGTTGTTATTCAAAGGACAAATCGACAGAAGAAACGTGATATTTGGTGTAAACAGTGGTTCCTGAAAAGAAAAACGTTTTCTCATATTAATGTGCAGAATGAATTTAAGATATATCCGCATTATTGGCATAATTATCTCAGATTGAGTGAAGAAAGTTATCTGAATCTTTTGTCACTCGTAACACCTTTAATTAAAAAGAAGCATACCATTATGAGAGACGCTATAACTCCCCACAACAGATTACCAGCAGATTACGATTTCTAGCGACCAGAAGGAGAAGAGGAGAAAATGCAATGATAATTTCACACAGGCTTTCAGTTACATAGTTTCTGAAACATGTCATGCTGTTTACAAGGTGCTAAAAAGAAATTATTTAAAGGTAAGTAAAACTCTTGTTATTTTCAAATTAACTGTTTGAACAAAGAAAAACAATCGTGAAACACATGACATAATATTAAAAACTAAATTATTCAGGGCAAAAATTTGCAAGACACGACACCACGGAATCACTTGAAGTTTCCAAGGAAGTATTACCACCATAGGTTATTGGAGAATACAAAACACCATTGTTAGTATTAACATGTTGGGATGGAGGAACGTATGTATATGTAGGTGTAGACGTACTGTTAACAGAATCACGAATAGAATGTGACATCGTCAACTCACCCATTTCAGTCATGAATAAAGTTTCAGTAATTATTTTTTCTGCTAGCAATCTTTGACTCTTATTTGACATATCTCGCATTTTTAGAGGGACATTTTTCCCAAGAACGTCGTATCTTCATTCGGATTAGGCTTTTTTAAATGTTGTTCATTTGTTTCTAACACAGCATCACATTACGAGTTACCTCGCTTAGATCTAGTAGGAAGTTTTGTAGTTGGAGGTGATTGAACAGCCGCAGTACATGGAGGTGTTGTTGTGAAAGTTGATGGAAGAGGCGCAGCAAATTGAGGTGTTGTTGTGAAAGTTGATTGAACCGGCAAAGTACCTGCGTCTTTTGTTATTGGAGTAGTGACCTCATTTTTCTCGATAGATTCCTCGAACCCTTGAGGTAGTTGTTCTTCAGATTCTTCCGGAAAATAATATTACATATTTAATTACGATAAATACTTTGCTAGTAATTGAATATCGTTCAGAACATCTCACAGTTGAACCCTATTGATTTTCATTTCACCAGAGCCAGTACAGTCATTTTAGGAAACATTTCGATTTTTTAGCACGATACATCCTACATACAAGTGACCAATTTTATGATTGGATATTGTTCAAGGCATCTAATAGATGAACCCTATTGCTTTTCAGCTCACTAGAGCCAGTACATCGGGTGCTATGGTACTTGCAGTACCGCATTTTTTGTAATTTTTGGAGAAATTTTGGGTTTTTAGCACGATTCAGCCTCCGAAGTGTATACAAGTGACCAATTTTATGGTAGGATATTGTTCAGGGCGTGTTACATATGCGGAAAAGTTAGTTTTTATCTTTAAAACTGGTTATTTTTAGATACTATTTGTAATGTACTATTTATATTTCTTTCAGATTCCAAAAACTGAAGATCATTGGATCGCCGTAGCGAGAGATTTTGAGACGAAGGGAAATTTCCCGCATTATATTGGCTGCCTGGATGGAAAACATATCGAGTTCATTCCTCCACCTGGAAGTGGTAATGTTTTTTTAATTACAAACACACACTGTATGGAGTTACTTGTCCTTGACGATGCCAATTATAAATTTATTATGTTTGATTTCGGCACGAATGGCAGATATTCATATGGAGGTATTCTGCAGAATACAGAGTTTTTTTAGAAACTACACGGTAACTCACTCAATATTTCGAGAGAAACAAAGGTCGGAAACAAAAATCGTGCACTACCGTATGTTTTCGTTCCAGATGATGCTTTTCCTTTGAGAACCGATATGTTAAAACCGTTTGTGCAGAGAGATCTAGACTGCATCCGATTATCAAGAGCACGACTAATGATTGAGAACGTATTTGGGATTTAGACAGTACGATTTCGAATTTTTCATACTGCTATCAATGTAGAAAACATATTGATAAGATAGTAAAAATATAACTATTTAATGTCAACTGCTCCTCTCGAATCTCTACACTCTGAGGACCTAGAAAATGGCGCAGTTTGTCCTGGTTTCACATCGAAGAATTCCACGAATCCCGTTTACAAAGATTTCATATAGCAGGAGATGCCAGTTGATGGCAAAAAAGTAAGAAACATTTTTATGGAGTACTTCACAGATGAAAGACAAGTGCCGTGGCAACAAACATCCATTAATAAACGAAAACTACATCTATTTCAGTTTTGTATAGTTTTTGTTGTATTGATTGAAAATAAAAACAGATGGTGAACATGTGTATTTGTATCTTGATATAACAGTGGATAAAACTTACCTCGTTATCATTCATGTTGGACGACGAATTTCTCGGAGTTTCGTGATCTGCCAAAAAGTCAAACAAGTGGTAGTACCACAAAAAAGGTTCATATAGTTCATCAGTACCCATTCCAGATGCATCAACTTTTTTCATATCTCTCCTGTAATTAGTCCAGTACTTTCATCGGCACTGTTATCAATTACTCTGTATTTTGTTAATAATATTTTGTATGCTGCATCCCTCCTCACTATCGTGATACTCTGATTTAATTTGCCAAAGACATGGAAGATTTTGGTATTCATGTATAAACTCTTCGAGTAATTCCCGGTTAACCTTCTTCAGGTTGCTGGACATGAAACCACGTCTCACAAAGTAGCACTCCCGACTGTACGGCTCGACTGCTATTTGCTTGTACAGCCGGCACGTTCTCACTTGCGCAAGCCCGGCTTGTCCAAGCTTGAATGATTCAAATTCATTCAATCATTAAGCGGCGTGTACAATTACCATGCTTGCTTAATTTTTTCATATAGACGTTACAGTACGCTGGAACAAAAATATTGTCCAATCGTGCTTGTCAAGCTTGCAGTTGTGTGTGTAGCCACCTTTACCGTCATGGAAACGGGCATGGTAAATAATCGAAAACTATCGATCGTGCAAATAACAATATTGAAACCTATTTATACTTTATGGCATACCACTGTGAGAAACTGCATTAAATTCCACATTATTAGATGCTTGACTTTCATAATGTAGTTTAGTACGTTGAACCCCTTCGTCAATTCAACATTTTGCAGTATCTTCTTACCAGGCTTCGGTATAATTACTTTTACTGTTTTTTTAATCTCCTTTGGCCAGTATTAGTAGTCATGCGGATTATTGTAAGCCTACTATTTTCTATTTTGACTGGGTTATAGATATTGTAGTAATAATTTCATAATTATAAAGCGTTACAGTCAAAATGGACAGTGAAACTGAAAACGAAATGGATTTCAACCAAACTGATGTTGAAATGAGGTCACTGAATCTACTACCAGAAAATTCAAAGAAATTATACGTGTCAGCATACGAATCTTTTCTAAATTGGAGAGAAGAAAATAATCTAACCTTGACCGAATCTACGTTACTCGTATATTTTACAAAACTTTCTAAGAAGTATAAATCTTCGACGCTGTGGACATATTATTTGATGCTTAAAAGTACCATTAACATGAAACATGGAATAAATATAGAAAATTATCAGAGACTGCAACAAACGTTATTGAAATGGAAATGCCAAGGATATACACCGAGAAAGACAAAAACTTTTTCTCTCGAGAACGTTTTAGATTTTCTTACAACTGCGCCGGATAATGAATACCTAGCAATTAAAGTAAGTTGTAGTTATAAATAAATATACAGGGCAAAAGTCAGTTAACAGATTTTTATATTAATGAAAATAAACAATGACGGGATAGAAAAACGTTTATTATTAAAAAATAAACGGTTTTACAGGTTAAAACTAACTTTTCCGCACTTATTCACTGCTGTATCCTGCTAACAAAACGAAATTTCTCCGAAAATGACCAGTATATCTGGATTTATAAGACCCGTTGTACTGGCTCTGGTGAGCTGAAAATCAATAGGGTTCATATGTGAGACGCCCCGAACAATATCTAATCATAAAATTGTGCATTTGTATACACCCCGGAGGCTGTACCGTGCTAACAAACTGAAATTTTTCCAAAAATGTGGTACTTTAGGTACCATACAACCCGTTGTAATATATTTGGATTTATAGAACCCGATGTATTCGCACTAGTAAGCTGAAAATCAATAAGGTTCATCTGTGAGACGATCTGAACAATATCCAATCATTAAATTGGTCACTTGTATACACTACGGAGGCTGTATCGTGCTAACAAATCGACATTTCTTCACAAATGACCAACAATGTAGTATATCTGGATGTATAGGACCCATTGTACTGGCTGTGGTGTGCTGAAAATCAACAGGGCTATGTGAGACGCCCTCGACAATATTCAATCACAAAATTGGTCATTTGTATATACTCCGGAGGCTGCATCGTGCTAACAAATCTAAATTTCTCCGGAAATTACAAAAAATGTGGTACTTTAGGTACCATAGAACCCGTGGTACTGGCCCCGGTGAGCTGAAAATCAATAGGGTTCATCTGTGAGATGTCCTGAACAATATTCAATCATAAAATTGGTGACTTGTGTTGCACTCCGGAGGCTGTATCGTGCTAACAAACTGAAATTTATTCTTCTCTGGTGAGCTGAAAATCATAAAATTGATCTCTTATAGACTCAGGAGGCTAACAAGAAAAAGAAAAAATAGTGGCCGACGACAAACACACAGGATTTTTTTGCTAACTGAGAAACGTAAAAATAGCTCAAAAAAATTCCAACTTTTTTTGTGATAAACCAATACTTTTCTCGAAAGGTTTGGCGAAAATGTAATACAAAAATATACATGCTTTATATTTTATGTTCAAAATGTAAACCACCTTCATCAATATATTTTTGGCATCGCTTATATATGGCAAAACAGGTCTTCCTACAAAATTCTGCGTTGGCATCGAGAGCTTCAAATTCTTTTGCAATCCTCTCTCGCTGCTGTATATTCCGTATTGGGGTGGCAAGCATTTATCTCTAAGTACTTCCTATAAGGCGAAGTCACACGGCGTCAAGTCTGGGTCATTCGATTCTGCCACTTCTGCCTATCCAATCACCAAACGCTCATTTAGAAATGCGCTAAGTAGTCCTTCCTACTTAAAATACCAAATAATTTGTAACTGTGGATTATTTTCCAGTTCTTCCTTTAAATCGATGAACAGTTCCCGGTAATTTTGATCAGTTACCGTTCCATCCAAAACATACGGGTCGAAAAAGCCACCCACATAAATCCCAGTCCATACTGTTAGGAACATTTAACTCTTCTGTGATCGTTACAAGTGGGTTATCAGATGTCCAGTTCACGGTTTACTAAGATCCCTATTGGAAACGACCTTTACCCATCACGTTACGGGTTGCTTTTCAAATTTAAAATTTAATATGAAGAAAAAAATATGAAAAAAATATATTTTTAGTAGGTTGACTAAAAATTTAGGTGCATGGTACAGTTAATTAAAAAATGAGTTTATTTGAAACATTGCACTCATTTCGTTATGCAGTAAATTGTAAACTAATCGAAAGTACGTATCTTATATAATATGCAAACGGTAGGTTGTCTCCTTTCCCCGGTGCAGTTATTGAGTAGGCAGCTTCAAGCACGGTGCAGACGTGATTTTCTTGAATTTGTTAAACGCGTTCTCTTGTGGCATTCCCCAGACAAACGCATTTCTTGATGAAAACAAGCTCGTAATAGTTTCCATGATCTCAGACTTCTCAGGTATAAACCTCGACAGGAAATTGATCATTGCTATGAACCGTTGTATTTCAATTACATTTGTGGGAGCCTTCATGTTTACAATACCCTCCACTTTGCTAGCGTCCACTGACACACAAAAATCCCAGAAATTGAATTCAGTCTAGTGATTGGATGATACTGACGCTTAACGTTTTGATTCAGCCTCGAGAGATCTACACTGATGCGAGTTCCGCAATTTTCTTGTTGACGGCAATCATCAGCACCCACCAATCAAATACATGATCTACCGGCCCAATCACTTCTCTCTTTACCATATCCTAGATCTCCACTTCGGCCTTCTTGCACAGCGGAAGCGGTACAGCTCGAGGCGCTGTGATTGCATAGGATATAGGGAACTCCTTGCACCAATCAGTCTTCTGATTCACAACGTAGATACGCTTTGTGGTGGTTATTTAGCAAGTTCCCCTCGTATCTACTTCTTAAACCATCGAACCACTCATCTTCAGGAAACACTTACTATTTATTCATTAGGGTTAAATAAATACAATCGTTTATCAAAACTCACTGGGGCCATATATTTAAAACTACGTATACAATTTACTGCTCATGTATAACATACACTATAACCATTTGTACTATTAATAATAATCTAAAAGAGAAATTAACTCTCTCTCTTTATATATAAGAACTGCTGTATAGGTGTTGTTAGACCAACACAGTCAACGCTTTTTCTGCCGACCTTGTTGACACATTATTTATTTATAAAAACAGTCGTGATTCCTTAATGTGCTACTAATCTTACTACACCTTGTCAGTGACCCTCAAGTTCACTGGCTTCTAGCAATATTTGAAATTAATATCTAATTAAATCTAATAGTGTTGTAACCATTTTTCATTCACTCGAACAAAATCATGGTATGAGACTTCTCAAGGGTGGTTCGACTCCAAGTTAATGATACACTTTGTATAACAGAAGATGATCAGACTATGAGAGTTCAGGGCGCCACTACCTTTTGAAACGTTACGAAATAGCAAGAACAAAACTACGGTGATAAAGGTAGAAACACCGTGTAAAAGAATTTACTCTAAATAAAAAATTAATATTGAAAATCACAGTATTTCTCTGACACTGGTACGAGTAGGTTCGATTAAGTGTTGGTGCGATTAAATACGTGTGCAGTTTTTTACCTGAACGATAAGTACATTTTGTTAATTACTTTTCTAGTTATTAGTCATATTTTATTATTAACCTTATTAAAATCTTTATAAATGTTAGAAGGAAAGGGCGACCCAGCGGAGTCGCCAAGGTAGACAGACCAACATGAGGGTCAAGCTCCAACATATGACATAACAAATCGCTATAGATCATCCGATAAAGGGCCGTACTTTGCTTATTTAGAACATCTTGATAAGAACTTGGTAGGCTTTTTCCGATCAAGATAGGATCTTTTTTGCAGGAATCACCACAATTCAAAAAAGGTATTTTAGATATAAAATCAATAGGTCTTAAGAGAGTAAAAGTTGAATTTCAGTCATACACGTTAGCGAATTCTCTTATAGAATATGAAATAATTAAGAAAAATAATCTTATTGCATTTATTCCCAAATTTTATATACAAAAAAAGGGCATTATTAGAGCAGTCGATACTTTTTTTGACGAAAAATGTGTAATAAGTGAAATTGATTCAAGCATACCGGTGGTAGAAGTAAAACGTATGAAACGTCGGGTAGTTAATTCAGAAACAAAAGAGATTTCATATGTAAATAGGCAAATGGTAATTATTACATTTTTAGGAAATAGAGTTCCAGATACGGTAAAATTAAATCTTTGTAACTTTATCGTAGAACCATATATATCACCTGTGGTGCAATGCTTTAATTGTTTGAGATATGGTCATACCGCTGCTCAATGCAAAGGTAAGCGTCGGTGTAAAAATTGTACTAAAGAACATGAACCCGATGTTAATTGTATAGAGCCAAGAATGTGTATCCACTGCAATAGTCTCGAACACATTTCTGTTTCAAAAGATTGTCCGATATATACCAAGCAACACAATATCAAAAAAACTATGGCTTTTCATGACGCATCGTTTAAAGAGGCCGAATTTTTAGTAGATAATCCATCTTATGCGAAAGTTGCGACAAATAAAAGATTCGACATATTAAAAAATACAGATAATTTTCCTGAACTGCCATCACACAATTCAAATAGTACCTTCCTATTAAGTAGACCTAAAAGCATTCAAAATCAACAACAAAGTAATCATAGACAAATAAGAAAAAGAAAACACATTTCTCCACCTGAAACACCAAAAACATCAGATTATTCCAAAATTATTCCGTCGACTTCACAATTGTACTTAAAGATTCAATCTCAACCACCATATCCGTTAGTGAAAAAATCACCAAATCCAGTTCCCTACCCTCCCCCCTTCTCTAGAGATGATTTCATAGTCTACTAACATAAAATAATTTCTCAAATTTCTACTTTTATTTGTAACTTAATAAAACAACAGGATTCAGTTGATGAAAATAAAATTAAAGATCATCTCAACTCAATTTTTAGTAATAAAGACGAGAGTAATAGAATGGAATTCATTGATTTTAGTGAATATGAACTATACTAAAAGTATTTCAATGGAATGTGAAATCGATACAAAACAAATTGAGTGTAAATAAAATTGATATTATTATTTTATCTGAGTTATGGTTAAAGCCAACAAATAATTTTACTTTAAAAGGATTTAGCTCTGTATTAAGATGCCGTGACGATGGTTATGGAGGTGTTGATATTTTGGTAGCAAAATACTTGAATTTTAAGGAAATTGTTGTCGATCAAAATTTCAATAGCAAATTAGAGGTTTGTGCTGTAGAAATATGCGATGCAGACTTAAATTTTGTTCCATTTTACAAGCCACCTAATGTAATTACTAATCAACGGGATTGGGTGAATCTATTCTCGCAGTTTTCGTACTCAACAATCATTTGCGGTGACGCAAACGCTCACTTTAGTTTATGGAGTCCTCACCCTGACGATCGTCAGGGTGTAATATTATCAGAGGCAATAGATGACCTAGACATGGTTTTATTAAATGATGGATCTCCAACTAGAGTTACTCTCCCACACCAACATCCATCTGCAGTAGATATATCTGTAACATCACCACAAATGTGCAATAAAATCAACTGGGAAGTTACACAAGATGCTATGGGGTCCGACCACTACCCAATTATTATGGAAATTCAAACAAACTCTGTACCTTGTGCAATTCCTCCATCCACGAGATGGAACGATCTTCGGGCAGATTGGAAATTGTTTCAACGTGTTTTAGAGCAGAACCTGAACCATTCGGACACATTCAATTTCAAATGATGATAAAGTACATAGATTCTTTGAAATGGTTTCCAATGCTGCTAATGAATCAATCCCTATCAAAAAAGCATTCAAACCAGCCACCCCAAGACCTTATTGGTGGGATGACCAATGCACAAACGCCGCTAACGAACGGAAAAGAGCTTTGTTGGCATATATAAACCTAGGTAATTTAGACAATTATTTAACGTATAAAAACGCAGCCGCCAAAGCTACAAAGCTTATTAAATGCAAACAAAAACAGTGTTGGGTTGAGTACTTAAGTAGTTTAAATAAAAGAACATATTTGACTGAAATATGGAGCAAAGTGAAATCTATTAATAATAAAAAAATTACTAGAAAGAAAACTGTTATCACTCCAGAAATAATTGATGAATGTTTGGATCATCTAGCGCCACCCTTCGTTCCGAACATCTTTAGTTTCCCATCTTTCAATTTTCAGTCAAAATCCGATAACTTGTCTGTCTTTTCAAATAGTAGAGTTAGAACTAGCTTCAAAAAGTACTAAGAGCACTGCTCCGGGCACTGATCACTTCACGTACAGAATGTTATATAATATGCCTACCTCTGCCAAATTTTTGTTATTAGATATAGTTAATGCTTGGGTTAAACAAGAGTACTCAGAAAAATTAAAAGAAATAATAATATGTCTTATCCTAAAACCATTTAAGAGACCCGATTCGTATTCATCATTCCGCCCTATTTCATTGATGTCTTGCGTAACAAAAATGTTCGAAAGAATGATCAAATTAAGACTAGAACATTACGTAGAAAGCAATGCATTGGCCCCAAATTCGCAGTATGGATTTCGCAGAGGACGTGGTACAATAGACGATCTGACTCAACTTGTTTCCGATGTCCAAATTACATTCTCAAAAAATGAATATCTGCTTGGTTTATTCATTGATACGAAAGGGGCATATGATGTGGTGAATTTGAACACACTAGCTTCTAAAATGGGAACAATCGGTATCAATTCTAAGGTATGCGCTAACATTGTAGAACTTTTCAAAAATAGAAAAAATTTCTTAAGAGATCATAACAATGTATTACATGGTCCAAGATTAGTCAATACGGGTATTCCACAGGGGTCTATTCTGAGCCCCTTACTTTTTAATATATACACGGCAGAATTGCATGACATTTTTGACGAAAGGATTAAAATTATTCAATACGCTGATGATATTTGTATTTACGTATCTCATAGTACTTACGGAGAGTGTCTGAAAGATCTAAAATATGTTGTTTACTGCGTCGAAGAATGGCTACACGATCTTGGTTTTAGTCTCGTATCTGAGAAGTCGGCGGTCATGTGCTTCACAAGGCACCGGCTTCATCTGGCGGACTCAATTACCATTAAAGATATAACGCTCCCAGTCGTCGATAATTATAAATATCTTGGAATTATCCTTGATAACAAATTACTTTGGTCTAGTCATATCAAACACATAAAAGAAAGATGCGAGAAAGGTTTAAACATTCTTCGCACTGTCACAAAAACTAAGTGGGGTGCTGTTCCAAATATATCTCTCATCTTCTACAGATCTTACATACGCTCACACATAGACTATGGGTGCACTCTATATGGTTCCGCTTCACATAGTAATTTGCTAATTCTCGACAGAGTACAATATAAGGCTATCCGCATCTCATTGGGAGTTATGAAATCGTCACCATGTCATTTAATTCTGACGGAAGCTCAAGAACCGCCATTAAATCTAAGACGGAAATATTTATCAAATAAACAAGTAATAAAATATCGATCATTTAACGCGTTGTTAGAGCAAAAAACAGCTACCTTGAGTGTGCAAAATCTAGTTAATCCTTTTTGAGCGCTTTTATTGATACAAATAAAATAGTGAAAATAAAAACTAGTCCAAATTATCCTATCTATATGTGTCAATATGAAGCTATTATTTTCAAACCTTGCATCATTTATCCCTCATATACCGACTATCCTACCCTCAATAACACAATCTTGAAATCCATACTACAGAATCATAACAAAGATACGATTATTTATACGGACGGTTCTAAGGATGAATACGGAACAGGTTCCGCGTTTTTTGTCGCTAGTAATAATATAGTCAAACATTTCCGGAACAGAAACGTTTGCTCAGTACTCACTGCAGAAGCAACGGCAATTCAAAAGGCGCTCATTTGGTGCCTGGAGGGAACAGTGCCAGGTGCAGTCTTAATTAGTGACTCCAAGTCTATTCTAGAGGCTTTGAATAGGTCACCATTAATACAATATAAAAATGAAATAATTTTCAGTATAAAAAACTACTTTTTCATCTCTATACCAAAAATGTGAAAATATATTTTATTTGGACAAAGGCATATGTTGGCGTTATAGGCAATGAAAGGGTAGATAATGAAGCTAAAAAAGCTTGTAGAATTGACAATGTGAATGTACCTTTAGTACCATTCCACGATGTCACTAACGAATGTAAGATACTCCTTCGGAATGAATGGAAAATGGTCTATACGAAAGCGGCATTAAAATCTAACAATCATTACTTTAAAATCCATCAGTCGTTACCTAATAATATCTCACATTACACTTTCCCTTATGTCAGCAAAGCTTACACTTGCATTATATCTCGATTAAAATTGAACCATGGCCGATTCCCAGCTCATCTTTATAAAATTGGTGTGGTGAGATCACCATATTGCAGTTATTGTGATAATGATGAGATCGCAGATACAAATCATTTGTTTTTTGGTTGTAAAAATAACAAACAGGCATCAGACCTTTTCTTGCGAGATCTACATCAATATAATATACAACTACCAACTTGTATCACATCTCTGTTAGATACAGGAAATAAGAATATATTAGATTTAATTGTGAAGTTTGTCAAAACAACTAATATTGATATATAATTAATGTATTTATCCGTATCGGAAAGTATGTGGCAAATAGCGAGAGCTGATGCCATTGCTACCAACACACACACAATATTGAAAATATTAAAATAAAATGTGCTCAAACTTAATCAACCCGGACACGATACCTTGTGGCTCTCACAGTCGGGTGGATTAGAAATAAAAGAGAATATATAAAAAAAATTAATTTAATTCTGCCTTAGAACGGGACGGAAAAAATACAGGATGTACTTAACTGACGGTACTCTGGTGGTTTAGATGTTCTGAAGGAATGGAAGCGGTGTTTTCAATGGTGAAAGAGGTCTCGAACCAATGGAAGCTATCTTCAACGGTAAAGGTGTCTGAGATAAATGGAAGTTGTCTTCAACGGTAAAGGTGTCTTAGATAAATGGAAGCTGTCTTCAACGGTAAAGGTGTCTCAGATAAATGGAAGCTGTCTTCAACGGTAAAGGTGTCTGAGATAAATGGAAGTTGTCTTCAACGGTAAAGGTGTCTCAGATAAATGGAAGCTGTCTTCAACGATAAAGATACTTAGTTCTCACGTAGCTGCTGTGCTTACCTAAGAGTGCACAAGAATCAGGGATATGTAGAAACTTGATTGTAACGGGGCACATTGTGTTTGTTCAGCTTTTCAGGTTTAAAAGGAAGGCAGTTATTTGAATTTACAAAAATGAAATTTACTGAAAGCTTCCCAACATATCCCATATTGAAACAATAAAAAACAATTTGAGTAAATTAGTAGTATACTAATGTTCTGAAAAACTTATGAGAGCCAAAAATTTGTTTTCTGAATAAATAACGTGCTTAAAAAAATATATCTGAAACCTGCAGTGTCGGTATCTTTCATACGAATGAGTATTCTATAGGTTTAAAATGTAATTAAAATGTTATTTATAGTTGAAAAAAAAATATTTTGCAACATAAAAAGCTCTCAAGTGTTTACACAAAATTAAACAATGATTTGTATTTAGTTTAAAATTAATATGCAGGTATAAAAGAAGGATTCCGTGACCACGTGCAACTGTAATTTATCTCTGAATATGTGAAAGAACAGAAATTAAAGAAATGCAATAAAAATTATCTCAGCGATTATATTGAATGAAGCTTAGAGATTATAAAATATAACTTTCAACTTACCACAGCAAATTAAGAAAAATTTCAGAACAAGAGAAAAAGTGAGTACGTGTTTTCTCTTGAACGTCGGTATCGGAAAAGGAATGATTTTTAGCTTGTAGCAAACAGGGGGAAATTGACAAAGGTCAATTGTCTCAACGGTCAATTTTAATTCTATGGTTGGGAGTGGCTAATGAGACGGCAAGCGGAAATTACACGGAATTTATTATATTAAATCTAAACAGGTCGATGGACATGTTACAGTGTCTTTTGGGATCATCACAGCTTGACTAAATTCTGTCCAAGACAAGCTTTTCGTCTTAACAGGGCTACACCAATATAATCTGAAATATACACATTTTTGGTTATTTCTGACATTTTATACCTAATTTTGAGCTTAGCTTCCATGTTTCTTAGCGCCAAATATATTATTTTTACGTTTGACTAGAGGGAGACTAGACTTGAGTCGGCAGCGTTGTAAGGTCAGCAGCTGAATCAAGTTTAAAACAAATATTTTTAGTGGCGCTATATATATTTACCTCCAACGTTTCGGACCAAACATCCTCATAATCACATTTGCTAACACAACCGACGAAATATTCGTTGTCACATTCAGAGTCTAAATTTTGATGAACCTGGTAAACTTTCACACGGTTCTTAGGACACCGACGGAAAAAGTGGCCAATCTCTTTGCACGACCCACATTTCGCGTTTCTGGCTGGACACTACGAAATTTCGTGATAATCATGACCGCAGAATAAGCATTTCATACCCCTCGACTCATCCAGTTTCTTCGGCTTGCTTTTTTCCGAACCTGAAAACTGGCAACCAGATTTTGCACCACTTTTAGTTTCTTATGTGCTTACTACAGCTGACCATATTAACAGTGCTGGTAGCTCTTCTTTTTGCCCTAACAGCTCTTCATGTTGACGTAGGTTGAATTTAGCTTTTTCCAAATTCAAGTTAGGATCTAAATGCAGTCGATCAGTTATGGTCGTATCTTTCGCTCTCACGAGAGTCACCTAAATCACACAGAAAACACTTATTATCCATTTTTTACAATATATTTTAAATAAATAATGATGGGTAGTAGTAGCACGTTTTTTCTAATGCGAAAACTGAAGCTAGTTACTCCGAAATTGTACTCAGCATTTACTATTACAAGCCGGTGTAATGTTGCGTCCTTTTCTAAAACACTAGACATTTTCCCAGGACCTCTGTGTCGCACGAATATTTCGGTTTTTAAAAATCGGCAACCGGAATTTAGCACCAATTTATCACAGTCAACCTTATATAATTATGTTCGCAATAAAATTATCTTTATTTTGATATAAGATTTATCGCTTAAGTGATTAGTTGCAAATTACTAGTATCGACTGTACCGTGGAGAAGTAGGCAACCTAGCGTTTGCATATTCTATAAGCTTAGTACTTTCGATTAGTATACAATTTACTGCATAACGCAATAAGTGCAATGTTTATAATAAATTCTTTTTTTAATTACACTTTGCACCTAAATTTTCAGTCAACCTACTAGAAATACTTTTTTTACATATACTTTATATTAAAATATTTTTCAACCCGTAACGCAGTGGGTGAAGGTAGTTTCCAATACAGATCCTCTACTATCAGATATGTCTCTGATAAACGACACAAATAGTAACCGCTAAACATATGCCCCCACTGAGCATAATATAATATCTTATTGTGGACAGGATTATTTTTGATAGCGTTAACTGACTTTTGTCGCACCCTGTATATAGGGTGATCCATAGGGAGAAGGGTGGAAAGTTATAATTAGTACATTTTAGCAAAAATACGTCCACCTTTATGTGATTTTTTATGTATTTTTCTTCCATTCTTTTTATAAAAGTGGCGCCTTCACATTTATTTAGGATGGGTAGTTTTCATTGAAACATTTACAACGTAAAAAAATGTCTCGTTGCAATAAAAAGTGAAATGTTTTTACAACAAGTACCTTTCATGTAGAAAATCTCTGGAGAAGAGTTACAGACAACAGTTACTAGGGGAAAGGGGGGAGCATTCGGCAACACAATATATTTTTGCAAAAATTATTAAAATTGTGTTCAATAAAAACAAAAACAAAATGAGGGTTTTTTTCCATAAACTTCACAAGTCAAAAAAATTTGTTTTCTAGAAATTACAAATTTCTTTCGGGCTTCTTACTGGAAATGGACACCTTCATCAAATTTTCCAGACATGTGTAAATTTTTTTTACATAGTGACTTCTAATGCTGAAATTATCAAAAAAAAATACAAAATTATAAGACTCATGTCGTTTTTGTCAGAAAATATTAATTAAATTTTTTTTATTTAACGTTACAAAAACAATATAATAAATTCAAAGCTCGCAACTACTGCTGAAACATCTGCGGTTTCCGTGTCGTCATCTTCAGTGCTTTTTTGGGCCAAATTTTCATAGAATGCAATATTACGCACATCCTTTAGGAATTTAGTAAGTGACATGATATTTTGCATTTTTGCTGGGGCAATGGGTAATGGTCCACTATGCAAAAATGGCATTTCGATTTCTCGTGGCAAATTTTGTTTAGGGCCAACAACAATACTTTGTGCCCAAAGACATAGCTTTCACGTGTAGATGCATATCGAGTTTGCTGCTTTATATTTAACATTCTGACGCTTTTGATCTTCAATGGTGACTTTGGCGTTTTGAGAAATAGCTTATCGGTCGCTTTTTTGATGTCAAAAAATTCGTGGTTCTTCACTTTATGCAAATTGAAGGGAGATGGTACCTTTCGCGCTTCTAGGATGATTGAGTCCCAATCGTCAGGTATCTCGGCAGCTTCTAGTTTTCTATTTTGTTTTTCTATTAATGAGAAATCTTGGTCGTTCGGTAAGTAACTGTGTCCTCGAACAGGAAATAAATGAGTGCTTGAATCAAGCATTTTTAGACAATGCACTAAAATATACAAAAAGTGAACCATCACATAGTTTTATTTTGACCACAACATCTGTCGCTAATCAGTACTAGTTCTCTATGATCGACAGCTACACTTTTTAAGTATTGAAACAGCATGGATGTAACTTCATTGGCGCCCTTTTTACCCTAACCCTCATGGTAAGTGAACATCACGACTTCAGTGGTACCAAGATTATGAACTCCAAAGACATTGTACCAAAGCTGTCTACTGTAGAACACTTCATTTGTTTTCAAATGAGGCAAAGGTAAATTTTGCATAAAGTCAAAAGATATGCATAAGATTTCACCGCTTCTTGCCCTTTCTTTGAATAGTCTCTTTTTTTGTCTAAAAGCTTCTGGTTTTCCCAGATGAAGGTTTTTATCTATAGCAAGCTGAATTGTAGGAGTTAGGATCATTCACTTTCTGCTCATATTGATCACAAATGGAACAGGTGTCAGAACGCGGATACCCGAATTTTATATTATATTCATTGAAAATGCTCCAGTACATTCTGTAAGGCAAATTTATTTGAGCCAATTCAAGAAAAAGTTGATGCATTTTAGCTACTGTCAAACTCTCAGGTAAATACTTTCTACCTGGATTGTCTCTTAATTAGTAATGAGATGACCGAGCTTTGAAAGATTGTATATGTTGCCTGACAAGTTCTGCGACTTCATCTGGGCACTTATTAGGCCAATTATTATGCCAACCTCTCAGATCCTTGGGAAATTTTCCCAAATGTAAAAGACTATGTTGTATGCGACGAATTATGCGTTGTGTAACACCGTGAAGACTCAGAAAAGCTTTCAAACATAGTTATTTCTGATGCACTTACTCGGATTTTATATTTAAATGCAGCATCGTGATCAATATGGTTTTCACCCTCAGGTTTCCTAGATCTGCGCCTGGTGATTGTATTGCAATGAGTCCAGCTAAATGTGAATCTTGTTCATTTTTGTCTGACATTGCATTAAATTGTGAAACAATTTTATGCTTGTTTTCCTCGGTGATTTTAGAAAAACATTTAAGCCTTGTACATCTGAAAAGCGACCATTGTCTTAATGTTTAAGGAACAAATATAACTAGTATTACTTGCAATCCGGTCCTGTTTGTCGTCTCTCAACTAGTTTGCCGGCATTGTTTACATGTTCATCTCCTCTGACTTTGGCTTTCTTTATAAAAGTTTATTTCTTTTCCCCGCAGCGTTTACGCTTAGGCCATTCTTGGTTTCCCATTTCCATTGTATTCACTTAATTTAATTTTAAGACTATTCACTACGACACCTAATATCTTATGTCAGATTTGAAAGTTACAATAAGCTGTTATATTATGGAAATATGTTATTTTGCGTACATAAACGTAATCCGTTTGGTGGACTATTGTCGTTCTTGTCAGACAACTCATGGACTAGTGTCGTTTTTGTAGAAGCATTGGTTTTATAAGCTGCTAAAACGACGTTTTTGCCTTCAACCATTATTCAGTTGCATGGATACGAGATTTCACTATAAGATGGCGCTATATATTATAAATTTTACCAAATTTGTACTTGTGACGTTTTTGCTAAGAACCCCTCAAATGTTGAAAACTTGTTTGAAACCGGCCAAATGCTCCCCACACCTAGAGAGCATTTCGCTAGAAAATGAGGAGCTTTCATACACATATAAAAAATTCGCTTTTTCATTTTTGAACTGGTTACTACGGTGGCACTGAAATCTTTTGTGGCCAACACATCCACAATTGTAGCACTTACCTTGGAATTTGTTATTATTCAGTCTTCTGCCTGTATGCTGTTTTTGAGAGAAAACTACGTTTTGAGAATGCCCTTCATTACCTGCATTTTTGTTTTTCTTTTGCCTCTCTTCTTCAGCTAGTAATTTGCTCTTAATAAAATCTAGAGTCAGTACTGATGATGTATCATCTTCATAAAATAGAACATCCAATGCCGTTACAATAGGTTGGTAACTATCAGGCATGCTCGCTAACAACTGTGTGATGGTTTCTACTTTATCCATCTTTCCGCCAGCCCCTTTTAATTCCGTCACAGTCTTTTCAAATTCTATTAGGTATTCATTCAAAGGTGTTTTACCATTTTACCTCAGTGTCCTCAACTTTTTCTGCAATTGTATTTGAGTGACAATACCTGTCTTCTGATAGGTTCTCTGAAGGGTCTCCATCATTTCTCTTGCTGTATGCTTTTCTTTGATCATCTCTAATACGTTGTCTCCCAGGCACTGGACAATGATATTGCGCGCCTTCACATCATTCTTCCGAAATACTTCAATTAGTCCTGGTTCTTCTGGCTCATCTATTATTAAGACATCCAAAACTGCATTCTGTTCAAGAATCAATTTTACTCTGTATACCCAGTTAGTAAATCCACTACCACTAAAAGGTTTAATACTTCCATAGTGTTGGTTCGGTATTACTCCCGCCATTTTCTTATTTTTACCGGTAATTATTCAACTGAATCTTTTGGATACTCTGCCGTTATTTTTAACACAAACACAGTAAAACTATTACTGAATTACTGGGCCTATTGTATTTCAGTATCCAAAAGAAACAACTCTTTCTGAATTAATTACTTTATTTAGTTGAAAATGTTTAACTTAAACATGCCATACACAACAAAAGGATGATGGACAACAGTCATAGAAAAAGAAAAAGAGAATTGACATATGGCGTGTACAGTTGTCAACTTAGGGTTATTACACTAATGATAGCTTTGCATGAGTGTTGGATTGTATATTCAACATTACACCGGCAATTATTCTTATTTATTTGTCTTTTTTGAAGATTCAATGATAGAATTTCATAATTTTTAAATAATGAAACTATTCTTAGTTCAAATATTTAAAAAAACGTGTAGGGACATAAGAATAAAAAAGGACCGATTCTGAAATAAAACGAATGCCTCCTTAAATGCTCGAACTGTCTTCCATCACAATCACAATTTGTCGACCAATGCAATTTCCAAGCTAGTTAATGGTATTTACAAATTATCGTATGAGAATAACTCAACAGCATGTGTTCCTGGATCTTGCACTGGCGTTTAACGTTGGTCTTAAGACTCCTTGGTCAGCCGCCTCAACGATAGCAACTTCTACACAATAGCATATGCAGATAACCTAGTGATTCTGCTAACAGGAAGATTCGAGGAAACACTCTGCGCTTTAATGCAAGAGGCCCTCAGTATCATAGAACAATGGTACAGAGACCATTCACTGTCAATAAATCCAAAAAAGACGGAGATGGTTCTTTCCACGAAAAAAAGGAAGCTTGCAAAACATCAAGCCCAAAGCTCCTAGATACCAAACTTAATTTCTCTTCAGATGTGAAATATTTAGAGGTCACCTTCGACAGTAAGTTAACGTAGAACTTTCACTTAGAAAATAGAGTTAAAAAGCATATATTTCTTATGAGCAGTGTCGTAGAACCATCGGCCGCACCTGGGGAATGTCACCTAGGGTCGCTGCCTAGATCTACACTGCCATCATCAGACCTATGCTGACGTACGGCGCGATTGCCTGGGGAGCTAAAGTAAACCAGCTGACAGTCGTCCTTAAACTGGATTAAATTCAAAGAACAGCATGCCTCAACACAACAGGAGGCATGAGAACCACAGCAACAAGAGCTATGGAGATAATCCTTGGTCTCACTCCCCTTGACATATACATCAAGGAGGTTGTTTTTTATGACCATGACACGTATACGCTCTACTGGTATACAACCTAATGTAGGGTCCGGCAAATTGAGACGTAACTTGTGGCATGCGGCTCTCATGGAGATCCCACTGCTGCAGGCCAATACGACTCGCGATATGCCTTCAACAGCCCATACAAGGTAAAAACAACGCCCAAGACCCATTGTAAGAAGGCGCAATCCGCATCTTCACAGATGGGTCTAAATCCAATGTGGGCTCAGGATGTGGAATTTTTTCCAGATTCCTGAATCTAAACATAAAATAGGCAATGAGCTGCAATGCAAGTGTTGCGCAAACAGAGCTCACTGCTATCTGCATCGCTGCAAAAGAGATTACCAAAAGGAAAACCACAGGTAATAATATATACATCCTTACGGACAGTAGACAAACACTACTAGCCCTGAACAGACCATGCATTACATCAGGCCTAGTACTAAAATGTCACATGGCCTTAATCGAAGGCTGTAACAACAACACGGTTTAGGCTGGATCAAGAGCCATGAGAAATCGAAAGGAAACCGTATTGCAGACTCGCTAGTCAGGAAGGCAGCCTCCCACAAACTCTTGGGACCTGGTACTTTCATTGGTTTATCGGCGTCAGCGACGGCCGACCTATTAAAGGAACGCTCCCTTAATGACTTTAAGGGTAGGTGGGACGACGCAGAAGGTAGCGGGCTTGCCAAGGAACTGCTACAGTATCCGGACAGCAAAGTAGCCAAAAAATACGTGACTATGAACGGGCAGAACCTACGAACAGCCACGGGTATTCTGACTGGTCACTGCCACCTACGAAAACACCTCCACAGACTGGGTCTGCCTAACACCCCACTTTGTAGAGGATGTGAACAAGAAGATGAGACTGTCGAACACATTCTTTGCGAATGTCAGACACTCTCATTTTAGGTTTCATGTATTCGGCGAGCACAGGCTAACATACGCCAGTATGAGGCAACTTAATTTAGGCGACGTTATCGCCTACTTCAAAGAAGTAGGCTGGATGACGAGCTAGAAGAAAGTTTTGAACCTCAGAAGGATGCACAATGGGCCAACTGTGGCCTAAGTGCTGTGGGGTCACCCATCCTTCAAATTTTTACAGATACAGAACGTTGGGGGGAGAGTTTAGAAGTTTCCGGAAATTTTCTTTCCATCTCTATATTAGCTGTTTATTTTTTGACTGCCTTTTTGCGTTTCTTTCTGTTTATTGGTGGAAGGATCTTATTTATTCTCACATTTTTCTTCAGTTTCTTAGAATTTTTCATCGTTATATTGCATTTTCTTTCTCCTACATATTATTTTCAATTTATTCCTCGCTTCGTTATACTTTGAGACGGTACTTCACTCCCCATTCGTCAGGCTCCTTAATATTCGCTGCTTGTGCGCATTCTTCAGCGAACCAGTCTTTATTATTCTCTTCTTTTTTTCTTTTTCGTAGACATGTTTTGTTTGCTTTTGTGATTGCTTCTTTTATTTTGTTCTACCTGTAATCCTTGTTCTTGTTGTTCTAATTCGTTGTTTATTTTTTCTTGGTATCTATTTTTAACCTCTGAGCTTTTAAATTGTTCTATATCATACTGGAATTTTTTTTTACATTTATTCTCTTTTTTGCTTCTCCCTATGAGCGCTGCTGCATTTGATTTTTACTAAAAAATTGTCTGAATCACAGACAGCTCTCCCATGCTTCTAAGATTTAATATCATATTTTTGTGTCTTTTTTCAATTAATACTTGGTTTACAATTCTTCTGTCCGAAGACAGACAGGTGCCTTTATATGTTTTTCCTTTCTATTTTCGCACTTCTTACCACCATCTCCTTTTCTTATGCCAAGTTTATTAGCCCATTTGTTTTTCCGTGCTTGCTGTGTTTACCTATTATTGGGAAGTACCTATATATCCACCTGTTACCTACAATGGAGGATGTTCCGAACATTCTGTCTTTACCTCCACATTGCAGTAAACCATATCTTCTATTTCAACTATATCTTTCCTAATTGCCTGCAAGGCTGTAATGTCTAGTATCTTCATTCCTCCTTCACAGAAAGTTCCTCTCACATTCCACGTAACCATCATAAACATATCGTTTAATTATGTTTTATTTTTTATCTTGGTGTTTGGTTCGTTTATCTTTTATTCTTTTATGTTTTCATTATTTTTGTTATATCCTTCCTTTTTTTGTCTGCGGATGAAAATTAGCCCAGGTCAACCCTTGGAGGCCTTTTTTTCTATCGGTTATCCTTAAATATGTACCTATTTAATACTTCCCTTCATTCCTTTCTCACCACACTCTGGCAACACTGTAATTTGGTTCGACCAGAACCTGGACCTTATCTCAGTACATGTTCTTATCACAGGTTAATTAGCTTAGTTCTTAGAATTTATTATTCACTGCACCAAGCATTTCTCCTCTTAGTGTTATTGTTTACGCTTTCAGATTATTTATTTTTCGCTGCAACCGCCTTTAATTGAGCTAAATCACAGGCTATGAATTAAATCACAACTTACCTAAAGACTTTAGCAAACAGAAAGCAGCAAACAGCAAGTGGCCCATTTTATTTTCTCTTTCTTTATGTTAATATCAACGGCTGCAATGAAAATGTTTTTCTAATTTTTTCACATTAATGGTCGATATTGGCTATTAACAGTTTGCATGCTGCATCGGCAATAAAAAACTGTAACATAAAATTGTAAAAGATACATGGGTTGTCCCATTTTAAAATACACAAAGATATCTTCATGTTTCCATACTTTAGCGCCGCACTATATTTTTATGCAATTCTTTGTTTAAGGTGGCTTTAATAATGGGAATAATTGGCTCTTGTCAAGCTAAGGAGCTGTACAGTATGAAATTGAGCGACTTGACGGATCTCGGTTCGACTTTCCAAGTGAACGTACCCAATGCCAAAACGAAAATAAATAGAAAATTTACAATTGGAAATCAATTTTATGATAAATGTAAAAGATACATAAATAACAGACCGGCGCATTGTACGAGCGACGCATTTTTTCTACACTTTGAAAATGGTATATGTATCCCGCAAAAAATCTGTTTCAACAAATTCGCTCGAATGGGGAAAGACATTGCGAATTTTCTACAACTCCCACACCCTGAAATGTATCCCGGTGTTTCCCAAGATTATCTGCGACTCTATTCGTCGATGCTGATGATGGTGACGTCAAGACGTCGAAACGTCATGTCGCAGAAACTTCAACGGTAGAAAGCTGAAAATTGGTGTCATAGACAGAGACTCGTAATTTGTAGATTGTAGATTACGAACTTAATATGAATACTTAATTTATTAAATTTATATTCCAAAATCTTATTTGATACAGCTTAAGTTGGATTCAAATAGTAGTTTTTAATGTTGTAGTCCAAGAAAAATCTATTAAATAAAAATTTTGAGCGGAGGTCTTAAATTTTTGGACACAGTATACTTTGAACTGTCTTCAAACAAAACATGTTATTCTGTTTGAAGCAACAAAAAATAAATAAGGTGTTTTTTTAATTAATCAAAAACGCTTGGCGTTACATCAAAAGTTGTAGAGCTTGAAATTTTACACTGAAATGGTCTTTATCATTTTTCACCTAGTGACATTAGGGTAGATAAAAGGTAAGGGATGATGATTTAAACTTTAAAAACCATAATTAATAGATATATTTGAAAAAAAAGTGTAATTACTCAGCGCACCATGAACTTTCATTTGAGAGAAAAACAATTTTACTTTTCCGCCCAACCTTTCTATATGCGAGAAAAGTATTGGTTTACCCCAAAAAAAGTTGAAATTTTGAAAATTTTTTTGAGGTATTTTTACGTTTTCCATCAACAACAACACGAAAAAAACGGTTTTTAGAAAAAAAAAACTTGTGTGTATGTCGTTGTCGTCGGCCACTTTTCCTTACATGTCTTGTTAGCATGATACAGTCTCCGGAGTGCAATAAGTCAGCAATTTTATGATTGAATATTGTTAAGGACATGTCACAGATGATCCCTATTGATTTTCAGTTCACCAGAGCCAGTACAACGGGTGCTATGCTACTTGAAGTACCACATTTTGTCATTTTTTGAGAAATTTCAGTTTGTTAACACGATATAGCCTCCGCAGTATATACAAGTGACCAATTTTATGACTGGATATTATTCAGAGCGTCTGAAAGATGAACCCTATTGATATTCAGCCCACTAAAGCCAATACAACGGGTGCTATGGTACTTGAAGTACCAAATTTTTGTTATTTTTGGAGAATTTTCAGTTTGTTAGCACGATACAGCCTCCAAAGAGTATACGATTGATCAATTTTATGATTGAATATTGTTCAAGGTGTCTCACAGATGTACCCTATTGATTTGCAGTTGACTAGAGCGAGTACAGCGGGTCCTATACACCCAGATATACTGAATTTTTGGTTATTTTTGGAGAAATTTCGGTTTGTTAGCACGATACATCCCCCGTAGTGTATACAAGTAACAATTTTATGATAGAATATTGTTCAGGGCCACAGATGCGGAAAAGTTAGTTTTAATCCTTAAAACCGTTTATTATTTTAATTTATTTATCACAAAGTTATAACAATTTGAAATTTTCAATATCCAATTTAAAACGAGAAACTAAGGAAAACGAACGTGACGATAAGAAAAGAAGACCCACAATCGAAGCAAGAGATACAGGAACTTAAATTCAGGGTGGACCCATCAGAAAAAGCAAGGAAGAAAAATAACGTAGTGGCCACAGATCAAAATAAATCGATACTTATGATTTAGAAGTTATTAAATGAAAAATATATTAGAACAAACTCTGGAAATTCGAATAGGAATTAACTGCAGAGAAATTAGGAGAGAAACTATGTTTACTTGAACTGGAAAACAAGAATAATGAAAAAAATAAAATCATGCAAAATAAGTCTTAAACTGAAGAGTTATAAAGTAAGAATTTTCATACGAGAGGGTCTAACGTCAACGGAAATGAAAACACAGGAAGCAAGGAGTAAAGGTAACGCAGTCAAATTGGGGTTCCGGAAACTGTTGATAGATTTCGAAACAAGACTGAAAAAAAAACTTTGATGATTTGTATTATTTGTATAATCTTTTAGGCTATACAGAACTTTCTATTAAGAATAACTTTTTTCCCTAAAATGAATAAAAACAATTTCCAAATAATTTCATATTAAATAGATACCCTGTATACTATTCAAATATGAGGCAAATAATAATAAATATAGTAACGAATAAACAATTTATATAATATTTTGGACATCATCTTAAAACACCCTGTACATTGTTTATATATGCCTCAGTGGAGTTGTATAAATTGTTCTGGTTTCAAGTGTAATTTAATAAATTTGACAAATTTTTCTAGATGTTTAAAAGGTAATTTTGTATCAGTTTAGGCACACAAATAGTGGAGTGGGGCTCGAATAAAAGATACTTAGTTTTGGAGTAGCCCAATGACTCAATCGTGGCGTAGAACTAAATGAGTGATACTTCAAAATGTTCGTCATGAATTGTTTAATATACAGAGTGGAAAGTCTAACTGGAACAACTTCTGTAACTTGATAAATAAAGTTATTGAAAATTCTAAAAAATTGACAATTGTTTCGATAAATCAATAGCATCGTCAATTTTTTAGAATTTTCAATAACTTGTATTATATTGTGGAATTAACTAGAGACCTTGAGTTTCATTTAAAAACACTGATAAATAAAGGTTTATCGCAAAATTCCTGAAACACGTCAATTTTTATTTTCGATGGGGCATATTACAAAGAGATTTGTTCATCTTTTTAATTATCTGGGGGGGTTGCAGACAACCCCAACTTTTTTTTTAAATGTAAGGGTAGGTTGATTAATTTTTTATTTGAAAGCTTTTTCAATTGTAAATACAATTCCACTTTTTTTTGTTACTTTTTATAAGCAATGTCTCGGTAATAAATGAAATATATACTCAAATTACTTTAATGTATAGGTACATTTTTTCTTACTTGATAAGCCCAATAAAAAACCTGCTCGATAGTTTTTTGGTCAATTTGAACTGAATATGATTGATTTGTTAGTACTAGAAAATGCCCTATTTAACCGAGACGCATCGTATCGATATTTTAAGGGTGATCGGATATGGAGACAGAAGTCGAACACAGGTTGAAGTCACTCGTTTGTTTACTGAAGTTCATCCAGAATTACCTTCAATTAATCGAAGTACAATTAGCAGAATTGAAACTCGATATCGGGGGTTGGGCCAAGTAAGGGATGCTCCCCGATAAAAGCTTTTAAAAGTCGACGAAGAAGCCCAGTTGAACATATTGTTGGAAGTTGAAGAAAATCCTGTTATTCCAGCTAAGCAAATAGCTCGCGTTCATGGTTAGTCACACAAGCGTTTTAAAAATTCTTAAAGAAGCCAAAAAGCACCCATATAAGATCATATAAGATGCAGGACATGCAGGAGCTTAACGAAGATGATCCTGATCGTAGACTCGAATTTTGCGAAAGAATTATGGCTTCTATCGATGGTGGACAAATTGCTTTGGAATGGGTGCTGTTTTCTGATGAGGCTACCTTCACATTACATGGACACGTCAATCGACAGAACTGCCATTATTGGGCTGACGAAAATCTCCGTTGGATGCATGATTGCCATACCCAAAGGCCTCAAAAAGCAAACGTCTGGGCTGGAATTATTGGGGATCGCATAGTAGGTCCTTTTTTTTCAATGGAAACGTAACCGGAGAAACATACCTTAATATGCCCCAAGAAGAACTGATTCCTACTTTAGTAAATTTGTTCCCCAATAATTTGGATCCCAACTTATTTGACCAATGGATGTGGTTTCAACAAGATGGGGCACCACTACATTTTGCTCAAAATGTACGGACCTATCTTAACAAAGTGTTTGCAAATATGTGGATTGGAAGAAGGGACCCAATTAAGTGGCCAGCAAGATCACCCGATCTTACTCCATTAGATTTTTTATGGGGATATCTAAAGAGCAAGGTATATGCCACTAAACCTAACGACATCGCCGAGCATCAACAAAGAATCAGGTACGAAATTAGGCAAGTAGCGCCGCGCCGGAAGTGTTACAAAATGTTCGGAATGCTATTTATAATCGATTAGGATGTTGTCAGCAACAAGGTGGAGAGCACTTTGAACATTTATATTTCAGTAATTATTTCATTTTTTTCCGTCACATTGCTTATAAAAGGTAACAAAAAAAAATAGAATTGTATTTGCAATTGAAAAAGCTTTCAAATAAAAAATTAATCAACCTACCCTTTCATTTAAAAAAAAGTTGGAGGTGTCTCCAACCCCCCGGATAATTAAAAGGATGAACAATATGCAATATGTCCCATTGAAAATAAAAATTTACGTGTTTCAGGAGGCAAAGTTATTGGTATTTAACGAAAAAAAATGTGTCTAAAAAGTTTAATTAATCATCTACATCGCTCTCGCTACAGTTATTGAGATGTTTTTAACACTATTATTTAGTATAGAATATCTATTTTTCAA
This sequence comes from Galeruca laticollis, assembly GCA_963921935.1. Lineage (NCBI taxonomy): Eukaryota > Metazoa > Arthropoda > Insecta > Coleoptera > Chrysomelidae > Galeruca > Galeruca laticollis. Next base: position 73,096,540 of record OY998177.1, read on the forward strand.
CAATATACAAAAACATATGTTAATTAAATTCTAACCGACTCTTAATTAATTATAATAAAGACTGGGAGTATGTCGCACAAAATCGATTTAGTTGAAGATCTGCGTTTTCGTTTAATAACTTTTTTATAAGATAGAAACCTGCAAATCTGTCCACGTGACAAGAAGCAGAATTTTATAAGAAATATTTCATTCCTTATATTATCTACTTATTTTGATGAATAAAGACAGGGGAGCGAGAAAACTGAAACAACTACACTGGACTCCGCATCTATACCCTTCACTGCAGTTCCCGCTCTGATCCATGTGTGCGCGTTTGCTGCTGCACTCAATTCGTCTATTGTTTTCTTGGAATTAGGGTAAAAATAATTTCTCAATAATGCTTACACAAGAAGAACAGACTTTGACAAGATGGATTGTTAAACGATATATTGTATTATATGAAACAAAATTTGAAGAAATAACAGAAAACTCAACTACAGAAATACTCCGAAAATGCGAGATGAAAAATATGTCAAGCAAATATTAGATGTTGTAGAAAATTGTTGGATCATTCTGTTTAATCTTGACGCCTTATCTAAATTAACGCGTAGCATCTGGAAACATAGCTCCCAGCAATATTGTGAAATTCTTAACTAAGTGTTCAAAATTAATGCTAATTTATATGTGGAAAAGTATGAAGATGTAATAGAAAAATTGAATAGATGAGGCTTTTACTTGATGAAGATCCATACTGAACGATGAAATAAAACAATATAGTTTGTTTAAATCTTCGTATATTTGAACTAATGTTCAATTTAAACTTGTTGACGCGTTTCACTAACACAGTAGCTTTGTCAAAACGAATGAAGGTAAAATATAAAAATATCTTAATATATACAGTGCTAAATCTATTTACTAAGGTTAACAATGGTATTCAAAGATATTACCTGGAAATTCATTCACTACACACATGTAATAGAAAAGTCAACTATAGAGAAAAAGTATAGAAATACTCTGAAAATCCGAGATGAAGAAAATGTCAAGGATATCTTAGATGTTGTATAAAATTCTTGGATCATTCTGTTTAGTCTTAACGCCTTATCTAAATTAACTCACATAGCATCTGGGAAAATAGCTCTCAACAATATTGTGAAATCCTTAACTGAGTGTTCAAAATTAATGCTAATTTATATGTGGAAAATTGTATCGATAACATTCTCCCAGTAAACGGTACTGAAAGCTTTTGAAAATCCATCAAAAAACATAAAATTGATATATTTAGTGACACCAAAATAAATTACAAGAAAAAGCTAATAAAGACATAGACGCTAACATCTGAATTCATGTTTTGTAGAATTTTGAGTGCATCTCGCCACAGAGATTTGTATTTCAGTAATCTTATAAAATACGAACTCACGCCAGTTCCTTTTGTTTTTTGGAGATGACTCAATGAGAAAATCACCAAAAGCCGAGTTCAGCAAAAAATCAAGGTTTTGTCAACATTTGTTTGAATTCAAAGATAGATTCAATTCTTGCCATATTGATGCCAAGGGTCTATTACAAGAAATTCCTAAAAACCAGTAAAACCCTATTCGGATATAGGAAATATAATCTTCAAGAAACTATTAAATTTGTTTAATAAAAACTGCGAGGCTATTGTTCTTGTCTTAGATGGTTACAACATTCAAAATTTTATAAAAAATTATAAAAGGGAATGAAGAGGTGAAAGTGTAGCCCAAACTTATAATATAGTATGTTCCATGAATATTGCAAACTGCAAAACATTTTTGCAGTCTTTTGGCAACAAGATGGCTGATTATCATTGCTGGTGGGTATGATAAGAACGAAAATTACACAATTACATATGAAGTGGTTAACGAACTAGTACATTTAAAATCGAATCATGAAGAAGCTGATACTAGGTTAATATTACATATAATAGATAGGGCCGAAAATAAAGATAAAAGTGTACTCATAATGGCAGATGATACTGATGTTCTAATACTTCTTTTATATTCTGGGACTGTGAATTAATACTCAAGTGTAATGTATATTTACAGTCCAGACATTCTGCAGCACACTCCAATGAAAAACATTTTTTTCCCATAAATAACCTTGCTATTTGACTAGGTGAATATATTTGTAAAAGTTTGCCAGTATTGCATATCATTACAGGATGTGATAAAACAAGTGCTTTTTTCAAAATTGGAACAGTAACACCTCAATCTTCTATTTAAATATTCAGAAAAATTAAACTTCTATGAGGTTAGAAAATGTTCTGTTGATGATTATTTACAACTGCCGAGAAAATCCATAAATAAACTTGACAAAAGTAGAATAAAATTAAGTATGAATACCAAAAAAAAAACAGTGAGTGAATTGCTGCCAACAGAAGATTCGATTTATCAACATATTAAGATATTGTCTATTAGATTTTCTAAAATATTCTTTCAATTTATTTATTTTTATGTAGTTCGTATTACCAGTGTTTCCTATGCATCAACAGTCACGTTTTTATAGTCGACAAATTAGATGTTTTTAATATGGATGAGACATAAAAATCGGAATACTTTTACCGATCACTGCGACTCAAGATCCAATTCCTTATGATTTGAGAGAACTACTAGTTCCGTTCTGCAGTAAAAAAAATGTATTCTTCAAAATGTCTGTTTATCAAGGAAGGGATTTTGTATTGTTCAACATGTAAATGTTCCCAATTATGCCAGAATATTTGCAACCAAAGTGTGCCCGATGAAGAGAAGGGTTACGGATGGTGAAGGTGAAATCAAATTTGTTGATCGTCAACTAATAATTGTCACTTTTGAAGGAAACTTCATTCCCGACAAAATTAAAATTAATTTAACCTCATTTTCCGTGGAGCATTATATTCACCCGGTTGTGCAATGCTATAGCTGTTTGAGATATGACCACACAGCCAAATTGTGTAAATCAAAGTCACAAAGGTGTCAAATATGTACTGAAGTACATACCAAGGACTCAGAATGCCCAAATCCTGGCAGTTTTTGCATATATTGCCAAACCAACAATCACCCTACGATATCCTAAAAATGCCCTATGTATACAAAACAACATAACATCAAAAGAGAAATGGCGTTTAAAAATATTTCTTTTAAAGAAGCCGAAACCATAGTTAACAATCCTACATATTCAAAAATCACAAGGAGTAACAGATTTGCAGTTTTTAATAATACACAAAACTTCCCTCCTCTACCTGTAACTTCGCAGTCACAGTACCCCCCCCCCCCCGCATATATGCTACATAAACCAACTGCACCCTCAAAAAAACGTAAAGCCTCTACCCCTCCCATAACACCCCCACCAACTTCCTCAAACAAAGGAACCTAAAACAGCTCCCATTATTCCAAACCCTCACAGGGATGATTTTGTTCAATATAAAGAGAAAGTCATAGAAAATATCATTAACTTCATCCATACTAATTTCCATCTAAAATCTAGTACTTCAACTCACCTCAACCCACTCACAGACTCAAATACTAGGGATTTTATAGCTACGGCCTTAGAATTCGATACAATTGATACCGTCAGTATTAGCGATGAGTCATGCTACTAGGCAATTGAAAATACTTCCAATGGAATGTAGCTTCTATAAATAAACGTAAACCAAATTTATGGAACCTGCTATCTCAAGAAACTTTTGACATTCTTATACTTTGTGAAACCTGGCTAAAACCAGGTGTTAATATGAATATATATGGTTATAACAGTATACAAAATAACAGAATTGATGGCAAGGGGGGCGTTGCCACTCTAATATCCAAAAATATAAGATTCAAAATCAAATCTATTAAACAAAATTTTAGTAATAATATCGAAACATGCGCTGTATTCATTGAAGACATGAACTTGTCCTTGGTATCTTTATACAAACCACCAAAATATAATGTTAGCGTGAAGGACTGGGAAACCCTATTTTCACAGTTCAATGGCGATACCATATTCTGTGGAGATTTCAACTGCCACCACACCCTCTGGGGTTCTGCTGGTGATCAAGTCTGTGGGACACGACTTGTTGACGCCTTAAACAAGACCAATTACATAATACTTAATGATGGATCACCTACCAAAATTAATAGGCCCACACAAAATAAATCTGCAATCGATCTCTCAGTTGCATCACCCAATTTAGTAAGCAAATTGGATCGGTCAGTACTTGCTGACCCCTTGGGATCAGACCACTTCCCAATTCTATTACAATATAATACTAATTATACTCCCCAGAACATCTCTCCTTCAACCAGATGGAATGTCGCTCCTGCAGACTGGACACTATTTTCAAGCCTAATCACTTATTAATTCAAACTGGTAATGATATGTCTCTTACTAAACTGATCAATATAATCTCTGACTCAGTGAGTGAATTGCTGCCAACAGAAGATTCGATTTATCAACATAATAAGATATTGTCTATTAGATTTTCTAAAATATTCTTTCAATTTATTTATTTTTATGTAGTTCGTATTACCAGTGTTTCCTATGCATCAACAGTCACGTTTTTATAGTCGACAAATTAGATGTTTTTAATATGGATGAGACATAAAAATCTGAATACTTTTACCGATCACTGCGACTCAAGATCCAATTCCTTATGATTTGAGAGAACTACTAGTTCTGTTCTGCAGTAAAAAAATGTATTCTTCAAAATGTCTGTTTATCAAGGAAGGGATTTTGTATTGTTCAACATGTAAATGTTCCCAATTATGCCAGAATATTTGCAACCAAAGTGTGCCCGATGAAGACGGAGCTGATTTTTAAATGTAGGTTGCACAAACTAAACAAAATAATCTATATACTACAAGCTTCATAAAATGCTAAAATTTCGAAATAAAATGTCTTTTCAAAAGGATAATAAAATAATCTACGCCTTACAAGAAATTCCTAAACAATGTGTTAGTTCGCACCCCTGTCTATCAAAATAAGTAGATAATATAAGCGAATGAAATATTGCTTATAAAATTCTTCTTGTTACATTTACTGATTTGCAGATTTCGATCTTTAAAAAAGTTATTAAACAAAAACGCTGCACTTTAACAGAATCTATTTCATGCGACATACTCCCAGTCTTTATTATAATCTATTAAGGGTCGATTAGAATTAAATTCACAAATATTTTTGTGTACAGTTGTAAAGTAGACAATCTATACTAAATAATAGTGTTAAAACATCTCAATAACTGTAGCGAGAGCGAAGTAGGTAATTAATTAAATTTTTTAGAAAAAAATTATTTTTTTCAGTTACTACCAATAATAAATTTTGTCAGGACCAATGGCCGATGTTGTAGTTTTGCTATATATTAAGCACTTCAAGACGAACATTTTGAGGTATCAATCATTTATATCTACGCGAAGATTGGGTTGGTGAACGATTTTAGTGGTTATCCACTCGTCTAAAATAAGTGATTCATTTTGATATGGGCATACAGTGCAATCCATTATTGTTGATGACTTTTTCCCTAAAGTTATTACAGATATGGGATTAATCACCTTATACAGATTGTTTTTTACTTGAATCCTGCTTAGTAGTTCCATGATACGTAATTCGATTTCTATTTATTGATTTAATACACACTACAGTGGAGGAAATGGGTAACAAATAAATATTACAAAAAGCATTGTCTAACATGTTATAATTAAATGAAACAAAATGACAAAATTAATAAAATTATTTCTACGTTGGTTATAAAGAATGCGAGTATCATATGGGCTTTTTACAACCAACTCTGTGACTCCTATCTACTCTCACTCAGTTACAATGAACCATTTTGTATTTTCCAATAAAAATGGCCTCAGTCATGCCCCATGAAAAAAGTTTTATAATAAAAGTTACAGATATGTAGGTTCAACGCCAGAGGGCATAAAATTTAATATCGAAAATTATAAAATCTGAATTGGAGGAGAGTGGTAACCTTGTTATATAAAAATGCCTGTTCCGGTTCTGATTAACCGGTTTTTGCAAACTTGGGTGTAAGAGTAATTTTTAAACAATCTAATAAGTAACGTGCACGATATAGATGGCGCTATTTAATATCCACTTGAATAAGAAAATGAAAGTTATTAATAATTCATTTCAAGTTATTGAAATTGACTAGTAACATTCTTATTCTTGTGCCATGTCAGTGGGTGGACGTAAGCGACCTCTCACTTCTACTTGTGTTGTGCTCTGTAGTTACCACAGATAGAAGGAACCTACAGTTTAACCACAGATCCGAACGTCTATGTTGATAGGCTATACTAAACAGAATACTGTCTGTGGTTTGCCATTGCCTTCCGACAGGTGGCGCGAAGAATTTTTATTTTTCGATGTTGTCCGGACCTGCGTTTTAACTCGGATCGTCTCGGTTAGCCATTCCGATTGACCACGGCGGCAAATAATGTTACTAAATTACCCTTACAATGATTATAAGAAACATTTATTTGTAATGTTTATCATGAATGCAATTATCAACCGCCTTTAAATCAAATAAAAACGGTTCACTTAGACTTTAAAACCAACAAATTGATTCTCGGTTATCATAAAAAAGGATTTCAAGGAAACCCCGCGTTATAGGAAATACCTAGATTAGATTATTAACGGGGTTACATTGCACTGCAACCTTAAGGATTATTCACTATTGTTCCTTTCAATGCTTACTTGATCTTTTCGTCACTGGGATGATTCGCTGGTGAGATGTACTTTATTAGAGAGGACCAGACTTCCTGATTTTTAATACTCTCATTGCCTGAACCTTTCCTAGATATTCTAAGAATTGTCTCTTGGGCTGATCTTTCTATCACCGGATATAAAGTTGTGAGATCTGTAATGATCTTAAGTACCCATAGCTCCAGTGATGTACAAACAGGTAACCCTTGAATTTTGTCGAGGGCCTTAATCATGCTGTTCTGACCTGCTTAAGCATGCCAGACTAATGCTCCTTACGTAATTGCTGGTCTCAAAATCATGGCGTACATCCATCACAGTATTTTAGGGATACAACCCCAAGTCTCACCGGCTAGACTTCTTCGCGCCATCAATGCTTTTATTGATTTACTGGCAGTTACTTCAACATAATTATTTCATACTGTCTACGGTTATCCCTAGCTATTTAACTTTTTCCGCTTAAAGATGGGGATTTCATAGCTGGAAGTCTTCTTTATCGGAAATACCTAATAAAGTGGCAAGAGAAGTAGGAGTTGCTGACAGTAATAGTTATGCACTAGTATTGAAATAAAAACTAGCTCTTAAAACTAACACAAACAAAAAAAGTAATTTGAAAAACTCAGTTTAATATATTTTGTAGATTATTGGCGTTCGAAGAGCTTAAACGTTATCACCAGCAAATCGAAAATCAGTTAATACAACTGAAATCCAAAATGACAGATTTCGCTGAAGTCGTTATACCCTCAATGAAGAAAAATCACTTCAAACAAGTCCAACAATTAAAGAATGAAGTCGAATCAAAAAATAAGTCGTTATTAAACCTGAACAAAAAAATACATAGATTAGTGAAGTGGATAAATGATATAAACAAAAAACTAACTTCGGTGAATGAAACTAGCAGAAATAATTACCTGAAACAATCCGATCGAGCAGATGAATATGAAGCAAAATGGAAAACCGCCGTTGAAAATCAAAAGGATTTGGAAAGTGAGATAAAATTAAGAGAAAATGAGCTTTCGAAAAAAACACAAGAATTGAATAACTTGGTCAAAACTTATTCGACCTTTCTACAAACATATGGCAATTGTTTAAAACACAATGGAAAATTAATAGCTGATATTGATGAATTGAAGAAACAATTCTATGATGAAATCGTAGTGAACACAAACTTGCGCGCGGAATTGGACGAAGCTAATATTAAGATTAGCGAATTATGTCCATGTAAATATTGTGGATTGTGAAAATATCGAACTGTAAGTTTTTTATTTGGAAGATTTTGTTAAAATATTTGTAATATAAAAATAAATTTTTAGTTCAGTTTTATACAGGGTGTTTCATAGTTAAACCACCATAGGTTAACTGCAAGTAGAGGACACTTCGGTGGTTCCAAATAGACTTGGTTAATTGGTCTAACATAATTATTAACGGAGATACAGGGTGTTTTATTCATTTAGTCCAATGCTTTTGAAGGCCATAAGTTTAGAACCACCCTATATATTTCTTTCATTTTTGGTAAGGATAATAATGCATTGATAACACAATAAGATAGTGTAATAAAAATAATTAGAATCCAGGTCTGGTTTAAGGAAAATTTGCAAAATTCGATTATCTCCAATACAACACCCTGTATAACAGAATTTTTAAAATCCAATAGATTATTCGAAGGGAACAGAAAAAATAGAGCGGCACCAAAATATTTTTCAAAGTGCACATCCCGTTTTACTGCTTAACTTTTAATGTCAAAGTTATTTAAATGTATCATTGACATTTTCGTACTAATAACTTTAGAACCACCCTTAAGATTTCTTTCATTTTTGGTAGGTGTTACATAAGCATAAAAATCTTATCATGTAACAAAAACCGTTATAATCCAGGTTCGGGTTAAGAAGAAAAATATTTTATCAAGATTTTTATAAATCAATAATTTATTCCAAAAGAACAGAAAAAATTGAGTTACACGGAATTTCAAATTATTTATAATAATTGTTCGAAATGTCCACCATTTTGTTCTATGCATTTACGAGCTCTTTTTAAGATGTTTTGTGTTGCTCGCCTTATCATTAATGGATTTGCCTTGATTTCCTCGCAAGCATCATCAATTATTTGAATAAGATCTTCTAAGCTGTTTATCTCAGTAGAGTATACTTTGGCTTTCAGATATCCCCAAATATGATGGTCCACTGGGTTAAAATCCGGCGACCGGCAAGGCCAATTATTGGGCCCGCCCCTTCCTATCCACATGTTTCTAAAATTCTCGTCTAGAAAATTTCGCACAATTACCCTAAAGTGAGGCGATGCACCATCGTGCTGGAAATACATTCCTCCAATTTCCTCATTTTCTAATAGCACTGGTAACATATTTTGCAAAAAAGCAAAATAGTCGTCCCCTGTTAATGTACGGGGTAGGACATATGGTCCAATAAGGTGATTATCTAAAACTCCACACCAAACGTTAACCGAAAACCTATACTGCGAATGTGTTTGTCTTGTAGCAAAAGGATTTTCATAATCCCAAACATGGGAATTTCGTAGATTGCAAACCCCATCCCTTGTAAATGTGGCCTCATCAGTGAATAGGCACCTGCTAACTATTCTTCTCCTTCTAAGGATCCATCGACTAAAGTCTAATCGCGGTTCCAAATCACGTGGTTCTAGTCTTTGAACTTGTTGAACATGATAAGTGTAGAAGCTAAATTTTTTTAATCTCCTCCAAGCGGTGGTATGGGGTACATTTAATGCGTGGCCAATCCTTCATGTACTGATTGTTGGGTTAGTGTCTACCATTTCTGGAACAAAATGAAATTATGGCACTGGAGGAGACTAATTTAGTATCACATATTAATGTATTAATCGAATGAACAAAAGGGAAATTTCTAATCCACTCTTAGTCTTAATATCTATTAAAAAAAATTTAATATCTTTACTTTACCTAGTATATCATCTTCAACAGTCAAGTGTTGTCTTTCACCATAATCATTGGTTGTCGCTGTAGGAAATCTACCATGTTGCCGACTGTAATCAAATACTCTCGAAAATGTCTGGTAATGAGGAGTGCGATGATTAGGAAAGCGTCTTTCATATTCCTTTACTGCTTCTCTACCATTTCCGTTACAAAAGCCATACACAAATAGTATGTCTGCATATTCTACATTTGTAAATTTATGCGGCATAATTAATTATTATTCAAAATGATCTAAATTATTTCGTGCGAAATTTACTAACAACAAACGATTACCTACCAATAACGAAACGAACTGTCAAAGTTTTCCATACTTCAACAGTCTACGCCTATTTAATAATTTTTCTGTTGCTTTAGAATATTAGACCTACTTGATAATTGTTAATGATTTTCACTTGAATATTTTAGTAAGTGTGCACTACGAAAAACAATTTCGTGTAACTCAATTTTTTCTGTTCTTTTGGAATAAACTATTGATGCTTATGTAACTTACACCTACCAAAAATTAAAGAAAACTATAGGGTGTTTCTAAAGTTATTACGTACGAAAATGTCAATGATACATTTAAATAACTTTGACATTAAAAGTTAAGCAGTACAACGGGATGTGCACTTCGAAAAATATTTTGGAGCCGCTCTATTTTTTCTGTTCTTTTCGAATAATCTATTGGATTTTTAAAATTCTGTTGTACAGGGTGTTGTTTTGGAGATAATCGAATTTTGCAAATTTTCCTTAAACCAGACCTGGATTCTAATTATTTTTATTACACTATCTTATTGTGTTATCAATGCATTATTATCCTTACCAAAAATGAAAGAAATCTATAGGGTGGTTCTAAAGTTATTACGTACGAAAATGTCAATGATACATTTAAATAAATTTGACATTAAAAGTTAAGCAGTACAACGGGATGTGCACTTCGAAAAATATTTTGGTGCCGCTCTATTTTTTCTGTTCCCTTCGAATAATCTGTTGGATTTTAAAAATTCTGTTATACAGGGTGTTGTTTTGGAGATAGTCGAATTTTGCAAATTTTCCTTAAACCAGACCTGGATTCTAATTATTTTTATTACACTATCTTATTGTGTTATCAATGCATTATTATCATTACCAAAAATGAAAGAAATATATAGGGTGGTTCTAAAGTTATGGCCTTCAAAAGCATTGGACTAAATGAATAAAACACCCTGTATCTCCGTTAATAATTATGTTAGACCAATTAACTAAGTCTTTCTGGAACCACCAAAGTGTTCTCTACTTGCAGTTAACCTATGGTGATTTAACTATGAAACACCCTGTATAAACATGTGAATTGACTTTTCGTTGGACGTATTTGTTACCAATAAACTGAATTTTTTTCCTTCAACCCCTTAGCTGCAACCCTACCCAATTTTATATATACAAATGTATGTCGTATGTAGGATCATTGAAAGGTCGTGAAAAATGAAATCTCACCATACCAGTTTTTTCTCTTTTACTTATTAGGAAATGAAGAAAAATTCTTTTAAAAACAAAAAAAGTTACAAATACCTTTTTAGAGCTATCGACGGGTGAATTAACGTAGCAGATGTTGAAAATGTCCTCCACCCTCTATTTGGCAGGCTTCCAGGCGATGGTAAAACCCGTCTATGGAATTCCGAATAGCATCAGCCGGTATGTTAGTTATTTGATTCCACTTTAATTCTGTTCTTTAATATTCAATATTAGCCGGCCTATTTTGATCAACCTTGTATTTCAGATATCCCCAAAGAAAGTAACCTCATGGCTGAGGATCTTGGGGGCCATTCTATTGTACCACGTCGTCTAATCCAGTGTCCTGCAAATATTTCATCGACATATTCTCTTAATACCAAAATATGGGGGAGCGCCGACCTATTGAAACCATGGTGTTTCACTGGGGATATCTGGATCTACTTAGTTGGCAGACATAACTGCTAGAGCATGTATTAATTCAAATCTTGAAAAGTCTAAGTGCCGTATTCATAATCAGTACTTGAAGGTACACTTAAGCATATATCGTGTAAGGAGAAGTTAAGGTCTCCCTGAACATTTCAATTAATACTCCTTATTCTGGCTTGCCTTGACAAAGGAAACATTAAGTAAATAGAGTAGGTGGCAACATATCGTTACCCTACTTTTCAAAAGTCATAAGTCGATTATAGTTAATTTTACAGGAGAAATAATAATAATGAACAAATATCGTATCGTAAGTCCAAATCCTTAATTAGAAAATGACGTATCTCGCAACAAAAGATTAAACTTTACTAGGCTGATGTAATAATGGAACTTAGATAATATTTTATACTAAATCAAACATTTTTACTTAACAGATATATTTAAAACAATATCCAACCAATAACGCTTTCAAATCTTTCAATAACATTCGTTTGCGAAGCATGTGACGTCTAAGCATGAAATTATTTTTCCCTGGTGGACATACGACTTTCTCTTTCCCTGTCTAGGACATGTCGGACATGCGATATATTCTTTTCAGCGGGAAAAGGAAAAAAAATAAACGGTTTTAAAGACTAAAACTAACTTTTCCGCATCTGTGAAATGCCCTGAATAATATTCTATCATAAAATTGTCACTTGTACACTTTGGGGGACGTATCATGCTAACAAACTGAAATTTCTCCAAAACTAACCAAAAATGCAGTATATATCGATTTATAGAACCCGCTGTACTCGCTCTAGTCAGCTGAAAATCAATAGGGTGCATCTGTGAGACACCTTGAAAAATATCCAATTATAAAATTGGCCACTTGTATACACTCCAGAGGCTGTATCCTACTAAATCCGAAATTTCTCCAAAAATGTGGCACTTCAGGTACCATAGCACCCGTTGTACTAGATCTGGTGAGTTAAAAATCAATAAGGTCCATCTATAAGACGCCCTGAACAATATTCAATCATAAAATGGGTCACTTGTATATACGTTGGAGGCTGTATCGTGCTAACAAACTGAAAATTCTCCAAAAATGACAAAAATTTGGTACCTCAAATACCATAGCACTCGTTGTACTGGCTTTAATGAGCTGAATATCAATAGGGTTCATCTTTGAGACGCCCTGTATAATATCCAATCATAAAATTGGTCACTTGTATATATTCCTGAGGCTGTATCGTGCTAACAAACTGAAATTTCTCCAAAAATTACAAAAATGTACTTAAAGTACTATAGCACTTGTTGTACTGGCTCTGGTGAGATGAAAATCAATAGGGTTCATCTGTGAGATGTTCTGAACAATATTCACTTATAAAATTGGTGACTTGTTGCACTCTGGAGGCTGTATCGTGCTAAAAAGACATGTAACGGTAAGTAGCCGACGACATATACACAGGATTTTTTTTCAAAATTCCAACTTTTTTTGGGGTAAACCAACACTTTTCTCGCATATTAGGTAAGTTGGGCGGAAAAGTAGAACTGTCACAGTTATAGTTTGGGTTTAATGGGGAAAACCATATGCCGAATTATTCAAATAAAAAAAAAGGTTTAACTAATTAGGGAGGGCATTTGAAGTGATTTCCGCTGCCTTCATTTTTTTTTAAATGTTCATTGGGGGAGGGTCAACTGTACTTTATTTACTTATTGAGGTTTAGCTAACTAGGGGGATTTTGTTTTTGTTTGTGGTGCATATGAATGCCATCAGTTGTGTATTGGCAGTCAAACTGTATACACGTGTTTTGTGTGCCTGACTAGGACATAATTTCTAGATAAGTACACCTATTTTTAGTTAATTTTCACACTAGATATATTATCGGTTAGTCATAATTTTATTGAAGTACCTCGTGATTCCATCACATTAACTTTTTCCTTTCTAATTTTATTTAAATTTTTTTGTTCTGGAACGAGTTCTTGAAAAGTCAAGTTTAAATAATTAATTATGAACACAAATACGATAATTCTGACGATATGGACACTATCAATAATAAAGATTCCTATAAAGATTTAAAATTATTCAATTTAACAAATAAATAAACTATGAAAGATAAAGGTCCGTTTTATGTTTTTGTAGAGCACATGAACAAAAACTTCGACAGGTTATTTCCAATGAAAATATGATATTCTTTGTTAACTGAAGACAAATTTAAACAAAACATAGTAGATATAATATCGGTAGGAGTAAGTAGAGTAAAAGTAATTTTTAAAAATACGATATAGCGAATTCATTAGTAGGCCATGAAATCATGGAAAAAAATCAGTTGGTTGCGTACATTCCCACATTCTATAATCACCGCAAAGGTCTTGTGAGATGGGTAGACACTTTTTTTTCTGAAGATTTTTTACTCAAAAACATTGAATGCGATAATATGAAGGTGGTCAAAGTTCAGCGTATGAAGAGAAGGGTTACGCATGGTGAAGGTGAAATCAAATTTGTTGATCGTCAACTAATAATTGTCACTTTTGAAGGAAACTTCATTCCCGACAAAATTAAAATTAATTTAACCTCATTTTCCGTGGAGCATTATATTCACCCGGTTGTGCAATGCTATAGCTGTTTGAGATATGACCACACAGCCAAATTGTGTAAATCAAAGTCACAAAGGTGTCAAATATGTACTGAAGTACATACCAAGGACTCAGAATGCCCAAATCCTGGCAGTTTTTGCATATATTGCCAAACCAACAATCACCCTACGATATCCAAAAAATGCCCTATGTATACAAAACAACATAACATCAAAAGAGAAATGGCGTTTAAAAATATTTCTTTTAAAGAAGCCGAAACCATAGTTAACAATCCTACATATTCAAAAATCACAAGGAGTAACAGATTTGCAGTTTTTAATAATACACAAAACTTCCCTCCTCTACCTGTAACTTCGCAGTCACAGTACCCCCCCCCCCCCGCATATATGCTACATAAACCAACTGCACCCTCAAAAAAACGTAAAGCCTCTACCCCTCCCATAACACCCCTACCAACTTCCTCAAACAAAGGAACCTAAAACAGCTCCCATTATTCCAAACCCTCACAGGGATGATTTTGTTCAATATAAAGATAAAGTCATAGAAAATATCATTAACTTCATCCATACTAATTTCCATCTAAAATCTAGTACTTCAACTCACCTCAACCCACTCACAGACTCAAATACTAGGGATTTTATAGCTACGGCCTTAGAATTCGATACAATTGATACCGTCAGTATTAGCGATGAGTCATGCTACTAGGCAATTGAAAATACTTCCAATGGAATGTAGCTTCTATAAATAAACGTAAACCAAATTTATGGAACCTGCTATCTCAAGAAACTTTTGACATTCTTATACTTTGTGAAACCTGGCTAAAACCAGGTGTTAATATGAATATATATGGTTATAACAGTATACAAAATAACAGAATTGATGGCAAGGGGGGCGTTGCCACTCTAATATCCAAAAATATAAGATTCAAAATCAAATCTATTAAACAAAATTTTAGTAATAATATCGAAACATGCGCTGTATTCATTGAAGACATGAACTTATCCTTGGTATCTTTATACAAACCACCAAAATATAATGTTAGCGTGAAGGACTGGGAAAACCTATTTTCACAGTTCAATGGCGATACCATATTCTGTGGAGATTTCAACTGCTACCACACCCTCTGGGGTTCTGCTGGTGATCAAGTTTGTGGGACACGACTTGTTGACGCCTTAAACAACACCAATTACATAATACTTAATGATGGATCACCTACCAAAATTAATAGGCCCACACAAAATAAATCTGCAATCGATCTCTCAGTTGCATCACCCAATTTAGTAAGCAAATTGAATCGGTCAGTACTTGCTGACCCCTTGGGATCAGACCACTTCCCAATTCTATTACAATATAATACTAATTATACTCCCCAGAACTCTCCTTCAACCAGATGGAATGTCGCTCCTGCAGACTGGACACTATTTTCAAGCCTAATCACTTATTAGTTCAAACTGGTAATGATATGTCTCTTACTAAACTGATCAATATAATCTCTGACTCGGCCTCATCATCAATGAAAATAAACTAGCCAGTCTGCATAAAAACCCCTCACCCCCTCTGGTGGGACGAAGAATGTTCAGCTAAGGTCTTACAAAGAAAGAAAGCTCTACTTGAATATATAAATCTGTCCAACTGGGATAACTACCTCAAGTACAAAAACATCGAATCCCAAACTAAACTTCTTTTTAAGACCAAAAGTATGAACAATTGGAAGGACTTTCTTAACAATTTAAATAAAAACACACCTATCGATAAAATATGGAATTTTATCAAAAAAATTTCAAACAAAAAATATTGTAATTCTCAATCATATACATCCACAGAGATGATAGATAAGTTACTAGATTATTTTGCTCCTCCTACTGCTAGTAATACATTCAAAAGCACAACAAAAATAACTCACTCTAGCAATTTTCCCTGTAATCATTTCAGCTTATCAGAATTGGAATCTGCTCTCTTATCTCGCCGTGGAACGGCGCCCGGCAGTGATAATATCACCTATAAAATGCTCACATTTTTACCATCGATAGCTAAGAATGCACTATTAGATATTTTTAATAAATGGTGGCTTAATAGCCGCGTCTTTGATGAGCTTAAAGAAACTATCATTGTTCTTATTTTAAAACCCAAAAAGGACCCAAATAATATATCTTCTTATCGCCCAATCTCGCCCATGTCCTGTATTATGAAAACGTTTGAACGCATGATAAAGGCTAGGTTGGAATGGTATTTAGAATACAATTCAAAACTACCACATTCGCAGTATGGATGTCGACGTGGATTGGGAACGATGGAAGCTGTCTCCCAATTAGTCTCAGATGTACAATATTCATTCTCGAAAAACTTGTACGTCGGTTGTCTGTTTGTGGACTTAAAAGGCGCATATGACTCGGTTGATCTGAACATTCTTACTGAAAGTTTAATTTCATTAAACGTTCATCCTCAGATTTCATACGACATTGTAGACTTGTTTCGCAATCGAAAAATATACATTAAAGACAATAATAATGTATTGCATGGACCAAGGGTTGCCAATCACGGATTACCTCAAGGAGCGGCTCTTAGTCCCCTTCTATTCAATGTATATACTTATAGTTTACATAACATCTTTGATTCGGATGTAAAATGCATACAATACGTAGATGATTTTTGTTTCTACACCACACAGGATAACTACAATCAATGTGTCAAAGTACTGAAATATATTGTATATTGCCTTAAGACACGGTTTAGTGATCACGCCTTAACAATTTCTCCAGAAAACTCAGCTGTTATGTTTTTTACTAGACACAGATTGCACCTCACTGATACGCTCACTCTGAGTGGTCTCAAAATACCAAACAAAACAGAATACAAATATTTAGGCGTTGTACTAGATAATAAACTTCTGTGGGGTAGCCACATAAACCATCTCAAGAGTAAAGCTGAAAAGGGGATAAATATGTTGAAATGCGTCACAAGAACTAAATGGGGAGCTGATCCTAAAATCGCTCTCCTGTTCTATCGGGCATACATTCGGTCGATACTTGATTATGGCTGTATCCTGTATGGGTCTGCTGCAAATGTACATTTAAAAAAAATTGATCGAGTACAATATAGTGCTATAATGATATGCATTGGAGCCTTAAAATAATCGCCCACTCCAGCCATTCTTGCAGAGGCAAGAGAGCCCCCTTTAGGTATCAGACGAAATTATTTAGCTTTTAAAAAACTATGTTATTTAAAGTTTTTCAATTATAACAATACCCTTAATCAATTAGTCCCTCAACTGTCTATAGAAAATTTAACAAATAAATATTGGAACAAAAAAAATAGTCCACCCTTGGCGGATGCATACGTTATATTCAATAAATGCATTGATCTGATCACACCTCATAAAAAACTTCCCATATTTGAACTTGAATTTTCAGATATCACCTTCGAACCAAGAGTCATATTTCAGACTTACAGTGAAATCAACACTGTTAACCAATCTCGCCTTAACGAAATAATCAATAAATATGATAGCTTCTTTAAAATCTTCACAGACGGTTCAAAATCAACAAGTGGTACTGGTTCGGCCGTTTATATCTCCGATACCAGTACTAAACTTCAATATAAAATATCAGACACTTGTTCCATTTTCACTGCCGAAATCTTTGCAATCGAAGAAGCACTACAGTGGTTAATTAAACAAAAACTTACGCAAAATGCATTAATAATGTCCGATTCCAAATCTGTACTTGAAGCTATTAGCAATCTATCCCACAAAAAGTTATTTTCATCTGGGTGAAAGGTCATGCAGGTATTTTGGGGAATGTCAAAGTTGACTCTTTAGCCAATGAAGCCACTAAATTACCGAACGTCATAGGTAAATACGATTTTAGTGACATAATTAACAAAGGAAAAGTTGGGAAAAGAGTTGGATAGAAGTTACCAAAAAATCTAACAATCATTACACTTTAATACATCCAACCTTACCGAATCGCGTCCCACACATTGATGACTATGCTGTAAGCCGAGCGTACTCTGTCACTATTACCAGGTTAAAATTGAACCATGCTAAATTTCCAGCACATCTTCACAGAATTGGTGTAGCAGAAACGAACATCTGTTCATGCGACAACGAATCCATTGCTGACTTGAACCACATATTTTTTTCATGTGGAAAATATAGCAATAGTCGTCCTAACTTTCTACGTTTCATCACCAACAGTAATATAGCTCAACCCTTTAATTTAACCACTCTGCTAAGTATGAAGGTAATCACTTTTCTCAGAGAAAGCAAACTTGATATCTAAATTAATTTAAACCGAAAATATATTAGGACCTAATTTAACACCATTTCTGTGGCAAACGGATTCTGTCCAATGCCAACCCTCCATTTCACACACACACACGCATATGACTCCATTAGAAGTGGATTCCGCTGCAGTATATCTTTTTTACAAATTGTCATGAGGGGAGGGGGGCAACTTTATTCTGAATAATGCGATACTACTGTCCTGTTGTACTGACTGTGGTGAGCTGAAAATCAATAGGGTTCATCTGTGAGATGTCCTGAACAATATTCAATCATAAAATTGGTGGCTTGTTGCACTATGGAGGCTGTATTGTGCTACCAAACTGAAAATTCTCAAAAAGTGACAAAAATGTCGTATTTCAAGTACCATAGAACCCGTTGTACTGGCTATTGTGCGCTGAAAATCAATAGGGTTCATCTGTGAGATGTCCTGAACCATATTCAATCATAAAATTGGTGACTTGTTGCACTATGGTGGCTGTATCGTGCTAACAAAACATGTAACGAAAAGTGGCCGACGACGACGACATACACACAGGATTTTTTTTCTAAAAACCGTTTTTTCCTGTTGTTCTTGATGAAAAACGTAAAAATACTCAAATATTTTTTTAAAAATTCCAACTTTTTTGTGGGTAAACCAATACTTTTCTCGCATATTAGATAGGTTGGGCGGAAAAGTGATATGTCAGATAAAACAGTTTTCTGTGGTTTGTATACTGTGGCCGGGGTAACACTTCATTAGTCAACTCGGAAGTAATTTTAAAATTATAACAGTTCCCCGTATTGGATACTAAACTTTCTGTAAAAAGAAGTCGTTCTAAGGTTGTAGTTTTTAGGCTAGTTCTTAATGTTGTTTTATTTAAATTTACTCGAGGAAAAATTCTCTCAGCGTTTGCGCTAGAACGCGGCAAAGTAAATTAAAAACTAAATTACTAAGTAGGGTAAATTGAAAATATAAATATGGATTAGCTATAGTCTTGATTTTTTTTATCGAATAACTGCAGGTTCAATAAATTGTAATAGCGATAATGCCGAATTTTTTAATGGAAATCTTGATAGTATCTGATGCACACTCTATATAAAAGTCAAGACATTACTTATGGCAGCTCCAAAGTACATTTCTTCAATTGGCAAAAAATTACGAGGATTCTTAAAATCAATGTCAAAAATAATGCTCTTCTTTATTATATCCTTTTTTATGTAACATTAAATAATTACTTTAACGGTATCTGTGACATTTCGATATGTGCAATGAATCTGTGGCGTTGCGCTTTGCATTAACAGATTTATTCTATTAAAGAGAGGGAGAACATATGCCAAAAATTCTAAAAATAATTTAGTTTGAGGGTTTTGCAGAAGTTCTAGAATAGAACTAGCAGCTAAAATATTTTCATTTGATTGATCCGTAAAATACAAAATTAAAGCATTATATTCTTGCCACATTTTCCAATGACAACATCTTGTCGCAGAGGGGAGTAAAATTTTTAAAGGAGAAATATTTGCAAACTCCTGAAATTCAATTCTCCCACACGCTTAGGACTGTTTGAAAAGTAATTGTATATATCCCTTGCTAGCTTTTCAATTTCCTGCGGCAACTTTTGACAATCGTAAGAAGCGCAAAGATGGAAACTGTGGCATTACCTACATTTCATAATAAAAATATTTAGTATAGATTCTTTAAGTGCACTAGCGACTGAATTATGTTGCCGATTATGGTGTTAGCGCCATCAGATGCAAAACCTATACAATTTGATTTGTATGGAATTTCATGCTTATTAAAAAACGAAATTAAATGCTCGAATAATGCATGCGCAGTGGCTTCTTGAATCGGAATTAGAGCCAGAAAATAATCATGAATTTTATTTTCTACATTAATACGTCAAACAATGTACATAGTTTTTGTACAAGAACGATCAGTCGATTCATCCAGTGTAATGCTAAATTTATTTACCTTCATTAAATTAATAATTCGCATTCTCTCAGTATCACCAGTAACGTTAGTAATTATTAATTGTGTTTTTGTTCTTCCACCTCGGAGATTTTTGCCAATTTCCGAATCTAGACATACTGGACTAATTAAAGCAAGGAGGTGCTCGATTAATTTAAAAGATAAATTGTGTTCTGCAATGAAGCCTGCGATTCTAACACAAGCTTTTTTTCGTTTTATTTTAACGTTTACCGCCTTTGTTTTAAAAAGATTTCAGATATTGTCTTTTGTCTCACAATGACTTTATTGTTGTCTTTTGTCCCACAACGACTTTATTGTATGTTTATTGGTGTTACTATATCTCTCACTAAGTCACCTTTTCCATCATAATTGCAGGACTTACACGTTAGAATATAATAAAAATGTTATTTAACTTCCAGTAAAAGAACACAAAATACCAACCAAACAATATCAGGACCTCTATTATTTTTTGCAATCTATTTAAATTCTTTCTTCCAATCATATCTGTATTTTTGCTTATAAGATAACTTTTTTCTGTTTGCTCTATTTGATGTAGTTGGAATATTAAGATCATCACTATATTCACTGTCTGACATTTGAATTAATAAGCAATATCACACAATATGCAATGAACCAGACAAATACACTGCTCTCTGTTTATCATAAGAAATCTAAAATACATGTGGCGACTGGCGTCTGGGGTTTTGCGGAATAACTTCCTAAATACAGTGGCTTTATACAAGACAGTGGCGACAATACGCGGTCAGTGTTTTGATTGGTCACGCTGAAATCCGCCATTAATCATCAAATATTATTTGTTTACATTTGTGTTTTAGTTGTTTTTTTAATAGTAGTTATATGATCTGTGGTTGTAATCACGTCGTATTTTATATCAGGCCTTTGTGTACGCTAAAGTAAAGTGTTTTTTTAATTTGTTGACTTAATTTCATTAGTTCGTTTGCGAATTTTTCTCCCTGATCAGGACTTTGAACCATACCTATTATAGTTTGCAACTGTTGAAAAGAGTAATACCTACCTACGTTGCGATTTTGAGGACGGTTTTGGTGTGTCTGCACAAATTATACAGCTGCAATTTGTGTGTCGCTGTTAACAAATCATCATATTTGTCGATAACAAGGTAGTTACAAAAAACTACAATTTCAAGTAAATGTATAATATAATATAACTACTGTAACTTGTTTTAGAAACAGTGACTAGAAGTATGTAGGTTTATTCAGCATTGAGCTGCAAATATTGTTCTACAAAGGGATTTGTAATAAAGTATTTTCCCAAAGATCCTACTCCTTGAAAGGAATGCACTATTAATGGGAGAATGGACAATTGGAAACCAATTAATGCTTCAGCACTGTATGAGATAAAAAGTGTATTTATTTATTTTTACTAAGGAGAAACATTTATTAAAGAGTTATTGTAATTATTATTATTATTAACATGTAACATACATACTATTTATAAAAATTTAAATCTGTTAGTTACCTGATGAACTACTCAATAGTTATTGAAATGTTTGGCATTTTCTTAGATATTCTCTAACATAATTATTGTCAGTTATTATTACATTCTGTAATGAATTACATTCGTATTTATGTTTAAGGTACATTTTGCCCCAGAAATGGAGAAAAATTAGGCACGATGGTAGTAGGAAATTAAAATTAACAGCAGTCCCTACAATGTTTACTTTTATCAAGGAAAAACAGAAAGAAAGCTTCCTACCAAACGCCAAATAGAATCCCAGCT
This sequence comes from Galeruca laticollis, assembly GCA_963921935.1. Lineage (NCBI taxonomy): Eukaryota > Metazoa > Arthropoda > Insecta > Coleoptera > Chrysomelidae > Galeruca > Galeruca laticollis. The sequence continues at coordinate 73,118,614 of OY998177.1, forward strand.
GCCTAGAGAAACAATTTCAGAAATTATCTCACTTCTATTATAAGTTTATTGACTTTGTAAATTTTATGATAAGGTAAAATGGGTGATTACCGGCTTATGCAAATTCGTAAGGTAATGCCGGCTTAAATACGTACATCAACTTTACTCATGATTTATCTATATTTGCCGTGAAAGAATCTGAATATGGCACCCACTCTATGATAGGATCTTTATCCGCCAATCAAATTATGCATAAAGAGTGAGGATGCTGGCACGCGCCTAAAACAATTGCCAGTCTTAAGTGAGATGTGCAACGAAAAAGTGCAGTGCTGTTGTTATTTGCTCTATATTTGGTAAGTGATTTGACTTCACCTCTTAAGGAATTCTGACCAATAACTCCTAGAATTAAGGCTGCTTAGAAATGTTTTTGATTTTGTTTGATTCATAAAGGTCTATTAACCCTCCAGCGGGCGCGCCTTTTATAATCCCATAAACAGGAGCGCCGCGGCTATTGCACCGCAAATGTTTTTTCTTAAAAAAAACGCATTTAATACTTTGACATGTATTTAATGAGTGAAAGTGAAACATATAACCAAAAACAAATGTATTTCTACAAATAATACTTGACAAAATGCTAACAAAATTAAAAAAAATAACCAAATCATATTCTTACAAAAAAACGATTAAGAAAATGAATTAAACACAAAGAAATCTTTCTACTTAAAAGAACGTTTTATTGGACAAATATTCCGATTAGCATTTTATTCTACTTCCATTTCCATTTACATTTTGCGCATGTAATATGTATGGAACTATGCTTTTTACAAATATTTCTTTCACACTTATTACACTTTTGTTTGGTTCTATTGTTCTTGTGAGTGCCACAAATGAAACAAATACCAGCCTTCACTTCTTTCAGACCCTTCTTCATTTCTATATTCGGATAAAAAGAAATAAATCTCCTTAGGCAACGATTGTATCAGAGCCCTCCCTTTCAAGTGATCTTTCATTAGTTCAAGGGACAGTTTCTTCAAAAATACACGTCTATTATCTTTGTTGTCCAAATTGTTAAATTTAAGTATGACACGGGCATTTATTCCAGCTATATCGAGATGTCTAAAAAATACAGCGAGAGGCCATCTTCTTGTAATTCTGGATACACTGTATGAAGCACACATCTGGTCCACTGTATCAACACCCCCTTTTGTGGAATTGTAGTCCAAATTCACCAACGACTTCTTTGAATCTTCGTCCACATCTGAGGTATTGTGCATTGTTGAGATAAATATAACTGCTTTGTTTTTCTTTGGGACGGAAGAAGTTAGACAGAAATTTTCTTGGAATCCAAAAATATGAGAGTTGACAGATCTAGTTTTACTGGGCAGAAATTCGATTGGTATTTCTCTCTTATTTTTCTTCATGGTTCCCAAAAATGTTATACCTTTTTGCAACAGATACTCAGCCAGCGAAAAGCTGCTATAATAATTATCAGTGGTGATATTTCTTTTTTTGTTCTCTATAGGTACAATCAATCTTTTCACAATGTCGTCTGGTTTGTTAGAGGTAGCATAAGGACCTGCTGGTTGCTTACCGCAGTAAATTTCAAAATTAAGTGTATAGAATGTTTTTGCGTCACAGAGCCCATATATTTTTATTCCATATTTTGCAGGCTTATTAGGTATATATTGGACAAATGAGCATCGACCTCGAAAAGAATGAAACATTTCATCGATGGTACCAAATTCACTTAGATTATAATAAGTAAAACAATTGGTAACAAATCTTTGATGAAAATGACGTATCGGAGCAAGTTTATCCTGTAACTTCCGTCCATCTCGAGTAAATATGTCGTCAAATCTCAGAGAGCGAAGCAAGAAAAGGAAACGTTTATAACTGAAGAGTGCGCGTAAAAGAATTAGTCCCGTTCCATCTGACTCCCAGAGCTCCAAACAATTTGTATGACTGCCTTTTTTGATGCCAATTAAAATTAATGCACCTAGCAGTGCTTTGATTTCAGATTTGGTGGTGCTTTTGCAGTCTCTTTCCCTTGAATATATTATAGACGATTTCTTATTTTCAATATAGATATTGGTATACGTCACGATATCATCAACCATTTCATCAGTAATGTACAAACTAAATGCATCAATTTCGGTTTTCGCCTTTTTGGCATTTCCTTTTGGACCGGGTAAAATGTTTTTGGCTTTTATTTTACCTGAAGAACTAATAGGCTGACTAATCCAAAGAGTCTCATTGTCTTTTCCAATAAAAAACCGATAGTCTTCATCTTGTAGGCGTGGTTCAGATTCTGCTTCTCCTTCATCTGCTGATTGTTCAGAATCACTGTTATAATGGTTCCTTTCAATAATTTCTGGCTCCTGGTCTGAGTCGCTATCAAAATCATCATCAATCACGTTACAATATTGTTCACGTTGATGTTCTATTGTAGATCTCTCTTCTTCTAATTCACTCACCACCTTTTGCAACGCTTTTTCTAATTCGTCCGGACTCAATATATTTTTCGACCTGTAACAAAAAATTGAAAATATATATAAAAAATGTTTAGCTAAAACGACATATATGTAAAAGCATACATACACAATGCGTAAACATAAAGAATCAAACACAATAAATGTGCATCAACACATGTTCAATTCGTAAGAAAAAACTTCATAAACATATCATCATACTTACATAACCAGGCGCGCCGCGGTAAATCAGCCGCAAAAATTGCACACTGTAACTAAACGCCACACTGCAACTAATGCCGACCGAAATAGGGTCTGTTCGATATAGGACCGGGGGGACGAATATATCGCGTACGAATATCTGGTAGGACGGCGGCGTCAGTTCTTAATGCCCAGTATTTACAAAGAAAAATCTAAAAAATGCGGCATTTTGCCGCGGGCGCGCCCGCCGGTGGGTTAAATATACTTTTCACATTTTGTAAAATACATTTTGTATAAAAAATGGAGAAAATTGCAAAAATAAAATAGGCCGGTATTAGACTAAGATTTTTTATCTCCATCTAATTGCGGCTTATTGAGCCGGAATTGCAACAGATTGCAATTATTTTTAAACATATTTTTTACACATTTGTAACTAAAAACAAGAAACTTTCTTTCCGAGTTTATGTACCATATAATTCGAAAAATAATTAAAACTATTTCCGGCTCACCAGTTTCTCTACAGAAATAGGAAAAATATGACTTTTATTACCCAGTTTTAGGTGTTTTCAAGACAAGATTCAGTGATGAAAAAATGTTTTTTTAGGCAACCAGTTTTTCAATAAAAATGATAGAATTAAGAATGCTCAGATATGTTTTTGATTTTGCTTGATTTATAAAGGTGTATTAAACGTATTTTTCACTTTTTATAGAAGACTTTTAGTGGATAAATGGTGAAAATTGTAAAACTAAAATAGGCCGGTATTAGATCAATATTTTTACCTCGATCTAATTGCGGCTTATTAAGCTGGAATTGAAATAAAAATCGCAATTATTTTCAATTGTTTTTTAGCATTTAAAAAAAACAAAAAACATTGTTTTCGGATTTTTGTGACATATTATGTTTTAAAAAATATATTAAACTATTTCCAACCCACAAGTTTTTTTAAAAGAAGTAAGAAAAATACGATTTTTATGTTACCCAATTTTAAAGAGTGTTTACAAAAAGAGTCAATGAATTTATTTTTCGGCCAACCAGTTTTTTGATAAAAATGGTAGAATTGGGGATTCTTGGATATGTTTTTAATTTCGGTTAATTTAATAAAATCCAATAAATATATTTTTTAGATTTTATAAAGTATTTTTGTAGAATAGAAAAAAAATGGTGCAAATCGCAAAAAATAAAATAGGCCGGTATTACATAAATATTTGAGACCTCGATCAAATTACGGCTTCTTAAGCCGGAATTGCAAAAAATTAAGATGGTTTTAAATATATATTTTTTTTATATGTTTAACAAAAAACTTGTTTTTAAATTTCTATAACATACACTTCAAAAAATATTAAAAAATAGATCCGGCCCACAAGTTTCTTGATAGAAATAGGACTAAAGGCCTCTTATATTAAACTTTTATAAACAGTGTTTACAAAAAAAAATCAAAATCTATTACCAGCCATAAAAAAATATTGATCTAAAATTTGTGTTTCTTAGTTATCATAAGAGTCTGTTGTATAAAATGTACTATACAAAATATTTTTACAAGCTTAAGCTTTCTCATTGAATTCATTTCTTAAACATAAGTCTCATACTTTCTTACTTACTCAATTTGCAAAAATATAATGTGTTTACTTGTACCTATTTCCTGCAGAAAGATGTCACCGAAGATAACCCGGCAAAAAATTAAACAAAAATACACCAAAGAAAACTTGGAACATGCCTTGGAGGAAATGTCAAAAGGTATGTCAGCTTACAAAGCCTCAAAGATATACGGTATACCCAAAAGTACCCTAAAAGACAAAAAGAATAAAAAACATCTGAGTGATAACTGTGGCGCAAAGCCAGTGCTCACCTCAGATGAAGAAAATCTGATCGTAGCTTGGATACACCATTTGGGAGACGCGGGATTTCCAGTAACCAAAGAACAGTTACTGGAAACAGTTGCTGCACTTGTCAAGAATTTGAAGCGGCCAAATCCGTTCAAAAACGGTATTCCTGGTTGTCAGTGGCATCAAAATTTTCTCAATAGATATCAAGATATTTGTCTTCGGATGTGTCAAAATTTAACAAAATCTCGTTCTGCCATGACGGAAAAACAGATTAGGGACTGGCTTGAGAAGGTTCACAGATATTTTCAAGAAAACCAAATAATGGATGTGGTACAAGATGGCAGCCGTATATTCAACTGCGATGAAACGGCATTTTTTCTATGTCCTCAAGAGAAACAGGTCCTTGTCAGGAAAGGGTCCAAATCGGTGTACAGCAGAATAGCCAACGATGAAAAAGAGTGCTTGACTGTGCTTGCTAATGTGTCGGCAGATGGAAATATTGCGCCACCTATGGTACTTTTTCCGTATGTAAGACTACCAAAACACCTTCCTGCAACAATGCCATCAGGTGATATATTATTAATTATGAGAGATATTTGAGATATTTTAGGTACCTACTTACTATATTTATATCTATTTTTTTTCAGGGTGTGGCATAGGATACACAGAATCAGGCTGGATGAACACAGAAGCATTTTATGAGTATGACAAGTGGCTATCAAAAAATAACATAAAAAGACCTGTCGTGATGTTCTTGGATGGTCACACCAGACTCACATCCTCCAGCCGCTCGCTGTTGCTGTCTATAGACCTGTAAAAGGCACATGGCGCAAAATAGTGCATACATTTAAAATTAACAATAACTATCAGCAAGTCCAAAGAACCGATTTTTCAGCCTTGGTCAAAGAATTCTTTGATGAATGCTTAAAATAAAGTACAATTCAGTCTGCATTTAAATGCACTGGATTATTTCCTTTCAGTCCAGATAGTGTTAATTATGGCAAACTCAAAAAAGCTAAAATCGAACATTCAATTAGCAAAGATTCAGTTAAAAACGATACGCAGGGCGATTTCTCAAAGTCTAGTTTTAAGGAAAAATTTGAAGAAAGGCCTTTCTCCAAACACTTTGGAGAAATTCCGATCCAACTCAGGTACATCGTGGATGGGAGAAGCTCGGTACGACAAACTCTTCAATTTTTGACAGTCAAATTGTAACATTAAAAGCGAAAAATCGCAACCAGAAGAAGAGAAATGAGAGACACAACAAGAACAAATACCAGACACAGTCACGGGTAGAAATAGAAGGATTTTCACAAAACATTGATGAAAGCTATCTAAACGAATTTGATAAACATGATGAATCTGTATTCAAGTGTCTTGAGTGACATCGATAATTTAGGAGATACTACCTTAATAAACAACATGGATTCTGACATTGGCATTTTTCAAATAAAAGAAGATGGAAGACTAGAACTTGATACATTTACAAAACATTCAGATAGATTTAATAACATTCAGGTTCTGAGAATTGACATATTGAATCCTGCTAACAGTCTTAATTCCATTGAAAATATCATTCCCGTTACTAATCTAAATCCTATTGAAAATCTGAATAACCTTAATTCTGTTGACAATCTAAATTTTGTTGAAAATCTCAATTCTGCAGATAATCATAATCCTGTTGAAGAAGTTGAAACTGTTAATCCCGGTGAAAATAACCTTAATTCTGTTGCCAATCTAAATTTTGTTGAAAATCTCAATTCTGCAGAAAATCCTGTTGAAGATGTTGAAACTGTTGATGCCAGTGAAAATGGCAACGCGGAATCAATAAATGAAAACGATAAAGAGAACATTAACTTTGAAGCCGATGATAAACCACAGGTTGCTGAACCGAGTTCAAAAAGATCACCTGTACACTGTTTACAAAATCAGAAAGTAGACAATGATTGCCTAAATACCCCAGAACCAAAAAAACTAGAAAAAGAAAATACATCAGATTATATCGTAACGCCTCCAAAATTACCAACACCATTTTAAAACGCTTTCTTTTTCCCAAAGAAACCAAATGTAAGCAAAAAGAAAGTAACCAAAAAATTAACTCCGATCGTCGCAATCTCAAACGAGTTCATTGAATACCAAAGAAGATTAGAGCTGGAAAAAGAAACTAAAGAACAAAAAAAAAGAAAATCTAGAAAAGAGAAAACAAGAAGCTATTGAAAAAGATAAGAACAAAAAGAAGAAACCCAAAAGTGTGCGCGTAGTTCAATAAAACAGATTAAAGGAACTTACGGAAAAGCAGATTGAGAATGTTTCGATGGTGAATGAAGTGAGTGAAGATAAAACAATCACAGAAAAAGAAATGGAAATAATAGATCACGAAGTATTTAAAAACACGGAAAATACAACTACTAGTTTTACAAAAGGGAACTACGTTATCTTCAAATATGAGGAAAAATATTTCCCTGGTTTAAAAGAAGATAGCAAATCAAAATCGTATTACATAACAGCAATGGAAAAAATTGGAAATGGCCCCATCATGAAGATGTGATATGGTATGATTTAGATGAAGTGATCTCCAAAATAGAGCCGCCTCAGCCCATTAACAAGAGTTCCTGAAATTAAGGAAAGAAGTTATAACTGATAATCTACCTTATTTTTCGATTAAAATTCATATATATGTTCAAAATGTGAAAAATATTATTTATTTAAATACGTTTTTGAAAATATACAAGGTGGTCAAGTACTTTCTGCAGTTTTTGTTTATTTTTTCGTCATAAAACACAAAATGTTGTAATAAGCCGGTATTAGATTAAGATTAGGCCGGCGTTACTTAAAGAGATTTTTTGATAGGCCGGTAATAGAAAAAAAGGAAATTTATAAAAAAATATATTTTTTTTGGTATTAAAAATATAAATTTTTATTTTTATTTAATTGAAATTCACAGAAAACTCCCCCTTTGCCTTATAAAATGATAAATTTACATAAAGTACGAACTATTTACACTAATCCAAGAAGTTAAATTTAAAATTTCCTTAAGTGGGCCGGTAATAGCACAATTTACCTTAATTATGATCACTATTTTTTAACATATTCAATATTCACCGCCTTAAATTCTATCTTCCCTAAAATTGTAATTATAAGAAGTATTGTTGTACACATCTAAACGTATGCTTTATCTTATGTTTTTTTATTATTTTCTCTTTCTTCCCAGTAATAAAACATAATAATATGTTACTGTTTTAAATGACACTAACTATTTTTAAATAATTCCACAATATATTGATAAAATGTTAAAAATTCTAAGAAATTTGACAACTGTTTCGATACTAAAAATATCATCGAAACAATTGTTAAATTTCTTAGAATTTTTAACATTTTATCAATATATTGTGGAATTATCTAGAAACAGTTAGTTTCATTTAAAACAGTCATATGAGTAGATTCCAGAAAGTAAGGGTCGAGACAGTAAATTTCATAATAATATGTAATAGTATAGACGAATTTTGTATTAAAACCCAACCAATAGCAAACATCATAATATATGTGTTACCTATTTCCTCTTCAAAAATTAAAATTTTAATTACAGATTTAAAGCCTACAAAATTTGTTTTTTTTGTTAAATCAAATTATTTACTCTAGCTATTTTTATCATGGGATTTATTTGGAAATATACCTAGGTATTGAAATCGTCAATCTACTTATACCTGTAACACGAATTTACAAATAATTTCAAAATGAGTGATTTAAAATACCAAAGAAAAATATTTTTTTCATAGTTCAATTAATAGTCATGCCATAGTATGCATTATAATTACATTTTATAACTGATTTACAGCCATAAAATAAAATTCAGTATCGATATCAATGTAAAATCCCTATTCCCGCGTTTAAATTTTGATGATTAATGGCGGATGGGCGGAGCTTAGGCTCTATTGTCGCCACTGTCTTGTATAAAGGCAGTGCCACATATGTACACAAAGATCTGATATAAAATACGTCGTGAATACAACTAAAACACAAATGTAAACAAATAAAATTTGATGATTAATGGCGGATTTCAGCCTGACCACGTATTGTCGCCACTGTCTTGTATAAGTACAGTGACTATATACAAGACAGTGGCGACAATTGGGTATAAGCTCCGCCCATCCGCCATTAGTTTGCTTACATTTGACTACGTGCAACTAAATAGTCCTTTTTAAAAGAGTTTTGCCACTTTTAAACTAGTTTTGAATGTGTAATTTTAAATAACAGCTCTTTTATAAGGCGTATCATAAAATATTTTTGGAAAAAGTGGACAGATGTTAATCAAAATCATCAAGGATGTAATGAAATTGCATACAAAATTATGGATATATCTTTATTTATCATCTGATAAAGATATAAGGTAAGCTCTTAAATTCTGGATTATAATGTTAAATGTCATGCTAAATAGATACTACAATAAATCGTGATGTGTAGTCTAGGTATATGTACTAGGGAGTCTTTCTTTAATCTATTACCGCAAATATACTCGGAGCGGAAATAATGCACCAGGCCTCTTAACAAAAGCAGGTAGTTAATTAGATAGATATATGCCACAGAGGGATGTTAGTCCCTATTTTTGTGTGAATAGAAAAAAGTAAAATAAGTAATAAAATATTTTAAATTGACTTGTTGGGATACAAATTTGGACTATTACGGTTTTAGTCAGAATTATATCCAATTTCAGTACATAATTAGGAAATAATTACCCTATGTTTATTTTTTCATCTAATCTGAAATTAATCAATGAATGTTTTTATATGTTACAGACTGTACCTGCAATTCTCACATTGAAACTCCACCAGAAAAAATGAAACACATACCTATTTAATATTTATGTAATAAATCCTTTACACTATTAATACAGAAGATAATATGAAGCTAATATCTAATATTTTTGGCCATTGCACATATCATAAAATGCCCCAATATGTTTGAATTTGTCTCAGAGATTTTAAGTTTAATTGAAAACCCATCAAGCAAATAAATAATAAAATAAAAAATGTTCTATTGCAATTGTTTATTGAATATTCATAACAAATGACCAGCAATGGATTTACTAGCTAATTTTGTAGAAGCACTCTTATTCTTTTTTGACTTATTTTTAATCTGAATACAATGTATCATTTAATAATTTTATTTTTCAATTTATGACAATCGAGTATATTTAGAACTAAATTTTCTTCACACATTTTTTGACATAAAAATCTTGGCAATTGTCCCTTCTGGTTTTAATGAGCCACTGCCTCCTTCTTTCAGGATCTTTTGGAAAGTGTTTCATAATAAATCCCTTTCTTGCAGAATTACTGCAATTTACATCAGCACAGCCAGGCATTGTCCTATTACAAATAAAAACAAAATACTTTTTAAAAGACTTTAATTCTTACGCAACGTTTTATAAATCTAAGAGGTTTTAGAAATAACAAAAAACAACTGGTAAAACTCGAGAATACATTTATGTTTTAATTTAATCGATGAATTCAATGTCTAAAACTATGCTCAAAATCCACTGTAAGAACCAAGGAAATTTGGTTATAAAAGGCAAATATTCATATTTATTTGAATATTTTGTTACTCTAAACCATACATTTTTTTTGTTATATCAATTTTTTTAGCAATCAAAACAAACAGTTCTATAGGCTAATTTGTTGGCTCGGGAACAGTGTGTTCCTATTGGCGTGGTGAGGTCTTCTCCAGTGAGGCTACCCCTTTAATCATTTTTCAGATCGGCTGGCCAGTTTCTTTTGAGTCTTCTGTCAATTTGCGGTTCTATTAGGGGATGGAGTAGAGGGTTGCTGTGCGATTCTAGTCTTTTGTGGTGCTTATTACTTTGTTCTCTAATTACATCCTGTATAAATGGTATTCTTAGGTCTTCGTGGAGTGTTAGATTTGACACGTACCAGGGTGCGTCAGTTATCATACGTAATATTTTAGACAGGCTTCTTTGGATTATGGTTATGTTCGACTTGCTCGAACATCCCCAGAGTTGTATACCGTACGTCCAGATTGGTTTGATGACAGCTTTGTACACGAGGATTTTGTTCTCTAGGCTCAATTTCGATTTTCTGCCTATTAACCAGTGTAGGTCTTTTATTCTTAGGTCAATTTGTTTCCGCTTCTTGAGTATGTGTTCTTTCCAGTTGAGTTTTGAGTCGAGGTGCACTCCTAGATATTTGGTGCTAGGGGATTGTGTAAGTTGGATGTTATTAAGTGTCACTGGAGGGCACTGTTCTTTTCTCAACGTGAAGGTTACTTGGACTGACTTTGTTTCATTCGTTTTGATCCGCCACTTATGTAACCAAGTTTGAATGTTATTTAGTTGTGCCTGAAGAATCGAAGACGCTGTCGTAGCTGGGTTTTCGTGGGCTGCAAGGAAGGCGGTATCATCTGCAAAAGATCCAGTGACTGTTTCATTGTTGGTTGGTAGATCTGCTGTATGTAGTACATACAACAGCGGTCCAAGAACACTGCCCTGCGGTACCCCGGATTTAATTGGAAAATTATTGGAAAGACTTTCATTCATTCTCGTTCGAAATTCTGTCGCTTAGGTAGGATCTCAATAATTTCAGGTAGGTGATGGGAAGATATTTCTTTATTTTGAATACCAGACCTGTGTGCCAAACCTTGTCAAAGGCTTGACTAATATCCAAGAAGGCAGCTGTACAATACTGCTTGTTTTCCATTGCTGTATTTATGTTATGAACTATTCTATGAACCTGCTGGACCGTGGAGTGCTCTTTCCGAAAACCAAATTGGTGGTGAGGAATCCATTCTTCTGTTTCCGGATCTGAATTGATTCTTTGTAGCAGCAGTCTTTCAAGTATTTTTGATACCATTGGTAGCAAGCTTATTGGCCTGTATGAGGTTACTTCGTTTGGATTTTTGCCCTCTTTTGGGATTAAGATTATTTCAGCTGTTTTAAATAGCTTGGGCCAGTAGTTTAAGCGTAAGATGGCATTGAAGATAAGAGTAACGAGTATGATTCCTTTCTCTGGTAGTTCCTTTATCATCCTAGGAGTTATTTTGTCGAGCCCAGAGGCTTTTCGATTGTTTAAGTATTGGATTTCTTTTTGGACTTCATCTTTGGTTAGTGGTTTAATTGGTGGGATGTTTTCTGGAATGTTGATTAGGTTACTTTCAATTTCAATATCTGGTGCGTCACTGTAGGGTGTAAATACTTGAGCTAGATGCTCAGCAAATAGCGCCGTTTTTTCATCGTCATTTCTGGCCCACTGTAGATTAGTTCCCTGCTCGTTTCTAATTGGGGGTACCTGGGTTTTAGGTTTTTTGGAATTTTTTATTGGTTTCCATATTGAGTTGTCTTGCCGGTTTAGATTCGTTATATAATATGTAAATGATCTTTCTTGTTCCTCTTTGAGTTTAGATTTTAATTGGTTACTTAGTCTATTCAGTGTGGTCTTGTCCGATGGGGCATGGCTACGATGCCATTTTGCTTTTGCCTTCCTTTTTTGGGCTACTAGCTTTTTAATTTCCGCTGGGATGTAGTGAACTTTATTACCTGTATTAGTTGCAGGGGTGGCATTTTGTGCGGCCTCTTTGAGCATATAGTTTAAAGATGTTAGTGTTCCATCTATTTCGTCTGATGTTTTGAGACTTACTTGGAGGCTGATATCCTCTTCTAGTTTGGCTCGGTATTTTTCCCAGTTAGTTCTACTGTTATGTAACCTTGGTGTTATCGTTTTGTAAACTATGAAACTACTGATTGTTGCTATAATCGGAGAGTGGTCTGATGAGAGGTCATAGTTTGGCATGACGTCCATGTAAGCAGGGGAAATACCATTGGTAATAAATAGGTCCAGCAGGTCAGGTGTCTTATTTGGATCTGTTGGCCAATAAGTAGGGGTGCCAGTTGCCAAGGGGTGGTAGTTGTTTTCATGTATTAAGTTTACTAATTCTCTGCCTTTAGTAGTTGTGATACGAGATCCAAATAAGATATGTTTGCTGTTGAAGTCTCCCCCCGCAACGAATTTGTGGCCTAGAGTATCAAAGAAATTCCTGTAGTCTTCCTTCTTCAAGTTGTAACGAGGAGGACAGTAGACTGCTGCAACTGTTAGCTCATATGACCTCATACTAACTTTTATAACTGTGGCTTGTAAACTATTTTGGGCGTATTTTGGTAGTTCAACATGTTTTATGGTGTTTTTTATCAAGATGGCCGATCCAGCATGGGCTGTATTGTCTGGGTGGTTTGATGAATAAGTTGTGTATTGAGGTATCCTGAAGTGAGTTCGACTTGTGAAGTGGCTTTCACTTATTAATAGAATGTATATTTCATTGTGATGAAGAAATAACTCTACCTCGTTTTTATGTTGTGGAAGCCCATTGGCATTCCACTCTGCGATTTTAATGAAACTATTGAATTTTGGATACAAGCGTTGATAGCAATAGCATGTTTAGAACCATGCTGTTTTGTTGTAGTAGTTGTTGAACATGTTTTTAAATTCCTCAAGAAATTTGTTCATTATGTCATTAATATTAAAATTTGTCTGTTGTTCACTATCATTTCTTACTACGTTGGCATAGCTATTCTGTGGATGTATAGGATAGTGGTTTTGGGGCACTGGTTTCGTTGTATGCAGAATAGGTCTAGTTGTAGTGTTATTTGCATTTTTTTGTATATTCATACGATTGTTGTCATTGTTTGGTTTAAATAGACTATGGTAGAATGCACATCCCTTATAGTTGGCTGGGTGGGCACCATCACATAGAGCACATCTAGCAGGGGTATCTTTACTTTTTTTGCAGGCTGTCATATTATGTGCTCCACCACATTTGACACACGCAAATGGTCTGTTGCAGTATGACCTTGAGTGTCCGTACTGCTGGCATCTCATGCATTGTGTACTGCTGGCATCTCATGCATTGTGTAATACCCTTTGTTGTTTTGGGCGGTTCTATTTGAATAGCTCTGTTTTGTAGATTTGACAGCTTGTAGATATCTCTGTTGTTGTCTGCTGGTTCTAGATCGACGAAAAAGATATTCAGCGGTTTTTTTGTTATTCGGCTCTTACAATTCATTACATTTCTCACCTTGTGTCCATTTTTGGTTAGTTCTGATTTTATTTCTTCTATGTCCGTAGTATGATGTAATTGTTTAATGACAATTCTATAGGCACGCTCTTCTTTAGGTTGGTAAGTATGGTGTATTACGTCGTTGTCCCTCATGTGTTTTATTACCTTCCTATATGTATCTGGTGTGTCACAACATATCTTTACAGTATTGTCGGCTAGGGATTTTGTGGTGTATTGTGTGCTTTCTGCTATTGTGACCAGTTGTTCTATCATCTCCCCGTAGTTAATTACTCCGTATACGTATATTGGAGGTGGTTTTGGTGTTTTATTTTCATTTTCATTGATTTTTGTGGCGTCTACTATCTCTTCCTGTGTTAAGGGGCTAAACTTGTTATTTGTTACTGTCTCTTGTGGTCTATTTGTTGCACTAATTTTTCTTCTCTTTGTGTTTTTAACTACTTGCCAACTATTTTTGTTGGAGCTATTATTTTGCTCGTACTCGTCGTAACCTGCGAATTCTTCATCACTAGTTGATGACATTCTACAGTAGTTTTGGCTATGTGATGCTTGCTGTGGAGGGGATGGTTGGCTGACAGTATACTGGGGTTGTTGAATATGTCCATGCAATATTGGTTGAGGGTGAGTTTGAATTTGATGATATTGCGGTATTTGTGTATTGAAAGGTGGGACACCCTGTACAGTACTTCCATTGTTTTGAGGCATCATTTGTTGGCTATAATTAAATCCCGGCCCATTAAAGGTGGTAATGTGTTCATTTTTTTTTGTCTCTTTTATTTACTAATGTGTTGTCCAGTTTTTATCATTAGCTGATAAGAAATTAATTTTGTTTTGTGATTCACTTTTTTTTTGTCGAAGCACTATTGATAACCGGAGCGATACACGTCTTTATGCTACGAAATTCAAATGAATACTCTAAACCATATATAAATAAGTCTTCAGTCCAGAATTTTACTAAATAGCACTTAAACACCAAATTTTGCACAAAAACTTTCAAAAACCAAAAACTATGGTAAGAACACAATAGAACCAAATGGTAAATAAACAAACATTTAGCAAACTAATGGCGGCCGATACCACGTGACAGGTAACCAATCACTAGGACGACCATAATTGTCGCCACTGTCTTGTATATAGTCACTGTAGTATAAAGCCACTGTATTCCTAAACAAACGCGAACCGCGACCTCTCTGTTTCAGTAGCGGTATTGATTGCTGTGCTTGTATTGTAGTATAGAGTGAATTTGAGGAAATAGGTAGGTTAGGTGCGCGCGCGGATTTGGGGTAACCTAAAACAGGAGGGGTGGGAGTCGCCGAAACTGCTTCGCCGAAAGTAAAGTAATGTGGTTTTCTTACCTATATGGCGCACCACCTCCCTTTACCCATATCTTTAGGAAATAGGAATAATACAACAGTGGTAGGGATTAACAAAACGCAATTTTTGAATCGTTTTTATTTACAATAATAGCATGTTGAGTATAATACAAACAATTATTACACACAAAATACAACTCTTTCCTTATTTCTATTAGGCGTATGTTTAATTTTATCTATTTTTATCTTAATTCTATAACTTAGGTCCATTTCTGCAAATTCTCTTTCCAACCAGTAGTTCGAGCAATAGAAGATTTCCAAATTCTCAAACTTTAATATGTAACGAAGTCTCTCTCTGTGCTTAACTTCCTTTATAGCGGTAATTATCATTTCTGTTCCCTCGGCAATTTCTTCTAAGCGCTGGCAAAGCTTTAATTTAATATGATCTTTTATCTTCTGCATGGTAATATTTTTAATTTGGGTCATATCTTCTTGGGTAAAAGGAATATCCTTCCATACCTCTGTAGAAAACTTTAAATTTTCTATCTTAGCGAATGTGTTGCCTTGGTAAGACGTAATACCATTTGTAGTAAATGTTACAAACGTTTCTTCTGTAGGCAAACATATTATCTCCATACCATTATTATAAAGTATTGTAATATAACCATCTGCAATAAGAGCTGCTCTATTGTTGTAAACACTTAGAAATATATTTTTGTAGTAACCCTTTAAGAAGTAGACATTTTTTATGGCATCCTTTTTCGCTAACACACCAACATAAGTATATTTGTTTTTATTGTTTATGGTAAACGCCGACACCTTATACACACCTGCTGGGTCTAGGTTTATCCAATGGCTATAAAAATAGTTTTCTAATCTCTCCCTCAATTGTGTTATCTTCTCTTCTTTCTCCAGTAGATTTCTATATTCTTCCTTTATTGCAGATGTATTTTCGAGAAAATCCAGCTTTCGCCTCTTGGTATCTAGCTCATCCATTTCCTGTTTTCGTTTCCTTGTCGATATAATGTAAGCTTGCGACAGAGGGTCGATTTCTTTAATCTTATAAGGAGAAAGTTTGTTTGTTTTATTAGTTCTCTTCCGCAAAATACGTGCAACCAAATTATCTGTAGAGATTAGTTCAGCGTCCTGTATTTCAATATCCTCCGGTATAGTAGAAAATGGGGTGCTGGACCTAGAAAAGTATGTCTCTCCAGCTTTAATGTAACACTTTTGTATAATTCGAACATTGTCTCTGTTCTCCTTTTCTTCTACAATTTCTATATGGTTAACAGGGAGGCAATTAAAGCTACATGCTGAGAGAATGTAATTTATAACCTTCTTCCTTGCGTCGGATTCTTTTGATAAATTTAAATGTAATCCCGTCAACTTTCTTGTATTGCTGTTACCCCAATAAACATATTGCAGCATATTGTTAAACACAAGAGAACAGCTGTTCTGTAGACTCTCGGTCAACTTTGTCCACATTTTTGCAATCGAAACAGAGTACAACGGAGAATTTTGGAAGTACAACTTACTATCTTGTAGCAGAGTTATGCAATCTTCTAAAGGACTGTAGCCTTCTCCATGGAAATTTTCAATTGGGTAGTTATATATCGTAGCTTCTAATCTGGTAATACCATGCTTCTTGGCCAATGCAGAAGAGAAAGTTTCCTTTAATCTTGCATCTGGGCAGTTGACGAAATCTATAATATGGTTTCCAATGCTCTTGTTAACTCCAGGACTGGTTATTTGACAAATAAATTTGTTGTATATTTTAACCCTTGCGTTAGATGTGAGCCAAGTAAGGCAATCTATGCCGACTGTTTTATCATTGTTTACAATAACGTTGCACCTTTCCTTGTACTCTCCTTGGATGCAAAAGTTAAAGTTGTTTGTTAAATAATTAATCATTTCCTCTTTGTTAAAAACTCCTGCAAAATCCTGCGTTATGTCTAAGTCCATTAGGTAGTAATCTTCCTTCCGGAGTTGCTCCAATAAATTTGGTATATCTTTAAGTAGCTTGTCGAGTTTAACGTCCGCCAATTCTACTTTGTATGGAATGCAAACAGGTTCTTTATGCTTCCTTATAATAATTTCCAAATCTTCTCCAATTACTTCTCTTGTTCCAATGGCAAGTGGGTTGCTACTTAATAAGAGGAAAGGCAGCTTAGCTTTAACACCATGTTTTGCAGAAACCAATTCGCCAAATTTTCCACGTATATAACTATTAAAAGAACCGCATATTTCTTTTTTAACAAGTTTAGAATTTCCATCGCAGTCCTCTAAGCCGCATACCTTTACAAGCATTATGTTGTCACAAAATGGTTCTGTAATCGGCATAAGTCCATCTTCCAGCGGGTGTTCACCTTCCGTGTATTTAATATTTCCAATATCTGTAACCAGATTGTTACCTTCCAAATTTTCCAACAGGAGCCACAATCCAAATCTCTCATCGGTCGGCTTAACTTTCTTGCCGTAAAGCTGGGAAACACTAAACATTTTGGAGCTTGCCATCTTAACAGTTCCAACGATTGTCGAATACTAAAGCCTTAAAATTTTACCTCCTATATTCATACCATCGTAGAAAGGTGTGGGGAGAAGGGGTAGGGGTCGTGGAAACTGCTTCGTTGAAAGTAAAGTAATGTGGTTTTCTTACCTATATGATACACCCCCCTAGCCCCAAAAATTTGGCCCGGGCCAAACCCCCATCCCCCGTAGACGCTACCCTTAAAACCCTCTTCGCTCACCCCCACCCCCAAAAATTTGGCCCGGGCCAAAGAGCGACCCCCAAAAATTTTGGCCCGGGCCAAACCCCCATCCCCCGTAGCCGCGACCCCCTGGCCCGGGCCAAATCCCCAAAAATAGGTCAAGGTCAAAGGGTGTGGTCATGTGACGTCACAAAAAGTTCCCAGGCTCAACCGTCCCTATATCTACTGAGGATAGTAGTGACAGCGAAAGTGACTTTTCAGATAATGAAACCGACGACGATGATGACTTTTAGGTTGCAAGCCCATCGTGTAGCCTGTTATTTTTTTACTTCAATCATATAACTTTTCACTATTAAATGGCAATTGTTTTATTTAAATAATTATTATTAACATTTGTTATTCTCTATAAATATAATGTGCACAACACATCCGTAAAGTCCTTTTTGGGAATCATGTGATTGTCGTGTTCGGTTCATGGGAAAATATTCATATTGGTATAAAAATTTAATTTTAATTTCCAATTCTAATTATCAACTGATGATTAACTTTTTATTTTTTTACTAATATTTATTTTAGATATAGTGAAATATTATATTATTACGGCTGTAATAAGCTTTTAATGCATTTTGGGTAATAAATAAATCAATGTTTTAAATTCTATTTTTAAATAAAATTACAATGTAATTTTTAACCTACTTCTCATCGGCTATAAGATGCAAACCCATTTTATGGTACCATCAGACAGACTTTTTCAGGTCTCACTTTAATAATTATGTGCATCATTGCCGTTTATTTCTGCGAAACTATTTTCAAGGTCATAGCTCTACTCGATTTCCACTACTTCTACGTATAAACACGACATCTCTCTATTATGATATAAATAAATTTTTTAGAAATTTTACATAAACAAGCTAATACAAAGCAAACAAAAGTTAGGCTGTTATTATTTGTTACTTTTTAACTGGTTTCACAGATCGCTGTAATCTGTATAGCGATACTAGCGCCATCCCTTGACCGGCCGCGGGTTATTTATTCCTATTGGGTATATTGGAGTTTCTTTACTAAGGATTTGTATAACTTTTACCAAATGTCAACGAAAGCTTAATTTGCATAAAAAGTGGACAGAGGCCTGAGTAAATGTCGATGTCACGAGTTATTCTCTATAAATATAATGTGCACAACACATCCGTAAAGTCCTTTTTGGGAATCATGTGATTGTCGTGTTCGGTTCATGGGAAAATATTCATATTGGTATAAAAATTTAATTTTAATTTCCAATTCTAATTATCAACTGATGATTAACTTTTTATTTTTTTACTAATATTTATTTTAGATATAGTGAAATATTATATTATTACGGCTGTAATAAGCTTTTAATGCATTTTGGGTAATAAATAAATCAATGTTTTAAATTCTATTTTTAAATAAAATTACAATGTAATTTTTAACCTACTTCTCATCGGCTATAAGATGCAAACCCATTTTATGGTACCATCAGACAGACTTTTTCAGGTCTCACTTTAATAATTATGTGCATCATTGCCGTTTACTTCTGCGAAACTATTTTCAAGGTCATAGCTCTACTCGATTTCCACTACTTCTACGTATAAACACGACATCTCTCTATTATGATATAAATAAATTTTTTAGAAATTTTACATAAACAAGCTAATACAAAGCAAACAAAAGTTAGGCTGTTATTATTTGTTACTTTTTAACTGGTTTCACAGATCGCTGTAATCTGTATAGCGATACTAGCGCCATCCCTTGACCGGCCGCGGGTTATTTATTCCTATTGGGTATATTGGAGTTTCTTTACTAAGGATTTGTATAACTTTTACCAAATGTCAACGAAAGCTTAATTTGCATAAAAAGTGGACAGAGGCCTGAGTAAATGTCGATGTCACGAGGAACTATTAAACAATATCTGGGATATCTCCAGATCACTTGATTTGACGGGAAGTACTGGCAACGCAGCATTGATCAGTTCTTCCCTCGCTAGATAAAAATCAGCCCGGCGATATGAAACTTTTAAATGTTAAAATTCTGAAACGGTATAAAATTGTATGATTTCTCAGATTGATATTGTACAGTATGTCCCCGGAGTGAGTTTACAACACGGAAAACATTTTTATTTTTGATTTTACAGAAAAATGTTGAAGGAATACATTTTTTTTTTGTTTGATTTCAAATGACCAAAACAGTAATTATAAATTCAATTCTTCTTATTTTCTCATCGCACTACATCTATTATACTTTGTTGTAGATGACTGTGACTTGAAAACTTCAAACACTAATTTATTTGTCAAAATTAACTTCAAACTGTAATTCTGTCATTTTTGGTGAAAATATTAGTTAGTTTCTACAAAAAATATACTTAATTCAACGTTATGGTATTGGGGAAAAGAGATACCGTCGCACTGCGGAAGAAATCAATTAAACATTTACCGGAGTAACTGTGTCCCATATGGATATAAAGAAGCTGGTGAAAATGTATCTATCTTATCCAAGAGCTTTTAATTTTGGAGGGTTGACGTAGTACTTTCCTATACATTTATTGGCTGCAGAAATTATGGAGTTAGTCAATTGGCCTACAACTTCGTCTACATCATTCGAATAATTGTTTGCTTTTGCGATTTTCCATTTTCCTTTAATGTTAACTTGCTTTGATTCGTTGTTTGAAATTAGGATAGGAAAGTGATTGCTATCCTAAAGGTTATCAAGGGTGTGCCATGTTAGTACGGGTGCTGTTCCTGGATCTGAAATGCTGAAGTCTATTGAGGAGAAGGATCCGGATTGTACATGAAAATATATGCCGCTGTCTGTATTTAGTAGATTAATTTTACAGTTGTTAATTATGGTTTCAATCATTTTGCCACGGCCAAAGGTACGTTCTGAACCCCACATTGCATTGTGAGCATTAAAGTCACCTACTAAGATAAAAGGTATAGAAAGTTGACATATGAAATCCATTATATCTGTGTCTCTTACAGTGTAGTTTGGAGGGATATATACACTACAAATAGCAATTTTATTAGGGCACCATGCGGTGATGGCAACTGCTTCTAAGTTTGTATTTAAATGTAATTTTTGGTGTAATATTAGAGACAAAAACTGAGGACCCGTCACTAGCACGTAAATAAGTACTTCTTATGAAATGATAACCAACATAACTTTTTAAGTGAGGGTTTTGAGAATTTGTAAAGTTAGTTTCTTGTAAACAAAGGAATTATGGTGAGTAATCAGTTAAAAGCTGTTGTAATCGTTCCAAACGAGGGTAAAAACCGTCGCAGTTCCACTGTATTAAAGAGAGGGGCATGGTAATAAAAAAAATAGTATGACGATACATGCGACTGCTGTGAGCCTTTGGGACAATATTCTTCATCACTTGGTTCATTAGACATATCCAAACTCCCAGTGTCGGATTTAAGATTTTTTTATCCTGTTCGTTATACGGGTAATTCTGTTCTTTATGGACCTATTTGTGAGGTCCGGGTAAATTAGATTTAGGTTTGAGACTAGGCCAATAATGTTATCTGCGTGGAAAGTAGAGAATGAAGGGGGATACATATCGTCTATGTTAATTTCTGCTTCTGCAGGTACACTTGAGTTTTCACTATGTGATGAAAGCTGGGAATATCCGCGTTTTGGGGCTGGAGGCAGAGCTGCAGTAGGCTGGTTTTCTTGTGTGATTATCGGTTCTTCATTTGAACTCATTTTGTTGCTTTCTATTATGTTTACAGAGTCTGTTTTTGAAAATACCTGTTCAGTTTGTTCAGACAGAGTGGATTGTGACAGTAAATTGTTAAGGATTTGGGATGTGTCCGGGATGCTTGCAAATGAAACACTCCATTTTGTCCGTAGACAGAAAGATTCTGTTTTCGTTGCCGTCAGGGATGATTAATGAAGTCTGCAATTCGAAGTCGTCTGATGGGGGAAGAACATTGGAACATGGAACATCAGAACGTTGGTAAGAACGGGAAAGAGGTGGGCTTAGGACTGAAAAAATACATACAAAACATTGCTGCAATACAAGAAATAAGATGGACAAGACAGGGAAGCATAGGACATTTTAGTTTAAGATATTCAGGAAACGAAAAACAAGGACATAGCGTTCATAATATTCGGCGATCTAAAACAAAAAGTGTTGAAGTTCAAAACAATAAATGGAAGGTTGGCAATTTACGAATTGAAATGAAACCATTCAACATATCTCTGTTAAATGTGCATGCTCCAACTGAAAGTAGCAGTGAAAAAGACAAAGACGAATTATATGAAAAACTGGAAGAATTAGAAAAAATACCTAGACAAGACACTATACTAATACTAGGAGATATCAACGCACAAATAGGGAGAGAGGATTACATAAGCCATGTAGCAGGAAAAGAGACGATACATGAGAAAATGAATGACAACAGACAAAGATTATGCAATCTTGGAGCGAGGGAAAACATGACAATAAGCAGCACTAAATTCCAGCATATTAAAAACTATAAAATGACTTGGATATCACCAGTCCCAAAAGTGTATTCCCAAATAGACCACATGATAGTCAACAAAACAAAACAGTCATCGATAAAAGATATCAGAACATACAGAGGAGCGCGTGCAAACTCCGACCATTTCATGGTAATGGCTAAAATAAAGCTAAAAATAAGAAAAACAACTGATATAAAATATAAAAACAAGAAATGAAACGTGGACAAGCTTAAACATGAGAATATAAGAAAAGAATACGCAACAAAAATAGGGAACCTTCTATCACAAGAAGAAAGCCAACAAGAAACAGAAAAGTCGATGGTAAATACGAAAGGCTTCTATAAAAAAATAATCAAAAACAACAAAACATATAGGGGTAAAACAAAAGGAATAAAAAACAAAGAAGGATGAAGAATACCAGTATAAACCAATATGGGTAGATCACTTCATGGAACTATTAACTGAACCGTATTACTTCGATGAAGAACTAAGAGAAGATAATAATCAAGAGACATTAATAGAAGAACCACCAATTGAGGAAGTTAAGGAAATAATAAATAAAAGCCAAAATGGAAAAGCCACTGGAAGAGATAGAATAGACATAGAGCTAATTAAAAATGGAAGAAATAATATACATAAAAGAATATACTATCTAATTAAAAAAATATGGAGCGAGGAAAGGATGCCGGAAGAATGGGAAAATGACCAAATTTCCACCCTACATACAAAAGGAGACACACATGAATGTAAAAATTATAGAGGAATCACATTATTAAACGTTGCTTATAACATATTATCTACATTAATTAACAGAAGACTTGTAATAAGTACAAAGCAGGTGATAGGGCAATGCCAATGCGGCTTCACAAAGGGCAGATCAACAATTGATGCTAAACACATTAAAACAAATAATGGAAAAAGCGCATGAATACAGATTAGACATAGAAACGCTCTTCATCTATTTTCAACAAGCCTCCGACTCAAGAAAAAAAGTGAATTCATGACAGCATTAAAGGAACAAAGAGTAGACGCAAAACTAAGAAGGCTTATCAAAATGAGAATTAATGAAAGAAGGGTCACTATAATAACGCAAAAAGGAGAAACAGATGAATTTATGGTAAATAAAATAATTAAGACAAGGTGACCCATTGTCCACAACGCTATTCAATTTATCATTAGAATACACAATGAGAAAACTACACAAGGGCTTAAGGTCAAGTGGCAGTCAAATAATAGCATATGCGGATGGTATCGTGCTTGTAATTTAAAGAAGAAGAATAATGGAAGATATGCTAAAGGAGATAGTCAGAGAGGGAGGAAAAATGGGGCTAAAAATAAATGAAAATAAGACAAAGCTAATGAGACTTGGGAACTTAAGCCAAAAAGAAAAATCAACGCTTATGAATCTGAAGAAGTTAAAAAATATAAATATTTGGGGGTCATGATTAACAACATCGGAGATAGAAGCATCCAAATTGAAGAAAGATAATCGCTACCAATAGAGCCTACCACGCTAATCAGAAACTACTTAAAAGCAAAATGTTGACAAAACAAACAAAATTAAATATATATTGTATTGGTTTTTTTTCTTCTATAATAGAATTTATAATTTGAATATTACTATTGTTATCCTATTCTCAATATTGATTTACTTATCGAAAAAAATTATTTTTGATTGCCCAAACTAGTATTTTAACTTTGCTAGCTTAAGTGGTCATTTCTGTTATTTATATTAATTATTATTAGAAACAGAGCAATCGTCAAGTATGCATAAAACTGTATCAAAGGTAGGGTTCAATCGCGCCATTCAAAATTACTTTAAAATTTTAACTATGAATTTTTAAATTTATATCAATACTTTGTCAATATCATCAAATTATTTTTAATTATAGAATATTTTTACGGTAAGTATATGTACACATATATCATAGGTAACAATCCAATATCATTACGACAATATAATACAATTATAATTTTCTTATTCTTGAAACCGCCAATGACTGTAAAATTGGAGAAAATGTAAATTTATTTTCTCCGCAGATGTTTGCGTACCTTATATTACTCCGGATTTGAGGTTGTGTGATCCAAAACAATCTTCGAGTATTTTTCAACACCAACAGCTATGACTTTTGTATGCACTTTTACGTTTCTCAACTCTCTATGCCGAGATTATTCCATTCTATTCGATTCCAATTTTGAATAAATTTTGGTACGTACCAAATTGCATTATAATAGTTTAAATACTCTTCTTCTTATTATTACTTTAAAACTAGTTCAATTTTCCTTTTTACTAAATATAATCGTTTTTTATTGTGGATACAAATTACCTAAATCATTTCCCAATTTTGACGTCTCAAATCAAACTGACTTTTCAAATTCTATTATATTAGTTTCAATCCATTATTAGTTTGAATAATATTCTTTTCCCACGACCACATAGGAAAGTAACACATATCGCACTCTCTACTCCCATGGAAAGTGACATTTATTCTCACGCGTGCGGAAAGTTACTTTCCGCACTAGTGCGGAAAGTAACTTTTTATTCAATTCTCTAGTATATGCTCGGAAAAATTTTCTATAATTATTATTACTTATCTAATTGAACACTATGGGTTCACTCAATTCTTTCCAATTTTAAATGTCTCTTCTAATTTTTTTACCTAAAGAAAAAAAATAAAGTCTCTCATCATTCCTCACGTTAGTGTTCCACTCAAAGCTAAAGCTTTTCATTCGAATATTGTATACAAATTATTACTATCAAAGTACCATTTTTACTTTTCCGCCCAACCATTCTATATGCGTTTACCCCAAAAAAACTTGGAAATTTGAAATTTTTTTTGAGATATTTTTACGTTTTCCATCAACAACAACACGAAAAAACGGTTTTTAGAAAGAAAATCCTGTGTGTATGTCGTCGTCGGCCACTTTTCCTTACATGTCTTGTTAGCACTATACAGTCTCCGGAGTGCAATAAGTCAGTAATTTTACGATTGAATATTGTTAAGGACATGTCACAGATGATCCCTATTGATTTTCAGTTCACCAGAGCCAGTACAACGGGTGCTATGCTACTTGAAGTACCACATTTTGTCATTTTTTGAGAAATTTCAGTTTGTTAACACGATATAGCCTCCGCAGTATATACAAGTGACCAATTTTATGACTGGATATTATTCAGAGCGTCTGAAAGATGAACCCTATTGATATTCAGCTCACTAAAGCCAATACAATGGGTGCTATGGTACTTGAAGTACCAAATTTTTGTTATTTTTGGAGAATTTTCAGTTTGTTAGCACGATACAGCCTCCAAAGAGTATACGATTGATCAATTTTATGATTGAATATTGTTCAAGGTGTCTCACAGATGTACCCTATTGATTTGCAGTTGACTAGAGCGAGTACAGCGGGTCCTATACACCCAGATATACTGAACTTTTGGTTATTTTTGGAGAAATTTCGGTTTGTTAGCATGAAACATCCCCCGTAGTGTATACAAGTAACAATTTTATGATAGAATATTGTTCAGGGCCACAGATGCGGAAAAGTTAGTTTTAATCCTTAAAACCGTTTATTTAATACACTTTTGTAATCCCATTAAATTATTATACATATAATTATTTAGCAAAAATTGTATTCGATACAACCCAACACAAAGTTTCATTTAAAACACTAATATTTGTAATAATAAACAATTAAGTATTTTATGAAATAAAGGTCAAATCCCATCCATCTGGCAAAATTAAAATATCTTGTTACCCATATCTAAGGCATTCATATTAATATCTACTTATACTTATATGATTTCTATAATCATTATCAAATTGAATATAACTAAATGAGACTGCTTCTATATATACAAAACGATAATAAGGCCAAAAATTATGTACTCAGCAGAAACAATGACGTTAACAAAGAAGGAAGAGGAAAAATGAAGAATAACCGAAAGGAAGATAATGAGAACAATATTTGGACCTGTAAATAAAACGAAAATGAATATAGAAATAGAACAAATCGTGAAATGTTGGACTAAATGAAAGGTGAAGACATTGTAAAAAGTATTAAAGTACAACGAGTCAAATAGCTAGGGTATATGGAGAGAAGGAGCTAAATCAGCAACCTACAATATCTCGCAGAGTAATCCAGGAGGAAGGAGGAATAGGAATAGGAAAATATGGAGGAACATAAGTGAAAGAATGTAAACATACAATGGGGACTGATCCACCCCGATTATCTAGAAAGCATACGCGGCGTAACCCTACATGGGGTGTCAAAACATTATTTATTATTTTTTTACTTACTTTAAGTTTCCGTAAATGTTTATTTAGAGCTATATTCAACGTAGTACTAAAATATTCTCAAATAATGAAAATACTTTTAAATACGTAGCAAAGCCCCACAGTAATTTCAGTTTAAAAAATTACCCTGTATAAAAACCTGAAGTTTTTATCTCCATTGGAGAGGTTTGAGACCATACTTATTCAGAATCCGTTTATACCTAAGCTCTAGCACTTACCGTTCGTCAGCTGAAGCTTAAAACGGACGGACACCTGAAGCGAGAATATAAGTCTTCGATTTTTTCGTCAACTCGTGTTTAGAAGTCTAAAATTAAGAAGTATATACATAATTCTAAGTTTCTGCATATTCATTATATACTTTGAGCCAAAAAACTGCTATTGATGCTGAGGAAGCAGTTGGGCATAGAAAGTTTTATAATTAATTGAATGAAAGAAACGACGAGTATTAAGTATGCAGTTTATTATAAAATCCAGCTAAGCGTTTTCAGCTACTATGCCATTATCAAAGCTGTCATGAGAAAAAATGACTATAAAGTTTTCTAAAAACATCAAATTGTGCACTTGTTTCACATCAGTGGATAAAATTATTAAAAACATACAAATACTTGTAGTAAATAAAACTTCAGTTAAAATTTAACCCTGTAATAATGGTGAACAATTATATTGCTAAATTAGTCTGGTTCACATGTACGATTTTACTCAAAATTTTTGTATATTCACCGAAAATTACGAAGGTGTTATTCGATTCGGATTGTTATGTAGATAGTTTAAGAAAAGGTTCCGAAAGGGGCCGAAAAAAATTGCAAAAGTTATAAACAATATATTAAAAATAAGTAGGGGTTTAGTTTTTTTGAATATCTCGAAACTATTGAAGATTTTCGAAATTAAAAAATAAAGATCTAAAAAGATCATTGAATTTACTAAAGAATAGTTCTGACTCCCGGAACTGTATCTCCAATATTTATAATTTTTACAGAGCCATGAAAATAGAGCCAAAAACGGGTAGTCTGACTTCAAGCGCGCTCCGTCACTCTGACACAGTAACTTAAAAAAATATAAACATATTAAATATGAATATTAAGGAATAATAAAATTCAAGTACTATTGGGATACATAAATAAACAATAATCCGCGGTTAAAGAATTTTTAACCCAAGTTTTCTATTATTTATCCATTTGTTAATTAACAACTTTTTCTATATTAAATGTTAACATAAAAACCGCGATAATTATTAAACTAAAACCTTAAGATTTTTTTTACTTTGTGGAGTTATTCTTAATAGGTAAACAAATAGGTCACCGTTGTCTAATAACTGCTGTCACCAAATGTAATAAATTAGACCCTTCTATCTCGGGTCCGCTGTAACCAGTGTAATACTTTGCTCTACCCTAATGTAACATAGCAGCATTTCAACGTTCTGCGCAGGTCCTAAAGGCATTGGTGCTCTGCTATTATTGATCGGATTTTCAAAACGGCATTATTATGGTTATTTTCATATACAAGATGAGAAAAGATGTAGGGCACATCTCTGCCAAAACGGTGAGCTGTAACCGTCATAAGAAAAATTTCATCGGACAAAAAGGCGTTATCAATGACGCTCGAGCCAAAAGGGCGGTGGTAGCCACCCACGGCCGTTTTGGTACCCCACCGGGCGTGACGTCACCCACCCGCCAACGCAGCGTCATCTACGACACCCTATCATCGTAGTGACGTCACAGGCGCCCCGAATCGCCCGCCAACGCAGCGCCATCTACGACACCCTATCGTCGTAGTGACCAGCGCCATCTAGTGGCGAAAATTGGAAGTAGTGGTCCCGTAATGAGCCAGGACTAACTTAGTATATCTACTTAGAGTTGATCTCTTTGTTCAGCCTCGTATCCAAATGCACTGCTCACTCTAGAGGGAAAGTCGTGGTAGGGATCTGAATAAAGTTGCGGTAACCACAAATGTATAAAAAAAATATATATCTTTCACTGTATAAAATATGACCAAACAAAATTATTAAATCTTTCCCGACAAAAAAAAATGTTATACCCTTATCTACAAATTTAACAAGGTCCGCAAGGGCCGTATGATTTGTCCCCTATTTCGTAATTTGACCTGCCTCACTGCGAGAATACTTATCTACTAAAAACACCGCGGTACACATCGACCGCTGCTAAATTTGCTAATTGTCGAATGTCATTGTACTTTATGTAAACAGAAATGTAAAAATTGAGAAATATACTTCTGCTGATTTGATAAATCTTATCGGTAAACAGTTCAATATGTATTAACAAAATTGCGGAGTTGCAGTTTTGCTTCCTTCGAATAAACTATGATTTTTATTTATTTCGCTAGATACGAGTAAATGATATAGCCGCGTCTGAAAACCCTAATTAATTAATCGTGGCGAAAATTCAACGATAACCTGATTCTACGGAGACAAAATCATACGCTCCAGGCAAACGATATAAATTACAATTTGCCTTATTTTAAAATTTACCTACGACTATCTACGGGATGGTTGAGAATTATGTGACAAAAAGGATAATACATAAATCCTGTCAAGTTACGTACACACTAAAGAAAAAAACGTTCCTACAATCTTGTGTAAAATCTTACTATATCTCACACGAAAAAATAATATCTATAACACGAGCAGTGCCCAAATTATGAGCCAGGACCCACAGACTTAACTGAACCTATGAACTTGTTCAAATTACACCGTGAAAAAAAACTGTTATATACCCTACCTATGCAAATATTTAAGTTATCAATATTTAAGTTCAGTACAGTTGTATTCATCGTAGTACATAGACGTGTTTAACGGAGTGCGATAGAGAGTAGATTTGAACAATAAATTAAATTCACATTAGTGAAAATAAATAAGTTGAAGTAACTTTAGTTAGTGTAAAAATAAGATGAGTAATCAATCCGACGGAGATCCCCCGATCCTGGAATTCAGGATGTATTTTTAGGTTTCGGTAAAAATTATCAACAAAATAATAATGTTATGGATATTGATGATAACTTCTCGAACGGTAAGGTAACAAAAAATAACCCAACTTTAAACAAAGGAAGTAATGATAAAGTAAGTAATGATAAAGTAAGTAATGATCATATTAGTACTTTTTTTGAAAATATAACAAAACATGCAATTGATAATAGGAATAAAGAAAACAAAGGCAAAAACTCCGACCATGAAACTAACAACAACACAATAATTAGTAGGACACAAAAAAGAGACATAAATAATTTTGTCAATAAATACAGCTCCAATGATAGTGGCCCGTATTTCGTTTATATTCTTAGTAAAAAAGAGAATATAGGAAACTTACATAAAATAGCAACTGCAAGGATAATCATGAATGCAGTTCCAGAAATAAAAAATAATATTATCAATATGTCAATTATTGGAGCAAAAAAAATTAAAGTAGAGTTAAATTCATATTCAAGTGCAAATAAGTTGTTAGAAGCTACGTCTTTAAGAGAAAAAGAGTATGATATTTACATTCCGGTTTTTTATAATCACAAAAAAGGTGTAATAAAACAAGTTGATAAGGAGCTAAGCGAAGAGGAATTAAAAAAAATAATTAAACCAAAGTTAGGATATAATTTTGAAGTGTCACATGTAAAAAGAATTGTAAGCAAAAATGAAAAAAATGAGGTAGAGCCAACCACAACTATCATAGTAACCTTCAAAGGGCAAACATTACCCAATAGAGTCATAATTGAAAAATTAGTATACGAGGTGGAACAATACATACCTAAAGTAGTTCAGTGTAATAATTGTTTAAGATACGGCCATATGAGTGTACAGTGTAGATCAAAAGAAAGATGCAAAAAATGCATAGAATCACATAATTATGATGAATGTACAAAAACGGATATAAATTGCTTATTTTGTAATGAAAACCATCTAGCCACAGAAAAAAACAAGTGTAAAGAGTTCCAAAGACAAAAAAATATAAAAAAATCTATGGTAACAGAAAATATCTCTTATGTTGAATCATCCAAAAAAGTTAAGAAGTTATTCAAGTGTATCTAGCACAAATACAGGTAACAGATATACAGTTAATTTAAAAAGAAAACGTCTAGAACTAAATACTCCCATTGATGAAGATTTGCGACAAGAACATAGGGAAATTCTATCGGTACCAAGTATACAATCACAACCTTTTTATATTAATTATCCTAATAATCCTAACTACCAATCTAACAATCAAAAGCAAACCTATAATGAAACAAAAATTAACAAAACTTGTGAATCTCTAATAACACTTATTAAAGACATATTAACTTATACTGATGGGTCTATACTGAAAGATAAGGAAATAGAAAATAAGTTAAAACAAATAATAACTCAAATTTTAGATGACAACGAATAAAATGAACATTCTACAAGGGAACGCCGGTTCTATTATATTTAAAAAAGGAATCTTTGAAAAATGTCTTTTTGATCATCAAATAAATGTAGCCTTGATATCAGAAACTTGGTTTAAAAAATCATCAAATTTTATTATAAGTGGGTTCAATATCTTTAGGTCAGATCACAATGATGGGTACGGAGGAGTAGCCATATTATTAAAAAAAAATATTGCATATTCACAAAACAATTCATTCTTTAAAATTGATGAGTTGGAGTGCGTGTCTGTGAGAGTTAGAATAGACCACAAAACTAATATAAATATTTACTCCATATATTCGAAACCAAAAAACAACATCAGTGAAGAAAAATGGAAGAAATTTTTTAATAGTCTTGACAAACCCTTTCTTGTCGGAGGTGATTTTAATTGTCATCAATCTGCTTGGGGATGTAGTTATATAGATTCTGACGGTTCAAGACTTATTTCTGCTATTGAAGAATGTCACTTAAACTCTATCAATAATGGCTCAGAAACAATAATTCCAAGAGTTGGTAGCAGAAACAAATCGGCAATCGATATTTCCATATGTTCTACCGATTTAACACTAAAATGTAATTGGAATGTAATTGATCAACCTTTAGGGGATTCCATCCATTTTCCTATTCCTATTTAAATAACATACCAACTATAAATAAAAGTAATAGACCCAATTTTAAAAGGGCAGATTGGCCCCTTTTTTCACAAAAGGTAGACGACTTTTTACAAATAAAGAATGTAGGAAATTCATACACGGATATAACAGAAGCAATAAATCAGGCATCCAAAATTGCCATTCCAGAAGTGAAGAAAGGGTCCAAACCTGGTTTTAATAAAAAGTGGTGGAATCAAAAGTGCAATGATGCAATAAAACGTCAACAAGAATCCTTCCTGCGTTTTAAAAAGCAATCAAATTTACAAAATTACTTGAAATTTAAAAATTGCAGAGCACATACAAAAAAAATTATTATACAAAGCAAAAGGGAGTCTTGGAAATTATTTTGTGAAAATCTTAATAAAAACACACCGGTAAAAGACATATGGAAATATATTAAAATGTTAAAAAATTCATATTCTACTCCTACAAACAATGTTCAAATAGAAGATTGGGCAGAATTGTTTTTTAATAAATTAGCTCCGCCATGGGTAGAGACAGAATTTGAGTTGGAATACAATAATATTGTACAAGATTTGGATAGCAAATTTACATTACTAGAACTAGAAGTTAGCACAAAAAATAACAATAACTCTGCCCCAGGCAGAGATCTTATATATTATAATATGCTCTCAAAACTATCATGTTTTGCAAAACAAATATTATTGAACATAATAAACAATATTTGGTCAAAAGCGACCTTTCCAGAAGACTGGAAATAATTTTTAGTATCTCCAATATTAAAACATGGTAGGGATCCGGATCTACCTCAGTCATATAGAGGTATATCACTAGCATCCTGTCTCATGAAAACTGTAGAAAGAATGATTAAAGCACAGCTAAATCACTGGTTAGAGATTAACAACAAAATATCTAAAAGACAATTAGGGTTTAGAAACGGGTGTTCTATCAATGAAAATATAGGATATTTGGTTAGTGAAATAAATTCGACCGTTTGTCAAAAACAATCAGTACCTGCAATATTTGTAGATTTGGAAAACGCCTACGATAATGTCGATTTAACTATTATGTACAATAAAATGGTGGGGATGGGACTATCAAAAAATTTCTCAAGCAAAATAAGACACCTTTATTCGAATCGTGTTATATATTTGAAAATAAATAATGAACTGGACGGTCCAAAAACAACGAATATTGGCCTTCCACAAGGTAGTATCCTAAGTCCAACTTTGTATCTAATATATACTATAGACTTAGAAAATTCTGTCATAATAAATAATGCTACAAAAGTAATACAATATGCTGATGACATTTGATATATCATAGATGTAAAAACATTGCTGAAGGATGCAACAATCTTAACATTGCATATAGTAATCTGGAAAAGTGGTGTCTAAATAATGGACTAACAATATTAAAAAGAAAGAGCCAGGCCTGTATATTTACAAGAAAACGACAGTGTGTTCCAAAACAAATTAAACTAAATGAAACTACTTATGAGATATGCACATCTATCAAGTACTTGGGTATATGGCTAGATCAAAAATTATTGTGGAAAACCCATATAAATTATATCATAAAAAAATGCGAAAGAGGAATAAACATACTTAGGTCGATATGTGGTACCAAGTGGGGATCAGATCCAAATATAGCGTTGCTTCTTTACAAGTCTTATATAAGATCTATTTTAGATTTTGGATGTTTTTTATGACCAAGCGGCAGAGTGCCATTTAAAGAAGATAGACGTTATAATCCATAAATGTATTAGACTTTGTTTAGGAGCTCTAAGAAGTACCCCAATTGATTGCTTATATGCTGAAGCTGGTGAAGTTCCAATAAGAATCCGTAGGCAAATATTAGCTGGCAGATTTTTAGCAAAATTAATAACCAAAAATAGTGACCTCGTAAATAATATCTACTCCCTCTATATTCTGGATCTTTCACACAACTACTATAGTAACAAGAAAAGTTTTACAATCGTCCAAGCCTATTCAAGAATCCAAAAATTTAAAGAAGATATTTATTGTGCAAATTTAGATCCTATTTATTCCAGGGATATATACAACACAAATAACCACATACAGTGCCGATTCCTTCAGGACTATTCCTTAACACCGATAAATTTGAGGCAAATAATATTTAAACATGATGTCGTAAAATATTTTCCAAAACATAATATCATCTTCACCGATGCATCCAAAATGGAAAACAAAGTAGCATGTGCAGTTTTTGATCCAAAAAAGAACTATACTTTATCCTTAAGGCTAAATGACTACTTCTCAATTTTTTCAGCAGAACTAGTTGCAATCCTGGAAGCAATAAAACATATTAAAGCTACGGAAAGGGATACTAATCAATATGTTATAGCTTCGGACAGTAAAAGCTCGATAGAATCCATCAAAAACATCTATTATTCAAAAAAATCACTCTATATCCTGACTAATATCTTACTAGAATATCAAAAAATGGAAGAACTGGATGTCAAAATACAATTTATATGGATTAAAGCCCACTGCGGGATTAAGGAAAATGAAAAAGCTGATGAAGCAGCCAAACAAGGAATCTACAAAGAGGATATTGCTCCATATAAGTGCATTCACACTGATATATCATCCTTACTGGAAAACGAAACAAAACAAATCTGGAAAGAACAATTTAAAAGAAAAGAAACTGGTCAAGCATATAAAAATATACAAACTGATATTCCATCTAAACCTTGGTTTACAGCAACAGCTAATGCCAAAAGATTTGTCTCAACCATATGTAGGATGAGATTTAACCACGCACTTGTCCCGGCATATTTATATAAAATCAAATTAAACAAATCACCGTATTGTGCATGTGGCGAAGTAGGAAACCTGGAACATGTAATTTTAAATTGTAATTTATTCAAAACAAAATTGATTTATTGTATCAAGATCTAGAGAATTCACCTGTATTGATCCAGCACCCACTTAATTTAAATCAACTAATTAGTTTAAATAATGTACATATTTATAGAATTTTATATACACATATTGTTAGACTAGAAATTAATATCTAAGATCCTTTGTGTCCAACCTATGTTGCACCCCTAACTTATACGCGGTACACCCACTGTGTTGTCCAGCTCTGACATACCCCAGAGAAAATTTAAGTGTCCCTGTGCATTCCCCAAATGAGTTGAAAAAAAATATATATATAAAAAAAACAAAGAATAAAAAAAATAAAAAAATATATATGTGTATAAACAGAAGAAAAAAAATAATAAAAAAATAAAATAAATAAAAAAAACAAAAAATAAATGAGGAAAAAAACGATTAAACTAGTTAAAGATATTAGGTATTAAATATAATGTGAAGGCAGAGTGATGACAATCAATCAATTTTTGCAATACAAATAAATCTGGCGAATGGAACCTCTTCCGAAGCCATTGTAACCTCAACACACACACACACACACACACACACACACACACACACACACACACAATATTTAAGTTATCAATATTCAAGTTTAGAACCAGCGCACAAAAAAATCTTTCCCAAAAATAAAATCTTAGATTTGTTCAAAAACTTACTGCGTGGAAACTTCCCTTCTCCTGCCTCTGCTTGCTGGCTGTTTTCGATATTTAACTAGAAACTGCGGATGACGCTAAATTTCTAGCACTCTGTGTCGAACTATGCTGGATCACAGTCGGAGGCAGAGTTTTTCCCGTTATGTGTTACCTCAGGGGGGCAGTGTTCACTGTCAATGATATCAGAGTATCGTTTTGACGCCCTGATACAACGGAGAGAAACTTCTCCCTATGCACCCGCTAACACTAAAAAAAAACTGACACCCGTTACCGTGACAGGGAAGGACTTTTTCCCTTCGCGTTTTTCTCCCGACTCTGTGCTCTGTCTGCTCTGAACTTTTTCTTATCATTCCCCCAAATTATCTTCGGGGTTTTGTGTTGAATTGCAAAGGTTGCATTTTTTTTGTTTTTGAGTGGTCTCAATTTTTATTACTAACCGTCTGTATACAAAACAATGATTTAAATTTGTCCTACTTAATTGTTATGATCCTGTCTCATTTTTGATAAACAAAAAGTATGTCGAATTCTACTTTTATTATATTTGAAATAAAATATATATTTTACCGTGTGTTCTGAAAGTTACTGATTTAAGTTTTCATATTTGATATTCGCATTTATTAGTTGGAAAAATTCAAAAATTTTGATTTTCCACTTTTTTATTAACTATTGAAAATACGTAAAAATTACAAAAAAGTAATTAATACTTTTTTATATATCTTGGATGTTTCGATTTTTAAATGTTAAAAGATACATAAAAATATTCTATTTTTTATCACCACTGTTTAAAAAATTGTTATAAAGAAATGCATTATTTATGAGCTAATCAAAATTTAATATTTAGTCACAAACATAGATTGTTAATTAACAAACGCATTTTTTAGCAACAAATAAATTTTTTTAAGAAACCGTTTTTCTCTAAAAATCATAAATTATATCAACCAATAGATTACGAAAAAAAAATTGATTAGCTCATAAACAATGCATTTGTTTACAACAATTTTTTAAACAATGGTGATAAAAAATAAATATTTTTATGTATCTTTTAAGATTTAAAATTTGAAACATTCAAGATATACACTACTCCAAGAATTTAACGCACCACCAAAAAATAACCAAAAGTTTAAAGTAAATTTTTGTCTAAACTGTTTGTCGGATTTGAATGAATTTTTTTTTGAATGACAGGTTGACACTTCCAGAGAGTTAGTGTACTACTGTATTTGCATACAAACTTATTTTTGTAAAAATACGGGGTGTTGCAATGACAACCTGATTTTTTCATAAAATTTGTAACACCCTGTGGAGTTCAACAGTAACAATATCAACTTAAAATTAAAACCAAACTGTAGCTTTATCTTTTTGTAACATTTTGTTTTTTGATTTACTCTATTATCTTGGCCACAACAAGAGAAAATCAATTTTATAGCATAACATGTTTTTTATTAAAATTTATTATTCAACTTTAACAACGAAAAACAAAGAAACAAAACGTAAACAAAAGTCAGTAGCGAGTATTTCCGCCTCTGGCAGAAATAACTGCTTGGCACCGACGGCCCATACTTAAAATAAGCGACCGTATATCATTTTGGTCAATTTCTTCCCATATTTCAATCAGTCGCCTCCCCACGTCTTCCAAGGTGTTCAAGTTCCGTTCCTCTCGTAACCTCCTCCCAAGAGTTTCCCAAAGATTCTCTATGGGATTTAAATCAGGGCTTCTAGCTGGCCATGCCATGATATCGATGCCAACTTCCTCTAGATAATTCCTCACAACTCCAGCAACATGAGGCCTGGCATTATCGTGCATCAACATAAATCCTTGCCCTATATATGGCGCATATGGCATTACATGTTGGTCTAAAACCTCCAATATGTACCTTTCAGCTGTAAGGCTTCCATTATTTATGACCACAAGTTCTGTGCGACCAGTCAAAGAAATACCTCCCCAGACCATCACAGATCCTCCTCCAAATTATGTGTTATTTGAGAAATTACACTGAGCATATCGTTCGTTAGGGCGTCGATATACACGTATGCGCCTGTCATTATTGTACAAACAAAATCTTGACTCATCCGTAAATAATACCTGTTGCCATTCCGCTTCTAACCAGTTACGATGTTCCATGGCAAAATTCAGCCTCGCTCTTCGATGATCTCTAGTTAGAGCTGGCCCCCGAGCAGCCATTCTAGGTCTCAAATTGTGTTCTCGTAGTCGCTGACGAGCTGTTTCACCA
This sequence comes from Galeruca laticollis, assembly GCA_963921935.1. NCBI lineage: Eukaryota > Metazoa > Arthropoda > Insecta > Coleoptera > Chrysomelidae > Galeruca > Galeruca laticollis. The sequence goes on from OY998177.1 coordinate 73,155,741, forward strand.
CAAATTTGTACACCAGTAGCATCTCGAAGCTGGGTTTGAAGGGTCCGGGCTGTTACAAAACGTTGTCTTAATGCCGATAATCTTAAAAAACGGTCCTGATTAGGGGTTGTTATTCGATTCCTTCCTTGTCCCGGTCTACGACCATGACTTCCAGTGTCTCTATATCTTTGTATAACTCGTGAAACGGTTGTATGGGATACATTAAATCGTCTACCAATTCTTCGGTAATTCCAGCCTTCCTCGAACAATATTAATGCTTGAGCACATTCTTCGCCAGTAAGATTTCGTGTTTCACGTTGCATATTAATTAAAATAAAGGTTTTTATAAAAAAACGTAAGGGCTAACACTAAAAATACACTTCTATGAAATACTTTTTGACACCTGTATTTAGCTAATGACAATTTACTGTAACTTATTGTTTTTCATAGCCTGCTACTCACTTTTATTATTATAAATTTTAATAAAAAACATGTTATGCTATAAAATTGATTTTCTCTTGTCGTGGCCAAGATAATAGAGTAAATCAAAAAACAAAATGTTACAAAAAGATAAAGCTACAGTTTGATTTTAATTTTAGGTTGATATTGTTACTGTTGAACTCCACAGGGAGTTACAAATTTTATGAAAAAATAAGGTTATCATTGCAACACCCCGTATTTATGCAAAAATAAGTTTGTATGCAAATACAGTAGTACACTAACTCTCTGGAAGTGTCAACCTGTCATTCAAAAAAAAATTCATTCAAATCGGACAAGCAGTTTAGACAAAAATTTACTTTAAATTTTTGGTTATTTTTTGGTGGTGCGTTAAATTCTTGGAGTAGTGTATATAAAAAAACTATTAATTACTTTTTTGTAATTTTTACGTATTTTCAGTAGTTAATAAACAAGTGGAAAATCAAAATTTTAGAATTTTTCCAACGGTGAACTATTTGTTAGCCTATTAAGAATAACTCCATAAAGTAAAAATTTTTTTAAGGTTTTAGTTTAATAATTATCGCGGTTTTTCTGTTAACATTTAATATAGAAAAAGTTGTTAATTAACAAATGGATAAATAATAGAAAAATTGGGTTCTTTAACCGCGGATTATTGTTTATTATGTATCCCAATAGTATTTCAATTTCATTATTCCTTAATATTCATATTTAATATGTTTAAATATTTTTTTAAGTTACTGTGTCGGAGTGACGGAGCGCGCTTGAAGTCAGACTACCCGTTTTTGGCTTTATTTTCAGGGCTCTGTAAAAATTATAAATATTGGAGATACAGTTTTTTTTAGTAAATTCAATCATCTTTTTAAATCTTTTTTTTTTAATTTCGAGAATTTTTAATGGTTTTCGAAATATTCAAAAAAAACTAAATCAACTCCCCACTTTTTTTTATTATATTGTTTATAATTTTTGCAATTTTTTTCGGCCCCTTTCAGAACCTTTCCTTAAATTATCTACATAACAATCCGAATCAAATGACACCTTGATCGTAATTTTCGGTGAATATACAAAAATTTTGAGTAAAATCGTACATGTGAACCAGACTAATGTAGCAATATAATTGTTCACCCTTATTACAGGGTTAAATTTCAACTGAAGTTTTATTTACTACAAGTATTTGTATGTTTTAAATAATTTTATCCACTGCTGTGGAACAAGTGCACAATTTGATGTTTTTAGAAAACTTTAGTCATTTTTTCTGATGACAGCTTTGATAATGGCATAGTAGCTGAAAACGCTTAGCTGGATTTTATAATAAACTGCATACTTAGTACTCGTCGTTTCTTTCATTCAATTAATTATAAAAGTTTCTATGCCCAACTGCTTCCTCAGCATCAATAGCAGTTTTTTGGTTCAAAGTATATAATGAATATGCAGAAACTTAGAATTATGTATATACTTATTAATTTTAGACTTCTAAACTCGAGTTGACAAAAAAATCGAAGACTTATATTCTGGCTTCACGTGTCCATCCGTTTTAAGCTTCAGCTGACGAACAGTAAGTACTAGAGCTTAGGTATAAACGGATTCGGAATCAACAGACAACCAGACAACATGTTTTAAGTTAAACATTGAAATGAAAACGTTTAACTTAAAACATGTAGCAGTATGATTGTAAATCCTTATTACATAGTTAATTTTTAACTCAAGTTTTATTCACTACAATTATATGTATGTTTTTAATAATTTTATCCACTGATGCAGAACAAGTGCACAATTTGATGTTTTTAGACACCTTTAGTTATTTTTTTGTGACGACAGCTTCGATAATGGCCTAGTGGCTGAAAGGGCTTAGCTGGATTTTATAATAAACTGCACACTTAGTACTCTTCATGTCTTTCATTCAATTTATATTTAGTGTGTACGCCATATTCAGATAATTCTACTTTTATAATTGGCAGCTATTTTGGAGGTTCAATATGTAGCCTATAAATAATACAGCATGGGTGCTGGCTTTAACATCAGTGTGTTTATTAGAAAGACAATACTACAACATCATCCAAGATATATTGAAAATGTTTCCAATTTCCTATTGTTCTGATATAATAGTATTTTTTATCTGAAAAGTGCTTAAATATTCTTGCGCTGTATTTTTAATATACTGAATCTGTTGGTGGATGTTAACATTAATGTCTTAGTTCTCTTCATCGGTTTTAAACATTATATCCCACTGAATAAAGTACTTAAGTAACCCATTTCGAAGTAAGCAATGAATGTAAAAATCCAAACAATTTGGACTACTTGTTCTCTAACATCTTGTTCGTATAAATCCTTGTACAGTAAATTAAAAGTATATGCAGAGTAACTATTGTCCAGGAGCCGAGCATTATTTTTTGGGTAAAAAAGGTAATTTAAAACTTATAATGTTCAGAATTGAATAACAAATACCACAGGCATGTGTTACTTGGCATTGTGAGAATGCAAACACTGAGTGTGACACACTATAGTTTGGTTTAGTTTAGTTTGTTTTTGAATTTGTGATCGGATATGTAATTGAAATATTAGATAAGAAAGAGTTAAATTCAACTGTGATTAAATTAATTAAAGGTTACACTTTTTCAAGAACAAATTCCTGCAGATTTAGTTTGTTGTTAAAAACCTGAATAAGAAACTGCTTAAACATTTTATAAGCTTGTTTTATTTATTTATTTACAACTTCAAAAAATACACAATAAAAATGGTAACTGACAGTGACATCTAACCCAGGTTATTACTTAAATTGTATAAGTTATAGAAAATGTATGAAATATGGCATTTATCGAATCACTACAATATGTATGAAATGAACATTACTAGATATTTTCTAGGAATTTTACTGAAGAAAAATTATTCGATGGAATTTGGAAATACATTACAATGATTCAGTAAAATTTATCAAACCAGCTTTATCAGAGTTACACATAAATTAGAAGCATAAGCACAGGTTATTTTAAACCCCCATTCAGATTCACTGTTTTATTTTTATTACTACATAAAACATGTATCGATAGCACAGAATTCAAATTTTACCAATGTGCAAAAACGACCTAACACATAAAGAATTCAACAGAATATACGGTTGGTGCTGAGCATAAGTACAGAGTCTCGATACAAAAATGGCAGCTTAAAGCTTCGATACAAATGGGACAGAAATTAAATTTTTGCAAAAATATCATAGGTTCTTCACCAAAAGTTAGTATTATTCTGTATAAACATTCCTCAAAGACCAAACCAGTCACTTTAATGAATATGAGTATTGGCAATATCAAATTCTAATTTAGCACCATAAAAAGCACACAGACAGGTTAAAACTAAAGAACTTCCTTACATCTAATGACATGGCATCTGACTTTCCCTAATAGCTCAAAAACTTGGTTCAGCAGAAGATAACATGTCCAATGAGTGGACAATGAAATATGCTGTAATAACTAGTAAAAGTGTCTTGGCATTTATTCAAACAAGAACCAAGCTAGACCACAACTACAATTTGTTTCTGACAACTTTTGCTCTCTAGACTGCCACGAACCCAAAACTCAAGGATTTCCATATTTAAAAGCCTACAAAGGACATGGTGATGCCGAGTATCGTTAAATGACATTCGAGTATATGCCTGCTTAAAATTATAAATTTAATTAGCAACAAAACTCATTTATATATAAATATGTAAGCATTTAACGTTTCAACCATTTTCATACATTTCCTATGTGCTGCAAGTCTTTTATTTTACATATTACTGGGTAAAATACGCCTTAATGAGGGTATCCATAATAATCTGAAACGAAAAGACACAATTAAAATATAATTAGTTTAATGAATAGTATCATGTGTATGTCAAGTCCAAATGTTGTTAATACATAATAGCATATATCTCCTCTCCATTGATTAATAGATACATTCCAAATGATTGCAATTCAAAAAATTATTTGAATTATTGATTGTACTCTAACATATTATGTCTTAACATATACTTTTCGGGTTACATACCCTGCTCAGTATGGCATTTTCAACATATCCATACTTTTTTGTTTGCATCATTGCAGATAGGTTTCAGTATAATTGCACAATCATAAAAATAAAATAGATGCGATAATTATTCACTTACCAATGCATCAAAATATTATAACTATCAATGAGCCAATGTGCCCATAGGATCCCATGCAGGTAAAACAATAGGTTCCTGTTTAAAGACGTTCAATACTTCTTGAGGGACATACTTTTTATCAACTACAACTTCAAATGTGAATTCTTTGAACCAATCAGACGTCATTATTAGATATCCTTTTTCTCCCCTGTCTTCGCCCCATGAGTTTTCTACTCTCAGTTTCGTTACTTCACCGAGCTCCTATGTATATAAAAAAATATAATTATTCGGAATGTAACTATTTTCCGAGATGGAATGTTAAAAAGTACTTACATCAGTGTTGACGGCCGTGAAAACCATGGCATGAGTCATTGCGCTTTCGCTATATAACAATCTATCAGCTTTTGATAAAGTTACTTGAATATCAACTCCAAAAACTAAAGGGAAATCATGCCTGAAAAGTAAAATACAATATTACATTTAAAAAAAACGGTTAATATATTATAGTGTTTAATCGAAATCGACAAATCAATCAAACCATCAGTTTATAATCAACTTTTTGATTGTCATTAGGAAATCCTATAGGTAATTGTGGACTGTACTATAAAGGGTGTTTAAAAAAAAGGTGGTCCCGTTGCTAGGTTAGGTAGAACACTGTAAAATAAGTTGGGTTTGCTCAGTAAACAATTTTCGTAAGGGCATCCATTTTCAAGATATGGGGCATTCTTTGAAAATGAATGATAGCACAATTTTTATGATCCAGGAGGTAAACCCTAATATAACATTATAAATCAGTGACGGTGAATTTCTAAAATAAAACGTTTAGCATTATTTGTTACAAAATAAAATCTTTGGTTTTCTCGAGTTACCGACTGCAATAAATCCTAATATCAACTACTGGAAGCTCAAGAACCAGCTGTAATAGTAATGCCTTTCATCCCGTTAGTTTTCTTGGTAACAACGACGTATTTCCAGCGTCTATAAATTTTTTACATAGAAAAACACCAAAACAACAAACACCGAGGCGTCCTTATTTTTATGTGGAACATTTATTCACGGCGTATTTTTATACGGTATGTACAAAAATCTGTAACATAATATCCAGTTGAGTATTTTAAAGGTTCACTTATTGTTTTTTATCAGGCCCATAGGAAATTTCGTAAAACTGCTACTGTTTTTTTTATTTTCATAATTGTGAAAGCCATTAGAGCTCGAGAAATTTTTTTGAAGGAATTCTGTGGATATTTTTAGTTATGATAAAATTATGGTTTAACTTTGTGAATTTTTTTGCTACATTTACAGTATTTTTTTTTCAAAATAAAATTTCAGTGTTAAATTTGAAATGGGCAGAGTTCAATATAAAATTTGTCAATCACTTGAGCCACTGCGCTGGTGTAACTACCAATCTCTTAAAATTTGTATTTCAATTCATAATTTGTTTTTTTTGTATCTGTGAATTTCATCAATCGTTCCTGTTTTGAATATATTTAGACAAGTGGCAAATTGAGATTGATATTATTTAAAATGTTATAGAGTTTTAGCGTTTTAGATATAATTAATACCCCCATCAGGGAATTTAAGTATATGCGATTTGATTACATTGTCTGAAATCTGCGACTCATAGACACTGGGGTGTAGCATAGAATTTAATATTAGATTTAAAATTCATTTGAGTAAACTCATTTCAAGTTGTTCACTTCACTTCACTATAGACAAGGTTTACCTAGAATAAATAATCCCATCTGTCTATCAAATCCAAATAGAACTAAAGTAAATCTACTTGTTTGTAATTAATCCCATATATTTTTTATACACTTATATTTATACTTATACGAACTTTTACAAAGGAAATATAATCTACATATTATCAACTTTTGAGTATTATTGTTTTGGGTAAGCCTTCATACTTTTACTACGACCTTAAACCAAGAAAAGGTGGCGTCCTTATAAATTTGGTTACAGTCCATAAGGCCGACTATCTTATATATAAATTTGAGGAAATCCAACGAACTCACCTGCTCTACTGACAAAAAGCTGCCTGATCAAATTTTAAGTGTATTATCAGTTTAGACACCTGGGTATCGAGTTGGTAGTATTTTTTTTTACTTTAAGGAGTAACAGGAAACTGTCACTGCCACAATATTTATATTAAGTTTATATGATACTAGTACCGGAAGTACAAACAAACAAATTTATATCGAATCACCCCGTACTTCCAAAAACGAAATATGAGTGTTTTATGAGATAATATTTTTTTAGTAATAGTATTCCATATAAATTTGGTTGTGGGTATATTCATTATTAAATTTTAAGGAAATGTCTTAACCTAATATCTAGTATACTATTTCTATAAAAACAAATGTGGGTACTTAATATTGACAATTCACTATTTTTTATATTAAAGAAATTTTGTGTTCCCCGTACACTGTGGTATAGAATTATTGGTTAATCACTTACGGTTTGCTCATTTGCATTTTATGATGTATTATTCGAGGTGATCATACTAAAATATAGTGAAAATTCAGATAAGAAGGTATCAATATTTACTTTTTTTCGGCTTTGAACAAACCTTTGCCATAAAAACTGTGCTATCATGCATTTTCAAATAAACTATAACGACTATGTCGAAACTATCGGCAACATTTTGATGAACTTTTGTATGAATATGTTTTGGAAGCTGACATTTGTTTTTATATCTGCCGAGGACGCTAGTAACACAGTTCATACTGAATAGTTTTAAATGGGTGCCATCTTTTTTTTAAACACCTTGTATAATATGGGAGCTCCGCAACATTTGATATTCTTCCAAGCTAAACTATACACATCTAATGAAAATGTGGTATATATTGAGAACTATTCATCAAACAGATTCTCCCTACAAAAAGGCGTCAGGCAGGGATGCATTCTGTTAGAGTAGTTGGATTATCTTGTAAACAGTGACCTTGACCATTCCCGAGTGAAGCCTAAGTGGGAATTCGTTTAGCAATCTATAAGTGAAACCCAAAAATATTGCCTTAGGTCTAGGTACTTAAGTGTTGTAATTTAAAGTATAAAATTGGTAGCGCTTTCAACCCATTTGCTTAACTATATTTACAGTATAATTATTACGGAAGAAAAAAAACAAATAAGCTTTGGTGGCTTTTGCAATTTATTACAAAGAATATATTATATACCTGAACAATAAAAATCGTAACAAGTTATCATTACATATTATAATTTTAATTAAAAAATAAATAGTGACTTAGAGAAAGAAAAAACACAAAAACTTTAAAATCAGTTTATATAATTTATACAGCGTTTGACAAAAAATAAACAAGTGATACCAAACAGTTTTCTTGAAAAATTTAATTAGCACAAAATTTTAAAGTAAAAAAAAAGAAAAAGTAATTACATACAGTGTTGGGAACTTTACGAGGGAACATAGGGTTTACCTTCAATGTGTTAGAAAGAGACAAAATACATATAAATTCAGTGCATCATTCTTTTTTGCTAACAGGATATCATAAAGTGGAAAACGTCCAATACAAGAAGTTAAAAATACAGATGTGTAATGTGAACAGTTTAGTTTATTATTTGAGAAATAATAAGATTGTATGTACTATACTGATAGCTTAATGCAATGAACAATAAAAAAATCAACACTACTTTCGTTTATCCCTTCATGGTTAATTTACAAAGAAATAATTCAGTAGTAATAAAATTCACTATATTAGTTCGGTTAGTATTGGAATAACTAACCTAAATAACCGTAACATGCGAAATAAAATTTGTATTAATAATAATATGTGTTTCCAAATATCTCAATTCTCATTTTTCGCTAACAGGATCTCATAAGTGGAAAACCCACAACGCCAGCCTATTACTATTTGTAGCTTCTGACAGTATTGCCAATTTTCATTGTATATTTATATTAATTGTAAAATGCATTGTTCTAACACGAGAACAAGTTATAAGAAGATTTTAATTATGATAATTCAAGAGGTTGTAACAGATCAAGATATAATTAATTCCATCTATCCGTTAAATATTTTATTGTAATGCTGGAAATTGTTCTAGTTTTCAGTTTGAAAGCGGTTAAAACCTTTACTTTTTTTCAGATTTGGCAACGTGAAATTGGTCTCCAAACACCTGCTGTTTCGAATGTTAGTAAAAAAAAATGGTATCTTTATCGTTTGTATGCAAATGAGAACGAATTCTCTGTGTAAACACACACACAGTGCAAATTAAAAAAAAACTAAAATCGAATTCTAATGCCTACAATTTTTAAATAAAAGTAATATTATATGTAATAAATTAAAAAATAAAACTTAATTCTTCAATGAGCTTAAATCAAATGTTTTGCGTTAAGCAGTAGCCGAGACGGTTATAAAATTCTTGACGAACACGTATGAACATTTCAGGTGTTATTTGCATACAAATTTGTAAAATTTGTTCCCTTAGTTCATTTAGAGAAGAGGCTCTGTTTTCTTGAAACCCATAAATTCTCGATTTTATATAACCCCAGAAAAAAAATCGTTGGGAGCCAGATCTGGAGATCTCGCAGGCCATCTTATGTTACCATTCGTGGAGATTATCCAATTGGGAAATTGTGTATTTAGAAAGTTTATTGCTAGTCGATAATTATGTGATGCACAACCGTCATGTTGGTACCAGATATCATTGTTGACACCTAATTGTATAAGAGTAGGAGTAATTTGATTTTTCAGCATGTCCAAATATTTCTGTCCGGTTAAATTGCCGTCAATAAAAAATGGTCCAATTAAATGGTCACCTAATATTCCAGCCCAAACATTTAACTTTTGGGGATATTGAGTCCTATTATTATAATGTTTGTGTAAATTTGTCCTTGACCAATATCGAATAACGGATGAATTATGTGCACCGTGTATGGGAAAAGTCGATTCATCTGTGAACAAAATATTTTTCGAAAAGTTTGCGTCCAATTGTATTCTTTCCATAATTATTTCACAAAATTCCATTCTACGAAATTGATCGTCTGGAAAAATTTCATGGCTCTTTTTCAGTTTGAAACTACGATAACCATTTTTTTAATACAGTCCGAAACGTTTTCGGATCAACATCAAAATCCTTTGCTATATGAGTGGACGATTGTAGGGGATTATTTTCCACACTGGCACAAATTAAAATATCTCTTTCTTCTTTTTCGGGTTTTGTTTGACCATGATAATTTCTTTTTGGACGTGAGAGGATATCGTTTTACGCTGAAATTAAATGTGACTGATTTCTCTCACAAATGAAAAGGAATTTTTGAAAGGCACTCTACAATCTAACGCGTGGATTGAAAATGAAGAGAGAGGACAGATAAAAGTAGAATTTGAGCTGTAAGCGAAATCGTTTTATCAGGAGCGTAGGAAACAGAGGCGGTTTACATTGAGATCTTTAAAACTATTCCTAATGATGTTAATGAAAATTATTATGCTTACATTCATTAATTGTACCCTCAATATCGACGAATGTATTTTCCAGTGATTTTTTAGTGGTACTTATTTCAAATACCTATTAGGTAGATTTTAATTTATTGTTCAAATCATATTAGCGTGTACTACCCGAACTGATATAGTGAATTAGTTTCTTACTACTGAATTATTTCTTTGTAAATTCATCATGAAGGTTTTTAAATGAAACTCACGGTCTCTAGTTAATTCCACAATATAATAAAAGTTATTTAAAATTCTAAAAAATTGACAATTGTTTCGATAAATCAATTGTATGCCAGGCACTGCCTTCGGAAAGACTACCGCCTAGTGAGTTGTAGGGTCACGGATGATCCTAACCAATGGAAATTAACAAGAATAACATTGTCGACGATTGAAGCAGCATTGCCAAATCGAAATCATTATCTGATGGAAGATTATTTTAAGGTGACAGAAAATAATTTTTACAATAATAAAAAAGTTATTGGCAATTTTAAAACTTTTCTAACTATACTCGATTCTCTAATTTATTCATTTTATACTTTTTCGAAAACTAGAACAATTTCCAGCATTACAATAAAATATTTAACGAATAGATGGAATTAATCATATCTTGATCTGTTACAACCTCTTGAATTATCATAATTAAAATCTTCTTATAACTTGTTCTCGTGTTAGAACAATCCATTTTACAATTAATATATACAATGAAAATTAGCAATACTGTCAGAAGCTACAAATAGTAAGAGGCTGGCGTTGTGGGTTTTCCACTTATGAGATCCTGTTAGCGAAAAATGAGAATTGATATATTTGGAAACACATATTATTATTAATACAAATTTTATTTCGCATGTTACGGTTATTTAGGTTATTTATTCCAATACTAACCGAACTAATATAGTGAATTTTATTACTACTGAATTATTTCTTTGTAAATTAATCATGAAGGGATAAACGAAAGTAGTGTTGATTTTTTTATTGTTCATTGCATTAAGCTATCAGTATAGTACATACAATCTTATTATTTCTTAAATAATAAACTAAACTGTTCACATTACACATCTGTATTTTTAACTTCTTGTATTGGACGTTTTCCACTTTATGATATCCTGTTAGCGAAAAAGAATGATGCACTGAATTTATATGTATTTTGTCTCTTTCTAACACATTGAAGGTAAACCCTATGTTCCCTCGTAATGTTCCCAACACTGTATACAGGATAATTCGAGAATATCATAAAAATAACCAAACACGAAAGATGTTCTCTAACTTGCCCAAAAAAGTGGAGATGCTCCATCTTGCTGCCCCCACAATGTTTACCTTTCATTTAAGGGAATATATTCAAGTATTTTGAAGAAAATCTAAGTATCTTTGTCCTATTTCTTCATAAAAATAGGGACTAATCAAGCGACCATTAAATAAACCGCCCCAAACATTGATTTCCAATATTGTTTGAAAATTGTTTTCTCGCATCCACTTTGGATTTTTCTGCGAGCGATAATGACAATTATGGTGATTAACAATACCAGTATGTGGATTTACCTAAAGACAACTTAACATATTTATTACATTGTCATGTGTCTAAGGGGTCATTTGGCAAGAAAATGGATTTTTACCTCTTGGAAAAGAACCAGTTTCTTTCAACATAGGCAAAAGTATTGATGATTGGATTTATTCTATGAGGAAAACGGTTTCTGTACAAATTTTGAGCTTGAGTTTTATTTTTCAGCATTCTCCATAAATAAGTAGCATGTTTTGAATTATTTACTTATTATTATGTTGTCTTCACAAGATTATGACTAATAATTAATGACAGTTCTTGAATCAACTTCACCTAACTATAATGAATGACAACCTATGCTGTTGCTACAATATTTCTTTTGTTTGATTGCCACCAAAACCACCATCTGTCAAGAAGGTGAGAGGAAGTAGAATAGGCATAATGTGTTTAATATTCTACCTCTGTACCAAAATAAAGTGTAGAGAGATTTCTGATTCAATTAAATGTCTTTAATAGACATACCATGACATTTTTCTACTGCTTTAACTTTCCCTTATGCAGTCTTTAGAAGATGACAACTAGATCAAAGTCCAATCTCTTGAACTTTCAACTTTTACTTCATGATTATCCATAACTGTCTCGATTTCTTTAGCCAGAACATGTTTTCTACAGAGGTTGGTGGAATCTATGTTGCCAGAGTGTAGCTATTTTCCCAAATTATACCACTGTAGGCCTAGAAAGCCCATGGCTTGGTATATTTGTCTTCTCCATTTCGTCCTATCATTGGCTTAGCCTCTTCAAGTTTTCAGTTTTATCTCTTGCTGTCTCATCCCTCCATTTCAGTTTGGTTGTATCTCTTCTTCCTCCAGGCCTACTATTTATTATCTTTTTAGATATTTTTTCATTACTCATTCGTTGTATATGACATATGACCTATTCATCTTAATCTGTGTCCTTCTGTGATGCCCATTATATCGGGTCGGTCGAATAATTCTCTTAGTACTTTATTGCTTCTTCTTTGCAATATTTCACCCATTTTCTTTCCTATCTTTCCCGTGTGGCTAGAGATGTGAGAGGAAAATATTCTCGAGAACGAGAATTTTCTCTGTAAGAGAATTCTCCCGAGAATATTCTCAAGAGCAGGTTTTCTACATAATTTACACTGAAAAATTTTGCAGTGGTTTTTAAAAATTTTCAGTTTTTTTAACCTTTTCTATAACTCTGGAAACAGGCAAATTTAAAATGTAAACAAGTAAATGGTGAAGTGTGAACAATAGGTAATTTTAAATTTTTGTTTATTGCCATTTCTAGCGATTTTCTTACCATTCTCATAAAATTCTCCAACTTGAGAATACTCTCCAAAAGATTGTTACCAAGAAGTTTACATCTCTACGTGTGGCTAGTATTTTTTGCATCCTTTATCTATAGTACAAGTTTCACTGCCAAATAATACTAATCAAAACCGATTTGTACATTCTTAACTTAATACTTCTAGACAATATACTATTAAGCGCATTATTTAGCTTATACATACATTTATTTCCCTTCAGTATTCTGTTTTGTATATATTTTTTTTATATAGTGAATACTGAGCTGTTCGTAAACGATTCTACTTCTTGGAAACTGTAAATGTTTCCTTTTTCAGTCTTAATTTCAAATTTCCTTTTTCTATCTCCTTCAATCTTAGTCCCACCATCTATTTAAAAATGAGATAATATCTAAACGAAATGTCTTACTTACGCTTTCAAATCTTGAATTCCTTGTTTGGCAACATATCTTTTAGATACTTCACATCCGAACCAAACAGCCTCACCTTCTTTAATACTTTTGGCTGTTAAGTCTAACAGCAAATCGACAGGTTGATTATTGTAAATGCATTTTCTACCACCAACCATGTTACCTAAACAATCTACAGTATAACATTTGCCATATTCATTCGTAGGTCTGGGATCTGTTACCAAACAAACCTAAAAATCGATATAATGATTAAATCCATTGTACCAATAGATATTTTTCAAACCCAAGAGAAATTTTATATGAGTCGTCATTTAAATACAATTATTCAATTTCATTTACCTTGTCGTCTACATTAAAATGAGGTTTTACATGCTGCTCATAGAATTGTTTGGGAGTGATGGGGCCTACACTATGGTACGCCTTATTCTTGTCATAATAAGTCCAGACAAATGTTTCATTAGGTATACCCAAACATATTCCCACGATCCTGTAAATGTTAGTCATTTGGTCTGTTATGAGGAGTTGTATATCGGTATCAGTACCACCCTTTAAAAAATTAGTATAGATTAGGTATGAAATAAAAAGTACCTTGAGTAGTTGCAATATTTCAAATAAAAACAAGTTTCTGTACTTACTTTAGAAATCAGTTCTCTTATGGCTCTAGCATATTCCCTGAGTTTACTTTTGAGTATTTGGTTCATTTTTACACTTTGTTCGCAGCTAAACGATTCCGGAAAGTTCTTTTTCGGCATTAAGCCGTGCTTGTTGATGAGGTTGACAATCATATCCCATTGGCCACCGTCTGATGTTGGATCCTGTACAGGGGCAAATGGATTTTGTTAAATTTAAGCCTATACAGTCTTTTTTATATCGCTTGATCTTTATCAGTTTAATTTAATGTCATCACACTGAGCAAGAACATGATTGCGAGAGTTCAGTAAACATTTTAATACACAGTTTTAATCTTTTCCTTATTTTGTTAATAATTTGTGCTTTAGAAATTATGTAAATCTCTGGAAGAATTTAAAGGTCTCTTCAATCAACTTCTGCAACAAAATAGCATGGTATTGAACTTGCTATCCATGCTTATAAATAAACTTGCCTAAAATGAATAATTTTATAAGAATAGCAGAATGAAGTGCAAATGGGTTGCAAAGACATAAAGGAACAAAATTTTGTGGACATTCTATTAATTAGAAAAACACATTTTACCACTAGGAAACTATCTATGCATACCAAAATATAAACTATATTCCTGTAATCACCCAGATGGTACTGCACACGCAGGTACAGCAATTCTTATAAAACATAATAAAGAACACTATGAGCTCCCTACATATGAAAAAAATTATTTACAAGCAACTTCTATAAACGTGAGATGTTTACCATATGAAATATTGAATAACAGCAGTGTACTGTTCACCTAGGCATAATATAAAAAATGAACAAATTTCGGAATTCTTTCAAATACTAGGACCTAAGTTCATTGCTGGAGGAGACTACAATAGTAAACACACACTATGGGGATCACTTGCAAGTACTATCAACGAAACTAATTATTCTTTCCTTTCAACTGAGTCACCAACATATTGGCCTACTGATGTATACAAAATACCAGATTACTAGATTTCTTTGTGGTAAATGGTATTTCAGATACATATACAGATATAACACCAAACTATGATCTGGTCTCGGACCATTCTCTAATTATGTCCACCATCGGCACAACAATAGTAATTAAAAAACCAATCCCTCAACTACACAATTTGAAAACCACCTGGGACAAATATAAACAAATAATAAAGAGGGTACAAACTTAAAGACTCAGGGAAAAAACGATGTTGAACTTGAAATCAAAAAGTTTATTGAACTACTTAAATATTCTGCTAAAGAATCTACTCCAAAGGGCAAGTCATAACCGAGCGACAATTACATACCAATAGAAGTGAAAAAACTAATAGCTGAAAAGATCTATATGCACCCATGTTACCGAAGATATTCCCAAATAAGTAAAAACCCAAAAGATAAACTTAAAATAATAAAAACGAATTATTGGAAAGGTATATTTCTTCCTTAACCAGACAAGATAACTCCATTTGGAAACCAGTAAAAAACAAAAGAAATATACAACTACATCAAGACCATGGGCTAAAAGAAAGGAAATCGAATATCTTTCAGGTGTTCAAAATCCCTTTCGGCCATTTACATTAAATGAAATAAATCGAGAAATCGGTGTGCTAAACATTAAAAAAGCCCCAGGCCTTGATCTAATCACAGGTAAAATTCTCAAAGAACTACCAGAATAAGGAGTTAGAGTCCTTATGTTCATACTAAATGCAGTAAGATGATAATAATATTGGCCTAAGACACTGAAAACCACATAAATTATAATGGTACTAAAGCCAGGAAAAGATCAAACAAATGTATCCTCATATCGACCTATAAGCCTATTACCAACAATATCAAAACTCCTGGAAAGGTTAATACTAAATAAGCTAAATTAAGACCTATAGAAGTGGAACTAGATACCAGACCACCAATTTGTATTGATGTCACACACAGGAACATTTGCAGACGATACAGCATTTATGGCATGAGATGAAGATCCTAAAGCGGTAAGCCATATTCTACAGGAACATCTTAAAATCCTGGAAAATTGGCTTAAAAAATGTAAAATAAATGTTGGATCAAAATCGTTTCACATACTGTTCACAATACGAAAAGGACATTGCCTAGAAATCAGACTGAATCAAGAAACACTACCACAAGTAGAAGTCATAAAATACCTAGGAATGCACTTAGAGTATAATTTGAACTGGAGGGAACACATAGAGAAAAAAAGAAAACAGATTGATTTGAAAACCAAGGAGTTTTACTGGCAAATAAAGAGTAAGTCTTTATCAATAGACAGCACTTATATATAAGGCTATAAAACTGATCTGGTCATATGGAGTGGAACTCTGGGGCTGCGCAAGTAAATCCCATCTGGAAATTATACAAAGAGCTCAGTCTAAAACTCTACGAACCATCCAAGCGTCGTGGTATGTTTCCAACCATACCCTACACAAAAATCTTAAAATACCTTATGTTAGTGAAGTTATTCAAGATAGAGGTACCGAACATCGTCAGAGGTTAGAAGCTCTCCAAAATCCACACATTGACTCACTCCTACAACCTGTACCTTATAAAAAACTAAAAAGCCACCAGTACAAGCATTCAAGATTTCAAGACATTTTGTACAAATTAGCAAATTAACTTATAGATTGTCAATCTGATTGTTAATAAATAAAGACCCAAAAAAAAAGAAAATACGTAAATATATTAATAAATTTAACTTACATTAAGTAAAAATGAGACCAAACGACCATCAACTACTTCATTACGTCTTGCAGTTAAAACAATATTATTCAGAAAATTGTTACACCTTTCTATTTTATCCCAGAAGAAGAGATAGGCTTGAGAGAATTCAAAGTCTTCAATATTGAAATGCTTGATGAATGGTAACCGGACTACGTTCAGGGCTGCAAACAACCAACAACGACCCGAACTCCTTTGGTTTGTTACCGGTTTTCCTTCTGCTTCAATCTGAAAATAAAAATAGTAGTATAGGCACAGAATATGTAATAAACTCTAAAATATTGGTACACTTATCAGTTAATTATTCTTTAACCTCTTGATAGATTCAGTGTCATATTATTTGTTATGTATTGGTTATTAGTTTTTACAAAAAATAAATGTATTATATGTCAAATAAGTCAACGTATTTGTATTTTGTTCACAGACGGCTCAAAGACGTCGGAAGGCGTAGGAGCAGGAGTAATGGGGCTAAAACAAGGGATAGCTTTTCCAGTGAGGAAAGTCACTGGCAAGAAACTACATGAAAGATTCAGACTCTAAGATGATATACTTCATAAGGAAAATGAGGCTGGAGAATCTATCTATTTGTATTTTGTGGGGATACATGTAAACAGGAAATAAGTTGCTATTTTTTTTTGTAGTACTTGCTATTATTAGTTTGCCTTTTGGTTTTTCTCATTTTTTACAGTTCAATAATGATTTATTTTTCTGACATTAGAAAACAGTATAGAAACTTATTTAATAAACGTTAATAGATTGGTTCAGTTTTCTTTAAATGGTACTTTTGTTTAATAATAGAAATAATAGAATAACATATTCTGTGATTTACAACACATCAGTGCCATTTATTTGTTTTTTTCTTTCAAACTCGTTTCAAGTTTCTGTATATGATAATTAAAAAAAACTAGTAAACTGTGCTTTATACCATTAAATCGGTCAGAAAGTTGCCTCCCCCCCTCACAATCGCTATTTTCAACAAAAACCTATTTTTTGGTCGGTATATACTCCCAATGCACCAATATGTGCCATCCATTATTTTCTTTGCACGACATTCCTCGAGAAAACTACAGCTGTGTGAATATTGTATATGGGGGGGGAGGGGCAAATTAATGCTAGCCCAACACATCGAAATTTTCAAATTTTGTACTTTTCACCATCAAAAAACTCCTTTGCACCCCTCCTCTCAGTCAGCAATATTGCATTATTCAGAGTAAAGTTCCCCCCCCCTATGACAATTTGCAAAAAAGATATACTGCAGACTTCTAATGCAGTCATATGCACCACCAACAAAAACAAAATCCCCCTAGTTACTTAAACCTCAATAAGTATATAAAGTACAGTTACCCCCCCCCCCATGAAAATTTTCAAAAAAAAAACCAGCGCAAACCACTTCAAATGCCCTCCCTAATTAGTTAAACTTTTTTTTTATTTGTATAAATCGTCCATATGGTTTTCCCATTGAACCCAAACTGTATCTGTTACAGTTTGACTTTTCCGCCCAATCTATTTAATATGCGAGAAAAGTATTGGTTTACCCCAAAAAAAATTGGAATTATGATAAAAAATTAGAGTTATTTTTATGTTTTTCATCAAGACCAACACAAAAAACGGTTTTTAGAAAAAAAAATCCTGTGTGTATGTCGTCGGCCACTTTTCGTTACATGTCTTGTTAGCACGATACAGCCTCCGGAGTGCAAAAAGTCACCAATTTTATGATTAAATATTGTTCAGGACATCCCACAAATGAACTTTATTGATTTTCAGCTCACCAGAGCCAGTACAACAGGTGCTATAGTACTTTAACCCTTTATAGGTTAGTGGTCGCTATATTTGCCACTTTTATTTTTCTTATTTATGCGCATTAGCATAGTTCAAACTCCACCTCTAAGCAAAAAATACTCAAACACCATTGGCAGATGAAAAAAGTGGTCTTTATATTAGCCACTGTGCCTTAAAGTAGTTGCCGGGTTAATCACATGTTTTTGTTTTTTCTTGTGCTGTGTGTGTGTTTTTAGATAAATATGGGTGAGTAATAACTACTAATTATTCTATATACATCTAATTAATCGTTACCAGGGAAATCAAATGTTAATGCCGTTCGGCTAAGATGTTACTTCATGTGAAATGACATATATCAATTATAACCTAGTTTTAGCACCTACATATAAAGCTTGTGATTGACTTAATATATGTTAATAGAAAAAAGAAGAAGATGTGATATTACAAATATTGAAGCTTAGATATTATTCCCCTTTCCTTTTCAACCTCCTGATGGATGAAATAATACAACAAGTCACATCCTTAGATTTGGGGTACAGAATGGGCCACTCAAAAATATCTATGGTCTGCTATGCAGACGACACAGCTATTATAGCAGAAACGGAGAACGATCTTCAGAGACAGCTGTTTAAATTCTATCAAGTCAGCCAACAACTCAACATGGCAATTTCAACATCAAAAACCAAAGCTATGACATTCTCCAGAGAACCTGTCAGGTGTAAAGCGGTTGTAGAGGATAAGCCAATCGAGCAACTCAATGTCTTTAAATATCTAGGCATGGACATCTGCAGCTACCACGATCCGGCGAAAGAAGTCTCATAACTAAAGCAGCAGCTCTGTCAGGATGTCTTAGAGATGTGATATGGTCAAACCAGCACATGGGAACAGATAGCAAGATGAAGATCTATAAGACTTGCATCAGACCTATTATGACTTACGGAATAGAAGTACGCGAAGACACAAATAAAACAAAAAGTATGCTGCGCTCGGCCGAAATGAAAATCCTACGAACTATCCTAGGGAAGACCAGACGGGACAGGATAAGAAACACTGACATACGAGCTCAATGCAGCATAGTAGACATAGTCAGATGGGGCAGACAGAGACGAAGAGAATGGTACGCGCACGTACGAAGAATGGACGAAAACAGATTACCGAGAATAATGATGGAAAGCAAGCCACACGGAAATCGCCCACCAGGAAGACCCCCAAAAAGGTGGCAGGAAAGCTGGCAGTCCACCTCGCAAGAAACCATCCAGAGACGGCTTCAGCAAGCAACAGACCAATAGGTCTATTTAAAAGAAGAAGAAGAAGATATTATTAGCCCTATGGTGATATCCTGGATATCATTTTTCCAATTAAGATCAGTATAACTGTGCAATGATATAGAAAACCAGGAAAACTATATCTGCTGATCTTTACAATTATCACTTAAGAAGACAGTTTATTAGTGGAGAGCTCCCTAGATTTATCTGTTCATTGACAACTTCATATTGTGGGTTTCTTAAATGTCTTCTAATTTCAAATTCTTCAAGGAAATCCAAAAATAAATACTAAACATCAGGTAGGCATCAAATGAAATGTAACTTCTGTCATTCTGACGATGATATTAATTTATCGAAACAATTGTCAATTTTTTAGAATTTTCAACAATTTTTATTATATTGTGGAATTAGCTAGAAACAGTGAGTGTCATTTAAAACACTAATATGAGTAGATTCCATGAAGTAAGGGTCGAGAGAAAAGGTTTGCCCTATAAAGGATTAAGCACGACATTTTTGTCATTTTTGGAGAAACTTGAGTTTGTTAGCACGATACAGCCTCCGGAGTATATACAAGTGACCAATTTCATGATTGGATATTATTCAGGGCGTCTCAAAGATTAACCCTATTGATATTCAGCTCACTAAAGCCAGTAGAACGAGTGCTATGGTACTTGAAGTACTACATTTTTGGAGACATTTCGGTTTGTTAGCACAATACAACCTCCGGAGTGTACACAAGTGACCAATTTTATGATTGAATCTTGTTCAAGGCATCTTATAGATGAACCTTATTGATTTTTAGATCTCCAGAGCTAGTACAACGGGAGCTATGGTACTTGAAGTATCACATTTTTGGTATTTTTTGGAGAAATTTCGGGTTGTTAGCACAATACAGCTTCCCGGAGTGTATATAAGTGACCAATTTTATAATTGGATATTTTTCAAGGTGTCTCACAGATGTACCCTATTCATTTTCAGCTCACTTGAGCGAGTACAGCGGGTCCAATAAATCCAGATATACTACATTTTTGGTTATTTTTGGAGAAATTTTGGTTTGTTAGCACGATACATACCCCGGAGTGTATACAAGTGACAATATTATGATAGAATATTGTTCAGGGCATCTCACAGATTCGGAAAAGTTAGTTTTAATCTTTAAAACCGTTTATTTAGAATTGAATTGAACAAAAAAGTCATAGCCTTGCATTTTGCGCATGTATCTTTCATGATTGCTCTGTTTACTTTTTTACAGTCATAACCATAATTACAGCTCTAGAATGCCTACCGTGTCAATTGAAGTTACCAAATATAGCATTTTGCAGCAATGGTCAGAATACAATACATCATCATCCACTACGGAAAATATTTGCGTTCGATGCAGCAACATGGAGCAAAATCAGGTTGAAAATTGGAAAAATATAGCATCTAAGTGAAAAAGGACAAGCAACTTGGAACCAGTAGCAGATTTGTTATCGACGGACTATTCGAACAAGAGGTGCTACCTGTGGACTACTGCGAAATGGCAAGCTAGAAGACGTCGAACCTGTAAAAACCAATATTAGGCTACGTTACACCAACAATTGTGGATTTGATAGTTCAAGTACTCCTGCAGTTTCTGCGTTAATCAATCTTTTAAATATTTGTTAACCTTATTTGCCATAAACCAAAGCTCTTGTAAACGATGGTATAAATAGAAAAATTTACAGGCTTCTAGCTGAGTTATTTTTTACAGTTTTTGCATATAATAAAAACTCAAAAGATATCTCAGATTATGTACAAATTAAAATGTCACATCTTTTGATTAAAATAATGGATTTTTATTCAGGACAAAAATGCATTTGAAAAAATTGAACTTGCTCCAATTATGGACGTAAAATTGCGCAAAAAATTATTAATTTAGAGACGCAGATCAAAGAACAGGTTAAGCCGAATTATTTTTCCGATGTCGTAATAATGAGAAGAAGTCTCCATTTAAATCCGGTTTTCTTTTTTGTGGAACCAATATGCACAAGCACTAAAATGTGTGAGGTCAAGTACAAATTGGAGGAAATACCAAAAAATATTCATGTGGGTGACATTCAAAACATTTTGAGGGGGTGTGTGTTGCATACAGAGGAACCGATTTAGCTCTTGGTCACTTCATTGCCTTTGCACCACAAAATTTGGGAAATGTATAATGATAGTCATCAAAAAAGCGAAAAATGGTCAACCTTTCAAGAAGTAAGAATAAAAATAATTCTGTATAGCATTTAAATTGAATCGCATATCAAGTGGATATTTCGATAGTGGTGAGTAAACACAAGAATAAAACAATTTACGGTTCGGAACAAGTGAACAAAATATTTTTGGAGTAATTGATTCTAATATATTCAAATTTGTTTGTACTATGTAATATTTTAAAAATGGTTCAATTATAAACATTTCATTTTTTGAGAGTAAAATTTAATAATTAATGTAATACCATTTGATAACATTATCTTATTCAAACAATAGGTATTTATTCTAATTAACATATTATGATGTATTTTGATGATAAGGCATACTTATTATTTATTCAGAATTTTTCATTTTTTAAATGTAAATTTAAATTGAAATTAACCAAATATAGAATTATTTTCATCAAATACATGAATTTTAATACCAAATCGAGATAACAAAACATTGTAGATGTTATATTAGTAATTTGATGCACATAAAATAATCAAGCAAATTGTCCTTTACTCTGACTAATGTAAACTTTATACATGCTATCCTTTTCTACTGACAGTAAAATACATACTTACAACACGTACAGGGTGTCCCACATAAGATCCTCTATTCCTATCCCTTTATCTCGAAAGATATTCTATTTAGGAAAAAATGTTAAATACATAGTGTATTGTTTTTAACCCTTTCAGGTGCAGTTGTACTCGTTAAAATTAGGAATCTATGCAAGCTTCAAACATTCAATTGATGTAGTCGTATTAACGGAAACTGTAATCCTTGTAGATCTAATTTCACTTCCTATACATAGATGACGACAACAGTGACATCGTTTTGACGTTCAAACTGTTAAAGTGTCAGTATATTCATGTGAGTGACAGTCGAAGTAAGTAATGTTATTTGTAATCTTCAATTACTGTTTGTTTTAATGGTCATCATTTATAATTCATTGTTAGATTATAAATAAAAAAGTTGTATTTTACTGATGGAAGATATATTTTCTTCATATTTTATTTGTGTGACTGACTAAGTGGTCATAAAAATTGAAGGGTACATTTTTACTAGTGTGGGGTTTTATTTGGTATTTTTTTTTCTTTTTATTATTTAGATCACTATGACTTCAAAGTGATGGAATGTGCCATTTTTAACTGAGGAAGAACTCCTGCAGGAATTGGAAAATGGCACATCTGATTTAGAGTGTTTGAGTGACGACGCAGATGATGGTGACCAGGATGTGGTAATTAGAGAAAGGATGCAAGACGATGAAGGACCTATCAGTGGAGAACACGAGGTCAGCTTCGATGATGAGAATGAAAACAGCTCAGATGATGAGAATGAAACTATAAATAATACCGCGGGGATTGAGATAGAAAATATTTATGAATGGGTCAATCCAAAAAAACTTGTGAAATGGTTAGAGAATGTTGAATATACAACAAAAGATTTGTATTGTCAAACTTCTCGGTTATCCAATAACGACATAACTGAAAATTATCCAATTACTTACTTTCTAAAATACGTTCCCAATACATTTTTGGAAAATATAGTCCAATATACGAATATGTACGCTATTCAGAATGGGGTCACTAGCTTTCAACAAACAAATTTATCAGAAATGAGGGCCTATTTTGGTTTGACGGTAACTGCAGTGAATTTAAGGTTTCCTAGACTTAGTATGTATTGGGACATAGCTGAAAGTAAATTTATTTACTGAAACGATAACTCTGAAGCGATTTTTCAAGTTATGCACGCACGTACATTGTGTGGACAATTTGGCACCTAGAAACAGTGAAGATAAGTTATGGAAATTGCGCTTAATTTTTGACTCTGTTTTGATAAGACAGTACAGCAGATTCAGCAAAAAGAAATTTAGAGTGAAGATTAGTTTGGAGTGAATAGAAATTTAGAAAATGAAAGGTACCGTTTAAAACATTTTATTAGAGATCTCTAAATTCTATTTGGCCTATAACAAAAAAAAACTGTTAAGAAGCTTATTTAAAAGGTATTTATTTTATAAAGAGATTTTTTGTAAATGTTTTGATTATAATAATTAGTTAGGAATAATTAATTATATAAAATCGTGTTTGGAACTCTACCCTGATAGATAAGAGTCTATAAATTAATAAAAAGAAAATACGAAATTTGTTAACATTTTTTGTAAGATAAATCAAAGGTAATTTAGCGAAAACGATGCCCATTCCGAAAGTGATACGGCTGGTCAGTTAAAACTATATATAATTTAGAACTAAAATAAATCAAGGTAATTTAGAGAAAATTATGCCCGTTCCGAAAGTGGAACAGCTGGTGGCAACAGCCTCTGATCCGTCCCACAGTTGATTTTCAATTTTTCAAATTGCCGGTCAGTTAAAACTATATATAATTTAGAACTAAAATAAATCAAGGTAATTTAGAGAAAATTATGCCCGTTCCGAAAGGGAGACGGCTGGTGGCAACAGCCTCTGATCCGTCCCACAGTCAGTTTTCAATTTTTCAAATTGCCGTTCAGTTAAAACTATATATAATTTAGAACTAAAATAAATCAAAGGTAATTAAGAGGAAACGATGCCCGTTTCGAAAGGGAGGCGGCTGGTGGCAACAGCCTCTGATCCGTCCCACAGTCGGTTTTCAATTTTTCAAATTGCCGGTCAGTTAAAACTATATATAATTTAGAACTAGAATAGATCAAAGGCAATTTAGAGGAAACGATGCCCGTTTCGAAAGGGAGGCGGCTGGTGGCAACAGTCTCTGATCCGTCCCACAATCAGTTTTCTATATCCAATTATCGGAAAAAAAAGAAAAAAAATCTAATATGTATTTGGGTAATTTGAAACAGGACAATAGGTATAACAATTTAAATCGCAAAATTAAAATCAAAATTCTATTTCAATGTATTGAAGGTTCAGACACAAATTCCAAAGAACAATATAAAGAACGCAATAATAAAAGCTATAAATAAGTTTTGTTTCTATCGCTTCAAAAAAAACGGCTTACCAAATTACGGTATTATATTCCTAAATAGCCAAACTACTAAATTGTTTACTGAAATTCAATATAAAACTTTTAAAACTCTGCGTAATGTTTCATTCGGTTTTCAAAAAATAAATTTTCACTTACTCAGAACATAAGGGACGGTCGGACACTAGACTTTAAAACTATCAATTTAATAACTTGGTGACACGCGTCAGCAAATTGCAAAAATCTTTAAACGGCCACAGGCAGACAGCGAGACATATCTAAATTCAGCTCCCCAAAAACGCTTGGTTTTTGGAATTTATAATTTAATTCCTACCTAAAATTTTTGGCGATAACGGTGGTGAGGGAATTAACTTGAATCGATTTACTTACAACAATAAATATTTCTACTATACTGGACGGCTCTGGTGTTAATTAAAATAGTTTATATACCGGGCGTCCTCGATAATTTAAATTTTGAAAAGCGGAATTTAATAAATTTTAAATATTTCTTTAGATGGTAATTCATGGCTTTTGAATTACTAATGAAATAAATACTTAAATCAATGTTACGGGACTGAAACGGTACCAGAAATCAAAGTTGGAAAGTAAGTAACGAGTTATATCCACTTATTAAAATTAAAATACCATCGGAAATGCTTTAAAAAATAACTCGTTACAGCCCCGATAAGAGAAAATAATAAATTTGATTTGTACTGATACTTAATCGTCCTTTCTGTGTTAACGTTAGTTTGTATTTATAAAACATTTTTCAATAGAATTATTATTGGTTTCTAAGTTTTTTACGGTTTTAATAAAAATACCATTCATGCATATTGGTTGTCACGTATTCCTAATAACTCGGAATCTAGACGTACTAGAATAGATCACGTTTATAGATTCAGCAGGCCCTAATTACCCCAGATTAGGTGATTTCACTGTCGGGTAGTGTTACAGAAAAACCAGAAAATTATATTACAAATATTGCAAGTTTTGTATGCACGCTAATTTTAATTTCCAATATTACGAAAAACGAAAACCATTATTTCCTCATTTTCTAATTTATAAAAGATATATGCACGCCATTGGGCGGCGGCTGCCCTCAATGGGATTAAAAAAACTCTCTTCACATCGACGTTAGAAATACTATAACTCAATCGATCAACCAATTTATTTGATTTTGCATCTGTGAATCTTTAAAAAAATTGGTATAGTTTATTTACGATAAAAAGACGATGATGTAATTTTTAGTTACTTTACTGCTTATCAGAATAAATATTAATTTACCAACCGTGAATACAATTTATCCTCAACAGCCAGGGCAATTTACAGCTAACGGGTTGGCAAAACTTCAAGACGTTGTCAAATCAACTGGTAAAATTCCCCAGTTTGTTTTGACGTTTATTGACATTCGATCATCGTCTAATTTATCATCGTCTAATATTTACAAGTTTTTTTGGTGCTTTTAAATTCATTGCTTCTTTAAGATTAAAAAAACAGTTATTTTCATAACTAATTATTTAGGCAAATCTGCAGTGTGTGGTTAATAAAATGCCGAAGCAGCTGAACAGAAAATGTTAAGAAATGGTAACATTTTTGTTGAGCTATTTTGAACGAGAATGTCGAAATGGGGGCCCGCTTCTCCCGCTTACTGCTGTAAGAGACTTGTAGTATTCGCTATTTGTATTCATCTTTATTAATATTATTGTTACATATTTAAATGTAAATGATTAAATGTTTTTAATGTTAGGTTAGGTTAATTAAACTTGATAATATATTATTCTTTCATAAATTGAAGTAATTATATTGTAGAGAGTTGCAGAAGCTTTACAACTTAGCGTTACCACTGTTAACCGTATTGCCGCCAAGCATAATAGAGGTGAACAACCTAAAAGCCCACCTAAAAAAAGACAACGCATAAAACCTACTGTTGAAATTGATAACTTTGATCAAAATGCTTTCCGAAATGTTATATACGAAATGTATGGAAACAGTGAGTATATTGAATTTACCGTTTTATTTTATTCACAATTAACTAACACAATATTTTTTCAGAGGAACACATAACCTTGAAAACTTTAAGAGACAAACTCCAGGAGCGTGAACTGTTTGATGGTTGTTTAACATCACTCTGGAAGATAGTGAAAAATATTGGATTCAAATACCAAAAAGATGATCCTCGTCGTGGTTTAATGGAGTTGCCACATATTGCATTAAAACGTGTACATTTTCTACAGAATATGTCAAGATAAAAGGGAAGGTTTCTATCAATTTGGGTTTTTGGATGAGACCTGGATATTTAAAGACGGTACTGTTGGACGTTATTGGCAAGATTCTAATCATAGAAGCGTGAAAAAAAACCAAAATTGGTGGTCCAAGGTAATTGAATAATAAAATTTAGCAATTAATTTATGATGTACTAACATTCCTGCCATTTTAAGACCTTTTCAAATATTTACTAGTCACACTACTTTATTTAAATCTATATAATTATTAATAGTTGTTTTGAGCTATGCAGTCTATCTAGGAAACTTAATAGTAATTTGTTATTTCCTTATTGTAGGTATTGCATGCTGGTTTCGCTTCTGGATTTATTCCTGGAGCAGGGCTGGTTTTTTCTTCCAGAAAACAAGATGGTGATTACCACGGTGAAATGAACCGAGAAATTTTTTTGCATTGGTTTGAATACCAGCTTTTAGTGAACTTGGAAGAACCTGCCACAATTGTAATGGATAATGCAAGTTATCACAGTACAGTGATCAATAAAGGACAAACAACAGCTACCAAGAAGGCTGATATACAGAACTGGTTGATACAAAATGATATTCCTTTTGAAAATACTTTCATCAAAACCCAATTATTGAATTTAGTACAACGGTAAGTTGATATAAACATTTTTCAATATATTATGGTAATACTTAGATAACATATTTTGTTTAAATATATGCATTTTTGTAGGAATAAACCACCAACAGTATATGAAGCTGACATATTATCTGAAAAATATGGCCACAAAGTGCTTCGACCTCCCCCTTACCATTGTATGTTCAACCCAATTGAACATATTTGGGGCATAGTTAAAATTTTTTATAGAGATCATGTTGGAACTGATGGTTCTTCAACAGAACAAGCAATAGGTGTATGGAAAAAGTCTTTAGAAAAAGTGACTCCTGATATTTGGTAAAAGACAGTAGAGCACACTGAAAAAATTATACAAGATGGGTGGGATAGAGAAGTAGTATTTGATAGACAGGATGTGCCTCCACTTATTATTAATTTTGACAGTGACGATGAAGATAGTGATGATTTTGTAGTGGAGTAGTGAAAATCTTGTGTTTTATTTTTTGTATATTTTTATCCAATTCGCTTTATATCCACCTTTTTAAAATCACTAATAACTATTATTAAATTAATTAGGTACAGTTATTTTATAATACACAAACAACGACCACAGTATCTCTACATAAATAATACTGATAAAATGGGAGATTTTTTATTTTTATATCTTGTAACAAAATTTTATTTTGTGTATCTATATTTTTCTTTTCCATTCTATTTTTATTATAATAAATATAATAGATATTGTATAAAGAAACAATATTTAAATTTGCATGAATATGATTACAGCTTGTATTGATTCCTTTTAGCGTAAACCCTTGCAGTGCTCTTGAAGATGGTTCCATAGAGCATAGAATAAGGTATAAGGACCTACAGTTCGTCATTTAACCCTCTTCTATGTAAAATAATTAAATGTTAATTAAAATATAGAATGATTGGTTACTGTTTCATGTATCTTATCCATAGTTTTTCTTGAATAAATATGTATATTAAATTAATCAAGCCTATCATACAAGCCTTTTATTTTTAAATAAACATTTTTGACTTACGCCCTACGAGGCACGGAACAATGAAAAAGAAGATTGACTTTTCTAGTTTTCGTTAAGTAAAGAAAAAAAATACAGCTTGGCAACATCACAATATTTTGTTTTGCAACGTCATCGTCTTTTTATCGTAAATAAAGTATATGCATTCTTTATTTTTAGAAACAAATTGGCAACCTGAATAAAATTTTCAGATTTGAATATCATTTTATGGAATTTGGCATCAATTAATTATTCTTTTCAGACTTTAGTGCAGTCACGTACATAATTTTTAATACGATCGAGTTGTCTTACGATTCTGTTACACATTTTCATATTCTGGGACATAAAATAATGTTTTTAATTCTGTAAATAGCAATCACTAAATAAGTAGTAAATATGTATTTACAGTTGGAATTTAGTGGAAAAATACTGTTAAACGTACACCAAAATGTTTAAATAATCACCTGAAAATAGGAATGAGAGAATCGACTTTTTGTTTTCTGAATATTAATGCGATTTATCATGAAATAATGGAACACTGGAAGAATTAAAACGGCAAGATTGAATAGTAGTCACTTTTAACTATCTAACGATCTAACCAATTTATCTACTTAATATTTTTATCAACTTGTTATAAATTAGTCGTAAATACTAAACAAGCAGGATGAAAGTGGAAGAGTAATTTTTCGATTTATATACGACGTTTTGACAGTCCAATTTCTTGAAAACTGTTTACATAACATATATGAAATTTGGCAGATATAAACAATCGAAATTGATGCTTATATTTATTATAAACAGATTACCGGTATAATATTACATTTTTTTATATGCCTTTCAAAAACAAATTCGACGATACCACACTTGTCATCATCCTATTTTTTTTCAACGAAACTTGATGAAAACTTACCTTTTTATGTCCCGTAGGGTAGAGTGACCGAAGATTAGATTAGATTTTAACGGGGTTACAGTGCACTGAAACCAAAGGTTTATTGTGCCCCCCCTATCAGAGCTGTTGTCGCTACTACTACAGATCGCCTACCAGTTCCAAGGTTTTAAAGAACTCTAGTATTTGGGACGGCTTCAACGAGGTTAGGTCCTCACTCTTACAAGTTTCTTGTTTAAAGCATTTCTTGCGTTGGCTTGCAATGGCGAGGCATTCCAGAACTAGGTGATCAGGAGTTTCATCCTCCTCCCCACAGAATCTATAGTGACCGAAAGTCGACCATGCAAATCATTTTGGGCTTAAAAATATGTGTACATAGCGTATTTTCCAAATAAAGTCGATACCCCAGTAGTCGGACAGTCTTCATTCTAATTTGACCAATCATAGCGTTGGATTATTAAGAGAGGGGATTCTTTAACGGCTCTGTAAAAATGGCGCGACCTGACGGCACTTGTGCAATACGTAACGTGGGTGCCTCAAAATTTTACCGTTTGGACAAGCATTTCCTATAATCTAATAGGCAAGTACAATTTTGTGACATTATAAACTGTTTGTTTTGCATTAATACAAGTAATTTTTCCACACGAATTCCAAAAAATAGGGTGGTCGACTTCTGGCTGTATAAAAATTTTTGAATTCCAGTAGTCGACCGGAGCCGGTCGTACTGGGAAATAGGCTAGATAGGATTTAAGGAACATTTTTGTGCCTAAAATGCACAGTAGAGCGCCTTTAAACACTGCAATAGCAAATTAGAGGATATTTATAAAGTTTTACCAGTAGTCGACCGCTTTCAAAATATCTGTTGCATAGGGTGTCGCCTACTAAGTTGTACTAATACTGAAGTCGACCACTCTGATTCATTTACCCCATTAGATAACTGATACATTGTTTGGTCTTAACAGCGAAATGGGGAAGATAAAGAACCGCGTTGACACTTCAGGAAAGAGGAAGAAAAAGGAATCGAAAAAAAGTCGGCGTCCTATACACCAGTATACGGAAGATGCTTTACGGGATGCGCTGTTTGAGATACGAGAACATAAAATGAGTGTCCAGAAAGCTAGCATAACTTACGGCGTTCCAAAAACAACAATTCATAAGTGGTGGCTCCTCCATTAGGTCATTGGGCCAATGACCTTCCATTATAAAATAATTTAAAAAAATATTTAAATAGATATATAAAAAAATAAAATATACCTACTATGCATATAGTATAGTATTAAATACTAATACTAAGTATTTCTCTTAAATAAAAAATAAAATTTGCCTAAAATGTTTCAAGACCCCGTGTAAACGTTTTTAAAAACAACCGTGTAAACGTTATTTCGCAGCAAATACCTACATCTCTGCGAAATTCAAAATAGCAAAACGGGCTGGTGTCCATCGATGACCTCAACGCGTTAAATGGGGACGGAATCTTCCGAACGTTGACAATCTTCGTAACGTGAAAGAAACACGCCCGAAGTTTACATGTATTGTGTCCAAAGCCCGGGTTAATATCGATGATGAATCGACTTACGTCGTTCGATTATTACACGCTTAGAAAATAAATGAGTAGAGGGGTTGGCAGGCTGCGCTATATTTTGATTTAAAGGAGATCATTTTGAAGTCAAATAAGATTTGTGTTTTGATGTAATAAGTTGTTATTGTTATTATTTTGATTTTTGATTCGTTTTTTTGAGGGCTTGTGTTTTAATTATTTGGTGTTATTTTATTCTACGCCTTATCATGTCTGTGGTGCAAATGGTTCAAAATTTGAGAACGAAAAGTGAATTAAATTTTGAAAAGCTATTAAAACTAAAGGAAGGTGGTCGTCCTCTTCCAGATTTAAAAATTAAACAGACTAGCAAGGACAAGAATAACGAAGTTTATCGCAATTTTTGCAGGTCTATGTATGATTTATCTGATTGGATTTGCGGATGTGAAGTAAGTGATGCATTTTACTGTTTCGTTCGTCTGCTTTTTTCGAATAATTCTTTATGGTGCAAAAACGGTGTCCAAGACTTAAGACATTTATAAGAGAAAATAAAAAAACATAGTTTATCGGCAGACCATATGAAATGTGCCATGAGTTTTGCTACAATCGGTACTGTGGATATTCGTTCTCAATTAGACAATGCTTATAGACAATCGGTAAGAATATTTAATGAAAAGGTGTCGGAAAACAGATATATTATAAATAAAATAATTGACTGTGTGAAATTTTGTGGGGCGTTTGAACTTGCTTTGCGAGGGCACGACGAGACAGAATCATCTGTAAACCCGGGAATATTTCGTGGACTTATAAATTTTGTATCAGAGCTGAATCCAATATTCAAAGAATACTTGGATAAGGCTACGGTCTTCAAGGGTACTTCTAAAACTGTACAAGATGAATTACTTGATTCAATGTTATCGGTGGCTCAAGAACAACTTAAATTGGAGATTCAGTCAGCCGAATATATCGCAGTACAGGTGGATGAAACTACTGATAGCTCGAACAGAACTCACATGACTTTTTTAAAATTCGCGTATAAAAGAGACTTCATTATAACATTGTTTACAGTGTCACAATGAAGCTCTTTGAACACTGTAATAGTAATTTTTAGAGTACAGTTGGTTATTGTATTTAGTTATATTTTTATTTGACATTTGACTTTAACCTTGACACAGATTATAAATAAAATGGTCTAGCGTTGTTCTAGCTAGCAAATTATTATACTAAAGGTAAATTAGAATGATTTATATATTAAAAATAATAACGAATACAGTACGCTAACGTTTATTTATCAATGATTTGTCAATTGTTTATTTTTATATTGTATAGGATCAATAATATATAGGTATACAAAACGTTCGATTTTTGGGATAAATTACCAGATATCTATGTGAAGATGTATTACAGAAATAATTCTGTTCATGATATAATATAAATAGATCGCAAGAGCATATACGAAGAAGCTCTTTTTTAAACAAATAATCATCCTCTTTTTGCTTAAATGAAAGTTTGTTTACAATTTACACAATTATTCGGTTATAATATGTCAAAAGTCAGAAGTGCTGAATAAAACCATCTTTGATCTGACCAATTAGGAATCTACAGAATTGCCAACTTAAATTCAAACCACACCTCCTAGTTTAAAAACAGGGATTATATGAAATTGTATTTTATTTAAATAATTAAATAAACGCGAATTATAAAAAATATTGTGTAAAACTTGTGACACAATGACACTGTAGTACTCGTGATTTGCACAACTCACCGCTTCGCGGTTCGTTGTGCAAACTTCACTCGTATTACAAAACGAGTCATTGTGACACTTGTTTTACAAATAACGAATTATTATACGGTACATTTTATCCGGTGTCGTTCACGAAAGGTTTATAAAATTTGTAAATCCTACCGGCACCACAGCCGAACATTTATCGGAGATAATTTTTAAAGAATTAGAGGTACTAGAAATTAATAAAACACCGGAAAAGTTAATTGGACAGAGTTATGACGGAGCTTCTACTATGAGTGGTCGATTAGGCGGAGTACAAAAAAAAATTAAAGAACGATATCCTCAAGCAAACTTTATTCATTGTTATGCTCACCAATTAAATTTAATTCTGCAAAAAGCAGAAAGTCAGAATAAAAATGTTAAAGTTTTTTTGCCAATTTACAGGGATTTTCCACATTTTTTAGTCGATCTACAAAACGTCCAGCGATTCTCGATGAATTTGTTAAAGTACGTTCACCTAGAGCGGCACCGACAAGGTGGTATTTTAATACGCGTTGTGTGGAAACCGTATTTTTGTATCAAGCTGATATTCTGGCTTCAATCAATAGAAAAGATAATTGAGGTTGAAGAAGACTCAAATACAATTAATCAAGCAATAGGATTAAAAACTTTTTTGCAAAGCGTGGATTTCCTTTATTGGCTAAATTTTTTCCATTTAATAATGCCTAATTGTAAAGTTCTTTTTAATTAACTTCAAAAACATGGTATTGACGTGATATTGGTGAAAAAAAATATAGACTCATTTAAAATGTCAATTCAAAAAGTCAGAGACCATATTTTATTAAATGAAATATTTCCCGAAGCACCTTCATCTTCTTCAACACTTGGTGCAAAAAGACCAAGGAAAAATGAAGACTCAAAGCGCCAAGTTGCTTTGGAGGTTTGCGACATAATAATTTCTGAGATTAACCACCGCTTTAGTTTCAGTGATCATTTAGTGATTGCCCAGTTATTTTACAGCGACCAGTTCGAACAATATAAAATTAATTTTCCAGATCGTATTCTTAAGTCAATAAGAGAAAACTTTTCTAGTATTAATTACTTAAAACTAAAAACTGAACTTCAAGTTATTTATGAACGCGACGATTTTAATAAGAGTTCAGGAGCTGTGCCAATGCAATTGTTTATTAATAACAATCTCTCGGAAACTGTAAAATTGTTGACTATTTTATGTACATTACCAATGACAACTGTAGAAAGCGAAAGATGTTTTTCTACATTAAAGAGAATCAAGACATTTTTGCGTAATACTATGGGACAGTAGATATTGTCGGCGTTAGCTATATTAAGCATAGAACAGCAATTTGGTAATAGTATTCATAATTTTAATGAAAGGGTTATTGATCACTTTGCAAATACAAAAGATCGAAGGCTTCACTTAAATTTTGAAAAGATTTAGATTAATTATCATTTAATTTAAGTTTGTCATATTTAATATGTATGGTTGTTTTTTAAGAGAGCATTATTTTTATATAAAACAAGCGTGGCCCAAAAATTTTTTTGCCTCTCTGGCTTTGAAAAGAACTCCACAAATTTTGCGTTTTTAGCGATTTTAACGACTTCTGGGCATGGTTTTTCGAAAAATTTCCGCACACGGCGAATAAGCCTCCGGGGGACTGGTCAGTGTCGTTCTGTATTTTAAGATTTTGATCACATCACCTATGACCCCCCTATAAAATTAACCACAAGCCGCCACTGCAATTCATGATAGATTAAGCGGGAGAATTGTGGAAGAGCCACGGAAAATGGGTCCAACCCCAGTTTTAAGCGTTGCCGAAGAAAAAGATTTAGTTCAGTGGTGTACAGACTTGGCAAAATGCGCCTTCCCGCGAAAAATGGATGACATCCTAAATACAGTTCAAAAGTTACTCCTTTCAAAACATAATGAATGCACAATCATACCTTTTGTAAACGGGCGCCCTGGCAAAAAATGGTATGCTGCGTTTTTCAAAAGAAACCCGGAACTGGTTCACGGAAACCCAGAAAATTTATCTAAGGGCGAGCAGTAGTTACGGAGGAAAGCATCAGAAAGTGGTTCTAAGATCTGCACGAGTATTTGAAAAAGGAAAATGCTGACGATTTGCTAGAAGACCATACCAGGATTCTGAATGGGGATGAAACCAGCTTTACTTTATGCCCCAAAACTGGAAAGATAGTACCGCCACGGGGATATAAAAATGTCTATCAGATAGTAAAAGGTAAAAAGAAGGAAGCTTTAACCGTGCTGATTGTTATTTCGGCGAGTGGAGACATAGCTCACCCATGTGTGGTATTTCCCTACATGAGACCTCCAAGGGATATCAGAGACAGCATGGACCTTTCATGGTGTTTAGGGCTGATCGAGTCAGGTTGGATGAGGTCTGACGTCTTTTATTAATATGTCGCCAACTCTCTAAATCCTTAGTTGGAAGATAAAGGCATTAAAAAACCCGTTTTTTCCTCATAGATGGCCATAAAAGCCATTTAACAATGAGCCTAAGCGAGTTCTGCTCTGAAAATGGCATAATTTTGTATTCTTTGCTGCCAAACGCCACACATACGAGTATTTTGCAGCCATGCGATGTCGGTGTTTTTAATCCACTTAAATCAGAATGGTAGGCCACAGTGAGAGAATGGCAAATGTGTGAAGAGAATGTTACCCAGGTTTTGACAAAAGCCAGGTTCTGCCCACTTCTAAAAAAATTGTTAGCAGAAGAAAGCTTACCACAAATTATAAAAAACGGTTATCGTAAGTGTGGAATATTTCCTTTTAATCCAGATTCTGTAGATTTCTCAAAGTGCGTGCAGAATATGCTAGAAAAGTTAGAGCATTCATCTGAGACCTCGACAGCTCCACACTCAGCTTCCCCATCTATCGGAGATTACGAAGTCACTGGAAGAGTAATTAAATCCCTCAAAACAAATTTACAAGAACGAGGCGTAAATGTGGATGTAATTCTTGACGAATTAAGAAATATCCAAGTGCCATATCTAGCAATAATCAAATCGACAGTATTTCTGATCTGATCACCGACACCGAGGAAGATAATTTTCCACCGATTTCGCTGCTTGCCGATGAGGCATTGTACGATATTAATGAAAATGGGTTCCTTATTCCTACAGGCGATGAAATTGAAGAAATTGATCTAAACATTCCCTCTGACACTAATGCTAACAGTTCCTCCGGAGAGAAAAAGACTGAAACAGCTTCCTCAGAAGAAACAGAAAAGTGTAAATCCTGAGCGTTGTGTCAACTCCGCCCACTAATCCAGTACCTACTGTGCTGTTTTATCCAAAACCAATAGAGAAAAGCGTCAAAAATAAAGATACTCCAAGGATGCCAAATGCAATATCAAGCGAAGTGGGGCGGCAATTGGAAAGGGAGAAAGAAGATGCTAAGCAGAAAAAAGCTGAAGCTATTAAAAAGAGAAAGGAAGACATGCAAAAACGAAAGGAGGCGAAGTGAGAGGAAATGGAGAGAAAAAGGATGATGAAGACTCGAAAGGCGAAAAGTTCAAAAGCAATTCAAACAAAATATCCCAGGCAGCCAGTTAGAAGAAAGCAATGCAGAAGTGATTCAAAGAAACCGCATAAAATGTTGTTCCTGCGATATAGAATTATACAGTGATACCGAGGACAATGGCCTCAAAAATATTGGCTGTGATATGTGCATACGGTGGTACAATCTCAA
Source organism: Galeruca laticollis (assembly GCA_963921935.1). NCBI lineage: Eukaryota > Metazoa > Arthropoda > Insecta > Coleoptera > Chrysomelidae > Galeruca > Galeruca laticollis. The sequence goes on from OY998177.1 coordinate 73,192,260, forward strand.
ATGCACACATTTTGAAGTAAAACTGTACGAGGAAATTTGCGACAAAGATACCAACGCGTTTTGATTTTATTTCCACATTTTCTGAACTACCTAGGTACACCTATTTCCGCGTAGGTCGAGTACTGGTACGTCGTCGTCCGACTATTGGTGAAAAGTGACTATGTTCAATTTATTGAAATTATCTACGAGACAGTAGCGACAATGGGTAAACCGTTTTTGATTGGCTGGCAGTTTGGCAGCCATATTGAGGCTAAAATCTCTTTGTTTACGTTTGGTGTATACGAAGTTTCTTATAATGCTGGTTATATTTGTGATTAGAATTATTGGTTTTGTGCTTTTTTTGGTGAATATTCAGTGAAAAAGAGGTGTTTTGCCTTTAGACAATTGAAAGACTTGTATTTGGACTTATAAATAATCTTATTTCGAATCGGAAAATTCGTGATATTTGGTAAGCTAGCTTGCTTAACCCTAGAAATTGTATAATATTTATCAAGTTTTGATTTTTCTAGATAATAACATTTGAAATGCCGGGCTGTGCTGCAATAAATTGCAGTAATTCTGCTAAAAAAGGGTTTCTCATGAAACGTTTTCCTAGAGATCCATCTAGAAGAAAAGAATGGCTTATTAAAACTAGAAGAGATCATTGGACTCCAACAGACTATTCGTGTTTATGTGAAGTAGGTAGAAGCCTTTGTTTTTCGACTTATAATTGTTATATCTAATTTAAAATTATTGTTTGTCGTTATTGAGATAAAATTGAATGTAAGATTTTGTTTAAGATTCATTTTGCTCCTGAAATGTGAGAGCGACCTCGTGTAGATGGCAAGAAAATTTTAAAGCCAAATGCTGTTCCTACAATATTTTGCTTTGTGGAACCAAATCTAAAAGGAAATCCCCAGTTCCAAGGAAATTTATTTCTCCAAAAAAACCTAAACATTTGTCGGGTAAGTAGATATCTCTTAGTAATTACAACAAATCCCCACATAATAATGAAAAACTCTTAGTTTTTGTCCTATTAAATGTGTTTTGTTGCAATTATAGTTTAATCATTAGTTCTAGGTGAAAATATAGCTCTAGATGAGACTGTGCCAGAGGAATCACCGGAACCATCTACTTCAAATTTAGCTTTGGATGTAGAATCAGGTCAACAATTGTCGATATCTAAAAGCAGTTTGAGTGAAGACAGTCTATCCACAGCTCCCTCGCCGTTAATATCAGAAATTGATCCAAGTTGTACGGAAGAGAAAAACGTAGAGCTTATCGATACAAAAAAACTGTAAGAGCCACACGAAAGAAGCTAATAAAAAAAAAGAGAAAAAACTCCCAATTCTTCGGACTGTGAACTACTAAAGCAAATATTCAACGAAGATCAAATAGAAACTTTAAAAAAGAAAAAAAAATGGAAAAACAACAAAACTAATGAAGTGGACCAACAACACCGTTACAAGTTCTTTAAAATTAAAATTTAGTTGTGGTAGTAGTGGATATACTGAACTAATAAAACAAGGATATCCTCTCCCATCAACCAGAACTTTACAGAGAAAACTCCAGAACTTGAAGTTCGATTCAGGTATTCTAAATGAGGTATTTTCATTTTTAGAATTGAAAGTGGAGCAATTTTCAACTCATGAAAAGGATTGTGTCTTGGTTTTGGATGAAATGGCTATCACTCTAGGAAAAATATATGATACCTCCTTGAATAAATATTTTGGAGATGTTACTCTCCTTGAACATTCAGGCTTGGCGACACACATCTTAGTGTTTATGCTGGGAGGTATTACAGGACGTTGGAAACAGGTTGTGGCCTATTACTTCACCAGTAACTCTGTCAACGGAGCTGTCATGAAGAATATAATAATAGATATATTTAAAAAAGCCGAACAGCTTAATTTGAATATTTTAAGTATTACATCAGATATGGGTCCCTGTAATCAAGCTTTGTGGAAAGCTTGGGATATTAAAGCTGGAAAGTACAGTCCTATAAAATGCAAGATTCTGCACCCATTAAATAATGATAAAAATGTATATGTCTTTGCAGATGTTCCTCACCTATTTAAAAATATTAAATCTATGTTAGTGACAAATAAAATCATCCAGTTACCAAATAATATTGTTCTAAAGTATGGACTACCCTCTAACATGGTCATGTCCAGTCATATCTCAGACATATTAAATCATCAGAAAGATAATTTTTTTAAACTTGCACCGAAACTCTCAGAAGAAGATCTCCTTCCGACACATTTTTCTCAAATGAAAGTGTCAACTTCAACTAATGTTGTTAGTCACTCAGTTAGTAGCGCTCTCAAATTTTTGGCTGAAGAACTTGATAAACCAGAATATTTAACAACGGCATGGTTTATTGACCAAGTAGAAAAATGGTTTTATTTAATGACTTCGAGACATCCTTCTTGTGCTCTAAGCAAATTTAATATTGACATTTATAAAGAAACAATATCATTTTTGGAAGGATTTATAAGTTTATTTTCAGATATGTTGGTTGGCTATAAAAAAATTTGGAAACCTTCACAAACGGGTGTTCTAATCTCAACACAATCAATGTTAGAACTACAGTCAGAATTATTGGAAAAAAAAAATTATGAATTTATTTTAACTAGCCGATTTTCTCAGGACTGCCTTGAAAATTTATTTAGCATGTTGCGAAGCAAACAAATAGTACCGAATGTGGTACAAGTTAAAAATAACTTGAAATTAATATCTGTATCACAGTATTTAAAAAGTGGAAGTACCAGTAGTTACGAAGAAGATGAACGGGAGTTTCTTGGGGGATTTTGTTAAGGACTTAAATACAGTGTATGATGAAGTAAAGCTTCCAAGTGAATTAAAGACTCCCTCATACAATTTAAATTTCAGCGAACTTAATTCGTTATATAATATTTCAGGATATATTTTAAAAAGTATTGTGAAAACTTCAAAAACTTGTGTTGCCTGTGTAGGTGCAGCAGGTTCAAAAAAACCAATATATAAGAAGTTTTCAAAACTCTCTTTAATCAAAAGATTTAAAGAACAATCCCCCTTTTTTTGTGACTGAAGAGGTTTTTTATTATTTTTTAGAAATGGAATGTGTTTTCTTAAAATATTTAGATATTGTTTCACTCCAGAATATAGACATAAAAGAATTTTTTATAAAGGAAATGTCGAAAATACATTTCAATTTACCAAATTGTCACCAACTTAAAAGCAAAATAATTAATAGATTCACTGTTTTCAGGTTGAAAATTAGTTATAAAAAATTTAAATCCGCCTCAAAAAAATATAGTAGTCATTAGCAGGTAACTTGTTATGAAATAAAAAAGTTTTCCATAATTATCAAATAAAATCAATAAAAGACAAATAACACATCAGAAATTTTATTTATATCAATTTTTATAGTTTATAATCCTGACGATGCAAATGTAATTTAGGAAACCGATCAAGTAATATATGTTATATTTTTGTTGTTGAATTTGTTATTTATAGATTTTACTTGATAATTAATTGAATCTATGGTTATATTTGAAGACAATAACAGTTGTACCTATAGCAATATAATTTTTTGCATGATTTGTCCCCTATCATACTATACAAGCAATTAATATTCATTATTTTTTGTATCATTATTTATCCTTATTATATACTAAATATTATTAGGTAAAAAAATAAAAATTGCGTGTTTTATTTAAATATACCCATTTCCTATCAAAATCAAAGATATATAATGTATATTTTCATGTATTTGTGTTTCAAATTGATAATTTTATCATAAATTTCTATTTAAATTATATGCATTTGATATTCAAATTAGCCTCAATATGGCGGATGGGCGGAGCTTATACTCAATTGTCGCCACTGACTTGTATATAGTCACTGTAAAATTATCTGGCGAAGAATGCCCTCTATCGCCCAGGAGGCATTACTACATCCAAAATTAAACACAGAATGACTTTAGAGGGACCTGTCCTTGATAAATAGAGCATAAACGTGAACTAATGCATTATTATTAATGGAGGGTTTTCTAAGGTGTCGACTACTGGGGTTTCTACCCTACACACTAATTTTTTTATTCAAAATTTATTTTTCCTCCGTATTTTGATTTAATATCGAAAAAACACCCTAATTTTCGATCCTAAATTCACACGTCAAAATATCTACGTTTTCAAAATAATCGGTGTGCTTATTGTTCGTTGATATATCTACTGTCTGATGGTATGAACAAATAAACATTACTGTAGCATAGCATTCCACTTGGCCATACTACAATTACTATGGCAAATTTTCTCAGAAAATGAAAAAAACTGGAATTTTGAAATATAATTCTAATATGTACTCTAAACTACTGCAATGGTTTATTTTCTTGAAAAAGCGGTTGATTTAGTAAATACAACCATGCTACTACGCTTCGTTTTAAATTACAAAAAACTATCAGTTTTTTGAAAGACAAACAGAAAATTAGAAATAATTCAATCAACAGTTTCAATGTTTTGACTTATTCAGTGTCAGCAGCTGAGTATTTTTTAGTAAATTCAATGTAGCCAACGTAAATAGTGTAAGCCTACCACATTTCTTTCCTTAAAATACGGGACAGCCGAAATAAGGATGGCAAAGATTATAGGCTGCGCGGTTTTATATAGGGCATGAGCTTTGAAAATGGATGAAGAAGAAAATCTTAATTATCATTAAATGAATATGTATTTATTGTACCTACTAAAACTCAAATATATAATATATATGAATTGCACATAATAAGGCCAATACCTTGTTACAAGGTAACAAACATGAAACAGCAATTCAGTAACCGAATTATATTCTTAATTTTAATATTTATCACTTTTGTGAATTTGTTCACACAGCTTTTTTTCAGTCATCAACTTTTCAAACATTTGTGGACAAGATAAATTTAAATTATATTGTAAAGTTAAGACATTGCTTACTGTACTTTCCAAAATGTTTGTTTTTTCGGAGCTCCAATAAAGGCTCATATTAGAAAATAACACAACGAAGAATGACAGCACTGACGCCAAGATGTAAGATTCTTGATCGTATGCGTAACAGACAGGACAGATTGACAAGTTGGATGCTCTAGTCACAGAATGAAGAAAGACAACGACAATTTAAATTTTTTTGGTTGAAATGATTGTATAAACGGTTGTGTGAAAAAAACGGGACATTTAGCGTCCCGGTAGAGATTAGCGGGGACACGGGACAACTGGTGTTGAAAACGGGGCTGTCCCGTTTTTTACGAGACGTATGGTAGGCTTAAAATAGTCACGCGATGGCGACTTGCATGCCACAGTCATTTTAGTAAAAGTTTTCCATCCATTTTGTTTTCATATATCCGTGAATTGTAACCAGGACAATGATCAATAAATATACTTACTACCGGCGTTGACAATACTGTACTTGAAAATATTTGCTGTTTATTTGTCAGCAATAAATTAATTTGTCAATTCTAACAGCTGTTTCTACAATTATTCTTGAATCCCCGATTCAAAATATGTTAGCGTTCGAAGTATTTGCAGCATTAATTCGGAATGTTTATTTTGAATTCCAACCAATTCTAAAAATTTATAATTTTTGACTTCATTCTATTATTTTCTGATTTAACTATTAACACCTAATTAGCAACAAATTCAGGTTTGAGCAACAAATTTCGTTTAACCTCAACAAATTAGCATCAAATTCCAACATATTTTAGATTTGATTCCGCTGTGTTGACAAGACTAGTGAAAGTTGAAAAATGTTTTCAAGTTGAAGGAGGTTGTGTCGAATAATTATTTTTTTAAATTAACTGTTTGTTTTTCTTACATCAATCTCTGTTGTAAATAAAATTTACTGTTAATGGGAATTTGAAATATTGCTTAGGTATTGAGATAAACATCAATTACATTTAGACACTGTAATAATTTATAGAATGTTACATAAAATTCACGATAAATATTCATTTTCTGTTATTATGGAACAAGCATAACTTTTTATATAGCCATTTTAGCTAAAAATGAAAATATTTATTAAAAAAAATGTAACTTCAAAAAGTTTTAATTATGATTTCTATTCGATTATTCCAACAATAAATTATATGGGACACAGGTAGATATCTCAAACACTGCAGAACAGTTAGAAGAAAAATATTTCTCCTCAAACTTTAGATAAAGGCATAGTGAAACAGTAAATGGTCCACAGGTAGAGAATCCCGTTAGGGTCATCTAGACCCGAACGGTACCTGTGTAACAAAAGGGTTTTCACTGAGAAATTTTCCACTCCTATATAAGTATACAAATTCTTTGAATATAAATTTAAGGGTTTGTTGAAAACCTTTACTTCAAAAAATAAAATATTAAAAAAGTATTTTTAGCATTACAGTTTAAATAAATAATGACAATATAGTTGGATTGGCGGGAATCATCTCAAACCCCTTGCATTAATAAATAAATCCCCAACACCTTATTCCATAGTCTTAATTTTAATTTTTGTTTTGAAGCCCATAACTTACTCTAAAACTCGAAAGGTATCATACTTATTTGTGAGGTATACATTTCAGCTCTATGTTCCTTAACCAAGTAAGGTGCCACTATTCTCATACTCTGGAACTAGGATATCTTAATAGATTGTTAATATTGACAATAAATAAAAACGAAACATAAGTAATCAATAGGAGACGAACTTTAACTATGAAAAGAGAAATATATGGTACCCAAATACAACAGATGAAAACATTCCATTACTTAAGATTGGAGACGAAAACCGACAGAAACGAGGATTTTTTTTTTTATTAAATATGCTTTTATTTCAACAAGTGTACAAAGTCACAGTACAATGTATGAAAAAATAACCTCTAAGCCCATCACATGTTCAGACTTCCGCTCGTCCTTCTGATTTTTCTTGTACACATTCAAAAATATGTGCTTTTAATTTAGGATCATTATAAACATTATAAGTAGTTATTAAATTTACACATTTCAAAATAAACTTATTTAAATAATCACAATCACCATTGAAAGGTTTGAATATTGTTGACCTTTTGTTTTAAGAGGTCCCAATTAATTGGATTCGGCATATTGTTTCTGTTATTTATATCACTCAAGTTAATATTCTTTAAAGTTATTAAAATATTGTCGATAATATATCTTTTAAGACCTAAAAATGGTGTGAAAGGCAAGAAAAGGAATTATTTGGCACTTACATTTTCTGAAGAACTGTGTCTTGTTAAGTCCTCTTCCTCTGACTATTCGGGCACTCTGGAACTCTGCGCTGGATGCTATGTAACAACGTTCTCAATAACTAAGATTCGATCCGCACTTAAAACGTTCAAACATTAAAAGTTGTGAACATTCACGAAAAAGTCTCACTCGAACTGGATAGTTTCTTTTGATCACAACTCGTACTGGATCCTACTACGACTGCGCCACTTTTATTTTATTTTGAAAAAATACTTTTTTTTAGAAAAAGTCAAAAATAATTTTAGTTTATTTAGAACGGTTACAAAGAATAATTTACAGAGTTGAACAAAGAGCAACAAAAGAGTGGTTAACATTATTTACTGACAGTATATATAATCTTATATAAAAGTGTTTAGGTTGCAGTTTTGCAGGTATGTCTCAGATAAGGCTGTAGACATAACTCAGATGAAGATGACATTAAGCACGTTAACAAGAAGGTTAAAGCTAAATAAACTTCCACTCCAGCCAAAAAAACCAATGCTACTTACCCACCTATTGTAATAGATGGTAATGTCCCGGTTCACAAAGAGGTGTTAAAAATGCTTAAAGAAGTTAAAAACAATTTTGAGATGAACTACACAACGAACTCGGCCATTGTTTTTACGAAAGATGTCACAAATTTTGGAAGCCTCAAGAAAACCCTACTAGCTGAAAGAGTTCCCTTCCAAACTTACTCACAAAGGGAGGATAAAACACACTCCTTCGTCCTACGATGGTTAGCCGAAGGCCTTCAACTTCAAGAAAGCAAAGAAGAACTTACTAATATTTACAAAACCAACATAAAAGACACATACAAAATTACGACAAAAGGGAGATCGCTATAATTTGTGGTTACCAACTCAAAAATCACATTAGACTACTTAAACAAAAACATCAAAGTTATCCAGCACACTAGAATTCAATGAGAGCAACAGTTGAAGCCAGTGCTACATCTGTCAGTTATGGAGACAAACCACATCGCACTGTGGCAGAGTTCCAAGCTGTCTTAAATGTGCAGTTCCACACCTTACTCCCGAATATCTGCAACGGCGACTACCCGGCGACCGCAGAGATCAGTCCGGAGTACATAAAAAAATGCAAATGGGTTGAAGTAAGAAAGACTAAAAACAATAACGCCAAACAAGTATCCATCAAATATATCCCGGCTCCTCCATCTAGGGTCAACCCTTGGACTCAAAACACTCGTCAAGAAAACAACGACTTCCCAAGCCAGCTGACAGACCAACTCCACATAGCAACACCACGCAAATCCACCCTAACCCAACTGCCAGAACAGAAACATCGTCGGATATTAACAAATGCTCCGAACTAAACAAACTACTCAAAGAACTCCAAGCTACAGTAAATCTGGATGAGTTAACTATAGCGGTAACCGACCTCCTACATGTGATGAGGGCTGCAACCAACAAGCTCCAAAAGTTCACAATATACAACTTTGTCGCTGGTATAGATAAATATGACATCTAGGCCGGGAGGTGGTAAAACAGGAATTCAAAAACGAAATTTTCTTAAAATAATATTTTGTAAGTAAATGGAGTTCTTAACAAACTCCATCTCATCAGACACTTTCTCAACATTCACAAACCGGATATTTTCATACTAATCTAATAAAACTGTGAACTTTAGAAACCCAGAATATAGTCTCTTTAGACGGGACCGCCCCGCGATGTCGGCGGAGGCGGTATCGTAGTACTGCTTAAAAAAGGCATCCATTTACAACTTCTGCAACAAAACAGCTCTTCAATTGACAACAAAATCAAAATTGTGGGGGCATATAGTTTGCCAAATAACAAATTAAATGAAATATATTTCTTCAACATAACACACAACAGTGTTCTCATAGTGGGTGACTAAAACTGTAAGCATCCACTATGGGGCTCTTACACTAAATACCAAACCTAATGGAAATACTCTCCAGAGATTCTGCGACAACTCTGACTGTAACATCTATAGCACGGGCGATGCCATATATTTCCCTACTCCAACCACTCCCCCAGCACAATGAACTTTGCCATCAGATGTAACATTAACAATATAACAAAAATGAAAACTATCCCTGTGTGATGATCTCAAAAAGACATTATCAAAAGAAAAGACATTGTTAAATTTGTGTAAATACTAATTTCAATGTGGTTAGCGGGCACCGAACTATTAAGGTCAGGTAAACATAACAAAAGCACGTCCGCTGTAAAATATCATATTCACATGATCAGGAAGGTCAAGAGTACGAGCCACTGACTCATTAGTTCTAATACTTCCTATAAATAGAAAGGTTCGACAATTTCAGGAATGATTCATTATTATTATTTTGAATAGTACAAATGTAGGTATTGCGTATCTATAATCTGTGTTAGTAGTTCATAATTATATTTTATCCCAGTGAGTTTTAAACGATGTTATTCATTCAACCCTAAAGAATGGTTACGAGGTAAGTGTTTCTCAACGATAAATGGTTTTATGGTTAAAGAAGTCTATACGAGGGGCACTTACTAAGTAACCACCACACCTGAACTCAATTCCATCTTTATTGAATTAAAAATAACACACAACATATACACACCCCTCAAAAAAGTACCCAATTACATCTACACGAACTGGACAAAATAAAGAAAGTACATAAATGGACACTTAATAATCTCTGACAAAATAGAAAACCCAAATCACTTAACAAACATAATCAACAACCTACAAAACATAATTATCACTGCCAGAAAAAACACAACCTCCCTCACATCCATAACACCCTCCCCGATCATATAACAAAAATAAAATACACAGAAGATGATAAGCCATTAGACATGACAACGATGGGCTCAAACACGAAATAATGAGGTATAATTTCCTTATTTCAATTTTAGCTTTTTATACTGTTTAGAGACGTGGGCATTGGCGTTGATGTTTCCTTGTATGGTAGTATGGTATAGCCTATGTATTTTAAAGTGTTTCTAGGGGTGATAATTTGCGCATCGATATAGAGCTGCTATTGCAATGAGCTATTTTTCCTTGCTATCCTCCTGAGTAACAAGTACTCTGTCTTGGAGGCGTTGATGGTAAGTTTTTTGCCTCTCAAGTATGGGATAATGTGTTTGTTTAAATTTGAATGGATATTTTGTAGTGCTGTGTCTGGTGTATTTGCTGATGAAACAAAACAAGTGTTGTCCGCATACATGGCTGTTAGGATTTGTGGTGAGGATGGTAAATCGTGAGTGAAAAGGGAATACAGCAAAGGTGATAAGACTGATCCTTGGGGAACTCCGGTTGTATTGGGTATGGTCCCACAAAGCCTTCATTTATGTTTGTATAAAATTTACGGTCAGTTAGATAAGAATGAATTATTTTGATCAAATAGTGAGATAGTCTTATATTTAATAATTTGTATAATAATCCCTTGTGCCATATGGAATAAAAGGCTTTTTGGATGTCAATATTGACCATCATGGATTTGTTTTGGGTCCGTAATCCTTCTCTAAGAATAATTTTGTCTATGACCTTTGCTATAATTATTCAGTAGGGAGATGGGTCTGTAACTATCCACATAACATGGTTGTTTATGGGCTTTGATGATTGGGATATGGGATAATTGGCAATCTTGAGCATATCGAGGTAGTTACCAATTTTGATGATGTAGTTTGTTATATGTATAGGTTATTTGTACTATTGCTTTTTTACCTAGTTTTTAGAGAAGGATGATTGGAATACCATCTTTCCCCCCTGTTATATTTTTCAATGATTGAATTTTATTGTAACTTTCGAAATAAGTGGCTAAGTTTTTAGTATTTGATGTGTGTGTTGTGTAAGTGGTTTTGAACTGTTTGTTATATGTTATGATGGTGTTGTGTGTTTAACGTGTTTTTTGTAAAGTCCTTTCGATAATACCTACTCTCCAAAAACTTCTGCGATTTTGAGTCTTCCTTGTAAACGTTTGTCCGTTTGCGACAATTTTTGTGACTCATTATCTTTATTTTTAAGTTGTCTAGTGATTTTCCAGGGAGAATTATCTTCGGGTGTGAGTTTCTCTAGAAATACCTTCCATCTACTATCAAGGACTTCATAACAAAAGTATCCATAAATTTTTATAATCATTGTTACCCCGAAAATCGCGCAGAAGACACCCGTGATAGTGGGTGTAGGCTTCTGCATGCTTCACTATTCACATAATAGGTTGTTTTCTCCTACCAACCAATAATATCGAATTAGTGGCTAACCCCTATTCAAAACACACATTATGGTAAAAATTTTAAAAAATTGAAAATTGTTTCGATATTAAATATCATCATCAGAATGACAGAAGTTTTATTTCATTTGATGCATACTTGATGTTTAATAATTAGACTAGACCAAGAAGTGACCTACCTTGTGATTGACTTAATATATATTAATAGAAAAAAGAAGGATACGATATTACAAATATTAAAGCTTAGATATTATTAGCCCTATGGGGATATCCTGGATATCATTTTCCTATTTAAGAACTGTGCAATGATATAGGAAACGAGGAAAACTATTTTTGCTGATCTTTACAATTATTACTTAAGAAGGCAGTTTAAAAGTGGAAAACTCCCTAGATTTATCTGTTCATTGGCGACTTCATATTGTGGGTATCTTAAGTGTCTTCCAATTTCTAATTCTTCAAGAAAATCCAGTTCTTGTTTCTTATCTTAAATATGTAGTACTTCTAGTTCTGTGTTACGTGTCAATAAATGTTTGGTGTCAAGTAGATGTTTTGTATAGTGGGATTTCTCTGATTGTTTTAATCTGTATGCTTGTAAGTGTTCACTGTGTCTAATTTCAAACTTTTTAAGGGCGTGGCCCAAATAGACAGCATTATATTCTGGACATTTTTTAATGGGGATATATTTGTTTTTACATTTAACAATTTTGTACTCATATTACTTTCTGCTTTAAAAGTAATTTTTGTATTTGTTGCTAAATATATTATCTTCGAAATATTATTAGAAATATTACCTGTATAAGTGATGGTTTTGTATTTTTTTATTTCTTTAGTTTGTTTAGGAAATATTAGCTATATTGGCACTTTTTTATTAACTAATTTATTTATTATATGTAATGTATAACAGTTGGATGTTGCTATTTGTTTAATTGTATTAATTTCTCTATCAAAATTATATTTGTTCATAGGAACTGATAATCTATGTTTCATTGAATTATATGCTGCTAACTTATGTGACATGGGATGATTGCAATTATATGGAATAATCACATCAGTATATGTTGGTTTTCTGTAATTGAATAATCAAGTACATTATTAACTCTATGAATTTTTAAATCAAGAAAATTGATAGAGCTATTTATTATCTTTAAATTTAATTTTTTGTGTGTAAATTATTAATATGGTTGAAAACTACATCTAACTGTCGTTCACTACCTATAAAACCAGCTAATATGTCATCTATACCAAAATAAGATAAAGTCTGCCAAAATTGTTGATATAGATTTTTTTTATGTCACAGCATTATTCACTCACTACCAAATTGTTTGCATCAAGTCCCGGAACACCTTGTATATCTTATTGTCAAAAGTGAAATGATTCTGATTAATACATACATCAAATAAATTAAGTATATCTGATATTATTCCTGGATTAATATTTTTATCTTCTAGTGATTTTCTTACAAATGTTTATTTTGGAGGAATTTTGATAATATCAAATGAAATGAGTTTTGAATTATCTTGTAAGTTGAAAGTTTATAATCTTTTTATTAGTTCTATTGAATTGTTAATTGAGTATTTAAATATATATCCATAATTATTAAGTATATTGTTCACTTTTTTAGTTTATTTATTATTAGGAGTATTAACATAAGAAACTACTGATCTAATTTGTTTTGATACTTTATGTAATTTAACAGTTCCATATAATTGTGGAGATTGAGGATTTTTATTTATGATGTATTTCTTTTCGTAATCACTTAAAAGATAGTTTGAATTATCTTACTCTCTTACATTAGAAAACTTTTTTGTTAGGTCTCTAAGAATTTTGACATCGCTAGATTCTATAGTTATTTACTTTGGATTTATAATCTTCAGTTTTCAATATGACAGTGTCATATTTTCTAATTGGGAGGTTATTATTTTCTAGTTTCTTTTTAATTGAATTTAAAACTGAAATGTCATTTTATGTTTGACGTTTAACCTTTGACGATTCAATATTCTTGATTAAATTGGCAAGTTGTAATTTCTCATAAAGAAAATTATTTGAATTAGATTTTAAAGCAATTTCTGATTCTGTAGCTATTTGTTTAATTTTCAATATTGATAAATTATGGTGATATGCTGTACTTTAGCCTTTATTTAAAAATTCTATTTCACTATTTGTAAAATTAGTTTCTGAAAGGTTTTCAAATTGTGGTGCAAAGTGTGTTGCTATGTAAGTACTTACAGTTTCATGATATTTAGAGTATTGAATTCTATGTTGTGTGTATTCAACTTTATTTAATTTTTGTTCTTATTCCTTAAATTTCTTGTGCTTCATCATGCTGACACTTTCTCTGATGTTGTCATCTAAACAGTGAAATTCTACTGGATGTAGCTGGAACGTGAGTTCAGAATGTACAACTTTTATGTAGATGTTTAATGAGTCTCTTATTTTAAACCATTTTCTATTTCACTCTTTAAACCAGACTCGTTGAGCATATTTTATAGTTTTTCTGGCTTGAGGTGTTTTATTATGGTACTTTATATTTACATAATTTGGTATTACTTCTTTTCTAAGGCATTCATGGTTAAACCAGACGTTTTGGCATGTTTTGCAACATTTTTCTAGTAACTTCTTGTATAGTCGGGTCAAGTCTTCTCTCGAAGATTTTTTAATGACATTTACTGCTTTGACCCTTACTCTGTGGAATCTGAGCAGATTCCACAGAATAAGGGTGGAAACAGAAAATTTCAAAAAACAAATTACCCTCGAGGCCAAGTTAAAAGTATTTAAAACAATATACAAATCAATCTTGACATTGGGATGCGAATTTTGAATATTAAACAAAAGGCAACAAAGCAAGATACGAGCAACAGAGAGGAAGTATCTAAGAAGAGTATTTGGAATCACAAGAATAGATAAAATAAACGGTTTTAAATATTAAAACTAACTTTTCCGCATCTGTGAGATGTTCTGAACAATATTCTATCATAAAATTGTCACTTGTATACACTTCGGGGGATGTATCATGCTAACAAACCGAAATGTCTCCCAAAAGAACCAAAAATGTAGTATATCTTGATTTATAGGACCCGCTGTACTCGCTCTAATCAGCTGAAAATCAATAGGGTACATCTGTGAGACACCTTGAAAAATATTCAATTATAAAATTGGTCACTTGTATACACTCTGGAGCCTGTATAGTGCTAACAACCTGAAATTTCTCCAAAAAGGATAAAAAATGTGGCACTTCAGGTACCATAGTAACCGTCGTAGTAGCTCTGGTGAACTAAAAATTAATAAGGTTCATCTATAAGACGCCCTGAACAATATTCAATCATAAAATTGGTAACTTATATACACTCTGGAGGCTGTATCGTGCTAACAAACTGAAAATTCTCCAAAAATGACAAAAATTTCGTACTCCAAGTACCATAACATTCGTTGTTCTGGCTTTAGTGAGCTGAATATCAATAGTGTTCATCTTTGAGACACCCTGAATAATATACAATCATAAATTTGGTCACTCGTATATACTCTGGAGGCTGTATAATGCTAACAAACTGAAATTTCTCAAAAAATGCCAGAAATTTCGTACTTAAATTACTATAGCATCTGTTGTATGGGCTCTGGTGAATTGAAAATCAATAGGGTTCATATGTGAGATGTCCTGAATAATATTCAATCATAAAATTGGTGACTTGTTGCACTCCAGAGGCTGTATCGTGCTAACAAACTGAAATTTCTCAAAAAATGACCAAAATGTAGTACTTTAAGTACTGTAGCACCCGTTGTACTGGCTCTGGTGAGCTGAAAATCAATAGGGTTCATCTGTGAGATATACTGAACAATATTTTTGCACTCCGGATGTTGTATCGTGCTAACAAGACATGTAACGAAAAGTGGCCGACGATAACGACGACGACATACACACAGGATTTTTTTTTCTAAAAATCGTTTTTCCGTGTTGTTATTGATGGAAAACGTAAAAATAAAAAAAAAATTCAAAATTCCAACTTTTTCTGGGGTAAACCGATACTTTTCTCGCGTATTAGATAGGTTGGGCGGAAAAGTAATAAAAATTAAAAGTATTTAAAACAATATACAGACCAAACTTGACACTGGGATGTGAATCTTGAATATTAAGCAAAAGACAACAAAGCAAGATACAAGTAATAGAGAGGAAGTATCTAATAAGAGTATTTGGAATCACAATAATAGATAAAATAAAAAACGAAAAGATAAGAAAATAATTGGAAATACAAGGGGTTTTAGAATATACACAACAAAGACAGCTAGAATGGTGGGGACATTATTATTACAAACAAAAAGAATATGGGAAGCAAAAATAATAAAGAATAAATGAAAGAGAAAAGCAAACATGGGACAAGGAAATAGTGGAAATAATTGGTAAGGAAATAGACATTGTGTTACCCAACATCATAAATATGGTACAAGGATTTATGGGATTATAGTGCACAAAATAAGTAAAATCCCCAAATCAATTTCTATTTAATTGTCTTTCCTGAAACCTAGACCCACTTTCTTTTTTGAAACCTTTGTCAGCGATAACCAAGTAGAAAATTCATCATTGGTATAATAAAATAATAATTTATTGGTACAATCAAATGGCCATCGACTGAGGTCGTTCAGCCTGTAATTGGTATAATATTTTATATACTTCCATGAAATGTTGGGATTGATGAACATGTGTGAAGTGAAAATTATCAGGCCACATATATATTAAGCTTCTACCCCATTGGAAGATAATCCTTGTCCTTTTATTTGTACTTACTATGTTATTACATAAAATATTGTTACCTGATGTATTTTTCAAGCTTAAAATTGTTTTAGACAATATAAAGAGATATGTCTAAATTTCAATGAAAAAAGAATTCCCTTCATTACTTGCACAAAACACAGTTTGTATGCCACTGAGCTGTGGCATTCAAAGGAAAAACATATTTTCTAGATGTGTCATGAAATATGTTCCCGCAATCAATCAAAACTAAAAAACAAAGGGTCATAATAACAACATAAAATCCTTATCAATAATAATGTTATTGTAACTAACCTAATAAAGAATAATTGAGGTAGACCATGAAGTTGATCATAATAAAAATATTTTTTTAAACAATCAAGAATGTGGTATAGCTATTGACAAACATATTAATAGAAAGGACAAAAAAAATAATTTATTTTTATGCTTATCAAATGTGAAGCTATATATTATTGATTTATAGTTGTGTTTATCCTTTTACATTTTTATGATAGATTAATAAAATTGAAGTAATTTTTTCATACATGATAATAACACAAGAAAACAAAATAATAACAGCAAGATTTTTAAAAAAAATAACCCCAATATATGTTTTTCATTTACTAATGTTCTATTGACTATATTGAGTGTTTTGACTTACAGATACAACTGTTAACATATGAATATTTTAAACTGAACTTTTTGTTGTAAAGCTATCAAGAGTCGAATTATTAAGACGTTTCATTACTATTTGAACACATTGTATAATTCTAATATACAGAATAATGTTCCACCCAATTTTTAGTGCGAAATGCTTGGATAAAAGATACCTTTAATTGTGAGAAAATAGGTTAAAACCTGTTAAAACATACATTTTCTCAATAAAACCTGTTAAATATTTTTAGATTTTTTTAAGCTGAAAAATTTCATTTTAAAAATTGAAAGAAATCGATATTTAAACTATCAATAAAATAAAACATCCATGACAAAGAAACTTACATGTGTGTGGCCTTAGAATTAACCGTGATAACAGTACAATTTTCAAAATCATGAACATTTAACACCTGCATTTTCACTGTCTCTATTCATATTTAAAATGTTTTACCCCTATCAAAACCAATATCAGTTGCGTAAAATACATCCCCGCAGGCCCCGCAAGGCGGGGTCCCGGCAAATGAATATTTCTTCAAAATACTTATTGTACATATTGGCATTGCAAAATATTAAGGATTTGTAATTCAAAGTTTCCAGCTCTCGATAAAGAGAGCTAATTATCAGCAGAATGGACTAAATCGCTAAACAGCAAGTTATAATGCGCATAGAAGTATAAACATGAGATCTGGCGTTAGTTTTGCCCAAAATACATGCATTTTTCTGAATCCGACTTGAAACTTCAAACATTGACCATATATCTGTTATTATCGGTGAATATCGCGGAATTCTACATATATAGTGCTAGATTAGGCTCAATATATCTAAATGTCGGTTATTGTTCCCAGTTCTCGATAAACAGAGCTAATTATCAGCAGAATGGACTAAATCGCTAAACAGCAAGTTATAATGCGCATAGAAGTACAAAATATGGTAAAACATGAGATCTGGCCTTAGTTTTGCCCAAAATACATGCATTTTTCTGAATCGGACTTGAAACTTCAAACATTGACCATATATCTGTTATTATCGGTGAATATCTCGGAATTCTACATATATAGTGCTAGATTAGGCTCAATATATCTAAATGTCGGTTATTGTTCCCAGTTCTCGATAAAGAGAGCTAATTATCAGCAGAAATGACTAAATCGCTAAACAGCAAGTTATAATGCGCATAGAAGTACAAAATATGGTAAAACATGAGATCTGGCCTTAGTTTTGCCCAAAATACATGCATTTTTCTGAATCGGACTTGAAACTCCAAACATTGACCATATATCTGTTATTATCGGTGAATATCGCGGAATTCTACATATATAGTGCTAGATTAGGCTCAATATATCTAAATGTCGGTTATTGTTCCCAGTTCTCGGTAAAGAGAGCTAATTATCAGCAGAAATGACTAAATCGCTAAACAGCAAGTTATAATGCGCATAGAAGTACAAAATATGGTAAAACATGAGATCTGGCATTAGTTTTGCCCAAAATACATGCATTTTTCTGAATCGGACTTGAAACTCCAAACATTGACCATATATCTGTTATTATCGGTGAATATCGCGGAATTCTACATATATAGTGCTAGATTAGGCTCAATATATCTAAATGTCGGTTATTGTTCCCAGTTCTCGGTAAAGAGAGCTAATTATCAGCAGAATGGACTAAATCGCTAAACAGCAAGTTATAATGCGCATAGAAGTACAAAATATGGTAAAACATGAGATCTGGCCTTAGTTTTGCCCAAAATACATGCATTTTTCTGGATCGGACTTGAAACTTCAAACATTGACCATATATCTGTTATTATCGGTGAATATCGCGGAATTCTACATATATAGTGCTATCTAACCAAACCATATATACCTATCGGATAATTGTCTATAATAGTGCCATCATCATCTCATTAATATAAGAACTAAAGAATTTAATTATATTTATATCCACACTTCCAATTCAGACTCTGCCTATAATGGGCATATTGAGGATTTGGAAATTCCAATCCTTAGTTTGCAATCAACACACCATAAGTAAAAAGGTTCTGTATTATTATAAAATAAGAAATTTTATTATACTGCCATTAAATGCAGATATTGAAGGAAGGACAAAATTTTATGAAAATTACTTGGAAAATGTAATGACACACATATTTAATTTAGATACCACTCAGTTTTACTGAATTTGTTTTATGTTTAGTTGAGTGTGTTAAACACTGTAAATTGTCTATTTTTGTGAAAATAATAATACAAAAGGAAAGAGGTGCCATGTTAATAATTGTTTCAATACCTTGTTAACTTGTTAGGCCTAGGGCTAAAGATTTCCTCGGAAAACAGTAAATGAATATACTTGTACTGTACTCTGTTAATATTTAAGTACTTTCTAACTTATATAGTGTACATAACTTACATAAAAATGAGTGAAATAAAAGAGAAAGTTATGAGTGGTGCACAAAAACGAAAAATCCGTAAGGAAAAGGATCACATTATTAATACTACATATGCGAAGTAAGATAGTTTCTTTTCCATCAAGTACTTCGAAAGACGAAGGAAAAACAAATGGAAAACCTCATCACAGTTTTAGATGTCAGCGGACGTGGACTTATGAAATAAACCGAACAAACTGAGTATTCCACAAAATTATAGAAGTAATTAGCAGTGATTTGGCTTTATACATACATATGTCCGTAGACAAAGAATTGAGGAAGCATTTTACAAAAATAGGATCGTGTCAGCCAAATGAAAACTTTAAAACAGATATCAAATGAAGGAGCTTTTCCTCATCTTATTACAGTTTCACTAGCAAGACAAGGCAAAAGGTAGAACGGAAATGGTTGTGGTACTCAACACGTTTTTCAAGTATATTGGTTCGTTGCTGATAGAAATAATATTTATTTCAAAGAAGCCTGGTGTAAAGGGGTAAAGAACTGGCAAGCAATATACATGAAAATGAAAGAACATGAAATTTCAGTCATTCATATTCACGCTTGTTGTGCATTTGATATCTGGAAACAAAAAAAAACAGTAGACTTGTTATTAGATTCCAGATACAAATACTTGGAACTGTTGATTGATAATAAACTTAAGTGGACAGATCATATCAACAAGGTGATAACTAAATTAGCTGCAATGGGTGGTGCATTGAAATGCCTTGTAAAGTATTTAAACCTCAATGTTAAAAAAGTGTATATTACAGCAATATTGAATCACATTTAAGATATCTGATACCCTGTTGGGGCAATGCATCACAACTATTCATAATCTGGGAAGAGCACAAAATAAATCAATAAAGACTTTATATAACTTAGACCGATTGGCATCTACAAATATTATTTATCGAATAACAGGATTCGTAAAAGTGGAACAAATGGTCATAATTGAACGAGCTAATTTTATCCATGCAATCTTGAACAAATACATTATAGGTAATACAAACTTAGAAATAGTAGGAGAAATATAATAAATGCAATACTGTAAGGTTGAAACAAAAATACATGAGATCTAAAAAAAATCAAGATACACCCACATATAGAGTAGTTCAACAATAAAATAATCTACCTGTGGAAATTACAAACATCGCTTTGAGGACTGTATTCAAAAAAGAGTTAAAAACATTGTAGCTAAACAAGCAGATATCAGATCAACAAGTGTATGCCGATTCAGTAATATTTTCTTCTTTGTTAAAATATGCTTTCACAGCTTCTCGAACATGTATTTAAGTTACTACCAAGGTTACTACTTTAATAATTTATTTGCATTGTTTTTTATTCTTAGATGTTGTCTTTGTTTTGTTATATGAATAACACAAATAATGTACTCTAGTCTATAGCACCAGAAATTATTCTGATTATTGGCCAATTAATTGTTAAAGAAAAAATTATAGGTGGTTATCCTCACGATTCAATTCTGCCAAATCGAAAAGTTACAATTTTAATAATTCTCAAAGTACTGTCTAATGTTTTACTAACTAGCGCTAAATAAGAAGAGAAACAAGAAGCGCATGTCATTAAAAAGCAAATGGAAAAGTTTGAATTTGTATTTTACTGGTATTTCAACGTAAAATATTAGAACGTATAAATTTAATTTCTAAAATATTGCAGTCAAGAGAAATATATTTAAAACAAGCTTTAATGATGCTCAATTCAAGTTTAACTTCTGTCACAAGCTTTTGTGATAATTTTGCAAGTATGAAAGAAATAGCTAGTAGAATAGCTAAAAGATGGAATATTACATCATAATTTGAAGAGAAGAGAAAAAAGAAAGTAAGAAACCTTTTTCAAGAACTCAGTACTGATAAAAGGCTACAAAATACTAAACGAATGTTTAAAGTGGAAATATTTAGACTTGCATTAATATTATTATTACAACTCAGTTAAAAAATCGTTTTGAGAGTATGAGTGGTACAAATAAGAAATTAAAGGAGACAATGTTGATAAAGCAATCAGGCGATTTTTTAATAATTAAAAATAAGTGCACTCCATCCAGTTTCCCTGATATTTGTATTGTGATTCCATTATTTTTAACAGTGCCAGTTAGTCCAGTTACTGTTTATTTTCTAAGTTAAAACTAATTTAAAAAGATCTGGATAGTACAATATCAGAAGAAATTTATCTCTAATTAGTATTGAACGAACAACAAGACTAGAAAATTGGAAATAGAAAATTTAATAAACTATTTTGCTAATAAAAATATGAGACGTCAATCAACATTCTTGTAGTTGCACATTTTATGCAAAAAAATATTTCATATGTAATGTTTATTTCATTTATATAAATAATAGGTATTACCTAGCTATACACTAAATTAGTTTTATTGTTTTTTCTTCATTCTTATGGACTTTAAAGAGGTAGCTAAGTATTGTTTATGATTGATGTAGTAATAATATTTAAGCACATATAATTGGAATTATTATAAAGGGACCCAAACTTGATATTGCGAGGGGCCCCGATGATTTTGTGTTACACCACTCACCAATATAGATCGAATTTAAAAATAATTATAAACAGTAAGGGTTTAACAATAAAGTAATGCAATTTAGGCATTCTAAATTCAACTATTTAGCAATAAAAGCGGAGTAATCAAATGAATATCTAATCATAGCACATATTGTTTAGTATATTTATAGAATTCTTACCTTGTGATTGAATACATGATGGGTTTCTTCAAGGGTTTTCCTTTTCAGGGCGACTTCGAAAGGGTCTGTTTTTGTGCAGACGTTTTGGGCTAGGAGATTTTTTTGATCAGCATTAAATTCCTTCCTGAATTTGGACAAAGTATCTTCGTCCAAAGCACCTTTAACTAAACGATTTAACATTAGACATTTGTTTCGAATCAGAAAGTAAAATTGTGATTTTGACAACTTCATTTAATGTTGATTTTCAATTTAAAATGAATAATAATAATTTTTTACCTGTTTTGTTTGAATCCATAATAATTAAATGTTTAATATGACAAAACGAACTTTCCAACAAATCGAAGGGAAACTGTTGTGAAAGTTAGAAAGAAGAAACCCAATTAACTATACCAACATAAAACACAGACTGTCACAGACTGACGATATGCAATGCAATAATAGGTATTTATTTTATTATAGAGCTTGGACTAGGGTTGAATACGTCAAATCATAGATAACCTTTATGCGTCAAAAGAGGCAATTACTGTCTCTGCGGGCTGCGGCTACTAACGCAACTTCATTTCTTACTCCTTATAGTGTCTAGTACACCGTTACAGTACTTTTAATACGGGTGATGGTATTTTCTCCCCAGGGGCGTACCAAGCCATGCAGTCGCCTATGTGCAAAATATAATTTTATACCTTCTTTAGTAATAATTTATATATGGGTGGGTACACATAAATAATAAAAAATAAAATTGAAATAATCACTTGTTTATATATACGCTGCGCTCATAAACAAGACTATTACTTATCTAATTTTGGAATGAAATATGTGTTACAAGGTGATTTATATACCGTATAAACCTTAGAGTAATAATATACAATAGAGAGGGTATTTCATTCATAAACACGTTTATTTTTGAGGCCAACAATTCTAAACGCCAGCAGTAAAATAATGAATGAATTACAAAAAGTGGGGATGATATTGTAGACACATGGCCTTGGTAATTTCTGCTGTTTTTCTAACAAACATGGTACCGACGAACCATGATAATCCAAAAACATTTAATTAATTAACCTAAAATTTTATTTTGTCCCTAAAACTCTTGAAAGCACATCAAAATGAAAGAACTAAATGTTTACTCTCTAGTCGTAATGGGTGCATTCAGCAGAGACAGCAGTTGTACAACTGTTTATGATTTTTCTGCTGGCGCAAGCGCTCCCTCCCAACATGTTGCGGAGCTGTCGCCATTTTTGGTAGCGGAAAAAAACTACGCTCACTATTTACAACGTGTTGTGAACGGCGCGTCATTTGTCATTTACTTGTATCAAATATGGAGAGAACAGGTCTTATGAATTGAATAACCAATATTATAATATAGATGGAACAAATATTAGGTTTTCAGTTTTTAAAGTAATTATCTCGGTTGAAATATGCAATTTATATTAAGAAAAATTAGCAGCTAACATTATATGACATATTTTTTTTTAAATTTACAGTTCTATTTTTTTAGTTACTAATAAACAACAACCTACTTAAACTTAAAATTATTTCTAACAAAAACTAAAAACGCATACAAATTATCCATATTTTACTGTTTTCCAAATAATTAACCCAACAAATACCAAATCTCTCAAATTGACAATTGTCACTTTACTGTCAAATGTCAAATCATGTAGCTTGTGTCCAGCAGATTTTCGCCACCGCTCCCTAACGGTAGCGACAACTGCTCTCTTTGCTGAATGCGCCCAATGGCGCTCGTATAAACAAACGACGTTTGACGTTATTTACTACAATACTACGTCAATTCGAAATGATCGTCGAGCACACTCTGACGATATTTGCATCTGTCTTTATATGGTAATTAAACAAGGACAAAACTATTAAATAAGTTACCGTTGACAAATGAAACAGGTACACAAATTTGGAGCAATGGTGCCACTTTTAGTTATAACCATAAAAGTATCTAAGGTTATAACAAATAATTGTTTAAAATTTATATAAGTTTATGCATTTATTAAATAAAATTCAAGTATTATTAATTAATTTTAAAAGCAGCGACTTAAATGCATAAAATAGTATGACTTTTTTTATTTGCATAACTTTTTAACAACATTTCAATCAAACTTCTAATTTCATTTTTCCTGTAACTAAAGAGCATTTGTAAATATGGCAAAGCAGTGGAAGTGTCCGCAAGTGAGCTTAGAATGTGACTCAATGTTTGGGGCAAGAAAAGATCAAAACAAACATAACTATTTTATTTGTTAATCTGAGGTTGAAACTGAGAAATTCAATCAAAACTGAGGAGTACCATGTCACAACAGAGACTCGATTCACTTTTCTTTTTATTCAACAAGAGAGAGAAAACGGCGAATGTAAATTATGACAATGTCATAGACCAGTTTAAAGTGTTATCCGAAGCAACACGTCGAATGCGTTTGTAGATTAGTTGATAGGATATTATCATTATCTATTTTTTTCCTCTGGATTCCATGTATTGTTACGAATGTTACGTTTTGTTTTTCTAGTTTATTTCTTGGTTCAATATATTTTGTTCTATTACTTATAATTGCGTAATTACTAAATCTTGTAATTAGAAATGGGGCAATGACGTTTTTTTATTTAGCGGAGGAGCCTGTAATGGACTTTTGCGTTATAGAAAAGGCAGCGTTATTGCTTAATTATCATTTTTAATAGGCATACTCAAATGAATCAATGGTCCCCCCAATAAAAAAGTCTGCGCACGCCTATGCCCATAACATTTAGGTCGTGACAAGTATTACACATAAGGATCAGCGAATAATGTAAAAAAGCAATAACAAAACAATACAAATGTGATATAAGAAAAAAAAAGAACAAAATTACTTATTTGAAGCACTTTTTTCGGCAAAATCTTTAATCAACTCGTCTACATGAACGAATACATTCCATAAGGTTACTTTCTATGGACCTAATTGTCAAATTACTGAATCTCTCTTGTGCCATAATTTATTGTATTATCTAACGCATTTTGATCTGGTAAGTGGCGTTTTAACGCGTTGAAGGACAACGACGCCTATAGACGTTATTGTCGATGTGCACTCTGTGACACCTTAATGTAACGACGTCTATGGACGTCTTTTATAACACCTCCATAGCTCGACAACAACTTCTACAGACGCCGGATTTGAATGCTAAATCGATAAAGTGTCATATCAAGCACACTAATTTGACTCTGTGCTTTTGATGTGAGAGGTGGGGATAGTTACAACATGGCGTCATAACGGTTCGTACGGTGCACCTCTGCGGGCCTCCGATATTTACTATTTCAGTCGGTAATCGGAATGCAACACGTGGTATGGCATTAGCGTAATAAAAATTAGTAGTTATACGATTTTTCTCGTATTTTTTCTTATTTTTTATCAATAACAATTATTGTTTCGACGTGCTAAATATCTATTGAGGTATCTACTACAAATTGTGCTAATTTTTAAGTGCTTAAGTATTTATAAAAGCGTTTTTTTAGTAATAGACGACCGCGAAGAACAACAACTTTTAGAGTGGTATATGAAGAATCAACCGATGATGAGTGCGTCTGAACATGACCCCTATAGCGATGATGGAGAGTTTGGCGGGGTTGCTGCTATGTACCTTCTGCGTCATCTAGCAACGATAGTGACGAAAGAGATAATTTATTGCTAGATGAAACCATCGAAGCAGAAGTGCCCGAAACCGATGAGGAATTAGCTCTAGAGGAAAATCAAATACCAGAACAAGACATGAACGAGAATGATAATTGGAAAGAGGTAACATCTCATATCCCCAATTTTCAATTTAATGTCGCCAACCAATGTTTTTGAATAGTTATGGGACCATAATATTATGGATTTTATGCTGACAACCACTAATAATTATGGAAAATATCTGCACCACACAAATCGTCCCAAAACTCGTCATAGTAGGTTTTGCGAGTTCAAACCGATTTCAGAAAGAGAGCTTAGAATTTTTTTTGGTTTATGTCTTCTTCAAGCACATCTAAAAGTACCTGTGATCAGGTAATTATTCACACACAATCCTTTATACTATCATCCAATGTTTTACACTGTGTGAGTGGTCGTTGATTTGAACAAATACTTCGATGCTTGAGCTCTAATTCGAATGATAATGATCCAAATGATCGCCTTAGAAACGTGAGAAGTCTTCTGGATTTAATTATAAAAAATAGTAACTTGGCATTTTCTCCTCCGGAAGCTTTATCCTTAGACGAGTCCATGTTACTATTTAGAGGCCGCCTTGTGTTTATGCAATACATAAAAAATAAAAAACCCAAATACGGTATAAAATTCTACTAGCTCACTTCCCACGATGGGTATATATTAAATTAAGAGATTTACCAAGGAAGAGATCAAGAACACCGAATCCAGAAGACAATTCTAAGACCGAGGAACTTGTTTTCAGACTTATGGGACCGTATCTCAACAAAGGTCATCACATTTACATGGATAATTTCTACAATAGCGTCTCCTTGTCTTCAAAGCTATTGCGGCATAAAACTCATTCTACGGGAACTCTGAGAACAAACAGACAAGGCAATCCTTCAATAGTTATAAAAAAAAATTACGTAAGGGTGAACATATTTGGCGAAAAAAAAAGACCGAGAGCGTTTATGTCAGCAAATGGAAAAACAAACGCGAAGTTGTTGCGATAACGACTGGATACAAGCCAGTTATAGTTACAGTGAGAAACAAATATGGTATCGAAAAGGAAAAGCCTATAGAAATAGATGCTTACAATAGACACATGTCCGGAATCGATAAAAGCGACCAAATGCTAAGCTATTATAATATAGTTGTCCACGCAAAACAATTCGTTGGTACAAAAATGTGATTTTTCGATTTTTGGACATTGCAATGTGAATTCATATTTCTTATACACAAAAAGTATGAGAAATATTAAGTTTATCGAATTCAGAGAAGCTGTTATTCGACCTCTACTTCAAATGGAAGATATTGAAGATGGCAGAAAATGTGTCAAACAAAATACAACAAAAGTAAGAAGAACAGCTCCTAGCCCAAATCAGCATTTTAGGAAAATATTCCAGTTCCTCAAGATTATAAAAAATCCAATTTATTTCTAAAATATAGGGAATGTACGAAAAACAAAGTGAGGCGAGAAACCAGATACAGGTGTGAAACTTGTCAAGATAAGCCCCCACTTTGTCCTGCGCCTTGTTTTAAATTGTGGCATCAAGAATAACACTTTGTTACTACATATATGCGTTTTATAAAACATATGTACATTTTTGATAATCATTATTTCATTCCATTATTGTTATTTTTCATTTTTATTTAGTATTTGATAACATATCCATTTTTGTAAGTTTCATTAGTTTTCAAATAAAAAATAATATATTTGCGTGATTCTAGTGTTTTATTTAAACCGACAACGTCTATGGACGTCTACGTCACAAATAGTATAGAAAAGCATAGATAAATACTTTTAATACGGGGAAGAATGGAATCTCCTGTACTAATTCCGAAGCCACAAAGTCTTGTCGAGTGCTGCGCCATCTATTGTGGTGGAAGGTTACTATTCACCAACAGGGAAAAAATAAAGGAAGAGACCTGCATGATTAGTCACAGTTTACTAGCTACTACTAGATGGCAAGCCAAGCAAATACTGAAGGTTTTTTAAATTATGCCTATATTGTTTTTTCTTAAATAAACAAATAAAAACAGTCACACAAAGTTTAAACACTTTTTGAAAGAACCTGTTATTTTATTTTGACTTAAAAGTAGGATAGGTTGTTTCAAAAAGCTGTTTAAAGCTTTTATCCGTTTTTATTAACCAGGATAGTTTATTAAAAGACGAATGTCGACAAATAGTTTCAAAAATTTAATATAAAATTTTGTTTATAAAATAGTACAGGTGATTTTCTTTATTTTCTTCTCAAACTTAAGATAAGAATAATTTATTGATAATAGCATGTGCTAACAAATATTACACATATGATACAATATAATGGATACACATTTTCAAAAAGTTCAGTTTTTTTAAAGGTTTCAGCAGCATACCTTTTTAACAGCAACTGACGACTTCTTCTAAACTGGGTAGCTCTTTTTTTAAATTGAGTGGCTATTTGATAGAGACGTCTGGCTTTTGGTGATAGGTCTTTAACCCTAGAGACATTCACCTCAGCAAGTAAATCAGATTTTTCTAAATTAAAAAATAATATCATTAGCAATAAAAAATAATATGAATATGCAATATACATTGCATTTAGATAACTGTTACGAAACAGCACACTGGTATAGTCCCTAAAACCGACCCTGTCTAAGCCAGGTATAATAGTTAAAATTATGGCGGATACGCAGTTATAAAAAACTGTTTACTATTGAGACTATCTTATCTAGAACTGGTTTTTGTGACCAGAGTTATCTAGAAAAGGCCAGAAAAATTGTTTGTGTGTATAAGCCGCAGCCCGGAATTCTCTAGTACAAAAGGCACTAGTATATAAGGGGACTGATCAGGAAGAGTTAGTTAGTTGACATCGTGAGATAAACAAATAAATAAGTGTGTGTCCGTCAACGTGTTAAACAAATAATTTCATCAAATAAGTCATTTGCATCAATATCTGATTCTTTACTTTACGCACTTCATCTTTCAAATGAACATTTGATAAATAAATCCAAAAATGTTATGAAATTGCTCCAACCCCTTGAATATTTCATTACGAGATGATAAGGTCGTATCCTCAGATTAACAAATAAAATAGATATGTTTGTTTTGATTATTTCTTGCCCCAAGCATCGAGTCACATTCTAAGCTCACTTGCGGACATTTCCACTGCTTTGCCATATTTACAAAGTCTCTTTAGTTGCAGGAAAAATGAAATTAGAAGTTTAATTGAAAATGTGTTAAAAATTTGTGCAAATAAAAAAAGTCACACTAATTTATGCATTTGACTCGCTGTATTTAAAATAAATTAATAATACTTGAATTTTATTTAATAAAGGCATATTCTTATATAAATTTTAAACAAGTATTTGTTGTAACCTTAGAGACTTTATGATTATAACTAAAAGATAATTTCGAATACGACGTAGTATAGTAGTAAATAATGTCAAACGTGGTTTGTTTATACGAGCGCCATTACGACTAGAAGGTAAACATTTAGTTCTTTCGTTTTGATGTGCTTTTCAAGACTTTTATAGTGACAAAATAAACTTTTAAGTTAATTAATTCAATGTTTTTGGATTATCATGGTTCGTTGGTGCCAAGTTTGTCAGAAACACAGCCGAAATTATCAAGGCCATCCCCACTTTTTGTAATTCATTCATTATTTCACTACTGGCGTTTAGAATTGTTGGCCGCAAAAATAAACTATGTTTATTATTACTCTAATGTATCTAATATAGAGAAGAATACTTTTACTATGTAATTCATTTTCGGGTCTGTTATTGGTTTTTCAGTACTTTCATAATTAAACTGTCTTTCCTTTTTTCTTCGTCGAACTGTTTGTGAAGATAAAAAAATTTGGTTCAATTTCTAATTCTTCGGCCAGCTCCCTGGCTTCTACAAGAAATTCGCTAAATCCCTTATCATCTCTTAAAAAAATGTTTTTATTTTGTTTAGACTGTCTAAACAAGCTTATAGATTTATACTTTGACTCTGCATTAATTTACTTAGAGAATTGATTTTAAATAAAATATGTTCAGATCATAAAAAAATGTAGTTTTGGATTTTTGTTGAAAGCGATGGAGCTAGATGTGATGTACTAAAATCTTTTGAAGATGCGGATGAATCCATTACTTTTAAAATAACATCATAAACCTCACCAATTTGATATCTCAAAGGTTTTATATAGTCTATTTTACTGGACTAGCGTGTATCAGATAGGTAGTGGTTTTAAAGTTAACGTGTAAGGGATGTTTTTAAAATTGACCATCTTTTGGAAGGAAGGAAATGTTAGGGGACAAGATGCATCGATATTGTGGTCATTTAGCCCCTATCTATGCATTTTAATTTAAGGGTTTTTTATAGTTTGTCGTATAAGCCGATTTCCTTAATATATTGGATTAGTTGTCTGGCTGAAATTAAGTTTGGACACATGATGATATCTTTGAAGGAATTTGAGTTTAGTATATTGATTATATTACTTTGTAAATTTATAGTCTGCGATTATGTGCTTTATTAATATTGGGCAGCGCAGAAGGGGCAGTTTGGGAATGGGTCTTTTATCGATTGTGAGGAGTTTCTTTTTAATTTGACGTTGTCTTTTCGTGATCATTCAGGAAAAACATAGGGATTGAAGAAGTTTTATCTCGAATAGTTTTCTTTTCTGCCGTAATGTTGACCAAAGATTTTGAATTAGGTTTCGATTGATGGGGGAGAGAAGAGAACTAAATTCTTTTGAATTATAAAGAAATAAGGTAAGTGAGCCATCAGTAATTGCTTGTTTCGCTAGTAGGTCCGCTCTTTCATTTCCTGGTATACCTTTATGACTAGGGATCCAAATGAAATTGATTTCTAGGTTTTTTAATTTGGAGATATGGTGGAGATCCTGTATTTGAGTAGCGATAGGATGGTACGAATAACTTTTTGTATGTGTTGCAGTGCGTTGAAAGAGTCTGAAATGAGGAAAAGAGAGAATTTGTTCTTTATAGGATGTGTTTCATGGCTTACCGTATGGCAAGAAGTTCATCAAAGTGGATTGATTTATTTTGATGGAGTTCGAATTTTGTAGAGGTGTTATTAGAGAAAAAGGCAGATCCGATTCCAATTTCAGATTTGGAACCGTTCGTGAATATGAGGTAGTGTTGCTTGTATTTCAAGTTGATGAGTTGTGACAGATGGAATTTAAAAAAATGAGTTAAGAAGGGAGAATCTGTCAAATGAAAGAAGTGAGACGTTAATGGGTATGGAGAGGGTCTAAGAAGGGAATATAGTGTAACGTTTTTCTTATTTATTTAAATAGTTTTTCACACAACGAGTGGGATAAATTTATACACACGGTATATCTACTTACTTGATTTATTTATATATTTACGCACTATTCACTTATACTTAATTTACGTACACACTTAATTTTAATTTATATTAAATACACTGTTCACGGTTTATTCACAATTTATATATTCCCGTCTGTTCATTATCAGATTAAACTGTAAACTGACTCGCCACTCGTAGCTAGTCTCTTATATATTAAACCTACCTTCTTGAAACTTTGGATTTCGGAAATTTCTAGTATGCGGAACGCAACAAGCAATCGACCTTCATGGAAATCTCTATAAAAACAATCGCATAAAATAAATAGTCCTTCCCAGAAATCGGTGCGCTCCTGCCAAAATTTTAACTTTAGGTATTAGACTAGAACAGAGTCGGCTTCGGGGACTACTACAGTGTGCAGTTTTGTAATATTACCCCCTCCCTAAAAGGAAGTTTCTCCTTGGACTTCTTTGTAGCCGGGTCGGATGTTTAAATCGGCCACTGGACCCATTTCTACACTTACCGGTCGTATAGAAATAACAAGGTACCGTCTTCATCGGGTACCGATAACGAGGGGTATATCTGCAAATTAATATGTTGACAGCAGTATCTTCGAAGATCACCGCTATTATGTTCCTGATGACTCGCCAGTCCAAATAGTTGCTCTCGATCCTGTGCATTTTGTAGTTTCTCCTCGCTGGATGCTAGAACATGATCGATCTTGAAATTCCTTTTTGGTTACCTACAAAGTAGAAGACGTTCCACGAATTGTGTTTGGGTCTCAGTGTCTTGCCAGGGGCTGGAATCAGGTCTTCAAGTTTTTCTAATTGCCCATACTTCTTTCAAAATGCTGTTGTTACTGTTTCTTACTGGTTGAGATATTGGGAGCCAGTGAATACTCTTCCAGGAGCGTGAACAAATATTGTCTTTGACTGGTCCCAATCTCTCTGGTGCAACGCCTTTTCCTTCAATACCTGGCTCTCGAAATTTCTTCCTTGATCGCTGTAAGTTTCCGAAGGCACTCCATTTCGGCAAATACATTCTTTCACTAATACATCCGCGACAGTAGTGGTCTCTTGATTCGGGATCGCGTAAATGTCCACCCACTTTGTGAAATAGTCCATTACAACCACAATATATCTACCACGATTTTCTGTCATTGGAAATGGTCCAGCGATATCAGAAGCAATCCTTTCGAAAGGGCTTCCAACATTATATTGTTTCATGTGTGTCTTTCATTTGATGTATTCCGAAGCCATCGTGGCTGCTTCATATTCAAGAGCAGCGGTCAATACATCCACCATGGTTTCGGGATGGGCTAATCGAAGCGTCCTCTCCATATCGTGGTCACATAAGCCGTCAATAAAGGCCTGGATGCCCAAACATTCCATCATGTTCTCTGGTACTGATGGATAAGCAAATCGAACTAGTCGGTCAATATCCAGCTCATTCTCTTGAAGGGTTCCCTCACGTTTCCGCCTTAGGTTCTTCAGCTGGAAGTGCATAACGTTTTTCTTATTTATTTAAATAGTTTTTAACACAACGGATGTGATAAATTTGTACACACTTACTTGATTTATTTATACACTATTCACTTATACTTAATTTATGTACGCACTTAATTCTAATTTATGTTAACTACACTGTTCACAGTTTATTCACTATTTATATATTCATGTCTGTTCATTATCAGATTAAATTGTAGAGTGACTCGCCGCTCGTAGCTAGTCTCTTATATGTTAAAACTACCTTCTCGAAACTTCGGCTCTCAACAAACAATCGACCTTCTTGAAAATCACAAAAAATATATAGCCCTTCCCAGAATACGGTGCGCTCCCGCCAAAATTTTAACATTAGATATCGGACTAGACTAGAGTCTGCTTCAGGGACTACTACAGTGTGCAGTTTAGTTACAATATTGTATAGTCTATTGGTGCTATGTTTGGAAGGGTACAATTTATGTTATTGATAAGGATAAATAAACGGTCATTAGCCCCAAGGGTATAAGTGTATTTCTAGATGATGGAAAGGATGGAGTTAGTATATTATTTGCTTTTTGGATAAACATTTTTGTTTCACAGTGACAGAGTATTTCATTAACTGAGTTTCCCTGAGTGTATTAAGTGATACTTTGTAGGTTTTCTATGAGAGAGGTGCGGAAGGCTCCTGTTGAAATTCTCAGCGCTTGGTTTTGAATTGGGTTGAGCCAATTTTTATGGGGTGGTCTTGCAGAATCGAAGATGAAGCCGCCATACACTAGATTAGGTAGGATTACCGTCCGATATATTTTGTTGAATTTTGCGTAACAGAACCCCGAGTGTTATGAGCTAGGAATTTAAATATATTGATGTTGAGGTATACTGTGGATTTCAAGTAACGTATGAGAGATTTCCAGTAACGTATGTGAGATTTCCAGTTCAAGCTGGAGTCAAAGTGCAGTCCAAGTATTACTTTTCCGCCCAACCTATCTATATGCGAGAAAATTCGTTTTGAGTTATTTTTACGTTTTCCATTAACAACAACATGAAAAAACGGTTTTTAGAAAAGTAAACGGTTTTAAAGATTAAAACTAACTTTTCCGCATCTGTTACTCTGAACAATATTCTATCATAAAATTGTTACTTGTATACACTTCGGGTGATGTATCGTGCTAACAAACCGAAATTTCTCCAAAAATAACCAAAAATGTAGTATATTTGGATTTATAGGACCCGCTGTACTCGCTCTAGTCAACTGAAAATCAATAGGGTACATCTGTGAGAAGCCTTGAACAATATTCAATCATAAAATTGATCAATCGTATACTGTCTGGAGGCTGTATCGTGCTAATAAACTGAAAATTCTCCTAAAATGACAAAAATTTGGTACTTCAAGTACCATATAGCACCCGTTGTACTGGCTTTAGTGAGCTGAATATCAATAGGGTTCATCTTTGAGACGCTATGAATAATATCCAATTATAAAATTGGTCACTTGTATATACTCCGGAGGCTGTATCGTGCTAACAAACTGAAATTTCTCCAAAAATGACAAAAATGTAGTACTTCAGGTACCATAGCACCCGTTGTTCTGGCTCTGATGAGCTAAAAATCAATAGAGTTCATCTGTGAGATGTCCTGAATAATATTCAATCATAAAATTGGTGACTTGTTGAACTCCGGAGGCTGTATCGTGCTAACAAACTGATATTTCTCAAAAAATGACAAAATGTCGTACTTCAAGTACTATAGCACCCGTTATACTGGCTCTGGTGAGCTGAAAATCAATAGGGCTCATCTGTGACATGTCCTTAACAATATTCAATCATAAAATTGGTGACTTATTGCACTCCGGAGGCTGTATCGTGCTAACAAGACATGTAAGGAAAAGTGGCCGACGACAACGACGCCGACATACACACAGGATTTTTTTCTAAAAACCATTTTTTCGTGTTGTTGATGGAAAACGTAAAAATTTTAAAATTCCAACTTTTTTGGGGTAAACCAATACTTTTCTCGCATATTAGATAGGTTGGGCGGAAAAGTAAAAATCCTGTGTGTATGTCGTCGTCGTCGTTGTCGTCGGCCACTTTTCCTTACATGTCTATTGTTAGCACGATACAGCCTCCGGAGTGCAGTAAGTCACCAATTTTATGATTGAATATTATTAAGGACATGTCACAGATGAACCCTATTGATTTTCAGCTCACCAGAGCCAGTACAACGGGTGCTATGGTACTTGAAGTACGACATTTTCTCATTTTTTGAGAAATTTCAGTTTGTTAGCACGATACAGCCTCCGGAGTGCAATAAGTCACCAATTTTATGATTGAATATTATTAAGGACATGTCACAGATGAACTCTATTGATTTTCATCTCACCAGAGGCAGTACAACGGGTGCTATGGTACTTGAAGTACGACATTTTGTCATTTTTTGGAAATTTCAGTTTGTTAGCACGATACAGCCTCCGGAGTATATACAAGTGACCAATTTTATGATTGGATATTATTCAGAGCGTCTTAAAGATGAACCCTATTGATATTCAGCTCACTAAAGCCAGTACCACGGGTGCTATGGTACTTACAGTACCAAATTTTTGTCATTTTTGAAGAATTTTCAGTTTGTTAGCACGATACAGCCTCCAGAGAGTGAACGATTGATCGATTTTATGATTGAATATTGTTCAAGGTGTCTCACAGATGTACCCTACTGATTAGAGCGAGTACAGCAGGTCCTATAAATCCAGATATACTAAATTTGTGATTATTTTTGGAGAAATTTCGGTTTGTTAGCACGATACATCCCCCGAAGTGTATACAAGTAACAATTTTATGATAGAATATTGTTCATGGCCACGGATGCGGAAAAGTTAGTTTTAATCTTTAAAACCGTTTATTTTTATATTATCTTTGATGGGAATATCATTGTTACTTTTCCGCCCAACCCTCTCTAATATGCGAGAAAAGCATTGGTTTACCACAAAAAAAGTTAGAATTTTGAATTTTTTTTAGTTATTTTTTCGTTTTTCAGCAAGAACAACACGAAAAAACGCTTTTTAGGAAAAAAATCCTATGTGTATGTCGTCGTCGTTGGCCACTTTTTGTAACATGCCTTGTTAGCACGAAACAGCCTCCGGAGTGCAACAAATCACCAATTTTATGATTGAATATTGTTCAGGACATCTCATAGATGAACTTGAAGTACGATATTTTCTCATTTTTGGAGAAATTTCAGTTTGTTAGCACGATACAGCCTCCGGAGTGTATACAAGTGACCAATTTTATGATTGGATATTGTTCAGGACGTCTCAGAGATGAACCCTATTGATTTTCAGCTCACTAGAGCGAGTAGAACGGGTGCTATGGTACTTGATCTACCACATTTTTGTCATTCTTCGACAATTTTCAGTTTGTTAGCACGATCCTGAGAAAGATGACGATTATGCCATCTGCTGGGAAAAACACAAACAAAGTGATCGTAAACAGTATAAGTTTTACATTATCAGCGTTTTTAATGATTTTTTTTTAAATTATAATATGTGTTTGTGATGTCTCAATCGAAACTATATTACTGTATTTACACAAGAAGTGGTAGAAGAAACATAGCTTCGGTGAGAATACACCTTGAAAGAGTGAATCAAAGATTTAAAATGTTTTTCAAAAGTTCCAGTCAGTATATCTACCTCCTCACATTGATGAATAGTTATTTGTGGTATGCAGCTTGATAAACATTGCACAACCAATAATAAAACGATAATTCATACGCTATACAAATCAACAAAAGAAAAACGATAACAAAGTTAGTAAGCATCTGAAAATATTTACATATCTGTTAACTTTTGCATCGAAAGATTTTTTTAGAAAAATTGTTAATTATCAATAACACAAATTTCTGCTTTTTATTGTAAATTTTATTGTGTATTTTTTTCAATATATAATAATATCAGTTGCGATGTAACAAAAATAGGTACTTATTTTTATATTAAAATTATTCAACAATTATTTTTTATTACCTTTTTTTAATGGTTTGCAAGTAAAAATTAACAGTTTGGTTATTATATTAGCTATGAAAATATTTAATGTTGATAAAAGTATGAGAATAATTAACTCTTAACAAAGTGGTGACGAATATTAGTTTCATTTATTTAATTGTAATAACCAATAATATTGCAGTTAATTAATTAATATATAGGTCTGTTGAGTACATAGAAAGTAACTTTAGTTAAGTAAAATAAAATGTTTGTAGTTTAGGTGTTAAATATCTCAGAAACTCATCATCTTGTCCATTTTTAGATTATTTATTACACTGTTTACATCAGAAACGCTTAATAATCGGACGTCGTACCAGTGTTGCCGATTTGTGCGATGTCAAACATGGTTGCGATCATCGATCATGTTGCGTTTAATTATGGTAACAACAAAATAAATAATAACATCCCGATTGAAAACACAAAAACACGAATTTTGATAACTGTTTGTTAACAGAGAAAAGCCCTTTCTCTATTTATCATAATACTGATACAACACTGTATCATTATTTTTCCCACTGATAATAAAATAAAAATAGTAGAATACTATACTTTATCCACGACTACTAAATATTTTTGTTGTGAAGTTTATTTCTTGTAAAATGTTGTTACATTATTACAAACACTATTATTTTATTCTAACAAATATTTCATACAATATATTATTGTTCATTTATACACAGTACATAGTTGTCGAAAATTATAATAATCGTATAATACCTCACAAAAATCTATATATTTAGCTTTAGAAATATTACGTATTTAATCTTACAAGACGATTTTATTTACTTATAGTTATTAATATTTGAGCAATTGGTCAGGTTAATCGCAGGAATATTTAGTGGTTTACACGATAAAATATTAAAAACCCATGGTTTGTAGCAAAACAATATAATATTATAGCTAAATCAAGGAAGCATCTGACAGCAGTTATTAATGATTCATTAATCACGGCCGTGATTAATGGGTATTATTAACGTCGAGCAAACAGACGTATAATGGGTACATTATACAACAGTCGTGGATAAACGGTTTTAAAGATTAATGAATATTTTTATCCTACACTACTCGAAAACCCAATTCTCGTGGCTCTATCGGGACGGGAAAGTAGGTATAGTCGTGCAAATACTTACTTTCCCGTCCCGATAGAGCCACGAAAATTGGGTTTTTGAGTAGTGTAGAATTAAAAACTAACTTTTCCGCGTCTGTGAAACACACTGAACAATATCTAAAACTGTCATTTGTGTACACTTCGGACGCTGTATCGTGCTAACAAACCGAAATTTCTCCAAAAATGTAGGTAGTAAGGTAAATGTACCAAATTCGGACATCTTAAGAAATAGCTTTACTCTTGGTAACTTTGTTCGTATTTGTGACACCCGAATGAAAGAAATTAATCTGATTTCTTGAGCATTTGATTTATTTATGTTAAGAACTGAAAACAATACAGGAAAATAAATTTTTTCTTATAAAATGAAGTATGAAAGTATAAACTATGATCCTAATTCGGACACAGATATCCAACTAAAGTGCTAAAAAATGACACCCCCAGTTACA
Organism: Galeruca laticollis; assembly: GCA_963921935.1. Taxonomy (NCBI): domain Eukaryota; kingdom Metazoa; phylum Arthropoda; class Insecta; order Coleoptera; family Chrysomelidae; genus Galeruca; species Galeruca laticollis. The sequence goes on from OY998177.1 coordinate 73,230,181, forward strand.
AAAAACGGACAATGTCTGTATTTCGGACACAAACGTAACCTACTTGTGACATGGGAGTAAAAATTGTTATAAAAAGTTGAAATTATTGAATATTTATGAACTATTCAATTGCAGGTACCCTGAATAGACCTCTTTTATTATTATTTATTAGTAGAGGCTTGCAAATTATTTATTCAATATCGTTAAATTTGTACCAAATAACATCTTTTTTAGAAGGCCACTTCCAGCTGCTTCCACTTGGGGTCATAGCACTTACGTAAGCCTCCTCTTCGTCAGTTATTTTTATTATGCCTGGAAATTTTTGGTCAATGTAATTAACAATAACATAATCTCCTTTCTTAAAATTTTTCTCTAGGTCTTCAATAATTTTGTCTTCATGAGCATTCATTTTTTCGTTGGCACTCTTTTGTTGTGGATCTTTTTCATTGAAATTCGCCTCTTTTAGTTCGGATCCGTTATTCATTTTCTGTTTTCTTGGGTTTTAGTTTTACTGATTTTTCTTTTAACTTTTTCAGGCGCAATTTCTTCCTATTTTCTTTTTCTTGTTCTATCTGTTCTTTTGCCCGCTTCTTACCATTATAAAATGCCTTCCACTGTTCTGAACTAGCAACAGCAGGTATTTTAACTAAGGTTTTTTTCTTCGCTCCCTCTTTTGATTTTTCAGGCCAATATAATATACCTTTAAACGATGACGGTACTATAAATTTACTAAAACTAACTTCTTTTGGGCTTTGGTTATCACTTCCCTCTATTAAATTAACTTTTACTCCGACTTCTTTCGAGCTATGGTTGTTACTTTCTTCTACTGAATTAACTTTTACTTTATTTGTGTCTTGGTAACTTCCCTTTTCTACTTGGATCATTGTTTCTGTAGTTTACAACCTTTCCGTTTTTATTACTGATTTTTCCCTTATTTCTATTTCTTTTGGTTTCTTATTGCTCGACTTTATTATTTCTGTCGGTTGTAGCGTAAATCCCTCTATTACCGGTTCCCCTTTTCTTTCTTTTAGTTTATTATTGCTTGACTTTAATATTTCTGTTCCTTGTAGCGTATCATCCTCTATTACTGATTCCAATCTCATTTCTTTTGGTTCTTTATCACTTGAGTTCATTCCTTTCCCTTGTAGCATATCTTCCTCCATTAATCATTCCGGTCGTATTTCTTTTTCGCTCGTACATGTATTGATTAACTTTTCTATTTCTATTCCTTGATTTTTATCTACTACCAATTCCATCAATATTTCTTCATTAGTTTCAATACTTTCCCCTCCGGTGTCGTTTGCTAATTATCCAATAATTTCAATGTTCTCGTTAGTTGTTTTGAACAAATACTCATCGAGCCACTCGGCTTCTAAAACAAAAGAATCTTTTGGTACATTGTCTGCAACTTGCAAGTTCTCATTCGTGTTCTTTCTATTTTGTATATTATCTGCTGAAGGTTTATCTTCGACATGCTGTTTTAATTTTTTCCATAAATTATATAGAGAGTCATCTTGTATTGGACCTGACCATTCACTCACAGTGGAAAGAGAAAGTTTAAATTTCTCAAAAGTACCTTTCTCAAAAAATTTCTCAATGAAATTCAAATGCTGTGTATTGAATTCAACATTCTCCAGAGTTTAGAGCTTCACTGCATTGTCTGTAATTGTAGTATTTGTTGTAACTTCTGCAGTATTTCAAGTAGCGGTGCACTTGTAGTACTGGCTCTAGTGAGCTGAAAATCTAAAATTTCAACTTTTTTTGGTGTAAACCAATACTTTTCTCGCATATTAGATAGGTGGGGCGGAAAATTAATAATGACAATCCCATTCATGTATAATAATTCCCATTTGTGAATACAAAAATCGTAGTTTGCTGTCGGCTAAATAGGAAGGAAGAGAGTTTGCAAGTGGATAAAAATATCGGATAAATTACGTTACCGTAGCAACCCTAAATGCTAGGGTACTGTCTGTTTACCAAGCAATGCACGTCAATTTGACAATTATAAATGTCAAAAACAGAATGAATTAAACAGCATATAACAATTCCAAAAAGTATGTCGAGATTTGGAAATATTTGCAAGGCAGAAATAGTAAGGGAGATTGAAAAATCAACTCCAGAAAATACCAAGAAAACTCATTCCTCCATATGGATTCATGGGATTGTCTTACCAAATACCACGCGAGCTCAGATTTAGCAGGATATTTTTTCCGGTGGTTTTCTCATACTTACTTTCATTGGCAATTTAACTCGATCTGTTCAGGCAAAATCACTCGAGCTACGCTCTCGTGATTTTGCCAGAACAGCTCTCGTTAAATTGCCAATGAAAGTAAGTATTCGAAGACAACCACAAAAAATATCCGGCTAAATCTGAGCTCTTGTGGTATTACCCCCGAATAAAATATAATTACAGTTTTAAGAGTATAAGATTTAGAACTAATTTTTGTGTATCTAAATCGAGTCTTAGACAATTATTAACAAGACAAATAAAAATTAATACGTGCAGGGCTATTTTTTATATTCACACCGATACCTACAGGGGTTACCAAAGGTATTTAAACAAATCTGAAACAACAAAAATTGCTTGGCTTCTCCTGTTATTATGTTTGAGAGCTGTCAAAAAAACAACTACCATTGCAAACTCGAAAAATAATACATAACATTTCAGGATAAAGCACACCCTGTATATTGTTAAGGGTGTGCAGTCTCTCATATCAGCGATAAATTGGGTCAAGGGAGACTGTTTTAAATTTCGAGCCTCATAAAAAACTTATTAATTGGTGGGGAAATTTAAAATAATACCACGTGGCCTAATTTATGGTTGAAAACGAGCGGCTAACGGCTGCATAAGGCCGTACCCTAAGATCATTTTACCCAGATTTCAAAAATATATAACAAGTTAACAAATCCACCCATTTTTGAACACTTTCAAATAAAATTTCATTATTAAAGGTATAAAACCACCTTTAAAAGTAGGAACATCTCCAGAAATGTGAGGATTTTTTTTAAAAATTGGTTATATTATATGTCCGTCTTGAAATATTTTTTTCTATCGACTGTTAAAGTCCTGCTATATTATGCGTTTCCTTACGATGTCTATTTAAACTGCTTTAAGAAGCATAAAACTTATTGTATAATAAACAAACCACCCCCATAATTAATAACCTGGATAAAAACTTCACGCAACGTGTTATGTAAACTTGGAATTTGAAAGGTTATTTGAGTTCTAATGCCCAAACACAGACTCACATAACACCCAAATAAAAAATAAACCTTATAATACAAACACTGGTTTGACGTCTAACTTTAAGCGTTCCTATTAGTGTTTTTAAATGAAACTCAAGGTCTCTAGTTAATTCCACAATATATTATATTGTGGAATTAACTAGAGACCTTGAGTTTCATTTAAAAACACTAATATGAGCATATTCCACGAAGTAAGGGTCGAGACAGTCAATTTCATTAAGCGTTCCTGTTTACATCATTATGTTTTTCTTATTTAACACCAGGGAGCTCTACTTTTGACAGAAGAGCTGCCTATATAGTTCGCGCACGATCCCTATACAAGTGACGAATTTATTGATTTTTAGCTTACAGTACCCACAAATCCAGATATTCTAATTTTTCGTCATTTTGGAGAAGTTTTGGTTTGTTAGCACGATACAGCCTCCGGAGTGTATACATGTGAACAATTTTATGATTGGATATTGTTCAGGGCGTCTCACAGATGAACCCTATTGAATTTCAGGTCACTAGAGTCAGTACAATGGATGCTATGGTACTTGAAGTACCACATTTTTGGTCATTTCTGTTTGTTAGCACGATACAACCTCCGTAGTGTATACAAGTGACCAATTTTATGATTAGATGTTAGCATGATACAGCCTCCGGAGTGCACTAAGTCACCAATTTTATAATTGGATATTGTTCCGGGCGTTTCACAGATGAACCCTATTGATTTTCAGCTCATCAGAGCCAGTACAATGAGTCCCATAAATCCAGATATTGTACATTTTTGGTAATTTTTTGGAGATTTTTGGTAATGTTTGGTACTTTTTGGTAATTTTTGGTATTTTTTGGCAGTTTTTAGTAATTTTTGGAGACATTTGGATTTGTAAACAAGATATAGCCTCTAGAGTGTATACTTAAATGCGGAAAAGTTAGTTTTAATCTTTAAAACCGGTTATTTTTTATTGAGAATGGGTTTGTAACGACACTGGCGTCAAACCAGTACTCCACCACCACGGCGAGTAGCTCCTACAACAGTTACCTACGTCGTAAGACCAGCGACCAGAGCGATACTATAACAAGCTTGGACGTCCCACACCGAGAGGGCGGTACTTTCGCCGTAAAACGATAGAAATGAATCACGGACATACATTCGAGGGAATTCGAACACCAGTCAAGCTCGAGCCTGACACCAGGAGTGATAGGTAGCTTCATATTAAAGATTAAGCCTTTAGACGTAAAAGCGAAGACGAAACCTGTTACCAGAAACTTGATCCTGGCACCGACGTTGTAAGGAAGTTTCGAACGCCGTCAGCGTTAGCCGTCAAATCTCTGTTGAGTATTGGTCCGGAGATAACGGTTAATCCTAGGTACGTGTCCTACCCCTCTTTCGAGTATTGATCCGGAGGGTAGAACACAAACCAACCCTATTCGTCGCTAAACTCCCGGTGAGAATTGATCCTGGGACAGAAGCATTCCTCGAGGGTACGAAATATTCGTCGAGTATCGACCCGGAGATAGTACTGAATTCCCACCCTACCGAACCCCGCTGAGTATTGATCGTGGGGGGAGGCACCTAGACCCTAGACATTGTAGATAATCCAGAGAAGACGTGGTTAGATCCCAGAAGTCGGAGATATCGGAAGAACGACCCTTATTAAACCCAGAATACACCGCAGAATACTTTAGAGGCGAAGTACGTGAGATTTATAGAAGCCGACCACATCCCAACCGGCGACAGCCGGCCAAGATTGAAACAGCGTGGCCCAGAAGCGAGACGCTTTGTACATAGTTGTATATAGAATTTTATTGTACATAATTTTATTATTTCTACGAAAGAATTTATTTAATTTTATTTCCAACATAACTGTAACGAAATCTGAATAAAAGCAATTCTAATCAAACAGCCCTTTATGTCCTATCCCCCTGACACAAATTGGCGCCCGAGATACTCACAAATTGGCGCCCGAGCAAAAAGATTAGAGTACCGGTGCCGTGTGGGGTAGACAGGAAGGACAGATTGGCTAGACAAGGCCGCTAGGATTAAATAGACAACATACTATAAAACTAAGGAAGAGTGATAAACCAGAGATGACGGACCAAGAAGATAATGCCGGTGTAGGCTTAGAAATAGCAGACACGAAGGTAGGCTGGATTTATAAACTCAAGAAAGAAGACTTGATAACAGAATTACAGAAATTCGAATTAGACACAACTGGCACAGTGAATATATTACGGGCCAGAATGGTAAGGTTTGTGAGGAAACAAATAGAATACAATGCAATGAATCGTCACAGATCACAAGAACACGAAGAATTCGGGGAAAACATAAATTTAACAGAAGAAAACGAATCCGAGACAAGCAACAGGAAATACAGACACAAGGACTATGCCGAATTATAAAAAATAAGAAGATGGGAAATCTACTTCGATGGTAGAAAAGACCCAATAGAATTCACCGAAAGGTTACACGAACTGAGGACTCGTTACCAAATAAATGACGAGAACATGCTCAGAGCCCTGCCAGAAGTTCTGAAAGGAAAAGCAATCCTCTGGTACCGAAATAGCAGACACCTTTCGGAAACCGGGCGAAACTTTACGGAAGACTTCGAGGCATTCTACGGTACCGTTAGATCTATCAACATACTTAGAAGAGAGAATTATGGAAAGGAAGCAAAGAGATAACGAACCATTTAAACAATACATAACAGAAATCCAAACACTAATGAGGAGACACGCCGGTTTTAACAATAGCCAACAGTTGGAAAGAATTTACAGAAACATGAACCCGAGATACAAACTTCACGTCCGAAGAAACGAAATCAAGTCAATAAGAGACCTCACACACCGAATAGACGAATTGGAAAATATAAAGAAAGAGATAGAGAAAGCCAACACAACAATAGAGAAACCTAGTTTCAAGCGCACCGTCGAACAGGGTCTACATAACGGAACCAGGATATAATAGGCAAGATTGCTGCTGGAAATGCGGGAAGAAAGGACACAGCAGAGACACTTGCTACGGGAGACAAATATTATTTTGCAGCCATTGCGGGACAGTAGGAATACCGTCAAATAGATGTGATTGCAATAGGTCGGGAAACTTAACAAGGGCAGATTCTCTAAGAGGCAAGATGAGCCCACAATAAAGTCCTCCGCCACACAGAACAACCCCAATATACCAAACGATAACAGACCACACATAATAATCCATACCAACGACAGACAACAATTAAACACACTGATCGACACGGGGTCACAAAGATCATACATCGGTGAAAAAGGTATTAACAAAATTAAACATTCCAACTATGAGACAAGCGTGGAAAACACAACAGTAACGTTATCAGACGGGCATAACATAAAAATCACGAAAAGTTTCACAATTACATGCAAAATAACCGGACAATATGGAAAAATAAGATTTTTCTATATTCCAAATCTAGATTCGGAAGCCATTTTACGAGTAACCGACATTTCAGAATGGAAAATACCCTGGAGAGACCTACTTATAACACTTGATAAACCCCAAAAACTACTCGCCATAATAAGTGTTTTCCTTTCGCAAACAAAGTGAAATGAAGTGAAATTACTTGAAATGAAATAATCACATCGATTCTTTTTTTGAAACAAACGACTGAAAGCTTTGACTGGCCCCTCAGATAAATTCAACCTCAAAACTTTATTTAATCTGTCATTTGTAACAGAAATGGTTACGCAAATAGAAATGTTTATGGAAGTAAGTACATGTTAGTATGTTTATACGCAATGCGGTAGGTTACACATATAAATTTTAGTATTCCAGTTCACGCTCTAGCAGCGATCTTGCCTTGTTCAAGACTAGACCACGATTTTCCTATTACATTAACGGAAAATCCAGAATATGTTATGAAAATACCAATTTAACCTCACTTTCACAAGTGATGCACAGATCATATAACTATTCTTTGTAACTATTATTAGGTGATGTAAAATAATCAGTAACTGCATGTGCTTGAGAGGACGTGCAGCATCGGTGAGGGGGGGAGGTAGACTCATCACTTTGCAGAGGGTGAAAGGAACACGTCAACTTGTGGTACCAACTGAAGTGAAGTGATTTGGTCTGATATTCGTGTGGAAAGGAAAGCAAGTATTATTATTATGATGCCGATGCGAGAAAAGAACGCTGTCAACATTGCCAAATATCTAAGCTAGTACTTATTTCTACTTATCCCGTACTACAAAAATATATAATCAAGCAACAATTTTGTACAATAATTAGTTGGATAAAATGTATATACATTATTGAATTTAAACATAACTATCTTAGATAATGAACAAAAAAGTTTTTTATAGAAATTATTAAAAAAGTGGAGAATAACAATAAATGTGTATGAATCTGGCAACAAGGAACAAGGACACAAGTTCTCAAATTGAACATGGTCATACGTTGAGATTTTTAAAGCGCATGATTAATTGGCAGACCGAAATAAAGATAAAGCTATGCTGAATTTCATACAGCAGAAGAAGATAGTGTAATTTAGTCATGTTGGAAACAGGAACGTGTATGTAGTTCTTATGGCATTGATGCATCCACGGTATTATATGATCTAAGGGATAAAACAGGAAATTTTACAACACTACTAAAATTCAATGGTGCTTCCATCTGCTTGACTGAAACACATACTAATAAAATAGCTTGACCTTGATCCATCTGCATGAAACATCTATAGAGTAGGTAATTTGTGGGTTTGACGCACGTGAGTGCAGCTTTTTTCAGTGATTATTTTTTGACGTTTCTTAAAACCAATGAAATGCTTCTTTATTTGACACAAGGGTAAGTTTCAACCAATCATGTCATTATTATAGTGGGAATAAAGCTCTTGTGATTATTCTCGGGAATAATCACTGTTGCTTTTATTTGTCTAGCAAGTGTCAGATAGTTGTCAAAATAATTATCTAATTGGGTCAACGTTATATATAAAATGAGTGAACATCATCGGTTTAGTACCTTTTCTGATGAAGAAATAACGAATAAGATTATAGAAACTACTTCGAAAAATACTCTAATAAGTAATCAGTCTATATGGAGACAATTTAAGACCTTCACCAATATGTGAATCAAAAAATAATCTAGTCAAATATAACTCGAGAGTTCCATAAGTTAGAAAATAATTTGACAGATTTTGTTCAAACTTGTTGCCATTTGGCAATAGCCACTCGAGCCCTGCGGGCTCTCGTGACTATTGCCTGGCAACAATTTTTCAAAAAATCTGTCAAATTATTTTCAATTTATTCTCACTCTCTTGTTATATTACTACTGATTATAATTATCTAGGTAGGAAATTTCTTCTGGGTAAATAGTTCGGAAGAAAAGAGCCCAAGATCTCAAAAAAGAAGAAGAAATATGAGAATATAAACATAACCTCCAAACATTCGGAACTGTGATTGAGTATTTGAATTTCAATAAAGTTATGGACGAGCAAACTTTATTTGGTAATATACTAATGATTGTTTTTTTCTTCTTTATAAAATTTTTCAATTTTTCAGATATTCTACATAAAGAGCTTCCAACTGAAATTACAAATTTACCTCCTATTTGTACTGAAGACTCAACGGATTTTATCAAACGTTTCTTGGTGGAAAATTTACCTAGTACAGATAGTAAAAACGTAACTAGCGAATTAAAATGGAATTTTCTTTTAGAAAAACATTCGTTTGAAAAGAAAAAGAAACAATTTAAAGGCAAGAAAAGTTTCCTTACGAGAAGACAGCGAATTAATTTGAATTTGCATAAATTACCAAAGCAAGGTTGGAAGTATGAAGAATTAGACACTTTGAGACAAATGTGGAAATCATATATGAGAGAGAACATTGATACGGTAGAAGTACCAAATTGTTTGGATCAAAACTGGACTGCTTTTAGTATGGTTCTTGCAAAATCTGAATTAGTTGGAGCTGAACTAACTGTAGTGAAATCAAGAGTTCCCAGTTTAATAAGAATGACAGGAACTGTTGTATTGGAAACAAAAATGACCTTCCAAATTGTAACACCTAAATCTCAGCTAAAAAGTAAGTGAAACTTAAATTACCTATATCATCTGGACATCTACTAATGTTCAGTTTAATGTCTCAAATTTCATTACATTAAGCCTATATAAAATAAGAAATTTGTCTTGTCTGAAAATGTAAAAATATACTGTAGTCTAAGATCTGGTTTCAAAATTCCTACGTTCATTGAGTAGGGTAAGAGCCTCAATTGTTGGCATTTTAAGCAATCACTGGAGAAGAAAAAATTGTTTTTTGTTTGAATTCGTTAGTGTTAACTGAAATATATATTTTTATATTTGTGCTTGATTAAACATGTTTATAACAACAAACCACTTTCAAGATGTTATTAGTAAAATGCTGCTAATGCAGCAGTTGTTGGCACACTTCCTATTGTTGGCAACCAATGTTTCAGTTATTGACACCAGCAGCAATGTTGTGTCAGTTAAAGGAAAACTTTCAAATAAAGGCTATTAGAATGTCTAATAAACACACAACACTTTAAACACATTGGCAGGTAATTATTTGAAAATAAAAAAATACAAAAACAAAACATTAATCATATCTCTTTTTAAATAGGAAAGGCACTTTAAAGTTTCAGAATTTGACTTCTGCAAATTATGTTTTTAAATGTAACCCATGTGGAAGGTGTAATGAATTAAAACTCTAACTATTCATTTAGACTATTTATTGTACTAATTTACAATAGCTTTCCATTAACAACCTGTTCATGTAAACTAATAATGATTTACAAGAATTCAATTTTATGCCCGAGAGGGTTGACTACATACTTAATGTTTACTGCACATTGAAGAGATTGACAACTGCACTATATCTAAGAAGGGTCTCATTTAAATGTTTACCATGGACAAAAAGATTGTGAGAATGTTGAAAAATGTATTTCTTCTTCATGTTATCTAAGCTAAAATTCTGGGTACTATTTACAGTTAAATTGAATAATGATAGAGATATGAGATTTAAGTGGACTGTTACCCTTAAACATCATAGTTTATGGTTTATAGTGTGTTTATGTTTACGATCCTTAATACAAGTGTGAGAATAAAACTAGTTTATCGAGTAAATTACTTTTTAGAAACAAACATTGCAAATTGAGTTATTTAATAATATTTCAAGTATATAAGATGACAATTGTCTGTGCTAAATTAGATGATTATAATAATATAGGCAACAAAAACAAAGACTACTTACTTATTTTGATTGTATTTTGCTCGAGTCATGCTGTTATTTTTGTTTGCATCTTCATGGACAAATAATTCTTTTGTTACATGGTCAATTTGTAAATCAGTCTTGTGATGTAATATCTGTTTTTACACAGCTTGGTTTTATTTTAATTGGCCTGTCACCATTTGTAGTTTTAGTCTTACATTTTTTCAATTTATCACTTTTTGTCAGTTTGCTGGTTGCAATTTTTGTTGTTGCTTTTTCGATCTTCATTTTTCGTTTTGCCTCTCTGCTTTTTTCTCAGCTTGGATCTGCTGTTTATCAGATTTAGCCTTTTCTTTTTGTTCATGAATTTTTTTAAATTCTGTAGATGTAATGACAAATGGCATTCTTTCTGATTGTCTTTTCACAGTTCTTGGGGTATTTTAGGCCACAATAAATAATCATTTGCGTTATCGCCATGCCCATAATATCTTTTCCTTTGTTACTAACTTCTATAACATTCGTATCTGTTTCCTTGCTGCACTTGCTGTCACAGGGAGATTCCAGGGTATCTATATGACTGGTTTCAGTGTCACACTCTGAGATAGTAGTATATATTACATTATGCTCTTCAAGATCAGAAAATGCATCGCTATTTTCATCAATGATTGAATTGTCAATATGTCCTTCTGGATTTATCAAATTGTCAGTTGTTGTATTTGGTATTTGAAACTCCTTTAAAAGCTTCAAGAGAAACTGAGTGTCCTCGGAAGTGGATACATCGCCATCCTTACTTAGTTTTTTCCAAGGATTTCAGCAATCCTAAATATTTAGGAGTTTATCTGATCAATGTTCTATTGACACAAGCCCTAAACCCACTAATAATAGTGTAAGCAAAGCGAACCTTGGTCAGTTGGCAGAATGGATTATCTCTACTCCATTTGAAAATTGCAGCTTTCCACATTTCTTTCATAGGTTTAAAACAAGATACATCTACTGGCAAGATTCGTATGGCATTGGGATTTAGAGGCACTAAAATTATTTCTAATTAGCTACACAATTGACTTAATTCGTAGGTCAAGTGTTTTAAGTACATATAGAGTATATTCGACACTTACCTGTAAAATTGTTCAGCTTTCACCAAATATTATCGGCAATGGCAATGCCCCAAGTCTCTGTAGGAATTTTGCAGCTGGATCTCGTACTACAAGGTCTTTCATTTCAAAAACGGTTTTAAAGATTAAAACTAACTTTTCCACACTTATACACTCTGGAGGCAATATCATGCAAACAAACCGAAATGTCTCCAAAAATAAACAAAAATGTAGTATTTCTGGATTTATACGACCCATTGTACTCGCCCTAGTAAGCTGTAAATCAATAGGATTCATATGTGAGACACCCTGAAAAATATCTAATTATAAAATTGGTCACTTGTATACACTTCAGAGGTTGTATCGTGCTAACAAGCTGAAATTTCTCCAAAAATGTATATCTGAATTTATAGGACCCATTGTACTGGCTCTGGTGAGCTGAAAATCAATAGGGTTCATCTGTGAAACGCCCAGAACAATATCCAATTATAAAATTGGTGACTTGGTGCACTCCGGAGGCTGTATCATGCTAACAAGACGTGTTACAAAAAGTGGCTGATGACAACGACGACGTCAGACACTGAATTTTTTTTCTTAAAACCCGTTTCTCTCTCTGAAAACCAAAAAATAACTAAAAAAAATCCAACTTTTTTTGGGTAAACCAATACTTTATTCGCATCTTAGATAGGGTTAGGCGGAAAAGTAAAATGAGTTTATAAAACCAATAAAAGAAGATTCTGTGTTAGGAGTCCTTTTATAAGGCTCTCCCTCAAAATTACAAAAACTAACTGAAATATGGTAATGGGAAATTGAAAAATCTGGAAGTGAGAACAAACAATAAAACGAAATATATGAAGAGTAAGAAGCAAAAACATCAAGTACCAGTATACATCAAAATATAGAACAAGTGAAGGCGATTTAAAAGTTAAACAACATAAAATTTATTTGGAAAAAAGTGATTTTAAATCTATGAAAGTATGTGAATTCATTCATTTTGATGTATGCGTTCCCTTGCAGAATACATTTATCAGAAATTCAAGATATTACTTTTCCGCCCAACCTTTCTAAATGCGAGAAAAGTATTGGTTTACCCCAAAAAAAGTTGGAATTTTGAAATTTTGAAATCCTGTGTGTATGTCGTCGTCGTCGTCGGCCACTTTTCCTTACATGTCTTGTTAGCACGATACAGCCTCCGGAGTGCAATAAGTCAGCAATTTTATGATTAAATATTGTTAAGGACAAATAAACCCTATTGATTTTCAGTTCACCAGAGCCAGTACAACGGCTGCTATGGTACTTGAAGTACGACATTTTGTAATTTTTTGAGAAATTTCAGTTTGTTAGCACGATACAGCCTCCGGAGATCAACAAGTCACCAATTTTATGATTGAATATTATTCAAGACATCTCACTGATGAACCCTATTGATTTTCAGCTCACCAGAGCGAATACAACAGGTGCTGGAGAAGTTTCAGTTTGTTAGCACAATACACCCGCCGGAGTATATACAAGTGACCAATTTTATAATTGGATATTATTCAGAGCGTCTCAAAGATGAACCCTTTTGATATTCAGCTCACTAAACCCAGTACGAGTGCTATGGTACCAATTTTTGTCATTTTTGGAGAATTTTCAGTTTGTTAGCACGATACAGCCTCTAGAGAGTATACGATCGATACATTTTATGATTGAATATTGTTTGAGGTGTCTCAAAGATGTACCCTATTGAGTTTCAGTTGACTAGAGCAAGTACAGTGGGTCCTATAAATCCAGATATACTAAATTTTTGGTTATTTTTGGAGAAATTTCGGTTTGTTAGCACGATACATCCCCCGAAGTGTATACAAGGAGCAATTTTATGATAGAATATTGTTCAGGACCACAGATGCGGAAAAGTTAGTTTTAATCTTTAAAACCGTTTATTTTTTTATTAATTATAGATGATTGATCAAATTTCATGACTGTTTATTACTTCATGAAAAATAAATGTGAAACAATTAAAAATTGAAAATTTTTATCAAGCTTGCTGAAAATGAAATCAAGATTGTAAGATCAGATAATGGAACTGAATTTACTAATAAAGAAGTTATTTGAAGATAATGGAATAAAACATCAGAGGATGGTTAGTTACACTCCTCAACAAAATGGCAAAGCAGAAAGTATGAGAAAATTGGTAGAAGCAACCAGAAGTATGATCAGTAGCGTCCTTAGAAATAGCAGCGGAGGAGAAGGGGGCAAACTATCGGCTAGCGCCTAAAATAAACCGATATTTTGGATGATACCTAAACTACTTAATAAAAAAATTAATACAACATAGTTTTAAAGGAATAGTTTTATATTTACCTAAATTACTTAATAAAAAAATAATACAACCTTAGAGAAATAATATACAATAGAGAGGGCTATTCATTCATAAACATGTTTATTTCTGTGGCCAACAATCCTAAATGCAAGTAGTAAAATAATGAATGAATTACCAAAAGTGGGGATTGTATTGTGGATACATGGCATTGGTTATTTTATCTGTTTTTCTGATAAACTTGGCACTGAGGAACCATTATAATGCAAAACATTGAATTCATTAACTTAAAAGTCACTAAGTCTTAAAAACGCATAAAAATGAAAGAACTAAATTTTTACTCCCTACTCATAATAAACAAAACATGTTTGACATTATTCACTACAAATACTACAGCGAAATCGTAATTATCGTCGTGTACACCTTGGTGATATTTGCATCTCTCTTTATTTACGAAAGCAGCATCAGAATCATCTAATAATCATTACTTCAAAATACATCAGTCGTTACCTAATAATATCTCACATCTACAACTACTACCAACTTGTATCACATCTCTGTTAGATACAGGAAATAAAAATATATTTGAATTAATAGTGAAATTTATCAAGACAACTAATATTGATATATAATTAATGTATTTACCTGTATCAGATAGTATGTGGCAAATAGCGAGAGCTGATACCATTGCTACCAACACACACACACATAGTAATTAAACAAGGACAAAACTACTGAATAGGTTACCCCAGATACATAAATCAGCTACTGAAATTTTGAGCAATGTTGCATGTTGCAATGTTGTAGATGCCCCGGCAATATTAGTTATTTTACTTGAAGTACTTTAGAAACATGATTGAAGCAATTAAGTATCACTGAAAATAAATCTAAAATAATCAAGAATTTAAAGTTTTTTATTAGTAATTTTTTATTGCATTATAACATAGGTATATAATTTAAAAAATTAGTTAAGCTCATTAATGCCAGTTAATGAACAAAAAGAGAGAAGCAGAAACAGAACAGCACCTATTCTACCATGGCGCCTTAACCTACCCCCCTCCCCCCATGTCCACCTTGTAGCTACGCCACTGAGTATGATTCAAGCAAGGAGCAACATATTTTGTACTGAAGCAATGCATACAGCAGCTTAAGCTATAAATCGGATGGGACAACGTAAAATCGAAAATAAAACTCCGTATGAAGTATGGTCTGGCAGGCAATTTGATATAAATATAAATTTGAGAATTTTCGGATCTGAAGTTTTTGTATACACTACAAAACAGAAACGTTTGAAATGGGACACAAAAAGTGAAGAAGGATTTTTTGTTGATTACGGCGAAAAAACAAAAGGATACAGAATTTATTTTCCAAGTAAACGAACAGTGATGTAGAATTTATAATTAAAAATATTGAAGAGCCATCTCTGAACAAATTAATTTTGAAATAATGGCTGATCCAGAATTAATACAAGTTGAAGAATCAAAAGAAGCCGAAGAAATCAAATCACAAAAAGAGACACAAGTGAAAATGAACATTTCTTTAGCGATTTAGGAGAACCAGAAATAGAAGCTGAAGAAAGTGAATTGAAGAAAAGATTACAAAAAACACCTGCTTGGTTAAGTGGTTTCATAAGTATAAATGATGAACCAAAAAATTATACAAAAGCAGTGGCAAGATATGGCTGAAAAATTGTTAGAAGCTATTGAAAAATAACTAGAAGATTAGAAAAATGATAAAGTTTGGATTGAGGTATTGCTACCAGAAAATTAGTTACCGACCAGCAGTAAATGGGTGCTTAAAATTAAATCAGATGTAATGAATGCTTAAGTTATAAAGCCAGGTTAATAGTTTGAGGTTTTGAACAAAAAGATAACTTAGATGAAAGTGAAATGTACCATCCAGTTGCTAAATTAACCACTGTTTTAGAATTGTTGAGATTGGAGCAAAATTGGGGAAACCCTACAATGAAATAAAGGAACTATCCGAGGAAGTGAGTAGAAGAATCTGAAGGAGCAAATTTGGTTCACCATTCACCAATTTCTTGTTTTCCAATCCTGAAACCATGCATAATTTTTTGTAATTTTCTTTTTAGGTACACTTATCTGGCTTGAATATTTTTTGAATTATTCATGTAAAATTTTGTTTCAGTTATACTTAAAGATGGTTCTGTATTCGAGTTCCGTTTGGATGATATGAAGTTCACAGTATTTGGAAAATATTTAACTACAAAACCTAGTGAGAGGAGTGTTAAAAAGATTAAATCACAAATGATTCCTGAAATTTGATTAACTAGGCTCATAATGTATATAATATAAAGATTTTGTGATATTTATATAATAGTAATTTTAGAATAAAATTTCATTTCTCAATGATTTTATTATTTGAAACAGACTAGCTTTTTATTTTAACAAGATTAAAGAGAATAATTGAACAAATCAGACAATATTATGTCTTTACATATCTAATCACATGTAGATACTCTCACCTAACGTTTAATTTCATTTATATTTATATAAAATTAAAAAAAAACTAACTTTGAATAAAAATGTGTAAATAGAATGAATTTTTGTATTCAATTTATTAAATTTTAGTTTAATCAAAATGTCTTTCTTTAATTATCTACTTTTTATATCCTAGACATTTTTATTAATTAGTTTCTTATTTTATGACTTATCTTTTCAATATTATAAGGTTTACGTTGCCAAAACACCCCTAAACCCCAGCACACTTCAAAGGACATTTCCCCTTTGGTTTCTTATCCAGTTTTATACACTTTTGCCCTTTATCATGTCAAATTATTTGAATGTTGTTATTGAAATCAATTATTCTTGTCCATCACTTAAAACTGCTATAATTTGCGGTGCAGTTAAGCATATATTTTGTTGAAGGATTTCTCTAATGACATTATCTTCTTAATCTTTTATGGATTTGGACCTAGCATAACTGTTCCTTCATTTTTAACACTTTCTTGGTGTAGTTGACATATTTACAAGAAATTCTAAACATCTACATTTACTATATCCTCCCTCATATATAGAGAATAAATGGCGCTTCGCTATTCAAACATTTGTTTGTGGTTTTCCACTTTGAGAAGAAAAAATAGTGTCAAAGCAGTAATCAAAATGTTTTAAATACAAACAATATTAATATCACAACTTTCCAGTGCCAATGCTAGCGTGATTAATAGTAATTTATGCAACAAGTGCATAAAGTGGTACTTTTTCTCACGAATGGAAAAAGTTGACCGCACGAGCCGTCAGGCGAGTGCGGCAATTCCATGAGTGAAAAAAGACACTTTATGCACATGTTGCATACATTATTTTTTCTACAGCCCTATATAAAAAAATAAAATTCAAATAGAAATTTGGGATATTTTAATTAAGTTCCTGCGGTAAATTAGAATTATATATATTCCAAGTTTCATGAAAGTTCATCCTCGATGCCCAGCCAAGATTCATAAAAGTCCATCCTCGATGCCCAGCCAAGTATCTTAGAAGTCCATCCTCGATGTCCAGCCAAGTTTCATTGTGTTATCTTATGGAAAGCGTGAAATAAAGTTAACGTTATGGCACTTTTTTAACGCTTTTTTACTTTTTTTCACTCTAACCATAAACAACCACTTTAAGCGCTACAAACCGATGAAATACAAGGTACTTTAAAGATACACCATTGTTTAACAGAAAGTACCTGATGGATAAGTCATAAAGAGCATGTGATGTGTTGTCAAAATCAATGAATTTGTTGTAAAACGAATATGGAATGATGCTTCTAAGGTTTCTGTGTAGGAAGTTGTGAAAGACAGTGTAAGTCTTAAGGCGGGTATATCCATTTGTTGCAAAATCACGAATCGTATCAACGCATCATTTCATTTTGGTACGATATGCGGCAAAGTATGTATGTAATTTTTTTCAGCCCAGATTCACTGCATATCTCTGATCAATTTCGTGAGCGGTAGTGATACAATTTATTTAACCAGACCAACGCTGATTATTTTATTTTGTAGTTATAATTGTTTTTCCGCATCTTAGCAAAGATTACAACTCAGCAAGCAGCTTTAGCCGTGTCCATTTTTATTCACTATTCTCTACAGCAAGAAAAAAAAGACTAAAACCACCGCATTGGTGGATGTCAAAGTTGTACATAAGCAGGAAGCAATATGGTGGAGCAAGTTTAATGGCTGACCTTAAGTTGCTAGCTATTATTGGCATGTACAAGAACTTCCCTAGAATGCATCCAAAAGATTTTGAATTTTTGTGGTCATCGATTGAGCCAATAATGGCTAAACAAGACACTACATTTCGGAAAGCAATTCCAGTGCCGGTGGTCTTCGTCATTTTTATTTTCTCTCTCCTAAGTGCTGCCAAAAGAGAGTCCATTTTTTCTTGCATTCATCAACCAACCTATTCACTTTTTTTGCGATTTCCTCCCAAGCATCTAATTTTAGAATTTTATTGTAATGATCCCGATGTTTCGGGTGCCAACGTAACTCATATTTGCGGTATATTTCTATAAAGTTTATTTCATCTTCTTTGTTTCACTCCATAATATTTTAGTAAAAATAATAGCACCATCCACAGTGGAATTCAGACAAACACTGACTGCGTAGAATAATATATCCAATTAAGTCGGCATCATATGGGAAACTTTTTTATTTTTAGGTTTATGAAAAAAAGTCATTCTTTATAAAAAGTTGTGCAGAGTCTAAAACCAAAAGTACTACCATCAGATATCAATTTTTTAAAACCGTATACGAGGTTTTTTAAAAAATATGAATTTTACTCAAGAGTAAAGTACCTTTATTTTTTAAAAGAGCGACAATTGTTATTAACAAAAGTTGATCATAATGGAAACATATTGTCATCTATCTGCCATGAAAAAATAATTCTTTTGTTATTTTTATTCACTTTTCTGTATTAGCAATGGTAATTTACCGATAAACGTTTTAATCTAGGCCCTGACAAATTCTGTATATTAGCAATTTGCGTATAGAATAATATTTAATCTAGGATGCAATGACGGCAAACGTCAAATCGCTGGTTAGATTTTATAACATACAAGAAATGGCGGCTCTGTTAAGTTGTGAGGAGAAAATTGAAATAGTTTTGATTGTGGGAGAATATTATAAAATTCATCCAGAAGCAGCAGCTATTTTTAACTACACACATCTCAATAGAAATATTCAGCAATCTACAGTTACAAGGATTATAAATAAATTTAAAGCTTCTGGAAGTGTTAATAATTGTTTTAATAAAAAACGCCAAAAGCGGATTGCCAATGAAGACACGGAATTACAAGTGATGATATCTATAGTATAACATCCTAAAATGTCATTGCAAAACAGAATGTCTTTGATTCAAACTAACATAAGTAGAGGCACAATGGCAAATATTTTAAAAAGTAACAAACATCCATACAAACGCAGTTTGTTCGTGCATTGAAAGAAAGAGATTATGACAGACGGTTTGAATTTTGCTCATTAATACAAGGAAAGTTAGAAGAGTATCCATTTTTATTAAGAAATATAATATTTTCCGATGAGGCAACATTCACATCAAATGGAACTGTTAGTTCACAAAATTGTAGCTAATGGTGTGACAGTAATCCGAACTTTACTATCAAAACTCGTGACCAATATTCATTTAAGACCAGCGTATGTTGTGGTATTTATAAGAATAAAATAATAGGACCATCTTTTTTTCGACAGACCATGAATGCCCAGCGCTACCTAAAATTTTTACAAAATGAATTATACAATTTTATTAGCCAATTACCTTTAATAGACTGTCAACGTATATGGTATCAACAAGATGGTGCTACATGCCATACTACAGTCGCTGTAAGGGAATACCTTGAAACTATTTTCAATGACAAAGTAATACATAGATATTCTGAGAGTTTTTGGCCGGCTAGATCTCCAGACTTAAGTCCTCAGAATTATTTCCTATGGGGCTTCTTAAAATATAGGGTTTATCAGCAAGGGCCTTTTCAAAATATTGATCATTTGGAAAGGGTAATTACAGAAGCATGTCAGGAAATTACTGAAGATATGATCAAGAATGCATTAAGGGAATTTGATAAAATAACTATTAAATGTCTAGAAAGAGATGGTGGATATATTAAGGCTTTAGTGAATTGAAGCAAAATACAAATTATTTTATTTCTAATTATTTATCACGTAGTTAACTTGTTTATCTTTTTATTTACAAAATAAAATATTATGATATGTATCCATTAAATATTCAAATGCAATAGAACATTGATACAGAACTTACTAATAAACCGGAAGGTTATCATGTCATGTTTTTGACTAAAATAGTTGATGTGTAATTTACAAAATTTGCATAATTTATTTATACCGAAAATTATTAAAGATCGGTTTTCATGGCAGATGGATAATATTGGATATCTGACAATAGTTTTGAATTATGATCAACTTTTGTTAATAACAATTGTCGCTCCTTTTCAAAAATAAAGGTACTTTTAAGTAAAATTCATATTTTTTAACAAACCTCGTATGAGGCTTAAACAAATTGATATATGATGGTAGTATTTTAGGTTTTAGACTATGCACAACTTTTTATAAAGAATAACTTTTTTTCATAAAAATAAAAAAGTTTCCCATATGATGCCGATTTAATTGGACATATTTATGCGAATATGCAACGACCTTTTATATCTACGTCCTATCCAAACTATGACTGCCTTGTATAATATACTTTGATGTGTTCGATTTCAACATCGAGCTGGTGTGAGCCATCGAACTGCCGACTCCCTGTCTAGACGGCCGTGCCCAGTATACTGTTCCCACTGCAACAAAGTGGAATCTAAGAAAGCTGCAGTTTCAAGAACTGTAGTAGTCAACGAAGAATGGTCACCCACCAGGAGAATGATCCCCACCTAAATATGATACGGCAATGAAAGGAAGAAAATCGGCGACCTACCTGGTAAGAAATGTCAAGATTTTCACCGACATTCAAGGCATATTATTGGGCTCAGTGTGACTCCCTTGTCCTGGATGATGCTTCCGAGAAGAGAGCTACTTTCCGAGAAGGAGAGTAGCTAATGAAGTTACACGGCAGTTCATCTGGGAGTGAAGAAACCCCTTCAGCGAGTCCGCGAAAGGTTTTATTGGATGAACAGCTCCGACGATGTAAAGCATTAGTGTGGGAAATGTACGACTTGTGCTACGAGTAATGTACCACATCGCAATAAAAAGGGACCCATGAAACATTATAATGTTGGAAACCCTTTCGAAAGGATTGCTTTAGATATTGCTGGACCATTTGCGACGACAGAAAATAACATTCTGCTTGTAATGGATTATTTAACAAAGTGGGTGGAAGTTTATGCGATCTTGAATCAAGAGACCACAACTGTCGCGGACGTATTAGTGAAGGAATTCATCAGCCGATATGGAGTGCTCTTGAGGTCCTCAATGATCAGGAAACAAATTTCGAGAGCCAGGTATTCCGGAAAAATTATGACAAGCTGGGAATGAAGAAGACAAGGACAACAGCGCTGCATCCACAGTTAGATGGAATGGTCGAGAGAATGAACAGGACCATTGGAAAATACCTGTCCAAACGAGTTTAATGATCTGCCATCAATGTTTACAACATTTGTTTCTCCGATGAAAGTACGTTTACGTTGAAGTCAACAGGCATAATTGTCGTTATTTTCATGGAAGGTCATACACAAAAGTCCCTAAAATTGAATGTTTGGGCAGGCATTCTAGGCGATCACATTATTAGGCCACTTTTTATTGATCAGTATTTGGCTGGGGGCTGGTGACATTTACTTGGTCTTGTTAAAAGACCTTATTTTTCGCTCGTTTTCAAAGGCAATGGATAGGTCGTAGAGGTTTTATTGAATGGCCAGCTAGGTCGCCCGATTGAACTCCTATGGATTTTTTGAGGGGCTACTAAAGTCCAAAGATTATGCTACACCACCTGAATCTCTTCAAGACCTATCGACGAATAATCGTGACAGAATGTTAAATTACTCCAGAAATGTTGCGAAAAGCATTTGAGAACAGTACATTCGTTAAAATTGAATTGTTTTTTTCTTAGAACTACTGTTGTTTTCTTTCACAATAATCTATGCAGTTTTCTCAAAAAAGAGTTGTTCAAAACAGAATGAAAGAACAGGGTTGCACAGATAATGGCAGCAGCTTCAACATGATGTGTTACTTAACACCGTTTGCCACGGGGTGGTTCTGGGCGCTAGAGGGATGAAAAAAGAAATTTAAAACAACTAAAAAAATTGAACCCCCTTTAGGTTAAAATTGACCTGTTTTGGCATTTTTTACAAACCCGAACATAACTCGCGATATTGAGGGCGCAAATTTTACTTGAGACACCCCGCATATTATAAATATGTATGTACATGTTTGATGGGTGGATTTATTAAAATTGTTCCACTCATCCTAAATTGTGTATTTTGTTGAAATATGTATTTTATGGACACATTTCATCAGATTCAGTTGAGGTTTTTTCCAAGTTATCAACAAACAACAAGCTTATGAAGTTTGATTCTATATACTAATTTTATTCGGCATCCATAAAAAACTATAAAATGGATAATCATGTGTTTGTTGTCGGATATTGCAATGAAACTTTGAGAATTTTACCCAAACAAAAGTGTTCAGAATTCATGAGAATTCTTCGCAGTGAGTTATTGAAATTAAAATAATTATTTTTCATACTCTATGTGTAAACTCTAAATATTATCTCAAAAACATCAATACCCTTTTAACTTCAATTTCTATTCAGCAACCGCCTGTAATTCCTTATTTATTAGTGCCAACAAAACATAAAAAATTCTGATCTATCGCCAAAGCCATAACAATTTTGCCGTAGTAGCGGTTCCCCTTTTTTTCAACCGGCATTTTAAATCAGTCAAATCTAAAAGTTTCTCGATATATAAAAATAAAATGTATCAAGTGTTGTGTAATAAATAAGAGATGTCATTGTATTTGATGGAGAAATAAGTCAAATAAATAATTATATACATTTGTCCTTCGAGAAGAAGTTTCAGTCCAGAATTAAACATTATACAAATAAGAAAAAATAAATTAAGTGCCGATCATAAGTAAAGTGTTTTAATGCCAAGAGAAGATATGTCTTCAGCTTCCTGATCAAGGACACGGAGGTCTTCTGCGAGGTACCTGAGAGTGAAGGAGGGAAATAAAAATTCTACAGTCCACTCTAAATCAAATAATTCCTTCCCTGATTTAAATAATTTGACAATTAAAAATTTAGAATTAAGCATTAATTGGCGAAAAGAGCAAGATGCCCACACACCCTCCCACGATACTAAACAATGGGTACTGTCCAGTCAATGTCAATAAATGTATTCAGATTATTGGCCAATGTCAATATGGCTTCTAATGGAGAATGTACACAAGTTCGTATTCTTTCGAATAATAATGGACAGCGGGTTGGCCTCGCTGGAGCTTTAAATGGTATTATACCTAACAGACAACTTGAATTTATATCATTATTAATTATCTTATAGAGAAACATCATACTTGCAATTTTCCTTCTATTCACCAATGAAATTAGTCCAAATTCCTCTCGCAATCTAGATGACCTTATTGTCTTGTAATATGGCCATACATGGTACTTCTTGAAATATAATTGCCTAAGAAATTTGTTTTGTACCTTTTCTACTAAATTTATATGCACTTGTGCCTGTTCACCCCAAATAATAGATGCATATTCAAAGTTTGATCTAACCAACGTATTAAATAAAATCTTTATAGTTTCTGTACTTGAGAAGGAAAAACTTTGCCTTGTTACAAACCCTAGCATGCTATTAGCTTTTTTACTAATTGGTTAATGTGTGGTACAAATGATAGTTGCTCTATATATATAACCCCTAAATCTTTAATTTCTCTAAGTCGTTGTAGATAATCCGTCCCCATCAAATAATTAAATATTATAAGTTCCTTTTTTTTGTAATAGACATACTCCCACATTTATAATATTAAAATTTAATTTATTTTGGATACTCCATTCCAGTATGCTATTGATATTCCTCTGAATCATGACGCAATCTCTAAAAGATCTAATTTTTTTAAATATTTTAAAGTCGTCCGCAAACAATAAACAATCAGAAAATTGTATACACTTGCCTATATTAATGAATAATAGGAACAGAAGTGGTCCCAAGTTAGAACCCTGGGGGACCCCAGAATTCGCGTGAAACTTCCCCGATGTATTACCATTGTGCTTGAACACGAAATACCTATCTTGAAGGTAGTTTTTAAACAAACATAATAAATCGTTTGATAAACCAAATGAGTTCAATTTCTTCAAAACTACGTCATGCTGAACAGTATCAAATGCTTTTTGAAAATCTGTGTAAATAACGTCTAGTTGTAGTCTTTCTTCAAAAGCTTGGTTTGCCGATTCTGTAAACAACATCAGATTCGTATTTGTTGATCGACCCGACATGTATCCATGTTGTTGGTCTATAATACTATTTTTAACATGGTTGTAAAGATGGGAATATAAAATTTGTTCCAACAATTTGGAAGGAGCACACATGATTGATACCCCTCTATAATTTTCAATATCTTTCTTGTTACCTGATTTGTGAATTGGAACGTATGTTGACAATTTCCATTTTACTGGAAAATATGAGTGTTTAAGGATAACATTAAAAATATGCATTAACGGGTAGTTTCAAAAATTCTCCGCAACCTTTCAAAATATAGGGCGGTACTCCGTCCATACCTGCGCATTTTTTGGGTTTTAATTTTTTTAGGGCCATATTGTAATCGTTATCTGATATCATCGATAATTTTAAGGCAGTATTATTATTATTGATTAAGTTTAACCTTCATGGGACGGACATAAAATTTTACGAAAAGGACTAACTGGGGTGCGAGAAGACCCCATGCGTAAAATTGCAGAAATGCTGTATTTTTCTTTAAATTAAATAAGTAGAAAAGAAGTTTTATTAAAGTTTTACTATTAACCATTTATTAATCAAAAATCATCACGAAAAAATACAAAATACCCTAATCACTAATACTACTAGCTACATATAATTTTAACATTTTTTACAAACTATCTCCAATTTTGAATGTTCTAGGCACACAAAGTTATTACACCTAATACATATTTTTCTGGATTTTCTGTCTTTTCCTCATTGACACATATGGCAGCTCCCCCTGGTAATGTTTTGTTGTTCAACTCTATGTTCTGTTGCATCCAGTAGTTCGGGAAAAACGTCTGTCATTTGCCGTTTTCTATTCGTCTGAATGTATTTATTATTATATCGCCGGAAAACGTTTTTCTTTATGAGTTCTTTTCCTAGTCCCAAAATATACAATTTACGTTTATCCAAACTGTTTTTTCGCCAATCCGGGTTTTGCAGTAACCACAATTTATAAGCATTTATTCCTGCGATATCTATAAGATGCGAAAATATTGCCATTGGCCAGCGGTTTGACTTTCTCTACACTGTATATTCTTTGGCCAACTTATCTGAAGTGTCGACAGCATCTTTTGTTTTGTTGTAATAAAGAATAATTTCTGGTTTATAGTGCTGTTCTTCTCCAGCTACTTTACTATCAGTATGCTCACTTGAAAGTAAGATGACAGCATGTTTTTGTTTTGGAACATATGATACTAGCGTTCATTGATTTCTAAAAGCAAACATACTTGAAAACTCTTTCTTGTACGATGCCGGTAGAAGTTGCCTGGGAATAAATGTTTTATTTTTCCGGAGGGTTCCACATAAAGTAATATTTTTTTTCCACTTGTCAGCAAGTTCTAAATTTGTAAAAAAGTTATCGGTCGTTATTCCAAATCCGCCTTCCAAATGGTCTGTCAAATCTAGGACAACCCTTTTCCGCTTTGTTACCTTGTTTTCCTAAAAATTAATAGATACATAGGAATATAAAGTTTGCCTATATTGCTTTTCAAATAACTTACCCAAATAAACTTGCATGTTTGCAATATAAGAAGTGGTGCAGTCCACAAGAGCTCATATTTTGATTCCATACTTATCAGGTTTACTCTTCATATAGACTCGGAATGGTGCCTTACCCCTAAATGGTACAAGCTGCTCATCTACACATAGATGGTAGCCAGGATTAAGTGATTTTTTACAATTAGAAGTGAAAATATCGAATATATCTCTTATCGGAGCTAGCTTATCTACTAATTTTCGTTCTTGTCTTGTTTGAATATTATCAATGCGTAAAAATGAAGTAAATTGTTTGAATCTGTCTCTTGACATTGCAGCAGGAGTTATAGGACGACAGTAAGAAATATCTTGACACCAGAGCATATCAATAGCCTCTTTCGATCCGTGAAGTGGGCCAAGAATAAGCAACAGTCCAATATAAGCTTCAATCTCTGTAGAATCAACAGGTACAAAAACTTTAATTTTATTCAGATTTTCTATATTCCATTTATCATAATGTTTGTGCCTTTCTGTTTGTTTCGGTTACTATTATGTTCAGAATATCGGGAGATAAGAAAAGAAGAAAAGCGTCTTTTATACTTGAGATATCAGAACTGTAATTTGTAAGGCCTAGAGCATGTCTCCGAATATTAGCTTTTGAACGTCTAACTTTTGTGTTTCCTGGAATTTTTGACCACTCAGTTCCATTTTTAGATTTACATACTGGAATGCACTGGCTGTTACTAACTGTTGGTTCCTCTGGGTTCGTTTTCTCTATACTTTGATCAACAACTATTACATCATTTTCTTCCTCTACTTCCGTGACAATGTCTTCATCTTCTAAGTCACTCGATGTTTCCTCATTGATAACACTATCAAACTCTGGATCATCACCTTCAAGTATACGTGTCAGTAAGCCCCTTGCGATTGTTTGTAAATAAAAACTGACTCATTTTCAAAACGATGTACCCTACTCGCAATATCACAAGAGACTAACCCGAATATTCAAGTCTAAAAATTATATCGCAGTGCGGGGAATCCCCCAATTTGAACTGGTAATTTACATTTTACAATTATATGGGTAAATTCCCTGTGAGTAAACAAACGTTAAATGTATGGGATTCCCCGATTTTACTTACAGTTACCGGGACTATTTTATCGGACGTAAAAGGCTGACCGGGGTCTGAAGAGACCCCTGGAATATAAAACTATTTTTTGTTTATACCAGCCAATAAAAACTACTAAATACATCATATTTTATCAAAAAAAAAATCATAAACTGCAGCTAGATGAAAGATCAATGTTTAAAAATTTGCGTTTGCAAAGATAAAACAAAAACATACGTCATGGGGTACAAACGGACCCCGGCCAGTCCTATGAAGGTTAAGTAATTTAAATCATAACTTGATTTTTCATCGTTGTGAGCAGTAGAGAAATAATGTGCGAATTTTTCAGCAATCTCATCATCATTTACTATCTGCCCGTTTACACTAAATGTTTCTACCTGACTTCCGTTAGATCTATTTTTTTAACGTATGTCCAGAAGGAATTTATATCACTCTCTACATTCTCTTCAATTTGCCTCAAATAATTCTTGTGTTCATTATTAATTAAATATTTTAGATCTCTTCTGGACTGTAAATATTTGGAATTGTAATAGTCTGAAACATTTCTTAGTTTTCTAAAATTATTTTTATCTTTTAATAACCGTTTGATTTGTGGGGTGAACCATTTTGGAAATTTATTGTAATTGTAAGTATTATATTTCGGAACAGTGACTTCTAAAATTTCGTAAATTTTTTTGTAAAAAATCTCAAGTGCTGAATCTACATTGTCATTGTTTGTAACGTCTATCCAACATGTATCTCTCAACATTTCGCTCATCAATTGAAAATTAGCTCTTTTAAAATTAAATTTGTATTCACTTGCCTTCTTTTGTTCTTGTGTATTTTGCTGAGAGAACAGGCTACCATGTTGAAAACCAGCTAATCAAAACTACTGAGTCTGTCGTCATGCAAGATGGAGTTTTGCAAAACTATGAAAATAATGAAGCCATCAATGTCATGGTCCAAGATGTTGAACCTACTGCAAGAGACAATGATATTTGATTTCAATGAATTTAATATGATGGACACTGGTGCCACTAATCTGATATCCAGTCAGTCAGAAGACAACAATGTACAAACTCATCAGCAGAGTACTCTGGACGAGACTGTAGATGCGTAGAAAAACTTTGACTCATATGTGGAAGACAGCAATACGATAATCGTCACTGCAAATGTGCATTATCATATAGACAGCAATGAAAAAAAGATGACGCAAGATGAAGAGAAAATGTGCAGGGTGCTCACTGCTTTCAACACTAATTTACAAATTGAAATGCATAAAAGACAAAAGGACGATAGAGAGGAAAAAATGTTGACAATTGTTGAGGGTGCAACAGATTACATTGAGAAAACCCAAAGCACAAATCCAAACAAAAATGTTTTATTTGCAAATAAACTTGAAAACAAATTCGGTTTTGTGTAGTAAATAATCAAATTCCTTCTTCGGTTTTTACGGGGATGACTTTAGGTAGCTTAGTGGCTGAAATTAAATTGTTTGCAGTTGACTATGAGAAATTTCATATTTTTTCACTCAAAATGGTAAAACAGAACTTACAGAAACTGCAGAGATAAGAAAACTGTTTAAATTAAAAGATTAATCATTTATTAAAAAAAATATAGCACCCACTGGGATCAAATTATAAAAAATGTTATTTTGTGTAGTTTTAAAATTCAATGTCCTTTGTGGTTAACTACTGGCGAAGTTACCCTACGTTTGATGATTGAAAGACACTACTGTTATTTTGGAGTTTGAAGTTTTCATTTCTGTTTTTTCATCACAATTTTGTGTATTTTTTTAATAGAGACTGGGGGCCTTACGTGCCCCTGCCTGTAGTTTTTACAAAATATGGCCTGAAATCTAAGTTCTTTTTAAAACCCTGTTGTTCTTTAAAACCTTTGTATATGTAGTGTATATGCTGAATAACATGAATATGGACAGAAACTAAAAAAAAGTAGCAGAGAACAATATGTGATAAATTTAAGGGACAGGTGGATGATAAAATATTACACCCAATATTTGAAAACACGAGTTAAATATTTAAAATTTATATTTTATCAAATAATTTACATACAGAGTAGCAAACCATAATAGAACCTTCATTTGAAATAAATCTTTGTTAATATAAAAGAAAAGTATCCATGTAAAATACAATTTAATAATTGTAGGTCATTTTGATAAAAATGTTTTAAACAATTTTCAAGAGTTAATTAACATACTTTTTGTCGTCCTTAAAAACCGAATACTCGTATTGTAATTTAGACCATATACCTTTGCACATATTCAGAAGTCGAAAGTCAATCACTTTAAAGTTTTTCGCACATTCATATTCATGTTCAATTATCCTACGTGCAAGTCCATATTTTTTTTTCTGAATTAAACTAAGACTTAGGTAAAGTCTACATCTTGAAGCTATACTAGGATCTCTCAATCTAAGGGCAAGTTTCAGCTGATGAAATGAGATCTTACCAGCTGTATCAGCACAATTTGGAAAATAGTCACCTAAAATAATAAAAGGCCTATTTAGTATGGGGTGAAATTGAAAAAGATGATTTGTATTTGAATCATTACAATAGTAATCAGGGTATAGATTAACAAATATTTTTAAAGTGTAGATATTACATGTCATAGTTTGTTTCTTTGTTTCCAGTTCATATCGGTAGTGGTGGGATATGTTGTAATGACCTCTGTAGGGGAACTATTTTTCATGTTTTCAAATAATACAACTTACTCGTTTGAATTAACTTTATTGAATATCTTTTACAAAACTCACCATTAATAATATTACTTTTTTGCAATATATAAAGAATTGCTTACTTGCTGTTTCTATGGAATCCGTAAGTGATTGAACTTTACTTCCAGTAACTCGTGTCCATAGAAACTGCGAGTAATAAATACCAATTAGGTCACTGACCATATTATTCAAAAAATTATTTTATTAAATATTATTAAATCATATTTTCTAGTTTACCACTACAAGGTCGGGTCTTTTTTCCGGCCAGAATTGATTAAAATGAATATACAAACCAGTCCTCATTTAGAATATCTTGGAGATCTTAGACTAACTGCCCAGATCAAGAGGAGACAACCATATTAAAAACCTGAATTCAGGGTGGGAAACCAGGCCGAAGAATGCGTAGCTATATAGAAGAGTAGTCCTTACTGGTTTCGAACTTGGAGCACCGGGGAGAACTCCATTGTATTAAACCCCTTACCTCAGCAGCGGTGGACTGTAATGACCTTAGCTTCTCGTGGAACCATTTATGGAAGGAGAAAGTAAAAACACAACCGGAAAAGTAGTGGAGGAAACCTTCACCTCTTCATCCGGGCAGCCCACAGAGGTAAAAAAGGCCAGACGGCACAAAGGTCGTATGCCGTTCAACCTCCCAGGACTGGGAGAACCTGGCGGCATAGACGACCCACTGAGAAAGTGCCTCAGTGGAGCAGGGGTGCGGAAATACCTGCGACTCCTCAATCAGGGAATATTCCCTGAAGAGGCCAGGAAGCAGGTTTTTCAGGGAAGTGCTTACCCGATAAGGAGACTCCAAAGGGGAAGGCAAAGCAGAAAAGAGGCTCGGAGCACATCACTGCTCTGCAGCGTCCTCTTAGCAACAAACCAAAAATATCAGCAAATGTAACCGGGCAAGCCACGCAGAATCTGCTAAAACAGAGAAGGCATTCAGGGTGGGAATAATGCCCAAGGATTACCCTAGGGTCATCCTGAAAGCAGAGCAGCTCCCCACACTGGTGGAAGAGCTGTGCCAGAGTAAAGAGAAGGGAATCCACTTCTCAGGTATTAATTTCCACTGTGGAATGATCCTGGTGGGCTGTGGGTCCCAAGTATCGGCAGACTGGCTCATGAGGTCAGCACCGAAATTAAACTCTTGAGAAGGACCCGAATTGGTGGCTCGAAGTGGAGACGACATCCCAAAGCTGGTCACCATAACGGTGTTCTTACCAAGAAGCCATGACATGAAAGCGGAGAAGGTTCTCAAACTTGTCGAGGTCCTGAACTGCTGCCCCACTAATGAGGCTTGAAAGATCTTGAACTCAAGAAAATAGGGAAAAGGAACTATCCTCACGATTGGGATCGATCACCAATCTGGGGAGGCTCTGAGGGCAGAAGATTACGCGCTAAACTTCCGTCTTGGGCGTATACCTGTCTCGGGACTGGGAAAAAAAGAGAACCGCGCAGGGGATCCAAAGGACATCCGGAAACTCCGAAAAAGGGGGGAAAGGCGAAATATTGACCTGGGTCAGCTTGAGGTCGGCTCTGCTAGGACACCTGGGGATGCGGAGAACACCTCTGCATCCTGGGAAACTGGGCGAAGCAGCCTGGGGGGTCGAGGGTCTGACTCGAGATCAAGAAACCTACTCGAACTCCGGGGAAGATATTGCCATGGTGGTCGAGGAGGGACAGATAGAGAGATAAAGGAGGGGGATGAATAGATTGAATAACTCAGCCTTCCTCATCCATAACAATTGCGAGGTTGTTCGCAAAACTACAACTGGGCATTGTGCCGATCCAAGAACCGTGGATCGATAAAGAAGGCCAAAAGTTTGGCATGCAAGGATTGATTTATGATCAAAAGCAAGTATCTCCGCGTGCCTGTATAATCATAAGAAATAACATAAAATATATGTGTTTCAAAATATGTGTCACGGGCCCTTGTTCCAATCATATTTCACCTCAACATTGGGGGTATCGACCGAGACATGGTCATTACCTCTGCCTACTTCGCTGGAGACGGGCCGATGTCACCGCCAGAGGAAGTACAAGAGCTAGTGAGTCATTGCAACAGCAGAGGTCTGCCTATCATAATTGTTTGTGACGCCAACGCACACAATACCGTGCGGGGACGCACTAACAACAACGCAAAAGGTGAGTGTTTCTTAGAATATCAGCAAATAACATTGAGACCTTAAACGTGGGGACAATCCCCCTTTGGTCACGAGGGCAAGAGAAGAAGGCCCTGGACGTAACAATAGTTAATGTTGCTGCTAGGAAAAATGTAAAATATTGATGGGTGAACGAGCCATCACTTTCCGACCATAGGATCATCGAGTTTGGGATAAAGGGAGATAACACCTCGATTCCTTCAATGCGAAATCCTAGAAATACGGATTGATCTCTCTACAAGACCAATTTGAAGGATAATTTGGAACAGGTCGAAGTAAACGGGGTAAATCACCAGCACTACGACCTGGAACAAAGAATCCAACAGATCAGTAAGGCAATCATGGAAGCTTTTCATTCCAATTACCCACTGTCAAAAGCTCGTTCAGAAAAGGATGCTTCTTAGTGGAATGAGAAACTGTCAAACCTCAGAAAAGAGGTCCGTCGCCTCTTTAATAGAGCCAAACGTCACGGAAATTGGCAGGGGTACACTGAGAAGCTTACTCAGTACAATAAAGAGATTAGGAAGGCCCAAAGGCTTAATTTTCAAGCCTTTTGTGAAAAGATCACTTTCATTCAGACAGCGGCCATACTACAAAAGGGTAAGTGGGGGAACTAACCCCACAGTGTCGCTGAAAAATCCATACAGATCATACACGGAATGTGAAGAAGAACGATCGATTCTTCTTCTTCTTAGAACTCACTTTCCAGGCATTGAATTACACCAAAATATCCCGCAAGAAGGATTGGGGCATTGCTATGAAAATATTTACCAGACAACTCTTGGAATGGGCAATAAGTAGCTTTCAACCATATAAATCACCAGGAGTGGATGAAATATTTCCAGCACTTCCACAGCAAGGGATTTAGCACAAATATTTCTTTGTTAATATATTGTGACTAAAATAAATCTCTATTGAAATGCACGTGTACAATCAATTGACGGAAAACCAGGCGGTATAAAAATATAAAATTATTTTAAAATTACATTTATAATGAAAGCGACGTTGTTGTTGAAAAAATATATTCTAGTTTTTATGAGATCTCGCCGGACAACCAAACATTTCTTATTATCTCCGTTTTTTGCCGTAGTTCTAGTGTCAATCTACACTTGAAAACGAACAGAAAAATCTGACACCCAAACACCCCGTCTGACGGATGCTAGTCAGATATAATGATCTGTCGTCTCGTCGTTTGTCATTGGAAAACGTTCGCGGGATTGATACAATCGAACGCAACTAATATGTCAGTTTTAATGATGTTAGGTTAAAAGACCGGGAAGTAAGAAATGTGTGTGGTCGCCACAAGGGGTAGAGCAGATTCTTCCTCACCTGCTGATGATTACAAGAAGCAGTCTAGTGGTGGGTCTTATACCTAGAAAATGGAGAAGGGCAACCTTCATAGCAAAAATAGGGAAGAAAGATCTGATTCCCGATTTTTTAGACCCATATGCCTAACATCGTTTCCACTTAAAACGACGGAGAAAATAGTGGATAACTACATAAAACGGAGAATCTGAAGAATACACCACTTCATAAATGTCAACATGCCTACAGAGCGGGTCGATCAACGGAGACTGCTCTGTATCAGCTGACGGAAGTATTCCGTAGAACTCTGAACAACAAAGAAATCCTAATGTGCGCATTCCTGGATATATCTGGGGCCTTTAACAACCTAACTCATAAGTCTGTCAAAGAAGCACTAAAAAGGCGAGGAGTAAATGAAACCATCGTAAAATAAATGAATGAGTTGTCGAGGATAGCTGAGACATAGGTGAGCAATAAAATCTCCTCAGTTAAAGCCACTCGCGGGATATATCCCCTTCTATGGAACCTCGTAGTAAATGAGTTGCTCGACAGGCTAACGGAGCTTGGCGTCGAGTGTATGGGCTATGCTGATGACATCGTTCTAATAGTTAGAGGCAAGTTCAAGAGCACCTTGAGTGATTTACTACAAAAGAGCCTCAGAATTATTGACCACAGTAATTCCATTTACCCAGAAAAGAACACATTCAGCTATGAACCCCCTATATTTAAACGGGGAAATCATAGAATGGAAATCTTCTTTCAGAAAGAAATTAAACTAGAAAGAAACTATCGGAAATGTGACATATCGATTCATTCTGATAGTCAAGCAGCTATCATATCATTTAGCTCTCATGTCATTGACTCAAAGTTGGCATGAGAGTTCCGAAGAAAACTTGATGAACTAGGCAACAAGGTCTCGGAAATCACAGTAAATGAAGAGGCAAATACACTTGCCAGAAAAAGAGCACGAACTCCCTTTATTGGCCCGGAGCCTTTTTGTGGTGTAGGAAAATACACCAACAAGAAAGAGTTTCAGAAGAAAGAGGAAACCGAAAGAGAAGCACTCTGGCGGTGCCTTTCCGGGCTGGATCACTCCAAAAAGTTCCTGTGGATTCAAAAATGGTTTGGATCTCAGTAAAAATAAGCTACATCTCTTCACAGGCTTCCTTATAGGGTACTGCTGCCTTAGGAAGCACCTAATGAGAATCGGACTAGCAGAAGTTGACTCCGGATCACCTAGTTCTAGAATGTCTCGCCATTGTAAGCCAATCAAAAAATACTTCGGACAAGAAACTTGCAAGAGTGAGGATCTAACCTCTTTGAAGCCGTCCCAAATATTAGAGTTCATTAGAACCCTGGATCCTGAAGGCAAGCTGTAGTAGTAGCGAGACCAGATCTGATAGGGGGAGGGGCACAATAAACCTTAGGTTTCAGTGCATTGTAACCCCGTTAAAATCTAATATAATCTAACAACACTGAAGAAGCTGCTGCAAGCTTAAACTCTGATCTAAGTAAAATTTGTGAGTTCTCAGCTTATCCGAATCTCAACAAAATCACACTAAATCCAGTCTTATATTATTTTGTTCCAGAAATCGAAGTGATTATATAAAATCAAACTTCAATATTCTAAATTCTAAGTTGAGAAAAAAGCTTTGCAATTCATTAGTTTCATCTGTATTAAATTCTTGGTAAATTATATTCTATGCTTGTCTAATATGACTACAAAAAAATAGATTGCAAATTAGTCAGAATAATTGTGAGCCATTCAAATATGGGCTTAGACGATTTGACCATGTCTCCAACAAATACCCTAAACTGAAATGGATAAAAATTCCAGAAAAGATAAAATATCATCATTTAAAATTCATTTATAAGTTGATATGATAAATATAGGCACAGTGAGTGAGTGAAAGTCTAAGTATAAAAAAGGTCTAAAAATTTATTAATTGCAGAAAAAAGTGTAACACTAGACAGCAATTTTTTTTTATTTTTGTTTAGCAACTATATACATTTTTCGTTTCTTTTATAGTTCTAATAAAATAGTAATAAAACCAAATTTATTCTGACACGTCAGGTTTTGGAGAAAAAATTATTGAAAATAAATGAAATATTATTAATTATTAGGTATGTATATTAGATAAAGCTGTATGCTATCGTCCTGTTTAAAATATTTTTCTTTTATACTGTTCTGCAGCACTTTCTGATATCAATGCCCAACAATAATCAGCAAGCATTTCACTGTTCCACTTGCCCTGGTAACGTTTTTCTATAACAGAAATGTCTTGATGAAACCTTTCGCCGTGTTCACCACTGACGTCGCCGAAGTTCGGTGGAAAGAAATCCAGGTGTGAGTGCAAAAAATGTATTTTAAGGCTCATGTTACAGCCCAATTTATGGTAACTTCTAAGAAGTTCATCAACAAGTGCTATATAATCGTTAGATTTTGTGTTTCCTAGAAAATTGTGGATCACACTTTTAAAAGCATCCCAAGCAACACGCTCCAAGTCACTTAAGGTTTCTTCAAATATGTTATCTTGCTGTAGAAGTTTCATTTGGGGTCCTACAAAAATTACCTCTTTGAGTTTTGCATCTGAGATATTGGGAAATTTTTGTTTTAGGTATTAGAATCCACGGCCATATTTATCCATTGCTTTGACGAAATTGTTCATCAAACCTAATTTTATGTGTAATGGCAGTAAAAATATTTTATCAGTTTCCACTAGTGACTTATGAAGTATATTTTTTTGCCCAGGAATATACTGAACCCTGACTAGCCAGTTTTTAACAATGTAGTGGGAATTTCTTGCTCGACTGTCCCACTCACAAAGAAAACAGCAGTGCTTTGTATACCCTAGTTGTAAACCGAGTAGAATTGCTACAACTTTGAGGTCTGCGCTGATATACCAATTGTACAATTTGTAATTAATTCTGTCGAGAAGACAAGTCATATTTTCATACGTTTCTTTCATGTGGATTGCGTAGCCAATGGGGATGGATGGATAAACGTTTCCTATGTGAAGTAGCACAGCTTTAAAACTCTTCAAAGCATTGATAAAAAGACGCCGTTCTTCTGGATGGTGTTGGTGACCTTAGGCCAGCATCAAATGTTCTTCTGGATGGTGTTGGTGACCTTAGGCCAGCATCAAATCGTCGACATTATTACAGTATGAAAGACCCTCGTCGTTTGAAAAATACTGTGATAGTTCTTTCTGAAGATTACGATATACAGAAATTTGTGTGCCTAGAGCTTACAGTTTCCATCCTTGGAGCCTAGATCCTAGTATTTTTGCATTAGTTTTTGACAAATTCAGATCTCGAATAAGATCATTTAATTCTAAGTGATTTATTAGGCGTGGTCCGTCCTCTTGAGATTGCAAATATTCATCTTCGCTGGTCGATAACACGACATTTGATTCTTCTGATTCTGTACCAGCATATCCTTCACTCAAAACACCTATGGGTCTTGGTACTGGCAAGGCTTCCGAAGGAAGTACTGGACGAGTAGCAGAGGGAAGACTAGCATAACTAATGTTTTTCTTACTTTTGTTAGAAAACCCAAAAGTTTTAGTGCAGCAAAAGTAGAAATCGGTCGAATGGTCAGTTTGTTCACGCCAAATCATAGGTCTTGCAAATGGCACAGCGATGTTCTTACCGTTTGACTAGCTCGTCAGAGTAACAGCACAGCGTGCACAGCAGATGCTGGGAGCCCATGTCTTGTCTTGGTGTTTAACGGTTAAGCCAAAATAGTGAAAATATAAGTTTTCTATTAAAGGTGTAGTATTCCGCTTATGCCGGTGGGTAGTGAATTCTCCACATATATAACAGAAGCTGTTTGGATTATTTACATACACACGGGACATTATGAAATAAAAGGACATTCAGCTATCACAAATTGACTTACACTGAAACAAAAATGACGTGTTTAATTCTTTATATACCCACATAGCCAGAAATCTACCAATTCTTAATTTGATTGGTTCCA
Source organism: Galeruca laticollis (assembly GCA_963921935.1). Taxonomy (NCBI): domain Eukaryota; kingdom Metazoa; phylum Arthropoda; class Insecta; order Coleoptera; family Chrysomelidae; genus Galeruca; species Galeruca laticollis. Next base: position 73,267,181 of record OY998177.1, read on the forward strand.
GAGCAAAAATGGGAGTGGTTTAAGTGCTCTGACGTAGGAAACATGCAAGGACATGTTCAGACACGTCCACTCAATGTTTGGATGAACAACATTTGTTGCAGTATCTTTCCTATATAAAAGTAACTTTGAAATTATGTAAAATTTAATCCGTTTTTTGAAAAACCTATTTAATTTCTCAAAATCCTGATGTGATGGAGCAAATTTGAAATCAGTTTCAGAATCAGGATGACATTAATTACACGTATTGGTGTATAAGAAAACCAAACTGTGTTTACCAGTGATAATTAGTAATTTAGTTATCTTAAAATGGTAATTAATAGTAAGTAGTTAATAACACATAATCAACTACCCTAGCAATTTATTATAATGGCAAAGAGGAAAACACAGTGTGGGGTTTACACTCTTCCCGCCCAGGGGTCATTCAGGGCATTTTTATATAAACAACAAGAATAGGTAGACTACGTTTAGGTAGGTATATATAAAATAGGTAAGGTATGTATATACAGGTACGAGACTGGAATATCTGCAGAAAAGTGTCAAATATAGTTTTGTTGTTGGTGGATAGCAGATGCATGTTACGAAATCACACACTGGTGCCGACCCTGTCTAATTTGATATCTAAAAGTTAATATTTTGGCGAGAGCGCACGGATTTCTTGGAAGGACTATTTTTTGTGATCTTTTTATAGAGGAATTTCTAAGAAGGTCGATTGTTTGTTGGAGCCGCAATCTACAAATTACCTATCTTTTACCCGCAATCTGCAAATTACCTATCTTTTTCCATTGTAAGCTGATCGATGAGTACTTACTGAAAGACCGATTCAAACTGTGTACCTCGTGAATTAAAGAGAATGACTTTAGTTGCTTTTAAAAGAAAAAGTGAAAGAATTAATGCTGAATGTCTAGTAATATCTATATTCTAATATTCCTAATTTTATTTTGAACTTTAACGTAATTTTTATTTTTCTTGTTTCAACTTTCATTCATCTATTGCAAAGAGGACTAGAGATTAAGTGGTTGAATAGCCACGAGCTAAACTTCGGCTCTGGCATCCCCAGTATGCAAGTACCATTTGTACATTTCTTTAATGAAGCTCGTTTATTATTATTATAAGTTGCTCTTGAACTTACCTAGTGCTGAAAAAGCTCCTCCTAGAGTTGACAACCACGATAACGTATGATCTAATTCACACCTTTCTCTAATTAAGTAGTACATTCTATCATTCCAATTATAATCTATTAAATTATATTTTGTAGGTGAAAGATATACAACAACATTATTGTTTGTACTTATTGTCCAGCAATAAATAAAGTGCGATCGGTACCAATAACTAAGAATTAATTCTTTGTATAAATAATACCAAAAGGTACTATCTATTTCTATATGTTTGGCATTATTGTTTAAAATGTTTGTACCATTTTCGGAAATGCTATTTCTTCTTATTACGTATACTCCATAATGATATGTTCCATCAGTTAAATATAAGTAAAGTTTTTTCATTGTTACTTTAATGTTAATAAATCATACTGTACCATTTATTGTATATATTGATTACAAAATAATAAAATCAGATGATTCTCGCTATATTTACAAGGGTTAATATCTTCTTCTTTTTTATTTAGACCAATCACGGAACTAAAATTATGGTAAATATTGAACATTAGCTGCGTTCCTACAAGTACTCCGACGAGACCTTGCATCCCCAATCCTTTTTGATTAATTTATTATTACTCAGGGCAGCCCAAGCGCTGTTATTTTATTGGGGAATGAAAGGCGCCGCCAGTCGCCACCGCACCACTTGCAGGTAATAAATATTTTTTGTTTTGTCTAGCCCGTATCAGGGTAGTGTTTTCAAATTCAAAAAGAAATAATTAGTTGCTACATACTGTGTGTTATAGCAGTGTTAATCTGACTATGTTGAGCATAGAATTTGATCAAATGATGAATATTAATATTAACAACATTCTTAAGGATTTTTCGGAAACTAAAGACAGAAAAGTTAATTTTAATTAAATTTAGTAGAATAATATAATTTTTATGCTTTTTTGAGAAAATATTTTTATTATGTTTATTTTTATAATATAATGTTTTAGATGTTTATAACTTTAAGTGTCATTATTAGTTATTTTTAATATTTAATAAATAATTTTCTTCTGTTCTTTTGTATTTTAATTTACACACGATTATGAAAGGGAATATAGTAACGTATTAGGTTTTCTTTGAGTATTTTTATTTTAACTTTGTAAATTGATTCCACATAATAGTTATTGCAAAACAAAACGAAATTTTAAAAATATGTGTTTCATCAAATCGCGGGGGGAGGGGGCGGAAAATTTGCCTTTCGCACGGGCGTTAAACTAGCCTTTCGCCGGCCCTGTTATTACTCAATATATAAATTTGCATATCCTTTTAGTCGTAAATAAGTTATAAACTTTGAAATTGGCGTTTGAAAATAGTCAATGACCATATTGCCCTTTCCCAAATTATGACAGAAATTCATCTATGTAGATGGATAGATTTCACAGAGGTGGCTTGAGGCCTATTCTTCTGCGACCTTATCGTACCTATACGCGAGATTAGTGTGACGTCACAATTTGAAACTGTATCCAAACAAAACTTGTTGCCATGGGAATTTCCATTTGAGTGTAGATTTTTGATTATTTAAGCGTTTCATACGTGTTTTTGAAAGGAATAAATTGTTGAAAAGTAAGTAATCGTGTCTACTCAATATAAAAAATAATAGTATTGATAATGTAAGTTATCCCGCAATCCGTATTTTTGATTTTAAAAGCTATATTTGAGGTTATGTTTACTGGATTCTTTGATTAATGTGAAAATATAAGATAAATAATAGAGGTTGTTTGTTCTAGTGTTATCAAAACATGTTTCAACATACTCCTGAAACCTTTTTTAATGATATTATGGGTTTGTTAGTGAAAAATGCTTAATTGAAGTGAAGTGTCCTTTCAAGTATTAGAATGAAGAAAAATTAAAACCGCCCTCAAAGGCAAGAATTACGTAATTCATTTTGATGAAAATATATTAGTGATAATTGAAAAATATAATGTTACGAAGTCGCACACCGAAGCAGATACAAGGAAGGAAGAGATGAAGCGATTTATAGGAATTTATATTGTCATGAGAAATATAAAGTTTCTAAGAGCAAAGGATGTACTGGTATTTCCATAATAAGAGTTAACATGACTCAACCGATTCACTAAATTGCGAAGTTCAATTCATTTAGTTGATATGACAGCAAGATATGATAATCCTCAGATCGCTTATTAAAAGTCAGGGATATTTACAATGCGATTAGAAGCCGTTGTTTGGAACTCGAACTAGACATAAATATTTGTGTGGACGAACAAATTATTCTTTTCAAAGGACAAATAAATATCAAACAATGCCTTCCAAATAAACCCAAAAAGTGGGGGATCAAATTATGGATCTTGGCAGGCCAAAGTGGAATATTTTACGACTTTATCATATACCAAGGATCAGGAAGTGAAATAAAAGATATATATTTTCTCAATTTCGACAAGGAGCTGGAACTGTTCTGCAGTTAGCCGAAAGAATAGAAGGTAAATATCTCGATAATTATTTTCACACCTACAGTTTGTCTCAATATCTAAACAGCAAATATATAATGGCAGTAGGAAAAATACGGATAAACAGATTTGCTGGGGTAAAACTGGCAGGTGATAAGGAACTAAAACTGAAAGTTAGAGGCAGTTTCGATATTACTGTTAGTACTGATGGTATAGTTATCACAAAATGGTTTGATAATAAATCGGTATTGGTTACTTAAAATTTTGTTGCTGAAGGAAAATTGGATATTTGCAAGAGGTGGGATAAGGCATCTAAAAACTATAAAGATGTCTCACGCCCCGAATGAATAAATCTCTACAATGCGAATATGGGGGGTGTAGACAATTTGGATTTTTTATTGAGTATATATTGTTACGGTATTAAAATTCACTAAATAATTTTCTTATAATTGATTGAAATTTAAAATAGATATTTCAAAAATTCACTAAATAATCTTCTAATTCTACCATAATTATATTTATATCACAAATTTATAAAATTAACGTATATTGGGTTGCCTACTTTTAGGATATTTATTGGCAAATCGCCTTAGTTGTTTTGTCAACTTTATGTTTATATTACTTATTCCAAATAATAATACCATGAACTAGAAACTGTTTTCGTAATAATAGTTATTCTTAATAATAATATTAACTAGAAGCTAGTTACTATGGAAATAATAAACCTAATTACTGAGTATACAGTTTCTGCCACTGACAAAGCACAAATGAACATTATATTTTACGCAATACGTCTTTGATTTTCCTTTATCATTTTCAAGTTTACATCTCGTACTGTCTTTTCATCTATTTCCGGAAAATGTCCATAATTGTCATACCTTTCCTACGAATATGGCCTTTCTTCTGTTTTTGTTTTCTTATTGAGTCTTTGAGGCACATCACTTTCACTTGGTCTTCCTCTCTTTTGAGGATCTTTGTGAAGAATTAGATGTTGCGCAATATTCAATCTAAATTCCCACAAATCCAATATTTTCTTTCGTCGAATTCCTAGTAGGTCCATTTTCTGGAGCGTCGATAGGACCTATATTGTTACGGTATTAAAATTCACTAAATAATTTTCTTATAATTGATTGAAATTTAGAATAGATATATTAAAAATTCACTAAATAATCTTCTAATTCTAAGGTAACAATATTTATATCACAAATTTGTAAAATTAACGTTTATTGGGTTGCTTACTTTTAGGATATTTATTTGCAAATCGCCTTATCAGTTGTTTTCAATTAGCTGGACAAACCTGATGGTCAAATTTTATAGTCAGTTCTGCACTTAATTCTTCGGTTATTAATAGATTTATGGTTTGGAGTTTGATCTTGATGTTGAATAGCAGGATGGATTTTCTAAAATTAGGGAATGAGTTTGGGAGTCGTTGGGCATATTTCTTTATATTAGATTTGCGCTGAGGAGTATTTTCTGTGGAAGTTTGGGAGTGAATGATGGGTGAGTTCGTCTCTGTACAGTGTTTCTCCTACATAAATTATTGATTTTTGAAATTATTTTGAATTTCTAAAGTGGCAGTTTTGGTAAATATAATTTCCGCCCTGTAGAACCTCTTGAAGTGTTGTGAAAAGATAAGTAGAAGCCATATTATTAGTGTGTTGTTGCTTTTGTTGTGCCTTTGTGGTAGCAAGTTGTCTTCATAGCCTGTGGAAAGGTTTAAAGGAAGATCCGTAATTAGCGGGATTTAAAGCACAACCTATTGTATGGAGGATTGGAGTGTTCAATCGTTCATAACGTCCAGTTATTAGGATTTGGGATTTAGTGGTAAAGGCGCCATTTTAAAAAATCTCGATCATTCGAGATTTTTTTTGGTACGTTTTAATTGGAGATTTCCTATTTCCATTGGGAAACCAGATACTCAGATAGTTCTTCGGAATCAACTTTAAAACGAATTAGAATGCTGGGGTACACTGTATAAAACATCTTTGGTGGTATGCTAATATAGCTATCGAAGATCCAGAAACATTTATTTCATGCAGTGATAGTTTCTTAGTCTGGTGAAACTTATTTTCCAAAGTATCGAGTCGATTGCTGCCTGCCTCGTGAAAACACTTTTTTGTACAGGTAGACAAAGTTTTTTGGTTTTATTCTGATTAGTGTTATTTTTCACTAAATGTGAACATTTTTTCTTTAAAAATAATACTTTTAATGATAACTAAAATACGTTTGGTAACTAATATAATACTTCCTTGTTAATAAATAAAATAATTTTGATTTTCAATATAGTACCTAAGAATTTGCAATCCCTTGAGGATGATTTTTAAATTTTAAATAATAATAAGGTTTACTTAAGATATTTGTCCGCTTTAAGGAATTGCTCATTTTTTAAACGAACATGGTTCAATCCTCTTCTGTTAATACATCAACTCCTATTGGACAAAATCAAAATTCGGTTTATAATTCGAATAATACGCCTTCACAACTAGCAGATGACGTGAATAGTATGTCTTTATATTCAAAAGTAAATACTTCCAATTGGGGTTTAAAATTTAGTGGGGAAATAGATGCTTTAAGACTTAATGCTTTTCTATTGAGGGTACATGAATTGAGGGAGTCTAGAAGATTAACTACACAACAAATTTTTAGAAGTGCTGTAGAATTATTTGAGGAAAAAGCTCTAATTTATTATAGGTCTCTTAAAGACAAAATAAGTGATTGGGATACAGTATGTAATATTTTTAGGGATGAATTTTTACCGAAATATTTTAATGACAGGATATGGGAACAAATTAAATCTAGAACTCAAGGTGACAGAGAAAGGGGTAATGTTACGGTATTAAAATTCACTAAATAATGAAATAATGTTCAAATACAAACTCGAAGCAATTGCTTAAAGCGCACAAATATCTTAAGTAAACCTTATTATTATTTAAAGTTTAAAAATCATCATCAAGGGATTGCAAATTCTTAGGTTGTTTTTTTTTGTAAGGCGTCGACTGCTATGGTCATTAGCCTTTCCTCTGTCTATACTTTGAAACCCTTCTGTTAGAAATCCTCATATAACAAAACGTCTAAACTTCTAGAACTTAAGCCTTAAGTAAAGTTGACTATTTTTTTTTCATATTTTTAAATAATGATTAATAATTGCTTAAAGCGCACAAATATCTTAAGTAAACCTTATTATTATTTAAAGTTTAAAAATCATGATCAAGGGATTGCAAATTCTTAGGTTGTATATTGAAAATTAAAATTATTTTATTTATTAACAAGAAAGTATTATATTAGATACCAAACGGATTTTAATTATCATTAAAAGTATTATTTTTAGAGAAAAAATGTTCACATTTAGTAAAAAATACCATTAATCAGAATAAAACCAAAAAACTTTGACTACTTGTACAAAAACGCGTTTTCACGAGGCAGGCAGCAATCGACTCGATACTTTGGAAAATAAGTTTCACCAGGCGGCGACAAATACATCAGACTAAGAAAGTAGCACTGCATGAAATAATGTTTCTGGATTTTCGATAGCGATTAGCATACCACTAAAGATGTTTTATACAGTGTACCCCAGCATTCTAATTCGTTTTAAAGTTGATTCCGGAGAACTATCTGAGTATCTGGAGTATCTGGTTTCCCAATGGAAATAGGAAATCTCCAATTAAAACGTACAAAAAAATCTCGAAATATCGAGATTTTTTGAAATGGCGTCTCTACCACTAAATCCCAAATCCTAATTACTGGACGTTATGAACGATTGAACACTCCAATCCTCCATACAATAGGTTGTGCTTTAAATCCCGCTAATTACGGAAAAACCTTTCCACAGACTATGAACACAACTTGATACCACAAGGGCACAGCAAAAGCAACAGCACACTAATAATATGGCTTCTACTTATCTTTTCACAACACTTCAAGAGGTTCTACAGGGCGGAAATTATATTTACCAAAACTGCCACTTTAGAAATTCAAAATAATTTCAAAAATCAATAATTTATGTAGACGAAACACTGTACAGAGACGAACTCACCCATCATTCACTCCCAAACTTCCACAGAAAATACTTCTCAGCGCAAATCTAATATAAAGAAATATGCCCAACGACTCCCAAACTCATTCCCTAATTTTAGAAAATCCATCCTGCTATTCAACATCAAGATCAAACTCCAAACCATAAATCTATTAATAACCGAAGAATTAAGTGCAGAACTGACTATAAAATTTGACCATCAGGTTTGTCCAGCTAATTGAAAACAACTGATAAGGCGATTTGCAAATAAATATCCTAAAAGTAAGCAACCCAATAAACGTTAATTTTACAAATTTGTGATATAAATATTGTTACGTTAGAATTAGAAGATTATTTAGTGAATTTTTAATATATCCATTTTAAATTTCAATCAATTATAAGAAAATTATTTAGTGAATTTTAATACCGTAATATAGGTCCTATCGACGCTCCAGAAGATGGACCTACTAGGAATTCGACCAAAGAAAATATTGGATTTGTGGGAATTTAGATTGAATATTGCGCAACATCTAATTCTTCACAAAGATCCTCAAAAGAGAGGAAGACCAAGTGAAAGTGATGTGTCTCAAAGACTCAATAAGAAAACAAAAACAGAAGAAAGGCCATTTTCGTAGGAAAGGTATGACAATTATGGACATTTTCCGGAAATAGATGAAAAGACAGTACGAGATGTAAACTTGAAAATGGTAAAGGAAAATCAAAGACGTATTGCGTAAAATATAATGTTAATTTGTGCTTTGTCAATGGCAGAAACTGTATACTCAGTAATTAGGCTTATTTCCATGGTAACTAGCTTCTAGTTAATATTATTATTAAGAATAAGTATTGTTACGAAAACAGTTTCTAGTTCATGGTATTATTATTTGGAATAAATAATATAAACATAAAGTTGACAAAATAACTACGTTTTTTGTAATTCGTTTTTTTTTGCGCACTTGCGTGGTGACTGAAAGGTTTAAGGCCGTTCTTAGATGTAGTAAGTTGGCTAAGAATTTGCCCTTTCTAGAGACCGCGAAATAACACACCCAACGCGAACAACGGAAAAAGGAGTAAAGTGCACTGGAGTACCCTGAAGAAAAGAGGAGAACAGCTAGCCATTTTCACAAAAACTCAGGGAAGTAGAATGGAGTAGTTATCAACAACAAAGACTGAGGTCCTCATCGGATGAGATAGGAAGGGGTAGTAAGTTCTTCCCGGAATGCATCATTATTCGAAGGATGCATTCTGGTAGGGACGGGTTTTGACAGGTGTGTGTGTGTGTGTGTGTGTTTGTGTGTGTGTGTGTGTGTGTGTGACAGCCGTTATTTAAAAAACCATCACCCTGATAGTCACATTCAAATTCCAATCAGTCTTCCTTAATCAAAATTTTATTGGTCGTTAATAATAGTATTCACAAATAAAAAAAACTTTTAAAAAATATATATAATAATTTTATATTTACAAGAAACAGTATACATAACTTATACTTAAATATATTCAGAAATAAACACTTTTTTTAAATCCGGTATGCTATGAATACATTTTTCGCCACATTTTCCATCACAAATACTATCAAAACACCCAGAAGAATCTTCGATATATACCGTTGTTGTATTAGGCAGGTACTCTTCTGATTTAACTTTTTGCCTGACTACATGGAAGTGCGAACAGTCGGATTCCTTACAACTACTTCTCAAAAATCTGTCGTTGCAACGAATTCTACGACTATCATCTAAAGTCATATACGAATTAGATCTTTGAAGAGAAAAGTTGTTATTGTTTCTCAGGTTTTCTTCCACTTCGATGTAAGCTTGAAAGCCTTCCAACGATCTAAAACATATAAAAGTATGATAATTAATAACTTAAACCCAAAATGACTCTTCAGACGTGTAAGAAAATGTAAATATAATAATTGATATTGAATTAGTAACTGTTATCACAGTGTTTAAACGATGTGTCATTATTGGTTGAAAGGGTAAAACAATTATGGAATGCAAATTATTACAGAGAAACAAAGGAATCAGATGTTTGGTCTAAGCATCCACTTCTTTTCGCTGGTTATCTACCTACAAAATATTTTTGAAACTAAAGAAGTGCCTTTATTTTTCATACAGTATGGGAAAAAATATATCTTGTGAATAGACAGAAATTACAACAGAAGCTACAACCATTAGTCATGTGACGCCTATCAGATCTGCTTGTGAAATCATAATCTGAGAACAACTTTATTCTACTGTGGGCGTATTTCCCATAGACATAGCGAATGGCCTTTGTTATTACAGGCTTGGCAGCACAGTCGCTTTGTCTCTTTCTAGAGGGTGGTCACTATTGTGAGGATGGCGTACTATCTACGTCTATGGTATTTCCCACTTGTTATCATATAACCATACATACGTTTGTTTCGCAAACTTTGATATAATGCCATGACACAGTGGCGTAACTATGGAGGGATGAGGCGGTTACAACTGTAGGGTACATTTTTATAAGAAAAACAAAGCTGAAAATGCAGTTTTAGGAGCTTAAAATTTCCAGGGGAAGTCCCCCTTTTGGCTGGATTGTATCCATGACAGTTCTATGCGTTTTAGTGGGAAAATTCAAAATTCTTATGAAAATGTAAAATATATGTAAAGTAACACATGCATTACTTTAATCCCTCCTACTAACTAATTAACTAACGAGTCTACCTGATTTTGGAAAAGGACAGGAATTGTTAGTTAGATGAAAAAAATCATTTTGTATTAATTCCATAATTAGATATTAAATATTATAAAACTGTAAACCAATAGCTTGAATGTCGTTTCTTTGTTTACAGGTAAGATTTTTAAATTAGCATAATTTGTTCAATAATTGTAATCAATAAAATTCTTTGTTCACAGAGAAACACATACTAGTTATTAAAGAAATTATTTTGACAAATATTACACATTAATATATCTGGACCTGAGTCTTAAAAAGGCCAATCTCCACTTCAATCGATTTTGAGATATCTCCAGCACTAAAATTCCCGAGTTCATTTCTATCGATACAAAAAAGACCAATCTCCTGTTTCTAAGGGTACATGATATACCATTTCAAGTGTAGGGCTTATATCCAAAACCATTAAGAACTAAAATGGCCAATGTCCACCTGCCATGGAGATTGGCCCTTCTCATGCAATAATCAGCAACAACCGCAACAAAATAATGAATGGAGATTGGCCCCTTGATTAAACTTAACCTAAAAATGTGTGTACCACATGACGTTTGGTGCCGTTTTTGACATTTTATTAAAATGTATTCTGAAAGAACCAAAAGACTTCTATCTTTACTCAATTGTGCTGAGAAGAAAACTCAAGGTAAGTTGCAATAATGAAGAAAAGTAGTAGCTATAATATTTTAGTATTACTTAGTATTATGAATATTGCATTATCTTGTACTTATTTTAGATTCTCAGTCTGCTTCAACTTCTGTAATAGTCGAAGAAATACCTCGTATTGATGATAATGTTAATGTAGAGGTTCCGGTTACACAGGTGAGCAGTAAGATATTTTGTTCGACAAGAAAAGTTTAATAAATATTTTTTTAGAATGCTGAAGAAGAGGTCAGTGACGACGTGGAATTTTCAGACGATAATGACATTGACTATGTGCCAAATGAAAGCAACAGTGAAAGCGAAGAAATTAATGATGTAGGAAATGTTTTGCCAGAGAAAACGAAATCTAGGAAACGCGTCAGAAAAGAGAATACATGGAAGCAAATTGAACGCACAGAAAATAAAGCTAGGGGAAAACAGTACAAGGCAGCAAAAGGTTATTACAGAAGAGATAAGATATTGCAATCTCATTGTAACTGTAAGAGAAAATGTCAGAATTTTATTAACGAAGAACAGAGAAGTCGTCTTTTTACTTCATTTTATGCACTAAGTAGACATGCCCAGGATCAATTTTTATCGGAAACTATTGAGGAAGGCTTGAAAGAGCGAGAAAGGTTACTAGAAAGAAAGCTCCTTAGCAGGCGACATTTTTCTAAAAAATATTATTTAAAAAACATAGAAGGAAGCAGAATACAAGTATGTCAAAAATGTACTTAAAAACCTTCGACATTTCGGTAAAAAAGATTAGAGTTATTTGTGAAAAAAAAATAATGGTGTTTGTCCACAGGATGGTAGGGGTAAGCATGGAATGCAACCTAAAATAAGTGAATTGATTAAGGATAATGTTCGTCAACATATCAAGAGCTTTCCCTGCTATACTAGTCATTATTCCCGCGAAAAAACGTCGAAAAAATATTTAAGTCCTGACATGTCGATTTCGCAAATGTATAGACTCTATTGCTTATATTGCGAAACTACTAATTTAGATAAAGTGAAGGAATTTCAATATCGAAGAATATTCAACGAAGAATTTAATTTATCCTTTCACCACCCGGCCAATGACACCTGTGCAAAATGTGACCAATATAATCTGACAATTACATCAATTGACAGTTGTGCTAATTCAACAGAGGAACAACAGAAAGAAAAGGATAGAATACAATTAAAACAAAAAGAACACTTAGATTTGGCTGAAAAAGCATACAAATGTAGAACTGAGGACAAACAGAAAAGCAAAGTAGATTCTAGTTTTGTAACAATCTCTTTCGATTTGGAAAAGTGTCTCCCAACGCCATATCTAAGAAACGACGTATCCTTTTACAAAAGACAGCTATGGACCTATAATCTAACAACATACAAAACAGATACAGATGGCAATAAGGCAACCTGCATTTTGTGGAACGAAACGATCGGGAGTCGTGGCGGACAAGAAATCGCTTCCTGTATAAGAAAATTTGTATTGTCCTTGGATTCAAAGAAAATTCAAACTTTGAATTTTTACAGCGATTGTTGTTCAGGCCAAAATAGAAATATTTACATGGCCATAATGTTTTGTTACATTTTAAAGGAGCTTCCACCAACCAGTACAATCGCTGAGATAAACCATAAGTTTATGGAACCAGGCCACACTCACATGGAGGCTGATACTATTCATGCCGCTATTGAACGAGCCATGAAAAAGACAACAATGGATATAGAAGTTCCACATGATTGGGTTAATTTTATTAAAACATCTGTGTACAGAAAAAAGCCTATGAGCGTGACTGAGATGTCTCAAAATGAGTTTATAAATTATGGGACTTTCCTTAAATCTTCGCTAGTCCATAGAAAAAAAGATGATAAAGGAAACCCAATCCCATGGCTTAAAATTAAGTGGATGAAATTTCAGAAAGGCCAAACAGACTTTAGCGATGGGGAATTTCAAAAAGTTGATTTAAGAAGAGGATCGCTAAGAACTCGACAAAACCACAGTGATTTTGAATTAAAACCTCTGCACGATCAATCATTACCGATAGCTGATTTAAAATATAATAATTTACTAGAACTTTTGCCTTATGTCAGTGATTACAAAAAGTCATTTTTTCTAAACCTTCAACATTCGTCTACTATGAATCCAGAAGTTTTCACTGTTCCAGAAAATGAAATTCAAAGTTTTGTTAATTGTTAAAGTGCCTGAAATGTTCCTTGATTTCTTGTATTAATATAGGTTTATAATAATATAAAATTAAGTTTCGTTTATTTTTTCAACTAAATTTTATATTTGGTTCAAATAAATTCAAGTTTACCTATTAAATAGAGACAATGTTGTGCTTCTTTTAGTTATTCTTTTACCTCACTTCATAAAAAAAGCTAAAGAAAGTGGGTACTATTTCCCATAACAATAATTAGTAAAAGGGCCAATCTCCATCTAAATCATAAAATATCTTTTTTTTTTCATCAGTAACATAATTTTTAAAAAATATACATTATTTTGAAGTGTTTTATAGATTTTTATTACTTGAAAATAATTATTCACACACTTAAAATTATAGTCATATTGCTTTTAAATCTTGCGTAATTAATATCTCAGATCACTAAAAATGGAGATTGGCCTTTTTAAGACTCAGGTCCAGATACATTATGATAATGTTCTCTTTTCATTGAAATATTAATATTTGTTTTCCAAAAATTGCCCTTTAGTTACTGAACTAACCTTTTAGAGTTTGATCTGGTTATTCTAAAATCCCTCGATTCGTTTTTCGGACTGTCTTTTTCAGTTCCAACTCTATATGAAGTCATTACCGGTCTATTATTAACATTATTTATAATGAAATACTCGTTTTCTTCTGTTTTATCGATATGTTCTTTTTGTTGACCGCTTTGGAAAAAATCAAAGTCGCAATTGGCTTCTGTGGTGATGGAGTAACAACTCTTCGAACTCATGGAATCGAAATTTTCATTAATATCTGTTATGTAATCATCATCGGAACTGTAGACTTCATGTTTGTCTATGCCATCCATGTTTGTTTGGGTAGTTATGGAATTTTGATTAATGGTTGATGATCGTTGTTCTGTTTCCATTCTTTTGATATGCGCTGAGTTCAAGTGAAGGAAATTATCTGAAAAAATACATTAAGATACTGTATATAGAGCTAGTCGAAAATTCCATTTCCTACAGTATAATTTGAGCCAGCGCCACCCTTAGCAGTTGCGGGGCCCTGGACAAATCTTGGTTGCGGGGCCTTTTTGATTGAACTCGTGTCGAAATGGGGTGCACAATTTTACCTTCGGTAACGACGGGGTGCACTCGTCATAAATGCGTTACTAAAATGTAAATAGACATACTTATACGAGTGCACCCTGTGATTACCGAAGGAAAAATTGTGTATATTCATTATGAACAACAAACATATTTTGTTATATGTAATTGTATGTATTGTTTATTACACTGAAAATGTGTTAAGTTAACAGGTTATATGGTACCAACTAAACATAATAAAAACAATATACAATAATTGGCGTATTGTAAAAAACTGAAAAATAACCAGTTCAAAGTCTCATTTACATTACAAAGTAAAATTCACTTTTCTTGATTTCTGCTTAGCGAACTCGTCAATGAAGGTGTCAAAATCAATACTTTCGATTTGTTCCAAGCGAGAAAAGCTCCTTTCCGCACTTGCCACTGTAATGGGAATGGTCAACAAAATTATGTACACTATTTGAAGGTTAGGGAAAGGATTTTTGATGTCATGTAGATACGTGAGAACTTTAATTGGACTGTCAATACTATCTGGAACAATTTCACGAGACACTTTTATTTCAGTTAAGAGCTCAGATCCACTTATATCTTTGGACACATACTCGTCTTCATGATATACTGTTACAGGACCATTCCAAGCAGTTAGATCATGTTCTATTTGCAGACATTTTTCTTTCAATTCGCTGTGTTGCAGTTCATTCATCTGTTTTGGCCTGTACACGAAGCCGAAAATCCTAGAATATGTCTCAAACTGTGAGAATCTCTCATCCACTTTTGCTACCATTACGTCAATGATAGGGTAAAAGTAATCTATTTTGTACTTCTCATCTGCAGACTGCTGATTATCTGTGCAGACATCATCGTGACCTTCGTATTCAAATAACTTTCTCTTCCTTCTGGAGCGTTTTTCTTCAAACTTTGCGTCTATTTCAAGAGTTTCCACGATTTCATTTGCAGTAATTATTGCACTGACAAAGCCTTGTTCACGGAATTTATTAAGAAAGTTTATCAATCCCAAGATCGATTGTGACGCTGCTTGAAGATCCATGTCTTGAGCTTGAAGAGTTTTGCTTACTGCGTTGCAAGCAAAAAGAACGTCATACCAAATCACAATACTTAGGATGAATTCATAGTTTCGTAGTCCATATACGGCAAGCGATTGTGTTTCACATTTTGAATTAGGTTCATCAGTACTGGAGTGAACTTCTAAAAGAGCATTAAGTATTTCTTTAGGTTGATACCTAATAGCTTTAACACTTTCAACTCGGGACATGCTTCAGTAGTATGTCCCATCTCTGGGTTGATGCTGAAAATAAAGCAAATAGTCTTCCAACGATATCAAAAAATGTTACTGCTTTTGGTGTCGATTTTGCAGCATTACATAGAAGGAGATTTAAGCTATTACTCGCGCATGGCATAAAAATGCTCTAGGATTTATGTTAAGAAGCCTTGCTTGAACTCCACTGCGAACTCCTTTCATGTTGGCACCGTTGTCGTAGGACTGCCCTCGGCAATCTGTTAAATCTAGGCCTAGATAATTTAGTTTAGCAATGAGGCAATCAAGCAGATTTTCACCTGTTGAGGATAAAACATTCAAAAAGCCCATAAAATGCTCTTCAACTGTCACATTGTCATTTGAAATTTGCACATATCGAATGATAAGAGTCGTTTGCTCTTTATGCCCAGCGTCTGGTGTACAATCCATCATGACTGCATAGTACTTTGCCTTTTTTGCAGCAGCAACAAGGGCTCTATTCACTTCTGATGCCATAAGGTTTATCAACTCATTTTGAACACTAGGTCCAAGATAGTGATGAATCTCTTTACTTCTAATTCTTCTCAAATGTTCTTCCATAATTGGGTCAAATTCAGCTATCATTTGAATCAAGCCAAGAAAATTTCCATTATTTTCTTTGTACAAAACATTGTTTGTACCACGTAACGCAATGTTGTGCTGTGCCAGATATTTAATGACCAGTATAATTCTACGTAATACTTCTCCCCAGCGCTTTCTTTTTTTTTCGATCAAAGTTAGCTGAGCTTGATTTATGCTGCATTGTTTGGACAGCCTTTGCTCACATTCCACCCATTTTTCAATGCAGTCCGCGTGTTTTGCGGACTGTTCATGTTCTTGTAATCTTATACCTAAATGTTTCCAGTCACTAAATCCATTATCTGCTATTTTACCGGGTGAGTGATTAGAGGTCATAGCAAATAATTTGCAACAAAAACAAAACACTTTATCTTTTGCTTTGGAATATACTAACCATTTTCTCTCTGAATTTTCACCGTTTTCAACGTTCTGTTGTATTTCCTTCTAAATAAATTTACCTTTATTAGTATATATTCCTTGTCTGGAGCTTCGTTTAAAAATCTCTGTAGTTGGTCTGCTGTCAATATGTTTGATTTTTTGGGGACGTAATTGTCGGACTTTCTTTTCAAAAATGAACGTAATTTCTGATACGTGGATATATCAATGTTATTTTTTATATTGATAGTACTTCGCAACATTGAATAGTGTGACCAAAGTATAGACGCCTTTAAAGTTTTCGACAACTCTTCAAAGTATACCAAAAGTACACTTTCCGAAAAAGATTTTATTTTTGTATTTCTTCTCCATTCCATAAATATCTCGTATGCTAATTCATACTTTTTTCGTGAAATTTCCGGCAACAAATCTAAAGTCACTTTTGCTGCTTTTTCCAATATCTCTGGCGGAGTATTATCAAAATCGTCAATATCCATATTATTTATTTATTATAAATTGGTATAATTATGTCCTACTAAAATAATATTTAATGGAAATTGCGATTTTTATCAAACCACAAAATAAAACTACCTTAAGAATTTAAGAAACTTCTATAATTGACAGTTGTGTCAACTATTTAAAGCTGACAATAGCCAACTAAGTTTTCGTAGATTTTCGTTGATTCTCCATATAAATGTATGTAGTGTGGGCAAAGTGCCGTGAGAAATAATATATCTCACAGTATGAGCAATATGTGGTTTTGAAATTAAGTAAGCTATGAGAAATAAGTCACTTTTCATAGCAGTTGTAGAAAAAAGTTATTCTTGATAAAAAGTTCTACATGTGCTTAAATATAAAACCCAATCATCAGATATAAAATTGTTTCAGTCGTATACGAGGTTTGTCAAATAATATGAATTTTACTCAAAAACTTATTTTTACGACTATTTTACAAAGTCACCCCCACCCCCGCTCTTAAGGGGTGGGTGGGAGATGACTGATTTAGTTTAAAATCAAAAAATAATCATCCATCAATACATTCCCGTGAATTTTTTCCACTAGTGCGGAAAGTACTTTCCGCACGCGTGAGAATAAAGGTCACATTCCATGGGAGTAGAGAGTGCGATATGTATTACTTTCCTATGTGGTCGTAGGAAAATATGTTTTTGTACTTCCGTTACTAAAACCGCACTTTGAACACGGGTTTGACATGCACAAAACGACTCTTTAAACACTAGTGTTTAAAATGCGAAATGTCACATCTCGTTTTTCTTTTGTTTTTTAAACGTCAAATCAAATGTATCTTTTGTATGTTAAATTTCATGATAATTTGATAATTTTGTTATTCTACGTCATTTGATTTGTCAGTCAGCTGTCAGCCATCGTCCGTCATGTAATGAATATAATTCAAATATAATATAATTTTTTCCTTCCCGCGGGCGAAGAAAAAGTATAGTAAGCACCTCGTGTTAAAAACATCTTTAGTCACTCGTTTCACAACGAACTCGTTCCGCTTCGCTCCACTCGTGCCTAGTAAAACTCGTGACTAAAGTAACCTTTTTGACACTTGGTACTTAATATACTATAAAGGCAATCTCCAGGGTAAACAAAATTATGTTGCACACGTTTTTGTTAAATTACTATCCCTGGATTCTGAAAACATTTGAATTTGTCCATTATTGACCTAGGTTAACAATAGAAAAACCACTAATAGAGAAATTCAACTTCTCAGTTCGCTAGAAGACAAAATAATTGTCAACTTCATAGTTAGCAGTGGAAAATAGTACCTATATTGTGCAACAAGTGGGGAAAGTTCAACTTTTCTCACGAGTGTGGAAGTTTGTGGCACGAGCCTGAAGGGCGAGTGTCGCAAACAATGAGTGAGAAAAGTACTTTTCCCACATGTTGACCACTATACTTGTCCTACAACGGCGCAAATTTAAAGAATACAAGTAAATAGCTGTGTAGAAAAGTCTAGGCATCGAGGACCTCCCTGTTGAAAACCGTCTAGGCATCGAGGAATTCCTATTGGAATCTCCATATAAATATATGTAGTGTGGGCAAAGTGTCGTGAGATATAATATTTCTCACAGTATGAGCAATATATGGTTTTGAAATTAAGAAAGCTATGAGAAATACGCTTCTTTTCATAGCAGTTGTAGAAAAAAATCTTTTCGATTAAGGAATATATTCTTATCAGATGCAGAACAAACGAATCAGTAAATGAAGAGCGAATTAAATATTAAACTACAAACATAATTTATTGAAATCCTACCAAAACTGCCATATACGGATGTTAGTAAGACTTTGCGTCATGTACACGTCTCAGGTGACTCTAGAAAGAATAAAATTTCCATTTAATAAACAATTAAAGTGATGAAATTTTTAATCACAAAAATTTTTATCACATAAATTGCCATGTCTTTTATTAAATGTATACAACTTTTTATATTTTATTATACTTACAAAGAAACATTCTTACAAATAATTCTCAATTTATTGACTGAAATTTATTAAGATAATATTTTTATATATTCATAGTTATTTACCAACTAATTTTAAGCTGATCTAAAAAATCATTTGGCAAAAAAAATTTTTATACGACGGCCAATTTTTGGTATAAAGTGCTTTGAATAACATTTTTTCTTCAACGACTTGAAAATTGGGCCAAGTCTTATAAAAAATTTTTCATGCTAAATGATTTTTTAGATCAGGTTAAAATTAGTTGGAAAATAACTATGTATATATACAAAAATTGGATAAATTTAATAAACGATATGGCATTTTACGTGATTTCATTACTTTAATATTATTAAATAGAAATTTTATTCTTTCCAGAGTCACTTGAAACGTTTACGTGGTGCAAAATTTTACTGTCATCCGTAGATGGTAGGATTTCGATTATTTTTGTAGTTTAATATTTTAATTCACTCTATTGTTCATTCACTGATTCGTTTTTTCTACATGTGATAAGAATATACTCCTTAATCGAAAAGATTTTTTTCTAAGACGAGACTATCTACAAAGAATTTTCTTCACTTGCTCGAATATTGTTTAAGCCCACTAGATGAAGTGTGGCCAGTCTTTTTTTCTAGTAAATTCGAAGTGTATGTTTCAGATCTTTGTACGAACATTTTAGTGTGACCTCCTCCACCATTCTAAGCCACCTCAGTTCTCACAAGTGATCTCTAGTTTGTTAACATGAGATAATTATTTCTTAAAATACTAGCTGCAATCCAATAAACCCAGCGCCCTCTTTTTCTTTTATTTACATGAATCTACATCGTCTGCTAAAACTCGGTTATAGATTTCCTAGCTACCATAAACTTCTTTTACTGCTGTATATCGATTCTTCATGAATGTTGATATCATGATAAATTGATATGTCAATAAATGTACAATATAATCAATTTTAAATAAAAACGATTTCATGATATAGCAATCATCTTGGTAGTTCTTTTTTGGGAGATATCTTGATTTATATGCAACAAACAAAAAAATATAATAAAGATGTACGAATATCGCGTGATATGTATTTTTTTACAATATACTGTATGTCAGCTTCCCATCTAACGTTGAAATCAATATAAACTCCAAGATATTCTAGAGTAGTACCTGTTCAGCTATACATTGTTGATATATATTTTAATAATCTCCAGTACACTATCTAGATAGCAACCAAAAGTGATACACTCTAGTTTTTTATAAATTTAAAGTTAATTTATTTCTTTACAACCAGTTGTTCAAGTATTCTTTTTCAATAATCTCCAGAAAGTTTTGACCCGCGTGAATTTAGAGGGTAGAGACATTTGTACCATGGACGAGACAGAAATGACCGCTGTCCAACCTCCTGACAGAATTGTGACACGTAAAGGGTTTAAACGAATAGAACGGATTACATCAGCTCAGTGGCGCACCGAGAATTTTCCTCTGCGGGTGGTTCACTCGCAGCTACATTCACAAACCGAAACAAAACATTTTGTACAGAAGTTACGTTTAAGAAACGAAATTTTCAGTCGTGCTAAATTTATAAACTTCGAGTTATTCGAAGCTTAGGCCATTAATTACTATGCAGGGTTTTCAAATAATAAAATTAGAAATTTCAGGTGAGGTGAATATAAATATAATTAAAACCTTCAAGTTGTGTACACGTCTCAATATAAAACTTTTGTAGTATTTCGTGTGAATGTTTTAATAAAATTTTTAAAATTTAAAAAAAAACAAAAAAAAATTACACGAAATACAAAAGTTTTATTCAGAATATAAATATATAGTAGTAAATATAATAGAAACAGTTTTAATCAAAAACTGTGTACTGTACTTATAAATAATAAAATATCCAAATGGCGTAGCTTTAGAGCCAACTGGTTTAATATATCTTCCTCGTTTATTGGAATGTCCGGGTATACAAACATCAACGCTAACATTTAGTCTTTCTTCACCAGTAGAATTTCATAAATAAGCCTCTAGTAGCTTTAGTGAAGAAAATAACCTTTCACATGTACATGTTGTTACAGATAGGGTAGCCATTATTAAAAGTAAATCATAAATGAATGGAAATAAGTTCTTATTACATATCATAACAGCCTGAATAACAATTTTTGGTTTTAAAAATTGATTCCAAAGTGTGATTCCCCCTGATTGCCCTCTTATGTTTGTGTCTTCAACTTCATAAAAATGTACTAGTTTGTATACTTTGTATCGATTTTTCTACGGTCTCATCAGATGTGCTCAATAAGCCCGGAAATTATTTTAAAATTTTATAATCTGCCACATACCTGTCATTTATGGCCTGTATAGTCTCGTCAAAAGAGAGAATAAAAATTGATCTCCTGTAATATTTTTCTGGAGATGAGGCTGGCACAATATTTCGGATTGTTTGATAATTTAATACTCTTGGACGAGATCAGTGGCGTGTTTAAGGGGAGCAGAGGGGCCCGGGCTCCCCCCACAGCAGCTACACTCGAATAAAAAAACGAAAATTTCGGTCCATCCAGTCT
This sequence comes from Galeruca laticollis, assembly GCA_963921935.1. Classification (NCBI taxonomy): domain Eukaryota; kingdom Metazoa; phylum Arthropoda; class Insecta; order Coleoptera; family Chrysomelidae; genus Galeruca; species Galeruca laticollis. The sequence goes on from OY998177.1 coordinate 73,288,577, forward strand.
TAATTATTATTTATTGAAATCTACCAATTAATTAATAATGTATGATGATCGTTTCATGCTATACGGTGTGAATATTTTATGCACTGAAAAACTCGTCAAATATTTAGTTCATATCTGCGGTGAATCCACGAACAGTTGAAAAAAATAATTAATTATTATTATCTTCGCCCAACCGCCGGTCAGTCCTACGACCGCATTTTCGTTTCCGTTCATATATTCGTATAAAATCGGTGGCGATCGAGAATGACTTTGTAACGTGGCTGCCAATGACGAATCGTGTTAAATTCAGTGTTCAGTGTGTTCACTGTTCCGAAACGAGCAAGCATGCATAGGAAACTCTTATGAACCAGCTTGTTCCATAAGATCTGTGATCTGTTTGCGACCACACTCTCCAGAGGCGATGTAATCACCTTAAATTTGAACGTTGTCAAATCTGTAAGGAAAAATTCCTCAGTTTTTCGTCAATCATCTGATCCATTGATTAAAGTTACTAATATGTAATATGTATAAATATTTTCATTATCATAACATAAAACTTGAATGTTAGTTTGGATTTGAATTTTAACTTATCTTTCAATACCCTACACTAGAGAAGCTATTCAAGTTGTATTTTTTAATTAAAATAAAAATCATAAGTTTTTAATGATAATTTTGAGATATGGCAACATCACAGCGGCTTTACGAGAACACAATACGCAGGCGCATCGATTTCTCGCCCAATGTTTATCCATAGAAAAAGGATAGGTTAGGTTGATTTATTTTTATCAACACCAATACCTAGCCCAGCTCATTATTATTCCAATTAGTGTTGTATTGAGACTAAGTTGAATTTTAATTTTTGTGTGTGTTAATTAAACTGATTCAACCAAACCAGTCCAATATGGTGTTTTCTTGTTGTGTGCCAACATGCAGAAGCCGGGACGATACTGTGAAAATGCATCGATTTTCCAATAACTATGAAAATGTGAGTACCAGCGTTACTTTCAATATTAAAGCTGTGATAATTATATTAACAAAATCTGTTATATGTTATTTTTTTCACTACTAACATGAGAAAACTTTATTATTTACCTCATTTGTCTAATGAGAAGTATCTCAATATTTACCTAAAACTTTATTTATTCAATGAAATAAACATGAAAAATAAACCCTAGGAAATGTCCTAAGACAATGAAAATGATCAGAAAATATGAAAATTATTTAAAATAATAGTAGAAATGACGTTTATTGAATCCCCTTAGTTTCAATGATTTTATTCAATGCTTTGACAAGTATTCCGAGCTGATATTTCGATATCCTTGAATAATTGGGGAAATGACTAATTTTAAAGTAGAAATAAGGTCTTTCGGTATTAGTTCTGCGATTAGTAGTGAAAAAAATACTATATATACTTCGGTTGAGAGGGCCATATTTGCATATTATATTAATTATTATATAACTTGTAAATAAACGTATGTAGTGAAACAGTTTTTTTATTCATGAATTCTTAAACAATCTTCCAGTTCCAGAAAAAAAATTTAAATTTTAAATGTACAGTTCCCGCTTTTGCTTTATTTCTGACTACACTCGCCAGAGGGTGCGGTAATTAGTGAATCAAACTCTTACTGAGTTGCCTATCTATCTATTGAAAATAAACCTAACCTAACCTATCCTTTATCTATGCGAGCAAGTGATATAAGAAGTTTTTTCGTACACAAGGCTGCAAAATTTGATCAAGAACAGAATAAACCGTCTACATCAGTAGAAAATGCCCCGCTTACTAATAATGATGACACCGATAAAGCCAGTGGAAGTTGTAATGAACTAGAATTAGATATTGGCAAGACATTTAACTGCCAGCGAAAGATATAAATATCTGAAACAATCATTGATATCTCCACATAATTATAAATTTCCTTCTAAAATTGAAAATAATCATACTCGACAGTTTCAACGAGACTGGCTGGAAAAACACAAATGGTTAACCTATAGCAAGTCTAAAAAAGGAGCTTTTTGTAAATTCTGTTGTTTATTCGCTTCGGCTGGAGCTGTAGTTAATTTCCATGTGAGTGTTATCACTTATGTTATATATTTGTTTTTTCAAAGTCCAAGTATCTACCGACTGCAATTTTTATGTTTTCTCATTTGTCACCTTTTTACAGCCGATTGAAACGTTAGTAAGAGAACCAATGCATAAATATAAAAATGCTACAAAAGATTTGCAAGACCATTCTTATAAGCAATATCACATTAAGAGTGTTGAGCGTGCAGGAGAATTCCTGAGAACATTTGAATCTGGAGAGAGCTTATCTGTGCTGATGAACAATGAACAAAGAAATATTATACAGCAGAATCGAAAGCGTTTAATGCCGATTATAAAAACAATCATATTTTGTGGATGTAATAATTTGCCTCTAAGGGATCATAGGGAAAAAGATACATTGAGCAACGAAAGAGCTCTACAGTAAGCCCTTTCTGGTGCTCATGGAGTTTTTCGAGCACTTCTGGCATTCCGAATTGAAGCTAGGGATCAAAATTTATCAGACCATTTCGAAACAAGTGGAAAAAATGCGACTATGATAAGTAATATTATACAAAATGATGTGATACATTCAATTGAGGAAGAATTACAGTCAATAATTTTAGAAAAAATCAGAAAATCAAAATTCTTTAGCATATTGGTAGATGAAACTACTGACTCTTCGCGGAAGGAATGAATGACAATATGTATTCGTTATGTAGATATCGGCAGTGGAGAAAATAAATTTTTGATCCGAGAAGACTTCGTGAGTTTTGCAGAGATTAAATCCATGACTGGAGTTGCCGTAAAATAAGCTTTGTCAAATAAATTAACGAAGATGAATTTGGATCTTTATAACTGCAGAGGCCAAGGTTACGACGGGGGTTAAAATATGGCAGGCAAAGATAATGGTAATCAGTTGATAAATTTGTTATTTGATATAAAACTTCATTTCTTCAAATTGTAGGTTTACAGGCACTTATACAAAAAGACTATCCTCTACTCACTGTTTCAACCATTCCACTGAATTTATGCATTTAAAGACCTTGTGATATAAGTTGTATGAAAAATATGGTAGGAGTTGTTGGCAAAATTTCCACATTCTTGAGTGCTTCACCAAAACGGGTTGACTTATTGCAGATAATAATCACCGAAAATCAGAACAGTCGCGAAATCAAGAAAAAAAGATTAAAATAGTATTGTGAAACACGCTGGGTAGAAAGGCACGATACACTTATTATCTTTCAAGAGCTGCTCCCTTTCATAGCTCAAGCCTTAGATTACCTAGAACATGATCAAGACCGTGATACAGCCTCCAATTCAATGAGCTTCAATACCTGTATTAGGAGAAATGATTTCCTAATATGTTTGGTTGTAGGTGCATATTGCTTCTCTTATAGTGTGAAGTTCAGCAAATTATTACAAAGTCCCACACTGGAATTTTCTGCAGCACTGAAAAATATTCAGACTTTTTTAATAATTTTCCAAGACATGAGGGAAAATGCTGAGAGAGAATTCAATACAATATTTTTAGAAGCTCAATCCATTGCGACTGGCTTCGACGTAGAAATAACTAAGCCATGTTAAGTCTAAATAATGTTGTATACTTGATGAAATAACATAGATTTTTTTATTTTAAAGTATGTGGACGACAAACTCAAAGAGAAAACCTTGATTCAAGTTCGTCTCAAGAATATTATAAACGTACGGTATTTATACCTTGTGTGAATCACTTTATAACCCAGCTTGATTCACGATTCAATAACAGATTAACTGAAATATTACCTATCGAAGGCCTCATCCCAAAAAAATATAAAATTTACACCGCAGAAACAATTGTCAAGGCTTGTTTAGTGTATGAAGCAGATATTAATATATCAAAACAAGAACTAAGAGCTGAAATAATAATGTGGCAACAAAGATGGAAAGATAAACCAGATTTGCCCTCTACAGCAATCGAAACACTTTGTTTTGGGGCGAGTTTGTTACCTGCAATAAATATTTTACTGCAGATATTTGCGACTGAACGACGGAAAGGAGCTTTTCAACCATAAAGCGCCTGAAAACCCATTTGAGGTCAACCATGGCGGAAGAGCGATTGAATGGTCTAACTTTACTTAATATTCACAAGGAAGCTGATTTGAATATTGAAAATATGGTAAATAGGTTCGCCACAAGTAAACCCAGACGAATGAGCCTCAAAGACTGGTCAGGTTGAAATAATTGAACTTAAAAAAATAAATATGCTGTTTTCTATGTTTGTTCATTGCTTAGCCAAAATAAAAAAGAATGGTTGTTCTGGTGTTGTTTCGTTTAATTATTTTGGTCAATAGTACCACGATTAATTTTGGTAACATTTTTTATTTTTGCCTCGGCCCTCGCCAAAGCAAGATTCTAAACACGCCACTGGAAGAGATATAGTAATGTCAAACTCGTTACGAAAATCTGACTCCTGTCAAAAAATATGGGTGAAAGTTTCAGTTGCGTTTTGTTTTCTAATGATTCTTCTGTTTTTTTGCAGAGTCGAAAGCTAAACGAAAATCCAGATTTTCTACTTGGAAATAGTTACTAAGCGGTAAAGTGAGTTGACCACAAAAACACTCAATATAAAGGCAAATTTACAAATAGCATATCACAGCAATTGAACATCAGTCGCAGTTTTCTTTTCCGCCCATTTTGTATTATCATCCAGTGCTTTGATTATGACATGAAGCAACGTAATAAATGTACAAATTGAGTCGTGTCTTTGAATCCATCTTGTTGCGCACAGTCGTTTTCATTTTTCGATTTTCGGCCTCTGATCTAACTGTTCAATTTGATTTTCTAATACGTGTTGCCAGACTTACAGTTTTAGACTTATTTTCGACACATAATATGAAAATCTATGTAAAATGTTAATTTAATATGTGTACCTTCATTTTTTCATCAGGCCCTCGAGGAGGGGGTTTAGCCCCCAAAATTCCTCCTCGGTGCGCCATCAGCTGAAAGAGGGTCCTTAGTGACACTAGTCGTTGCAGTGTCTGCTAATAGTAATTCTATCTCACCTTTTTTATCTTCCCAAGAGTTAACTATCTTTCGATGGAGGCCTTAGATTTCATTGAGAAAAATGATGTTTTAGTCTTATCACTGCCACTGCCTTGTTGTCATAAACTGCAGCCCCTGGAGCACTCAGTTTTTTGGTCCATTGGTCTGCGAACACTGCTTGCGACTCTTGGATGCCTAATAACCCGGGTCAAAGCATGATAATATGTAATTTGCCGGATTCCTCAAGCTTGCACGCCTAGTAATATAAAAGCTGGATTTGCAGTAAGTGGTATTTCTCCTTATAACCCATATATATTCTCCGATTCAGACTATATGCCTGAATGCGGAACTTACGGGCCAAATCCGCAGCCATTAGTTGAAATTCAACCAGTAGCACCGTCACTAGTTGACACAACCAATTATATATCTCAAGAAAATCAAGAGATGCATGTCCATCTACAGCTAGGGAGACCTCCCCTCCTTAAACACCTTCGGAAATACATACTACAACACCTCAAGAAGTTAGACCTTGTAGGAAGATCCCGAAAAATGACTAAGAAAGGAAGGAAGAAAAGAAGTACGGCAATTTTTACAGTAAAGAACTGACTACCGTAATAACTTAATTTTTAATCTCTTGACAATAGAAAAGACCTTAAACTCGTCCTGATATGGCGTGACGCTACCCGACACAAAAATATAAAAAAAATAATGTTCACGATAATATTTTCTTATTAATTGGATCCTGTGTTGGTTTTGCAGCGTGCTTTTATGAATAAACTTATATCTATTCAGGCAATCTTTATCTATTTTTGGTTCGCGCATATCCAAAGTGCCAAGCTAGGATGGTCGAGTTATAATATTTAGAAAAAGTACGAGTCGTTTTACTGTTACTTGGTATCTGTAAAGTTCAGATCTGTCTCAAACCTGTTTCTAATTATTTATTACAAACCATAACAAATAGATTTCAATACTTACTGATTTGTTTGATATCCAAATCATTGAGACTGTCTTCGCTTCTACTCAATCTCATTTTATTGATTCTGACTAGATTCCTGGGATTTTTCACATCTTGATTATTACCAGCCAAGTTTCCATTAATATCAGAATTTTTGTAAAACGTGTTTTCGGTATTAGCCGCTGTATGAAGCGACTCTTCACTCTGACTAATTCTTTCTCCGTGGGCCTTGTGATTGAGTAAATTCACGTGAAGTACATTCAAGTGATTCTGACCGAACTGATTTGAATTAGAACGTGTGGGATTTTGTTGATTGATTGATGCGAATTGATTGTTACAATTTGCTTGACGGTTTTCTGGGGGTTTGAATTGATTTAGTTGGTTGAGTTGTTTGTTGATGTAACTAGTACTGAGATGGTGAAGATTCGAGTGGCTTGGACAGAGATCGGTCTCGCAATTACTACAAGACGGAAATTTTTGAGGATTTTCTATGAAATCGTGACGGTTGCTGAGCAAGGAAGTGTGGAATGCCACATTCGCTTGGTGTTTTTCTAGCTTTGTACCTGTAAATAGCAAACAGAAATATATATTGTTTTAGCTAGACATAGAATTCAAAGTTTTGCTTTACTTTTTTCATTATACTAATTTAAATTAAAAAAATCATTTAAAGCATAATTTACATCTTCTATTATCCCTGTTCCTTCTGTAGTTGTGAATAACCGGTAGTCTTCCATCGATACTTGTATATAAGGATCCGTTTGTTATTGGAAATCTATGTTCGACAGCTTGAAAAACTGGTAGACTCCTTTCGGACGTCGGCAGCTCTAAGCTTTGAGGTTGACTGGCTATACCGAATGGACGGAATTTTCCAACTAACCCAACTGAAATCATAATATAATAAAATTTGATGGGTTACATTAGGTCTAATTTTGATTTTTTTTATATAATAAATCAATAAGGTCGATTTCCTGTTTCACCGGAAATTACATGAAAATTAACAATTCAAGTGGAACATCCTGTACATTTTAAATATTTGAATTCTGCGGCTTCAAATACACACAACTCCATTTGTTAAATGTCAATTCTGACGCCATTTTAGTTCATTTTCGCGAAGTTTGTTAACGAATAAATTAAAAACCCAGTGACCGCATTGAGGGGGGATGAGGTGGGATGCCATTCTCTTAGTTAAATATGTATGTAATAAAATCATCCCCCTAGACCCTAGTGTAATTTCCTGAGACTGGTTTAACTATTATTAAAAATATACAACAAGATATGTATTCTACCAGCAACATCCCAAGTAACATTTTGGAATCACTAAAAAAAAGAATGATCGTATAGGTACTTTTTAGTGCTGTTTACAAAATAATTTTTTCCAGTGTGTATTTCCTGACCGTATTATTTAAATTTTCGTTTTAGTTTATTCCTGGTAATCGGCCAACATAGTTAATAGTTAAAAATAAAGAGATTTTTTGTATTGTTTACATTATTTTCTCATTTATTTCATTTTCACAAACGACGTACGTTTCGCCGTATTGCCATTTTCAAGTATTTCTTTTTCTCTACAATGAATAATGTGTTACTTAATTATAATACACTGAACAATAAAAGCTAAGACAAAATTAATTTAAAACAATGAGCTATTAAAATTTACACATTATAAATCTGCTGTCGACTGTGGACATTGCGTTCTAAAATATTTTGAAATATAATAAAGGTACTGGAACCTGTCTGATTTATAAAATAATCAAACAAAACATACAAATAATAGTCATAGGCGGGTAAGATGCAAAACACCTACAGCTAGGGTAAGATGCAAAACACCTACAGCTACTCTATCAAATGGTTGTATATTTTTGGGAAACTTTGAAGGTCAGTTAGTTAATTGAATTTTTGTTCTTTTTGATATAAATAATTTCTTTGATTTCACGTTTGATTCTGTTTTCTTCTTTGTCTAAAATTTTTATGTTTTCAAAATCAAAACTATGGTGGTTTTCGATTACGTGTTTTGAAAGGGCTGTGGAATGTTCATTGTTGGTTTTTATGTTGTATTTGTGATTGTAAATTCTGTTATGTAGGTATTGAGATGTTTGACCCACGTATTCACCATAGCAGTCTTTACATTTGACATTATACACTACATTACCTTGTTTCAATTTTTGGGTTTTCGGTTTAAGCTTTGTGAAAAACGTCTTGGTATAATTATTAGGTTTGTGCGCTACATTTATATTATTTTTTCTCAACTAATATATGTTTTGGTTGAGATATTATTACTAGAGTTATTAGTACTTCTATTATTTGTGTCCCTGGCATTATTATTGTTATAAATTTTATGTATTCGTTTTTTTATTATAGGATTGTAAAAGCTTTCTGGATATTCATTACTTTGTAAAACTTCTTTAATCTTTTTCAAATAATCAGGTCTGTTATTAGGATGTGAGAGTTTTAGGGCCCTGTCTGTAAGGTTATTAACAACACTTCTTTTGTATGTGATTGGTACATTATAATTAAAATTTAAATATCTTTCAGACCATACATGTTTGGTAAACCAATCTGTCTCAATTTTCCGTTATTATCATATTTAACTGTTATATCCAAAAAGTTTATTAGTTTTTCGTTATCTTTCTCAAAAGTAAATTGTATTCTGGGGTGAAAGTATTTACATTTTTTAAGTGTATAATCTAACTTGGAGGCTGGTATGCATAGAAGGCAGTCATCAACGTATCTTTTATAAAAATTTGGAACATAATTCAATTGATTTATAACGGTATTTTCCAAATCTTCCATTACTAGATTTGCTATGATTGCTGCAATTGGTGATCCCATGGCTATACCATAATTTTGTGAAAAAAATTCATCATTATATTTAAAATATGTCGAATTCAAACACAACAACGTCGCTTCTATAAATTCGTTTAAGGGCAAAAAAGTATATTTATTTATTTCTACCCATCGGTTTTTTATACAAGTTATTGCTAGATTAGTTGGAATATCGGTGTATAAGGAGATAACGTCAAAGGAAACTAGTATATGATCTTTAGGAATAATTCTATTTTTAACAAATTCATTAAAATGCCATGAGTCTTTGATATGATAGTTGTTGTTACCATTTAAACGAATTTATAGAAGCGACGTTGTATCGTGCTAACAAACTGAAAATTCTCCAAAAATGACAAAAATTTGGTACTTCAAGCACCCGTTGTACTGGCGTTAGTGAGCTGAATATCAATAGGGTTCACCCTTGAGACGCTCTTAATCATATGCAATCATAAAAGTGGTCACTAGTATATACTCCGGAAGCTTTATCGTGCTAACAAACTGAAATTTCCTCAAAAATGACAAAAATATCGTACTTAAAGTTCTATAGCACCTGTTGTACTGGCTCTGGTGAGCTGAATATAAATAGGGTTCATCTTTGAGACGCTCTGAATCATATCCAATCATAAAATTGGTCACTTGTATATACTCCGGAGGCTGTATCGTGCTAAAAAACTGAAATTTCCTCAAAAATGACAAAAATATCGTACTTAAAGTACTATAGCACCTGTTGTACTGGCTCTGGTGAGCTGAATATTAATAGAATTGATCTGTGTGATGTCCTGAATAATATTCAATCATAAAATTGGTGACTTGTTGAACTCCAGAGGCTGTATCATGCTAACAAATTGAAATTTCTCAAAAAATGACAAAAAAGTCGTACTTCGAGTACCATAGCACCCGTTGTACTGGCGTTAGTGAGCTGAATATCAATACGGTTCATCTTTGAGACGCTCTGAATCATATCCAATCATAAAACTGGTCACTTGTATATACTCCGGAGGCTGTATCGTGCTAACAAACTGAAATTCCCTCAAAAAAGACAAAAATATCGTACTTAAAGTACTATAGCACCTGTTGTACTGGCTCTTGTGAGCTGAATATCAATAGGGTCCATCTCTGTGATGTCCTGAATAATATTCAATCATAAAATTGGTGACTTGTTGAACTCCAGAGGCTGTATCATGCTAACAAACTGAAATTTCTCAAAAAATGATAAAAAAGTACCATAGCACCCGTTGTACTGGCTCTGGTGAGCTGAAAATCTCTCTCTAACGCTTTCTCACTTGACTTACCCCATAAATCAAGGAGAAAGTTATCTCTCTAACGCTTTCTCACATGACTTACCCCATAAATCAAGAAGAAAGTTCTCTCTCTAACGCTCTCTCACTTGACTTACCCAATAAGTCAAGTAGAAAGTTCTTTCTGTAACGCTCTCATTTGACTTACCCCATAAATCAAGAAGAAAGTTCTCTCTCTAACGCTCTCTCACTTGACTTACCACATCAATCAAGGAGAAAGTTCTCTCTCTAACGCTCTCTCACTTGACTTACCCCATAAATCAAGGAGAAAATTTTCCCTCCAACGCTCTCTCACTCGACTTACCCTATAAATCAAGTAGAAAGTTTTCTCTCCAACGTTCTCTCACTTGACTTACCCCATAAATCAAGGAGAAAATTCTCTCTAACGCTCTCTCACTTGGCTTACCCCATAAATCAAGTAGAAAGTTCTCTCTCTAACGCTCTCTCACTTGGCTTACCCCATAAATCATCATAGATATTATCTTTCTATTTAAATATTTTAATTTTGACTTCTAGCATCATATATTACGGTAATTTCGAAGCTGCCAACCTGTGGTATTCGAAAATACAACTACTAAACATAAAATTTGAAAAATCAGAAGTAACTCCTTAAGGATGTGAAGTAAACATTTATTGGGTTGATGGATTTCAGAATAGCTCTGAGTAATTAAGTTACATTTGACTTGTTTGTCAGTATTTTTATTACTCTTAGGAACTCGCTCGACTATGAAATAATTGTAAGTTGTTTCTATTTAATAGATACACTTTTATCAACTTTCTACTTATGTTTCGGTGTCATCAAATTCTGACACTTTTTCATCTAGGATATATTCTGAGCTGCAGCTTTGAAAAGGTTCCGATTACACTACGGACAAATCACTTCAATCAGACATAACAATTTTCTAGCGGCCACTGTTTATCCTTGATCAACGCTGCAATCGCGATACCTGCTTGCTGTAACCCCGGTGAATCCCCTATTTTAACGCTTCGGTGTGCATTTCACGGATCGCTATCAAGTAATATCAAGTAGTTTGATTTTACTTGATATCAAGTTAAGTAGTTCAGAACGTAAATCAAGTGAAGTCGTCAAATATCAAATTTTCAAAAGCTTGAGTTTTAATGTCAAGTCACTAGAAGCGACTGTGGATTTCTAGAGCAAAATTGCATGATCTTTGTATCTAAAAAACTGGCGACTATCACGAGGACATGAACGCATATCGTATTGAACTGTGGTTGGAATCCGTCCTGCAACATGTCGAAGATCAGTCTATTATTGTTATGGATAACGCTTCCTATCATAGTCACCGGAACGAGCGTCTTATCACTTCAAACAATTGAAAACATGCAGCAATGGCTACGTGAAAAGGGGTTTGGATACTGCCATTAAAGCAGACTTAATGGCAACTATCAAACTACATCGAGCCAATTACATTCAATACGTTGACAATGAAATGGCTCGCAGACGATATACTACAGTTTTACAACTGCTACTACAGTTTTACAACTGCTACCGTATCATTGCGAGCTTAACTGTATAGAACTTCTTTGGTCACAGACAAAGATTTACGTGGCGCGGTACAATGTGACGTGGATCGTTTGCTAGGTACTGCAATAAATGAAGTTACCCCATTAGCATGGACGAACCTATAAATCACGTTCAAAAAGAGGAAAACCGCATGTGAGAATTAGATTTTCTAGTGGATACGGTTGTTGAACCAGTAGTTATTCATGTTTTGGCCGATAATAGTAGCAACGATCGTGGCAGTTCCATATCAACAGAAGCGGACTTAATCTTTTTAATTGGAAACTTTGAATCATTAATTGACCATAACAAATTTGTATTCTTCAAATATCAAACACAGAGCAGTGAAGTATATTACGTAACAAGAGCTGTAAGTAACCCATTATGCACGAAATGAAAAAGTTTATGCACGAAGTCGCGCAGCGGCGAGTGCATAAATTTCATGAGTGCGTAATGGGCTTACAACTCGTTTAACGTATTATACTTTTTCTACGCCCATTCAATTTCTTCCATTAAATAAAAAAACATCGCAATCATTTAAACTTTATTATAATAGTTGTTAATAACAATTGAACAATTATTGTAAATCGATTGTGCCTTATTATTTAATGGTGATGAATGGTTATTTATAATTGTATTATATTTTGTTCAAGAAATTGACAATATAAATTACATGACATTTATTTTCATAGCATGCTACTTAAGAAAACGTGTCCTATTTTAATGAAATTGCATAATGTGCTGCCTAAATTTAGGGGCATCACTCTTTCAATCCTAAATATATCTCGCTAATGCTAAAAGTTTTTATGTTTTTTAATTGACTAAATTTGTGTAAATAGACCAAATGAAGACTTACGTAAATAAAAATTTGATTGTAATTTAATTAAACCAAGAAGTTTAAGTTTTGTTCTCAAAACGCACGTGTATGTTATGAGATCTCATTACGTGCATGTTATTGTTAAATGTCATTGACAAGGAATGTTGACAGTGCGATTTTTGACGTTTACAGACATAGGCGTAGAAAAAACTATAAAACAAAACCTAATAATTATATTAGAATATTATAAATAATTCAGATCCCTCCGCTACAGGCGCTTGAATTCGAATGTTTTTATGTACCGATAATGTAGCTGACTAATTTCATTTTTAGTTTGTTAGACTAAAGTAAATAGTGTGTTCAGTATGAATTCTGGAGCTCTAGAAATTCCAACTTTGTTAAACGAAATTCAAACCTCATAAGATACAGCCAATATTGATGTCAATGAATTGAAGTTGGAAGGTTGATTAGGATTGATTAAGCTTAATCAATATACAAGAAAAAATAGGTATTGGAAGTTTTTTTAGTTTTAATAAGACTAACAAATAATCATTCATTTTTACTTATAACTGATACGAATTTCACGGCAGAAAAATATTACAAATTTCCGGTCGCATGTTTGTTACGATCGAAATTTTACTTACCGTGTGGAAGTTTTTCCTCTACACTTGATCCAGAGCATCTGTAAACGCTAGAGACCCATTTACAGAATCTGGAATCGACTATTCCCAATCCCACTGGTATTAATACGTCTTGAACCAATCCTAACCATAACGCAATTCCTGGTACAGGCCAAGGATATATCAAATCAGGATAGATACAAAGTACCTGTAACAAATAAACTTGATGTACTGGATAATATCAACGATTTATTTCATATCTGATTTCTTAAAATGATCAAGGAGCCACACTTATCAGTGAATATTATAACATTGAGCAGCCATAGGTCGTGTAAGGTGTATATGTTTTCTCGTCTCTAATATGAACAGAAGATGATCTGGTTACAGTTTGATCTCAGTTCAGAGTTCCCTAGGAAAACTATGGAATTCTTATTTCCAAAAACAGCCATTTTGAAACATGTGCTGTGACACTTCCCTAACTGTTTTATCATTTTCTAGAAAAAGCACACGAACAATTTTATTTAGTAAGGGGTTTCTACAATATATCTTGCATCATATTCATGAAACTAAATATATCGCAAGGATTAAGATTGAAATAGTCTTTATTTACAAGTTTTAGTTCCCTATTTACAGTGGGTCTAAGGATTACATATAAAAAATTAATGAGATGCCGATGGACTGGCGATCATTGGACTTTTTGTGATGCTTCTCGGAGTGTAGGTGGCTCCTTGCGTCTACCACATTATCCATGTATTCTGGTTCGTAATATAACTTTGTCCCCGGTATATAATTTTGGCTCCTGAAATCTTTCGGCTGGATTTTCCCTGAAAAGTAGCTGAAAAACAGGGTCTCAATAATTGATATGGGTTTTAGGCAACATAGCAGACGTTGATTTTAGTTTTGTTTTGTTGTTTGTGAGTTAGGGGTAGTTCAGTCCAGTTTGTAGAACTGAGCTAAATTTACTCCTAGTTTGAGATGTATCGGTTTAGGAATAAACAACCTAGATATGTAATTAATGTACCATACAGAAACCTACACTCACTATATCGGGTTACTTCTACACGATTTGCGGCTTTGATGGTAAATATTTATTTAGTTTTAGGAGCGTCTCGATTAGAAAGAAAATATCTGGTTCGAGAATATCGAGAGAATGTCTGATTAAATGGAGTTTATAAAGTACTCGCGAACGAATCCATCATTATTCTTGGAGATTTCAATGCAAAGGTTGGTAAAGGAAAAGTGGATAATGTTGTCGGAGAATATGGACTGGGTGAGCGGAACGACCGCGGTGACACCTTAGTGCAATTCTGTCAAGAAGAGAACTTCGTCATAGCTAACACTTGGTTTAAACTACCTCCCCGACGACTTTACACTTGGCAATCCCCGCAACACAATAAAACAAACGACTTCATTTTAATAAAAGAACGATTCAAAAATGGAATTCATGGCATAAGAACATACCCAGGCACAGATATTAACTCAGACCACAACCCAGTGGTTGGCAACCTTAATATAAAATTGAAAAAACTAACAAAGAAACACGTCAAGTTAGTTGACATCAACAACCTCCATCAACAACCCATCTAAAAAAGACGAATTGAGAGAGAAGGTCAACTATGAAATATCGAATATAAACAACCCAGAATTTGGAAAAAATATTGAGGAAGATTGGAAAAATATGAGGGATAAAATACATAGAATTGAGAAGGAAGTAATTGGTCCAACACGTACAAACAAGAAAAAAGAATGGATGGCTGAAGAAATATTAAATATGATGGATAAACGCAGAACATACAAGAATAGATATACGACTTTGTACAAAACACTTAACAAACAAATAGAAAAGATAATAAAGGAAGCAAAAGAATACTGGATGGCCCAGAAATGTTGTGAGATTGAAGAGTTACAACAAAAGCACGATCATTCCGCAATTCATAAGAAAGTTAAAGAAATGGTAGTCCAGGGAAGAAAGAACATCCCAAACAGAATAGTTGGACACGACAATAAACCCATATTAGACGAAAAAGAACTGAAAGACGATTGGATAAATTATATTCGACAACTATTCTCTACTAAAGATCCACGTCACTTTAACAGTAAAGAAGATTCAGAAGAAGCACCAGATATTCTGACATCGGAGGTTGAAAGAGCACTCAAAACCTGCAAAACAGAAAAGGCTGCTGGGCCAGATGGAATCCACATTGAGACTTTCAAACTCTTGAACGAGCAGAATAGAAAGGTTTTGACTAAGCTTCTAAATCAAATCTACAAGAGCGGAAACATCCCACGCGACTGGTTGAAGTCCGACTTCATTCCCATACCGAAGAAAGCAAATGCACATACATGTAAAGATTTCAGACTAATTAGCCTAATGAGTCATGCATTAAAACTTCTTTTAAAAATCATACACAAACGGATATTCAAAAAATGCGAAATAGATCTAGATGACGCACAGTTCGGTTTTAGAGAAGGAATGGGCACGAGGGAAGCACTGTTCAGCCTATCTGTATTGTTACAGAAATGTCGAGATCAACAAAAAGAGGCTTTCATCTGTTTTATCGACTACGAGAAGGCGTTCGACAGAGTCGAACACACAGCCCTGTTTAACATCCTGAAAGAAAAGGGTCTCGGTAATAACGACATCCAGTTCCTGAAAAATTTATACTGGGACCAAACAGCGGCCATCAGGGTCGAAGGAAACAAAACAGATGATGTACCCATTCATAGGGGAGTGCGACAGGGATGTGTCTTATCGCCCTTACTATTTAATATATATTCTGGCTACATATTCGATGAAGCTCTACAGGGTATGGAACACGGCATTAGAATAAACGGGCATCTGATTAACAACTTACGCTTTGCAGATTATACCGCCATCATAGCCGATGGCTTAGAAGGACTCCAACAACTTTTAAATCGAATCGACAGAGTAGGAGAGACCCTGGGCTTTAAAATTAATATAAAGAAGACAAAAGTAATGGCCATCACTAGAAGAACTAATCCAGCACCAGATATATATATATATATATATATATATATATAAAAGGACTACCCATCGAAAACGTAACCAAGTTCAAGTATTTAGGTACCTGGATAACATCTGATCTGAGTCCTAGTACAGAAATCAGATCGCGCATAGAACAGGCCAGATCAGTATTCAATAAAATGCGACCAGTGCTTTGTAACCGATCACTGAACTTGAAATTACGCCTTAGATTTGTCAATAGTTACATCTATTCCGTCTTGCTGTACGGATCCGAAGTCTGGAGCCTAAAGGCCGAAACACTAAGGCGGCTAGAAGCTTTCGAAATGTGGGTGTATAGAAGGCTCTTAAAAATACCCTGGACAGACCACATCAGTAGTGAAGAAGTTCTGAGAAGATTAGGTAAGGACAGAGACTTAGTTGTCGACATAAAGAAGAGAAAAACCGCATACTTGGGACATGTAATCAGGAGTGATAGAATGAGGCTGCTGAAAATAATAATGGAAGGCAAAATAGAAGGCAGACGAGGTATAGGAAGACGCCAACATTCGTGGTTGAAAAACATAAGAGACTGGACCGGAATAGACTCACATTCCTTATTCCGAGCTGCTCAAAACCGAACCCAGTTCGCCGAGATTGTTGCCAACCTTCACTAAGGTGAAGACGGAACCGAAAGAAGAAGAAGATAAAGTACTCCTTGTATATTACAGAAAATAATTTTCATATTGTATCGTTTCTGAGAGCCTGTTTTACCACGTACCTGCCGATATGTCATTGCTGTCTATACCGGCGACAAAGTTGTTGTATATTATGAATTTTTCAATCTTGCTTCTGGCTGTTTTCATTTGCTCCAGCAGGTCAGAAACGGCTCTAGTTAATTCGTTTAGGTTAACCATTTGATGCAGTTCTTTGAACATATTGTTCCACTCAGCAAATTTATTTACATTGTTGTATTCAGGCTAGGGACACTGCAGACCGTGCCATCTATAGAGCCTGTCGAGTAACTAAAATCGGTAGATAATTCCAAAAAAGTAACGAAAACTGTAACGTCGTTAGTAATCAAATTTTATTGATTTTTATAACTGCGTATGCGCGATATCATATTGCGCGTCCCCATCACCACATGTTATATGTTATACTGTTATCACTTCTTAGTTCAAGTGTAGAGGTTATTTTAAGGTTACGGTATTTTGGTGTATTTTTTAATTGCTATAGTGTAATGTTTATCTGTTGTTTCGTTGCTTTATTGTTATTAATTGAAAAGACAATGTCAAAGTGTATTCTGAAGGAGTTTAATAAGTGGTGTACTCGGTAAGTTTTATTAAAAAAATTTGAGCATTTTTTCTTTCACAATTAACAACCATTATCTTTATTTTTATAAAACACAGAATTTTTACTAATTTAATCTACAACTTTAGAGATCATGGTTGTTCTTTACATTAGCTAAACTGAAAATTGCTGCATTAATAAAGTAAATATTTCTTTTTACAGTTTTGTTCCTCCAACCCAGTAAGATAAAATTAATATGGCTGAAACTCAGTGGTAATAAATCATTAAATTTGTCGACGAGGAAACGATGGAGGATATGATCCCTTCATTTTCAAAAACAGTGTTTCTTTAGATTTGAGAAAGACGAAGAGAGGTTATTATTACAGTTTGATTTGCCTTCCCATATGAGTGGAAATTAACAAAAATTGATGGTAAGTTTTATTGTATTCAATTTGGCATGCTATAATTTTGGACATTTTAAAATGTAAATTGAGTGAACCAGGTAAGCGCTTCCAGCCATTAGACCATTCTGAATGCTCTCGTCAAGAAAAAATATACAGAAGGTGTCAAAAAACATCAAACCCTGTAACTGCTACATACAATGAAATAAAGTGTTTGATGTTACATCATTATTTAACTAAAATTTGTTAAAATTACTCTATACTCTATAATTCACATAACGAAACGTCTAATTTGAAATTACCAACTAAATGATATGTGTTTACACCCTCTTTATAGGGTAATTTTAACAAATTTTACTTGAATAATGATGTAACATCAAACATTTTATTTCATTGTATGTACATTGTACCTGTTGTATGTTTTTCTTTTGTCGACAGCTTTGAGAATGACCTAATGGCTGAAAGCGCTTAGCTGGAATTTTAATCAAATGATACACTCAGTACTCGTCTTTTCATGCACTCAATTTATATCTAGTGTGTACGCCATACTCCATTTTAAAATGTATCCATTGAAAAAATAATAATCTGGGTTTTATTCTTTGTTATAGCTATATTCCCTCTACCAGCTATGGGATGGAAGGTATTGACCCCTTGACGATTTTCATATATAGCCCATGGTGTGACAATTTATGGGAAATGAAAGTGAGTATTAACTTTTCTTGAGGCATTACGTCTAACGGTAACCAAAAACCAAAATATCCAATAAAGACAAAAAATAAAAAAATAGTTAAAAATCAAGAATTCCTAAAAAAATCGAAATCTCCAAAAAAGGAATTCAAAAAAACCAAACAAATGTATACATTCAAACGTTTTTTGATATTTTTTTTGACTTAGTACAAAAACATGTGTAAACTTATTATTTCGATAGTAAGCGCATTTTGTTTTCTTTTGTTGACATAAATTTTCAAACATATGTGTGTGTTTACTTATTTATTGTTGTTATTTTGTGTGTTTACTTGTAGAGCCTCAACCAGAAACGAGAAAGGACTTCCACGAGACGGAGGGATTTTTAAGAGCCCTTAAGAAACATTTTAACAATCATAGACTGCCAGGAGCTGCAGAGTAACTTAAACTGCCTTATGCGATGGTTTCATAAGAACGGAATGCTTTTAAATGTAGAAATATACAAATATGCAATATACTAGGTTTAAGCTTGTGATATAAACCTATTTAATAATTCCAGTAAAGAAATAAAGATGTTTTAAGTGGAAATGAAATGTTAGATATATTATTTTAAATGTTGTACAGTCACAAGTGCTGTTTAGCACTCTTATATGTAATTACTTGGCACCTTGTATTTACAGAGCTGGGCAGTATTTAACAACTTTTCCTTTAAAAATGTTTTAATTACTTTTGTTCTAACATTCACAGTAATTATACTCAAATGTTTTATTTCACAGAAAGTTGCCAAAAATAATAGTTAACAACTCATTGCTAACACTTTTTTTTGATTAAGTAAGTAGCAGTTATACTCCAGCAGTTTGTCCAGCTCTGTGTGTTTATACCAGTGTAATAATAAATAAATAAATTAATATAAACTTATCATAAATAATTTTCTACTTTTATCTTGATTTAACATCATTTAAAAATCTAATGATACTCCAATCTAGAATGTATGTTACTCAAACTATTTTTTAATTATTGCATTGTTTTTACATTATAGTTTATTTATTATCATTCTGTTTGTTAAGAAACCTACTTTGTGAAAGAAATTATTTGTTGTGTATTTTTATACCAAAATAAATAATCTGTTTATATGATTACTGTTTTATTTTTTCAATTTAATTAACCATTTATGGTCCATCATTTGATATTTCATTTAATTTAACTCAACATCTAATCATTATTTAGTTAAATTGAATGAAATGTTAAATGATGGACTATAAATGATTATTTTGAAATAAAATAATAAAAATACAGTAAATTTGAATATACCGCCAAAACCTAAAATTACAGAAATCTTTTCAACATCACTCAATTGTTTACTCGACAGGCTCTTTAGATGGCGCCACAATCAGTGTCTCATCTATCTGTGGGTTATCTGTGGTTGTATTGTTTGATGTAGTTTTGAGTAGAACTGGGGATGTTTCGGGGGGTAGTGTGCATGGTGGTTTTGGAGGTGAGACTGGGAAATTGGGTCTGAATATTTGTTTTATGTGTCGATGGCTTTGTCGTGGGAATTGGGGTTGGGATGTATTTAATTAGGGTGGGTTTAGGATTTTGATTAAGAGAACGTTTTTCTTCTAACCAGTGTTTTCCATCTCTTCCTTAATGTCTATGATCTGTACGCCTTCTGCCAGGTCACGCAGTTCGAAGGCGTGCGATTTGTCCTCCCTTCTGGAATAGGTGTGTGAAATTGCACCTTCTCGTTTCTTAAAGTTTTCTTTAGTCTTTCGAAATCGTCAGCGTCTTTCGTGAAAACTATGGAAGAGTTGTTTGTATATTTAATTTCAAAGGTTTTCTGGATGTCTTCTTTTAATTTGTGAATCATGTCCCTATGCGCCGACACATTTCCGTCAATTACAATTGGGGGACAAAATGTATTATTTTTATTCGATGGTTTTTTTGGGATTTCCTTTGGTTCTTTTATTGACCTGTGAGTTCTATAGATCCTCTTCGGATCTGGAGGCCGAGGCATTGAATTTTCTGAATGTTATTTTCTTCCTCTTTCTTTGTAAATATCTGGTTTGTGTGGCTTCATCACCTGACTGTTCATATAATGACTTGTATATGTTTGAGATTTCTATGTTTCGTTGAGTTTTGTTCTTGTTGATTACTTTTTCATATGACGTCACTTTTTTGGGCTTTTCGAAGCACTGCGGCAACGTTTCGTTTGTTTCCATCTGCTGATTTTGTGGGATGGTAGTTATTGTGTTGATATCCTCCGTGGTCTTGGGTTTTTCTCTCGTTTTATTCATGATAATTAGTCTCGCAGTGATTTGATTAGTTATTTTGATTAAATTATCGTATTGAGAGGTGAAGTTGTATTTTATTTTCTTAATATTATGTCCCGCATCTTCTACTTCCTGCGCCCTGGAGGGAGTTGCCAGCTTACGGATTTGGACTTCCACTGTTTGTTGAGGGTTAGTAATCTCTACCATTTCGTCAGAGGAATTAATATTAATGTGCGACCCTATTGTGTCTTCTATTTTGGAGAGTTGTTTTTTATTTGCAATTGACTGGTCAGGAGTAGACGTGCTGTTTGCGTTATTTCCACGACAGGTGGGTATTGATAATGAAGGGCTAGGAAATTTGATCATTTGAGTTCCGCTTTCCTGTAATAAATTTGGGTTTCCTACACACTTTTTATTACCTTTCTGTTCTAGACAGTTTTTATTTTGAGTTCCAATACAGGTTTCATTTATCAATTCTATACACTTTTCTTCTGTGTATTCTGTATTCTCTTTATTAGAAGTGTCTATACATTTATGTCCATAGATTCAAAAATCTCTTTGGGAATTTTAATAGGCTGTGATATTTTTGAAGTTATTAAATTTTTCAGATTCAATGGACGTATCGTCTGAGGATGCTGTGTCCTCGATTAAGTATACTAATTTCAAGTAGTTTATATTTTTTGATTTTAATTCCTCAGTTTTATTTTTTATTAATTATAGTCTCATTCGAGTATTTCGGGTGTATAGAACCTACACTATTTGGAAAACAACGTGGTTCGTCGTCTGGAATAGCTTGGAGATTTTCTCTGTCACTTTTTTAAAAATTGTTTTTTGTTGCTCTGATTTTAATTTTCCTTTTTATGTTATGTCTTTTTCCTATTTTATGTCTAAACCTTTAAGTTTTATTTTCCTAGGGGATATTTTCACTTTAATTAGGTGTTTTTTAACGCGTACGTTATTGTCACTTTTCATTTTTAAAAAGATTTGTCTTTGCCACATTTAGTTTTTGAATTTAATTTTCTCTAAAAGACGTTTGGTGTATTCCGTCTGGCAGGGATTTAATCATTTAAAAATTCACTTTTTTATTTACGCTTCTAAAAATTTTACCTTTCGGCTCAATTGTTATCTAGGAAGTTCTGTCGCAAGGAAATCGTCGTTTTACTTGGTATATTTTTCAAGTTTCGTTTTTGAACGATTCTTACACAACTAGATATTAATTCCATCCATAGAATTAGTTTCATTTGTAATGAGATTATAGTGTACCTGACACATATCGATTTATAATAGATTGCGCAACGTCCTGGTGTATTATAAAAGATTTCGTGTAATTAACGAGGATGCTAACGAATGTCGATTTCACAAAAAATATGTTTATAAAGGAATTTTAGAAGATAAATTCTTTAACGCAATAAATATGACGTAATGTAGAAACATGTGTGTTGATTAAATTTTTACGGTCAGTGTTACTATTAATTAAAAGTAGGATTATACGCACAGGGTTATTCATTATACAAGAATAAACACAACTTATCATCGTTATTATATCCCGTAGAAAAAAATTTGAAAATTTAAAGTTCAGAAGCCTGAAAATTTTAGAGGGCACAAGAAACAAAATAATCGTTTTTTTTCTGTGACGGGAAAAACGTTTGACATTTTATCTTTGTTGACAGGTAATAAAATATCACTTTTTATACAATTACTTTTTTCTCACAGATAAGTAAAGGTAGATTAATCGAATATTATTGAACAAGCAATTTATGATAGCCATTATTCATGCAAGGTGACGTAACCCGAGTGAATAATGGCCATAAATCGCGAGTTGTTTGTTCACAACCCTTGATATCTTTATTAAATTAATATAAGTTAAGTAAATATTGCTAGTGTAGAACGGAAAGTTTTTATTGAACATTATTATTACTTATATTAATATGTATATTTTCTGTTATTTCTGTTGGTTTACAAGAAAGTTCATCACTCACTTTCCGAATTCATCGTTACAATATGTAGGGTGAGCGCACCAGTGAAGAAACTGAACCAGTAAAGAAACAAAAACCTATATTTTTTAATATATTAAGAAATGGGTACTTCTTAAATTTCCCGCGAGTTTGATGCCATGTAAGTGGGCATTCCTACTTTTAGCGGTATTTGGTTCTTAAGTTTCTTGTTATATTAGTCGCCTGTGAAACATTGTGGAAGAAGGTGCTATTTTCGCGACTCCATTTTGGATGCGCAAAAATTAAGGTACGCGGAGGCAGTGCCTACTTTAAATATTCGTATTTCTAATATAAGTTAACATAACCTTATCAAGAAGGCTTAAGCTCATTAAGTTTGTTTATAGTTTGATGTTTTAGAGGTTATATAGTCAAAATCCTAAAAATTAGTACTTGTTTTGGAAGTGTTTCTTAACTGGATCTGAATAAACTCAAAATCCAGTGAAGAAACAAAGTGTTTCTTTACTAGATTTCAAGAAAAATAGTAAAATCGTATTTTATTTGTTACATAGAGTTACATTAATGTCCAAAGACTATATATTTTGTCGCTGTACTTGTAATTTTTGGCGAGTCCAGTGAAGAAACGTTATTTTAATGGTTTCTCTATTGGGTAAACTAAAGGTTTCTTTACTGGGTATATTTAAGAGGCCCCATACGGTGCTCGAAAATTACTAAAACAGTGTGATTTGGTTAGGTAGAACCGAAAAACAGTTGATTTTTTTTTGCATCACCCTAATAAGAATTGTGTGAATAATGCATTTTTGGAAGGAACTTTCCATCAGCACGTCGTCGGCGGTCGTCTTAGAAATTATAATATAATCCAATAATTTTTATGCTTGCAGGTACTGGGGGGCTTAGAGTAGATCACAAAAATTACGATTTTGTTTGGTAATTTTTTTATGTAGTTGGTTAGATATAACATTTTAGAAGGGAACACTGTTGTGTCAATTTTTTGAATTTAAAATTATTCGCCATTTAAATTGGTCTGAACAATACCCAATCTCTGTGATTTTTGATCCTCTATAGACAGAAATTAAAAAACATAAAATAACAGATCCCTTTAGTATTGTCTACTTAATTCTTCTTAGGGAGATGCAAAAAATAATCTGTTTTTCAGTTCTACCCTAAACTAGAACATTCTTTTTTGAGCATTTTCTAGCGCCGTGTGGAGTCTTTTAATGGAAACCACTTTCCCTTATTTCAGAGATATTTTCAAAAGAAAAAACAGCAACCTAAGTATGCCTGGAAAAGATGTTAGAATTAATGTTTCCAGTCGCTTCAAGTACAGCCAAGAAAACCTAGTTAAGGCAGTTCAAGCAGTAAAGCTTAAAACACACAAGCTTACCGATGCATTTTGAGCAGTTTGGAATACCAAAAGGTACTCTAAGCAAAAAAGTTAGAAGGCTTACCCCTCTTGCCCGAAAAATGGGCCCACCAACTGTGCTCAGCGCCGACGTTGAAACGAAAATTGCAGACTGGATAATATCAAATGCTAAGGTTGGATTTCCCATTTATCCAGAATGTGTTTTTGACTCTGTACAAAAGATATTGGTGGATTCTAATGCCGAAACCCCATTTAATGAAAGCAGACCGGTTAAAAAATGGTTTCGATGCAACGGCATCCCAATATCGTTCGAAGAAATGCCGAAATAATTTCAAACGCTAGGGCATGTGTGACAGAGAAAGCCTTAACAAATTGGTTTTCTGAACTTCAGCAATTTTGTGTCAATGAAAACTGTGAAGATGTTTTACTGGAACCTACCAGGATCTATAATGCTGATGAAATGGGGGTTCAACTTTGTCCAAAATCCGGCAAACTGATAGATCCTAAATCTTACAGGAACTTTTATGAAATATCCTCCGGACCTGAAAAGCAATCAATTACAGTTTTATGTAATTATTCAGCGGGAGGTCAAGCAGTTCCACCACTGACAGTGCTGCCATATAAAAGAATTCCTAGAGATATTGCAGACTCTTTCCCGAACGACTATTTTTGTGGGCGCTCCGACTCTGGCTGGATAACGTCCGATGTCTTTCAAATTGCTTTTATCCAAGGCTTTGAGAGAAAAATGTTACCTTTCACCTTTCCAATAATTTTATTTATTGATGGTCATAAGTCCCATCTAAACTTGGTCCTATCAAATTTTTGCTCCGAGAAGCAAATTATTTTGTACTGCTTATATCCGAACGCCACCCATATCTTACAACCCTGTGATGTGGCAATATTTAAACCAGTCAAAACTGAGTGGAGAAAAGTTGTCAGAAAATATAGGCAAGATACCGGACAATACATCACAAAAGTGAAGTTTGCTCCACTTTTTAAAGCAGCACATAATCAGTTATCTCTAAAAACCATTAAAAATGCATTTAAACGTTGTGGTCTATTTCCGTTTGATCCAAACGCCGTGGAATACGAAAAATGCATTTCTTTTAGACAAGAAGAACTTAATAAACAAATATGCAAAGTCATAGATCGCGACGATATTCAAGCAGCTCTAAAAGTTCTTAATATATACCTAACAGACGAGCAAAAGAATAACTTCAGAAGTTTCAAATCATCAAATCAATTGTATGAGGATATAAGTTTTGGAATTTTTGTAACGATCATTTCCAGGAAAAAACAGATGTCAGCGGAAGTTTCAATAACTCAGTTTTTACAGAAGATGATATAGATTTAATACCAGTGGAATTCGAAGATATTACTATTTCCAATGAAGGACTGCTGTTAGAGGACAGAGCTGGTTGTTCATTTTGGGCAAGTGACGATACGACAATTATAGCGACAACAGAAAGTACTGAAACTGTGGGAACGACAAATTATTTAGATATTTTGACAGAAAAAAATATGAGTGAACTGAACGACAATAACAATGAAGAAAAAACCGATTTGGAGCATTTAGAACATTTGAAACTGTTGAACCAATATTAAACTAAAATATTATAGTTAAAATCCAAGATGGAAGGTTAATGGAGCACAACGAAGGCAGACATACGCAAGAAACCTTCATAGCAGATGATGTAAGTCAAATCAGAACCAAAGAAATATCCGAGATAAGTCATAATGTGATATTAGATAATAGCGATAAACTTGTACAGACTGAAGAAAATGCTGAAGATAGCAATTCCGTTATAACGCAAAAGACTGATGAATCACTATACAGATAAGTTGATAACAAATTAGATAGTAGAACAGAAGAAAACTCGAACGAAGACATAGAAATAAAGAAACCGAAAATTAATATCTCATCTGATATTTGCATAAATTCTTCTTTATGGGACAAACTCTTGACAATGAACGATTACGACAATAAAACAGCAACCAACGCACAGAAAATAAGAAAAAAATATATGCCTTATGCGATAACAAGGAAAAAGTTCAAAGAATATTGTAAACAAAAAGATGAGACTAAGAAACAGAAGGCCCAGTAAGTGGAAAATCGAAAACTAAAAAGGGCTTTAAACAAATTGTTTTAAAAATATCAATATTAGAAAATATCGTTATGAAAAGTGTTAATACTAAAAATTGATATTTTGTCGATACGATATATTTCAGAAACAAATTTCCTAAACAAAATACGCAGACTTAAAGGTTTCCTTAGTGAAAATACCGTATCTTATCCCCCATCTCTAGTCACCTATCGGGATGTGCCAGAATGTTGTGAGCAACATATGCTATTTAAATACAAAAGCGTGAATCATCATATATCACTCTAGTGGTATATGGGTACCATATAGTTCTAGTTAGGAGGTAAAATATTGATTTATTATTAAGTTGTCGTGGACAAATATTCTATTTTACCAAAGTTACATTTCCTTTATATCAAAAGTAGGGGAGAGTAGTACACAATAATACGACTTTTAAATTATAAATCATAACTTGTAAACGAATCAATTAAACATATGTTTAATATGAGTGGTAATATTTGGTGGAGACCGAAATAAAAATTACACCAAGTATGTATTTTATAAGTGAATAAGTATGTTACAGTATGTGCGTAAGAATGAATGTGACTGTTAGCGTCAAGGTGCTAATCTCGACTTACTTTTCAGATGACTTGTT
This sequence comes from Galeruca laticollis, assembly GCA_963921935.1. NCBI lineage: Eukaryota > Metazoa > Arthropoda > Insecta > Coleoptera > Chrysomelidae > Galeruca > Galeruca laticollis. The sequence goes on from OY998177.1 coordinate 73,315,290, forward strand.
TGCGACTATCGCCATGTCAACACACGTACACGGGGCGCATCGATATATAATACTACATTCCTCCCCCACGGGAAAAATAATTCAGTCCAGGTAACGGGAAGGCGGCTTCCTGTTTCGCACTGGGATTCTTCTTGGAGTTGTATGATGTTCCTCGACTACAATTTGATCGTAATCACTATCTGGTGTGTCCTGGAATAAGCTTGCCTGATTTCCTTCTTGACTGGTCTCATCTTGAGCCTGATGGTTTGTTGACACTTGTAAGTGCGTTGGATTCTTTGAAATTTCTTGTAGACCGTGTAGATTTTCATCAGAGGTGTCCACCGCTCTCCTTCTCATTTGGTTAGAGTGTTTTCTTTTGGGAACAACGTTTATATTTACTGAATAAGATAGGGGACCTATTCGTTCTATTACTTCGCCAGGTAATTAGCCCCTTTCGAGAGGATTATTTACCTATACTTTTCCCCCTTCATTAAAAGACTGTGCGATGATGGTACGGTCATGCTTTTTTTCTCAACGAATTTCTCATACTCCATGTTTTTCTCTACATCTGGTTTCAGTAGATCAAAACGGGATCGAAGGTGGCGTCCAAACATCATTTGACTGGGTGTTCTCTTTGTTGACTTCCTGACAGTATTTCTATAGGAAAAAAGAAAGCTCTGGAGTCTTTGAGATTGATCTAGTGTTTGGTCGCTTGCGTGCATTCTGTCTTTGAACCTTCGGACAGTACGTTCCGCTAACCCATTGGATTTTGGATATTAGGATGTTATTTTTACATGCCTTATTCCATTTTCACTACAGAAATGTTCGAATTCATTTGAGGTCAGCTGTGGACCATTGTCTGTGGCGAGAAATTTTGGCAGGCCAAAATGCGCAAAGATGGCACGCAAGGAGTCTATGGTGCTGGTAGAAGTGCTATCCTTCATTGGTATTATTTGTAACCAATGGGTGTAAGAGTCTATGAGTATCATCCACATATTTCCTTCGAAACGTCCAGCGAAGTCTAAATGTAAGTGGCACCATGGTTCTGATGACATTCCCCAAGGATGAAGGGGGGAGTTGTGATCGTTTTGTCTGGACTGCTGACAGAAATTACATTTTCCAATGGCCTGGACAATGTCAGAATTGATATTTGACCAATAAACGTGGAGTTATGCTAATGACTGCATCGCAGTTATTCCTGGGTGACCGTCATGCAGCATGGCCAATACTTCAGGTTGGAGACAAGTCGGAATACAAATGAGGCATTTCCACAATAGAAAGTATTCCTCGAAAGATAGTTCGTTTCGTTTTTCATAAAAAGTAAGTTGATAGTTCCTTTCGTTTTTCATAAAAACTAAGAAGTGATGAGCTAAGTATCTTCTATCGGGCCAAGATGTGTTCACATATCTGATAACTTGAGAAAGAGCACTATCTTTTTTGTTTCTGTTTTCAGTGTGCCTATTTCGTAAATTCGTAAATGTAATAGCCGCATCTTGCTACCTAATGCCATTTGCTTAATATTACTTTGAGGGAGTCTCGATAAAGAGTCAGCTGGGTCCCGGTCTATATTCTACATCAAAGTTGTAGCTATTTAATGCCATGGCTCCTCTTATTAATTGATTACTTGCTATTTTCGGTGATTGGTGGTTTTTGCCAAATATGTGCTCAAGGGGCTCATGGTGAGTAAGCAAAGTGAATCGTCTGCCATTTAGATACTGATGAAATTTCGTAACTGCATAGACTAATCCCAAGGTTTCTTTGTCGATAGTAGAATATCATTTTTCTACGTCACTAAAAGAGCGGGAGGCAAATACTATGGATTTTAGTGTACCATCAGAAAGTTTGTGTGATAGTATTGCCCCCACTCCGACGTCGCCGGCTTCGCTTGAAACTACCAGGGGTTTGGCAGGATCATAAGAATCAAGGTGTCATTTGAAGTTAAAGCAGTTTTTAATTTGGAGAATATCTCTGTGTCCTTAAATGTCGATAGAACGGAACACATATTATATGAAGGTTTTTTATGAATCTGCCGTAGGAAGTGATTGTACAAGAAACGATCTCAGCTGGGTTGTGTTACTTGGTATAGGCGTTTCTTGTATTGCTTCGATGTGGTCTACAGTTGGATGCAGGCCATTTTCATCTATTCGGTGGCCCAAGTATGTGATGCTATTTTTCAGCGAGTCACATTTTGATTTTTGAGTCTTAATTCCAGCTACTTGTAACCGGTGTAAAACCAATCTAAGCCGATCCATGTGTGCGGACAAATCCAGGGGCTTATTAAGACGTCGTCCAGAAAACATACAACTCCCTCTAAACCGGAAAGTATCTGATCCATCGTACGTTAAAAAGAGATGGGGCTGTCGACATGTCAACAAGGTGTGTTCAACGCACGTACACAGGGCGTATCGACAAATACTACAGTATGTGTCATTCATACCTTAGGGTTTAACATGTAATATATGACATAATAAATTACCCAAATTTATGCAACGAAAAAAAATACAAAAAAAACATGGTTGCATTTGTACCATAGTATAACTACATTGAAACATAGGGTGGTACAGAAAGAAATATATTAAAATTTATTATGAACATTTACTCAAATAAATAACATATACATTTTGAGACAAAGCATTGATTAGCGCACAATCATATTGTTAAAATATAATCCAAATTTTAAATAAGAAGAAAGTCTTTATTGTTTGTGGTAACAGGTTTCGGTAATAACATGACAAAATCCTATTTCATAGCTGTATAGATATCATTATTTATTCAAATCTACATATTTTAAAATTATAAAGCTTCAACGTGTTCTAATTTATCAAGGAAACGTTTGTTTTCTTACTCAATAATTCGTTAGAAGGATAATTGAAACTCTGACCCTGTTTTCACGTCGAACCTAATTCTATGGACACTCTGGTCAAATGAGCACCGCTAATTAAGATTTAATTTTCCATATATTATGTAAAGCACAGTTCATTAGAAAAACGTTAATATTGGAAGAATAAGTCGAAAATAACATTGAATATGATATGGTTTCATCATTATTGTATTTTAAATAAGAAATTTGCTGTTGTCAACTGTTACATAACATCTTGTATACAAAAATCGTCGTTTCCGGGCATTATTTTTCGTGTAAGCCCCTATTTATTATCAAATGTATTCTATTTTGCTGATACACACTGTATATTAGTTATAAAACCTTATAAATTACCTTCTTCAACCTTAAATTTGTTATGCCACTTTTAAATTAAAATCCTTTCCTATTGTCTTAAATTAAAAAGTTACAGCCATTGGAAAGTAGAAACATTTCTCCAATATTGCATGAACTGTTTAACATGTTGTAATGAAAATGGATACAAGGTGTTCTTATCGTAAGAGCATCTTTTGCTTGAGTTATAGAATCGTGGGATATTTATATATGTTTATTTATTTATATCCGTATTTTTTACGTCCGCAGCAATATATTTTCATACGGGGTCCACACACCAGGCATGCAATTTTCGAAATCATACGACGGTCGGACGGTCATCGTACACGACTAACCGCATGCGACGGCCGCATCGAATGATTTATATAAATGTTGTATTTTGGACTTCCGACCGATCGCTTATTTCGAATGCCAAATTTTGAACGTGGCAACACAGTAGATGTCAAAAATATAACCTCTAGTTTTATTTGTGTTGAAATGAAGCGTATAGCATTTTGATAATGGTTGATGTTTATTTGGTAAAATAGACTATTCTTGTTATCTTGGGTGTTATTGTGGTGTTATAATAATTCAGAGAATAGGTATAATAGTATATTAAGTACCAAGTGTCAAAAAGGTTACTTTAGTCACGAGTTCCTTGTGAAACGACTGACTAAAGACGTTTTTGACACGAGGTGCTTACTATACTTTTTCTTCGCCGCGAGAAAGAAAAAAATATATTATATTTGAATGATATTCATTACATGACGGACGATGGCTGACAGCTGACTGACAAATCAAATGACGCAGAATAACAAAATTATCACGGAACATGAAATTGAACATACAAAAGATACACTTGATTTGACGTTTAAAAAACAAAAGATAAACGAGATGTGACTTTTCGCATTTTAAACACTAGTGTTTAAAGAGTCGTTTTGTGCATGTCAAACCCGTGTTCAAAGTGCGGTTTTAGTAGCGGAAGTAGAAAAATTACTTTTTATTAAAACATTTCTGGAAAAGCGTCAGGAATGACAGAGGAACAAAAAAATTATGATTGATTATGTTCAGCAATACCCACATTTTCACAGTTGCAAATTTGCAAAAGATTTTTCAGTTAACGGCGCATAAAAACATTGATTGGAATTAACTAGCATATTAAATAGAATTCCTGGATCTCAAAAATTCATTATAGTACCTATGTAGTACTTATTATAATATAAACAAAAACTGAGGATAAAAATTATTCATAACAAAAGTAGTCTCACACTAACAAATGTTATGTGACACATAAAAAATTATCCCTCCTGGAATGGGATTTTCGAGCTCGTGCGATGCAGCGGCGCCGGTGCATGTTGCTTCGCACGTAATTCAATGAACATGTATTTTCGAATCTCCGTTCTCCCTGTATGATAGAACCTGTCGTGTACGATATGACATCGGTTGATCTAAAGTAGCCGATGTTTGCTGTCGTATACGACGGTAATTTTGTATGGTCACATGACATTTGTCAGTGCGAGACTATTTTTGTCAACAGTAAAAACACAAGAGCTTTTTTCTACTTCCGCTACTAAAACCGCACTTTGAACACGGATTTGACATGCACAAAACGACTCTTTAAACACTAGTGTTTAAAATGCGAAGTCTCATCTCGTTTATCTTTTGTTTTTTAAACGTCAAATCAAGTGTATCTTTTGTATGTTAAATTTCATGCTCCTTGATAATTTTGTTATTCTGCGTCATTTGATTTGTCAGTCAGCTGTCAGTCATCGTCCGTCATGTATTGGATATAATTCAAATATAATATAATGTTTTCCTTCCCGCGGGCGAAGAAAAAGTATAGTAAGCACCTCGTGTTAAAAACGTCTTTAGTCACTCGTTTCACAAGGAACTCGTTCCGCTTCGCTTCACTCGTGCCTAGTAAAACTCGTGACTAAAGTAACCGTTTTGACACTGGGTACTTAATATACTATTTTTTGTCGGATAAATTTCTCTTTGCAACGAAACAGTTTTGCCAATCACTAATTTTACGAGAGAAACTGACATGGTAAAATCGCGACACCGATGGTGAAGCGATTTTATCTAATGTCAGTTTTTCGAGCAAGTTTAGTGATTGGCAAAACTTTGAGTTAAAGAGAAATTTATCTGATAAAAGAAAAGCTCGAGTGTTTTTTGGCAAGATAAATTAACGACAGAATATATGGATGAACAACAACAATAATTATCTTTATTAATACAATAAACTACAGAATATATGGATGAACAACTTGCTGTGAAATTATAAGAAACCAAACTTGCGACTCATTGTCATTGTGTAAAAGTGACGTCCGCTTACTAGATATTGAGGAAGAGAAGTTTTTATCCGATAAAAAAGGATGCACCTTTTTTATCGATGTCAAAGTGACAATAACATTTCCAGGTATATGACATTTTAACATTGGAGTTAATTTTTCATGAATAATATTTATCCTTAGTTTTTGTTTATATTATAATAAATACTACATAGGTACTATAATGAATTTTTGACATCCAGGAATTCCATTTAATTGGCTAGTTATTTCCAGCCAATGTTTTGCTACGTCTTTAAATGAAAAATCTTTTGAAAATTTGCCACTGTGTAAATGTGGGTATCGCTGAACATAATCAATCAACATTTTTTTTGTTCCTCTGTCATTCCTGGCATTTTTGGATAAAACGTAATTTATATCTATTCTATGACTTATTATAACACGACAATAACACCCAAGACAACAACAGTAGTCTATTTTATCAAATAAACATCAACTATTATCAAACCGCTATCAAAGAATACACCAGCCGCTATGCATTTCATTTCAACACAAATAAAATTAGAGGTTATATTTTTGATATCTACTGTGTTGCCCCGTCCAAAATTTGGCATTCGAAATTAGCGATCGGTCGGAAGACTAAAATAGAACATTTATAAATCATTCGATATTCGATGCGGCAGTCGCATGCGGTTAGTCGTGTATGACCGTCGATTGATTTCGAAAATGGCACGCCAGTTCTATTGGGTTATCTGTGAGTTCTATTACATATTAAGCATTTGATATTTTATTGAAAGGGCGCCATGTTGCACGTGAATCACGCAGAAACGAAAGTTGTGTTTAATGTTTTATGATATTCAATGTCGATGTGATTATTGACATCGATTGTGATTTATGTATAACTTTTAAGTTTAATGCGTTTAAATAAAATGGCCTGAAACAAAATGTTACGAATTTAATCCATCAGAATAATATATTAAGTACCAAGTGTCAAAAAACCTTACTTTAGTCACGAGTTTTATTGAAACAAGTGACTAAAGTTGTTTTTAACATGAGGTGCTTACTATACTTTTTCTACGCCTGCTGGAATAAAAAAATAGATCTGTATCTACCTCTATTTCTAGTCATTGTAAATAATTATGAAAAATATATTGTTTCACAATTTCTTAGTATTAGTTGGGGGTACAACATTAAAATATGTTGCCGTTTGGCTGCCATAAAGACAAGTGTGGCAATTTGTTAGGAGCACTGCTACTTTGTACATGGATTCTATATCTTGCATAAGAAGTTTTTGATTCTTTCTAAAGTCTAGGAAGGCAAACTGTGCAATGACTTTTTGGAAGCCCCACTCGACTGAAACTCTTAATGTTTTCATTGATTGATTAAACTGTTGTTGATGAGGTTCCAAATTTTCAGGTCTGCCTTGAAAAGGAGAGAGCAATAGCTCCCTTAACCCATAGGCCTGATCTCCATATAGACGAAACTTGTGATCCTCTCCAAAAACAGCTACTTGCTCTAATTCATTATAAAGCAATGACTCCCTAAATATACCCGCATCGTGTCTTCTGCCTGGATAGGCTCCTTTCAAGCTGGCAATTATCCCATCTGGACACAGAACGGATTGATATTTAAGGCAATGACATCTTTTATGTCCTGAATAGTAGTTTTCTTGGTCTATTGATGGGCGACATATCTGTCTGGCTGTACCATCAATAAACCCCCAACAATTTTCCATTGCTCCTCCTTTTGCATGAACAGCCTAAAAATTTAAGTCCCCGTAATCATAAATGAATTAAAAAGAAACAAGACAGATATACTTTGCAAATACAAAATAGGTAGAACCGAGCCAAGAACTGAGATTTTACAAAACACTTACTTGTGAGTAATACATCATTTTATTTCTGTCTAGCCACTGCAAATTTCGTAGATTATTCAATAGCCCTGCATTATTTGCCATAATAATATCAATTGTTGTTCTTATTATTTCTGATATGGATTGAGGAGATAAATTGAATAATGTACTAATATCTTGCAATCGGTTAGGATAAGCTAATCTTCTAAGTAAAATGCACAAAGCAGTTACATCTGAAAAAGTTAAATATATACAGTGAAAGATTCAAATAACAGAAATAATATATTTTATAATAATTATTTATACATACTATGAACTCTAATCCTTCTCGGTGTCCTCACTTTGTTGCCAATTGTGGAATATGTTGTCTTCTAAACCGAAATAATTTTTTTATTTCAACATCAGAAAAAACATCCAAGGTGAAATTGTTAGCAGCACCTTGATTATTTTGGTTTCGTATATTGTCTCTGTCAATTAGGACATTTTCTAATATTACAAACTCTATATCCTCGTCATTTGCACCCCCTAGAATGGCAGCTTGTAATATTTCTTCCATTATTCGAATCCCCGTGAAGATCACCAAGAAATTCCAAAAGTAAAATATTTGTTATAACTTAATGAACATAAACAAACAACGAAGCACAAACCACAGAAAAGTGAGGTTATAGGTAAAAGCGTAAAATAAAAATAACCAGCACCCACCACAAAATTATAAGTGCCGTATCTCACTTTACACGATGAAAATACTGACGCCAGTATATAAATAAGACCGATCAGTAATAGTGACGGTCAGTATTTTAGAAAGTGCCATAATTCTCTAGTATTGATATTGAAAATAAAATTCAGATTAATAATAAAAAATATGAAGCTCCTAATTCCCCAAGAATTTTAAATTTACCCCCGTTTTGTTACGAAGTTTCGAAAACTATTACACTTTTCCACCAGATGTCATTACATTCTGTTGAGACAAAATGCCCATCACTAAATTGTCGTACACTGCTAGTACGGACGTCCAAAAATCTCAGCGGACAGCGGATGTTGTTGCATTCATAGCTCGAACTTGTACAAGGCCACACGAGTGTCTAACATTCGGTCCGTACATGCCTCGCAGGATGTAATTCTCTTACAATCAAACTACAGTGTTCAAATAGTTATGTGTAAAACAAGTGTCACAATGACTCGTTTTGTAGTACGAGTGAAGTTTGCACAACGAACCGCGAAGCGGTGAGTTTTGCAAATCACGAGTACTACAGAAAGTCATTGTGGCACAAGTTTTACACAATATTTTTTATAATTCGCATTTATTTAATTATTTAAATAAAATAGAATTTCATATAATCCCTGTTTTTAAACTAGGAGGAGTGGTTTGAATTTAAGTTGGCAATTCTCTATGTTGTGTATGTTGTATTGTACTGAAAGTATTACTTGTATTTCTATATTTATTATTTCACTTAACAAAATCGTTTGGCAGCATACATATAATATATCTACATCGACATATATATCGGAATGTGTCAATTCCCCCGCATGACAATTTCAGTTGACAGACAACTGCCAACTATTGAAACGTATATTGATTCACAAACACTATACAAGTAACTGAATATAGAACACTCTAGATGCCTAATTGGTCAGATCACAGATGGTTTTATTCAGCACTTCTGACTTTTGACATATTATAACCGAATAATTGTGTAAATTGTTAGCAAACTTTCATTTAAGCAAAAAGAGGATAATTATTTGTTTAAAAAAATAGCTTCTTCGTATATGCTGTTGCGATCTATTTATATTATATCATGAACATAATTATTTCTGTAATACATCTTCACAAAGATATCTGGTAATTTATCCCAAAAATCGAACGTTTTGTATACCTATATATTGATCCTATACAATATAAAAATAACCAATTGACAAATCATTGATAAATAAACCTTAGCGTACTTTATTCATTAATATTTTTAATATATAAATCATTCTTATTTACCTTTAGTATAATAATTTGCTAGTTAGAACAACGCTAGACCATTTTATTTATAATTTGTGTCAAGGTTAAAGTCAAATGTCAAATAAAAATATAACTAAATTCAATAACCAACTGTACACTAAAAGTTACTATAACAGTGTTCAAAGAGCTTCATTGTGACACTGTAAACAATGTTATAATGAAGTCTCTTTTACACGTGAATTATAAAAAAACAAATTAACCCCTTTTCTGTCAGTTATGGGTATATACTGTCAGTGTCAATTGGTTTTGGAAAAATGGTAACTTTCGAAATCGAACTATTAATAAGTGAGGTGGAAAAAAGGCCACCTTTGTGCGATAGTGCCCACAACGAATACAAAGATAAAAATAAAATGAAAAATGCAGTTTGGGGGGACATTTGGACTCTTATCTTGGGGAATTTTCACGAACAAAGCGAAAACGAACAAAAAATAATACATTAACACAGTAATATTAAGTAAAATTTGATAAAATATGTAAATACAGTAACTAAAACATGATACACATTAGTTTATTGACATGTAACTTGTAACATTTTACAACAGGAAAACAAAACTCAGTATTATAAATTATGTATTTCATCCATGGGGATAGAACATGGCAGGGTCCCACGGATGCTTGCTGCATTCGCACGTTGAAAGGCCAGTGATATCCTTTGATAGAGATACTGTTTTGTTTTGGTGTCTCCAGATTCCTTTAGTAGAATAGCTCCAAGGGTGTCGACCAAAGTCAGCGATTCTTCACACCAAGGTCCTAAAGTTTCAAATGCAAGTCCCTTAAAAATGAAGTTAGACGCTTTTAGGTTTTCGTATTTCGCACGTTTCCGTTTGCATGCAGTTTCTGCTGCTTGATCCGCTTCCACAGACGATTGTGGTAAATGTGACGCGGCTAGTGTATCAACGCATGTCACATCCCAGACCAGACGCTGACCTTTTGACCATGGAACAAGGGTCTTCTACCGTCATTTCGAAATAGTCCGGAGGATTCCAGTATTGAACTTATGTGGGCTGATGATAGGACTCGTTGAATTATTTGGTTTAGTTGGCTGTGTCGTCCCTTACTTTTGCTACATGAAAGGCCATGTGTCCCCTTTTCGTTTACAGTAGCACCACAACTACAAACGTGACTGTTATAAATGCCTGAGAGCTATGCATGTTTGGAAATCTTGCCTGTCTAGTAATGTACTGACATTTTTGGACGGTAGTGTATTCAACAATGCCCCAGATTTTCTTCGTTTTACTCCATTGTAACGAGCATTAAAAAATTTACACTAAGAAAATTAAACATAATAGTATATTGTTTTATTAGGAGTAAAAGTATAACTTTTTGTGGCGAGTCTGAATGTTTGATGGCCGAACGTTAGTGAGGCCGACAATTTCAGACGAGCCACAAAAAGTGCTTTTGCTCCGAATGAAACATGCTATTTTTTCCGCAAACGGCATCCAGACTATAGAACTAATTAATATTTAAATAAAAATTCAAAACCATTGCAACGAAGTTGATAAATTCAGCGAATAATAATTATAAAACTGCGCACTACATTTCCGTGGTTACTGGTTTTGTGATTGCCAAGTCAAAAACAAATTTGACAGTTCAATAATATTTTATAATGTCAGAAATATTGTAAGTGATTTAAAGCAACAATTGGACTGTGCATTTTTGGTAAGTACTTGAGCATCAAAATTTCGTTTGTTGTAGTAAAGTGTACTGAAATTTTCTTTTAGATTATATTATGTCGGATTCAGAACCCAACTGTACACCGCCCGACGTTGTTGACATTGCTAAGGCAGCTACGAATGATTTAATTCCAACTAAGTCAAGTAGAGTTTATAATCATGCTTACGAAAGATTTCTCACATGGTGCAATGATAAAAACATTTCAAACTATTCGGAAAATGTGCTACTAGCTTATGTTTTTGAAATGACAACTAAATTAAAAATGAAGAGTTCAACAATGTGGTCTCAGTATTCCATGATAAAATCATTACTGAATATTAAACATGGATTAGATATTAGCAAATATATGAAACTACGTGCTTATCTGAAGAAGCAGAATGAAGGGTATACTCCCAAAAAGTCAAAGGTATTCACAAAAGACCAGTTTGAAGATTTTTTAAATAATGCACCTAATGAGCAATATCTAGGAATTAAGGTTAGTTATAATATTCTAACCTGCATAAATACAATCAAGTTTTTAAATACATACTACTTTTAGGTTGTTCTAATAATGGGCGTATCTGGAGCATGTAGATGCGATGAAATGGTGAACATGACAATAGACGATATAAAAGATTTAGGATCTGTTATTCATATAAAGATTCCTGATAGTAAATCTAAAAAGCCACGATCGTTCACAATTATTGGAGAAAAATATATAAATCTTTACAGAAAAAATACTTCTTTACGTCCACAAGCTATGGAAAGCCGACGCTTTTTTTGAAATTTCAAAAGGGAAAATGTTATCGCATGGTCATGGGAATTCATACAATTAGTAACGTACCCAAAACAGTAGCAACTTATTTAAAACTACCGAATTCAAAAGATTACACCGGCCATGCGTTAAGAAGAACTTCAGCTACTTTGCTTGTGGATGGAGGAGCTGATATTACTTGTTTGAAACGGCATGGAGGTTGGAGGTTGGAGATCGAGCACTGTCGCTGAAGGATACATTGAAGACTCTTTGTCTAATAAAAAACAAACTGCAGAAAAAATCTTGATGTCGAATTTTTCTTCACTGTACCTGAATGCAGCTTCTCATGAGCGAAATTATGTCGACGTTGATGTAATAGAAGCAACAACAAGTAAGGAGTCACGGGAAATTTTGTCGATGAACTCTTTCAACTCTGCACAAAATTCGCTTGAATTGGAAGTGAATAAATCAGGTAGTGCATTAAATATGTGCGGTGCAACCTTAAATAACTGTAATTTTACTATTAATAATTATTATCGAAATATTAATTTCATTACTCATATTTGGTTACCGATGTAGCTACCTTCAAAAGAAATGGCATTACGAATCACCATAACACATACATATGGGCCGAAGAAACAAAGCAACGAATCACCAAAGGACTTTTAAAGTCAATGTTTGGAATAATAATTTAATAGGACCCGCATTTCTTCCAAATAATTTAAATGCAGTTCTTGTATGATTTACCAGAATACTTGGAAGAGGTAAATTTAGGAATAAGGCAAAATATGTGGAATTTACAAGATGGAGCTCCAGCGCATTTCAATAACCAAGTTAGTTAATATCTTCTTTCTAATCATGTTAAAGTATTTGTACATTTCTGATACGTTTTTAATTGAGAAATTTGTTCATTCTTCAACTGTGGAGATAATTGAAAACTTTCTCCACGGGTTACTGACCAATGTGACGACGAGATTTAACTTTTCCCCACGAGTAGTATTTATTGTTTCTATGACAATTATAGGACGGTTCATCAATTTCTCAAAAACATGCCCTGCGATCTTTTATAGCCACTGCTAAACTGTATTTTTAACGCCATTTATTCGCTTGGAAGGTTACTAACGACATCAAAATGTCAGGAGTAAAACAATAACAAATAGATCAGTATATTAGAGACTTTGACAGAGTATTATTGTATTTGTCATTTTTTATAGAAAAATAATTTTTTAACTTGTAGATGAATTTACTGTAGCACAAAGAAAAGCCAAAAAGGCTTTATTTACAACAGACCTTTCGTCTAGTTCCGATATTTACAAAGGACGGGGATCAAGGATACGGAAAAAAAATACAAGGTATCTGTCCCATCACTCTAGTTCTGATTCAGACGAGAGTCCCTCATTAAATCGTAACATTTATCCTGTTTTTAAACCTATACCACAAACAAATTGTAAGTATTTAATGAAATTAATTAGAATGTTTTGTGCAATTAATATATTTTTCAGTATTGTATAAAAAGTCGGGGAATTATAAATCGGGTAGTACTTCTCCAGAGATTCAAGTGGAATCTATTGCCGAAACTATGAGGTCTGAAGCTGAAGGAATTTCCCTTGAGAATAAAGAATCAAATGATATGGCGAGATTTGCTGTTCCTAGAGGTAATTTGTTAAATCATAATTTATAATAACCTAAAGTTTGCATATTAAATTTGACTTTTAGTATAAAAATACTTAATTTATTAATGTACCTTTTTTTAATTTTTTTTCGAGTTATAACCTTGTGGCAGTGGAATCAGATGAACAGTTCACAAAAGAGATAAATCATCACCATAAATAGATACACTTGATGATCAAGGTGACTAAACTAAATAATTTTAATTAATTTTTATATTTAATCATATTTTAAGTTTATTTTAGAATTTAAAAGGTTGATGATAGATGAAATATCTCAATTAAATTTAAAAATTAACACTTTAATTGAAAGCGTTGTCACTCTCTTGAAAACACAAAGAATTCCGAGTAACCTGCAAGTAACATCGTTTGAAAATAATGTGAAAACGTTATATGAAAAAATTCCAGTAATTCGACATTCGACGCATATTTTTAAAATCCAAATTCAACGTACTCGATCAAATATACTGTCCCTAGTATTGCAAACCGACATTACAGATCATTTCTCAACAATACTACAGATAGTACTGGAAAAGACCAAATGCCCCAAGGAACGAGGAATAGTGAAATACATAGATGAAACAAAACTTAAAAATACAATCAGACAAAAATCTTGGGATTTCTTATACTTGAATCCAGATCCTAACTATTTAACAAATACTTTCATTGAAACACTTCAAAAATATATAGACGACTGTACATATACAAAAAAATGTAAAAGGAAAAACACAAAGATCGCCCCTTGGATGACAAATAATACACTACAAAATACACAATGTATATCGGAAAAAATTGGTGTTTGAAAAACATTGGAATCCATTATATTGTATCATATGTGTAATATTTGTTAGCACAATGTATATCGGAAAAAATTGGTGTTTGAAAAACATTGGAATCCATTATATTGTATCATATGTGTAATATTTGTTAGCACATGCTATTATCAATAAAGTATTCTTATCTTAAGTTAGAGAAGAAAATAAAGAAAATCACCTGTACTATTTTATAAACAAAAGTTTATATTAAATTTTTGAAACTATTTGTCGACATTCGTCTTTTAATAAACTATCCTGGTTAATAAAAACGGATAAAAGCTTTAAACAGCTTTTTGAAACAACCTATCCTACTTTTAAGCCAAAATAAAATAACAGGTTGTTTCAAAAAGTGTGTGACTGTTTTTATTTTTTTATTTGTTGATTTAAGAAAAAACAATATAGGCATAATTTAAAAAACCTTCAGTATTTGCTTAGCTTGCCATCTAGTAGTGGCTAGTAAACTGTGACTAATCATGCAGGTCTCTTAATTTATTTTTTCTCTGTTGGTGAATAGTTACCTTCCACCACAATAGATGGCGCAGCACTCGACAGAACTTTGTGGCTTCGGAGATTCCATTCTTCCCCGTATTAAAAGTATTTATCTATGCTCAAAAACTAATTGACATTGAAACTTGTCATCGAATCTGTGTTTGTTCCACATCTACAAAATATCAACAAAAATTGAAATCGTGGAGGATATAGAGAATTGTACGCCGCCAGACGTGCAAGAGGCTACCAAACTTCAACACTTGCACTTGCCACAAAAGTCGAGAAAGAAATACGGTACGGTTAATGTATATGTTGATAATAAGAACGAGATATGAAAAATAAACTCACTTGCATATACTTAGGAGGCTTTATCGTGCTAACAAACCGAATTTTCTCCAAAAATGATCAAACATGTAGTATAGCTGGATTTATAAGACCCGTTGTACTGGTTCTGGTAAGCTGAAAATTAATAGGGATCATCTGTAAGACGTCCTGAATAATATCCAATCATAAAATTGGTTACTTGTATGTACTCCAGAGGCTGTATGGTGCTAACAAACCGAAATTTCTCCAAAAATGTAGTATATCTGGATTTATAGGACCCGTTCTACTGGCACTAGTAAGCTGAAAATCAATAGGGTTCATCTGTAAGATGCCCTGAACAATATCCTATTATAAAATTGGTCACTTGTAACTTGTGTACACTCCGCAGGCTGTATCGTGCTAACAAACCGAAATTTCTCAAAAAATGACCAAAAATGTGGTACTTCAGGTACCATGGCTCCCGTTGTTTTGGCTCTGGTGAGCTGAAATTCAATAGGGTTCATCTGTGAGATATCCTGAACAATACCCAATCATAACATGTACGCACTACGGAGGCTGTATCGTGCTAACAAGAAAAGGTAAAAAAGTAGCCGACGACAACGACGACGACATACGCACAGGATTTTTTTCTAAAAACCCGTTTTTCTCGCCGAAAAACGTAAAAATAGCTCAAAAAAATCTAAAATTTCTACTTTTTTTGGGGTTAACCAATACTTTTCTCGCATTATAGATAGGGTTGACAGAAAAGTAATATTACAAATATTACTTAATTCTTTAATTTGATTAGAAAAAGTATAGTATTGAACTCGTGATAAATAGCCATTTCCATGAGGATACAATTTGCGACACGATCCGAAGACGAGTGGAGTAATTTATTCCAGTGGATTTTCTCACTTGTTGAATAATAAACTATTCGGTCTGTACACTGGACCTTGGATTGACAGGAGCCCTGATGCACCTATTTCTTGGCCAGCCGGTAGTCCAGATCTTAACCCTATTGACTTTGCTTGGGGATTAATGAAAGAGGACGTGTATTTTGTTGAAATAATCGATGAACAACAACTGAGGCATCGAATCGTAGGTGCAAATCGATTTCGTCAGAAGCCAATGACTGCCAAAAAATTCGGGTTTTCTTTTTAAAACAGTACCGAATGTGTATTCAGAAAAATGGAAGCCATTTTGAACATTTATTATAGTGAAAATAACAGATTTGTACATATTTTTTTCCATCGAATAACATGAATACTCAGTTACTGAACATTTTTGAAGGATAATCAAAAAGGTGCCGCATCTCGATAAAAATTGACTTTTCCAAAAAGTTCCAAGAGACAAAAAAATGTTCAAAAATGATATTATGCCAATGGTGTACACTATACTAACTTAACGCATAGAAAAGTTTGGGGGGTTTGAGGGGCTCAAAACAACCATAAGACTTTTATGAGCTGTACATATTTCGTGGTTTTATACAAAAAGATGCTATTACGATAAGAAATCCATGTATCCATTTTCATTACAAAATGTTCAACAGTTAATGAAGTATTGGAAAAAATCGATTTTCTTTTTATACTTTCCAATGACTGTAACTTTTTAATTTTATAAAATAAGACATGTAAACACGCTTTAAATTTTAATTTTAAAGAGGCATAACAAATTTAAGGTTGAAGAAGGTAATTTATAAGGGTTTATAACTATTATACAATGTGTATCAGCAAAATAGAATAAATTTGATAATAAATAGGGGCGTACTTGTAGACACCTTTCTGAAACCCAATTCTACACACTTTTTTCCACTGGACTATTTCCAGCCTACCCACCAAATACACCGAACTCATCTGGCATAAACGAAACTCCAACACATAGCACATCCAACCCCAGCCCTGCAGAGGCAATTAATCGTATATTATAAGGATCCCTAGGTAAACTAAAGTTTCACGCAAATTCTTTCGAACTTCTCTCTCTCTCTCTCTCTCTCTCTCTCTCTGACTGTCTCTGTCAATCTCTCTATTTTTCTGGTGCATGTTTGACATTTCACTTGTCATATATATCTTTCATGAAGACACTTGTCCTATTCCAAGTATACATTCCTTCTCATCATTTTTAATTCAGTAGAGTTAATTAAATATTGCAATAAACACATTGACAAAGATGGTAAAAATGAAACAACTACATTATTTCGATATATTATACCAGACTCTCATACTATTGAAACGGTTTGGCAACATGTTACAAATATGAGGAGACAACATATACATTAATATCCATACTGTAAGTCTTCATGTTTCCATACTTTAAACGCAAGTACTCTAATATAATAGTGATTTGATTGCAATAATTGAAATCATTTTATTATCATAACCGTTTGCCAAGTGCCTCTTTAGCTCAGTGGTAGAGCACTGGTGTCGTAAACCACGAGTCGTGAGTTCAATCCTTACAGGAAGCAGTCGTAATTTTTATTAAATTTATATTCATTATGATAAAATTAGTACTTTGTATATATTTATGATAAAAGATAAAATGTTTATCGCCTCTTTAGCTCAGTGGCAGAGCACTGGTCTTGTAAACCAGGGGTCGTGAGTTCAATCCTCACAGGAGGCAGGTAGATATGACCATTTTAGTAGAAAATTATAATTTCTTATAATAAAAATCTATAGTAATTTTATGCTTTTTCTAATTTATAATTGATAAATAAATATTGGACCGTTCCAAATGAGTTTTAAAAATATTGGCGACAGAATAAGGAATACTTTTTTTTTTCAAAAATTGAAGAAACTTCATAATTTAGTACACAGTCTTCCAGAAAAACAATTAATTCACATGAAACTTTGTGGAATTGTACCTTTTTTATACTAAATAAACATGATTTTTTTGGAAACTCAAAGATAAATAGGTTTATAGATATTTACAATTTTCAAAAAAACTCCATATTTTCTTGTTTTTTTTAGATTTTCATATTGATACCTTAGAGCACAAATGAGCCATGTCCGTTCCTGACTACTTTTGGAAAAATCGAAGTAAAATTTTGAGTAAAATTTTGAAACGTGCATAACTCTATTAATGATCTTTCGATATTTACTAATTTTATGGTTTGTAATCTTTGTAAAAATAAGTATTACAAAAGAGTTCTCATTTTTGAACCAGTTTTCGATTTATTTGTGGTATAAGAAAATATCTGCCTGAGACCACTTTAAACATTAAAATGTTATTTAGATAAATTAAAACTACGTCTCTTTAGCTCAGTGGCAGAGCACTGGTCTTGTAAACCAGGGGTCGTGAGTTCAATCCTCACAGGAGGCAGATAAGAAAGTATAACGACATTTTTTTATACTGTATATTTTACGATTGGACTAAATAGATTACCGTTAAACATTCTCTAATGGCAATTTTACCATAACATTTAGAGAGGCTTGTTGTGTAAAGAAAACGTGAATCAATAATTTCCCACAATTTAAATGCACGGAGATGCATACCAATCATACCATAATAGTATGTAAAGAATGTGATTAATCTCATTCTCCAAATTGTTTCATTGTTTTCATGTCCTGTTTGATAAATTCATGAATATAAAGTCGTCGATAAAAAACAATTTATGAGTACAAACGATACAGGATGATCGAAAAATTGTTGAGCGATTATTTTTTTAACATCGAACCTTTTTTTATTCTTACATTGCCTTTCACTGCGATTACATTTGACGATTCTGCGCATACCAAATATTTTATAATACATTTAATCTATCTAATAACAATAATTTGAATGTAAAAATGCAGCACTCTTACAAAAGATGATATAACATCAAGAAAGTATCTAACTAATCAAATGCAAGCGTATGAAAAGTAATAATTATAAGAGAAATTTCACTACATGAGTACCTATACAACTATTTATTCATATGGGAATTCATGCATTATTTTATTTTTCATATATATTTAGATGCATAAGCATTTAAAACAATGGATTATTAAATAAGGTATTGAGAGACTTTCAGAATTTCTCCGATGAACTTGGCAAACAAATGTGCTTTAACGAACGAAAATTTGTACATAAATATATACAGGGTATACCGGAAGTTGAGTGAAACTGCTTTATTTTAAATAGAGCTAGAGCTATAAGTAAGTAAAATTACAAAGTTAGTTAGTTAAGTTAAAAAGGTTCTTTATTGAGTTTGTCATTCCCTGTTAACAATGGATAGAGAAAATAAAATATATAAACAATATTATATAAAAACGCCGATGTCCTGGCAATTTTCGCATCCACTCTTCGTTCCGGTGTGTCCTCACGGCTCCTTGCTATTGGCATTATCCGTTTGTTATGTTTGATGTGCAACTTTGTCCCTAATATAGATTTTCACTCCTATGATCTTTCGACTTGGGTTTTCCCAGAAAAACAGCTGAAAAACTGGGTTTCGAATTGATACGGGGTAGTAAGTTTCGAGAAAGCAACTTGGCTGACGTTGATTTGATGATGTATAGATAATGAATTATTGTGGGGTATGGTGTCGCAGTGTATTTACCGCTAGACCTTTACCCCCTTTGAAAATTAATGTGGTTTGGAAATATAAAACCTAGTTATGTAATTAACGATCCATGCAGAAGCCTACACCCACTATCTCGGATGCCTTCTGCGCGACTTGCGGCTTTGAGTTTGTTTTGAAGATCTTGTGGCAGACAGTAGTTATAAAAATTCTCCGAGATTTTGTTGATAAAGTCTTTGATAGTGGGTATATTCACCTTGTCATGTAACCAAGAAGTTTTAGGTAATTTGGGATAGACCGAATTATGATTTAATGCCATTCTGAGACACTTGTTCTGTATCACCTGCAGGGAGTGAAAATTCTGTTTAGTGCCCGTGTAGTATATGGGTGCAGCGTAAGTGAGTATGGGTCTTATGATTTGTTTGTATATTAAAATTTTGTTTTGGCTTGTGTGTTTACTGTGTTTACATATGAGTGAGTCTTAGCCTTTTGTATTTGCTGTGAAATGTGCGCATTTGCCGAAGTATTTCTTTGCATTGTATACCCTAAATATTTTAGGGTATTATTAGGGGCAATGTAATGCCCATTTACGCAAAGCTGAGATTGCAGTGGAGAGGCTTTTCTAGCTATTCTTCTGAGTAATAAATACTCCGTTTTTGAAGGGTTAATAGCTAGTTTGTGTTCTTTGAAATAGGGTGTAATTTTGGTGTTAATATGGGTTTGTACAGTGTTGAGTGCTTGTTCTTGATTCTTTGCTGTTGCTACAAAACAAGTATCGTCAGCGTACATTGCCGTTAATAATTTAGGGGATGTTGGGAGATCATGGACGAAAAGGGAGTATAACAAAGGTGATAATACAGGCCCTGCGGTACTCCAGCCCTTATATTATATGGTCCGGCCGTGTGGTCATATATTTTTGAATGAAATTTTCTGTTAGACAGATACGAATCCATAATCTTTGTTAAGTAGTCAGGAACTTTGAATTTAATTAGTTTGTAAATAAGCCGCTCGAGCCATACGGAGTGAAAAGCTTTTTGGACATCAATTGTGACCATAATCGATTTATGTTTGATTTGAAATCCTTCTAGGATATAGTTAATGACTCTGATTATTTGGGCCACTGTACTGTGTCCGCTTCTGAAGTCGTATTGCTCTGGTGGAATAATTTTGATCTACAAATGTTTGTACTCTTTTTAGTAATATTCTGTCTATCACCTTTGCTATATTGTTTAGAAGGGAAATTGGCCTATAGCTATCTACATAACTAGGTTGTTTGTTAGCTTTGACGATTGGTATGATGTTGGAAATCTTGAGCATATCAGGATAATAACCAGTTTTAATAATGTAATTTGTTATGTAAGTTAACTGGACGATAGCTGTTTTCGGAAGATTCTTTAATACTATATTGTGTATACCGTCTATGCCGGGGGCTGTTTTGTTTTTTAATTTTTGTATCGTGTTGTATATTTCTGTGTAAGTTGCTAGGTCTTTTGTGTTTGGTGTGATTATTGAATGTAAGTATTGGTGAACTGTGTGTATTATGTCATGATGCTGTTGTGTATGGGGTGTGTTGTTTATGAAATTGTTTTGGTAGTACTCCCCAAATTTCTCTGCGATCTCCGTGTCATGTTTGTTATTTTGTTATTGTGTGTCCATTATCAATAATTTTGTTTATGTCGCGATTTGGTTCTCTAAACCTTCTGGCAATTTTTCAAAGAGAATTGTCCTCAGGTTTGAGACCTTCTAGAAACTTTGTCCAGTCATTATTCTTGTGTTCTATTATTAGTTGATTATTTTTATTTTGATGTGCTCTTAATAATTGGTGATGTTCTTGTTATCTGGTAGTTTGCCATAATTTACGTATTTTATTTTTTTCTTGTATTAATTGCGTTATGTTATTGGGTAAGTTTTTTTGATTTATTTGTTTCTTTATTAATGTAGTTGAATTATTTCTAGCTTCTATTATTATGTTTTGTAAATTATTAATTGTGTGTATGAGGTGATTTTGATTTTCTATTATATCCGTAATTTTTAATTTGCTGTTAATAAAACTTCTGAATTTTACCCAACTAGTTGTTTTGTAGTCATAGTGGGTGTTTTGTGGTGTTTGTGAGTGATGGGATATTTTGAGGTGTATAAGGACGGGGTCGTGGTCGGAATTAAAGTCTGTAAGGGTTTTTATTTTTGTGAGGTTATTAATGTTTTTGCCTATTGCTATATCTATGGTACTGGGGAAATGATTTGCGTAGGGGAAGTGTGTCGGTGTGTCTGTGTAAAAAATATTACAATCCGAATGATCGCAGAGCTTCTGCAGAGTACTTCCGTTTGTGTTGGTGTGTTTATGTAGTGATCCCACTGCGGATATTTGCAGTTGAGATCTACTACAATTAATACCTTGTCGTGTGTGTTTATAATATTAAAGAAATCTTCTTCCCTAAGCTTGTTTCCAGGCGGGCTGTATGTGCCGACAATTTTGATTTTATTATCAAAGAGTATAGGGATATGCTCAATTGAAGTATTATTTTGTTGCAGGAGTTTGAATTTTATGCCTTTTTTGATTAATAATGCAATACCACCCACTTTGACAAAGTATTTTTTGGATGAAGGAACTATATACAATTACAAATTATATGTCTTAAAAATATGAATTATATAAACTTAATTATAGTTATATATATGGAAAATGGAACTATTAATTACTTTTATAATTACTTTTTTGATACATAAGGATTACTTAAGACAAAATTAAGGAAGCTTAGTGTTTCAATTTTATGCAAAGAATCGCTTTTTTAGTTTTTTGCTTTCGAAATTAGGACTGTCAGAGTAATCGTTATGGTGTCCATATAGAAATTGTAGAGAGTGGAAACATGAAGAAAATGAGAGATCGAACAACTCGATCTGACCGTTAGTTTAGGAGAAAATCAGGAAAACCGGCCAAATTGCTAATTTTTTTAGTTCTAGCGTAAATCCTCCGGCCAGTAGAGAGATCGGGCAAACACGAATAGCGTGATACCCCCTCCATCCCCTCTCACTGCCACTATAGCTATCTTAGAGATGGTGTGAGCTACTTTTTTCGGATATCAAAATTGCCTATTTTCGATTTACATCGTAAAAAATAACTTGAAAATATTATTTTATGGTTTTTAATTTTTTTTTCATTCAACCTTCTATGAAATATCCATTTAATTTCCAAACATTAAAATGTATCTAAAGTATAGAGTTCACTGTTACAGATAAGCTGCACTCATCCTCAATTATTATTAGGATCTCAATTTAGTGTCAATTAGTAAAAATGTTTGTTAAATACAATCGAATATATAAGTTCGAATAGTTATCAATTCTTAATGTCAAAGATGCCATACCTACATCAATACTTCCTCTACATCATTCATTCGTTTATATTCACTTCCGTTCTCGCCCATTTATCTACAGCTGATCATAATTGCGTGTATGTTCGTATTATAAATTTCTATCTTAACTCGATCTACCTTTGCTTGACCTACTTGTTGGAGTATATTGCACATTTCTTGTGTCACGTTAGTTAAAAACCAGGGCCGTACCTCCAATATAATTTGGCCTGAAAAGAAGATCTACATTTCTGCAAAAGTCTTGAAGAATAAAACGAAAAAGTCGAGGCATAGAAAGGATCCAGAAGTTAGCCAAAGGACAAATTCGTATAAGTATTTTCTTAAAAACAAAAGCGGGGTTTGTAAGCTGATGTTTTGCAATACGCTAGGACTTTCTATGAGGACCATATCAGCATGGATAAAAGATGAAATGTCTAGCCCAGCCAAAAGTGAAGAAGAACAGGATAGTGACAAAAATATTAAAAAAAAACTTCACGTTTTGATGAAGGAAGGATAACTTTGAAAAAATTCTTTGAAGAACTGCCTAAACTTGAATCGCACTATTGTCGCAAATCGTCAACAAAATTATATGTAGAGCCAACGTTCAAAACCAAATCGGAGCTTTATTTACTTTATAAAGATAATTGGTGTGTAGAACATAATGTAGCTCCCTTATCCATTGCGACATTCTCAAACATGTTTGAAGATCTAAATCTTGCATTGTTTTTGCCAAAGAAAGACGAACGCGATGTCTGCGTAGGCTACAAGACCAAAAACGTAGAGGAATCTGTATACAGGGAACACATTATCAAGAAAGAAGAAGCACGGGAAGCAAAAGCGGAAGACAAAAATTCCAAAAATAGGGTATTTACGATGGACCTCCAGTCAGTACTGTTGTGCCCGAAATCGAACGTATCAGCTCTGTACTGTCGCACGAAGCTTATTGTACACATGTATACAATTTTACAGTATTTGATTTGCATTCTAAAGACGGCTATTGTTTTCTTTGGCACGAAGGTCAAGGGGAGCTCAGTGCCAACTGTTTTTCATCAATAATTTGTAACTTCTTGATTAATAATGTAATTCCCCAGCTTGAGCCAATGCAACAAATAATATTATATAGTGACGGTTGTAGCGCTCAAAATCGTAATTGCACTTTAAGCAACGCCTTGTTAAATCTTGCACTCGAAAAACATGTTTGTATCATCCAGAAATATTTAAAAAAGGGTCACACCCAAATGGAATGTGACTCGAT
Organism: Galeruca laticollis; assembly: GCA_963921935.1. NCBI lineage: Eukaryota > Metazoa > Arthropoda > Insecta > Coleoptera > Chrysomelidae > Galeruca > Galeruca laticollis. Next base: position 73,339,382 of record OY998177.1, read on the forward strand.
GTACTCTACCATAGAGAGGCAATTAAAAGGTAGAACCATTAATTTGCCAGCCGATTATGTTTCCCTATATAAATTGGCTCGAAAAATGCCTAGACCGTATGAGGTGAGCTATTTGGATTATACTTTTTTCAAAGACTTTAGTAAACTTAATTTAAAAAAATCAATTAGACCTGGATTTAAAGTTGGTGATCCAACTGTCAACAATCTTAGAGCTTTGAAGTATAATCCAGATGGTAAAATCGAGTTTGAGTTTAAACATTCCGAGGAATTTAAAGATATGCCTATGAGATTAAAACCAAATTTAAATTATGTATCAATTGACTCTCTTGCCTTATTGTACAAATAACAATTGAAAATTAAAAAAGAAAAGTTTGAACATCTTATGTTTTTGAAAAAATCTCTTGCCAAAGATTATCATGATTTTTATGACAATCTAAGACATGAATAACTTATTAACCATAAGACTAAACCATTTGATTATTTTTAATATTATAAGTTATGTACTATTATCTTCAAAGTTCTTTAATGTTGTTTTATTAGTAGTTATTTTCGATTTAATAAAAATAATGCCTTAGGTAGGTAAATACTAGCGTTGTTTTATTATATGAAATTTGTATAAGCAGGGCCGTACCGAGGCACACTTTTTTGGGGGGGGGGAGGTAAAAGATAAAAAAGCCAACTAAATTTTTGTATATGTATTAATATACCCAAGTATAACCCATATAATTAAAGCGCAGAGAGCGAGATGGTTAGGACATATAGGTAGAATGGCAGAAGATAGATGGGTAAAACGAGTGCTGAAAGGGGGAGAAGGTGGTAAAAAGAGAAGAGGAGGACCAAAGAAGAAATGGTTGGAGGAGGTTAGGAGAGACCTGAGATCAGTGGGAGTAAGGGACTGGCAGAACGAGGCGAGGAATAGAAAAAAATGGAGGGAGAGAGTGAAAGATCTCGAAGCCGAGGGCCAGATAGGCCTGTAGTGCTGATATATATATATATATATATATATATATATATATATATATATACATATATTAATATAAACAAGTATAGGCTTTAACATATTAAAAATGCAGCCTACTAGCAAAATCTTAAAAATCCAAATTTAAACTATTAGATTATAATAATTACAAAATATACCTGTTTGAAAAATAGGAACAAAAACACCTTACTTAAGAAATATAAACGAAAACAGTTCAAAAATATACATACCGTAAAACGGGGCGACTTGATACCATTTTTGGAATATTCGATACCCTACCGCCGTTTATTTACCGTTCTAATTCAAATAAAAATTATTTTAGATTACTTTGAGGTGGTGGCTATGGGACACAACGCTTAAAAAAGTTGTACCTCTCTCCACTCCCTAGGAAAAAAATATGGAAGGTCTTTTTTCAAGTCATCCCATATTGGGGCGACTTGAAATTTGCGTTTATTTTACATTGTAGTATCTAGTAGGAACGCAATTGGGGCGACATGAAAATCGCAATAACTGATTTTGTAGGTCCAACATAAAACAAATTGTTTTTTTTTATATATTTCTTCATTATTTTACCCACAAAAAAACATTTTTTTCAAAATTGGCTTTATTGTCATCACATATTTATTATAAAAATAAAAAACAATATTCTATAAAATAACCCAAAATAAACCTTCTTTGGTATAGCAGAGACTACAAAAAAATAAATAAAAGCAAATTCGTTTGACAGTTTACAATCAAATTAATAATTAATATCACATATTTTTAAATTTTAGCTGCCCTCGTCGTAATGTTTCATATTCTAAAAGCTTTTTTATAATTCGCGTATAAAAGAGACTTCATTATAACATTGTTTACAGTGTCACAATTAAGCTCTTTGAACACTGTTATAGTAATTTTTAATGTACAGTTGGTTATTGAATTTAGTTATATTTTTATTTGACATTTGACTTTAACCTTGACACAAATTATAAATAAAATGGTCTAGCGTTGTTCTAACTAGCAAATTATCATACTAAAGGTAAATTAGAATGATTTATATATTAAAATTATTAATGAATAAAGTACGCTAAGGTTTATTTATCAATGATTTGTCAATTGTTTATTTTTACATTGTATAGGATCAATATATAGGTATACAAAACGTTCGATTTTTGGGATAAATTACCAGATATCTATGTGAAGATGTATTACAGAAATAATTCTGTTCATGATATAATATAAATAGATCGCAAGAGCATATACGAAGAAGATCTTTTTTAAACATAATCACCTCTTTTTGCTTAAATGAAAGTTTGTTTACAATTCACACAATTATTCGGTTATAATATGTCAAAAGTCAGAAGTGCTGAGTAAAACCATCTGTGATCTGACCAATTAGGAATCTACAGAATTGCCAACTTAAATTCAAACCACTCCTCCTAGTTTAAAAACAGGGATTATATGAAATTCTATTTGATTTAATTAATTAAATAAATGCAAATTATAAAAAATATTGTGTAAAACGTGTGCCATTATGACTTTCCGTAGTACTCGTGATTTGCACAACTCACCGCTTCGCGGTTCGTTGTGCAAACTTCACTCGTACTACAAAACGAGTCATTGTGACACTTGTTCTACAAATAACTATTGCTTAATTTCTTTTTACTCGACAAGTCCGATGTCTTCAGCCGAGGGAAAAACATATGCATTAGGTATTTTATCACTTAATCTTAAGAATGAGCATATATAAGATCCATTTTCTTCGCAATTTATTATTTTTGCCACATATTGCTTATTGGTACCAGCTTCAGTTTTCATGTCAACGTGAATGAAATCACCTTGTTTAAAATCTGTCGAGACAGAAGAATCTTGCATAGGTGACATGTTATCATCAATTTTATTGGTGTCTGTGTCGAAAAACGGTTCTGGGTCCAGATCTTTGTCGCTGTCTTCATCCACGTCACATTCGGAAGAAGATGATAACCTTGGGCGTAATTTTTTATTCGTGCTTTTATTTTTATTTGGCTTGAATGGCGCTGATGTTGATGGTAGCTGTAGGCCTTCCTGTGAAATGCTTTTACCTGCATCAACAAACAATTTTTTCTTCCTACCAACAGAGGTTGGTGCTCCAAACCTAGATTTTTCAAACACTTCTTTTGGTAAATCGACAATTGCATCTTGTTCTTGCGTTCTTTGCTTGTCTGTTTTTGGTAGCTTGCATAAAATTTTATTTCTATTCAGTGGTAATAGACCGGTCGCTTCAAAGACTGATTGAATATTTTTTCCATACTCTCTGAAAGTCTACTTAATAAGCGTGGGAATACTTCTTTTCTTACAGTTCCTTTATTATGTTTTTTCCATTCTTGAAGTATCTTTCACAAAGCGATCTTAATTGAACGAAAAACGCTAACATCTAATGGCTGCGTAAGGTGCGTACTGTTAGGAGGCAAAAGCACAAAACGAATGTCATTCTCCGTACATTTCGAAATAACATTCGCCGAAATGTGGCTTGCCAAATTATCTCCAATAAGAACGTTAGGACCCGGTGGCAAAGATCGAAAATATGGCAATACAATGTTATTAAACCAATTTTCAAAAATATTTGTATCAAACCGTCCAGAACGAGAGCGATTATATCTGGCTCCGGTTGGTCCAAATTGCGTCCAAGTGCTCCATAAGTGGTCTGCCTTATAGACTATGTAGACCGGAAGCATAAATCCTGAAGCTGCACAAGCAAACATGACGGAAGTAGCTGTTTTAGAGGTATCCATTACCTTCTCCGCTCTTTTAGAAGTCCTACGAACGATGACATTCACGCGGCCAGGATCGTCCGTAAAATTAATCTCATCGTAATTTACTATTGCGTTGGATGGAACATCTTTTATACTTTCTGATAAGTGGTCGAAATATGTATTATTACTATCAGGGCAAACTTTGGCTCTACTTCATTTTATTTATTGAGACATTCTTTTAGTCAGCTCCTCCTTATGTCGCTTTAGAAATTTTTGCAGCCAGGTTTCACCAGGTCTGTTGTCTCGGAATTGTGGCCATTTTTTTCCACTTCTGTCCAAGTAGGATTTTACTATCTCTTTTATATCGTTTGAATCACAGGGATATCCCCAGTCCGCTGCAATAGATATAGACCGAACCAGATAATTTTCCTCTTCGATCGACATTGCAGTTTGACCTCCAATTGATTTTGTGTGTAGTCCTTTAACTTTTCTATATAGTTATAAAAGGAATTTCATATTCTTCACTTAAGTCTTTTAATTTTCTACCTTGTTTGTGTAGCCGTAGTACTCGCTGGAGCGTGTCTCCGCTATAATACCGATATTTCCGACTTCCCGGTTTCCTTTTGTATATACGCACCATTTTTCAAGTGGCCTCTGAAATTACATAAAAATAAAATGATACGCCACTGGCAAGTAAGAAGGAAAAGTAAGGCTTTTAGATTAGAGAACGATTGCCTTATATATAACTACTCTTGAAAAAAATACGGCGATATTCCAGTCTTATTAGGGATCTCTGTACAATAGGAAGTTTGCAGGTTAAAAAAAATCAAGCTTCTTACATTTTTTTTGGAGATGCACAACACAATAATAGTGAGTAAATAACCAGTACCACAACATAAAATCAACTAAGAAGCATGGTAGGCATAGATGCAGACTCAATTTGAGATTAAAATTTCGACCGCCAGAGCGCAGCATCGGTTTTAACTGGAAAAAGCAAAAAATTTCAATTCACCCCGGTGTTTTCAAGTAGCCCCATTTTACGGTACTTAAAAAGTGAAAATAAATTAACGAAAAAAATATTATTTGTAGCCAACTGTGTTTGGATTTGGAACCAACTGCCTGGGCTTTGGAGGTGGTGGCTCCCCCCCCTGCCCCCCATTGGTCTCGGCCCTGTGCATAAGTCCCTCTTTGTACAGGATATAAGAATGAATTTTGCATAACTCCTTTATTTTTCAACAGGTAACTATTATAAAAAGAATTAATACTTAATAGCAGTTCCCTAATGTTTTTTTAATCCAAATTCCACTTTCACCCAAATTACATTATTTTTAAAGAAATAAAATAGTTTTGTTGCTCTCCTGTAAAATTTACGTTTTGGGACTTGTGCAATTTTCACATTAGGCCGACGATATAGATATGGGCGATACTCTGTAAAGTATCGGTACACCGTACAGTTATAAGTATATTGTTTTAAAAATATCAATATTAGAAAATATCGTTATGAGAACTATCAATACTAAAAATCTCGATATTTTGATGATACGATATATTTTAGAAACAAAATATGCAGACTTAAAGGTTTAGTGACACTTAAAGTATAGTGAAAATATCGTATCGTATCCTCGATCTCTACTCACCTATCGGGATGTGCCGGAATGTTGTGAGTGTTCTGTTGTCGTAGCAACATATTATGCTATTTAAATTCAAAAGCGTGAATTATCATAGTTCTTTTATTTTTTTAATCTATGCATAGTTCACTCTAGTGATATATGGGTACCTACCATATATATTTCGTTAGGAGGTAAAATATTGATTTATTTTTAAGCGGTCGTGGACAATAGTTATTTATTATACAAGGGAAAAAAGTATTAGATGTTAGCTCGAGTTGTTGGGAGACAACAAACCGAGAGCTAAAATCTAATATTTTTCCCGTGTATAATACAATATTTTTTTCTGTGACAGGAAAAACGACGATTTAATAGTGAAAGAACATATTATTACAATATATTAAAGTCAGAATGTTATCGATATAAAATTTGAATTTTTAAACTAGTAAGCTGTTGTAGTTATAGCGTTGCTAAGGAAAACTTCAAAGTAATCAAATATATGTCAATTTAATTCTGTGATTTGATTCAAAAATTGCGAGCTCAGTGATTGTTTAGTAGTTATTTTGGAAAATAAAAAAGTTAAAAAATGTCTGATTCCGAGTTTTCTCTGACTCCACCGGAGTTGATAGAAGCAGCGCGAGTAGCGTCACGAAAATTATTGCCAGCTAAATCGCGGAAAATTTACGAAACCGCGTATTCAAGATTTAAGGAATGGAAAATGAAAAAGACATGCAGTTATTTCTCGGAGACAGTGTTATTGGCTTATTTTTTGGAACTGGCACAACAACAAAAGCCATAAACAGTGTGGTGGAATTATTCAATGATTAACAGTATGTTACGATCCAATAATAATGTAGACATTTCAAACTATTTCAAACTAATTACATTTCTGAAACAAAATGGGAAAGGTTACAAGCCCAAGAAAGCTGCGATTTTTACGAGTACACAAATTAGTGATTTTTTAAATAATACACCCGATGAAGTTCATGTAATGGCCAAGGTTGTTGTTGTATTTGGGATTGCAGGAGCTTGTCGAATTTGTGAAATCTGCCAGGTAACATTAGATGATATTGAAGATTCGGGAAAGTTATTAATTGTGAAACTGAAGCAAACAAAGAATGATGTAAACAGGAGTTTTGTAGTTACTGAAGAATATATTAAATGAAATTGACTGTCTCGACCCTTACTTCGTGGAATATGCTCATATTAGTATTTTTAAATGAAACTCAAGGTCTCTAGTTAATTCCACAATATAATACAAGCTATTGAAAATTCTAAAAAATTGACAATTGTTTCGATAAATCAATATCATCGTCAGAATGACAGAAGTTACATTTCATTTTATGCCTACCTGATGCTTAGTAGTTATTTTTGGCTAGACCAAGAAGTAACCTAACTTGTGATTGGCTTAATATATGTTTATAGAAAAAAGAAGATGTGATATTACAAATATTGAAGCTTAGATATTATTAGCCCTATGGTGATATCCTGGATATCATTTTTCCAATTAAGATCAGTATAACTGTGCAATGATATAGAAAACCAGGAAAACTATATCTGCTGATCTTTATAATTATCACTAGGGTCAGACCCTTAGGAATTTTGAAATACGATACAGTGAGCACTTACGAGCATACAGATTAAAACAACCAGATAAATCCCACTACGCAAAACATCTACTTGACACCAATCATTCATTGACACCTAACACAGAACTAGAAGTACTGCATATTTGTGAAAAGAAACAAGAACTAGATTTCCTTGAAGAACTGGAAATTAGAAGACATTTAAGAAACCCACAATATGAAGTTGTCAATGAACAGTTAAATCTAGGGAATTCTCCACTAATAAACTGTCTTCTTAAGTGATAATTGTAAAGATCAGCAGATATAGTTTTCCTGGTTTCCTATATCATTGCACAGTTATACTGATCTTAATTGGAAAAATGATATCCAGGATATCACCATAGGGCTAATAATATCTAAGCTTCAATATTTGTAATATCACATCTTCTTTTTTCTATAAACATATATTAAGCCAATCACAAGTTAGGTTACTTCTTGGTCTAGCCAAAAATAACTACTAAACATCAGGTAGGCATAAAATGAAATGTAACTTCTGTCATTCTGACGATGATATTGATTTATCGAAACAATTGTCAATTTTTTAGAATTTTCAATAACTTGTATTATATTGTGGAATTAACTAGAGACCTTGAGTTTCATTTAAAAACACTAATATATTAAATATTACCGAATGTACATAGCCCTTCGTCCAGCAGCAGCAAAGGATCGCCGCCTGTTTTATGCATATCGCAATGGAAAATGTATCAATCAGGTTGTGGGTAAAAATCAGTTTTATAAGGTACCTGAAACAGTACCTAATTTTATTCAACTTGAAAATGATAACTCATATACGAGTACAGGTCACTCATTTCGAAGATCGTCTGTTACACTTTTAGTTAAATCTGGGGGAGACTTGATGGCACTAAAGAAACATGGCGGATGGAGGTCATCAACGGTCACTGAAGGGTATGTTGATGAATCGGTGGCACACAGAACAGAAATTGCTAATAAAGTGTTCAGAACGTGTGGCAGTTCTGAAATAACACCCGATTTGCGACCAGGTACACCAACAGCAGTTGTGTCCATGTCAGAGAAAAATATTATTTTAACACAAGAAAATTCGTCTGTTGTACCGAATAGTTCAAGGAACATGTCATTCATGCAATGCACATTTAATAATTGTACTTTTGATATAAAGGAAATGTTCAATAAAATATTCTAAAATCAAATATCTTCCTTTATCTATATGTATATATATATATCCGGGAGAAAAGTACTCACTTTTTTCCCGGGGAAAAAAGTAATTTCGTGAAAAGTTGTATTTTGTTACCTGTCAACAGAGATAAAATTTCAATTTTTTTTCCTGTTAACAGAAAAAATATATTTTTCTACAACTGCTATGAAAAGTAGCGTATTTCTCATAGCTTACTTAATTTCAAAACCATATATTGCTCACATTGTGAGAAATATTATTTCTCACGGCACTTTGCCCACACTACATACATTTATATGGAGAATCCAGTAGGGGATACTCGATGCCCAGCCGATTTCAGCAGGGTATACTCGATGCCCATCCGTTTTCGGTGGGTGGTCCTCGATGCTTAGACTTTTTTTACAAAACTATTTACTTGTATTCTTTAAATTTGTGCAGCTGTAGAAAAAGTATAAAGTGCAATATGTGGGAAAAGCACTTTTCTCAATCGTATGTTTACGGCACTCGCCCTTGGCTCGTGCCACAAACTTTCACACTCGTGAGAGAAGTTGAACGTTTCCCACTTGTTGCACAATATACTATTTTTCCCCAACCGCCAATAAAATCAAGTTTTTTAGACGTCATTTTCAACACATAACGTAACAAATTATTACGCAGAGGCAATAAAGTACTTTATTACCTAGGGAATAAAGTAAACTGACATTTTGTCATCGATAGGGGAGACCGGGGCTTACATTCTCACGGGTTTAAAGTCACAAACCCTTTCCTGCGCAAAGTAAATATGGCAACGTCGTCATATTCATACGCCAGGAACTATTTGAATGCTAGTTAGTTCCGCCATATTCGCCATTCGTATAAGTCGCATGTATATATGTTTATAAGTGAATTTACGGAAAAAGCCAATGTAAGTAATTTTTTGGATTAATAATACAAACCGTATATTTTATCTCAGTGCCAGAATTTAAAAATGCCGTGTTATATTTATGATACCCCTAGGTGTTCTCCAAAAAGTCACTATAAATTTATTAATTTATAAAATTAGGTTAGGTAGTTATTTTAGAAAGAAAATGGCAGGACCGTTTGGGGTAACTTGTCTCACACGTTGTGGGGCAAGTTGTCATTTGTGACTTTTTACCCCGATATTAAAAGAAGTGAAGCTCTGAATCGGATTTAATTTTTAGATGGTGCGCGAATACAGAAAAAGAGCAGATCGAGGGAGTTTTGATAAGGAAACAATAAGGAAAGCGGTGTTACAGGTAAAAAATGAAAATATTTCTATTAGGCAAGCAGCAAATTTTTTTGATTCAAATTATAAAACAGTGGGGCGCTATTGCAAAAAGCTTTCAGCAGAGGGCCTTAATCAAGATCAGTTAAATTTAGACGTGAGATATGGCAAACCTCGCATGGTATTAAGCCGAGAAATGGAAATGGATTTAAAAATATACCTACTCGAATCAGGAAATATTTATTTCGGACTTTTTCCTAAGGAAATTAGAAAGCTTGCATTCCAGTTTGCCATTGCCAATAAAATAGCTGTTCCCGAGCCTTGGAAAAGGGATCAAATGGCTGGACCTGAATGGTTTACATCATTTTTAAAGAAAAACAATTATTTATCTCTTCGCACTCCAGAACCAACAAGTTTCGCACGCGCAACAAATTTTAACCAAGCAAATGTGAACAGCTTTTTTACAAATCTGGAAGAGGTTATGAAAAAATATAAATTTGATCCATCCTCAATCTGGAATATGGACGAGACGGGGGTGACCACTGTTCAGAAGCCTTGTAAAGTAGTGGCCAGAAAAGGATTTAAACAAGTCGGATCCATAACTTCTGGGGAACGTGGAACCCTCGTCACAGTGGCCTGTGCCGTATCTGCTTTGGGAAATAGCATCCCGCCATTCTTTATATTTCCAAGAGTGCATTTTAGAGAATTCTGGCTAACATCTGGACCAGCAGGATGTGCGGGAACAGCTAATCGAAGTGGCTGGATGATAGAAGAAAATTTTGTGGTATAGTTATGTTATCTTTTCCTCCCCACTGCTCGCACAAGTTGCAGCCTCTTGATAGGTCAGTTTATGGTCCGTTTAAAAAACAGTACAATAATGCTTGCGATGCGTGGATGATGAATCATCCCGGTCAAACGATGACGATATATGATATTCCAGTTTTAGTTGCTCAAAGCTATCCCCTAGCCGCAACACCAAAAAATATACAATCCGGATTTAGTGTATCAGGGATATTTCCCTTCAACCAAAATGTATTTGATGAAGCAGAATTTAGCCCATGTAAAGTTACAGACAGAGACTTGCACCAAGAAAATCAGGAACCAGATCTCGAAAATCCAAAGCCCGGGACCAGTGGAATTTCATTCCAAACTGATGAACCAACAGTTGACGAAATGTTAACAAGTAAGTTAGTTACCTGAGTATCTTAAAATTATTCTGCAATGATTTGTTTTTCTTGAAATAGGCAACAAAAAAACAACTGTGTCAGAACCTGCAAACACAGAACTTCACGACACTCAGCAGCCTAGTCCTAGTGGCTCATCCTTAGAAAAAATCCCAAACCATACTCAGCATTCTGGGCCTAAGGAAAGTATATTTAGTGTCTCAGATATAAGGCCCTTGCCCAAAGCAGGTAAGACTTTTACCAAAATCAGGTGAGCACATATTTTAAATAACAGTTACCTTAAATTTCAGCTGCAAGAAACAAAGGGTCAAATAGAAAGAAAAGGAAGTCGGCTGTACCAACTGATACGCCAGAGAAAGAGGCTCTTGAGGCGGAGTTTGCTAAGAGAAAAAGTGTAAAGAAAAATTTAACAGGAAATATAAGAGTGTCAAATAATAAAAATAAAAAGGGAAAAAAACATAAAAGTGCTAAAGAGAAGTCCCCTGAAGAATCAGAGGACGAGGATGAAGAAAGTTTTTGTCTTGTCTGCTTGGAACCGTTTTCCAATAGTTCACCAAAAGAAGTTTGGGTTCAATGTACAGTATGTAAGCTATGGGCCCATGAACTGTGCACTTCCGGTACACCGTGGTACGTCTGTCAGAACTGTGAAGATGACGACACTGAATAACAAAATTGGAATAGAGCATAATATATAATGTATTATTTGTTTCTTTTTATCTGTAGCTGAGCTTTTTTAAATAAAATCTAACCTGATATCTGCGTGACTTTTCACCCCTTTCCGTTAGACAACGTGCCCCATAATGGGGGCAAGATGTCACACTTGTAACAGTTTACGTTTTGCAAAAGAAATTAATAAATTCGCGTCATTTATAAATACATTTTTAGTCACTTTGTATAGTCAAATAACAGAGTGAGAAAGTGCACCAGAAATAACTTTGCTAGGATTAAAAATGGTTTCACAAAAAATTAACAACCTAATTTTGTGACATTTAGCCCCGGTCTCCCCTATTTGTGTATATTATTTTATTAATTTGATCGGCGTAGTTATTATTTTTATTAATTAGTCTGAAATATGGATAGGCATATCCTTTGGATAATATATTTCTGTAAGAAAAGCTCTAAAAACGCAAGCTCTGAGAGTCTTCTGATTTTGACAAAAATGTTTTTGATTATAATTTAATGGAGTTTCGTCGACTGGCGCAGACATTCAACTATATTAATAATCTTAATCCGACAACGTTAATGTCGAAATCAATAGATTATTATATACAAATTTACAATGAATGGCACAAATTGATGAATGTTTGAACTTCGATGATTTTCAGATCGATCGGAAGGTAAATAAGAACTTAATGATTCGAAAAAACGTTAGGTTTCCACTTGATGAGGTGACCAATAGTAGCGACTGTATATCTCTACTTTGGTGCTAACTGAATACTGACTAAGAACGATTTGTTCGGCTTCGGGTACACACTAGACTCGAACACTAATTAATAAGTGCTATGCTTGAACTTGAATACACTTTGAAACGATGTGTTTCGACTTATGAGTACGCACTTGACTCGAATAGCAATTAAGTAACGCTATGTTAGACTTAGTATCTCTGAAACGATGTGTATCAACTTGATGACTGTTTGAATTTGAGTGAAGATTACTTCGATATGTAACGACGACTGGCTCTTTCACGTTGTGAGACGTGTTAAATAGAAATCTTCAAATAGGCGTGTTTACACGTAGATTGTTTGGACTAAAAGCGAATAAACTCTTCTTATTGGTCAGTATTAGTTACCCGGATGGAACCATTGACAAGAATAAAAAATGGTCGCCTCCAATAGATATTTCAATTACTATTGTACGTCAACTTCTATTGAAACCTTTTACTCAAAATGTGATTCAAATGTTTATTACAGACTTTCCGATACCGATCCATTATTAAAATATTCAGCCTTATTTAACAATAGAAACTCAAATACCATGTGACAATAAGTCTTTTTAGGAATTTTACAATGCGCTATTTCGTTTGCTGTGAACAATACTTATTCTACGGCGTTTACAATTCTATTAACACAATAAAATAATAGTGTGTGAAACGTGATTTTTCTAAATTTTTAACTATAGAATTTCAAATACAATTTGACAATAAAACTTATACGAATTTCACAACGTTGAATGTACGCTTTGAAGGTACAACAAAAGTGAACGGATGCAAACAAATTTCATATCTAGAAATATTTTACACGTTTTTAAAAGAGTACCGTAACCTATACAGTTCAAGAATTCCCAATCTTGAACAAGAAATATATAACTTGAACAAGAAATATATAACTTAGCTACCTAAATATAATGTGCGGTTTTTGTTGTTTTGTTCACTTTTCTTTTATTTGAAAATCATTTAAATGTCAAAATCGATATTATGAATACTCTACCAAAAGAAAAAGAAATCACAATGGCACAGGACCAATTGGACAGGCTTACTTCAGTAACATTTTTGCATAAAACCCAAAATAAAAAATTAGATACAAACGTAATAGAATGTTTTGAGATGTACAAAAAACCAAAGTAACATTTTGGCATCAAATCAAAAACAAAAAAATTCTGATAAATTTGTAAATTTTCTTAAATAAATGTTTTAATGTAAGATTTAGAGAAAAATGTTAAATACAAAAGTTGTAGAACGTATTAAGGTCTATGAAAAAGTTGAGTAACTTTTTTGAGTCAAATGAAAAACAAAGGAAATACGATTTTTTTTCAACTTTGACAGGCCGCCATTTTGTTTTTACTGGACCGATTTGGCTCATTAACGAACTCGTCCAAGATTTTGGCCTAACCGATTTTTGTAGCGAGTTTGGTTTCGATCCCTATTTCATTCTGAAATAAGCCTAAAAGTCTGTATATCAATATCGTTTATTCTATACAAATATTACAATTAACAAATTCTATAGAAATATTACAATTCATTAAATATATCAGAGAAAACTTTGAATAAAACTTTCTTTAAATTCCTGGGAATTAATGTATACTTCCTGAGAGTAAAGTTTAAGGTTAGGTCAAAACCGTAGTCGGACGATGCAACCTTAAACCAAGTTTCAGCCTCGTGTCAGTTTGCTGTTAACATTATTGTACTATTAAATTATTCTGATAATAAAAACAAATGGCCGTGGAAAAAATAATGTATGAATCTTGGGAGTAAAGTTCATTAATCCCTCAGTTAAATAAAGCCCTCGCTCGCTACGCTCACTTTAGCTTCGGGATTAAAATTGCACTTAACTCCCTTGATGCATAAATAACGATTAATCGTTATGGGAACCTATTTAATGTTGTTTGTCGCTATCTTTCTTCAACACTTAATAAGGCACCCAAAAGAACGTATGTCATTACTTAGAAGACAAGTGAACGTAATATAAATACGTGTTTCTACTGTCAGTAGAAAAGGATAAAATGTGTAAAGTTTTACTGTTAGTGACGTCAGGGTAAAGGTCAAGTTAATTTTATCCACTATAGTGCGCCATGGAAATTTGAGTTGGTTCATATTAGCTGAATTGGACCCTGTTGTTTCTAGTCGTCTTACTTATTCAACTTTCATCTTGTTTTATGTATTATTAATAAAGTATCGTATTGTTTGTCGAAACTGGGCTTGTCGGTATAATGATTTATTGGGTATTTGAGTGGGTTTGTCGAATAGGTCAAACTCGCTGATCTAATTTAATAAGAATACATCAAAGAAAGTAAATTCGTGTTTTATTTGTGTAATGTCTTAGACAAACTAATACTACTCATTATTTTTGTAACGATTTAAAGTTGCATTTTTTATTTTCTTATATCATTAAAGCGGTCAAACGCTGGCATTCGTTTTTGGGTTGCATACGGGATTTAGTTAATGACGTCCGTATTTTGGTTGGTATGTTGCATACCACATTTTGTTAATCGATTGTTGTGTTTCCTTATGTATCGATGTGTTTACAACTTTCTGCACAGAAGTGCGTTCATAATCTATTGGCGGGGTGAGGAACGAACTCTGATAGGGTAACGTGTCAGTCAGACGCCGAGTAGACGCTTAGGGAGAAACCAACTTCAACGATTAGAGCGTGCCCTACCGATTTGTAGGTTAACACTGTCAAAATTTGATTTTCACATATTTTACGGTGGGTGCAGAAAAACAGGGATTGTGGAATGTTTTTACCTTTTTAACATTATTACTAATGGAATTTGAAAATCGTCTGTTGATGGAAACTGATAGCTAACCTTAACCCGCAGAATAACGATTACCAGCGTCTTAACCTCTATAAACAAGAACATGTGTATAATACGAATTACGCACGTCAGGGTAATAATTTCCCCGATCGCGAGCGGGGAACTAGGAATACACTCTCGGCGATTGCCGTGGTGCGTTTGTGAACACCGTGGAGTAGAGTGTGATATATATATATATATATATATATATATATTACATGTTTTATGAACGATCATTTTATACCCAAGTATAACTCAAAACACTCAAGGCGTTGTTTTGTGAACGCACTCCTGTGGTTTTATTTTCGTTCCTATGAAAGTAACGTAAATTTGAAAAGAAAAAACAAAATCTTTAGAATTCATTTTATCATATTAATCTTGATCACTAATTTTCGTTACTTTCTCAACTTTCTCTACAAAACAATCCGTACATACAATGATAATGCATTATTTTATAATAAATTAAGGAACAGTTGTGTATACAGTGTTTAACTTTAACAAGAAGGTAGATCATAAATTAGACATATACTGGATTGCACTTAGTACAAAAAAGTAACAGCGTTTTAAAGTTACCAAAAGCAAATTGATTTTTTCAAATATTTTGAGAATTGTTTGACATATTATAAAGAAAATTGAGAGCTTTTTTTATGATTAGAGCATCTTTCAGAACAAAAATGGAAAAAATTAAAACTTATATTTTTGGCCCTGTCAATTGGACAATATTAATTTAAGGAAGGTTAGCACGAAAAATACAAAGATTTTTGTATGACATTTTTTTTGTTATAATAAATTATGTAATTTTTTTGAGGCTGTGCTTCGTCCGCTAATGGTCATTAGAACTTACCAATACATTCTACTACATATTACATTCTAAACTATTTGTTCAATACATTCACTAAATATTATATAGTTTAATATCTTTTTTATAATTCACGTATACAAAATTCACTTTGTGACATCGAAAACAGTGTCACAATGAAGTCTTTTGAACACTCTTTTAGTAATTTTTAGTGTCATGCAGTTGGCTATTGTATGTTATATATTTTTTTGACATTTGACTTTAATCTTGAAATAAATTATAGAATGGTCTAGCGTTGTTCTAGCTAGCATATTAAATGGTCTTAAAGGTAAATTTCAATAAATTATATATTAAAAATATTAATAAATAAAGTACGCTAACGTTTATTCATCAATGATTTGTTAATCGATTATTTTTATATTGTATAGGATCAATATATAAGGTATACATGACGTTCAACTTTTGGGGTAAATTAGCAGATATATACGTGAAGATGTATTATAAAAATAATTCTGTTCATGATATAATATAAATAGACCGCAAGCATATACGAAGAAGCTCTTTTTTAACAAATAATCATCCTCTTTGCTTAAATGAAAGTTTGTTTACAATTTACACAATTATTCGGTCATAAATGTCAAAAGTCAAAAGTGCTGAATAAAACCATATATGATCTGACCAATCAGGAATCTACAGAATTACCAACTTAAATTCAAACTACTCCTCCTAGTTTAAAAACGGGGATTCCATGTAATTCTATTTTACTTAAAAAATTAAATATATGCGAATTAAAAAAAAATGTGTAAAACTTGTGTCACAATGACTTTCTGTAGTACTCGTGATTTGCACAACTCACCGCTTCGCGGTTCGTTGTGCAAACTTCACTTGTACTCAAAACGAGTGATTGTGACACTTGTTTTACAAATAACTATTATTTACTGTATTGTTTTTTGTATTTGTTCTAGAGTTTTTAGATTTTTATTTACATCTATGGAGATTTTGTTCCTTTTTTTCCTCTTGAAATTTCAGAGAGTCAACAAGATTATGTTTGAACGGTCAGTCTTACATCGCACTTGCTACATTTGGTGCGTCTTCTTTAGTATATATTCTATAAAAATGTGTAAATCGAGTAGTTGATAGTTTAATAAAGTTTAGCCGGCTGTATGGTAATATTAGTCGGTCAGTGAATTGCTGTTTAACTATTTTGAAACTATTTCGTTAACTACTCCATTCTGCTTGCATCTTTTCCTTAACCCTTGAATGGAGACGCCCGGTCTAATGGACCTCACCTCATGAATTTTTCCGCAAGAATTTAGAAACACCCTGTATTAATTAGTGTTTTATATAAAAAAAACAGTCCACTATTATTTTATTATTTCCATATTTATAATTTCGTCAATCATGAAAGGGAAGTATTTTGATACTTTATCAATTAAAAAATAAACGGTTTTAAAGATTAAAACTAACTTTTCCGCATCTGTGACCCTGAACAATATTCTATCATAAAATTGTTACTTGTATACACTTCGGGGGATGTATCGTGCTAACAAACCGAAATTTCTCCAAAAATAACCAAAAATTTAGTATATCTAGTTTTATAGGACCCGCTGTACTCGCTCTAGTCAACTGAAAATCAATAGGGTACATCTGTGAGACACCTTGAACAATACTTATTCATAAAGTTGATCAATCGTATACTCTCTGGAGGCTATATCGTGCTAACAAACTGAAAATTCTCCAAAAATGACAAAAATTTGGTACTTCAAGTACCACAGCACCCGCTGTACTGGCTTTAGTGAGCTCAATATCAATAGGGTTCATCTTTAAGACGCTCTGAATAATATCCAATCATAAAATTTATCACTTGTATATACTCCGGAGGCTGTATCGTGCTAACAAACTGAAACTTCTCCAAAAATGACAAAAATATCGTACTTAAAGTACTGTAGTACCAGTTGTATTGGCTCTGGTGAGCTGAAAATCAATAGGGTTCATCAGTGAGATGCCCTGAATAATATTCAATCATAAAATTGGTGACTTGTTGAATTCCGGAGGCTGTATCGTGCTAACAAACTGAAATTTCTCGAAAAACGACAAAATGTCGTACTTCAAGTACCATAGCACCCGTTGTACTGGCTCTGGTGAGCTGAAAATCAATAGGGTTCATCTGTGAAATGTCCTTAACAATATTCCATCATAAAATTGGTGACTTATTACACTCCGGAGGCTGTATCGTGCTAACAAGACTTGCAAGGAAAAGTGGCCGACGACAACCACGACGACGACGACATACACACAGGATTTTTTTTCTAAAAACCGTTTTTTTCGTGTTGTTGAGGGATAACGTAAAAATAACTCCAAAAAAAATTTCCAACTTTTTTGTGGGTAAACCAATATTTTTCTCGCATATTAGATAGGTTGGCGGAAAAGTAATAATCTAATTACATTTTTATTAGACTTTTAAAAAATATTTAGAATAAACGTTTCAGTTAAAATGAAAGTACCACCATTTAACAAAATTTATTTACGGTATAAATTCATGTAAACATTTTAATAATAAATTATAATTAGTTTGTCTCGTAATATTAGCTAATTTACGAAAATTGTTTGTGTTATTTCGCATGCCGGATAAACAACGAAGCGCAATTACCCATTAAGACTGTTAAAAGCGATTACATAATCGTTTAACGCCATTGTCGATTGTTTAAAATTACGTGGTCTCAGTAAAGTGCCTGTCGTTCTTATTTAAAAAGTCTTTAAAAAAAATAGGAACGGTAATTGAATTCGAGTGACTCAATTACATGAAAATGCGCACATGTGAACATTGTTTTCTGTTATTCTAGCGGTAATTGACTATTTCATTCCAATAATTTAATAGGCCAAGAGACAGGGAGCATCTAAACGCGCGTTCTAGGTAAATGGCAAAATTTCGTTAATCGATATAAGTTGATTAATAAAATTTGGATTCCAGTTGACTCACACGTAAATTAAAAATTGATAAGCCTGTTTCAATATTAAAATGGAGCATGCATTTTGTTAATAAAAAAGCGACGAAATGCTTAATTTAACGCGAGAAAAAATATAAGACACGTAATTTTGGGTAACAATGGATTTTAAGATGAAATCAGTTTGAGACTTCAGGAGGCTTGTTAAAGGAACTAAACTATACTTAGAAAATATGTAATGCCAAATTATGTAAATATAAAATGCCATCATAAAACACTTCAACCACAAAAAGCTATAAAATGTGCTCAACGAGTCTGGCTTTAAGAGGAAAGTAAAAAATGGTTTAAAATAAGAGAGACTCCTTAGACAACTATATGAAAGTTGTACATTGTGAACTCACATTCCAACTACATCCAGTAGAATGTTACTGTTTAGGTGACAAAATCAGAGAAAATGTCAGCATGATGAAGCACAAGAAATTTAAGAAACAAGAACAAAAACTAATAAAAAACTTGAATACACACAACATAGAATTCAATATTATGAAACTGTAAGTACTTACATACCAACACACTTTGTACCACGATTTGACAACCATTCGTTTAACCTTCGACGGTTTCGATTACATTTACAGTTTGTAATTTTTCATAAAGAAAATTATTTGAATTACATTTTAAAACTATTTCTGATTCTGTTGGTAATATTTGTTTAATATTATTCGTAAATTTTGCTGGTATGCTGTACTTTAGCCTTTATTTGTATTTCACTATTTGCAGAGAATCAAAAATGATTAACATTGGCGTAGAAATTGAGCCCATAAAAAATCTGAGGGGGGACAGGGGGGGTAAATATTATTAAAATAATTTTTGGTCGTGTACCTGATGGTGGATTGTGATAGTCCCTCATGGGTAACTCACAGTAAAAATATGCCCCCTATGGGCAAAGCTTCCCCCCTAACTACATTGAAATTAATGGACTAATCATTTTTTTGCGAGATATAGAAAAAGAACTGGAGACTAAAAATGTAAAGGACATTTAGACATGTACGTAGAAATTTTTTGGCCCGTATAAAAGGAGTATATTTCGCCTAAAAATTCCGAAAATTCAATGTTCAAAAATTACGAAAACATTTTTTCACAACCCTGTATATACTCAGAAACATTCTAATTTTTTTTCTCTGCCGATTGATATATTTATTTTGAACATTTTATTCAAAAAGAGGGCGCCACAAGACACGCTAAATTTTGAGGTTAAAATTTTTTTTCGACCACCGTAGCTATATACCGAATGGGCATATGCCTAAAAACACTATCTCGAACTTCCACGTTCAATTTCAGTCCACTGCTGGGGGGCTCATTTGGGGGGTCCTAAAAATATTTCAAGCCCACGACGCCTATAGGCACTCCAAATCCGGAAGGTACCCCGAAAAACATCATCACCAATATTTAGCGAATGCTGGACCCCCAAAAAAAGGAGGACAGAGGTGTGCCCCCATATATCATCGTAAAGGACTTGACCTGAAAAGTTGCCCCATCATATTTATAACCCGAAATTAAAAAAAAAATTAAATTTATTTGTGTTCTATGTACGGGTCGAATTGTTCTCTTCAAAACGTATTTGTCGATTTTTCGCTATCGTTTATAGCAAAAAAAGCCGCAAGCCCTAGTACCAAAGTCGAAAAAGCTCGTTTTTTGACGACCTCTAGACCCCCAAAAAGGGGGCAGGAAAGTTTTGTTATATGTTTTTCAAGAGGGATATTCGTTTCCTGAAATTCGAAAAAAACAGTTTATGCAAAAGTACTTTTTAATTTATCCCTGTATATTTCTTCAAATCAAAAAATCGGTTTAATGGCCCTATGTACCAACCGGATTTTTCTCATTCATATGCGATTTTTATTTTTGAGCTAGCATAAATACTAAAGAAGTACCCAAACCGCCGGTTTAATGATTTCCCAAAGGGGATAGAGGGAAGGGGGTCATATTTTTTTTCGTTAATTAAAAGAGTCGAATGAAATCATTTTTGTCTATAACTCAAACCGTCGGGCGGGGTTGGTTGTAAGTTGGCCATTGCTTTGTAGTTGGTTTGCTTATTTGCTTGCATGCGCTTGCTTGTCTGCTTGTGGGTAGCTATCTGCAGTCCAATGGAGAAATGCAACCATCGAGTGTCTGCCTCCTCGTGGCACCGCCAGATACGTTAGCACTGTTGATCATTAGTGACAGCAGTGTTGACCAACCAAATGGCATTCCAACGAAACCCAAGCTAAGGTGTAAGGAACGTGCCGATGGCTGAATGGCCGCAGGGTATGCGACCGTGAACGTCCCCCTGGGGGTACCAGGCGACACCTCCTTGCATATAGCCTTTTACTGGCAAGCAGGGCTCTGCCAGGAATGACAAACCTTTCCCTAGCGACTCGTGGGATCAAAATGGATCGAGAAAAAAACAAAACCGGAGGATGAGCGAGAACGTACACCTCCAAATCTAAAGCACCGTCGAGGTGAAAGAGTCTGCGGTGCTGAGGCAAAGAAAAAGAGGAAAGCGAGGCAGCAGGCTGGAGTCTCTACAGACACCACCAGCGCCACTCGCCCCTCCCTATCTAAACCTGGCACCAGCGGCCTAAAATACAAGGGCAGCGATGGCAGTTCCTCCTCCAAAAGAGGCCCGGAACGCGTCGCCTCCCACGAAAAGAAGCGCATCCGCTCCAATACCTCGGAGGAAAATTCTACCCGGGGAAAAAGGATACGGATGGACGCGAATACAAAAAGCTATAGCGAAGCAGCTACCAGTCATCTACGGGTAGCTATCATAGACAAGGCCGATCCATACGGTAAAATAACTACCGATAATGGAGACCTTGTCAAAAGACAACTAATGGAGGATTTGGACAAAACCCTTTTGTCCGCCTCCGGCAGTCAGGAAAAGCCACCTACCTTTAGGTCATGGTCGCACTCTGGCGTAATAATCAGTCACCTGCGATAATGACGAAACGCTAGAGTGGCTAAAGAACACGGTTTCACAACTGAAACCATGAAAGGAGGCTAAGCTCGACGTGGTACACGTCGACAACCTCCCCAAGCTGACGAAAGCCACCCTCTGGGTCCCTAGCGAAGCTCACTCTGACCTGGTTGACAAAGAGGATGTGCTGCGTCGGCTGGACAAGCAAAACCCAGACCTTCGGGTGGATGCATGGTTTTCCTTCCACCACGAAGCGAAGGTCAATCCCAAAGGACACCTTTTCGTCTTTGGTATAAGAGACGAGGAAATGGGAGTCCTAAAAAAACGATCAATGAGGATGAGCTATGCGTTCACCTCATTGATTGTAAGAACAAAGAAATCTGACCCGGAACGGAGGAGATCTCCCATCCGAGGAACCCCAAGGAGCTGTTGCTATTGCGGAGACTGTCGAGCCATCCTCCAAGATGGCGACCGACAGTCTTCTGGAGGAACTAACAGCTCTAAGCCAAGATACAGGCGACGTCAACCCACCTCCAAGTGAGAAAGTGGAGATTGTCTAAAAAGTAATCATAAACCATCTCACCACCATCAAGCAGAGATGGACAATGAAAAGGTAAGACTTATTCAGTGTAACCTTCAACACAAAAAAGTGGCTTCGGCAACTTTATGCCGCCACTTGGATGTGATGCAGGATACAATAGCACTTATCCAAGAACCCTGGATAAGACAAACTAAAATCATGGGTCTAAATAATCCAAAAGGTTTAATTTTCAGCTTCACAAGCAATCAGCAACCTAGGACGTCCATGTATGTCCCTAAGAATTTTAAGACCTACCCACTGACGCATTTCTCGTCCTCCGACCTAACGGTAGTGAAGGTTGAATATGCACAGAAAGGTCAAAAGAAAGTGTTAATACTGGCATCCGCATACCTCCCCTCAGACGCAGCTAAACCACCACCAACTAAGGAGCTGGAGGACCTTGTGGAAGACTGTCTCACCCAAAAGCTTGAACTGGTAATAGACTGCGATTCAAACTCTCACCATGTAAGCTGGGGCAGCAAAGATATTAACACTAGAGGTAAGTCTTTTTATGATTACATAGCTAACAAGAATCTCTGTATTCTAAATAGAGGTACTGAACCAACTTTTATTAACACTCGTAGTCAAATGCGAATAGATATTACTCTATCTACTATAAACACTTCGAATATAATCTCCGGCAGGCATGTATCTGACGATATTTCAATGTCGGACCACCGCTGGATAAAATTCGAAATAAAACTAGCGCTCACAACCTCTACAATGACTCGCGACCCCAGGAAAACGGATAGGACAAAATATGTCCACTGTTTGAAAGGGGATCTGCGAGGAGTCGAGGATGTGCTGCTCAACAATAAAAGAGATTTGGAAATTTATTCTAAAACCATCCAAAACTCCATAATTAATGCCCATAAGATGTCTTGCCCACTCAGGCGGGTCGATCTTGATGAATCCTCCACTCCGTGGTGGTGCCATGAGATTGACCAGCTCAGGGGGACGGCGAGGAAATACTTTAATAAGGCTAAAAGAACCAGACTCGATGAGGATTTGAACTTATACAAGTCTCACCTCAAGGAGTATAAAAAAGTCATCAGACAAAAACCAAGAAAAGCATGGAGAATCTATTGCGAGGAAATCGAGGATTTCCCCCAAGCAGCTAGACTCCTAAAGGCCCTCTCAAAAGATCCCCACCGTCATATCGATATACTAACCAGAGAGGATGGCACAAAAACTGCCAACCTAAAGGAAAGCCTTCAATTATTGATGTCAACTCACTTCCCGGACCCCAAAATCACAAATTCGGCAGCCTGGGAGGATGAGGAGAATCATCACCCGACGGACGACGACTGGCGTATATCACGACAGATCGTCGAAATCCACTGCATCCAAATCAACATGCATACACTCCAGGGAAATCCACCGATTCGGCTCTTCATCTCGTAGCGGGCCGCATCGAGAGATCGTTGGAAAATAAACACCTCCACAGACTGGGTCTCTCTGACACCCCACTTTGTAGAGGATGTGAGCAAGAAGATGAGACTGTCGAGCACATTCTTTGTGAATGTCAGACACTCTCTTATCTTAGTTTTCATGTATTCGGCGAGCACAGGCTAACACACGCCAGTATGAGGGAACTTAATTCAGGCGACGTTATCGCCTACTTCAGAGAAGTAGGCTGGATGACGAGCTAGAATGAAGTTTTGAACCTCAGAAGGATGCACAATGGGCCAATTGTGGCCTAAGTGCTGTGGGGTCTACCCACCCTTCCAACTTTTACAGATACAGAACTCAAACCGTCTCTGAGATAGTTATAGTGGAGGGGAGGAGGTGGGGGGGGGGCGATTTTTTCCTATCGTTTTTTTCTCCTTTCTTTCTCTACACGTTGGTATAAACAGTTATAAATTGATGCTCTCGTTCCCTTTTAATATTGGCTACAGAATCAGAAATAGTTTTAAAATGCAATTCAAATAATTTTTCTTTGTGAGAAATTACAAACTGCAAATTTAATCAAAACCGTCGAAGGTTAAACGTCAAACAAAGAATTACATTTCAGTTTTAAATTTGATTAAAATAAAGTAGAAAATAATTACCTCACAATTACAAAATCTGACTGTTATATTAAAAACTGAAGATTATAAATTCAAAATAAATAACTATAGAATTTAGCGATGTACAAAATTTTAGAGCAGATCCAACAAAAAAAGTTTTCTAATAATGTAAGAGAGATTGTTAATAATTTCAATCTCAATCATCTTTTAAGTGATTATGAAAAGAAATACATCATAAATAAAAATCCATAAACTCCACAATTATATGAAACCGTTAAATTACATAAAATATCGAAACCAATTAAACTTGTGGTTTCTTATTCTTAGGGTTTATAATGAACTAGATTAGTGGAGTGGACTGTTGAGTTTGTCGTTCACTACTGCACCTAAGTAAATGTGTTGTTTGTTTTTCTTCGATAATGTTGTGGAAAGAAGGACCAGTCGTAATTTTAAATAACGTTTAATAAAACACTTGAATACACACACACGCACACACACCCTCACACACACAATGTTAAACACGTA
Source organism: Galeruca laticollis (assembly GCA_963921935.1). Lineage (NCBI taxonomy): Eukaryota > Metazoa > Arthropoda > Insecta > Coleoptera > Chrysomelidae > Galeruca > Galeruca laticollis. The sequence continues at coordinate 73,363,907 of OY998177.1, forward strand.
AATCACTTTACAAAAAAATAGCAACTAGATTGAGCAACAAGAATATCCACAGCGAGTTGATAGTTGGTTATAGTTTTCTTAAAGATACTAAATGCACGTGTTGTAGATATGTATATTTTTCCGCTAATTCTCAAACGAAGTCACAGAAATTTGCATGTTTTTATATTGCGTCGTAACGCGAGAGATATTTTAATACTTCAAGTAAATCGTAATTTTTCCCGTTTTTAAGTTTAAAATTGATATAATTTGATGCTGGTTGATCTAGATATAGTTTTCACGCTCACTGTATGTTTCGAACGCGAGGAATTGCCTCACTTTTTTATGTCGACCGATCGAGAGTGAAGCTTAGTTGTGAGCTGTTTGATGTAAAAAAACTGACAGCTCTGTAAATTGGTTAATTTCTATAGATATATTGGGGTGCAAATTTTGGGGGTAGAGCTTCTAGCCACTGACTGTCACTCTTTCAGTTGAATGGTGATATTTTTGACGTAAAGTTAATTACCCAATTACCGTAAAGCGGTAAATAGTGTCCTTTATCTTATGTCAATTCATAAAACAATTATTTCAAATACTTGAGATTTCTCTTATTCATCGTATAAGGGTTTGAAATATTGTTCACAGTGCTAATTGAAGGATCGTAGATCAGTCAAAGTTATTTGTTGTAACATATTAAAGGTTTTGGACAGTTCCATAATCTATATTTTATAAAAAGATCATAAAGATCATTTGAACCATTTAAAATTTGAATTGTTTGGTCTCGTGTTGATAAGGCACTTAGAAACTAACTTTTTTTTATTACGGGGCGTTTACGACCATTAAAGTAAAGACTAAGGGGTTAACGTTACAATAGACATTCAAACATGTCCGAGAATTCATAGAAATGTGAAAGTTCTTGTGATTGATTTGACATCGTGATATATACAGCATGTCATATCACAACATTTATGTTAATATTCCTAATAATAAATTAGCTAATAAACTAAACACTATACTTAATAATTACCTACGGATATAAAGTCAATACAACTAATCAAAAAATTAAAAACATTCAACTTACAAGATAACTCTAAACTCATTTCATTTGATGTTAAGAATATGTTCACTAAAATTCCTTCAACAGAATGTCTTAACACTTATAAGAAAATTACTAGAAGATAAAAATATTAATCCAGGAATAATATCAGATATACTTAATTTATTTGATGTATGTATTAATCAGAATTATTTCACTGTTGACAGTAAGGTATATTCAAAATGAAGGTATACCAATGAGAAGCCCTATATAACCAATTTTGGCAAACATATTTATGGACAGTTTAGAAAGTGTTACTCCCTTTAGTTGATAGGGATTAAATAAAATTAAATACACGACCAATTATCTCAGGGATAGTTTTTGGGTAATTCTGCCACTGTAAACAACGAGTTGGTAGGTTCTATTAAAGAAAACAATCCAAATAAATTTGACCCAAGCTTTATCAATTGTGAATTTGAAAAGAATTCAAGTGTGTTACAAGAAAGTATACATACAGTTATATACAAAGAGTATATCTACTATACCGTTTATATGCATATACTCGATATGTACAAATAAAATTTAAGTAAATATTTTAGCTTTAATTTATGTCCTATATTATAGGGTTCAATCTAACAATGTTTATGTTGATAAATTTATGATATTGATACTCTACTAACAATTTACTTTTCAACTATGGTAATGTTATATATATATGACTTGCAGTTTAGCCGAGATAATTTTGTTGGAGGTTACTGTGTGTAACGAAACCTACATTCAGAAGTCTAGAAACACTGTCCAAAAATGTGCAGAGATCGATTAAACTTATCTGCTATGCCCTGGGATCCTTCGTCAGGGAAATATCATCCAGAATATGCCCAATTCCAAAGTGGTTTCCCCTAGAGCTCACACAGAGAAAAGTACTCGTGAATTTGGGAGAACAGAAATTAACGAGAACCAAGAAAAAGTGAAACTAATAAGAAAAAGGCCTAAAAAGAAAAAAGGTAATTGTAATAAGTCTTTAAATGAATAGTTATTTTTATTCATTGGGTCATAATTAGCTGGCGACTCACCTCGGTTGGTATGGGGCCTTAACATGTGGCTTCCAATAGAAGTTTTGTTTAAACTGGAATTTTGCTAAGTGTTATCAGAGAAATATATCCAACTATCTGTTGCTGGCTTTAAAACATATATCCAAACCGCTTTCTCCTTGATTGCACCACAAAATTCCTTTTTATAAATCCGCTTACAGCGTAGCACGTTGTTCCACAATCGTTGCTTTCAAAAAGGGAAAACGGAAATATCTGTCACACAAAATATCTTCTTTTCCTTTAGGCCAGTACCACTGTTGACCGTGGGAGCTTCCAAAGCAAGCTAATTACCCATATATATTGAGACCATTTTTATATCAAATAACAAGAATACACTAATTGAAGGTCAAGTTTATTTGTTTATAATTATTAAATGAGTAGTTGAATATCTGAAAGTATTATTTATTTATCCATAACGGAATTCGAGAGTTGAACTACTACAAGGATGAGACCCATGCTAATTAAATTTTATTTAAATATTATTCACTTAGAATTTTCCTCGTTTTGTTATTGTTTTCAATAACCTTAAACATGTAACAAAAGATAAATTAAATTTACATTATAAGTTGAAGAAAATAACTTTTCATGATTTAAAGATTCAAAGAGTTAATAATGTACTTGATTATTCAATTTACAGGAAACCAACACACGCTGATGTGACTATTCCATATAATTCCAACCAGCCCAAGTCACATAAATTAGCAGCATATAATGATACATAGGACATTTTCGGTTCCTATGAACAAATATAATTTTGATAGAGAAATTAATACAATTAAACAAATAGCAACATCCAACGGTTATCCATTACATATAATAAATAAATTACTTCATAAAAAAGAGGAAAAATTGGTATTACAACTAATGTTTCCTAAACAAACTAAAGAAATAGAAAATTACAAAACCTTCCCATATGCTAGTAATATTTCTAATAATATTGGAAAGATGATATCTTTAGCAACAAATACAACAATTTCTTTTAAAACAGAAAGTAATGTGAGTTCAAAATTGTTAAATGTAAAAACAAAAATATCCCCATTAAAGATGTCTGGTATATATAAACCTAAATGTCCCGAATGTAATGCTCTCTATTTGGGTCAAACCATTAGAAATTTTGAAAATAGATACAGTGGAGCACTTACGAGCATACAGATTAAAATAACCAGAGAAATCCCACTACGCAAAACATCTACTTGACACCAAACATTCATTGCCAACTAACACAGTACTAGAAGTACTACATACAGGGTGCGCCATTAGTGTGACAACGTGTGACGATATATCCGTTATTATACAAGATATGGAATAAAGTTACATACGAAAATTGTAGACATTTGTAAACTTTACATTTAAAAATTATTTTCATTTGTACTGGGTGTTCCCTATCACCAGGGTGAAAAAACATACCTTTTTTTGAATGAGACACCCTATATATTATTTCAGATTCAGATTGGGCTCATCTCACCCATACTTACAATGTAGAGTTTCATATAAGTATATAGGGTAGTTCAGAAGTTATGCCCGATTGTATGTGAAAATCATTGTGAATTCAATGCCTTGTATAGTTCAAACGAAACAATTTGACATCAATATTTTGCGGACATAACATTTTGATATTGGTCTAGTTTCATGACACAGTGCCATTTTCTGGATATTACAACATCTGAATACAGGGCGAGCCAAGAGTCGAACACATTATTCTCTCTATTTTTTCAAATAAATCAACCTGTATTTCTTTTCAAAAAGTGAAAAGGCACCTATATAAGCTTTCATTTTTATTAGTCATTCCCTATACCTAAAATCATTAGTTTCTGAGATATTGTCAATTTAATAACAAAAAGGTTTTTAAAAATCATTTAATTGTAACATGTTAGCTATGGAATAATGACAAGTATTGATTAGTAGTATGTCATTTAACTAACTTTTGAAACAGTGTGAAGACTCGATTACTACTATTTGAAATGAACTTTCCCGATAAAGAATTAACAGACATGGTTTGGGTATTGGGAGAATGTAGTAGGAATTGTTTATTATCAACAAGAATTTACCAAGAGCGATATCCTGCACGAAGACAACCCACAAAAAGAACGTTGGAAAGGTTGATGGATCGTTTCAATCGTACAGGCTCAGTACTTTATGAAAAACATGAAAGGACAAAAACTGCAGTTACTGGGGAAAATGAATTTAATTGTATGCTGGTAGTTGCGGAGAATCCTCATGTTTAGTACTCGTGAAATATCGCACCAACAGGATATCAGTATAACGTCCGTCCGAAGAATACTGCATAAAAACAAGATGCATCTATACCGCATTCAGTTACAGAGTTACTCGACGATGACTTTCGTGAAGAGTTGCTTTTTGCGAGTGGGCTCAACAACAAATACATAATCAGATCGATTTCTTTGATTTTGTCCTTTTTGGAGATGAAGCAACGTTTCTTAAGAATGATACCATGAATAAACATAATTTCCATTACTATTCCACAAATAATCCCTATCTTACATCAACTCAAAGTCAAACTAGGTGGTCTCTGAATGTTTGGGGTGGTATAATTGGAGACTACGTAATTGGACCACATTTTTTCGATGGAAGAGTGAATGGTCTAGTTTATTTAGACTTTTTAGAAAATCATTTACCATTACAGTTGAAAAATGTTCCGCTCAACATTCGGCAAATAATGTGGATTTTACACGATGGAGCTCCACTGCTTTAATTGCCAATCATCTGAATATCCATTTTTCTGGCAGATGGGTAGGAAGAGGAGGACCAATTGCATGCCCACCTCGATCACTAGACTAGACTAAAATTGACTTTTTCATGTGGGGTTATGTAAAAAACCCGTGTTTACCAAATACCGTCAACCACACAGAACGATATGAAGGAAAGAATATGAGAAGTATTCCAGAGTATTCTTGTAGAAATGTTGAGAAATATAAGCCGATCTTTTGAAGATCGACTACAATGTTGTATTGACGTTTTGGGTGGACATTTCGAACATTTGGTATAGAATCAATTATCAACTTACAGTTCACATTTGACTGATGTTTTGTTATTTTTGTAAAAGAATTTGTCTTACTGTCAATTTTCTATATCTTACTTCTTTCAATAAATTATTTTTCCAACTTGTTGTTATTTTATTGACAATATCTCAGAAATTAATAATTTTAGGTATAGGGAATGTCTGATAAAAATGAAAGTTTATAAGGTGTATTTTCACTTTTTGAAATGAAATACAGGGTGATTCATTTGAAAAAATAGAGAAAATCATGTGTTCGACTCCTGGCTCGGCCTGTATTCAGATGTTGTAATATCCTAAAAATGGCACTGTGTCATGAAACTAGATCAATATCAAAATGTTTATTGTGTATCCGACCCGGATTCACTTTGGTTATCAACCCAAGGTTTCATGAACTCTGCACATGTAGAAGTACGCACTGGTCCCTCATGATGGCCCACTTTCATTACGTCATATCTATCATTGGGTTTTACCTTTGTGATTTTATAGGGTCCTAGGAATTTTTTATGAACTTTAATTCCTACTCCAAATTGGGTTCTTTTAATGGCTACCAAATCTCCTTTTCTATATAACCTTGATTTTTTTCTTCTTATATTATAAGTTCTTCTGTTTTTTTCCTGTACTTTTAAAATCTGTTTTATGCTTTCTGCTCTGAGTTCTTTTCTCTCTTCATCAAATTTTTGTATTGTAGCTTCTTCCAATAATTCCTTGATTACTATTTCTTCTTTATTCCTCATCTTTACTCCTGTCAGAATTTCAAAAGGTGTAGTCCCTATGCTTCTCTGAATAGTATAATTCAATGCTCTTTGTACGCGCTCAGCATATTTAAACCATTTTCCAGTATCGTTCAAGGTAAGTTTCGTAAGAACTGGAATGATAATACAATTCACTGTCTCAATCTGACCATTTCCTCTTGGAACTCCAGTGGTTATTATTAAGCACTGTATACCTTCATCAGTACAATAGTTTTTGAATTCTTCAGAAGTGAAAGCAGTTCCTCGATCTGTTATAATTCTACCTGGGTTTCCAAAAACTTGTTTTTGTTTTTCCAACCAACTAATAACTTCTTTAGCTATTGTAGATTTACATGCATATAGCCAGGTGAATTTGGAGAAATCATCAACAATCGCCAATATATAACGATAATTTTTATTAGTCGAAGGCATTGGTCCTAAATGATCGATGTGATATGTGTGCAGTGGTCCTTCCTGTTTAGGTATGGAATGTAACATCACTTCCTTCTTTCCTTCCTTTCTGTTACCTAATATACAATGTACAATGTACTAACTCCTTTACATTCTCAAATTTATAAAGTATATGATTCTTAACCAAAAAATTTTCATAATCTTCTGTACTCAATATCTTCTTTATCGCTAATATGTGTTCGTCCATTTCTTGTGCTCGTCTAAGTTGTTCTATAACACCATCTTCTTCAATAAACGTCTTCGTAATTTCCATAACAACTGCATAACGACTTAAAGCATCTACGTGAGATACTCTGCTCCCTTTGCGGTGTTCAATTTCGTATGAATACTCCTCCAATAATAAAGCCCATCTAGCAACTCTGGTGGACAAATCGTTCTTAGTCATAGTCTTCTGGAAAGCTGAACAATCAGTAACAATTTTAAATTGTATTCCTAGTAAATATATTCGAAATTTCTTCACTGCTTGAATGATGGCTAACACTTCGAGCTCATAGCTACTGTATTTTTCCTCAGCCGGAGTAGTTTTCTTGCTCATGTAGTAAACTGGATGGAATTTATTATCTTCGCTCGACTTCAGACAGGCTCCATAACCATATTTGCTCGCGTCTATATGCAATTCCGTTTCACCGCCCTGCTTATAAATGTTTATTACTGGTTTACAAGATAATAATTTTTTGAGTCTCTCAAACGCCTCTTTCTGTTCGGCACCAAAAAAAAACTTTTGCTCCTTCCTGAAAAGATCACTCAAAGGTTTCGCGATAATGGAATATGAAGAGATGAACTTACGAAAATATCCTGTTAAACCTAAAAAAGATAGAATTTGTTTAAGAGTCGTTGGTTGTGGAAAATTCCTTTAATCACAACATATTCTAGTACTGCCATCTCTCTTTTTAACGAGAACTATTGGACTAGCAAAGTCAGATGAACTACATCTTATAATTCCTTCTTCAAGCCATTCTTCTATTTGCGCCTCAACCTCTTCTTTTTCTGGTACAGCTAACCTTCTTGGACTTTGGTATATTGGCTCTTCATTCTTCAATAGAATATGCATTTCAACATCAGCTTCCATAATCTTCTCAGAATAATATTCTTTCATAAGTTTCTTTGATTCTTCCCGATTTTTTTCATTTTTCATATGTGTAACATTAAATATATCAGTTTCTCTATCAGCTTCTCCGTCTATTGTTATCTTCCACAAAAAATTCTTCTTTTCTTTCTTAAAAACAACAATTTCACCATCTCTAAAGATAACATCTACTTGAGCTAAAACATCATTTCCCACAATCGCCTTGAAGTTTGACGCTTCAGAAGGAATAACATGGATTTTCAGAAATAACTCCTCTCCATTAATGAAGACATTTCTATTGAAAGATCCCATTGTTATTACGTTGTTTGACCCAATACCTCTAAGAGTAATAAATTCTTCATCTATTTTTATATCTTTGGAGTATGCTTCGTATACGTCTTGTCGTATCGCGGTGATATCACTTCCTGTATCCAGAAGTGCTATTAATTGAATATTATCAATATTCAATTTAACGCTATTTTTTGGAACCATCTCAACTATCGTCATATTTGAACTTTCACTTCCAGTATTCTTCTCTGGACATTTATTTGATACATGCCCATAACAAGAACAAACAAAACACTTTGGTCCTTTCGCTTTATCGGGACATTCGTTGGACAAATGACCTTTGCCTCCACAGTTAAAACAACATCGCAGGTTACTTTTCTTATTCCTTTTCTCGTCTTTGTCTCTCTTAGTTTCAGTTTTCCATTCCTTTATGTGTTTTCCCTCTCGGTTTCTCTTTTCGAACTGTGTAGTTTTCGAAGTTTTAATTTGTTCATAGAGCTTAAACTTTTCTTTGAATTCACCAAACGTTTTTGCACCATACAAAATAAGTTTGTTTCTTATATCATCCTGTATACCATCAATTATATATTGAATCAAAACTTCAGACTCTATATTTGCTCTACTTCCGATCTCTCGAATACTCTTGTACTGACCCTTCCCTCCGCTTTTTCCTTGTCATCATTAATTTATGTATTTGAGCACTACTAACTTTCAATTCAAATTCCGTAATTAACTTTTTTTTTAAAATCATCCATTTTGTAATTCCTCTTTCTGACTGAATAAATAGCCTAGCAAGTCCTCTCAATGATTTTTTCGCAAATATCAACTTCTGCAATTCATTCCATCCTGTCAGCTTAGAAATTTCTTCGAAATCCTCAATCCATTTTCGAACTGGATAATTGTCTCTTCCATCAAAAGTTCTAATACTATACTCAACGTCTTTGAATGTCAATGAAAACGAACTCTTTAGCTTCATATTTTCAAAAGATTCGTTATTCTTGTTAACTCCATTATTTTCATTCTCATCTTCATCGGAATTCATCTCACCTTCCGATTCTTCTTCCACTTCATCATCTGTTACTTCATTTTCATCATTTGACTGTAGGTCATTCATGAAGGAACAAATGCGTGCAACTACTTCTTCATCACTACCAGAATAATCAAGATCAAGTATATTACAAATAGCCATAAGATCAGGCAATTGCACTTTTTGTTTTACCTCATTTATTTTTTGTGCATGTTTCGAAGACTTTCTGTCTAAATGGAAACCAGAAAATTCACGTACCTCTTTCCACGTTTTCCTACCTTCCCCCTCGATTCCAAAGGCGACTACATGTAAAGCCTGTACTGCCTTAAGTGAACTACTGGAAGTATTTTTTCGGATTCTTGGAATATCTCCCAAATTAGTCATTGTACGCAATTAAAATAAATACGATATCAATAAATATGTTAAAATAAATAATCAACTAATACTACAAACAGAATTCACCTTATGCCTCAAAATTCAAACGAATTTATAACAAGTGAAGTTGCAACTTATTTCTTATTCGACAATTATCAAAATGAACCTGAATATCGTGACGTTTACAAAATATGGAACGAAAATGAATTAATAAATCAAAATAATTTATTACGTAGCCCAATCAAAATAATTAAAGCAATTATATCTTCTATTAACAGCTGGTGTAATATGATTATCTAGCTCGTCTATTGGAAAACTGTATCGTACCTTGTTTATTCCACAATAATAATATGCAATTACGTCTGAATTTCTTTGAAGTCTTCTTACTCCCTTCCACAAGTGTTAGTTCTTTGTCTGCTTGTATTCGAAGTCGTCTTACTCCCGTCTTTTGCTGCTTTGTTGGAAGTATTCTTACTTCCGTCTTTTTACTTTTTCGTCTGCTTGTATTCGAAGTCGTCTTACTCCCGTCTTTTCACGTCTTTTGCTACTTTGCTCGAAGTATTCTTACTTCCGTCTTCTTCAGTTCCGTCTTCTTCAAAATTAGGTTCACCTTCGTGAATAACTTCTTTAAAATAGTTTTTTTCAATAATATTTCCGTTATCCTAAACGTCAGGAAAATGTCAACTCATTTTCGCTTCGACTATAATTTTATGTGCATCCCGGTTGAGCCCCCAAAAATGTAGGTTTGTTTTCGTTTGTCTAGTTTGAATAATATTCCCAGAGGTGCATATAACAGTTTTATTCTAAAAATACCTCAATTTACAGTCAAAGTCGATTTTTTGAAGTTGTCCGTCACAATATTCTCTCGTCTCTCCCTTCTTGAATCCTCGGCAACCAAAAACTCTAAAGGTCATAAGATGATTCTCATCAAGTGTTATAAATGTAAATAAGTAAAACTTCAATAAAACGTTAAAAGAAAATCACAACAATAACACTAACTAAATACATTAAAAATTCAATTATCTACATTTATTTGGCCACCGAGGTCTCCAGATCTAACTTTTTTAGATTTTTATTTGTGGGGACGAGTAAAAGATCTCGTTTATGCCGATAGACCCGCAACGAGAGCTGACATGGTTTAAAGCAGTGGTTCCCAATCTTTTCTGGACCTCCGCCCCCTATAGAAGAGAACAAAAATTTTAGCAGACAAAATATTGCTAATAGGAATTTCTTTCTCTTGAAAAAATTCTTGCATGATATTAAATATAGAATGTCCCTTTGTATCAGATTCCAAATTCTTAGCAAATAATAACTCTTGATGATTTTCTTCTTCTTTTATAAATCGTACGTATGATAAGAGTAGAGCTTCGTTACTTGGTAGAGTTGATTCATCGAGTTGAATGGAAAATTTGCAAGTCTTTAGGTAATCGCATAATGATATTTCAACGTCATTTGCCATTTCATCTATTCTTCTTTACACTGAATTATTACTGAGAGGAATTTTTTTAATGATATCAAATGGTGTCTTATGATGGAGAACAGTTTTTAATATCTCTTCGACTGCCGGCAAAATTAATTCCTCGCCAATGGTGTGTGGTTTTCCTGACTTTGCGATTAACAATGAAACGTTATATGAGGCTCGTAGCCCGTCATCGTCTCGTTTAGAAGACGATGTAAAAAGGTTTGATATAGTTGGCTGTTTTAAATATTGTTTTTCGAGTTCTTGAAAATAGAATATATCTTTGTTCTTCTTATCAGGATGCATTTTATGTAAATGCTCTTGTAGCCTAGAAGTTTTATAGCTTCATTTGAAAAAACTTTTCGGCAAATTAAACACATAGGTAATGATTTGTTTGTAGAAGATTCCGCAAATCCATATTTTAAATATTCAATACTGTATTGCCGGCATTTCTTTTTTAATTTAGAAGTAGATTCAGCCATTTTCATATAAAAATTAAATTCTCAATAGATTTATAGATAGTAATGTTTTATTTACTACGGCAGAGCTTATGATTCACGACTATATATCGCGGCCAAGCACATACAACTAACTAACAAAAAATTCGTAGAGCTGTCGCTTTTATACGTTTCATTTCGTGCATGATCCAACTTGTCTGTGTGCGAACATGTCGAAACATGTTATTTTGTATGAACATCGCGCGTTCGCTTATCAACGTGCGAGGACAAGTTATATACTTCTATTCTGAACTAAAAGAAATTATTAGTATTATTATTAATGCTAATTTAAAACTGCTTATTAACCCTTATTAAATAATTTTTTTTCACCATTCCTCTTGACTGATGCTTATTATTTGCTTCTGAATCCGCTACCGCCTCCCTAAAAGGCTGCAGCGCCCACAGGGGGGCGGTATCGCCCCCGTTGGGAACCAATGGTTTAAAGGATACGACAGACAATACGAAGTATTTCAAGGGGGGAAATTGCAGCTGCTGTTTTCTCTACCCGTCAGCGATTGATTTCATGCATTGAAAATGATGGACGACATTTCGAACATCTAGGGCGGCACTAACTACGTAGTTATTTATTAAAGGTTTCAATTGTTTGATTTATCACATTATTTCAAAATTCGTTCTCATTGTTAGTATCGACAGCATTACATTTAGGTAATCTAGTGGCAACCATTAAATTCGTATGATAACAGTTTAAATTACTGCAGACCAATGTAAGATCTTTTCATTCAGGCTAAATTTAATAATTTCTATTAACGCGAACCATCCTTCTAGACGTTGGAAGAACAATTCCCGCCATTTACCTGTTTCTTACGATATCTTAGAATAGAAAAGAGATATCACCTTGCGGTTTACACTGTTTTATTACTAATTTAGTCTACTTTTTAAAGACCTACTTCAATTTGTATGCTTTTATTTAAAATTGAGAAAACACAATATTTGAAAAAAATAAAACAGCGCCCTCTAGCATTTATGTTATTAATCAGATTGCTTCATATTTACAAATTTTCGAGTGTTCAACAAAAGCTCTTTCAAACAACATCAAGTTTATTAAAATCAGTCAAACAGAACCGGAATTACAGGCGTTTTTTCGTAACAAGGTTCCCACTCTCCCCCACCCCTTGTTTGAAGAGATAGACCTAAACTTGTCATATTAAAAATATGCAGAATTTGTCGAGGAATCTGATTATAATATTTAATATGCTCCTTAATTGAGTTTAGTAAATATAGATTAAATTATTCGTTTTGAATATTATTCACGACTTTTTGAAATAGTTAATATTTGATGTAACATTAATTTGCTTTGTAATAAACTAATCAGAAGGTCGAGTTCACTCAAGTTCAATATCCATTACACCTTCTCCTCTTAGAGAGAGAAATTTTCCCGAAATGTATCGCTAATTATTATATTGTTTATAATCACTCAGTGATTATGTAAATAGATATTGTTTTCTTTACACCGCACTTTGTTCGTAACCTTCACCTTACATTTATTTATTGTACTAATATAACCCATTTTTATGAACTTGTTTGATTCTAAATTAATATCGCAATTCACACCGACTATTTTTGTGATTTGGAATGGGCCTAAATATTGTGAATCAAATTTTGTCAGATCTTCCCTCTTTAATAATACTAAGTCTCCCACTTGAAAGTCTGTAGGAGAGGCTATGTGTTGATTTTTTCCCATTATTTTGTGTTTTACTAAAAATTACCTAGCTCGCTCATGGGCGTATTGAATGCTTAATATTTCCGTTAATTTACTCATAATTTCGTTTTTATATTCTGCCCCTTGATCTTTTCTTAATTTCTTCATTAAACCGTAAGTAGTTATGAAATTAATGAAATTAACTAATAATATCTAAGCTTTAATATTTGTAATATCATATCTTCTTCTTTTTTCTATTAACATATATTAAGCCAATCACAAGGTAGGTCACTTCTTGGTCTAGCCAAACATAACTATTAAACATCAGGAAGGCATCAAATTAAATGTAACTCATTCTGACGATGATATTTTATATCAAAACAATTCTCAATTTTTTAGAATTTTCAACATTTTTTCAATACATTGTGGAATTAGCTAGAAACAGTAAGTTTCATTTAAAACACTAGTTATGAAATTGTCAAATAGTCCTACAGCGATTGTCTGCGCCTCTTGAGTATTATAACTCGTACTTTGTGAGTTCACACAGCATTGTTATGCAGTAACGATTACCTCTATTTCTTTCAACAATAGAACCTATTGTGTCTACCTACACAATAACAAATGGTTTTATAGCCGTATCGGTAATGACAAATTCCTCTTTATGTCTCGTTTAGGCGTTGCTTATTTGACACTCGTGACAATTTTTTACGTATTTCTTCACATCTTTTTCCACATTTCCAATCCAAAGTTCGCTCGTATTTTCTTCAATAATCTATTATTTCCTACATGACCTTCAAACATAGGGGCATTATGGTATATTTCTACAATCTTCTGTATTTCTTCTTTTTGCCCGACCATTTTTAGTATGTCGCAAATGCATATTTGTACATTTTTCAAAACTCTATTACCTTCCTTTATAAATTCTTGCACGGTGTATCTCTTGAAAATATGGTCATTAACATATATTGAGTTTTATTCACAGTATTAACATATATTTTCGTTCTCTTTACCTCATTTTTCACCAATAGCTTCTCCAACGCTCGTCCTAAGTCGAAGTATTGTTCGGTATGTAAGGCTTCGTTACGTTTCAACCTGTTTTTGATCGGTATGCTCATCCGTAGTGAGACACGGTTATCTTGAAAGGCCTCTACCTTATGTACATGCACAAAATCCTTTAATTTTCGAGCGTTTTCTTTGCGAATTTGAGCTCTCGTTATTTCTAAGACGTGTGGGTTATTTACATATAAATCTTTCAGTTCGTTTATTGACCCTTTTACAGGAGAATTTAAAAATGGGAAAGTGTACAATGTGTTTCATTAGGGAGCAGTCGTGAAAGTGATAACGAGTACATTTGAGCAAGATACGTCCCCTTTTATATGAATTATTTTATAAAAGTGGCGCCTCTAGACTATATAAGGTGGACAGTTTTCATTGAAATGCACTGTATATTGTCTTTTATATGTGTGAATTAGCGAAGTAAATACGTTTAAATGGAACGGATATATGCTTATGGAATTTTAAGTACCTACATATACATGCACTTCGCGTCGGTTATAAAAACTTGCTAAAATAGGATAAAACAATTAAAGTGTATTAACGTTTAGCATACGTTAATGACCGTAACCAATTTACCGAAACAAAAGATGAAACAACAGTTTAACAAAACCCCGTCGTAAAATACAAGGTAGATGCCTTAGAATAATAGTCCATGATGCAGAACAGACTGACGTGTCATAATTGAAAAAAATCCATCAGAAATTGCAGATGAAAAACTGTTTGAGCAAACTAATCCGAAATGTCGAAAGTAAGTGTAAGCTGGATGCTGATGTAAAACGACACAAGAATTTGACAACACCCTAAATAGATTATGGAACACTTACTTAACTGTACGCTACCTTTTTCCAGGAACCGAGGAGGAACTATTCGCTATTCAGAATCAATTTTTATAAGCTAAATCATATCCTAAAAAAGTAGAAACGCATGTAGAATTTGCAACATAGCGGAATAAACAATTCTAAATAACGCATCGGGTTGTTCACTTACATAACGCCAGATATCTTGAAACGTACAATAACATGGGCAGATTTGTTCACCAGATCGTTAGTTTGGGCAAGAATTTCACAGCTCATCATGTTTAATCACCACAGTCATTACTTGCAAACGACTTTTATGGACACACTGCATTCATGGGTTCGCTTATTACCAATAAAGATGGTTCAGACACAGAAATTAACAGCAGGAATGCCACTAAAAAAACTAACAAAGATATATGTAACCGGCGTAGTGAAATTTCGTCGTGTTGCCTACTTTATTAAAATGTTATTAATGCGGTTATGTTTGTTATCAAAACAATTTAAAGAATATAATTACTCTTAAAGCATCGTTGACAAGAAAATGCCAATGTCTTCAACACGACCAGAGATATCAGTTTGTGGTTTTGAAAGGTCAATTAGTAATATTATTCACTTCTTTGTGATCTGGTAGTTATCAACAAAGACAAAATAGACGAAAAAGAAATGCTGAATTTGTATGATTTCACTAAACGATTTGTATATGTCATGAATATGTCATTCCAAATGCTATGTCGAAATGAGGAGTATACCTATTGAGGAAACCATGTTAAAAAAGCCCGGAATACTACCCTGGCAAAACTGTAATAGTTCCCTTCACCAGGAGAAGGAATTTGGCGGACATTCCGCCACTTTCCTATAATGGTGAGGTTATTCCATTTGCAGCGGAAGTAAAATATTTGGGGATCATCCTAGATAAAAAACTTACTTGGAACGCTCACTTGGAAAAAGTCATCCATAAGGCCAGACTTTCCTTGTGGACATGTCGCAGGATCTGCGGAAAATCTTGGGGCTTGGGTCCCAAACAAATCCATTGGATATATGTGATGATTGTTAGACCAATGATCACATACGGAGCCATTGCTTGGTGGTCAAATTTTTTACAGAAAACGGCCCAAGCAAAGCTCTCTGGCATACAGAGACAGGCTAGTTTGGCTATAACTGGTGCTATCAGCACCACACCGTCAGCAGCCATGGAAGTCCTCCTGGACCTTCCTCCTCTCCACATACTTCTGGAAAAGGAGGCCAGATGGACAGCATATAGAATTGTGCATATTTCTAAATGCACGAAACAGGATTATACAGAGCAAAGTAGAATGCTAGCGGCCACCGAAAGTCATAGTATTCTGGGAATGATCTCTGATATAATGCCCCCAACAGTAAACTATAATCTGCCTTATACCGTCCTATTTCCAAATAGAGATGAATGGGTCATCCGCAAGGATGAACTCTCAAGAGCAGACATCTGTTGGTACACTGATGGATCAAAGACACCCTCAGGCTCTGGTGCGGGTGTATACGGTCGAAGACCTAGGACAGAAATCTCAACATCTCTGGGATCCTATGCAACCGTATTTCAGGCGGAAATTTATGCCATTGCTTCATGTGTGGAGAGTTTGGGGCAATCCAACCTGACACACAGATCAATAAAAATTTTCACGGATAGCCAAGCGGCCTTGAAAGCACTTAGCTCGTACCGTGTAACGTCGAAATTGGTTCTAGACTGCCAAAAAAAGACTCGCCTCAATAGGAAAATGCAACAGGGTATCGCTGGTTTGGATCCCTGGCCACTCTGGTATGGATGGTAATGAGAAGGCTGACTCTCTTGCAAGAGAGGGTGCCGCTCATGACTTTATCGGACCAGAACCTACAATTGGCATCGCAACAAGTGTTGTGAAACAAACACTAAATACCTGGACTGCAAGAAGAGTTTTAGACTTCTGACATAATATACCAGGATTGGTTCATTCAAAGGCCTTCATACATCCTTCGAATAATGTATCCAAACAAATGTTAGGCTATAATAGACACGATCTACGGTGCCTAACAGGCCTTCTAACAGGCCACTGTTGTTTGAATCATCATATGCTGAAGCTTGGACTGTCGGACGATCCGATTTGCCGTCTTTGTTTGGAAGATGATGAAACAGCAGATCATCTAATTTGTGCCTGCCCCGCCGCGGCGCAAATCAGGTATCTGATGTTTGGCAGGGCCACTCTCTTGCCCTCGGACCTGAAATATCATTCTCTGAACAAATTAATCGGCTTCGTCAAGAAGCTGAATTTGTTTGGTGAAATTTGAATAGGTATGAGCCACAATAGACTTTCGCGAGTCGCAGTGGAGGGCCTCATTGACCCACTCATTATAAACCTAACCCTAACCTAACTACCTCAGAGTGTTTATACAAGACATTGGCGACAATTGTGTATAAGCTCCTCCCATCCGCTATTAACAGGCAAATTTTGGTTTGTTTACTTTTGACTAAGAACGACTTTTGAAAGGACTTTGCCAGTTTTAAAATATTTTAAAATAGTTTTGTATTTGTAATTTTAAAGAAAAGCTTATTTATGAGCCAGAGGAAGTACAAGAGCTAGTGAGATACTGCAATAGCAGACGGCTGCCAATCATAGTTGGTTGTGATGCCAACGCACACACTACTGTGTTCGGAAGCACTAACAACAACGCCAAAGGTGAGTGTTTACTAGAATATCTCTTAGCAAATAACCTTGAGACCTTAAACGTGGGGACAACCCCCACTTCTGTCACGAGAGCAAGAGAGGGACGTAACAATAGTTAATGTTGCTGCTAGAGAAAAATGTAAAATATTGGAGGGTGATGAACGAGCCATCACTTTCCGACCATAGGATCATCGAATTTAGGATAGAGGGATTTACCCCCTCGATTCCTTCAATCCGAAATCCTAGAAATACAGATTGGTCTCTCTACAAGACCAATCTGAAGGACTATTTGGAACACGTCGAAGTAAATGGGTTAAATCGCTAGCACTACGACCTGGAACAAAGAGTCGAACAGATCAGTGAGGCAATAATAGAAGCTTTTAATTCCAGTTGCCCACTGGCAAAAGCTCGATCAGACAAGGATGCTCCTTGGTGGAATGAGAACCTGTCAAACCTCAGAAAAGAAGTCCCTCGGTTCTTTAATAGAGCTAAACGTGACGGAAATTGGCAGGGGTACACTGAGAAGCTTACTCAGTACAATACTGCCGTGCTGAAGAAAAACACTGTATCTGCAATAATGTAACAACCGAGAAAAAGGCGATTGAAATATTGGAGTTAGAAATGTGTCACTTATAATTGCACAAGTGGTTTGTATTTTATCGGGTAAATTTGGGTTGTTTAATGAGAAACTGTTTCCTAGAAATTTGACGAGAATAACTGTCAACTATTAAAAACACGACACCGAAGGTGGAGTGTTTTTAGGTTGACAGTTATTCGAGTCAAATTGCTAAAGGAAACAGTTTAGAATTTGAACAACACAAATTTACCCAATGTAAATACAAACCTCGAGTGTAATTCGGCAGGACAATTTAATGAATGAGAAATTTGGAAACATATCTTGCAATATTACATTCAACTTCTCGATGGAAGTATCTGGCTCAAATGCGTATCTTTTTGCATCGCAAAACGTAGAAAATTGTCGCCAGATTGATGATTGCGTCGCAACTGTATTAGTAGGCACACAGGTATTAACAATTTGACTAATTTCGGCGTTCGTAGACACACCGAATCGACTCATTGTTAGTTCTTGAAAATTCAATAAGTTGTTGACAAACATGCCAAACTATTTATTCAGGGTAACCAACACCGCGATAATTGATGAACAAATGAATAAGTGAAAAAACCACTAGTGTATTTGTCGAGTTAAATTGTCATAATTTTTTATAAGAGTTAAAATGACTATGGTTAAGCGTGTAAACAAATAGATTTATTGGATATATGTACTGGGGTACTAGTACAGTAGATGGGGGGTTTTTGCTAAGAAAAATAAACACCCGGTCCGATTGACCTGAAATTTGGAGGGTAACTATAAAATACCATAAAAGTTGATATAGTGCGCTTTTGCCCAGGGGGTGGAAACCATCCGTTCTCGGGGGTGGAAAATAAAATGTTGAAAATAACTTCGGAAATCGATAGAGGGGTTGCTTTTAAGCAAAAAGTTCCCTATAAATATTTTTCGTAAAGTCAATATTTACTGAGTTATTCTTTGTTGAAAATACTCGTTTTTTATGAAAAAAATCACGTTTTTAACAGTTTTTCTTATATAAGTCAACAATTTGACATGCTACGAAAAAACATGTAGGAACTAAAATAAGCTTACAAAAAGGATAAATTCTCTAAAATTTTCTTTATCCTTTCAGAAGAAATTTCTCTATTTGATGTATAGCTTTCGGGTTCTTGCAAAGATAAATTTTTCTTTGATAGTATATTTAATTCAATGTAATATTTATCCTTAAAGCTTTTTTATAAAATAAATTTTTGCAACCTCTTCTTACTTCTATATATATATATATATATATATATATATATATATATATATATATATATATATTATAATGGATTGTTATTGTTGTATAATTTGCCGACAATACCACTATAATTGTTATATTATCAATTTAATATATTCAACTCTAGTATAGCTAGCTCAGTAATGAAGTAAAGAAAAATTTTTATGTATTTATATATTTATGTGGAGAGCATGAGAAACTCTTACTACTCTTTGGGATCTGGAAGTGATTTTAACTCTATATCTACAATATTTTACATATATATGAATCATTCAAATAACTGATATTATATTTTTTTTATTATTGGTGCGCCTATGTATAGAAACTTTCAATATAGCAATCGATTTTGTCTCACAATTAAAATAGATGGAAATTATCAGTAGAATAATCGATTCCAACTGTCACTCATATCAGCAGTTGAAGTAATATTTATCTGAACATAAACAATAGTTTCAAGAATACCTTTAATACAACAACTATATTATATTGATCAAGAATTATGTATTATAAATTTAAAGTAAGTGATGAACTATCTTAAATACTAATATAATATTGAAATGTCAAACAATAAAATATTTGTTAAATATAAATGGTAAGTACTCAAGTCTATGTTATTACCTTTCTTTTTTTTTATTATAAATGTACATTTCTAACCCGAATGTTGGTACCAACAAAAACAAAAAGAAACACTAACCTCTCAACCACTAATATTCCTTTCTTGAAATTCTGTCTGTTAAAAAACCATGTCATGCATACATATGTCGTCCAGATGGAGATGTTGTTTCACTAGATTTCTTGTTACAGGTAACACGTGTTTGTAATTTCTATTATTCTCCAGCTTAGAATTCCCAATCAATGCTTAATATCTTATTCAGGTACTTTACATTACGATTCCGTACCACATCAACTGATTATTCAATTTGAAATGACTCTTTCATTTGTACCATACCCTCCAATAACATGTATTTTTTTATATATTGTATATATCTTCGTAGAAATTATGATTTTAATATCCTTATACTAGCTATTTCGAATTAATATATGGAATAACTCACTTCTTTGTACAATAACTTAATTCTCTCTTTTTAAATTCTTCAACCATTTGAGTTTTCTAATCTCCGACTTCCATCATTATTCAAAAATCAACAACCAACCCGCCTTTTTTTATTTTTCGTTGCTATCCGAAATCATAAATATCTTGATTTCAGATTCATTTTATAATTCCTAATATATAATTACAAACCATAAAATTCACATCTTTCTTGACTCAATAAATATAGATTTCTATGGTTCTGCTTCTTTTTCAATTTATAACCTTATTCCAGTCAATTGATAAAATTATTTTGACATTTCTGACATTATTTGATATATATAACCAAAACTCTCTAAATGTTAAATAATTAAGTTATTACATGTTTATTTATTGTAACTATTAATAATGTTCAATGAATATTTTTAGAATATGGATTACATGTTTCTTTTAATTAAGGAATTTTGATTTATAACTTGTTATTTATTACTTACAATGGATTGTCGATATGCTTCTTAAATGAACTACTGTGTTTAAAGGTAAGTTTTATCCTTTTTACTCAAATTTCTTATTACTATTGCTCATATATTGTATTCCATTATGAATAGATTACTTCATCAATAAATTCTTTTGGTATCATATTAAAGATATTGAATCAAATGTTCCAAACTTCAATATATTTGTGAGAGTGAGAATTTCAATTATACTTCCATCTAAGTAGTGAAGAACTATCTCTTCTATATATATTTTTTTACTTTTATAAGGTAATAGATATTATGTATCCTGATCAAAATAGGTGCTAATAATTCTCTAACACTTAACAGATGATGTATATATGCTCCAGAATATTTTGTACATGTAAGACATATACAGTTTTTTAAATACTGCATTAAATCTTCTGTATATTGGAAATATTTTCATTAACCGATACTGGTTTATATAATTCTGTGTAGTATGCTGATATGAGTTATATTATTTTAGTTTCTGTGTTCTTGAATTATGTTCAATATATATATATATATATATATATAATGAAATGGATATTTTTGTGGGGATGTGGCAATAAGACTCCAGAGTAAATTCTTTAAGATATTTATTCCCGAGCTTTCGAATGATTTTCATTCATTATCAAGGGCTATAAATAATTGGTCAATGTTATCATTAATAATAATTAAATGAAATAATGAATACTTACATAAAATCTATAGCGAATTTTGGAATAGTTGTAAATTTTTATAATAAACTCTTTTAAACATAATTCAATGAAAAACTCAAAAAACAATATGACAATAAACAAAATATTTGATCTTGAACTACTACAATTTTTATTTTTTAATCATAAAATTAAAGATTGTTATGAATCTTCTGTTCTTTTTTCATAATCTAAAAGATATGCATAGATAACACTAAGGTTATTTAAATCTGTTTTTTTATTTATTACATAATTTTGTTCTGCAATATATGTTGTTTCCAAAAAAAGGCGTTTTCTATAATTACTTTCTATTGCTAAGACTTTGGCAGATTGATAATCCATAGAATGGCCTTCATAAAACACGTGTTCCGCATATATATATATATATATATATATATATATATATATATATATATATATATATATATATATATATATATCAGCACTACAGGCCTATCTGGCCGTCGGCTTCGAGATCTTTCACTCTTCTCTTACTTCTAATAAGGCAATATCTTTCAAAAGGTTACGATTTTTATCAAGCTTTATTAATTTGATAGTTGATGGTAAGATTTGGCCAATGCTTAAAATACGTGAAATTCATTTCTTTTACATTTACAGAGTTGTCTTTTGAACAGATTTGTACTATATTTGAGAAAATCATAAACCTGTCTGAAGACATGTATGTATGCTCAGGCTCAAAATATTTTATTGTTATTTTTTGAGCGGCTATATTATCTGTATTAACTATATATACTAGATAGCTTAAAAAGGCCAATTATTATTTTGGCCACTGCAATTATCGGTGCATATACAGATAGTCTCTTCCTCTCTAGCCTATTTTGTTAGAAATATATTGTAGCAGCTAATAAGATCTTCATTTTTGCGTCTAGCAATGGTTTCGGGCCAAAGAACTGCTACGGCTTTATTTTTTTATTAATGCTGCCAAGTGGAAGAAAGGATTGATTAAAGGTTATGATACATCAGATGTTGCAACACCTGACCTACCATGTCCATCAGAATGTAGTTGGAAGTTAGACAACGGTGAGTTTGCTGCAGAGATGAGTGAACTACCACGTGGACCACCATGACTCCTATCATCAATGCGTTGTTCTTGCGGAATAACACGATATGCGCCTCCATGTAAGTGTTTAAACAATGTACTTCCATGTACAGAGATGTGCGATTGTTCTGAAAAGGAAAAAAACTGTGACAATGTTCCCAATGAGGACTGTGAACCGTTGGATGGAAACGACGATGAAACTGACACTGAGTAATGAATCTCTTTCGAATTTCTTCACTGATGAACAATGTAATTCTAAGCTGTTTTTTTTAATTTAACTTGTAACCCGCTGGTAGTGATTTATAGCTGCAAATATTGTATCATTATAATATATAATAGTATCAGTGACTACTACTGGCGACTTTCCATGACAATAGACCAAATAATAAATGGATTTTTGTTAAAAAAGCTTTTGTTTCCACGATAACTTAAAAGCTGTTTTATTTACCGTGGTGAAATGTGTGATCACCTAAAAGACGAAAAAAATTCAAAATCGGTTGAAAAATGGCTGTTTTAAATATGTAATTTGGCGGCCATCTTGGAATGGCAGCCATATTGGCTAGTCGCGTATCTGAGACATACAACATCGCAATTCATGTTCTTCAATAGTACTTGAAGAGATAAAACCACCCGCAATACTTAATCATCAAATTGCACACGGGGATGGGTTAAGGAAACCTACTACCTATTAATTGGGACACAAAAAATTTTTTTAGAAAATCTTAAATTTTGAGCTTGTTTTTAAAAATAATTGAGTATAAGCATGCCTAATGGTTATAGAGAATACTATTCAGGGTGTTCCATTTAAAAATATATAAGTTTGCTTCATAACTAAAAAACAAAAGTTGTTAGGAAAAAACAAACAACAATTTTTTTATCAGAATAAGTTTTAACTTCTTCGATAAGTTTAAAGATAACTGAGATACGCGGGGTACCTGAAAAGTATCACTTTTCAATTCCACCCTGTATATCAAGAACCAAAAGGACTATCAAAATTAGGCTTACGCCATTTTTGATTTCATAGAAAAGTAGTATACTATCGCGAAAATCGCAATCCTTCTATCTCTAAAGATAGGGGAGATACCCCGCAAAAGTGCCCAATATACTGTCATTTATGCCTATTAGTACCCAAATTAATAATAAATGAATAAAAACTGTTTTATTGCTATTATGTATTCAATATTCATAACAAATGACCAGCAACACACAGTTTACCAAAAACCACAAGCGAAAGCGGGTTATAAAATAATAACTATAGTTCCAAAAAAAAATTAATAACACAGTAATAACTTTAGTCCAGAACGTTTGTTAATACCCATATAAACATCAAACGTTGCACAAAAGCTTTCAACAAACAAAACCTGGCATAAGAACACAATGGAAACAAATGGTAAATAAACATTTAGGCTGAATATGATGGCTACCGATACCATGTGGTATTGGGATCTCTTGCTAAGCGATACGCCACCAAACAGCGTTAAAGTGAACTTCTCTAGATGTGTGATTAGATGCTTGTTTATTACTGGTTTTATTTGTTTCGTGTCTTTTGGACAATGTTTATCGTATTTTATATTGTATTTCTAAATGTTAGGTTTAATTTAAGAAATGCTTTTTATATTTGTCAATAAAAATGTACGACAAAAGTCGTCAATATTGCTTAGTACCGCAGTGCAAATCGATAAGACAAATAGACGTAGAATTAAGTGTCCATCGATTTCCTGAAAGAGGAAAGTGTAGTGTAGAAATAAAAAATAAAAAAGGAGAATTCGATATGGCAGACGCTAGAAAAGCTTGGCAAAATAAATTAAGAATTGGAAAATCTATATCGAAATATATGTTTGTGTGTTCACTTCATTTTAAAGCAGAATATTACATTCCAAGAAGTACATCATGATAAAACTCCATATTTTTATTTGTAATTAACTATTTATTTAATTATGGGCGCAAATAAGACCGCATTTAATAGTGCTTCTCTTTCGTAAATAGAAATGGAGTTTTTAAAACCATCCCAATCCTCCAAAACTTCTACAGAACCTGACATAAGCTCTGTCATCGTACTAAAAAGTAAAAATCATTATTCAATTTATGAACTCATCTTAGAAACATTTGCAAAAACATAAAATTAATAAAAATTTTAAATTATACTATTTAGTATTAACTTATAAAAAAGATCATCTTACATGTACACTAAAAAAAAGTTTTAAATTGAATAAGAATATTGTCTTCGATATTGTCTAAGAGAAGTCTCTTAATTACTTATAAAAGAAAATATAATGCAAAAAGGGTGTAAGACACTAAATCCCACTATTAACATCACATAAACAAACAATTTTAAACACATCTACAGTAGTTCCGACTTGACAGTTAGGTAGCGCTGCTATCTTAATCTCGGATCCCAATAGGAAGCCAATCAAAAATAGGACCATCTATTGTCGCCACTGTATAAAATCATAGTACCTTAGAGGTGGTGCGGAAATATATGTAATTGGAAAAACGACTTTCACACTTCCTGAAATCACGAAAAGTCGAGAATTGTACTTTTAAGGAAAACAGTATTGATACCTTTTTTGTTGAGAATTTAACGATCTACAAACTTGGTTTTCGCCGGTTAAGAGATATGCGCGAAAAACTAAAATTTGTCACTTTTGACTTCAATAATTATTTATTTAACTTTATTTAAATAATAACATTATATTGACAGCTAATTTCTCAACCAGAGTTATATGTATACACAGCTTATCAAGAAATTATATGCGAAAGCAGTAACCTCACATCCTTCTGAGAATCTTATCTTCAACAAGTGTAAAAAATATACATTCTTTGTTAATCTCTCATACAAATAAGTTGTTATAAATAGACATAAAATAAATTTTCTTTTTTTAAAGAGAAAAAGAAAACAAAACTCCCGCTAACTTTTTGTGCCATTTTGCGTAGGTCCTGACACTTCAACCACTTTTTAAATTGTTCACAATTATGAGTTTTATCTGAATTGAGAAAAAGTACAGAGCCATCAATAATTTGTTCTAATGATGGATTTGTTTGTGAAGATAATATTGTTTTACCAGCCATTTAAAATTCCGATATTTCAACATGGCGGCTGCGCTTGCGCTTGTCATGTGACGAAAAGGACTAATAAATGAATAATTTATAACACGTTAACAATAGTTTAAATGAAGTACGTTGAAGGTCAAGGTGTGATTAAAAGATACTTATATTACATAAATTTCAATTTAAATAATTTAAATATCGTAAATATAAATAATTATTGTTATACTTGGCGTTATTAGATATTATAATTAGTTACATGTAGGGATTAAAAATTAGGTAATTTCGATAACAAAATTTTTCTATCACGATCTATAGTCAATCAGCACACTAAAATGATAGTTGTATAGAAACATCTACACTGAAAAACGTTAAAAGTCCTTGAGAAACTGTGGTTCCCATTTGAAGGTAGCAGACATTAATATACAGGGTGTCTAAAAAGTTACTCCTATTCTTTTCGAATATGAATCGGGGGTCTGAAACAAATTACATCGTAAGAATACAATTTTTTGAAACTCACGGATTCTTCTTATTTAGGAAAGTTTATTTGAACTAATGGCTGAATGAAACACGTAACTAAATATCCAGTATCTACCTATATCTTTGTGGAACCGTCAGTCAATCATAGCCAACGTAGCTAGATCGATAGAAATTTTTAATTTACAATTTTTGTTTTATTATTTAATATTACTCGTATATTCACTAATATGCAGGTATTTATACTGAAATAAAATAAGTTTTAATGTATGATTAATTAATAAAAATAAAGATTTAATATTCATTCATTATTATATATCATCATCATTATATTTGAATAAGAACTGTCAATACAATACAATTAATAGTATATTACGTAACAAGAGTTGTAAGTGACCCATTAAGCACGAAATGAAATGAAATGAGTGCGTTATGGTCTTACAACTCGTGTAACGTCCTACACTTTTTCTACGCCCATTCATTTTCTTCCATTAAATAAAAAATATCTCAATAATTTAAACATTATTATAATAGTTGTTAATAACAATTATTGTGAATAGATTGTGCCTTATTATTTAATGATGATGAACGGTTATTTATATGTATTATATTTTGTTCAAGAAATTAACAATATAAATGACATGACATTTATTTTCATAGCATGCTATTTAAGAAAACGTGTCCTATTTTTAATGAAATTGCATAATGTGCTGCCTACATTTAGGGGCATCACTCTTTCAATCCTAAATATATCTGGCTAATTCTAAAAGTTTTTATGTTTTTTAATTGACTAAATTTGTGTAAATAGACCAAATAAAGTCTTACGTAAATAAAAATTTGATTGTAATTTAATTAAACCAAGATGTTTAAGCATTTTTCTCAAAACGCTCGTGTATGTTATGAGATCTCATTACGCGCATGTTATTGTTAAATGTCATTTACAAGGAATGTTGACAGTGCGATTTTTGACGTTTACAGACATGGGCGTAGAAAAATTTATTTTTTATTTTATTTAACAATAACATGCACGTAATGAGATCTCATAACATACACGTGCGTGTAAACTTCTTGGTTTAATCAAATTACAATCAAATTTTTATTTACGTAAGACTTTATTTGGTCTATTTACACAAATTTAGTCAATTAAAAAACATAACAACATTTAGCATTAGCGAGATATATTTAGGATTGAAAGATTGATGCCCCTAAATGTAGGCAACACATTATGCAATTTCATTAAAAATAGGACACGTTTTCTTAAGTAGCATGCTATGAAAATAAATGTCATGTAATTTATATTGTCAATTTCTTGAACAAAATATAATACATATAAATAACCGTTCATCACCATTAAATAATAAGGCACAATCGATTTACAATAATTGTTCAATTGTTATTAACAACTATTATAATAGTGTTTAAATGATTGAGATGTTTTTTATTTAATGGAAGAAAATGAATGGGCGCAGAAAAAGTATGGTACGTTACACGAGTTGTAAGACCATTACGCACTCATGAAATTTATGCACTCGCCGCTGCGCGGCTTCGTACATAAACTTTTTCATTTCGTGCGTAATGGGTTACTTACAACTCTTGTTACGTTATTTTCTACGCCCATGTCTGTAAACGTCAAAAATCGCACTGTCAACATTCCTTGTAAATGACATTTAACAATAACATGCACGTAATGAGATCTCATAACATACACGTGCGTTTTGAGAAAAAAGCTTAAACTTCTTGGTTTAATTAAATTACAATCAAATTTTTATTTACGTAAGACTATTTGGTCTATTTACACAAATTTAGTCAATTAAAAAACATAAAAACTTTTAGAATTAGCGTGATATATTTAGGATTGAAAGAGTGATTCCCCTAAATGTAGGCAGCACATTATGCAATTTCTTTAAAAATATGACATGTTTTCTTAAGTAGCATGCTATGAAAATAAATGTTATGTCATTTATATTGTCAATTTCTTGAACAAAATATAATACAATTATAAATAACCGTTGATCACCATTAAATAATAAGGCACAATCGATTTACAATAATTGTTCAATTGTTATTAACAACTATTATAATAAAGTTTAAATTATTGCGATGTTTTTTATTTAATGGAAGAAAATGAATGGGCGTAGAAAAATTATAGTACGTTACACGCGTTGTAAGCCCATTTCGTACGTAATGGGTTACTTACAACTCTTGTTATCTAATATACTATTACAAACTAAGTGCGTAAAGAAAAACTCTTTACCTACGACCACCCCTGTAAGTAGTCAAAAACACACAGTCGGCAATCAATGTAAGACGTCTATTACGCACGGTAAAACAAAACGCACGGCTGTAAAGTAAATCGCACGGCTTCCATAGCAACCACTTAGCTACTGTCAATAGACGTAGCCATTTTATTCAAAATTTATTACTTGGATATTGAACGTTTAGTTTTATTCTATATATAAATGGTAGATAACATTTATTAGATATGAGATTGCATTTAATACTAAGAGTTATTTGGAATTATATGATAATTGGTTCCGTTTCATTCAATCCGCATCTTTTAGCTGTCTCATATTAATAAACAATAGTATATTATACACCAAGTGACTAAAACGGCTCATTTAATCCCACGGGTGGCGTTTGATTCCTGAGGGAAGTAATCCACCTAAGGGATTAACGTCACTTTAGTCGAGAGGTGTATACGCTATTTTATGCAATTCCGGTAATTCTACATACATTTTTGATAAAAATAAATACTACTTAGGACGGACTTTTACGAAACTTGGCTGGGCATCGAGGAGCGATTTTTATAAAACTTGGCTGGGCATCAAGGATGTACGTTTTTACTTGTACTTTAAATACCTTAATAAGATTATAAAGACAAGTACAAGTGGGTCGTAGGTAAAGTATAGTACGTAACTCGTGTTGTAACGCATTTTACGCACTCACGGAATTACGCACTCGCCGCTACGCGGCTTCGTGCGTAACTTTTCCGTTCGTGCGTAAAATGCTTCTTACAACACACATTACGTAATATACTATTACGTATTAGTGCGTAAACAGCTATTTATGTTACAAGGCCGTGAATTAGGACTTTTTTTATGAGAGTTAAGATGGGCTTAGCCAGAATAGTCCATAATCGACAATTTATAATTCATAATGCATAATTATTGAATATTAACATTTAAATAGACAGGTTGATCCAGCTAATAGTGGATAGTACGTAATGTAGTGCATAGTGTGTAATTCCTAAAGTTACCAACTTTTAACTTTACGTATTAGGATTGTACACAAATAGCTAACACGTAATAGTAATCTTTTGATTAGTAAAATTTCTTGTTTCTCGCCTAATTTTCATGATGAAATGAATTGAAATCAAAAAAATATTCAAAATACACTTTAGAACAAATAAAAGAGAGATGGTCGAATCAAATAAAAAAGAGTTAAGCTAAAGTAACAAAAGAAAAAGATTATTCACAATCATAAAGTTGAAAGTTGTCAACTTTATGATTAAGCACTATACACCAAATTACGTACTATCCACTATGAGCTGGGTAAACGTGTCTATTGAAATGCTTTTCAATAATTATGTACTATGAATTATGAATTGTCGATTATGCTCTATTAGCTGGCTAAAAGTACTTTTGTCCGAATTACGCATTATTCATTATCAATTGTGAATTATGAATTAAAATTATCGATTATGTACTATTAGCCTAAACCCACCTTAAATATTATTCGGCGAGGCGCAGGCCGAGCCAAATATTCATTCTAATAAAAAAAGATAGTTGGCAGCCATGTGGCATTCTAAATTTTGTGTGCAACTGTGAAAAATTACCAAAATTAAAGTTTCGATCGAATGTTTTAAAATTAAATTTAGCGGTGTGCTTTGGTATGAGAACTATGGCTTGCGTAGTTGCTGTTTATTATTGTCATTCCTATTTAATTGATAGTGGCGCTGTTTTTTTGTGCTTTTTAAGGAAAATGAGCAGTGAAAGTGAATCCTAATCCTAATACTTCAACGGAGTTACAAATCGCCGCAAAGGAGGTAATTTCGAATTTATTACCTAACCTACGTATCGACTATTCAAGGACTGCTGTGGCGAAAAAAAAGAAACATTTCTGAAAGTGTGCTTTTCGCATATTTCGACGATAAATACAAGAATTGTAAACCATCAAACGTGGTCTGAATTTTCCATGTTGAAATCAACGATAAACATAAATGACAATTAGTGTTTTAAATGAAACTCACGGTTTCTAGTTAATACCACAATATAATAAAAATTGTTGAAAATTCTAAAAAGCTTTTTAGAATTTTCAACAATTTTTATTATCTTGTGGTATTAACTAGAAACCATGAGTTTCATTTAAAACACTAATATGAGTAGATTCCACGAAGTAAGGGTCGAGACAGTTAATTTTATAAATGATAAAAGTAAATTCCCTAAACTACCGCCCAACCTATCTAATATGCGAGAAAATTATTGGTTTACCCCAAAAAAAGTTGAAATTTTGAAAACATTTTTTGAGTTAGTTTTACGTTTTTCATCAAAAGCAACACGAAAAAACGGTTTTTAGAAAAAAATCCTGTGTGTATGTCGTCGTCGTCCTCGTCGTCGGCCACTTTTAGTTACATGTCTTGTCAGCACGATACAGCCTGCGGTGTAGATACAAGTGACCAATTTTATGATTGGATATTATACAGGGCGTCTCAAAGATGCACCCTATTGATATTCAACTCACTAAAGCCAGTACAATCACTGCTATGGTACTTGAAGTACCAAATTTTTGGAGAATTTTCAGTTCGTTAGCACGATACAGCCTCCAGAGTTTATACAAGTGATTCATTTTATGATTGAATATTATTCTGCGCGTCTTATAGATGAGCCTTATTGATTTTTACCTCACCAGGGCTAGTACAACGGGTGCTATGGTACCTGAAGTGCCAAATTTTTGGTCATTTTTGGAGAAATTTTGGGTTGTTATCACGATACAGCCTCCAGAGTGTATATAAGTGACCAATGTTATAATTGGATATTTTTCAAGGTATATAACAGATATACCCTATCGATTTTCAGCTGACTAGAGCGAGTAAAGCGGGTCCTATAAATCCAGATATACATTTTTGGAGAAATTTCGGTTTGTTAACACGATACATCCCTCGAAGTGTATACAAGTGACAATTGTATGATATAATATTGTTCAGGGCATGTTACAGATGCGGAAAAGTTAGTTTTAAGGCAATAATGACAATCGTTTGCATATGAAGGTAATTAACCCTCCGATTGTGTGGAGGAAAATTTGCAAACACCTGTGCGGTGGGGTATCCCATACCCCATTTTGATTTCGATTGTTTAAAAACAAAAACTAATTTTTGACTTTTTTAACAACAATTTATTAAATAAAAACCTTCAGAATTAATATTTGCTTTTTATTATAACTTTAAATTTAAAAAAACAAAATATAGTTCTGTATTAAGGTACTATGTTAGAAAATAACTATGAAACAAAGCTATATTCAAATTTTTTAAACAAAAATAAAAATTAAACATTTCAAGTCAGGTTGACTACATTGAATAATTAAAGACATATCAAACTATCCATTAAATGCACATTGCACGTTTCGCAAATAAGAAACTCGTGTAACGTACATACAAAATTGGCACATTTTTGACAGTTATAAAAAGTCTTCCTGTCTACATTTAGAGGACATAAGACACATTTTCTTGAAAATCTCTGTGTTTTTCTGACAGGTTCCTAAATTTCTGTTCAATTCCCTTCTGGCTTGGAGGCTTCGTGGCAATCGTGGAATCTGTGAACTATTTACCTCACGATCTGCGATTAAATTGTATGCTAATTTTTTTTAAATTTTCGTATTTTTCTGTATTATTAGTATTCCACGTACATCTTACTCGAGCATTTATTCCAGCGTAGTTTAGTAAAGCATAAAATACAGTGAGAGACCATCTCTTGCTATTACGTGATACTTCGTACGAAGCCGATTTTTTATCTACTACATCGACACCACCTTTTGTTTCATTATAAAAAGTGATTATCTCTTGCTTTTCAGTCTCAGCATCAATATCTGGGGTGTGATGGAGTGAAGACATAAGTAACACTACTTTAGACTTTTTGGATACGTATGGGTAACATCATTTTGAAATCCAAATTTAGTTCAACCCCCTGCACGATTTTTGGTAGCCAAAAACCTACGAGGTGGTTGCCTTTTATTTTACGGACTGTTCCCACAGACGTCAGGCAATGTTCTTCCAGTAATGTTTGGATGAGTTCATAACTAGTAAACGAATTACCAAATGATATGTTTCGGCCTGAGCCAGATATTGGTGGAATTAATCTTAGAACAACATCAGTTGGTGTGTTACTTAAGACAAAAGGTCCATCGGGTTGGGTTCCTGTATATATCTCCATGTTAAAGATACAATATGATTTTGCGTCAACAAGAGCGCTGGCTTTTTTGGGATATACTGCCGAAACAGACAGCCCTCTCTAAATGTTTTCAGTTTCGCATCAACAGTCAACAAAGTACTTCACTTGGATTATATACATTTTGAAAATTCTGCACAAATCTTACGAAAACTGCTCTTATAGCTGTTAACTTATCGATATGTCTTCGTTCTGGCGATTTTCTATATTGTGGAATCGAAGACAGCTTTGTAGAACAATAAATAGTTGCAAAGTTTTTTTTCTAAACTTTTCAATGCCAGAGCCATCAGCACACCAGAGATCTTCTAAATTTAGTTTTGCAGACTTGTAAACGCCTGCAATATAAAGTAGCCCAAATACCGCTCTAATTTTAGCTAAGTCGGCTTCTCGAACTACGTACTTGGAATCCTTATTGTAAGCTTCTGCCTTCTGTAATTTTATATTAGTCCATTTTACAATATCGTTTAGTATATTATTATCAAATAATAACTCGAAACATCCCAGTGCAGAGTTAGCATTTTGTCCAGCTAACTTTATACCTGGTAAGTGAGTGATAATGTTTTCTCTTCTAGTTCTTACGTTTTTAGGAAAACATTCCTTGTATCATCTAGTTCCATCTTTTCCGAGGATAAAGTGTTTCTTCTGTAGTCTTCTTTCCAGACTACTTCAGATTTTGGTACTATCTAAAAGCCGCTGTGATTCAGAGAACGTTTCAGTAGATGTATCGTCTTCTCTGAGAAATTCCTCGTTATTACCTTCTTGCTCGCTTTCACTATCGTGGTCATTACAACTCTCGTGATCGATTTCATCCTTACCAATTGGTGCTTCGTCTTCCTCTACCTCTTTTCCAAGTACCTCAGTTCCTTCTCGTGCAATGCCATAATTGAACAAAACATAATAAAATATTAAACTGAATTTAGAAGAAGCGAATCATAAAATTTTGTAGCTTACCTATGTGTTTGGGTAAGAGATACCCAAGTAACTTTGAAACAACGTGGCCTGCTTATACGTTTGAGAACAACTGCAGAGTAAACAAAGAACGGCGCTTTCAACAATTTTAGAAAGGTACTGAGACGCCACAGGCGGTGGTGAAAGTTATTAAGAGACGTGGCATGTTTGAAATACCCCATCACGCAGTTGGATGCCGCTAAACGTGTGTATGTATGAGAAGAGAAGAATTAACAAAGCTGACTCTTAATAATATAGAAGATCGAGGATGCGTACTTGTCGTACACATACCTGACTCAAAGACACATCAAGAACGAACATTCACAATAACTCATCAGGATTATAGTCAACTCTATCGAAAATATTATGCTCTAAGTACTACTACCGCGACTAGCCAACGTTTTTTTTTAAGGTATACCAGAGGAAAATTTACTAATCAGGTTTTCGGTATACATAAAATTTGAGAAACCCCAAGTATTATTGCTAAATTTTTGAAGCTGTCAGATATGAAAATGGATACCGGTCATTGTTACTTTTTTAGCAGATTCTGGAGCAAATATTACATAAATTAAACGTCATGGTAACTGGAAGAGTAGCACAGTTGCTGAAAACTATATTGAAAATTCAATTGAGCAAAAAAATAAAACGTGTAATAAAATATGAAATTTTTATAAAGGAAAAAAAGACAGTACTTCTCTTGCTCCAACTAGCTTGCTAACATCATTTAAGCTTTTAAATAAAACAAATTGCGTCTCTACTAATGCTATTGTATCTTCCTCTGGTATCAATGTAAATAATGCTAGTGGTAGTACATTCAATTTTTATTTTAATAATTAAGAATCTTTTGTTCAGTATTATTATATTAGTATAATTAACAATGTTTGTAATCACATATTATAAATAACGTTCGAATTATCTAATAAAAGCTAATTTCATTCAAGATCATGACCCGTAAAAAGTCTTTGTCGGCCGGCAAAATAAAGTCTTTTTTTACGGCAAAATAAAGTCTTTTTTTACGTTGTCAAGGCTTTATTTCACTATAAACAAATGTGCTATTTCACGACTCAAAATCAAGCAAAAAGTGACGTTTTTGGACACACAAATAAAGTTTTACAAACTCTGAAACATGCGAAACGACAATATTTTAAGAACGGTATTCGAAAAATTTCTCTTTTTTTCTTAGTTTGCAAATATTTGAAAATTAGTGTACAAAAAATCATTTTTGAATTAATACTTACGATGATTGGCAGATGATAAAACAGGTAGCACACAATTAACACTGGATGAATGGTCTCCAATCCAGTTCGATTATCTTCTGATTGTTTACCATCTTTCAGACTCCTTTCCAAGCAAGGTCTCTTTGAATTTGTCGAACTCACAGTGGTAGACAGATCCGAATTCCAATTCATGTCCCTGTTTCCACAAAAATCGCTCTGGAAATAATTGTTGCCAGCATTTTGACCTCTTTGTATCGTATACGTATCATAATAGTTTTTGCTGATCTCCTCGTTACCCAAACTAAGTTCGCTCAAGTCCGAATTAGATTTTTTTATATATTCGAAATTATTTTCTTTAAATTTATAGTAATTGTAGCATATTATAACGAAGCTAGTGAAAGATATCACAGACAGAAACATGTGTAATACTAATATAAAGATATTGAACTTGATGTCCAAATTGAAAGGCATAAATTTACATTCGAAGACGGCTCGGGGTAAATTCCTCAACAGCGTTTCCTTATCAGTTTGAGCTAGGATAGCCGCTACTCCAACGCACGCACACAAAGTAGTTAAACAAAATAGATGATATATTATGTGAGTAGGGGTCAGAAACAACTTTATATTTTGATCTTTTCGATAAAGTTTCACGGAAAATAACCCAATAATGGCTATGGTAGTTAAAGAACTAGCTTGAAAAGTATGGATGGAATTAAAAATCCATACGACGATACTGCAATATTCTAACGTGAAAATAGTGGGATCGGATAGAGTATTGATCAATAGATAACAGAGTATGCTCAGATTTCTAATGATCGATAGAACCAACATGCACACTATCGGTATATCGTAAGGGCCCCATTTTTTGCGATTTTTGTGAAAAATTACGAGCGTCCATATTAATAAGATAGTGATGGTTGGTAAGGCGATTGTAGTGATCAGCTGCTCAGTGGTAAATTGGATCATCTTGAGGATGAATCTGTAATAAAAGAAAAATATATCAAGCTATGTTCACATATAATCCAGCGGGATGAGTCATAGGTATCAAATACTGATTGCTATAATCTGTTTTTTATTGCGAGGGAAATGAATCATAATTTAATTGTGAAGCCCAGTTACCTTCGCTGCATCCCATAGGCGTAAGAGATTACATCGGAAATTGACATCATTAGGAGTCACAAAACGAGACTATGATTGTTGTTACCCCACACTATGTTATCAAGCTTTTTGACCAGCAGGGTACAATATTCAACACGCTTACCAAAGTATGTGCCTGATGGCCGCAAAACGGGCCTAGGAAACCACTCAGGTAAGTTAGTAGCTAGTGACTCTACGGAGAAACCAAGAGCTTGCTTACTTATCAGAAAAACGTTAGATTTTTTATGTTAACAGAGTACTGTACCCAGGACATGGCTGCTGCTCATCTATCCGTCCCGGTGGAGACAGGAAAGAAATATGTATTGATCTGCTCCGTTAACTTCCCGGGAGATCTGAGTCAGGAACCTCCTACTGCGGTCGTGCGAAAACTTATTGCCTACTGCAAGGAAAACAACAAGCAGCTCATATTGGAGTGTGACGCTAATGCCCACCACAGGAACTGGGACAGTTCCAACTTCAACAAACGAGGTGACCATTACTTCATAATTTTATAATCGGGAAAGGGCTTATGGTAAACAACATAGGCTCGGAACCAACTTTCGAGACCGTGAAGTTCTAAATATAACAATCACCACGTTTTTCACAAGTGCGGACATTGTTAACTGGAGAGTTGCAAGCAAACTCGCATGTTCAGACCATACATACATCAATTTTGACATGAGGACAAGCCGATTAACTCTACCCCAATTTCGCGATCCCAAAAGAACAGACTCGAGTGGGTATACAACATCCCTACAGTACCATATGAGTAACGTTATTAGGCCCAATAGAAATTGTGCAGAACTTGAAGTGACTAGTGATCAACTCCAATCAGCCCTCATATCTGCTTATCATGATAACTACCCTCTAAGGGAGACATTGGAGGTACCCCTTGTTGGAGCAGAATACTAGAATTTAAGAGAAAGGAGGTCCGGCTTCTCTTCAACCGGGCCAAAGAGTCAGGCGACTGGGACAAATATCGCAGTTCTCTAACGGAGTACAACAAAGCTCTCAGAAACGCAAAAATAGTATCCTGGAAGAGATTATATCAAAGTATATCAGAGATACCTGCCAGTGCTAAAATCCACAACATTCTCTCAAGAGATCCAGGACGTGACGTGCGGTTACTGAAAAGACTCGACGATACTCATACGGACTTTATAAAGGAAACGTTAGAGATTCTACTACAGAAGCACTTCCCAGGTAGGCAGATTCTGTAGAAGTGTCGCAGTCCTCGCTCGCCTCCACACGGCCGGTTAATCGGCCTGGTGAAGACGACAACAAAAATTGTCTCTCTCAACACAGTTATATGGGCGGTGAACTATTTTTCCCCTTCAAATCAACGGGAGAGGATGGAATCTTACCCGCCGTCCTAGGCCTCGACATCCTGATGCAGGTTTTGGTGAGGATATACAGAGCAAGCCTAGCCTTGAATTATATTCCTCTAGGGTGGACGATGGGGAAGTTTATCTATCTACCCAATTCCTAGCGTCCCATATGCCTAACATAATTCCTCCTAAAAGCCTTACAAAGGATCCTATTAGAGAGGGACCCCTACGGAACCTTCCGTTTAATCTCCGTCAATATGTTTACTGACCTGGCAAGTCGACAGACCTTGCTCTAATCAACCTTGTAGGCAGATTCGACAATTCTCTTAAAAACAAAGAGATTGCGCTGGGTGCCTTCTTAGATATTGAATGTGCGTTCTATAACGCTCTCCCCCATTCTTTATTCGTGGCTCTTCGAAGAAGAGGGATAGAGAATTTAATCTGTAATTGTATCAACAGCATGTTGACCTATTTAGGTCTGCCAGAGGATGTCCCCTCTGGACGATTCTGGTAGACGACCTAATAAATATCCTTTCTAAACAAGTTATTCAGATCCAATGCTATGCGAATCACCTAGAAATCCTAATTAGGGAGAAGCATGAGGATGTTATTTCCAAGATTCTTCAACAAGCCCTAAACACGATCAGCAGATGGTGCGACAGGGAACAGATGTCTGTAAACCCTAGCAAAACTGTAATCGTTCCATTCACATTTAAAAGCAAATTAGATAAACTACCGATATCCGTAGTATCTGGAGTACCAATCTAGTTTGAAGAAGAGGCCAAATATTTAGGTATTATCCTGTATAAAAAATTGACCTACAACTCTCACCTGGAAAACAAAATCAACAAAGCCAGACTATCCCTCTGGAGTCTCGGAAGGATATGTGGTAAATCCTGGGGCATAAGCTCCAAGATGATATAGTGGATGTATCAAACGGATATTAAACCAATGGTACTGAATGGATCGATCATTTGGTGGCAAAAAGAATTGCATTGGACGCCCATAATGAGGCTGTCTGATATATAGCACCTCGCGTGCCTGGCCATTACGGGAGCCACACCGACACATGCCATGGAGACCATCCGAAATTTAACCCTTCTGCATATAGAGCTAGAGAGGGAAGCTAGGATGGTCACATACATACTCTCTATGTCAAGTAGACATAGCAATAAGGAGGTATAAAGAGATCACACGGGTTTGCTGAGTGAAATTAGTAATCACCACATACTCGGAATGGTCTCAGACACGATAGCTCCCCAACTGCACAGAGTGAAAGCCTACAACGTTCTCGTTCCCGAGAGAGATGATTGGCCTAGGAATGACAACTTCTTTCCATCCTCAGACTATGTACTCTTCACGGACGGCTCCAAAACCGAAAACGGCGTAGGAGCGGGAGTTTACGGAACTAACCGAAGTTAAAATCTCATTGAACCTTGGCAGGTTCATTATTATCTTCCACGCAGAGATGTTAGCGATAGAGCTGGGAGCCAGAGAGCTGAGTAACATACATCCGGTGATTAGGATGCAGGATAGCCAGGAATTCTAAGTTGGTTTGGAACTGCATCACCTGGGTGAGCGGAATAAAAGTTACTTTGATCTGGGTATCCAGGGTATAGCGGTGTGGAGGACAATGAAGAGGCCGGCGCGCTCGCCAGAAAAGGAACCGATTCTGTCTTCATCGGACCAGAACCCGTCGTTGGTATTTCAATAAACCAAAACCGCCAAAGCATTTATCTCAGCTTGGCCAAACGTAAAACGCTTAGGCTCTGGAGAGACACACCGGAGCTCACGCACTCGAAGGCATTTATCGTAAATCCATCGAAGAAAGCCTCCCAATCGGTCCTAGAATGGCGTATGTCTGATCTACGCATTCTGACAGGACACTGTCGTCTAGAAACACACTTGAAAAAGATGGGCCGGCTACAAAAATCGAACTATCGCTTTTGTTACGTGGAAGACGAAATGGCAGAGCACATTCCCTGTACCTGCTCCGCACTGGAAAAATTCAAATTCCAGATATTCGGCTTTACCCGACTGGAACCCACGGACTTTAAAGAAGTCTCGCATAGTACGACCCTCTTCTTTATAAAAAGGTGTGGACTATACAGCGAACTCTAACAAGGTGTGAGCCACAATAGACAGTAGAAGGCGTTACTCATTAACTCACTCACCTTTAACCGTAAAACGTATGTCATCAAGCATTTTGGCCAACAGGGTACAATATGTAACAAGTTTACCCAAATATATGCCTGATGCTGATGACATCGTGCTGATAACAAGAAGCAAGCTCCTATTAGTGGACGTATATTAAGATGGTGCAGCATTTGCAGAGGGCTCGTTTCGGAGAAGGCTCCTAATTTGTTACTATTTTGTTGCTTGATAATTGATTTTGTCGTTCTTACCGTTCTCGAGAAAACGCGTGGCTAACTTAAATATTAAGTTAGTGCAGCCTCATTAGATATCTCGAGAATGAAGAAGCTACTTCATATGGGGTTAACGACATATTCTTTTGCCAATTTGTTGTTTTAAGACGGCTTAGTTCCAAAATCCCGAAAACAACTTCTATATGTGAAACCCTCCACCCCTCACTGCGCTATTTACTTAGAGCAGCCGTTCTACACTATCTCGGGACTAGAAATAGTTACAGAGTCGAACTTGACGGCATATTTTGTTGCTAATTTGTCGTTCACAGATGGCTTAATTGTCAAACCCATAGAATATTTTGAGATAGCAGTTTTTTCGAACACGCACGTGTCCACATGCCATAAGGACCGCTGACTATTTAGTTGGTGCGCTAGCATCAAGATAGAGTGTAGTGTGTAAGTGGTATTGGTAAAAATAACCAAAATATTAATACATTTCAGAGTCTAGCTCCGCAACATAACTTAAAGAGGATATGCCATTACATTTCTGAACTATATGTATTGCGCGTACTATACTAGGGGTGGCTTTCTTGGCTTTGGGATTCGTACTTGAGTTTGAGAACTAAGCCACCAGTGGGCGACAAATTAGCAACAAAATATGCCGCTAACCCCGTATTGCTAGCTTTTTCCATTCTCGAGATATCTAATGTGGCTGCACTAGCTTATTATTAAGTTAGGAGGCAACGCGTTTTCTAGAGAACGACATGAGCGACAAAATCAATTATTTAGCAACAAAATAGTAACAAATTATGAACCTACTCTGGTACCCGCCCTCTGAAAAGGCTGCACAAACTTAATATACGTTAATTTGTCTGGTCTAATCCCCTAACTAGTAATAAATCATAGTAAGACCTTGACTTGTTGCTTTGTACTAAATTGATGCGGATATTGAATATAGAACGGTGAATAATATTAAATCTTTTGTTGTGTAACAATAATATGTAATTAACTTTTTTGTACGAATCTATCGACACGAAAATATCACGTTTTCATTATTAATATCAGACGAACCTTTTTTAAAATTCACTCTTAATTTATTATTAAGTGTAAAACCACTCATGGAATGAAATTGTGATATACAAGGCATAGTTAATACTTTCTATTTTTAAAGAAACATTTGTATCACGATTTTTATTATTATTATACAGTGTGGCCGAAACTAGCGAATGAAGGGGGATTTAGGAAAAGTGGCGTGGTTCTAGTCGACGTTATAATATATTTTTAGCTGCCTTATAATTGTGAAAAAGTGTAAAAATGGCGAAAATAAAGCATAGATAGTAATTTTTCGGATTTAAGTGAAATGTTCAGTAAAACAGGAAAACTTAGTTTACGAGAACTATAGGTTTAAAGAACAGAAAATTAGCTTCCGGAGAACAAACCTGAGTGTAAAATGTAATCATGAACCATAACTAACAAATTTGTTGCAAAGACAAGTGTTAAGTCTTCGTTTGAAGAGAAAATTATGTGTCTTTAAACAATTTGACAATAAATGATTTATATAGATGGTACGTTTTCTTACTACACAAAATATTTACGAAACATGGTTTTTTTAACGGCCATTCTAAACCATAAGTTTTTTGTTTATTAAAAGACAAAAGTGAAAAAGGATATAAGTTTTGCATATCAACAATTAAAGAGTATTGTTGTTAAATAAAAATCAAAGTTGTACCAGAAGAAATAGTAGATTTTGAGATATCTATTCATAATGCAGAGTTAGAAATTTATCCAAACGCTGAAATTACTGGGTTTCGATTCCACTTAGCTCAAGCATGGTAAAGAAAAATTCAAAATCTAGGTTTATTAAAAAGACAAAAATTCTGTGATTGGAAAATCGTTCCATTATTGTTTTGCTCTTTTATTTTTTCATCCAAAGAACGTTGACGATTTTTATTTTTTTGAGCTCTACGAAGTTAAGCCAGTAGATGAAAGACTTTAACAATTTTCTGATTACCTTCTCGAAAATTATTTGACAGATAATTTGAAATTTCCATCACAAATATGGGCATATGGGGGAAGCCACTGCTGCATTAAATAAAACAACCAATGCTTTGCGAATCGTTTCATTCCCATTTTAATGCATCCATATACCAATTTTATTTACCATTTACTACTTTTCCGCCCAACCTATCTAATATGCGAGAAAATTATTGGTTTGCCCCAAATAAGTGGGAATTTTGAATTTTTTTTACGTTTTTCATCAAGAACATCACGAGAAAACGGTATGCGTATGTCGTCGTCGTTGTCGTCGGCCACTTTTCGTTACATGTCTTGTTAGCACGATACAGCTTCCGGAGTGCAACAAGTCACCAAGTTTGTGATTGAATATTGTTCAGGACATCTCAGATGAAAACTTGATTTTCAGCTTACCAGAGCCAGTACAACGGGTGCTAAGGTGGTTGAAGTACGACATTTTTGTAATTTTTTGGGAAATTTCAGTTTGTTAGTATGATACAGTGACCAATTTTATGATTGGATATTATTCAGAGCGTCTCAAAAATGAATCCTATTGATTTTCAGCTCACTAAAGCCAGTACAACGGGTGCTATGGTACAGTTGGCGCAAAATGTATAGTGTAGCAATATAATCGTATATCCCCTTTAAGTTATGTAGCGGAGCTAGACTCTGAAAGGTATTAATATTTTGTTTACTTTTACCAATACCTATATTGTATTTGATGTTACGTAATTGTTGAAAGGGCGTTGGGTTTAGTCGGGACACCAGACGTGAACGGAGCCCTTTTTGTATCCCATTCGATTTTTATGGACAAAACAAAATTCTATGAAAAAATAACAAAAAAAAAAGAAATTTAATACAATGAATCAAACAATTCTTTAAAAATAAATATTATATCTAACTCCTGTTTGTCACTATTAAATAAGTAACATGAAAAAATTAAACTTAATTAAATTAACTGTCTCGACCCTAACTTCGTGGAATCTGCTCATATTAGTGTTTTAAATGAAACTCATGGTTTCTAGTTAATTCCACAATATAATAAAAGTTATTGAAAATTCTAAAAAATTGACAATTATTTCGATAAATCAATATCATCGTCAGAATGGCAGAAGTTACATTTCATTTGATACCTACCTGATGTTTAGTAGTTATTTTTGGCTAGACCAAGAAGTGACCTAACTTGTGATTGACTTAATATATGTTAATAGAAAAAAGAAGAAGATGTGATATTACAAATATTGAAGCTTAGATATTATTAGCCCTATGGTGATATCCTGGATATCATTTTTCCAATTAAGATCAGTATAACTGTGCAATGAAATAAAAACTTATAAAACCATCACATATGCAGGAAATATTTCTAATAATATTTCAAAGATAATATCTTCAGCAAACGAATACAACAATTTCTTTTAAAACAGAAAGTAACGTTAGTACAAAATTGTTAAATGTAAAAACAAAAATACCACTATTAAAGAAGTCAGGTATATATAAACTCAAATGTCCAGAATGCAATGCTGTCTATTTGGGTCAGACCCTTAGGAATTTTGAAATCCGATACAGTGAACACTTATGAGCATACAGATTAAAACAACCAGATAAATCCCACTACGCAAAACATCTACTTGACACCAATCATTCATTGACACCTAACACAAAACTAGAAGTGCTGCATATTTGTGAAAAGAAACAAGAACTGGATTTCCTTGAAGAATTGGAAATTAGAAGACATTTAAGAAACCCACAATATCAAGTTGTCAATGAACAGATAAATCTAGGGAGTTCTCCACTTTTAAATTGTCTTCTTAAGTGATAAATGTAAAGATCAGCAGATATAGTTTTCCTGGTTTTCTATATCATTGCATAGTTATACTGATCTTAATTGGAAAAATGATATCCAGGATATCACCATAGAGCTAATAATATCTAAGCTTCAATATTTGTAATATCACATCTTCTTCTTTTTTCTATTAACATATATTAAGTCAATCACAAGTTAGGTCACTTCTTGGTCTAGCCAAAAATAACTACTAAACATCAGGTAGGCATCAAATGAAATGTATCTTCTGTCATTCTGACGATGATATTGATTTATCGAAACAATTGTCAATGTTTCAGAATTTTCAATAACTTTTATTATATTGTGGAATTTTCTAGAAACCGTGAGTTTCATTTAAAACACAAAACTTAATTAATTTTCTTCTTCCAAAAATTCTATTAATTCTTCTCCCATATCATTCAGTGCCCGTTATAGATGTGCGGGTTGTCTCCCGTAGTACAACCCATTCTCGCCAGTCGACTAGCTTCGAGTCGAAGAAGGGGTGGATTCTTCAAAATTTAACAGTTTATTAAAAAGGGCACCAGAGAAGGTTTGGCAAGCACCCAAGATTTCTTAAGTTAGCCCACAACTCAGTGGGTTAACAGCACTACTTACACACTCCGAAAGGTTAAAATTATAGGAAAGTTATCATTAAAAATAAAAGTCAGCAAAT
Source organism: Galeruca laticollis (assembly GCA_963921935.1). NCBI lineage: Eukaryota > Metazoa > Arthropoda > Insecta > Coleoptera > Chrysomelidae > Galeruca > Galeruca laticollis. The sequence continues at coordinate 73,407,726 of OY998177.1, forward strand.
ATCTCCTGATTGAAGTTTATTAATCTCGTTGGACCATTTGTCTCTTTTCAAAATGTGATTATTACAAGCTTACAACAAAAATAAAAGAATAACACTATTAACACTTGAATACAGCTCAAGGCTGTAGATTCAGTATGCAGTTAGGCTGAAGGCCGAAATCTGCATAAAAACTTAAATCGCAAACTAATTTACCAGTTACAAGCGAAACTCTAAGTTACTATCTGAATAATTGACAAGCAGGTCCTATAATTCCTGAGTAGAGCTGAAAGATACTAACTCAGGGTGCAGAAGAGCTGAGGGCCCCAATCTACACAGATGTCTCAAACTACAAACCAATTACAGGAAACGAACAAATGGTTCATGTACAATTTTTCAAATACAGTGATAATCTAACACCAAAACTACAATTGCATTAGTTACATGGGTTCACACTTCCGCAATCTATATGAGTATAAATATATAAATGCATAGCATAAAATTAAATAAGCAGGCGGGCTTAACAATGTTCAAAAAAATTGAAATTATGTACGGTGCAAAATTAGTTACATAAAATCGTCAAAGTCAGAAAAATATCTAAATAGCGCAGCACCCAGATACGTACCGTGGTATACCTAGCATTCAGAGCCAACAATTCATATTTAAAAATAATATTTCAAAATTTTATACACGAAAAGTAAAAAAAAATAGTTAATTACCGCAAAGAAATAGAAAAAAAACCATACATAAAAAATTTCGTGAAATTTTGACGATTATGTGTGAATGGAAAATGTATAAAATTGATAAGGAAAATGACTGTTACGAGTGATTCTCCTTCCTCAGAACAGCAATCGAAGTCAACGCTTCAAAATGTTCCAGCCATCCTGGTTACTGGTTCAGGTGAGTGGTCTGGCTGATTTCGCACTCCTCAATCAGAGGATAAAATCCAAAGGAAACCCCGCCCCCTAGATAACGAGTTCCTCTGGCATGGCCGTCAATCGAAATACCCACGTCGTTGGAGAAATTTTAAATATCGGACCTAATGGCTACCAGAGCACACACAATTTTTAATCGTCATTAGTCAGCGTTCGCTTCAACGACCATGGAGAACTGACTCGCTCCTCATCGAAATGGTCTGTCATAAATTCCCGTCGGCAGGCATGCCAAAATTATATTATCGACGGGCGGGCGATTTTTCGAGTTACATATTAATATAGATTTTTACCGATTCTCCATCAAATAGGTACAATTTTAATACAAGAAATTTCATTTACAGCAGTTATAAATTACGCAAAATCTATTTAATTTGATTATGTCACTTAAGAAATTGATTCGAAACAGAGAATCTCTAAAACAAACGTTAGAAAGCCTAAGAACATTTGCACTTTCTTTAAATGTTAAAAAGCCAGAATTACCTGATGTTGAGTTCAGATTTGAAATAATAAGCGCTCGTAGGAAAATTTTTGTACATAATACGTGCGGAAAGTGACTTTTCCACCTGTGATGGCTTGCCCGAACTACGCTTCGCGTCGTTCGTACAACTGCCATCGCGTGCGGAAAAGTATCACTTTCCACACTTGTTAGGTAAATAACTATTACTGACGCTGCCAATAGCAACGAGACGCCGTCATAAAAATCAAACTCTTGGATTGACAAATGGGTTCAAAAATTTTTATTGCCGTTTGAAGAAGTAGTAGTTTGTACAAGTGCGCAAAGCGTCACTTATCTCTTGAGCGCAGGAGTTTGGGCACGAGCCGTAGACGAGTTTAGCAAATCCAGCGAGTGGGTAAAGTGTTTTGCGTACGAGTTGTACACAATATTTTTTCTACAACCACGTCTATTAACGAGAGAACAAAGTAAATTATAATTTATTTGAACGTTGAATAGAAATAATTTAAAAAATGAATATAGAATATATAAAAGTCAAGTAAACGTGTCAATTTTGCTCAATTTTGAATTGTTATGCCTGGTGTATATATTTAGATAATTAGTTTTCATAATCATAGTATTAGTGTCTGTCAAAGAAATTCGCTATAAAGATAATGTTAGATTGTCAAACATTATTTGACAGTGACATTTCTTTTCGGAAAAGTGCAATAACCTGTACTTTTCCCACTGCAAGTCATTACTTTTCTAACAGATATCTAAGAAAAGGCCTGCTTTGCGTATAAGAATGTGTGTAGAAAAGCGTGTTTTGCATAGTGCTTATAGAAAAACATAGTTTTATTTAATATTGAAAGAAATAAAAAACAAACAGTACTTTAACGAGACATTTTTTTATCAATATTTAAATCAATAACGTACCTTTCCAAAAAAAGTTCAAGACAACCCCTCTTCACCATGATTAAGTTAACAAAAACTACTGCACGCATAAAACAGTTTGAAGTCTAACTAGAACTAGATCACTGACACCATAAAATACGAACAATAACTAGGTTGCAAGAAATCATTTTCAATAAATTAAAATTATTTTTAGATAAAACATTACACTTCAACAAACAGTCACAGTTATCAACAAAAACATGTTTTTTTTTTCTAATTTATTGATTGTTATTCATTCAAAGTAATCTACTCGTAGTTAGAGCACAACTGAATTGTTAAAAACTAGATAGTTATTTTTTTGAGCGTTTAACAATATACAAAAGGCTGGAGAAAGTAAAAGCTGCTTAATATTAATTTAAGATAATACAATTGTGATGAATACTGTCAGTAACGTGTGTGAAAATTACTAAAAATAAACTATTGGAATAAATTTCTACGGGAAAATCCATTGTATTTGTTTTTGTTTTAATTTTTATCAACACAGCGGTGGGTTTCTGCATATACCCTCACAGTCATAGATGTATAGCCATTATTAAATTAGAAATTTAATTATACAAATTACATAAATTATGTTGAAAAATAAACACTATTATTTCGATTATTTAAACAAAATAGCACTAAATCGCAGGTTTAAGAGAAATAAAATGAAATTAAAAGGGTCATTTGACTATGGGTTATTTCTACCGAACATACTAATAACGGAGCTCAAATAAGAAGAAAACAACCGTAAACGCCAAACGTGATGGCGAACGCGTTCCCTGCGCACTTACCTCTAGATAAGTTATGACCTAAATATGTAACTCCTCGACTAAAGAATTGGTATTTTTGTGGATTTAATTTCAAGTTGATAAATCGTAGTGAGAACTCAATTATAGATTATACAAATAATAAACAGAAAATACAAACATGACATAATTGACATCAAAGTCAGAAGAGGACCTGAAATAAGCAGCGATCACTATCTATTAATGGCCAAGACAGAAATTGGGTCAATTCGTAGCAATAATAAACCAGTGGCTCGAACTAACATCACGAAAGAAGCAATTAAAAACTGACAAACATATAGCATAAGAATATACCCAAAGAGTTGAGTAGCGAAGTACACCAATCACTTGTGCTGGAAGAACAGTGGGATGTCTTCAAAAATATACTAATAAGAGCAGGAAAAGAAGTACGCGGTATAACAAAAATAAATAGAACTCGGAAACAGACAGCATGGTGGAATGCAGAGATATGACAGGAAAAGAAACTCAAGAAAGAAAAATGGAAACAATATCTACGACACAAAACCACTGAGAAATACCAAGAATCCAAATTACAACGCAGTAAAGTTAAACTTATAATAAGGGAAGCTAAAAGAAAGTCATGGGAAGACTTTGGGCGCAAATAAGATAACTATTTCCATACGAATTTTTTTATTAATTTAAATAATTACAATCGTTTCGATTAAAAACAGTTTCTTGAACAGGTATTGTAAGTTTAATGATTGTGCCAATCAGTAAAGTATCAGCTTTAGGTCTTTTAAATGTTTAGAATCAATGGCTGAGTGACGACTTCAGCACTCATGTGTTATGAAAGTTTTATCCAACAAAAATAAATGTATGGCGAAGGGCATGCAACGTGAGAGAACAACTTGTCGAATTGATGCAGAGTGGAAATGGAACTGATTTCTGGAATGTCATACACAATTGGTATAAGGAAAGCAATACGTGCTGGTTATTTTTATTATATTGAGTATTTATCAAAGGGTGGACATTATAAAACTGTACAACATAATCAGAATTTATGCGACTGGTAAATTAAATTTTATTTTGTATCTAAAAAATCGTTTTTGATTTAAATTGATTATATTGTACATTTATTGACACATGAATTTATCATGAAATCAACTTTCATGAAGAATCGATATATAGCAGTAAAGAAAGTTTATGCTTGAAAGAATATCGATAACTGAGTTTTAGCAGACGATTCATGTGAATAAAAGAAAAAGGGGGGCGCTGGGTTCATTGGATGGCAGCCAGTAATTTAAGAAAATAATGATCTCTTGTTAGCAAACTAGAAACCGCTTGTGAGAACTGAGGTGGCTTAGAGGGGTGGAGTAAGCCACACTAAAATGTTCGTACAAACATCTGAAAAATACACTTGAAATTTGCTAGAAAAGAAGACTGGCCACACTTTATCTAGTGGACTTATACAATATTCGAACAAGTGAAGAAAATACTTTGAGGATAGTCTAGTCTTAGAAAAAAATCTTTTCGATTATGGAATATATTCTCGTCACATAAAGAAAAAACGAATCACTAAATGAATAATAGAACGAATTAAAAGATTAAACTCCAAAAATAATTGAAATCCTACCAAAACTACCATCTACGGATGTCAGTAAAACTTGGCGCCATGTACACATCTCAAGTGAGTCTAGAAAGAAAAAAAATCCCATTTAATAAATAATTAGAATAATGAAATTAAACCACAATATTCTTTGAAATCACGTAAAATACCATGTGATTATTAAATTTATCCAAGTTTTTCAATTTTCAATTGATACTTACAAAGAAACATTCGTCCAAATAATTCTCAATTTATTGATTGAAATTTATTCAGATAACATTTTTATAAATTCATAGTTATTATCCAACTAATCTTAAGCTGATCTAAAAATCATTTGGTAAGAAAAAAATCGACTTTGCCCAATTTTTGGCATAAGGGTGCTCTGACGAACATTTTTTTCAACTTATTGGGCCAAGTCTTATAATTTTTTTCTTCCCAAATGATTTTTTAGGTCAGCTTAAAATTAGTTGGAAAATAACTATGTATAAAAATTTTATCTGAATAAATTTAAGTCAATAAATTGAGAATTATTTGGAAGAACGTTTCTTCGTAGGTATCAGCTGTAAATAGAAAAAGTTGGATAAATGTAATAAACGACATGGTAGTTTGTGATTTAAAAAAAATTTGTGATCATCCGTAGATGGCAGTTTTGTGTTCAAATATTTTAGCAATACCATTCTTGAATTCTCAAGTGTCTCCACTGATATTTTGACAGATAATATGCCTATGTATGTATGTGTAAAGAATTTGCAGACATATTTTATAACGAAGAGGATCGTTTAACATATACTAACCGTATTAAACATCAAATAAAAACAGTAGACGAATTACCAGTCTACACAAAATCTTATCGTTTTCCATTTATTCACAAACAAGAAGTAGAAAAGTAAATTAAGAAAATGTTAGATCAAAATATCATAAGACCTGACCTATATGGATTGTTCCGGAAAAATCCGACGCTTCCGGAAAGCAAAAATGGAAAGTAGTTTATCGGAAGCTAAACGAAAAGACGATTGGCGATAGGTACCCACTTCCTAACATAACCGACCTACTCGATAAACTCGGAATATGTCAATATTTTACCACCCTCGACCTGGCTAGTGGCTTTCACCAGATCGAGATGGATGAAAGAGACATAGAAAAAACAGCTTCCAATACGGAAAATGGGCATTACGAATATTTGCATATGCCATTTGGGTTAAAAAATGCTCCCGCAACTTTTCAGCGAATTATGGATAACATATTACGTGGAATTCAAAATGAAAAATTTTTAGAGTACTTGGATGATATAATAATTTTCTCTACATCGTTACAAGAACACATAGATGCTTAAATGCGTTTTCCAAAGACTTCATGATTCTAATTTCAAAATACAACTTGATAAATCCGAATTTTTGCGGAAATAGGTCGCATACTTGGGTCACGTTGTAACCCCTGAGGGTGTAAAACACAACCCTGATAAAATAAAAGCAATCAAGTAATTTCCTATACCGAATAGTACTAAACAGAGAAAATGTTTCTTAGGTTTACTAGGATATTATCGTAGGTTTATAAATAACTTTTCACAAATCACCAAACCTCTCACAAAGTGTTTAAAAAAAGGAGCGAAGATTGAACATAATCAAGAATTTTTAGACTGTTTTATTACTTGTAAAAATCTTTTAATTAACGAGCCGATATTACAGTATCCGTATTACTATAAAACATTTGTTTTAACGACAGACGCTATAGTAACTTTCCCTTGGGCGCCGTCTTATTCCAAGGTCCGATTGGTAGCGATCGACCTATGGCTTGTGCTTCTCGAACGTTGAATGATTCGGAACAGAACTACTTAACTATCGAGAAAGAACTACTCGCATTAGTTTGGGCTACGAAATATTTTCGACCGTATTTGTTTGGTAGAAAATTCGATATCGTAACCGATCACAAACCTCTTGAATGGTTTTTTTCTATTAATGAACCCAGCTCCAAATTAACCAGATGGCGAATAAAATTAGAAGAGTACGACTATAATATTAAATATAAAAAACACAAACTAAATTCAAATGCCGATGCAATTTCGCGCGTAGAAATCCATACCAAAACAGTGTTCGGCGAAATAGAAGATTTAGTAAGAAACATGAAAAATAATGCTAATAATCTTCAAAATTAACAAATAATTCGAGAAATATTCGAATCACAGGACGCAAATAAACAACGAGACATGGACAACATCTCTATGCAAGTACAAGCAGACGCTTCTGTTCAAAACATAGAACAAGACAAAGAAAATGACGAGACTATACATTCCAATGCCTATCAAAATCCTGTTGTAGGTATTCCAATATCAGACACACCTGTAAACGTCGGACAAAATCAAATTATTATATCAACAGTACTACATTCCCCAGCAAAGCCAAAAATCACGATTTTATTCGGAAGAAAACAACGTATTAAAATCCAAATATCCGAAAATTACGAATTTTATCAGAGAATATATCGCACCAAATGTTCAATATTATCTTTATTTCCAAAACCCAAATATTTATGAGACATTTTCAGTAGTTTTACAAAAAAATTTTAGATGGTACCAAAATTTTAATTGACGTGACATACAAAAATGACACTGAAGAATTAATTTCGAATTATCATGAAGGTAAAGCAAACCACCGCGGAATCGAAGAGACAGTAAAAAGAATTAAAGAAAAATAGTATTGGCCAAATATCAAAGAATCTGTTCAAACTTAAGTACATCAATAATTGTGAAATTTGCCAGCAAAGTAAATGCGAGCGACACCCCATACGAATGGAAATGAATATTACTCCAACAGCATCAAAACCGTTTGAAATAGTTCATTTAGATGACTGAATTCAAAAACTCACTTTTGCAATCCAAATCATCCTCGGTCAAACGGAATTGTCGAGAGGTTGCACTCGACAATAATCGAACATGTCAGAATATTTGAACACAAAAGGATTCTTAAAAGCCTCAATCAAAAATAAAATCACTTATGCAATTTTGGCCTATAATCATTCTCTACATTCTTCAACGAAACTCAAACCAATCGATATTATAAACGGACATATAACAGAAAATAACCCTTTTAAAATGGAAATCGATCAAATATTAATAAATGATTATATAAATGATCATAGCAAGAAATTACTTTATTCAAAAATTAACTCAGATCTCATCCCTCTAAAATCAAAGACTACACAAAAACTCAATACTAACCGAGACAAACCTGAAATATTTCAGCCAGAACAAAAAGTATTCGTGAAAAAACATATAAGTCAGAAACAAGCAAACACATTTGACAAACCTACTCAACTAACAACAGTTAATAATGATTTAAAAACGGTTTCAACCCCAACACACGGAAAAATACATATGGATAATATAAAAAGCCCACTTAAACAAACCTATACTTTCAAAAGATAAAATATTTCATTTCTGCTATTTCAGACTCCCGGGGATCCTCGGACTCCAGAAAAAAATTCTACTTCAAAAATTAGAAAACAATCCCGGCCTTGTCGAACAATACACACATACATTTATTCACTATTACGATATGAATCCAATCATTACAGAAATCTACAAATTAGGATTGAAATCTCATAATATAACCAGGCTAATACTCACAAATAAAGATTATTCTTTTGATACATCAATCTATCTAAAAATCTTACAATTCACTGAAGACAAAGTTGAATCAAAAATGAAAAACATTCTTCCACATCATACTATCCGTAAACGAGGATTAATCGACGGCTTGGGCTCAATATTCAAATCCATTACCGGAAATTTAGACGCTTATGATGGTCAACGCTACGAAAAATTGATTTCTCAGTTAGAGTCAAACCAAAAGCAAATAGTGTCAAATATGGGAAAACAATATTCGCTATCTTTGAATGTCATTGATCAATTCAATAAAATAATTCAAAAAATTAATCATAATGAACAATTGATTACTTCAAAATTAAACCGAATTAGTTTGATAGTTGAAAACAATACATATAGAGAAAATTCAATGTTAATAAAAGATGTTCTCAATCAAATAATAAATATTAGTAGGGAAGCTGGCTACATAAAACAGCATCGATAAGGTACACGACGTTTGAGCTTGGAAACGAGGGGCCCGTAATTAGTACATCACCAAGCGGCATTTCTGGCACTCTGTACAGGTCGGATATGAAAATGCCAGCCGGTTTTCCCGGGCGAAAAAATGGGCTGGAAAACCTCATATGGTACAGGAGTGAAAACTCTTGGATCGTGGGGTCCGAACCTCAAATAAGAACGCTGTAATAACGCCAGAAGTTTTGGAGGTCGGAAAAGCCTCGCCAGAAGTGACCGAAAGTGCCGGAAAATTATTTTTGTTGGCTTCATTGAAAATATCTGTTTGCGCTACCCAAAATTAAAAAAAATCATTAGGAAACGATGAAAACTCACTGAAATACAATCTTTTTTTTTGCGCGCGTGATTTCATGCCGCTTACTCATTTTCGGCCGTTTTCCCGCCGCCACCGCCAACTTCGCCGCCGCGAAAATGGGCTTCTAATCTTTTTTTTGTAAATTAATTTACAGCGCTAATTATTAACCGATTTTCATTAACTTTTTTTTAAAATGTCTGGGAACAATTGTATCTTTGCGAAAATTTATTCAGTAATGTTTATCGGCTCATGGTGCCCCAAGAAACTTTGAAGGAAGTTGGGGTAAGATGATCTCAGCTCGCTTCTCAGAAATGCGTTGACGTGTTCGCTCATACGTACATACGTATATGTACGAAATAATTAATTCAATTCTACAAGACATCGAGAATTCTATTACTTTTTCAAAATTACAAATTATGCATTCATTCCGAATTAAGCTTTCAACGAGTAACCACATATAGTCTCGTTTTCTGCATTTTTTTGGTAAATATAATTAAAAACGCGTTAGTTTAATGTGTATTGTTTTTACAAGTGGTAAGTCGCTTTATATCTACCGTATAGTAACGACTAAATAATAGGCCAGTCCATCTGGCCAATTTTTCACATAATATTTTGGTATCCAAAATATTAAAAACCAAAAATGTCAACCACAATAAACCAACCACAATCAGCTGGACCTAGCTTCGCAGCAGTTACAAAAAATTCAGTAAAGAAACCACAAGCACCTCCATCATTCCCAAGCAGAAATCAAGCTATTGTCATGAACGCTCTCCCAGACGTCGTCCTTTTTGACTACATTAAGGCAATCGGCGAAATTGTAACACCGAAAGGGATTACCTTCGCATCACGCATTTCCAATCACCGTATATGTATATATCTATCTTCTGTATCCGTTTTAGATAATCTTATAAAAAATCATCCTTCTGTTACCATCAAACAACAAATCATACCAATTCGTAGACTTATCACACCGGCTAAAAGATTACTACTCTCCAATGTTTGTCCCTCTATCCCTAACTCTCTTATCGAACAGGCACTTAAAAATGAACTTGGGCTGCAGCTCGCCTCTCCAATTTCCTTCATCAGATGTGGCTCCCCAGAAGATGAATATGCACACATTTTCAGTTTCCGACGATCTATTTATGTTATACCTGAAAATGAACCGTTTGAAATACAAACTTCAATTGTAATCCTACATGAAAATACGAACTATAGAATCTTCATTACTTCAGACAAACTTGAATGCTTCCTCTGTAAACAGTCTGGACACACCGCAGATTCCTGCCCAAATCCGCAAGATATATCCTGCAACCCCCCCACACCTTCTCCCTTCAGACACGAAAGTCAAGACATATCTTCTGGCTTATCAACTCCTCAACATTCCTCATCCGAAGAGCATCCTGCCGATAATACCTCTTCCATTTCAAAAAAAACTCCAGAACTACCACAAATTACAGATGGCTTAACACCCAACTTTGGCATTAAAAGGACACACTCCACTGACACCAGCATCGAATCACCTCCTATACAAATTACTACCATTCCTCCAATTCTCGACCTTGAAAATACTCCATCCCCCTCAACCGCTGCTTTTGTAGCACCAATTTCAGCTCTTAAGAAAAAATCCAAAACTGAAAACAAAGACGTTTGGAAGATAACTCCCTCTAATCAAGCCAAAATAGAAAAATTAATTGATATCGATCCTAAAAAATTCTCTCTATCGTCCATACAGCTAATAGCTTTCCTAGAAAATTCTTTTGGCGGTAGTGATCCCTTAAAAGAAGCCTATAGCTTTACCACTAATATTAAATCACTCATTGAAGACCTTTCACAAATATACCAAATTCTATCTGATAGATCTCTTAAAAATCGAATTACTAGATTGCAAAAAAAATTGAAACGCGCAATAAACCCCAATGATGCTGTCGAACTTGCAAGCTTATCGTCCATCAATTCAAACGACTCCAATCAGGAAGATTCCGATTTATTTTAATATCTCTTTTATCCAACACATTTTCAACATTTTTTTTTAATATTCTAAATTTTAAAATTCAGTATTTTACAATGGAACTGCGACGGATATTATCCGCGCCTAGAACAAATTCAGCATCTAACCTCAATTTACCGCCCAGATTTCCTCTGTCTACAGGAGACCAATTTTAAAACAACTAATATCCCACGAAGTAAATCTTTTGAAGGGTACCATTCTATTAGAAATAATTGCAAAAGAGCAAGTGGGGGTTCATCAATATTCGCCTCAAACGAAATGTATTCAGAACTACTTCCTCTGACAACAAACCTGGAGGCAGTTGCCATAACGACATACTGCCCCAACAAGCTAACCATATGCTCCATCTATATTCCTCCAGATCATCCTCTAAAAGAAGATGAGCTTCTTGAACTAATATATCAACTCCCCCAGCCGTTTATCCTCACAGGAGACTTTAACGCTCACAACAGCATGTGGGGTTCACAAAAGACATTTGGACGCGGAAAGGTAGTCGAAAATATATTGAACTGTACAAGTTCTTGCCTACTCAATACAGGGTGTAATACACACTTTAATATTTCCTCCGGTACCTTTTCTGCCATAGACCTAAGCATAAGTGATCCCAAATCAGCCCCTTTTATGTCTTGGAAAACAGCTGATGGACTTTATGATAGTAATCACTACCCAATAATTATATCAGACAATCACAATGCAGCAGTTTCCGAAAAAAGTTATTGGTGCCTTAAAAAGCTAACTGGTCTGAGTATTCCACGACAGTTGACACCCTTTTACTTACTCATGATGCTTACGCTTTCAACAATGTTGATGACTTGATAAAATCAATATCAGATTCAGTTCTCTCGGCTGCAAAGACCCACATTGGAAAAATGTCTTTTTTGCCCAATCATAGGGCAGTTCCTTGGTGGAACTCCTCTTGTGATGACGCAATAAGCCAATCCAAAAGAGCTCTAAACCAATATTCGAAAAACAAAAGTTCAGACAATCTTACTATCTACAAAAGACTCAAGGCTAAAGCTAAATACGTAGTAAAACAGAGTAAGAAATCATCTTGGAAGAATTATGTATCAACCATAAACGAAAATTCCAACCCCATGAGTGTAAAATTCTGGGAATGTTATTCGACTCTAAATTATCCTGGAAACAACATATTCAGGAAATTAAAGGAATATGTCTTAACCGACTAAATATTATTAAAACACTCTCACATTTTCATTGGGGCGCAGATGAAACTACCTTGCTTAAAGTATATAGAACCCTCATTCGTTCCAAAATAGATTATGGTAGTTTCATTTACATGTCTGCAACAAAAACTATTTTACGTTCCCTTAACACAGTACATAATACCGCCATCCGCTTATGCCTGGGAGCGTTTCGGTCAAGCCCAGCTGAAAGTCTCTATTGTGAAGCAAATGAACCCCCTCTCTGGCTCAGACGACAACACCTCCTTCTCAACTATATTGCCGCAATTTCCTCCAATCCAGTATATCCTATATTAACATCACACCAACTTCATAACAACCCTCCATATACCTTTATTTTACGTACTCTTCCTCAATTTATACAACCTCTAATTCAAGACGTAAACCTTACACATACTCGATCCCGCCCACTCTCCAACACTCCTCCATGGACCAAATTTCTCCCACAATACGATCTCTCCCTCTGCAAATTTAACAAAGATGAAACCAATAGAGATGTTATTCGATCTGCTTTTCTCGATTTGCTAAATCTTAAAAAATATAACATGGTCATATATACGGACGCATCCAAGACAGAAGTTGGAGTTGGGTGTTCCATAACCACAGTACATGGATCGATTGGAACCTACAAAATACCCTCTATTTGTAGCGTCCACACGGGTGAGCTATATGCTATCCTACAAGCCTTCAAACATGTCCAACTTCTTGCAAATACACACATAGCCATATGCACAGACTCATTATCCTCTATCCATTCCATTAAGAATACTTTTACTAACCACCCCCTTTTCCAAGATATACACGACATATATCAACAACTAAGAAGACAAAATACAACAGTTACAATAACATGGGTCCCATCTCATGTTGGGATTATTGGGAACGAAAAAGCCGATTGCCTTGCCAAAGAAGCTGCCTCAACTGCTACTACCACGGTGAATCTTCAGCTCTGTAATGACTTAAAAGCTAGCCTGAAAAAAACCATTCGTTACAACTGGCAAATTCACTGGAGTCAAATTATGTGTTCACTGCGTGAAATTCAACCAATATTGAATCAGTTTACCTGTCCCGATCTATCCAGGAAAAATATGGCTGTCATACGAAGATTACGTATAGGTCATACTAGACTTACACATGGTTACCTAATGTCATCGTCACCCCAGCCGAACTGTCAGTATTGCCCCGTAAAACTCAGCATCAAACATATCCTCGTTGAATGTCCATACTTCGCCCCAAGACGTCTACAACTAGGAATAAATACAAACTACTCGGAGATCCTAAATAGTGATAATCAAGTGCGCAAAGTGATCAAGTTCCTAGAGGAAGAACAACTTATTAACAGAATTTAATCAAAAAAAAAACTCCATTTAAATATCATATCATGTAATCCCATATTCATGTTAGTTTTAAGCTATCAGTTTTGACTTACATTATGTTATGTAATTTTTGTCTGTATTGTACCTCGTGCTAATGGCCATAGCTGTATTATGCACGTTAATTTAAATAAAAAAAAAAAAATTATGCATCATTTCAATAAATGAACTATACATCGAAAATAAAAAATTAAACAATCAAACCGAATCGAAACAACTACCATTTCCAGTGAATGTCAATAATACTGAACCTTCTGAGAAACTCACTAAAATCGATAGCTACATACTAAATAAAAAAATCACATAAATTCTACATATTCCAATTACTTTTCCAATTACTTTTCCTTTTGATTTTGAATTATATCATTTTTATTCGGTTGCAATATATTCTGAGAATCAGAGACAATTATTCCAAAAAATAAATTCTTGATAAAAAACCAAACGTATTTTACATTTATGAGTAACTCTTCCTCAATGGTATATTTGCGACAAACAAGAACTAAAAGTAATCGAAGACGATCCCTGTGAAATTCAACCTCTCGAGGCCAGAAACATCTCCAAATGCCGCCAGACTCAAGTCCATTTGACCCAACCACTGCTATATCAGCTCGACGCATCCAACCAATGGATCGGATTATTTCCATATGAATCAATAATAAAATTGAAATGCTCCAGACAAGAAGAAATTCGAAAACTAATGGGTACATTCCTCATCGAAATCCCTACTGGTTGCCAATTCACCGCCGATCAGTTGACTATAATCAATGAACAGCAATACACGAACCCGAAGCAGCCGATCCTGCTCCTCGATATAGACGCTGCCATTGCGACGTCCTCAAAGGTTAACATTAGCATCGATTTAGAAGACCTCCAATTAGACGAACTTCAAGAAAACCGCAGCCAAGTGATCGAAAATCAGCTCAATCTTCATTTGGAGAGTCCTATCTACGTCCCCAGTGCCTGGACGATCCTCATTTATGGACTTCTGATTGTTACAAGATGCTACTTAATCTACAAGAAGCTGACCAACAGATTTTGGACTTCAACACCCCCACAGATGAACCACCACGATTTTCGCCTTCCTCTTTAACCCTCGGAAGCCGAGACTGTGGGGGAGGAATTATGTCGTTACCTTACATAGTTTATCATAAGAAGGTGCTGACGCTACGTACCCCACAGTCCAGATCATAGTTTTCAGAATCCACCTTTTGTGGGAACTCAGCAAGATTGCGGAAGTATCTAATAGACGACGTGCTCTTTTTCAGTTCAGTTGTAGACTCGATTTTATACTTAAAACATATATTTTTGTAATTGTTATAATATTATATTAAATTTGTAAAAATAAGGTTTTTAAAAAGATACTATCTGATTAAAATTCGTGCAACGGTATTTTATGTATATCTAAAAAACCCGTACATTAAATGTTCAGGTTTTACTTATGTCAAGTTTCTCCAAAAGAATCACCCTGTATACGGTTGAATGAAACTACTTTATTTTCATAAAAATTTGTTTCCGATTTCTAATCGTGAATAACACAAAATGATTGAACTTGAGAAGAGTACCAATCAACGACCTTAATGAACGCACAGTCGCTGCCGTTCTACCTCATTTCACTATTGTTTAAAAATAAATTGTTTAATAACTATTTTGATGGGAAAATCTTGGGAGAAAGAGTTCACGTTCATGTAGTGAAAGTAAAACAATCAAGATTGTCGTCCTCGAGTTTACTTCATGGAAAAGTATTAAGAAAAGAATGCGGCATTACGACAAACATACTTTACTCAGTACATAGCAACACATGGTTAATAGTTGAATCATCCCAGGATAAAATTAAATCGATTTTTTTATTGTTAATGATCTAATTAGCGATAATAATAATGATAATGAACAAAAATAGTTTCGCAAATGATGTAGTAGTTTATTTATGGTCGGTTATAAAAAGTGAAAGCAAAATTTATTAATTATTATTGAATAATTATAAAGAAGATTCTTTGCGTTATGGGGTTTTCAGATACATCTACTACAGTTGAATTATTAGATCTTTACCCGTGCGTCATTAATATCTGATAACATAACCGACAAATGTTAAATTATTTTGTTCTGTTCTTCGCTATTAATAGAAAGAGATGCCACTTAATAATTTTGTCGGTTATGTTATCAGATATTAATGACACACGGGTAAAAATCCAATAGTTCAACTGTAATTGATCTAAAATATTTAGTGCCCCCTACCATTCCTGTTTGAACCATAAATTGACTAAACCTTACTTATTTTAAATAGAACTTAATACAGAAAGTCTCGTTCACAAGTTCAAAATGGTTACAAATAGAGATAAAGCTCGTTAAAATGTGCGATAGCTCATTCGTTCCGAAATGATGTATAAAAAAATGTATCGAAACAGTTTGCAAAAGTTATAACTAAAGAAATATGAAAACAATAGGTATTTAGTTTTTTGCTTATATTTTAAAAACTATGAACAATTAAGAAATTACACAAACAGTTTCTTAAAGAGGAGAAAAGTTCCAATAAGAAAGCCCAACATCCCGAAACTCTTTTTACATTATTTATTATTTTAATTTAATGCTGAAAATAGGCCTCCGCACCCCAATTTCCAGATATTGCCTAAATCGAGCACGTCCCAAAATAATTTGTTTAGAGTGTATAATGCTGTTGTCCAAGCTTTTTTCTTATTCCTTTCAATTATTTTACATCTTATTTTGTTAACCAATGTTTGATTCAACCTTTCGGTTAACCCATTAGACAATGGCGACGTCACTGCTGTGAATTGTTAAACCTTTTATTTCAAATATTTCTTGACTGTTGTTGAGTTTATTCCTGCATATTGGTCAGTAAGCAGGAGTCAAACATGTTCTGTTTCTGATACTTTACATAGTAGCTCAAAAAAATCGTTTGTTTTTTGAGTTTTTGATGTTATAATTAATGTGAGGTGGCCTAGTAAAAGATGTAGATATTTTTTAGTCAATCGTGAACCTTCAAAACCTCCAATCGTATCTATCGAGAGTATTTCGAAAGGCTTTATGGCTAGGCCTAAGTGCAACATAAGACCAATTTTGTCTTGACCTCTGGACTTGTTTTTAATACAATTTTCACAATTTCGCAGACATCCTCTTTATGTTTCGTGTCATATGTTTTGCGGTATATACTGTGCTGGTTGTGTTTTGCATGTGTTTAACACCAATATGACAAAAATCGTCACGTATCGTTTTTATTAATGTGGCACTAAACTTTTAACTTAAAATAATTTTGTCCTTTCCTTCAACTAGAAAACTACCGAGGCGTCAGCTTAATGAATAATACGCTCTAACTACTGATTAGCATATTAAAGGATAAAATAGAAGAAAGACTAAAAATGGATGAAGAACAGCAATACTTTAGAAAGAAGCGCAGACTATTGACGCTATTTTCATGATTAGATAATAAACAGAAAATGCATCTGAATACAACAAATCGGCGTTTATGTGCATTGTTTACCTAAAAAGCGCCTATGATAGGGTAAAACGAAAATATATTAAAAAACTGTTAGAAAAACAACATAATAGGGATGTTGACTAATTTTTGGAATTGCTTTTATTATAAAGATAGACCATTTATAAACACGAAAATAATAATTTTATAAAAAAATATGTCAAATTTCAATAAAAAACTACGTAAATAAAAATGGGTTTCAAAATTTCCACTAAAACGCTCCCATACCATCTCGTAACGTCATCAAACTATAAATGAATCTCTCGTTCCGCCAAAGTTAACTTATATTGACTGAGTTCTTACGAATAAATTAGATAAAAGCTGTCCACGGGCGTAGCCAGGGAGAGGGTTTGGGGGGTTCAAACCCACCCCGAAAAGTTAAGATATTAACATTAATACAATTAACATAAAGAGAGACGAGCGACGTAACTTATTACTAATTTTTAGAATAATAATATCTATTTAGGATTCGCCCGTCGTCGATACTCCGATTGCATTCGGTAACCTTTGTATATTTTCGTGCCGTATAGTATCTCATACCACAGATAGATGAGACACTGATTGTGGCGCCATCTAAAGAGCCTGTCGACTAAACAATTGAGTGATGTTGAAAAGATTTCTGTAATTCTAGGTTTTGGCGGTATATTCAAATTTACTGTATTTTAATTATTTTATTTCAAAATGACCATTTATAGTCCATCATTTAACATTTCATTCAATTTTACTCAATAATGATTAGATGTTGAGTTAAATTAAATGAAATATCAAATGATGGACCATAAATGGTTAATTAAATTGGAAAAAATAAAACGGTAATCATGTAAACAGTTTATTTATTTTGGTATAAAAATACACAACAAATAATTTCTTTCAGAAAGTACTTTTCTTAACAAACAGAATGACAATAAATAAACTATAATGTAAAAACAATGCAATAATTAAAAAATAATTTGAGTAACATAGATTCTCGATTGGAGTATCATTAGATTTTTAAATGATGTTAAATCAAGTTAAAAGTAGAAAATTATTTATAAGTTTATATTAATTTATTTATTTATTATTATACTCGTATAAACACACAGAGTTGGACAAACTGCTTAAGTATAACTGCTACTTACTTAATCAAAAAAAGTGTTAGCAATGAGTAGTTAACTACTATTTTTGGCAACTTTTTGTGAAAGAAAACATTTGAGTATAATTACTGTGAATGTTAGAACAAAAGTAATTAAAATACTTTTTTCTGAAATCGTCAAGAAAGCTTGTTATGACAGAACTCCGGTTGGTCATGAAAGTGTCACTTTAAACACTAGTCACTTTCATGATTTTTACAAGACTCTTGTCACTTTACAAGACTTATCTGTCATTTTTAGACTGCAATTGAATTAGAAATCGTCACTTATCTTATGAAACGTTTATTTAATATAATTAAAAACACTAACAATCAAATACAACAAATATTATTAATTGGTATTAGAACTATGAAAATGAAAATTAATGAAATTGACTGTCTCGACCCTTACTTCGTGGAATATGCTCATATTAGTGTTTTTAAATGAAACTCAAGGTCTCTAGTTAATTCCACAATATAATACAAGTTATTGAAAATTCTAAAAAATTGACAATTGTTTCGATAAATCAATATCATCGTCAGAATGACAGAAGTTACATTTCATTTTATGCCTACCTGATGTTTAGTAGTTATATTTGGCTAGACCAAGAAGTAACCTAACTTGTGATTGGCTTAATATATAATTATAGAAAAAAGAAGAAGATCAGTATAACTGTGCAATGATATAGAAAACCAGGAAAACTATATCTGCTGATCTTTACAATTATCACTTAAGAAGACAGTTTATTAGTGGAGAATTCCCTAGATTTAACTGTTCATTGACAACTTCATATTGTGGGTTTCTTAAATGTCTTCTAATTTCCAGTTCTTCAAGGAAATCCAGTTCTTGTTTCTTTTCACAAATATGTAGTACTTCTAGTTTTGTGTTAGGTGTCAATGAATGATTGGTGTCAAGTAGATGTTTTGCGTAGTGGGATTTATCTGGTTGTTTTAATCTGTATGCTCGTAAGGAATTTTGAAATACGATACAGTGAGCACTTACGAGCATACAGATTAAAACAACCAGATAAATCCCACTACGCAAAACATCTACTTGACACCAATCATTCATTGACACCTAACACAAAACTAGAAGTACTACATATTTGTGAAAAGAAACAAGAACTGGATTTCCTTGAAGAACTGGAAATTAGAAGACATTTAAGAAACCCACAATATGAAGTTGTCAATGAACAGTTAAATCTCGGGAATTCTCCACTAATAAACTGTCTTCTTAAGTGATAATTGTAAAGATCAGCAGATATAGTTTTCCTGGTTTTCTATATCATTGCACAGTTATACTGATCTTAATTGGAAAAATGATATCCAGGATATCACCATAGGGCTAATAATATCTAAGCTTCAATATTTGTAATATCACATCTTCTTCTCTTTTCTATAAACATATATTAAGCCAATCACAAGTTAGGTTACTTCTTGGTCTAGCCAAATATAACTACTAAACATCAGGTAGGCATAAAATGAAATGTAACTTCTGTCATTCTGACGATGATATTGATTTATCGAAACAATTGTCAATTTTTTAGAATTTTCAATAACTTGTATTATATTGTGGAATTAACTAGAGACCTTGAGTTTCATTTAAAAACACTAATATGAAAATTAATGTTAATGCTGCCGACACTAGTATTATGCACATTAGAAAAGTTTATTCCAGGTATATAATTCAAAGCATTATTATTTCTGTTTTCTGTTGCGTTAGCTATGTTTGACAACACTACTTTTTCGTTGACATATATGTTAGGAATATTAACATTTTAGTTTTGAAAAACGATTTCAGAAAAAATATAATACATCACTGGTCATGAAAGTGTCTCTGCTTGACTCGGAGGCTTTAAAGAGATACTCGAATGCTACGCATCCTCGTACTCTGCAATAAGCCTCCTCTTCTGCAAAGTTTCACTTTTATGACTTGTAATGTAATATACTATTAAAGGAAATGTTGTTAACTACTGCCCAGCTCTGTAAATACACGGTGCCAAGTAATTACATATAAGATTGCTAAACAGCACTTGTGACTGTACAACATTTAAAATAATATATCTAACATTTCATTTCCACTTAAAACACATCTTTATTTCTTTACTGGAAGTATTAAATAGGTTTATATCACAAGCTTAAACCTAGTATATTGCATATTTGTATATTTCTACATTTAAAAGCATTCCGTTCTTATGAAACCATCGCATAAGGCAGTTTAAGTTACTCTGCATCTCCTGGCAGTCTATGATTGTTAAAATGTTTCTTAAGGGCTCTTAAAAATCCCACCGTCTCGTGGAAGACCTTTTTCGTTTCTGGTTGAGGTTCTACAAGTAAACACACAAAATAACAACAATAAATAAGTAAACACACAAATATGTTTGAAAATGTATGTGAACAAAAGAAAACAAAATGCGCTTACTATTGAAATAATAAGGTTACACATGTTTTTGTACTAAGCCAAAAAAATATCAAAAGATTACTTTTTTTGGAGTTTTCGATTGTTTTAGGAATTCTTGATTTTTTTTGGGTTTTAACTAATTTTTAACTTGATTTTTTATTTTTTGTCTTTATCGGATATTTCCAGCTAAGCGCTTTCAGCCATTAGGTCATTCTCAAAGCTGTCGACAAGAGAAAAACATACAACAGGTACAATGTAATTACAATGAAATAAAATGTTTGATATTACATCATTATTAAGTAAAATTTGTTAAAACTGCCCTATAAAGAGGGTGTACACACATATCATTTAGTTGATAATTTCAAATTAGACGTTTCGTTATGTGAATTACAATTGTACACGCTCTTTATAGAGTAATATTAAGAAATTTTACTTAAATAATGATGTAACATCAAACATTTTGTTTCATTGTATATAGCAGTTACAGGGTTCGATATTTTTTGACACCGTCTGTATGTTTTTTTCTTGACGAGAGCTTTCAGAATGGCCTAATGGCTGAATTTTAATAAAATTAAACACTCAGTACTCCTCTTTTCATTCACTCAATTTACATTTTAAAATGTCCAAAATTATAGCATGCTATATTGAATACATTAAAACTTACCTTCAATTTTTGTTAATTTCCATTCAAATGGGAAGGGAAATCAAACTGTCTTAACTTGCAATTTTCAGTTTAGCTAATGTAAAACGCAACCATGATCTCCAAAGTTGTCGATTGAATTAGTAAAAATTCTGTGTTTAATGAAAATAATGATAATGGTTATTAATTGTGCAAGAAAAATTGCTCAAATTTTTTTAATAAAACTTACCGAGTACACCACTTATTAGACTCCTTCAGAATACACTTTGTCATTGTCTTTTTAATTAATAACAATAAAGCAACGAAACAACAGATAAATATTACACTATAGCAATTAAAAAATACACCAAAACACCGTAACCTCTACACTTGAACTAAGAAATGATACATAACATATAACATGTGGGGACGAGCAATATGATATCGCTCATATACAGTAATAAAAATCAATAAAAATGATTACTAACGACGTTACAGTTTTCGTTAATTTTTTGGATTTATCTACCGATTTTAGTTACTCGACAGGCTCTATAGATCGCACGGTCTGCAGTGCCCCAAGCCTGTCTCATACTGGTCGCATTTAGTCAGCCTTTTGCCAGTCATCACCGACTATCGAGTGAGTGTAGTAAAGCAGATTGCAATTTGCAGTGTCCCAAGTTTTTTGTCATTTGGATCATTTGACTTCAAGTTTAAGACAGGAGTAAACACTTGCGTTATAAACACAACAGTGAGTAAATAGTAATGAGATTTTAATTAATCAATTCTAAACGTGCAGTAGAGTAATAATTGTTCAGTTATTTTTTAAATTAGGTTGTAAATTTGTCAGATATATTTAACAGATTTTTTTTATTGGTGCTTTTACCTATTTAAAGCACACCTCAGCGTGTTTAAATCGAACTTTCAAACACGCGCGTTTTTTAAAGTTACCATGATAACAACAACAACTCGAGAAACGTAAGTATCAATGACAACTTTTTGATTATTGATCTGACAGCAGTACCTCGTAACGTCAAATAAAAATAAATATTAAAAGCAGTTTTAAAAATCACCACTTATCCGTATACGTATCGCAATGCGCATGTGCAGAAGCGATTTTGTTGATTTTATCAATTTCGCATGCGTTTTTTTAGCTTCTAGATATTTATGCTTTCTATTGGGATTAGCAGATCTATTCTTAAAAATTTCCTTTAAATGTTTACTAATTAATTTCCATTGTTATCCAATCTTTGCAGCTATCATTGCGTATTTAAACATAGGAAATGTTAAATCGAAATAAAAGAAAATACTGAAAAAGTAACCATACGCCTCATCAATATTATTCATCGTATATAATTCATTAAAATCTTCAGAATCCACTTGATTGTGGAAACTTAGAATACATATATCTGAAAAATCTCGTTTAAAGTAAGAATAACTCATAGCCATTGTGGCCTTCAGATTAACCTCTGCTAAAATTGTTCTATGATCAGATATGACATTATCAACAAAACATACTGTATTAAATAGATTATCACCAACAAATATGTTATCAATAGTTGACAATGAATTATTTGAAACTCTAGTGGGCAAATATACTATATTAATCAAGTTCAATGCGGAGAAAAGATAACCAGTAACAGAAATTTGAAAGAGGTAACAGGACAAACAAATAAAGTGACAAGTGTGAGTAGCTGACAGAAAAAAGAATTCATGGCAACAGAAAGCAAGACGAGAGTACCTATGTATGAGAGGGGTGTAGCCCATCTTAACATATGCAGCAGAAACAAGGGCAGACACAAAATTGACAAAACAAGAAATGAACACCGTGGAAATGAAAATATTAAGATCGATAAGATGTATAACATTGAGGAAGAGACAACTAAGTAGCAGCATACAAGAGCAATAGAACATACAAAAGGCCAGAAAGAAAAAATGGAGTAAATACGTCGAATGAGTTCGGACAGATTTGCAAACATACACAAAAATAACAAATCATACAGCAGAAGAATGCCATGGATGGATAACCTACAGTCAACAACAACAAACACAGAGTAAAATGTAAACAAACAGGAATAGTACCTAGTCGTACATAGAAGAAGAAGAAGCATAATTATAACGAAAATAAAAATGGCTGGTCTAGTGACCGTTTATATGGAATAAAATTCGTTGCTTCCACATTTGACTTACGGCAGTAATTAATAATGGAACAATTTGTAGTTTTATTTAACTGTTAGTAGTAATTTTGTTTTATCTATAGCGGGTGATATGGTTCACTATTATTAAGGTAATTAGCAAGTATTAAGTAGCTCTGTAACGAATATTTCTATTGTGTTTGTCAAGTGTGAGTAATCTTAATCTACATGGTTATATAAGTTGAGTTATCTGATTTATACGTTACGTCTTAGGAATAATAGCAGGACCGTCTTTAACATCGATGATACTTCGAATCAAGATAATGGATAAGGCCCATGTACTCGTTTTCAAGGAGAAGGTGAAGGTACTAAACTTAGTACAAGCGGCATGCTAAAAATGAAGACTTTTTATCCGGAATTTGTTGGAATTCATGGTGTCCAAAGTCACCCGGGCTCATCTTCTGGATTTATATTTAGGGAGACCTGGAAATAAACGCCAAAAATTCGGGAGCGAGTAGAAAAAGTCAAAATAATGTTAGAAGTTTAAATCAATTTTTGTTATACGGGCCTTCGATTCGGAGTTATAGGTCTCTAAAGTATCGAAATAAAAACTTATGTTTAAACATCATTTCTAAACTATACATCGGAATACTATAAAATTTCAGTGATTGATTACTTACATACATGCACTGTGATTGGCAGTATAAATGAATCTATATTACACCCTGAAATCCAGAGGCGGTTAAAAATCCGTAATTTGAACAGGGTATAATATCTAAACTCCAAAAATAAATTTTCCAATCAATTTACTAATGAAAACTTTCTTTTCTTTCTGTTGTATACGTTTTTGTATATATTTGTGAATTCTTTAACTTTCTTGTGTATATTATGGTGGTCATGTTTGGCTTCTTCTATCTCTTCATATTTTGTCCTGAAAAACTCTTCTTTTGCTTGTTTGATTTTTGACCTTATTTTCTTCTGTATTTCTCTGAATCTATCATTGTTTCTTTTGAGCGATATTCTATTGTCCATGAGCTAGCTGTAAGATATCATCTGTCATCCATTCAAGTTTATGCTTCTTTTTTTCTTATTGTAATGTTTTGCTAGTTAGATTTGTCGACTTGTAATTATGTAATTCGTACTGGTGGAAAACACACTTTATTAGGAACCAAATGAATTTTATCGTCAAATATTTGGAACACCAATGGGTTCTCCTATAAGTCCAATATTAGCAACAATTGTGTTGGATTTCTTATTAGATCAGGTTATTCCAACATTACCTTTAGAAATTGCATTTTTATATAAAGATGTAGATGACATAATTTGTGCCATACCTAAGGAGCATACCGAAACTATATCAAATGGGATCAATTCTTTTAATGAGCATATTCAATTCACCATTGAAATAGAAGACGATCGTTCGTTACCTTTTTTGGATACCAGAGTAGTCAGAGACACTGATAATAAAATAATGTTAGATTGGTTCCAAAAACCTACAGACTCAGGCAGGTTTATAAATTATTTTTCCAGTCACCCCAAATCACAAATTTACAACACCGTAATAGCAATGAAAAACAGGATAGTACATATCAGTGATAACAAATGGTTAGCATCAAACCTCCAAAAACTATTTGCGATCTTTGCTAATAATGCTTATCCAAAAAACGTGCTAAAAAACCTGTTATACAACACCGAAATGTATGATGGAGCGATTGATCCTCCAGAACCCCAACAAATTTTATATAAAAAGTTGTCATTTATACCGCAGTTGTCTAACAAAATAATAGCAATTTTCAAGCAGTTTAATAACATACAAATTTCAAAATATAACCAACAAAAAATTATAACTTATTTACAAAACTTAAGGACAAAACACCACTATTGTACAAAACCAATATAATTTATAAACTACCATGCAGAGATTATCAAGGGTGTTACATAGGGCAAACGTCCCAATTGTTAAAGCAAAGAATCACTCAACATAAAAGTGACTGCAGACTACACAAAAATACTTGTGCCACAGTAGAACACCATTTAAAGACAGGTCATAATTTTGATTATGACAATATAACATTATTGGATGAAAACAGTAACTACTGATCTAGATTATTCCTTGAAATGTATTATATCATGAAAACAACTTAAACTACAAACTTGGTACTAACAATTTGAGTAATATTTATTGTAATCTTTTTTATTATTTTTAACATGGCACTCTGTATATTAACAACTTTTAACTTCTTATCACTTTTTACTATAATTTAGAAAACACAGCATAATAGAAACATTTTATATTAAACTATTTTTAACGTGTGTAATGTGATGCTAGTGCCCGTATCGGCAAAACAACTGTTGGTCTCTGTAAGTTTTTATTTATTGTTAATTTTAAAATGTAAATTACTAATTATTGTAGAATTTCTCCTGAAGAAGCTATTAAACAATGGCAAAATATTGAGAATTTTGGAAAAATTGCAGTTTTAATTTCCTACAGACCACTATACCCGAAATTTATGATTATTCTATATATATATATATATATATATATATATATATATATATATATATATAGGGTAAACTTTTTCTTTTGGGGAATGCGGCAATGTGGGAAAGAAAACTATATTTAGTTAATTCTTAGCTTTCGGGATTTCGGTTATTTATTTTTACCATTTTCAAAGAAACTATAAGAAATAAATATTATATAAATTTAAAGTAAACATATTTTTTACTTACACTAATTGAGGTTGTTCACAATTATATAATATTCTTTCAAATGGAAACATTATTGTTTTACTTTAAAAATTATTAATTATATACATAATAAATATTGAAATTGGCATATTTCCATTTTATGATAATTTATGACAATTTATTGTAGTCATGGAAAACATTTTTTTTTTAAATTCAGTCTATTAGTAAGTGATATTAACGTTATCTTCTTCTTCTTCTTACTGCTTCCTTAATAGGCTCGTGCCTGTTCCATATTCGGGTGCCTCCTATACAGGGTATCACTCCATCTCTTCCTTGGCCTTCCAATACTTCTTCGGCCGTTTGGGGATTTGTCTCGTGCACTCTTTATCAGTCTTCTTTCTCCCATTCTACTTATATGGCTATACCATTATTTTTTCCTTTTCAGCGTCCATTCATTTATGTTCTCTATATTGCAGTTTTGCCTGAGCTATGTGCTACGTTGTCTGTCCCATAGTGTTTTTCCTGTGATATCACAGACTATTTTCATTTCACATGTTTCCATCAGTCTTTTTGTCCTTGTTGTATCAGGTCTTGTTTCCGCAGTGTAAGTCATAATTGGCTTCACTACTGTCTTATAAATCCTGGCCTTTGTTTCTGTCCGTAAATTTTTATTTCACCAGATAGTGTGTTTAAGACATCCTGCTGTTGGCTTTGTTTATTTGTTGGGCAACTTCCGCTTCTGTATCTCCATAACTGTGCATTAGTATTCCCAGGTATTTGATGCTTTTTTCTTGCTGGATTATCTTTCTGTCCACTTCCAGCCTACACCTTATTGGATCTTTAGATATCACCATACTTTTTGTTTTATTCGGTGATATTATCATGCTAAACTTTCTTGCTGTTATATTAAATTGATGTAGAAGTCTCTGAAGATCATCTTCACTCTCCGCAAACAGTACGGCATCATCTGCATAGCATACTATAGAGATAGATATATTAAAGTTATTATATTGTAAAATGTTTACTAAACTCTTATTATTTTTAAATGAAATGTTACAAAATCAATAAAAAGAATTCTCCTCTGCAGTGCTTTGATTTACATTTTTATCTTTCTTGTCGAATCATAATAAATAATTATAAATAGAATTTAGATTCTGAATATCAGTTCTTTCATTTAAACAATTATCCTCTTGAGCAATGAATGCCATTTCCAGGAAAATCCTTTTAGAGTAGTTGTCTTCTTTACACACAATTTTATAATCTATTACATGTTTTGTGGAGAAAACATGTTCTGCTAATGCTGAACGTTCTGGGTATAATCGTGAGAGTCACTCTTATGTAAAGCTAAACGCTTAATAATTTATTGGGAAGTCTGAACCACATACACAGATTTACATGTAGAGCATGTTAATCTATATATAACATTTGAACGATCAGTATACAGATCAAAATTCTTTCAATTTACTATAAACACAATTAATTGACAGACCATTTTTATTTGCAAGTTGTATGTTAGTTACTTCTTTTAAAATTTTGGAAATTCTAGGTGTAAGTTCTCTAAAGTATGGTAAAGATGCAAAAAAAATATTAATTATATTTGTATTCATTATATTTTCTAGTTATCAGTTAATAAAGTAGGTTGATTTGATAATTGTATTGGATGAAGAGTGTTAAATAATATTTTCTTTACTAATGATTTAGGGTAACCATTATTAATAAATAGATTAGATAGTATATTTACATTTTAATTATGCATCGTATAATCTGAGATATTGATTACTCTATTTTTCATTTGTTTTATGAAATTTATTTTCGTTGAAAATTTATGGTATGAAAAATAGTTGATATATCTACCTGAACTACAAGGTTTTCTATACCAGTCAACTTTAATTATATCATTACTTCTTATAAGTCTGGTGTCTAGAAAAGGAACAGATTGTTCTTTATCTTCTGTCTCAATAGTGAACTGGATGTAATGATTATAACTATTGAATTTTTCTAATATCTCTTTGATGCCTGTACAAGGTAATGCTAATATTATATCGTCTATATATTTTTTTATAAAAGAAAGACGAAAAGAGAGTAGAGGACATATGCTGTATCGTAATAATCAGTAAAATAGCTCTCTGCTTATATTAACTTTAATTAGTTGGTTTCTTTGTGAATGCCTATTACAAATCTAATACAGATTTTCTCAATTTCCATATTAAATTCAAACTCTGGGAATGATGTAACTTTCTTGGCTTTTTTAATAATAACGATAACTGAGTTATTTGTTATTTTTATTGAATCTTCTCAATGTAAATACCGTTATTACGATCAACTGAAGATTATTGTTTATCCAATTTCAATCGACTGATTTTTCAGATCTACTTAATTTCTCGTCATACGTTTTTAAGCATAACATTCCCATTTGTCATGGTGTATTATTTTCATACAAGAGGAATCTCGCGACTTGTTAATAACTTCTATAAAAACTGCTCGGTGATGCAGTTACCTGCAATGCAACGATTATGTCATCAATATTTTGATGATAATAGTTTGCTGGTACATAAAATTTTGCGACGTGTAATCTATAGGTACGTAATTTTTTGTATATTTAATTAAACTTCCCATGCGTAGCTCTTGTACATTAATATCGTGTATCCAACACGTTCCAGTTAGAGGTCAATACATTTTAAATTTCAAATTTGAATTTTCTAAAAGTAATATCTTTCTACTCAGTTTTTAAACCGACATTTTTTATGAAGTATCAACTATTTATCTCACCATCTAGTTTTGAGTATGGTCTCTATGCTATCTTGGTATCTAAACCAACCTCTGAACCTATTTATCTTTCCATTAAGCTTGTTACCTGCAGCATAAGGAATAATAAGTTATTTCAGCAAAGTCCGTTGATTGAACATCAACAATTTGATAAGATAAATTCCTGACCTAATTTTATTTCTGATTTAAGTAGATACGAAGCGCGTTAATTAATGACTGGTACCTACTTCCAAATACGATATTACTGCATCGTCTAACAAAACGGTACTATTTTCAAAATATTCATGTTTCCACAATTTGACCTTACTGGAAAATCTCACTGAATCTAACAAACGAAACAACTAAAGCGTATCTCAACGTAAATAACTGTAAAAAGACATCGAATAATAGGTATAACGGATATTTTAAATACTTATTTATTAGAAATTTTTGTTCAATCTTCCAAAATAATATCAAAGAAACCAAAGTTCGTTGTGTAAAAGCCCAAGGTTCAAATTCGTGACTATATTTATGTAATTCCAACCAATGTGCCGCAAAATTTATTAAGAAAAAAACATTTAACATTTTTTATAAAGTAAGATAACGGTAACCACCAGACTATGCTACGATTTTAATTAAATGTAACTGGGCATATAAAGACAGTCAACCGTATACCTATAAAATTTCAAATTTTGGATTTACGAATAAATTACCTAAAATCAGATATATTTACAGATATTACGGCTATATATGCTATAACATGCCTGTGATTTGTAATTAGTTTATAAGTTAGGTTACGTATCTGAAATACAGATGGCACTACAACTACTAAATAGTTCATAGTAAGTACCTACTTAGCTTCGAAAGATAGCTGGGAAAATTTCAATTAAATTAACTGTATCAACCCTTACTGTTTCTAAATAATGTTAGACACACCCTATATATGGTACGTGTCTTTCTATTAGATACAAAAAGGAGAAATCAGAGTTTTTTTATGTTCGAAGAAACAATAAATGAATATTCTCTAATATACAAATATTGAGATTTAGTCTTACGACATAGTTTGTATCGTAATAATCAATAAAACAGCTCTCTACTTATATTAACTTTATTTACAGGAGAAACGGTGAAGCTTTTCCATCACGTATATTTCTATGAGCAGAACAGAGTATGTATGAAAATATTATTCCAATAGTTCTAAAAACAAATATTACAGATCACTATACAACCATTTAACAAATTATTTTGGAAAACAGTATAAAAAGAAACGAAAATGAAAGAAGAGTAGTTTTTACTGATGAACAAAAAATTAAAAATGAATTTCGTACATTATACTGGCACCACGTGTACTCGGCCCAAGATCCAAATATTGCAACATCAAAATTTTCACAAATTGTCTTAGAAGCTATAAAAAAATGTACTTATATTCGTAAAAGAAAAAACACAAAAATAGCGCCTTGGTTGACATATGGTCTCTTAAACTCCATTAACCAAAAAAATAAGTTATTTAAAAATATCCAAATGATAAACTACTGCAAACGGAATATAGAAATTATCGAAATAAATTAATTTCATTAATTAAAAAAACTAAATACAATTATTTCTCAAAGAAAATAAACGAAAATAAAGTTGATTCGCAGAGTTTATGGAGCATTGTTAAGGAAATTAACCACACCAAGAAGGGAAGAGCATCTATAGATAGAATCAAAGACGAGCAAAATAAAATTTTAACAAGCAAAATTGATATTGCTAACGAATTTAATATAAAATTCAAAGAAACAGGTAAAAAATTAGCAGAAAAAATAAAAAAAGATAAACACTATAAACCAGTCCATAATCTCATTTCAAATACCTTTGTCTTTGCACCTGTACTTGAGCCCGAAATTGAAACTATAATACGAGAGTTGAAGAATAGAAAAGCCACAGGAATAGATAATGTTAAAACAGAAACACTTAAATTAATATCAGAGTTTATTTCTAAACCTTTAAAATATATATTTAACAAATGTATAGAAGAAGGAATATACCCGGATAGTTTTAAAAAGTCAATAGTCATTCCCTTATACAAGAAAAGGGATGCCTTGGATATAAATAACTACAGGCCCATATATTTAATAACTCATGTTTCAAAAATATTTGAGAAAATGATCAAAAACCGTTTAATGTCTTATCTTGATAAATATAAAGTCATTTCCAATAATCAGTACGGTTTTAGAGAGAAAGTGTCAACGCAAGACGCTATCCTAGTATTAACATCAAAAATTACTGAGTCTCTCAACGATAGTAAGCCATGCTTATGCGTATTTGTAGACCTTTCTAAGGCTTTTGATACTGTTAGCCATCCTCTACTTTTGAAATCACTAGAGGACATAGGAATACGCCACAACTCCTTAAAACTCTTTGAAAGCTATCTATCAAACAGGCAGAAAGCTGTAAAAATAGATGATATATACAGTGATAGCGAAATTGTCGAATTTGGTGTCCCTCAAGGAACTGTACTTGGCCCTGTACTATTCAATATATATGTATATGGCTTGTTTTCGTTGGGATGCTCAGAACATATTTTGGGATTTGCTGATGATACCGCAATATTTTATGATTCTGATACATGGGATAATTTGAAAGCAAAGGTTGAAACTGACTTTTGTCAAATAAAAAAATGGTTAGAATATAAGTTATTAACAATAAATATTTTAAAAACAAATTACTTACCTTTTCCATGTAGCTCCTTCAGCTCCCCAACTTTCAACGAACTCTGGATAAGTACTAATGAACCATTTATAATTTCACCTGTAAAGAGTATAAGGTATCTGGGGGTGAGTATAGACCAGCATATGAAATGGAAATCTCATATTGCGTTTCTAGTTATAAAACTTAGGAGTATGCTATATAAATTCAAAATACTCAAATAGTTATTACCTGTGCATATTCTGAGAATATTGTATCATGCTTTGGTTGAAAGTCATCTTCGATACGAAATCCTAAGTTGGGGTAGTGCATTTAAATGTCACTTATTTCCACTGGAAGTTTTACAACGGCGATTTTTAAAACTTATTTACTCTAAAAAAGCCCTTTATCACACAGATGATCTCTATTCTGAGACACAAGTGATGGATTTAAGACAACTTTATTTTTACAATTCGAACATTAGGTATCACATAAATAAACAAGCAGCACAACTTCCGTCCCACAACTATAACACCCGTCATCAACATATTTTTACAATCCCTTTAATGTTAAAGACTCTAACACAACATACTTTCCTATTTTTAGCACCCAGACTGTACAATAGTCTTCCACAGCAATTAAAAAATATCAAAAATCCCAATAAATACAAAAAATGCTAAAAAGACACATATTTGAGATTCATAGGCAAATCATAATAGATCTGTTCGAAAAATGATTCCTTATTTTGAGGTTTGGGAATTCAATGTGTTTATATTGATCCATTCATGTTATATTTTAGTATTTTTATTGTTATATTATTATTGTTATATTTTATGTTTTTATAATAGTTTAAGTTTAATGTATGTACGTAATGTTTTTATATATTTTTTATTTTCGTGTCCCGAAACAAGTGTGTATAACACTTATTGGGTACCGCTTTACTCGCCACCTTATTAATGACATAAATATGTAACACACTTAGTGAATAAAGCTTATATATATATATATATATATATATATATATATATATATATATATATATATATATATATATAAATGAAGCACCTCCTATATCACACGTACCATTAAACTCATTGGCTTTAAGTGTATTTTTAAAAGGATTGAACTTTTAATGAAATTTAAAAAAATGATCGAATATAGACATACTTAAATAAATTTAGCCAAAAAAAATAAAGAGCCCTTGTTTGTCACACACAATATTAAACTCATTGGTGTACGTTACGGTTTCCTGACGGAGATAATAAATTTTTCGAGAATTAATTAAAAAACTGATTAGTGAAGTCAAATTTTGCACAGAATATCTTTAAGTTTTCTCCAAAAAAAGTGGTGTGATCAATCTCAACTATGACGCGGAATAAAAACCACACACTTTGAGGGAAAGTACCTTGTGTGACATGATTTTTATTAAAAACGGTTCTAAACCCGAATTATAAAAAATCTAAAAATTGTATCTAAAACTCGTGTCACATTGAATGTTTTATACTACTATCGTGTTTTGCACCACAAAGCCAGTCAGTCATAGTGACACTTGGTTTACAATATTTTATTTTTAAATTGAGTACCAAACGAGAAGATAAATAACATCAAAAAATATTCTTATTTAAATATATAATAAGTGCTTCTTTTGTTGATCACTGGTAAAATAACCTAACCCATTGAAAAAGTACAATTATTGACTTTAATTGCACTAATTCCTTAAACAACAAATGCCCAAAATCGTCAGCTTATTATCAATCTTTGTAAAATAAGAATGTTTCGGAAAATCAAAAGCTAATAGAGTCTACCTTTTGGTTCAAGAATTATCGTAAAATATGACACTGTGGATATTAAATGGGATGGATTGTTGTAATAGCTGTTTACGAAATATATTTGCTCTATAATAATTGCAATAGACACAAAAGTGTCGTAAAAGTGAGAATCCGTATTGGAAAGTACAAGAAGCATTTTGTTAATTTTATTTTTGCTGCCATATTGAGAAGAAATAAGAAAAATCATAATTGAAAACATTTACAAAAAGATAAGTGAACATTATATCAATAATATGTATTACATTTACCTTCTACCTACTTTATATACAGTTGGATGCTTAAATTCATCAATTTAGAAAAAAATTATTAAATTTTTATAGCATCATCGGAAATCTAAAGCAAATTGAGAGCGCTTCAAAAAATTACCATATATTTCACAATAAAGCTTTTTCCGCAATAGAATTTACTGCAACTTAAACCAACAAAATAATTAATTGAGTACTCCTATATGTAAGTTGATTATTTTATTGTGTCCATTTTTTATTATTTCTAACATATGCGCGTTCAGGGATTTGGTGCGATGCAGAAACAATTTGTTTTTAATATATACATTAAATTGTATAAGAGTTCTGTATTTGTTGTATACAAGAGTTCGAGAGCAGCATTTTAAAACTGCTATAGAATTTTTTTTGTGATTGCTGTGTAACTGTGTTATAAAAAGTATTTAAAACCTGTAACATTTATTCAACAATTCCATAAGAGTTTCCTGCAGACATTACAGAAAAGAAAGAACTAATGAACTAAAAAGTTCTATAGGACAGTGCCCATTTTTATTGTATAAGTGTTGTAGGAATATTTTAAAAATGTTCTTAGAGAAAACATTGCTCTGGAAACGTTCTTACGATATTTATAGAACTTAAAATTGCTACCTGGATACTATTACTGCAGGTATTTAATCAGGTCATTATCAAAAATTGAGTGAATGAAAAGACTAGTACTGAGTGAGTAGTTTATTAATAAATCCAGCTTCCAGCCGCTAGACCATTCTCAAAGCTGTCCTATAAAAATTAGTATAGTTGAACAATTTTCGAGGTTTCTTGACAATAAATATTCATTCAACATCCAATATTATTACTGCAGGTATAGACCAGTGCCGAAACCTTCAAAAATGGTAAAAAATGAAAAAAAACTACAGTAGGATGAAACCCATTAGAAAAGGAGGGGAATATGATCAAAATGAAAGGAGAAATAAATTACGGTCGATCCGAGTTCGGGAAGTGGTAGGGGGTGAGTTTTTAGGGTAAAAAATTATTTATCTTGATTTCCGGCAAAACTACAAGTCCTATGGAAAAAAGTTGAACGACAAAGTTGTAGGTAATAAAAAGATCTAAAACTTTTGTATTTGCGATTTTTTCACATAACCTCAAAACTTAGGTGAAAAATTCAAAAAACCAAGTTTTTGGTTTTTTATTTATATCTTCTTAAAAAAAAATTTTTTTCTACGAAATTTGGTCAAAACTTACCTTATTATGTCCCAAATACACAGTAATTTATTTGATTTAAAATATTTATTTTTTCGCCTTATTTTAACTTAATATCAAAAAAGCACCCTAATTTTCAATCGAAAATTCTGACGTCAAAATATCGGCTTTTTTCAAAAACTCTGGGTGCTTTTTGTTCTTTGAAATATCTACTTTCTGATGGTGTAAAAAAATATACATTACTATAGGAAATGTTCTCAGAAAATGCAAAAAATTGGAAAAAACTCAAATTCGAAATTTTTTTTCAATCATTATGTACAATTTTGAGGTATTTATTAAAATTTACACTTTAATTACTCAAAAAAAATTTCATGTTTTATTGATAAGCGAAAAAATTGTTGGTATGTAAGATGAGTGTAGGGGATTATCTGATTTTTGATTATTGACAAAATGAGCCCTGCAAATTCCCAATCCTCACGATGTTTTCTGAAATGTAATTAAAAAACTTGAAGTGATTCGTTTTGTACAAATGTTTACTTTCTTCCCCTTAATAGTATTTAATTATTTGAACTTATTATATATTATTAAAGTCAGCAAGCACATAACTAGTTTTTATTTTATATAATCAATGAAATCGTACAGAAAACAACATTTTATTCTCTCTATAATAATCTTTTATTTATGTAAAAAAACATTTAGAACTTTTCTAACAGTTTAAAATGTGGCTGCCGAAAACATGGTTAAAAATGCACAAATTGTCATGGTTCTGAAAATTGCTCCAATATGACGAAAAAATCTACGAGGAAGTAAATGATTCAGGTGAAATTGTGGATGAAGAACCAATGCAGACTGGAAATAACATTGGAGACGAAGATGATGGTCTTGAAGATTTCGACGATCAACTAGAGTTGGAAAGGTTTGTCGAATCTAACGATGAAGAAATGCCTTCAAAGAGACAAAAACTAATGAATAACTGATTAGAATTTCAAATAAGGTATTTATAAATAACAAGATTAACGTTTTTGAAAAAAAATATAATGAATAACGTAATCAGAATTAAGTATCTTAATTAAATAGTACGATTTACATGTATATTTATATTTTATGAGATTTTCTATGACATGAATGTAATTCGAATTAAATAAATAAACTTTTTAACTAAAAAAATTGCAGCAACCACATTTTTTTGATGAAATTGTACATAGTGATTAAAAAAAATTCGAATTTGAGTTTTTTTCAATTTTTGCATTTTCTGAGAGCATTTCCTATAGTAATGTATATTTTTTTACACCATCAGAAAGTACATATTTCATCGAACAAAAAGCCCCCAGACTTTTTGAAAAAAAACCAATATTTTGACGTCAGAATTTTCGATTGAAAATTAGGGTGCTTTTTTGATATTAAGTTAAAATAAGGCGAAAAAATGAATATTTTAAATCAAATAAATTACAGTGTATTTGGGACATAATAAGGTAAGTTTTCACCAAATTTCGTATAAAAAAAATTTTTTTTAAAAAGATATAAATACAAAACCAAAAACTTGCTTTTTTGAATTTTTCACCCAAATTTAGAGGTTATGTGAAAAAATTGCAAATACAAAAGCTGTAGATCTTTTTATTACCTACAACTTTACCATTTAACTTTTTTCCATAGGACTTGTAGTTTTGCCGGAAATCAAGATAAACCATTTATTACCCTTAAAAACTCACCCCCTCCCAATTCGCGAACTCGGATCGACCGTAATTTATTTTTCCTTTCATTTTGATCATATTCCCCTCCTTTTCTAATGGGTTTCATCCTACTGTAATTTTTTTTGGTTTCAAAAATTATCGACCCTAGTCTAGTATTTTTGTATTTTGTTGTAAATAGGTGTTTTAGTTGTAACTGGTATTATATTTGAAGCAAAAAGTTAAACAATTTTTTATACCTACTAAGTATGTTATAATCTTTCTGGCTAAATACATATAAAATTTCCATCAGTTTGATAAATCAGTAGGCTTTGTGAACAAATAAGGGATTTAGTTGAGTATGTGAAATGTTTCAATTATGAAGGGTTTATAGGTACAACATTTAGATAGTCATAATCATAATCACAGTCAGAATTATAAACTTAAATCAGAATCACAATTCTAAATTCGTTTATACAATTTTAATAGTCACAGTCATAAGCATAAAATTCATATAAATGAAGTTAGCCAACGGCCAAATCAATGAAGTATGATATAAACAATGATTGATGGAGCACAGAAATACGTCCAAAAAACGGCCAATAAAATTCATTCTTTAACCGAGACGTCTCTTTGTCAACATTGCTCATCTTGGATGTCTAAATTGACTGGACTGTGTATATTCCACAAATAGTTTGTCTACTATTTTTTTATTGTTAATTTTCTCGTAGATATATAATCAGGTATTTAAATTTAAATGTGCAAAACCCGCGCCACTTCAGTTTTAGTGGGAATTCCATGTTAATTTACATCTCAACAACAATTCTGATGTTAACTCTGTAATAAAAACTTTTAAAAAATGAATAAAGTTATTTGTTATTTTCATTTTGATAAAACACACAATAATATACCCGATAAAATATTCTGCGCAAGCCTGCATCGATTGTGATGACAGCTATTTATGAAATAATTAAGGTGATTACTGAAAAAAAAAACATTAAGAAATCTTCTACGATAATTAATTATGTCAATAGAAGCAAACTCCATATATCCTCTATTTCTTCGACATCCGGGAACTGCCTATAAATATTACAATGCTCTAACGAAACAATGAAAATTATATTTTATACATAATACATCGTATTCATAGAACCAATCTACGAATGAATGCATTTAATGCACGAAATACATCTATTTAAACGAAATGTTCGGTCAAAGTACGTAAATAATGTTGCCAACTTAAAAAAAATAATGCTCCCGCTAAAATTATGATAGCAATCAAGTGATGTATGAATCCTGTCGCCGATTGTTTTACTCTGCGCGAAACGCTGCTGCAGCTGTCAACTCAACCTCGAATTAGATAATTCGGATGATTGTCGTACCCATTAGATTTATGGTATTCTTTTTTTTTAAATTTATGTTCATCAATTTAAATTCTGTTTGGAAACCTATTGGACATATAAGAAACATAAAATATGCAATACCACCGACAAGAAAAAATAACAGAGAACCATGGGCCGAAAGTGATCTGTGTGCAGAATATCTCTTGACAGTCTTTAACCCAGTAGAGGGGGAAAAATAAAATATTTAAATCAAAGAAGAACTACAGGTAGTGATCTTATAACAGCAAAACTACTCAGAAAATGAATAGTAATACTAACATATATATTCAACGCTATACTCTGACATGGATATAAGTCAAAATGTTCGAGAATCGCACAAATTATAATGATTGCCAGACCCGGAAAAGATCCAACTTAAGTAGCTCCATACCGACATATAAGCTTGCTCTCAGTAATATCCAACATACTAGAAAAACTGATACTTGAAAGGTAGAATAACGATCTACCACCTCAAGAATGGTTCCTGTAGTAGATATTTATTTTGGCTACAATATTATACTACATAAGTCACTTAGAGATGTATATTTAAAAAAGTTGTTGATAGAGAAGAGAAGATAAAAATCACGTTTTGTCAAAAAAGTGTGTGTCAATATTTTCCTAATTCAATTTCTCGTAAAAGAAACATACTATACCGCAAGTGAATAAACTTATCTCAAGCTAGTCTGTAACATTGGTCCTTCGAGCTTCTTGAACACGCTATGGAGAGATTTACAGAAACGTATAAAACAAATTCCCGGCTGAATGTTCCTTCCTCGGTTATACATGGAACTACTATGGAAGAAGAGGGCTATAGAGGTCTGGCAGAAAAATCCGCTTCTGTGACCGATTATATGAGGACATCCAAATGTTTAGAAAATGCTGATACAGAAAAGAAGAAATTATCTGAATTGATTTTAGTTGGCTATAATAAAGGAAACGTAACAGGAAATAGGTTAACAAAAACTAAAAAGTCAGCCAATTCAAAGCGGTCAGATACTAAGCAGCTGAATTTAGAGCTCGCTATGCTTAAACAAAAACAGAAGCTTGATGAAGAAGAAGCGGCAAAGAATTGAAAGTTATAGAAGTAGAACGTGCTAATTTGATAGAAGAAATGAATATTCAAAAAAAAGATATTAGGAAACACAGACGATAGAAGTGAATCTTGTAAGTCGTCTATTTACTGTGCTACCTCTAATATCAATCCACAAGTGACGAATGAATGTATAGAAGATTTCAAGAAGTGCATTCGTTAAATATTCTAACACAGGTACCCGATAACGTCAAAGATGAAGTCGTTACTAGTCCTTGTTCCCTCACCAGTGTAGTGTGACGATCCGAAAAGTCACTATTGGATTTATTTAGTTTAATTTCAAGTATTGTCAGCGGCCAGTGAACTTGAAGGTCGTTAACAAGTTGTAGGAAGGTTATTGTTCTAAACGGAATCACGACTGTTTGTAAATATGATAATAAATGCGGTTCAACGATATAAATAATTTAAGTATAGTAGGGTCGACGGAGATCGTCGACTGTTTATGTTTAGTTTTTTAATAATATATATAGGAATTCCTTACGTTGAAAAGGAGAGTTCATTGTTAACTAGTGTCATGTTAGTAATGCATTTTGTATAAGTTATCTGTGGTCAGTAACTTTGTTAGAAATAATATTCATCCCAGTGATTTTTGATAAACTATATATATATATATATATATATATATATATATATATATATATATATATATATATATATATATATATATATATTATAATTGATTATATGTTTTATTTATTTATTTAATACAGTATTATTTAATATAGTATTTGTTTTACCTCGGCTAGCTCAAGATGTTAATTTTTTATTAACTGTTATATTTATATTTATTTATCTCAGTCGGAAGTATGAGACTCCTTCCTTTGAGTTCAGGATGCATTAATACCAGTGATTGACAAATTTAATTCAAACCTTACCTTTTTCCTTGTAAAATTTTTTATGAAAATTAATTTCTGAAGTTTCTCCTATATAAAATTATTGAAATATGTTGACAATAGAAAATTTTTTGATGGATGTGATGAGAATAAAATACCAACACTCAAATGTAAACAATTTAATAAATTATTATGAAAATTTGCAATAAGATTTAAACATTGAAAATTGTGTTTTTGTTCCACCCTATATCAGATACATTTCTCGGTATAAGAATGTTCCTATCAGTGCGTCGGCGCATAAATCTGAACGCATGCGCTGTTATAATTGAAACGATAGGAGGATACTCTTCCCTCTATAAGAAATAGCTTTACTGTTAAACACACTACCAGCGCGTCTATAATGGTGAAACAATTTTAATGATATAAACTTTAAATAATCAATTACATATAAGTATACTTAGTTAAAATTATGTGAGTGAGTTGAAAGTGAAGACAGTAATAGGCAAATAGTTATTCATGTTGAAGATAAAAGAAAGAATGAGAGGTTATGTGAAAATTCATGATGCTCGTGAACATATACAGTGAATTATATTATATCAAGTAAGTACAAATATTATTATTAACTAGAACTGTTTAATTCTCAATTGAGATAAAATTATGGTGCATCATATGATAAATGTTCTTGGCCATTTAATGAATTTATTCAATTTGAACGTTCTGATAAATTTTTAATGTTCACTTTCTTTATAAAGAATTATATGGAATTCCAATGAATGTAATTGTAAAGACACAGACCTTAATATTGCATTCTCTGCCGGGCTGCAACTCGCATCTCCAAATTCTTGTAGATATCTCTCAGGAGATATTCACTTTCTACACTTCTTCATCCTTACACAGGATTATAAATTATAGTTAAATGATTGATTTACCTTTGATTGTGTTTTTAACATTTATACCAATTTCTGATAAATTTTTAAACAAAGAGTCTCTCTATCGACGCATCCTCTCCATCACCCGAAAACTCTCCTCTCTTGTTTTCAAAATCAACAACCTCCTCGCTTGATTAATCCAAAGCTCACTTATCTGTTATTTTGAATAAAAAATTGTCATTTCAAAGTGTTTTAGTTCTAAATCTGAATTATTTAATTTAATTGTTCTGGAGGATATTCACACTAGTTCACTATTATTTCTATTGTATTAAGGAATATATATCATGTCCTTTTTTCATAATACAATAGCTAATTTACATATAAACATGTTGATTAGATATTTTTATAAATAATTATTTTTACAAAAACTACAACCTAAATTATTAATTCACCTTTATGTAATTGATCCTTTTTTTAATTTTCAATCTTATTTTATATTTATATCATATAAACTATTGATTATTTTTGTTTTTGATATTATTTTTCAGTATGCAATAAATAATCAATAAAATTAAGTTGGCAATTATAAATTTACTAAGATTCATTACTTCCTGTTTATTAATTTCCCTTTCATAAGTTTGAGCTGCGTTCCATCTATCATGCTAATCAAACACTAGACTAAATATTCTTTTTTTAATTCTTTTAGGTTTCAAGTTATAATATGGCAATTAATATCTACAGACATTCCTACGGCAGTGTTCAGCACATTGTGGAACTCATTGACTTTGACATATATTCAGAATTACTTGTGCAGGTAACTTTTTGTATTTAATTGAATAATATTGTGTTTGGTATTTGTTCTCATAATCCTTTTTAAAATAATCACATTCATATTTAACAAGATTGATACATATTTCATTAATTTTTATATAACTTTATACTTAAATTGTCATTTTCTTGCTAATGGTTGTGTCTACTGACACACCTCCCGTGATAATCTATACTTTTTATGATAGTTATTTGTGTAAATTTGTTTCCAGAACTAGGTAACTAGTTCAATATATATTGAACCAGATATCTTAGATAATAAGAGAAGTAGTATTATAAAAATATTTTGCTAGTATGAAATATATATGAAAATAACATAATTTAAGAAAACAAGTAAAAAGGAAACACTTTTCTTAATTTAAATAACATATCAAATAAAGATATATTAAATAACAGCCTATAACAATATAAAAAATAAGGAAATACCTCAATGATAACATAAAATATAGATATTGCCTAACCAATGTAATGATGTAAATAAAGTTGCCTAAGACGAAGATTATTTTCATAACATAATCAGCTGTTCATCTGAAATGAAAACAAATATTACTATAGTTAATTCATAACAATCATTAATGTAAGAATAATAACAAATACAAATATTGAATAGAATATAATTCAATAGATTTCATAGATAAACGAATAATGATATATAGACAAATAACATAAGAGAATTTATATTTATAATTAATATGAGTGTAACAAGGATATACTATCAATAACAATATTGAATGTTGTACCATGTAAATGTATCTGTGTATAACCAATTTTAATGTATTTGTATGAAGAAAAAACTCATAGGAACTCTATAAATGAACTAATTATGTAAAAGAGTGTATGGGTGAAATTTTTTAATAAGTGATAGAAGTTTCAAGTATCTGATTACAAAAGACAATATCTTATTGGTTATAAAATATGACAGAACAAATTGTGAATCAATAAATAAACTTTGGAATAGTGACCTGGAAAAGAACAAAAGACTGTTTGTTTAAAAAAGTAGAGAATCGAGGGGACGCTTAGAGAGAACGGAAGCTGATGTTAAGAAGCGAGGAGTGTGTGGGATAGTGTTCCTAAAATTTAAAGATATTCCCGGTTTAAGACATTTAAACTTCTAAAGTATTATGAAATACAATATTAGTAATACTCACAGTTAATTGTAACAAGTTTTCGGCAAGAATTTGCGAAATTTTCAACAATTTTGGTTTTTTTTGGAGCTTCAGTGGAGTGTTCCTGGGATCTAGAGACTTTCATCCCAATGCAAGAGCAACAGGTCAGTGTATTTAAATCATTTATTGGCCAATAAACAGTGTAAAAACTTAAAATACCCAATTAAGTACTTAATTTCATAAATTGACAAACTTTTGCAAATATGATCGATCTAAAAAAGAAAGAAACAGACTTTATATAGTGTATTCATTGCATAAATCGTTAAATTTAATAAAAGGCCGAACTTTATATAAATTAAAATATGTACTTACGCCATCTTGTAATCGCATAAATCTGGTGATTGAAATTTTATAATGTAATAACTATGTCCATTTGTATATAATTCCTATTTTTCTATCCATGTATATAACTAATTTCTTCCCACAGCTATTTGTATCATATATAACTATGATACATATATAAATTCTGTTATGTTTTTTATGAACCATTTACTTATTTGCATCGTCAAACAAACTATGTTTGTATAAATATAGATGCTTCTTTAATGTAAGAATTGTTCGTTTCATGTTAAAGCGCATGACTAGTTTTTCACGCATGCGCATTGATGATATTATTAAAATCAATAAGTAGGTACAATATAACCATTGGCGTCGCATATTATATTATCAAATATAAATATTGCATTGAAAATTAAATTGATTTCAAATTAATGTGTTTTCTTTTTATTTAAACAATTATAACAATACAAAAATACCAGGACTCGAAGAGAAAATGGGTTTCATGCTCCCGAATAATCTAATTAAAATAAATTACTAAACAAATATTAAAAACAAACTGAGCTAGCCAAACTAAAAACAAAAATTAGAAATAATAAACATCTATCTTAAAATATTCAAATTAAAAGTAAGTATTAATTATATATTGTTTATAATATATATATATATATACAGTGTGACCCATTTTTAATGGAAACACCCCCCTAAAATTTGAAGTTGTAAACCGATTTTAATAATTTTTTTTTGAAATGTCAAGTACTAAAAGGTCTACCTTGGGACAAAATTTGAAATGTTTATTCCAATTTTCAGGGCATACTACGATATTTTTTATTAGTCGAAAATCGGGATTTTTTATTAGCAATTTTTTTATTGAAAAAATCACTACGCCACTGGATTCGGAGTGCCTCTAAACAGGTGTAACCAACATTTCATGAAAAGATATCTATCAATAACAAAGTTATGGCAACTCAAAAATTCGAAAACTCTCACAGCTAACAGTCACAAAAACACCCTATAAATATAGCCATCAGAATATTTTTTTTATGATTTCAACAATAAAGTGCCACCAGATGAAAAAAAACAAATAGCGTAAATATTTTTAATGAAAATAACGGAATTACATTCATTCAAATTTTCACGCAAATTAACTAAAACTAAGACCTAATAGAATTTTCAATTTAAATCTTAGTTGCCATGGAAATGATATTACAGTTTGACACTTGTGAAAGATTTAAGTGTACTATTGTCAACAATATTCACATTACAGTTCTTCGGATTATTTTTTGTCATGGCTGCAAGATTGAGCGTAAGAGAGAAAATTGAAATTGTACGCCTTTCGGGAGATGACGTTAGAAGTGCTAGAGAGGTTTGTAGAGTATTTAATGAAAGACATCCAGATCGTCCTCGTATTAGCTGCGGTACGGTAAATAAAATAAATAAAATATTCAATGAAACTGGTGCAGTATCAAAAATGATGTTAAAGAGTAATCCTGTACAAAGACGAAACAGGAATGACAGGAATGATCAA
The DNA here is from genome assembly GCA_963921935.1 of Galeruca laticollis. Taxonomy (NCBI): domain Eukaryota; kingdom Metazoa; phylum Arthropoda; class Insecta; order Coleoptera; family Chrysomelidae; genus Galeruca; species Galeruca laticollis. The sequence continues at coordinate 73,452,083 of OY998177.1, forward strand.
ATCATTTTAGATTATTTCGGAAATAATCCTAATGCCAGTATAAGGAATGCCACTTTAGATTTGAATATTCCACGAGAAACTATTCGGAGATGTCTCAAGGCGAAGAATATTAAACCTTTCAAGCCAACATTTTTACACACACTGCAAGAAGGCGACGAAGCAAGACGTATGGAATATTGTTTATGGGCCCAAGGGGAATATTTAAACAATAGAAATTTCCTACAAAATATTTTATATACCGACGAAGCCAGTTTCACTACAAATGGAGTAGTGTCATCACAGAATTGTCGCTATTGGGCAGCGGATAATCCTAACTGGGTAATAAATTGTAAAAGCCAGTATTCCCAAAAAATCAACGTCTGGTGTGGGATATTGAACGAACGAATTATTGGTCCTTTCTTTTTTGAGGAAAACATCAATGCGCAGAGGCTGCTAGAATTTTTAAACACAGAGTTTTGGGATGCTATTCACGAGCTGCCAATCAATGAACGATTAAATTTAATTGTTCAGTTAGATGGGTGTTCAGTTCATTATGCCAGAGCTGTGAGGCAATGGCTTAACGAGCATTTTCCAAACCGATGGATAGGCCGTGGTAGTCCGTTTCTAGATTGACCCCCCAGATCTCCAGACCTCACAGTTTTGGACTTTTTTCTCTGGGGACTTATCACACAAAAAGTTTACAAACACCGCTCAAGAGATAGAAATGAACTTTGTGCAAGAATTCGACAGGTATGTGCAGATATTACCCCTCAAGAACTAAGGAACGTGATCAGAAACATTCGTAAGCGCTACGACAAGTGTATCGAAATAGATGGTGGGTTAGTAGAGGCTACTAGAATATGAGTTAGAATTAATTGTTGCACTGACTCGAAACATTTCAATGATTAGTTATCATAGTTACGTTTATAAAATTTTTTTGCTTCATAATTAGTTGAATTGTGTGAATGTAATCCCGTTATTTTCATTAAAAATTTTTTTTCATCTGGTGGCACTTTATTGTTGAAATCATAAAAAAGTATTCTCATGGCTATATCTGTAGATATAGGGTGTTTTTGTGACTATTAGCTGTGAGAGTTTTCGAATTTTTGAATTGCCATAACTTTGTTATTGATAGATATCTTTTCATGAAATTTTGGTTACACCTGTTTAGAGGCACTCCGAATCCAGTGGCGTAGTGATTTTTTCAATAAAAAAATTGCTAATAAAAAATCCCGATTTTCGACTAATAAAAAATATCGTAGTATGCCCTGAAAATTGGAATAAACATTTCAAATTTTGTCCCAAGGTAGACCTTTTAGTACTTGACATTTCAAAAAAAAATTATTAAAATCGGTTTACAACTTCAAATTTTAGGGGGGTGTTTCCATTAAAAATGGGTCACACTGTATATATATATATATATATACAAGGCTATACACTACAGTTGGAGTTGTAGCCGCTGAAATTGAGCTCCCTGTATCTTGTGGGGGGTCAGCCCACGTTTTTCTTGCTGTTTATCTACAATTTATCAGAGGTTTTTGCAGTTTCGACAAATATTGTTCTCCACTCCTTTCTGTCCTGCATCTGTCTCTCCCCGCCTTGTACTCCCAAAATTTTTATATCTTTCACAACCTGATCTTCCCATCTAATTTTTGGTCTTCCTGGTAATCTTTCCTCATTCGGTCTCCATTCTGTAATTCTTCTCACCTCCTGTCCTTTCTCCATTCTTTTAACATGTGCGTACCAACGAACCTATTTTGATTTAATTGTGTTTACTATGTCCTCATTTTCTAATATATTTCTAATTTCATAAGTCTTCGGTACTCGTTATACCTTAGTTTGACCGGTCCATAAATATTTCTAATTATTCTTCTTTCATATATCCTTAGTTGCTCTTCGTCCTCATTTGTCAGTCTCATAGTTTCTGCCGCATATGTAACTACCGGTTTTATCGCCGTCCTGTAGACTCTTAATTTGGTTGCTCGGCTTATTCTCTTACTCTGCATGATGTTTTTAAATTTATTATATGCTCTATACCCTGCTTGAATTCTTTGCCTTATCTCGATTTTTGTGTCATTTTTGTTACTAATAATTGTTCCCAAATACTTAAAGGTGTTAACAACTTCAAAACTGAATTCATTTAACTTTACTGCTTCTGGTTGGTAGACTTCCTTCTTTCTTTTCATTTCCATATATTTTGTTTTCTCCTGATTTATTTGTAATCCTCTTTTTCCCGCCTCCTTTACAATTTTCTCTAATGTTTCTTCAAGACTCTTTCGGTCTCTCGCTATTATTGTTAAATCATCAGCATATGCCATTATTTGTTTTGATTTATTAATTATGCTTCCATTGATATTACAAGTCTTAATTATGCCATCCACCGCTATGTTAAACAATACCGCTGACAGCCCATCTCCTTGCCTTACTCCAGCATTTATCTCAAATTCCTCTGATGGACCTTCCCTTGTCATTACTTTTGCCCTAGAATCTTTCATCGTCATTTTCACCAACCGTATGATCTTTTGTGGTACATTTAGTTGTTCCATATCCTTTATGATTGTCCTCCGTTTCAAGCTGTCGAAAGCTTGCTTGAAGTCAATAAATAGCATTTGGACTCCAACATTGTGTTCATAACATTTTTCAATTACTTGATTTATAGTATGTATGGCATCTACTGTTGATTTTCCTTTTCGAAAACCTTTTTGATACTCCCCTATTTTTGATTCCATTACCTTTTTTACCCTTTAGTTAGTATTTTATATACGGTGTTGAGTAAACTAATTCCTCTATAATTGCTACAAATATTACGATTTCCTTTCTTCATTATTGGTATAATCATACCAGTAGACCATTCTTTTGGCATTGTTTCTGATTCCCATATTCTTTCCATGATTTCTAAATATTATATGTTTAGGTCATCTCCTCCATATTTTATCAGCTCATTTATTATTTCATCTGACCCTCCTGCTTTATTGTGTTTCAATTTATTGATAATGTCGTTACATTCCTCTTCGGTCGGTTTTCCTTCGTATTCTATCCCTGTATCATTATCAGTCATATCATCTTCTTCATACTCCCCATCTTCTTCCGTTAATAAATTCTTGAAATATTGACTCCACTCTTTTTCCTTGATATTTATTGCAGTTGATTTTCTGCTTTGTCTCTTTATATATTGTTAAAATATTTTACATTATTTTTATTATCATTCTCTAATATGTCTATGCTTCCATTTAACTATTTTATTCTTTTTGCTTTTATCAACTTGGTGCTCTCTTTTCATATTTTTCTGTATTCATCATAAAAATTTTGTTGCTTAGTTCGCAGCCATTTTAGTCTGGCTTCTTTTTTTCTTTTATCTTTATTTAACATTCTTGATCAAACCATTCATTATTCTGTCTTGTATCTTTTGTACCAACCACTTCCTCTGCTGCCGTTATTATACTTCTTTTTATTTCCTTCCATTGTTCATCGATATTATATTGTTCTTTGCTCTTTTGTAGTTGCTTCTTTATTTCTTCCCCATATTCATTTTTACTATTTTTCAATTTCTGCACGTTCCATTTCCTACATTTTGTTGTCCTATTTACTATATTTACAATTCTCACTTGCATTTTGACAATTACTAATTGATGATCAGTATCAACACTTGTTCCTCTGTATGATCTTACATCCTGTATCATCTTTGATCTTCTTTTTGCTATTAGAACATAATCTATCTGGTTCCCCGTGGTAGACCCAGGTATAATCCATGTAATTTTATGTTCTTTCTTATGCTTGAAACTAGTGCTGCTAATATACATGTTGAGCTCCTCAGCTAAATTGCATAGTTGCCGTCCATTATCGTTAGATGTTTCATGTATAGTGTACTTCCCTGCAACATTATTTAAGTAGTCTTCTTTTCCTATTTTCGCATTCAGATCTCCAATAAGTATTAATGTATCATGTCTTGCGGTTTCCTCGCATACCTTTACCAATTTCTCGTAAACTTCATCTTTGTCTTCATCTTTTGCTTCTTCCTTCGGTGCATAACTATTAATTATTGCAATATTTGCCATGTAGTTTTTTAATCTTAATTTTGATATTCTACCGCTTATAACTGTGTAATCTAGTATATTATTTCTTATTATTTTGCTTATCATAAATCCTATGCCGTTCTTTCCTCAACTGTCTTTCCCTCCATAAAACAATATATATTCTCCTTTGTTTATTTGTCCTTCATCTTTCCAGCGTATTTCTTGAAGTGCCAATATCTCTATTTTATATTCCAACATCTCTTTTGTAATTTCCTCCATTTTTCACATTGTCAGCATTGTCCTGATATTCCATGCGGCCATTCTCACTAAACTCTTGTGTTTACTTCTCTTATTTTTACCCTTACTCATTATCCATTTCATTGCATTGTCTTCAATTGTATATATCGTATTTTCTTTAGCTACTAGATTTTTGGCTTCTTCTCTTTGTTGCCTCCTCCATGTTCCGGCGAACGATCGGTTGCTGTACGTTTCTTATCATCATTTTCTTTTAGCTTTTTATCCCCAAATTCATCTGCTCCATAAATTCTGTTGTTTATAATTAATTTATTAAACTTAAGTACTGCGTTGTGTTCTTGTTCTCTGGCTATTTTTACCTGAGGCAGTAAATTTTTTCTTTCTCTTTGGACTTTTTTCGAGTAGTCATCATTAATCCAAATATTGGTACCTTTTAGCGTTTTACCTTGTTTCATAATTTCTAATTTTTTACTCCAATTTTTTATTTTAACTATAATTGGTCTACTTTTGTTTCTTCCAAAAGTTCCGATCCTGCCGAATTCTATCAGATCTTTTTCTGGGTCTACTTCTACCTCTATTTTTCTCATTATTGCTATGTTATTGCCCTTTCTACGTAGTCTAATCTTTCTTCTTGCTCGGCGATTATTTATTTCAGCTTATGATTTTCCTGTTTCAATTCCATTATAATACATGCATTTCTGTCTATTTTTTTCCATATTCCGAAGACTATCTTTTATCTGCGAGAACATTCCTTTAATTTCTTCTATATCGTATTTATCGATGTTCATTTCTTAACGCACCTTAACGAGCTCCGCGTCCCGTCAAGTTTCGTTAGTCACCTACTCAGTTCAGCTTCCAACACTTACCCGGGCTGGCTGAACTCGTCTCGCTGCGTTATAATAACTTAATTTCCTTTTTGAAGTCAGTCCGGGACTGTATTTTTAAACAAGTTCTCGTATTTTGGTGAACGATCTTCGCTTATTGCTTTTGTTTTTTGCTGGTAATTAACACAATTTAGATTTAGAATTTAACAATGTTGGATTGTTTTATGACAAATTTTCCTATTGTCTCAATATTTGGAGAATACTCACCAATTACATGTGATAGTTTACACTTACACAAAATATTTTTGTACTTTTTGTTAATTACAGTTTTTACCTTCACTCACAATTTGATATTGCTCCCTCGATTCAACTGTATTCTTCCCACATCAGATGCAGGACCGTATGATAAACTATGGTATTATTTATTCCCACCGATTAAGGGTAAGTGTTTTCTCATCGATAATGGTATAATGGACTGAGGACTTAACACGAGGAACACTTGCGTTTTAATCACCACAGTAGCATGTACTAATTATTCAAAATTCTTGGGCGTTGGAGAAAAAAACGAGATATTCGTCGATATAGCCAGACGTTGTATTGATAATTCCATTCTAACTAACAAATTACAGATCCGTCAGAACCTGAAAGATCTGAAATACTTCAGCGGAGAACTTACAGCGTGGCCCATTTTTATAAGTGAATTCAACAGAACTACAGAGTTGCATGAATTAACTGATGAATAAAATCTGATTCATTTTGATCGATCATTGCGGGAGAAAGCTGTATGTTATGTACTTGGCCACCCTGTCTGAATGTCAGCATTCTCTAACTAGTGTAGTAATATTGCAGGGAAGTCAGTCAGACAGCCAGTGGTTGGTAATCTGTATCGTTATAAGTTCCAGTTCATGTATTCCTTAAATAATAATATATATAACTCAATTCAAAACCTACGAAAACATTTTGGCGACGAAGATCGGATACGAGTTATCGTTTAAAGGACGTTTAAATTGAAGCAGTTTCTCAATACAGAAATACCACAAATTACAGCGATCGAAAAGTCAAGTTGTAATTGCCGTGGGTAGTCAGGGGGTAGAACATAAAAAGGGCTGCTTGGTTAGATTTGTTTATTCAACTATAACATGTGTGTTATCTGAAAACTAAAATCTTTAAAACTAATTGTTACGAGCTCGCACACCGAAGTAGATACTAAGTACGGTCCTGTAACCTTATGTTAACGGAGTTAAAAAATGGTGAGCGCGCCGAATTCTGAGAAGCTCTATTGGGATTTTTTGTGACCGTTTTTATAGACATGTTCTCCGAATATATTTTAAGGATTGAGCCGCCATTTGAGAAATATCCCGAGAAGAAAAGAATATTCCTGAGTGCCAATTGTTTGTGTAAGCCGCAATCTACAATTATCTAGTAAAAAAGGCACTAATATATAAAGGACCGACCAGTGGAGAAGTTCAAATAAACAAGAATACACTGAAATAGCGAAGAGTAAAGTGTTGATATAAATTAATAATTAAGTTTGCGCGTATATAAATTAAATGTAAGTGAATGGTTAAGTGTATATAAATTAAGTGTTAGTGAGTAGTTTAGTGTTTAAATAAATTCGTAAGTAGCCAATCGTGTGTTTAAAGTTTATCCCACCCGTTTACTGTTTAAATAAATAAGAAAAACATTACAATATGTACAATGGTTAATCCGCGAATCCCCGCGGCTTCCCTGGGGGTGGTCGCCTGGTCGAGTCGTCCGCTGATCACCTCTTAATATGTGGCTGACGTGTTGTAAATCTGGATCGATCATTACCTCAACCCTTTGACTTTGCTACTAGGATTGATTAGCGAATCAGTACGGTTGTGTAACTCACTTAGTTTCGTCGATCGGGGATATTCGTTATACCCCCTCGGTCTAGTTACCTAAAACAAACGGGTTGTATTTGGTACCGAATCCCGCTTTCAACACACAGCGGGACCTCAATGAGGTGGGAGTTCGCTTCTGCCTCGGGCTCAACACGCACCGAAACTTCAGCTATACGGGAAGGCTTCTGCTCTGAGTTCAACACGCTCCAGGACTTCGGCTAGGACGGTTGGCTTCCACTCTAGGCTCAACGCGCTCTAGAATTTCGGCCGTAAGACGGGGTCTGCTTGTGTCTAACCTTGGGTTCAACGCACTCCAAGGGGTCGACGACAAGCCGGGTGTCGATTACGATCTCAGGTTCAACGCACTCCAGGATATAGTAAATCAACTCTGTTAAGCGTACTCCCGCTATATTAGCTTTCCTTTCGATTGTAGTCGTAAGGATTGAACTTGTCGATGTATTAAAATTTTCAGGGTTAACAATATCGGTCGTTCTGATAGTGAGATGTCGAAAGTGTTTCCCTCTAGGTACTGGACGCCCAACTTCGTCTACTGTGATACTTTGGTTTGGTAGTGTTCTGTTATCCCGGTCGCCAATGTTTTGTGGTAATTTTGTGTAGAGGGTGTTAACGTTTGTTTTGGACGACAGTGTCGTTACAAACTCAAGTACTAATACGTTGGAAGAATGGCGATTATCAGTAATATAGTCATTTATTTGCGTGGCCGAAGTAATTGAAATATATCATGAGCAAATGGAGCATTTATTTACAGTAAATAAAGTAGAGGACGAGCTGGAACTGTCGACGTTCATAACCTTAGCTGGTACCGCGGTATATCAGACACTGAAAAACTTAGCTGCACCAGGAAATCCAGGAGAATTGACATATGAAGATGCAGTGGACCTGTTGAAATCGCATTATGAAGTGTCAGAAATATATGAAAGATTTGTTTTTAATAGATGTAACTATAAACCTGATCAGAGTATTTCAGAATACGTAGTGGAGTTACGTAAGTTAGCGAATTGATGCAACTTTAAAACATTTCTTGATGAAGCATTGAGAGATAGGTTCGTATGTGGGTTGAGATCTGAAAATATTCAGAGAAAAGTGTTGGCAGATTTCTAGTTGACATTCTAGAGTGCTTATAAAACATGTCAAGGATTGAAAATTGAGAGAGAGTTAGTTCTCCTTCATTTATTCGACGATACGGTAGAGTATTAAGTTCATCATACTCGGGGTAGCCATTTGGTTGAAAGGCTGAATGCCGACCACGAGGGAAGGAGATAGCCTCCCAGGTAGAAATATTAGAATACACTAGTTTATGGAGATTTATTGGTACCTGGTACATAACTTTCCAAGTGTGGAGACGATATCGTTAACCCTCTGAGGAGTTGTGGGTTAAATTGTAGGAGTCTTGGGTGCTTGCCAACATTTTTCTGGTGCTCTTTATGAAAACTTTATAGTTATTTAAAGAGTCCAGCCCTTCTTCGAATTGAAGCTAGTCGACTGCGAGTACTGATTGTCTACCGAACAACTAACATCTTCGACGGGCACTGGAGGTTTGAAGTTGAGTAGGTTACAAACTCTCCGATTGAGATTCTAGATATTTATTTTGTGCTTTCTCGTTAAAAGATGTCTCGAACAGATAAAATGTTACCGGTAAACTTTTCTGCAGTAAGACTAAATTAGATCAAGTATTTTAATGTATGTAAAATACACTGCCGAGAATAAAATTAGGGTCACTTCCTAATTAAAAGTTATTTTCGAATTTTTGCACATTTACATTAGAAAATAGATTATATCATCATCATATTAGTTTTGTGTGATCCTGTCTGAAAATGAGTTAAAGAGAGAAATAATTCGACTCGTGGCTGGTTATCCAAAACGAACATTAAACTTTTGATGTACAGCACTGTAATAAAAATAGTGAACAGTATTAAATGTCGCGTTTCGCCTTGACTAAATTCAATAAAATTAGTTACGTTCAATCCAATAAACAAGTGAGGCGCATTAAAAATAGATCTCTGCGTTCTTGAATTTGCACTATTATTCAATTAAGTGATCAAATATGCATAAGCCAAACAGTAATTTGGTTAACATTATTTATTTACGAGCTAATTTTATTTTTCTAATCACTCATTGTTCCGTTTAACTTCTACTCAAATCATATTTACCTGACTGATATTTTAGAACAAAAATTTAAGATTAATTTTCCCAATTCCAATACATTATAGACGAGAAGCTGCATGATCGTGGATTTAAAAATTTTCATCGAAAATTAACAGAGCACCTTGGCTAACTTTTATGCGTTATAGTTAAAAATTATCAAGTGTGAAATATTCACCTAGAATACTATAGTGGTTTTTATATACGCAATTTGAAAACCGTAACATAAAAAATATTATAACACAATTTTTTCTTAATTTGAGGCGCATTCAGTACAGTAATTTCCCCGATGCATTCCGCACATTGCCTTTTAACATTGCACCCAATAGGTGGTGGTCATACGCCTTAGTTTACTTGGACAGTAAAAACAAATTGTACGTTTTTTCTCGTGAAGCACCGTATTTTTATCCACCGCATCTATCTTGAGTATTTCGCTAATAGTTTGGCGAAGATTTCGATGCAAACTAGGAATGCTTATTCTGTGCTCCATCCATGGGCCGGCCAATTTAAACATGTATTCGCGCGGTAAAGGTCTTCCGCCCCTCTTACATGTATTGTGGCAATATATAACATATGAGTTGATACTAGCGGAACTTACCATTCCGGTAAACACTCATATTGGTCATTTTCTGGTTTTTGGTTACAAATCATATTAGACGAAAGTCGATCAAAATTGTCAACCCCTCCTTTAGTTTAATTATAATATATAATTATCATTAGTTTGCCATTTTCTTCTGAAATTTCAGCCCCTTCATGCTATATGGATAGCATTAGGCAGAAGGATCATCTTGTTTTCTCTTTTCTCTAGTCTCTTTATCATCCAATCTGAGACAATTAACTAAAAAGTTAAGACGTTCATAACACATGCAAGCTTTGTAAATTGAACCCGAAATGGTAGAATCGAACATGCGTTTGGCTTTGAGATTATTATCTTTTTTACCGCAAAAAGAATCAAAACTGCAAAAAATGCCAATCATTCTTCTCTTGAACCGTGTGATATCCAGCTCTCGGTGTATGCATACTTCACACATTGTCTCGTAATTTCTTCATTGGTCTGTTCGAGTATTATAACGACCATGTCATCGGAAATGAAATGCGCGAAATGATCCTGAACAGTTATACACTGTATAGTTCTTCCTTTACTGCCTGTCAAAAAATGAATAATATTTCTACTAGCTGTTCTTTTAGACCTTAGAGGTAATTTAGCCGATCACTTATATCCGTGTTTTTCCTTGAGTTTAGTTGAATTTGGCGTAATGTTGCTCGTCTTCTTTCGAGGGACCTTAGACAAAGAAAGATCATCTACTATCGTGCTTTGTGTACCTATTGTTGAAATGCGTGCCTAAGCAGCATCTTTGGCGAAATTTGAAATCCCCTGTGTAGATGGACCTGGTGAAATATGGCGAGAAGCCATTACATCTTCGTCAATCCCGCTGCTATCATCGTCGTCTGAATTAGGCTCTTCGATTTCCAAATTATCTTCTTCCCATTCACTTCCGCTATTACCATCTGGTTCTGAAATACTATCTTCCGTGGTTCAACTTTTCTTTGCTGCTCAAGATCGAGCAAAGGTCTTCTGGTCAACATTTTACTAAAAGATTGATTTTTACTACAAAAATAGTAAATATTGACAGAAATTCTCTTACTGTTGATAAAGTGAAATTTATCTGAAACTGTATAATTCCCCACGTAGATACGTTAACACTATTCCGTCGTAAAATTGACGACATTTTTTCAAAATCACCAATTCTCGAGAATAATTATTCACTTTCGCCTACGTTGCCGTAGAAGAGTTGCCAAAATCGTACTGCCTCCTAAATCGTACCACCCTTAATTTTATTGAGAAATAAAGTGACTACAGCGCTCGTGCGGCGCTACTAGCACTTGGTTGTAGTGGCGAGACAAAGTTTGGTGCGTATGCGGTTACTCTCCAAGTTGTTGTAAACGATTTTCTGTTTTGGAGCTAGTTGATAGTGTTTTGGAACGTTTTTCGTAAGAATGTAATGACTGTCAAGGTACGTACTAATGTTTTATTAGTTTGCAAAACTATCCTTTATATAGAGTGTTTTGATGGGCAGATTTGTGTGTGTGAGGTTAGAAATAAGGCAATGTTTGCCGCGAGTCACAGTTGCCTAAATCGCACTTCTAATTGGTAATAGCTCGAGACGCTGGAATAATTATGCTTCAGTTACCAGGACACACAACGCGTCGACTGGAGCCATTAGACAGGTCATTTTTAAAGCTTTTCAACGGTTACTTCGCGCAAGCGGTAGAAAAATGGCAGCGAACAAACCCTGGCTAAAGAGTCACTCAATACCAGATTTCACAATTAGTGACTGAAGTATATGGCAAGGCTGCGATGATTGAGAATTCGTGTAATGGATTCAAGTGTAGTGGTGTATGACCAGTGGACTCCCATCTTTAAAAAGTCAGACTTTATGCCAGCAGAATGCCTCAACACAACTTTAAATCAGAATCATGAAGACAGTGAATGTTTAGATCAAGAGAAAAGTTACATGGGTGAAAATCAGCCTCTTGGTGTTGAAGTAACCTCATCTAACAGGTCAACAAGTTGAACTTCAAATCTGAATGTTCCGATTGAAATAATCTCACCACTTTCAAAACCAACCAAAAAAGAAATGGATCTGATGGATCTAATTCGAAAGTGTTATATTAACCTATAGCTCCTACAAAAATGAAATTCAGCTAGCTCAGGAACTTAAATTGGCTAAAGAAAAGGTTAAGGAGCTCCAAATGAAAATTAGGCATTTATCTGAAAAAATTAAAGTGACAAAATCCAGTCAATATGACGCAGATTTGTCACATATTCTAACAAAGAAGTCGACCACCAAGACATCGATAAGAGAAAAACAACCACAGGAGGTTGTCGTTTTAAAGACGGATCCAAATCTAGCAATCCTAAACCAAGCTGGAACTTCTGCCCATTGACGTAATCGTTGAAATCGAACCTGAAGAGTGGTTTTGCTCGGTTTGCGAGGAAAATTCAATCGAGAACATGGTGTAGTGCTTGCTTTGCAGTAAATGGGTTCACGATGTGGATCCTTATACTTGCCTGCTATTTTTGTAATATATAAATTTGTATTTTCCACTACAATGTCCAAGATGTCATCAAAAATGTATTCCATATGTCAGTATTTGTTTTTAAATTATTTGCTTCTCGAAGAGGCCCTGGAAGATGTGTAACAACAATATTCTCTCTCCTTGTGCGAAAGTTACGAGTAAAACCAAATTTTCTCCATTTGCGCCCATCATTTCCATAATAATATAAACGACGATCCTCTTCAGGTTCAGTATCTACTTCTGCTTCTGCATCACATTGTTCACTCCCTTCACTTCCTATGTCTGTTTCATGTTCACTAAATTCTTCATGATCTGAGTCCAATATGAAACTATCTAAATCTTCAGCTGCTTCCTCGTTAGTTGGAACATTTTCATAAAAGTTTTTTAGACCTTCAACTTCCTTTTCATATGGATCCATTTCAATGAACACTAAGATAAAACGTAAAAAAGTGTACTAAATTGTATTTCTATGTGAAAACTAACAGAAACAACTGAAATGAGCTATAAAATACATTTGAGGGAATCCCCCAGCAATAGGCCTCTCGTAGATACATTATAAAGTACCTTAATTTGGTATCTGTAACACAGATGGTGCCTAGTGTAGTAAAGTAATTAATTACATGATTGCACGGGTTAAGCCTGTGAGTGCAAACACCTATATAACTAAAAAAATTGTAATCATATCTATGCACAATTTTAGCTGTAAGCTTTTTTGTAAATGATAGTAAGATAGGATATGAATATTCCATCGCCATCAACAAAAATGTTATTTAAAATTTTCTTCTATGCACTAATAGTCTTAACCCGTCCGAGGGATTGTTGAATATTTGAATTTTTTTACATAATAATGCAAAGCCTACTATAATTATAACAGTAATACCAACACAATCATAGTACGAAGCAAACTTCCTCATAAGTGTTAGATAATTATATTTATTACGTAACACTTTTGACCCTCTTTATGTAACACTTATAATAAAAAATTTACTAATAACTTATACATTGATGCAATTTACTATCTACTATGATAGGAGTAGAAAAAAAGTTTTTTGCAGTACATAGTCACATATTTTATGTGACTATGTACTCCATTATTTTAACCGTTCAGTTTCTAAAACGGCCTGTTGGCCTCTTTAACCCATTTGCAACAATATTTTATCAAATAAAAAGTTTTTTAAAATGAAAACATTCTTTTAGCGATAATAATTACACATTTTTAAAGGATTTTGTTATTTTTAATGACGATATACAGTGCCCGTCTAAAGTCTCCCCCCCCCCCACCTGTCTATTTAATGAACCATAGAACTTAATTTAATAATTGTTTGGGTGCCTGAAATAGGGTACAAATGCAACGTTTTTGATAGTATTTCGTGACGTCATCATTCAAAGTGGCGGACGGCCGCAATTTTGTGAGATAATTTCAAATGGGATCATATGGCAAGTAATACCTCATTTGAATACTCGTTCCAAGTCCTGTTCAACGACACCATCAAGATCAAACTATTTCAACTTATTTGTGAATTTCAACGCAAAAACGACAAATTGTGGAAATTGTTACATGGTATTACTTTAAATAGGTTCTTTATGAAGAGCAGTCATTACAATACTGACTTTAAGCATCAATTGAAGTACAGACTGAAATGCCATAGTAACGTAAAAGTTAACATAGGCTGTCGTTAAGATACAGAAATGAATAATAATAATACAAGATAATTGAAACAAAGAAGTTTAAATAAGATGCTCAAGGAAGATACATTAAAAGTAACGAATGCACAACTAATCAGAGCGCGCGAATTTTCTTATACCGAACGGACACCGAATTGCTATGCGAAGACATTCGTTTTTTTTATTGGTGCCTCAGTTTACCTATTTAAAGCACACCTCGGCGTGTTTAAATCGAACTTTCAAACACGCGCGTTTTTTAAAGTTACCATGGCAACAGCAACAACTCGAGAAACGTAAGTATCAATGACAACTTTTTGATTATTGATCTGACAGCAGTACTTCGTAACGTCAAATAAAATAAATACTATTTAGGATGGACTTTAACGAAACTTGGCTGGGCATCGAGGGCGGACTTTTATGAAACGAAACTTGGCTGGGCATCGAGGACGGACTTCCATTTTTTTGTAGTAATAATATAATAATAATATTTTATGATTTCAAAGTGCACCAATAAAAAAAATAGCGTAAAGTATTCGTGGATAACTGGTCTTTCAAACACTTGCTCTATTTCGAGCACTCCGGCTGCGCCGTCGTGCTGAAAAATCGCTCGTGTTTTAAAGACCTCTTTATCCACTTATACTTTAATATACTACCACCGTCATATCGGTATACTAACCAGAGAGGATGGCACAAAAACTGCCAACCTAAAGGAAAGCCTTCAATTATTGATATCAACTCACTTCCCTGACTTCAGAACCACAAATACGGCGGCCTGGGAGGATGAGGAGAATCACTACCCGACGGACGACGACTGGCGTATATCACGACAGATCGTCGACGCGGACAGACTGAGGTGGCCCATCTCAGGCTTCTCCCCCTTTAAATCCCCGGGTACGGACGGCATTTATCCAGCCCTACTTCAGTGGGGCCTGGATGACCTAATGCCGCACCTGGTAGGAATCCTCAGATCCTCACTGGCACTGAGGTATATTCCAAAAGGTTGGAGAGAAGTCCAAGTCGTGTTCATACCAAAACCAGGAAGAATGGACCATTCCATCCCAAAAGCATATCGACCCATTAGCCTCACATCGTTTTCAATGAAGACTTTAGAGAGGCTGTGCGAACGATACATAAGAGATGTGGTGATAACACGAAATCCACTGCATCCAAATCAACATGCATACACTCCAGGGAGATCCACCGATTCGGCTCTTCATCTCGTAGCGGGCCGCATCGAGAGATCGTTGGAAAATAGGGAGTCCACCCTGGGTGTATTCATAGACATAGAAGGCGCATTTGATAGAACCACTTTTCCTAAAATAACAAATGCACTTTCCAACAAGAATATCCCCCAAACCATAAATGGCTGGATATATAACATGCTCTCAAAAAGAGCAATAAAAAACAGTGTGGATGATGTAACCATCAGAGGCTTGGTTGTAAAAGGTTGTCCACAGGGAGGGGTGCTCTCGCCACTACTGTGGAACATGGTCTTAGACTCATTGGTCAGCCACCTCAACGATAACAACTTCTACACAATAGCATATGCAGATGACCTAGTGATTCTGCTAACAGGAAGATTCGAGGAGACACTCTACGCTTTAATGCAGGAGGCCTCAATATCATAGAATAATGGTGCAGAGACCATTCGCTGTCAATAAATCCAAAAAAGACGGAGACGGTTCTTTTCACGAAAAAAAGGAAGCTTGCAAAACATCAAGCCCCAAAGCTCCTAGATACCAAACTTAATTTCTCTTCGGAGGTGACATATTTAGGGGTCACCTTTGACAGGATCTACACTGCCATCATCAGACCTATGCTAACGTACGGCGCGATTGCCTGGGGAGCTAAAGCAAACCAGCTGACAGTCATCCGTAAATTGGACCAGATCCAAAGAACAGCATGCCTCAACACAACAGGAGGCATGAGAACCACACCAACAAGAGCTATGGAGGTAATCCTCGCTCTCACTCCCCTTGACATATACATCAAGGAGGTTGTTTTGATGACCATGACACGTCTACGCTATACTGGTATACAACCTGATGTATGATCCGGTAAACTGAGACGTAACTTGTGGCATGAGGGCCTCAGGGAGGTCCCACTGCTGCAGGCCAATACGGACTCGATTCCACCGCGATATGCCTTCAATAGGCCCTATAAGGTAATTTTTAAAAACAACGCACAAGACCTAGTGGAAGAAGGCGAAATCCGCATCTTCACAGATGGGTCTATATCCAATGTGGGTTCAGGATGTGGAATTTTATCCAGATCCCTGAATCTAAACATAAAATGGGCAAAGGGCTGCAATGCAAGTGTTGCTCAAACAGAGCTCACTGCTATCTGCATCGCTGCAAAAGAGATTACCAAAAGGAAAACCACAGGTAATAATATATACATCCTTACGGACAGTAGACAAACACTACTAGCCCTGAACAGACCACGTATTACATCAGGCCTAGTACTAGAATATCACATGGCCTTAATCGAAGCCTGTAACAACAACACGGTCACTTTAGGCTAGATCAAGGGCCATGAGAAATCAAAAGGAAACCGTATTGCAGACTCTCTAGCCAGGAAGGCAGCCTTCCAAAAACTCTTGGGACCTGGCACTTTAATTGGTTTATCGGCCGACCTATTAAAGGAACACTGCCTTAATAAGTTTAAGGGTAGATGGGATGACGCAGAAAGCTGCGGGCTTGCCAAGGATCTGCTACAGTATCCGGATAGCAAAGTAGTCAAAAAATACGTGACTATGAACAGGCGGAACCTACGAACAGCCACGGGTATTCTGACTGGTCACTGCCACCTACGAAAACACCTCCACAGACTGGGTCTGTCTAGCACCCCACTTTGTAGAGGATGTGAACAAGAAGATGAGACTGTCGAACACATTCTTTGCGAATGTCAAGACACTCTCTCATTTTAGGTTTCAAGTATTCGGCGAGCACAGGCTAACATATGCCAATATGAGGAAACTTAATTCAGGCGACGTTATCGCCTACTTCCAGGAAGTAGGCTGGATGACCAGCTAGAAGGAAGTTTTGAACCTCAGAAGGATGCACAATGGGCCAATTGTGGCCTAAGTGCTGTGGGGTCACCCACCCTTCAATCTTTTACAGATACAGAGATACTATTTTAAAAGAAAATGTCTCTGGTTCATGCTGTCAGTCGCTGTTTCTAATTTTAACCTAATATTATGCATTGGATATTTGAGGTGTTCGCAACTTAGCCGCAACGTTTTGGTACTCGTTTATTTAATATTGGTCAGCAGTAATTATTATTGCTAACTAAATTTACCTTATACTCGTAGTTAATCTTAAAAATTGGTACTTGAGAAATTAATGTAGTATGAACAAAGACAGGTATGTAATAGAAAAAACTTTTAGTTGCAGTGAAATTGGATTACTTTTTAGGATTATCTGTCACTATTATTATTATTATTATTGTTTTTAGGGAGAACGAACTGACTTGTTCAGTATTAGTCAGGTGAAATATACTTCCACAGGGATGAAGAATCGGCAGATCAAAAAATTTCACCCAGAGTTAAATAATTAAATAAAATCAATAAAGAAACATATTCTTTGTCCAATATGCACATGCACAACAAAAGAGTCATTTAACCAATTAAATAAACATTTTAATGATAGTCACAATATTAATTACTGTCAATGTCAATCTGTTTAGAAACTTTGAGGAATTTCAATTGTGGTAATCACAGGAGAAGAAGGAAGTGAACTATATGTTTGTTCTTCAACAAATAGGTACAATAAAAAATAGGAGACGCAGAAATGCATACTACTGCAATAGAAGTGATATAAAAGGTTTTATAATTTTTCAAGTATATTGTTGGTTATTTTTTCATTTAAATTTTTTAGGATTTCAAAGTGCATCCCAAAATAGAAATTTGAAGGCTGGAGAGAGTATACGCATTCCATGAGTATGTCCATCAAGATTCATTTTAGATATTTCGGAAAATTGTTAGTTATTGTCTAAAAATTCTTTTTCTTAGACAATGTTATATTTTTTCAAAAAAGACTGTGTTAATTATATTTTTTTTTAGAAGAAGTCGAGGTCAATGTGACAGAGACACGTGTAAGACATAATGAGGAATTAAGAGTTTGGCAAAAGCTGAAGAAATTAATATTGTAGGACAATTGCCTGGTGGAGTTACAATACACAGGATATTACAAGATTCGAGGACAATTGAAAATTGGAACGAATAAATGTTATAAAAACAGGAGATATATATATAGCTTATTTAAACAGAAAATATAATATTGACATGAAGAGGCATGCAGATGATATATGACAGCTACAGCTTTTTGAAAATTGAAGAATGGAATTGAGGACAAAATTATGCATTTTTATGCAAGAAAATTGGTTTGTACATAACTGTATACCTAAAAATTTACAAAAATAAAAAATATATTTAAATTGACTACAAAATGACCTGAGGTATTATGCAACAATTTACTAGTTTGAAGTGGACTAAAGTGAAAATTAAAAAAAAAACCAAGTATATTAATTAGCTTTTAGAGATAGGATTCTTTGGCAATACAAAAAGTCAATCCATATCATCTGATTTTAAAGGGTAGCTAACTGTGGTGGTATTACATTTGTCATAATGTAGTTTTAATACTAGGAGGCTGTGGTAAATTGGACATTTAATTTTGGTTTAATTTAATAATATTGTGTATATTGCTTTTTGGGGTGTAATGTGTCAGTGGTAAAGGAATACCTAACTTTGATTAATTTTAGGTGAAAGTTACCCAGGTTTATAGGTTGAGGATTTTGCACTAGGGCTCATAAATGGTGTTACGGAAAAGAAACTTAGATATTTAAATTACATAATTTGCATAGAAGGAATTGGGATTTAACAATAGTTTTGATTAAAGATGAATTCAATATGGATTTTGTAGTAGCATTTTTAGTTACTAATAGGTAAGATAAAAAGGTACAGGATTTTTTTTTCAGATCTCTTAGGAATAGGTTAGGCGAATCAATTAAAGCCAAATACACAATTAGCGATGACGACCCAAAATATTACAATGATGGACCAAATGTATAACTGGTGGAACATCCCCCTCCCCCACCACCAAGAAGACTTCTCTGTATATGGCATATTATTAAAAATTGGAATATTCAAGGAAAATCAAAGATATACAACCTGGAAGTTAAGAAGAAGATGAAATCAGAAATGAGTAGTATATTAAAAGAAATTGATGTGAAACCATTTGAAGAAAATAGTGAAAAGTATTGTAAATAAACATTTAGAAATATATTTTTGTTAATTATAATTGAGTGTTGTTAATTTTTTAAATTATTTTCATTTATTAGATGATTTACTATTTTTATGTCGTATTTTTATTCATCACAATCGTTATTAAAGAATTATCCGAGGCATATTGAAATTGTCACTACGTTTTTTATCATAAAATAAATAGTTAAATAAAAAAAGATTTTGTTGTTTTTGAGGTTATTGTTTTACTGTTGCTATATTTGTTTAAAATTCGTAAAATTTTTAAATTTGTCGTTAAGGTACGTACAGTTGCGGCCAAAAAAATGGGACAGTTGTTGCCTAGTGTGAATGTGACTTTTCCGTTTCCGGGAAAAATGGGATATTTTTGTCGTATATTTAAATGATAATAACACTTAAGTGTAAATAATAAAGTTTTTCATTATTAAATTACAAAAGCTTCTAAATAATCTTTAATTCTCAATAAAAAAGAACAATTAATATTTAGTAATTCCGCCATTATGCTCTATGACTTCTCTTAATCTACTGGTCATCGATCTATATAATGTGGAATAATAGTTTTCAAGTATTTCCTCATTATTTATAACTTCCAACAAACCTTCAACGTTTCTTGGTCTTACATTTGCCTTTCGAATTTCTCTTACTAACATTGCCCAAACATTTTCTACTGGATTCAAGTCTGGGCTTTTACTACACCAGTTAAGAACATTAATATTACGTGTCACTACACCAGAATTATGCACTGCACAGTTGTCTTGTTGGAAGATAAAATCATTGTTAGGGAAAAGAATCTCAACAGAAGGAAGCATAACATTTTCTAAAATTCTTATATATGCTTCACTATTAAATCTTTCGCCAATATGCCATAGAACTCCAGGTCCCTGCGTAGATATCCATGTCCACATATTTACAGAAAAACGACAACTTTTATTTGTGAAATTGACATAATTCTCATCAAACCGTGTATTCGGTAGGCGATAGACACGAATATTGCCACTATTTGATGATTGGAAAATATTTTCATCCGTATAAATAACACGATTCCAAAATTGTTCATCATAAGAAATATCCTCTAAAGCACACCCCATTCTCGCTTCTTTGTGACTATTGTTTATTAAAAGTTTCCTTCCTGCTGCGTGGCATTTCAATTCAGACTGCGCTACTCTGCGACGGCCCGTACTACAGGATGCTGGAACAGCTTGAACTACTGTTTCAAATGGATTTGCTCTCAAAGCAGCATCCTGTTCAGCAGTTGACTTTCTCGGACGTCCTGAGGCTGGAGTTCCATTAATTCTTCCATCATTTTGCCATCTTCTTAAAATACTTGAAACTGAGTTCTTGCTTACATTGTAAAATGTCGCAGTTTGCCTCACTGACCACCCATCGTGTATTTTTGCGATTATTCCATCTTTCGTCACTGAATTTATATTCGACATAATTAATTTCGAATTTGGAATTGTCTGACAGATGTCAAATATTCAATGTTGCAATATGACATATTCATAAGACAAATTCAAGCAGCTAGAATTAGACAAAAATCTGCTATAAGAGTTGTCCCATTTATTATTAGCCGCAACTGTACATTCCAACTTACATTAAAATATAATTAATTCTTGCAGTTGATTAAGATCTAGATTGTTGTAAGTTGGACATTATCATGTGCTAAATACACAAAACAAAATGAATTGCAGTTTATTGATATCCAAAAAGTTGTAAGTTATTATGTGCTAAATACATAAACTAATTGCAGTTTAATAATATTCAGAAAACATTATCATGTATTAAATACACATAATAGAATTTACTTCTTGCAGTTTAATAATATCCAAAAAGTTGTAAGTGTGCTAAATACACAAACTTGATTTAAATTTGATGCCTAACAATTTAAACTTGGCGACAAATAAGCCCTGACTAACACGCTCTGATTGGCTGTGCATTTGTTACTTTTAATGTATCCTTGCTCAATGTGTCCACCGTTGACTTCGTGGCAATAAAATATTCTAGACCAGCGGCTCTCAAACTTTTTTGGAAAACTAAATTCTTGACGGAACCCTACAATAAAACAATTGTTTTTAAAAATGTATTATTTATTAATAAGCATAATAAAAATACAATTTAACAGTTACTACTTACTTTACTTAGTAAATTACTATATAACAAGTATAATAATAGAAGATATTAAAAAATAGAAAAATCTAACTAATGGGAGGTATGAAACTGTTTCTTATTTTTCATCAACTGATTGATGTCAGGTCTGATATCAGGTTCGGCGTCTATTCTATTGCGGTATTTTGTTTTCGTGGCTACATAGGTTGAGAATCCTTTTTCGCACAAATATGTTGTTGGGAATGGGAGAAGAATATTCAGAGCCATTTCGGCCAGCATTGGATATTCATCACGAATTCTGCGCCAAAAATCGTTGAGAGGCGTCGTTTTGAACAGTGACTACATACTTGTATCTGACGACATTTCTAAAAGAGATTCATATATTTCGTTTGACATACTTTCGGGCTTTTGCAATATGGGTAAAAAAGGACTATGAATCCATGAATTCAGTTCCCTTTTTGTTTTCTGTTCTTCGGGAAAATACTTCTCAAAAGATGCGCGCATCGAAGTAAGATATTGGATCAATTCTTCAAATACATCATCTTGAAATATTTATGAGTCGTTATCGCTAACAAACTCACTGAGTGACGTAAAGCTTTCTATTTTTCCCTTACCAACGCAAAAAATCCAAAAATCTAATTTTCTTTTGAAGGCAGTTATTTTGTTACAGGTCTGGAACACTGTTATCTGTTTACCTTGCAATGATAAATTTAACCCATTAACGCCCAGACCTTTTTTCCATAGAAGCTTTTTTTCTTGAAAATTAGGTGGAGTCTAATTAGGATGAAACAGTAGAGTTTTGGACAATTCATGTTCTGGAATTTTCAGAATACCCTGATACCATTTGGTATCACTGAGCGTTAGCATTACTACTATAGTGGTTATAAAAGAATATACTATTATTTTCAGGAGATATAATACAAAGCAAGAATATTCAAGAAATACACAGAACTACATCACATTTGGAGCACATCGTTCTTCCGAAGGATTTACAATTTGTACCTGCACAGCGTCGTCTGTTGCATGATACAACGTAATGAATCATACCATCATAGCGAGTGTCGGACAAAACTAGTCCGTAGAAATGTAGTTCTTGCAGGTCCTGGTATTTTTGTACCACTCCGTATCGCGAGAAGTATACTTGTATAAGTTCTCTCCTGAATTCTAAGTTTGACGTTTTGGAATTATTCTTCCTGTACAATAACCATGCGAATATCGACCAATAGCATGTTTTGCTACGTATTCCAATCCTATAAGTAGCAACACATTCATCCATGAGATCTGTTCCACACATATTATGGTTATATTTGTTTATACAGTATGGACGATTGACCATTATATTTTTTTCTCTGTTTGCGAGATCCCTTTCACCCGTCCGACAGGAGATACAACAGAACTCGTCGAAGCTACAGTTACTACGGAGTTGCCCAGCCATCGTACAAAAATAATTCCAGACTTCTTTTCTAATACATGTTGCATTGTTCCACGAGTTTCTTTGCGAACATTTTTTTGTCAGGCAAAGGACACGATTTAAGAATGCGATTCTCTCTTATAGTCCCTATGGCACCATATTCTTTGTAGCGAAGATATCCAAACAGATTCATTCCTGTGAAAAGATTATCCACATGTACATAATATGGAAGTTTGGGATGTTTCAGTGCCTTTAACATAGAAGCAAGTGGTGAAGCAACTTTACTAGATAGTAAATCATATTTGTCGTTCCCTCGAGGATTTTTCCTTGGTAAAGGTCGAAATGTATCAAGTAACCATTTGAAGAATTCAAACACCACATTTTGCGGTCAAAACGAATTGAGTTTCCACGAATAAACTGCTCGCATACGTGTCGACCATAGTACCTGTTGTATAGTGATATTTGGTAATAACGGTTGGCAATAGTGGTTGTAATGCCGACAACTGATTGTCACTTGACACTTAGAATTAATAAAGTTAATTGTTAGTCAGGATTGTTTAATTTAATTATTAAACCTATATAAAGTATAAAACATGGCGCTGCTTAATCAAGTTAGAAGTGTGTAGAGTAATATTGAAAATTCTCAAACCCCAGTAAGAAAATTAATAATATATTAAGAAATAAGTGAGGTTAGGCTAGTAAAAAACACGTGTGCAATTAAGAAGACACGACATGGAACTGTTAAAGCCCCCCAAAAATCTTATCGTTGATGAAAATATTGCCAACAATTGGAAAAAGTTTAAACAAAGCTATGAAATATACATGACGGCATCTGGCAACAATTCCAAAACCCCTGAAGTAAAAGCTGCAATCCTATTAAACTTCCTTGGCGAAGAAGGACTAGATCTTTTTAATACATTCAATTTAAATGAAGAGGATGAAAAAAAGCCAGAAATAATAATAAAAGCTTTTGATGATTATGTAAATCCGAGAAGAAATGTAATATTTGAGAGATTCATATTTCATCAACGAATTCAGAAAGAAAATGAAGACTTCGCAGTGTTCTTAAGAGACATAAAAACCTTAGTAAAAACATGTGAATTCAAAGAACAAGAAGATGAAATGCTTCGAGACAAAATAGTTTTAGGCGTAAACTCCAGAGAGCTGCAAGAGAGATTATTGAGAATGGCAGACTTAAAATTAAATGATGCAATTAAAACCTGTCAAGCCGCAGAAATAAGTAAAAAACAAGTAAAAAGTCTTCATGTTGAAAATCATATAGATGAATTAAAAGATGACAGAAATGAGAAACTAAAATATCATTGCAAAAAGTGCAATTATAAACATGGGCCCAGAGAATGCCCTGCTTATGGTAAATATTGTAAGAACTGCAAAAAAGCTAATCATTTTGCAGTGGGCTGTAGAAGTACCAAAAATCAAATGTACAATAATAAAAATGTACAAGAAATTAATGTTGAAGAAGAAGATAGCATTGAAGATATTACTGAACTCTTCCAAGTTCATTCATTAAACGACACAGTAAATACTGTTTGCACTCACAGCAGAGAAGATATTTGGACCCAGGATGTAGAGATAAATAATCATAAAATTAATTTTAAGCTGGATACTGGTGCACAAGTCAATGTCCTTCCGTTCAAAACTTTTAAGAAAATTGTTGGTAATGATCAGCTGTTAAGAGAGTCCAGAGGGCTGTTAGAAGCCTTTGGAGGAGAAAAAATCAAGCCCCTAGGTAACATAAAACTAAGTTGTAAAATAAATAATAGTATAGGTGATGTAGAGTTTGCTGTAGTAAATAAAAATGTAATGCCTATTTTAGGACTACAGGTATGTAAAAAATTTAATCTTCTTGTGAAAATAACAAATAGTAAAATAGACACATTAAAAATAAATAGCAAAAATGAATTTATAAAAAATAATAATGAGATATTTGAAGGGTTAGGCGCATTTCCTGAATATTATACAATAAAAACCAAGGTGAATGCAGAGGGAGTAATAAGGCCGCCTAGAAGGCTACCCCAAGTACTTTTGAATAAATTTGAAAAAGAGTTAAACAAAATGATTGAAAACGGTATAGTTTCAAAAGTTTCAGAGCCTAAGAAATGGTCTAGTAATGTTGTATTAGTGGAGAAACCAGACGGATCATTAAGGATTTGTCTGGACCCCAATGAGTTGAATAAAGTAATTGTAAGAGATTATTGTTTGATACCACGGTTTGAAGACATTCGCCCAAAATTGTTGAATAAAAAATTTTATACCTTGTTAGACCTGAAACAAGGGTTTTGGCAAATTAAGCTTGATAAAGAATCATCAGATCTCTGTACCTTCAGTACACCATTTGGGTTTTATAAATTCAATAGGCTACCTTTTGGATTGTCTTGTGCTCCCGAAGCATTCATTAATATGGTTCAAAAATACTTTGGTAAAATTGATGTTAACAATATTGTAATATATTTTAATGACTTACTCATCGCTACTGAAAATGAGGAATTACATGATATGTTATTAAAAAAAGTTGTAAGTTTAGCTAAAAAGATAAATATAAAATTTAATCTTAGAAAATTACAGTACAAACAGGCCAATATAGAGTTTTTGGGTCATAAATTCAATAAAAATGGTGTAATACCCTCAGAAGAACACACAAAATCAATTTTAAACCTAAAAGAACCTAAAAATAAAAAAGAGCTTCAGTCATTGTTAGGAATGTTTAACTATTTGAGACAATATATACCTAATATGTCCACAATTTGTAGTCCATTAAGAGAATTACTTAAAAAAGATTCAGCATGGTTTTGGTCCAGTAAACACAGGGAGTCATTAAACAAACTTAAAGAAATAGTTGCAAAGCCACCGGTATTAAATCAATTTGATGTTAATAAACATATAGAAATTTACTCGGATGCATCAAAAGACGGATTAGGCTGCTGCCTAATTCAAAACAAAAGACCTGTTTCGTTTGCTTCAAGGAGTATGTCAAACACAGAAACAGCATATTCGCAAATTGAAAAAGAAATGTTGAGTTTAATATTTCCGTGTCGTAAGTTTCATTACTTAATATATGGTAGAAAAGTTGTTGCTTTTAATGATCATAAACCACTTATTTCTATAATGAATAAAGATATTTCACTTATACCTTCCCAACGTCTTCAAAAAATGAGACTAAAATTATTAATATATGACATTGAATTGCGGTATTTACCAGGAAAATCACAATATATAGCAGATTTATTGTCCAGGAACTTTATTAAAGAAAATAGTGAGAGTGAAAGTTTAATAAATGGTCAAGTACATTGTATTAATCGTTATAATAATAATTTAAATGAACTCTATGATCTAAGGAAAGCTAGTGAAACAGACACATTATTAAGTAAAGTCGCTGAATATCATATCAAAGGTTGGCCAAAACAGAAAAAACTCACAGGTTACTTGAAAAAGTTTTACACAATTAAAAATGAAATTATTGTAGATGAAGGTATAATTTATTATAATAATAGAATAGTTATACCTCAATCTTTAAGATCAACTATGCTGAAACTGTTACATGAAGGACACATGGGGATGACTAAAACAAAACTACGAGCTAAAAACATACTTTATTGGCCTGGCATGTACAAAGATATTGATAATATGGTTGCATGTTGTAAAATCTGTGAAAAATTTAGTGCTTCAAACAAAAAAGAAAAACTGTTATTACACAAGGTACCTGAATTACCTTTTGAAATCATTGCTACAGATATTTTAACATATCAGAGTATAGATTATCTTGTTGTTATTGACAGTTTTTCTAAGTGGATTGAAGTAATTGAATTAAAGTATAAAACTGCTAAAGAAATAATATCTAAATTAAAAAATATATTTTCATATCATGGGATTCCTAAAATTATATATTCTGATAATATGCCTTTTGGGTCAGTGGAATTCAAAGATTTTGCATTGAAGTGGAATTTCCAAATAATAACTTCTAGTCCCCATTATGCTCGAAGCAA
The DNA here is from genome assembly GCA_963921935.1 of Galeruca laticollis. Lineage (NCBI taxonomy): Eukaryota > Metazoa > Arthropoda > Insecta > Coleoptera > Chrysomelidae > Galeruca > Galeruca laticollis. The sequence continues at coordinate 73,478,709 of OY998177.1, forward strand.
TGGACTTGCAGAAAAAGCTGTTCACATTGCTAAACAAATGATTAAAAAACACAAGGAGGAGGGAAAAGATTTAAGCATATCATTATTAGAATATCGTAGCACACCAATTCCTAGTTTAAACGCTAGTCCAAGTGAACTATTAATGAGTAGGTTATTACGTACAAAGCTTCCATCCTCTTTGTGCAAATTGAAGCCTAAAATTCAAACAAATGTAAAGGACAAACTTTTACAATCACAGCTAAAGTATAAAGCTCAGTTTGATAAGTCAGCAGTTAATAGAAATGTTGATTTTTGTCCAGGTCAAAATGTTGACAAGGTATGGGTACCAGGCAAAATAATTGCAGAAGCTGAAACACCCAGATCTTATTATGTGTCTAATGAAAATAATAATATTTTAAGAAGAAATACCTTACATTTAAAACCTTCGATAACTAATAAACAAATTCAAAATAGTCCTAATAGCACAGGTCATTGTAGTAATAGTGATAGTAATGAAACAGAAAAACTGTATTCTACTTTAGCTGATGATAACTTAGAATTAAAAAATAAGTGTGACGAGCCTGTTGTTCAGAGCCCTGAACAAGAGTCGCTCGAAAAGCGGGTCTGCAAAAAACCATCTAAGTTTAAGGATTTTGTATTGTATTAACTATGTGTCAATTAACTTACTTAAGGAGGAAGATGTTGTATAGTGATATTTGGTAATAACGGTTGGCAATAGTGGTTGTAATGCCGACAACTGATTGTCACTTGACACTTAGAATTAATAAAGTTAATTGTTAGTCAGGATTGTTTAATTTAATTATTAAACCTATATAAAGTATAAAACAGTACCTTATCATGGATTCATCAAAATCCAAATCTTGGGTTGGCACAAAGTTTTGTAAGCAGCGATCTATTATTTAATCCATAAGAGGGCGTATCTTCCAGGCTTTATCGGACGCATCCACTTGTGTATTATCAGAAAAATTAATTATTCATTGTATTTGTGAAAAACGATTTCTTCTCATCGAATTGCAGACAAGTATATTTTTAAAGAAATTAACTGTCTCGACCCTTACTTCGTGGAATATGCTCATATTAGTGTTTTTAAATGAAACTCACGGTCTCTAGTTAATTCCACAATATAATAAAAGTTATTGAAAATTCTAAAAAATTGACAATTGTTTCGAATGTCAGAATGACAGAAGTTACATTTCATTTTATGCCTACCTGATGTTTAGTATTTATTTTTGGCTAGACCAAGAAGTAACCTAACTTGTGATTGGCTTAATATATGTTTATAGAAAAAAGAAGAAGATGTGATATTACAAATATTGAAGCTTAGATATTATTAGCCCTATGGTGATATCCTGGATATCATTTTTCCTATTAAGATCAGTATGACTGTGCAATGATATAGAAAACCAGGAAAACTATATCTGCTGATCTTTACAATTATCACTTAAGAAGACAGTTTATTAGTGGAGAACTCCCTAGATTTAACTGTTCATTGACAACTTCATATTGTGGGTTTCTTAAATGTCTTCTAATTTCCAGTTCTTCAAGGAAATCCAGTTCTTGTTTCTTTTCACAAATATGCAGCACTTCTAGTTCTGTGTTAGGTGTCAATGAATGATTGGTGTCAAGTAGATGTTTTGCGTAGTGGAATTTATCTGGTTGTTTTAATCTGTATGCTCGTAAGTGCTCACTGTATCGTATTTCAAAATTCCTAAGGATCTGACCCAAATAGACAGCATTACATTCTGGACATTTGAGTTTATATATACCTGACTTCGTTAATAGTGGTATTTTTGTTTTTACATTTAACAATTTTGTACTAACGTTACTTTCTGTTTTAAAAGAAATTGTTGTATTCGTTGCTGAAGATATTATCTTTGAAATATTATTAGAAATATTTCCTGCATATGTGATGGTTTTATAAGTTTTAATTTCATCAGCTTGTTTAGGATATATTAGTTGTAATGCCACTTTTTCTTCGTTTTTACTAATTAGCTTATTTATCATATCTAATGGATAACCGTTAGATGTTGCTATTTGTCTAATTGTATTAATCTCTCTATCAAAATTACATTTGTTCATAGGAACTGAGAAAGCTCTATGTATCATTGAATTATATGCTGCTAGTCTGTGTGACATAGGGTGGTTAGAATTGAATGGAATTGTCACATCAGTCTGTGTTGGTTTTCGGTAAATTGAATAATCAAGTACATTATTAACTCTTTGAATTTTTAAATCAAGAAAATTGATTGAGCTATTTTCTTCAATTTCTAATGTAAATTTAATTTTCTGGTGTCAATTATTGATGTGGTTGAAAAATACATCTAATTGTCGTTCACTACCCATAAAACAAGCTAATATGTCATCTACATATCTATACCAAAATAAAATATTTTTCGAAATATTACTTTCAAAGATCTTTCTTTCTAAATTGTCCATAAAAATGTTTGCTAAAATAGGTGATATAGAGCTTCCCATTGGTAAACCTTCATTTTGAATATATATCTTATTGTCAAAAGTGAAATAATTCTGATTAATGCATACATCAAATAAATTGAGTATATCTGATATTATTCCTGGATTAATATTTTTATCTTCTAGTAATTTTCTTACAACTATTAGACATTCTTTAGGAGGAATTTTAGTACACATATTAGTTACATCGAACGAAATGAGTTTATAGTTATCTTGCAAGTGGATTGCTTTCAACTTTTTGATTAGTTCTAATGAATTTCTAATTGAGTACTGAGATTCATATCCGTAAGTATTGAGTATATTGTTGAGCTTATTTGCCAATATATTATTAGGAGTATTAACATAAGAGACTACAGGTCTAATTGGTTTCGTTATTTTATGTAATTTAACTGTTCCATATAATTGTGGACAATGAGGATTCTTATGTATGATAGACCTCTTTTCGCAATCATTTAAAAGATAATTTGAATTATTAACAATATCCCTTACATTATTAGAAAACTTTTTTGTTGGGTCTGCTTTAAGAACTTTTACATCGCTGGATTCTATAAAGTTATATACTTTGGAATTGTAATTTTCAATCGTCAAAATGACAGTTGTGTTCCCCTTATCAGATTTTGTAACTGTTAGGTTATTATCCTCTATCTTCTTTTTTATTGCATTTAAAACTGTAATGTCATTTTTTGTTTGACGTTTAACTTTTGAAGGTTCAATATTTTTGATTGAATTGGCAATTTTTTATTTCTCATAAAGAAAATTATTTGAATTAGATTTTAAAGCTATTTCTGACTCTGTAGCTATAATTTGTTTAATATTATTCGTAAATTTTGGTGGTATGATGTACTTTAAACCTTTATTTAAAAATTCTATTTCACTATCTGTAAAATTAGTGTCTGAAAGGTTTTCAAATCGTGTTGCAAAGTTTGTTGGTATGTAGGTACAGTTTCATGATGTTTTGAGTATTGAATTTTATGTTGTGTGTGTTCAAGATTCTGTAGCTTCTTTTCTTGTTTCTTAAATTTCATATGCTTCATCGTGCTGACATTTTCTCTAATTTTGTCATCCAAACAGTCAAATTCTACTGGATGTAATTGGAATGTGAATGTACAACTTTTATGTAGTTGTCTAAGGAGTCTCTAACTGTGAACCATTTCTTACATTCTGATTTTATCCAAACTCGTTGAGCACATTTTATAGCTTTTTGTGCTTGTGGTGTTTTAGTGTGACATTTTATATTCACATAATTTGGTATTACCTTTTTCCTAAGGCGTTCTTGGTTAAACCAAATGTTTTGTGATGCTTTGTAACGTTTTTGTAGTAACTTCTTGGTCTAGCCAAAAATAACTACTAAACATCAGGTAGGCATAAAATGAAATGTAACTTCTGTCATTCTGACGATGATATTGATTTATCGAAACAATTGTCATTTTTTTAGAATTTTCAATAACTTTTATTATATTGTGGAATTAACTAGAGACCGTGAGTTTCATTTAAAAACACTAAGTATATTTTTGGCGTCATCTTTCACATTCTAATATATACGTTTCGATGGCAATGAATTATATCCGCTCAAAATCATTATTCCCAGAAAACATTTTATTTCTGATTTATTGATTTTAGGTTTAGGCTGATTACTGAATAAAGCGTACTTTTCAGTCTCAGCGACAATATAATCTTATATGTCAAAGTCAAAGAAAATCTCAAACAAATCAACGCAAGTCTTACTTCCAAATTCTTTATAATTTGGTAGAAGAAATGGGCGTGATCCCGATTCTAGGTCGCCTTCCACCCATTGGCAGTCTTTTTTTCCCTAGGAGGTAGTCATTACAGTTCTCCTGATCTTGTTTTGCTATCGATTGAGCTGGTAGTATTGAGACTGGTTTTGATTGTTTACCAATACTTTGGTTTGCAGACGTCGAGGATTCTTGTTGAGGATTAGCCATAGCGACATCATCGTAATTGCTTTCCAGTCGATCATTATTTCTCAATTTCAGTTCAACTTTTGCACGTAGTTGCCGACCTGAGAAATTATGAAGCATACCACCATTGTCCTCATCCGTGTAATCTTCGTCTGTATCAATATTTGCTTCAGGAGGCTCAACTAAAATTTCATCGACTTCATTTGCTGTCAACGTCGCCCCAAATCATGTCAAGCGCATCGGATGGGGAAAATCCCCTTTTGAAAAAAAAATATATATTTGTATGTACTAACGCCCAGTGATAATAACATATGGTAACCTTTTGATTTATGTAGGTACCCCTCAGAATCTTATTGAATTACGAAATCAAAATATTTCTATAGGTACGAGTTTATCAGACTATACTGAGTCTGTTATTATACAAATCTTTCGAATATTCGACTGAAATGCAAAATAATTATACTTACAGGAAGCGAATGTCCATTTTTTTACAACGTGGTTATTCACGAACACAACATATACGTTCTTACAAATTCTGAATGCGTCAACCATCAACAGCGCTGGTCTAAGTTGAACTGGTATACTTATTTGAAACTAACATTCGTGCCAACCACTAGGTCATGAAATAGCGGGAATTTGAAAATCTGTTTTCTTTGATACCGCATGGTATCACTGGGCGTTAATGGGTTAATTCGTTCAGTTTTTGAAAGATATCCGGAAAGACAGTCGGAATAGCCAAGTTTTATCATACAAATGATCTTTCAAATTAAATTACTGTTTTAAATGAAACTTACTGCTTCTAGATAATTCCACAAAATATTGAAAAAAATGTTAAAACTTCTAAGAAATTGTTTCGATATTAAAAACCATCCTCAGAATGACAAAAGTTACATTTCATTTAATGCATACCTAATGTTTAACAATTTTTTTTGCTAGACCAAGAAGTGAAGGAAATTCAGTTCTTGAAGAATTGGAAATTAGAAGACACTTAAGAAACCCACAATATGAAGTCGTCAATGAACAGGTAAATCTAGGGAGTTCTCCACTTTTAAACTATCTTCTTAAGTGATAATTGTAAAAATCAGCAGAAATAGTTTTCCTGGTTTTCTATATCATTGCACAGTTATACTGATCTTAATTGGGAAAAAGATATCAGGATATCCCCATAGGGCTAATAATATCTAAGCTTCAATATTTGTAATATCATATCTTCTTTTTCTATTAACATATATTATTAAGTCAATCACAAGGTAGGTCACTTCTTGGTCTAGCAACAAATAATTGTTAAACATCAGGTAGGCATCAAATGAAATGTAACTTCTGTCATTCTGACGATGTCAAATTTATTAGAATTTTTACCTTTTTTTTCAATATATTGTAGAAGTATCTAGAAAGAGTAAGTTTCATTTAGAAGAGTAATATGAGTAGATTCCACGAAGTAAGGGTCGAGACAGTTAATTTCATTTCAAATTAAAAGAAGTATCTGAAAGAAACATTTGTAACTCGGCTCTAAGTTCAAATAGCCTTGTTAAAGTTTTACCCCGAGACAGCCATCGCACTTCTATATGGAGCAGCAGTGTTTTATGTTTGCTGCCACAATCTTCACACAATAATGACACCAATCGGGATTGTAGTGGTCGTGATTTGATGAAATGTATTGTTTTTACCGCTTCATCCAAAACTAATTTTATATTTGACGACATTTACTTCATCGCAAGTGCTTGTCTATGCAGAATACAATGGCTGGAACTACAATTAGGCGCTTTATTTTTCATTAGTGACGCTGCTCCTGCTATTTTACCCCCGTCATCGCATGGCTCCATCTGTACAAATATCAATGCAATTGTTCCAACTGAGATTATTTTCTTGAAAAAATATATTTATTTTATTAGTAGTGTTTGTGGGCAGCGATGAACACATAAACATGTCTTCTTCAGAAGAACTTTCATATGGATATCTCACGATAACCAGCAAGACAGCCAGACCAGCGACATCAGTCGACTCATCCATTTGCAAGACGAATCGTGTTTTTTGTAGACGTGTAACTAGTTCTTGTTTGACGTAGCTTGCCAGATCATGAATTCGCCGTAAAACAGTATCGTTTGTTAGCGGCACAGTAGAAAGATGCTTTGTCCAACACACATGGATTTATTAAATTCTCAGCGACAGTGTGTGCTTCACCTGCTTGTGCAATGCAATAGCTAACTAAATATGATGCCTCCGTGGCCTTTTCATTGATAGTTTGGGTTGCAAGCATCATAGTTTTTTGACATTCCAATAATTGTTTTTTCCTACGTTCAAAAAATTATTTATTCTTGTCTTTAGACTCAAGGTGTACACTTTCCAAATGTCGGTGCAACTTGGCAGGTGCCATCGAATTATTAGGAAGCAGTTTACTACATAACATGCAGAGAGGTGAACCATTGGAATCAACAAATCCGAAACTGATATATGATTCATCATACTTCCTTTTTTTTCGCCTTTGAAACCGTGGAGCTTGACGTCGTTGCATCATCGTCTGGATCGGTAATTACTGTATACTCCGCGCGTACTGCTTTTGAACATTCGGCTTCGTTAGAAGATGTTGTTGCAACACGTTTAACGCCTTTAAGCCAACGTTTCATTCTTCTCTATTAATAATGTTACTGATACAGTCAGAATATAGCAGTAGAACAATACCAAAACACTTCGTTTAAAATTCGTAATTCGCTAAGTAGCTTGTAAGTAGATAGGTGCAGGGTTATTGGTTATAAATTGACCACCCCTTTATTTCTCTTATGCGTACAGATACAAATAAAAGTTTTATATAAAAGTTGTAGGAGTCCCAATGAATTTTAATAAAATGTACTTCGAACACCAATAGCGTTTTTGAATTACGGTGTATAATATAAAAAAATCTTTTTTTAAATAGAACGCCCTGTATATTATGACATATTCGGAGATGGCTTTTTTTCCCATAACAAAAATATATACTTTTATAGGTCTAGCTTTTATACTTTCCAAAATAATGGACAGTAAACTCCTAAAGTATTTAAGTTAGTATTTAGCTAAAAAAAGTAGTTGGCTATGCATGGCTTACTGCACTTGTTGATATTATCTGTCAAAACTAAGGAACTTCTAAAGTAATAGACAGTAATAGAGCAAGAGCCCGTGAGGGCCAGACCTTCGGATTTTCATAAAAGCTGAAAGTTTTTCTATGTATGTCCCCAATACAGGTAAGACTGATCCCCGCCCATGAAACCTGGGTAGTGGTGGCTTTGGCAGGTAACAGGTAGGTAGCAAAGGTGTATAAAATTCCACCTCAAATTTATCAATTTATAAAACTCAATTTTTTTATATTTTACTCGTAATAATATTTAAACTCGCGTTGTTTATTGCCAGACACTTAGTATAGTTACAACCCCCTGCCGGATACCCCTAAACTATTATAATTTGTAATTCTCCACAAGGAAACCTGGTTATCACCAAATGGCAAAACAAAAAACCAAATAGATCACGTCTTAATAGAAATGAAGCACTTAAAAAGGGTAACAGATGTACGAAGTTATAGAGGAGCTGATGCGGATAGTGACCACTTTTTAGTAATTACAAAACTGAATAAAGATAAGCCACCTAAAATTGAACAAGATAAAAAAAACGGAAAAAATACGATTTAGAAAAATTGAAGGACGAGACCAAAGTAAATCACTTCCAACAAAAAATTGATAGAGAATTAAATTTGAGACCTTGCGTCGAGCAACTAGAAGAAGAATGGTCACAGATAGAAACTGTAATGAGAGATGAAACAAATAGGATACTAGGGAGCCCCAAGGGAAGAAAAAAAGATAAGTGGCTTGATGAACAATGTAAACAGGCGTTGGAAAAAAGAAATAAAATCAGACAAAGACTATTAAAAGAAAACAGTGAAGAAAATAGACTAGAGTATAAAAAAGCAAGGAAAGAAGTTAAACAAATATGCAGAAAAAACATAAGAAATTACTTTGAAAGGGAATTAATAAAAATTGAAGAAGCTTATAAAAATAAAGAAGTGAGAAATTTTTATCATGAAATAAGAGAAGGGAAAGGCCACAACCGGAAAGCACCTTATTTTTTGAAAAGCAAAGAGGGATATCTAATAGGGGATAGGGAAGAAAAAATAAATAGATTTGCACAGTATTTTGAGGAATTACTAAATGATGGTGAGGAAGAACTAGGCGAAAATGATAATGAAATGGAGGAAGAAAATTGTGATGAGGAAGATCAAGACATAACGTCCCCAAAAAAACTGGAGGTGACAGAATGCTTAAAACATATGAAGAATAATAAGAGTGCAGGAGAAAACAACATTCTAATAGAAATTTTAAAATATGGAGGCGAACAATTAACGGAGAGAATATGGCAGTTGTTGAAACAAGTATGGCGAGAAGAAAAAATCCCTAAAAATTGGAACGAGGCATTGATAATTCCAATCCACAAAAAAGGTCCCAAGGAAGAATGCGATAACTACCGCGGAATAGCACTTTTAGATGTAGCATACAAAGTTCTGGCAAAAATACTTAAAAATCGATTAGACAAATACCACAATGAAAATGTAGGAGAATGCCAAGGAGGTTTTAAAGCAGGTAGATCGACAATAGACCAAATTTTCATTATGAAACAACTTCAGGAGAATGCTTACGAACAAAATCTAAGTCTGCATATGCTATTCATCGATTACAGACAGGTCTATGACACTATTAAAAGAAAAAAAATGTATGAGGCAATGAGAAAGTTAAAAATACCAGGTAAATTGAGAAGACTAGTGGAAATGACCATACGAAAAACCGAGAGCAAAGTAATTTTGGAGGGCAGTACTTCTAACGAATTCAAGATAGAGAAAGGTCTGAGACAAGGAGACCCATTATCCACAACCCTCTTTAACCTAGTTCAGGAAATTATACTAAGAGAAAGTGGTATAAAAACCCGAGGTTTAATTTATGGGAATAAACATCAGTGTCTAGCATATGCGGACGACATAGTACTTATGGCAAGATCCCGGAAAGAACTGCTAAGCGTATTTAAGCTACTAGAAGAGAAGGCAAGAGAATATGGTCTAGTGATCAACGAGATAAAAACAAAATACATGGTAATGAAGGATAATGAAAAAACCGATATTATTATAAATTGTTATGGAAACAAAAGCTACAAAATAGAAAAAGTGGAACAAATCGAATATTTAGGAGTCACTATCACAAATAAAGGAGACGAAGAAAGGGAAATAGAAAAAAGGTTAACAAAAGGCAGTAAAGCAGCAGGAATGGTATCACAGATGTTTAACTCAAAAGACATATCACGAACAGCAAAAATAAGAATGTACCAAACAATAATAAGACCGTCAGTTACCTACGCTTGTGAAACCTGGACAATGAACAAAAAAGAGCAGAATAAACTAGAGATATGGGAACGTAAAATGCTCAGAAAGATTTATGGTGGAATAAAAGAAAATGGAATATACAGAAGAAGAACAAACAGAGAATTATCAGATTTGTATAATCACTCAAGTATAACCCATATAACTAAAGCACAGAGAGCGAGATGGTTAGGACATATAGGTGGAATGGCAGAAGATAGATGGGTAAAACGAGTGCTGAAAGGGGGAGAAGGTGGTAAAAAGAGAAGAGGAAGATCAAAGAAGAAATGGTTGGAGGAGGTTAGGAGAGACCTGAGATCAGTGGGAGTAAGGGACTGGCAGAACGAGGCGAGGAATACAAAAAAATGGAGAGAGAGAGTGAAAGATCTCGAAGCCGAGGGCCAGATAGGCCTATATATATATATATATATATATATATATATATATATATATATATATATATATATATATATATATATATATATATATATTGGAACTATAAATAGGATAATAATTACTTATTTATGATTATGAAATTTAAATATATATGTTTATTATTTAGAATTTTTGTTTAGTTTGGCTAGCTCAGTTGGTTATTGTTATTTTGTTTAGTAATTTATTTTAATTTGATTATTCGGGAGCATGAAATCCTTTTTCTCTTTGAGTCCTGGCATTTTATATTATTGTAATTGTTTAAATAAAAAGAAAACACATTATTTTGAAATCAATTTAATTTTAAATTTAATATTTTATATATTTGATAAAAATAATATGAGACGCCACTGGTTGTATTGTATCTACTTATTTATTTTAATCATTTTATCAATGCGCATGCGTGAAAAACTAGTCATGCGCTTTAGCATAAAAAGAACAATTCTTACACTAAAGAAGCATCTATTCATATTATACCAAGTTTGTTGAAGATGCAGACAAATGAATGGTTCAAACACATAAAAGAATTTATATATAAATCATACATATATATGATACAAATTGCTGTGGGAAGAAAATAGTTATATACATAGATAGAAATATAGGAATTATATACAGATGGGCATAGTTATTACATTATGAAATTTCAATCACCAGATTTATGCAATTACAAAATGGCGTAAGTACATATTTTAATTTATTTAAAATTCGGCCTTTTATTAATTTTAACGATTTATGCAATGAATACACTATATAAAGTCTGTTTCTTTCTTTTTTAGATCGATCATATTTGCAAAAGTTTATCAATTTATGAAATTAAGTACTTATTTGAGTAATTTGAGTTTTTACTCTGATTATTGGCCAATAATGATTTAAAAACACTGACCTGTTGCTCTTGAATTGGGATGAAAGTCTCTGGATCCCAGGAACACTCCGCTGAAGTTCCAAAAAACCAAAATTGATGAAAATTTCATAAATTCTTGCCGAAAAACTTGATACAATTGACTGTGAGTATTACTATGATTGTATTTAATAGTACTTTATAGGTTTAAATGTCTTAAAACCGGGAATTTCTTGAAATTTCAGGAACACCATCACACACACTCCTCGCTTCTTGACACCAGCTTCCCTTCTTTCTTAAGCGTCCCCTCGATTCTCTACTTTTTCAACAAACAGTCTTTTGTTCTTTTTCAGGTCACTATTTCAAAGTTTATTTGTTGATTCACAATTTGTTCTGTCATATTTTATAACCAATAAAATATTGTCTTTTGCAATCAGATTAATTGAAACTTCTTTCACTTATTAAAAAATTTCATACATACACTCTTTTACATTATTAGTTCATTTATAGAGTTCCTATGAGTTTTTTCATCATACAAATAAATTAAAATTGGTTATACATAGATACATTTACATGGTACAACATTCAATATTGTTATTGATAGTATATCCTTGTTACACTCATATTAATTATAAATATAAATTCTCTTATGTTATTTGTCTAAACTCTTTGCATTATATTATTTATAATAAATTTTAACAAATTACTATTTATTGATTCAATGTTTATTTTATTTACCATATATCATTTGTCTATATGTCATTATTTGTTTATCTATGAAAATCTATTGAATTCTATTCTATTCAATATTTGTATTTGTTTTTATTCTTAAATTAATGATTATAATGAATTATCTATAATAATATGTGTATTCTAATGTAACTACTTATATCTAAAATTCTCTTGACTTGACTATATAATTATATATTTTTAGGTGAACAGCTGGTTATGGTATGGAAATTATTCTTCGTCTTAGGCAACTTTATTTACATCATTACATTGGTTAGGCAATCTCTATATTTTGTATTATTATTGAGGTAATTCCTTATTTATTGTATTGTTATAGGCTATTATTTAATATATCTTTATTTGATATGTTGTTTAAATTAAGAAAAGTGTTCCCTTTTTACCTGTTTTCTTAAATTATGTTATTTTCATATATCTTAATACTAGCAACATATTTTTATAATACTAATTCTCTTATTATCTATGATATCTGGTTCAATATATATATATATATATATTATAAAATTTTATATATATTTTTTGGACAACTATTAAATAATTGTTTCCTTAGTAGCCAGGCAGTTTCGAGGGTTCTATCGTCCTGCCAGACGTATGAAATGTGTAAAATAGTTGTGAGTGAGAGGAGCATATGCAGTAACGGGTGCGAGTGAAATAGAGCGTGCAGTCTATTGCGATCTTTTACTGCACATCTACTGTTGTTTGTTCCGAATTATCTAGTAATATTTTTTCTAGTTTTTTGAAAAATTTCATTGAATAAAATTATTACAGTCTGAAAAATAAATTTTTAAAACAATATTCCGTGAAATTTTACAATAAAATATCAATCATATCAAAAATCTAGTAACTCAATTCATGTTATTTCTAATAAATTTTATAAAATTTATTATATTCAATTCAACTGAAATTTCAAAGTCATCAAAATCTTATTGTTTATTATACGAAAGAACAATTTTTTTTAAATAAGAAATTTACAGAAAAATAGATTCATTTAAATCAAACATTTAAAAATATTCTTCATTGTCATCGTTATTGTTGACATCTTCATTTTCGTCGTCACTGCTACTCCACGTTATCGTTATCAACATCGTCTTCTTCGCCTGCTTCTGCAATAGTAACATAAAACCAAGTTAATTTAATTATAATTAGTCACAAATTAATGTAAAATAATTTGACATAATTATTATATACCCGATAGAGTTTTTAGAGATTTACTGACATAATTCGGTAGTTGATCCCCTTCAAACCATTTAAAATGGTATTGGTCATTTTCCTGAATCCAACCATTATTTACTGGTTCATACGTTGTTGGGTTTTTCAAATGAGCATTGTTCCAGATAGTACATATATAATTTGCTCGCAAAAATTGCTGTAGTAGCTCACTTTTACAAGGTGGTAAACTACTAGCGTCGAAATTTCGCAATTTTTTTCGATTAAAAGCTTCGTTCACGTCATGCACTGTATAAGAATCGATAAAAATTTGTAGTCTATATTGGGTTTAATACTAGCTTTAAATTGATGGACATCAGCTGCATAAAGCGGAAGCATTCTCGATCTCACTTTTTTCTTTTTTCTTTCACAAAATATACAAACAACCTCGTTATGATTATTACCAGCAATATTATCAGTCGAAGTATTTATGTCCTGAGTTACAATATTATTATCACTAACATCCGGTTCAAAAACATCAGAAATGTCTTGAAGAGTTGAAGATTGTAGACCTGTAGATTCAGAAATTGGAGTTGGCTGAGGTCTCGTGGAAGATTCTGTAGGTACAGGCTGTAAATAAGATTCATCTTGAGATGTTGACAGTTGTGCTTCTATTAACTGGGAAAATAAAATTTGTTGAGATATTGTTGAAGATTCTATTGATGAAGACTCTGAATCAGGTGGTTCTGAACTCAAATCTGGAATCGACGATGAAGTTGGAAGTGATTTGTCTGTAACTACACAACTTGCTTGTTTTTTTTCAGTACTTAAAGGTTCAGTGCTGAAGTATTTTTTCATTAGACCTGTAAATGCTTTATAACATGATCTGTGATAACCACTCTCTGTATATTCACTAGGTAAAATAATGTCTTTGTATTTAAGTTTGTGTATTTTTCTTAATTTTAGAACGTTCTGACATTTTTTTAAAATCTCCTTGGAAAATATTATTAGATCTTCACCACTTTTTTACAAACAATGCAAACTATTTTTTACTTCTTCTTCACTCATGATAACTTTTTATTACAACTAGATCACATTTATTTTATAAATTACACAGAAAAATAATATGACGTTTAATAGACGTTTGATATACGTTTACTATGAGCATAACCGCGCACTAGATAATACACAACGAGCAGCTGATGCGCAGTAAAAGATCGCAATAGACTGCACGCTCTATTTCACTCGCACCCGTTGCTGCTTTATGCTCCTCTCACTCACACCTATTTTACACATTTCATACGTTTGGCAGGACGATAGAACCCTCGAAACTGTCTGGCTGCTGAGGAAACATTATTTAATAGTTGTCCAAAAAATATATATAAAATTTAGCTTTTATAATATAACGTAAGTATAATTACAAATTATAATAGTTTAGGGGTGTCCGGCAGGGGGTTGTAACTATACTAAGTGTCTGGCAATGAACAACGCGAGTTTAAATATTATTACGAGTAAAATATAAAAAAATTGAGTTTTATAAATTGATAAATTTGAGGTGGAATTTTATACACCTTTGCTACCTATTACCTGCCAAAGCCACCACTACCCAGGTTTCATGGGCGGGGATTATTCTCACCTGTATTGGGGCATACATAGAAAAACTTTCATCTTTTATAAAAATCCGAAGGTTTGCCCCCCCCCCCCCGGGCTCTTGGACTATAAATGTTTAAAAAATAGGCGAGTGGGTGTGACATTAACAAAGAACATGAAAAACAATACAGTGTTTATTGCGAAATACGTACAATACAATAGCATACAACATAAAAAACAACACAGTGTTTATTACAAAATAGAAACCGATTTGATATTTTCATAAATTTTAAGCAAACTAAAGTAAGTGTTCAAAATGACCGCCGTTAGTTTCAATACAAAGTTCATACCATCTCCTCAAATTAAACAGTTTAAAATTGTATAACTATTTCGATGGTTAAGAAGTTCAATTTCAGCTTCAATTTTTTCTCTAATTATTGCAATATTGTTACTGGTATCGGAATAAACTTTTTTTTTAAATAGCTCCATAAAAAGCCATCTAAAGGCGTTAAATCAGGACTATTTGGCGGCCATTCAATCGTGTCACCATTACCTATCCAAGTTGCGAACTCATTATTTAAGTGTTCTCGCACTTCTCCTACATTATGCGTAGGTGATCCGTCTTGTTGCCATATTCTGACATTAAGCGCATCTTCTGGAAATTCCGGAAGTAAATCGTCAACTTGTGGCAGAATGTCATCGAAATATAATTGACCCGTTAAAGTGAAATTATAGAATATTGGACCAAATACTTTACCCCGAAAAATTCCATACCAGACATGAGATTTTCGACCTGATTTTTTAATTTGATCTGATTTAAACAGACCTGATGTAGAGAAACTTGATTCATCCGTCCAAATAATTTGTTTAACGTAATTTTCATTATCGTCTAAATTTCTTATCATTTGTTGACAGAATTCCAATCGTTTTCGCTTATGTTCTTCACATAGTTCCTGTACTGGTAAAATTTTGTAAGGATGATAGTTATTATTTTCAAGTGTTTTTTGAACTTGATAATAACTTGTCTGTAATTCGCCGGAAGCTTTTTTTATACTACTCTCTGCATTCTCTACAATAAAAATAATTGATATTTGGATGTGTCTTATTCTAAGACTATATTTTTAGGCAATTTAATATTAATTGAATTAAAGTATTATTTTACCTTCAAAGTGTAACACTATAATCAACTGTTCTTCTTCATTTACTGTGGCAATACGTTTTTTTCTCAAAAAGTTATGATAGACATTGACGTGATGGTAAATATTCACAAATGTGTTTGGACTAGGACATCGTCAATCTGGGTACAACTGTAGATACTCGTCTTGCAGCACGTTAATTATTGTTATTTTTGACATATACAGAAAATATTTCTACTTTTTCAGAAGCCGTATAATCCATTTTTGAAAAATATAGTTGTATTTGTTACGTTTGTTTATAATTTTTACAGAAAACATCAACAATATTGCAGTAAGACATGCATAACCAACTACGTTTTTTAGCTAGATACTAACTTAAATACTTTAGGAATTTACTGTCCATTATTTTGGAAAGTATAAAAGCTAGACCTATAAAAGTATATATTTTTGTTATGAGAAAAAAAAGCCCTCTCCGAATATGTCATAATATACAGGGTGTTCTATTTAAAATTATATATTCTTATTTTATACCCCTTAATGCAAAAACGCTACTGGTGTAGAAAGTATATTTTATTAAAATTCATTTATACTCCTACATCTTTTATTTGAAACTTTTTTTTGTATCTGTATGCATAAGGGGTGGTCAAATTATAACCAATAACCTATCGCTCCGAACGCTAATTGTCGACTGATGAGTTTGAAAGAGAGAGAGAGAGAGAGAGAGAGAGAAGTTCGTAAATGAATTTTGTTGGATTGGAGTTTTCATGGAAGAAGTTGTACTTTTCTTGTGATGCCCTGGTGTAGGATAGGTTTCCTCTTCAGGGCTGAGTTGGGGGTGTGTTGGATGGTTTAGTGCGCATTGACTGAAAAACTGAGTTGGGGGTAGAAAAGGTGTCTATTAATTTTTTTTTAAAAGTGACTAGGAAAGTTTGTTTTAAAAAGTGTATGGAATTGAGAGTAATTGGATGGGCTTTTCGCTAGAAGGGAACCGGAGGGTTGTATTGTGTTGGGGTGTATCGGGGGTTGATGTTTGGAAGCAGCGAAGCTCAAAAGTGTGCGGAGATGGTGTGACAAAAGGTGTCTGGGATGGAAGCGTAAATGTTGAAGACGAACCATGTATCGTTGCCGATACATAGATATATGCGTTGAGCTGGCTAGGTGTCAGAAGTTGTTTTGTGAAAAATGGGTGTGATTTACTAAGTTTGAAATGTCTCCGATATTTGAAGAAGAAATATTATGAAATATTAGAGATTTGAGTTTTTTACTGGTTTTTGGAATTTTCGAGAAAAAAGTGTATAGGAGAAATTTTTCAAAAGTGTATGGAATTATAGTCTATTTGAAAATCAAGAGAGAGTAAATTCCCAGAAATGTTTTGCAGTTATCAGTGTTAAAGGCAGTAAACCATAGACGTGCGTTTTCAAAATTAAATTAATATGGAAATAGAAATATTTAATTTGTTTTAGTTATTTATACCTAGATTACCAATTTTAGATAGATAAACATAATTCGTAAGTAGTAATTTAATTTGGGTAAAATGAAGAAAAAGTCAATATTATTTTAGGCATTTTGTTTTAGGCATATGTTTATTTATAAAATATGTATATAATATGTACAGATAATTACAATTATTTATAAATTAATATGAGGAGCTAAAAAAACAATTAAGTAGGTATATGAGAAAAACAAAACCAACCGCAAGGATAAAATTTGACGAGCAACATGCAAAAAATACGACAATATTAAATCTTAAAAAATTAAAATCTAAAAATAAAATTAAAGTACATAAATTAATAATTTTAAAGTTATGGTTCCTCGCACTCTGTGTCAGAAGATTCACCATCTGATTCTAGAGAAATTACAATGGGCTCTATAGTAATATCAATTATGTTATCTAGCTCCCACATTTTTTTTTCTATTTCTGTAACGTGTCTAATACATTTTTGCCAATTTTCACTTGTTACTTCAGATATTGCCTTATTGAAGAGATTTTGAACATCTGATAATTTAAAAGTCGTGTTATTTCTGGCAACATAACCTTTAACTTGAGCCCATATTAATTCTATCGGATTCATCTCACAATGGTAGGGTGGTAAACGAAGGATTTCAATTTCTCGTTTTTTGGCTATCTCCTCAATATTATATTTTTTATAATTTTGCTTATGTTTTTTAGCAATAGTTAACAATTCTGCCCTCAGCATTGTATTGTCAAAGGCTAAATTTTTAGAAGATAACCATTTTGCAATTTCATCCTTTTTCCATTTAGTGGTTGGTAAAGGTTCAAGTAATCTGGAGTGGTAACTTGCATTGTCCATTATAATAACCGATCCTTTTGGTATGAATTGAATCATCTGTTCAAAATATTCCTCAAACACGTCTTCATTCATTTCTTCGTGATAATCAACGGTTTTTTTTTATTCAAATAAGAGTAAACCATTCTCAAGAAAACCGTTTGTACTGCCTATATGACAAATAATTAATCTTTTACCTTTTCCTATAGGTTCCTTAAAACCAGTAGTATATCCTTCTAGAAAAGCTTGATGGGATGATTTTATATTTTTGTCTTTCCAAACTCTTCCTACACAATGTCCTTCATTAACCCATGTTTCATCTAAATAATAAATGTTTTTATTTTGAGCTTTAACTTGTTGTATTCTTCTGAGGTACTGTCTTCTCCAACATACAATTTCTTCAGAATCAATTATCATTGAGTGTCTGCCCATTTTTTCAAATTTAAAGTTTAACTCATGTAACACTTTCCATAGTTTATCCCGGCTTATTGTGGGTAAATCAACATCATTCGTAATGGCTTGCAAAACTTTATCTAAAGTTGGTATTTGCTTGTTTATAAAAAATGAGTGAACAAGCTTACGAATAGCATTTTTAAAAAACTCGTCCACGTTGACTTTTAATAGTTTTGGTCTACCTGGTTTCGGCTTTGGTGAGGTTACTCCACCTGATTTTTCCTCCTTTAGAACTCTATATATTGTAGATTTTCCATATCCCATTGCCTTAGATGTTGTTTCAACTACACTGTCAATAGTGTTTGAGGGATTTTGATGTTTAAAATAGTGGTACACATTCACTACAGCACTCTTTTCATTGAGCGATAAATGGTTTAGTTTTAATTTTTTCACTGGCGTATACTCACAAACTGCTTCCATTTTTAGTCACTACTATTTGTCACGTTTATCGAAAATCAAATAACTGCATTTCTAGAAACTTAAGCACTATTTAAGTCAAAATATCTGTCATTATAAGCGGTCGGCGGGCGTAATTTCGGCCGGTAATCCCTTGGCCTACCTGCATAAATCAAAGGGTACCATTTATGACAGGGGTAATTTCGGCCGAGGGGTTGATGTTTACGATGAGATTAAAATATTGGTAATTACGCTTAATAGTTTCTGTAAAATATTAGTTGTGTATTTATTTGGAAATACCTAATCCTGTGTACCTGTCGGAAATACCTTTAATTTACTTATCTCTTTATTCTAATAACTATGTTGTACCTACTTAAGATTATTCTGTTGGTAAAATCTAAAATTTTTGAACTTTATAATATTGTTTTTGAACCGAAGGAGGTATTTGTGGATTTTGAAATCGCAATTCATAACGCATTAAAAGTTGTCTTTCCCAAAACCAAACTAAATGGTTGTAGATTCCACTTGCACCAGGCGTGGTATAGGAAAATACAATCATTAGGGTTAACCCAAATGTATAAAGATAAAAACTGCGAGGAAAGCAAATGGCTTACTCATACTTTTGGGCTAACTTATTTAGACCCCTCTGAAGTTGAAGATTGTTTCATATTTGATCTCATGTCATACAAACCGGACCATAAACTTATAGATAAATACGCAGACTATTTATTAGAAAACTACATAGCGCCAGAATCTCATTTTCCACCAAATATATGGGCATATGAAAACCCATCAATTAAAAGAACCACAAATGCCTGCGAATCATTCCATTCGCACTTTAATTCTAGTTTTTATTCAAGTCACCCTTCTATATTTATTTTTATAGAAAAATTAAAAGATTGTCAGATCGATGCATATTTCAAAATAAAAAATTTAAATATTCCAGCAAAAATTAAAGACAAACAAGTAAAAAACAAACTAAAATTTATCGAAAACATGGTAAATATGCTTCGATCTGACAATATTTCTAGAATTAATTTCGTTAAATCTGTATCACATCAAAACGTTTTTTAAAAATTTATAGTTTACCTAAGTTATAGAAATAAGTTGATGTAATAATTTTATTGAAATAAAGAAATATTTTAATATAAAGCATTCTGTTATTTTATTTGATTTGCGGCCGAAAATACCTATGAGATAAGGAAGCAACTTAAAACCTCCGGCCGAATTTACCTACCGGCTTTTAGTACCTGCCCTTTTTCCGGCCGAAATTACATCCACCCGAAGCGGTTGCCATTCTTGCCATTCGGAGGTCGTTAAATAACAATTATCCCTTTCTATTCTGGTTACGCCTATGACGCACGTTAATCCTCTTAGGCCTACTGTAGTAACAATGAAAGATCATAAAATAATGTGATAGTCCAAGAAATGTAATAAATTTTGTATTGAAATTAACAAAAACCATTTAGAATGCATTACAAATATTGAAGTTTTACCGCACGTACTGTACTATAGTTTTGCATACCGAATTAGTTTTTATTCTGGAAATTTACTCTCTCTTGATTTTCAAATAGACTATAGATGATTTGTTGAAATTTGATGAAAAGTTGCGGTGACGTGCCTTCGGTGGTTTGAATCTATTTACGGTGGTTGGTGGAATAATAATAATCAAAAATCTAAAAATGCGGGTGCGTCGACGTCGGTCCATTTGGCTAGTGAATAAATTCAAACAGTATGCAGGAAAACCGCAGAAAAACCTGTAACACCGACGATGAGTTTGAGGCGTGATCGTCACTTTTATAGTCCTAACCTCGATCTCGAACATTCTCTTTGATAAATAAAAAGCCGAAATAAAAATAGAAATACAAAAAATGCGGTGTAAACAATTTCGACTTTATGTTTTGAAGTTAAACCCGAAAGTCGCTTGTTCATAACTATAGCGTCTTATATCAGAGGCGCCTTTTATCAAAGGGACTGCGGGCTCACAACGCCTTTGATAAATAGAAAGCGGAAATAAAAATAGAAGTACAAAAAATGCGGTGTAAGCAATTTCGACTTTGTGAGCGCGTACAAGTAGATATCGGCGGTGGCGGCGTAGTAAAATTGTAATATTGTGGGTTCGGCTGTGCCTCGTGATACGCCCGCGTCAAAACGTTCGACCAGAGAGAGGTGTGTTGATTTATTTTTCTGAATTCTTGTGGAACCCCTACAGAGGTATCGCGGAACCCTAACACACTTAGAGAATGGCTGCTCGAGACAAAAACTCCTCTCGTTCAAGGGTCTCTGATGAAATCTATCTGCATTCTTCACGAATTCTTTGTTTTAGGTCTTCAACGGTGCCGACTGGCGTACTATAAATTTCAGTTTCCAGATAACCCCACAAAAAGAAATCGAGTGGTGTCAGAACAGGAGAACGAGCAGGCCACTCTATTTAACCCCGTCGTCCTATCCACCTACCAGGGTACACTGCTCGTTTGAATATCGCCTTACTGAGCCATAATAGTGGGGAGGAACACCATCCTGCTGAAAAGTTATCTCCAAATCACGGAATTCATCAGGATAATCCTCAAGTATTTCAAGGATTAGGGGTTAATAGCATTCTACAGCATTTACGGATATATTTCTCCGGTCAAATTCATGTTCAGAAATACAGGTCCAATAATGTAGTTTCCTAGAATCCCTGCCCACACATTTTTATTTTGAGGGAACTGGGTGAGTCCTTCATGAAAAATGTGAGGATTTGTGTCACTCCAGTATCGCACGTTCTGAGTGTTCACATTATGAAAGAAGGTCGACTCGTCACTAAAACTTGAGATAATCTGATTCTTGAGATATTTTCTCGCAAAATTCAAGCCTGTGATCTGGATCATCTTCTGTCAGCTGGTGGAGCATTTTCATTTTGTAAGTATGAAATTTATGTTTCTTTAAAATTCTTTGTACAGTTTTTAGACACACCTCACAAGTACCTACTTTTGAGGTGGATTGTGATCGGTTCACTACCATTTCCGCAACTATTTCAATTTGTTTATTTTCTGTGATGCTTCGCCGTCCACTTCGCTTATCGTCACTAACGTTTCCGGTACTCTGAAATTTGTCTAATAGTTCCCTTAGGTATTTCCTTGATATTGGCCGATCTCGATGCCTGTCATTAAACATTCGTTCGACAGCGTGCAGATTACTTCTAGTTCCACCAAGAATTAATATCGCTTCCACTTGGTCCTTCAGTCTACGTCTCATTTTCAATAAGTTGTAGTAACAAACAAAAGTAAAATAACACTGAATACTTAAGAAGTCTACTTTTAAATTAAAAATACGGTAATACATTCTTACAAAAAACCTCAATGTTGACAATAGTACGAGGCTAATGTTAAAAACGAACCGATTAATAGATCAATGACAGAGTAAATATCCAAGCGACCAATGAACACGTTCGTCTTTTCTAAATGAGCAACTGGGTGGAAATTCACAAATAAGTAGAAATAGTTTGATCGTGATGTTGTGGTTGAACAGGACTTGGAACGAGCATTCAAATGAGGTATTACTTGCCATATGATTCCGTTTAAAATTATCTTACAAAATGGCGGCCGTCCGCCATTTTGTAAGATGATGATGTCACGAAATACTATCAAAAACGTTGCATTTGTACCCTATTTCAGGCACCCAAACAATTATTGATTTAAGTTCTATGGTTCATGAAATCGATAGAGGAGGGGAGACTTTCGACGGGCACTGTATATACAGTGATTGGCATA
The DNA here is from genome assembly GCA_963921935.1 of Galeruca laticollis. Lineage (NCBI taxonomy): Eukaryota > Metazoa > Arthropoda > Insecta > Coleoptera > Chrysomelidae > Galeruca > Galeruca laticollis. The sequence goes on from OY998177.1 coordinate 73,501,249, forward strand.
AGTGTGGAACCAAGTGAGTATCTCTGGAATGGTTAGAGATATCGAAATAAAGTTTGGTATGAATATATTACGCAAAAAGGTGCACCTTTTAAAAATATTTTGACAATCGTACCCCTTCCGGTAATTCTATATAAAATTTTATGGCACTTTTGTATGAAACACTTTTTTCCAAAAATGCACTTTTTGAGTTAATGTTTTAGAAAATAAACGGTTTTAATGATGAAAACTAACTTTTCCGCATCTGTGAGATGCCCTGAACAATATTCTATCATAAAATTGGTTACTTATATACACTACGGGGGGATGTATCGTGCTAACAAACCGAAATTTCCCCAAAAGTAACCAAAAATGTAGTATATCCGGATTTATAGAACCCTCTGTACTCGCTCTAGTCAGCTGATGATCAATATGGTACATCTGTGAGACACCTTGGAAAATATCTAATTATAAAATTGGTCACTTGTATATACTTCGGAGGCTGTATCGTACTAACAACCCAAAATTTCTCCAATAAGGGCCAAAAATGTGGCACTTCAGGTACCAAAGCACGCGTTTTACTAGTTCCAGTGAAAATTCGCTGAAAATCAATAAGGTTCATCTATTGGACGCCCTGAACAATATACAATCATAAAATTGTACAACAAACTGAAATTTCTCCAAAAATTACAAAAATTTGGTACTTCAAGTACCATAACACTCGTTATACTGACTTTGGTGAGCTGAATATCAATACGGTTCATCTTTGAAACGCCCTGAATAATATCCAATCAGAGAATTGGTCACTTGTATATATTCCGAAGGCTGTATCGTGCTAACAAACTGAAATTTCTCAAAAAATGACAAAAATGTTGTACTTAGAGTACCATAGCACTCGCTGTACTGGTTCTGGTGAACTGAAAATCGATACGGTTCGTCTGTGAGATGCCCTGAACAATATTCAATCATAAAATTGGTGACTTGTTGTACTCCGGAGGATGTATCGTGCTAACAAGACATGTAACGAATAGTGGCCGACGAGAACGACGTCGACGACGACGACATACACACAGGATTTTTTTCTAAAAACCATTTTTTCGTGTTGTTCTTGATGGAAAACGTGAAAATAACTCAGAATTTTTTTTCAAAATTCCAAATTTTTATGGGGTAATCCAATACTTGGGCGGAAAAGTAGAAATTAACCTTTGTAGAACGTTTCAAATTAATTTGTACGAGCAAACCCTTAAAGAATTGTAAAATGTTTCTGTGGGGTGACTACTAGAAAGGTAAAAGATATTTGAATATGTGTTGAAAAACTCTTCATTGCATACAGGTGGCGCATAAAAAGTTTCAAAATTGAACTTCGAAAATATCAAAGTTCTTCATTTTTACTTTTCCGCCCAACCTATCTATATGCGAGAAAAGTATTGGTTTACCCCAAAAACAGTTGGAATTATGAACTTTTTTGAGTTATTTTTACGTTTTCCATCAACAACAACACGAAAAAACAGTTTTTAGAAAAAAAATCCTGTGTGTATGTCGTCGTCGTTGTCGTCGGCCACTTTTCCTTACATGTCTTGTTAGCACGATACAGCCCCCGGAGTGCAATAAGTCAGCAATTTTATGATTGAATATTGTTAAGAATATGTCACAAATGAACCCTAAAGATTTTCAGCTTACCAGAGCCAGTACAACAGGTGCTATGGTACTTGAAGTACGACATTTTGTAATTTTTTGAGAAATTTCAGTTAGTTAGCACGATTCAGCCTCCGGAGTTCAACAAGTCACCAATTTTATGATTGAATATTATTCAGGACACTGATGAACGCTATTGATTTTCAGCTCACCAGATCCAATACAACGGGTGCTACAGTACTTTAAGTACGATATTTTTGTCATTTTTGGAGAAGTTTCAGTTTGTTAGCACGATACAGCCTCTGGAGGATATACAAGTGACCAATTTTATGATTGGATATTACTCAGAGCGTCACAAAGATGAACTCTATTGATATTCAGCTCACTAAAGCCAGTACGACGGGTGCTATGGTACTTGAAGTACCAAATTTTTGTTATTTTTGGAGAACTTTCAGTTTGTTAGCACGATACAGCCTCCGGAGTATATACAAGCGATCAATTTTATGATTGGATATTATTCGCGTCTCAAAAATGAACTCTATTGATATTCAGCTAACTAAAGCCAACACAACGGGTGCTATGTTACTTGAAGTACCAAATTTTTGTCATTTTTGGAGAATTTTCAGTTTTATAGCACGATACAGCCTCCAGAGAGTATACGATTGATCAGTTTTATTATTGAATATTGTTCAAGGTGTCTCACAGATGTACCCTATTGATTTTCAGTTGACTATAGCGAGTACAGCGGGTCCTATAAATCCAGATATACAAAATTTTTGGTTATTTTTGGAGAAATTTCGGTTTGTTAGCACGATACATCCCCCAAAGGGTATACAAGTAAAAAATTTATGATAGAATATTGTTCAGGGCCACAAATGCGGAAAAGTTAGTTTTAATCTTTAAAACCGTTTATTTTAAATGGAACTCACAATTTTTTCAATTTCATTGAAATCAGTGGTAAAAAATAAGGTATGGCTGAAATGTAAAAGTTTGCAATATGTTCAAAACTATTAGGTTAAGGTATAAGGGATGTAAAGATGAACTTTCAAAGTTCATATTTTGAAACTCTGTATACAATGAAGAGTTTTTCAACACATATTCAAATACCTTTGACCTTCCTAGTAGTCACCCTACAAAAACATTTTACGCATCTTTGCATCTTTAAGCGTTTGCTCGTATAAATATAATTTGTAAGGGTCGACATAGGTCCATTTTATTCTGAAAAAAATTAATAATTGAAAAGTATGCGTTAATGGAAAAAAGTATTTTATACAAAAGTACCCTAAAATTTGACGTAGAGATGAAAAATCCATCTATAGGGTGTTCCATTTAAAATAACGAACTAGTTGTTCACTTCCGGTGTAACCGGAGGTGGTACGATTATCAAAATATTTTTAAAAGATGCACACTTTTACATAATATATGCATACCACATTTCATTTTGCCATTCCAGAGATATTCACTTGGTTACACACTTATGCCCATCACTGTATATGTTTTAAAACTTAAAGAACATGAACGTTTTAAAAAGTCTCCGTCATTATCTTCTTAAAACGAAACAACCATCCAGCACGAATATTTTAACTCGTTTTACAAAGAGAAATCTAATATTGGTGGCGCCTGTAGCATCAAATCAATCAACAGAAAATTTTTAGATACCTGCATAAATTCAGTAGAGTTAAGAAATTCTTGTTCATGTCATTGATGCTGAGCTCATTAAAATAATGTGTTTAAACCGATTCAAGTTGAGGAATGGAAAGTTCATACAGTGTGAAATAACTTTTAATAATAGTTGTACATGATGGAAATAATTTTTTCTACGACTATTATAGAATTTATATATTCCGACGTAGTTTTTGATCATGGAATAGCTTCATTCTAGCCCTAGGGCAAGAATATTCATTCTCGCTCTTGGTATGAAATGAATACTTATGGCGCCCTCTAAATGTTACGGTTCATTTGACAGAAAGAGAAAATAAGTGAATTCCGTTTTCTACACCAGCTGCACTACGCAGAGTAGAAGTAGTTCAGAAATATCAAAATGCATAAAATATCCTCTAAAGTGAACGTAAAATGACTAATATGGTCGTTGAGTTTTAATTGTTAGAACTAGAAGTGCGACATAAATGTATTTTATGGCACTTTAAGAAAAAAGAAGAAAACAGAAAACGCTGTCTAGCAACAATTGTCAATTGTCAAAAATGTCGATTGTCAAAATTGTTTAGGATCTATTTTTTTAAATTAAAATTAATTAATACTTCATAAAAAGTAAGTAAATATATAATTGTATTTAAATAATAGTTATTACATGGCTTCATTCCTTTTTAGTATCTGATACTGAGAGCAGTGATGATTTCACCTCAACTCCACCGGAAATTAAGGAGTTAGCAATCCAATATATGTTGTTTTGTTTTTAATTTGATAGTCGTAGAAAAAGTATAGTCTAAAACACGGGTGGAATGCAAAATTCCACTCGTGTAGAATTTTGCTTATTCCACCATTGATATAGAATATACTATTCCATTTCTTCTATTAGCTCATTCGGTAATGCTTAAAGAAAACTACAAAAGCTATAAAATTGTGCTTCAAACTTTAAAAAATAAAGAATATGCCTCGCCAGTGATAGAGGATTTCAAGAAAGTTGGTTTTCTGGTAGGAATGCAAGACGGCTACACTAAATATCTATGGTATAGTTACGTGATTCAAATAGCTTATCGTTGTTTATCATTTATAGTTTTTTTTATGTTATATTCAATAATTACGGGCTTCCAAGCATAATAATCACTCTATTAGAGTTAAGTGATTCAAGTGGACTATTATCCTTAAACACATTATCTTATCGTTGTTTAAAATTTATTGTTTGTATTGTATTTAGCATTTAAGACATTCCAAGCATAAGAATCACACTCTTAATGTTGATCTTCGTAAGTATATGTTAATCAAATTGTTAAGACAACAATAACAAACTTCTTTCAGTTTATCGAATAAATTGCTTTTTAAAAACAAACTATGTGAATAGAATTATTTAACTCTATTTTTGCTCATGGGGTAGTAGAGCCGACGGACTTCACTACGAGCAACATTCATGGCGTAAAGGAACCGTTTTTCAGATAGGAAAACAATGTTAAAAAGAAACTGATTGTATAATGAGATTATGGTGGGTGACTATATTCGGGTGCTAATACGAAACATTTATTACTTACTTACTTACTTACACTAGTCTATATTGACCCCTAGGATTGATGATGACCTACAAGGGGTCCATGTGAACGAAAAAAATATTTTTTAGGGGATGTGGAATGTAAGTAGTTCGCATCCTTGATTGTAGGATTTGTAAAAAAACTTTTCGTAATTTTATAATATTAGTAGTCTAATAACATTGTAGTTAGTAGCATAATCGGGATAAACTTTGAACTTGTAGAAACTTGCACTTGTACGTACTAACTACTCTCGTACGCCAAGAAAAAGAGCTGGTCCATTCTTGTCTCAGACAGAACTATTAGGAAGACTGACGTGAACCGACTTGTTTAATTCATTAGTAAATAAATAGTTTAATATTAGGAACCAATGCGTTAGTTATGTCTACAGCGCTATCAAGTGGGCACCTGTAAAACTGCATAATAGACACTTTTATACGATATTATATATTCTGTCTGAACACCATTTTAATTCATTCTTTGTATAACTCTCAGTCTCTCAGTACAGTTTATATACATTTTTTGTATTATTTCTGCTCTTTGTTAAAATATATTTTTGTTATAGTTAATTTTAGTTCTTTTTAAAAAGACATTTTTCATAAAGAAGCTCGTTCATTTGTTTTCAGGACATTGAAAAAGAAATTACTTTTTATTAAAAAAATATTTTGAAAAGTTTAAACTGCAACTATTTTTCAAATCAATGTTTTATTCGTATTAATCGCTGTACGAGGGTTAAATAAAAACACTTTTGAGAAAATTTGTGAAAAATGAAAAGATACCATATATATTAACCTTATAAATAATATTAGTCGATCAAATCGAATACTCGCAATTATTAAAATTTTACTATCGCACTGGACGATAGCTGATTCATTTATTCTATCGAGAACTTACATTCTTAAGCGGAGGTAAAAGTAATTTGAGACATTAAGATAGTGTAATGTTTTTCTTATTTATTTAAAACAGTTTATCCTGACGGGTGAGATAAATTCATACACACGGTAGATTCACTTACTTAATTTATTGATTCACTAAACTATTCAGTAATTTATATTATATACACAGTATATGCACTTAAACTAATTTATATAAACACTTCACTACTGTTTATTTACTTGTTAACTTGTTTATTTCACGAGATCACTTTATATACTGACTTCTCCCGCTGGTCGGTCCTTTATATATTAATGCCTTTTTTACTAGAGAATTCTAGATTGCGGCTTACAGAAAAATAATCGGCTCCCTGAAGTTTTCTAGAGAATACTGGCCACAAAAACAATGTCTAGATAAGATAGTCACAAAAAATCGTGAACCGTTCTAAGAAATCCCTGCGAATCTGCCAAAATTTTAACTTTCATACGTGGCTTCCCAAGTAGCCCAATAAAAACATTGTGAATTCAATTGAGTTTTATTATGGTAAATAAAAATATGGTGTTTTAAGATTACTTTGTAAATATACTACCGGTTCTTAAAAACTGTTCAGTATTTAATACTGGTTTTGATGTGTCTATTAAGAATATATAATAAGACTACGTATTCTTAAAATAGTATTTGCCTTATTGTGGTTTTAAAATGGCTTGGTTTGCAGCAGCTTTAGAACTAGTTAGTTTTAGTCTTGCAGATTGATTGGTTTTATTACGCTCTACACCATGACGTTATAGTTTTAAAATGGCTTTTAAATATGTTCCTAAAGTAACTATTAAAACCTGTCTTTAAATCCGTTTTACTTTCAGATTGTTTTGTCAGTAAATAGAACACATTAAAACAATTTCATTAATCTCAGTTTCTCAAATGCCGTGATAAAGCTATATTAAAACTCAATAGTCTAAATTGAATCATTTTGGTTTTCGCTAAAACTAACTGCACTTCGTGTTGTCAACAATAAAACTAAAAGCATTACCTCTCTTTGTGTGTCTTAAATAAGCCACGCCATTTTGTTTAATGTCCAAATAGTGGTGTACCAAGAGTTTATTACATTAAAACCGAATGGCATTTATCATAAACCATATTAAGGTTAAACAGTTTGGCCAGACATTTGGATATTAAAAAGGCCGGACATCCTAAATTATTAAGGATTTTGTGTCTTAATACTACAAAAACTTTGTATGTAAAACAGGCTTTTCCATCATTTACCATAAATCTTAAATTCTAATGAAATAAAAATAAAATTTTATTAATAGTTCCCAAGGGAAAACAAAATAAAAAACAAAACAAAACTTCTTCACTAATTAATAAAATTTAAGGTAAACAAAATAAAAATAATTAATATTTTTGGTTGGCAGAAACCTGCTTTAAAAGCTCAATGTCTTTCAAAATGCAGTTGTAAAAATTTTTACACATTAAATTAAATTCTTAAATCAAGAATTTTGCTGTAGTGTCTACATGTAATCTGTTGCGTTCTTTTGACCATTGCTGACCTATTAAAGAAAAAAATCTTTCCGCGTTTGCGTTATGTCTGGGATGGCAAAATAATATTGACAAAGAGTAAGGAATTCTGAAAAACAATCTGGAGTACTCATAGATTTAAAATAGGCTTCCCATTTCTTGTGTCCTAAAAGCGTCTTTAAATCAACGACCTCTTTGTTATTGTTCAGAAGAGATTGAAGGTTTTGCACTGGTCAAATGGAAAAAACCTAACAAAAGTAGGACTCCGTTTAATTTAGATGGACCAGCATTCAAATAGCGTATGTCCGGCTTTATACGGACGCCTGGCAACCCTAGGTGCATATGAGTGCATTAGGAGTGTACTTCACTGCCCTATACTTTTTTCGGAAATTGTCGTTGGGAGGACCAACTTTACTATATATAATGATGTTTAACTAATTAGGAGAAGAAGGGATTTTTTTTGTTGGTGGTGCATAGAAGTGCATTTGAAATGGCTTCCGATACCATTTATTTTTTTTGAAAATTATAATTGGGGAGGGGCCAACTTTACTTTGCATATTGAGGTTTAACACAGTAGGGGTTTGTTTTTCTTGGTGGTGCATATGAGTACATTAGAAGTGGATTCGATTCCAGTATATCTTCTTGCAAATTGTCCTTGGGAGGGAGAGGGGTCAACTTTACTCTGAATAATGCGATACTTTTAACTGAGGGGAGGGGTGCAAAGTACTATTTCGGTGGAGCATTATGGTGAATTACAAGCGATTGATGGTACAAAGTAAGGTAAAAGCATCAACTATCGACAGTAACCCATTTATCGACATATTTGTTTTTCATAAACCAAAAATAAGCATTCAAAAACGGGAACGGTAAAGGATCAATTAGTATCCGTTATTTTCTTCTTTGTTCTACTTTATGTTTTTGGCCCTGTAACTATACGTGCCCTGTTCTTTTAATCATTGCCTTTAGAAAAGCGTCAGTTCAGTAGTTGCACAGTAAGGGTACGATCAACTGCTTACGAGGTAAGAACACGTGTTATATTCTCAGTCATATTTAAGTCATTTCAATCAATCAGTGGGTTTAGTAATTGTTTATTATAGATTATTGTGGACAATTTATGAGATATTAAGGCAATTTTAGTGAAAAATGTTTTTATAACACTGAAAAACTTGGTGTCGATAAATGGTTCACTCGCATTTAACTATAGGGCCATAATATCGACAAAAGTGACGGTAGCTGGGGAACACATAAAGTTACATGTAAAGTTTTTTATTAAGACAAAAATAATTTTTTCCTCTTGTACAAACAGCTTTTCTTATTTTAAAAGAAATATTTTATAAAACGACCAATTATAGACACGTTCTTTATAAAACCCAAGTTGTAGTAAAATTGTTTTTTCTACATTCATGCAAAAAACAACACTTTTGTGAAACACATTTAATGGAAAAAGTGGTTCTTTTTTGCACCAGTGCAACAACATTTTTGTTGCACTTATCTGTCATTCTTGTCAGTTTTGTGATGATTTATGACAAACATAAACATTTAAATGAAATAAAAATCCAGAGCAAGTGTCTGATCCTGCTCTAATACAGCACTAATATATGTATATCTTACGACTTAGTCTCAACGAGTTACAATTATTGCAAAAATCTTTGATTATTTAAAGTTTAAATGGTCAAAGCGAAAACCAGCTATTAAGTACTGACAAGGGGGAAGCCATAAAGATACAAAAAAAAGAAGAACGGTTAAATTTGAGTTCCTAACATATTCTAATTTTCCAGTTTTCGCATGAATGTAGAAAAAATATTGCATGCAACTCGTGCAAAACGTGTTTTTTGCACTCGACGTGTTGTCCAACTCGGCCTAAAGGCCTCGTTGGACAATTTCACGTCGCGTGCAAAAAACACTCACTTTTTGCACTTGTTGCATAAATAACTATTAATTTAACTGTCGATATAAGAATACTTGAAGTGTCGATAAATGGGACTGGTCAGTGTCGAAACAACATTACAAAAGACCTTAGTTAGAAATTTAATAAAAGCTCATTATTCAATTAAATTTGCAATATAATAATAATATTCTATTTTTGCTAAACTGGTATCAGAATAATTAGTTACAAATCATCGACACTAAAAATGTATATAACTATTATTTTTAAACAATCTATAAAGTTCACTTGTCGAAATCACATCCTTTTTGTTGACGATAAATGCTTATTAGACAATATTCGTTTATATATGGCAAAGAGATATCAATATTCTGTTGAAGACATGAGCAAAGCTATAGAAGCTAAGAAGAATGGAATGCCAGTGTTAAAAGCGGCGAGGCTGTATGGTGTACCTCGCACAACATTATTATAGTCTAGGGCATTTAGCACTAAATCACCCGAATAGAGGAAATTTGGGAGCACAACAGATATCGAGATGCGGTTTTCTGCATTGTGTTGGGGAAGGTCCAAGAAGAAACTGACGAAAATGTGGGTTAGCAGTTTTTTGAAAAACGCCTTCTGGGCCCGTTACAACACATATTATAAAAACAATTGCTTTGGGAGTCTTGTGTGCCTCGAAACTGGATTTGAGAAAGGCGCCAACGCTATAAAGGGAGTAGAGTATCGTTACCACGGAACCGAGCGTATCGAGCACAAGCATATGCTGAAGCCACCAACAAAAAAGTCGACCTTGCACGCATAATTCCGACTGCCAATGCGTTAACCGAGCATATCAAGCGTGTCTATTTCCAAGTACAGGCTTGGTATGGTTCACCAGGTCACGACGAGACCTTAGATCCGTTACAATGGGGGTGGGAATTGGTGGATGGAGAGCTCAGTCCTGTCACCATGACCCAGGAAGCCGGCCCCGAGGAAATTTTGAACAAAATTTCGTGTTCTTGCCAAACTGACTGTGGCATGAGGTGCGGTTGCCGCCGAAGTGGGTTGGTGTGCTCACTGGCATGCAAGAATTGCGATGACAATTGCTCAAACCAAAAAGGCGCTCCCGATGGGGCCGATAATAGTGACGACGAAGAAGATGAAGAAGAGGAAGAAAATGGAGAAGGGGAAGAAGGAGAGCAACGGGAAGAAGAAGATGAGGAGTTTGAACAAGATGTTTAGTTCTTAAGTTGAAAATTTCAGTTTATAATGAATAATTCAAGATTAATAAAAACTTCTATTTGTTATTTGAATAAAGAATTATGTTCATAATTTGTGATTTTTCACTAGCTGCTTAACCATTTCCTAGCTGCCCCTGAGTGACCTGGATTTTACAATGCCAGCATTGAATTCAGCATCTCCGAAAACCCCCGAGTAACGAGTTTGGAGCCATTTACATGGACTACGCGATTTCCCCCCAGAATGGCCCACCAGATACCCCCACAGACCCGCCCCCGTGCACCCCCGGGTAATTACAATGCCACAGTTGAATTCAGCATCCCCGAAAACCCCGAGTCACAAGCTTGGAGCGATTCTCATGCACGCTGCCATTCCTGCCCCAATTCGACCCGGCGCACCCCCACAGCGCCGCACCTGAGCGACCCAGATATTGCAATGCCAGCATTGAATTCAGCATCTCCGAAAACCCCCGAGTAACGAGTTTGGAGCCATTTACATGGACTACGCGATTTCCCCCCAGAATGACCCACCGGATACCCCCACAGAGCCGCCCCCGTGCACCCCCGGATAATTACAATGCCACAGTTGAATTCGGCATCCCCAAAAACCCCCGAGTAACGAGTTTGGAGCGATTCTCATGCACGCTGCCATTCCTGCCCCAATTCACCCCCCGCGCACCCCCGCAGAGCCACCCCCGCACACCCTCGGGTAATTCTAATGCCAGAATTGGATCCAGCATCTCCGAAAACCCCCGAGTAACGAGTGTGGAGCGATTTTAATGCACGCTGCCATTTCTCCCCCCAATTCACCCCCTGGACAGCCCCACAGAGCCACCCCCGTGCACCCCTGGGTAATTAAAATGCCAGAATTGAATTTGGCGTCCCCGAAAACCCCCGAGTAACGAGTGTGGAGCGATTTTAATGCATGCTGCCATTTCTCCCCCCAATTCACCCCCACGCACCCCCACAGAGCCGCCCCCGTGCACCCCCGGGTAATTCTAATGCCATAATCGAGTTCGGCAGCCCCGAAAACCCCCGAGTAACGATTTCCGAGCGATTTTTCCGCGTTTACAATCGTTCCCATAACGGTACAAATAATGATGCAATTGGAAAATGCATTTTCCGGCCCAGAAGGCGTTTTTCAAAAAACTGCTAACCCACATTTTCGTCAGTTTCTTCTGGGACCTTCCCCAATACAATGCAGAAAACCGCATCTCGATATCTGTTGTGCTCCCAAATTTCCTCTATTTTTGCTAAATGCCCTAGTCTATTAGATAAAATTAAAGGAAGACCTGTTGAAAAAAAATTGAAACCCCCCCCCCCCACCCCAACAATACTCAGTGCGAAAGAAGAAGGCATGTTAAAACATTGGATCCTTCATTCAGCAAAACATGGGTTTCCCGTTACAAGAAGTCAACTTTTAGACAGCGTCCAACTACTTCTTAATGAAATGAAACGATCTACTTGTTTCGCTAATAATGGACGCTTTTTTAAATAGACATCAGGAAATAAGCGTAAGAATAACACGTTCACGATCTATTCAAAATGAGCATACTATTAGAAATTGGTTTAATGAAGTCCGAAATTACTTCATAACTAATGATTATCTTGATATTGCCAATGATCCAAACAGAGTGTTCAACTGTGACGAAACTGCATTCCTTTTAAGTCCGAAAAATGATAAGGTTCTCGCAAAAAAGGAGACTACTGCATCTACACTTTTATCAATATTGACGAAAAACTACCCTTGTTATGTGTAATGCTGTGTAATGCTGCCGGAGATTTGCCACCTCCTATGATCGTCTATAGCTATAAAAGAGTACCACGTAATGTTATACAAAAATTTCCATCTTATTGGGGCATTGGAAAATCTGAAAGTGGATGGATGACGGGGGAAATTTTTATGAATACATAGCGAATATTTTTTACACTTGGCTGAAAAAAAAAGACAACTCTACCAGTTATTCTCTATGTGGATGGACATACGTCGCATATGATAATGGCTTTAAGCGAACTTTGTAGAAATAATGGAATCATTTTGGTTTCTCTTTTGCCCAATTCCACCCATATATTACAACCTCTAGACGTTCCATTTTTCCATCCTCTGAAAAGTGCATGGAAAAAAAATCATAGTTGGCGGATCGACTATCCAGAGAAGAATTTGCTCTAATTTTAAATTCAGTTTTCCAATCTATGGAAAATATCAAATCTACACTAGAAAATGGTTTCAGATCCTGTGGCTTATGCCCTTTTAATGCTGATAATATTAAATTTATAAAATCAAGACTTTCCGAAGAACAAAGGATGTCTGGAAAGGTTCCGAAAAAGATAAGAATGTATTCAACTTTTGGAAAATGATAAAGAGTCAGGCTGATAATGGTGTCATTGGAGAAAGTGCTGACTACCTAGAATATGATTTGGAACTCGCAGTTCCCGTTTCCAGCATGAAATTGAATTTAGAGACTCCAGTAGAATCCAATACTGATTTTAATGTAGAAACGCCAACAACAGATTTTTTTCACTGCTTTAGATGTAGCCAATATGCCTGTAGAGTTCGTACCACTGTCCAATTCTGCAATAGAATATATTTTAGATGAGGTATCGCAGGATGAACTACTGATTTTAACAGTTAGAAACAATGTCGATAATACCGATAATAATAATAATAACAACAATAATAACGATAATATTCCTTCGACTGATACTAACCTCCCTCTTTGTGAAGTATCAAATATTTCAAAGACTAAAGATATTCCTACACCTTTTAAAAAAGCGTTGTTTTGGCCTGGAACAACTCCAGTCTGCCAGAAAAAAGGAAAAACGAAAGAGGAAACCCCTGCTGTAGCTTCATTTAGGGATTGGCAAAAATATTTTCAAAGAAAACAGGAAAAGAAAGAAGAACTAATAGAGGAAAAAGAGAACAGAAAAAGATTAAGAGAAAAGAAAGCAGCAGAACTAGCAAAAAAATATAAGCTAAAAAGTGACAATGAATCTTCAACTGATGAGGATTTTTCGTCTACTGAAATGGCAGAAGGAGGCTTTGTCATTTTTCAGTATGGCACCAAGCATTTTTCAGGAAAAATTTTGGCTATTAGAGAAGATGACGAAGAAAACATTTTAAATAAGCAATATAAAATAAAATCTATGGAACCTGATGAGTCCAATTGGAAATGGCCAAAACGAGATGATATACTGTGGTACCCATTTAAAGATATCAAAACCAAAATTAATTAAAAAGGCATCATATTTTATTCCTGAAATGATTCATTATTTATAATACCGTTATAATTATAAAAAATATGACTTTTGTACTTACTTACTTACCTTTTAAGTAATTTTGTGAGATTTTTTTTAACTTAAAGTATATATTACATTAATGTTATATTTTTTTTAATAAACAAAATGATTATTTAAAATTCCATTACATTTTATTAAAATACATACTACGAGGACGTATTGATATCTAGTTAGCATAAACAAAATATTGCGTTACCATAACAACGAACAATAACTTATTAGAAGTGTCAGTGTTAAGTTTGACGTCAAAAAAGTAAACAAGAGTTACGCAATAAATTAAAAGAAAAAATATGTCCACCGAAATTGTAAAAATTGGAGTATCGAGCCATCATCAAGTACCTATATTTAAAAGGGTTAAGAGGTAAGCAGATTTACGAAGATATGCTTAATACCTTTGGTGATCAATGTCCTTCATTTGCGACCGTGAAAAATTGGACTGCAAGCTTCAAAAGAGGTAAATTTTCCATTGAAGAAGATGACCGATCGGGAAGGCCAGTTTCTGTGTCAGTCCCCGAAAATATCGATGCAGTTCATGACATGATTTTATCAGACCGTCGAATTGGGCTAAAACGGATGCACTGAATATTTCATACGAACGCGTTCATCATATAGTTCACGTCAATTTGGACATGAGAAAAATTGCTGCAAAATGGATCCCCAAATGTTTGAATGTTGACCAAAAGCGTGCAATGGTAGAAGCGTCGCGTTCGATCTGTGCTCGATTTGAAAACGATGTAGACTTCTTAAAACGAATTGTTACTATGGATGAGACTTGGATACATTTCTACGATCCAGAAATAAAACCACAATCGATGGAATGGCGACCATCTGGTTCTCCAAGACCTAAGAAGTTTCGTGTCCAAAAACCTGCTGGAAAAGTTTTTGCTTCAGTTTTTTGGGATTGCCATGGAGTAATCATGATTGATTTTTTGTATAAGGGTAGAACAATAACTGGAGATTACTATTCGACATTACTGACCACTCTACGGGAAAAAATTAAAGAGAAAAGACGCGGAAAGCTATCCAAAGGTGTTTTGTTTTTGCAGGACAACGCCCCTGCACACAAATCTCATGTTGCAATGCAAAAAATTCGTGATTTAGGGTGTGAATTACTAGAACACCCCCCTTATTCACCAGATTTGGCTCCGTCCGACTATCATCTCTTTCCTCAACTCAAAAAAAAGTTTAAGAGGTCGTAAATTTTCTTCCAACGAGGAGGTAATAAAAGCTGTGGAGGTCTGGTTTGCAGAGCAAGATGAAATATTTTATTTGGAAGGTCTAGAGACGTTCTCTGTAATAAATGTATCCAATTAAGAGGAGAATATGTTGAGTAATAAAATATTTTGACATTGAAATTTTGTTTGGTTCTATAGTAAGCAAAGAATTTTTCAATATATCCTCGTATATGAGTTACTTATACCTATAATTAATACAAAAATAAACAGTCGATAATCGAGGCTTTGACTTGTCGATTAATGACTTACTGGTATTTTCAGTATGTCGATAATCCCCCCTTTTGCATTAATTTAAATTAAATCTATTTACTTTTAAAATTGGTTATAAATTGGCGTTTAGATATGAGTTATTATACAGTGCTAGGAATATTCTATGGTAACATAGGGTTTTAATACGAGTCCATAAGCGATAATGTGTTAGAAATAAATAAGTATATTCAGTGTATCACCTATTTTCTTTAACAGTGTATCATAACATGTGAAAGAAGTATCGTTGCACAAACTGTTAAATTGTTTTTCAAATATCACTTCAATCATTATATGGCAAATTTTCATTTCTGAACGCTGTAATTCCTACGCTCCTGATATAAGTTTTTTGTGTACAGCCGTAATTCTTCTACATTTATCTATCCCTACTATTCATTTTCAATCTACACATTAAAAGTATAAATGCCCATCGAATTCCTCATTTAATTCTAGCGTAAAACAATAATCGCCTTACAGTCAACGGGAAAATGAAAGAAGCACATGGCAGTACCAGTGTACTTTGGCACATTTTCCACTTTATGATATCCTGTTAGAGAAAAAGAGTAATACACTGAATTTATATTTGTTCCGTTCTAACACATTGTCGCTTAAGCATATGTGACCAAAGAATATTCCTAGTACTGTATAAAGGTTTATTTTGAATGTTAGTCTTCACAATAAATTGATGGGATATGAATTTTTAAAATTAAAGGGCTTCAAATATTGCTATCCTGTAGAAAGTCGCTTAAGGTATCGATAATGGGTGCGTTTACTTACTGAATTTGAAAATTCCGATTGAGGAATATGTTGCAAAGAAACTCATTCATGGAGCATATTGGTGCATTAGGAGTGCATAACGACCATATATGTTTTTGTTGAATATATCTATTAGGGGAGAGGGGGGGGGGGTAACTTAACTGACCTGAAAAACTATTTATTTTTAAATTTTCTTTGCAAAAATTGCCTCCAATAAAAATCTACCAAAAAAGTGCAAGAATTACAAGAGTCGTCGTGCAAGACCAAGACCAAGACTGGACCCTGCAAGACCTAGACTGGACCCTGCAAGACCAAGACCACTTATTACACTGCAAGACCAATACCACATATGCGAGACCAAGACAAAGACTAATCCGGTCTTGGTCTTATATTTACTCTTCACTATTATCATTAATATTTATGAAGTTTTTGACCTAATAAAAAATACTTACATCACAATTTTTTGTTAATAGCTTTCTTATTTAGCGTCATTTACAACAGTTGAAAAAAATTTAAACAAATTTTGGGGCTTCGAGTTCAAAACGAACGATGTGCGTCAGCACGCAAATGTAATATTCATGAATTTTGTTGATGTTATAGAAAATTCGAACATCACAACTTATTGTTAATCGGTTTCTAGTTAGGTGTACTATGTAATAGTAAAATCAATTTTTTTTAATTTTTGGATCTTCGCTTCACAATCGTGAAATATGTACAAGAACACGTATTTGAAAACTTTCAATTCACTTCTTTAATTGTTGGTAGTAAAATTATGTAGCCTATTAAAATGTCATTATATGTCTTCTATATTTACATTTTTTATAAAAGCTTAGTTTATTTTGTAAAAAAAATTTCGTGGATGGTTGATGAAAACCCGTGGATAACTTCACACGGGTACGCACATTTACGTTGAATGTTGAAGTCAACAGGCATAATTGTCGTTATTGGAATGATTGATACCAACCCACACATTATCAAAGAAGGTCCTACACAAACGCCCTATAAATTGAATGTTTGGGCAGGCATTCTAGGCAACCACATTATCGGGCCACTTTTTATTGAAGGGAATTTGACTGGTGACATTTACTTGGACTTGTGAGCAGACCTTATTGATCCTTTAATAACCCATGGAAGATGATATACATCTACATGAAAACTAACTTTTTTCCAACAGGATCGAGCACCTCAGCACTATGATGTACGAGCTCGCAACTTTTTAGATGCTCGTTTTCCCGGACAATGCATAGGCCGTAAAGTTTCTATCGAATGTCCATCTAGGTCGCCCAATTTTTTGCGGGGCTACTTAAATTTCAACACCACCCGAATCTATTAAAGACCTTCGACAAAGAATCGTGACAGAATGCCGTTTAATTACACCAGAAATGTTGTGAAAAATTAGAGAAGCATTTGAGAACAAGCTGTACCATTGTATGGAAGTTGGATATGGGAACTTTGAACAATTCTTTAAAATTAAATTGTTTTTTTTTAGAGCTACTATTGCTTTCTCTCGCAATAATCTAAGCGGCTTTCTCAGAAAAAGAGTCCTTGAAAATAAAATAAAATAAGTTTGAAACTACTATAAACATTGAGCCCCGTCTAGGTTAAAATTGACCTGTTTTGGCATTTTTCCCAAATCTGAACATAACACGAGATATTGTGGGTGCAAATTTTAGTTGGGACACCCTGTATAAGCAAACTTTATTAGATCAAAGTATGTTTTCTTCCATTAGTTTGACGTGGCTAATCAAAATCAGAATAAAAATTCGTGTTTACTTATTTATGACTGGTTTTTGAATATAATAAAAAAAATTAAATTGTACAATTTAATTTCATAAAAAAACATGACTCATTTTATTTGTATCAATATTAGTAAAAAAATGAAAAAAAAAACTTAAAACTATTCAACAAATTTTTTGATACACTATGTATTTTAATATGCATTATTATATCTTATATTGTTCCAGAAACTTTCTAACAATTTGTATTTAGCAATATACCGTGTATAATTCATAAAAACAACACACCTATAAATCAGTACATACCTTTTATCTTTTAAAATTCAATATGCTGTAATCCTATTAAAAATCCAAAGAACGTCAAGGTGATTAAAGCGCGCCCTATCACTTCCATTAGTTTAGTTTTTCTATTATAAACAAAAATAATAAAAACTGAAATTGATGTTTTCTCTTTTTTTTATTCAAACAACGACCACACACAGACACAATCGCCAAAAAATTCACTTTGTATTTTAAAAGATATCAAAAAACGCGGTCACATTTTTCAAAGACCGTGTTAATGTGTTGGAGCAATACACGCTCGATTGTTTTCATCGGCCAAACTGAGCGCACAAAACCAAACAACAGCGACTGACACTCTTTGATGTTGCTGAATGTAGGTTATGTTCGGTTACGACGCGGTGAAGCCATACGTGCCAAAAAAGGGTTTCTATCTTAAGATACAGCGGTGTGTTCAACTTCAAAGAGAACTCGATAGGTTAAAGGTTGAAACCGTAGAAAAAAAAACAGTGGCGGTTCATAAAATGTTTATTTTATATTATTTCAAAACATTACCTAGTGAGTGTTAAGGCTCATTTACATTTGTCACTTTGGATGTACAACTTCGATGAATCATCCAAAGTGATAAGTATAAATTGCCTTTCATCACTGTTTCATCCAAAGTGTACACTAAAATTGAACAATGAAACAAGTTGACGGTCTTCCAACTATTATTGTTGAAAGAAGCGTTCAATGAACCGTTGATTCGTCCAGATTGAACGACCAGTGAGAAATGTAAACAGCCGACGCCGACCCGAGCGGCCGACTTCACTTTTTATCTCTTTCATTAACTAGTTTTTTTTGTGAGGTACCTAAATAGTCAGTAGTTTTGCTTTGTCATAAAGTGTATTTGGCGAATATTGAATTGGCAGTGAGTTTGAATTTTGAAACAATGCCGCCGTTCAAGTGGCAAGATAAACATATAGAAACATTTATTGAAATATACCGGCAATACGAGTGTTTATGGAATATCACATGCAGTGATTATAGCAAAACAAATATCAGGACAAATATCAGGGAAAAAGCATACTCCTCAATGCTGACCGATTTAAATCTTCCTAATTTAACAGTAGGAGACGTAAAAGGGAAAATCAAAACAATCCGAACACGTTATGCAGCAGAACTCGCTAAAATAAGAAATTCGGAAAGAAGTAGAGCTGGTTCTGATGACGTTTATGAGCCCCGACTATTTTGGTTCAAAAATGCAGATGTGTTTCTACGCAATGTATGCATTCCAAAATCAATTACTTCAAACTTGATCTTGATGGTGAGTACGTACATATTAATAATTAATGTAAAATGAGAATAACATTGAAATAATAGGTACTCATTATTGACAAACTTTATTTCAAATAATTTCAATAGAAATCAAAACTAGAGACAAGCTGTTTATTTATCTCTTTATTAACTTGGTGATCATCATGTATTATAATATTTATATTGAGTACATTAATTATTATAATAAACTATCATATTTAGGAAAATATAAATTAAGTTATTTGCAAATTAAAATCAGAATTCTTTAAAGTAATAAATCAATAAGGGAATGGTCGAGGTTTAAATCATTTTCCATTGCCAGGATACAACGTCTGTTGTGACAAAGCGTTCAGCATAATAATTTCGTACTTCTCCTGGATGTGGATGTTGGGTAGCAGAACCTCGTTGAACACTTCCTTCTTTCCACACTTCCACATCTAGCATATCTTTCTGGATGTATGGAATACAGGAGTGGAAGTTTTTCTTAACCAGTTGTGAAGCGCACATGTAGCTTTCACCACTTGTTCCGTTGTTTTTATAGAAAGTGGGATAGGCTTCTCAAAGATTCGAAATTTTGAAACAAGTATGCCGAATGTGTTCTCCACAACACGACGATCTCGAGAGAGTCTGTAATTGAATATTTTTCGTATCTCTGTTACCGGGCCAAATCTAGAAAATGGTTTCAGAATGTTCCTTCTCAGTGGGAAGGCATTATCAGCGACGAAAATTCCTTGTTCTGGTATATTAAGTGAATTATTTCGCAAGGCATCATTAAAAGTTGATTTCGCAAACACTGCGGCGTCATTTACTCTTCCATTGGTTTCCATATCAATGTATAAGAAATTATAATTGGCCTCGACAACTAAAATCTTTTTTGTAAGTGAAATACTCCGAACCAGTATTTGGAGAACATTTGATCTTGGCGTGTTTACCGTCAATGGCACCACACACATTTGGAAAATTCCACAAGGTTTCATATTCTTGCATCAGTTATTCCAGCTCTCAATTGTGTTGGGCACCTGTAACAAGGAATAAAAATATATTTATAAGCATTTAATATGTCCTATTCAATGTTCGTGATATATTTTTTAGGCATTCATTTATAGCGTGTAACTGTTCATTGCTTCAGAATTCTGAATCGACAGCGACGGAAGCAGACATTTCTGAAACAGCAACCACAAGGACAAAGGATCAAAGCACAAGCCACCATTTGAAACTGAGCCTCCAGATAATATTGGAAATTCTACGGCGGGTCCCACAAGTACTTCCAAATCCCAGTCCAAAACTAATTCTTTACAGAATAAAACAAAGGGGCGGAAACGTCCCCTTAATACTTTCGTTTCGGGAACTCAAGAAGCAATTAAACAGTTGAAGACGCTCTCGGAGGAAAATAAACGTGATGCAAATGAATTTGACGTCTTCTGTGAGAGTCTAGCCATTCAACTGAGAAAAATACCATTGGAGAGGGCTCTTATTTGTCAAGAAAAACTTCAGAGTGTGATGACACAAGAGCGACTCTTTCAGCTTACATCACATCCTCAGTCTCGTCCATCCACGTCGTCCAGTTCACATTCTGCTGATTATAATCAACAGTCAAGAGCATTAACTCCTGGTTCGGAAGTGTACTCTGAGATGCCATCACCAGCACACAGCATGCATTCACAACAATCGCAAAACCATCACCAATTTGGCGAAAGAGATGAATGTTTTGAAGAAACACATTATTATAGTAATGTTTTGTCAGAGGCCCTTTCCTCAGTCGTATAAAATCTTTATGATGTGACAATGTTATAAAAATCGAGATTACAATGAAATATTATATTATGAAGATTTGAAATAAATGTTTATAAAAATGTTATGCTATAAACTTTTTATTTTCATTTGAACTAAGAATAATAAAAAAGTTTTGCATTATCCTATATGTTTAGAACTTTCAATGTGTTCAACTTTTTTATAAATTACAACAATAGGCAAAGATATAAAATAGGATGGTGCAAATCTTTTTTGATTGGGTGTACTGTAATGTGTTAAATTTACACTTACTTTTATAAAAGCTTCCAAAGAGTTGTATATGGCTTCGCATACCTCTGGAAGAAATACTGAAAAGGTACTTCTTGGAATTCTGTATAGTGCACTCAATGTACCTATGTTATCTTCAGTCGCTAGATAACGTAGCGTCATTTGTAGTTTCATTCTAGGGCCCAAAGCTTCTCGGAACCATGTAACTTTTCTTTTTATAACCGGAGTTACTTTTTCCTCAGGACTTTCTTCAACCCATTCTCTCAACAGCGTTGATGACGCTCCTAGAGTTTCTCTTCTTGAAACCCATGGTTTCACCCACCAACGTCTTTTCGGTCGCTCAGTTGTCCATATACTTGAATTCAAGTCATGTATCAGTCCACATGCAATTATATTAATTCCTTCCCTTATCATCATCTGTTTATTCCTTCTCGATCGAGACATTCTATCACATCTAGTCACACTATGTACTTTGCTTGTTTCTGTTCAGTTTTCGTAGTCACAATTTAGAAAACACTGGGAGAAGTGGCAGCGTGCGGAAGATGAAACAGTGGACTGCTGCGAACTGGATGAAAATATGTAAACAAAGATGTTCAATTCGGATGAATTCAATCTGAGTGATTCATTTTGGTTGTACATCCAAAGTGACACAGTGTAAACTCTACTTTAGGGAAAAAACATAGTGAAGCATCGCATCAAGCCTCGCCTCAAGCATTGACTAAAGCCAGGCATCAGAGGGCACATAGTAACGTATCTATAAACGCAGTTGTAAGAATTATGAATCCACAGTCGTAGTGAGGTGTTGGAAGTAGGAAGTAGTTTTTTATATAAAGTATGCCTTCTGTTACTGATATTATGATAATGATTGTGATATATATGCAAGTGCGGCAGTAAAATGGTAGATAACTGATAACGGTAATGGACGAGAATATACATATGTATATTATAATTTCCACCCGGCGGACCAATTGCGGACGCAATTTGGTGAATATCATCGACGTTTTCGTAATAAAGTTCGAGAATACATGAGAATGTCTTTAAAAACATATACATATATTTTAAATTTAATTCGAGAACGGAATTTAAAGACATACTGCAATTTACTCCAACTAACTATTCAAGTAGAGGCACGGCTTGTGATTACAATAATAATTACAATCCATTTTAAACACAATATAGACTTCGTTTCGAGAAAAGCTGAAGCCACCAGAAGTTGGAACATTAGGTACGTTTACACCAGACGCACCAAATTTTTAGTCCGAGGTCTAAATGACATCACGTGTACTTTACTTTCGGTGTAAACAACCTAGGAGTAAAATTTGGTACTCGAATTTGATCCATCTCTCTAAGGTAGTTTAAATTCAATTTTTGACGGTGTAAACACGACATATTAGTATTCATGGACCAAAGTGACCGTTTGCTAAAAGCACTGAGTAAAAATAGGTCAGGTGTCGATTTGTACTTTACTGATTTAACATTATTGTCCAATTTTCACTACTTCTAGGTTTCATCCATATTCTTTGATTGTCTAACAATCCCACAAAAGTACTGCTAGTTAAAAGGAAATAAGCTCAATGGTTTCTTAAATATGGAGACTTCGATGAGTCTAATTTAAATCTTTGAATACTTTTTTCTTTTTCGGGAACTCTATTACCACTACAACTATTTTTTATCCATTTTTAAATAAAATTAAAGTCTACCATCAAATATCCTAAAGATTTAAGGTTATGTCATTTTAATATAAAAATGTCAATTTTGGTCCCAGGCATTAATCCTGGACTATTTTAATCCAGCAAAACAGTCAGTATAAACATTTATGTTCTAAGCTAAATAAGTCCACGATTTGGTCCACGTACCAAATTGCTCCACACGGTGTAAACTAACTCATTGACATTCGCAGAAACCAAATGCTGTCTTGTTTATCTACGTCACATAGTAACGACCACTGTCATAGAAGATGATTTATGCCGATAGCCACTTAATAATTTGTCATTTGAGGGTTATGTATCTGGATGTTTATTTGTTGAATATTTTTGATTTTGAATATTTTAAAACGTTTAGCTAGTTTATAAACGAGTGTTGTCTGTTTTATTTAATCTAAAACCAAATTTTATAAAAAACTTGTTGGTGTAAAAGCAAAAAATTAATATAATCAATGCACTAAAATTTGGAGAACTGCAGAGGATTCGGGATATCATTTACAATTTCTACATCCTGGAGAAAAGGGCTCCTACTGTAAAATGTAAGTTTGATAAAATTAAAAATAAAGATTCTAAAATTAATTTCTGATGCATCATTCAAGCATTAGTTTATTTTTATAATTGTAGTAACCTTACCATAAACTTTTGTTTAAAAAATAAATACTAACTCAGCGTTTTTTGTGGTCCTCGGAAAAATATCGTGTATAACATGTGTTGAAAATTCGATTTCACACACGTTTGCTTAAGCCACTCGCCTACGGCTCGTGGCTCAATTCTACAAACTCATATGAGATATTTCATTTTCAACACTTGTTAGGTATACAATATTCTATTATGAATGGGGAAAAATGTGAAACGAGTGGAACAAATGTATTTAATAATTTTATAATTATGAAATAAATCTTAAAGATAACACCAGACAATTAACACTACCTTATATCTCGTTTTATTAACAAGAATTAGTAACATAATTTTCAAATAATATATTATTTTCCCCACATGTTACTGAACTATAAGTATATTTTGAGATAGCAATTTTTTCGAGCACGCACGTGTCGACCAGCGATAAGCAACGCTCACTATTTAGTTGGTAGGCTAGCAGCAAGATAGAGTGTAGTGTATAAGTGGTATTGGTAATAAGAAAAACAAAATATTAATACCTTTCAGAGTCTATCTCCGCAACATAACTTAAAGGGGATATACCATTACATTTCAGCACTATATGTGTTGCGCGTACTATACATATAAAGCTCGTATGATCATACTACGCAATAACGCGATCCCCTACTAAACCGATTATTCTTAACTTAAAATTTCAAAGATTCTCATATATATCATTTCTAATTATTATTCATTCAAACCTCAATTTTCAGTAAAAAACTCAACGGAATTAATTAATAATATTCAATATATAAAGCTAACTCATAGTTCTAAATTCATATCGTTGGATGTAACAAATTTATTCCCTATTCCTAAGGAAACTATAACTCTTGTTAATATCTTGCTTACGTACAATAATGTTAGTTCTATAATTCACTCTATCATTACTTTATTAAAAGTGTGTTTAAATCAAAATTATTTTCATTTCAATGGAGATGTTTATAGCAGTAAAGATGGTTTGATTAATGGGCAACCCCCTCTGCCCCCTACTAACAGAAATTTTCATGGATAATATAGAAAAAATAATTCATAAACACCCCCTTAGTAAAGAATATATGTACGGGCACCGATATATGGACATTTTAGCCAGCTTCACCGGTACAACTAGACGATTGGACAGCTTCATTACTTATATTAAGTCAATTCACAATAATATCAATATACCGTGGAACTTGAACAAAATAAGTCTATAAACTTTTTAGGCAATTTCAAATATAAATAATAAACATGATTTTTCTATATTTCATAAACCATCACATATGAACATTACTATTCATAATAGTTCGGTCCATCCATTGAGTTATTAACTATCAAATAATTATATATCACAAAACAAATAACCGTTAATAGTAATTACGATCCAAATTTAATTGACAATATCATAAATAAAAAGATAAACAGACTTTAGAACAAGTACAGTATCCGCCAAAATAAACAGTACCGAAAACAAAAATTAATTTTTAATTTCTGTAATGTAAGTGTTCAAAATGTTCACCATTTCGACGCAAACAAGCTTCATATCGATTTTGTAAGTCAATAAACATATTTATAAAAAGTGGTTGATGTAACTGCCGAAAAATATTTTGTATTCTTTCCCGTAGTTCGGCAATATTCGCCGGCGGATTTTCCGAGTGAAATATTTTGTCCTTCATTATGCCCCAAATGTATGCGTCAGGTGGCGTCAGATCAGGTGAATGAGAAGGCTATTCGAAGTCTGTTCTCCGAGAAATTATTCTATTATCGAAATGCTGACGGAGTAAGTCTAAGGTGCGCACAGCTGTATGGCTCGTTGCACCATCTTGTTGGAACCATTGTGTGCGAAACTGTAGATTCCGTGCACGGCTAAAGTTATTTAGATCTCTCACAAAAGGTATAATAATTTTCTCTCTATAACGCTTTTGGTTGACAGTAAGCGGATTCTGATCATCATCTTCAACGAAATAAGGACCAATCATTCCATGACCAGATACCGCGCACCAAACGGTAACTCGAAGACTGTGGAGTGGTTTCTCTACAATGACATCAGGACGTTCAAATCCAAGGAATCTGGTTGTTTGTCGATTAATATAGCCGCTAAGATGAACGTGACTCTCGTCTGAAAACCATATGTTTTTCAAAAATTCGGGATCTTCGTAAATTAAACTCATCATGCGACCACGGTAAATTTCTCTTGCACGTTTGTCCGCAGCATTTAGTCGTTGTCTAACTTGAATACGGTATGGATAACCACCAATTGATTTGAACATGCGACGTAAAGACGTTTCACTAATGTTGAGTTTACATGCAGTTCTTACAAAGACTTCTTTGAGGTGATTGCAAAACTTGGTTAAAAACACGTCCTTCATTTTCGTTAGTGCATACTGTTTTTCGACGACCTGAAGAGCCTTTACGTTGACACAATACACTACCAGTGCGACGAAATTTTTCAACAACAGCTAACATCACACTTTTACTAGGAGCTGCTTTATTAAATTTTTGTTGATATTTTATTGACACCTGTTCTAAGCTTGGACCATCATTATGACCTTTTCCGTATGAACGAAAATAATGCTCTACCAAAAAAACTTTTTCTTCCGTTGTTAGAACCATTTTTAAATCAAATTTAACTGCAGCGTACTATTAATATATCAACTAATGACAATTAAGTCAAATATGACAAATCCATATTACATAAACAACCCCACAGCACTCTCTGTTTCGGTACTGTTTATTTTGGCGGATACCGTATTTGCTTCTGATAAGAATAAAAATAAACAATTTAAGCTTAACATACTTTAGAACACCATTCTTAAAAATTAAATCATTTTTGAATCTTTAGACATGAATATTTGCTTTAAAACTGATTACAATTTATCGAAACTCATGAAAAATAACAAATCTAAATATTCAAAATTAAACAAATCAGGAGTTTATAAATTAAAAATGAATACTGTGATAAAATTTATATCGGTAGAACTTTTAGAAATTTTAAAACTAGAATTTCGGAACACAATTGTAGCCATGTCAACAAAAAATTAAATGCTATCTAAACTCATGGACAAAATTTTCCTTATTTTTTATTTAGAATAACTTTTTTAATTTTCAACCGATTAAAATTATTTTTTGGCACATTGTAGGATATTCATTGAAATTACCATAACCATTTTGAATTTTTGTAAATATATATTTCACAATTTAGTATACCGGGTGGAATGAAACAATATTTATTACCGTTAATTCTAAGCACCCTGTGGGGTAAACTAAAGGCTACACATTTTTTCTTCGCAAATGATTAGAAAAACTAATTAATTCTCGATATTTGGTTTTTTTGGTTCATTCCAATATCTTTCACTTTACAAATTATACAAATCTCTACAATTTTGCGACGAAAGTTAATATTCTAAGAAAAAGTTTATTATTTATTCTTAATATGAATAGCAATAATTATTAAATTAAAATGAAACATAAGCAAGTAACAAATTAATAAAGCGTAATTCCTCTTCGTGAGGAATGTTCTTCCATTTTGCGAGAGCTATATATACTTTCCAAATTTTGTATGTTTTTTGGAGCAGGTACATGACTTCGGACCGATTTTTTTAGAACATCCCAATGATGCTCAATTGGGTTTAAGTCGGCACTTCGTGGAGGAAATGGCATAACGTATTCCTCAATAATAGTTTCCAAATAATACTCTTCATTCATAGACCGGCGATAAATGGGGACTAAATCCGGGCGTGCGCCATAACAAATTCCTGCCAAAAACATTTTTGGAGGAAAAGGCTCCGTGGTAGAAATGGTACCCTCAGACTCATTCGAGTTTCATGCTCATGATCACATGCAAACATCAGCCTGCGTCGATTGTGTTCTCTTGTAAGGAAAGAACGACGGGCTGGTCTTCTACTGGTCAAACCGAAAGTTCTTTATCATTCTTCTTACCGTTTTAGATGAAATTCTAATATTTCTGACCATTTCAAGTTCTCAATTCTCTGCCTGTCATTTTTCGGATTCTTAAAACCTGTTGGGGAAGAAAACGCTCATCAAGGTGGCTGGTAATCTTTTTCCTGCCATGACCACTGACTCGATGGTGTGATCCGGTTTCTGAACATTTTACTGATGGTTGAAGTATTCACTCCTAACAAATTTGCCACATAATACATACTTCTTCCCTGTTGAATCAAAGTTGTATCTGTTACAGATTCGTCGTTGTTTAAATTATGTGCTCTATTCATGATACCTTGAACTATACTACGCCTTACAAACTGTTGTATTTGTTTATCGATCCATAGCCATAGCCATAGCCATAGCCATAGCCATAGCCATAGCCATAGCCATAGCCATAGCCATAGCCATAGCCATAGCCATAGCCATAGCCATAGCCATAGCCATAGCCATAGCCATAGCCATAGCCATAGCCATAGCCATAGCCATAGCCATAGCCATAGCCATAGCCATAGCCATAGCCATAGCCATAGCCATAGCCATAGCCATAGCCATAGCCATAGCCATAGCCATAGCCATAGCCATAGCCATAGCCATAGCCATAGCCATAGCCATAGCCATAGCCATAGCCATAGCCATAGCCATAGCCATAGCCATAGCCATAGCCATAGCCATAGCCATAGCCATAGCCATATGTATGTTCTTTGTCAGTGGATAATATTTTACTAGACATTTTTCTCCGCGTTTCTGTTGATTCTTCTAAATACTCTTCAGCCACGGCTGTAGGTTTCCAACCTCCCAATCTTTTTATACTCGTAATACCTTCTCCACTATCTGCTAATATGGTAGCCGAAGACCGCCGAAAACTGTGACCCGTATAAAATTCGGGGTTAGGAAGTTTAAGAAAAGCTGCAATATCGGATGGATATTTAGCGAAGCTGTAGTTTACGAAAAATCTGTTGTGACGAGTATTGGGTTTTCTCAGATTTGTGTATATTCTGTAGTGATCTAAGTATCTGCAGTCGTTTACATCATTTGAAATGATAAAACTTCTGCTGGTGTGATTCTTCGAGTCTGGTATTTTCACAATTAAAAGGCCCTCCCTTTCCGTAATATCATTAGTGGTGATTTTTGTGAGTTCATCACGACATGCGCCGGCTAACCCAAAAATAGTAGTAGATATGTCTTATCTGGTGCTTCCATCAAAAATTTTGGCTTTTTTGGTTGAAATCCTACATTTTGTTCCTTTAAATAAGACGTGAGCTTACAATATTAACCAATGTCCACGTTGTTTTCAATTTTAATAACATTTTAAGCATCGTTATCTGGACCATAATGTGTTGGGACGGTAGCTTTTGCGTAGATGTATAAAATATGTCAAAAACACTTCCTCCTCCTTTAAACTTTTCACCTGCTGACTTTCGCACCACCTGTGTTTCGACTTTTCCGGTAGCAACTCTACATCTCTTGCTGCTTTCAGTATTGACTCGGGCAACTCATCATCGGATGAGTCCATGATAATATAATAATAATAATGAAAGGATTTTAACACAATATCATAAACGCATTTTGCTTTAAGTTGACGTTTTTAATTTATTCGAATTGTTGGCAGTATGTTGACAGGGTGATAAAGGCTAAATTTGACATATACGCTAATTGTTATAACTGACACTGACGTGGCATGCTAATTGTTATGTTTTTATTAATAGCAATTATTGATATTTATGATACTGGGTGTCCCAAATTTGTAGGTGTATTTCTTTTGTATAATAATTCTTTAACAATTATAATTAGTGAAATTAACTGTCTCAACCCTTACTTTGTGGAATCTACACATATTAGTGTTTTAAATGAAACTTACTGTTTCTAGTTAACTACACAGTATATTGAAAAATGTTAAAAATTCTAAAAAATTGACAATTATTTCGATATTACCTAAATATCATCGTCAGAATGACAGAAGTTACATTTCATTTGATGCATGCCTACCTGATGTTTAATTATTTTTGGCTAGTCCAAGAAGTGACCTATCTTGTGATTGACTTAATATATGGTAATAGAAAAAAGAAGATATGATATTACAAATATCTAAGCTGTGGAGTTAACTAGAAACAGTTTCATTTAAAACACTAATTATAATTAGTTTTTCGCTTTGTACTAATGAAAATGACGCGCTCCTCTAAATTTGGAATTATCAATATAGAAGTTACTGTGTGACAAATCTGTATACTTTTATTGATATTTTTACTTTTCCGCACTAAAAAGTGGCACTTTCTAAACTAAATTGAGTGCGGAAAAGTGAACTTTTGCGTACGCAAGTAGAAAAACTCTTATCACAATGACATTTTTTAGTACTCGTGCTTTGCGCAAACTACACTCGTACTACAAAATGAGTCATGTTTTACAATATACTATTTCAAAATTGTTTTGTGAAAAGTATTTTAATTTTGGGGTTAGCTGGGGAGTGGAGAACGGATTTTATTATGATTCTATTTTGGCCATAGTTAACGGCAGAATTTATGGTGACAAATTCGAAAGTTTGGTTTTGTTCATTATTGGAATGAATAGTTTCCTCATCGTTATCGGATTGGTCTGTCATTTCCGGGTTCTGAATTTGGTTGAACTAATAATGATGTATCATCTCTATTATCTTTTAGATTTAGTTTTAAATATTATAGATAGACCATGAATACGATGCGAATAACCACTATTTCACTACAATGTATTGGAAACCACGATAAGATTTTTAAATAAAGTAGTACGACATTTTGCATTTTACCACGAATCTGAGTGAATTACCTTTCATATAATCACACCGCCAGCTAGCCTGTAATCACGTTTTAGCATTTAAGTATCAGGTAGACATTCAAACACGTTTCTTGAAGTTTAAAAAAATTTAAATACCAAGTAGTATATAGTCTACAAGAACTACAGAACTTGTAGGATTGTTTAATAGGTTCGATTTCAAATGAAAATTTATGTTGCTATTGCGACTTCCAAAAATTGCTTTAATTTACTTTTTTCAGTTCAAACGAGAAATTATAATTAATCTTGAGTGGTCGTTTCCTTTTGCGGACTGTCAGAATGTTTATGCTCAAATCTCACAACCCAACATATTTTATCACTCCATCGGACGGGCTAAGCCTATCAGTGCATAAGGTTTTGAAAATTAGCAATAACTTTTTAATTTATGGCGTTGGGATATTTATATCCTATATACCTTTTTACTATTTAAAATGAAGTTTACAGCCTAAATTGTGTTAAAAAAGGAATCCAATGTTTTGCGTTATAGCGGTGTTTGCACTCACAGGCTTAACCCGTTCAAACGTGTATTCAATTACGTAGCATACTCTAGGCACTATCTATGGTAGAGATATTGAATTATTGTACTTTAGAATCTATATACGAGATGCGATAGTGCTTGGGGGATTCCCTCAATTATAATTCATGTCCCGTTTCTGTTAGTTTGTGTATACAGATACATGGTATACTGTGATTTGTGCACAACAATACTGAACATTTCTTCTTGTTACATGGTAAGTGATTTTCATATTGTTATATCTATAATATTTTTAGAACATAAATGTTTTATTATAGTGCTCAATTAAAATGGATACCTATGGAAAGCAAATTGAACGTTTGATGAAACTTTATAAAGATGTTCCAACTGACGAGGAAGGGGCTACAGATTCAGACAGTTCAATAGTGGACTCAGTTCATGTAGAATTTAGTGAACATGACACTGACTGAAAATAATGAGAGGGAACAAAATGAAATAGAAGCAACAAATGCAGACACTGATGAGCCAACAGAGGATCGGCGTTTGTATTATCATGCAAAGGATGGGCGCAAATGGAGTAAATTTTGGCGGTGCACGCAATGTTTGCACAAGAAGAGAGAATATTGTCACGCATTTACCTGGGCCTCTTCGGGAAGCAAAACATGTTAAAAAACTTATTGATATTTGGCATCTCTTTTTTGATGACATCTTGGATATTGTTGTGAGGTATACAAATTTATATATTCAAAAAATAGCATGCAAGTACCAGGATCCAAACGATGCAGCTCTGACGTCAAAAGAAGAGATGAAGTGCTTTTTTGGCTTGCTTTATCTTGCCGGCACTGAACTAGCAGCTAGACGAATTTTGGAGGACTATTGGAGTAATGATGGAATGGGATCGGAAATATTCGTAGCAGCAATGTCACAAAGGAGATTCCGATTTCTTTTGAGAGTCATCAGATTTGATGATACGACAACGAGAGCAGAGAGGCAATCTATAGATAAATTGGCGCCCATAAGGGAAATATTTGAAATATTCAATAACAATTGCCAGCGTTATTATTCGATAGGGGAGTACGCCACATTAGACGAAATTATGTTGCCTTTTCGCGGTCGATGTGCCTTCCGCATGTTTATGCCTAAGAAACCCAGTAAGTACGGCATAAAAGTTTTTTCACTAGTTGATGCTCGAACTTATTATACATCAAAATTGGAAATTTATGCTGGTGTGCAACCAGAAGGACCATTTCAGGTAGACAATTCAACTAAAGCAGTGTCTCTTAGAATGTTTGAACATATTTCGAATTCGGGACGAAATATCACTATGGATAGTTGGTTCAACAGTTTTGCCCTGACTGAAGAAGCTTTTACACAACATAGACTAACAATTGTCGGAACACTAAATTCCGGAGCAAAAGGTATACCACAGGAATTTAGAGAGAAAAATAAGCGACCTATTCCTTCGACTGTTTTTGGATTTGGAACATATATGACTTTAGCATCTCATATTCCTAAAAAAAAATAAAAATATTCTAATGATATCTTCTTTCCATCGAGAAGGTGTAATAGATGAAAGCACGGGTGATGCACAAAAACCTGAAATCATTACATTCTACAACACCACCAAATGCGGAGTCGATGTTGTTGATAAAATGATTTCGTCATATATTGTGGCGAGAAATACAAGAAGATGGCCGTTAGTGATATTTTATGGCATGCTGAATCTAGCGGGTATCAACGCATTTATCATTCATAGAAGTAATAATGAACCTGAATCCCAAATAAATCGAAGATTATTTTTAAAACAGTTAGGGTTAGTGTTGGTGAAAGTAAACATGGCAAAAAGAGCAACTATGTCAAATTTGTCAAGAAATATTCGACAGACGGCCGCTAAATTTGCAGGAGTGAATATGGTACCACCACAGGATTCACCTCCAAACAAACGAGGATACTGTAAATATTGTAAAAAACGGCAAACAAGATAATTTTGTAAGTTTTGCAAATCTTGGCTTTGTATGGAGCACATTACTGCCTGCTGTGGTGAATGCGCCGAATGGAATCAACTTTGAATTTAAGGCATCAAATTTTTTGTGACGATTTATTTTTTAAAATGTCTTTTATTTTATATACTTATTTATACCTTTTTTATTCATGTGTACCCGTTGAATATAGCTGATTTTAGTTTTTTCATGTGAAACAATGTCATAAATAAAATGATGTGTTATAACTGTATTTTTCTTTATAACCCGCAATTTTTTTTTTGTTAAATCGCCTACAATAAATATAATGAAAATGAGAATGAGTATCAATTTAACCAATCTGAAAAGATTTCGTTCAAAAAAAATCAAAAAACGAACTTTTTGATATTTGAAATTTGTTTCTGATAGGCTTAACCCGTCCGCTAATGTAACTACCTATCCGCCCGTCCGATGGAGTGTTATACAAGTTTTTTACGCATACAAACGTATTTAACGTTATTGTATTGACGACTGTTTGATCAATAATTTCCACGTTAGATTAACAGTGAAGTGGTAACAAGTTCCTTATTTTTAATTAATCTCCAAAACTTAATCACAATCAGAAAGTTATTACATCAATATGGATCAGTTACAATTAATTGAAGAACACGAGTAAGTTCATTTGAATCAATTAATACTATTTGACTGGTTCATGTAATATTAATTTTATAGGAACAACCTTAGTTTTCCTGTGACATAATTAATTTAATATTATTTTCTGTAAGTTAGTTTGATCTGGGAAGTTTGGATCTCATGGTAACTTTCACTTGCGTATAGTCCATTCGTTTAGCTTGCGAAGCAATTTTACCTGAGTTGTTGAAATTAATACTTACTTCCTGGAAAACTGTTTGGTTAATATTTGGTTAGGTAGGTAGGTAAATAATCTAATTTATCAGTAAACTGAGCTTTGGACTGTAAACTACCAGGAGCAGAGCAGCTAGACAAGTACACTAAATCTCTGAATTTTGAATTTTTGTGATAAAAATGGCATCGACTTGTGCTAATCGTGTATGAGGTTATAGTGCACGAGCACCCAACGTGTATTGTGCCAATATGACAGGAATTGGAGAAACTACAATTCACAAGCTTTTAAACACAGAGAAAAAACGTTTTAAGTGTGGAACCTGCAAAGAAGCCCTCAATTAAAAACTATAGAAATTGACGAGGCAGCTAAACGTGTTATTAGGAATAAAGCTCATTCATTTTACCTTACTAAGCCAATACCAACATTCGACAAGGTTTTACCTTCAAAGGTGAAGTTTTTTTAATTTTTTTTTTAGTTTATATATTCGTGGTTGAACGTATATAATTCGAAAAAAAAATATTATTCACACCATTTTGGAAAAAATGCTGTTACTATATGGTAACGCTAGGCTTTTATGTATACTTTTTATTAAAAATATTAACTTTACAAAATATTACAATTCTAACTCAAATGCATGAAAATTTTTGAAAACATTTACTTGGTATGAAATATGTAAAAGCATGGAATACAAAGCCCCAAGTCACATTTGTTACACATTGTGCGGACACTCGATGAACAGCCTTCGCCTGCGCATCTTTTTCTCTTTTTATCCGGGGTTTCAACAACTAAATGATTCATTCCATCATACCTTACCTCGTCTGAAATTCTATTCAGTGACAGACTGGTTTTTGAGGTTTTAGGTCGTCCACCAGGCTTAGGGATGGTCCCATAACTTTGTAAGTAACACGTAGTAATTTCCCTTCGAAATCCGAGTTGCGTCAGTTTTCCACAAGACTTTCTGTGTAGTTGCCAGGCGTTAGTTATTGTGACGTGAACAAACCAAGTGAAAACAGGCCACCACCATTTCTTGCTGCGAATACCTATCCTGTATCTTGATACATTCTCGTCCATGAGATCTGTACCAGACTAGGGACACTGCACACCGTGCCATCTATAGAGCCTGTCGAGTAACTAAAATCGGTAGATAATTCCAAAAAAGTAACGAAAACTGTAACGTCGTTAGTAATCAAATTTTATTGATTTTTATAACTGCGTATGCGCGATATCATATTGCGCGTCCCCATCACCACATGTTATATGTTATACTGTTATCACTTTTTAGTTCAAGTGTAGAGGTTATTTTAAGGTATTTTGGTGTATTTTTTAATTGCTATAGTGTAATGTTTATCTGTTGTTTCGTTGCTTTATTGTTATTAATTGAAAAGACAATGTCAAAGTGTATTCTGAAGGAGTTTAATAAGTGGTGTACTCGGTAAGTTTTATTAAAAAAACTTTTCTTTCACAATTAACAACCATTATCTTTATTTTTATAAAACACAGAATTTTTACTAATGTAATCGACAACTTTAGAGATCATGGTTGTTCTTTACATTAGCTAAACTGAAAATTGCTGCATTAATAAAGTAAATATTTCTTTTTACAGTTTTGTTCCTCCAACCCAGGAAGATAACATTAATATGGCTGAAAAGCAGTGGTAATAAATCATTAAATTTGTCGACGAGGAAACGATGGAGGATATGATCCCTTCATTTTCAAAAACAGTGTTTCTTTAGATTTGAGAAAGACGAAGAGAGGTTATTAAGACAGTTTGATTTGCCTTCCCATATGAGTGGAAATTAACAAAAATTGATAGTAAGTTTTATTGTATTCAATATAGCATGCTATAATTTTGGACATTTTAAAATGTAAATTGAGTGAACGAAAAGACGAGTACTGAGTGTAATTTTAATAAAATTGCAGGTAAGCGCTTTCATCCATTAGACCATTCTGAAAGCTCTCGTCAAGAAAAAAATATACAGAAGGTGTCAAAAAACATCAAACCCTCTAACTGCTACATACAATGAAATAAAATGTTTGATGTTACATCATTATTTAACTAAAATTTGTTGAAATTACTCTATAAAGAGTGTGTACAATTGTAATTCACATAACGAAACGTCTAATTTGAAATGACCAACTAAATGATATGTGTGCACACCCTCTTTGTAGGGTAATTTTAACAAATTTTACTTATGTAATTATGTAACATCAAACATTTTATTTCATTGTGTGTACATTGTACCTGTTGTACGTTTTTCTCTTGTCGACAGCTTTGAGAATGACCTAATGGCTGAAAGCGCTTAGCTGGAATTTTAATCAAATGACAAACGCAGTACTCGTCTTTTCATTCACTCAATTTATATCTAGTATGTACACCAAACTCAGACAATTCCATTTTAAAATGTATCCATTGAAAAAATAATAATCTGGGTTTTATTTTATGTTATAGCTATATTCCCTCTACCAGCTATGGGATGGAAGGTATTGACCCCTTGCCGATTTTCATATATAGCCCATGGAGTGACAATTTATGGGAAATGAAAGTGAGTATTCACTTTTGTTGAGGCATTACGTCTAAGTATTTGGTTTAGCGGTAACCAAAAATCCAAAATATCCAATAAAGACAAAAAATGAAAAAATAGTTAAAAATCAAGAATTCCTAAAAAAATCGAAAGCTTCAAAAAAGGAATTCAAAAAAAACCAAACAAATGTATACATTCAAACATTTTTTTGGCTTAGTACAAAAACATGTGTAAACTTATTATTTCGATAGTAAGCGCATTTTGTTTTCTTTTGTTGCCATAAATTTTCAAACATATTTGTGTGTTTACTTATTTATTGTTGTTATTTTGTGTGTTTACTTGTAGAACCTCAACCAGAAACGAGAAAGGACTTCCATGAGACGGTGGGATTTTTAAGAGCCCTTAAGAAACATTTTAACAATCATAGACTGCCAGGAGCTACAGAGTAACTTAAACTGCCTTATGCAATGGTTTCATAAGAACAGAATGCTAGGTTTAAGCTTGTGTTATAAACCTATTTAATACTTCCAGTGAAGAAATAAAGATGTGTTTTAAGTGGAAATGAAATGTTAGATTTATTATTTTAAATGTTGTACAGTCACAAGTGCTGTTTAGCACTCTTATATGTAATTACTTGGCACCTTGTATTTACAGAGCTGGGCAGTATTTAACAACTTTTCCGATAAAAATATTATAATTACTTTTGTTCATATAATTTACAGTAATTATACTCAAATGTTTTCTTTCACAGAAAGTTGCCAAAAATAGTAGTTAACAACTTATTGCTAACACTTTTTTTGATTAGGTAAGTAGCAGTTATACTCCAGCAGTTTGTCCAGCTCTGTGTGTTTATACGAGTGTAATAATAAATTAATATAAACTTATCATAAATAATTTTCTACTTTTATCTTGATTCAACATCATTTAAAAATCTAATGATACTCCAATCTAGAATGTATGTTACTCAAATTATTTTTTAATTATTGCATTGTTTTTACATTATTTATTGTCATTCTGTTTATTAAGAAAAGTACTTTGTGAAAGAAATTATTTGTTGTGTATTTTTATACCAAAATAAATAAACTGTTTATATGATTACTGTTTTATTTTTTCAATTTAATTAACCATTTATGGTCCATCATTTGATATTTCATTTAATTCAACTCAACATCTTATCATTATTGAGTTAAATTGAATGAAATGTTAAATGATGGACTATAAATGATTATTTTGAAATAAAATAATTAAAATACAGTAAATTTGAATATACCGCCAAAACCTAAAATTACAGAAATCTTGTCAACATCACTCAATTGTTTACTCGACAGGCTCTTTAGATGGTGCCACAATGAGTGTCTCATCTATCTGTGGGTTATCTGTGATCTGTACCGCCCATGTGCGTATTATATTTACCTATCAAAAATTGAGGAGGTACCATAATAATTATTTTTGGGGCAGCACTATAGCGTTTTACGTGAGATATAGGTAAAATACCGTGACAGGTTGATGCAACACTAACAATGTTGTTGTCTACCCAACGATCTACCATAATACCTGGTCCTCTTTCAATCGTTCCTTCGTATGTACCTCTTTCTTTTTTTGTGAGAGTTTTTTTGTCCGACATGGGGCAATTTCTGGGAATATGGTTTTCGCGAACAGTAACAGTGCCCTGATATCCTCTTTCCTTCAAATGTTCTAGAAGATTTAACCCAGTAAAA
Organism: Galeruca laticollis; assembly: GCA_963921935.1. Lineage (NCBI taxonomy): Eukaryota > Metazoa > Arthropoda > Insecta > Coleoptera > Chrysomelidae > Galeruca > Galeruca laticollis. The sequence continues at coordinate 73,539,029 of OY998177.1, forward strand.
AGGTTATCAAAATAAAGTTCATAAGGTCTTTTGCGCCTTTTAATTCATCCAACATTGTTACAAATGGTGCCGCAGCTTTTCCAAATTTTTTTCATAGATTTCTTGCCGTCTACTATTTTTTCCTTGATATAACTCACAATTTACTAAATATCCAGATGTTGTATTTAGTGCCCACATTTTGTATCCGAACCGAACGGGTTTACCACGTATAAATTGCTTACATGGATGTCTACCGTGGTATTTGATTATACTCTCATCATAGCTCATGTGTTTTTCTGGCTGATAGCGTTCCAAATATTTAGCCTTTAGTTTATTTATAACAGGCCTTAGTTTCCCCACTTTGTCGTCCAAGTTCGGCTTCAAACTATCAGCGCAATGGAGAAAACGCGTAATTTGGACGAAACGGTCCCGTCTCGTGGCTCCACTCACCATTGCATTATTTACATCACCTTGTGATTCCCAATAAGATTTTTTTCCTGGCAATTGCTATAAAGCATTTCATTTAATTTTTGGAAACCTTAGGATCGGGTGAATTTTTAAACAGAGCATAGCGAGACGTCTCTTCGATTAGAAAAGTAAACATTTCGTCGTCGAAAAATAGCTCAAAAGTTTAAACGGGTATTATTTAAAATCAGGTTCGGGAAAATCTCTTGTCTGTGCTTGAATGTCACCGCTAATCCAGCTGTAGTTTTTTTAGACCTTGGGGGTATGATGAGGTCGAAGCTGAAACGCTGGAAGTGTGAATATCTGGTTCTTCTGGCACTGCAGTGACGTTCTGGGGAATATCTGACTCTGCATTGACGTCTTCTTTGTTGAAAAATTTGACTTCGGCTCGAGCTCGCAATTGTCGGCCCGTAAGAATGTCAATTATACCCCCAGAATCTTCATCTGCGGAGTCTTCATCAGTCAAAACACTAGCTTCGGGTGGTTCAACGTAAATAGCATCAATATCTTCGGCATATACCATAATATCTAATGCCTCCTACAAGGAGAAACTGCGCCTGAAAAAAGAGCCACCTGTTAAAACATTGATATTGCATTGCACTGGCGTTACCATATGGTAACACCGACAAAAAATACCTCCCTGCAAAAAAATCCTAAGGCGTATGGTAAAATAAAAAACAACATACAAAAAAGTACATATTTATAATGTAAACTACAATAACTAACACTTAGCACATGTTTTAAAAAAGTAAAAAACACTTACTCAAAATTTATGTCCACCATTATTCAAACTGTTACGGTATTGTCCAAATAAATTTGCAGTTTACGGGCACGTTCTCACTAACAAGATTAAAACCAAACTAAAATACTGTTTAGAGTACACTCCTAGGATGAATATTTGGCGCCATATAGCAAAACCTAGGAAGACATACAGTGCAGATGGTAAAAATGGAAGCTATGTTTTCCGTTGCCATATGGTAACGTCAGTCCTTGACGGGTTAATGATTACGATAATTTACCAATAATAAAGACAACAAAATTATGAAAATTTTTACATGAATTAAGTTTCATTTGGGAGAAGCAGCATCGTAGATAAGCACTGGAGAAAAAAGAAGAGATAGTTTGTGGACACGTAAATATTTGAGGATGTTGCATTACGCAAAATAAATTGATCAAAAATGATATGGCGCACCCTATATTCAGTCAGTAATATGTGTGTCAACAGGGTAACTTAACGATCGACCCACTCGCTTACTTTCGAAATTGTTCAGACACCACTTGTAATATTTTGGACATGAGAATATTTTATTTGTTCACAAGCACGTGATTGTTATTGGGCCTTGTCTCATAAAATAAGGTGACATATTTGGTCTTGTCAAATAAAAATTTCACTGCATCGTATATTATGTGGAAATTCAGAACAAGTTTTAGTAAAAATTGTAAGAAAGACGGAGGGTTGAAAAGATGTAGTCCTAAGGAACAGACCAACGCTCTGGTACCTGGGGTGTAACATAAAATGGGGTTTGTAAAATTTAAGATCTACCTTTATTTAGTGTAGTTAGTGTTTTTGTATTAAGTTGAAGTTATGCAATAAAGACATAAAAAAGGATGATTACGGATCCTTCGTTTTTTTACGGAATCTCATGAAAACAATGGACCAGGCGAGTCGGATTGGATGTTTGGATATATGGGAACTAGCTACCTATGGATAAGTCATAAATTGAAATGGACAAATGTAAATACAAATAATGGATTCTAATACCTTGTTAAACAAAATGGTGACGTTAGTGCACGTAATTATAAATTAAAGTGAATATGGAAAAAATGGAGCACTAACTAGGCAGTTTCATCGGAGACATAAGGTCAGATATTTTTATATTATATTGCATTTACGAAAAAGGGATAATATCTCATGTAAAAAGGCGTTGCAGAGTGAGAGACTTTCTTGTGTCGTCAGCATAAAGTCGGGTTCAAACTCTAATTACCAAATATTTGTTGAAAGTGCGATTGGTTTTTGCGGGAAATTTGAAGTGCTAAATATATTAAATTTGTTAAGTTGATTTATTTACTATTCAAAACTAAAACATGATTTTAAACTCTCGTTATTGAACCTTTATATGTATAAATTGGGGCTCAAGGGATTGTAAAACTTTAAACTGTTTTATGTCTAACTAATAATGTTACTTAACATATTGTTAAAATTAAGGAATGTTGGGTATTTTTAAAGTGCTATCGTTAGTTATGTAGTATCTATGTGATTTATAGTTTGCAGTATTTGAGTCATTGGGTCGCTTACGAGGGTTGCCTTTTATATTTCGGGATTAGAGAACACAAACAAATATTAATCATCCGAAAATCACTTTATTTTTTTTCAAAATATTCCCCATGAAGATCTATACACGTTTGCATGCGTTTGAACCAATTGTCGAATCACTTTTGCCACTCTGATTGAGGTATCTCCAAAACATGCATTCTGAATGCAGCAATTGCTTCTTCAGGTGTCGAAAAACGTTGACCTCTCAGTTTGTTTTTTACGTACGGGAATAAAAAGAAGTCATTCGATGCCAAGTCGGGACTATACGGCGGATGACTCATCAAATCGATGTTTTGGGTGCTGAAAAATGCAGTTGTTTGAGCCGATGTGTGAGAGCTCGCATTGTCGTGGTGAAGAGTGATCCGTCTTCGGCGGTTGGTTTTCCTGATTTCTTGGAAGACAACTGGCAAACAAATGATTGTGTACCACTCAGAATTGACTGTTCTGCGTTGTTCTAGCGGTACGGTTGCGACATGTCCAGTTTTTCCGGAATGAGGCGACCATTTGCTTGGAAGTGCTTCGTGCGCGAACAAATTTTGTTGGATTTGGCTCATCTTGAAACACCCATACAGTCGACTGCTGTTTATTTTCGGGCTCATACGCGTAAATCAACGATTCAAAATCTGTCACGATGTCATAGACGTGTTTCGAAGCACCGCGATCGTATTTTTTGAGCATTTCTTTCGACCAATCGACACGAGCCTTTTTTTGAGCGATTGACAAATTGTGTGGGATCCAACGCGAACAAATTTTGTGCAAATGCTTATGCAATATTGAATGTATTCTGGTCCCACTTATGCCTAAGGTTGTCTCAATCTAACGATAGGTCACATGACGATCTTGCAATATCAGTTCGCGCACAGCATCAATGGTTTTCGGAACAACAACTGATTTTGGACGACCTTCACGAAATTCGTCTTGGAGTGTACTACGACCACGATTGAATTCACAATACCATCGATAAACGCTGGTCCTTGATGGAGTTTCAACGCCAAAAATTGAATTAAGTTCATCCATGCACTGTTGCTGAGTTAACCAACGTAGAAAGTTGTAAGAAATAATCGCACGAAAATGTTCACGATTTAATTCCATTTTTGGGCCGAGATGAATCTTTTAAGTTACTGTAAACAACACAAATAGCGCTCGTATGTCAAAACGTTTTGAGTACGTATAACCTCAAAGATGTCCAACTTTACGATACAGCCAGATTGCAACACTAGGGTTGACAAATCCCGAAACATAAAAGGCAACCCTCGTATTTATCGGTTTAGGGAATTTAAATATTTATGGTTATTATTATGGTTTAAAGTCAATTAGTACCTTTTATATTTAGGGTGTTTTGTTTTGTATTTTAAGGGTTTAACTTGAAAGAAAAAAAATTATTATTAGAATTTTTAGTTTTAGTAGTTATTTGTTAAATTTCGATCTATAGTTTAAAATATAATTATGGGGGGTTATAAGGGTTATAAAAAACAAAGAGCGGTAATAAAAGGTGCAATCACGAAATTAGAAACGTTTGTATTGTCAAATATTAATGACCTAAATATATACGAGGGCGGTTTGATATTGAAGCTACCTAGCGCTAGATGGCAGCACAAACACAAAAACTTTTTCTGTCTTAGAAATTACGATCTGTCAAACGTCAGCTGTTAAAATTTTAGCCAAATTTGTCGATTAGTTTATTTGTTGTAGTCGTTTGAAGTAAGCAACTTTTGTGTTTCTTGGAAAATGGAAAAAAGTGAATTTCGTGTAGTGATTAAACACTATTATTTGAAAGGAAAAACGGCGAAAGAGACAAAAGAAAAGCTTGATAAACATTACGCCAAATCTGCTCCCTCAGATTATATGGTAAAATATTGGATTGCTTAATTTAAACGGGGCCGAACAAGCACTGCAACAATACCATCAACAGGAAGGCCAAAAGAGGTGGTTACTGAAGAAAATATCAAGAAAATCCTCGATATCGTTATGAATGATCGCCGGGTCAAAATACGTGAGATTGCTGAAATGGTAAACATATCATATGAACGTGTGTTCAACATTTTGCATGAACATTTGCATATGAAAAAGCTATCGGCAAGATGGGTGCCGCGTTTGCTCAGTGTTGAACAAAAACGGGTTCGACAGATCACTTCACAGCGGTGTTTGGACATGATAAAGCTTAATCCTGCTGATTTTTGGCGTAGGTTAATAACTGTTGATGAAACGTGGGTCCACCACTACACACCTGAAACCAAAAGTCAATCGAAGCAATGGGTGGAAGCTGGTGGAAGTGCTCCGAAGAAGGCGAAGACAGCTAAATCGGTTGGCAAGGTTATGGCCACTGTATTTTGGGATGCACACGGAATATTGCTCATCGATTATCTTGAAAAGGGATCTACAATCACAGGAGAGTATTATCGTGCATTATTGGATCAATTGGTTGATGCAATCAAGGAAAAACGACCACATTTAAACAAGAAAAAAGTGCTCTTTCTTCAAGACAACGCACCGGTTCACGCAGTATTAGATACGATGCTAAAACTACGAGAAATCCACTTCGAATTGGTTGATCATCCACCTTATAGTCCAGATTTAGTCCCTAGTGACTTTTTCCTGTTTCCAAACTTGAAAAAATGGCTCGCAGGAAAAAGATTCATCTCAAACGAAGAAGTGATTACCGAAACTAATGCGTATTTTGAGGGGTTCCCAAAATCGTATTATTCAGATGGTATAAAAAGCTGGAAAATCGTCTTACTAAGTGTATTGAGCTAAAAGGAGACTATGTTGAGAAATAAATGGTTTTTGAAAAAAAAATGTTTTTTTCCTACTTAGGTAGCTTCAATATCAATCCGCCCTCGTATGTAAGTGTATATGTTACTATAGGAAAAAATTTTTACAGAAAAAATATGAAGATTATTGTAATGTTCAAACTGAAATAGAAGAACTTAGCGAGGACGAAAGTGAGGACAGAGATGAGGTTGAGTTAAAGTACCTCTCTGATCTAAAATAAAAAACAAATTAAGCAACTTAAGTAATATAGCAAATAATTCGCAACAATCAGTAGGACAAAATAATACGGGCTCAATACAGGGAGCGGCTAGGTTACTCAATATCAATACTCCTACGTTTTCAGGAAAAATTGAAGATTGGCGCACATTCATAGATCTTTTTTCTGCAATAACTACTAAGAGTCTTACATTAGATAATGTTTAGAAATTTTTATATTTAAAGGGGGCTTTAAGGGGTGAAGCGTTAAATCTTATAAATGATTTACTGTTGAATAAAGAAAATTATGCTAATGCTTTGGAATTATTATATAAACGGTACGATAATAAGTTAATAGTAATAAATGCGCACTTAAGGGATGTTCCTTCAATTAAAAAAGGAACGGGAAAACAAATTAGACCATTTTTAACGCATGTAAGGCAGGATTTGAATTCTTTGAAAGCGCTTAAATTGCCGGTAAAAGAATGGGATTTGATTTTAATTTATCCATTTACGGAAAAATTAGATTATCAAAAACATAAGGCTTACGAATTAGAAAAAAGGTAGTAGGATCGTCAGGGCTTGTTTGCCAACATTCAATTAGTTTTTAGATTTTTTAGAAAAGCGTTGCGGAGCGCTCGAAAATGTAGAGTTAGAATCGTATAAGGGCCTTCATTCGGGAACAAAGGATAAACAGGTAAAATCTTCTTCGTTAGTTAACAATAATCAACAAACAAAACCAAAATGTGACTACTGTAATCGCGAGGGTCATGATCTAGTTAAGTGTTATAAATTTGAGAATTTAGGAATAGGTGAGAAACGTCAGTTTGTAAAAAGTAATAACCTTTGTTTCAATTGTTTAGGAAAATTGCATAATGCAAATCAATGTAATTTAAGCGGTTGTAGCACTTGCGGTAAACGGCATCATGTTTTACTGCATGATGAAAGGGTTAACCATAACCAAAACTTGGGGGTTAATTATATCCAAAGGTCTGGCGGTGGCCAAGGTCCAGTTAGTGGCCATGGTAGTCACCAAAATATAGCTAATAATAATAGCCAGGGTGAGGCTCAATCAAATTCATTATAGAGAGTGCCGGAGGCACGTGTGGATTTAGTTTCTAATAATGGTTCAAGTCAGCATCAGGTGCGAGAACAACAAAATGTTGTTGCATGTTCGAAGATAACTCGGTCTCAGATGTTGTTGGCAACTGCGCAGGTAAATATAGTTACCTGCGAGGGTTATATGGTTCAAAAAAATGAAACGCAGTACATTGTTACCAAAAAAATGAATTATTTTTGTTTGTTGGTCCTCTTACCATCATTATAATATTTTTTCAATTAATAAGGGGACACAAACTTTTATGAGTTGAAAAGATACGTATGATTTATGTTCTCGAAAGTGAAACAATCAAAATTTGTATGACCTTTTGCAAAGTGCTCAGTTTTTTCAGTAATATTCTCTACATGACCTAAAAGTGGTAGAATATGATAACAGAGTCATGTAGTATTGAACGAAATCTAACGAGTTCTCTTTGTACATAAATCAGACGTGTTTTATCATCATTTTCCTTGCAATAAGTGTAACTTTGGCGAACGTCTGAAATATTTGTCTGTAAATTAGCCTTACATTCCTCGCAATTAAAAGTTGTACGAAATCAGAAACATAGCTTATTTTTTGAGTGTAGAAATTTCAATCATTTAATTATGTCTCTAAAAACAGGAATTCAGTATTTTCCAATTCATCAATAGTATTAGAAGTGAATGGTTTTGGTTCATTATGAAAAGTTACTAAATAATTTAAGGTATCTAATAAAATGCAGTTATCTGCTTCATAATTTGTGCTCTAGTACTTGACTATCAATACAGTGCTTTAAAAAGTTTGGGTGTTATTACTATGTTCAACTACTTTTGGTGGTGTATGATGCAAGGGTTGAAAAGGTGGATCAAATTTAAGTATTTTGTTTAATGTACTTGTAAATGCATTATCATTAAAATGATCTTCACACAACCTTTGATCAATGGATGTATAAGGAAGTACTAAAATTTTGTACCACTGTTCCCTTTGATTAATGTCAATTGGAAATTTGAAAAATGTTTTGTTTTTAAACTCCTAATTGCGAAGTGGCCAAAAATATTTACTATTACATTTTTTTACAATACAACTATCATGATATATATCTGCGATGACATTTTAAAAGTTCACTCACTTTTATTTACTTTATTCGAACTAAAATCCTAAATAAATTAAAATAATCCTACTGTTAGTAGAGCAATTTTACACCGTGATATAAAATGATGTTATTCTATGGTTGTAGATTAACAGGCAGTCTGTCAAGAGTTGAGATTTATTATATATTAAAATGAGATTCAAACTGTTACGATATATATATTCTGATGTTTGTTGACTTCTGTCATCCCAGTCAGTAAATTGTCTTTCAATGTATTTTGAAGATTCATCAATAACTATAGCATGACCTTCGATAACGGCTTCTTCCTTTTAGTACCATAACCTATAGTCATTATAGCAATACCCAATCATGTAACAGGTTATTGTCCCCGTCTTCTGTGGCCTGCGTGTCGTACCGACTTTTCATTCTGTCGCTGGCAACTTAAAGATTTGTTCGAACTAATTCATGAATATCGTCCAGCCTTCTTCTCAATTTGATCACGTAGTTTTCTCCTGCTAGATCTTCTCCAGGCCGACAGCCAAATTCCAGGTCGCAAGGAAGCTTCATTTCACGTCCAAACAGTATTTTCGCAGGTGTTTCACCCGTGGACTCATTGACGGCAGCTCGATAAGCCAATTCGAATAGGGAAAGATACTGGTCCCAATCTCTCTGATGGCTGGAGACTACTTTGGACAGGTATTTTCCAATAGTCCTGTTCATTCTCTCGACCATTCAATCTGACTGTGGATGTAATGCTGTTGTCCTGGTCTTCTTCATTCCCAGCTTCTCGCAAATTTCCTGGAATAGATGACTTTCGAAATTTCTTCCCTGGTCGATGTGGACTTCCAAGGGCACTCCATATCGGCTGATAAATTCTTTCACCAATACATTCGCAACAGTTGTGGCCTCTTGGTTCGGGATAGCGTAAATGTCCACCCACTTTGTGAAATAATCCATTACAACCAGTATGTATTTGCCACCATTTTCTGTCGCCGGAAATGGTCCAGAGATATCTAAGGCAATCCTTTCGAAAGGGCTTCCAACATTATACTGTTTCATAGGTGCCTTTCGCTTGCATCGTCGGAGCTGTTCATCCAATAAAACCTTTCACGGGCTCGCTGAAGGGTTTTCTTCACTCCCAGATGACCTCCCGATGGACTGTCGTGTTACTTCTTCAGTACCTCACCTACTCTCGTTCTCGGGATAACCAGCTGTCTGCTTATCTCGGAACCATCATCGTTTTCAAGGACTCTCTTCAACAGCCCTTCTTCCAGGACAAGGAAGTCCCACTGAGCCCAATATGCCTTGAGTGTCGGTGAAAATCTTGACACTTCTTGCCATGTAGGTCGCCGATTTTCTTCCTTCCATTGCCGGATCATCTTCAGGTGAGGATCATTCTTCTGATCTTCTCTGATCCTGGTGGGTGACCATTCCTCGTTAACTACTGTAATTCTTGAAACTGCAACTTCCTTAGATTTCGACTTGTTGCATTGAGAATAGTCTACAGGGCATGACCGTCTAGGCAAAGAGTTGGCTTTTCGGTGATTCACATCAGCTGGATGTTCTTCCCTGTCTGATTTCCCCTGTGACTGGAGTTCTTGGTTACAGGAGTCTTGAGGCGCTTAGACGGACTGCGTACGTGGTCTAGCTCGCCACACTTCCGGCGTTTAATCTTTTTCGGCTTCTTGTCTGCCATACCTTTCAACAAGTTCACCATCTGGTCAAGTTTGTCATCGTCACCTTCTTCCTGTATATTCCTACCTTTGTTATATCCCGAAGCCTTCGTTGCTGCTTCATATTCAAGATCAGCTGTCAATTCGTCAACTAATGTTTTGGGATGGACTAAACGAAGCGTCCTCTGCATATCGGGGTCACGTAAGCCATAAATAAACGCCTGTATGCCCAGACCTTCCATCATGTTCTCTGCTGCTGATGGATAAGCAAATCGAACGAGTCGGGCAATATCCACTTCATATACTTGAAGTGCTTCGTCACGTTTCTGCCTTCAGTTCTTCAGCTGGGATTGGTACAAATGTTCTAGATGTTTTTGACCATATCGCATGTCCAACCTCTTCTTCAGCTGCTCGAAATCATCCGTTTCTTCCAGAGGTATCGTCTGAAGTACATCTAAGGCATCTCCCCGAAGCGCGATAGTTAAGTTCACTGCCTTGTCTCTATCGGACCAATTATTCACTCTAGCGGCTGTTTCAAACTGTTTCACATAATCGGTTCAAGACATTTTTCCATCGAACGTTGGGGCCTTGACTCGGGTGAAACTGCCAATGTCTTCTAACTTAGGGTGTGTTTCTGTCTTGCAAGGTTTCGTTTGCTCGGTCTTCTTTTCTTCCGCTGGCGTGTCTTGAGTTCTTATATCTGTCATCTTTTTTTCTAACTCCTTGATTTTCTCGTCCATCGTTGACATTTTATTTCTCGATTAGGGTGGAAGCCTCGTCATTAAATAAAACTGTTTATGGATCAAAGCCGTCATTTTCCAGTGCCACTTTAAGTCGTTCTACTAATTCACTTTTCTTACCGAACGTTTCCAACTCACGATCTTCCAATTCCGCCACTTTGAGGTCACATAGTCTCTTGGCCATTTTTACGTAGCAATTTATTTATATTAGCACACACCTGACACCAATATAATGTTTTTCTAATTTATTTAGACAGCAAACGGGTGGGGTAAACTTTAAACACTAGGTGGGTTCACTTATTTAATTTATTTAAACACTACACTATTCACTAATTATTGACACAGTATATTCACTTAAACTAATTTATATAAACAGTTCGCTAATTTATATTCACTTATTTACTTGTTTATCTCACGATGTCAAATTATCAACTATACTAAACTCTTCTCGGTCGGTCCCTTATATATTAATGCCTTTTCACTCGATAATTCTAGATTACAAAAACAATTGGCTTTCTGGCATTTTCTAGATAAGACTGGTCTCAAAATCAATGTAGATAAGATAGTCACTATTCGTAAAGAATTCTAGGAAACCCTGCGCGTCCGCCATAATTTTAACTTTCATACCTGGCTTAGACAGAGTCGGATTTAGGGACTATACCAGTGTGCTGTTTCGTAACAATACATAAATACAAGTGAACAAAAGGCTGACGTATTTACCAAAGGACTTAAGACTGCACAATTTTGTAAGCTACGTTTTGCATTAGGTGTAGTTTCGCATAACCGAATTTATGATATTTTCACTGAACTGAACTAAATGAAACTGGAACGCGCACGGAAAGGTCGAATGTGTTTCAAAGCCAGTTTTAGACAAGGAAAGATGCCGCGGGAGGGAATATTCTCTCTCTCTAATGTGTTTTGATTAATTGCGTTTTGAGAAATTATTTTTCTTAAGTTATGTTTATTTGACTTATTGTTGATTATAAACATACATGATGACAATAATTCCTTGCTGACAGTCTAGGGATTTTAAATAATTTCAAATAATAAGTTTATTTAAATTTATTCATTGCGCACTTTTGGAAACTTTTTAATCGTACAAAATTTTATTTAACAGCTCTAAATCGATTAAAATCGTTGTAATGACATAAATTCATTACTATACAACTCGATTCAAGAAACCAGTTAGCGCCGCGATGACGAGATACCCCACCAGAACAGCAGAGCCCCCACGCCGGATGCGCACGAGGAATCGACGGTAGAAGGGACAGAGACTTCCACCACTACCACCACGATGGATATAAAAATGCGAACCAACAGACGAAGAGACGACTTGGTTTACGGACTCCTGCTCCTCCAAGTTCAGCCGCCTTCAGTGCGAAACGTAGGTCGAGGGTATTGACTTCAACCTTAAACGCTTTACACTATCCTCTGCCGAGTGTTGTACTAAGTCGGAGTATTGATCCTGCTTTATACATCATTCATTAGAACGGCCGTTGGTTTCTGGTATTGACGGAAACGTGAACGATTGTTCTAACTGCTAGAAGAATTTCGGTGTGGTACTGACACATTGAAATCTCTGCAGTATCTCCGTAGGGAAGCACCGTTAAGCCGGGTACTGATTGGCTATAAACGATCGCTTTAACTGTTAGAATAATTTCGGTGTGGTATTGACACGCAGTAATAACTACAGTCCCTGCACGTAGAAGTCTTCGTTAAGCTGGGTACTGACTAGCTACAAACGATACTCTCAAATCTTGACACTAAAACCGAAAGAGTATTGATTCGACGGTTGCTCATATCCCTGGCTGACTGAACGTTCCACAGGACATAGAGAGTCTCGTACACCGTCGAGTGTATCGCCGAAATCGAAATACACACCGCTCTAGTTCCACCTACGTGCTATTCAGACCATCAGTACCTATCAATCGATGAAAGGATACGGACCGTCGAAGCGTGACCTTCAAAATATTTACGTACCGGAGAATTATATAGAATATTGAATTTGAATTTATTTTTGTCGTTGTAAATATTATTTTTTAGAAATAAATCAGTTAATTTAATTGAACTCTCATTTGGGCTTACCTGGGCAATATGCATTATATAGTAACACTGAATAAAAACAAATAACTTATAAGGCAAAACATGTATAATAAAACTAAGAGCGCTCCCCCCCTTAATACTCGTTTTTAATTTGTTTTAAATATCAAAGCATATTGAACAATTTAAAAGATTGCTAGTTACCTTGTCTTACATTGTCGTACATATACATACCTAATAAAAAGGGATTTTAATGTATTTAGCATCATTACATTTTTTTTCTTTTCAATTTAAAAATAATTATCACATTCCTGCTATTTAACTGCACGAGTCTAATAAAGATAGCCTTCCCTCCCTCAGCAGTTGTTCTTGTCTAATTACATGGCTTCATTTTTAGAATGTGTCGTAGTTGTTCCAGTTTAGGTTATTCATTTCAGTGGATATTTTTGTCTCAGTTTGTTTCAGTTGTACATAGCAAGTTTTTTTAGGTGTTAATAGAGCAATTTTACACCGTGATAGAAAATTATGTTATTCTATGGTTGTGGATTGACAGACAGTCAATGGTTGAGATTTATTATATATGTCAATGAGATTCATACTGTTACGATATATATGTTGTATGTGTGTTGTATTGATAGTGAATAAAAGTTAAATCTACAGAAATCCAATCAATCTTTATCTAAGAAGCCCTGAGTGTTACAAGAAGAAGCCAAGCACTGCACTCTGATATTCTCACTTCATCACCTACTCACCCTTGTCAGACCATAACCATATTTTTAGCACTTTTTATTTTTGACAATTTAACTTTGACAAAAATAAGCCAGATTCATACCAACCAATGTAAGATTTGTTAACCTGTCTTGGTGACGAGCTCGGTGTAGTGACGGCGAGCGTATCCCCTCTTCAAGGTATTCGAGGGAAGTCGGGAAGTTTTAATGATATCTCGATCTTTATGCAGGCCACCCTTTACGCATTTATTAAAACGCAATATCCAAGATATATTCTTTCCAATACTGACACACAGAGCACACGTATAATATATCTCGTCACCAGCAAAGAAGATAGCATAATGAGAAAGTCTGGCACCTTACAAAATTGCGGACTGTCAACGCGAAAGATATGCGTGAACTTTACCCGCCTTGCCAAGCTGATTGTTTGATATGCTATGTGTCTCTACTGACAATGACTTTTCTAAATAATTTAAAAAATAATGTCGAATAGGAACGTCACAGCACAATTCTCATCCGATATCCTTAGAGGCAAAACGAAAAAGAAAAGAAGAAAGAGGAAGGATGTTTTCGATATACCAGGTGTGAAGAAAATCATTTTAAGCGAATTAGCTCAGAAAATAATAGGGTAAGTAGAATTTTTTATCACAATTCCTGTTTATTCTTCTTCGATGTACACACATGAGCAATCTAACATTTTTAAATGTTTGAGTGTTCCTTATTGTGTTCCTTTAGTGTTTAGTTGTTTTCATTTGTCTTTTATTTGATATATTGTGTTTTCTATACGAAACGAATATTCAACTTCTTTCCAGTAGATGTTATGATGACCATAACAATAAAAATCTTTAAAAAATTGTAGGGCTGTATTGAAAACAAATTATAATTATATTAGGAGCTTGATGATGATTGTTTGGGTACGAAACAAATGCTCCATCCTAACTTAGTATATGTTATGGCAACCACAATGAAATAAATGATTTGTACACTAAGGCTAATGTATTTTTCAAATTTGAATACACCATTTTTTGTATAAATTTGCAGATGTGTTGCTGGAGAACACGTGACGGCAGAAAATCCTTGGATATTCGTCGGAAAGGAACCAATCGCAGACAATTTAGAGTTACATGAAGAAAGTTCGGAATTTTTACCAGTGAAAACGGAAATTTTAGCTTTTCCAGGAAATCAGATTTTGATGGGTAATTATCCTTTAATATCCAACACTTTGTTTTTCACAAAAATCGGTTTATTTATGTCAAAAAATTTGCCTGCTATCAGTCAATTGTACGTTCTACTCTATACTACTCTATTCTACATCTTGTCAATCTCCTCTGCAGTATTATTTATTCTACTCTTTTCGCCGTTGTCAGATCTACTAAGATTATTTCGTTTTCCTTCACTATTCTCTACCGATAAGGAACATATTTAAAATGTTCCTTTTTAGGTTATATACCTGACGAATCAAAAGATACAGATGAATTTTATATTTGCATCACGGAAGCAGCTACCCAAATAGTAAAAGACATTATTGAAAAGATGAGGCAACAACAGGAAAAACGGTTATATAACACTTTGAATAAAACGATTAAACAATGGTAAGGCTCTACTTCTATGGTGCCATAGATCTATACTCCCTGATTATTGATATTTATTTAAAAATTACAAATTTAATATCGTATTTTTATATAACCGGAAGTGCTGTCGAAATAATATTTTCTTAGGTTGCCAATGGGATCAGCGGAAGAGGTTGACGAAAATCTATTGAAAAATAACAGACCTTTGATAGAAGTTGAAATAGAGTCGCAGTATCCGATTTTTTCGCCAAAACCAGAATTTGTAATTGTTAAAGCAGAAAATAGAAGAGATGGTTACGTGGAATTAAAATGGACGTCTGAAGAACGTATCGTAAATGTAATTAAAACAATTAAATAAATTAGAAAATACTTATTCATGCGCGGAAAAGTTGATCCACTTATTTTCCAACAAAAAAATATAGATGTTTGTTTTAGATCGTCTTATTGAAACTCGCGATTCACTCTGTATAAGTGTTGATAATTAATTGTTTGAATTATCTTTTATGAAAAATTTTGCATACTAACATATTTTATATTATTTATAAGTAGTAATAAATGCATAATTATTGATATACTATTTTTCTACGGCTTTAAAAATTTTTTGAATACATGTTCAGTTGACTAGAAAGTATCACTATAACTTTCTTAATTGTAGGTATATAAAAAAAGGATAGATCAACCAGTTCAAGCAGCCGCACAGTTCGTCACCAGAGATGTACAAACCACGTGTACTTACCCCTCGAATTCAGCCACTCAGTATTTATACGAAACAGAAGACACATCGAATATGCTAGAAAAATATGCAAAGTCAATAAAAAATTACGTGGAGGACAATATAGACTATCTATCGGATTTACTGAGAGTAATTAACTAATTTATTCATTCATTTACAGAGACATAAATATAGATATAAAGATAGAATGACAGACAGACATATGTGCAGAAAGACAGGAAGACAGATAGAAAGACAGGCAGACATAAATATAGAAAAACAGACGAAGACGGACATACATAAATGTAGGAAGACAAACGGAAAAGCAGGAAGACAGACAGGCAGCCAGAAAGGCAGTAAGACGTACATTTATAAAAAGACAAATAGATATAAATATATAAAAACAGACAAATACAGACAGAAAGACAAACAAGCAAACAGAAAGACTGATAGGCATAAAGGCAGTAAGAAAAACATACCGGCAGAGAATGCAGAAAGACGAACAGTCTGAAAGAGAGAAAGACAGACATAAATAGAGAAAAATAGACAAAAACAGACAGAAAGGCAGAAATATATATAGACAGAAAGCAAAATAACAGACAGAAAGACGGACCGAAAGGAAGATATACACTCCGAAAAGCAGAAAGACAGACATACATAAAGAAAGACAAACAAGCAAACAGAAAGACTGATAGGCATAAAGGCAGTAAGAAAAACATACTGGCAGAGAATGCAGAAAGACGAACAGTCTGAAAGAGAGAAAGACAGACATAAATAGAGAAAAATAGACAAAAACAGACATAAAGGCAGAAATATATATAGACAGAAAGCAAAATAACAGACAGAAAGACGGACCGAAAGGAAGATATACACTCCGAAAAGCAGAAAGACAGACAGACATAAAGGTAGGAAGGAAGACAGACAGAAAAAGGGAAAGACAGACAGATATAAATATAGAAAAACAAACAAAGACAGATATAACGGCAGGAAAAAGACAGACAGACAAAGATGAAGTAAAGACAGGCATAAAGAAAGAAAAATAGACAATGGCAGACAGAAAGGCTGACAGACAGAAAGACAGACGGTGATGAAGATAGAAATACAGACGAACAAACAGAAAGACAGGCAGTCATAAAGGCAAGAAGAAATACAGACAAAGGGAGGAATACAGACAGATAAAAATATAGAAAAACAGGAAAAGATAGACAACAATACAGACATACATAAAGGCTAGAAGAGAGACAGACAGAAAGAAAGCAGAAAGGCAGACAGCCAGAAAGAGAGAAAAACAGACAAACATAAATATAGAAACATAGACGAAGGGCATAAATACAGACAGGCGGACATCAAGACTGAAAGGCAGAAAGCAGAATAACAGACAAAAAAATAGACATACAGACCGAAAGGCAGAAATACAAACAGACAGACGGACATAAAGACTGAAAAACAGACAGGCATGAAGACATAATGAAAGACAGACAGCCAGAAAGAGATAAAAACAGACAAACATAAATATAGAAAAATAGATAAAGACAAAAAGGCTGACAGACAGAAATATAAACATACAGCCCGAACGGCAGAAATACAAACAGACAGAAAGACAGACGGTCATATAGACAGAAAGGCAGAAAGACAGACGAAAAACAGGAAGACTGGCTGGCATAGAGGCAGGAAGAAAGGTAGACAGAAAGGCAGAAAGACAGACGAAAAACAGGAAGACTGACTGGCATAAAGGCAGGAAGAAAGGTAGACAGAAAGAGGGGAAGACAGACAGAAATATAGAAAAACAGACAATGACAGGGCATACAGATCGAAAGGCAGAATGACAAACAGAAAGGCATACAGACGGAACTGCACAAAGGCAAACAGGCAGAAAGGCAGACAGTCAAAGAGGAAACAAAATGACAGACAGAAAGATAGGCCGACAGAAAGACATACAGACCGAAAGGTACAAAGATAAGCAGTCATAAAGACATGAATACAGAAAGGCAGAAAGACAGATGGACAGAAAGCAGTATGGCAGATACAGACCGAAAAATAGAAAGACAAATAGACAGAAAGCAGAATGACAGAGAGAACGGCAGAAAGACAAAAAGGCATACAGAAAGCAGAATGACGGATAGAAGGATAGATCAACGGAAAGACATAAAGATCGAAAGGTAGAAAGACAAACTGACAGGCAGAAATACGGACAGCCGAACATAAATACATAAAGACGAAAAACCGAGTGAATAAAGAGCATAAAGGCAGACAGACAGAAAGCAGAATGGCAGATAGAAAGTCATAAAGATCGAAAGAGAGACAGACAAATAGGAATGTGGAAAGACAGGCAGAAAGCAGAATGTCAGATAGAAGGGCATACAGACTGAAAGGCAGAACTACAAACAGACATAAAGGCAGAAAGACAAACAGACATAAAGGCAGAAAGACTGACAGATAGGAAAATAGGCCGACAGAAATACCGAAAGGCAGAAATACAAACAGGCATAAAGGCAGAAATACAGACAGAAAGATAGATCGACAGAACGACAAACAGGTCGAAAGGCAGAAAGACAGACATGCAGAAAGACAGACAACCAGACATAAAGGCGAAAGACAGAGTTAATTACGAACATAAAGGCAGAAAGAAAGACATGCAGAAAGTTGGACAGACAGACAGAAAGCAGTATGACAGACAGAAAGGCATACAAATCGGAAGGAAGAAAGACAAACAGAGAGAAAGGCAGAAAGATAGACATAATGACAGACGTGAAGGCATACAGACCGAAAGGCAGAAATACATACAGACATAAAGTCAGAAAGATAGTCAGAAAGACAGTCAGAAAGACAGTCAGAAAGACAGTCAGAAAGACAGTCAGAAAGACAGTCAGAAAGACAGTCAGAAAGACAGTCAGAAAGACAGTCAGAAAGACAGTCAGAAAGACAGTCAGAAAGACATCAGAGAGACGTCAGAAAGACAGTTAGAAAAACGGTCAGAAAGGCAGACAGACAGAAATACAGACCGAAAGACAGACAGAGTGAATAACGAACAGTATGACAGGCAGACAAACCGACAGACACACACACACACACGCACACACAGAGATATCTATTTTATAAAGCTAAATTTAATATCTTCAAGGTGAACTCAGCTCTCAATTTTTACTCCGACGATTATCTGAACCTGATCAATACGAGCGCCAGTTTCCTTACTGGCACTACCGTGGAAGAGGTAAAAGAGTACATGTCATTTATGGACGTTAATCGTTGTAAAGATAAAATGATAGCCGATGTCGTTTGGCATCCGATGTGGTCTGGAACAGTGGCCTTAGCTTACACCGACGAAGCTCCTTTCATATATCATTACGGTCTGAACACGGAGGATAACGTAAGTACATATTACATAATAAATATTAATTCAAGTCGATTTTCATTGCTGTTTTGTTGTAAATCAAATTTTATAAGCTTGTTTATTGTTGATATAAAATTTGTAAAAATATATTTATAACCTCATTGTTTTATATTTCCTCAATCTCCACACAACTTTCAAAGTGTGGCAACGCTGTTCTAATGACACATTTTAGCGTATACTCTAAACAGGACGTTTTCAGGTTTTAAAAGCGGTTCATGGTCATAATCTAACCCTAATTTGGAGCTGCTTGGACGGCCTGAAACCGAAACTTATTCTAGAATCACCTAGAGAAGTTACCAAACTGGCGTTCTGTAAATTTGACGAAAACATTTTGATAGGTGGTTTGAAAAATGGTCAAATGGTAAGTATATTTAAATCCAATAAGTCCATTCTCTACCGTCCATGAAATGATTACTTATTTATATTGTTCAAAACTACATTCATAACGATAAAGCCGGTGTCCAATTCATCCGATTTCCGACGTCTGATGATCCGAAAGTGTTCCTATTGGTCAAAATATATTGGCGCCAATTTTCATTCGAAAATTTTTAATATTGTATCCGACGTCGTTCAAAGTTAAATAATTTTAACTTCTTTCGAACTGGGAAGATTATATATGGTTTTCTAACCTTACATTTCTACATTTTAACTTTTTTTCTTCATCCATTTGCGTACCGATAAAAGTAGTAGGATTAGCACAGTAGATTCTAGAAATTTGTGATGTGATTTAAGATTTTGTGACAAAGAGTTAACAGTTGACAATATTAACATTAATTTTCTTTCGTCGGATCCGAATTCATGTAGTAATGGGACATGCAAAATATTTTTGAATAAAAATAGTCAGAACGAATGATTTATCGGATGTAGGAAATCGGATGCAAGGGACACCGCCTTAAGTATTTTGTTCTTAACACGTTCACTGCTATCCATTTACGGCAGGTTTTAGCCAGGTGCCAAATCACTTTTTTTCAATGCGTTGTTATTTTAGTGTTAAGATGTCTCAAAGATAAGCGTTAAACTTAGTTTTTTTTGGAAATTTACTTAAATTTTCACGAATTTTTACGTGGCTCTTTCAAGAGTCGGCGGCACTGCTACTCAAATATGCCTTGTGTGCCACTGGCTCTTATAAGAGTCGGGACATAATTCATTGCTGCTTGTGTTTTCTTAATATTTTTCTTGGATACCAATAAACGTGAACCAAAAATATTAAACATTTATTAAAAGTGAAGCACCAATAAGTACATAGGTACATAACCAACAAAAATATCAGACATTTTTTCAATTGAACAAAACTAAAAAACTTTATAAAACATAAAATAAATCTGCCTTCTCAGTCCAAGAAAAGGAACTAAAATCCTACATAACATATTGTTGCATAAACTACAGAAGAGAAAATAAAAAGTATAATTATCGCTATAGCAAAAACATAATATAATAGCCTAGGAGATGGTGACAGAAAAGGTTCTCCCATTTTCTCCTGCATGCCTTTTTAGGAATTGATAACTAACCCTAAAATATGAAAGATAGAGGCGTTACGAGCCCTTGCGTGCTTGCACGTCATAAAGAAAATGGCTTCTCTTTGTGTGAAGAATTTTAGTATTTTTCCGTGACATTATATTGCATGCCTTTGTAATATAACGTAGTTGGAACAAATTTAAGCTATATTCATTGATGGCATGCAATTCCCAACGGCCGACGGGGATCAAAGGGTTACGTAGAAATGAAAAAAAAATAGAAAATTTCCGTGTTTACAAATTGCATGCCGTTGTAAGAAATTAGTTTTTTTTTATCTCAAAAATACTCTACGAAAATTGACATGCACCCCTCGTATGACGAAGGGTGGAAAATATTAGGAACATGTTGTGAAAATTCAATACAACTTTTCCGTGATTTCAAACTGCATGCCATTTGAACAATACTTAATTTTTATAATTTATTGACGAAGTGTTAAAGTAGTGGCATGCATGACGAAAATTGCAAAAAACGCTGTTTTAATTTCCGTTACTTTATTTTACATGCCATTCAAAATTTCATTAAAAAACATAATTTTAAGTTGATAAAAAAAATGGCATGCATATTACACAAGCCTGACATAAAAAACGTGTGCAAAAATAAAAAAAGTTTTTTAACGAAAATAAAAATAAGGAACATTTCCCTGTTTTTTTTGCATGTCTTTTTGTACATTGTCTGTAAATATTATTTTAAACTTCAATAACAAATGGCATGCATGTTTATTGATAAAATATTACTATATGAAAAATAAAAAAACGAGTCCTAAAAATAAAAAATGCATTCTTTTCCGGAGGAAAACTGAAAACTTTTTTTACGAAACTGTACACTTGTATTAATACCGAACTTAAATAAAATATTTATAAAATATTATTTTTATTATTTATTATACATTATTCATTATTAACACTTTCAGTATCATTACACACTGATTCATCTTCCGTAGTTTCTCCAATATCGGATCTACAATCACTGTCATCGTCATCAGTTTCGTCCTCCACATCTTCAAAATTAGGTGTTGTTATTAATTCATCATCTGCATCTGTTTCTTCTGGATCTATCAAAATTAAAATAACATTTGATTTTCAAGTATCAATTTGAACAATTTTATCAATGGGGAGTAAACCTCAACTTCCCTAGCGCGGCGCGCGAGCGCTAAATTCTATTGTTTTCAACCCACGGGATTTTTTCTACGTATATTTTCGTACCATCAGCGCGAGTTGAAAACAACAGAATTTAGCACTCGCGCGCCGCGCTAGGAGAGTTGACGTATCTTTCCTCCTATTTGTTATGAAAGCATGAATAAAAAAATAAAATACCTTCAATTATTTCTTGAATATTTGAAGGTACGTCCTCGCCCTCGAACCACTGGAAGAAATACATATCATCTTCGAGTTTCCAGCCGAATTCTAGAATATTTAGATTTTCATTGGGCACTGGAGAAAAGACATTTTTCCACATGTGTCCAATGTATGATGCTGGAAGTAATTGCTGCTTGAGTTCACGCT
The DNA here is from genome assembly GCA_963921935.1 of Galeruca laticollis. NCBI lineage: Eukaryota > Metazoa > Arthropoda > Insecta > Coleoptera > Chrysomelidae > Galeruca > Galeruca laticollis. Next base: position 73,560,794 of record OY998177.1, read on the forward strand.
TACAAGGTGGTAGTGTGCAAGCGCCAAAGTCCTTTAATTTTTGTTTGAACTCGTCCGTGGGCTCGACGTTACTAGTATATGTCGAGGAGAATATTTTTAATCGAGTTTCATCGACATTCGAGCATTTTTTATTGTAGCGTACATTTTGCAGACAAAATCTTCGAGCGTGTCAAAAGCATTTTCATAATTGTCGCTTCGTGGATCTTGTAAAGCTGCAAATGCTTGTTGATATTTTTCATTTTCTGAGTACAGCGCCCACGGTTTTCTTTTTCCCTTTTGATAAAATGCTGGGTTGCAATCGCAGCCCGTTAGTGCGTGGAACGCTGGTAAACCAGAGCATTTGACGCTTCCCAATGTGTCATAAATTTTATTGACGTTTATGTACCGCCGATTGTTGCCCATGCCTTACAACATCCAAATCGTGAGGGGCGCTGACAATTGTTCCATGATTCCATAGAACTATGACGAAGTTTTGTTAACTTTATAATTTCGTATACTTTAAATTCAAAATATATTTTTTCAAAATGTATACGTTTTTAATAATTTTGATATCTAAATATTACAATTCAGTATATTTAAATTTTATATTTTTTTCATTCGTAATTTTATTTTTCAAAAATGTTTCGCTCACTCAAGAATGCAGATACTACTGAAAGCAGATACTATTAATTTATATACTCGGAACAACAACTTTTTTACAATATTTCCCAAGTAAAAATTTTTTATACAGCCTGTATACAACTGTCTTTATACAATTTTCGTTGTATAAAGTCTCTATAAAATCAATGAAATTTTTTTAGTTGCCTTGACAACAGCGGTCAGCAAGCGCCGTTGTTTAGGCAACTAAATAAAAAATTCATCAATTTTATACAGATTTAATACGACCAAAATTGTATAAAGACAAGTTGTATATAGGCTGTATAACTTGGGTTATTTCATTATCAAATTATAAAAAATTAACCAAAAACTTATACACTTTGCTTCCCGAAGGTTTGTTTAAATCAACTTCAAATTAAGCTTTCAAAGCATTAAAATTGTTTCGACATTTTGAATGATACCCAATACTATCATCGATTTCCTTGGGCAGTTCTATATCACTATATTTTAGCGAATGCTTTTTTCTCTGCTCTAAAATTGCTATAGAAGATGCTAAGGTATCGGCAGTAAAAGAAATAATTGGAGCTGTAATAGCACATCCCAAAACACATATTTTTTAACGGTTTCTTCTGGCTCATCATTCTCAGACATATTTGAGAAGTAGTATCTAAATAATAATAAGAATACATGAATAATAAAAGATGTGTTAGTTTACAAAAAAAAATTACTTTTTGATACAGTGTGCGTGCGTAAAATACGATCGTGTTATTTAATACGCATGCCATTTTCGGTATATACTTAAAATAATATGTTTTTATGAAATACAAAACGGCATGCAAATAAAAAACGCGGAAATGTTCATTAAATTTTTTGCAATTTTTGTTATTATTTATAATATAATGATCATGTGCAACATGCATGTCATTTGTGTTTCAGAATTATTTGGTCATAAAATTAATATTTATCTTTATTAGAAGTAGTTTGAAATCACGGAAAAGTTGTATTGAATTTCCACAACATTTTCCTAATATTTTCCACCCTTGGTCATACGAGGGGTGCATGCCAATTTTCGTAGACTATTTTTGAGATAAAAAAACCAATTTTTTACAACGGCATGCAATTTGTAAACAAGGAAATGTTCTATTTTTTTTTCATTTCTACGTTACCCTTTTAGCCCTGTCGACCGTTGCGAATTGCATGCCATCAATGACTATAGCTTAAATTTGTTCCAACTACGTTATATTACAAAGGCATGCAATATAATGTCACGGAAAAATACTAAAATTCTTCACACAAAGAGAAGCCATTTTCTTTATGACGTGCAAGCGCGCAAGGGCTCGTAACCCCTCTATCTTCCATATTTTAGGGTTAGTTATCAATTCCTAAAAAGGCATGCAGGAGAAAATGGGAGAACCTTTTCTGTCACCATCTCCTAGTCAATAATAATTGTTGATCGAAAAAATTATTTGTGAATAATGTCACTACATTCCAAGCAGAAGCCTGGAGCACCTGGGCATGTAGAACATTCATACATAGTTTGGGTACGCTTTCCATTCTTAGTGCAAGATTGGCATCGTTTTCTGGACACTTGTTTTTTACCGTCACTTAAATCTCGTTTCACTAATTTGTGCCCTTGAGTGACTGCTGCGGGAATATTTTCAGTGATTATTGGCATTAAACTTTTAGCTACATTTATTCTGAATTCGTACAATGTCATCTTTGATCCAGTGCAATGAGATCCGGTGCAATGGGTTCCTTGATCCAAGAGGCTCTTAGTAGCTAAGTCAAAACTATTATAATAACTGTCCATGTACACGCGATGTCCAACGTTTAATTTATTTTCCCTCAAGTACAAGACAACTTTTTGAGAATGACCTCGGCCTTCTATTTCATCAAGCATGTCAGTGTACACAGCAATCTTTAGTATGAGACCTGTTGGGGTTGTCATCATATAAATTTTAATCCCATATTTATGCTTTTTGTTTTTTATGTATTGGCGGAATGACAAACGCCCTCTTAATAGCACCATCGACTCGTCCAGAGAAAGTTGCTGGCAAGGATAATAAACCATGGCCATTATGTTGTTAAAATAATTAATAACAGGTCTTATTTTATACTACCTGTCCTCTGGCTTCGGTTCTCCAAGACTCGGATTTCTCGAGAAATGCAGGGCACGCAATATTATTAGGAAACGACTGCGACTGATATTATCTGCTACTGCTTTGCAGTGAAAAAATGGATCTTTCTTCCAGTAGTCTTGCAAACGTTTGAGTTTTACAATCCACATATCTGGTGATGCCAGATAAAAAAAATTCTTCTGCATTTGCGTTTGTTTCGTCAACAACTGTTTGAAGAAAATTGTCAGTCATTATATGACGGAAATAGTCAATAGGAGAGTTTCCATTTGGAGGAATAAGTAAAGTCTTGCAAACGTTTGAGTTTTACAATCCACATATCTGGTGATGCCAGATAAAAAAATTTCTTCTGCATTTGCGTTTGTTTCGTCAACAACTGTTTGAAGAAAATTGTCAGTCATTATATGACGGAAATAGTCAATAGGAGAGTTTCCATTTGGAGGAATAAGTAAAGTCTCTGTTTTTAAAAAAGGTAGACTTTTCATATCTATGGAATCATCTTTCCAGTCTATAATAACTTTTTTATTGTTGGCACTACACCTGTCAGAACATGTATAAGATTTTCTTCACCGCTGTCTGAAGACGAATCGTTCACTGCCCGGGTGGTCAAGTCATCATTCATTTCTTCGTAATCACTAGAATCCCCCTCAATATAGTCCCATCCATCAGAATCAAACTCATCGCAGTCACTATTCTCCAATATTTGTGATAGTTCACTGTCTGTATAGTATTTTTTTGCACTCAATCTTTATTTTTTAGGATTATAAGGTCCCGGTACAGCATTATCATCCGCCATTTTAAAACACGTATAACTACCAATTGCAAAACAAAAAAACGGAACCACCTGCGAAAACGCGTGAAATAATATTTATCGTCCGTACCGACTCAACCTTCACACCTAACGTCTTTCGGCCAACTGAAATATCTCGCATAGCATCAGCATTTAAATGTGGCCCTTTTAAGAGTCAGTGGTATCGGCGCATGAGCAGCGTTGACTCTTATGAGAGCCAGCGGCATTGAACGAGTTAAACCGTTTTTTAATAACCCTATAGCGCTTGCATAGTTTCATCTGAAACTGACAGATATTCAATTCCACGAAACGCCTCATATATTTTAAGCAGTCTCTTCAATAATGAAATCTACGATTATCTGTAATCTTCATCCCTTACGAAGCAATTTAAATATTCAAAAAAGGTAAACCATTCGCTATGTTTTCTGGTAAATTTCGGCAATGGTAAAGGCTTTAAGTTAACACACCACTTATCTACCACTACCGTTATTTGTCATATTTATCACAGTTGGATTATTTGTTTGTTTCGTATTTGACACTGTAGACGTTATTGAACATATATGCGCTTTTATTGCACTTACAATAGCTCAATACTGAGTTTCTATTTTTCCGCGTACTTTTTCTCTTTCCGCCCCTAACTTGGTTTCATCGGCATATTCTTGTCTTAATTCAATTTATTGGATTTCAAATTGTATTTAATTAAATTCTTTAAATAGTTCGCGGTTGCTACTTCTAAATTGTAATTGAAAAATATCGTCTTTCATATTAGGTATTGCTTTTTCATATTTAGTACTAATCTACTAATCCCAACATTCTTATAAATTTCTGAATTAATCGCCCCAAAACGCTACACAAATTTTGCGAAAGGTATCATTGACTCCTCGAATTTACAAAAATAAATGTAAATAGGTATCTAATGAAGCTCGTTTAAATTACGCTAACTTAATGGATAAATATATAAGGAAGTGAAACAGAACTGACATTTTTTCGATGCACCTGGAACAATTCGATGAGAAGGCGACGACGTGAAGTCTACGATGTGGAAACGACGATGGGACTCGGAGCTCGACTGCAGGTCCGTCAAGCTGCCCCCCCCCCGGTTAGCTTTTTTTACCAAAATGCTAGCACACATAAAGGGCACCTAGCACAACCTAGAACAACAATTTTTATAGCTAGCACACCAACAGCTCACAATAAAAATGCTTTTGAATTCGGGTGGAGCCAGGTTAACGCTAGCCCCCCCCCGGTTGGAATTTTTGCACCAAAATTCTAGCACAGATAAAGGACACCGAGCATAACCTAGCACACCATTTTTTATAGCTAGCACACCAACAGCTTACAATAAAAATACTTTTGAATTCGGGTGGGGCCAGGTTTACGCTAGCCCCCCCCGGGTTGGAATTTTTCCGCGAAAATGCTAGCACAGTTAAAGGACACCTAGCACACCATTTTTTAAAGCTAGCACACCAACAGCTTACAATAAAAATGATTTGGAATTCGGGTGAGGCCAGGTTAACGCTAGCCCCCTGCGGTTGGAATTTTTTCGCCAAAATGCTAGCACAAATAAAAGACACCTTGCACAACCTAGCACAAAACTTTTTATAGCTAGTACATCAACAACGCTTTTGAATTCAGGGGATGGAGGGTGTCTTCTTAAAATAACGCTATGCTTACACGAATGAATGAAAATGTTGGATGTATTTGTCCCTAAACATCATTTTCCTATAAAAAATGGCCCCTAAACAGCATTATTGATGTCAGCTGTTGCCGGATTGTGCGTGATATCTATATTTTCCCCTCTAGCAGGGTATTTGTTTATTTAATAATTAACTATTATTTAATTAATAATTATATATTTATTTTAAATTAATGCTAAAAACGAAAGAATACAAAAAACCTTCACTTTTAAAAATAATTTTGTCAAAATCATAGTAATTTTAATAAAACAAAATAATTAAATTGAACCGTTTAGTCACGTAATCAGAAACAATCCGTGCACAAATAAGTTGCAAATTACGTCACACTATAAAAAAGGCAACGACAAACGTTTGCGTACAGACATTGGATAAATAAATGTACAAAAAAGCGAAGCCGTTGGATATGTCCTTTGGACAAAGTTGTGCAATCTGGGAAGGGGCGGCTGAGATCCCTAAAAATGTTCCAATATATTGAGAATACATGTTTTAGACTGATCGTGGTTCACTGTAGTCCTTATTTAAAAGAAACACTCAAACTTTATATTTAAATTTGCCAGAATATTTATTACCATTGTAATAGGTCTGTTCCAACCAACACAAAAACCGTACAATTACGATACTCGACCTGCTGATTAGTGAATATAATAAGTCTGTGTAATTTACATCAAATTTGTTGCGTTACTGAGATTGTACGGTAATAAAACGGTATTTACTTCGGTTGGAACAAACCTAATGATAACATAAATATTGCATTTCACTATCAGATTTTTTTAAATTCCCAAGTTTACTTAGAACGTACATATTTTAATTCTTAGAGCCGGTTAATCAGAGCTTCAAATATTTCTGTGGCATATCATAAGATACCAACACTACTATGTATTTTTCAAAGTTTTTAGTATGTAACTGGCAATGTATGTTCGGTTGCAATCTGTTCAGTTTTGAAGCAGATATCTTCAACCGATTGAGCTGAAATTCTGTATATACGTCTAGTTTGCATGCCAATCCATGATTATGTATGTGACGTCATTCTAAATTCAACATGGCGGATCACCAAAGTTGGCGGACTAAAAAAAGTGGACTAATTTTTTTATGCGTTCTTACAATATGGGTAATGGAAGGACTTGCTAAGAATACGAATGTGAGTTATAGTCCATTGCTCCAATCCGTCTACAATTTTGGTGTACTTGGGTTTTTTGAGTCCTTTATTATGACATTGAGGTCGAATTGTGCGACTGTGTTACATCGATTGGTTCACTTTGACTTGCCGAGATCGGCGGATTGTTAGACTGGGTCTTAAAGAGCTGAAAGGACGGAATAAAATTCTTGTACTTTTAATTTGACCCATGGACATTGGATATTTTTTACTACCTCAGAACTATTCTAAAAAAATAAATTGTAAAAAAGCTAGATGTTTGGGTAAGAACGGCAGGTCTAGAGGGCCGAGCAGTATAAAAAACGTACTTTTTCTTTCATATTACAAGCAAAATGTACTGTAAGCAAAATTGATGACATAGGTATTTTTATTTTTCTAAAAACTAGGTATAATCCAATTAACTGCCTCGACCCTTACTTCGTGGAATCTACTCATATTAGTGTTTTAAATGAAACTCAATGTTTCTAGTTAATTCCACAATATAATGAAAAATGTTTGAAAATTCTAAAAAATTGACAATTGTTTCGATCACTGAATATCATCCTCAGAATGACAGTAGTTACATTAAATTTAGAATTTTCAAACATTTTTCATTATATTGTGGAATTAACTAGAAACATTGAGTTTCATTTAAAACACTAATAGGTATAATCTATCTGAAGTTCTCATCGGACTTTTGAAAGGGTCGTTAAACCAAGTCTATCGTTAAAATTTGAATCATTTTTATAATGCCGTTTTTATGGGTCTTAAGAGTTAATAAAATTCTTGTAGGTACATCCAAACTGGCCGATTCAGATGTTTGGGTTAAGAAAGGGTTTCCCCGAAGGGCTGATGGTTGTAATAATATGTATTCTTCCTAATAATATCACAAGCAATATGGACTAGGTATATAAGTAAAACTAATGATCTAACTATTTTCACGAGTGTAATTCGATAGAATATTTCTCGATTAGACTGTATTAATGCGAAATTTATATTATTTAAACAACATTACATGGTATTTAATTACTCTTTTTGGTTCATTTTCAATCACTTATTTTTGGATTAAACTTGAAGAATCGTTTTCAAACCGTGACATTTTTATGATATTTTAAATAAAAATTATGATAATAACAATTGTTACTTAGACGTTACTTAGATACGGACTTAAAAGGGAAATTATCGGCCCTGTCGGAGAGTTATCTCCAAAAAGGTCCTGCTTCTTTTGGAATTTTTACCATATGAGTGGAATGCTCCGAAAATTTTTCGTAACTACAGTAAGAAACAATTAAACCAGCAACATATATATTCAACCTATTCATTTAGTCATTCAGTAAGTATAGCGTTATTTCACTACCCTCCGTCCCACTCCCCAGAATCAAAAGTGTAGTTGGTGTGCTAATTATAAAAAATGGTGTCCTAAATTGTTCTAGGTGTCCTTTATCTGTGCTAGCATTTTGGCGAAAAAATTCCAACCGGGGGGGGTCTAGCGTTAACCTGGCCCCACCCGAATACAAAAGCATTTTTATTGTAAGCTGTTGGTGTGCTAGCTATAAAAAATGGTGTGCTAGGTTGTGCTAGGTGTCCTTTATCAGTGCTAGCATTTTGGCGAAAAAATTCCAACGGGGGGGGGGCTAGCGTTAACCTGGCCCTACCCGAATTCAAAAGCATTTTCATTGTAAGCTGTTGGTGTGCTAGCTATAAAAAATGGTGTAAAATGGTGTGCTAGGTTGTGCTAGGTGTCCTTTATCTGTGCCAGCATTTTGGCGCCAAAATTCCAACCGGGGGGGGCTAGCTTTAACCTGGCTCCACCCGAATTCAAAAGCATTTTTATTGTGAGCTGTTGGTGTGCTAGCTATAAAAATTGTTGTACTAGGTTGTGCTAGGTGCCCTTTATGTGTGCTACCATTTTGGTAAAAAAAATCTAACCAGGGGGGCGGCAGCTTGACGGACCTCTCGATTGCCCGATATTCCTTGATTCGACTATGATGTATGGATCCTCGATCGGATCTTGATGTATCAGCAGACTGGCGATTGCACGAATAACATACGATTATTGATTGTACTATTCACTTATTACTGTATAAGAACAATTTTTGTGTAAGTACACGTTATGCGACACGAATAACATTCCGTTTTTTCACGACTTCGATTGCTCATTGTTTATTCGGCGGCTCGAATGGCCAAAATGTTGCGACATAAATGAGTATCTCGAAGACCGGATTTTAAGAGAGAAAGAGAGAAGTTAGAAATTTTTTTGAAGTTGGGGTTTGTAGTGTTTTTATTTTGGGTTTATTTTTGTTGGAGTTTGGCCCAGGATTTATTTCCTCTGCAGGGTTGGTTGGGGGTGTCTTGTTGGGTGGTTTGTGTGCGCGTATTGACTTGGCTTGAGTTTTGGGTAGGACTGAAAATTCAGTTTTTTAGAAAAGTGTATGGAAAGTTGAGAAAAAAGGTGTATAGAAAATTGAAGTTTTATTTGGTTTTGTGGGTGAATTGTGTTTTTTGCTAGAAATCAACCGGAGAGAGAGGCAGGAACAATCAGCATCGAAATTGGATGACTTTTGTGCGAACGTGGTTTTAAAGGTGTATAGAATGGGAAATTTAGAAGTGTATGGTAAAGGTAGAAAATGAATAAGACGAACCACGTTGCGTTGCGGATAGTTAATAGAGGCGAGGTGGGCGATTGAAATTGTTGGAAAATGAAAAATGTTTTTGGGATTGGGTGTCTCCTATGTCATGAGAGAGTTTTGAATTTTTGAGTTTTATTTGAAATTTGTTTGAAAAGTGACTAGGAGACATTGAAAGATGTATAGATGATGCCGGGTGGTGGCGACTGGCTTTTTTCGAATTCGAGGTGAGGAATTTGTTGGATAAGTGTATTAATCTGCGCTGTGGTATTTTGAATGTGAAAGTTTGTTCGATTATTGGGTTGAATTTTTGTAATTTACTTGTAAAAATGTTGAAATTGAAGATTTTAAAATGACTGGTTAAAATATTGTATTGAGTGGGCTGGAACACAACAATAATCTTAAATCCAAAAATTTCGTCGTACGTCGGCCCATTTGCCTAGCGAATAAATTCACAATGCTACAGGAAAAAACGTGAAAAACCTGCAGCACCGACGGGGTGGATTGGGGCTCGCGGATCAAGTTGAATCGCTTTCGCTCCTGATGGGAGTGAAAGCAAAGTGAGCACACCTGCCTATATTTGTTATAGAGCAGTTGTGTCGATAGAAGGAAGGTATTAGATGGCGAAGTGTATCGGCTATGACGTCCCTTGAGTTAGGGATGGCGTTCATGAGTGTGACGGTGAAGATTTCAATAAGGATTTTTATGTCGGTTGAGAGATCGTAGGGAGCTGGTGGCTTTTCAAGAGTGACTGGAGCGGTCTCTTTGGGGGTTTTGGGAGTCGATAGCCTGTGGGGGCAACGAGAGTGGAAGGCGGGGTGAGGATCACCGCAATTTGTACATTTGGGAGTGCCGGACTTGGGGCAATTTTCGGTTCGGTGGCCAGTTTAGCCGCAGGAAGGGCATATCGGTTTAGACCGACAAGAATCAGCGGAATGCCCGGTTTGCATGCAACGACTGCAATATTTGGGGACTGGGGGTAGAGGGTTGGTGTTAGATGGCTCGCACCGATGTGGGAGACCATGAAATAAGAGGCCGGAGGTAAGGGCTTGGTGGTAGTGGGTTTCGGAGGTGGTGACGATGCGAAACATCGAAGTGGGTTTATTAGTGGCCTTAGCTACGATTCGCCAAGTTTTGGGGAATGGAATTTGTTTGTTGTGAAGAATTTCTTCTAATTCTTCGGGGCTGATAGTGGTGTCTACATTCCTGCAGACGAAAGAGAAGGTGGGTATAAGAGTTTTATTGACTTGACGAGGTAGAGTTAAGAACGTTGATGATGATGTTGTTGTCACCAGTGGAGTTATGGATTTGTCTCAGAATAGTTGAGACTGACTTTGGTGAGGACGTTTTAAGGAGTGCGGTTCGGTTGCAATTTACTTTCAAATAAAGGATATGGTTGTTTAGGAGTTCTAGGGTGTTGGGAAGATTAAATAAGGATTTTTGTGTAGATTATGCGGGTGGGAGATTTCGGAAGTTGATTGTTTGTATTGGTGTGTTGCTGTTAGTTGCTGTAGAACTGTTGATGGGTGTCGGTGTTGTGGGGCGAGATTTGGTTTTGCCGACGAGGGTGAATCCATCCTCGTCGGGAACGTGTAATTGTTGGATAGCAGAAGGTGTTGGTGATTGCGATCTTACGGAGGAAGCGTAAGACCTCGTGGGTGATGTGTGGGAGGTGTGTTTGTGTGTGGGTGTTTGATTCGAAGAGGAGGGAGATGGCGTTGTGTAAGAGTGAGTATGTTTGGAAGTGTGTGAAGATGGTTTATTATGTTTTGTGGGTGTGAGAGAAGGGAATTCCTTCTCGGAAAGAGGAGTTGGTGATGGTGTTGAGTGTGAATTGGATTTGTTGGGTGTAAGTGTTTTGTTTTCGGCTGAGATAGCAGAGGAATAATCTTTGTGATATTGTTCAAATAATTTTTTGCCTTCAGGAGAGTTGCAGAAGTCTACGTGGATTTTATAGTTGGCTGGGTTGAAATTGGGGTGAGAGGGGGTGATTGATTCATTCCATGCTTGTATTTCTTCTGGAGAATATTTACAGGTGGAGGTTGGGGCGGGTTTGGCAGTTTGGCTACTGCGAGTGCGTCTGGAGGACATTGTTGGTGGTGGTGTAGTTAGGATGTGGGGGCGAAAGCTAATACCGACAGCGGACTCACTGCCGGAGGGAGTTGCCTCCCCAGTTAAAGGTTTCCTGACTTATTAGCTTTCAGGGAGTTTTATATTATCTAAGTGCTAAGTGTCCTTCCTGGTGTTGGTTGATGTGGCTTGTATTTTGTTGAATCTGAAATAAAACAAGATTAAATCTGTGTTTATTATTTTCATAAATAAAAGTTTGTTTCGGTAGAAACAATTGGATACACTTCCGAGTGCGTTTGTTGAACTGTCGAACTGAAAAGCTCGGCAGAACATGGGGTTCGTGGATCTTCTGGTGGAGGCGTCTACGGTGCCGGCGAAGTCGCGGTGAATCGGTTTGAATCAGTGACCAATTCTTGCTGTATCACCTTCCTCAGGCGATGAACTGGCGCTACTCAGACCAGATTTTTCAGACCGACGAAATAAAGAATAAAACGACACTTATGGGCTAAGTGACTGTTTAATAGTGATATGTTCAGTAAACGGATCTTTAGAAGAAAAATAGTGGTCAGGGTAGAGGGCGTCAACCCCCACTCGTATTATAGGCGGTAACAAAAGTTTTACTTAAATAATGAGAGTAAAGGATAGACAGTAGAAAAATTAAAATTATTGTTTTTATCAATTTTTTCTTATACTAAATTTATAGAAAAAATATCATTAATACTACTTGTTTGTAGTTTTTTTCCTAATTTGAGATTTATCTTTATAATTTTAGATAATATGGGATATTCGTAACAAATTACAAAAAGTTGAAGAGCTAGAAATTTTAACAACTGCTCAACAAAAATATCGCGCCTATATGCATTCATTAATGACGTGGATGAAAAATATTCACGATCTGGCGATCGTAAGACCTACAGCTATTTCGGATTTGAGACATTCACACAAAGGACCGGTTACAGGTATATTTTTTATACTCTCAAAATATTATTTGTTTAGAGATGTTTCAACTCATTTTTTACCATTTGGTATGTGAAGTTGAATTTTTTAATAATAATAGAGTAAAAAATCACTAAAGTGAATTTTCATAATTATTCAATTTTCAAACGACGATTACGATAATTTACATATAATTATCAAATAAACACCACGCTGTCTTTGTTCGTATAGGCGACTCCGGTCGCTGATGAGCTTCCAAATTTTTTATATTTGTCTCTATAGTTTATTCACGATAAAAAGACGATGATGTCATTTTTAGTTACTTTCCTGCTTATCAGAATAAATATTAATTTACCAACCGTGAATACAATTTATCCTCAACAGCCATGGCAATTTACAGCTAACGGGTTGGTAAAACTTCAAGGCGTTGTCAAATCAACGTAAAATTCCTCAGTTTGTTTTGACGTTTATTGACATTCGATCATCGTCTAATATTTACAAGTTTTTTTGGTGCATTTAAATTCATTGCTTCTTTATGATTGAAAAACCATTTATTTTCATAACTAATTATTTAGGCAAATCTGCAGTGTGTGGTTAATAAAATGCCAAAGCAGCTGAACAGAAAAAGTCAAGAGATGGTAACATCTTTGTTGAGCTATTTTGAACGAGAATGCCGAAATGGGGGCCCGTTTCTCCTGCTTACTGCTGTAAGAGACGTAAGTAATAGTATTCGCTATTTGTATTCATCATTATTAATATTATTGTTACATATTTAAATGTGAATGATTAAATGTTTTTAATGTTAGGTTAGGTTAATTAAACTTGATAATATATTATTCTTTCATAAATTGAAGTAATTATATTATAAAGAGTTGCAGAAGCTTTACAATTTAGCGTTACCACTGTTAACCGTATTGCCGCCAAGCATAATAGAGGTGAACAGCCTAAAAGCCCACCTAAAAAGAAACAACGCATAAAACCTACTGTTGAAGTTGATAACTTTGATGAAAATACTTTCCGAAATGTTATATACGAAATGTACGGAAACAGTGAGTATATTGAATTTACTGTTTTATTTTATTCACAATTAACTAACACAACATTTTTTTCAGTGGAACACATAACTTTGAAAACTTTAAGAGACAAACTCCAGGAGCGTGAACTCTTTAATGGTTGTTTAACATCACTCTGGAAGATAGTAAAAAATATTGGATTCAAAACCGAAAAGATGATCCTCGTCGTGGTTTAATGGAGTTGCCACATATTGCATTAAAACGTGTACATTTTCTACATGAATATGTCAAGATAAAAAGGGAAGGTTTATATTAATTTGTGTTTTTGGATGAGACCTGGATATTCAAAGACGGTACTGTTGGACGTTCTTGGCAAGATTCTAATCATAGAAGCGTGAAAAAACCAAAATTGGTAGTTCAAGGTAATTGAATAATAAAATTTAGCAATAAATTTATGATGTACTAACATTCCTGTCATTTTAAGACCTTTTCAAATATTTACTAGTCACACTATTTTATTTAAATCTATATAATTATTAATAGTTGTTTTGAGCTATGCAGTCTGTCTAGGAAACCTAGTAGTAATTTGTTATTTCCTTATTGTAGATATATAGTATTGCATGCTGGTTCCTCTTCTGGATTTATTCCTGGAGCAGGGCTGATTTTTCTTCCAATAAACAAGATGGTGATTACCACGGTGAAGTGAACCGAGAAATTTTTTTGCATTGGTTTGAATACCAGCTTTTAGTGAACTTGGAAGAACCTGCCACAATTGTAATGGATAATGCTAGTTATCACAGTACAGTGATCAATAAAGTACCAACAACAGATATCAAAAGGGCTGATATACAGATCTGGTTGATACAAAATGATATTCCTTTTGAAAATACTTTCCTCAAAACCCAATTATTGAATTTAGTACAACGGTAAGTTGATATAAACATTTTTCAATATATTATGGTAATACTTAGATAACTTATTTTGTTTAAATATATGCATTTTTGTAGGAATAAGCCACCAATAGTATATGAAGCTGACATATTATCTGAAAAATATGATCACAAAGTGCTTCGACTTCCCCTTACCACTGTATGTTCAACCCAATTGAACATATTTGGGGCATAGTTAAAATGTTTTATCGAGATCATGTGGGAACTGATGGTTCTTCAACAGAACAAGCAATAGGTGTATGGAAAAAGTCTTTAGAAAAAGTGACTCCTGATATTTGGTCAAAGACAGTAGAGCACACTGAAAAAATTATACAAGATGGGTGGGATAGAGAAGTAGTATTTGATAGACAGGATGTGCCTCCACTTATTATTAATTTTGACAGTGACGATGAAGATAGTGATGATTTTGTAGTGGAGTAGTGGAAATCTTATGTTATTTTTTGTATATTTTTATCCAATTTGGTTTATTTACATTTCTTCAAAATCACTAATAACTATTATTGAATTAATTAGGTACAGTTATTTTATAATACACAAATTAAAACAACGACCACAGTATCTCTACATAAATAATATTGATAAAATGGGAGATTTTTTATTTTTATATCTTGTAACAAAATTTTGTTTTGTGTATCTATATTTTTCTTTTCCATTCTTTTTTTATTATAATAAATATAATAGATATTGTATAAAGAAACAATTTTTAAATTTGCATGAAGATGATTACAGCTTGTATTTATTCCTTTTAACATAAACCCTCGCAGTGCTCTTGAAGATGGTTCTATAGAGCATAGAATAAGGTATAAGGACCTACAGTTCGTCATTTAACCCTCCTTTATGTAAAATAATTAAATGTTAATTCGAATATAGAATAATTGGTTACTGTTTCTTGTATCTTATCCATAGTTTTTCATGAATAAATATTTATATTGAATTAATCAAGCCTATCATACAAGCCTTTTATTTTTAAATAAATATTTTTGACTTACGCCCTACGAGGCACGGAACAATGAAAAAGAAGAACTGTCAATCTAACATCAGATTGACTTTTCTAGTTTTCGTTAAGTAAAGGAAAAAACTACAGCTTGGCAACATCACAATATTTTGTTTTGCAACGTCATCGTCTTTTTATCGTAAATAAACTATATTTTGAAACATTTTAATTTTAATTACCATTAGACATTAATGAGTCATACATTTCTTAGGAATACTTTGGTTGTCCCCTTTTTATGAATTCTCGAAACTCGGAATATTGAATGAATTGCCAGAAGATTCGGAACACTCTATGCAATTTATCACATCGAGCGAGGATGGCAACATACTGTTTTGGGATCTCTTAAAAAAACCCACTATACAACCCGGCGGTTTTAAGCCGAGAAAACTGAGGAGACTGAAACAAAAACCTAGCGATTTGATGGTAAGTTTTAGATATGTGCTGAGGCTTACAC
The DNA here is from genome assembly GCA_963921935.1 of Galeruca laticollis. Lineage (NCBI taxonomy): Eukaryota > Metazoa > Arthropoda > Insecta > Coleoptera > Chrysomelidae > Galeruca > Galeruca laticollis. Next base: position 73,576,189 of record OY998177.1, read on the forward strand.
TCTCGTGATTGTTTCCGTATAATTTAAAAAATTGTGTGAACTAACTAACTAGACCCCAGTCGTTTACCCCTATATATAATTTGTAACTTTCATTCAATTCTTTTTTTATATCGTCCATTTTCTTGTAGTATACTTGAATCCGCACAATACAGCAACCGTGTTTTTTTTTAAATTGGCGCAGATTATTCGTCTAACCGGTTCAATGCCAATTCATATAAATATCTGGATTTTCTTTTGTTTGATAATTTTTCCCAGTAGTCAGCCATTTGGCTGGCGAATGAATTCTTCAGGTTACAGGGAAACTGTAACTTTGTGAATTCATTCAACCAGCCAAAAGGCCGACGAGAGGGAATAATACAGCCACAGATGTACTTGCCCTCTCTTTATCTAATATAATTGTTCATCCACCGTACCGATTTCTTCTTCTCCTTCTACATTTTTAGGCGTCGGACGAGGATTCCGGTTCTTTTTATACCCAATGCTTCCACTCTTTCCTGTCTCTTGCTAATCTTTTCATTTCGTCTAGGGTTTTTCCTTTCTCCCTTATTTGGTCTACCCACTTTCTCCTCGGTCTACCTGTTCTTCTGTGGATTGTACTTCCCGCTTCGATCATCTTTCTTGTAATTCTGTATGTTTTCATTCTGAAAATATGTCCATACCAATTTAACAGTTTTCTCTTTATTTTTCTTATTATTGATTCATGTTTTGGTATTTGTCTTATTCATTTCACCAAATCGTTCTTTTTAGATGTTTTTTTATATATTATCTGTTAATATTATTGTTTCAAATGACATCCATCCTTCTTCTAACCACTCTACTAATTTATTTTCCAGTTTTTTAAATTCCTGATTCGAATATTTTCAATATCTATGTTTGTTCTCTTCTGTATTAAGCTGGTGTATATTTTGCGTCTATTTTTCTTTCTATTCTCAGTATATTTTCTGTTAGACTTTGTGTGTATACTATGTAGTCTATCAGGCTTTTATTGTTTCTTTCTTCTGCCACGAATGTATATTTTTGCTTTATTATTTTGATGCCACATCGTATTTCCTATTATTAGATAATTTCTTCCACATCAGTCTATCGTCCTTATCCCATTTATATTCACAGTTTCCTTTCCATTTTCTCCCATGCATCACATGCCTCTATTTTGGTATTTACCTACTCTGCTGTTCCAATCCCCCATTATCACTGTTGCATCGTTATGTTCTCTTGCTACATCTAATTTCTTTTGTAGATTTTCCAGTGTGTATTTCCTGACCGTATTATTTAAATTTTCGTTTTAGTTTATTCCTGGTAATCGGCCAACACAGTTAATAGTTAAAAATAATAAAGAGATTTATTTGTATTCTTACATTCTTTTCTCATTTATTTCATTTTCCCAAACTACGTTTCGGCGTATTGCCATTTTCAAGTGTTTCTTTTTCTTTACAATGAATAATGTGTTACTTATTTATAATACATTGAACAATAAAAGCTAAGACAAAACTAATTTAAAAGAATGAGCTATTAAAACTTACACATTATAAATCTGCTGTCGACTGTGGACATTGCGTTCTAAAATATTTTAAAATAAAGGTACTCGAACCTGTCTGATTTATAAAATCATCAACAAAACATACAAATAACTGTCAAAGGCGACTAAGATTGTTTGATTAAACAAACTCAACAGTTTATTAAAAATAACACCAACATTTTAATACTAGTAGCTGATAAATGTAATAAAACTGTGATTATGTATAAACAAGAATACATCAACAAAATAAACACATTACTGAGTGGCGAAACTACCTACAAAAAAGAGAATTCAAATCCCACTAACAAAATTCAAAAACAAATAAACACGTTAATCAATAAACGGTTTAAAGAAAAACTAATAAATATAGGTACAAAATTCAAACTCATGAGCCATAACGGTAAACCTCCATCAATTTATGGACTACCGAAACTACATAAAAATAATATACCTCTACGACTTATTGTTAGTAATATTGGTGCTCCAACATATCAACTGTCAAAATTTCTCTCTGATATCTTGACCAACATAATTGGTAACAACAACTATCATATCAAAGACTCATGACATTTTAATGAATTTGTTAAAAGTAGAATTATTCCTAAAGATCATATACTAATTTCCTTTGACGTTATCTCCTTAGACACCAATATTCCAACTAATCTAGCAATAACTTGTATTAAAAACCGATGGCTAGAAATAAATAAATATACTTCTTTGCCCTTAAACGAATTTATAGAAGCCACGTTGTTGTGTTTGAATTCGACATATTTTAAATATAATGATGAATTTTTTTCACAAATTTATGGTATAGCCATGGAATCACCAATTGCAGCAGTTATATAAAAAATAGCAAATCTAGTAATGGAGGATTTGGAAAATACCGTTATAAATCAGTTAAATTATGTTCCAAATTTTTATAAAAGATACCTTGATGACTGCCTTCTATGCATACCAGCATCCAAGTTAGATTATACACTTGAAAAATTTAACAACTTTCACCCCAGAATACAATTTACTTTTGAGAAAGATAACGAAAAACTAATAAACTTTTTGGATATAACAGTTTAATATGATAATAACGGTAAAATTGAGACAAATAGGTTTACCAAACATGTATGGTCTGAAAGATATTTAAATTTTAATTCTAATGTACCAATCACTTACAAAAGAAGTGTTGTTAATAACCTTACAGACAGAGCCCTAAAACTCTCACATCCTAATAATAGACCTGATAATTTGAAGAAGATTAAAGAAGTTTTACAAAGTAATGAATATCCAGAAAGCTTTTACAATCCTATAATAAAAAAACGAATACATAAAATGTATAACAATAATAATGCAAGGGACACAAACAATAGAAGTACTAATAACTCTAGTAACAATATCTCAACCAAAACATATATTAGTTTACCATACGTACAAGGTGCATCAGTAAAAAATTCAAGGGCTGTTGAGAAAAAATAATATAAATGTAGCGCACACCCCTAATAATTATACCAAGACGTTTTTCACAAAACTTAAACCGAAAAATTGAAACAAAGTAATGTAGTGTATAATGTCAAATGTAACGATTGCCATGGTGAATACGTGGGTCAAACATCTCAATACTTACATAACAGAATTTACAATCACAAATACAACATAAAAACTAACAATGAACATTCCACAGCCCTTTCAAAACACGCAATCGAAAACCACCATAGTTTTGATTTTTAAAACATCAAAATTTTAGATAAAGAAGAAAACAGAATCAAACGTGAACTCAAAGAAATGATTTGTATCAAAAAGAACAAAAATTCAATTAACTTTAAGACGGACTTTCAAAGTCTCCCAAAAATATACAATCATTTGATAGAGTAGCTGTAGGTGTTTTGCATCTTACCCGCCTATGACAGTTATTTGTATGTTTTGTTGATGATTTTATAAATCAGACAGGTTCGAGTACCTTTATTTTATATTAAAATATTTTAGAACGCAATGTCCACAGCCGACAGCAGATTTATAATGTGTAAGTTTTAATATCTCATTGTTTTTAATTAATTTTGTCTTAGCTTTTATTGTTCAATATATTATAATTAAGTAACACATTATTCATTGTAGAGAAAAAGAAACACTTGGAAATGGCAATACGCCGAAACGTAGTTTGGGAAAATGAAGTAAATGAGAAAAGAATGTAAGAATACAAATAAATCTCTTTATTATTTTTAACTATTAACTGTGTTGGCCGATTACCAGGAATAAACTAAAACGAAAATTTGTAGATTTTCATAAAATTCCGTAATTTCTTCAGCTTCTTCTTCTGGGCCATAGATCTGTATTACTATTATTTATAGCCTCCTTTCTACTTATCTCTATTAATATTACTACTAGTCTTGAGTTGACTAGTTTGAATATTATCACTTTCATATTCGCGTCTTCTCTAATTATTTTCCTACTCCCTCTTTTGTTCTCTTATCATATTGTACTCCAGAATAGTATAATGTATGTTTGTTTGTAAGCTGTATTTTTCCATTTCCTTTCTTCATCATTTCGCTTATGCCTAGTATCTGTATTCTATTATTTTGCATTTCCTCAGTTATTTCTATTTCTTTTCCGGTGATTGTATTTATGTTCCAAATCCCTATCACCAATCCTTCATGCCTATTTTGTATTATCTCATATTCTTGTTGCCTTGTATTTTCAGCTTGAGCTTTTTCAATCGTGTCCTCCTTTTCCTTCCCTTTATTATTTGCACTATTTTCTTCCTTTGAATTTCTGGTACTTATAATCTATCCTCTCTAATTTTTTGAGTTTAACAATTTTGTTTCCACTATAAATATATCTATTATTACTATTATAACTATGACTAGTATGTACTATTACTAAGTATTCTATTCCTAAACATATCTGCCTTACCTTCTTTTATGTGTTTTAGTTTTTTGTTCCCTCTTCCAGGATTGAATTGTCCTTGTTCCATTTCTAAAGCACTCCATCCTTCCATACCCCGTCTTTACTTGTTTTCCTTCACATCTTTATTCCTGTGTCCTTTCTCTTATGATCTTCTGCACGTCCACTTCATTTCTTGTTAGGCCATGGTTAATGTGAGAAAGGAGGCCCACATAGAAAGTAATAAGAGAGGTGTTCCTAAGTAATCTAAAATATTCTAGTGGACGCTTCGTCACTCCATTTTAAGACGAAAAGTTCTTATAAACTTGTGATAATTCTTGTTGTTAATGAGATACAGGGTGTTGAATGGTTTTATTATTTTATTGGAAGCAACAACATACAGTAGAAACGGTGAAGCGTTTCCATCACGTGACTTAGTTGACGACATTATTCAACACATACTATGTTGGTACTGTCTTCTTCTAATAAGAGAAAAAGGGCGAAACTCAGTACAAGCGTTTGTCGTATTGTTTTGATTAAGATGCATAAATGGTTGATGTCCTAGGGGGACATCCCCGTCCGATCCAATGGTCTGGAAAAACATTATTTAAAAACTCGCGTACAATCACTGCAAAATGTGGAGGAGCACCGTCATGTATGAACCACATGCGCCTTCTAATAATAAGAGGTACATCATCCAAAAGAATTGGAAGTTCATTTTCTAGAAAATGAAAATGTCTCACTGGTCAACCGAACAGGGAGGAAAAATGGTCCTATTAAATAATCTTTGATGATGCCAAGCCAAACATTGACCTAAAAGGAGTGTTGGAACCGTGGTACAACTGTTGCATGTGGATTTACATCTGACAATATGTGGTCATTATGAAAATTCATAATGCCATGTCTTGAAAAGTTGGCTTCATCCGTAAACAGAATATTGGCAGCAAAATTCGGATTGTTTGCGATTTTATTTAAAATCCATTGGCAATATTGTATTCGAAGCGGATAGTCAGTAGGTAGCAAATGTTGAACACGTTGAACGCATATGGATACAATAAATTTTCTTTTAGAATATTCCAAACAGTTCTGTTACTAACATTTACTCCATCAGCAATTTTTCTGGTACTCATTTCTGGATGTTGGTCAATAATTTGAAGTATCTGGTTCTCAAATTGTGAAGTTCTCACATTTCTGGGTCGTCCAATAATATTCTTTGATTTATCAAAAGTTCCAGTTTCTTGTAAACGAATATGTATCTTAGTAAACGTCTCATAACATGGTAAACGATTATTTCGATAATGCTGGGCATACGTACGTCTAGCCTCTAAGGCATTACCATTCGCTAATCCATACAAAAAGTTATTAGCCATTTCAGTATTGGTAAAGGGAGACATCGTTTTTAAATTAACACAAAAAATCCCTATGATGAAAATATCTTATTCGTTTTTTGCATTGGTCTTTATGTTTGACACAGTATTGGACAATATTATTTCTAAAGCCAGCCACCTAGAATAAGCATGTTCTTTCGTATTACTTCTATAGACCAGTAGCGTCAACAGGAAAAATAAAATTCACTTAGTCAGAGCTCATTTATTACAAACAATTCGACACTCTGTATCTCATTAACGACAAGACGTATCACACATGTTTATAAGAAGTTTTCGTCTTAAAATGGTGTGACGAAGCGCCCACTACAATATTTTAGATTCCTTAGGAAACACCCTGTATATATCACAACATGCTTCCTTTGAGCCAATGGGATCCTCGATCGGCAATACAATTGTCGCTCAATAAAAAAGATCACACTATTAAACATAAAACACAGTCTTGGTACAGAGGCATATTTTTAGAAGCCGACGGAAATAAAGAAAATGAAGCTGAAATTGAAAAAAATTTAAGTTTGTGCAGTGGGAAAAACCTTAGAATATGGCCTGGTTACTTTATATATACTTAAAGTGCTTATTAACGAAATATCGAAGAGCCCTGGTAAAATAATCTTTTTTAAACTGACGTTGGAAGAAGAGTAGGTACTTATCCACTTTCCTCAAATTTATAAATAATTTTAGATACAGTACCACGTGCTTCATACTTGTTATTAAATAATTTACATACCTCTTCGTGTGTTCGTGTAGGTACTACAAAATGTCGCAAATAAAACAAATCACCACCAAGTCACCACATCCTTCTAAAGCCGGGAATATATCTGAGAAACGTTGCCTTTCGTTTGCATTCATTCGGATTCGTTCCCATTCGTTCGTCAAGTGTAGCTGGTAATTTCTGGTCATTTGGAACGAATATATTTTGGTTCGAATGGCCAGCAAAGCGAACGAACGTTTTCCATCATCTGTCGGTAAAATAGAAAAGATCAAAAGGAAATTCGAGTTGCGAATGTTTGCGAACGTTGTTAGTCGTTCACATGTAGCAGTGTCGAAAATAATTTTCAGTACCTTGCTACCATTCGACGAAGAAGGTTGATTTCGTTTGTGAGGAAAACAATAATATTAGTGAAAATCAGTTAATAGTGGCCTGTGCGTCGTATATCATAATTAATAAAATCCTAAAGCGACGAAAAGAAAAAAAAGACAAAACAGCGACTTGTTTGGATGAGTGATTTATATTTAAGTAGAACTAGATATGATGCCATGAACTTACTAGCCGATTTAAATGATACGTTTTTTAAAAACTTTACCAGAATGTTTCGAGAAGATTTTAGCATCCTTCTGGAAATTTTTAAACTAAAAATTGTTAAACGGAATACATACTTCAGAAGAGCTATACCATCTGAAGTCAGACTTGCTATTTGTTTACCTTTGTATTTTCCATCGCTTTACTATTAATATTAAACACACTATCTTATTAAAAAAAGTAAATAAACGCGAACACGTGGGTACTAGATGCTTATACTCTAAGCAAATTTTCACGAATGAGTGGAACGCCAGCAAATGTTTTTTGTCTAATGGCAATTAACAGGGAATTCGTAAATGTGTCAGTATACAAGCAACGTTGCCGCAAATGACTCAGAATGGGCAGCAATGATGGCAACAACAGCGAATGCGAACGAATGGCAACGTTTCTCAGATGTATCCCCGGCTTAAGGTTCATTCATAAACTTGACGTTCCGCTCGCCGTCTAGTGTCGGGCTTGCCGACAGCCGTTCTCCGTCCGTTGATTGAAAAGTACCTTTTATAAACTTGCCGTCATGTGCTGTACCCCTACGTATTTAAATAAACATTAGCCAACATTTTCTTTACATTATTTGTTGTTGTTTCTTTGAACGTCCTCTAGCAGTAGATGCGGCATCATTAGTAACATATGTAGACATTGCTTCGGTCGCTATGTCATTATTGATTGAATTTTCATTTCAAGATGTTAAGTCTTCAACAATTAGTTCTGATATGAAGTCATCACCACTGAACGCGTTGGATTTATGGTATGAATGCCAGTCACTTCATAACCTTTTACTGCTTTGTCCATACACGCTACTCTCAAATAGGATTGATTGAAAATGGAAAAATACATCTTGAGTTATTTTTTCGTATGGATGGTTATTCAAATATAAGTTACACTCTTAAGCTGTCTTAAGTCAACCGTAGAATGTGACAACTAACGGCTGCATCCTGTGGGAAGTGTGCGGGGGCATATATAGCATATGGATTCCATGTTCGTGGCAAAATAGATAAGCACTCAGTGACGAGTAGCATGACTGTCGAGAATTAGTAGAGTTAGATTTTCAGTTGTTGCACCAATGTGTTTGGCAAAGTGACGAAGCCATTTCTCAAAAAAAGTTCTTCGTTGCTCCACCCTGATTTTGAGCACTAATATTCTGCTCCAATAGGCCTTTCACTCTTAAGACTTAGCTTGATTCTTTGGCGAGAATATATAAATATGGGGGGAGGAATGAAGCTCCTGACACGTTCGTAGCAGAGACAACTGTGAAATTTTACCCACGCTCTCCGCTTGTAATTTTGCCAACTTGCTTAAGTCCATTCAAATTTTTCCCATGTCTCGTCGACATTAAATATTTTTTCGGCTGGATAAGAATTATTCTCTATCAGTTCCTCTAAATTACGAAAAAACAACGAAAATTCAGTATTGTTAAAATCCAACACTCTATTCATACTTGTTGGCTCCGGAAGTCGTAAAGAGATTCTAGGATGTCTTTTTAAGATCGTTCTCTGCCATGCGTTTCTCTGTTGAAACAATGTGTTTAATATTCTTTTTATAATTCGCGTATAAAAGAGACTTCATTATAACATTGTTTACAGTGTCACAATGAAGCTATTTGAACACTGTTATAGTAATTTTTAGTGTACAGTTGGTTATTGTATTTAGTTATATTTTTATTTGACATTTGACTTTAACCTTGACTCAAATTATAAATAAAATGGTCTAGCGTTGTTCTAGCAAGCAAATTATTATATTAAAGGTGAATTACAATAATTCATATATTAAAAATATAATTAATAAAGTACGCTAACGTTTATTTATCAATGATTTGTCAATTGTTTATTTTTATAATGTATAGGATCAATATATAGATATACAAAACGTTCGATTTTTGGGATGAATTACCAGATATCTATGTGAAGATGTATTACAGACATAATTCTGTTCATGATATAATATGAATAGATCGCAAGAGCGTATAGGAAGAAGCTCTTTTAAAAACAAATAATCATCCTCTGTTTGCTTAAATGAAATGAAATATTAACAATTTACACAATTATTCGGTTATAATATGTCAAAAGTCAGAAGTGCTGAATAAATCCATCTGTGATCTGACGAATTAGGAATCTACAGAATTGCCAACTTAAATTCAAACCACTCCTCCTAGTTTAAAAACAGGGATTATATGTAATTCCATTTTATTTGAAAAATTAAATAAATGCGAATTATAAAAAATATTGTGTAAAACTTGTGCCACAATGACTTTCTGTAGTACTCGTGAATTGCGCAACTCACCGCTTCGCGGTTCGTTGCGCAAACTTCATTCGTACTATAAAACGAGTCATTGTGACACTTGTTTTACAAATAACTATTACAACAGCGAACTCATAATTCAGTTTGCGTTGCTGTAAGATCACTTCGGCCAAGTCTAGGGTCATAGTACTCTCCTTTTTTAATCTGTCTCTTATCGAAGATTCTGTAAACATAAATGATCTTGCTACTTCTTTTATTTTTCTCCCATTTACAGCTTCTAAAGCAGCTTGAATGTGCAGTGGGTTCCAAGCCCCCTTTTTTCTGTTTGGTACACTTTGTTTTGAACCACCAATGTAAGAGAAAAAATAAATACAATATGCAGTTGATAACACCGTTTGACAATACCGCGTCTCGTTCGAGAATACCGCACTCTGAGCAGTGCATTGTCAGACTAAGCCATTTTGTTTTGCTGCGCAATAGCTATTTATGTAACAAGTACTTAATCTTTATTGGACGAGTCGAGTTTATTGGCAGAGTGCGGTTGCGCGCGAGTTTAATAATAAAGACAAGTTAATTAAGTCTGATTATGTACGAGTAACATACTTAGCTTTATAATCGATTCAAAAAATGTCTAGGAAAATATATTTTTTCTGAAATCGTCAAAAAAGCTTGTCATGACAGAACTCAGATTGGTCATGAAAGTGTCACTTTAAAAGACTAGTCACTTTCATGATTTTTACAAGACTCCTGTCACTTTACAAGACTCATCTGTCATTTTTAGACTGCAATTGAATTAGAAATCGTCACTTATCTTATGAAACGTTTCTTTAATATGATTAAAAACACTAACAATCAAATACAACAAATATTATTAATTGGTATTAGAACTATGAAAATAAAAATTAATGTTAATGCTGGCGACACTAGTATTATGCACATTAGAAAAGTTTACTCCAGGTATATAATTCAAAGCATTATTATTTCTGTTTTCTGTTGCGTTAGCTATGTTTGACAACACTACTTTTTCGTTGACATATATGTTAGGAATATTAACATTGTCAGCTATAGCAGTCTGATCAAATGCACTTGTTGAAGGAATTTCACTCGCGCTATTTTCCGTTAATGCATCTTGACCTTGCTGTATCTTTTTGGCAAGTTTTCTTTTATTTTCTAATGATTCGGCTATATAGCCCTCCGCTACTCCTGTAGAAAACCATCCGCCGTGTCTTTTAAGGTCTTCTATGCCACATCCAGCATCAATCAACAAATTTGCTGATGTTCTCCAACCAGCTATTTTAGCAGGTATCTTTCCGAAGGTATGAATTCCTACAGCCTGAATACTGCACTTACCTTGTCTATATGAAACAAATAAACGCCGGTGGGGTGTATGAGCAGGGCGAAGTGCTAGGTATTTTCTATATAAGGCAATATTTCCGGGTTCGCCAACATCGTCCAAAATTAAAAATCGTCTTCGTTTATGAGTTTTCGAATCTGGAATGTTCACAATGAGAGTATCATTCTTGTCTTCAATGTCATCTAGAGTCATCTTCGTCAACTCATCGCAGCGGCATGCACAGGCTAGTCTAAAAATTAATACAACTTGAAAATATAAGCCACCAATTCAGATTATTTTATAATTTATTTATTAAAACTGCTTACTTTTAATAATAGGAAGTCGTGATCGGGAGTTTTTCGAAGAAACTCGTTTATCTCATTTCTTGAAAATACTCGGGACTAATTTGCTTCATATCCTACCGATTTTCTTTTCAGATATGATTTTATAATTTGCTATATTGATGTTTTATTTAATTAACAGCACGGCTCTAAGTATTGAATAAGTACTCCAGAGGCTTGAAGACTTGTAAATTTTACTTTCTTCTGCAAAAAAGCGCATCACTTCTTCCGTAAATTATTTAACTTTTTTGTTATTACACCAGCTTTTGAACTTCGCATATTGTTTCTCATATCTTTCTTTGGACTTATCCGGAAGCAATTCTTCCACTGCCGCAGCAGCAGCAGCTTCTTCAATTATTCCAGTGCGAAGAGTGTTTTCCATATTATAAAGCACTTTACAACACAAGTTGTGACACTGAAATAGTATATTAAAGTATAAGTGGATAAAGAGGTCTTTCAAACACGCGCGAATAGAGCAAGTGTGTTTGAAAGACCAGTTATTCACGAATACTTTACGATATTTTTTTTATTGGGGCACTTTGAAATCATAAAATATTATTATTATATTATTACTACAAAAAAATGGAAGTCCGTCCTCCATGCCCAGCCAAGTTTCGTGAAAGTCCATCCTAAATAGTATTTATTTTTATTTGGTACTGCTGTCAGATCAATAATCAAAAAGTGAATACATAAATAAATTTTGCAGAAAAAACCAAATAAGACATTGGTTCACAATGAAAATATACAATTTAAAAACTAATAAAAAAGTTGTCATGATACTTACGTTTCTCGAGTTGTTGTTGTGACCATAGGGACTTTAAAAAACGCGCGTGTTTGAAAGTTCGATTTAAACACGCTGATGCGTGTTTTAAATAGGTAATATGAGGCATCAATAAAAAAAATATTTTTGATTTGTTGTTGATTCATTGTCATGGATATTAACTTCTCATACTACTCCGATGTTGATATATTTTTTCAGTTTAAATCTATTTTTAGTTTTGAAAAACGATTTCAGAAAAAATATAATACATCACTGGTCATGAAAGTGTCTCTGCTTGACTCGGAGGCTTTAAAGAGATACTCGGATGCTACACATCCTCGTCCTCTTCAATAACTATCCTCTTTTGCAAAGTTTCACTTTCGTGACTTGTAATGTAATATACTATTACTTAGTGAAATTTGCAATAGAAATTATTATATAGTGTGCCTTCTGCGTTGTCATAGATACATAGTTGTTTGAAATTTGTAAATCTGTCAGAAAGCGTCGATTAAATACTTATTAATTGGTTCTGGTAGCTTAAACATGGATCTACCAGAAGAAATGAAACTTTCAGACAACATAAGACCAATAGCATACGTTTTGTGTATTTCTTCAACGTCAACGTCGAAAATTCAAAATCGCTGATCCATCTAATACACATAACCAACATTTTGTTACTGTACCTTAAAGGGTGACGAAGATATCTTAATGTGTCCATACTTTACGTTCACACTGTATAATAAATTTTGTATCTAAACAGAATTAAATTTGTAGTCGGACGTATCACCTTATAGAATATACCATTTGATTTTGAAACCGATATACAAAGTGACCGTCCCGAGAATGAGAAAATTCCCGCTCGCATTAGCCAGTTGTCACGAAAGTTACTGTACAATGAAATATGCAGAAATCGAATCTAACAGAAGTAAAAAAACTGCCTTGAATGAAAGAATCATGTACAAGCCGATTTTTAACAGGATGTATCAGAAACCTTTAACGCCGAACCTGTTCGTTGGTACTATGGAAGGTAAATATATTAGAGTAGAATTTAATTGAATAATTAACATACACGCATCAAAACGGACGAAACACGCGAAAATATATTTCTATATTTAATCGATGCGTACTGTATGTCTCAGCCAAAAACATTCAACCAAAGATAGACGAACCAAATCATTCATAAATTCATAATAAATATCACGATCAACCGTTAGCTTTGGGGAGAAAGTGATTTATACTTCTTTGGCAACGCTGCACTAGGCTCAACCTCAATATTTTTCTCGCTTGCTCGGCCTTAAATGTTTGGTTGCCATGAGTGGCTCGTTATGAATATGTAAGGTGAATTAATATCAGGAATTTGGAATATAAGGTATAGAGAAATATATTGATTTTCGGGTAAAATATTTTATAGATACATAGGTTCAAATATATAGTGAGACAGTCCAAATATTTGAAAAACATTCTCATGCTCACATTTACCACCAATATCCAAGTTAAAATCGCCAATTAGACTAATATATTTATATTTTGTTGAAAGGGTCAGTAAATTGAAAACATTGCTCCTGAAAATGCCGACATTACCAGTTGACGAAGATCTATATACTCAAATTAAGACACTATTTTCGTTTACCAACTCAACAGCGCAAAATTTTTCATGTTTGAGATAAAAAATAGATCAGTCTACACTTTTCAAATTGATGCTGGTGTTGCCAAATATCGCAACACACCTCCGTGCTCACCTTTAGAGCGACAGTAAGACGAAAACACTGAAAACCCATTTATATTAATTGCAGATAGTTCTGTATGTGATAACCAGTGCTCGGATATACAAAGAATATCAAACCTTTCTATATCTAATAATTATCATTTCAACTACTTTATTATTGAGACTTTGATCATTGATATGTAACATCGAGAACGAATAGAATAGGATCTATTGATGTTCAATATATCAAATAATGACAAAAGATAGGTCAAATATGACAAATTGAAAAGAAAAAATTTAGCTAAAACTAGAACATTTAGGTTCCTTAAAATATTAGAACTAAGCAATACTGTCAACAAATTCAGTAACGTAAATATACAGATAATATCAAAAAAAAACTGAAAACACACAAATACATTAAAAAATAAGAGTAAAGAAAGTATATGTTGCAGTTTAGATATAATTACGAGTATTTTCAAAATATTCTTCAACCTATTATGGGCATATTTCAATGAGTTAGATTTTAGTTTTCTGTTTAATTTTATGCACTAAGACAATATCCTATTATGAAGATTAATTCCCATTACTACAGGTGATTTCTTACAGATTTCTATACGTTGGTAAGGTATAGAGAAATCTGATTTATATCATGAGCATGAATATCACTATTCCGTAAATAATCGCTTTTGTTCCTATGACCTAATATGATTAAATCCAATCTATAAAGGCAGTACACAGTTAAAATTCTCAAGTTGATAAAAACAGGTCGACAGGAGTCTATGAGTGTATATTTTTCAACAAAAAACGAATAAAATACAATTTTTGAAATGTTTCTACTGTGTTGCAGATTGTTTACATATTTTATTAGGGGCAATAATACATTATTTTTCTTTATTGGATATTTTTTTCTACAGTATGTGTACGTCCATAAGCAAAAGCAAAATGGCGTCAAAAATATATAATCACTAACCTGTGAAATGTTTGGTTTGCACCGGTAATTTCCACTTTGTGGCATAATATGCACTTTGCCATTACACTTTTTTTCACCAAGTACCTTACAAATAAGTCTACTCGTAAATCAGAATAAAAAACTAAAAACTTTACGAAAAACAGCAAAAACCTTCCATGGGCGCTTTTAAACTCTATTAGCAACACGGTCGTCAAATTATGAATGAAATAGCGTACGATATGTTGATAATAGAATAGCAGGGTTGTCACGTTGACGATAATTTTTTTGTATAAATTCGATTGAGTTTTTACTAGCATATAATAATATGTGTATTCAATAGACGGCGGCTTCAGAACTAATATGTCTTCTTGCGATGTGAACAATTTAACTTTTAAATATGCGCTAATTAGGTGATTGTTTTGTCCGTGTAAATAAACACAAATGGATTATTATACACTTCAAACTATTATTATGTAGGACAATGTGGTAACGTCAAAGAATTGTTGACCGTATATTTTATCGCAGCTCCTTAATTGTAGATAGTCTATCTTTAGTTGAATATTTTTGATCTCATCTATAGAGTTTAGTATTTATATAGGAAGCTTTTGTTAAACGAGCTAGCAACTTTTGCATCGCTCAAATTAGAACTCGAACATAAATTAATAGGCATGATGATTAGTTTTGGACATCTTTACGCGCCTAAGTCACTTATATCACATAACAGATGACACCGAACACAGGAGAGATGATAGATGACTCTAAACACGTTACAGATTATAGATGACACAGAACACGTTACAGAAGACGCATGGGGTTGTCAGTCTGCGCGCGCAGCTTTGACTACGTGATAAATATCAGGCTAGGGACACTGCAGACCGTGCCATCTATAGAGCCTGTCGAGTAACTAAAATTGGTAGATAATTCCAAAAAATTAACGAAAACTGTAACGTCGTTAGCAATCAAATTTTATTGATTTTTATTACTGCATATGCGCGATATCATATTGCTCGTCCCCACATGTTATATGTTATACTGTTTCTGTGATACTGTTATCGTTTTTTAGTTCGTGTTGAGGTTATTATAAGGTTTCGGTATTTTGGTGTATTTTTTAATTGCAATAGTGTAATATTTATCTGTTGTTTCGTTGCTTTATTGTTATTAATTGAAAAGACAATGGCAAAGTGTATTCTGAATGAGTCTAATAAGTGGTGTACTCGGTAAGTTTTATTAAAAAAATTTGAGCATTTTTTCTTTCACAATTAACAACCATTATCTTTATTTTTTTAAAAACACAGAATTTTTACTAATTTATTCGACAACTTTAGAGATCATGGTTGTTTTTTACATTAGCTAAACTGAAAATTGCTGCATTAATAAAGTAAATACTTATTTTTACAGTTTTGTTCCCCCAACCCAGGAAGATAAAATTAAATTTGTCGATGGGCAAATGATGGAGGATATGATCCCTTTATTTTCAAAAACAGTGTTTCTTTAAATTTGAGAAAGACGAAGGGAGGTTATTAAGATTTGCCTTCCCATATGAGTGGAAATTAACAAAAATTGATGGTAAGTTTGATTGTATTCAATATAGCATGCTATAATTTTGGACATTTTAAAATGTAAATTGAGTGAATGAAAAGACGAGTACTGAGTGTGTAATTTTATTAAAATTCCAGCTAAGCGCTTTCAGCCATTGGGCCATTCTGAAAGCTCTCGTCAAAAAAAACATACAACAGGTGTCAAAAAACATCAAACCCTGTAACTGCTACATACAATGAAATAAAATGTTTGATGTTACATCATTATTTAAATCAAATTTGTTAAAATTACCCTATAAAGAGCGTGTACGTATGTAACATCAAACATTTTATTTCATTGTGTGTAGCAGTTACAGGGTTTGATGTTTTTTGACACCTGTTGTATGTTTTCCTCTTGTCGACAGCTTTCAGAATGGCCTAATGGCCGAAAGCGCTTAGCTGGAATTTTAATAAAATGACATACTCAGTACTCGTCTTTTCATTCACTCAATTTATATCTAGTGTGTACACCATACTCAGACAAATCCATTTTAAAATGTACCCATTGAAGAAATAATAATCTGGGTTTTATTTTATGTTATAGCTAATTCCCTCCACCAGCTATGGGATGGAAGGCATTGACCCCTTGCCGATATTCATATATAGTCCATGGTATGACAAGTTATGGGAAATGCAAGTGAGTATTAACTTTTGTTGAGGCATTACGTCTAAGTATTTCGTCTAGCAGTAACCAAAAATCCAAAATATCCAATAAAGACCAAAAATTAAAAAAACAATAAGTCAAAAAATAGTTAAAAACCAAAAAAAAATCAAGAATTCCTAAAAAAATCAAACACTTTTTGATATTTTTTTGGATTAGTACATAAACATGTGTAAACTTATTATTTCAATAATAAGCGCATTTTGTTTTCTTCTGTTGACATAAATTGTCAAACATATTTGTGTGTTTACTTATTTATTGTTGTTATTTTGTGTGTTTACTTGTAGAACCTCAACCAGAAACGAGAAAGGACTTCCACGTGACGGTGGGATTTTTAAGAGCCCTTAAGAAACATTTTAACAATCATAGACTTCCAGGAGCTGCAGAGTAACTTAAACTGCCTTATGTGATGGTTTCATAACAACGGAATGCTTTTAAATGTGGAAATATACAAATATGCAATATACTAGGTTTAAGCTTGTGATGTAAACCTATTAAATACTTCCAGTAAAGAAATGAAGATGTGTTTTAAGTGGAATTTTAATAAAATGACATACTCAGTACTCGTCTTTTCATTCACTCAATTTATATCTAGTGTGTACACCATACTCAGACAAATCCATTTTAAAATGTACCCATTGAAGAAATAAAAATCTGTTAGGTATATTATTTTAAATGTTGTACAGTCACAAGTGCTGTTTAGCACTCTTATATGTGTTTGTCCAGCTCTGTGTGTTTATACGAGTGTAATAATAAATAAATAAAATAATATAAACTTATCATAAATAATTTTCTACTTTTATCTTGATTTAACATTTAAACATCTAATGATACTCCAATCTAGAATGTATGGTACTCAAATTATTTTTTAATTATTGCATTGTTTTTACATTATAGTTTCTTTATTGTCATTCTGTTTGTTAAGAAAAGTGCTTTGCGAAAGAAATTATTTGTTGTGTATTTTTATACCAAAATGAATAAACTGTTTATATGATTACTGTTTCATTTTTTCCAATTTAGTTAACCATTTATGGTCCATCATTTAATTCAACTCAACATCTAATCATTGTTGAGTCAAATTGAATGAAATGTCAAATGATGGACTATAAATGGTTATTTTGAAGCAAAATAATTAAAATACAGTAACTTGAATATACCGCCAAAACCTAAAATTACAGAAATCTTTTCAACTTCACTCAATTGTTTAGTCGACTGGCTCTTTAGATGGCGCCACAATCAGTGTCTCATCTATCTGTGGGTTATCTGTGATAAATATGACCGACTTCTGCTCCGGCAACGGCGTTGCTCATCTAATTGTTTAATGAAAAGTTGCTGTGATTGTTTAACGTTCGAAAAGATAGAATATATTTTACATAGTGCATTAGTATAGGCCCCATGCAGATAATTTTTTTCTTGCAATAAAATGATATATACGTATATATTGTCCCACAGAAATATTTTTAAATTATGTGGAATATTAACGGCGTAATAAGTAATTCAAACAGGCTAAAATCCCGCCAAAATCTGAGCATTGAAATTTCATGGTACGGTGACATCACGAGATATTATTTGGCTTTGACGTTGTGTTAAAGTCAACATTTTCGACGAAGTTTTTGATGATTTTTTGAGTAAACATGGTTTATCGTTATTGTATCGTCCCAGATTACAAAAGTACAACAATCTTCACTCCTGGAAAAACATTTATTATGCTATCTATTGAAAAAAAAACGACGAAAAACCTGCCATGAGACGCCAACCTGACGCCATGTTTAGCTATGCCAAGACCATTTTTCGGTAAGTATTTAAATTTGAAATGTTAAGCTAAATTACAAATTTACTTTGGGGAAATATTAGCCCAAAGTTAAATCTAATATAATAAAATTAGCCCAACTCTCTTTTTTGTTTGTTATTGTTAATATACAGGGCCGTTTTCAGCTAGAGCAGGACATGGAAAGGTATATGAAATGGAAAAGGATTAGTGTTCAGAAGAGAATGAAAAAAAAATGTAAAAAGGCAAGGCTGCACTTTCAAATATTGAGGGGAAATGGGAATAAGGAACGTACCATAGGAGTACATGTAAACTTGAGGGATGAGGAATAAGTGTAGAAGCAAATCTATTCAGTACAATATTTAGACATCTACAGTGTGTAAAGGCTCTTCACCAATTGGCTATCCGACTAAAAGTGTTGCTCTATCCCCAATTAGGTTGCAAAATGTGAAAAGACAGATTTATAGCTCCTCTCAATCAAGTGTCTCCGAATTTAAAATGAATACATCTTCTAACTATAGTGATTCAATTCTATTCGAAATTAGACGAAGTTATTAGCAAAGACAATAAGAAAAGTGTACTAAAATGTGAGTGTGTGAAGCTTTTTTTATAATTGACATAATTCAAAAAAGCTTACAAGTAGATGTTGACAGCATATATTTGGTTTTACAAAAAAATCAAGAGCTGGCAGATGATTTTGGCATCTCTGAGAATAATACATGAATAATTTTTGTAAAACAAGCTTTAACGTGGTGTGAATATAAAAAAACCAACACAATAAAAAATTCGATTAACTCAACCCCAGATGGTTTAATAAATTTTCTTTCAACCGGTTTTGGTGGACGGATATCGGATGCCCTTATTATAAAAAAGAGTGAATTCTTAGATGAACTTCAGCCGAATATACTGTTATATATTCAGTGTTATAATTGTAATTGCCCAGCAATGGGTGACAATTTGGTACAATTTACTATACCTTTAATTTAATGAATATTGCCAATACATTTTTTATTTGTCCACGATTAAAAAACAAAATTATACAATCCCTGATTGCAGCGACAATATTGTACACACAGCTTAAGCACCGTTTGATATATATTTCAAAGTTCACAGTTGTTGTCAAAATTTTCCAGTTAGCAGAATAACGAAAATTGTTTACAATTTTGAAAGATGACTTTATTTTATCTTGAATTACTTGACTCTATTCTCAGGTGGGTTCAGTACGCTCTAATATAACAGTTTGTAATAAATTTTAAATTATTTTCTGAATTAAATATTTATAAGATTGGTTCAATATTCTCTCCTGTGAATGTATATTTAAGATTGGAAATATCACGCAATTGATTTCTGACACTTATTATCAATGAATGACTTGTCTGTCACCAATGATTCTCTAAGTTTCAATGTTCAAATAAAATTCCTATTCCTATATGATCTATATAATTTCGAATCAAAATACGTTTTAACAATTATGTATAATTACTCAAATAGGCAAATAACAAATTTAACTTTCTTTCTAGAAACAAATAATGTTATCGTAATTTTAACGACTAAATTAACATTAAACAACCTACAAACTAAATAACCTCCTAATCTAATTTAAAAAGTTTCTAATTTCTTTTCAAAAAATTTCGAATTTTGAATTGTCACTCAGTTCCTTGGTGAATGTAAAATACACGATATTTTCTACTAATTTCTTCCACTATTAAATTGGTCAATAAGTATACTTATTTTTCGTAGTTAATTAAATTCAATATATAATCTCATTATTTAGATGCATCTACTTTTAATTTAATTTTGTATCAAGGCCTGATGTTCAATGATGTAAGAATAATTCTGGAGCGAACTCACCAGAAATCTGGATGTAGAGTAGAAACTGCCAAGCTCGTACAACTACAACACTAATTTTCGAAAATACACGCACTGAATTTAAATTTGAATTTTCCGAATAATACCTTATATTAAATAATTACAATGATCAAATACTAATTTTACAAAATTTTTGGAGAGATCTCACAGGATATGTTCCCCGTTCGGATTCTCAAATTCCCCTCCCGATTTTATCAAAATAAATAACAGCATTCTACTGTAGTTACAAACTTTCCTTTTTTCCGAAAAAAAAGCCAAATTTGTTATTTTTTTTATATCAAAGATTTGGAATACTTTTATTATCACTAAACACCTTGTAATGACTTGTTCAATTGTGACAAATAAATGTCATCAGAAATTAAATGATCTGCCAAATCTTACAAATACAGGGTTTTTCAACTATATTGATTTTATAGACACTATAGGGTTTTCCGGAAGTATTGCATAAATTAAATTCTTTAAAAATTTGGAATGATAGAACTGTATTAATACATATTATGCCTGATAGGGGTTTCAAACATATAGATAACATGCTTGCAGAAAGGAACTGATACTGACTAATATTTAAAAATAACGATGACATACAAAAAAATACACAATAATAAACGATCTAAGCGCGATTAAACAATCAAGAAATCCTCATAGATATCAACTAAGAACGCTTAAAATGTGAAAGCACACACAATCTACGTACGGCTAACGCCAGTTCCTACCTCGTGACGTCACCCCCATTGCGTTTTCGAGTGACGTCGAAAAGGGAATCGCTGAACTTTTTCAAACAAATTATGGGATAATGAGAAGTTCTTCTTGGAAAAAATATTGTGAAAGGATATTTATTATATTTTAAAATGTCTTTAAAAAGCTTTCAGAAAAAAATCTATGCCCCAACTTCAGCTTGTTCATCGATACTATCATCACTCAATTCTTCAGTTGCTTCAGAATACATACTCTTTAGTTAATTTTCAGTTTGGTCCTGGCAAGGATACCGAAAAGTGTTATAGCCTTACCTTGTTGTTGTTACTCCAAGAAGTGAGGTTACATTGCCAAAGGTTCGCTTTTCGCCGGAGAGCATAAGGTCGTGAGTTAGTGAGGAATATTTGAAAGCTTGTCCTTTATTATTTTTTAAGGCGCCACTTGATTAGTAGGACATTCAAGAAATTTACTGATTAATCAAGAAACCAATATTGAAAAAATTAGCTATTGTAGCTTTTCAAATATGTTATTTATGTCGTTTTGCTTTTACGTTTGTGAATCAAATAAAACACTTTGTATACATTAACAAAGTTGATATTTCAACTCTAAAGGATTGAAAGAATGTAATGTTAAAATTGTGAATTTGATAGACGTCTTTATGAAGTTATAAAATGAATAATTTGCTCAAAGTTCAGATAAAAACAAATAAAACTTTAAATGTTACTTGCGGTTAGTGTCCAAACTATTAGACGTCAACTGGCTTAATTGACAAGCAACATCTGACTTATGGAACAAGATTCAGCCATGCTGTTAATAATCGTTGTTCATGATGAAATTATTCGGCAGTTGTCACCAACAAACATAAGTCCAGCTTCGTCCTTTGAACTGAAAACGCCGTTAGGAGCTCTTGTCGCTCTATAACGTTAATCGCAATCCGAGATACGATACGTCTCTACAACCCTGGACGGAGAACATTAGCCTGTCAGCTATCCCTACGAGAATATATACCATACAGAATCATCCGAAATTGAGGCTTCTTAAAATCTGCACTTGATCATCCTATCATTGATCACCATCACCCATAAAAACTATCAAACCATATTCAATTGACAAAAAATGTTGTAAAAATTTGCATGTAAAAACTATGCAGTATAGAAAAAAACCCTAAAAAGAAATTGGGGGTTATAGCCGTGAAAATATATACAAGATGAAAGCTTACCTTGTTACCAAGGGTTTTTCCCAAAATATATGGATTAAACCATGTGCCACCGGCCATTTTGTATACTCACGACTTGTCCTCATCGATACCCAACTTAACCATTCGATAAGTATCAGACAAGTGGTTTCAACAATTTTTAGCTTCCCTTTACCACGGACACTTATAATCAGTGTTACCAATGGCAGTCAAATAAAATCCCCACATAAAATAATAAAATACTCATAGATTGGTTAAATCACGTGGAGAATATTAATAAAAATATTACTCTAGACACCCATTTAATTATTTACATCCCGTTATTCCAGGATATGCTTAAATAATTTTAAAACCCATAGTTAATTCCCTTATGCAACCAACTATACTGAAGTGTGTATAAAGTTGCATACTCAGTGGGAGGCTTAACCGAATTAATGCACCTCCGTGAGTTACTCGTATAATACAATACAGAAAACATTGTATTTTTATCATGCTATAGTGTGTTAACAGGTTGAGTGCCGGAATGTTAAAAAAATTTACGTCCCCATTGGCCGATCACTTTTTTTTATCAAATTGCCTTTCTATATTTCTTTTTAATTCCAAATTAATGTTATACATCCTCATCTATGATTTTCAGTCAAAAAAATGTGTTTTTTTAATGTGAGTCCAGGATGGAGTTTCACGGCCACCAGCAAAACTTTTATCACGGGATGCCATTGTGAGTCCAAAGTGGCGTTTCGATTGACTTGTCAATTCACGTTTGCGAAGCGTGTTGAGAGCGACAGAACAGGCCGCTAATTTGTTAGTATGCTTATTAGAGCGGCACAATGCAGTCTTACGAGAAAGAACAAGAAAAACTTCAAAAATATTGGCAAGAAATTTTGTCGGGGGAAGAATCATCGGATAATGAGTTTTTGATTGACGATAGTCATCAGAGGACAGTGATAGTGCTAGTGAATACGAATTGCGTGCTCAAGAAAACGTGTGACCGTAAATACTATAAACGTCAGTACTAAATCGGTGGAGCGAGCTATACGATCCAACTGTAACGAACACGAAAATCCTTATTTCGAGGACTCTATGGATGAAGTAATAGAATTCGTCATTGCACAAGATACTAATGACTCCCAAGAGCAAATTTTGGAAGAAGGCACATCAGTGGCCAATGCAATGAATGCCGCTATTGTCTGGGGCCCTGTCAACGGTGATAATTTACATAAATTCACGTTTGAGGACAAGGATTCTGCAGGTTTCAGTGGGTACTTGTATGTGTATTGTGGAAAAGAATATGTCGAAGGTAGCTGTGTATCAACAAATGTGGTAATGAAACTCATGGATAGGCTGCTTGACAAAGGACGAACTCTTGCGATTGACAACTATTACACCTCGGTCACACTTGCTCATGAACTGTTACACCGAAAAACTTATATGATTGGTACACTACGTGCTAACCTCAAGTATAATTCTAAAAACGTTATTTCCAAGAAATTGAAAGTAGGCGAACATGTAGCTGAACAACAAAGTAGCTCGTTATTCAAAAATGGAAAGAGAAGCGCGATGTACTGATGATTAGTACCAAATTTGACGACGAAATGGTGACAATTCAGAAGGCACGCGGTGATGTTGTCAAACCAAAGAATGTATTCGAATAGGATAAATAAAAAAGCTTCATTGATATATCAGAACAAATGAAAAGCTATAATTCGGCGGTACGTAAAGGAATAAAGTGGTACCGAAAATTGTCGGTGGAGCTCTTGACCGGTACAGCACTTATAATTCTATCTATCTATTCACAATTTACACATCTCAATTATCGACCTATATTCATAATTGCAGTAAGCATTTATATGCTGACGATGCGCAACTCCATTATACTTTTTCGCCTGATTCAGTGGTAGATGCTTGTACTGTATTTAATCATGACCTAGACGCCTTTGTGGCTGCGGCTAAAGACCATTCACTCAATATTAACTTGAATAAGTCAAGAATCCTTTTATTTGGGTCTAAATCTAATCGTCAGAAAGTTCGCGATAATATTAATGTGAAAATAAATAATGAGAATTTAATAATGGTCAAGGAAGCTAAAAACTTCGGAGTAATAATTGACGACGATCTAAAATTTGAAAAGCACATTAATAGTAACCTCCAGAAAGCATACATAGCATTAAAAACAATTTATGGTGTCCGACATTGTTTACCGTTTCAAGTAAAAAAGACATTGTGTAACTCATTAGTTTTATCATTATTTAATTATGCTGACACTTAAGTGTGCAATATAAAAAGAAATTTCAAAAAATGCAAAACTGCTGCACTCTGTTAATATTTGGCATACGTCAACGACGTACTATTTCTAGCAAGTTAAAAGTAATACAGTGGTTGAATAAGGATAATAGACGAATGTTAAATTATGCGTGTCTTTATAATAAACTAATTATGACAAAGAAACCATCATACTTCTATAGAAAAATCTCCTTCAGAACGGACGTTCATAACATTAATATTAGAAATAAAGGGGTAATTACTATGCCTCCCTTTAAATTGGAAATTTCTCGACAGTCTTTTAGATATCAAATTGGCTTTGTTTATAACGGACTTCCAATGGAAATCAAATATCAGCATTTTAAAAAATTCAAAGAGTCTATTTGGAAATACTTGTTTGATCATCAGAATTAATTGGGTTCAGAATTGTGGGAGGAATTGATGGCCTTACGCATCAAAGTACTTATGTAATATAATACAACTTGTGTTGCGGTATATAATCTATTTATGTATGTGTAGTAGTTATACAAGGTTAAGTGGAAGAGCAAGTTTTACAGCGTTTTTTACGCAGTAAAGGTTGAACTTCGCCTTGCATCTAATATATTATAATTTATAAATTTGTTTATGTATATTAATAAAGACGATTATTATTATAATTATTATTATTATTATTATTATTATTATTATTATTATTATTATTATTATTATTATTATTATTATTATAAACGCTTATGTCGTACATCAAAGTATTGCCAACGAGAAAATGACAATTACCAAATTCAAGGAACAGGTAATTATGGGCATAATGGGGGATTTTATTGCCGTACCAGCTCCTGTCCTTCCGGAAAACAAACACAAACTTAGCGACGTTGGTCGTACTGGCAGAAGACGAAGTATGTTACGCAAAAATGTCAAACGAACAAGGAAGGCAAGTAGCACAGAGAAGAGCCACAAACACCACGTTGAAGTGCGATGCATGTGAGAAATTCTATTGCCTAGACTGTTTTTTTGTTACACGTCCTTAATTAGTAGCTACGTTACAAATAAGTTTGTTGCTGTTTTATTTTTGGTTTATGTAAAAATTAACTTTAGTTTTACCTTCACTTTTAACATTACTCTCTTGTTATTTGTTATTTATTTTACTTTGAATTACGAACAATATGAGTCATGTGAGTCCAGCTTCGACTTTCAGAAGCACAGGCCAAATACGGTTTCTAGACCATCTGGCCGAGCCGGAAACGCTCCCGTGTATTTTAAATGTATACGAGAAGCTATTGTGGAGCTACACAATATTTTATGATAGACTAACACGTGAGTCCAGGTTGGCTTCACGCGGCCCTTATACCAGTTTTTTGTGTGATTCCGCGTTGGCCTCACGTGACACTTAACCTGTTAAGAGTTGGTGTCCGAAATTATCAAAAATTCTCAGGAAATACGTCAATATAATTCAGCTAGTTTACATAAACGTGATTTAAAAAGTGCACAAATTGCAAATAAGTGTTAGATTAAATAAACATTGCAAATAGAAGCAGTGGCGTACCAAGGGGGGGCGGACCACCCCGGACGCCACCATTAGGATTAGGTATTTTGCAGTTTTATTTTCCGCCACGGGCGCCACGCTGCCGTTTTAATAATAAATAAGTTTTAGTTTGTTTTTTATTATAAATCTCACGGAAAATATGAACAAAACTAACGCGGCTGTCCCAAAATGAATCACTGAATATTCCAGTTTATTATTTTATACTTCAAAGAACAATATAAGAGAATTCACAAATTAGTTTTTCACTTTTTAGATAATGAAAAGTGTTGCGAAGCTAGTGTCGCAACAAAAAATAATTAATTAAATTAACACCCTGTATATATTTTTTCTAAAGTAAGTCCCCATTGTTGAATGTCGGCGAATTATGATTTTAAACTTGCTACGAATTATTTACTTAGGTGTACCGACAATATTGTCGGCGAACTATTCTTTAGTACGATTATTGTAGGCTGTAAAATTTTTAGGCGCCACTTTGCTTGATAACAGATAAATTTATCAAACAATGGCAGGGTTTATTTGGGTTCCGCAGTATGAATAGATACAAAGTACGCCGACGCCGAATTTCTCTCGCAAGGACCATGCGAGTCAAAAACTGTGTTATGTGAAACTCTCCGGCACCAAGGTGCACGTGATTAAATCATTCATTGACTTTCTTGAAACTAAAGGCAAAAACGCTGAGGATATGACTAAAATTATTTTCGACAAAATTGAAAGCGATGGACTGGATATTCAAAATTGCCGTGGACAGACATATGATAATGCAGCTATCATGCCTGGAACACATTCTGGTGTACAAATGCGTATCAAGGCAGTTAATCAATATGCCCAGTTTGTTGCATGCACTAATCATTCATTATATCTGGTGGGTGTACACGCAGCATCAATTGCAGTGGACTGAGTCACGTTTTTTCATACTATGGAGAGGATTTTCAATTACTTTTCATCTTCGACTCACCGCAGAAAATATCTTACCGACGTTACAGATCAAGGACTCAAGTGCCTAATTGATTTGCAGTCGTAGCTGGCATGAAGACCCATTGCAGTGAGATCCTTGAAGTGATAGAATCACTTGCAGGAAACAGTGGAAATGCAGCGACAAGATCAGACGCTGGTTTATTGCATACTGCTCTCCAGTCGCTATCATTTTTAGCCTTCCTAATGCCATGTAGTCAAGTTCTCCGCGAAGTAAATAATGCACAATTATGTTTCCAGACGCAGAAAGGAATGAACGTGTACCAATGTGCTATGAAAGTTCATGCTTTGGAAACGTTTCTAGTCGACAATCGGGATGTCTTGGTCATCGATGGATTTGATTATGCTAAAAATATATGTGAAGATCTCGGTATCGAAATAACTCCTTGACGAACAAGAATGATAAAAAATATGGCTGGTGACAACGCTGCCGATGCTGGTTTAACTTATGACAATCGGTTAAGGTAAGAAATGTGTGAATCGGTGGACAGAATTATACAAGAAATCAAGACCAACTGCAACTGCACGAGCTGGATGACACGTACTCTTTTCTCACACCAACGAACAAGTGTAAGTTCGGAGGAGCACTGTGATATCGATGTGGATGAGATGGTAATCGAAAGGTAGAGGCTACGCAATTTCGTTGTTTTTGTTGATTGATGCTAATGCTCAAGACAATGCCATGAAAGGATCTCTCGAGCTTTTAGACTAGAGTTCTAGATTAAAAAGTTATTTATTTAGTTTTTGGTTCCCTGTTAACAGTGGATTAAGAAAATGAAAAATATATACATATATTAATACAGTTCCCTATTTAAAATTCAAAACAAATATTAAAATAAGGAAAATTATTTATATTTGTATGCAATACTTTCGATACTTATATGTAGAATCAATAATTTTGAAAGATTCGGTATACATATCAAATTTGACATTTTAATTTCTGATGACATTTATGCAGAATATATCTAATGATAGATAGATCATATTACGATATGGAAAATATATTTGAAATTTCAAAATACAGATGACTCTGATAGCAGAATTACAATTGTAATAAAAGAATTCAAATCTCTGTTATTGATTGGGAAACATAAATTAGTATTTTTTTTTAAAAAGAATTTTTCGTAACCACAGGAGAAGAGATTTATTTATTTGAACAAAGTTTAGTTAGTTGAATTTGAAACCCCCACGAGACAACATCATAATTAGAGTTGTCTCAATTTTTTTTGAGAATATTGTAGAAATTGTATAATCAGATCATAAAGCCATACATTATAAAGCCAGTGCGTGCATAATTCGAAGAATTGCATCGTATATAGTGTAAGTGGTTCCAGTTTTCTAAATTAAATATTTAGAAAGTTTGCAGAATTCTAAATACGTTTAGAATACGTACGAGTTTTCCTGTTCCTAGTTGGTGAGTCCACTCCAGTTTTTAAATTATTTCTCGAGAATTAACAGGCCTTTTTAAATACATTTAAAAAATAGATGCATCTATATGATAATTTGAATTAAACCAAAATTAACGTTACACATATGAGATTTTACATCAAGTGAAGAAATTTTTTGAATAGACAATTTGAACGGAAAATTGCGTTATTTGACATTGATACACGTCAAGTGTAAATTAGACGATTGATAAAAAATATTTAATTAGGTTGATTTCTAGTATAGTTTGCTCTAATTTTAAGGTTAGTAGAAAATACTATCGTTGTTCTTTTATGGTATTTTGGGAATAATAATGTTGTTGAAATTTGTCGTATAATATATAATTCCAACTCACTGTAGTATTCATTCAGTATCTATTTTCATCGAATTTATCATTTTGCATTCAATAGAATTTTCGATTTAAGCCGGATTTTCATGCATACGATATCCGACGATCCGATATCCGAAATGACGTTAAATTTCGTATGAAATATTTTGCAATTTTCATGAATGATTCAAATCGTCCCAAATTTGACAGTTGACATTCAATTTGAGGAATATTTTATATTGTTTACGTTTTAACTTCAGTGAGTGGTACATTATACAAATATAATAGATGTTAAACATGGACGATAGTACCGAGGAAACTGAGTTAGAAGTAAGTACGCTTATATTCATAAATTTTTAACAGAACGTAAGAAAAAGATACCCAAAATATATGGTTCCTGAAAACCCAAAAGCCTTGAAATCTTATACTTATTTTCTTTCCAGCAGCAAGAAATCACTGAGGAAGTGACAGTGGAGGAGCTATTGATATCTTGTGTACAAGCCAGGCCACCCTTATGGGATTCAAGACTTCCTATAAAGGACAGGTCTAAAACAATTAGGGACAATTTGTGGACAGAAATCTTTCAAGAATTTGGAGAAAATCCTAATTTTCCATTAGATTTCTTAATAAAAAAGTGGAGGAACCTTAGGGACACATATGTTCGCTTAAGAGGTGAATATACCCCCAGTGGTTCAGCTGCCATTAAGAAGAAAAAATGGGAATATATTGATGTCATGTCATTCTTAAATGACACTATAAGCTACAAAACAACAGTGTCCAACTTGGACATTCGTTCACCAACGGATTCGAGAAGTAGTAGCATCACTCCACCATTACCGTCCCCAACTACTTCCAAGCCCCCCACAAAATTTGAAAATGCCAAGTCCGCACAAAAAATTGAAGGGGCTCTTCTGGATGCATTGACTAAAATAAATACTGTCCCAGTACCCGATAGCACACTGAGTATGAGTAGTATCCCCATGAACCCAATTTGTATCAGAATTTCTGAATTGTTGGAGAAAATGCCGCAACAGCCAAGAACGGAACTGGAACTCAAGTTACTGCAATTAGCATATGATCAAGCAAAATGTTATTTAACATAAGGAAAAAACTGAACTTCCCATTTCATTTGAGTTTTGTGCCTTTTATTTTTGTCTACTGTTTTTCTTGGAAGTTGAAAATATTAATAAAGATATTAACTTAATAAATATATATATTCGTTATATCATTAACTAGGTTGAACATGAAAATTTCATCTATTCCACTGGAATGTCACAGCACCATCTGTCATGAAGTATCTTGTTAACGTTTCTCTCATATTTTGTGCATTCTTGCAATACATATTTGTGCTGGTTTTTTTCACTGGTATTAGGTTCAAATTAGACTCTTTTCGCCATTCTCCTTCAATTACTTGACCACTTTCATCTTCTCTGTCAATGCTAGAGGTATTTAAATATCGCTTGTCAGTTCCGTTTTCTATTTCAGTATTCATTAAATAATTGTGTAAACATACTGTTGCTTTGACTACTGCTACTACAGTAGATTGACAAGCTATAATAGGTTTTCTATAAATTCGCCACCTTGATGCCAAAATGCCAAAAACATTTTCTATCACTCGTCTTGCCCTGCAGAGCCTGAAAATTATTTTCTGTATTGGAAAACGTTTAACAAATTTACATAAATGGCTATATTTTATATAAAAAATGTCCTTTACCTGTAGTTGAAAATACGCTTGTCTTGAGTTAAAAACCGGCCTGGATAGGGTCGCATTATAGAGGTTGTTAATGGAAATGCTTCATCGGCTGCAATATAATAATGTACTAAATTTGGTTCCTGACCTAATGGAGATGGTGCAGGAAAATCCATATTATTTGCATTGATGACTTGCCCCATCTTGGAGTTTTTGAATATGCCACCGTCACTGTGCCGGCCTTCAGCACCAATGTCAACAAGTGTAAATTTATAATTGGCATCACACATTGCCAATAGTACAATACTAAAACTTCCTTTATAATTGTAAAATGTTGACCCTGACTTTGGTGGAGCCTAAAATAATGAATGAACATAGTTACAAATTAATATTGAACATTAGATTTGATTTGAATCATAATTAGGTACTATGTTGATGACCTGAATTATTATGTGTTTGCCATCAATGGCACCAACACAGTGAGGTAATTGCCATTTATTTTCAAAGTCTGCAGATATCTTCATCCAGGATTCCTCACTTGATTTAGGCAAGACACTTTGATTTAAACAATCCCAAATAATATTACATGTTTCATTTATAATATTTGAAACTGCTGTAGGAGAAACCCGAAAAGCGTAAGAGATCGATACCATACTATCACCACTAGCTAGGTACCTATAATACGAATTTAGGTCTTATTATCAATCTCAAACACCTGATGTAACTTTACCTAAGTCTAAGAGCAAGCCGTTCACCCTCAGATATTGGTTCACGTACATTATAATTTCTTGTCAACCTCGGACCCACAATAGTCAATAATTCTTGAAATATTTCGCTGGACATCCTTAAGTAATTGAAGTACTTTTCGGAATCAGCCAATTTCATCTCTTGGAGCAGGTTGTGATAGGCACCTTGTCCTTTCCTATTCTGAAAAATATCTCTTACCCAAAATCTTTTTTTTTGCTTCTTTTGTTTATTTCTCATTTTTAGTAAAAAAAGATATGACAACATTAAAACATTATTTGTTTTCCAAATATAAAAATTATTTATTTGTATTGCATTCATTTTTGAAACATTGAGGTTAAAAACCATACGATTTTCGGAAAAGTTAAAAATATTTCAACTCGTACGACAGTCGGATGAAAGTTGAAATGTTTCGGATGAAAATTGGCGCGAAAACAATTCAACCAATCAGAACATTTTCGTACCATCGGATCATCGGATATCGTATGCATGAAAATCCGGCTTTAATCAGTGACATTTGGTTAATTTTCTGTGACAGTAAAATAGTAAATGTCATAAGTGCCTTTTATTATATCAAATAAACAGTTACTCGAGATTCTGAATAATAGAGTAATATTTAATTTGGAGAAGACGTGAAAATTATAAAATTTTAATTATTATTATTTAAAATTTTAGATTCATATATCCATTCAAATATAACTATTAAAACTCTAAAATAACGTTATAGAAATACATTCCAAATTAGGCTCCCAACGCGGGGCAATTACAATTAAAGGATTATAGAAATATATAACATGCCGATGGACTGGCTATTTTCTTGTCCATTCTTCCTTCCGGTATATCCTCACGGCTCCTTGCTACTGGCATTATCCGTATGTTATGACTGGTTGTGTAATTTTATCCCTAATATAGATTTTTACTCCTACGATCTTTCGACTTGGGTTTTACCAGAAAAACAGCTGAAAAACTGGGTGCTTGTATAGACTATATTCAGCAATGCAATTATGTTATTTGCGAACCTAATATCGTAATTATGCTTCGAATTTTGTTATCTATAGCTATCAGTGTTGCTTCATGTGAGAGTAGCTTCCCAAAGCTGAAATTAATAAAAAAATTACTCGAGGTCTACCATGAGCTCCATAAGATTGAGTGATTTGGCCATTTTGTCAATAGAACAAAGTGTGATGGACGAAATTAACTTTGACGAAGTTATAAATGATTTTGCTGCGCGTAAGGCCCGAAGAGTTGAATTTTAGACTTATGCTAGACGTTATTTTTATAGTGTAATACCGACGTACATGGGTTTGAAATAAACATTTTTTGCTCAGTTCTTTCATATGATTACTTTTTTTCTCACCACACCAACATCATTATTTTTATGAAGTCAAAGGGTCGGCAAATTATGATTCCGCTCCGGGCGACATGACCCATGCACTGAATAGAAGTAAGATTAGTTTTTTATATATAATAAATCAAGACTTATCCTAATAAATTAACATATAAAACGTTTATCAGTAAAAAGACTATTAGAATTATTAACAAAACACTAAGAACTTGTCGTCGTTAAATTTGTTTTAAAAAGAGCAGATACGAACTTACTTTGGACATTAAAAGTTTACGAATAATAAAAATTCTAAAAAGAAGAAATTACTCCAGACCGATAATTGTCAGCTTCAGGTAGGGCTGGGATCTGAATCGAGTAGCATTCTGGTATTTAACCTGCAGGGAGACCCAAATGTCAGATAAGATGGAGGATATGATGAAGGAAATAACTGAAAAACTAAACAAAATGGATAAAAAAGTGGACAATGATCAAGAACAAATCAAGGAAATAACTAACGAAAATAATGAATTAAACAACAAAGTCACCGAAGTGGAACAAAAAATCGAAACTCATGATAAAAGAATACAACTAGAAAAAGAACCTTGTTGTACACGGAATAGAAGAAGCTGAATACGAAACGTGCGAATTAAGAAACAACAAAAAGAAACTTAGAAAAAATAAAGGTTAAAATAAACATTGAAGCGGATATAATACAAATAAGAAGAATAGTTAAAAAAGCGACAGACAGCAAAAATAGACCACTATGGCTAGATCTATCAAGAGAAGACAAAAAAATAGAAATAATAAGAGAAGCCAAAAACTTAAAGGGGATACATATATGGATATCAGAGGATCTACCAAAAGCAGCCCAAAATATACGGAAAGCAATCATCTCCTATCTAAAATCGGCTAGAGAAAAAGGATATAGAGTAAGTATAATTTATGATAAATTAAGAGTGGAGGACACAATAAAAACTTTATATCAACTGGAACACAAACTAGAAGAAGAAACAAAAACAAACGCACACAAGAAAAAAGGAAGAGCGGTTAGCCAGTGGTCACACAGTTTGGAAGACGAAGTAGATACAGGTATAGTTCGGGGCCTTAGTTACTAATATAAAAAATATTCAGAAATTTTATTTTATTTCGTACAGTTTCGAGAATGCGCGTTTGGGGGTCTCCTAACTTTAATTTAAAGTCTTTTCTCTCTGCGTTCCGTGTCATCGGTTGCGTTGACATGTTTTTTTTACTTTAAATTTTTTTGCTTGTCATTACCTGCTGTACTTTACAATTTTTTTCAAATAATGTAGTTAAGTCTGTTGTGTTGACACTATGTTTTTTACACACCCTACTCCCTTCTAGCCTAAGGTGCACAAAGGCTTGATAAGGAAATTCCGCTAGTACATCGAGTAATATAAGGTAGACAAGTATCTCGAACATTTGATCGAACCACTTGACCAGAAATCCAGTCCAGGCGTTTGTAAGACCTGGCGACTCTACGTTTGTGGGAACGTTTGCTCACAAGGATCCTTACCGCTAGGGCTCGAAATCCCCAATCTCTTATTAAGGGTAACTGTTCTCCTCTTTTACCCTTGTGCCATCAGGCACTGATGATTGCAGCTGCCGCTCGATTCCATTTTTTTAAAGGTTGAATCGATTAGATTTAGAAATTGTACTTTGATTTAACAGTCAGTTACTTCTTCGCTAAAATATCCGGATAAAGGTCATTTTAAGAATTATTACGCTGGTCACAGTTTTTTTGTTGTCGTTTCCATCTTATTTTTTATTATAGAAAAACTTCCAACATATTTCAGCGACTATTATACTGGTGACAGCGTTTTTCCTGTCTCGTTATTATTTTCGTTGGAAATAAAAATATCCCTAAACATATTTGGTGGTTATTACAGTACTTATTGCCCATTCCAACCGTTGTCTGGTAAATATTTTCTTAGAAATGTTCAGTGCTTGTTGTAGGTTCACTACCTGGAAAGTGAGTTCTAAAAAGAAGAATCGATCGTTCCTCTTCACCTTCCGTGTATGATCCGTCTGGCTTTTTCAGCGACACTGTGGGGTTATTTCCCCCACTTGCCATAACTTTTTGTAGTCTGGCCGTTGTGTGAGTGGAGGTGATCTTTTCACAAAAGGCTTGAATAACTAAAATTATATACTATAAAATATGTCGAAAGCTTTTCAGTAGAACTTACGGTAATATCAGTAGATCAGCAAATAACATGTCAAATCAGTAGATCTACTAAAAAATCAGTATACCGCCTCAGTTTTATAAGTTTGACGTTGTTTAATCCGTGACGTAATTTGCACTGATTGGTGTTTCAGCAACAAAAAAAATCACGAGTCCCATTTAATTAGATAAATACATATTTCTAGAATTTTTTGATAACTGTTATCATGTCTACTCTAACAGGTGATTATATCCAAGTGGTATGGGAAGGACAAGATTTCGATTCCGGTGAAGTTGTCAATAGCGAATCGGGCGTGATCGTCTCCAGAGCACGTTATCACGACGGACCGATCAATTCGATAGAAATATCGTCCGCGCACAACATCATTCTAACAGTCGGCGGAAGAGTGTTCGCTCTATGGACCCCCGATTTTCAGAACCAACCTCTACTTTGGAGAAAAAGAAAAAATTTGTATACTTCCGGCGAATGGAATATTCATGAGGTGAGTCAAGTTGTGTTCTTTGATTAATTACTTCCCATCTTTTTGTTTTCTGAATTTGTGTCAAGCAGCTCAGTTTGAATATGTCATTTTCAGTCATGTGTCATATCTTATCAAATATAATATCCATTATTTTTTAGCCTCATTTATTCACCATCAAAGTTTTAAATGGAGACGTCGAATGCTGGTCTCTAGCCTACGATACCAAATACCCTTCGTTCTCGTTACCATTTTCAAGTAGCTCTTTGACTGCTTCCGCTTTCCATTCGCTCAAATTGAATAAACAAATTTACGGAGCTGCAGACCAATTGGGTAAGTCAAACGCTGTCACGTTCTTCTTGTAAATTCTATATTTTACGCGGCATGTAGCATCGAAAAATGATAAAAATCTGATTTGAACAACTATTATTTAATTAATTCCCATCTCTACGTCAAAGTCTCGTTTGAAGAACTGTTATTTTGTAACAAGCGGAAAATCCCATCTCTATACGTCAAAACCTGGTTTGAAGAACTGTTATTTTGTAACTGACAGAAGTGCAGCTAGAAATTCACATCTCCATTCGTCATAATTTGCTTGAAGAACTGTTATTTTGTAACTGGCAGAAATTCTCATCCTGTACGTCAAAGTGTCGTTTGAGGAACTGTTCTTTTGAACTGGCAGAAGTGTAACTAAAAATTTTGTAACCGGCATGTAATCTCATGTAACCTACAAAAATGGTCCAAATCTAAAACTGTTACATTGTAACTGGCAGGAGAACAACTACTAATTCCCACCTCTTTCCGTTATAATCTCTTTAGAATAACTGTTATTTTGTACCTGGCAGAAGTGCAACTAGAAATTCCCATCTCTATACGTCAACATCGGGGTTTAAAAACTGGCGGAAACTCCCATCTCTATACGTAAAAGTCTCGTTTGACGAACTGTTATTTTGTAAGTGTGTAAGTGGTAGAAGTGCAATTATAAATTCCAATCGCTATAATATCTATACGTTTGAAGAAATGTTGTTCTGTAACCGACATGTAACCTCAAAAAATAGTCAAAACTTGGTTTGGCGAATTGTTATTTTGTAACGCAGACGCGCAACTAGATAATCCCGTATCTATTCGTCAAAATCTGGTATGAAGAACTGTAATTTTGTAACTGGAAGAAGTGCAACCATATCTATTTGTCAAAATATGATTTGAATAAATGTTATTTTGTAAATGAAACTAGTGCAACCATCTCTTCTTGTCAATCTCTAGTTTGATGAACTGTTATTTAGTAACTGACAGAAGAGCAACTATAAATTTCAATCTCGATTCGTCAATGTCGGGTTTGGAAAACTGTTATTTTGTAACTGGCAAAAGTGCAATTATAAATTCCCATCTCTATTCTTCAAAATATGCTATGAATAACTAGTTATTTTGTAACTGGCAGAAGTGCAACCAGAGATAACCATGTCTATTCGCCAGACTGGTTTGAATAACTGTTATTTTATAACTGTCAGAAGTGCAACTAGAAATT
Organism: Galeruca laticollis; assembly: GCA_963921935.1. Taxonomy (NCBI): domain Eukaryota; kingdom Metazoa; phylum Arthropoda; class Insecta; order Coleoptera; family Chrysomelidae; genus Galeruca; species Galeruca laticollis. The sequence goes on from OY998177.1 coordinate 73,612,809, forward strand.
CACATGTTTGTCAATATCTGGTTTGAAAAATGTTATTTTGTAGCTGGCAGAAGTGCAAAAAGAAATTCCCTTTTCAATTCGTCGATGTCTGTTTGAAGAACTGTTATTTTGTAACTGGAAGAATGTAACTAGAAAACCCTATCTCTATTCATCAAAACCAGTTTGAATAACTGTTATCTTGTAACTAAAAATTACCTTCTCTATTCGTCAAAAACTGGTTTGTGGAACTGTCATTTTGTAACTGGCAGAAGTGCACCTAGACATTCCCATCGCTATACTGTTACGAGTTAAAAGTAACCAGAGCCCTTAAATGTATTTATTAACCAATTACTTACCAGATAATATCTCAAAAAGAAATAAGTATAGTTGAATTAGTATTTAGATGCTTTAATCGCTTAATAAAAGACCCGATAAACACTTAACAACAGTAATTGGATATAAAACTCACTTTTTGTGTTTTCATTTTAGTCCTATAGTTAACTATATATTAGTGACAAAATAAGGTAGCAATACGTCAAAATCTGGTTTGAAGAAATGTTATTCTGTAACTGGCATTTAACCTCGTAAAACTGCCAAAACTTGGTTTGAACAAGATTTATGTTGTAACTGGAAGAAGTGCAACCATCTCTATTTGTCAAAACATGGTATAAATAATGGTTGTTTTCTAACTGACTGAAGAGCAACTAGAAACTCCCATCTCGATTCGCCAATGTCGGGTTTGGAAAACAGTTATATTGTAACTGGCACAAGTGCAACTAGAAATACGCATCTCTATACTTCAGAATCTTGTTTGAATAACTGTTATTTTGTAACTGGCGGAAGTGCAAATATAAATTCCCATCTCTATATGTCGAAATCTGGTTTTAAGAACTGTTATTTTGTAACTGGTGGAAATTCCCATCTCTGCACGTAGAAGTCGCGTTTGAAGAACTGTTATTTTGTAACTGGTAGAAGTGCAACTAGAAATTTCTTTCGCTATACGTCAAAATCTGACTTGAAGAAATGTTATTCTGTAACCGGCATGTAAACTAAAAACTTGGTTTGAAATCTGGTATGAAAAACTGTAATTTTGTAACTGGAAGAAGTCCAACAGTCTCTATTCGTCAAATTCTGGTATAAGTAACTAGTTATTTTGTAACTGGAAGAACCGCAATTAGAAATTCCTATCTCTATTCGTCAATGTCTGGTTTGAATGACTGTTACTTTTTAACTGGCAGAAGTGCAACTAGAAATTACCTTCTCTATTTGTCAAAATCTGGTTTGTGGACCTGTTATTTTGTAACTGGCAGAAGTGCAACTAGAAATTACCATCTCTATTCGTAAAAGTCTGGTTTGAATAACCATTATTTTGTTACTAAAAGAAATACAACTAGAAGTTCCCATCTCAATACGTCAAAATCTAGTTAGTTTCAATAACTGTAACTAGCAGAAGTGCAACTGAATATTCTGGATTGAATAACTGTTAGAAGTGTAACTAGAAATACCCATCTCTGAATGTCAAAAATTTCTTCCTATTTTTTTAACAGTCTCTAAACAAAGAAAACAAAGTAGAGTCAAGTGTTCGTCTTTCGAGACCGACTTTTTTTATTTGAATTCTTTTATTGTACAAAAAAAACTGATAAACACATCTCATTTGATTGACTATAGTGAAATAGTTACCCTGACGGGAATGAACTAAGTCCCTTCAAATCCGCACACACTTTATTTGTTGTTTGTTTTTGTAGGTTCCTTTCGTCTGTTTTTTGTTCCCGAAGATACGGCGCCCGGATCTATCGAATTTAAATGCGACAAGTTCAAGAATTTCATTCTCCGCGAATTGGATAAGAAGAAGCGATTTATGTCGTGGCAGAAAATTTGGAACGAGAAAAACAAAGAGCTGCTCGAAGAACGGGGAACCGAGGAACAAGATCTACACGAAAAGGAATTAGAAGAAAAGAGGGCCAAACAGGCTGAAAATTTGGAAAAGAAAAGCGCTGCAGACGCCGTCGATGCCGCAGAAGCTAATAAGAAAGGACCACAACCAGGTAATGTATAGTTGTATTTAAAGAAAGGGTACAAGTATTAGAAACAGGCGCTAACGTCATCCTATTTGCGTAAAACCGGCAGTGATTATTGGAGGTTATCAAATGTCATAAGTTGACCAAAATGGAAATCATAGGCGTCGAGCGTCAGTTAAACGAAAGAATTTATTCGGTTAGGTATTTACATTCAAGTGTTGTATAAAGAACAATTATAATGAATTGCCTTTTTGGCAACCTATGGCATAACCTCCAATAATCCCAGCCGGTTTTACACAAATATGCTGACGTTATCGTTTCTTTCTAATATTTGTACCCACTTAAGGATGTACACATTCAATATTTGAAGTTTATTCACTCAAGGATATTTTGAATATTCTAAAGAGATTAGTATAAATCATATCTTTCATTTCTATAAATTAGTATAATAAAAAATAAAATGAATACCAGAAAATATATTGTAATGTTTTTCTTATTTATTAAAAAGTTTTTAATACGGGTGGGATAAACTTTAAACACACGGTATGGCTACTTACTAATTTATTTGAACACTAAACTACTCACTAACACTTAATTTATATATACTTAACTATACCCGTGTGAAGTTAGTAGGTAACCCAAAGCTGGTAGCTCATTTGCCAAACAATGCCGAACGATCAGTGGCGTCGTTAATATCATTTTGACTACGTAGAGAATAATGAAGTAGCTGTAAACAACAGCGCAAATATCTTGAGGATTCATAAAATATTCAGCCGGAAGAAAAATCATTTAAAAATGGTCAAAGGGGAAGATTCATTCATTTATAGTGGATACATGAAATTTTCTCAGACAAAAAATTATCGCGCAATTTAAAATTTGTAGTGAAATGAAAATTCCAGACGAAAGAAAGATCATGGAGTCAATCTCCAAGGGGTAGTTTTTGGTTCTTTATTTTAGAAATATGCTATTTTGACGGAGAATAAAATAACGGAGCAGCTCTAAATTTATAAACAAGTATCCTAATGATACATCAAATACTCCACTGATAGGAAAATGACTTAGATAATTTCCAAGGGGTAGTTTTTGTTATTTATTTCAGAAATATGTAATTTTGACGGTGAAGAAAATAACGGAGCAACTTTAAATTTATGAACAGGTATCCCAATGATAAATCAAATACTCGATTGACAGGAAGATGAACTTAACAAATATCCAAGGGGTAGTTTTTGTTATTTATTTCAGAAATATGTCATTTTGACGGTGAAGAAAATAACGGAGCAACTTTAAATGTATAGAGAGGTATCCTAATAATAAATCGAATACTCGATTGACAGGAAAATGACTTAGCTAATCTTCAAAGGGTAGTTTTTGTTATTTATTTCTGGAATATATCATTTTGACGGTGAAGAAAATAACGGAGCAACTTTAAATTTATAGAGAGGTATCCTAATGATAAATCGAATACTCCACTGATAGGAAAATGACTTAGCTAATCTCCAAGGGGTAGTTTTTGTTATTTATTTCAGAAATATGTCATTTTGAAGGTGAAGAAAATAACGGAGCAACTTTAAATTTATAAACAGGTATCCTAATGATAAATCGAATACTCCACCGATAGGAAAATGTCTTAGCTTATCTCCAAGGGGTAGTTTTTGTTATTTATTTCAGAAATATGTCATTTTGAAGGTGAAGAAAATAACGGAGCAACTTTAAATTTATAGAGAGGTATCCTAATGATAAATCGAATACTCGACTGATAGGAAAATGACTAAGCATATCTCCAAGGGGTAGTTTTTGTTAATTATATCAGAAATATGTAATTATGACGGTGAAGAAAATAACGGAGTAACTTTAAATTTATGAACAGGTATCCTAATATTAAATCGAATACTCGATTGACAGGAAAATGACTTAGCTAATCTTCAAGGGGTAGTTTTCGTTATTTATTTCAGAAATATGTCATTTTGACGGTGAAGAAAATAACGGAGCAATTTTATATTTCTAAACAAGTATCCTAATGATAAATCGAATACTCCACTGATAGGAAAATTACTTATCAAATTTCCAAGGGGTAGTTTTTGTTATTTATTTCAGAAATATGTCATTTTGACGGTAAAGAAAATAACGGAGCAACTTTAAATTTATAAACAGGGACCCTAATGATGAATCGAATACTCCTCTGATAGGAAAATGACTTAGCTTATCTCCAAGGGGTAATTTTTATTTATTTCAGAAATATGTCATTTTGACGGTGAAGAAAATAACGGAGCAACTTAAAGTTTATAGAGAGGTAGGCTGTTTTCAGCTACTTCATCATTCTCTTACGTAGTCAAAATGATATTAACGACGCCACTGATCGTTCGGCATTGTTCGGCAATTGAGCTACCAGCTTTGGGTTACTAACTTCACACCGGTCTTAACTATTCACTTAAATTTAATTTATATACACACAACCTTAATTATTAATTTATATCTTACTGTTCGCTATTTCGGAGTATTCTTGTTTATTTGTCGAGATCGCTTTATCAACTAAACTGAACTCCGCTGGTAGGTCCTTTATATATATTATTGCCTTTTTTACTAGATAATTCTAGATTGCAGCTTACACAAAAACAATTGGCTCTCGCATTTTCTAGATAAGACTGGTCAAAAAAACAATGTCTAGATAAGATAGTCACAATCGTAAACAATTCTAAGAAATCCCTGCGCATCCGCCATAATTTTAACTTTCATACATAGCTAGACAGAGTCGGATTCAGGGACTATACCAGTGTGCTGTTTCATAACATTACCCCTCCTTAAATGGTAGTTCCTCCTGGAACTTCTGTGTAGCCGAGACTGGATGTTTGAATCGGCAACTGACCCAATTTCTACACTTTCCGATCTTATGGAAATAGCAGGGCACCGTCTTCATCGGATACTGATAACAGGGGTTGTAGCTGCAAATTAATATCTGAACACCGGTATCTCGAAATATAATCTCTACCATGTTCCTGATAACTCGCCAATCCAACTGGTTACTCGCTATCCTAGGCATAGCCAGTTTCTTCACGCTGAATTCTAACACATGGTCTCGGAGGTTTCGAAGTGCTTCCCACACATCGCGGTAGGTAGATCGATTTTGAAATTCATTTTTAGTTACCACGTAGAAGACGTACCGCGAATTATGTTTCAGTGTCTTGCCAGGGGATGGAATCTGATCCTCAAGTTTTTCTAATTGCCCGAACTTCTTTCGAAAGACGGATGCCAACCCTCGTTCGTTCTTGATACGGGCGAGGATGTTGTATGCCAGTAAATAATCTTCCGGAAGAGTGAACAAATCTTGTCGTTGTTGTGAAGTGACTCCATATCTAGCTTTCCCGGTACCTCCATACGCGCCCATAAATTCATCGAAGGTAGGGGCAGACACATCTCGAATATGGTTTACTCCTTTCTCTAGGTCATGGTCTCCTTCGAATGGCGCTAGTCGGTTTTGTTGAACTAGTTTTGGTTTTCCGTTGGGTATCTTGCTTATGCGATATATAACATCATTGATCCTTTTCTTGATTAAGTATGGACCTTCACAGGATTTTTGTAATTTTGGAGAAAATCCTACTCTCCTCGTCGGGTTGTGTAACCATACTTTGTCCCCTTCTTTAAAACCGCCTACTGTGGCCTGCGTGTCGTACCGACTTTTCATTCTGTCGCTGGCAACTTGAAGATTTGTTCGAACTAATTCATGAATATCGTCCAGCCTTCTCTTCAATTGGATCACGTAGTCTTCGCTTGCTAGATCTTCTCCAGGCCGACAGCCAAATACCAGGTCGCAAGGAAGCCTCATTTCACGTCCAAACAGGATTTTCGCAGGTGTTTCACCCGTGGACTCATTGACGGCAGATCGATAAGCCAATGCGAATAGGGAAAGATACTGGTCCCAATCTCTCTGATGGCTGGAAACTACTTTGGACAGGTATTTTCCAATGGTCCTGTTCATTTTCTCGACCATTCCGCCTGACTGTGGATGTAATGCTGTTGTCCTAGTCTTCTTTTCTTCCGCTGGCGTGTCTTGAGTTCTTATATCTGTCATATTTCTATCCAACTCCTTGATTTTCTCGTCCATCGTTGTCATCTTATTCTCAATTTTCTCGTCCATCGTTGACATCTTATTCTCGATTTCAGATTTTAGAGACGAAATTTCATTTTCAACGTCAGCGGTAACGTCGTTTTTCATTAATAAGATATCGGCAGATATATCGTTCTTCATAGCAGAAATCTTCTCGTCCATATTAACAGAAATGTCGTTCTTCATAGCAGAATTATCGTTCTTTATAACAGAAATCTTCTCGTCCATGTTAGCAGAAATATTAGCAGAAATGACGTTCTTCATAGCAGAAATCTTCTCGTCCATGTTAGCAGAAATTGACGAGATTAAGGTGGAAGCCTCGTCATTAAATAAAACTGTTTCTGGATCAAAGCCGTCATTTTCCAGTGCCACTTCAAGTCTTTCTACTAATTCACTTTTCTTACCGGACGTTTCCAACTCACGATATTCCAATTCTGCTCTTAACTCAGCCACTTTCAAGTCATATAGTCTCTTGCCCGTTTTTACGTAGCAATTTATTTATATTATCCCACTTCTGACACCAATGTAATGTTTTTCATATTTATTAAAACGTTTTTAAAACGAGTTGGATAAACTTTGAACATACGGTATGGCTACTTACTAACACTTTACTGTTCGCTATTTCGGTGTATTCTTGTTTATTTGTCGGGATCACTTTATCAACTAAACTGAACTTCTCCGCTGGTCGGTCCTTTATATATATTAGTTCCTTTTTTACGAGATAATTCTAGATTGCGGCTTACACAAAACCAATTGGCACTCGCATATTCTAGATTAGACTGGTCACAAAAACAATGTCTAGATAAGATAGTCACAATCGTAAACAATTCTAAGAAATCCCTGCGCATCCACCATACTTTTAACTTTCATACATGGCTTAGACAGAGTCAGATTCAGGGACTATACCAGTGTGCTGTTTCATAACAATATTAGCGTGTAAAGTTTTCTATAAAAGATAATTAATTAGATTTGACTTGTAACGAATGGATTTTTTCTTTAGGAAAATATGTAGAATGGATAATTGCTCAAAGACAAGCTCAAGAAGAAGCGAGAATCAAAGCAACAATAATAAGTAAAAAGCAATTAGACACAAAGGAACTTGAGAAGAGGAGAAAACCTTTACAAAAGCTCGACGAAGAAAACGAACGCAAGAAAAGAAAACAAAAACAAAGGTAATACTTCCTTAATACAAATTTCACCAAATTGAACTCTTCAGAATTATGTATCCTTTTCACTAACAACCTCTCGTCTTCACTGGGTACATACGATAGTTGATGAATTACTTTTCGCACAAAAGCAATGACAGTACATCTCGCAAAAAATTCTTAACATGTAGTCCGGTTTCCGGGTCAGTGAGCCTCTTCAACACAAGGATAGGTCTTCCCGTTTAGCTTTTATATTCTGAACAGTAGATAGCATTCCTTGAAATATTCAATTGTACCGTAATTAAATAGAAAATTCATAAACTTCGAGATATAAATGGAATATGTGTATAGGTATCTTTGTAGTGATTAGAAGTAAGCGTACCACTTGCTAAGCCATTCGTTACCCATACCATTAATGAGGGAGAACACTTACCTACAAACGGTGGAAAATAAATAATACCATATGTTTGTATCAAGAATCACTGGGATATATTTAGAGAACTAATAACATTAAGCCGTGACCACAGACAACAAGTCGATGACACAGCATACTTATACTACGTCGTACTACTAACAATGAAATATTATTAATTACTAAACATACAGAATTTCGTTATATATACATATTGAAATAAATACACATCGGTCGTCGCCTTGCTTGACCTTACTTTGTTAAATCAATGTTTGTGTATTTGACGTGTACAATTATAAACGTGTTATTACTAATATTTAATTAATCGTATTTCGAAAGATTCGTGGTTTAATTCTTGCTAACTAACTCTTCCTATAATCATTAGTGCTCTTTCGGTTCAATAACCGCCACATCTTCCTGGAATTTCGAAATTTGTCTCGTAAATTGTCTGAAAGGTTCCATACCTTGACTTGAAGATGGCAGAGTGACATCAACGTTAATATCGTATATAAATTTATTTTTCTTATTTTCAGACTGAAAGAAGGAGAGTCTATATTTATGGATACGGTGACGTCTCTGTTTCCTGATTTAGTTAAAGAAAAACCCGCTCCGCCGCCCGATCCATATTCTAGTCTAGATTTAGATTCGAAGGCGCTCCAACAGACCTACTTCGATTTCCGTGATTTGGGAGAACATGCCGAAAACTTTATCACCACTCATCCGTACAATTATGTATTTTATTGGAAACAAGTCATTAAAAGTGAGTAAGCACACATCAATACTAACAGACATCAACCAATACTAACAGACAACAACAAACACCAACAGACATCAGATAATACCAATGACACCAACCAACAATAACAGACATCAACAAAAATACATGAGACATTAACCAACACTGACCGACAAAAACAGATATTGACCAGTACTAATAAACATAAATCAACACTGACAATAACAATGATACAAACCGACGCCAATCTACACCCACAGACATCAACAGAAATATATCAAATGGTACCAACTGACGCCAACAAACTCCACTCAGCCATAACAGTCATCAACAAATACCAAACCAGCACTAACAGATACCAACAGACATCATATTATACCATCAAACATCAACCAATATTAATAGACATAAAGAAACATACATCACCCAATATTAACAGACGTTAACAAAAACCGACAAACACTAACACACATGAGCAAATACTGACCAACACTGACAGACATCAACAGAAATACATCAAATGGTACCCACCGGCACCAACAATCAACAACAAACACCATCCAACCCTAACAGTCATCAACAAATACAAACCAGCACTAACAGATATCAAGAGACATCAAATGATAGAAATGGACATTAACTAACGTTAACAGATATAAAGAAAGATCAACAAACACCGACCAACACTAACAGACACTGAACAATATTATTAGACATCCAGCAAAACTGTCATCAAATGAGACAAACCGACGACAACCAACACCAATAGACTTCAACAGAAACATTTCAAATGGCACCAATCAACAACAACAACAAACACCATACAACCCTAATAGTGATCAACAGATTTCAAATAACACTAACAGATATCAGCAGACCCCAAATAATACCAACAGACATCATGAAAAACCGACAAACACTAACAGAAAACAATAGACATTAAGAGACACCGACCAACACTAACAGACAAGAGCAGATATTGATTAACACTAACATCAACGCACATCAACCCACACTAACAGACTACAACAGACATCACCAGAAACCAACCAACACTACATCAACAAACACCTACCAACAATAACAGATACCGAGCAACACTAACATACAACAAAAGTTATGAACATACACCAACCAAAACTGACAACGACAGATACCCCCTACCAGATACCGACAAACATTAACAGACACTACTCAACACTAACAGACAACAACAGATACCGACCAATACAGACTCCGACCAACAATAACAGACATCAACAGAAAGACATTAAATGGTACCAACCGACGCCAACAGACAACAACTAACACCAGCCAGCCCTAACAGATATCAGATGATACCAACAGACATCAACCAGTATTAACGGATATAAAGAAACATCACAGAGAGCAACTAATATGCATCAAGACATCAACAACACCCAGGGCTACCGCCAGCCATTTTGTCGAGAGCGTATATTTGATAGACATCGACCAAAAGTAACAAACAATAACAGACACCAACCAAACACTATCAGACATAAACACACCACACATCTACAGACACCAATTAACACTATCAGACGTAACAGATACCGACCAGCACTAACAGACATCAACCAACACTAACAGACATCAACCAACACTAACAGGCAACAACATACATCGAAAGACAACAAAAGTAATTAACAAACCCAAACTAATACTAACAAACACCGACCAACATTAACAGACTACAATAGACATGGGCAGACACCGACCAACACTAACAGACATCAACAGACTCCGACCAACACTAACAGACAACAACAGACATCGACAGACATCGACCAACACTAACAGACATCAGCAGATACCAACCAACACTAACAGATATCACCAGGTACCAATCAACAGTAACAGATATCAACAGACAACGAGCAACACTAACAGACAGATGTAGACTTCGACCAACACTAACAGACATCAACATACATCAACACACAATAAAAGTCATTAACAGACACCAACCAACAGTAACAGATATCAACAAATAGCCACCAATACAAACAGACATCAACTGACACCGATCAACTCTAAAAGACAACAAAAGTCATTAACAGATACCGACTAACGGTATCAGACATCAACAGATACCGACCAATATTAACAGACACCAATCAACACTAACAGGCAACAACATTTATCAACAGACAATAATAGATATCAACAAACACTAACAGACAGAAATATACACCGACCAGCACTAACATACTACAAAAGGCATTAATAGATACTAACCAACAGTAATAGACAACAGCAGCTAAGAGAAATCAATACATCAACAACACCCAGGGCTACCACTAGACATTTTGTCGAGAGAGTCTATTTGATTGATATCGACCAAAACTAACAAACAACAACAGACACCGACCAAACACTAACAGACAGAGACCAAATCTAACATACATCTACAAACACCAACTAATACTAACAGACATCGACAGATACCGACCAGCACTAACAGACATCATCAGATACCGACAAGCACTAGCAGACATCAACCAACACTAACAGACAACAACGTACATCAAAAGACAACAAAAGTAATGAACAGACACCAACCAATGCTAACAAGCACCGACCAACACTAACAGACAACAATAGACATGGACAGGCACCGACCAACACTAACATACATCAACAGACACCGAACAACACTAACAGACAACAAAAGTCAATAACACATACCAACCAACACTAAATGCGACATCAACAGATACCAACAAATACTAACAGACACCGACCGATACTAACATGCAACGAAAGTCATTAACAGATACCAACCAACGCTAAGAGACAATAACAGAATTCAACAGATACCGACCAATACTAACAGACACCGACCAACACTAACAGACATCAACAGGCACCAATCAACACTAACAGGCAACAGTATAAATTAACATACACGAACCAACATTACAGATAGCAATAGACACCGACCCACACTAACAGACATCAACAGAAACTAATCAACACTAACAGGCAAAAGTATAGATTAACAGACACAAACCAACATTAACAGACAGCAATAGACACCGACCAGCACTAACAGACATCAACAGGCACCAATCAACACTCACAGGCAACAGTATAGATTAACATACACAAACCAAGATTACAGACAGCAATAGACACCGACCCACACTAACAGACATCAACAGAAACCAATCAACACTAACAGGCAATAGTATAGATTAACAGACAATAACAGACACAAACCAACATTAACATACAGCAATAGACACCGATTAACACTAACAGACATCAACGGACAACAAAAGTCCTTAACGGACACCCACCAACACTAATAGACATCAATAGATATCGACCAATACAAACAGACTGCAACAGACACCGATCAACACTAACAGACAACAAGTCATTAACAGAAACCAACCAACGCTAACAGCCATCAACAGATACCGACCAATGTTAATAGACACCGACCAATACTAACAGACATCAACAGATAGGGATCAACACTAACAGGAATTACCTCAACGCATCCTGATGACATCGCAGTGCAAACGCCAAGTCAGCAGAGTACGGAACCGAGGACATAAAAACAGTTGTAAATGGTTTTTTGTTGTTGTTGTTAATTTGAATTTGAAGTAAACGTAATAATTGTCAGAGAATATAATTGTAACTTGAAAATAAAGTTTTTAAAAATATAATTTAGTGCTTGAAGCAGTTAATTGGCGCAGTCAGTAGGATATCGTGGGATTGATTTGTATCGAACAAACCAATTTCGTGTCGACGATTAGCCCGATATCGAACCGTATAAACTGTCAGTAGTGGTGACGCCGACGGATACGTTAAAAAGTGAACTTTAAGTGAAGAAGTTTGAGAATTGGAATCATATCGTCCACTTCTGCGAGGGACCAGTGTTTCGGAGAAGATAAAATTGCTGAACCGGACCTCTACCTCATAATTGGAATGCTGAGAGTCATTTATTTACTGTAAGTGCAATTTATGTCTGATATACTTGAAATTTTAACAAATAGTTTACAAAATTTGTCTATTGATAACTCTTTAATTGACTCTTCGGTGACGAATACAAGCTCAAATACTACTAATATTGACAACAACCAAAGTAATAATATAATGGCAGAAAATTTTAAATCTGAATATTTGAAATGTATTCCACAATTTGATGGAAATCCAAATGACTTAAATCAATTTTTATCAGTTTGTGATAGTCTTATTATCAATTTTTATGATAGGGCAAACCCAAATAATTTTCATAATGTATACTTGTTGCATTCTATAATAAGTAAATTAGTAGGTAGTGCAAGAACTGTAGTTAATCTTCAAAATGTCGATACTTGGGATCAGTTGAAATCTGTCTTAAGACGAAATTTTGCAGATCAACGGGATGAGACTTGTTTGAATAGAGACTTGGTAGTAATGAGGCAAATGCCTAATGAAAAAGCCCAAAATTTCTTTGATAGAATTTTAAATATATTAAATTTATTATGCAGTTATGTAGAAATTCACAAAAATATACAAGCTTCAAGGGATTTAAAGAAAAAATTATACAATGATCTAGCACTCAAAACATTTCTTTGTGGACTAAGGGAACCTTTAGGCACTACAATTCGATGTATGCGGCCTGAAAATTTGGCTGTAGCATTACAATTTGTGACTGAGGAAGAAAATACTCACTATTTTCAAAATTCAACAAATAAAAACCAATTTAAACCAAATAATTCAACAAACAGATCATTACAGCAAAATGTTCCAAATCGTAATTTCAATAACCCTCAGTATGTATCACAAAATAAAAATTTCTTTTCAAATCAAAATTTTAATAGAAACAATAATCAATTCCCAGCAGGTCCAATTCAATTTAAACAAAATGTTCCGAACCAAAATGTTTCCTCTAGTGCACGAACTTTCCGAAATACATGAGTAGAAAATGTTTTCAAAGTAAATCCAAATAGAACATTTCCAAAACCGTCATCATCAACAAGGTATACTGGAAGAATAAATAATAATTATAATAATAATAATCTATCTTTTAATAATCAAAATAGAAGTAATCATTTTGCACAGCCTAACCATTCTAACTATAGACCGCAACAAAACTATATAGCCGAAGAATTATATAATACTGAAATAGTAAATACTAACATAAACTTTTATGAGGAAAGTGAAATTATTGAAAGAACTTATGAAGAAAATATTGGTACAATTGAAAAATTTTCATATCACCTCCGATCCAATGCCGCAGATTTTGACACCTATTACCATTTCGTTAAATAACGTAGATTGTAGTGAATTAGCATATATAACTTTTCCGGAATATAACATTAAACTTCTTGTCGATTCTGGGTCGACAAAATCATTTTTAGATCCAGATATTGCTAAGAAATTATTTCCAAAATTAATTAAATATGACCCATTTAATGTATCCACTGTATTCCAAAAATCATCTCATGAAAATAGTGTAGAAATACCAGCGTCAGAAATTTTTCGATTGACTAATAAACACTTATTAAAATTTTATTTATTTAAGTTTCATAATATTTTTGATGGTTTGATAGGATTAGATAATCTCAAATTACTGAAAGCTTCAATAGATTTCAATAATGCATGTCTGATTACACCTCATGCAAAAATAAAGCTTAAATTTCAAAAAATTAGTAACACGAATAATACACATGTAATTAATATAGAACCTCGTACAGAGAAAGTAATTCAAGTAAAAACTACAATAAAAAATGGCGAGATTGTAATTCCTTATCAAAAGATAAAAAATTGCGAAATTCCAGAATGTCTGACGGTTGCTCGTAATGGTCTTGCTATTACAACAATAATAAACAACACTACAAGTTTCTTAACACTTAATTTCTCGGAACCGTTGACAGTAGAAAAATTTGATGTCGACATTATCTCAGAGTTCAACATGCATAATTTTGATGATTCGGATAAATGCGAATTGGATTTATCTCAGATTCGGACCGACCATCTGAATAAAGAAGAAAAGGATGCAATTTTAAATTTATGTTATAAATATTCAGATATTTTTTATAAAGAGAATGAGCCTTTAAGTTTCACAAGTAAAATTAAACATTGTATTAAAACTACGGACGAGGTGCCAATTTATTCAAAATCATATCGTTACCCATTTATCTATAGACAAGAAGTGAAAAATCAAATTCAGAGTATGCTCAATCAAAATATAATTAAACCGAGCAATAGCCCATGGTCGAGTAATATTTGGTGGTACCGAAACGAAAGGATGCATCAGGCAAACAAAAATTCCGTTTCCGCGTAGTAATCGACTATCGTAAGTTAAACGAAAAGATGATAGACGATAAATATAATCTCCCAAATATAACTGATTTATTAGATAAACTCGGCAAATGCCAGTATTTTACTACTCTCGATTTGGCCAGCGGATATCACCAAATTGAAATGAATGAAGCTGACATAGAAAAAACGGCGTTTAGTACAGAACAAGGTCATTGGGAATTCCTGAGACTTCCCTTCGGTCTAAAAAACGGTCCATCAACGCGTCATGGATAACATACTAAGGGGCATCCAAAATGAGAAATGTCTAGTCTACCTTGATGACATTATAATTTTTACCACGTCACTTCAAGAACATCTAGAAAGACTTAAGGCCGTATTTGAAAGATTAAGAGAAGCCAACTTTAAAATACAACTAAACAAATCTGAATTTTTTAGTAAGGAAGTGGCCTATCTTGGACACATCGTAACTCCGGAAGGTGTTTGACCTAACCCGGACAAAATTAAGGCAATAAAAGAATACCCGTTACCAAAAACTACAAAACAAATAAAAGGATTTCTTGGTTTAGTGGGTTATTATAGACGATTTATCAATAATTTCGCAAAAATAACTAAACCATTGACTCGGTATCTAAAAAAGTGTGCAAAAATTGAGGATAATGCAGAATTTTTAAATAGTTTTGAAACATGTAAACAGTTGCTGACGAACGAGCCCATATCACAATACCCCGACTTCTCAAAACCGTTCAATTTAACAACCGACGCCAGTAATGTAGCATTGAGAGCTGTCCTATCGCAGGGACAAATCGGTAAGGACGCATATGCATCGAGAACGTTAAATGATTCTGAAAGGAATTGCTCTACGATTGAAAGAGAATTGTTGTGTATTGTTTGGGCTACTAAATATTTCAGGCCATATTTATATGGACGTAAATTTTTCTTAATAACTGACCACAAACCATTACAATGGTTGTTTTCGTTAAAAGATCCCAATTCAAAACTCTTAAGGTGGAGAATTAAACTTGAAGAATACGACTACACTATAATTTATCGGAAGGGATCATTAAAAGCTCATGCCGACAATCTGAGCCGAATTGAAATTCACGCAAACGAAACACAAAGTGACATTTGGGACGAAATAGATATTATCACAGAAGTTGAAAATAACAGAGACGAATTAATTACACCGGATATTGAGGATATTTTTAAACCGACTGTTACCACGTCAAAATCTCCTAGTCTGGACCTGGACAATATTTCACTCATAGTTCACCCGGACTCTGACCTAGAACAAGAAAACGAAGGACAAACTATTCACTCAAATGCGGAGGAAAATCCCGTAGTTGGCATTCCTATCAGCGAAACACCTGTTAATTATGGTCAAAACCAAATAATTATATAATCTGTTTATCACTCACCATCAAAACCAATAATTACGAAATTATTTGAAAATAAGCAGAGAATAACGGTACAAATTTCAGACAATAATTTCGAAAACGATATAGTTAATTTTATAAAAGAATATATTGCCCCCGGGGCTTACTTGTATTTTGTAAAAACTGAAATGGTTGAGCCGTTCTGCGAAGTTGTAAGGAAAAATTTTGAGTGGCCGTCATTAAAATTTCGTAGATGTACAGAAAGGTTAATAGATGTAACAAGTAAAGCCGAAATAGCCGAAATAATACAAAATTATCACGAATCAAAAAGCAACCATAGGGGAATCGACGAAACACTTAATAGAATCAAAAAGATTTATTATTGGCCGAATTTAAAACAATCTGTTCAAACTTATATAAATAATTGTGAAATTTGCCAACAATGCAAATATGAAAGGAACCCTATTTAAATGCAAATGAATATTACACCCACAGCGAATAAAACATTCGAAATAATTCATATGGATACATATACAATAGAAAAAACTAAATTTCTCACTATCATCGACACATTTTCTAAGTATGCTCAAGCTTATTGTTCGAATTTGGCTTTAATTACCAAATTCTTCCGTGATTCTATTTCAATTTCCCCTGCATAATACAAGTCGAATATTATGCTCAAAACATATAACTAAATATATCCTTATTTTCAACAGTTAATATTTCTTTACTTCACTAAAAAAGTCATTTAAATTTACTAACACCTAAGAAAAACAGATAAATATCGTTTTCTGAAATTCTACTGAACATATCAAAGTCCCCGACATCTTATCTCTTCATAAAAACTCTCTTCCAAACTCTGTTATCTGTATCTACGAAACCGTTGAAAACCCCACAAAAAACATCTTCATATCTGCAACATTCACTTGTTGTTCGAACGTTACATTTTAAAATACTTTTATCCCATTGGCCAGTTTCTAATAGTTTACTCATTCCTCGATCCTATGTCATCAAACATATAAATACGAAAATAGCCTCATTTTTACTTCACTTCCCAGATAGCTTTCACACTTCTCAGACACCCTCTTTCATCATATAACGTGCTACAACTTCGTAAAACCAGCCGGCGTTTTCAACCCGGGAACCACCATGTGTCCGTAATCTTTATTCTTTTCATAAACCAACATAGTATGTGCACAATACTTTCAGTTATCGCGAAAAGTCAAGTGAATTCTTAATTGTCGAAGCAACAGTAAATAACTTATATTTCATGACAATATAAATCATAACGTGATATCAGTGTTTTAATTTCATTCTACGGTTCATCGTTACTTCAGTGACAAACGGCCGTAGTGGTCCTTCGATTGCCTCGTAAAACAACCAAAACTACATTCCCTCTAATTAACCCGAAGTAAAAGGGTTAAATTAGAACACTTATCATCTAAATTCAGTAAATTCAACAGATATAACGAATCACCTGGTGACCTTCTTCTCTCATCATGGTGTCCCTAAACAAATAATTACAGATAACGGTACAGAATTCAAAAACTCGGTAATCTCTGAATTGTTAGCTCTACATAAGATAAAAATCCATTTTTGTTCTCCAAATCACCCCCAATCTAATTCGCCTGTAGAAAGAGTTCATTCCACATTTAACGAACATATCAGAATACTTAATGCCAGATGATTTTTGAAAACACCTATACAAGTTAAAATGAAATATGTTATTTTAGCATATAATCACACCATACACTCATCAACCAAATTCAAACCCATAGACATAATTAACGGTCATTTAGATGCCGAAAATCCATTTGATTTAAATATGGATATGATTTTAACAAGTAATTTTATAAACGAACATAAAGAAATAACTCGCGAATTGTATTCTAAAATTAATGAAGCTTTGGCCAGACAAAAACAAAACGTAATTCAAAAAATTAATGAGAATAGAGACACACCAGATACTTTTAAAATCGGTGATAAAACTTATATAAAAGATAATCGGCGACCTAAAACTGCGAATAAATTTTCGAAATCAGCAGCAATAATTGATATAAATGAACAAAGAAAAACAGTTAGTACAGACCGTTGTGAGAAGGTCCATATGGACAATCTCAAGAGACCCCGCAAGAAACCATACTTATTTTAAAAATTTTTTACAGGTTTCCCATTACGCTCGGGCTTCGGGAACAAATAAATATAAACCCATTGGATAATAATTTAGGATTAATACCACTTAGGTTAGGAACCGCTAGAATAGAAGAATATTCCTATAAGATGATACATTATTACTATTTAACCTAAATTATCTCGGAAATAGAAAAACTGCAGCGAAAATCACGATTTATAATAAAAGTCGTATGCACAAACAAAAACTATTCTTGGGACGCTTCAAACGATATGAAAGTATTAGAATATATTGAAGAAAAGGTGGAATATAAAATTTTAAATATACTACCACATCAAAAACGAGTCAGAAGGGGTCTAATTAATGGCTTAGGTTCAATCTTCAAATCAATATCAGGTAATCTAGATGCAGAAGACGGTGGAAGATATGAAAATTTAATTAATAATTTACAAAATAATCAAGAGAGAATTGCATCGACATTAAAATCTGAAATTTCACTTTCAATCAACACTATCGCAAATTTTAACCAGACAATTGAGAAAATTAAACGTAATGAGAAACTATTGCAATCAAAAATATATGAAGTTATCAAAATGGTTAACGCTGTAGATGATAGAGAGAACTTGATTTCCATAAGATATTATTAATCAAATTATAAATATTTTCGAAATTATTCATTCCACACTTCAAGATATTGAGACCTCTTTAACATTTGCAAAAATAAAAGTAATGCATCCCAGTATAATTAAATCTACAGATTTGTATACAGAACTAAAAGCGATAGGAAAACAAATACCATGTTCACAGTTACCATTTGATCTTTCTTTGGAAAACATTTCACGATATGAAAGTATCATAAAAATTCAGTGTTACATTTATAATAATAAAATAGTTTATATCCTTCATTTACCAATAATGTACATAGATAGTTTTGAAATATACCGTTTGTATTAGACTCCGATTCCATACAAGAGTCAGTTCAAGGTTATAATTACCGAAAATAATTACTTAATAAAAAATAAATTGCACTGCATCCTTCGTAATGAACCATGCACCGAAGTTTTGCCTCAATACTACTTATGTGAGAATCAGACGCCCAAGGAAATAGAATCGCATCCACCTTGTGAAGTGAAGATTTTCAACGCAGCGGACGCGACGGAATGCAAACAATTCCTCATCACCCTCACAGAATCAAGGTTCCACCATCTAGGAGACACAAATAATTGGTTAGCTATAATCCCAGGAAAAAAGAGTATTACGTTTGACTGTCAAGATCAACATGAAGTAAAACAACTCAAGGGTACTTATATCATGGAAGTTCCCTTAGGATGTAAAATCAAAACTGACATAGAAACCATCATAAACAAAGAAAGTGTTAGTCAAGGACAACCAATATTATTCCCAGAAATAAGTTTTGAGAATGATACGTTACCAATATTAACATCAGAAATAAACTTAGAAGATATAAGCCTTGAACACTACCCAGAAGCTATACGTCATCTGTCACTGGAACAAGCTCAGTTCGACAACGAAATTTCCTATACTCCTAGTGTTTGGACAATATTATTGTACACCCTGATAATTGGAGTAATAGCCACCATAGTCTACAAGAAATTCCGCCCCAGGAATAATTCAGATTCCAATTCAAGGACTCAAGTTCCAGTAGTCCAACTCCCTCGTCTACCCTCATGAGTTGGAGCTTCGGGGGGAGGAATTACCTCAACGCATCCTGATGACATCGCAGTGTAAACGCCAAGTCAGCTGAGTGCGGAACCGAGGACATAAAAACAGTTATAAAAAGTTTTTTGTTGTTGTTGTTAATTTGAATTAAACGTAATAATTGTCAGAGAATATAATTGTAACTTGAAAATAAAGTTTTTAAAAATAGAATTTAGTGCTTGAAGCAGTTAATTCAGGCAACAAAAGCCATTAACAGATACCAACCAACGCTAACAGACATTAACAGATGCCGGCCAATATTAACAGACACCGATCAACAGTAACATACATCAACAGACACCAATCAACACTAACAGGCAATAACATACCTCAACATACAATAACAGACACCAACTAACACTGACAGCAATAGTCACCGACCAACACTAACAGACATCAACTCACACCATTAACAGGCCACAATATAATATATCAACACACATCAAGAGACACCATCAGATTGGCACATATATTCCACTAAATGGTTTCGTTTGTAGATGGCAAAAAGAGAAGAGAAAAGTTGGCGAATCTTAAAAAGGGTACAAGAAGACAATCAAACAGATCAACTTTGGTCTCCAATATTACATACGAGCCTTTGGATGAATTCGAAGAAAAAGACGAAAAAGAAAGCAACGAGAAAGAAAGCAACGAACAAGAAAGCAACGAACAAGAAGAAATTGATTGAGGTTACATTTTTCTTAAAAAAGTATAACAATTTTTTATTTTGATATATTCAATGTAAGTATTGTTTCAGTTTATTTTGCTACTTTTACAAAATAAAATATACACAAAACAATTGTTTATCCATTCATATTCTTTTGAACTATGGTGTGGGTGGTGGTATGGGTAGTGGTGAGTTTTTTATGAAGGTAGGATAATACTTTTACGTATTGTCAGGACCAGTTGTTTGGCCTGGGTATGTCAGACTCCGGAGTCAATACCAACTAAAAACCTTCTCTTTCTCCGGCTTCTGTAT
Source organism: Galeruca laticollis (assembly GCA_963921935.1). NCBI lineage: Eukaryota > Metazoa > Arthropoda > Insecta > Coleoptera > Chrysomelidae > Galeruca > Galeruca laticollis. Next base: position 73,633,682 of record OY998177.1, read on the forward strand.
CCTCGCGGAAATCGTCGGAAGAGGATATAACTGCTGCTCTTCCTTAGTTCAAGTTAAATGAAGTCATTTCTTCTAGCCATGGTTTTCTTTTGATCTCTTCCTTTCGATGTAACGCAAATCCTTAAGGACTGGTCGCATTCTAGACAGCCTTTGATGACAGAATTGCTCCTACTAATGTCTCTGGTTTGATTCTCTGATTGAAGACAATCTCCAGGTCATCATGTGGCAAGCTGAAGCGTGGACATGCGAAGAATACGTGTTCCGCATCCTCAGCAACCCCGGACAGGGCGGACACTCTGGAAAATTATCTCGATTGAAGCGGCGGAGATATACCCGGAAGCTCTGCCATGTCCTGAAAGCATCTGTGTCAGATAGTACTTGACCTCTCCATGATTTATGTTCAGCCAAGTATTGATCTGTGGTATAAGACGTTACGTCCAACTACCCTTCACTGCGGCATCCTAATGCACTTGCCATCGACGTATGTTATACTGCCGTTCTTCAGTTCTGAGTTTAACAGAAATCAACGTAGATCACCTTCGTCGTTGATATAGGGCTTGTCGTTCTTCGGCTAGCACTGGAATAGGCAAATTCCAGCAGGGTGGTGGTGAGATGTGAGTGTGTGTTAAAAAACTGTTGATAGTAATAAGTGTATTATCAGCACTGCAATAAATAATACACGATGGACAAATTTATTAAAGCTTCTCTTTATTGTACAACATTGAATCATAATATGTATTAAAATCTCATTCTACACCCATACATATTTTTTCATTAAAATATAATAGTTTAATGCGTTAATTGTTTACTTAAATATTGCGTCAACTCGGCAGATTTCTTCTGTGTAAAGAAATCGTCCTCAACTTAGCCGCAGGCTTCGTTGTTTTCTTGTAAGTAGCCTGATACGTCATAAATTGATTTTTATAACTGGAAGAATTTGAGTCCGCAACACTACGACCGTCTCCTTCGTCACGACGAGACATCTCGGAAAATGGAGAAATTCGTTTCGATTCCAATTCTTCTTTTGCCTTTTGTTCCGACCTGAAACAAAATTAATTAGCGACCAAAAAATACACACAAGAATAAATAAATCATCAAAACCCAACCTAATGTGTTACGTCTATAACCCTGCTCACAGAATACAGGTACTAGTTCTTGCTTTCCTCGAGAGTTGGCACTCCACAGAAACAGTCTCACCTTGGAAGTTCTTTCCATGGTGACTCCTTCCACAACATCAGAATATAGAACCACCATAATGAGAATAACTTCATATTTTGAGTTGTCGTTCTGTCATTATAGTCTTCTCATTAACTCCTTGGTGGACATAATTTTGTCATTGGATGTTACTTTTTTGTTAGCTTGGCATTCGATCTTCCAGTTGAGTAATTCCATCTTCAGCACTTGACTAGAGTGTGCTCTGTAGCATCCACATTTTCTTGGTGTAGAATCTGGACGACCTGTAATCCGATATGGCCTGAGTGACATAGTAATCAATAGCCTTCTGCTTGTACACTTGTGGAAATATCCAATGCGCCTTATCCTGTTGATCCAGCCATTTTCATCCATTCCTTCAACGTTCCCTTGTATTACTTCCTATTTGTGTACTTTGTCATTCTGTAGTGTAGAGAAAGTTGAGATTGTCTTATAAGCACATCATATTCTGAGGAGCATTTTTAACAGATTCTATGGTTGACATCCTGTAGTGTAGTGGTTGAGACTGTCTTATAAGCACAGCCTGTTCTGAGGAGCATTTTGAACAGATTTCATTGTGGACATCGTGTAGTGTAGTGGTCGAGACTGTCTTAAAGCACAGCAATTCTGAGGAGCATTTTTAACAGATTTCATGGTGGCAATCCTGTAGTGTAGTAGTTGAGACTGCCTTATAAGCACTGCATATTTTGAGGAGCATTCTTAGTAGCTTTCATGGTGGTCATCATGTAATGTAATGGTTGAGACTGTCTTATAAGCACAGCATATATTCTGAGGGGCATTTTTAACAGCTTTCATGGTGCCCATCTTGTAATGTAGTGGTTGAGACTCTTATAAGCACAGCATATATTCTGAGGATAATTTTTAATATATTTCATGGTGGAAATTCAGTAGCGTAGTGGTTGAGACTGTCTTGTAAGCACAGCATATATTCTGAGGATCATTTTTAATAGATTTCATGGTGGAAATTCAGTAGCGTAGTGGTTGAAACTGTCTTATGAGCACAGCATATTCTGAGGAGCATTTTTAACAATTTTCATGGTTGACATCCTATAGAGTAGTGGTTGAGACTGTTTTACAAGCACAGCATATTCTGAGGAGCATTTTTAACAATTTTCATGGTTGACATCCTGTAGAGTAGTGGTTGAGACTGTTTTATAAGCACAGCGTATTCTGAGGAGCATTTTTAACAATTTTCATGGTTGTCATCCTGTAGAGTAGTGGTTGACACTGTGTTATAAGCACAGCGGTTCTGAGGGGCATTCTTAACAGATTTCATGGTGGCAATCCTGTAGTGTAATGGTTGAGACTGTCTTATAAGCACAGCACATTATAAGGAGCATTTTAACAGATTGTATGGTGGACATCCCGTAGTGTAGTAGATGAGACTGTCTTATAAGCACGGTATATTTTGAGGAGCATTTTTAACATATTTCATGGTGGACATTCTGTACTGTAGTGGTTGAGAGTGTCTTATAAATACAGCCTATTCTGAGGAGCATTTTTAACAGATTTAATGATGGACATCCTGTAGTAGTGATTGAAATTGTCTTATAAGCACAGCATATTCTGAGGAGCATTTTTAAAAGATTTTATGGCGGACATTATGAAGTATTGTCGTTGACACTCTTATGAGCACATCATATTCTGAATAGAATTTTTTTCTTTGTAGAATTACTACTCCGCGTTTCGTTGTGGTATTCGAGGTTATTTTACGATATTGTAGCTCTCTAGAGAAGAATAGAGAAAGAGCGCAATTACTGAGGTTATTTAGTCTCATGTGTTCTATATAGGGTTTGTTTTTGTTTCCACGTCCCCACTAAGGAACAGTACTGTTAATTAGAACTCGAGTGAGCCTCTTGATATAGATTCCAGGCCACCAAGCCAGAAGATGGATGTAACCAGCTTGCATTTGTGCTTTTGCTACTTATGATCCTCCAGGAGATTTGTTGTGTCTATTGTTTTGTTGCAGATTGATTTTAAGTGGAATATGTATGTAAATCTACTGTCTAGGTGTACACCGTAACACAATATCGTTTCTGATGTAATTTAGGAGTTACCTAGTTCTTCTGGTGCCCTTTGATATGAGTATTTAAATGATTGTTATCGAAATTACTTACCTCATCATACTTTTCTTATTTTTGACTTCTCTTTCGAGGATATCAGCTGTAGTTAGATCCGAACTTTGAATCTGTTGAAGTGCGCTAGCATTTTCAGACAACCAGGGTTTGCTGGGCTTTGATAATTTGCAACTGCATTTGTCCGATTTGCATCTTTGGCACGTTATCGGTTTCATTTCATCTTCTTCGTCATCTACAATATCTTAAAAAATAACGAATATATTATTCATTTCATTACTAATGAATAAAAATAATTGACATTTTGATAGGTAATATATGACAGAAAAACTTTTTTCACAAAGAGAAATAATTGACATTTTCACAGGTATAACAAACAAACAATAATAACAGTTACAGATGAAATATAATATCTTACCTATGTTAATATTTTCTAAAGCGGTATGATCAGTCTTTAAAGTAGATACTTGTGAAGATTGGTTCAACAACAACTTCGATAGAGGTGGTGCTAATCCTAGTCCGATATTTCTTTCATGATATACTTCAGAGATTGTAGGTGTCAATTCTCTATTGATATGTCTTAATTGAGTTGCAAGGATCGTATCGTGTATAGCTGAAAGATAATATGAAATAACTAGTATATAATGTTTAATAAAAATACCGCTGCACGTCATCAATGACGTTGGTATTGCGTCATAATACTACCAACTATTTAAAATATCCTTAACTAAGTTAATAATCCGAAAATGTCACGTGTATTCATGAACAGGGCTTTTCGGAAACTATGATCGGGTTAACCCTATCATGACTTACGTTCAGGAACTGGCACCAACCCGTGCCTCTCCAAGTGGCGGATAGGAGGGTCTTCTGACAATGATTTCATATGAGGAGGGGGTCTGCGGGGAAATACATGGGGGGCTCGTTGTGTGTAAAAACTCAACTGATAACCATCAAACACCCAGCCGAAGACCAACTTTCCTGTCCCAGCTGTAGTATCTTGGCTAAGGTACTGTACACAGGGTTACGATGCCGGGTGAAATTTCGAGCAAACCTCGAAATCACTTGTTATACCTGGCTGTCTGTGGTCATGTCTGCGGGCCAATGGGATTGCGGGGGGGCAGTCTTGGCTTGACTGCCCGGGATAAGAGCAGACAACCTCATTAAAAACCTATATTCAATGTGGGAAACCAGGCCGAAGAATGCGTGGTAATATAGCTTTCGTTTTCTGTTGGTGCGCATTTTTTTCCTATTACGACTACTACAATACTAGACTTCTTGCTTCAGACATATTCTGTCGTACGACGATGTCCATGTTTTCTTTATTCTTATAATTATACATTTATTCAACTCTAATGATCTTTCTTAATGTTGTCATATTTTAATTTTATTTTTGTTTGACGTTTTACATAATCATGTAATATACATGTTATAATACTTTTCATGTGAATGATTTACACATTTAGGGCCTGATGGTGGCCCAGAGCGCCGTAACTAGTTGCCCCTTTATCTTCTATTGTAGTACGGATTTTGCGTTTTACTTACTGCTATAATTGGTTGTGATGCCAATGCAATGCCGTGTGGGGAAGCACTAATAACAACGCTAAATGTGACTGCTTAAACGTGAGGACAACCCCCAGTTTTGTCATGAGAGCAATAGAAGAGGTCCAGGACGTAACAATAGTTACTGTTGCAGCTAGGAAAAATGTTAAATCCTGGAAAGTGATGGACGAGCCATTACTTTCCGACCAAAGGATCATCGAGTTTAGGATAGAAGGGACCTCGATTCCATCAATCCGAAATCCTAGAAATACAGATTGGTCTCTCTACAATACCATTCTGAAGGACAATTTGGAACAGGTCGAAGTAAATGGGATAAATCACTAGCACTACGACCTGGAACTCACAGAGCCGAACATATCAGTGAGGTAATAATGGAAGATTTTCATTCCAGCTGCCCACTGTCAAAAATTAGGATCAAACAAGGATGCTCCTTGGTGGAATGAGAACCTGTCAAACCTCAGGAAAGAGGTACGTTGGCTCTTTTACTGAGCCAAACGAGACGGAAATTGGCAGGGCTACACTGAGAAGCTTACTCAGTATAATAAAGAGATTAGGAAGGTCAAAAGGCTTAACTTTCAAGCCTTTTGTGAAAATTCCACTCACACAGCGGGCAGACTACAAATTGCCATGGCAAGTGGGGGAACTAACCCCACAATGTCGCTGAAAAGTCAGATAGATCATACATGGAAGGTGAAGAGGATCGAACATTTTTCAGGTAGTGAACCTACAACAAGCACTGAAATAGCAATGAATTACACCAAAAAATCCCGCAAGGAGGATTGGGACATTTCTAATAAATATTTATTTATCAGAAAACGGTTGTAATGGGCAATAAGTACCTTTCAACCATATAAATCACCAGGAATTGATGGAATATTTTAAGCACTACTGCAGCGAGGGATAGAGGAGATTCTTTCACATCTGCTGAAGATTACAAGAAGCAGTCTAGCAGTGAGTTTAATAGCTAGAAAATGGAGAAGGGCAAGGGTAACTTTCATACCAAAAGTAAGGAAAAAAGATGGGACTGATCCCCGATCTTTTAGAGCCATCTGCCTAACCTTGTTTCTATTCAAAGCGATGGAGAAAGTAGTGGATAACTATATAAGAGCGGAGAATCTGGAGAATACACCACTTCATAAATGGCACCATGCCTACAGACTGGGTAGATCAACGGAGACTGCTCTGTATCAGCTGATCGAAGTCATCCAGAGAACTCTGTACAACAAAGAAATCGCAATGTGCGAATTCCTGGATATATCTGAGGCCTTTGACAAGACAACTCATGTGTCTGTCAAAGAAGCACTAAAAAGGCGAGGAGCAAATGAAATCATCGTAAAATGAATGTATGAGTTGTTGACGACGAGGATTGCTGAGATACAGGTGGGAAATCAAACCACCTCTGTTAAAGCCACTATAACCCTAGAAAGTATACTTCTGTTGAATTAGAATGTTCAAATTACTGCTAGTAAAACAATAAAAGCTTTGATGGCATGCAGAAGTCTAGCTGGTAAGACTTGGGGCTGTAACCGTAAAATAATGCAATGGATGTACGCCATGATTGTGATATCAGCAATAGCCTGACAGATCAAAGCAGATCAGAACAGCAGGAGGAAGGCCCTCGACAAAGTTCTGTAGTGGTTACTTAGTAAGTGCCCCTCGTATAAACTACGTCCACCATAAAACCATTATATCTTTGGGAAAACACTTACCTAGTAGCCGATCTTCGGAGGTTGAATAAACAACATCATTTAGAAAACTCACTGGGATAAGTATATTTAGAATTAACACAGATTACAATACCTTATACATACATCTAAACTTATTCAAAATAATAATAATGAATGAATCATCGGTCGGTTGACACTTTGTATTTATAGGAAACATGCAAGTCAGTTACCCGTAGGTATGACCTTCCGCATATGTGAACGCGATATTTACATTTAATAGAAATGTGTTTTCTGGGTGTTCGCCTGACCTTAATCAGATCGATGCCCGCTATTAACATTGAAAATAGTATCTACACAATTTAATCTTTTTCTATGAAAATGTCTTTTTTACAATACTGTCTTTTTCGGGATCATCACAGTTCAAAGGCTTGGCCTTTGGGTGCTCAACTAGGTAATTTGAAATCCTAGTAGATTTCACACCTCTTCATCTGGTGATAGAAATCAGCTCAAGAGGCAATTCTTAGAATATTTTGTGAATGTTCAGGCAATGAGAGTATTAAAAATCAGAGAGCCTGGTCCTCTCTAACAAAGTACGTCTAATCTGCGAGTCTTTCTAGTGACGAAATTATCAAGAAAGTAACTATTGAAAAGAACTGCACTACGATGCTAAGTAAGAGGGGAGACTAGGACAGGGAATACACCACCCAAACACTCACAGGAAACACAGAGGGTTCAAAAACCACCTCAGAAGCTGGCGCTGGAGTATTCGGGCCTGACACCAGATACTCATTATCGTTAGGCTTCTGTTCGAGCATCTTTCAGATGGAAATACTTACGATTGAAAGATGCGTAGAAATGAGCCTAGAAAGAAACTAACAAAAATGGGACATAGCAATTCATTCTGATAGTCAAGCAGCTATCAAAGCATTGAGCTCCCATGTCATTGACTCAAAGTTGATATGTGAGTGCCAAAGAAAACTTCAACTAGGCAAGAATAACAGGATCCCTTTAGTCTGAGTTCCTGGCCACTCAGGAACCAGATGAAATAAAGAGGGCAATATACTTGCCAGGAAAGGAGTACGAACGCCCTTTATTGGCTCGGAGCCTTTCTGTAGTGTAGGAAAATTCTACTATAAGAAAGAGTTTCAGAAGAAAGAAGAAACCGAAAGAGAAGCAAGCTGGCGGTGTCTACCTAAGCTGACACACTTCAAAAAGTTCCGGCGGAACTTTGACACCGCTAGATCTTAAAAGTATTTGGATCTCAGTAAAAATAAGCTACATCTCCTCACGGGCTTCCTTACAGTGCACTGCCGCCTTAGGAAGCACCTAATGAGAATAAGTCTAGCACAAATTGACAAGTGTAGGTTCTGTGGGGAGGGGGAATAAAGTCCGGAAAATGTTTCGGACAAGAAACTTGTAAGAGTGAGGATCGAACCTCCTTGAAGCCGTCCCAAATATTAGAGTTCATTAGAATCCTGGAACTGGAAGACGAGCTGTAGTAGTAGCGAGAACAGCTCGGATAGGGAGGGCAAAATAAACCTTAGGATTGCAGTGCCATGTAACCCCGTTAAAATATAATCTAATCAAGCCGCATAGTTGGCAGGATGCTGAGGCTTGCAGTTTTTGTTCTTTATAGCTTTTCGATATAAAAAATGGCTTTATGGTATCAAAATTTAATGTAGACGATGAGTGAAAAACAAATTATAGCTTTACAAGAGGAGCGTGGAGAGGAGTACATGAAAAATCATGGAAAAATCCATGCACGAAATTAAATTATTAAAAATAAAAGGCTTTTTTAGGTTAGTTTCACATTTGCATGATCGCGTAGTTCGGAAAATCTGATAAAAATCTCGTTCTAGGTTAAGATCCGCAATCAGTTGAACTGAAAATGAACATTAAAACGAAAATTATGTGAAATTCTTTTATTTCACCACAGAAGGTCTATGTAGCCCAGGAGCCATCGACCTATTTTTGTCAGTCTCCCCTCTCGGCTAATAATTGGTAAAATACTTAATTTAGTTAAGGTAAAACGCATCGTGGCCGTTAGCTGGCGCAACATGGGTGGACCATGGGAGCTTCCCAAACACGCAATGGCCCACCCCCCTTTGTCAAGTTGGAATGGAGGAGAATTGCAGAAAATAGAGCAGATTGGAATCATGTAGGAGAGGCCTTCATCGTGCGCTGGAACCATAAATGCTGATGATTAGAGCTCACCCGTAAAGATAGAAAGCGAAATATGTGAATTACAGAGCAAATCAAAGTTACTGATATTATTTGTAGAATAAAGAACGGACTGGATACCTTGTCAGAAGAAGCAATGACCAAAGTTCTATTTTGGATACCGAATAATAAGATAAGACCTAGGAATAGACCATAATGCCACTGGAAAGATTAGTTTGTCACATTATAACGGAGAAAAATTGCAGAAAATGGAGCAGATTGTAATAATCTAGGAGAGGTCTTCATTGATAAATACTCATGAACTTTGACATTATTATAACATTTCACTTACTTAAAGATGTACTTCCAGATTTTCCATCACCTATATTCAAGTCTTGTTCGGTTTCTTCTTTGTCGATAGATGAAACTAACGCAGCAGCATTATTATCATTGTCTTCATCTGTTGGTGAAAAGTACAGTAGTCTTTCATTCGCCGGCAAAGTTTCTTCGCTTGGTAATGTAATGGGTTTCCTGTTTTGATTCTGAGCCGGATGGATATTTTTGGAAGGTGTAACTTCTGTACGAACGCTCAATCTGTCGAAAGCACTCAAAGGATTTCGAGCTTTCTTGTAGGATATTTTGTTTTTTAGCGTTGTGCAAAAGAATTTAGCTTCCATCTTTTCAAGTTCGCTATCTGAACTATTTTCCAGCATACCGGCTGGAAGGTTGTTGTATAAGGGTAACTCGGACAGGGGTTGTATTCGAGGTGGAGGCAAAGGTGGTACCTTAAATAAAAAAAAATATTAATATACACAAATCGCGTTAAAATTTTTTCCACACTACCTGATTTTGAGTCTGTCTTCTTAAAATCGTGGCATGCCCGCTATCCCAATCCGTTGCAGAGCTCGTTGAACTCGAACTGTCTGGTCTCATATTATCACTTTTACCATCGCTGTGAGAATAAAGATGTCGGACCCTAGATTGATGAGCTAGTGTAAGTGCCATATTTTGATTGTCGGCCTGCAATAAAAATATATTTGATTTTATGAAAGTTATTTGAAATTCTGTAGATAATTAAGAAGAGTATAAAAATGAAAGGAGTAAAAGAGCTACTGACGGACAAAAAAAGAATCTGGAGAAAAAAATAGAAGGTGATAACAGATAAAACCAGAAATTATTTTATAGAATAGTTAGACAAGAAAAAATAGGGTAATAACTATACAAATATGGAGAAATTGTTAAGGAAAATAAAGGAATAATGAATGAAGATGGAGAGTTCTAAGAGTTATTAGAATACCAACAAAGAAATAATCAAAATTGGAGAACCAAAAGAAAAAAAACGGCGATGGAGATAAAGTGTTGTATCATAACAAAAGAAATAAAAGCAGATACTGAATCACCTAGGAAAGATAATAGAAGCTGAAACGCTCAAATCTATTGGCGAAAAAAGACAAATAGATAGTTACTGTATTCCGAAATATACATCAGTATACTGGCCAGTGGTATTCACGTCATGATTTGGACGCCATATTGAACTAGTATGCCGCACATTGTACTGATGAGAAAAGTGTACAGTCGTGACTATCTGCATGAGAGCATGTCAAATTTTTTTGGAGGTAATAACAAGTCAAGTCAACGTGCTGGCACACTTTATAGCTTGTAGAAGCAGTTTGATCCTTTGATCCCTATGTTCTAATTATATATATACTATGGAAAAAATTTGCTGCGGCCACCGCAGAGACCACCCAATTCAGTAGGGGAATATGAGTAACAGTGAGACATGGGTAGATTGTAAGGGGGATCGTAAACGCACTGCAGCCAATCAAACACTTCGACCTATGAGATCTTTTGTGCATAACCCTAAATCTATTATTCGAGGTCCGGGATTCCGAGACTTCGTACAAAGTTTATCAGTTTCTTGGTAGCTAAGTTCCTGATATCAGAGGGCGTTAAGGAGGCCCCTCTTAGGAGCTTTAGCATTTTGCAGAAAAATGCTGAGCAATCTCAAAGCAAATGTTCAGCAATTTCAGCGATGTTCTCGCACTATTGGCAACACTCACTCTCTGATTTGCTGATTTTTTTGAGGTGGTACCTCAGAGGGCAGTGTCCAGTGAGGAGTCCCGTTACCAATTTCAAGACTTTTTTGTCTAACTCGAGAAGCTGATTTGCTTTCCTTGGCGAATGTCTTACCAGCCTTTTCGCTTGTCTTCGTCATGGCACTTTATTCCAGTGAGATCTCATTAGATCGTTTTCTCAGCATCGAAAATCTTCTTTCAAGTGGGTTCCGGGCCAAGGAATTCGGAATTTGCTCCTTCCTCATTGCTATTAACACCCCTGTGACCTGGCAACCCACATAAGAGTGACTCCAGAGGCTTCAATGTTGCCTGGCTCTCTGATAGTATATAGATTTTTGCCCTCCGGGTGTCCCTTTTGAGGCACTCCTGGGCACAAATTTCTATAGCATGTATTTCTGCTTAATATATGGTTTTGAGAGCTTAAAACTAGGCCCCGCTACTCCCATTCCAGTCCTTCCATCCATCTTGGATCCATCAGTGTACCAAACTAATGCTTTACTTCCCAGTTGAGGTCCATTATCAGTAGGAAGAAATCGAGTTAAAGTAATTTTTAGAACATATTCAATTGCAAATAGTTTAATTAATCATGAAATAATTATCAAAAATTATCTTATAGCTTATGTACCTACATTTTTCACCAAAAAAAGGTGTTATAAGAATGGTAGATACATTTTTTGATGAGACTTATTTAGTTAACAATATTAAATTTGATAAAAAACTTATTAGCATAAAAAGAATGATGAAGAAATTTAAAAATTCAGATGGTACAACAAAATTAATACCAGACAAAGACAAATTATAATTGTATCATTTCTAGGTAGTAACCTCCCATCTAGAGTGCAAATTAATTTATGTAATTATGAGGTTGAACCGTATATATATTAATACAGTTCCTTTATTTGAAATTTAAAAGAAACGTTGAAAATAAGGAAAATTATTTATATTTTATATGCAATACTTTTGATATACACTGTATTGTATGTAGAATCAATAATTTTGAAAGATTCGGTATATATCAAATTTGACGTTTTAATTTCCAATGACGTTTATGCAGAATATATCTAATGATAGATACATCATATTACGATTTGGAAAAAATATTTGAAATTTCAAAATACAGAGGTCTCTGCTAGGAGACTTACAATTGTAATAAAAGAATTTAAAATCTCTCTTTGTTATTGGGAAACATAATTTGGTATTTAAAAAAAATCGTAACCACAGGAGAAGAGATTTATTTATTTGGAGAAAGTTTAGTTATTTGAATTTGAAACCCCCATGAGACAACATCGTATTTTAGACTTGTCTCACTTTTTGTGAATATAATAGAAATTATCAAATAATACAATCAGATCATAAAGCCATCAATTATAAAATCAGTGCGTGCATAATTTGAAGAAAAATTGTATCGTATTCAGTTTAAGTGGTTCCAGATTTCTAATTATATTTAGAAAGTGTCCAGAATTCTAAATTCGTTTAGAATAGTACGAGTATTTTCCTGTCCCATAGTATTGGTGAGTCCACTCCAGTTTTTAATTATTTCTCGAGAATAACAGGCCTTTTGAATAAATTTAAATAGATGCATCTATAAAGATATTTTTGAATTCAAACTAAATAAACATTACATATGAAAATTTACATCAAGCGACGAATTTTATGAAATAGACAATTTTGGTCGGAGATAGTGGTATTTGACATGTATACACGTCAAGTGTAAATTCGACAATTTGAACTCTTGTTAAAAGTTTTTAATTAGGTGTTTTTCTAGTACATAGGTTGTTTTAATTTTAAGGTTTGTAGAAAATACGAGTTTGTCCTTTAAAGATATTATTGGGGAATACTAACTTTTGAAAATACATTTATAGAATTTCCTATATAAAGAGAGAGTTCATTTCTCTATAATTATTAATAGTACCAATGTTTATAGTGTATGTTATACATCGTCAGTAAATTGTATACGTAGTGTTAAATATATTGTCCCAGTGAGTTTTGATAAACGATGGTATTTATTTAACCCCAATGAATAATGGTGTTTCCCGAAGATTAATGGTTCGATGGTTTAAGAAGTATATACGAGGGGCACTTGCTAAATAACCACCACATGGCGAAACAGGTCAGCAAAGTCACAAGCGGAGAAAATGGCACACTAGTATTCTAAGCTCACTTGCGGACACTTCCACTGCTTTACCATATTTACAAATCCTCTTTAGTTGCGAGAAAAAAGAAATTAGAAGTTTTATTGAAAATTTGTTAAAAAGTTATGCAAATAAAAAAAGTCATACTAATTTATGCATTTGAGTCGCTGCTTTTAAAATTAATTAATAATACTTGAATTTTATTTAATAGAGGCATATTCTTATATAAATTTTAAACAAGTATTTGTTGTATCACTAGATACCTTTATGGTTATAACTAAAATTGGGAACATGTCTCAAAATTTCAGTACCTGTTTAATGTGTCAATAGTAATCTATTTAGTAGTTTTGTCCTTGTTTAATTACCATATAAAGAGAGATGCAAATATCGTCAGAGTGTGATCGACGATCATTTTAAATACGCCGTAGTATTGTAGTAAATAATGTGAAACGTTGTTTGTTTATACGAGCGCCATTACGACTAGAGATTAAACATTTAGTTCTTTCGTTTTGATGTGTTTTTCAAGACTTTAAGTGACAAAATAAACTTTAATTAATTTAATGTTTTTGGATTACCATGGTTCGCCGGTGCCAAGTTTGTCAGAAAACCAGCCGAAATTACCAAGGCCATGTATCTACAATACCATCCCCACTTTTTGTAATTCATTCAATATTTCACTACTGGCGTTTAGAATTGTATGCCGCAAAAATAAACGTGTTTACGAATGAATAGCCCTCCCTATGTTTATTATTACCCTAAGGTAATGACAATAATGTTCTAAATAAAGAAGATAAGTTCTCTAAAATGAGACCGTTGTTCGATTCCTTGAACAATCGATACACATCGATCACATACTTTGTGATAATTTCTTTACCTCATATTTGTTACTAGAAGAACTGAAAGATAGGGGCATTAGCTGCACGGGAACCATGATCGAAATAGAATACCTTCATACCCAATGGACAAATCAAAAGTGATGAAAAATAAACAGAGTTTCATTTACGCATAAAACTGGAAGCGGGACAATACTCGTTTGCAAATGGCACGACAACAATGTAGTATCAATAGCCACAAATTCCCTGCCAGTTCAACCCATAAATAATGCAAAAGGATACTCCAGATCTGATAAGACGCATATTTATATCCAGAAACACAATGAAAACATGGGAGGAATAGATAGAGCTTATCAAAATATCAGGCTAAACAGAATATCTATCAGAGGAAAAATTGGTATTTTCCACTATTTTGCCAATGCATCGACATGGCTATTCAAAATGCGTAGCAGCTTCATAGAAAAAACAATGGTAAATTAGATCAGTTGTCGTTCAGAAGAAGTATGGCAACAAATATTTTGGAGAAATATAAGAAATTTTCTCGAAGGGGGCCTTCAAAACTACCACAGAACCATAATGAATATTCGAGATATGATAGGTTGGATCATTTGGTTCAGTATCAAAACAAGCAAACCAGATGCCGCGTCTGTCACAAAAATTAATTTTTTGTTTGCCACAAAAGTGGAATTGCGCTGCATCCAAAAGAATGTTTCCAATCATATCATACTTTGTAATTTTGTTTGTTCATTTAAAAGAACACCTCATATTTAAAAAACATGATAATCAAAAAAAAATTGACATTTTTTCAAGTTGTTAACTTGTTTGTCCATACAAAATTTATTAACAAAACTCAAGATTAAAAAAAATAGTTTCAGGTTCATCTGGGTTAAGGAGCATATGATTGCAGGAGCACTCCCACGAACTTTGGGATTAGCAACAGTATCCGGATGGATGAATTCCTAATTGTTCCGAAAAGTTATGGAACATTTTATAAAATACTCGTGCTGTTTCCAAGGAAAATCTAAGTCTGTAGCTGTATGACAATCATGAAAGTCCCATCTCCATTAGCGCGCTGAATCTAGCTAAAGCAAACGGTGTTACTGTAGTAACTTTTCCACCACACTCAACAATCAAATTGCAGCCCCTCGACGTAGGTGTATTTAAACCATTTAGCTTGGCATATAATGCTGCAGTTGACACCTGGTTAATGCATCATCCAGGAAAACCTCTATCAATTTATGAAGTTGCCGCTTGCCGTAGCTTTTAAAAGGGCTTTCACGCCAATAAATATTACATATGCATTTAAAAAATGTGGTATTTTCCCATTTGACACGTCAGTTTTTACTGAAATCCATTTTATTTCAAGTTCCGTGACAGATAGGCCAGATCCAACATTAGCAATGAAGACTTTTAACACCAACACCCGGAATATCTGAAGAAAATGCAGACGAACAGCTTAATATAACTTATTCTCATGACCCTGAATCAGGAAGCGTGAAAACAAATCTAGCAGTTGAGCCATTTAGAACACCTAAAGAAATTCGCGGTTAACATAAAGCTGAATCACGAAAGAAAACTCGACCCATCGGTGTATCGGAAGAAGTATGATTCCGATACACCAGAAAAAATCAATTGGAAGAAAGACGCGCGAAAAAGCAAAAGAGAGAAATACAGAATAAGAATAATGTTAAAAGAAAAATTGCGGAGAGTAATGATGAAGAGGAAGAATCTACCTGGTAGTCAGATGGTTCTTCTGACAACTCTGGCATTGAATTAGCCCCCACGGTATTTGAAGAACTAGACAAAATTCCTGACATTGAATATTACATCCTAGCAGAATTCGCACCCGAAAACATAAAAGGAAAACATATTTACTACATTAGAAAATTACTGACATCGATTAGCAAAAATGATGATTTTGAAATTACGATTTTATGAAAAATCGACAAAGTAGAAGATAAGTTTTATTTTCTAGACGTTCCAGATATTGCCTCTGTTACAAGAAGTGACATAAACATAATTTTGCCAAAACCGATTAACTATGGAAAAACAAGAAGACAGAATTCATATTATTCGTTCGAAATAAAATTTAATTTAAATATTCGTTAAAAATGATGCCTAGAACATTTCGTTGAAGTATGTTCTTACGTTTGTTTCTACTTTTTAAAATAAATAGTGGTTATTTATTTTAGTGTCTTATTGTACCACATACCTGGGTAACAGTAAGACAAATGACAACCAAACATAAAATTCAGCACATTACCGTTTAACTTATAATTTACATTTAAAAGATAACTTAGAAACACACTTCCATCAGGAAGCAAAAAAATTTAATGTATTTCTGTATCTTTTTAATACCATAGGAAGAAAAATAAGTGTCCCACTGTTACTCATGTTCCCCTACATCTGTGCAAAATAATTTAAAAAGTTAGAACCGCTTGAGCTCTGTAGTAACTAGCAACACAAATATGAACGGAAAATAAAGCCAGTACAAGCCAATAAAGTTTTGGAGGCAAACGAAAATTAAAAAAGGGTGAAAAATGTAAACGAGTCATTTTGGACAAATATATTTGAAACAGAAGTTGTCTATTTTGATCAGCTGATTAATTTTATTTATATATATTTTTTGCCGTAAATTTGCTCCGAATGGAGATATTAGCATTTTGGATTATTCATCAAAAAATTAATACTCCATCTTAAATTAAAAGTTTGAAACCCATGGTTTCAGACAAAAATTGTGTAATTTGGCCCGTTGAGTAATTTTATTTATATACATTTTTGCCAAAAATGTAACCCCAATATTTCGCATATTAGCACTATTTAACCCAACCCTAAAGTGAAAACGTAATCGCGTCATTTTATGGGAAAATGTTTGAAACAAAAGTTATGCATACTAGCCCGCTAAATAATTTTAATTATGTACACTTTATCCGAAAAACAACCCCCAACCGAGATATTCGCATTTTTTAAATTTCTTTCACTACAATATTTTCAACTGTTCCTAGAGACGTGGGAGGAGAATATTCTCGAGAACGAGAATATTCTCGAGAATATTATCTGTAACAAAATTATCCCGAGAATATTCTCAGTAGTAATATCACAAAAGAGTGAGAATAAATTGAAAATAATTCGACAGATTTTAGAAAATTTGATGCCAGGCTTCGAGCTTCGGACTCGAGTGCCTATTGCCCAATGGCAACAAGTTTGAGAAAATGGCTGGAGAATTATTATCTAATTTATCGAACTCTCGTGTGGTATTCGATAGATTATTTGTGACGTTACAAACAAAATTATTTTTAAGATTTCATATTTTTATTTCAACAAATTTATATCACTCGACTCAGTATAAACAGAATGAGTTATTCAAATTAGGATGCATTGAAGTTTTGACCATGAAAAATACAATTATTATAAATGTTTTGTCCTTGTGTGGAGGATTTTTCAACATTGTTTTGTTCTGATGTGTTGAAAGTTAATGATGCTTCCCCACTCTCTCTCAGATTATCAATTAAATTTGAATGATGTTCATTATCCAATTTCAGGTAAGGTTTCAATGAATTGGATGAGCTGTGTCCTATGATTTTTATAATTTCCTGCTCATTGATACCTGCTTTGGCAAGGTGAGACACTGTAGTCGATCGTGCGGAATGGTTGGTAATTTTTTTTAATATCGAGTCCAATCATCTCTGCAGATTCTTTCATCCACTTAGACATCATGTTCACCCCAATCGGCATATTTTTGTACCATCCTGAAGAATATGGTTTATCCCAAGCAATATTAACAGTTAAAAATAACCTGTCAGTTTTGTTATTTGCATTTCGCTTGCTCAGTAATTTCTTGAGCAATCGAACAGGACAAATATCAGGGTTCTCGGTATGTGGTATTAACCATTTACTGTGCGCACTTCTTTGTGCTCCCCCTTGCGTCGTTTTGGAAAATATAGGGTTATACTCTATTCTTGTGGTGGTCAACCCCGCATTGTTCGTTTCGTCTTTGAAATAATGCACTAAACATTGAGAACCTTCTCCACCACGCCATGCCAGTTCATATGAAACAATATGATAAAATTTCTTCTGCAAGCCAGATGGTGTGTTTTCGTCGTAGAGTTTTATCATATTCAAGATTTCTCCTTTGCTCAAACTTGCAGAACTTTGTTTCCTTTTTTCGGGCTAATTCTGTAATAACATACGCTTGGTGTTTTTAGCATCTCTGGCGGATTTGAATTCGATATCATTGAATGGGTCGAATATTCTATTGAATTGATCGTAGTACAACTCTTGTATTAATTTTGCGGTTTTCTTCCACATTGTCTTGATCACAGCTTCTTTATAGTCTTCTCCATTCTGTTTCTTCATATTGAACCCATAGTCTTTCAAAATAACGGCTAGTTTTGTTGTTGATGTCTTCTCTTCCAATTTATATCCCCTCTCGTCGCAAAATAATTGGAATTGTTTCCAAATCGACGCGCTGCTTATTTTGGTATTTTTACATGCATTTTCAATGATTATATTATTTATACCATATAAATTTATGACAGACGCGTCAAATCAAGAAAATCCGTTGTCATGTGGTTGTCATTCAATAAAAACAATGTACATTGAATTATTCTCGCTGGAATAATGTAAGTAGATTATTTCCACTATAAAAATGTTTTGATTGGCTAGAATGTATATGAATTACTAAAATTGAAAATTTCTATTGGTTTCGAGAAACGTCAAAAAATAATCAAGAGAAGTTTTTCTACATAATTTACAATGAAAAATTTTGCAATGATTTTTAAAAGTTTTCAGTTTTTCTAACCTTTTCTATAACTCTGGCAACAGTGTTTTACGCCTGGCTGGTAACAGTGATTCGGGGAAATCCCCTAGAACCACGAACATATATTCTATCCAGCTGTGTGAATTGTAAATTAGATGATGAAACTAGTTTTATTTTGGCGTTCCGTTCGGCTCAGTTTAGAACGCCTATAAGTATAAAAACATGGAGCAAAATAAATTGAAGGGTTCCACAAAACCGAAAAGTAATGTATGGAAATATTTTAATACAAAAAATGTCCATGAGAAGACAGTATATAATTGCAAGTTCTGTTCATGCGTATATGTGAAAAATGCTATTTCTAGCGATTTTTTTACCATTCTCAGAAAATTCTCCAACTTCAGAATATTCTCGGGAATATTCTCGAGGAGATGATTCTCGAGAATATTCTCCAAAATATTATTACCGATAATTTTACATCTCTAACTGTTCCTTTTATGCCTAAGAATATATTTACCAAATTTGATGCCAATCGTTTTAGCGGTTTGGTCGGAAATGAGCGCACAGACCGACATCATCGAGATAATACTTGATTAGGAATCCTGATGTTTCAAAACGCGTATTATCGCAAAAAAATGTGGTGGTCAATTTTGAGGTCAACGCATGACCCCTCTTTTACTACGTAATGCAGGTGGTAATAAACGTAGAAAAAGCAATAATATTGTTATGCCCCTAGTCGAAGATAATGAAGTTTGAAATGTCCTGTTGGCAATGGTGGCTACGTCAAACGTTAGGTTAACTTATTGGCCTCTTTCTGTAACATGTAGCTGTCGAATTATAAAAGAAGAAATTCCAGAAATATCACGTAACGTCAGGTATATTCGAGAAAGATCATGAAGAAATCGAAAGTTCCAGGGAACCGTTGAATATTTATAAAAAATAATTTTAATCAACTGATTCGACAAAATAAAGTGTTAAAAAATGTGAACAGGAAAATGTGAAATCAGCACCAAGAGACAATCGATACAATCAAAATAATTAAAGTGTTTTCATACTTTGTATATTACCTGGAGGACCACTGGGGGACCGGGTGTAAAAGCAGAATCTCCTCCGCTGGGGCGTGGAAGTGTCATATTTTTTCTCACTTTATTATCCAAAGTCGATTTACCGTCTGCGGGATTTGCCGTTCGTCCATCTGGTTCTCCTCTTCTTCTAACATAAGAGGTGAACGCGCCACCCAATCTATTAGTACAAAAATTAATATATTAAATAACGAGTATATCTTTTAGAATACAGTAACTTTAAAAATTGATTAAATTTTACCTGGGCAAAACTGTCCTGGAAAACGCCAAAGGTAGACGAGGCATTGACTTCGTAGATGGCGTCGAGGCAGTACAAATATTCAATTCGTTATCGGAATGAGAAAAATCATCATCGATCGATGCCAGAGATTCAAGACTGCTTGACGAATCGATCGTTAAGCTTTTAGGAGCTTCTTGAGTGTCTAGAAAGAATATATATTTTAAAAAGTCAATACTATAAAAACATTTAATTACTTACCGAATAAAGCTAACAATGCTTGCATTGTAAATTGAATGTTTCTCCTATTGGCTTGTTTGCCGGTCCTTAAAGTTACTTTATCTTGCCCGACATCTATCAAGTCGAATCCTAATGATGCGAATAGCTCGTGGCAACCGGGAACTCTCCATAGCCTGAAAATGTACATGAATCACATGTTATATTTACCAATTTTCTTTAGTTGCAGGAAAAATTAAATTAGAAATTTAATTGAAAATGTATTAAAAAGCTATGCAAATAAAAATAAACGGTTTTAAAGATTAAAACTAACTTTTCCGCATCTGTGAGATGCCCTGAACAATATTCTATCATAAAATTGTCACTTGTACACACTTCGGGGGATGTATCGTGCTAAGAAACCAAAATTTCTCCAAAAATATAGTATATCTGGATTTATAGGACCCGCTGCACTCGCTCTGGTCAGCTAAAAATCAATAGGGTACATCTGTGAGACACCTTGGAAAATATCCAATTATAAAATTGGTCACTTGTATACACTCCGGAGGCAAAAATGTGGCACTTCAGGTACCATAGCACCCGTTGTACTAGCTCTGGTGAGCTAAAAATGAATAAGGTTCATCTATAAGGCGCCATGAACAATATTCAGTCATAAAATTGGTCAGTTGTATACAGTCTGTAGGCTGTATCGTGCTAACAAACTGAAAATTCTCCAAAAATGACAAAAATTTGGTACTTCGAGTACCGTAGCACCCGTTGTACTTGCTTTAGTGTACTGAATATAAATAGGGTTAATCTTTGAGACGCTCTGAATCAATCATAAAATTGGTCACTTGTATATACTTCGGAAGCTGTATCGTGCTAACAAACTGAAATTTCTCCAAAAATGTCGTACTTAAAGTACTATAGCACCTGTTGTACTGGCTTTGGCGAGCTGAAAATCAATAGGGTTCATCTGTGAGATGCCTTGAACAATATTCAATTATAAAATTAGTGACTTGTTGCACTCCGGAGGTTGCGTCGTGCTAACAAGACATGTAACGAAAAGTGGCCGATGACAACGATGACGACGACATATACACAGGATTTTTTTTCTAAAAACCGTTTTTTCGTGTTGTTCATGATGAAAAACGTGGAAATAACTCAAAAATTTTTTTCAAAATGCCTACTTTTTTTGGCGTAATCCAATACTTTTCTCGCATATTAGATATGTAGGCCGGAAAAGTCATACTAATTTATGCATTTAAGTCTCTGCCTTTAAAAATAATTTAAAATACTCGTATTTAATTTAATAAAGGTATATTCTTATTAAAACTTTAAACAAGTATTTGTTGTAACAAAAAGTGGCAACATTGCTCAAAATTCCAGTACTTGCTTTATTTTTCTAGGGTAACCTAAGTAGTTATGTCCTTGTTTACTTACCATATAAAGAGAGATGCAAGTATCGTCCGAATGTGCCCGGCGATAATTTGGAAAGCGCTGTAGTATTGGTAGTAAATAATGTCAAATGTCAATGTTTATTACGAGTAGCGAGTATAATTTTGTTCATTCGTTTTTATGTGTTTTTCAAGACTTTTCGTGACAAAATAAACTTTTAAGTTAATGAATTTAATGTTTTAGAATTATCATGGTTCGTCAGTGCAAAGTTCGTCAGAAAAACAGCCGACATTACCAAGGCCATGTATCCCCAATAGCATATCCCCACTTTTTTTAATTCATTTATTATTTTACTAGTAGCGTTTAGGATTGTTGGCCGCAGAAATAAACGTGTTTATGAATGAATAGCCCTCTCTATTGTATTGTATTACTCTAAGGAAAAAACCAACAGCAATAATATTGTTATGCCTCACAGGTCAAAGACAACAAAGTTTGAAATTTACAGGTCATATTGATGACTGCATCAAACGTTAGGTTAACTTATTTGTCTCTTTCTGTAATACGTAGCTGCCAAAAGAAGAAATTCCAGAAAAATCAAATAGCGTTAGGTATATTCTAGAAAGGGAAAGGGAAAGGGAAAGGGAAAGGGAAAGGGAAAGGGAAAGGGAAAGGGAAAGGGAAAGGGAAAGGGAAAGGGAAAGGGAAAGGGAAAGGGAAAGGGAAAGGGAAAGGGAAAGGGAAAGGGAAAGGGAAAGGGAAAGGGAAAGGAAATGGAAATGGAAATGGAAATGGAAATGGAAAAGGAAATGGAAATGGAAATGGAAATGGAAAAGGAAAAGGAAAAGGGAAAGAAAAAGGAAAAGGAACAGGAAAAGGAAAAGGAAGAGGGAAAGGGAAAAGGAAAGGGAAACGAAATGGAAACGGGAAATTGAAAGGAACAAGGAGAGGATAGTAGTCGCCAAAATCCATATGAGATTAAATTTAAAGTTGATGTCATTAGATAGTTTATGAACATCTGTAATAAAAAATGTGCAAATAAATGTAAAGTATCGTAAATCGAGCATATCTGGGATTATCAGGATACAATTATCAGATGAGTGAGGAAGATTGGTCCGCTAGTATGAAAACACCCCAAGGAAAATGTAGGAAGTTTATAATTACTGTCATTAGTAGCAAAAATGTGTTTCTCAATGGTGATTTTGTAGTGTGTGAATGAAAAACAGGCTGAAGACTTATTATGAAGATATGAACGGCTGATGCTTCTTAATAATCATCAAGCTGTTCGATCCTTAGTAGTATGGATAACGCTTTGGAGCCTTTTTAGATCCTATTTTTGAGGTGGATCACTCATCTGTTCCTTTTTTTTTTAATTAACTTATTGTTTTCTATAGTTCCTCGTTTGTACCTGGTTGCTTTTGCTACATTTTTCCAGTCTACAATTCCCATATCTTCCTCCAGGTCTTCCTTGGTATGCCCCTTCTATTAGGCCATAGTGGAATCAATTGTACTACTTTTATAATTATGCCTGTTCCTCTTACTATTATGTGTCTAGTCCAGTCGTCTTTGTGCTTTTATGTATACTATTATGTTTTTTTGTACCATTTCTTTGGTCTACTTCCCCTTCTGGTGTCATTTTTGGTCCCAATTGGGTTTCTCTGACTATTTTTAGTTCTTTTTCTTCCCTTTATGGTTTCCATCGCATATGTGATCACTGGTCTTATCAGGGTGTTGTATATTTTTATTTTATCTAGTTTACTTGCGTTTTTATTCATCAGTAATCTTCGATTTCTTTCAAAAGCTTGATATCCTTTTAGAAAACTCTCCTTAATCCCCACTTTTGTTCTTTGTATTCGTTAGGCCTAAATAGTTGAATAATGATACTTTTTCAATTATGTTGTATTTTTTAGTGACTTGTTTCAATTTAATATATTTCGTTTTTTCTTTTGCCACATTTTCCTGTCTAGTTATTGTCTACACTAGCTATTTTTAGTCATTAAATCAAATATATGAAATTGAAAGGAAAACAGAAAAAACAATCAGCCATTTAAAAACTACATAACTTTGTAAAAGTATCATCATTCAACTATTTAGGAGTAAAGATAGGGCAAACAGCCAAAGAGAGGATAAAAGAAACGATATCAAGCTTGTAGAAGTAATTGAAAAATGAAAACCGAAGTAAACTAAACAAAAAAAAATGCAAAAGACCTTGATAAGACCAATCTGCCATGGAAACCACAGAAATAAACAAAAGGGAAGAGAAAGAACTAAAAATAGTCAATGGACAGATAATTGGGACCAAATATGACACCAAAAGGGGAAAGGAAAAGCAAAGAAATACAAGAAAACATAATAATACGCATAAAAGCACAAGGATTGAACAGGGCTTGACACATAATAAGAAGAAGATCAACAGACTATTACAAAAGAAACGCAGTGTATTCCACTATGACCGAGAAGAAGGTGCAGATCGAGAAAGACCTAGATAGAGATTGATATGGAAATAATTGTAAACTGGAAAACGAAATGCTATACTAGAAAAATATAACAGCCAAGACCAACGAAAGAACTACAGAAAAAAATAAGTTAAATTGAAAAAACGAGGAGTGATTTTCCCCAAAAAGAGGATCTCAAAACGATTAAACTCCTAAAGATTGAACGACTTGACAATTAATATGAATTAAATAAAGTTTGTCTTACAATTACCTGACGTGAAGTGCTATATCTACAATATCGTTTTCCACTCCTTTGGACGAATATTGTGTTAGAGCTGATTGAATAACTCCGATAATATCATCGGCAACTTCAGGATTTGACGTTAATTTAGATAAAGCTTGAATAGATGTACCAGTCAAACCTAAAGAAAAGTGTGTTTCTGTGTTTAATAAGATAGAGATTCGAAAGGTGGATATTTACCTAAAAGAGCTTGTAGACTTGCCGAGCACTGGGTTAGTCTTTCGTCTAGATCGGATTGAGGGAAAAATACACTACTCGGTATACCGTTGGAGGCAGGTTCGAATCTAAATCCCACAGACATCAGCAATTCTTTCCAACCTCCTACTGAACCAACCTTAAATGTTTTAGTTTTTTTATTAGTAAAGTAAAATGAAGAAAATTAATAAATAAATAACTTACTTTATTTTCTATAGATTTCTGCGTAGTATACATTGCATTTTTTTGTCCTCTATGTATCCTTTGTAAGCTTTTTTCCACTAAATGTAGTGTAACTCTCAAGGCGTCCCTGCATTTGTCCGGATATTTCAATAATTCGCAAAGTGCTTGCCCCATCAAAGCCACTTTACTCGAGAGTCTTACATTAGAACCGATCAAAACGAATCCTGCCCAATTAGCTGGATGAGCAAAATGTTTGGTATGTTGGACGGTCTGCATGGCTTCAACCAAGGCCCTGCGAAAAAATTATAAATAATATTTATTTCCTTCTAAGGAATATTTTTTTTAATTTACCTCGCTGCTCTGGTACCTTGGAGCAGGGCAGAATAAAATGCTCGCAGCAATATTTTGGTAGCTGTATCGGGTACTGGCCATAAGGACACGAGAACTGATTGAGCTCCTGCGGCAAGTAGTGATCTAACTAAACCCACTAATCCGTCAGACGTTGCCCAACCTTGCGGTTCTCTAGTATGAGAAGAGCTTATCTAAAATTATATTTTTAGTACAAAAAGTTTTATTAAACGTTGATTTTATATTTCAAGAATTTAAAATGATTCATTCTACTTTTTTATCACCTTTTGACAATTGCATGTGATAATACCCTGCGTAATTTGTTATTATATTATAACATTTTTAAAGTCCATAGAAAATGCTATGTCAATATTATTAGTTCGAGTCAGGGTCAGATGGGCTTAATAGTAACTATTTAGGAATGTTAGTTACGTAAATTATAACATTTATCACGCTGACAAGATCTTCAGGACACAAAAATTAGTATTAAGTATTATAAGCACCATATAGCATAGTATTGATATATTAAGTCAATACTTACAACTACTAATCTTGCAGAAAGTTTCAGGGACAAGATATCAGTAGCGCTGAGTAGAAATTCTGAAATAGGTGGTAGCTCTACCGACACCGACAATTCGTTATGTTCTGCCTCGTCGATATTAGCGTCCGAAATATACAATCTCTTAGATTGGGTCTGATCTAAAACCTAAAATTATTTTTTTTTATGAAAAGAAATCTAAATAATAATTGAACGTACCTCTCCTGGACTCAACACCAAGGAAGACAGTTTCCACGAGACGTGCGTAGCAAAATGGATACATTCGGCCTCTTGAATCTGACCGAGAACTTGTTCTTTAGTCGCAGATGATCCAACCAAAGCTTGCGTCTGTAATAGTTCGGCTACCATTGTCGCTTCTTGTTCCGATTGCGGTATATCTTTCCAGCCCCAGTGATCTGTGACGGCGAGAGGAAGTTTTGGATTTCCGATTACCACGCTTCTCACCGATTCACCTTGTTTTCTCAATCTACCCGAACGTAGTGTAGCCAAATTAGGTACTACGAATAAGGAGAATCGTTCGCACAAGTACTCCGAATTTTCGCTGGACGATCGGAGTAACGGGAAAGGTACTAAATACAAATCGCCTTCTAGTACCAAAATGAGTTCTCTGCGGTTGGTACCGTCTTTTGGTGTTGACGTACCTGCAATAAAATTACAAAAATATTATAAACATGTGATAAATGAAAAATAATTAATAAGAAGCATTTGTCACCTTTTGTCGTTAAATATTCTTCGAAAGGTTGAAGTAACATCGTGTATAGAGTATGTAGACAGCTAGGACCTTTCCAATTTTGTCTCACGCCTAATCTCGTGGAGCCTTGAGTACTCGCGCTCGATCTGGTACTTCCTAGAACGAAATTGTACTATTAAATCCAGTATCTAACTGTGGATACTTTACTTTACCTTGAAGTGATGCTACAGATCCTCCTACTGATCCGAGAGAGAATAATGAACTCAAAGAATAATTACTAGAATTCATGAGGTGTTGTCGGTTCACCATTCTAAGAAAACCGGTACGTTCTGATAGAGTATCTTCGGCGTGGTCTTCGGCTATAGTCGGACAAGGCGCTACTTCAACACCAAGACTGTCTCTAACTGAATTTACTAATTTTTCCAGTAGACCGGTACCTAATGGTACCGGATCTACATTTTCACAAACAGAGTTATCGGACGATTCCGTAAGTGGTACGCAATTGAATTTGACGACACCTGAAAAAATAAATCAATTTCATACAAGATCGTCGGTTGAATAATTCTACTTACCTTTGGTTGGTAAAATGAGCCACGCGTATAAGAATCCCGCTGCTATACTGTAATATAACACAGACGCTCTTTGTCTGTTCACTATATCCTTGATATGATCCAAACTATTCATCCTGAACTCTTCTAATCTGCTATTTCTCGATTTCGACTTTGATTCAACCAAACCTTGTCGTTCTAATAACAGATCGACGAAAGCTCTATTCCTTCCCCTTTCCGCTACTAACAATGCTTCTTCATGTCTATTTAAACCTAAAATATGTATAATTATATTTAAATTTGGAAGTTTATTTTAGTTGTTGCTGATACTTACATACTAAGACCCTTTGTAAAACTTGATAGCTCGAAGATTGTAGTTCGAATAAAGATAACTTATAATCTTGTGTACTTTTAGTGTCTCTTCTGATATCTTCTAAGAGATGAGTAGTTATTTCTAGTTGTTTCTGAGCTCCTTCTAAATCTCCGTTCGTCCAAAGCGCTAGACCCAGTCTATTTCTTATTTTTGCCTACAAAGTATAATAACTGCGGATTTAGAATAATACAAAACAGAGTAAAATACATTGAGAAGGGAAATATGAACATTTATCAATTAATTATTTTAATAACGTTTATTTGGTACCATCCAGTAGTCATATAAAATATTGTTTCTTTATAGAAAGTAAATAATTCAAAACAATTCCATAGCAATAGCAAAAAAAAGTTTATATTAACAATGAAAAAGGTATCAGTGATTTCAAAATTACAGGCTCGTTTCTATACAAAATATTGCAACTATAATTCCACTTAATCAGTAAAAAAAATAATAACAAAAAACTTCGCAATCGCTTCAAGACGAAACGATATACTTGGTAGCTTTTCTGCAAACGCAGGAAAACAGATCTTTTTATTGTCATCTCATTGTGAATCAAGATTAGTACATTGTAATACAATTTTTATAGTAACTTGTTTCTTGTCTTAACTTCATAGATCACTGATATTATACACACTGCTAAAACTAAATCAATCATTTACACAGTGAATGCCTAGGCATGAACAGGCTATCTTTATGACATTGTTTCTAGGTTCAACTAAACAATAAAAAACCTAGTGGCGCTCAACTCATATCTTTGTCTAGGTTCGGCGATATTCACACCTAAAGTTAAAACTTGTTAATTTCTGTAACGAATGAGTTTTATGTTAACGAACCGATGAGCTAGGTAATTTGTCAACATCTTCACAAACAAATTGTTGGTCTGTAGCATATTTTGGCTGACCAATATTTTGAAGTGTTTCGGAAGCAGATAACCGCTATAAAAATATTCTTCGCACCAGGATGTGTCAAAATATAAAAAGATCAAGGGCAGCAGTTTCTCCTGCCGTTGTTAATTCATATTTTGATCATTTAACTGAGACTCTCAAAGATATTACAAAAAGGGCCTGCCGATATCAGGAACGTGTTTGCAATTCGTCCAAAGGCAGTACATCGATTATGTTTGCTGTGACGGGAGATGGACTAGTCCTACTACCCTATATTGTCTACAAGGCAGAACACCTTTATGAAACTTGGACAGTTGGTGGCGTAAAAGGAGCTAGATACAACAGAAGCAAAAGTGGCTAGTTCGATGCAGCTTCGTTTAGTGACTGGGTCAAGAATATAGCAATACCAAAATTTAAAAAATTGCCTGGAAAAAAATCCTAATTGGAGATAACCTTTCCAGTCACTTTTCTCCAGAAGTTGTGGATGAGTGCAAACGGTACAATATTTCATTCGTATTTCTACCACCCAATTCTACGCGTCTTACCCAACCACTCGATGTAGCTTTCTTTCCACCACTAAAAATGGCTTGGAGACAAGTCCTAGAGCGCTGGAAGATGACCGCTGAGGGTAGAAAGGTGGCTGCAGTTCCCAAAAATCGGTTTCCCAGCTTCGTTAAAGACTTAACGGCAAAAATTCAGGAAAATCAGAAGAAAAATGTACCGTCAGGGTTTCGAAAATGCGGAATAATCCCTAAACAAGATGTGGATAATGTTGTCGTTTCACTGCTGAAATTGCTAAGATACTCAGATGCAATGCCACAACGTCAAAAAAGAAAGAAAATTCAAGTTGAAGCAGGAAAAAGTGTGTCGGGGCAAGAATTTTGAAATGGAGATTCTGAAGGGGAGATCACGGATGAAGAGCCAGAAAGAAACAAAGAGTTGACCGAGTCTGAAAGGGAGATAACAGATGAAGAGCCAGACAAGGAGACGAACCACTTTCCAGACGAGCCAATAGATGAAGACATGCAAAATGATATAGGGACGAACAATTTGGAAAATTCAGATGAGTCTGACGAGGAAATGCATATCCCCACACTCAGCTATGTCCCAGATTGGTGAACTCACATAAGAATAACATTGATGAGAACCCAAAGGTATCCTATTCGCAAAAAATATTTCAAAATGTACATTTTGCTTCAAAGGACGCCATTAAGGAAGGAGACTGGCTAGTTGTTGCTTTTCCTGTGACTTTAGGCAAAATCAAAAACAACAAATATTTTATCGGTAAAGTAACCGACAAAAGCGACTTTGATTTCGAAGGAACGTTTTTGAAGTATCGTCCAAGCAAGCAATTCTCAGAACACATATTTGAGTTTTCAACCGTGCCAGATATATCTACATTCACATATGAGCAAGTTATGGGTCGAATATACCCCGTTGAAGGTGATACTATTGAGGGACCATCCGAAAGAGAATTGCTAAGGTTTTTAGTAACCCAAACAGATTTAAACTATTTTACTTGTTTTTTCATATTATCAAAATAAAGTGGTTTTTAAGGATTTTGTGAATATTTTTTGAAGGTAATAAAATATTTTCTACATTGAGTGTGTTTTCTTCATTAAAAATGTAAAAACAAAAAACTAGCAATTTTAAAAATCAAGCTCTGTTTCTATTTATGTTCATTCTTCTGGAATGTCCAACACAATGTAAAATTAATGTGCTTTTCTTTTCCCCCCAAATCAAAAACTTTTTAAATTCACAAACTGCTTCTATTCACCCAAAAAGTTGTTAAATAGCAAATAAAGTGAAAAAGTAGCCTGTGTTTCATTTCACCCCGACCTTGAGGTGAATAGAAACAGGGCACATTTTTTTAAAAATAGGAGGGGGACATATGTTTAAAAAAACAATACTGAGCTTTAATCTACTAGGTGCGACCAAACTTTTCACGATTTCACTTTATTTTTAGCGTTCATCGTTTTTCAGATACAAAGTCGAAAACGTCCAAAGGTGTTTCGATTGACTCCATTTTACGGTACAACAAATGGATAACATATGTTTTCCTTCTGTTACCACTATATCCCGTAGAAGAGACATGCCAAAATTCTCCGAAGAGAAACTTCAAAAACGTGATTCAGAATTTCTCCAGAATAGCAAAGGAACTGTTGTAACCAGACGGCAAGATTCAAATGAAGTTCTTATTCTGACTAATTGTCCGGACCTGATGTCACACGAGTAAAACTTAAGCAAAAAGATGGAGAAAAAGTAATGACAAAATGCGCTACTGATATTGCCGACTATAATAGATTTATGGCAGAAGTAGATTTGCCTCACCAAAAGAAATGTTATAAACGTTTGATGACAGCAGTTGTGAATGCACACATATTGTTTCGAAAAACATAGAAAATGCAATATATTGTCCCCTTGTCCCCATAGCCAAATCAATGATGGTTCACGGCAAATAAAATGCAATTGTTAAGAGAAAGAAATTAGGTCGACCATCAAATGCAACGAAACTGATGTTGAATATTGGAGATCATTTTCCATTAGAAGAGCCAACAAGAAGATATGCCGGCTGTACCAGTGGGATACATATGTCACAATTGCGCAGTAACCCCTACAGCCAATTGTCGTTTTTATTTTTGCAGAATATTGCTATTCCTACTTTATTTGAACTACTTAAGCCCAATTTAACTTTGTAATGATATAAATTCATTACTATAAATATCGATTCAAGAAACCAGTTAGCACCGTGATGACGAGGTACTCCACCAGAACAGCAAGTCCCCCACGCCAAGATGCGCACGAAGAATCGACAGTAGAAGGGAAGGAGACTTCCACCACCACCTCTACGATGTGTATAAAAATGCAAACCGACAGACGATAGAGCGACTTGGTTTACGGACTCCTGCTCCTCCAAGTTCAGCCGCCTCCAGTGCGAAGCGTAGGTCGAAGGTACTGACTTTAACCTTACACGCTTTACACTATCCACCGCCGAGTGTTGTACTAAGTCGGAGGATTGATCCGATTTTATACATAATTCACTAGAACGACCGTTGGTTTCTGGTATTGACGGAAACGAGAACGATTGTTCAAACTGTTAGAAGAATTTCGGTGTGGTATTGACACATCGAAAGCTCTACAGTATCTTCGTAGGGTAGCGCCGTTGAGCCGGGTACTGACTGGCTGTAAACGATCGCTTTAACTGTTAGTATAATTCTGGTGTGGTATTGACGCGCCGTAATAACTACAGTCCCTACAAACCGAGATATTCGGCTGACTAGCTATAAACGATACTCTCACATCTTGAGATTAAAACCGAAAGAGTATTGATCTGCCGGTTGCTCATACCCCTGGCTGTCTGAACATTTCTTAGGACGCAGAGGATCCCGTCCACCATCAAGTGTATCACCGGAATCGAAAAATACACCGCTACCGTTACACCTACCTATCGTTCGAACCATCAGTGTCTATGGATCGACGAAGGGATACGGACCGTCGAAGCGTGATCTTCAAAATATTTACGCACCAGAGTTATATATATATATATATATATATATATATATATATATATATATATATATAGAATATTGAATTTTAGTTTATTTTGTCATTGTAAATAATATTTTTTATAGAAATAAATCAGTTAATTTAATTGAACTCTGTCTCCTTTGGGCTTACCTGGGCAATACGCATTACAACTTTTTTTAAAAGAAAAAAACTGGTGTGGAAAGGATTTTAACGAAATTATCACCCTATATTATTTGAAACCAGCAACTGAGGGTTAATTTCTTAACCCATTAGCGTCCAGCGATCTATTTATAGATCACCACACAAACTTACCACTTTTGAAATACGACCTTGAAGGAATCCGAGTTGTTCCCACTTATACCATTTCTTTAGAGTAAAACATTAGAGGTTCAGTGTTTAGTTTGGTTTTATGGCCCTTAGTAGTTCGTTTATTTAGAAATTATGAGACATTTTTTTTCGTCGAGTGCCTTACAAAAGATATTCTGGAATATTTATAAAAAACGATTAGGTAAGTAAACCCTATTCTAAATATATGTTTAGAAATGTTTAATAAAACTAAATATGTACGAAATGTGAGCTGTATTTGATTGTATTCCTGTTGCCAAGTTGTTTTATATAGCGATCTATAAATAGATCGCTGGGCTATCCAGAGAATATTACAAACAGTTTTAATCGATTATCAGTAATGATAATAAAATCAAATTGTAACAATAGTATAATTATAAAACACACCGAATTATTGTAATTTATAATAAATTTATTAAATCACGGAATTATTAATATGATTTTTGGTTGGTAAGAATAATTTCCCCTATTTTTTACGAAAAACCTTTATTCAGTGTTTTTTATTATATTTCTAGCTGAACTTCGTCAACTGGAGTAGACATTCAACTAGGTAAATAATCTTAATTTGATAAAATTAATGTCGAAATTAATAATTTATTATATACAAATTTACAAAATGGTACAAAGTTGTGAATGGTGAACTTCGGTGGCTTCAGATCGGAAGACACTTTATGTTTCGATTTGATGAATATTAAAACTAACTTTGTTATTGAGCGTTGAGCTCGATTCGATGAGTGTGTAAAACTCGCGTCGATGAGTGTAAAACTTTGCTATCGAGAGTATTGAACTCATTTCGATGGGTGTAAAAAACTAACTTTGTTGTTGAGCGTTGAGCTCGATTCGATGAGTGTAAAACTCGCGTCGATAAGTGTAGAACTGATGAGTGAGAAACTAACTTTGTTGTTGAGCGTTGAACTCGATTCGATGAGTTTAAAACTCGCGTCGATAAGTGTAGAACTGATGAGTGAGAAACTGATTTCTTCAAGTTGTGAGACATGTTAAATAGAAATCTGCGAGGGGCGTATTTACACGTGGATTGGGTTGACCAAACGAAAATAAATATTTCCTATTGGCCAGTATCATTTGACTTGTCGTGTTCCTAGACAATAATCAACTAGGGGTGCCGCCAATAGATAGTTAAATTTCTATTGAATACTCCAATAGCAATTGTAATCTTTTTACTCAGAAAGGTTATTCAAAAATGTCTTTCATATCTTCCAACCATCGACCATAAAATTCATGCAGAAGTGACACTAAATTTAGGGTTTTTACAATACAATATATAATAGGGTGAAACGTGACCTTTTCCTAACTTCTTAACTGTAGGACAATGCGACAAGATGTCGACTTTCAAAAATGCCCAAACAAACTATTTACAATTATTGTTGCAAAACGTGATATTTTAAAAGTATTTAACAAAAGTTGAAAATAAAATGAAACTATCCTTTGAATTTACAACAATATAAAAGATCTTATCAATTCTGAAACATATTTTTACTACGCTATTAACTAAAATGAATTTACGCCTAAAATATATACAATGAAGAAAGGACGCATACAAATATCTTACATATTTTAAAAGTATCGTAAACAATAAAATTCAAGATTTTACAATCTTGAACATTCAGTATTGAAATTGGTTATTAATAATATTTTTAAGAATTTAGAAGACGCTGTAGAGTACTTGTATTCAGAGGAAATAGAATGCGATATATTGGCATTGCCACCCGAAGTAGATGAACTCACTGACGAAGAAGTACCCGATGATGAAGAAACGGGTATCCCTGCTGTAACAGAAGTGGTCGGCTATGTAGAAATACAGCCCAAGGATCCTGAAGACGACAGTGAAGATAATTTGCCGTCAACAAGTTTTGCTCCCGATAAAAAGAAACCCAAAATCAATAAATTATAAACTAAGTGGACAAATACTCAACCAAAGTATACTGTCGGAACCCTGGAACAAGAATTTCTCGAAGCAGAAAATAATCTTTGAATAATTTGACTTCGGTAGACTTGTTTCAACAATTTTTTGATGACGACATATTTGACATAATCACGGAAGAAGCTACCAGCTATGCTGCAACTCAAAAAAATTGCAACGGACTCATGATCACTAAATATGATATCAAAATATTCATTGGTTTTCTCGTATTCAGTGGCTATCATACATTGCCATCCGAAAGGGATTATTGGTCCAATGAAGAAAATGTAGGCCGATCCATTCTAAAGAAAGCTTTTAGTAGAAATGCCTATTTCAAATAAAAGAAGTATTCATTTTGTCGATATCACAACGGCTAAGGATAACAATAGTGACAAAGTCTTCAAACTGGGACCATTGTTAGAAAAGGCGAACAAAATTTTTCGCAAATTTGGAGTTATTCAGGAAAAACTATCAATCGACGAAATGATTGTAAGGTATTTTGGGCGGCACTCGTTAAAGCAATTTATCAAATCAAAGCCAATTCGTTTTGGTTACAAGTTTTGGGCAATGTGTGGTGAAGACGGCTACTGTTTTTCTTTTGCACTTAACGCTGGAAAAGAAGCAAATAAAAAAAATAGAACCATTAGGTACCAGAATAGTTTTAGAAATGTTATCGCTAGTTGAAAATCCGAAAAGCTACTGTGTATATTTTTTCAGTAGCCATGCCTTATTTTGCAAGCTAAAGGAAGTAAAGTTTAGAGGTACAGGTACAATTAGAGAAAATAGAACAGCAAAGTGTACGGTTGAGTCAACAAAAGTTTTGGAGAAACAAAACCGTGGATCATATGACTTTAGATTTGATACCGCAAACGAAATTTTGGTGGTCAAGTGGAATGACAATAAGTGTGTTTCAATGGCAACAAATTTTCATCAGATAGAGCCACTTGCTACAGTTGCACGATGGAATGGAACACGTATGTTATTTCCTCAACCTCGGCTGATCCAGAACTACAATCAGTGTATGGGGATAGTAGATCACCACGACTGGCTCCTAGAGAAACATTCTATTGCGATTAGAGGCAAAAAGTGGTACTGGTGTTTAGTCAGGAGAACTATTGACATGTCTATTATAAATTTGTTTCTATTGTATAGAAGAAGCAATGGAAAGAAATAAATATCATTGAAAGATTTGCGACGTTAAGTTGCCGTAACCTATCTCAAGCTTGGACATGGACGGAGCATTTTAAAAGGTAGACCACTTAGTTTTCCATCAACGTCTGGAATACAGGTTCCAGATGGTATAAGACTTGACGAAAAGGGATATTTTCTGGAAAAACGCTCTAACCAAAGACGATGCCAATACATTTCCTGCAAAAGTCGACCTTTAACAGATTGTAAAAAATGTACTACCTGTTTCAGCAAGTTTTATCGTAAAAATTAAATGTTGGAAGTGAATAAACGATTTACATAAAAATAAGATAAGAAAAAAAAATACGGCTGTTTTTCATAGTTGAATGCACCCAGTAGAACCATAAAATACAGTTATTCGATAAAATTTCAACCAAAAAATAATTTGAG
Source organism: Galeruca laticollis (assembly GCA_963921935.1). Taxonomy (NCBI): domain Eukaryota; kingdom Metazoa; phylum Arthropoda; class Insecta; order Coleoptera; family Chrysomelidae; genus Galeruca; species Galeruca laticollis. Next base: position 73,668,951 of record OY998177.1, read on the forward strand.
CATTAATGGGTTAATGCTGAAAGAATGTTGTGTCAGTCTAGTTTTGTTGCAACTCGTTACGGATTTGATACATTTTATTTTGTACACAGGGTGAACCAAAACTCGTGCCCAAGATTGTCTCGGTTATTTTAAATGAAACACTGTATTTTATTTCATCTTCAAAAAGTACTTTCATTAAGCATTCCCTATATCTACATATATGGAGGTATTTCGATTTTTAAGAATAAAATCGACATTGACAGATACTACAAGTTTGTTAGAGTTGTAGTTGAGTATTTGACGTGATCAGTTTTGTATTAATTGTCAATTGAAAATTATTAAATTGTGTTTAGATTTGCTTAGGTATAACATACCTACTACCACTATAAGAGACAACATGAAAATTAGAATTAGTGTTGCTTTTCAAAACAATAACTAGAAATGTAGGTAGAACATATTAAAACCCTAATATTGCTGGAATAAGAAAAATTAGCAGAATTTATGTTTATCCTACTTGTTTTTATTCTTTCATTTTTTCCAGAATTTTGTATAGTTTAGGGTCGTGCATGAAACATAGGGTGATAGTGGTTCCATAGTAAATTAATACATTATAAAATAATAAATTTTCGTGGCTAAATGGGGCATGGCCCCAAGTCCAAATGGCCACCTGGCCAAAAAAAATGTTATTGTAACAATTATAGAAAATGTAAGTTTGATAGCAAAAATAAATGCGTCTTAAATAGGCGGTTTAGGTGGGAAATCATTTTTCGCTATGCCACCTTCGTCGTTATATATCTGGTTGTCGACAGTAATTTCTTTGTTATAATTGGTCTATGGTGATTTCGCGCTCGCCATACGCAACTTGTGGATAGTGTCGTACCTTTCCTTGTCTCTAATACGCGGTAAAGTTAAGGCCAGACAGTGGAAACAAGTATTGGTATTGTGACCTGTTCTAATGGGGACTCGATCCAATCCCACTGTCCGAATTCTACATCCCACCTGAAAGCATACTCGATAGGTATGCAGCCATTAATAGCATACCTAATAAGTACGCAACTCATTAATTAAAACTTTAATTCGCTACCATTCTTCCATTCTTCTAAATGTTACAGAACAAATACACAGTGCCCACTCGCACTCGTATCATCTTCTAATCAAACCAGAAAAACCGGCAAATAGCTTTCTTTTTACTTGACAAACAACTCACACATACATTCATGCTTACCGCTTAAAATAACAAACATCCTTGCATCTCAAACTCACATAAATCACAACTAAAATGAAGAAAACTTACGGCTATAAAGCCCTCTTATCAATACCTACAAATAATCGTTCTTAATTGAAGTGTTTTTGATAAAAACCAAAATTATACGCTTAATATAATAAATGGTGAGTGACTTAACCTACATATACATTATATTTAACCTCATCATTACTACAAGAATTAGACAACCAAAAGCTTTGGGTTAGCCCTATAGAACCAGCTTAACAAAATCAAATTAATTGACGTACTCAGCAAATAACTCAAAAAATTTTACCTACATTGATATACTGTGACCTTATGAAACACCCAGTATATTACAAAATAATTTTAAAATGTTAAGCTGAAAAATTCTTTTTCGTATCTGTTATAAGACAAAGGAGTTATTGAACTTCGTAGTATAAGTTGATCACGCATTATCATGTAAATATTCAAATGAAATTATAACGAATATCATACCTCTTCATCTCTGCGTCCTAAAGATTCAGCAATGGCTAATCCTTGAGTTAAATAGTTTACAGCCTGTGTAGTGTTACCCAAAAGTTGATGTACCCTACCGAGAGAACTAAAAGCTACGGTTTTTGCTAACTGATCATTGGTAGATGAAGCTATCGATAAATGTTGTTGCTGGTATCTAATAGCTTCTTCGAAATCACCTAACGCTTCATATACAGCACCTTAAAATAGAAAAATATTTAATATTCCTTAATATTATAAACTGATAGTTAGTTATTACCTAAATTTCCGCAAGCTCTACTCTGTAAATTCGACATTTCCAACTGTTCTGTAAGTTCTAATTCGTTCATGTGATATCTCAAAGCTGATGAATATTCGCCCATTTGGAAGCAAACCAAGCCTAATCCGCAAATAGCATCGGACTCCATTACTTTATCATCTAAAATATAAAACGTGTCCAGTAAACAATTTAATTTTTTTTAAATAAATATATATGTACAAAGAATATTAAGTAGGAACTGCTCGAAAAATCCATAATTTTTTGAGTACCACCCACTTAATAACATTTTCAAGAATGGTTTGAATAAATAAATCTACATGGTTCTACTATTGTTATGAACAACGCTAGCTAGCTTTCTAAATTACTAGAAAATTTACCCACAATCGATTGGACTAAAGGCGAACTATTGAATTGGTTTAGTTCAAAAAACATTCTTATTCCCAATGATACACTAAAAAATAACTTTATAGTATCGCTCAAACCCCCCAAAACAAGTATAAAAAGTATTCTGACTTTCCCCGTATCAATGCAATTTGAATACCATAGGACTCACGTGAAAAATAATAACGACCTACAAGATAAAGGATGCTCTGGTTCAAACAACAGATTACTTTGGGAACACCCTGTTTTATATAGGTTGAAGCAGAATCGGTTCAGCTTTAGATATGTCCTGTATCGCTTTCTCATTATAATTACTCTAATATAAACATAAAAATTTATGCTTCAGTCGAAAACTAACAACGTTAGAAGTGAAACTTTTTATGTTACGCAAAAACTGTCAATGGGTGTACAAAGAAAATTCTTAAACATCAACAAAATAAAACGATCATTCTTTAAAAAAATTAAAACACAAAAATATTTCCAAAAAGAAAAACAATACTTTTCATTACAGTTATCAGCAAAGCACTAAAAACCTGTCTTCATTAAATTTGGTTTTAAAACGAACAGAGACGTTATAAATTTGCGAATAATAAAAATTCTAAGAAGAATAAGTTACTCCACACTGATGATTGTCAGAAACTGAACAAAATTGATAAAAAATGGACAATTACCAAGAACGAATAAAGAAAATAACTAACGAATATAATGAATTAAAAAACAAAGTCATCCACATGAAACAAAAAATCGAAACTCGTGATAAACGAACACATTAACTAGAAAAATAAAGCAACAAAAAGAACCTTGTAGTACACGGAATAGAAGAAACTGAAAACGAAACGTGCGAAAAAAGAATATTAAACAAATTTTAGAAAAAATAAACGTTAAAATACATTGAAGCGGATATAATACTGTAATATCAAGAAAGAACATCCTGTACATATATTGTCCTAAAGTACAAAATCAAACATTTGCTAGTAATGTATAATTGCAAATAATTAATAAAATATATTGTATATCAACTTGTTTAATAAAATATATCTGAAATGCAACAACAAAGATAGCTTATTTATGGAGAATTTTGTAAATATCTACCATTATTATTATAATTATTGTTGAATAAACTGCAAAACTCATTCGGTATTGTCAATATGTTATTTTTGTAATAAAAAAAATTACATTGTCACCTGAGAATATGACAAATAAAGAAGTGAAGTAAGAAGTGACCATTAGTTCATCTTTATCGTCCATGCCCTATATCCCAGCATCACATGGCGATCCTGCTACTAAGAACCAATTATCCTCAAAATTCAGCAAGGCAGAATTAGGAAAGCAATTGGACAAAGAGAGTCAACAAATCAGAAAGTACAAGAAAATGGAGTGGTAAATTCAAGCTTTATAGTCCAAGAAAGCGCAATCCAAATCAGCGGTGATGTCAGAATTATCCTACAAATCTTAGCAGTGGTAATAATACTTAAATTTGTAATATCTTTATAGAGAAATCATTATTTAGGGAACAGGACGAATAAAATGGAACAGATTTCTGTTGGATTTATTTTAAAAATTAAATTCAGTTTTTATTATATGTGCTGGAGCATAATCTCCTTAAATGTTCTATTTATTCATTCCTTCCCAGTAATGTCCCTTTCGTGTTTTCTCATTCTTTTTTTTCTCCACAGCTCTGCAGCCCCTACGTTGCCCCTAAAAGACCTAGACAACATCCTTAGAATACAACACCCCCAGAGCACCACCTGAGACACGGCCACGCCAGGGCGCGACCACCACGTCCACCAAATCTAGGACTACTTCACTAGGACATCGCTGATGGCTGTCCATCCCAAACCTCTCCAAGATAAGTCCTTAGCCTCATTTCTAACACATAAAAATCTACAGTTGGTGCTTTTTATTGTATTACTGCATTCCATTTTGAATACGCAGTAAATGCGATTTGTTTTATTATTATAATAATTAATAAATATATTATTGCTGAACCTTTTTTATTGTTCTCAGCAATTTATAAATTTGAAACAATGTGTTTAGGGCAATTTTGTTTTATTTTTATAAAGTTTAACGTTAATTTTTTATAAGGTGTTTCCAGAGTTTCCCCTTCTTGTTTATTCTTTAAATTAAATTTCGTTCGTCAAAAGAGCTGGTGGTGTCAAGGTTAATATTAATTGCCCCACCCCATTCCAGTTGAAGCCATAAAAATACTTTTATTGGGGCCGATCACCACTACCTTAGGGAGGGTTTCCAGCCGGGGATTGGTCCTACATATTTATCGCGTATCGCAAAATTTACCAAACAAGTCGTTTGTATCAATCAATCCATCCAGTTCTAAATAATAAAAATATAATGCAAAAAACTATCACTTACCTAATTCTAAAGCGATGTTTCTTTGTTGTTCGAGACAGGAAACTGCTTGTTCCAAATTTCCTAATGTAGCGTGTAGTTGACCCAGTTCACCGTACGCGGCAGCTTTGGCGTCTAAATTACCCAATTCGTGAGAAACTACTAAACGCTTTTCCAAACATACTAGAGCTTGTTGAAGATTCCCCAAAGATCGTTGCGACTGTCCTATACACAAAGAATAAAAACATATAATCGACATACTAAGAGAAATATTAATCGAGTTACCTAATCCTCTATAGGCTCTTTCTTGATCTCTGGAACTTTTTAATTTAAGCGATATGGCAAGATACTGTTCATGGCACTTAACAGATTCTTCAGGATCTCCCAGAGCGTCATAGCAATCTCCCAAACTACCGAAAGCTCTCCCTTTGTCTAATAGCGCTGTTGGAGTATTCAATCTTTCCAATGTAGCCAGCTGTTGATCGAAGTAACCGATTGCGTCTTCGTAATGTCCCATATTTAACCTAATATTTTATATAATTCTTGTAAAATAATATAAAAACAATTATATCAATTGCATACCTTGCTATGCCTAAATTTCCGTATGCTTGTGCTTCAACGGCGCAGTCTTGAAGTTCTTGAGCTCGTTCTAATTGTTCTTGATAGCATTTGACAGCGTGCGTGTAGTTACCCAGAGCCATGTGAACTGCACCTAAATGTCCGTGGGCTCGGCATTCTCCAGATAATTCCGACATTTCTTGTCTAAGAGTTAATTCTTGCGTGTGGTATCCTGAAATGAACAAAAATATTAATAAATCGTTGCCTTTTTATAAACTTCATATGTTATAAACGATTGTTAGATATTGAAAATACGTACCTAATGCTTTGTCGAACTTTTTTATCAATCTGTGGGATGTGCCAAGGGCTCCACAAGCCGCTGCTTCCATACTTCTGTCTCGATTACTTCTAGCTAGAGCTAACTGTCTGTGATACATCTTAATGGCTTCATCTGGCTCTTCTAGCTTGATTAGTACATCACCGATGTTACCAAGTGCCCTAAATTTACCTGAAATATTAATTGTTTTTAATATAAATCTTGAGAAGTTCTAAGAAACTGATGAGCTCCAATTAAAATCATTTCTAAATTCAAATAATTTCATAGATATTGAAACTCAAATTTTCAAATATTTGATTTCTGTAGTTTCAAAAGTAATTTCTTAAAATTCGCTAATAATAATTTAGAGAGGATCAACAGTCTCCTAACAAATTAATAATCTCAGAAATTCATAAATCAAAAAGAAAAGTTTAACTAATAATAATGTTTGGGGGTGTTAATCATCCTGGGACGTGCTGACAAACAGACTGGCGATCGACAGTTGAATATTTCATAAAACGCGATGTTAGTATCAATAAGACAAGCTTTTTCTGGCGGTTTTAACCTTCAACGTGTGAGAAATCAATTTATTTATTAACATACTCCCAAAAGTTGCTACTTTGAAACAGAAGATCAAGCTTGCTCTTGATGGAACCAGTATCAAAATATGTTGGGGGACTTTCTCTCCAATGGTTTATACGGGTTCGAGGCCCCTGTAGATGGGAAGCCCCGTATCTTTAATATGGCGGTAGCTAAGCCCCTGCCTTGAAAGATACTAGAGCATGTCACCCGGTAAGAACGCAATAAAAGGGAGTTTTATTCACTCTGTAGCCAAACTTTGCTACTCTGGAAGATCCTAGAGCATGTCACCAGTGAGTCCGGTCCTGGTGACCAGAAGACAAGAACTGTTAAGGTGTGCTCTTGAAATAATTCGAAATTTAGTGGAAAAATTAAAAGCAAAATTCTGTAAATATACCAAAGTGTAAAGTTAACGTGTATCAATCACGCAGATGAATTAACAAAAACATTTACTCAACCGTAAGTACAAAATTTTCAAAATATTCTTAAAATCTGTTTAATAATCTTAAACAATTAAAAAAGACAACTCGTTAATTAACAATTGGCAATAGAGATACGATAATAAAAACCTAATAACCAATATAAAGTCATTAGAAGGTGGAGGTCAAGCAGGAGTTGAATAGCCAGATATTACAAAAAAAGGCAGGGCCGGAGCGAGGAGAATTTGGAAGTGTATATATAGTATTAGGAAAGGTTAGCCCGGGAACGTGTCACCGTTGCTGAACTGAATAAGTGCTGATGATAGCGTTCGTGGGACGCTGATTCTATTACAATGCACGCGGAAAAAAGGGAATCTTTAAGCAATTAATAATGGAGAGCGATTCTACGGATGAGGGGTGTAAAAGGAAAATAGATACAGAAAAATAGGAAAACAATGAGAACACCATCAATAAAACACAAGAAAGAGGAAAAATAATATAAAACCCTAGAATTAATGCAGGAGATGAAAACAGAAATGAGAGAGATGAAAAATGAAATTAAAGAAATGCGAAAGGAACATAGAGGTAGCAGATAGAGTAAAATCCGGAACCAATGCCTACTGGAAATATAGCAGATTTCTCAAAGATATACATCTAACCAAAAACACTAAATTGAAACTGTATAAAGTGCACTCCCCGTTTGGTTTGCGAATGGGTGATACAGCTATTTGTGGCCCTTTTTAAGTTTTTCGTTGCCTTCCATAATGTTAGGTCTTGTATTGAGAGATTGCTTGGGTAATATTCAAACGAGTTGTTTTGTGCTTTTCGGAGAGTTGTTTTTAGTTCCCTACTTAATCTGTTATAAACATGTTGATCGAGTGCGTTTCTGGATCTTTGCCAAATTCTTCGGACGCGTCTTTTCTCTGCAATGAGTTGGTGAATGTATAGTGGCACATTTGTGGTTGAATTAGCTGGCTTGTGGTACTGTGGATTGGACTTCCAGGTTGCTTCTTGAATAATTTTTGTGAAGGATTTGGCCGCTTCATCAATATCATTCGGGGATTTTAGTCTCAGGTTAAGGTTTAGTTTCTCATCTAGGTAGTAGCGAAAGAGTGTCCAGTTTGTGCTTTTGGTACTCAACTTTGGAGAAAGTGACTTTTTGATAATTGTAGTGCTTATATTTGAGATTACTGGAGTATGGTCTGAGCTAAGATCAAAGTTGGATTCAGTAGTACAATTATTTCTTGAAATGCCTTTTGTTATGAAGAAGTCCAGGAGATCAGGTAGCTTCCTAGGGTCGCTCGGCCAGTAAGTAGAGACTACGTTGGAAAATTAATCGTGGTTATTGTCTGTCATGGCTCTTAGTAGGTTGCATCCATTTGTTGTAATGAGTCTGGATACCCAGTGAGTGTGCTTGGCGTTCCAGTCGTCTCTTGTGATAAAGCGGTTGCCAAGACTTTGGAAGAAGTATTTGTATTCGTCAGTTGATATCGTGTGGCGTGGTGGACTGTAGGTGGCTGTAGCAGAGAGGTTCCAAGGTACAGCTGTTATATTTATACTTGTTGTTTGAATTTTGTCTGTTTGAGAATTTGTAGTCCATGATGTGGAATGGCCTTGCGAATTAAAACTGCTGTACCCCATGGCCGGTGCCATCTGGATGAGGTGTGTTATATGTGACGTATTTCAGTATTTAAATACCGTTTGATTTGTAAAATGCGTTTCTGATACCAACAAAATGTCGATCTTATTTACATCTAAGAATATTATTAGTTCTTGCTTGTGATTTAGCTGTCCGTTCGCGTTCCAAGTACCTATTCGGAGTATATTCATGAATTTAGTTTACTTATGACAGTGGTTAATAAATTCAGTATGGTACTGTTTTGGGCAATTAGCTGGGAGAACATGTTTTTAAATTCATTTAGAAAGATTGTTAGCTGGCTTTTTAGGTGGTTCAGTGCTGTTTACAGGGTTTTTCTGCTGTGTTGCCTGGGCGAACAACACCTGAGGGTTTGAACTTATGTATGTGAGTTCAACGGGGTCGGGATTTTGGTGCGCATTTTGTTGGTGATATCCTCGGGCAGTTCTGTTTCTAGATGCTACTAGCTCTTTGTAGACATTGCATCCTTTGTAGTTCACAGAGTGTCCTTCGTTACATAATGCATATTTGGAGGGGTGTTTCTGGGCTTTTTGCATATTTTTGAATCATGTGACAATCCGCACTTTATGCAGCAGTACGGTTTTGTGCAGTAGGTTTTGGAGTGGCCGTATGCTTGGCATCTCGTGCGTTGGATTACTGTATGAATTTTTTTGTTGCTTCCACAGTTATCTTAGTGTTACATAGAAACTCCAGGTGGTATATGTCCTTGTTATTTTTCTGAGGTTCAAGGCCAATAAAGAATAGTGATAGAGGTTCTTTACTATGTGCATAACATTCATTACGTTGCGAACTATGTGTCCTGCTTTTCCTAGTTCGGCTTTTATATCGTTGGGTGGTATAGAGTGGTGAAGTTGTCGTATTACTATTCTGTATGCCCGCTCTTCCTTAAGTTGATAGGTGTGGTGGATTATGTTTTCTTCTTTGAGGTGTTTTACTAATTTTATGTATGTTTCTACTGTAAGTTCTAGAATTTTTACGGTTCCATCGGTAGGTGAATGCGGAAAATACGAAAACATATATTAATCAAAATTGTATCTTACTAATTGCACAGGAAGAATTGAAAATGAGCTCACCTGTTGATCCTCCACTGCTTCCTTGGGGCCCCAGATGCTCCGATGTGCAACGTTCACTAAGATGAAAGGTGATTTTGATTTTCTTTAGAAAAACAAAGGTGAAAACAATGAATTCGCACTACTCGTAACTTTCGATGCGAACACGACGATTATTTACCGGCAAGTCTCCGGTTCATTAATTGTTTCTGCTTTTTACGGGAGATTACAGATTTTCGCTCTGTCCTTTTCCAGCTGTGCATTTTTACGCATTTAATAGTGAGGAATAATTCATTAAAATGGCCATAGGCGCGCTAAATTTAGATTTATTTCTAAATTTTAATTACAAAAAAGAAATAAAAAATATGTTCCTATTCGGGAAAAGGTTATAGGCAGCGTTGAATTCTTAACAGTAGGGCTTTGGTAAAATATGTTTCTTCCTTCGTTACTGTAGTTGGGCTATTGATCATCTGCTTGTATTCCTTAACGCCATATATGTATATAGGCTGTGGTTTTGTTTCTCTCTGTGGTGGATTTGTTTCGTTTAGTTGCGTTTCCTCGCTTTCTTTCTCTTCAAAGAAAGGGTTGAATCGGGGGGTGAATTTGGGCTATTATTAGGAGCGTTGTTTGGTTTATCCCTATTTCGTTACTTTTTCACTTGCTGCCACTGGTTTCTCTGGATGAATTTTAAAATGGTTGAATCATGTTCTTGGTCACTAAAATCTATGTCTGAGATACTTTCGTTTGTTAGCGAGCTAAAGTTCAATGCTGTTGGTTTAGAAACTTGACGTGAAGAACTTGGAGAGTTAGAATTTTGATATACTGGTTGATAGGATGACATTGGAGAGCAGAGGTTTTGATAGGTTGGTTGAGTAGGTATTGGGAGTTGCTGTAGTTGTAGTTGCTGAGTCTGAATAGGTATTTGTGATGAGTTTTGTGGAAATGCATTTGTGGGTATGTGCATTAACTGTTGATATTGCATTGGATTGTTGTTAGTAAGTTGCATTTGACTATTTACTTGAGGATGATCCTTTATATTCATTTGTTGGTGAACTGGTTGCCCATTTTTGTCAAACCCAATAAAATTCCCCGGAGGGAACATTTTATGAATTGTTTTTATTACTAATCACTATTAGTTAAACTTTTGTATTAAAAACTAACAAAAACGTAATCACTGTAATAAGGCAGGTCATTTCGCTACGAATTTCAGATTGATACTATCAATATAATATTTTGTAAAATTAACACATGTATAAAAGTTTATGAAGTAAAGAGTATTTAAAGTTTATTTTATTAAATATCATAAAACACTACTCTGGAAGATACTTTAGCGGGTCACCCACTTAGTAATAAATAGAAGGGAGTTTTATGCACTCTATAGCCAAACTTTAATACTCTGAAAGATCGTTTAACATGTCACCTAGATAGTACGGAATAGAAGGGGCGTTTATCCACTCTATATTCAAACTTAACTACTCCGGAAGAGCCTAGAACATACCATCTGTTTAGTACAAAATAGAAGGCAGTTTTACTCACTCTGTTGCCAAAACTGGCTACTCCGAAGGATTTTTAAGCATGTCACCTAGTTAGTACAATATAGAAGGCAATTTTACCCACCCTGTAGCCAAATATTACTGTTCTGAAAGATTTTTTACCGTGTCAACTAGTTAGCATGGAATAGAAGGGCGTTTTATCCACTCTATACTTGAACTTAACTACTCGGAAAGAGCCTAGAGCATGCATCTGGTGAGTACAAAATAGAGGGCAGCTTTATCCACTCTGTAACAAAAACTTTCTAATATGGAAGATCTTCTAGTAAGTCACCTTATTAATAAGGAATAGAAGGAAGTTTTATCCACTCTGTAACCATAAATTGCTACTGTGGAAGATCCTTTAGCAAGTCACCTAGCTATTACCTAAGGAATAGAAGGGAGTTTTATCCACTCTGTAGCCAAGCTTAAGTACAATGGAAGAATATTTAGCAAGTCGCCTAGTTAGTAAGGAATAGAAGGTAGTTTTATCCACTCTGTGGCCAAACTATAGTACTATGGAAGAACCTTTAGCAAGTCACCTATTCTGAAAGATTATTTGGCGTGTCACCTAGTTAATACGGAGTAGAAGGGAGTTTTAGCCACTATATACTCAAACAACTACTCTGGAAGAGTCTAGCGTATGTCACCTTGATAGTACAAAATAGTAAGGAATTTTATCCATTCTGTAGCCAAACTATGCTACTATGGAAGATCCTTTAGCAAGTCAGCTAATTAGTAAAGAATAGAAGGGAGTTTTGTTCACTATATAGTCTAACTTAACTACTCCGGAAGAGCCTAGAACATGTCACCTGGTTAGTACAAAATAGAAGGAAGTTTCATCCACTCTGTAACCAAACTTCGAATAAAGTAGAACTAGACAGTAACAAATTATACAGAAGACAAAGATTAACCCAATACGTATATTACGTTCCCTTTTTAATCAGTAAAAACATGTAAACAGTCCTAGTTGCTGCTGTCTCTGTGATCTAACTGGTTGTTACAACTTACGATACCAAACCAAAAAAAGTTCTAATAATTTCTTACCTGCTAAGTTATTGGTCATATGAGCGATTGCCAAAAAATACTTTTGGCATTCTAATGAAGTATCTAACTGACCGAGCGCTAAATGTGCCAATCCTAAATTACAATAAGCCCGGCCCATATTCATTTTGTCTTGTAAATCTTTGGCTAAAGCTAAATCTTGATCATAATATCGAACTGCTTCTTTATAATGTCCTATGCAATAATGAGCGTATCCTAAAAGAGGGGATTTATTAAAAAATATATGAACATTTTGTATTAAATTACCTAAAAAATGACAGGCTTTGGCTTCTCCTTCGACGTCGGAAAGCTCTTGAGATATCATTAAATATTGTTCGTAGAACGGAATGGCTTCGGTGAATTCAGATCGGGAACTTAGACAGTTCGCTAGATTCAGTAAAGCGCACGCTTCTCCCACAGCGTCTTTAAGATCTCTCGCAATTCCTAAAAGGAATTAGAAGATATTTTTAACGTTATTTCCTAAATGCACTGTATATAATTTACCTAAGTGAGCTCTATAATGCAGCAACGCCATATCGTGAGCTCCTAATGCTTGGTACGCAACTGCCAGATTACCGTGAGTACTAGCTTCGGAACTTCTATCATGTACCTCTTTACTTATAGTCAGTTCTTGTTTGTGATACTTGATAGCAGATTCGTAGAAACCGGCTGCCGAATAAGCATTTCCTATATTTCCGTACGCTCGACCCATTCCAGCTCGATCTTGAAGATTTCTTGCTATCGCCAAGTGGGCCTGATGTAGTTTCAGAGCTGCATCAGATTCGCCTGTAGCAAAAAAATATATGAATCATTATACATCGACGAATCTAACAGACCACCTGGGAAAATATAGATAACCAGCATTAACTCAGGAACTTATAGTGTTCAAAATCCAACAAAGTCCAGAATTAACTCGCATAGTGCCGACACCAAATCTGTATACAGCTCAAAATACGTGATTGTATTAGCACGGAACTCAAAATAGATCATTGTAATAGCAACTCAAAATACATAATTTTAGTAGCTCGCAACACAATGTACATAATTGTAAATTAGCACGCGACTCAAAATACATCATTGTAGTAGCACGGAACTCAAAATAGCTCATTGTAATAGGAAAGCAACTCAAAATACATAATTTTAGTAGCTCGCAATACAATGTATATCATTGTAGATTAGCACGCGACTCAAAATACATCATTGTAGTAGCACGTAACTCAAAATACATCATTGTAATAGCGAGCAACTCAAAATACATCATTTGAGTAACTCGCAATATAATGTACATCATTGTAGATTAGCACACAACTAAAAATACATCACTGTAGTAGAACATAACTCAAAATACATCATTGTAATAGCAAGCAACTCAAAATACATCATTTGGGTAACTCGCAATACAATGTACACAAGTAGCACGCAACTCAAAATACATCATTATAGTAGCATGCAACTCAAAATACATCATTGTAATAGCAAGCAACTCAAAATACATCATTGTAGCAGCACGCAACTCAAAATAGATCATTGTAATAGTAACCAATTCAAAATACATCATTGTAGTAGCAAGCAACTCAAAATCCATCATTTTATAGCAAGCAAAATACATGATTGTAGTACCACGCCACTCAAATTACATCATTTGTAGGGTGTCACGCAAGTCAAAAAACATAATTGTAGAATACAGAGTATCACGTAAGCCAAAATACATCATTGTAGTACCACGACACTCAAAATACATCATTGTAGTAGCACGCAACTCAAAATACATCAGTGTAGATTAGCACGCAACTCAAAATGATCATTGTAGATAAGCACACAACTCAAAATACATCATTGTAGAATGTAGAGTATCACGTAAGTCAAACGACATAATTGTAGTAGCACGAAACTCAAAATACATCATTGCAATAACACGCAACTCTATATATATATCACTGTAGATTCACACGCAACTCAAAATTCATCATTGCAGAACATAGAGTATCGCGTAAGCCAAAATACATCATTGTAGTAGCACGCAACTCAAATTACACCATTTTAGTATCACACAACACGAAGTACATTGTTGTAGGAGCCCGCAACTCAAAATACATCATTGTACTAGCACACAACTCCAAATACATCATTGTAGTAGCACCCAACTCAAATTTCAACATTGTAGTAGCACACAACACAAAGTACATTATTGTAGTAGCACGCAACTCAAAATGCATCATTGTAGTAGCACGAAACTCAAAGTACACACTTTTAGTAGCACACAACACAAAGTATATCATCGTAGTAGCACGCAACTCAAAATACATCATTGTAGTAGCTCGAAACTCGAAAGTACATCATTGTAAATAAGCACACAACCCAAATTCAGTATAATAGCATTCAACTAAAAATAAATCATTCTAGTAGTACGCAACTCAAAATACACTGACACGGTTTGATTTTACCATTAAACATTCTCGAGCCACCACCATTCATAAATTATAGTTCTTATTATTTTAGTATAATCTCGATATATTCAAGTGAAATAACTGGTTAATTTACCCACAACTGATTATGCCCAGTTCACGTTCTACTTCTGCAGCTCTTTCAACTAAATCGTGATTTAACCTTTATAATTCAAATATCTATATAATGTTTCGTTTTATGTTAGTTGCATACAGGCAAATAGCATTCTGTTTTGCTAAAATCAACATTTTTTTTACGAATCAATTCGGTAAAATGTAGGGTTTTATAATAAAGGAAATTGTAATCTATTATTTTGAAACAATGCGTGTATACAGGCATTCACTTTCGTTTCTACACTTTCGTTATTTACCAAGCGGATTAGTTTTTGCCATCTATAATGTCTTTTTATTTGATTTATTCTTATCGGTGTCTGTGAGAACGAAATTTGAAGAGAATTTTGATTTCTCTTCACTTCGAGAGTTGTGTTCGGCTGGTTGGAGATTTAATACCCGTATTTTGTCAATTTTTTGTGGATTTTGGGGCTTTTTCTACGAAGAAATCTTCATGGTTGGTTAGTTCTGAACTGGTTCTTTGGTTAAATACGTGAAGATTTACCTGAAAGTCAGAATTTTGAGACCACCGACTACACATTTCTTTGAAACACCTATAAACCATCCCAGGGGTTTTTGAACACGGGCTACAAGTTTTGAGCACGGGCTACAGGTTTTGAGCATTGGCTACAAGTTTTGAGCACGGGCTACAAGTTTTGAGCACGGGCTACAAGTTTTGAGCACGGGCTACAAGTTTTGAGCACGGGCTACAAGGTTTTTTGAGCGGGACTATTACAAGTAGCTTCTGTTTGAAATACAGCTACATCGTTAAGTTTCACCAGCTCCCAGCTATTAGTACTACCCGGCTACGTCCGGATATTGGTGAATTTTTTTGTGTGTTACCTTTATTATTTTGTCTATATCTTTAGATATTTTTCTAACATCTCTGTATTCTCGTACATATTAATTTTTTTTGTTAAATAGATGAAAGTAAAAATTCAACTCCGTTGTTTTATTTGTTCACCACCAGGCCTCTGCTTTTAGTTGTTTAGAGCTTATTATTATTAACTTTTTTTCCTTTCTTTCAATAATAATACAAATACTCTACTCAAATATACATATTTTTTTATACACTACGTTAACTGATAGGGAGTTCCAGGACAACAAGGAGAGCTTCTGTTTTGGCTCAGCTAAAAAAATAGTGGGGCCCTTTTAACTTAATCCACCCCTACTCTCCGGCATTTGAAACAGCTCGGCATAATTGCACGCTCACTTCGCTACGATCTATCAGCTTAACTCTTATTTTCTATTTTTCATATTTCTTTAATTTTCATTAATATTTTCCCCAACTTCACAATATTTTTTTTCCTTTTCTCGATAATTAAACACAAAGAAAGCGCGTGGCAACATCATTTTAGTAGCCCCTGTCAGTTCGAATCTCCCTCATGGGACTGAAAATTAAGATAAAGTTTTCCGTTATCGCCCTTGCCTACAAAGTTCTCCAATAAGTGGATCTTAGTGATATTTCGATATCACTTCGTGTCTCAGGTCACTGCCTTCGATTGTTTTCGGTTTCCGATATAAAATGATTTCAAAATAGTCGAAATTTCAGTAGCACACAACTCGAAATATTTATTTGTAGTAGCACACAACTCAAAATACATTTTAATAACACGCAAATGAAAATATAAAATCGCAGATTCGCACGCAACTCAAAATACATCATTGTACTATTATGCAACACAAAATACATCATTGTGGTAGATAAGATCTTATAATCAAGTTGAAAACCATCGACACGTGCGTTAGTAACAGCTACTACTAATAGTATGAAATATTATCAAATGGAGTTTGATGAGCTACCAAATATTCCCAAACAACAAAATAAGTGTGTTAAACTTATTTCAGTATAGTACTCCTTGATTTATTCCCTACTGGATAAGGGTTTATTGATCTTAGAGACCTTGTGCTTCTAGGTAGACTTGTAAATATATGTAAATAATTAGTAAGAATACATACCTAACAATTGGTAAACAATTCCCAGATTTGAGCAGGCTCTTCCTTCACCAACTTTATCTCTAGTTGCCAGAGCAACGTCCAGTTGTCGTTCGTGCCATTGCTTAGCTTGTACAAAATCACCAGCACATCTAGCAGCATGTCCAAGACCGGCATAAGCTCGAGATTCTACAGATCTAAAAATAATTTAATAAAAAAACCAACAAAAATAATAAATAAATATACTGTTTTAAAGATTAAAACTAACTTTTCCGCATCTGTGGCCCTGAACAATATTCTATCATAAAATTGTTACTTATATACACTTCGGGGGATGTATCGTGCTAACAAACCGAAATTTCTCCAAAAATAACCAAAAATTTAGTATATTTGGATTTATAGGACCCGCTGTACTCGCTCTAGTCAACTGAAAATGAATTGGGTACATCTTTGAGACACCTTGAACAATATTCAATCATAAAATTGATCAATCGTATACTCTCTGGAGGCTGTATCGTACTAACAAAATGAAAATTCTCCAAAAATGACAAAAATTTGGTACTTCAAGTACCATAGCACACGTTGTACTGGCTTTAGTGAGCTGAATATCAATAGAGTTCATCTTTGAGACGCTCTGAATAATATCCAATCATAAAATTGGTCACTTGTATATACTCCGGAGGCTGTATAGTGCTAACAAACTGAAACTTCTCCAAAAATATCGTACTTAAAGTACTATAGCACCTGTTGTATTAGCTATCGTCAGCTGAAAATCCATAGGGTTCATCAGTGAGATGTCCTGTATAATATTCAATCATAAAATTGGTGACTTGTTGAACTCCGGAGGCTGTATCGTGCTAACAAACTGAAATTTCTCAAAAAATGACAAAATGTCGCACCTCAAGTACCATAGCACCCGTTGTACTGGCTCTGGTAAGCTGAAAATCAATACGATTCATCTGTGACATGTTCTTAACAATATTCCATCATAAAATTGGTGACTTATGCACTCTGGAGAGTGCTAACAAGACATGTAAGGAAAAGTGGCCGACGGCAACGATGACGACGACGACATACACACAAGATTTTTTTTCTAAAAACCGTTTTTTCATGTTGTTGTTGATTTAAAACGTAAAAATAACTCAAAAAAAATTTCGAAATTCCAACTTTTTTTGGGGTAAACCAATACTTTTCTCGCATATTAGATAGGTTGGGCGGAAAAGTAATATAATCAATTACTAATTAATGTATAAATAGATTTGCTTAGAAAAAAGGAAATATGTACAAAAAAACACTTAGAATAGACAAAAAGGTCCAATTTTTCTATAATCCGAGCTTTAATCATGAGTAAATATATATTATTAGCTAAAAAACGTTTCCCTTGTGGAATCCCGCCTGTGAAAATGCCGTGCGCCAATCGAAAACTGCCCTTAATAGACTGCGCCGAAATATATCTCCTGCGAACCTTCTTTTACACTAGAAACTCAAAGCAGGAGCTAAATACATTATAAAACAAAGTAAAAAGTCGTCATGGCAAAACTATCTCTCCTCCCCGACAACTGACACTAATCCTAGTCAAGTCTGGAATAAAATTCGACAAATACAAGGTAACAAGACTAACCTCAAAATCCCCATCCTTATCTTTAGCGACTCGCTTACAAGTGATAGCCAAGCTATTGCAAACACTTTCGCAGAATACTTTGAAGATAAATTCAAAAATAATATTTTGACGTCTACCCCTATCTCTTCTCCCTGTATCCCTTCCCTTGCCGAGCAAATTGATCAGCAGGATGTAACATCTCTCAATGTCCCTTTCACTTTTTATGAACTAAAATTCGCTTTATTCTCTTGTAAAAATACTGCTGCTGGTCCCGACAATATCCCATACATCTTCATTAAAAAAATCTCCGATGTCTCTCTGTCCAAAGTGCTCAACCTATATAACATTATTTGGACTTCCCAACAATTCCCAGATAAATGGTACGAATCCACTCTCATTCCAATTTAAAAAGCAGAACAACCTTCCTTAATACCAAAGTCATTTCGTCCTATTTCCCTTACTTGCTTATTTGCACCACTTGCAAACTTCTAGAGAAAATTATTAACAAAAGATTTTTATGGTTCCTTGAAAAATACCAAACTATTTCACTCTTCCAATCTGGTTTTCGACGTAATCGATCAACCCGAGATAATCTTGCCCTCCTCCAAGCTAACATTTCTTCAGTACTTAACAGTCAACAAGAAGTTGTTGCCGCTATCTTTTGATACCATCCCTAAGAAAGCGGTTTTAAATAAACTTTCCCACTATAACTTCAATGGAAATATCTACTACTTCATCGAACATTTCCTACTCTCCAGGCGCTTCAGAGTCTCTGTTAATGGTAAACTTTTCGTCTCGACTACAAACTAATGGTGTTCCCCAAGGTTCTGTCATAAGTCCCACATTGCCACTTTCCGGCCCTTGTTCAATACGCAATGTATGCCGACGATTTAATTATTTATTGCCATGGAAAATCCACCTTCACTTCCTGCCAACTCCTACAAAATGCTGTAGACCTACTACAAAACAAAATTGATTACTTGGGCTTATCCTTATCTCTAAATAAGTCTAAAGTGATTAAATTTAGTAGAAGAGCTGCATCTCCTGCTCCACATATCACTCTAAATAATTCTACCATAGATGTTGTCAATTCCTGCAAAATCCTTGGAATGATTTTGGAAACAACTGGAAACAACATATACATGATATCAAAGGCGTTTGCCTGAAACGCTTAAATATTATCAAAACTCTCTCGCATTTCGTCTGGGACGCAAACGATAACGCCTTTCTTAGAGTCTATAGAGCACTAATTCGTTCCAAAATGAACTACGGCTGCTTAATTTACATGACAGCATCCAAATCTTATTTAGACCTACTTAACTCAGTTCACAATACTGCTTTTCGACTTTGCCTTGGCGCTTCTCGCACCAGCCTTGTAGACAGTCTGTACTGTGAGGGCGATGAACCACCTCTGTTCCTCAGACGACAATCCCTACTTCTAGCATACGCCGCTTCTGTATTATCCAGCCCGTCTAATCCTGTTTTTCACATATGTACCTCTATAGTTAATCTATCGACTAACGACTCTCCTCGCAATATAAAATCTTTTCCACGGCTTATAGCTCCTCTGCTAAACGGCATAGACTTACGTTCAACTTTACCGTTTCCATCCCCTCTTAACCCTCCTTGGAACAAGTACCTACCCATATTTACCACCTCTCTCACCATTTATAATAAACTTGAATCCCCCCTGCGCTTATAAAGAAAGCATTCCTTGAAGTTCTAGACACATATGCTTTTGATTTAGTCCTTTACACAGACGCTTCCAAAACCATCACCGGTGTCGGATGCGCCGTCACTACTACACACGATATTATAAGCACCACTCCGTTGCCCACTTCATGCAGCATATATACTGGAGAGATGTTTAGTATCCCTCAGGCTTTCAAATATATTCCCTCTTCATATAAACATGTCGCTATCTACACTGATTCCCTATTCTCTATAAATTCTTTAAAATCTAAATTCACCGATCATCCACTAGCTCAAAACGTACATGACATACCAATCCCTTCATGCTCGACATACTCAAGTTTCACTAATTTGGCTTCCATCTCACAGTGGTTTTGATGGCAATGAAACTGCTGACAAACATGCCAAAGAAGCTGCCTCCCTCGTTACCACTGCTACTACAATTCAACTAAGTCAAGATCTCAAATCCTTATTCAAGGCCTTAACCCACATATCTTGGCAAATTCATTGGACCAACAAGAATACAACTCTTCGTGATATTCAACCCATCCTTGGCCGCCTTGTACTAACCGAGTTTTCAATACATGATGCAAGGATTATGAGAAGACTGCGAATTGGCGACACACGTTTGACTCATGGCAACTTAATGACCACCGAGAATAGCCCAACATGCCACGCCTGCAACTGTTCTGTTATCGTTAAACATGTATTGATAGACTGAACTGTACAACGACGTCAGGTTGAGAAACAACATGAAGCCTATACTAAAAGAAATGTTAAGTTCTCCCAGTGAACTATCCAAAACTATACAGTTCCTTAAAGACATTAATATTTTTTATAAACTATGATATTATGTAATATACCGTCCGTGGCAATGGGCATATCTGTCGAGGCACTTAAACTTAAATAAAAAAAAAGGAAATACAAACATAAAAAACACTTAGAATAGGCAAAAAGGTCCAAAAAAGACAATTTTTCGATAATCCGAGCTTTAATCATGAGTAAATATATATTATTAGTAATCCAGGAGTATTAGACTCAAAACCTACCAGGTATGGTTGTGTCGTTACGTAACTTAGATATTCTCAAGATTGATCGAAAATGATATATACAATCATATTATAAGTATGCGCTAGCTCAGAAAGTTGTGCTATTTGCAAAAAAAATCGAGAACTGCAAAAATGCACGAAAACGCCGCTTTTTCTATCACTATTTTCAATATAACTCTGTACGTATGCAGTTTAGAAAAAAATCATCACTTGTGAGCTTGTTCGTTATGAAATTTTCTACAAGATAGAATTGGTTTAAAAGTCGAATTTATTATATTTTCGTTGCTAGATAGCAATAAATCGGAAAAAAGTGACGAAAATCGTGGTAATTTTGAGGCGCGTAACAAACAGGTAAGAAATTGCACAATTATACTATAAATAGAGATTTAAGTACTTTAGAGAATTACAAAATGAAATACCAAAACCCGATCCAAATTTATTTGTTGGTTTTGACGTGGTTGATTTGTTGATTTAACCAAGCAAAAAAAACACTGTTTTTCCGCGTCAATGATGGGAACAAAATTTTGAATTTTGATTGCTGTCGATTTTTCACACATTATTGGGCCCGTTAGCTATCATATAAAATCGATATAAGGTCGATTTTCTTTTTTTTAACAACTTTTGGCGCGATTTTAAAAGTTTGTAAAGTTTTTATTTAATAACAAATTATTTCGGGAAGTGGTTTTACGCGTTGAAAAAAATCTCAAGGTACTAAAAGAAAGTTCTCGGAAAGACGCTTAATTTAAAAAAAATCGTTCAGATTAATCGAATAAGTTCTGAGATATTAACTGCCAAAGTTGACAAAAGTTATCTGCAAAACTACGCATAGTGGAACAATAAAAAAAAAGAATTTGGTAGGTTTCCCGAGTACTTTTCGTAGGCGTTTATATAAATAAAATTGTACGTGTGCTTTTTGCAGAAAAATTCAATAAATGTTGGCGAGACAACCATCCGAGCGGCGAAACCGGTGGGGAGGAGCGGCGGAAATTGAAATCGAGCGTTCAAAACCAGAGCGGGCGCTTTAGTACGCGATATCTCGGCTTCTATTGCTTCGATTTTGATCATTTTTTCTTAAATCGATATACCGAATCGAGAGGAACCTATTTCTCAATGTTTCATAGCAATATTATGAAAGATTACCTATCTAGTTATGTCTGCATCTTTTTATCATACCGATATTAATCTCTAAATATTTTTTTTATTTCTGTCAAACATTATATTGCTGCGTAATTATTGAAACTTACGATAACTATTGGTGCACAACGCATTCCTACCATCGATATTATCATTTGCTTAAATATACAACAACGTTCAAAACTGTGAAATTTTAATTAGTAGTAATACGCCGGTAATCTTATTATTTATACAAACGCCTACGAAAAGTACTCGGACAAACCTACCAAATTCTTTTTTTTTATTGTTCCACTATGCGTAGTTTTGCAGATAACTTTTGTCAACTTTGGCAGTTAATATCTCAGAACTTATTCGACCAATCTGAACGATTTTTTTTTAAATTAAGCGTCTTTCCGAGAACTTTATTTTAGTACCTTAAGATTTTTTTCAACGCGTAAAACCGCTTCCCGAAATAATTTGTTATTAAGTAAAAATTTTACAAACTTTTAAAATCGCGCCAAAAGTTGTTAAAAAAAAGAAAATCGACCTTATACCGATTTTATATGATAGCTAACGGGCCCAACAATGTGTGAAAAAATCGACAGCAATCAAAATGCAAAATTTTGTTCCCATCATTGACGCGGAAAAACAGTGTTTTTTTTGCTTGGTTAAATCAACAAATCAACCACGTCAAAACCAACAAATAAATTTGGATCGGGTTTTAGTATTTCATTTTGTAATACTCTAAAGTACTTAAATATCTATTTATGGTATAATTGTGCAATTTCTGACCTGGTTGTTACGCGCTTCAAAATTACCACGATTTTTTCGTCACTTTTGTTCCGATTTATTGCTATCTAGCAACGAAAATATAATAAATTCGACTTTTAAACCAATTTTATCTTGTAGAAAATTTCATAACGAACAAATTCACAAGTAATGGTTTTTTCTCTAAACTGTATACGTACAGAGGTATATTGAAAATAGTGATAGAAAAAGCGGCGTTTTCGTGCATTTTTGCAGTTCTCGATTTTTTTTGCAAATAGCACAACTTTCTGAGCTAGCGCATCCTTATAATATGATTGTATATATCATTTTCGATCAATCTTGAGAATATCTAAGTTACGTAACGACACAATTATGTCAATCTTTACTGCTCCTGGACTATAGCTAAAAAAACGTTTCATACAATTTAAATTCCAAATATAGTTGTATAGTTACTTGTAATTGTTAAATATGAAGGAGAGAAAGTCATTTTACTTACTTGTCTCCAATGGCTTGGGCTAAATGCAACACTTTTTCATGATAAACAATAGCTTGCGGAAAATTTCTTTTGTAATGATGACTAGACCCTAAATTGCTATATGCTCGGGCTTCTTCTACCTAAAAAGAATTTTTTCACGTGTACAAGCAGTAAATATATACACACTGAAATAATGATACGAGATTATTTACATTATTTTTAAATCAAAACATTTAAATTAAGTCTTGCCAAATTTAAGTAGTTGGTCGGTTTTATAGGAAGATTTCGTCTTGTTGATTATTAGAATATTGTTCAATATCTTACTTGGTTTCCAAGTCTTCTAGCAATCCGCAAATGTTGTGTATGGCAATCTACTGCCGAATCAAAGTCTCCCATTGCTAAATAAACTGCTCCAACATTACCGATTTCTCTGGCTTCTTGCAACTTATCGCCCATTTGCTTTACCAATTGAACGCATTGTTTGTGAGATGCTAGCGCATTTGGATAATCTCCTATAGCTGTATAAACGTGACCTAAAGATGTTAAAGCAGCAGCTGCAGCTTGTGTATCCTGTATAAAATCATTATAACAATGAGGTTGATAATAGGTATTGAAAAGAATAATAATGACGTGAGAATGTCTTCAACGACTTGATGAAAGTTTTCAATAGTGTGTTGTTACAAATTATGAGGCTTTTTATTGTATAGGTTTATCAAACCAATTGTTTCATTAATGAAAACATACCTATAACAAATAAATCGAATTTGGTAACGCCGCGCCGATGACCATTGTAAAATACGAAAAGAATTCTCAACAATGCAAAAATGTTTGTCATTATCTCCTTATATTGAAGTAACCTTAAAAGATATTTAGCAAAAAGTATTTTATTTACCCTGTGGGAGTTGTTAGTATCCTATCGGGTGCCTCCATAGGTGAAATGCTCGCCAGATATGGCGGGTACCTGCCGGGAAAATAAACTACCCGGAGCGGACCAAAACTTGCACTGCTGTTTTGTAGTTAGGGGGGATCCCAAATGCTAACGGAGTAAACCCTGACAGAAAAAACGGCAGCCTGAGGTCGCAGATGGGAGTCCCACCATCAGGATAGGAAGAGGTGGGGTAATAAACTGCTTCTACTTAAACTCAACGTATTACCGAAACAGCAACAAA
Organism: Galeruca laticollis; assembly: GCA_963921935.1. Classification (NCBI taxonomy): domain Eukaryota; kingdom Metazoa; phylum Arthropoda; class Insecta; order Coleoptera; family Chrysomelidae; genus Galeruca; species Galeruca laticollis. Next base: position 73,693,161 of record OY998177.1, read on the forward strand.
TGAGATAAACCGGACCGGGAAAACGGCTCAGACTTTTGGCATGAAAATAAGGACTGGTAGCTGAGTTTGGAATGTTAGAACAGTGACTCATGACGGCATATTGAGTGTGATGGAAAAAGAACTCGATAATTACAAAATTGATTTATTGCGAATGAGTGAAACCCGATGAAATGGTTTTGGAGAGACCAATACTCAAGAAGGAAACGTATTGATATACTCAGGGAATGAACATGAAATTGCACCTAGGCGGGCAAAAGTGACAATACCAATATCTCTAAAGGATAAACGGGCACTAACTCTGAGAGAATAATGTTGGCGAGACTCAAGACTAAGGTGAGGCACGTTTCAATAATACGGTGCTTCGCTCCAACAGAAGAGTCTGTAGATGAGGAGATGGATAGTTTTTATGGAAACATGGAGACACTTGCAAAGACGATTAAGAAGCAGGAAATTGTCCTTTTCATGGGAGACTTGAGCGCCAAGGTGGGGAGGATTGAGGCACGTTTCAATAATACGGTGCTTTGCTCCAACAGAAGAGTATACAGATGAGTAGAAGGATAGTTTTTATGGAAACATGGAGATACTTGCAAAAACGATTATCAGACAGGACATTGTCCTTTTGATGGGAGACTTGAACGCCAAGGTGGGGAGGATAATATCGGATTTTTAAGAACTATTGGTAAACAATAAACAACTATGGAAGTAGGCTAGATCAGTTTTGTGAAGGCAGGGGGCTGGTTGTTGGAGGAACTCTGTTTCCACACAAGAAATGTCACAAGATTACTTGAATCTCACCAGATGGAATAACAACTAATCAAGTTAATCTAAAAGAACAGGGGAAAAATTTCAGTTTGGTATGGATTAAAGGCCATCATGGAATAAAAAACAATGAAAAAGTAGATCAATTAGCCAAACTAGCAACAACAGATGGAGAAACATCAAGTGAAAATAAAATACCATTTACGGACTTACGTCCTTTAATGAAAGCGAAACAAATGGAAGAATGGAGAGAATTGTTTATAAATGAACATGTTTTCGTTTTAGAAATATACAACCAAAAATATTTAGAAACACCTGGTTTCACAATACTCCCAATCGGCAGTTTATAAAAACATTAAACAGAATTAGATGCGGACATGGACGATATCCAGAACATTTATACAAAATAGGATTGGCGGATTCACCAGATTGCTCATGTGGGGAACATTGCAACACATAATTTTGGGTTGCCCAAACTTCCATCGAGAGATTGAAGAATTCCTACACCAACTGCGACAAAATGGGATAGACCTACCCACCAATTTAGACAGTATTTTGAGTACAAGGAATGATAATGTATATTATGTAGTTTACCAACATTTCAAAAAAAATGAATATAGATATATGTGAAAATATCAAAAAAAAGAAAAAAAGAGAAAATAAAAAGTAATTTAAAAAAATAATAATAATAAAAAAATAATAAAAAAACTAAAAGAAAAAGAAAAAAAGAAAGAAAAAAAGAAGAAGAAAGAAAAAAAAAGAAAAAAAAGGAGAAAAAAATAATAAAAAAGAAAAAAGGAGAGAAAAAAAAATGTTATCCCACCCTATAATAGATTAACTTAGTTATATTATAAGAAATGGTTGTTTATTAAAAAAAACATATGTATGTATAAAAAAAATATGTATGTAGTTGTATATATGTATATATATGAATATATTATACTGTATTAGATATAGTACTAACAAAAAATATAGCGCTGGCCAATTAGTCCACGACTAAGGCCAATAACTAAAACACACACACACACACACAAGTTAGTCATGTTGCAAGTAGTAAGAAATGGATGATGTCTCTCTTGGATATGCGAGAGGAGGAGCTGACTGTAGTAGTGTAGCATCAACTAGAGAAGAGGAAAAAACTTTTTGATTCAGACAAACTTAGAAACAACTCAAATACTTAGTCTAGTGCTGCAAGAAACGATTTGCTAATAACCTAGAAGTGCAGGCGGGGTACATTGAAAGTAGATGGGAGTAAATAAAGAGAACCTTTGTAGTGGTTGCAGAGGAGTAGTCGGATATAGAAGAAAGAACCCGTGGTTCATAGATAAGAGTCTGGAAAGAATTGAGGAAAGAAAAACGTTAAAAGAGAAGTAGAACCAAGGTAGAGAAAAGGACGAAATGATAGCTGCTTCACATGCATGTACCATAAAACATAGAGAAGTCCCAAAGAGTTTTAGAAACAAAGCTCAAGAAGTGGCAGCGGAAAGAAACCGTAAAGAACTTTAAAGAATTACTAAGACTTTGGCCAACATGAAATTCATGGCAAAGAAGCAACTTCAAGACAAAAGAGAAAAACTATAGTAAATGAAGAAAAACAAATAGAAAGATGGAAGGAATTCTTCGAAGAACTACTAAATATATAAGTAGAAATGGAAGGAGACGTAGAAGGTAGTAATCAAAACCAGGAACCGAGGGAAGAAGAAGATCGCAGACTAAACACAGCCGTACCTACGAAGCAAGAAGAAAAGTAATTAATCCCAGATGATTGGAAGAAAGGGTTACTGATCTAAATACCAAAGAAAGGAGATATGTAATTATGCACAAACTGAAGAGGTATTACGTTGCTGTCGTTAGCTAGTAAGATTCTCATCAGGATAATTATGAACAGAATGAAAGGCATAGTAGACTTAAAACTTCGAAGGGAACAATCAGGCTCAAGTACCAGTCATGCATAGACATGATCAACAGCCTTAGTAGAACAATGCTCGGAATTCGGAATAGCAGGCTGCTGTGTATACATCCTTTGTGGAGATTCCATTTGGAGAGCTTTAACAGAGTTTGGGGTGCCAATGAAAATCACCAACCTCGTAAAGGAAATTTATTACAGATGCAAGATAATTCACGAGGGCCAACTATCCAAAGAATTCGGGATTGGAACAGAAGTCAGACAAGGCAATTTGCTTTCATTAATACTATTTCTCATAGTTCTGGATTGTGTGATGAAGCGAGTGTCAAATAGGCCTAGGGGGTTGCAATGCGGACTGATGGATAGGCTGCAAGACATCGATTTTGCAGATGATTTGTGTCTAATGTCTCAAGACTAGTTATCTTTTTTCTTTAATACCCGTTAAAGAGAAACGCAAAGTACTGTCAAAACGTACTCTTTCAAATAATGTTCTCCTAATCGGGTGCGTCTTATTAAAAAAGGTAACTCTCGCGAAGTCAAAGAAATTTGGAAATATATATTTTAAACAGCAATGATGATGCTTTAAAAATAGAAAATGTAATGTAAAATGTATGTATAATGAAAATTAAATGTTCTCCATGTAGGTTGAGTTGTTTGGAAAACATGTGATTGTCATAGAGTTATTTATTTAAGTTCACTCACTACACTTGTTTGTTTAAATTCATTGTGACAAGTCAGTTGTCAATTATTTGTCTGTAATTCTTTTTGTACAATAAAGCCTAACAAAAGGTTTAAAAGGTTATTTAACTATCTACAACAATTTATTGTACAAAAAGAGGTTGTATAAGAATCGACAATGGAACGTGCCTTACGATCTGAAAGATTCCATTTGAACCCTGATGAAACAGATGCATCTCTACATTAGAATCACTGATTTAAGACTTTTCAAAATTTTATTTTTGCAGCTGAAATAGAGGAGATGAACAAGTTTAAGGTTGTCACAAATTTTATCTCCTTCCGTTGATAAATACATAAGTGAATGAGATACTTACAATAATGCAGTTACTATTTTGAAAAATATCTATACAGTGCTATTCAAAAGTCCCCTCCCCCCCTTGTATCTTTTGAACGGCTACATGTACATTAATAAAATTTGGAGGGTGAAAATAAAATGTTGTAAACTTCTCTACGAATGGTAGCAGGTGACGTAATACTAATAGATGACGTCACAGTGCCACTCTGGCCAATAGTTTTAAATAGGACCTTATGGCTAGTGATATCTCGTTTGAAAGGCATTGACATTGGCTACATAGCCATATTAATTTTGTTTGGGTTTAAATTAATTTTGACGGATAAATTAAATAAATACCAAAATTATTGAAATTATTTTTTTAAATTTAATTAATCAAATATCAACAATGAATTCTTATAGCAAGTGTTCGAAACGTGCTCCGTCTACTTCCTGACAGTAATACATCGGCCGGCGAGGTCCTATAGAATGGCCACCTCGGTCACCAGATCTGACACCATTAGATTTTTTTCTATGGGGGTACTTTAAAGGTTTATACTACGGCACCAGATAGCATTGGCGTTTTGAAAGACAGAATTACTGAAGAATGCAATGCTATTTCAGCTGACACATTCGAACGAGTACGACAAGAGTTTACTAATAGGATGTATTACTGACAGGAAGTAGACTGAGCACATTTCGAACACTTGCTATAAGAATCCATTGTTGATATTTGATTAATTAAATTTAAAAAAAAAATTCAATAATTTAGGTATTTATTTAATTTATCCGTCAAAATTAATTTAAACCCAAACAAAATTAATATGGCTATGTAGCCAATGTCAATGCCTTTCAAACGAGATATCACTTGCCATAAGGTCCTATTTAAAATTATTGGCCAGAGTGGCACTGTGACGTCATCTATTACTATTACGTCACCTGTTACCATTCGTAGAGAAGTTTACAACACTTTATTTTCACCCTCCAAATTTTATTAATGTAAATGTAGCCGTCCAAAAGATACGAGGGGGGGAGGGGACTTTTGAATAGCACTGTATAAAACCGGTGATTGAAATATTTGCGCGGCATAAGGTCATGACTCGAAATCAGGAATCTGGAGAGAGTATTGACAGATACCTTGAATCTTTAAAACGCTTAGCAAAATACTGCAACTTCAAAGCTGTTACTGCAGACATCAACAGGGAAGAAAGTATAAGAGATGTGTTTATAGATGGATTACAATCATCACTCATTAGGCAAATATTACTAGAAAATCATACTCTAACTTTAGTTAAAGCATTTAGACAAGCAAGATCTCTGGAACTCGCACAGTATCATTCACGGCAATATTTAACATTATCGGCAGTAAATGCCGTTGTCCAGAGCTCCCCTACTTCAACTATAAACAAAAATGATGAAATATCTTTCAAATGTACAGAGCAAGAAACTATTGCTGCTACCATTGCAAAGTGCTACTTTTGTGGTCTTCAAAAGCATTTTGGAACAGAGTACCCTGCGAAGAATACAGTTTGCAGAGCTTGTGGTACCAAAGGTCATTGGCAAAAAGTTTGTATGAAAAAGAGCAAAATCAAAGCAACTGGTAAATCTGTTCATTTTTCTAACTGTATTGTTTCTATACCGCCTTGTTTGAGATAAGCTGTTATCCCTGTTACTATAAATGGTACGATTGCTTACGGTCTAGTAGATACAGGCAGTTCATCAAGCTTTATTATTGAAAATATGATTCATAAGCTCAAGAGTTCTGTAACTCCAAGTAAACCAGAGCACTTTCTCTGGCTTTCTCATGGCTTCTACATCACTTCATTCCTCAACAAAAGGTCAGTATAAAATAGATCTTTGTCTACAAGTACATAAATACGAAGAGATTATTGTTAGTATTCTTCCAAATCTGTTCGGACTTAATAGTTGGTCATGATATCCTTACAAGACACTCGTACGTGCAGGTGCAATTTGGTGGTGAACAGGAACCTGTTAATATTTGTAGTATGGCAACAGCTAATATCGAACCTGTCCGAATTTTCACAAATTTCTCATTTGAATGTAAGCCAATTTGCACTAAATCTCGAAGATATACTGAATCAGATTTGAAGTTTATTGAGGTTGAAATTCACAACTTATTGAAAAATAATATAATTGAAGAGAGTATTTCACCATGGCGAGCTCAGGTTTTCATAGTATTTTCAGAAAGTCATTGTCGTAGAATTTTCATCTGTTGATGATCAAGCTACCTTTACAGTAAAAACTGACGCCTCCGATTTTGCGATTGGAGACACTTTATCTCAAAATAATCGGCGAGTTGCCTTCTTTTCAAGAACACTATCTAAATCAGAACAACATCACTCGTCGATTGAAAAGGACGCATATGCTATTGTAGAAAGCTTGAGGAAATGGAGGCACTACCTCATAGGCCGTTATTTTCAACTTATAATAGATCAACGGTCAGTTTCTTTTATGTTTAACAGAAAACATTAAAAACGAGAAAATCATTCGTTGGAAATTAGAACTTTCAAGTAATAACTATGAAATTATTTATAGACCTGGCAAATATAATATCTCAGCTAATACTTTATCACGAATCTGTTCATCTACTATAAAAAATGTTTGAACAATAAATTGTTGTAGATGGTTAAATAATCTTTTAAACCTTTTGTTAGGCTTTATTGTGCAAAAAGAATAACAGAGAAATAATTGACTCCTAACTTGTCAAAATGAATTTAAACAAACAAGTGTAGTGAGTGAACTTAAATAAATAACATAAATTGCGTTACCCCAGAATTCCGAACTCGATTTAGTACCGGATCGCTTATTCTTCTTCTATTTAGGGGAGTTCGAGTGTACTGTGAGACAACATGTCCACATCCACTTGAGAAAGATTTGTCGAATTAGCTTCGGTGAAACCTGGATCCATTTTAAAGATGTATTTTAAAAGGCAAACACTTTCTACTATAAAATAATACTCAAACAACTAAAAAGTCGGCGAGGATGTATCTGTTTGAGGTTGGTTGTGGATATTGATGTCAATTTTCAAATTCTTCTAGTCGACTTTCACTTTGTATTACTCAACTTGGATAGTCAAGTAGGATTTGTCAACAGAACGTACTTTCAATCTGACAACAAGGGCTTCTGTCATTGGTCGACTTAGAAAGGTTTTTTTTAAATCTAATAAAATTTTCGAAGATATTTATAACTTTTTGAGATAAATATCGTTATCATAGAAAAATATATGTTATTCTTAATCCTTCTGATATGATTTCACTTGTTAATTCATACCCATGAAACTAGTTCATTAAATATGCTGATAACATACATTAATAACAATGTGTTACTGGCATTTTTACCAACTTTATACTTACCAATTGTCATATTATATTAACATAAAATAAGAATTCATACTAAAATGTTAGTGACTATACTAAAAAAACGAATACAATATATCTTAATAGTTTTAAATTGAACTGTCAATCAAATTAAACAATAATAATAGTAAAATGGTAGCAACCCAAGCAATTCTTAATTACCCGAATTACCGGTACTAGATGAACACCTTCAAATACTCACTTTGCATTTCATAGCTAAGACTAGTTGGTATCTGTGAGCGGTTAAAGCTTCCTTGAAAGATCCTTGACTGAAGTACGCAGAGCCTAAATTGCCATGAGCCCTACATTCTCCAGCCGTATCGCCCAAACTTTTAGCTATAGCTAGATCTTGCTGCATGTACCTACATGTTAACGAATTGAAAAAATGAAGTGAGATTATACAAAATTTGTTTATAAGTTTGTTAAAAGGACAACTGCTTATACGGTGTGGAGAAGCCAAATGGAATATAATATATTATACACCGAGGTGGTGAATGTTGTAGAATCATGTCTGTAATAGTAAATGAATAAAACTAGATAATTCTAAGGTGAACTTTATTATTCCATCTAGGTAAATTAAAGATCAATGCACAATATAAAACAATATTACAATTGGGAGGTTTGACTGCACAAGATTCAAAATATTTAAGATTGATTGTTTGTCCTAACAATAAGAGGAATGCACATACCCTAATACGCATTATTGAGTAGCATGTTCATCGAATCTCGATTATCCACACGGACATGTGGAAGGGCTACTCTAAATTTTTAGTGTGGCAAAAAAATCTCGATCCATTGTTCGATCTCCTAAACTCAATAAGAATAGAGTATGGGGATTTTAGGTCGGATTAATGTTGTTTTTTTGTATATTGTTGCTTTTATTGTTGATATTGAAGAGTTATTTACATTGAAGTTCGTTGAAACATTTTGAATCATATTCCACAAACAATTTACAAAAAATGTTTCAACATAGAATTAGCATGTCATTAGTTTAAGTGAACAACTTGACAACCACGCGCTTCCCCACTAAACGAATTTGATTTTTCTTCACTCGTTATCATAGCAATCGTTACCACAACAGTTTTCCATAACTGACTTCAGCTAAACGAAAGTGGTCCACATGACAACCGCGCATTTCCTCACCATATGATTTAGATTTATGTTTACACGTTACCACGGCAACAGTTTATCCATAACGAAGCGGAAGTTGATCCGTTTTAAGTATATTGTAATACTTTTTGAGGATATTGTAGCAAATTTTGTTAATAGATGATTTTATTTTTTGTGTTAATTTTCTCAATAAACTTAAAAACGATAACATTTTTGAATAGAGAATGAAAAGGCCTTTCAAACAGGTCCGTCAAGCTGCCCCCCCCCCCCGGTTATATTTTTTCTACAAAAATGCTAGCACACATAAAGGGCACCTAGCACAACCTTACACAACAATTTTTATAGCTAGCACACCAACTGCTCACAATAAAAATGCTTTTGAATTCGGGTGGGGCCAGGTTAACGCTAGCCCCCCCCCCCGGTTGGAACTTTGTCGCCAAAATGCTAGCACAGATAAAGGACACCTAGCACAACCTAGCACACCATTTTTATAGCTAGCACACCATTTTTTATAGCTAGCACACCAACAGCTCAAAATAAAAATGCTTTTGAATTCGGGTAGGGCCAGGTTAACGCTAGCCCCCCCCCGGTTGGAATTTTTTCGCCAAAATGCTAGCACAGATAAAGGACACCTAGCACACCATTTTTTATAGCTAGCACACCAACAGATTACAATAAAAATGCTTTGGAATTCAGGTGGGGCCAGGTTAACGCTAGCTACCTCCGGTCGGAATTTTTTCGCCAAAATGCTAGCACAAACGAAGGACACCTACCACAATCTAGCACACCATTTTTTATAGCTAGCACAGCAACTACACTTTTAATTCTGGGGAGTGGGACGGAGGTCAGTGAAATAACGCTATACTTACTCGATGAATAAATAAATGGATAAATGAATAGGTTGAATATATATGTAAATCGGCTGGTTTAATTGTTTCTTACTGTAGTTACGAAAAATTTTCGGAATATTCCACTCATATGGTAAAAATTCCAAATGAAGCTGAATCTTTTCGGAGATAACTCTCCGGCAGTGCCGATAATTTCCCTGTTAAGTCAGTATCTAAGTAACGTCTAAGTAACAATTGTTGTTATTATCATAATTTTAATTTAAAATATTATAAAAATGTCACGGTTTGAAAACGATTCTTCAAGTTTAATCCAAAAATAAGTGATCGAGAAATATTCTATCGAATTACACTCATGAAAATAGTTTGATCATTAGTTTTACTTATATAGTCCATGTTGCTTGTAATATTATTAGAAAGAATACATATTATTACAACCATCAGCCCTTCGGGGAAACCCTTTCTTAACCCAAACATCTGATTCGGCCAGTTTGGATGTACCTACAAGAATTTTATTTACTCTTAAGACCCATAAAAACGTCATTATAAAAATGATTCAAATTTTAATGATAGACTTGGTTTAACGACCCTTTTAAAAAGTCCGATGAGAACTTCAGATGGATTATACCTAGTTTTTAGAAAAATAAAAATACCTGTCATCAATTTTGCTGCCTTCCATTTAATACCCATATTGTAAAAAAGCAAAAAAATTAGTCCACTTTCTTTAGTCCGCCAACTTTGGTGATCCGCCATGTTGAATTTAGAATGACGTCACATACCTAATCATGGATTGGCATGCAAACTAGACGTATATACAGAATTTTAAATGAATCGGTTGAAGATATCTGCTTCAAAACTGAGTTGCAAGATTGCAACCGAACAAACATACATTACCAGTTACATACTAAAAACTTTGAAAAATACATAGTATTGTTGGTGTCTTATGATATGCCACAGAAATATTTGAAGCTCTGATTAACCGGCTCTAAAAGAATTAAAAGCTGCACGTTCTAAGTTAACTTGAGAATTCAAAAAAAATCTGATAGTGAAATGCAAAATATATGTTATCATTACAATGGTTAATTAACCATCAACTTCGGCAATAAATATTCTGGCAAATTTAAATATAAAGTTTGAGTGTTTCTGTTAAATAAGGACTACAGTGAACCACGATCAGTCTAAAGCATGTATTCTCAATATATTGGAACATTTTTAGGGATCTCAACCGCCCCTTCCGAAATTGCACAACTTTTTCCAAATGACATATCCAACACGGCTTCGCTTTTTTGGACATTTATTTATCCAACATGTCTGTACGCAAATGTTTGTCGTTGCCTTTTTTATAGTGTGCAATATATTCGTGCACGGATTGTTGCTGATTCCGTGACTAAATGGTTGAATTTAATTATTTTGTTTTATTAAAATTACTATTATTTTAACAAAATTATTTTTAAAAGTGAAGGTTTTTTTAATTCTTTCGTTTTTTAGCATTAATTGAAAATAAATAGATAATTATTAATTAAATAATAGTTAATTATTAATTAATCAAATACCCTGCTAGATGGGAAAATATAGATATCACGCACAATCTGGCAACATCTGTTTAGGGGCCATTTTTTATAGGAAAATTATGTTTAGGGACAAATACATCCAACATTTTCACTCATTCGTGTAACCATAGCATTATTTTGCAGACGCCCCCCACCCCCTGAATGCAAAAGCATTGTTGATGTACTAGCTATTAAAAATTTTGTGCTAGGTTGTGCTAGGTGTCTTTTCTTTGTGCTAGCATTTTGGCGAAAAAATTCCAACCGGAGTGGGCTAGCGTTAACCTGGCCCTACCCGAATTCCAGAGCATTTTTATTGTAAGCTGTTGGTGTGCTAGCTATAAAAAATGGTGTGCTAGGTTGTGCTAGGTGTCCTTTATCTGTGCTAGCATTTTGGCGAAAAAATTCCAACCGGGGGGGGGGCTAGCGTTAACCTGGCCCCACCCGAATTCAAAAGCATTTTTATTGTAAGCTGTTGGTGTGCTAGCTATAAAAAATGGTGTGCTATGTGTCCTTTATCTGTGCTAGCATTTTGACGAAAAAACTCCAACCGGGGGGGGGGGGGCTAGCGTTAACCTGGCCCCACCCGAATTCAAAAGCATTTTTATTGTGAGCTGTTGGTGTGCTAGCTATAAAAATTGTTGTGCTAGGTTGTGCTAGGTGCCCTTTATGTGTGCTAGCATTTTGGTAACAAAAATCTAACCGGGGGGGGGGCAGCTTGACGGAGCTCTTTCAAACGATAGATCACAAGCCCATACTTCTAACTTAAAACATTAGGGGTTGTACCAGTTCTTCGTAGGGGGAAGGAAGTGATCATATTTTCACGTTGAAGAATGTCAATTTATAATTAAAATTTGACTTTATAATAATAGAGTCTGTTCAAATGACCAAAATAATTATTTTTTTCTTAATTGTGTAAATATATCTATAAATTTAAAATATATCAGTAAAATATTTGGAAAAAGGAATTCAATGTAACTAAGAAAGTCAGAAAACGATCAAAAAATTTTACGATTCATTCTATCATAATTAAGAGATATTCAACTTACCCAATTGCTTGATCTAATTGATTCAAAGCCCAATGTGCTGAACTTAATGCGCTAAACACGGAACCACGCAATTTCAATGAGCACGAACCTATTCTTAGAGCCGACTCTAACACCGTTACTGCAGAATGATATAAACCAGCAGCCAAAAGTTCCTACATAAAAATAAAATATGGGTAAATCCCTAACATAAAAATTATAATTTCCTCAACATACAGGAATTTAAAGTCAAGGCGTTCTGTAACTTACTTGTCCAACAACAGAAATAAGAACAAAAGGACTCTGGTCCAATTTCATAACCTCCAATTGTTCCAAAGTAGGTGCTAGATTATGCCTTAATGGAGATTTTATAGATGCTTCGACCAAACCGGCTAGTAGTTGTTGAGATGTTGGATCTTGAGCTAATCCTTGACTAAAAGCCGCCAATGCATCTCCGTGTCTGCCCAGACACTGCAAAGCCACGCCTTGCCTAAAAATGTGAAGTAATTGTACTAGAAATGAATAATTTATATTCCGAATAAGAATAAATGAACTTGAAGTTAGATACTGTGATAAATTTGTTTTTGTCTTATATCTGACACACTTTCTGTGGGACAATAAGTATAGCGAATTGTTAATAATTTGGAAATATTGCACATTTTATTTTAGATCACAATGCCTGTCAGTCTAAGTGTATTGAAGGTCTGTAATTAAAATTAACACAATGCTGGCAATCAAAAATTTCAAAATTGCACATATCCATAGTATTCTTATAACTTTTTTATCTATAGATGTAAATTTTTCTTTTACAATAGCCTAGTATACTGTTTTTCAAATCTATGCCAACCATATCAATGCAGCAATCAGTGAGGTCCTTTGGCATACTTTAAAAATACGGAAATTAAAATTAGTAATTGAATAAAATTAACTGTCTCGACCCTTACTTCGTGGAATCTGCTCATATTAGTGTTTTAAATGAAACTCACGGTTTCTAGTTAATTCCACAATATAATAAAAATTGTTAAAAAATTCAAAAAAATTGACAATTGTTTCGATAAATCAATATCATCGTCAGAATGACAGAAGTTACATTTTATTTGATGCCTACCTGATGTTTAGTAATTATTTTTGGCTAAACCAAGAAGTGACCTAACTTGTGATTGACTTAATATATGTTTATAGAAAAAAGAAGAAGTTGTGATATTACAAATATTGAAGCTTAGATATTATTAGCCCTATGGTGATACCCTGGATATCATTTTTCCAATTAAGATCAGTAATGATATAGAAAACCAGGAAAACTATATCTGCTGATCTTTACAATTATCACTTAAGAAGACAGTTTATTAGTGGAGAACTCCCTAGATTTAACTGTTCATTGGAAAAATGATGATGGGAGTTCTCCACTAATAAACTGTCTTCTTAAGTGATAATTGTAAAGATCAGCAGATATAGTTTTCCTGGTTTTCTATATCATTACTGATCTTAATTGGAAAAATGATATCCAGGATATCACCATAGGGCTAATGATATCTAAGCTTCAATATTTGTAATATCACATCTTCTTCTTTTTCTATAAACATATATTAAATCAATCACAAGTTAGGTCACTTCTTGGTCTAGCCAAAAATAACTACTAAACATCAGGTAGGCAGCAAATAAAATGTAACTTCTGTAATTCTGACGATGATATTGATTTGTCGAAACAATTGTCAATTTTTTAGAATTTTCAATAACTCTTATTATATTGTGGAATTAACTAGAAACCGTGAGTTTCATTTAAAACACTAATAATTGAATAATTTCGATGAAACTAAACACTTGGTTTATTTACGAAGCTCTACTAAACATTTTTCTTACTTTGTTGCCCGTCTGATTTTAAACTGAATTTGGTACTTTTGATTGTTGTAAAACTTATTACCAGTCGTTTGCTTACCTAGTAGTCATAATAAATTTGTCTTCCGTAAAGTGTTGTATGACTTTTATTAACTAGAAAATTCAGTGGCGGATTCACCAGAAGGCTGAAGCCTAGGGCGGCAGATTTTAGGGGGTGGAAATTTGGCCCAAATTTCTTTTGTGTCTCACAGAAATAAACAAGATTCATATCTCTATATAGGTAAAAATTACATGATAAGAAATAAGTTTTCTTCAAAATTACACTTTTGTTTTGAGATAATCAATTTTCTTAATTCAAGAAATTCACTTTTGAATCAAAAACGAAAACTCTTGTGCGAAGGGTAAAAAATTTTCATTTGAATAATTTTTCTCTTCAATGAAGTTCTCTATGTTTACAAACAAGATACATTTACATCGTAGCATTGTTCATTGGTTCAAGATCTTACGGACTTATACTTGACACGACTTTTTGAATCAAGATGTAATTTTATTTATTTATTCTAAAATTTCATATTTATTTCTGTTATATCAAATATGTATTTATCGTTTATTTATAATGAATACTGATGATGGGATCAAACACAAATTTTTATTAAAACTCATGGGAAATATTGGTTAAAGATGTAACAGATCCCATGTATTTATAGTTGTAACACTTTTTTTATAACGTCAAAAACAATTCATGTAATAAAGTATTTGAATGGTTTCTTAAGATACAAGTGTAAAAAGTGATTCTATATTGCATTTGCGCTTAAAAGACGAAACTAATTTGAACTTTGAGGCCCAATATCATCTGTTGAACAATCTATTTTTGAAAAAATGAATAATTCATGATTTTGACGAAGAGGTAATAGAGAAATCATCAACAAGTACATCAAATGAAGATGCGATTCAGAATCAGATGGCAAGTAATCTAAACAACGATAACTTAACCCTTTCCACCCGAGAAGACACGAGCGTGCGAGTGTATTAGAAAAATTCCAGAACCTACCGAAATTAATTTTTGGGATCGCAATCGGCATCAATCGATCGTGAGAGTCCCTCCCTACTTATGTACTTACCGGCGTTTTGTTTTAAATTCTCAGTCAGCAGTGATTTGATTTTGAAGATGGCTGCGTTTTTTGACTGTAAGAAGCGTTCAAGTAAGTACCTTTTTTGTGTTTTTTGCTCAGTGGTAAACTTTGTTTTTCATTTATTATGTTGTAAAGGTATTGAACAACACATTGCTACTTCATATTAGCATTTATTTTTTACAAGTTCGGAATAAATTTAGTCCAAAATTTTTGTCGCACGATCGGGATACCTCGGTCGTAACTTGAAATTCGGATAAAAAATTTTGTGGGAGTTTTTTATTAGATTTCATGTTTACTAACTGAATAAATTAGTTTCCCCTTTTCGATTTCAGGACTCAACCTTGTCTGAATTGTCTCAAAATGAAATTTGGGTGATTTTGGAAGATGGAACTAATTCCGATATTTACGAATTCCATGACGAAGACATGGAAACAGAGTCGCGCCTTGTTAACACGTTAGCAGACGATGACAACGTATCTGAGAACGACACTGATAACAGATCTGAGAGAGACAATGACAACGGATCTGAGAGAGAGGATATTATCGAATCTGAGGGGGATTCCTCAGATGAAATTGTCAATCCTGACGTACAATCTTCATCAAGGGTCCAGAAACAAAAGCAAAAACCGAAACCCTGGAAAAAAATCCCATTTCATGATAAATAACGTGACTATCCAGTATTACCAAAACAACCAGTTCGACTTCCAACGGAATATTTTCGGGATTATTTTGATGACACAATCTATGAGGAGGTCGCTAGATGTACAAATCTTTACTACATGTGCAAAACAGGAGAACAACTTAAAACAAGTAAGGCCCAAATAGCAAAATTGTTTGGTGTTCACATCATCATGGGATGTATTTTCCCTTTACCAGATTGCCCATGTACTGGCGAGCTAATACAAAGTTATTGCTAATAGATCACGACAGACCAACCGATGACGAAAAATTCAACCCATTGTGGAACAAGGTACTTCAGACTTGCAACAGACTACAACGAGTTCCGTTTAGTGGACGATGTTCTATACGCCAAGTTGTGAAAATTAAACCGCGGCCGATAGTACTTAAAAATTTTGTGTTGACTACTAGTGAAGGATTAATGCTCGATTTTGCTATTAACAAAGGAGCAAAAACAATGCTTGAAGAAACTTCATTGGGTTTGGGTCCATCTGTAATTCTACATTTGGCGAAGAGTGTTCCTTCGGGCAGCTGCGTATATCATGATAGGTATTTTACCACTGTCCCTCTAATAGAAGCGATGGAAAAATTGAGATTACACATCTCGGGCACGAGAATGAACAACCGTACTCCAGATGGTAGTGTTCTCAAATTTAAAAAGGATAAAGATATGGCTCGTTGAGAAAGTGAGCAGTATGTCAGGGAGCCCGTTGTGATCGTGAAATGGAAGGACAACAAATCCGTCTTCATGGCCTCAAATTGCACAGCGGCTGGGACTTCCAGCAATGTAAAAAGATGGAATAAGAAAACAAAAAGCCACGTCGATGTATCTATCCCGAAGATAATTGAACAATACAATGAAAATATGGGTGGGGTAGATAAATTAGATCAACAAATGGAGTATTATCGAACGTTCTTAAAGACAAATAAGTGTACATTAAACGTCCTTATCCATTTCTTAGACTTAGCCTTAGTAAATTCATTGAGACTATATAAAAAAGACTGCCTGGCGAATAGTTATCCACGAAAGAAAACATTGGACTTGTTGGATTTTAGACTCAGTGCTGCGGATGCTTTAACCGCTTTTCCTGACAGAAAGCGTGAGAGTGATACACACGACTCTTAAAATGATGAAATTGAACAGCCACCAATAAAGAAACACAACAGACCAACAAAACCATCTCTAGGTAAAAGGTATGATGGGTATGACCACTTGCCACTTTGATGAGATAAAAGCACCCATATCCTGCCTGTCTGAAGAATGCAGTAGTCGTTCCAAAATTAAGTGTGCTAAATGTGATGTGTACTTGTGCATCTCACGCAATAACAATTGTTTTATATTGTACCACTACAAACCATAAAAGAAAATAAATATTTTCAAGAAAGTTTAATGTTTCATTCACACATAGGTATAGAAAAATGCAAAACACGCGATCGTGCGACTTGCAAATTATTTCTCACGATCGCGAGGGTACATTTTCCGGAAAACTGTATTTTCAGGATTTTTTTTCTTTCTGGACTTCCTTTAAGTCCTAATACAAGGTTTAATAAAGTTTTGCATCAATATTTAAAAAAAATATCCGGGTGGAAAGGGTTAAGGGAGATTATCGCAAGGAACGGCTTCGATCAAAACAAGTTTTGTGATTTCTCTAAAACTGAAAAAATGTATGTTGTTCAGTGTCGTTTCTTGCAATTGAATATCTTCTAAAGAAAAATGATAAATTATGAAGTGATTGACAGAAATTGGTTGATATAATCTGAAAATAAAAGATCTATATACTGCGGGCCCTATTTAGAGAATAAGATTCGGTTTGAAAATGAAGGATTCAATTACTGGAAAAATGCAGAACACTGAGTAACTCAGCATCATAAATATAGCGACTGTGTTCAAGAGGCACCGTTTTCAAAGGAAAAAATAAAAATCCGATCCGCATAATGGAAATTATTGTAATTATTTTGGAACTGCTGAATTCGACTTTTTTTTAGCCAGCCATGTTTAACGATTTGGGAATCAAGGGTCTGGAAGTACCAGTTACTTCTCAAAGACCGTTTGCGATGAGTTTATTCTTTTGAGGGGTCAACAAATCTTTAAGCAGATTGGGGACGATATAAGAAGGGCCAAATATTATTCCTTGATCATCGATTCAACACCAGATATAGCAAATGTGGACCAATTTACCCGTCATCAGATACGTTTTAGAAACATGCGAACTCTGTCAAAGATTTCCCAAGTTTTCACTCTCAGTAGTACATCAAACTGAAGAAATGTTTTCAGTCATTATTTCGGAACTCAAAACACTGGGCATAAATATTGGAGAAAGTCGTGGAGAATCATATGATAATTCTGGTGTGTACAATGGCTTACAGGCTAAAATTCAAAGCCAAGCACATTTTGCTTTTTTCATTCCTTGCTTTGCCCACTCTTTAAATTTAGTGACAACTGCGGCTGCGCTGCTGAATCTTGCACGGAAGCTTCTCGCTTCTTCACGTTACTTAAAAAAATCTACGTTCGACACAACGCTGGCAAAAACTTATGACTGAAATCGGGAGAGGAAAAACGCTAAAGAGAGTAAATCTGACACGTTGGTCAGTTAGAGAGGACAAATGTAGAAGTTTGAGAGATTCTTGGCAGGAAGTCCTTAAAACTTTGATATCAATCAAGGATGATTGTACCGAAAAGACTGTTACGCGAAGCAAGGCGACGAGAATACTTTTGAATTTGAAAAAAATGGAAAAGGCAGTAATAGTTGTTGTATGGAATGTTTTTTGGAAAAGTAAAGAAAATGAATGATCAAATTGAGGCTTCTATCGTAGATTTGATCACTGTAGCTGATCGTTACAAATCTTTTTGCAAGTTTTTCGTAGCTAAACGAGAATGTTAAGTATTTTAACTACTACGAAGAAACAGCGATGGAATTGAGCGTGTCGAAGCGGTATTCAAAAGAGATTGGAAATCAATCGAAAAGGAAAAATAATTATAATGAAACCCCCGATGAAAAAATGAGAATGACTGCAAGTGCTTCTTTCAGAATTAATAAATTTCTCTTTCTCGTTGATAGACTGATATCCGAATTAGAAAAACGACAGGAAGCTTATAACATGTAAAACGAAAACTTTGCATTTTTGACTAAAATGAGTGAAATGTCATAATCAACCGTTACAGAAAATACCCTTTTTTAGGAAAAAAATTATCCTATTGATTTAATCCCTGACTTGGGGTCGAGGGTGTCTGTTCCTTTTCCAATCGGCGTAAAGTTGAACGGAAGAGAGACACAAAGCCCAGAGGATAGGTTTTGCACGGAGAGTCTTACGACATTGCACCTCTTTAAACTATCCCTACATCGTTGGGTACTCCCAACATGATTGGGAGTGTGTGATCACAGATCGCACCTTTCACGTGGGGACACTGTTGCAACTAAGCTCAGCGGATCTAGATTGGGAGGTAGATAAATATCTCCCAAACCCGGCTGCAGTGTCGTGGCTTAGGGTCTGCACGTGGTAAACGATGCCGGAGGACCCCATACGGGACCTCTATAAGACCGACGATCTGGCTGACTGTGGTCATGTCTCATGGGCTAGAGAGTCGGGGGCTTAGCTACCTGGAGGCAACCTCATAAAAAAACTGAAGCCTGCGGTGGGAGGACGTGGCCCATAGGATGCGTGGTCGAACAGAAGATCGGCAACTACTGGTTTCTGACCTTCGGGAACAGGGCGTAACCCCATTGTAAGTAGCCTTACCTCCTCATGCGCGGCTCTGCGGAAGTGGACTGAAGATTTCCCTAGCTGCTCGTGGGACCATCTATGAACTCAGAAGAAAATGAAGGAGAAGAGGGGAGGGTTCCGGAGGAGGAGACCTCGGTGAACTTTACAGTGCCCTTCAGACGGAGTCTCTCAAGAAGAATCCCGAGACCGGGCCCCCAAAACAGGAGCAGGTGGTGGGAGCGGTAAAGGCCCAGGTGATGCCGAGTACAACTGCCCCAACACCTGAGGGGCCGAAAAGGCACCGTAAATCCATTTGCTGTGCCGAAAAGAAAATACGAAGGTAGGCCGAAAGAAGGGGCAACCGCAAGGTGGCCCTACTGGTACTTGCAAGGAGTTGGCAGCAGCGGGACCGAGCTGGGGCGCACACGAGAGTGCTGGTCCCGGAAGGGTCAAGCCTAATGCCGCCAAAGGGGGGACCTAGAGGCCTCGGATGACTGATACGCTGCCAGAGACCAGATCCCCAATAAGGCGTGCCCTGTGCCTGGTGGGCACAAATCCTATGGGGAAGCTGCAAGCAGTAACCTCAAGGTGGCCATTATCTGTGATGGCTAGCCGGGCAACCTGCTCACCAAGGAGTAGTACGCGCATATCCTCACGCAACTGCATGAGAATATATACAAGCCTAGCGCCACGGTACCAAGCTTTGAGGGACACTCGTTTGCTCGGGGAGCTGTTATGATGACAAGTTTAGACGAGGGTTCTCTGGCCTGGTTTAAAAAGGCTGTGAGCGGGATTATCTTGGAGGGACTTACGCTCAAGATCATTGAGCAATCGGCCCTCCAACGACTAAAAAGGGCGGTGGTATGGATACCACCGCAGATCGAATGGTCAACCCAAGAGATCCTCAGGAGAATCTGGACTAGCAGTCCGGCTCTGAGGACCGAGGGATGGGTGCTGCTTCCTTAAGGCAAAGCATCGTATTTGGGCTCGATCCTAGATCGGCTGAGGTAATCAACCAAATACAGGGAGAAATCCGGTATCGGCTCGGGAAGATAACACTTATCTTCTCGGGAACTACGGAGAGTACCCCCGAGTAAAAACGGGTGAAGGAGGCACCTAATCAAACTTGTGATGGCCTTAAATTTACCCAGATAAACCTGCAGCATTACCGGGCTGCTGCGGGAGTAGTCGCGCAGCGAATAGCAAGACTGCAGACAGGCATATGCCTTATACAAGATCCATGAGTGTCTAGAGGTCATGTGCGAGGTCTGAGTACACCCGGGCGTAATCTTTTCTATGCTGTGAGTGAACCTAACCGGAGAGTATGCATTTCGACACATAATAGTGTAAATGCAATACCGATAAGGGAATTCTGTTTCAGGGATCTAGTGGCGGTGAGGGTGGATTTCTCGGGCGGGAACAGTGCAGGGTGTAGCATATCCGTATGCTCTGCTTACTTGCCCTTCGATTCACTAGAATTACCGCCTACTGAGGAGCTTCGCAAGGCGGTGGACTACTGCACGGCTAGGAAGGTGCCTCTTCTTATCGGCTGTGATGCTAATGCGCACCACACTATGTGGAGCAGCACGGGCGTCAGTGGCAGGGGGGAGGTCTTGCTTGACTACCTGGGTACCGCTGATCATCAGCTACTCGACCTTGGAACAAAGCTGACTGTCCGGAACAGGATTCGGACTGAAGTCCTGGATATGACGCTTGCGTCAAGTACCATGGCGAGTATGGTAAAAGAATGGCGTGTTAATGATGACCCGTCATTTTCGAATCACAGTTACATATGTTTCAGTTACAATACTGCTGTTGAAGAACAATCAGTAAAGTATAGGGATCCTAGGACTGCCAACTGGGAACGGTATAAACTGGACGTCTTGAGGAGGCTCGACGGACTCCCTAGGAGATGACATTAATTGGGCCTTGGTGGAGTTGGGCTCGATTATTGTTTCGTCATATGAAGAGAATTAAGAAAAATAAGTTTTTATTTGAAAAACATTTCATATCATCCAACGCCTATATGCATATAGAGTTGAACGCTCATGCTCTAATTGTATTAGTATTGAGGTGTAATTATTCCAAAGAAGAGATATTGTTCGTTGTGAGAGAGCATTCGTTCAATGTCATCTACTCACATAGAATCCACAAATTGCAAGCAATCAATGATATTATACGAAAGTTACATAAGTGAATTTTCTTCCATCATGTCAATGGAAATTTTTCAGGAAACGATGTAACATTCCCAAGAGAACTCAAAAAAACAGTCTCTGCTGAAACAACAATAACATATATGATAATTTGTTTGATTATGAAGAAATTGAAAGAATAGTGAGAACCCGTGATCATGAAGATATGGAATTATGTAGCCAACTTGGAAATTGTTTCAAATCTGCACTCTGAGTGAATATAGGAGTTCCACTAAAAAAAAGTATTCTGATGATTGTAATTAGGTAATACTTATTTGTTCATTGATGTGGAATACAAATGTTTGAAATGCATTTCAAATATCAATTCTCTTAACTTTTAGATATAAATAGAACAAGGATTGCTGTTGAAGTCGCTGTGACCGATTCAGATGAAAGTGATTTTGACAATTCGGATTCTGAAATTTTATCAATCAATGCAGATGTAGATCCTGAAAATGGTAATGTCATAAAGTTGTTGTATATACTCCGGAGGTTGTATCGTGCTAACAAACTGAAATTTCTCCAAAAATGACAAAAATATCGTACTTAAAGTACTATAGCACCTGTTGTACTGGCTCTGGTGAGCTGAAAATCAATTAGGTTCATCTGTGAGATGTCCTGAATAATATTAAATTATAAAATTGGTGACATGTTGAACTCCGGAGGCTGTATCGTGCTAACAAACTGAAATTTCTCAAAAAATGACTAAAATGTCGTACTTCTAGCACCATAGCACCCGTTGTGCTGGCTCTGGTAAGCTGAAACGGTTTCTGCAGTAAAGGATAATTATGAAATTTTGATATTAGCTCTTCAAGAAATTATTGAAACCACCAAACAATTTGTTTACATATGACTGCTCCTATTCTAGTAATGATACTCAAAGTAAGCAGAGCATTACAAACGGAAAATTTGAATTTACTGTCCGCAATCAATTCTGTAGAGAGTTTACAATCAAGTTTACTAAAATTGAGATTGGATTCTGAAACTTTTTTTAATAAAATGTATGTTGTAGTTGAAAACATATCTGACAAACATGGTATTACAATTCCGGAAACAAGGAAAAGAAAAAGTCCGCGTAAAATTGATCAGATGTGTGATAATCAACATGAATTTGAAAATATGAATTTGTTAGAATAAACACATTTTATCCATTTTTAGATTCACTTGTTTCCGGAATAGACCAACGTTTTAGTACTATCGTTGAATTGTGAGGGGATTTCACTTTAATTGAAAATAAATTTAAAATAAAAAAAGAAGAATTGCTTGCCGAACTGAGTGTATCAAAATTTGATAATTCTATTCCTAAAGGTGTTAATCTTGATGATTGGATGGCTTGGATCCTTTCCTCAGACAACTACAAAATGTACACTAGCTTTTTCACGCTTTTAAAAATGTTTGATGTCATACCAGTTACTACATGCTGTTGTGAACGTTCGTTCTCAAAAACGGTTCAAGTTAAATCAAAACTGAGGAGTACCATGTCACAATAGAGACTCGATTCACTTCTCTTTTTATTTATTGAACAAGAGAAAACGGCGAATGTGAATTATGACAATGTAATAGACGAGTTTAAAGTGTTATCCGAAGCAACACGTCGAATGTGTTTGTAGATTAGTTGATAGGATATTATCATTACCTATCTTTTTGTTCTGGATTCCATGTATTGTTACGAATGTTACGTTTTGTTTTTCTAGTTTATTTTTTGGTTCAATATATTTTGTTCTATTACTTATAATTGCGTAATTACTAAATCTTTTAATTAGAAATGGGGCAATGACGTTTTTTTATTTCACCGATGAGCCTGCAATGGACTTTTGCGTTATAGAAAAGGTAGCGTTATTGCTTAATTATCATTTTTAATAGGCATACTCAAATGATTCAATGCCCTCCCCCCTAATAAAAAAGTCTGCGCACGCCTATGTACTCGTATGATATCAATATACTTTACTTTCACACAACACAACACAAATATTATCATTATTTTTACTATCTGAATGTTTTAAATTTCTTTTACCCCCGCTAATGAATGTAAGCTCACGATAATAATAGATGAAACTGCTATTGTCAAGTGCGATAGTAAAATTTTAATAATTGCTCCACGTTGAGTATTCATTTCATCGACTAATGTTATTTTTTCTACTTCCGCTACTAAAACCGCACTTTTAACACTGGTTTGACATGCACAAAACGACTCTTTAAACACTAGTGTTTAAAATGCGTAAAGTCACATCTCGTTTTTCTTTTGTTTTTTAAACGTCAAATCAAATGTATCTTTTGTATGTTAAATTTCATATTCTGTGATAATTTTGTTATTCTGCGTCATTTGATTTGTCAGTCAGCTGTCAGCCATCGTCCGTCATGTAATGAATATAATTCATTTATAATATAATTTTTTCCTTCCCGCGGGCGAATAAAAAGTATAATAAGCACCTCGTGTTAAAAACGTCTTTAGTCACTCGTTTCACAAGGAACTCGTTCCGCTTCGCTCCACTCGTGCCTAGTAAAACTCGTGCTAAAGTAACCTTTTTGACACTTGGTACTTAATATACTATATAAGGTTAATCTATATGGCATATTTTCATTATTCACGAATGTTTAAAGAAGTATTTTTATTTAATCCTCGTACTGCGTTTGCATATATTTGAAAAATAGTAGTTTTTACCCAAAATTTGTAATTATTATAAGATGCTGCAACTAAAACAGAGCTGCCAACTGTTTTAAAACTAGCCTTATGTTTTATTCAGGTTATCACATCTTTTATTAAACAAATTCACTATTTTAAGGAAAACACTTTAGAGGCAAACTTCACTTACCTGAAATATGCCTTCGGCCATGTAGGACACAGGTCCCTGGCGGTAATGGCATCTTGCAGTGCCTGGGCAAATAGACCCTGTTTTAATTTCGCTGCAGATCGATTGGAATATAATATGTGGTTTGTTGGATCTAACTGTAGGGCATCTGTGTAAAGGGCCACAGCCGTAGCGAAGTCTCCACTTTGGCAAGCTGCATTTGACTGGCGAACCTAACAGAATTAACCAGATTACAATATGAAATGTGATACGCATGATTAGATTAAAAGCGAGTTTATACAGGCAAATAAAAATAGTTGACATTATGGGTAACGATGCATACAGCATACAAGAATACAGCTCATATAAAAATAAAAATAAAAGAAGACCAGACTTTTATTTTAATCTGAAAACAGAAGTGTGCAGGTTGAAATGTGCCAACCGCCATGATTTGCACGTTTCGTGTCACCTAACCTCTTTTGGTAATAGAGGTCACCGACGATCTGTCCCTTGAATGCTAATATGGTGTCTGTGCGGCATACAAACAGTTTGTCGCCATTAGTGTGTATACGTTCAACATAAGTTTTTAGTGTTTTTATTGATTTGGGCAATTCTGAGACACTGACAACAATGAGTGACTATTATAACAATATTAAAGACCAGCATCCAGACGTCGCTGCTCGTTGCCAGACAAATATGTGGGCTTAGATCCTTACTAATTATCCATTTTAGCGAGTTAAATTCTAACCAGAAAGCCTTTTCCAGCCTTAGTAATATGGATACTGTTGGTTATCTGGTATTAACAACGAAATTTTACACCAAGTAGTAAATGAAGCCATTTAAAAGTTTATATGCATACAGCTTTTTTGAAGCAGGATTTGTGACTCAATGTGGAATGAAGAGAGTAGACGATCTTTATATTGTTATTGGAAGGGTAAGTAAACTAATCACGTAGGATGCAATTTTGTACCTGACTTGCTATTTTTCATTTACAATGAGCTAAATTATTGCTTGCTTCTTTTTCCAGGTAATACATTCACAAAAGATGAACGCACCCGATTTAAAAGAGTGGGTACTTGTGAACCCCGTTGGAAGTGTTGAAACTGCCCATTGCAACTGTATTATATTATAAAAATGATTAAAACACGTCTTAAAGTGCTTTAAATAAGCGTTGTATAATGCACTCTACAGTTGTGTATGCCCCACAGACATTTAAGTGACAGATCGCTCTTGAGTGCCGCCCTATAGCTTTTGGTGTTGTGCTGTTTCAGGCGTATCAACAACAAAAAAATAAGTATAAAAAACTTTGCACATTAATAGTCTGTTTTGCAACTGGCAAGTTAAGTGTAACGTTTCCTAATGAGCATGCGCAAAAATCATTCTAATTGCTATTTCTGTATAAACATCAAATTATTGATTTTTTAATTTTAATTCTTATTTTTTTGCCTTTATAAACCCGCTTTAAATAGGAAAGTGAAGAAGAGGAACAGCAAGGAAAATTGAGAAGAAAAGACAAACTTAAATTTGACTAATCACCTTTTCAAGAAATAATGTTCTGCTGGCAGCTGGCAGTTCTGTGGTTCCCTCTGGTTCGACCTGAAATTAAAAATTCGGATAAAATTCCCTAATCACGCTCAAATATCAATATCTTTTATTTGAATTTTGTAATTCCTGCAAATACCACCTTAACCTATAAGAATCTGCCAAGCTTTATTATGGAAATTTTAATTACAATTGAATAGTTATTTAGTCTAAAAAATATTAAATATGAAATAATGAGACGATCAATAAATTTTATTTTATTTCCACAGGCGAAAAAAAAGATTTTTCAATCAAGATAATATTTATAATAAAATATTTTCAACAAGAGATATATTTCAAAAAGCATTCGCTATCTCGAAAGTATAATCAAAATCAAGAGTCACCAGCATATAAACAAATGCACAGTGCGAGATAGCCACGTGCGACACGAAAACGTAGGGGAAAACACGCTCTGATTGGTCAATCATTAATAAAATAGTTGGGCCAGCATTTCCCACTGTTGTTAAAAAGTATTGGTTTCGTATTTTATTGTAATATAAAATGATGTTTCGTTGTTTTTCCGGGTTTGTACTGAATTTTTAACTTTGTTTTGTGTCAAGACTGTAGTTTTGACTTCCAATGGTAATTAATGTTGATGAACGTGTGGAATTGGGTGATTTGTCTTCTTCTAGGAAAAGAACTAAAAAGTCAGAGTGACCCATTATTATCTAAAAATGTTGACACCGATTCATTTTCTGATGAGAATGTAGGCGCAATGTAATAGCATGCATATATTAACCAAAGGTACCTATATTTATTTTATATACTACAGGATGTCGTAGAACTGCATGCCAAAATTTCGGCAGCAGATATCGCACCCCTAATGCAATACTACCACAACTCAAAAACCGACAATTTTGACATGTTGTGCATAACAATACTTATACATTCACACTGTTTGTGCAACAGTTACATAACACTAATTCTAAAGGTAGATTTTCTATTGGCAGATATATCAGTATGCTTTTAACAAAAATAATACACGTTTTACATGCAACACTAACAATTTATGTTGTGGTGGTATTGCATTAGAGATAAGCGAATGAATTGTCAGCCGGTAGTACAGCATTTTGAGATGCGTTACTTTTGTAATTTTATTCCCGTGCAAATTAGACGTTTCGTGGTTATGTTGTTTGCGCTTTAATTAATATAACAGCAGTTACTGAGATAAGCAAGAAGTTTAAATCAAAGTCCATCCCCTATTGTAGTCCATTTTTATGAATGAGAGAGTATTAAAATAATAAAGCATTCGTATCACTTCTTTTATTAGACAGTTAAAATATTTTTTGAAGTTATACCTCGAGTATTTTCGTATTAAATAACATTTGTATAAATAAATCGGGTGTACACTTATATTTTCGCCTAATTAACCTGCTTATAACTTACAGCTGAAGGTAAAAAAGTGCAATTTTTTCTAAAATGTTTATTTTTCCGCAAAGTATGTTAAGAACTCAGATTAACAAATAAAATAGATATGTTTGTTTTGATTTACAAAGTCTCTTTAGTTGCAGAAAAAATGAAATTAGAAGTTCAACTGAAAATGTGTCAAAAAGTTATACAAATAAAAAAAAAGTCATACTAATTTATGTATTTCAGTCGCTACTTTTAAAATTAATTAATAATAATTGAATTTTATTCAATAAAAGTATATTCTTATATAAATTTTAAACAAGTATTTGTTGTATCCTTAGATACCTTTATGGTTATAAATAAAAGTGCAACATTGCTCAAAATTTCAGTACCTGTTTAATGTGTCAATAGTAATATATTTAGTAGTTTTGTCCTTGTTTAATTACCATATAAAGAAATATGCCAATATCGTCAGAGTGTGATCGACGATAATTTCGAATACGCCGTAGTATTGTAGTAAATAATGTCAAACGTGGTTTGTTTATACGAGCGCCATTACGACTAGAGAGTAAACATTTAGTTCTTTCGCCTTGATGTGTTTTCAAGACTTTTAGTGGCAAAATAAACTTTTAATTTAATTAAATTAATGTTTTTGGATTATCATGGTTCGTCGGTGCCAAGTTTGTCAGAAAAACAGCTGAAATTACCAAGGCTATGTATCTACAATACCACCGTACATATGTCATATGTACGGTGACAATACCATAATAATAAGTTTATTCTGGAAAAAATATACATAATATTAACAATACACATATAAGACAAAACAATATCATCCGAATAAACAAAATAACCACGGAAGTATAGGTAAATACTTGTTTGTGGTATAAAAAAACTACATCTACTGAAAATATTTAAGAAAACAGTTGAATCACTTATTGGAGTATATGAATATAATTTTGTAAGATAAATGATTTTATATATGATTTGAAAAGCCCTATCGAGTTAATTTCGAATAAATAATTTTTGTATGCGGTTGGTAAAAAGTTCTAAATTATGGTACTTAGAAATTTCAATGATTTTTATCCAATGGTTTTGTTGTTTATAGCAATTTCTATATTTTCTTTAAGTTTGTATCGGGTGTTGTAATTGTGATCGATTGAGTTCGAATTCGACAGTCATAGTGAGTGGACGTGTTCGATTGTTTGTGATTTCACTGGAGTCAGATTTAATCTAGTTAAGTATTTTCCATTTAATAATATTTTTAATATCATATCATTATAAATTTTAAAGTAACATATCTGAAAAACGTCTAATTAGTTGAATATGGGAGAAAAAACGGGCGGCGATAAGCCGACCGATTTAAAAGAATCTGGTTTTATCAAGGAACAGGAAAAAAAAGATGTAACTTATAACATTATAGATTTAGAAAATCGTTATAGTCCAGGCGATAATGGCCCTTTTTTGTTTTTGTGGAACATAAATAAAAAAACATTGGTAGGTTATTCCCTATTAAAATAGGTCATTTTCTCCTTACGGATGACACATTAAAAAAAGAGGTTGAGGATATTAAATCAGTAGGAATAAACCGAGTAAAAGTTATATTTAAAACCCTGGAAACGGCAAACTCTCTTGTTAATCATTTGGTAATACATAAAAACAATCTTATAGCATATATCCCTAGCTTCTATACTCACAAAAAAGGACTTATAAGAATGGTGGATACTTGCTTCGACGAAGAGTATCTACTAAATGCGATTATTTCCAATAAAAAAGTAGTAGGTGTACAACGTATGAAAGGGAAAATAATAGATTCAGATGGAAATTCTTGTCTAGTTAAAAGACAAATGATTATCGTACAATTTTTGGGCAATTAAATCCCACAGAATGTACAGATCAACTTGTGTAATTTCCATGTAGAGCCCTACATACAACCAGTGGTACAATGTTACAATTGCTTGCGATACGACCATTCGGCCAGTGCAAATCCAAAGAGAGCAGATGTAAAAAATGCACCGATATAAAGCATCGTGCGGAGGACTGTAAAGCTGACAATATGTGTATATATTGTAAAACAAATGGTCACCCTTCAGTTTCTAGGAAATGCCCCGTGTTCATAAAACAAAAACCAATAAAACAGATTATGGCACAAGAAAATGTATCGTTTAGGGAAGCTGAAAATATTTACATCAACCCATCGTATGCTAAAATTGTTACAAATAACAGATTCGCGGTATTAAATAACACTAACAATTTTCCTCCCTTACCTAATTCTATTCAGACATCTTTCCAAAGTACACCAATAACCTTAAGAAAACCCGTTAACAAATCCAATATTCCTTCTCCCAAAAAACGTAAAACTTCCCCTATATCCCCCACCATAGAATCACTGCCTGTAAAGAAAAGCCCTCAATTCCCCTTACAGTGATGAATATATGAGTTATAAAAAAAAATCACTATTTATATTATCTACATTTGTCAAAGAATTGCAAAAAAACTTCCCCGCTACTGCAGACTCGGAAATACGAGAATTTGTAGATAATATGTACGACGCCGATAATTCTACAGAAAAGATGGATTTGAGTTATAATGGATCCGGATCCGCATCCGGATCCGAATCTGAATATTAACCTTCCCGTCTAGCAACCATAAAATTATAAAGAATAAACTAAGTTTATTACAATGGAACAGCAGGTCATTAAAAGCAAATAAAGCTAGTTTGAGTAACTTTATTAATAAAACACATATTGACATTATAGTAGTATCAGAATTATGGCTCAAGCCAGACGAAAATTTTGTTTTAAAAGGGTTTAATAATTAAAAAGTGCAGAATCGATGGTTATGGTAGAGTAGGGATCTTTATAAGGCAGGGTATATATTATAAAGAGGTAGATATTATACAATCGTTTAATGAAGATCTAGAAGTATGCGCAATTCCATTGTCCTCTTTAAACATTTCGATAGTATCTTTATACCGTCCATCAGATATAGCCGTCAATTACAACGATTGGATATTAACCTTCCCGTCTAGCAACCATAAAATTATAAAGAATAAACTAAGTTTATTACAATGGAACAGCAGGTCATTAAAAGCAAATAAAGCTAGTTTGAGTAACTTTATTAATAAAACACATATTGACATTATAGTAGTATCAGAATTATGGCTCAAGCCAGACGAAAATTTTGTTTTAAAAGGGTTTAATAATTAAAAAGTGCAGAATCGATGGTTATGGTAGAGTAGGGATCTTTATAAGGTAGGGTATATATTATAAAGAGGTAGATATTATACAATCGTTTAATGAAGATCTAGAAGTATGCGCAATTCCATTGTCCTCTTTAAACATTTCGATAGTATCTTTATACCGTCCATCAGATATAGCCGTCAATTACAACGATTGGATATTAACCTTCCCGTCTAGCAACCATAAAATTATAAAGAATAAACTAAGTTTATTACAATGGAACAGCAGGTCATTAAAAGCAAATAAAGCTAGCTTGAGTAACTTTATTAATAAAACACATATTGACATTATAGTAGTATCAGAATTATGGCTCAAGCCAGACGAAAATTTTGTTTTAAAAGGGTTTAATAATTAAAAAGTGCAGAATCGATGGTTATGGTAGAGTAGGGATCTTTATAAGGCAGGGTATATATTATAAAGAGGTAGATATTATACAATCGTTTAATGAAGATCTAGAAGTATGCGCAATTCCATTGTCCTCTTTAAACATTTCGATAGTATCTTTATACCGTCCATCAGATATAGCCGTCAATTACAACGATTGGATAAATTTATTCCATCAATTTGATTCCAATAGTATTTTCTGCGGCGACTTTAATGCACACCATGGTATGTGGGGTCCTATACCGGATGATCGACATGGAAAAATTTTAGCAGATGCAATCGATTATTTAGAGCTTGTTGTGTTAAACGACGGCACTCCTACTAGAGTTAACCCCAGGGGAAACCATTCAGCAGTTGACATATCATTAACTTCTCACGTTATAGTAGACAGGTTAACTTGGGAAGTTCTAGACGACACAATGGGATCAGACCACTACCCAATAGCTATCGGAATTCAGATTAACCCAATGTCCTTCACTGTAAATCCGTCCACAAAATGGAATGACTCTCGAGCAGACTGGGATACATTTCATAAAGTGTTGGAAGCAGACACAAATCAATTACTTGCTGGAAATAATATAAATCTTGCAGACAAAGACCCAGCATTTTTTGAGATCATTTCTTCTGCAGCAGATCGTTCGATGCCTGTTAAAAATGCATTTACTCCCGTTTCTCCTAGACCTATTTGGTGGGATGAGGAATGCGTAAGGATGGTAGAAAAACGTAAAACGGCATTAAAAAATTATAGAATTCATTCCAGTTACAATTATTATATAATATATCAAAACTTAGCTGCGCAAGCGAAACGTTTATTCAAAAACAAACAAAGTGGCAGTTGGATTAACTTTTTAAATAAACTTAATAAAAATACTCCTTTAACAGAAATTTGTTAAAAGGCTAGACAATAAAAGTTTTCAATGCCCCAAAAAACCAATTTCAAAAGATTTAATTGATGATATTCTAAATAAAATAGCCCCTCCATCTGCTTCTAATTTTGGGGTTAAAACAGATGTCAAGTTTATATTCAATCACGAAGACGAATTGATAGCTTCTTTTACGATTCATGAACTGGATTTAGTAATTAAAAAAGGTCTCAACACTACTCCCGGTCTAGACGGTTTTACCTACAAAATAATTAATAATTTACCTATTTCAGCTAAAAATTTTTTATTGCAATTATTCAATGATTGGTGGAGGAAGCAAAAGTATTCTGATTGCTTTAAAAATATTATAGTCTGTCTCATTCTTAAACCTAATAAAGACCCTGGTTTGTCTTCATCATTTCGCCCCATCTCGTTGATATCTTGTATTACAAAAACTTTTGAAAGATTAATAAAAATTCGATTGGAACATTTTGTTGAAAGTAGGTCTCTATTGCCAAACATTCAATATGGTTTTCGCAGAGGACGTGGCACTATAGACGCTGTAAGTCATTTAGTTTCAGATATACAAATAAGTTTCTCTAAAAATTACTACACATTATGTTTGTTTGTTGATTTAACGGGGGCATATGATGTAGTTGATCTTAATATTTTAACAAATAAAATGGAAAATATTGGAATTAATAAAACTGTCTCTACCAATATTATTAATCTTTTTCATAGTAGAAAAATATTTATACGTGATCATAATAACGTATTACATGGTCCACATATAGTATATAATGGCTTACCGCAGCGATCTATACTGAGCCCTATCTTATTTAACATTTACACTGCAGATCTGCACAGGTTAGTAGATGATAAATTAACCATGATTCAATATGCGAACGATCTATGTTTTTACTTTACCCGTACTTCTTATGAGCAATGTTTAGAAGGTCTAAGAGAATGTATGCAGTTACTAATAAGTTGGTTTAATGATATGGGATTCAGTGTCTCTCAGGATAAGACTGCTTCGGTATGTTTTACTCGACACCGAGTTAGGACTGCTGGAGCTACTTACCTGACTGGTTTGAATATGAGTTCTCTCCTGGCATGCATAAATAAAGATACTTTCGATGCAATAATAAACTTCATTAAGGAAGCAAGAATAGGTCTGTAAGTATATTCATATGACAAAAAAAAAATTCTGTGGCCAATAGTCTTCGACTGAGGCCATCTCTCTCTCCCCACACACACACACACACTCACCCACACACACACACATTTATTTGGAAAGTGGCCGCCTTTGATAATGCTGCATTCACCGTTGCCCTGGATATCAAGCCAATCAAGAAAGGAAATGCTGAAAGTAAGTCAGACGAGCTGATGAAGAGGATAACGGAAGCCTGTGACGCCACTATGCCCCGAAAACGCGGAATAAGTCACTTACCATCGATGCACTGGTGGAACGACCACATTACTACTCTCCGTAAAGAGTGTCTTATGAAAAGAAGAACATCACAGCGCGGTCGCAAAAGACCGAATTACGAAGAGCTGGTAGCAGAGTACAAAAGCACACGTAGAAGTCTGCGTAAGGCCATTGGAGATAGTAAACGACTATGCTGGCGTACACTGATTGAGGAAGTAGAAAACGACCCATGGGGAAAACCTTATAAGGTAGTCATGACTCACCTTAAAAGGCAACCAATGCAATCACCTACATGTCCGAAACTCCTGGAGACAATCGTGACCACGCTGTTTCCCCAACAAAAGAAGATGCACCAACTTACAAAGCAGCATCAGATAGAAGAGATCCCACGTATCACAGAGGACCAGCTAATGGAAGCGTGTAACAGAGTCGGGAATACTAAAGCTCCTGGCATAGATGGGATCCCAAACATCGCATTGAAGTTGGCTATCCAAACGGCCCCTCCCTTGTTTCTGGAAGTCTATAATGCGTGTCTTGAAGAAGGTACTTTTCCACAAAAATGGAAGCAGCAGAGACTAGTACTTCTCCCAAAAGGGAAGAAGCCGCCGAACGAACCAGCCCACTCTGCATGCTGGACACAACCGGCAAGATTCTGGAACGCATAATTGACAGGAGAATCGAAGCAGCAATCGAACCGATACTTTCTGACAGTCAATATGGCTTCCGAAAAGGTCGCTCCACTCTCGATGCAATTGACATCGTCGTCAACTTAGCCAAGGACGCAATCGCAGGCACCAGATGGTATAGAGGCACAAAGAAGTACTGCCTGGTAGCAACATTGGATATCCAGAACGCTTTCAATACTGCTAGGTGGGATTGTATTATGAAAGCTCTCATTGAAATGAACGTGCCACGATATTTACTAAGGATCGTAGATAGTTACATCACCAATAGAATTCTAAAATACGATACGGAGAACGGCCCGAAGGAACACAGAGTCACTGGAGGTGTACCCCAAGGCTCGGTACTAGGCCCACTGTTGTGGAGTATTATGTACGATGGGCTATTGAAACTGGCACTGCCAAGAGAAGCTAAACTCGTGGCATACGCTGACGACGTTGCCATAGTGATAGTCGCGAAGCATCTGGAAGAGATAAATTTTGTCACCACCACTTTCGAGAAAATCAGACAATGGATGGAGACAGTTGGCCTAAAGTTAGCAGAACACAAGACCGAGGCAATGCTCATCCCTAGTAGAAAACAGGTGGAAACTATCAGGCTGAGTATCGGAGAACACGATATTATATCACAACCGTTCATTCGGTATCTGGGGATAATGATCGATGCCAGGCTCAACTTTAAAAAGCAGACAGAACACGTCGGTGCCAAAGCGTCAGTAGTCATAGCGAGCCTGTCACGACTGATGCCCAACATAGGAGGACCAAAGCAGAAGAGGAGAGCATTACTGTCGTCAGTAGTTACATCTGTTCTCACATATGGATTACCTATCTGGGCGGGTACATTTTGTATACAAGAATGCCGGAGGAAAATCGCGCCAGTCTACCGGCTGAGTGCCTTAAGAACAGTCAGCGCATTTCGCACAGTGTCTAAGGATGCAGTATACGTTATTGCTGGGATGCTGCCAATCGAAGTACTCGCAGAAGAAAGCAGTGCTCTTTACCGACAAAAAGGATTAACTACGCTGAGCGCTGATGCACAAAGAATAACAGAACGGCGGAATAGTATACGGCGATGGCAGATACTGTGGGACTCTTCAAAAAAAGGAAGGTGGACGTACCGCATTATACCACAATTGGATATTTGGTTAAACCAAGATCATGGTGAGGTCAATTACTACCTGACACAAATGATCTCGGGACATGGCTGCTTTAGAGCATACTTGCACCGGTTTAAACATGAGGACTCTCCAGAATGTCCGTCCTGTCCTGGACTTAGGGAGGACGCGGAGCACGTGTTCTGTGTCTGTCCCCGTTTCAGCACAATACGCAGCGACTGGGAAGCTACCGTTCATTCGAAAACACGACCAAAGTCACTAGTGAAAGCTATGCTATCCTCAGAGAAGGCCTGGGAGGCAACAAGTCGATTTGCAACAGAGGTACTCCAAGAACTTCGTCGTTTAGAAAGAGAACGTACAAAAAATCGAAACGCGTGAATAAAAAAGATTTGATTTAGACAGACAACCTCGTAGAACGAAACCACCATGAATTCGACTTATAGAAGGAAGGGCGATAGCTAGATCCTCCCTCTGCGAAGTAATGCCTAACGGTGGTACCGCGGGGGAAACAGAGGTTGGAGATAGAGGAGGTTTTTAGTCGGTATTGGAAAGGCTTCCGAGTCCGACATACCAGGCAGAACACCAAGTCCTGACGATACGTAAAAGTATTTTCCTGCCTCTATATGTAAAAAAAAACACACACTCACCCACACACACACACAATTGTGATCGATTGTTTGGAGTAGTGTTGATTTATTCTTATAAATGTATATAACGACATTGTAAAAATATGTCTGTCTAATATCCAATAACGATGTTTCTGAGAATTGAGAGTTAGTTGGGTAAGTATTTGTTTTTTTATAAATTATTTTCAAAAACCTTCTTTGTATAACTTCTAATTTTTTCAGGTGTGTTTTTGATGCAGAACCCCAGCACAATATAGCGTAGTTAATTCTGGATTCAACAAGTGAGTGGTACACTACTCTTAGATCAGCAGGTTTCAAGATAGCTCTCATAAATTTGATTTTGTATAATAGTGGTCTTAAATTGTTTGCAATATTATTTATATGTAAATTCCATCTAAGGTGGGAGTCTATAATTACTCCTAGACATTTAATACTATTCTTCAATTTTTTTTTGTTTCCTGACTTGTCTATTCTCAACTCGGTAAATTGGGATAACCTATTTTTATAGCTACAGAATTGGACAAAAAACATCTTCAAAATTAATCGTCAGCTGCCTACAGTCAAACCATTCAGAAATATTGTTAAAATCTGTCTCAATTTCTTCCTTCAGCTCTTGCCACGTATTACCCTGGTAATATATCGCCGTATCGTCAGCAAAACCGATTATGTTTCCTTTAGTTTTCAAATGAAACAAGTTATTAATATATATTAAGAATAGGGTTGGTCCCAGAACTGTGCCCTGAGGTACTCCAAATTTGATTCTCCTATTATGGCTAATACAAGCTTCTACCTCAACGGCATGTTCTCTATCACTCAAGTAACTTTTAAATATGTTCAATGGAACTCCGCGAATTCCTATATCCTCCAAGGCCACCAGGAGCGGACTAAGAGATACGGTGTCGAATGCCTTGGCAAGATCCAGGAACACGCATATTGAAGGCTTAGTTGTATCCAGCGAGGCATACATTTGGTTTATCAAGGCAACTATAGCATCACTTGTTGAAAGTCCTTCCCGGAAACCAAATTGAGATTGTGATATAATATTGTATTTATTTAAATATGCAGTAGTTTGATAAATATTTTTTATCCCTTTTTTTATGTATTGGAGTGATTATGGCCTTTTTAAATTCTGCTGGGCACTTCCCTGTTTCGAAAATGGAATTGATCAAATCTACTAAATATGGAGCGATCACTTCTGCATTTTCTATGATAACTTCAGATGTAATGTTGTCTATACCTGGTGCCTTTTTGTTTTTTAATTTTTTAATAATGTTTAATACTTCTGACTCTGTTACAGGTGTTGAAAAGAAGGATGTATTCATCTGAATTCGATAGTTTTTGCAGATAGGATAAGTTGGAATATTCAAAGCATTTTGTCAGCAAAACGGTTGGATGAATAGAGAAATCTTTGTAAAATGGCTTCAACATTTCTCACTCTATACCAAGGCCTCTACTGAAAACAAAGTGCTTCTTTTACTGGACGGCCATTCGAGCCATAAGAGTTTAGAGGTTCTTCAAATAGCCAACAATAATGGAATTGTTTTATTTTGCTTTCCTGCGCACTGCAATCACTGTGTGCAACCACTTGATATTGGTTTCTTCGGCCCTTTACAAGCCTACTATAGCCAAGAGATACAAATATGGTTAAAACAAAATCCGGCGAGAATGGTAACGCATCTTCAGGTTACTGGTCTTTTCAAAAATGCTTATTTGAAAACTGCAACACCGGCAATCGCCATAAATGTATAACGAGAAAACGTTAACCCGCAGTGCTCGCTGTAGATGTGCGGGTTGTCTCCCGTAGTTCAACCCGTTTTCGCCAGTGCTTCGAGTCGAAGAAGGGGTGGATTCAACAAAATTTAATAGTTACTAAAAAGGGCGCCAGAGAAGTTTTGGCAAGCACCTAAGACTTCTTAAGTTAGCCCACAACTCCTCAGTGGGTTAACAGCACTACTTACATACTCCGAAAGGTTAAACTAATAGGAAAGTTATCACTAAAGAGAAATAAAAGTCTGATTGAAGTTTATTAATCTCTTGGACCGTATGTCTCTTTTCAAAAGTATTTATTACAAAGTCTACAAAAAAAAGGAATACTATTAATACCTGAACTCAGCTGAATGCTGTAGATTCAGCATGCAGTTAAGCTGAAGGCCGAAATCTGCATAAAATACTTAATTCGCAAACTAATTTACTAGCTTCAAACGAAACTCTTACAGGAAACGAGCAAATGGTTCATGTACAATTTATCAAATACAGTGAAAAATCTTATACCAAAACTACAAATGTCTCAGTAATATCGGTTCACACTTCCGAAATTTATACGAATATAAATATATAAATGCCTATGCAAAAAAAAATTAAATAAGCCGGCGAGCTTAACAATGCGCAAAAATAAATTGAAATTATGTAAGGTGCAAAATTAGTTACATAAAAGAAAGACAGAAAAATTATTCAAATTAACGCAGCACCCAGGTACGTAGCGTGGTATACCAAGCGTTCAAGCGCACAATTCAGTAATTAAGAAGTTATTACAAGATTTCGTACAAAAAAAAATGCTTAATTAACGCAATATTTAAGTAGAAATATTCAATTCAATATTTTAAAAGTTTATTACCAAATTTGTACAGAAATACGTAATTACCGCAATGCTTAAAAAGAGAGCTACAATAGTATATTTTGCAACAAGTGGGAAAGTTCAACTTTTCTCACGAGTGTGGAAGTATGTGGCACGAGCCCGAGGGCGAGTGCCGCAAACACACGAGTGAGAAAAGTACTTTTCCCACGTGTTGCACACAATAATTTTTCTACAACTGCACAAATTGAAAGAATAAAAGAAATGTAACTTGATATTTATTTTTAAGATTAGTAAAACCAAAATAATACTAAAGTATCCTCTTAACTGTTAAATAATAATTTAAAATTGTAGTTGATTGTGAAATGTTTACAGTTTTGTATAGTCAAACCCGGAACGTCATTTCTTTTTATTAGATTTTCTGTTATGTTAATTGTAGACGTTGAGGGTTGATCGTTCATATACGGTGGATTTTCTGTCTCCATTTCTGTGAAGAGTTCGAGTGGTTTTTCAATGGAGTTGACGATTTTATTAGCAACGTTAATTTTATTTTTAATAGATTCCTCGACGTATCCTTGTGCCACGGTACTGGATTGTCATCCTCCATGGCGCTTTAAGGTTAATATATCCCCTCCTGCATTTACTAAAATTGTTGCTGAAGAACGTCTGAAGCAGTGACCTGTGTATAGATGGGGGTTTTCTAATTTTAAAAAAATTGCAATTGTCTTAGCCATACTGCCGAATTTGTTCATGCCAACTAGCTGTTTAGTACATTTTCCGTGTTGGTAATTTAAAAAGAAACGTTTTTCTGGCAAATCAATCGGTCGAAGAGCAGCATATTTTTTATATATTTCATTAAATTCTCCCGTTTCAGTGAACGTTCTTGGCTTTTTTGTTTCCGTGTTATCTAATTTCACAAGTAAAGCTGAATTAAGATCCTCTAAATTATCGATTCTTAACTTCCACAACTCCTCTCTACGACATATGCCCCTGCTATGCCTTATAGCTACTGCTGTCTGCAAATAAAAAAACAGGATTCTTATTTTACAAAAAAATATTTGCCGCCCGAGAGTTTCGAACCCGGGACTCTCAGTCCCAAGCGGACACACTATCCACTTCACCACTACCTAATTTCAATATATTAGTTAAAAGTACAAATTTCTATATACCATAATTTGAAATAGAATTTTTAATGGTTATTTAATTCTTTTTATCTATTGAAAAACCCACTAATTAGAAACATCTATGTTAATTCAAGGAAAAAATAAAATTAAATTCTAAAAATAGTTCCTTCTAAATAAATTTACCTTTATTAGTAGATATTCCTTGTCTGGAGCTTCGTTTAAAAATCTCTGCAGTTGGTCTGCGGTCAATATGTTTGGTTTTTGAAGACGTAATTGTCGGACTTTCTTTTCAAAAATGAACGTAATTTCTGATACGTGGATATATCAATGTTATATTTTTTATATTGATAGTACTTCGCAACATTGAATAGTGTAACCAAAGTGTAGACGCCTTTAAAGTTTTCGACAACTCTTCAAAGTATACCAAAAGTACACTTTCGAAAAAAGATTTTATTTTTGCATTTCTTCTCAATTCCATAAATTTCTGGTTTGCTAATTCATACTTTTTTCGTGAAATTTCCGGCAACAAATCTAAAGTCACCTTAGCTGCTTTTTCCAATATCTCTGGCGGAGTATTATCAAAATCGTCAGTATCCATATTATTTATTTATTATAAATTGGTATAATTATGTCCTACTAAAATAATATTTAATGGAAATTGCGATTTTTATCAAACCACGAAATAAAACTACCTTAAGAATTTAAGAAACTTCTATAATTGACAGTTATGTCAACTATTTAAAGCTGACAATAGCTAACTAAGTTTTCGTCGATTTTCGTTGATTCTCAATATAAATGTATGTAGTGTGGGCAAAGTGCCGTATGACAGTTACTTACGAGGGATCCTCCTCCCTCAGAACAGCAATTGAAATCGCCGCTTCCATATGTCCCAGCCCTCCTGATTACTGGTTCCGGTGGGTGGTCCTCAATCAGAGGATAAAACCATAGATCAACATAAAAATCTCCCTTGATAACGGGTCCTACTGGCCTGGTCGTCATTCGGAAAATTGTCGATTATCTCGAACGTGATGGCTACCAGAGCATACAGGAATATATTTGAATCAGTTATCGTTCGCTTCGACGACCCATGGAGGACTACAAAACGGTCCGTCGTAGTCCGCTGTCGACAGGTTTGTCAAATTATATTTTCGGCGGGCGGGCGATTTTTCGCGTTACAAATGCATTTCGCAAAGCAGGAATAGTTCCCCTAATGCTGAAATTTTCGAGGATTGGATGTTTGCTCCTTCGCTCACTACGGATAAACCTCTTGAACAACGAGGCCCAGAGGACTGTGAACAAGCAGTAGAAGAGTCACAAATAGACTTAGATGTCGAAGAAACCGGGCCTTCTACATCAGATTAAACTGAGATATTTTCACTATCAATGGTTTGTGAGTTTGCGATGTCGATATTCATTGTGAATATTGCCTTTTCAGCCTTGCGATGGTGCAATTCCAGTTTTTGTGCCTCTTGTTTCCGCTCTGGATTGGTCGATGGATTAGATTTGATCTTATTTTGATAAATATCACACTTTGAACATGTATGCCGTCCGAATCTGAGATTTGGGAAGTCTTTTTTGAATACTAGTGAGTAATACTTATAAGTAACTGCTGCATTTGTATTTTTTGTAATTGCCTTGCCTTTTGATGCGCTTCGAAATCGGCACCTAACAAAAAGAAAAATTACAAGGAGGAAGTTTGAAGACTTGCAATATTTGAAAAGCACTTTACCTGAGTACTACCGTCATTATTATGATAATTTACCTCATGATTAGTTAGTTACTACTCGTATTATGTAATCGTTGAGACTAATTAGTGTATGCCTAATCTAAGTAATTACCTAAAGTATAAATACTAGAACGATGTTTTTTGTAAATTTTGAGAAATTTTTTTTTTTTAGTTTAGAGAACCCATTATCAATAATTGTGTTAAAGAATAAACGGAGGGCCGACCCGAGTTCCCGCGATTCTGGTGTGCGTGGACGGTACTCCCGGTAGAGGCGATCGTGGCGGCCAGTCTAGGTCTGACAGTGATACGAGGCGGATATAGTAATTGTGGCGTTGTTACATTTTGTATTACTTTATTCTCATTAAATCTTTAATAAAAGATCTAGGCTTTAATTTCCCGTAACAATTGTTCATTTAGTACTAGAATTGAGTTTTGTGATAGTTTAGCTCTGGACTGGAAATATGTATCGATTCCTTATAGAGACTGAAAAATGTGTTCCTAATCTATGTGATTAAAATGAAGATTTTAAATACATAACCGGAAAGTATGTTTAAGTTGCATAATATTAGAAGATGAATAGATAAACTACAAAAATATTTTTGTTACTTTTGTGTTAATGAAAAACTGCTAACTCCTTTATTAAAATCATTACTTGATTACAAAAACCTGCTAAGTCACAAAAGTGTTAATAAATAAATAAATACTGAATTAAGTAACTTTTATTTTATTTCATCTTATAAAGAATAAAAATATAAAACAACTGTATCAATGCCCGTTCTTAAAATTGATTTATATTTATTTGCGAATGTTTTTGTTTCTCCTGTAAATTTACGTATGGCGTTAACAGGTTTACACTCTAAGCCGACGATATTATATTTTTATTACCAATATCTCTCATTTGATCCAGATTGGAATAATAGACAGAACTTAGTAATAAATATGAACACTCTCATATAAATCCTCTTTGAGTTTTCTTTCTTTTTTTGTATTTCTGTAATTTATATATTTCAATGTCTATTTATTCATTATCTGTGTATCGTATTGTTTTATAAACTGTATCGTTGTTCATAATGCTTATTCTTACCTTTCAATGTTTATTATTCATTATTTACCATTCACTGTTCATTTTATTTTATTAATGTTTTTAACATTTTACATTTTATAATTTGTATTTTACACGTGACATTTTAAATTTTAAACTTTAGATTATACATTTTAAACTTTACATTTTACGTTTCATCTTTCAAATTTTATATTCTATATTTCAGATTTTGCATTTTAAATTTTACATTTATATTTTACAATTATATAATAGTATAGTTCAATTTGTTATTCGGTACATTTTATATCAGCCGACGCTGGTTTGATTTGTTTTGTTTGCTCCACTTGAATTTTTTTAATTATTAATAAAGATTTGATATTTTCTTCGCGAAACAAGTGCTGCACTTATCGCTGAAACGCTTTATTCACTTCTTCCTTGTAACTATTTAATTTTCGGTATTTGTACTCATTTATTGGGCGAATAAAGTTATTATTACATTATTATTTTTTTTATTAATATTTCGTATTTATTGGCTCTACTATATATATATATATATATATATATATATATATATATATATATATATATATATATATATATATATATATATATATATATATATATATATATATATATTATTAATATATTCTAAAATAGCTCAGTTATTTATTATTATATCGTTTTGTAACTATTATATATTTATTAATTCGGGAGCATGAAATCCTTTTTCTCTTTAAGTCCTGGCTTATTATATTGTTGTAATTGTTTAAATAAAAAGAAAACACATTATTTGAAATAGATTTAATTTTCAATGCAATATTTTATATTCGATTAAAATAATATGCGACGCCAATGGTTATATTGTATCTACTTATTTATTTTAATAATTTCATCAATGCGCATGCGTGAAAAAACTAGTCATGCGCTTTAACATAAAACGAACAATTCTGATACGTAAGAAGCATCTATTCATATTATACAAAGTTTGTTGAAGATGCAAACAAATGAATGGTTCAAACACATAAAAGAATTTATATATAAATCATAGTTATATATGATACAAATTGCTGTGGAAAGAAAATAGTTATATACATAGATAGAAATATAGGAATTATATACAGATGGGCATAGTTATTACATTATGAAATTTCAATCACCAGATTTATGCAATTACAAAATGGCGTAAGTACATATTTTAATTTATTTAAAATTCGGCCTTTTATTAAATTTAACGATTTATGCAATGAATACACTATACAAAGTCTGTTTCTTTCTTTTTCAGATCGATCATATTTGCAAAAGTTTATCAATTTATGAAATTAAGTACTTAATTGAGTATTTTGAGTTTTTACTCTGATTATTGGCCAATAATGATTTAAAAACACTGACCTGTTGCTCTTGAATTGGGATGAAAGTCTCTGGATCCCAGGAACACTCCGCTGAAGCTCCAAAAAAAACCAAATTTGATGAAAATTTCGTAGATTCTTGCCGAAAAACTTGATACAATTGACTGTGAGTATTACTAAGATTATATTTAATAGTACTTTATAGGTTTAAATGTGTTAAACCGGGAATTTCTTGAAATTTCAGGAACACCATCACACACACTCCTCGCTTCTTGACACCAGCTTCCCTTCTTCTTTCAGCGTCCCCTCGATTCTCCACTTTTTTCAACAAACAGTCTTTTGTTCTTTTTTAGGTCACTATTTCAAAGTTTATTTGTTGATTCACAATTTGTTCTGTCATATTTTATAACCAATAAAATATTGTCTTTTGCAATCAGATTAATTGAAACTTCTTTCACTTATTAAAAACTTCATACATACACTCTTTTACATTATTAGTTCATTTATAGAGTTCCTATGAGTTTTTTCATCATACAAATAAATTAAAATTGGTTATACATAGATACATTTACATGGTACAACATTCAATATTGTTATTGATAGTATATCCTTGTTACTCTCATATTAATTATAAATATAAATTCTCTTATGTTATTTGTCTAAACTCTTTGCATTATATTATTTATAATAAACTTTAACAAATTACTATTTATTGATTCAACGTTCATTTTATTTACCATATATCATTTATCTATATGTCATTATTTGTTTATCTATGAAAATCTATTGAATTCTATTCTATTCAACATTTGTATTTGTTTTTTATTCTTAAATTAATGATTATGATGAATTTTCTATAATAATATTTGTATTCTAATGTAACTACTTATATCTAATATTCTCTTGACTTGACTATATAATTGTTTCTTTTTAGGTGAACAGCTGTTTATGGTATGGAAAATATTCTTCGTCTTAGGCAACTTTATTTACATCATTACATTGGTTAGGCAATCTCTATATTTTGTATTATTATTGAGGTTTGATTTGTTTTGTTTGCTCCACTTGAATTTTTTTAATTATTAATAAAGATTTGATATTTTCTTCGCGAAACAAGTGCTGCACTTATCGCTGAAACGCTTTATTCACTTCTTCCTTGAACTATTTAATTTTTGGTATTTGTACTCATTTATTGGGCGAATAAAGTTATTATTACATTATTATTTTTTTTATTAATATTTCGTATTTATTGGCTCTACTATATATATATATATATATATATATATATATATATATATATATATATATATATATATATATATATATATAATACAATGTATATATAAATATACAAATAAATTTTGCAGGAAAAACCAAATAAGACATTGGTTCACAATGAAAATATACAATTAAAAAACTAATAAAAAAAATTATTAAACTTAGAGGTGGGACTTTGTGTCATCTTGTTCATAGAAGAGAACATATGCTTCTCCACTGACTAAAGAATTCCACGATATTAATAGTACCCTTGAATCGTTATATTCGTGCCACTGTCCCGTGTAGGGATGTCGGCAATATGCTGTGTAGTGACCATTGTAAGTGGTTCCACTGTGATTTGATATAGCGTAGAGGTTGTACATACAAGGTGCCACATTATCAGCCGCATAATGGTTCATATCAAGCCCTTCTATTGGAAAATGTAATGCAACATTAAGTTTTCCATTAAATCTTTCTGTTTGCGAAAAGCGCTTCAGGTGAATAACCAATATTTTCGGAAATTTATGAATTGGGAATGATTTAGTGCATCGTCTTCGTTCCTTACGTTTACATTTCGAACATGTTGGTCTCTCATCTCCGTCGAGTGTTTCTTCTCTTGTAA
This sequence comes from Galeruca laticollis, assembly GCA_963921935.1. Taxonomy (NCBI): domain Eukaryota; kingdom Metazoa; phylum Arthropoda; class Insecta; order Coleoptera; family Chrysomelidae; genus Galeruca; species Galeruca laticollis. Next base: position 73,738,025 of record OY998177.1, read on the forward strand.
ACAAATCTAAACATTGTGAAAGTCGTAATTGACCTGTTCTTTGGGTTTTGGAAGGGGATAAATCCCAAAAGGGATCGAAGGTAACTGAACAGTGACCACAGTGTGTACACTTGAGTGTTGATTTTAATTGACCGACAAAGTTATCCACAATCTTGGAGTTGCCCATTCTCGAATATCTCAACCAAGATTCTTGTGCTTTCTCAATGCCACTAAGTTTGTCATAAATTTCTGTTAATATGGGGTTTGGTTTTTCATATACCTTGTTCACATCTTCGTGAAGTCCTGCTAATAGGTAACGAAGAAACTCCTGTGCATCATGTTGAGTGTATCCCATGAACCTTGAAGTAAATCGCTGAATCTTCAATGATACTGTATTAACCATTCTGTCTGAACCGTCTTCAGACCAAAGCTCTTGAATAACTTCAGCAAATGGTTTAATTAGTGCTCCTTTCATGCTAGATATGTTTAAGTTAATATTGTAATGTTTTTGTTATTTATTTAAACAATAAACGGGTGGGATAAATTTCAAACACACTGTATGGCTACTTACTAATTAATTTAAACACTAACTCACTAACACTTAATTTATATATACTCAGTACATTCACTTAAACTAATTTATATAATCACTTAATTTATATTCACTTATTTCCTGTTTAACTCATGATGTCAAATTATATACTAAACTCATCCGCTGATCGGTCCTTTATTTATATCAAAACTTTCTTTACTAGAACATTCCGGACTGCGGCCTACACAAAACAAATGCCTTTCGCGATATTTCTCGTTTGCCGGCTCAATCCTTAAAAGACCTTCCGAGAACATGTCTATAAAAACTGTCACAATAAATCCCAATAGACCATCCCAGAATTCGGCGCGCTCGCCATTTTTTTTAACTCCGTTAACGTAAGGTTACAGGACCGTACTTAGTATCTGCTTCGGTGTACGAGTTCGTAACATTACCCCCTCCTTAAATGAAAGTTCCTCCTGGAACTTTTGTGTAGCCGAGACTGGACGTTTGAATCGGCAACTGACTCCATTTCTACACTTTCCAATCTTATGGAAATAACAGGGCACCGTCTTCATCGGATACTGATAACGGGGGTTGTAGCTGCAAATTAATGTCTGGACACCGGTATCTTGGAAGATAACCTCTACCATGTTCCTGATGACTCGCCAATCCAACTGGTTACTCGCTATCTTAGACATAGCCAGTTTCTTCACGTTGGATTCCAACACATGGTCTCGGAGGTTTCGAAGTGCTTCCCACACATCGCGGTAGGTAGATCGATCTTGGAATTCATTTTTAGTTACCACGTAAAAGACGTACCGCGAATTCTGTTTCAGTTTCAGTGTCTTGCCAGGGGCTGGAATCTGGTCTTCAAGTTTCTCTAATTGCCCGAACTTCTTTCGAAACACGTGCGTTCTTGAGACGGGCGGGCATGTTGTGTGCCAGTGAATAATCTTCCGGGAGAGTGAACAAATCTTGTCGTTGTTCTGAAGCTTTCCCGGTACCTCCATACGCGCCCATAAATTCATCGAAGGTAGGGTCGGACACATCTTGAATAAGGTTTACTCCTTCCTCTAGGTCATGGTCTCCTTCGAATGGCGCTAGTCGGTTTTGGTGAACTACTTTTGGTTTTCCGTTGGGGATCTTGCTTATGCGATATATAACGTCATTGATCCTTTTCTTGATTAAGTATGTACCTTCCCATGATTTTTGTAATTTTGGAGAAAATCCTTTCCTCCTCGTCGGGTTGTGTAACCATACTTTGTCCCCTTCTTTGAAACCGCCTTCTGTGGCCTGCGTGTCGTACCGACTTTTCATTCTGTCGCTGGCAACTTGAAGATTTGTTTGAACTAATTCATGAATATCGTCCAGCCTTCTTCTCAATTGGATCACGTAGTCTTCTCCTGCTAGATCTTCTTCAGGGCGGCAGCCAAATTCCAGGTCACAAGGAAGCCTCATTTCACGTCCAAACAGGATTTTCGCAGGTGTTTCACCCGTGGTCTCATTGACGGCAGATCGATAGGCCAATGCGAATAGGGAGAGATACTGGTCCCAATCTCTCTGATGGCTGGATACTACTTTGGACAGGTATTTTCCAATAGTCCTGTTCATTCTCTCGACCATTCCATCTGACTGTGGATGTAATGCTGTTGTCCTGGTCTTCTTCATTCCCAGCTTCTCGCAAATCGCCTGGAATAGATGACTTTCGAAATTTCTTCCCTGGTCGCTGTGGACTTCCAAGGGCACTCCATATCGGCTGATAAATTCTTTCATCAATGCATCTGCGACAGTTGTGGCCTCTTGGTTCGGGATAGCGTAAATTTCCACCCACTTTGTGAAATAATCCATTACAACCAGTATATATTTGCCACCATTTTCTGTCGTTGGAAATGGCCCAGCGATATCTAAAGCAATCCTTTCGAAAGGGCTTCCAACATTATACTGTTTCATAGGTGCCTTTCTCTTGCGATGTGGTCCATTACTCGTAGCACAAGTCGTACATTTCTTACACCAGTCCTTCACATCGTCGGAGCTGTTCATCCAATAAAACCTTTCACGTACTCGCTGAAGGGTTTTCTTCACTCCCAAATGACCTCCCGATGGACTGCCGTGTAACTTCTTCAGTACCTCAGCTACTCTTGTTCTCGGGATAACTAGCTGTCTCCTCATCTCAGAACCATCATCATTTTCAAGGACTCTTTTTAACAGCCCTTCTTCCAGGACAAGGGAGTCCCACTGAGCCCAATACGCCTTGAGTTTCGGTGAAAATTTTGACACTTCCTGCCAGGTAGGTCGCCGATTTTCTTTCTTCCATTGCCGGATAATCTTCAGGTGAGGATCATTCTCCTGATCTTCTCTGATTCTGGTGGGTGACCATTCCTCGTTGACTACAGTAGTTCTTGAAACTGCTGCTTCCCTAGATTCCACCTTGTTGCAGTGGGAGCAGTCTGTTGGGCACGGCCGTCTGGACAGGGAGTCGGCATTTCGGTGACTCACACCAGCTCGATGTTCGATGTTGAAATCATACTCTTGAAGTCGTTCAATTCATCTAGCGATCTGGCCCTCGGGATTCTTGAACTGCATCAACCACTTGAGTGCTGTATGATCAGTCCGGATTAAAAACTTCCTACCATAGAGATACTGGTAAAAGTGTTCCACGGACTTCACTACTGCCAAAAGTTCTAGTCTTGTGACGCAGTAGTTTCGTTCTGGTTTGGAGAGGACTTTACTGAAATATCCCAGCACTCTTTCTTGCCCTCCTTGGATCTGTGAGAGTACTCAACCAATTCCTACGTTGCTTGCGTCAGTATCAAGAATAAAGTCTCCCTCTGGTAATGGATATCCTAATATCAGCTCCGTGGTTAAATGCTTCTTCAAGGTATCAAAAGCCGTTTGACAGTCTTCGTCCCATTGGAAAGCTCTTGCTTCTTCTGTAAGTCGCGTTAGAGGCTTGGCAATATCTCCAAACTTCCTGATAAATCTTCTATAATACGTACAAAGTCCAAGGAAACTACTAATTTGATGTTTGTCGGTTTGTTGCGGCCATTGCTGAATGGAAGCAATTTTCTCTGGATCCACCGCCACTCCTTCATTGCTCACTATATGACCTAGATAGTTGGCTCGGTTTTGGAACAGCTGACATTTCTTCGGGTTTAACATGAGCTAGGGCAGCTTGGAGTCGTTTGAATACGTCTTCCAAATTCTTCAGGTGTTCGTCAAATGTCTTCCCCAGTACGACGATGTCGTCCAAATAGACCAGGCATGTCTTCCAAGACAACCCTCTCAAGACATTTTCCATGAGTCTTTCAAATGTCGCAGGCGCATTACAAAGCCCGAATGGCATGACGGTGAATTGCCATAATCCAGATCCGGTGGTAAAAGCAGTCTTCTCTTTGTCTTCCGGGTCCATTTCCACTTGCCAATAACCAGACTTCAGGTCCAAGGTGGAAAACAGTTTGCTGCCGGCCAAAGTGTCTAGCGTATCGTCAATTCGAGGCAGAGGAAAGCTGTCTTTCTTCGTCACGTTGTTAAGCTGGCGATAATCCACGCAGAATCTCGTAGTTCCATCCTTTTTCTTGACGAGCACTACTGGAGAAACCCATGGACTAGTAGATGGTTCTATTACTTTTTCTTCTGCCATCTCTCTAATTATTCTTTCAGCTTCCTCTCTCTTCGCTCGTGGAAGTCTTCGAGCTGATTGTCTAATTGGCTTAGCATTACCAGTATCGATTTTGTGTTTGACGGCTGATGTTCTGCCAGTCTTTCCTCCTTTTGGTACGAATAAGTCTCGATACTGCAAGAAAAATTCTCTCACTCTCTTTTTTTCAGCTCGATCCAAAGATTGACCAGCTACTGATAACATTTGTTCCGCTTCCCCCCACCTCTTATTTGAAGAGATAGACTAAAACTTGTAAAATCAAATATACGCTGAATTTCTTGAAGAATACGATAATCATAGTTTAAATGCATCTTAATTGGACAAAATTTGTAAATTATTCATTTTATAATTTTTGGTATTTAATTACGCCCTCTGGCAGTGGACCTACAACTCTGTAAATAATTTCCAGGTTTTTCTCGAGGTCACTTTTGTTATAATTTTTTTTCCCGAAGTTGTACTATAAACGGTTCCCGAGATATGGCCGAGAGCCATTCTTATTGGGACACCCGGTACATTTGGTAGTCGATAATAAATTTCTACTTCATCATTCCTCTAAAATAAAATTTAGACATTAACTGAAATCAAAGCTAAATACAGATTAATTGGGACGGTACAGATGATATTCAAATAAAATTAACTACTTTGGACTAACCAGCGACTGGTGGGGGAGGGGGGTTGAAATTTTTGTTCTCTTCTATAGGAGGCGCTGGTCCAGAAAAGGTTGGGAACCACTGTTAACAGAACAGTGTTGGATAAAGCTAGATGTTTGATATTTAATGCCAATATGGAAAAAGAGTTTTGGAAAGAGGCAGTAGCATCAGCAGTCTATTTAACGAATAGAACCTTCACTTCTACTATACCTGACAATAAGACACCAGCTGAAATTTGGTATTCACAAAAATCAAATTTAGACAAAATCAGAATTTTTGGTTTTACCTCTTTCGTACATATTCCCGCTGAAGCAGGAAAAATAAGCTCGATCCTAGGAGCCAAATGATGTATTTGGTTGGATACACTGATAATGGATATCGATTATGGAATCCTAAAGACAGGAAGGTGATCTCTGCAAGAAATGTTGTTTTTGATGAAACAAAAATGAAAAACAGGGATATGACACAGAAATATAAGACAATTGATTGAGGTGAAGAACCAGATACTGACTTGGATAAAAGTGGTGAAACTAATAATGAAAATGGTGACCAAATTCATGAAAACGAAAATGCAAGAGAAAACAATCAAGACATTTTCTGAAGCTATTGAACTTGGTAACGGCTGGGAAGATGCGGTAAAAATGGAATTAGAATCTTTACAAAAGAATGAAACCTGGGAAATTGTTATTCGTCCAGAAAATGTAAAACTAATAGATTCTAAGTGGGTATTTCGTGAAAAGGACATAAATGGTGAAATTGTGAAAAAGGCAAGACTAGTAGCACTTCGTTATCAACAGGGTGACTTTTCTGATTGTGACTTATATTCACCAGTGGCGCGAATGCTGACAATTCGTGTACTTCTATAACTAAGCGTGGAAGAAAATTTTATTATAAATCAATTAGACGTAAAATGTGCTTTTCTTCATGGTGACTTACTTGAACCAATATTTATGAAAATACCAAATGGTGTGGCTCACATAAACTCATCTAAGTATGTTTGTAAACTTAAAAAGGCATTGTATGGCTTGCTTGAAGCGCCTAAATGCCGGTATGAAAAATTGAACATTCATTTACTTGATCTAGAGTTTAAACGATCTAATTAAGACCCATATTTGTACTTTAATAATGACATATACATATTTAATAGTGCATGTTGATGATTTAATACTATTTTCTAAATCACAAGATAAGTTGAACATTTCTAAACGAAGGTTATTGTTGTTATTTGAAATGCGAGATTTGTCTCCAAATTCTCAGAATAATTTTTCTTTAAAATTTTTGGGTATAACTATAAGAAATGAAAATAATTATTTGTTATTGAGTCAGAAAGAATTAATTCAAAAAGTGTTGGTAAAATTTAATATGTTAAATTGTAAAACCTCTCGTGTACCTATTCAACCAATGTTAAATTTAAAATTTAAAGAGTCAAGTGAAAATTTAAACTTACCTTATAGAGAGCTTATCGGATTATTAATGTATATTATGTTATACAGGCAAAGAGTCAGTGCATTTGTAGATGCACATTATGCAAATGATATCAATGATAGAAAAAGTATTTCTGGATTTGGAATTAAAATTTACAATAATTTTGTGTTTTGGAAATCAAAGAAGCAAGGCTACAGTCTCACTGAGTAGCTCAGAAGCAGAATACATTGCGTTAACAAACTGCGCAACTGAATGTTTATTTGTTGGTCAACTACTTTCTGAAATGTTGCATATAAACACTTTTCCTATCATAATTTTTGAGGATAACCAATCAACCATTAAAATTGCAAGCACTTTAGAAACAAAATGTTCCAAACATATTGATGTAAAGCATCATTTTATAAGGGAATGTGTAGGAAATAATAAAATTAAAATATTATATGTCTCAACTTCCGATCAAATTGCAGACATATTTACAAAAGCACTACCTACTGTAAAAATGGAATATTTTAGAGAAAAACTAATGTTACTGAATGTTAAAACATTTATTTTACACAATATGTATTTGTGTTGTGGCTTATTTCTAAACAACATAAGAATTGTGGGGGTGTGTTGATAATTATTATTGGCAATTCTTTTGTTATATGCTCCATGCCAACTGTCAAAAACGTCAACAAAAATGTTTTCCGTTGTTGCTATTCTTATGTTGAGCTAATAACGTCGTTATATACTTTTTGTGCTAATTAAAGTAATCAATACATACTATTGAAATCAAACTATTGTTTCACTGATCCATAAAACGCAAATGCACTTTTGTACTTTTGAATTTTTTTTGTGATTAAGGTAACAACTACAGTATTTCTGATGATATTACTATTTAGTTATTTCATAGACTGACTGATTTACTAAAACGTTTAGGATTCATTTTACTAATTTCTTGACATTAAATAATACTTGCTTCCATATTTTTAATAAACTGGAAAATTCTTATTTTATTAAAAAATGACAACAAACGGCAGCGAACTGTATTTTTACTTAAAAATTGCCACAACAAATATCATTATTATTATCAGTTAACTTTGACAGAACACAATATTTGTTTATCTTCATGTGACGTAGATCATAGCCACGTGATAGTTTGAAGCATTTTAGCGGGAATTTTGAAAACTATTTTTTCATGAAATTATTATTTTCGTGTTTTTATAGGGTCTAACTATAAAATAGATGCAATTTCAAGAATTAGTCAATATCCCTATTTATGTTAATTTGCCTTTGCCAATAGATGTTTTGTCTACTAGCGAGATTATTGATATAAATCTTTAATTTATGTGTTTTATAAAGCATTACCGGGTATATAGGAAGACCTCATTAAAGGACGTGCAGCTTAAATTATAGCGATTTTGGATAAAAAAGTTTTAAGTGGACACGCTGTATACTATAACTTTTATAGCATTAAACGTTGCGTAATTTTAAATTCGAGACTGAAATAAAACCGAAGTGTATTTTTTCGATGTCAGATTTCCCATTAGATATACTCGACATAATAGCGTTTCGAAAAAATAAACAAGACAGATAATAAACGCTGCGTCTTCCGCACAGGAAGTTGCGGTCGGAATCCGGTACTTCGGTGCAGAATAAGGTATTATTATCTACCTACTCGATGCGATGTACCTGCGGTACCACGGTACCTACAAAAAATATTTATAAATTAGAAAGAGGGCTTATTGCCGTAGCGGTTTCTTTTGAACTTTAGAAAACATGATACCCATCATAACGTGACTTCGGTTCCAAAGAAAATATTAAAAAGGTTGGTACACACTCTTAGAATCTCCTTTTTGTAAGGATTAAGGCGGATCTTGAATGGAAGAATGTTTAATTGCTTTTTAGAAACGAAACGCCGATATTTTTTATCAACATTGATTTTTCGTTTTTTGATATATTGGATCCGTTAAAGCAACGAATACAGTGTGTCCCAAGTTCGAAGAGTATCATTGGGATCTTGTTAAATCGTGACCTATATAGCTGTGCTTTTAAGGGAACAATAATTATTTATTAGACGCGATCAGATTTCAAATATTTTCTTTTGTTTTTGAGATACATAATTGAAAAGAAGATATTGCTCGGATTTTTGTTTTTATTTTTTTGTAGTCATTTAAAGATATATCAAGAAACAGAAAGTTCAAAATTGTCTTTAATACCATGATATCTACATATCCATCTGACGTTTTGGATTCCCACATTCATCATCAACTTATTACTTTTCTGTCCAAAAAAGTATTGGTTGACCCCAAAAAAGTTTTTATTTTTTCGTTTTTCAGAGAGAAAACCAGGAAAAACGGGTTTTTATCAAAAAAATCCTGAGTGTATGTCGTCTTTGTCGTTGGCACTATTTGCAATATTAGATTTGTAGTAGGAAAAAGGCATTCACAAACAAAACAACTAAATAAAGTTAATATAAGTAGAGAGCTGTTTTATTGATTATTACGATACAGCATATCGTCTCTCAGATAGGGACACTGCAGACCGTGCCATCTATAGAGCCTGGCGAGTAACTAAAATAGGTAGATAATTCCAAAAAATTAACGAAAACTGTAACATCGTTAGTAATTAAATGTTATTGATTTTTATTACTGCGTATGCGCGATGCCATATTGCTCGTTATCTGTTATTGTTTCTTAGTTCAAGTCTTGAGGTTATTATAAGGTTTTGGTATTTCCCAGATAGCACGAAAGTTTGCTGCAAACTTGCTTGATTCTTGATATTGAGTTGTTCAACCAAATTTGTCATATTAAGCGTGAAACAAGTTTGCAACAAAATTGCCATGTCAAAGGTAATATGAAAAATTGTTGCAAATTTGATGCAAATTTAAAAAAGAAACATTTTATTGTTTTTGTATTTAACCGTACTCAATTTTATCACTTATATGAAAATAAGCTCAAAAAACATAAAATGTATTAGGTAATTGAATGTTTAAATATTCATAAAATTTAGACATATCATCGTGGCGACCGGATACTACTTTATTTAAAGATCAGGGTTTCACTACGAAAAGAAGAAGATTAACATAACCTTACACAATGAACTGTTCGTTGTTCGTTCAGGGTCAGACGCCATTAAAGATGAAGATTTTAATGGTGGTTTTATCTAGAAAAGATGGTTTTCGCGCGTTATTAGTGTTAGTGATTCTATATCGTTATAATAGTTGCCAGAGACCCTGAAATTCTATCACGATTCTATATAGTGATTTTCGTTGTATAAATGTAAGTATCTTATTTTTATATATAAAAATAATGTTTGTGTAAGAATATGCGTCTATTAATATGAATTGTGTTTATTCAACTTCAATTTCCAATTACTGATTAAATAAAGTAGGAGAATAAGTTATAGAACACGTGGGTTTCTTTTATTTATAATAGATAATTATTATTTTTTTTATTTCTGGGTTAAAGTATTACAATCAAAATAAAATGATATTAAGATGAAATATCTCATTTCAAAAACTATAAATTTATTTATCTCAAATATAGATGAGTGATATAACATCTTCAGAGAGACGGGGAAACAGCAGTTTTCATGAATTTGACAATCTTCTGAAGTAGTTTATACAGTCATACAAGTTTTATTATTCTATTACAGGTTATAATTTGAAAAAACTTTAAGTTCAGCTGGCTACCCTATTCAATTAGTGACTGACCTATCAGAAGGCTTAAACAGAGTGGAGTAGAAGGTTAACTCCATTTTATCCCAAACAGAGAATACTGCCAGAGCTCCAAATCAAAATGACAATTGGGAAAATATGCAACAAATTTTTGTTTTTAAATCAAATTCAAATAGGCAGATATTGAATAAAATTAAAACAAATTGTTGAATTTGAATTACCCTTATATATTTTTTTGTTTAATATTTTCATAAAAACAAAATTGATACACATTTTCTTATTGTAAACTTGTTTCTTTTTCGAAAAAAATGTCTTTCAATCAAACACAAATGAAATTGTTTTAATTAGTTTATCACAATTCAACCTTTGTTTCAGAGCTGAGAGACAACAACGAAAAGATGATGTTGTACATAATATAGGTTAATAAAAGTTCTTAAATTTGTTTGTCTACTTCATTTAAAACTACAAATGTGCCGTAGATGCTAATAAAAGTCGTTGACATCTATGATAAAGGAGGAAATTAATACCAGCAAGTCCCTGTGGGATATATACTATTCTGACATTTGACACCCAGTCGTGACTTGTGACAAGTTTGAGTTTATAAACTTTAAGCAAGTTTCATATGGCTGACTTGGTGCAACTTTGATATGTGGTAACTAGCAAGTTTGCTTTATACTTGCAACAAGTTTGTGAACTTGCTGTAGCAAACTTAATGCAAGTTTAGAAGTTTGATGTGTCAAATATGATATAAGTTTGTAACAAGTTTAAATTGCTATTTGGGTTTGGTGTATTTTTTAATTCCTATAGTGTAATATTTACCTTGTTGTTTCGTTGCTTTATTGTTATTAATTGAAAAGACAATGTCAACGTGTATTCTGAAGGAGTCTAATAAGTGATGTACTCGGTAAGTTTTATTAAAAAAGTTTGAGTATTTTATCTTTCTCAATTAACAACCATTTTCTTTATTTTTATAAAACACAGAATTTTTACGATGGAGGATATGTTTCCTTCATTTTCAAAAACGGTGTTTCTTTAGATTTGAGAAAGACGAAGGGGGGTTATTAAGACAGTTTGATTTGCGTTCCCATATGAGAGGAAATTAACAAAAATTGATGGTAAGTTTTATTGTATTCTATATAGCGTGCTATAATTTTGGACGTTCTAAAATGTAAATTGAGTGAAATAAAAGACGAGTACTGAGTGTGTAATTGTATTAAAATTCCATCTAAGCGCGTTCAATCATTGGGCCATTCTCAAAGCTGTCGTCAAGAAAAAAACCTCCAACAGGTGTCAAAAAACATCAAACCCTGTAACTGCTACATACAATGAAATAAAATGTTTGATGTTACATCATTATTCAAGTGAAATTTGTTAAAATTACTCAATAAAGAGGGTGTACAATTGTAATTCACATAACGAAACGTCAAATTTGAAATTATCAACTAAATGATATGTGTATACACCCTCTTTATAGACAAATTTTATTTAAATAATGATGTAACATCAAACATTCTATTTCATTGTACGTAGCAGTTACAGGGTTTGATGTTTTTTGACACCTGCTGTATGTTTTGCTCTTGTCGACAGCTTTGAGAATGGCCTAATGGCTAAAAGCGCTTAGCTGGAATTTTAATAAAATGACACACTCAGTACTCGTCTTTTCATTCAATCAATTTATATCTAGTGTGTACACCATACTCAGACAATTCCATTTTAAAATGTACCCAATGAAAAAATATGAATCTTGGTTTTATTTTATGTTATAGCTATTCCTCCCACCAGCTATGGGATGGAAGGTAATGGCCCCTTGCCGATTTTCATATATAGCCCATGGTATGACAATTTATGGGAAATGAAAGTGAGTATTAACTATTCTTGAGGCATTACGTCTAAGTATTTGGTCTAGCGGTAACGAAAAATCCGATATATCCAAAAAAGACAAAAAATAAAAAAAAACAATAAATCAAAAAATAGTTGAAAACCAAAAAAATCGAGAATTCGTAAAAAAATCGAAAACTTCAAAAAAAGGAATTCAAAAAAACCAAAAAAATTTAAACATTCAAATATTTTTTGATATTTTTTTTGGCATAGGACAAAAACATGTCTAAACCTACTATTTCAATAGTAAGCGCATTTTGTTTTCTTTTGTTGATATAAACTTTCAAACATATTTATGTATTTACTTATTTATTGTTATTATTTTGTGTGTTTACTTGTAGAAGCTCAACCAGAAACCAGAAAGGATTTCCACGAGACGGTGGGATTTTTAAGAGCCATTATTTTAACAATCATAGACTGCCAGGAGCTGCAGAGTAACTTAAACTGCCTTATGCGATGGTTTCATAAGAACGGAATGCTTTTAAATGTAGAAATATACAAATATGCAATATACTAGATTTAAGCTTGTGATATAAACCAATTTAATTGTTAAGTAAGTAGCAGTTATACTCCAATAGTTTGTCCAGCTCTGAGTGTTTATAGGAGTATAATCATAAATTAATATAAACTCATCATAAATAATTTTCTACTTTTATCTTGATTTAACATCATTCATAAATCTAATGATACTCCAATATCTAGAATGTATGTTACTCAAATTATTTTTTAATTATTGCATTGTTTTTACATTATAGTTTATTTATTGTCATTCTGTTTGTTAAGAAAAGTAATTTGTGTAAGAAATTCTTTGTTGTGTATTTTTACACCAAAATAAATAAACTGTTTATATGATTGTTGTTTTATTTTTTCCAATTTAATTAACCATTTATGGTCCATCATTTGATATTTCATTTAATTTAACTAAACATCTAATCAGTATTGAGTAAATGGAGTTAAATTGAATGAAATCTCAAATGATGGACTATAAATGGTGATTTTGAAATAAAATAATCAAAATACAGTAAATTTGAATATACCGCCAAAACCTAAAATTACAGAAATCTTTTCAACATCATTCAATTGTTTAGTCGACAGGCTCTTTAGATGGCACCACAAATCAGTGTCTCATCTATCTGTGAGTTATCTGTGGCGCAGATGTCAAAACCTATCTCAAAATATGTTTTGGCAAATTACATAAAACTTTTCATAATTGCAAATACATCTTTTAAAGTTGTTTTTTTTCTGAAATGTGGGTATTTCAACGAATTGGTTCATTTGTTAGAACGATTAATTTGATTAAAGTAAAGTTTAACTTAAAAAAAACGCGAGATACGAGGTTTTGATACCACATTGTTATATATCTCTTACATTGTTTTTTCAAATTTTTTAAATACAATAAACAACATGACACAAGAAAATATGTTTATTTTTATAACATGTAAAAAACGGTGATTGAATTTGTCTTCTGTGAAAATCAAGTGATCATTATACATGTTTTTCTTGTCCTGCATTGCTAGTGTTCTTGCGAACTGGTACAAACTGCCACTCCTCGTCAATGTTTAGTTTGTACTGGATAGCCGAATCTTTAGAATACCTTAGAACTCTCAGATTATTAACACACGCATTTCCTACTTTTCTTCCAGGGCGAATGGATGGATAGTACTTCATTTCGGAATAACCATTAAAAAATCGGTGGTCACTGTATTTAACTATGTATGGATTTTAGGAACTTTTACGGGCCTCCCTTATTATTTCCACATAGTTGGATGGTGAATATATGCACTTATTTTTCTTTTTCCTTTCAATAGTGGAGTGCTCAGTATCGCACTCCATTTGCGAATGATCCTTAACCAAATATTTTTGTATGATCACAGAATCATTTTCGATGCAGAAATGTTGAAGTGCATTGGCCAATGTCACGTTGCCGTTTTGGGCAGAACATTTTTGGTTTGTAGTTTTCTTGGACATCCAACTCTTCATTTAAAAACTCAATTATACAAGATGCAATGGAGTTGGCATCCATTTTGCCCTCTCCCTCATGCCATACATAACAAACTACATTATCATTTGCTAAATTATAGATGGTGAAGTTATGGCATGCAAGTTTCTGTTTCAAGTATACCATGCCTGCTGGGACGACAGGAACAAGTTGGACCGCTTGTACATCCATAGTGAATACTCACACTTTTCCGTTCAACGCGTCTTGTTTATCTTTATTTTTTTCCTTTCTAGCGCGATTTTTTTGGCTAATGTATGATTCGTAATCCTATTGGTCAACATTGCCCGGTCCATACGCAAAACATAAATCACACTGGTCCTTTCGTGGATGGTACACATCAATGTTTTCATTTTTCATTTCCTTTAAGAAGACATCATACATTGTAAGTAAAATTTGTACGTTGTTGAACGGCAGTAATGGGAGCGCATCTTTGGCAATTTTTCAAGTAAAGCTGTAACTTCATTTCTGCGATCAACGTTGACAGCTTTGATCTTGGTGGGAAAAGTACTAGAACTTGCTGTTGGGATCCCGGAGTTACGACCGTTTTTCACCCAGTTCTGAACACTCCACGCACCCAAGCCTAATGTGGAGAAAAAAATTTTCTTGCATACTGGAATTACGGTTTATCTATTTTCAGATGATAGAATAGACCTGAGTTACGTCGTTTTGTGTTATTTTTTGATTTGTTGGACGTTTATTAAGGGGCCGTTCAAGTATTACGTAAGCACCAAGGGGGGGTGGGGGGGTCTCTGTTTTGCTTATTTTGGATGACATGGGGGGTGGGGGGTCTAGATGATGATTACGTCATCGTTAGTTATTTAAGTTTTTTCGGGGATTCCCGCAAATAATACATATGCGTAGGCACTCGCTTTGAGAACTGATTTTACCGCGCATTAGGGAAATTACCGTGCGCTATTCACTTGTCTAATAATTCACTCTCGTGCCGGCCGGCTGCAAGTGCGCATCTATCAGTATTGTTTTGTTTGGATTCTAAACGTATTGTAAGCATTGAAAGTTATCATTTGTGTTTATGTTGATGCAATTAGCCAAAGTTTAACGTTTTAATTATTTAAATTTAAATATCTTATTAGAATGTCATATCATATAGACAAATCCAAGTTATACCAAAAACTGTTCGAAAGTTTTAAAAAATCTCATACTGGGACGAAAGTGCAAAATGTACAAAAGTTAGTTAACGAAGTTTGGCGAAATTATAAATTACAAGCAAAGTCAGATAAGGAACTAGATATTATTGTATCTAAGAGAATTGAAGAAGAATTGCAAGCGGCGACTAAAAATAAATCCAATCTGCTTCATTTTTTTTCCAAGGTGAGTAAATATAAGTACAAAGTTTCTCTTTACGTTCTGTAACAATTAAAACGATTTATGAGTAAAAAATATGATGGCCTATCTCAAAGTAAAAAGGTAAATGATTGATATTTTATTTCTTAAGATCGACTCCGGCAATTGGTCACAAAATACACGGTGTTTTCAATATCTGTATGTGAAGGGTTTCTGTGGGGAAAAGCTTTCAATAATATTTAAACGCTGGTTTTATTAAATACGGTGAATTTATGTAGCTTAATAAGAGAATATCCAGCAGAACTCTTAGAAATTTTTCATTTTTAGGCAACGTCTTCTACCAGTAAACCTGCAGAAAAAACACAAATTATACAGCCATTTTCTAACATTGAAAAACAGAAAGAAGATAAAATTAAAACCGGCAATGAATCACAAGAGCAATGCGAAAATAATAATAATGCAGATAAACAAAGAGCAAAACCTTCTCAAGAAGCTTTGAAAAATAAGATTACTCTACTCGAAAAAAATCTGAACGCTTTGTATTCTGCCAGAGATACTATGCCAAATTGCGCTGAAGTTGATAAACAGATCATTAAGTTGCGCGAGGAACTAAAAACAGCAAAAAATACTTTAAACAGGAAGATTCAAAACGCAGTTGCCCAGAAGAAACACAGGGATGGTATGAAAAGAAAGTTAGAAGATATTTGTCAGGAAAATCCTGAAATAAAAAGAAGACTATCTCTGAGGGATTCAGTAGGACATCCTAAACTTGAAAGCGATCAACCATTACTATTGAAAACAATTGCGGATATAGCTTTATTTGGGAGTGCATGTGATGACAGGAGACGAACGGAATCTATTCGCAGCGTAAAAACTCTTGACGAACTCACACCAGAAAATCGAATTCTACAGAGGGACGAAGACATGTATCGACAGTCCCTGTTAGGCTCATTCGTGCTCAAACTGATCACTACAAGAGCCACTTAGATAGCAAGTTCGCTGAAACATCAATCCATTATTTAGAGAACATAGCATCCATACTTGGACCAGATCAAGTATTTTTCTTATCTCAAGATGACAAAGCTCGAGTCCCTATTGGCGTCACTGCGGCAAATAAGCAAGCACCACTTTTAATGCATATGGAATATAGAATCAAATTACCTGACCACGATTGGGTAATCGCTGAGCGTCATAAATTAATACCATCTGTTTATGCTGGTATCAAAGTTACTTCCAATATGCTAGGACAACCGCAAGCCGTCGGATATTCTGGGCCAACATTCATCGCTATTCGAAGTGGAAAGCATAGTTCATCTACTGCTAATACTCATGCTCAGGATTTCGAGACGCTTCTCGAACTTGAAGAGTTTCGACCATTAGCAAAAACTGACCATGGACTAGTAAAACCAGTAGTAATTATGACGGTTGATGGAGGGCCAGATGAAAATCCGCGTTATCAAAAAGTCATAGGGTTTGCTATACAACATTTTAAACGACATGATCTCGATGCATTATTTATAGCTACCAATGCTCCTGGAAGGAGTGCGTATAACAGAGTAGAGCGAAGAATGGCTCCTCTGAGTCGGGAACTGGCTGGTTTAATACTGCCTCATGACCATTTTGGGTCTCATTTGGATGAACGTGGCATTACAATTGATGAACAATTAGAAAGATATAATTTCGAATTTGCAGGAAATGTATTAACTGAAGTATGGAGTTCAATGGAAATTGATGGCTATAATGTTACTGCAAAATATGTTGAGGCTGATGAACAAGATGTTCCTGAATTTCCAGACATTAAATGGTACTCAGAACATGTGCGTGAAAGCCAATACTTGCTTCAAATTGTAATATGTAAAAATACGGAATGCTGTCGTCCAAGAAGTGGCCTATTCAGATTACTAGACAACAGGTTTCTTCCACCACCTGCAAAAGTAAAACAAACAGTTGATGACTTGGTTTTGGATGAAGGAGGACAATTTCTTGATCTTCCAGTCAATTTAGCTCTACGCTTGAGTACTACCCTCAAAGATTTTTTGCAAATGCCCTACGATTATTTTTGTCCGACGGTAAAATTTAGGCTATCAAGCCGAACATGCAAAACGTGTGGTCTTTATCATGCTTCCGTCAAATCATTAAATCGTCACATCGAGAAGATCCATAAAAAAGTAAACACGCCCACAGAGGGAAAAGTTAGACCTGTAAGAGTCGCTGCTCGTCGTGCTAATGAACTGATGTGCATTATTCAAAATTTAGAGCACCAAGATGTTGAATGGCTCGATGAGAGTGACGTAGACATTCCAAAATCGGATGAAAGTGAGCAGACTCACAACACTGAGCAGCAATCCAATGTCATCGATAACTTAGAATCATGGATTCAGGTTTCATGGACTGAAGACTGTTAATGTGTTCCGAAAATATTCTTTATGTTAGTTATGTTCTTTATTTCTGATTATATTTTTTTGTCATTTACTCTATGTGTATCAGTTAAACCTAATATTTTCATGAATTTTCCTATTTTAAAAATAACAATATAAAAAAACATTTATTACTAAAAATGTTTACGTAAGCATAGGGGGAGGGGGTAAGTGCTTTGCTTACTTTTGATGACAAGGGGGCGGGGGGGTAAAAAATGGTAAGAAATCTGCTCACGTAATACTTGAACGGCCCCTAACTAGTGTGCGAACAAATAACTTTCGTTGATGCCAATCCATGTCAGACCAAAATCTGTCGAAAATTTTCCGACGTTGCTCCTCAGTTATCATTGAACTCTTTCTCTTTTCTTTCGATGGTAAACATATTACTGAATCACATCTGGGTTTCATTTTTCTCGCGTTTCTCTTTACTTTCACTATAAAAGATTCATTTTTTTCCTTGTGTTTTGCTGTGTATTCTTTACCGCGCATCCTTGAATATTTTTGTCTATTTCTTTCCCAAGAAGAACGACATACGACTCAATCTTAATATTTGTATATTAGAGAATATTCGTTTATGCTTTCCCAAGAAGAAGGACATACGACTAAGTCTTAATATTTGTATATTTGAGAATATTCGTTTATGCATTCATCGAACATAAGCAAAACTCTTATTTATCCTTTTTGTATCTAATACAAAGACCAGTACCATATATATATAGGGTGTCTCTAACACTCCCACTCAAAAAGACAAAAGTAGGGGAAAAAAACTTATTAATAATTAATTCAAATTAAAATTATTATGCTTATTTAGTTTTTGTGAAACGTTGTTGTGGTCCAACATTTGTTGCATGGATTGGGAAAACTCCAAAATAAAACTCCAATCAGACCAAAAATATTAATAATTAATCTTATCATCAATGTCCTGGATTTCTATCAAGCCCATTTTAAAACGCAGTTCCTGGAACTTAGGAAAAGGCAGAAATTTCGTCAGAGCATCTGCTAATTGGTTACTTACTGCTCTCACACCTTCAAAAACTACCATATATTCAGTTTCGGTAGATGAGGCTGCTACAGAATTGTGTTTTTCAGCATTCCAACAAATTGTACAATTTTCAAATAATTTAATAATATAGCCTATTGTACTTCAACGATCTGTTTCATTATTACCTCAATTGGAGTTTACACATCCTACCAAAATATGATTAAAATTATTTTCTCCACGACTATGTAATAATATATACATTCCTGTTAAATATTAAATTGAAGAATGATATAAATTCTACACCCCGTGGATTCCAGTCTGAAATCCACGGCCTGCTGGCCAATGACATCCTTCGTATTTTCGGAATCCACGGGCCTTCTACGGGCAGATCGTCTGAATTAGATTACCTTGCAAACAAAAAGTCACACGTCCCATAGCAACCGCTAGTCACTAAAGTCACAATTTAAAACGTCAAAGATGAATTGCTAATATCTCGCATTATAAATGCATGTGGAGATTTCTGCTCTTAAGCGATACGGTGGCTGGAAGAGCACATCGGTAGCAGAAGGCCACGTGGATGATTCTATGACAAACAAAATGAATACAAGAACTCTTAATAATATTCAACAAACATCACCAAATACGCATACTTTAAATGCAGTCAATTTTGATCAACAGTCAACACCATCAGTATTAAATATTACTAACAGCACTAATATCACGATTCATTTTGTCAGAAGGTAAATTTAAACTATAGGCACCTATTTATTATATATTGTTATGATATTTTATTTATTTATAATTTTAATTATTTATTAGGTTTATATTATTATAATTTTAGTTGTTGAATGTCAGATAAAATTAGTCTATCAATTTAGGTGTTATTATAGTGAGCCAGCTATACTCTGTCCTTAGACACCATAAGGATGAAACTCTTAACCATATACAAGTAATTATGGTGGTTGACGATACATCTTTTAACTTATAAATTCAAACTCGAGAAATTATTTAAATTGTAATATAATTAATAAATAAAATAAACACTCAGATTATTATTTTCCAATAATTTTACAAACAATTAAGTACCTAATACAACCCTGCATTTTCTGGTTAACTTATAGAAATAGAGATGGCAACACGATATAGAATCAACTAATATCGATAAGAAAGATCTCTTTCTCTATAGTTATTTGGTTTTATTTGTCATAAAGGTTAACCTATTTACAAATGTATTATTATTTAGTTGTAAATAACTAATTAATTGACCAATACAGTTGTTGTTATTTTTTGAAAATTAAGAAACTATTAATCGAATTAAAATATTCTACATAATTAAAATGATGGCACAAGTTATAAATCGATTCGTATTCAAGATATATGATATTATTGTGGTAAGTACTGATTATTTGATACTAATTTGATGATATAAGAGTTTTATTTTAATATCCTTTATATACTTTTTTATCAGTGATTAAAAAAGAAAGTAATGCTTTATTTTATCTAATGCATTAGTTTCTTTTTTTAGGTTATATATTACTATTAGGCAATCACAACCACGTGACTTTTTAGCTGTCAATATGGCGGCGACGGTCAAACATTGGATTCAGTACATTCATTTATGTTTATAAAGCTGCAGAGTTTTATAGTTATAAAACGGTTTACTTTGTATTTTGTGGGGTTGTAAGGTGTTTTGTAGTATTTGAGAAGGACAATTTACCTATTTTAAGATCAAGAGTGCTTATTTTAAATCGTTATTAGTATAAAATCCAGATGTAGGAGAAATATTAATAGTTTAGCTGTGGTTTAGCTAATAGATATATTATATGTAACCTTCTGCTATTAAATCAGTGTTGTATTTTATTTTTTGTAAATAAATGTAGAACTAAGTTAGCCTTTCATTAATTATAAGGAATTATGTATGTATTTGGAGTTATGTAATGAGTTTATAAATGATTGTTTTTTGTCGATGTTGTCTTGTGAAATTGTTTCTATGACCTTAGGGGTCTTATTTTCTAGTTTTTTTTTGTTTTTGGAAAAAATAAACTGTTATATAAGGGTTTTGTTTTTTTATTGTCCCTAAAGTGTGTGACATTTAATGCATTACAAAAAACAATTATTTTACACTGCAAAATATAAATTTTATTTCATTTTGACAGTGTACATTACAATACATATTTCTAATATTATCATGAGTAAAATCAATGAGCTTCAGCCTCATTGTTCAAAGATTTTGATCTTATTGACAAAGCTATGTAAAAATATATTACTATAATAACACTTAGTACATAAACGTTATACGTATTATGAAGAGACAAGCATTATCACTAATTTAAGTACAAATCAAAATAAAACATTCATTAAATGTTGAGAAATGATAAAAGTTGCAAAGTAATATTTACTAAATGTTTAGCTTCAAAACTAAAACATAAATACTCAAGCACCATAGAAACCACCGTCTCCATAAATTCAATTTGATCATCCTGGAACTGTTGAGGTATTTCATCAATATTCATGACCTGTTGACAAAGTAATTAATTAGAACAATTTTCAACAACTATCAATACATAACTTAACATTGCTATTACTAAAATTAACATTCTTTTTATCAAAATAAAGTGTGCAAAACATGCTCATCAAGTATCTTTTCTTGACCAGGACGATCAGTTACACATATCCCAATCAATTGTCATTTAGCTCTTGAGACAATTTACATAAAAAAGGACTACTATTAATTATTTTTTACCTTAGTGTCAGTCAGTTTTGTCCTTTTATCTCTGCGATTCTTTCGGTCAACATCTGCAGCCCTTTTTTTACTTTCTGAGACACATGTTCCATATGTTGAGATGGTACCGTCAGGGTGTTCTTTATCTTCGAGGACAGCAAGTTTGCCTAAAATAAGTTAATACCTACTTGAGTACAAACTACGTAAACTAGGAGCTAGTAGAGTTGATATATTTGATAAGAAGCCTACCAGTTATAAAGTGTCTACAGCAAACTTTCTGGTGTTTCAATATAGATTCGGTCTGATCGTCTCTCTTTATTGCTGCACTCCATGCCACATATATCCATGCAGCCCTGCGAAGTTTGGTCAAAACGTTTTTCTTCGTTAGAAACCTGTGTTTTGTCTCTGCGGGAACAAAACGAAACTTCATCACGATTAGAACGGCTTGCACAACCAACTACAATACATATCGAAGGCAAACACTACACTATTTAAAAACCACAATTTACAGCCAATAAACAGAATGAAAATTAAACAATCACACTCTACGGTAACTTTGTTATTTATTTGACCGTCACCGCCATATTGAATTTATTTTGACAGGTCGTTGGATTGCCTAATTGTTAGAACAGTTTATATAAGAAAAGTTTTACCTTACAGTTCGTAGTCACTCTTAAACTCAATTCTTCAGAAAATATTCTTATTTCTGCTTCTTTTAATTTTGAATAGGATGGCCAAGAAGTTCAAATTTATAACTCTTCCTATAATGTCACTATCAATTTGTCTTCCTGTATAATAATGTAGGTATTCTCAATTTACAATTCTTTTCTTTATACAATCTAATTCATTAATATCTTAACTTTGATTTTTCTATCATAACAATTCGCTGTTATACAACATTCCAGTTTCTTATAAATTTCAACAATTTACCTTGTTTAATAATTACAAAGTATTGTTCTCAGCTTTCTTTCATGTAACTTACCTTCTCTTTATATTCTTTTACTGGATTTCTCTCTTAGGATAATTATTTTTACATATCTCCTTCAAAAAAATTCAATCTGTCATCATGTTTATTTTTCTTAGGAACCAGCCATGATTTCTTTTTCCTACTAGATTAATATTTTATTTCGTTTGGAGATTAAGTAAGGACTTCGCGCACTACTTTTGAACACTTTTAAATTTTCTTATCTAATGATTTTTTTCTTACAAATTAAAATTAACATTTTTGTTGTTAATTACTGGATTGATAATAATTATAACAGTAAAATTTACTTTTTCTCAGCCACCTTTATAATTCATTTGATTAGAGTTTTCATTGAATTTATCCTTTCAAACCTATCTATTCTTATTTTAGTCGAATATCTTTATATAATATCCGTTTTGTTTAGCTGTTTTTGTTATAATGAAAATATTTAGGGGAGGTTGGGGCAATGTGGACTACGGGGGCAATGTAAACCACCTAGGTTTTTTTCATAACAGCGGCAGCAATGCAACAGATTCGATTCTACTTATGTGCATATACTACCGATACTCAGTAAGAACTTGGCAACCGTAGAGGATTGTTTATCAGAGTTTAGAGCCAAAACGTGATTTGCGGAAGCGTCGATCTAACAAAAGTGTTGACTTTATATCAGAATTACTTGGTAAGTAAATGTATTTTTATCTATTTTTTAGTCTCCATACGTTGTTTAGAGTGTGCTTAATATATGCCAAACGGCAATGTTACGATTTTTTATAAACATTGAATATAAACTACGCGTGCTCAATTTATTGTCTATGTGGGGCAAATTGAACCGTTAGTGGTCCACATTACCCCAAGTACATTTTTATATATCTAATTTTATTTTCCTTGTTTTCAGGTGCCTAGTCAAGATGGTCCGTAATTATAGAAGAAAACGGAGAAACAAACATGGGCACTTGTTGCAATGGAAAATGCTATTAAAGCAGTTAAAAGCGGACGAATAGGCTATTTGAAGGCAAGTAAATGTTTTAATATTCCAAAAGCAACATTAATTCGACGATGTAAGGAACAAAATAAAAGAATTTTATCCAACGAAAAAGGTTTGGGGTTTTATAAACCTGTGTTTACCAAACAACAGGAGAAAGAATTGGAAAATTATATTCTGGATATGGAAACCAGGTTCTTTGGCATTACATTGCTTGACCTTCGTTCTCTTGCTTTTCAGTTAGCAGAAAAAATCAGATAGAGCATATATTTAATAACATCAAAAGACTAGCTGGCCTTGATTGGACTTATGGATTTCGTAACCGTCATCCAAACATTTCGTTGCGCAAACCCGAGTCGACTTCTGCTGCAAGGACTCAAGCCTTTAACCGCCATAATGTCAAGCAATTTTTTGACCTATACAAAAACGTTTTGGATTCTAAAAATATCGCATTAACCAGAATATTAAATTGTGATGAAACCGGGTTAGGCACTGTTCCAAAATGTAACAATAAAATATTAGCTAAAAAAGGAAGGAAGCAAGTTGGCCGTCTCACCTTTGCAGATAGAAGTGGAACCACCACAGCAGTTATTTGTATGTCGTCATCAGGAAACTTTGTACCACCATTATTAATTTTTGCAAGGAAAAGGATGAAGGTCGAACTCCAAGATGGCGTACCATCTGGAACAATATTTGCATGCAGTGAAAGTGGCTGGATTAATACCGACATCTTTTTAGTCTGGTTTAAGCATCTCGTTCAACAGGTGAAACCCACCGACGATGATCCCGTCTTACTAATTTTAGATGGGCATAGTAGCCACACAAAAAATATTGATGTGATTGATATAGTCAGAACTAAACATGTACATATTATTTTCTTGCCGCCCCAGAGCACTCATCGTATGCAGCCAATAGATGTCGGTTTCATAGCCCCATTAGCACGCTACTACGATATGGCTCTGGAAAAGTTTTTGAATAATCATCCAGGCAGAGTTGTCACGGTCTTTCAGATCGCCAAAATTTTTGGTGATGCGTACTTACAAGCAGCAACCCCCTTAACGGCTATTAACGCTTTTAAAAAGTGTGGATTAGTCCCCGATGATCCAAATATTTTCACAGATTTAGACTTTGCCCCGTCTGCTGTTACTGACAAAAACCTAGCGACAAACGAACTGCCACAATCTGAAAAGCTCACATAATGGAAGTTGGATGAAGCGCCTCCTACAGAATCTACTTCAAACGATCCTTCACATTGTAACGATAAAGAAGCAACAGCTTCAACATCTACTGCCGGCACGACTCTATCACAGCCCATACAATCTAAGCTGGAAAAAGAAGTTCCTTCAGCATCAGCATGTCTTCGCTCTACAGAAAACCAAAGGAAAAGTAGTTTTGGGTCAGAAAGTCCTATCGACATTCGTCCACTTCCAAAGACTACTAAATCAAATAATAAACCATTACGGAAAAATAAAAAGGGCAAAGCAGCAATACTAACATCTAGTCCTTATAAATTGGAGTTAGAAGCTGAACTAACAATAAAAGAGGAAAAAGAAGCAAAGAAAAAGGAAACAGATAAAAGAAAAATTGATAATCAAGAAAATGAACCAAAGAAACAAAAAGTAGAGTCTAAGAACAGTCTTTCTAAATCAGATAAAGGAAAGCAGAAAAAAAAATTTGTAGATGAAGATGCAGACGAGGGAGACCACGATGCAGAATGTTTTTATTGTAATGAGTTGTACTCAACATCAATGGCCGAAGAAGGTTGGGTGCGCTGCTGCGGATGTTTAAGATGGGCTCATGAAGCCTGCGCAGGATTGGACCCTGAAGATCACGAGGCATTTAAATGTGAATTTTGTGCAGAATGTTAATATTTCAAGTACTCGTATTTTTAAGTTGGTAGTACCATTATTTTTATGTTCTATACTAAATAAAGATTTAATTTTGAATTTCCTTTTTGTGGTCCATATTGCCCCACCCCATGGGGCAATATGAACTTCAGACATGTGTTCAGATTTTTTTTTAACAAACAAGTTTTAAAAATGAAGTCTGGTAAGTTTTTAATGATAGTACAAGGTTCACTGAACAATGTGAGTTCATTACAATTTCAAATTTCATCTTAATAATGAGGCTATACAATTTTTTATCTTAGATAGTTCACATTGCCCCAACCTCCCCTAATTAATGATTAGAAAAGGCTGAGTAAAAATAAAAACATTAGAATCTGTTCAATTATTTATTCAAAGAGCGATTTTTTCTTTGTATAGTCGTGGAGAAAGTATAGTCTTGCTATTATTCACTCGGATGATTTTCATCCTCGTGAATAGTAGCAATCATTATACGCTCGATGAAGAATATACTATTTTTTATATTAGTATATTAAGTACAAAGTGTCATAAAGGTGACTAAAGACGTTTTTAACACGAGGTGCTTACTATACTTTTTCTTCGCCCGCAGAAAGCGAAATTTTTAATTATACTTTAATTATATTCATAACATTACGGACGATGGCTGACTGACAAATCAAATGACACAGAACAACAAAATTATCACGGAACATGAAATTTAACATACAAACGATATGCTTGATTTGACGTTTAAAAAACAAAAGATTAACGAGATGTGACTTTTCGCATTTTAAACACTAGTGTTTAAAGAGTCGTTTTGTGCATGTCAAACCCGTGTTGAAAATGCGGTTCTAATATACCTTTTATGTATCTTAAAATACGTTTTTGTGAAAGCGTTTTGAAATTGACAATTTTCGACATTTATTAGATTTTCGAATTGACACTCTTTTAGGCACTAAGTGCCTAAAAGTTACAGTATTTAGGCACTAGTGCCTAAAAGTAAAAATGAAACGTTAAATACAATGAAAATATTTATTTATTATAAATATTAAAGGTACAATTATGTAAATTATTAAAGTGAATACTAGAGGCGTCCAACTTCTCTTCTCTAAGAGGTAGTAGTCGGAATAAGTAAATTGCTTGTACTGGCAATGCTGGTAGCTTCTGCTTCTGTGTGAACTGCTTTTAATTTCTTATTTGGCGGATGTTTCTCCCCCATGATTCTTTTGGATATTTCGGTTTTTTGTTCAATTGAATTTTGCATGTAACCTTCAGCAAACGAGCTTGATCGCCAAACCCCACGTCACTTCAAAAGTATCATGGCCGCTCCTAATCAGCCAATAATGTTGCAGAGCTGTGCCGGAAACAATAACCAGTGTATTCAATAGCATTTTGGAGAGTCCAAGGAATTCCGCTACCTTTTTCGGTATACCTTCAATTGTATTGATTCCAACTGGCAGGGTACAGCATTTATTATTTCGATACGTCAAGAAAAATCGTTGATGTGTAACAGTGAAAGGACGAAGTTTTACGTACTTACGAAATACATGTAAGAAATTGACACAATGTATTTGATCCCTCAGTAATCGTAAACATTCTTAGAACATGAGTTTTTGTATTCGGAATCTTGACACTAATAAATGACTGACAACATTTAATGGCATCTACGGTCAAAAATGTGATTTCTTCCCTCCTACATGCTGCAAATACTTCAACGATTAAAAGAACTTTAAATAACAGGAATTCTTTATCATCGGCTTCTTTCATAAAGCGTTCTATTTCCAGCTTTGTAAATATTTTTGATTCCTTTGGCTGATATCCGGAAGCTTTTCTTTTTAAAAATGCAATAAGGTTTGTGAATTTGCTAATATCTACGTTTTTGTTCAGGTATGGTTCAAGTAAGAGATATAGTGCGAAATTTAAAGTTTGGGATTATCCTTTGATTTGAATACTGTCATAGTCCAGTCAATGTTATAATTTAAAATGCTTATTAGACGATATATTCATTTAATATTATATCTTCAACTAGCAATCGTTAAAATGTATTTTATAATTATTAAATACATCTTAAACATAACACCAGACAATTGGCACTACCTTATGTCTCATTTTATTAACAAGAATTAGTAATATAATTTTCAAATAACATAATATTTTCACGATGTTTCACTGAACTATAAGCATATTTTGGGATAGCAGTTTTTTCAATCACGCACGTGTCCACAAGCGATAAGGACCGCTTACTATTTAGTTGGTGCGCTAGCATCAATGTAGAGTGTAGACTGTAAGTGGTATTGATAAAAATAAACAAAATATTAATACCTTTCAGAGTCTAGCTCCGCAACATAACTTATAACTTAAAGGGGATATGCCATTAAAATTCTGCACTATATGTTTTGCGCGTACTATAAGTCATGGTGCGGAGCATCGAATATTTACTCCACAAAGTTGACGGCCTTAAGGTAGGGGATAACTTCTGGAAATAAGCTAGCACAGCGGTTCCCAAACTGGGGATCGCGACCCCTAGGGCAGTCGCGGGCCATTCGGAAAGGCGTCGCGAGATGTACAGTGGAACCTTGATATAACTAATTTTTTTAAATCCCTTTAAATCTACTGTATACAAATAATGGTGAACTATGTACTTAAACTTAGACGGCCATTATGAGTTTTAAATTAAATAATTTTGTTTATTTACAAAATATATTTTACAGATTTTCTCAAAACAAAACAGAACCATTTAATCTAGTTTTTATATCTAATGGTTAATACATTTTTAAGGATAAAAAGACTTCTTTAGTGAGAAACATAGGCCTGTTTTTTGTTTTGCGCGTACTATAAGTCATGGTGCGGAGCATCGAATATTTACTCCACAAAGTTGACGGCCTTAAGGTAGGGGATAACTTCTGGAAATAAGCTAGCACAGCGGTTCCCAAACTGGGGACCGCGACCCCTAGGGCGGTCGCGGGCCATTCGGAAAGGGGTCGCGAGATGTACAGTGGAACCTTGATATAACTAATTTTTTTAAATCCCTTTAAATCTACTGTATACAAATAATGGTGAACTATGTACTTAAACTTAGACGGCCATTATGAGTTTTAAATTAAATAATTTTGTTTATTTACAAAATATCAATATATTTTACAGATTTTCTCAAAACAAAACAGAACCATTTAATCTAGTTTTTATATCTAATGGTTAATACATTTTTAAGGATAAAAAGACTTCTTTAGTGAGAAACATAGGCCTGTTTCTTGTCAACAAGTTTCATAAAATTTGGCTTAGTTTTAGAAACACATACAATAAGATCGTCTTCAACGTCCAGTCGATTTCTTGCCTTGGTTATAATGTTGATCAATGTTGAAAATCCGAGTTTGCAGAGGGAGGATGTTGCAAAGGGCATGATGATTCTCAGAGCCGCTGATGTTAAGATTGGATACTCAGCTCTTCTTTGTAGCTAGAATTTGTCTACATCTTGGGTTCTGAAGGACAGTTGCAAAGTCTTGTCACAGGATAGCTCGATGAGTTTGTCATGAAGCAGTGGGTTTAAGTCCGCCTCGTTCACAGCCTGCCCGTTGAAGGGGCTAAGTACCCAGTTCCAACCGGTGTGTTTATCCTCGGGAATGCAGCTAAGGATCTGCTCTCATAGACCTTGCAAGTGAGTAGTAACCAGTTTGGACAGGTTGTCGATGTCGGGATAATATTCATCGCTTTGATCAAGGGATGTGATGAGCTCATTTGTCAGTTCAAAGTTTTCAAATATATTCTTCTCAACCCTGGTTGACTAAGAGGATAATTTCCTTAAAAACGAATTGACTTTGTCTTGTGCAAAAAGTATGGTTTTGTCTCTTCCCTGCAAGGAAACGTTGAGATGGTTCAGCTGATGAAATGTGTCCGCTAAATAAGCAAGTTTTAACAGCCATTCATTGTCACTAAAAAACCGGCGAGGTCTTTGTTTGCAGCTTGAAAAAACGTCTTAAGCTCAGAGCGCAAAGCGAACACTCGAGACAGCCACCTTGCCTCTGTGTGAAGCAAGAGGCATTTGTATGGTGCCTCCAATTCTTCGCATAACTGTGATGACAGTCGACACTGTAATGGCCGGCTTTTTACAAAATTAACCAACTTAACAGTTTCGTTCAACACTGTTTTTAGCTCAGTGGGCATGATCTTGGCGGCTAATGCCTGGCGATGCGGAAAACAATGAACCCAAGTGGCATTAGGCATGACATTTTTCATCCGTCTCACGAAACCACTGTCTTTCCCAGTCATTGCTTTCGCACCATCACTGCAGATTGAAATACACTTTTGAAAGTCAATTTGAAGCGAATCGGCTGCAGACATGAACATTTTAAACATTTCCTCACCTGTTGCGTGGTCAGACAAAGGTTTGCAAAATAAAATGTCTTCTTCCACACTACCGTTACTCTCAAAGCGAACAAAGCACATAAACTGCGCCAAACTCGATACGTCCGTAGACTCGTCAACTTGAAAGGAAAAGTACTCACTTTTCTGCAACTTTGTTTTCAACTGATCCTTTATGTCCTGAGCCATCTCGATAATGCGCCTCCCCACCAAATTATTCGACAGAGGAATGGTGGAAAGCTTCTTAGCTGCATCCGGGCTGATCATAATTGAAACCATATCCTGAGCAGCAGGTAGAATGAGCTCTTCAGCAATCGTGTGTGGTTTACCTTTCTTTGCTATTCGTAAAGCCACTTTTGATACGATGCTAGCAAAGCACTTTTACTCATATTATTTCCACTTAACTGAACTTCTGAATTTTTCTGGTAATCTAAAGCAGTTAACTTACGTTCAAAAAAATCGACTGGCTTATTTTTAAAACTGAGATGTTTACTTTCTAAATGGCGAATCATCTTGGAAGGTTTCATACTCTCGGCCGATAACAACTCACTGCAAATAACACACCGTGGCCGATTTCCGAGCACCGTAAATCCGTACTTACTATAACTGTCAATATACTTTCTCACCTTTACCCTCTTCTGTTCATGATCATCATGAGAAGTCGAAGGTCCTGCACGCTTAACGAACTTATCCATAGTTAGAACAAAATCAAACAATACGCGAGCGAACAAAACACAAGACACGTACGTGGCCACAGCTCAACTCGAACTGGATGCGCCTCACCCCTCCGCCTACTGCCTCTGCCACTTCTATAGCTAGCCCCTCCAACTCTGTCCGCCTTTGTTATGGACGAATTTCTCCCCCCCCCCCTCTCAGCCAGCTGCGCTCTCTCAGTCCCTCTTTGCTCATGGCGCTTCAAGTTATTTTTAGGGGGACGCGGCTAATACGTATGGGCTAAAATGGGTCGCGGAAAGAAAAAGTTTTGAGCTAACAATACCTTTTCTGTAAAATTTTGAACATGTTTTTCTTTGACCCAGGTTTCAAAGTTGTTGTAGGTGGTCTCGTATAAATTTTCGATTTTTCGGGCACTAACGTGGATATCGCAGCTTGTTTAATGTCCAAAGACTTGTCATTATCACTCAGTTTTGGCGATTTTTTCCCAAAACTTTGTAGGAAATACGGCGATGCACGACGTTTGAACCAGACAGAACTTTGATATTAAACAATGCCTTAGAAACAGATTTACAGCCCACTTTTAAAAATGTTTAAAAACTCAAATAAATGCATGAAAATATATCAAATTCTCCGCTTTCACAAAAAATCTTGTATGAAATTCATTGCGAAAAGAGTGTTTTAAGCACTCGACGCATTGTTAAACTCGGCTTTCGCCTCATTGGACAATTTTGCGTCCCGTGCTTAAAACACATTCATTTCGCAATTTGTTCCATAAATAGCTATTATTTTTATTTTGATATCTACTTAATTAACTAATGGCTGTACAGATATCTGATCTTGTACATAATACATTAAATTTCGAGAAGGTGCATCAATATTTATATCGGAATTTAAGTCAACATAATTTAATGTATTGGGCAATGGCGTATTAACTGGCTTACAATCGGTCATATTAAATTTATTTAAAACAGTTTTCAAATATGAATTGTGATCTAACGTAATTGTATTTTTATTTCATTCGACTTTAATACCTAGAAAAAATTTTAATTCATGCATATCTTCCATACTAAACTGATTCTTTAAATAATTTTTAAAACTTATCAAATTATCTATGTCAGCGGTGGTTAATAGATCATTGACATATAATACCAATCTGTGTATAATACTACATAGATATTTTTACTAATGTGACCTTTATCCAAGAAATATAAACCACGGTCTACCGACGAAGTTTTAAAGCCATGTTTTTTTAATATATCGTTTAAACGCATAAATCATGTTCGGGTGGCCTGCTTCAAACCGTATAATGATTTATTTAATTTACAGACTTTGTTGTCTTTAGCTTGAAACCTATCAGGTATACGCATATAAATTTATTCTTTTAAAATGCCATTAAGATAAGCTGTTTTATCATCCATTTGATGTAACAATAACTTATACTGATTAGCTAAAATGATTAAAAACCTTAATGATGAATTCGAGCCGCTGGTGCAAGTTTTAACGTAATCTAGTAAATATGTTTGACTGAAACTTCTGGCTACTATTCGAGCTTTGTACTCGTATCCTTGTGGATTACCAAAAGCGTCATTTTTAATAGTAAATACCCACTTACAATCAACTATATTTCTGTCGACAGGTTTATCAACTATAGTCCATGTATTATTAATTAATAAAGAATGTATTTCTTCCTTTATTACTTGCTCTCACTGAATATTGTCACTATATTTTATTTCACTGAATGATTCAGGAATTGTACAAATAAGTGATTGTACACACAAAATATAATCATTTATACAGGGTGTTTCGTTGTATGATTTAGAAAGAAGGGTTTTAAATCTTTCGCGTCTTCTTAAATCGGTAGTATTATGATGTTCATCTGGCGAAGATATACTATTGTATTCGTTATCTATTTCGGTGACATATTTATCTATTTTAGTGTTTCTTTATTTTGTACTAAAGTCTATAGAGGTTTCTTTAGATTTTAATGTTATTTTAGGCTTTTTATTAGGAATGGAGTTTTGAGGCTCAAAGCCATCATTAAGTTCTAATCTTAGTTTATTAACTCCTTCATCAAATTTTGGTCTTGAGGTTATAAAATTTATTTCGTCAAAAATGATGTCACGTGCAATAATTAATTTATTAAATTGGGTATTTAGTATTTTATATCCATTTGGTTGATAACCAACCATTATGCCTTTACTTGATTTTTGTTCAAATTTTTCTTTTCTGACTTTGTTATGAATGTTGGCAGTCGAGCCAAATATATTTAAATGATCTATTACGCAACAGTTAAAAAGGTGTTTTGTTTTGTTTTAGGGATGTAGTAGATGCCAGATTTATTAAATATGTTGCTGTTAGGACTGCTTCGCCCCAAAATATTTTATCTAAATTAGCACTATGTACCATTGATCGAGCCTTTTCTGTAATTGACCTGTTCATATGTTCTGCAACAGGATTTTGTTGCGGTGTATGTGGTACAGTTAAATGATAGCTAATACCTCTTTGATCACAATACTCCTTAAATTCATTTGAAAGATATTCTCCCCATTATCACAATACAGATTTATTAATTTTATATTAAAATGTGTTTCACTTTTTAATAAAAAATGTAGAAATATTTTAAAAACTTCGCCTACGCTGGACCGCAAGTTGTATTTTCAAATTTACCGCACATCACGGACTACCGACATCTTGGTTAGGACGATTGACGTTTAAAACAAGCGTTCAAGCGGATATAAGTCGTTTGGGTGAAAACTAAAAATTAAGTCAAAACTGATAAGTATTAATATAACAATGTGGCTTGGCATGATGTTAAGTAATTTTTTTATGCTCAGTTAGAATCTGCTTTTGTTACTGCAACTTACAGAAACTGTTTCATGTTGACTGTCGGGCACAAATTGAGGTTATGACAAAGAATAAAAGAGCTTGGCATTTTTTAGTGAATTATGTCTTATTGCCTATGACGGACCCTTGAACTGTGTCTTATGATGGACCAGGGGCAATGCATTACTTACACTATTTTAATTATGTTTTTCTTGGTTTTGCAAATATGGCATTTAAGAAAAGCCAGCAATGGGACGAGGATGACATGCGACAAACTATGCTCAATGTTCAAAACCACAATATGGGCTATAAGTTGGCAAGGACGTTTAGTGTTCCCAAAACAACCTTGCGAAGACGTCTGGCTAAATAGGATAGTTGTAAGGGTGATTTGGGAGGTCGAAGAGCAATTTTCTCTAAAGTCATCGAACAGGAGATTGCGAGTTATATTATTGATACGGAAACACGTTTTTTTGGACCAACGTCCAAAGATTTGCGACGAATGGTATTTGAAGTAGCCGAAAAAAATAAAATAGAACATGGTTTTAATCGCGAAATAAAAATGGCAGGCTGGAAATGGGTCAGGGGATTTCTGAAGCGCAATCCACGAATATCTTTGAGGAGCCCAGAAAGTACATCATTAGCTAGAGCCCAGGCTTTTAACAAGCCTAATATCGAAGCCGATTTTAATGCACTAGCTAATATTATGGAGAAACGCAAGTTTCTCGCCGAAAATATATACAATACGGACGAGTCAGGTTTGACTACGGTCCAGAAGAAGTGCCAGAAAATTTACGCAGCGAAAGGTCGGAAGCAAGTTGGTACGCTTAGTAGTACCGAGCGTGGGCAACACGTAACTGTATAGTTTGCGCAATGAATGCCATAGGCAATTACGTTCCTCCTGTTCTTATTTACCCTCGCCAAAGAATGAACAATGAGCTTATGAATGGTGCTCCCGCTAGTAGCATAGCTTTTGCACAAGAAAGAGGTTGGATGACCAGCGAAATTTTTTGTAAATGGTTAAAGCATTTCGTAAGGTACGCTAAAGCTTCTAATGAGAATAAGGTGCTTTTACTACTAGATGGCCACAGTAGCCATAAAAGTCTTGAATCTCTGCAGTTTGCGAAAGAAAATAATGTAATTGTATTTTGCTTTCCTGCACACTGCTCTCATCACGTTCAACCATTGGACGTTGGATTCTTTCGTTCTCTTCATATACGTATTTCGATCAAGAAATCCAATTATGGCTGCGTCAAAACCCGGGAAAAGCAGTGACTCGATTTAAAATAAAAGTCTTCTCGATCAAGAGTATTTGAAAAGTGCAGTACCATCAAATGCAATAAACTCGTTTAAAAAGACTGGCATCTATCCTTTCAATCCCCATATTTTGGAAGACTGGCAGTTTGCACCAGCTTTAGCAACAAATAAGCAGATTTCCGAGAATCCAGCTGTCATCAACGAAAACCAAATGGAATTAGAGGTTCAAGATCAACCAAGTACATCTGGTCATAACTTGTCTTCATCGTCAGTTCTTGACATCTGTGAGAGAAATTTTACCTCCTCCCGAAGCTGTAGCTATTGGTACTCATGGAAGAAAAGCCAGAAAACGTGGAAAAACTGCTCATTTGAATTCAACACCAGAAATGCATGAACTTAAAGTAAAAGTGATTGAAAAGGAAATGAAACTAAGGAAACAACAAAGTAGGGCAGTTAAACGCCAACTTGTCATTTCAAATGACGATAATTCTAATGAAGAATATTTAGGGCAAGAAGAAGACGACTCTGACGCTAGCTGCATTTACTGCAATGGTCTATACTCTCAATCACGAGCGAGAGAAAAGTGGATTCGTTGTCAGAACTGTCAATCTTGGTGCCACAATGAGTGCGCTGATGTCAGCTATTGTTGCAAATCATTCATTTGTGAATTATGCATTTAATTTTGGTTTTTTTCTGTTTTGTTAAAGCAAAAAAAATGTTTTTCATTTATTCAATGTTACTTTGTTCTTGGTACAACGATAATTTTGTTTAATAAACCTTTTAAAATAATTTTATTTGTTTTATTTTTTGGGGGGCCGATATACGCACATATGCGCCAATGATGGACCCCTTGGCTTCATAAAAAAAACTCTGGCGCTATTAAACAGACAATTAATTGTTAACAAATTCACCCTACACTATCATCATCTTTGTATTAAGTAGAGATTTACATAAAAAGAAGATTAATAACTACAAAAGCAAAAAAAACATAATGGAATTTCCTTAAGGGGTCCATCAAAGGCACACTTCCCCTATATAATGAGTAAAATCGTCAATAAAAATTACAAAAAAATTTTTGTCATCGAGAGTGGGTGAAGTTATTGGGCCACACACATCGGAATGGACAATAAATAATGTTCGTTTAATATGAGTTTTATCTTTGGCTTTTGCAAAAGGTTAACGCGTTTGTTTTCCACAAATACAAGCTTGTAAGGTATTGGTAAAAGAACTCACTCCTGGTATCAATCAATAATGATTTATTCTTCTCGCCAAAAGATATCTCTTAATCTTTATAATATATTTTTAATAATAATGATTCGTAGCCCACTTACTTGACCTAACCAAAACTTCTATCTATTTGTTTACTCAACGCTTTTTACACAGTATTTTATATAAATATTAAATATAGTTAAAAGTATTGTATGTCTAAATGCTGACTCTAATAGTCCTTGACAAATATATCTTTACATGTTTAATGACTAAAGAATTATTTGATATACAGGGTGTTACAAGCTGGATACTGTTTAAACATTTACGGTCATTTCAAAATCCGATATTTTTTAGCTGTAAGCTTTTTTCCTTTTGCTTGCATTTTTAATGGGCTATGAACCATTTTTAATGGTTTATTAACTTTTAGAGTAACTGTTATTAAATTATTTTGGAGCTTACCATTTATTATTGTTACCCTTTTTAATAGTCATAGAATAATTTTTATTAAAAATAACTGTCATATCAGATTGTTGGATAGGACATTTTAGTTAAATTGCCTCTTGCAGCTAACAGCTCAATCATTAGTTCATCAAAAACTAGGAAATGGTTTGCTAATTTCATATCACCTTTAAATTTTAAGCCTAACATTTTCTTTTGAACTGATAACTGTGTTGCTAGGCTTTTTCTTTTATAGATGGAATTTATTTATTTATTTATTAATACACGGTTCAAACAGGACGAACCCAACTACAGAGCAGGAACTTAATTATATTGATTACAAAGAATAATATCATCAATCAAAGACGAGTGCTTTAATCGCAAATATGCGGCAATGAAAGATATCAAGCTGGTAACTTACATGATTACATATCGAACACATCCTGTGAAGTGGCGAAAATTTTAAAATATTTGTTCGAGGGGTATTAAGGTAAAACGTATTAACAGCTCTTGAAGCTACTCTCGTAGTATTGAACTGGAGTTTAAGAAGAAGATTAGGATCACTGATGTTGTTATTCACGATTTTAAGCAGAAATATCAATAAGTGACAGTCACGACGAGCACTTAAGTTATTCACACAATGCCTCGTTTGAAGGGTACCAGTACGAACTCCTACCGGTGGGTAAATCCCATCCATTTTAAAGGAAAGAAATTTCAAAAACCTCCGTTGAACTGATTCAAGTTTCTGAATGTATATGTCATAGAATGGACTCCAAAATAACATCTGCGTATTCAATTTTAGACCAAGCATAGGCGTAGTATAAAGCCTTTAAAGTGTCTTGATCATTGAAGTCACGCGAATTTCGAACTAAGAAGCCATACATTTTGTTAGCAGACGAGCATATAGCCTCAATATGAGGTATAAAAGCAAGTTTAGAATCAAAAGTGACACCCAAGTCAACAAATGTCGCCGGGCGTTCAAAGACAATATTGTTGATTTTAAGGAAAACGTCATTACCTTGCATTCAACGACAAATTATTACTTATACACCATTTCTCAATACGTCGAAGGTTAGTTGAAAGTGAGACACAATCGCTTCTATCACCAATCCGGCAGAATAATTACAAGTCATCAGCATATAGTATGCAATTGACGTTAAGATCGTCAACTATATCATTGATGAAGACATTGAACAATAAGGGAACCAGGTTACTTCCCTGTGAAACACCAGATGTTGCTAAGTATTCAACTGACTTATAACCATTAAACACGACATACTGGTGTCTGTTGTTTAGATAGGAGGTGAATAATTTGATTAGAGAGGGTGATAATCCATATCGAGATAATTTACTCACTAGAATTCCGTGGTCCAGTCTATCGAACGCTTTAGAGAAATCGCTGTACACAACGTCAGTCTGCGATCGCTTATCGATGTTTTCAGTAATAAATTGGGTTATATTTGCCAAATTGATGACAGTTGAGCGACCCTTTACAAAACCATGTTGCTTTATGGTTATTATGTTGCATAAATGACTATACATTATATTGTACAATAACATTTCGAATACCTTACAGAAATTACAAATAATTTTGAGATTGGCCGATAGTTGCTAATATCAACTCTATCACCATGTTTGTAGATAGGTCTAACCTTCGAGGATTTCCACATATTCGGCACAGTGCAAGTCTTCACGCACGTGTTGAGCAGTGTTGTTAACGACGGAGCAAGTACAGACGCACAATCCTTCAAAATGAAAGCAGGGACAGAGTCTGGTCCTGTTGTCATTTTATTTGTTTTAAAGCTATAAGTACTTCATCATCAGTGAAGGACATGGTATTCAGGAACTGTAAGGTTACTGAATCATCTTGGATAACGCACATTGTACTAACTGAAAAAGATTTTGCAAAATATTCAGACAAACAATTAACTATATCGGTAGGCGTATCGAGCGTTTGGCCGTTAAACGTCATTCTATCAGAGATATTAGTTGATCCCTTTTTGCTGTTGACAAAAGCCCAGAATTTTTGGAGTCTGCTTTCATACTCGACTCAGCTGAAGCAGCATAATCCCTGTACGACTTGTCTATGTCAGATTTAATATATTTAAACTGGTTAAGAAAGAGTATTTACATCATTGTTGATTTTACATTCGTTATTTAATTTCGATTTCAGCTTAATGTCTTTAATAATATCCCGGGTAAAGCACGGTGGATATTCTTTTTATATTGTTTTGTTTCTCTTGGCACATACTCATCAAATGCATTATACAACTTACCGTAAAAGTAGATGCGGGCATCATCGGATCTATCAAATGTTTGAAGGAAAGTCCAATCTCTATTAGAGAGACTTTGATACAATAGTGAAAAATTTGCTTTTCGGAAGTTATATTCATTGCAAGATATTGTTGGAAAATTTCGCTTTAAGGTGTGGCAAAAATTTAGTTTACAGGAAATATTTATAACAGGATGATTCTGATCTTGAGCAACTAAATATTGAATAGATCTTTCCACAAAACAGTCATTATTATAGAGGACAAGATCGAGAATACGTTGCAAGTCGTTCGGAATAGTACTGTATTGAGTTAAATTAAAAATTGGGAGAAAATTGGTAAGAGCAGAAACAATGTCATTCCCTAAATTATTATGGAAATATGCAGCATAAGAAGATGTATTAAAGTCGCCCACAATGAGCAAATTATTATTACGCAAACTTTCAATATTACTAATTGATTCAAAAAGATTAAGGTATACTTCGCTACTAGCAGATGGAGGAACATAAACATGACCTGAGTCAGTATTTTGACCAAGAGCATATCCACCGAGACTATGGTGGAGATAATGAAACTGTCTATATTTATTTCAGACGACGGGAATTCATTGTTTACAGCTATAAGAACCCCTCCGTCCCTCGAGCAATTACACGCCTCCAGAATTCTATCAGCCCGGTATACTGAGTAGTCTTCTGGAAATAGTTCACCATTAAAGTCTGAATCGAAAAGCCATGTTTCGGTTGGTGCTATGACCTTAAAATCTGTCATAGAGATTGCATTAAAAAAATCTAAAGTTTTAGATCGCAAGACTCTGGTATTCTGATAGTATACATTTAAAGAATTTGTGAAGTTACTGTTAACCTTTCTACCAGCAGTGCAAGTGGTCGACGACATGGTAGATCCACTTGAGGCTACGGATTGCTATATTCCAAGCAAATCCTTCTT
The DNA here is from genome assembly GCA_963921935.1 of Galeruca laticollis. Lineage (NCBI taxonomy): Eukaryota > Metazoa > Arthropoda > Insecta > Coleoptera > Chrysomelidae > Galeruca > Galeruca laticollis. The sequence continues at coordinate 73,776,990 of OY998177.1, forward strand.
GAGTTTAGTTAAAGCAATTTTATATGCAGTACAAACACTTCTGTCCCACACCGCATGATCACAAGAAGTAGTAGATCCCTGAGCACCTGACAGTTTAACGCAATTAGTGCACATTCGTAATTGGGATCTACAGGACTTTACATTGTGATTTCCACCGCATAAAGGACAGCTTAAAGAATTGTTGCACGATTTGGATGAATGATTAGTTTCACAATTTGAGCTAAGCCATACTTCAACTCAATCAAACGATGAATTCTCTACTTATACGGATTTATTCAATTTTCTAACGCGCCAGGTGGAGGCATTGGAATATGTTAATCATAATAATTCTTCAACTCACAAACCAAGAGTTAAACCTGCTTCCAAACTGCCTCAGCATACCACTACTTCATTTTTTGTTGCAAATATAATTTGAAATGTTATCTTCGCAAGGCTAATCACGCTTTGAATAGAAGAATTTTTAAAAAATAATCCAAAAGAAAGATATCAATTTGTTAAACAAAATAAACTTTGTGTTAATTGTTTAAGTCCTGCACATAGCTTTAGACAATGTAGATCTCAAAATTCTTGTCATAAGTGCAAACAGAGTCATCATACTCTTTTACATTTTTTAAAATCACCTGATGATTAAATCAATAATACAAACTTTCGTACTTCTAGTACCGCAGTGAATAATACTACTAATAATATTGTTTCAATTTCAACTGATATAAGTGATGACATCGCAACTCAATCTAGTCCCGCACTGCAATCAGTACCCGCACTTCAGGCTTCTGCTTTTGTTCCGCCCCTCTAGCGTTCTGTTGTCCACGGCAATGGTGGAGGTTTTAGATAATTTTGGAGATTATCAGCCTGTGCGTTGTCTCCTCGATTCAGGAAGTATGATGTCATTTATAACGTCAAAAGCAGTGAATCATTTAGGTTTGAATTCAAATAAATTCTCAATACAATTAAATGGCTTGGATTCGATGAAAACTGTTACTACAGCTGGTGGGGTTGTTCTTTCCCTTCGTCCAATTCATCCAAACCATCCAGTTTTTACCATTGATGCTATAGTCTTACCAAATATTTGCACAAACTTACCACTTAAACATATATCTCATGAAACTTGGTCACATATTTCGAACATTCAATTAGCGGATCCGCAATTTTCTAACCCAGATGCTATAGATATTCTTCTAGGAGCTGATATATTTTCTCAAATATTGCTGAATAGTCGTATCGCCGGAAGTGCTGGTCAACCGGATGCCATCGATACCGTGTTTGGATACGTTCTAACTGGAAAGATTGATCAGAATGTTCAAACTAATTATATTTCTCTCTTTTGCCAAATTGATGATACTAGTCTCGAGGAGTCTGTAAAAAAACGTTGGGATATAGAAAGTGTTCCAGATGTCGTTACCCGTTCTCCCGATGACGTTTACTGAGAGAGGAAATTTGTACAGACATGTCAAAGAGATCCCGCAGGAAGATTCATTGTTTCACCTCCCTTTACAAATTGTGATCCCTCCTTTTCTGACACTCGATCTTTGGCTGTTAATCGATTTCACTCATTGGAAAGACGTCTTTTAAGGAATCCTCTCGTGTATGAACAGTACTCTTTTTTTATGAAAGAATATGTTGAGTTGGGTCACATGGAGCCTGTCGACATCTTGACGGTTTCATCCCAAACATATTACATTCCTCATCGCTGCGTTCTGAAGCCCAAGAGTGTCAGCATAAAACTTAGAGTGGTCTTCAACGCATCGACCAGATGCCCCAATCAGTTATCATTAAATGATCATCTTCTTCCTGGTCCTAAGTTACAAAGAGATATTGCCACAATCCTGTTACATTTTCGTCTTCATAGATTTGCAATTATTGCAGATATAAAGATGATGTTTCGTCAAATACTAGTGAATGTTGCCCATCGGGACTATCAGCGAATAGTGTGGAGATTTTCTCCTTCCGAACCTCTCCAAGACTTTCGACTGAAAACTGTTACTTATGGAACTACTTCTGCTCCTTATTTAGCCTTCCGCACCCTTTTACAGTTGGCGGAGGCAGACGGTTCTACTTATCCTTTGGCTTCACAGGCTCTTCGTTTCGATACATATGTGGATGATATTGTTACAGGTAGCTCATCTTTTGAATCGGCCAAGTTACTTCAGCAACAATTCGTTGATCTTCTTGAAAAGGGAGGATTTGAATTACGTAAATGGTCTAGTAACGAGCCTTCTTTGATCTCTCATTTACCGCCATCACATTTGTATACTAACTCGTTGTCCTTTGACGAAGATACTTCACTTAAAATACTGGGTTTACGGTGGAGCGCAACTTCAGATAGTTTCATCTTCTCCGTACAACCTTTTGATGGTAATTGTACAAAACAAAGCCTATTATCTCATTTAGCTAGAATTTTCGATCCGCTTGGGTTTCTTTCTCCGGTCACTTTCCTTTTAAAACACTTGATTCAGCGTATTTGGACTTATAAGTTAGATTGGGATCAAACCCCGCCAGAAGAGATTATTCGTCTGTGGAAATTTTACTCCACAGATTTCGCAACTCTTTCGTCCCTGAGTCTTCCCCGCACCTTTTATCATGGGAACATACGGAGTTTTGAATTACATGGTTTTGGAGACGCAAGCGAGAAGGGGTACTGCGCCGTAGCGTATATTCTTGCTTATACTCGCACGGGAGAATGTTCCACACATTTTGTTGCATCCAAATCCAAAGTGGCTCCATTGAAAAGGATCACTTTGCCCAGGTTAGAGCTTTATGCTTCTGTATTAGAGGCTCGCCTAGTTTCTTTCTTCGTAACACCTTTGAAACTTACATTTATTTTGATAAAGTTGTTGGATGGTCTGACTCGCAGGTTGTATTATCTTGGATTAAGTCCTCTCCGCATCGCTGGAAGACTTTTGTTAGTAACAGAGTGTCTTTCATCCAGGATAAACTTCCCTCTTCTTCTTGGTTCTATGTCAGATCAGAGAGCAACCCCGCAGATGTAGGTTCTCGCGGCTTTTATTACCCTCAGCGTTGCTCACTTGCACCTTATGGTGGGCGGGACCATCTTTTCTTAAATGTACCTGTCCACCTTGGAATGAGCTTCCCCAACCTAATTTTAACACATCTTCTAGTGTTTCTGTAGAAAAGCGTCAATTAACATTTCACGTGGTACCCGCAGTGAGTCTTCTTGACTCGTTAATTTCGCAACATTCCTCCTTGTTTAAGCTTACTCGAATTTTAGGTTATGCTCTTCGCTACATTTATAATTCTCGCAAACCAACTACCAAACGAACAGGTGGGCTAAATTCATATGGCGTTGTTAGTTCTAGTAAAACGTACGCAGGAGTTGTCGTTTTCTGCAGACATTAAGATGCTTCGAGACAATAAGTGTATACCCAAGGTCCTTCGTAAATTATCTCCATTTATTGATGATCAAGGCATCTTACCGCCTTGAAAAAATACATGTTTTTATTATTTTTAAATAGACACTATACTCTTATCTTATTTGGTAATAAAAATTTCACAATAAAACATTTTTTAATAAACAATATACATAATAAAAATAAATATTACATATTCTCAACTAGAAAAATAAAGATTATTCTAATTACTTGAAAAAGTTTAAATAAATGAAGCGTATTTCAAACTTTTGGTCCACGTAGGGTCCACGTAGCTGTAAACAAATTATCATTATTTTGAAATTAACAAATGATTATTCAAATTATACGCCAGTGGCGGCGCCAGGCATGTGCGAGCTGTGCGATCGCACAGGGCCCCGGGAGGCGCTATCAATCTGTCAGTATTTTTCAGAAAGCTGTGAAGGTTTTATCTAATATTTCCTCTATTCTGAGGATCTGAGGTTATTTTAATTTTATACTTAAAAATAAATATTTTATAAATAAATATGTATATAAATTAGTGTTTTTAAATATTTTCTACACGGTTTTAAGGTTTTAAAGTCTGGGGCCCCGCAAGTATTGAAGTATGAAATCAAACTTTTTAAATCGCGAAACTGCTATGCTACTGCAACTAGACAGACAACACATCCAGAAGTAATTTGGGGCCCCGCAGGCTTTTGTATTAGTTATATAGATTGAATTTGAACAAATACAGTATTATTAAAAATAAAATTAAATGTTATAAACTACATTTTTTCAATCAAACTTGGTACACGGTGACCGAAACATAAACACTCGGGCAACTAGTGTTTGCGGAACGATAAGTGCTTTCGAGCATGAGCATGAAAAGTCTGTATGTGACGCCGTGAGTAGGACAAATAGTCTTGGCGCGCAGCTCTGACGCTACTAGCCGTCCTGTGAAATGATGGCTCTCTCACTACACTACTTGTATAACTAGATGAGTTACAGGTCAGTGCCACCAGATGCGGGCCAGATGTTTGTAGAAATGCTCGATAAACACACCCCTCTCCACCCCGCGCCTAGACACGGCCGCGCGCCCAGACTATTTGTCCCATCTGTAGGTTGGTAGTGCAGTTGTTGTACAAGTCGACAAGTCACAACCTGTAACCTACACTGCTCTACTCCTTCCCTAATTTTCATTAATCAGTATTGTTTCGACATTGAATCACTGTGGAACTGTGTATTAGCTCAGTGTCTGTAAGTGTGAGTGGAGAATATAGCACTTTCTGCATACTCATTAGTCAACTGTTTGATTCTTTTCTGAAAATTACGTTTGTGATAGCGAGGTAAGTACAATTAGGTACTAATACATAGATTACATAGGATAGATTACATTAGAAGTATACTGCAATATTCAATTATATTCGTTAAACTAGCTGCCCCGACAAACTCCGTTCTGTCAAAAAATATTCGTAATTTCAATATTGCTAGCATATGTTGATTCTGAATTAATATTGAATAAATATTTCTGACAATATGTTAACAAAATGACTTTTCAGTTGATGGAGATTCTATATTATATGAAAGGAATTTTCTTGAACAAATGATTGAAATATTTTATGGAATATCCGAAAGTGCCATAAAAATGATGTTTAAGTGAAAAAATTGTATTTTTCTCGTAGTACCCTTCCTTATTTATTAACGAAAATATAAAAAAAACATTGGCGGAAACGGTCGAGCTGTTTTCGAGTTATGCGAGTCAATATGATCACATTTTTCTTCATGCATTCTTTATGAGGTTATCAAAAAATCTTTCATCTTTTTTTGCAGGTGGCCACCTTATAAATGGCTTCCCGTGACCGAGACATTGGTAGAAAATACGAATCAGGGAGTAACAAGAGGAAAAAAGCTGCACAACGAGCCGAACTTGAAGGACAGCTTCGTAACTCTTTAACAAAGTTTTTAAAAACTGAAGTGGACAAGAAGAATGCTAGAGATACTGACACCCAAAAGAAATGCGTATTGGATAATTCAAGTCAGGAAAGTCTCCAGACACCACATCATTCTCAATTTGAGTGTTCATCTGATTCGGCTTCGCAGCCCGTGTCGTCTGCCCCCGTTCATCTGCTTCAGGCTTCTTCAACTTCTCAACAGGAACCGCCGCCAGAAGCACCATCTTCACCTCTTTCAGAAGATTTGCCTTTGGAACCGGAACAAAACAGAACTGAGCAGTCTAACTCTGAAGAAAATTATGAAATCGAAGACCACCGATGTAAGCGACCCTTATTTATGGCCAAGCAGCCTAACCCAATCAGAGTGGACTAGAATTATTGAGAAGGGTCCTGTATCCGTAACAGGCGAAAATTTTCCTAAAAATGAAAGTGGACGAAACTTTAGTGAAGTTCATTACACTAGGAGCTTGCCAAACGGCGAGCAACAGAGAAGACTGTGGCTTGTCTACTCAAAATATAATGACTCTGTGCACTGTTTTGCATGCAGAATATTTTTGAACAGCGACAATGCATCCGCAAGTGCTTTAACCTCTAAACGAGGAACTGATGATTGGCAACACTTGAGCGTGATTTTGAAAAGTCACGAAATGAACAAAGTCCATAGACAATGCATGATTAAATGGTTTGATTTGGAGAAAGGATTGAAAAATCAGAAGACCATTGACTGTGAAACAGAAGCTCAATTAATGTCAGAAGCTCAACGTTGGAGAGATATTATGGAAAGACTACTCGCAGTTGTGCAATTTCTGGCCTTCCACAATTTAGCGTATAGGGGTCACAAAGAAACAATTTCCCCAGATGATATAGAGAGAAGTGGTAATTTCATAGATTTAATTAAGCTTATTGCTAAGTTCGACCCTATTTTTAAAAGGACATTTGAATAGCATCTCCAAGAAAGAAAATATCAGGGACCATTACTTTGGTAAAGATACTCAAAATGAGTTTATCCAACTTATGGCAAAACACGTAGTACCAAAAATAAGAGAAAAGATATTGAAAAGCAAATACTATGCCATCATTCTTGATTGTACACGTGATATAGCAAGGGTTGAGCAACTGTCCGTAGTTTTGAGAACTACTGACCTAGAAACTGCTGAAATTTAAGAACACTTTGTTGGGTTTGTTGCAGTTGACACAACCACCGCCGAGGGTTTGACCGACTACTTACTAAAGGAACTTGAAAAGCTAGGTCTGAATTTAGCCAATTGCAGGGGACAGAGCTATGATAATGGTTCAAATATGCGAGGGGTTCATAATGGTGTGCAACAAAAGATTTTGAACCTCAACCCATTGGCATTTTTTGTACCCTGTGGAAGCCACAGTTGGAACTTGGTTTTAGGTGACGCTGCATCATCCAGTGTGCAAGCACAGACATTTTTTGGCACTTTACAAAGATTATACACGATTTTTTTTGTTCAAGTCTGAGATGGTCCATTCTAAAAGAACATGTAAACATCTCACTTAAGCATCTTTCAGAAACGAGGAGGGAGTGTAGGGTTGAATCGGTGAAAGCAGTAAGGTTCCAACTAGACCAAGTATGTGATGCTTTGTGTAGTTTAAGAGAGAAAAGTACTGATTGTGCCCTGATCAGCGAATGCCAGTCCTCGGAGAATCAAATATCGACGTTTGAGTTCATCGTTTCATTGGTGATTTGGTATGACATTCTAATCCAAATTCACGCCATCAGTAAAATGTGGCAAAGTCCAAGTATGAATTTAGAGGCAGCAATACACCATTTGAAGGTATTTTTAAACTGGTTGGATCAGTACAGAGAAAATGGTTTTGACTCTGCATTGGTAGCAGCTAGAGAAGTGGCAGAAGAAACTGGACTTACAGAAACGACTTTTAAGTCTCCAATAATTAGACGAAAGAAGAAAATATTTGACTATGAAGCAACTGACGAGGCTCATGAACTAGCGCCGAAAGAGGCATTCAGAGTAAGCTACTTTAATGCAGTCGTGGACACAATACGTGTCAGCTGTGAGCCACGATTTGAAGCCTTGAAGCAACACGAAAACATTTTTGGGTTTTTGTACAACGTATTGAATGTGTCGTCAATGCCAGACAAAGAACTTTTAAATCATTGCAAAGACCTTCAAACTGCTCTTAGCGACGGGAACCAACGTGACATAGACGGACTGGAATTGTTTGAGGAACTAAAAATATTTCCAAATGTTGTGGAGGAAGCAGACAAGAAAAGCAAGGAAAAAGGCCAACTCAACCAAAGCGGAATACTTAGGGCATTGAAGTTCATCACGATTAACAGCCTGAGTGATATATATCCCAATCTATTCATCGCCCTAAGAATTGTGTTGACCATTTCTGTCACTGTTGCGGCTGCGGAAAGGAGTTTTTCAAGATTGAAGCTTATCAAAACTTACCTCCGCAACACCATGACACAACACCGTCTTTCTTCACTAGCAATATTGTCAATTGAATTGAAGTATCACATAGTTTAGATTTTAAAGCTTTGATTGATGATTTTGCTCATAAAGAGCAGGAGAGTATAGTTTTAAAATTAAAGTAATATGTTTATATGTGTATGTAGTAATATGTTTTCATAAATTTCGCTACTTTTTGCCGTAGTTTTAAGTTTTAAAATGTATACATAAGTTTTACTTTTCAACTGTAAATATAATATTAACAACTGTTAGTTTTTTATGATATTATAATTTCTGACATCTGATTATTTGCTGTCTTATTTGTACACTACCCATCCCTCGTTACTTATTTCAAAATAGGTATTGTAATATGTAATATAAAAATATGTAAATACTCGTAAAATAAAATAAATATTTTAAAATATGCAACACTCTGTTTTAACTATCATAAATACTAACTATAAAACAGATCTTCAGTTCAAAAGCAATATGTGCATATTGTGTTAATATTAACTCATTTAAAGTGAGGTGTCTTCACGGCCTAACGTAACGAGTCGTTCACTAAGTAGCCAAGGATATAAAAAAATTAACAATCTTCCAGTACAATAAGTAGAAAACTAATTAGATGAGTAAAGTGAAATCCACAAATAATAACTACAGCTACGCTCTGAAAAATCATGTTGAAGGACAAGGATGGGCGTCGCTTTAATTAGACCTACAGATGATCGCCGTTTAAAAACAAAATGTACTTAGATTTCAGCCTTTCACTAGTGTTTATCCAATTAATTAAATACGTTTTTATTTAGTGTTGTGGATGACCATAAGTAAAGCACATAGGTTCTTATTTTAGACAATTTTTTGTAGGAAATATAGAGATATAACACTGACAAAAAGTACTCTAGAGAGGCTTAAAATGTATAATTTAGCAGTTAAATTTTCAAAATTTTCCGGGGAAGGGCCCCCCCTAATATCACCTCGCACAGGGCCCAGCGGCGGCTAGCGGCGCCACTGATAATACTATCAATAAATCTATCTTGGTCTAAGCACTTTAATCAAATTTTTCAAAACATTAATCAGTTCTTTTTGTTGTTGTCAAGCAGCCAAACTACATAAAACGATTGCTAAGGACGGCAGATCCCAGTCAAGAGATCCGACGGAAACTCTACCAATAGATCCCTATCACGCAATATCTGACTACAATCAACCCCATCCACTTCCAAATTATATTTCAAGTGCACCGGTTGAATTGTAATTTATTGGAAAATTGTTATTAAATATATTAATTTATCTATAATAGTGAAAGAGTTTGTTCACAGGAATTCTATCGAGCTATCCTCATAGACTTCCAAACGCTACCCTCACCCCCAATAACGGGTACACCGTACCCTACGGAGTACACCCGACGGCTAAGGGAAAAAATTCAAAGACGCCAGTGTTAAACCTGATATCTTTATCAATGATAACTTAAACAGTGATAAAACAGTGACAATTAAAAATAAACCAAAAACAAAACATTTAATAAAAGTGAAAACATCCCCTAGGAAAAAGATAACAAAAGGTACGTTTAAAAATAAGATCACAAATAGACCTAAACTAACATACACTCATAAAAACTCGAATCAAAAAACTGACTACTGGGGAGTCCAAATCACAAAACGAGGACGACGAACCACGTACCAGCGCTGACTCCCATAGCTCAAATTACTCAAAAGAACTAGAGAGAATCAAAATTAGAACACAAGAACTAAAAATCAAAAATCAAAATTATCACCAAACCGCTTTTATAAATGAGATAGAAAATAACACAGATAAAACAATACCAAACTTAGACACAATAATAATTCCTAAAACTTGCTTTGACTCTATTAACATATCCGAATTAATCAAGTGTATAGAACTTTCTAACACCGTAGAAAAGTGTATAGGACAAACTAACAAAGAAAAGAGTATAGAAAGTCCAAACTGTGTCTAGGAAACACCCAAAATAAAAAGTGTCTAGGAAACTGCCAAGACAAAAAGTGTATAGAAAACGCTCAAATTAAAAAGTGTATAGAAAACGATCAAATTAAAAAGTGTATAGAAAACACAGAGCTGTCAACAGATCATACAATAGACCTATCAATCCCTACATATAGAGGTATAACTATAAATAGCACATCCACCCCGGACAAAACTAAAAAATTACAAAATTCAAAAAATAAAATTCCAATGGAAGACACAATAGGGTACAGCACCAGCGCATCGGAGGATGAGAAAAACTCTACAATATCCGAAACCAAAACCAAGACGACACAAGCCCTTATACATAATTTAGCTAGCCAATCATGGGCACAACAAGTAGAAAACGAGGAAAACACACCTACTACTGACCAATTTGTTTCCCAATATGAAAACCTAAATAAAAAAAAGATAGTACCTAGGACGATGAACATGACAAAAAATAAAAATCAAAACGAAGACATGAATGCCATAATTACTATCCCCACTGAAGAGCAAATGGAAGTTACATCGCAACAAGATGAATTCACTGTCCCAAAAAAGGTTACCTCATTCAACACTCTCATAAGAAAAAAGAAACAGAAACGAAAACAAGTAATAGATACGAAACGTTATCTGAAGAATCCGAGGATGACGCGCCCACGATGCCACAAAAAAAAAGGAAAAAAACCAAATTCCGAAAATTAAATATTTCAGACGAGAGCTCAGATGATACAAATAAAAATAGAAATATAAAACGTTCTAAACCAAAAGAAACTATTGTATCAAAAAACGTTAAAAAAACCGCAATCTGATGCCCGCCCATCATAATTGACGGGAATGTTTCAGCACACAAAGATATGGTGCTGAAACTAAAAGAATACGTCACAAAATCATTCGAAATGAAGTACACTACGAATTCAACAATAATATTCACTAAAGAAGTCGAAGATTTTAACAAGCTAAAACAAATTCTCAGAGTGGAAAAAGTCCCATTTCACACGTACACCAGGAAAGACGATAAAACTCATGCTTTTGTACTGAGAGGACTTGCAGAAGGGATGCCAATAGATGAAATCAAAGAAGAACTTGCCAACACCTATAAAATCAATATAAAAGACATATACCGAATGACTACGAAAGCAAGGCCATTATATCTTGTCATCACTGAACCGAAAATTACTCTAGATTACCTTAACAAAAATGTTAGGGTAATTGAACACACCCGAATACTATGGGAATATAGACGACAAGCAAAACCTATCATCCAGTGGCACATATATCAGCTCTGGGGTCATGCAACATCAAATTGTGGACGTGCTCCTAGATGTTTGAAATGTGCTGCACCCCATCTGACCCCAGAGTGCCCCAAAGACCGCTCTAAACCGGCTAAATGTGCTAACTGCAAAGGCGACCACCCTGCGAACGCAGAAATATGTCCAGAGTACATAAAAAGACGGGAATGGCTGGAATCCAGAAGAACGCAAACAACAAAGAAGGCAACACCCAAATTTATTCCTGCTCCTATCCCAACGATAAATCCCTGGAACAACAAAACCACACTTTCCCAACAAGAATTTCCCAATTTACCAACAAAGCACTCAAATCCTGTCCCTCAACAAAACATTCCTAAAATTGCAAATAACCCACAAACAACTACTGCCCCAACGACTGACATAAATAAATTTACGCAATTAAACCAAATGTTTCAAGAACTCCAAAGCATAGTAAATCTTGACGAACTTACAAGAGCTGTATCTGATCTACTCCAAGAGATGAAGAATGCCTCAACCAAATTAGACAAGTTTACAATATATAACAACTTTGTAGCCGGGATTGACAAATATGACATCTAGGCAGGTAGGTGGTAAAACAGGAATTCAAAAACGTAATCATCTTAAAATAATTTTCTATAATACCAATGGAGTTATAAATAAACTCCAAATTCTCAGACATTTTCTCGCCTTCCATAAACCAGATATCTTCTTTCTGTTCGAGACACTTCTCAAACCAAACAAAACTGTGGGCTTTAGAAATCCCGAATATAGTCTTTATAGACAAGACCGCCCCGCAAATGTCGGCGGAGGCGGTATCGCAGTATTAATTAAAAAAGACATAAAATTCCAAATCCTGCAACCAAATAATTCATCGATTGAGCATATCTCATTACTAATAGATAACAAATTAAAAATAGTGGGGGCATACAATTCACCAAATAAAAAATTGTGTGAATCAGACTTTTTTAATATCATAAATACTCATAGTAGGGTTCTCATGGTTGGTGACTTAAATTGTAAGCACCCGCTATGGGACTCCTATGCCTCACATGCCAATCCAAATGGAAGTACTCTCTTAAGGTTTTGTGACAATTCGGACTGTAACATATACAGTACCGACGATCCTACACATTTCCCATACTCTGGTTTCTCCCCTAGCACCATAGACATTGCTATAGGGATAAACATAAATACAATAACAAAAATGAAAACCATTCCGGATTTGAACTCTGACCACGACCCCATCCTCCTAGAATTAAAAATCACCCACACTATACACTCTCCCCCGATTAAAAAATACGATTATACAACAACAAATTGGAAATTATTTAAAAAATATATTAATGAAAAACTTATCATCGTAGACAAAATAGAAAATATAAATCAATTAACTAACACTATTCAAAATCTTCAAAATATCATAATCACTGCTCGAAACAAATCAACATGTTTAAAACATAAATTAAACCTCCAAAATTCTCTTCCCGATTACATTTTAAACATAATTAAAGACAAAAATAAAATCCGCAAAAGATGGCAAATAAACAGAAATAATGACGACAGACAATCATTAAAATATTATCAAAACTTAATAAACACATTAATAAATGAATATAGAAACTACAACTGGAAAGTGTTTCTAGAAAAACTTACCACAAAAGATAATTCACTATGGAAAATAACTAAACAATTAAAAAGTAAACGAGAAGAATTAACAAAAATAGTAGTAAATGGCAACACAATAACCCAAAAATCCCATATTGCACAAGCCTTTGGAGAGTACTTTCAGGACAATTTTATCAATAATACATCAAACACACAATATCACCTAAATATAAATCAAACAGTCACAGATTACTTAAAAAATGTACAAACAACACACAACACAAATTTAGTAACCACATCAGAAATAACAAGCACCATTGGCACACTCAAAAACAAGACTGCGCCGGGGGTGGATGGGATTACAAATGTATTACTAAAAAGTCTTCCTAAAAAAGCAATAGTGCAAGTTACACATATTGTAAACTACATAATTAAAAATGGTATCTATCCCGATATGCTCAAGATTGCCAATGTTATACCGATTATCAAAGCCAACAAACAACCCTCTTATGTGGACAGTTATAGACCTATCTCCTTACTTAACAATATAGCAAAGGTGATAGACAAAGTTATTCTCACTAGAATTCAAAAATATGTTGATAAACATAATATCATACCCCAAGAGCAATACGGTTTCAGAGGCGGTCACAGTACAGTCGCGCAAATTATAAGAGTATTTAATCACATTAGAGAAGAGTTCTAAAAAAAAAATCAATATTGACCACTATTGACATTCAAAAAGCCTTTGATACCGTATGGCACGAGGGGCTAATATATAAACTTATTAAACTCAAATTTCCAGAATACCTAATTAAAATTATTAAATCATATATTACTAATAGAAAATTTTATTCTTGTGTGAACGAAGGTGTAGCAGGGCCATACTCCATACTCGCCGGAGTTCCACAAGGGTCGGTACTTTCACCTTTGCTGTATTCCCTATTTACCCACGATTTACCCTCCTCACCGCAAATCCTAACCGTCATGTACGCAGACGACACATGTTTTGTATCATCTGCAACGACTCCAGACTTTGCACTACAAAACATTCAAACACACATAAATACACAAATATTGACATACATGAGGGACAACAAACTTACTATCAACCCCTCCAAAACAGAGTACTTGTTACTCAGGAGGATGGGGAGGAACAAGTGCTCATTGCAATCTCAGCTATGTGTAGATGGGCAAATTATATCACCCAGTAACACACTAAAATACCTGGGATATACAGTGCAGGGCAACACTAATGCCAATGCACATATTATGAAACAAGTACAAAAAGCGAAGATGGCAATGAGCAAATTGTACCCACTGATTTGTAAGAAAAGCTGTCTCTCACCACATAACAAATTGATCATATACAGGCAAGTTATTAGACCAATACTAACATACGCCGCACCGGCCTACTACACAGCCACTAAACACAATTTTCATACACTGCAGGTGGTGCAAAACAAGTGCTTACGTATGGCAATACCACACAAAACAGTTTACCCTAAACTTCCAAAAAATACATGGTTACATGATCAAGCAGACTTACCCACTATTAAGGACTTTATAACAAAAATATCCAAAAATTTTTATAAACATTGCTTACCCAAAAATCTTCGAGAAACTCTCAAAGCCGCCAGTCGCGCAGAAGACACCCGTGATAGTGGGTGTAGGCTTCTGCATGGTAACTTGTTCACATAACTAGTTGTTTTATTTCAACAACCAAAGACATCGAATCAAAGGTACTAGTTACCTCTGATCACCCTTAAAAATTTTCTAGCACACATATTCTATAATACACCATAAAAACATCTGTCATGTTGCCTCCACTCATAACTTAATCACTCATTCCGTTTTGAAACCCTGTTTTTCAGCTGCTTTTCAGGGATTTACTAGTCGAAATAGCCATGGAATCATATTTGTGAATACGGGACAAAGGAAGTTATAAAATCATAGTAAATGGATTATGCAGAAACGCAAGGCGCCATATACACAAACAAACAAGACGAACGATTGTACCAAGATTGCCAGAACATCGGCCTCACTATCTTGTATACAATTGTAAATAATCAATGTAAAATTATTGTTAATAAAGACGTTTTAAAACAAACAAACAAACCCCATCGAGAAGATTGGGAGGAGGTCAGAGCAATAATACCGGTGAACAAATTGAAATGGGCTATTGGCATCTTTCAGCCGTACAAATCAGCAGGAACAAATGGGACGTTCCTTGTACTCTTGAAAAAACGGCAGGAATATTTAATTTTGGACACAAATTAGTCCTAAATTATACATCAGATTTTTTTTAATTTGAAAAAGTGGGTGTGCTAGCTTTACTGACGTGTAATGTGTTGGCGTGATATATCACGAGTACTAATGTGGGGATTATCGGTAACGGCTAGCAGAATATCGTATTCATTTTCTTCGGCGGTAGCAGTTTTAGTTCTTTCGTGTTTTTCGTATACCACTGATCCAGTACAAACAAAGCGATCCATTAATCTTTCAAACGCTCGTGATTTGGGTGCATCCGTTCAGGATACCGCTGTTAATATATTCTGGATGCAAGTAAACAATTTCTCATACTTTCTCCTAATACCGAAATCCTACCTGTTTCTTCTTCCATGGAAAAATTCATGTTTTAAACCACAGTTTTCCAACACAGAAATCACTTAAACAGTTAATATGACAACTGTCATTTATCCATAGCCTACCTGAAGTTTTGCTTGATCATTATAACCGTATTCACTTATAATCTTTCTACAGTTTGAATAATTTCGAGGTGCGAATTTTCCGAAAATTTTCTTAGAAAATTCGCAACCGAGAAAAAATTTACGGAGAATAAATTCAAGCTAGCGGGAGATTCGGTACGAAAATTTTAAACTTACATTGTATTTTAAATAGTTTTAATTTTTTTTACTTTCTCTTTGCCCTAGTAAAAAAAGTAGGAATCAGAGTCTTAAATAAATTCATTTCTTCATACTATAGGTAAATAATTTTATACTGCTTGAGAGAAAGGAAAATTAATAATGACCCATGCAAAATCAATGACAATTTTACGACGTAACTAAAATCTATGAAGTTGGCTGTGACTGCAGCGCCTTGGTGGAATGATGTTTCATATTATTCGCCATATTAGAATTAGAGTTGCAAAGAAAACTTCAAATGAATGGAAAATCGTTCAATTTTTGTCCCTTATGTACAGAATCTGACCGTATTAAAATTTATCATATAAATATAAAATATTTAACGTATTTGGTCAACAATTCTGGCATAAATCCCGAACAAGAAGATCTATTCAAAGTTATGAATAAAATTCTTCGTGAAATTATAGGTACCATATTTCACCCATAAATCCAGTATTGAGAAGAAAAAATCATATCGAATTATTACTTTTATTTCATGAAACATAGACATTTAGAGAAGAAAATCCAGAGCTCTTCACTTTATTGGCCATTCACGAAAAATAAAGTGGATAGTGAACTTCAGAAACATTTGCAATTAATAATTGATGTTGCACCGGCATCTTTTCTACTGATAAATTAACTCCAATGTTAAAATGTCATATACCTGGAAATGTTATTGTCACTTTGACATCGATAAAAAAGGTGCATCCTTTTTTATCGGATAAAAACTTCTCTTCCTCAATATCTAGTAAGCGGACGTCACTTTTACACAATGACAATGAGTCGCAAGTTTGGTTACTTATAATTTCACAGCAATTAAGTGTTGGCAAAACTGCAAAAACTGTCAATTAGTCTGTCAGAGTTTTGAATTTTAAACATATAGTGCTTTTATTTTGAATCGGTGTGGTAATTATTTAACTTTGTTGATATAAAAACCCAAAAGATGAATCGTTTTGGTAAAGTTTCGACTGAGCAAATTACGACAAATATCGAGAAATCTCTACCGCAATCTACAAAAAACACAAAAGCTTCAATCTGGAGACAATTTATGGAGTTTTGTCAAGTTCGAAAGTATGAATTGTCCGAAATAATTCCATTACACGAAGTAGCAAATACATTAAAGGATTGGGCCTATAATATGAAAAAGAAAAATGGAGATGATTATAAAGAATGTGCGGTTAAATCAATTTGGAATTCGACTGCGAAGATGGTACAAGAAAAATATTTCTGTGAGTAAAATATTAAATTGTACCACTAAAGTAGATTTTTTCCTAATTCTTTTGTCGACATAACTTTTAAAGAAGCTCGTGATGCGAGAAGTAGTAAACGGAAAGAATTACAAGCTATTCCAGCGAAAAGGAAGGTATGTTCTGTAGCATTGGACAAGAACGATATACTGAAAATGGCAAAATTGTGGATGCAGAAGAACCAGAACCAGAAGGACTACAAAAAAGATTTTTTCATATAGCTTCCTATGAATTAGCTTGGAGGGGAGGAGCAGCTGTAAACTGTAAAATATACCATTTTAAAGAAGAAAAAAACCACGATGGAATTCCAACAAATAGATTTGAATATAATTCAATATTTTCGAAGACGGCACAAGGTGGATCGAAAAAATTGACCATGGTTAGTAAAAAATGAAATGGATGGAAGTGTTTGTCCCGTTAATTATTAAAATTACTCTTGCAAAAAAGAAATGAACACATAACATCCGATCGACTTTTTTTAACTCCAAACCCCTTTTGGAAAACACAAATTCTAAAGGTTTGTATAAAAATGTTCCACTATACAATATGATTTCTACTTGGACCAAAAATTCTGCCACTAAAATTGGACTCGACATCACAAATAATAAAATTACCAATTATTCAAATCGCGCTAGTACAGTTTCTAAATTAGCAAAAGCAGGAGTAAGAGACCAACCAAGATAACGAGACACTTATCATCTTCTTCAATTAAACCCTATCTCCAAATTGACCATGAACATCATGAGAATCTTATTAGTTCCTTACGATCCTCGAGTCCGAGAAATCAAAATGAATAATCCAACTTGTGTGAATACCACAGAAGAAAATTTTCAAATCAGTACACCAAAGCAAACAATTTATAACAGTTGTGTATTTAATAACTGTACTTTCAAATAATCGAATTTTATTGTATTAATAAAGATAATTATTGTTGTTGTTCATCCATATTATTATATTCTGTCGTTAATTTATCTTGCCAAAAAACACTCCAGCTTTTCTTTTATCAGATAAATTTATCTTTAACTCAAAGTTTTGCCAATCACTAAATTTGCTCGAAAAACTGACATTAGATAAAACTAGTGATTGGCAAAACTGTTTCGTTGCAAAGAGAAATTTATCCGATAAAAAAAGCTCTTTTGTTTTTATTGTTGATAAATTAACTCCAATGTTAAAATGTCATATACCTGGAAATGTTATTGTCACTTTGCCATCGATAAAAAAGGTGCATCCTTTTTTATCGCGATAAAAACTTCTCTTCCTCAATATCTAGTAAGCGGACGTCACTTTTACACAATGACAATGAGTCGCAATTATTGTTGTTGTTCATCCATATATTCTGTCGTTAATTTATCTTGCCAAAAAACACTCGAGCTTTTCTTTTATTAGATAAATTCCTCTTTGACTCAAAGTTTTGCCAATCACTAAATTTGCTCGAAAAACTGACATTAGATAAAATCGCTCCACCTTCGGTGTCGCGATTTTATCATGTCAGTTTTTCTCGTAAAATTAGTGATTGGCAAAACTGTTTCGTTGCAAAGAGAAATTTATCCGATAAAAAAAAAGCTCTTGTGTTTTTACTGTTGACAAAAAAAATTACCTGCCAATACAAAATTCACTTGTGAATTTTACAGTGTCAAAATTTCAATTTTTTAGGGTGCGTTGATCAAAGCAAATTTTGTTACCATGGTTCTGTTATTTATTTAAAATGTCATTGTGTTATTTCTTGTTAGAAAACGTCAGGTTAGCTCAGTTCAAAAATGAGTGTTTCTGAAGAAAAAAAACAGATTTGAAACGTATTGCAGAAATTAAAAAGACAGTGCCGGCGAATACAGTTTTCGCAGTTTTTATTGATAAGAGCAGGGCCGCGCCGACAATGTGGCGAATGTGTGCAAAACACACAGGCGGCCAAGTCAAGGGGCGGCAAGACCAGACACTTGACTAACCGTCTCTCTTCTCTAACGCAACCGCTGCTCGAAGTGATGATCTCTTTATGACACCGACGGCGGACGGCACGTGTTGCTTTGTTGGTACTTGATTCTATTTAGCAGCAGCGGCTAGATACAAAGGGTAAAAAAGTCGGAACGCGTACAAAAGTGAAAATGAATATAAGCCTTCGCATCAGCATCAGATGTACCAATTTCCAATTCCATCGTAATATCTGATGATCCTGGAGAATGGCTTGAAATAATTACATCTACAGATGCAAGATTTTTAACGGAAAAGGACCCCGTCAAGTAACGAACTGGATTTATCCAGCAGATTCACACGGCCGAAAGTTTTCTCCTAGCTATTTTTATCGGAACCACACAATGGAAAGAAAGTTAAAAGAGAGTGGCTTATGTACTCTATATCAAGAGATTCGGTTTACTGTTTCTGCTGTAAACTTTTTGGTAAGTCTTTAACTAGCTTGTCTAATAGGGAAGGGTGTTCTGATTGCAAACATTTGTCACTAGTACTAAGCATACACGAAAAGAGTAACTCTCATAAAAACAATATCGGATCTTGGTTAAATTTGTCAACTATGGTATCTAAGGGAATCAGTCAATTACGTTTATTGGATGTACAAGAAAAAATACTGGTATCGTATAATTGAAAGAATAATTTCAGCAACACAGTTTTTATGTCGCCAATGTCTAGGTTTCCGTGGTTCAGCTAGCAAATTGTATGAAAATAATAATGGAAATTTCTTAAAATTAATAGAAACGTTCTCAAAATTTCATTCTGTAATGGAGGAGCATGTTCGTCGCACACATAAAAATCAAAGCAATGATATCGTAACGAGAAACTATTTAGGTGATAAAATTTTAAATGAATTGATCGATTTAATCGGTTTAAAAATTAAAAATACTATTTTAGATCTAGTAAGAAAATATAAATATTATTCTATAATTCTCGACTGTACACCAGATGTGAGTCATACGGAGCAATTAAGTGTGATTTTGAGGTTTGTTGTATTAAATGAATTAACGAAAAGAATTGAAATACGTGAACATTTCATTCAGTTTTGTCCTATTACTGATTCTACTGGTGCTGGTTTATGTAACTATGTGACATATTTGTTGCTAAAACTGAATTTAAGTATACACGATTTGCGCGGTCAAGGATACGATAATGGTGCAAATATGCGCGGAGTACATAGTGGCTTACAGACTCGAATCTAAAGCAGGGTCCACACTATGCCGCGGTAAGCCGGGCGGGTTGACCCGGGTGGGCTAAGCCGGGCGGGTACGTTCGGGCCGGCACGACGTCCACACCGGAAACGAAGCCGACCGGTTATTTCTACCTACATTATTTTAGTTTCGACACCAAGACTGGTGACTTCGTTGAAGAATACTTTTTAGAAGTTTTTTTAAAGTGTCCTTAAAGTGTTTTCAAAATGATTACCGACTATGACGTCGCTATGTCAGCCATGGCTGTGGTGATACTCGCTTTAAATCAGCCCCCAAAAAGACGTCAAAGAAGATTTTGGATTCGCCCGAGCCTTAGGAGAGGACGGCAGCTGTACAGGGCTAGCGAATTAATGAAAGATTTAATTTTGGATGAAGAAGGCCCGTTGAATTTGGAATACCAAAATGACGTTGGTTTCACCAACTTTTTTCGAATGCAGCGATCGGACTTTCAAATGCTACTCAACAAGGTTGGACCCAATATATCAAAAAAGAATACCTCTTATAGAGATGCTATTCCAGCAAGCGAACGATTAGCTGTCACTCTGCGCTTCATTGCGACTGGTGATTCGTACCACTCACTAATGTATGTTTTGAAGATCTCCAAACAATGTATCTCTAAAATCGTACCTTAAGTTTGTGACGCCATTGTAGAGGCCCTTCAAGACTACATTAAGGTAAGGAAAATTAAACAAAATTAATTTAGAATAGTACTTTTATTGACATCATTAAAAATAATTGAGTACAAAAGTTAAAAACTATTGAGGGAAGCGGTCCATATTGGACAGTTCTGAATTAGTGGATGCCGGGGATGCCGATTGCGAATACGATTAAATTGACGACGGTAATGAGGAATATCCAGACGTCGAAAACCATTGAGATGTTGAATTGGTCATGTTGTCAGTGAAGAATGGTGGTTGCGTTTGATTGGGCATGTTAGAAGTCTGGGGGAATGAAGGGACCATTGGATTGGCCGGTCAAGAGTTTTGCCGTATAATAACTTGTGGCACATTGTACCCATGCTGATGTTCAAGATATCCCATTTCAGCTTCAAATAATAATTGGTTGATCTTATTCTGCACAACTAACCTGGTTCGGGGCGAAGAAAGCTTTCTCAGTTTAATTGCTATCTGTTCACCGTACAACGAATATTCATCATCGATGATCGCTCTTTTTGATTGAAGAGATCTCATGACGTTCAGAGCCTCATCCAGTGCACTGGAAGAACCGGGACTAGCCACTAATCGACGTCTTGCCGATTTGCTTTTTAGTGCCTTTGGAGATTTGAATGTTTTTTTGGTTCCGGCGACCTCTGAAGGGGAAAGCGTTGA
Organism: Galeruca laticollis; assembly: GCA_963921935.1. Lineage (NCBI taxonomy): Eukaryota > Metazoa > Arthropoda > Insecta > Coleoptera > Chrysomelidae > Galeruca > Galeruca laticollis. The sequence goes on from OY998177.1 coordinate 73,798,234, forward strand.
TGCTTGTTTGTCTTCAGAATTTTGGGGATGAACAACTTGGCTGTCATCGTTAATGCCTTCTTCTTGACTGTCTTGTGGTCTATCTTCCTGAAAATATAAATACTAAAATAAATAAATATACAAAGTAAAATTCGCTAAAAAATATGACTAATTTTTCTTTTACTTTCATTTTTCAGATGCCTCAGAGTGAAGCAGAGTGGAATGAAATCGCCCAGGTATTTGAAGAAAAGTGGAACTTTCCAAACTGCATCGGTGCTATCGACGGCAAACATATCGCTTTAGTAGCACCTTTTCATCGGAATTTTTTAATTACAAGGGATTTTTTAGCATAGTTTTGATGGCTGCGGTGGACGCCCATTACAATTTTATATATGTTAATGTGGGTTGTCAAGGGAGAATCTCCGATGGAGGCGTTTTCAATAACACATTTTTCAAGAAAGCTCTAGAAGAAAACTCTCTACATTTACCTCCCCCCCGGGCATTGCCAGGAAGGACAACCCTAACCCCGTTTGTGTTAGTTGCAGACGACACGTGCCCTCTTTCACCAAATATTATGAAACCGTACTCTGGAATACATGACAAAGGATCTAAGAAAAGGATATTTGGTTATAGACTCAGCAGGGCTCGAAGAGTTTCTGAGAATGCCTTCGGAGTGCTGTCTGCTTGCTTTCGTGTATTCCGATCTCCAATGGCATTACAACCTGAAGCTGCAACGAAAGTTACTATGGCTGCTGTTTACCTACATAATTATTTACGCAAAACCTCCTCAATATCAGTTTATAACCCTAGAGGAATGTTTGATAGCGAATCTACGGAAGATGGGGAACTTACGTTAGGATTATGGAGGCGTGATGCTTTTTCATCTTTACGTTCCCTTTCTGGAGTCCCCAGAAGTACTACTCAATCAGTAAGAGATGAATTTGCCGTTTTTTTATTTCTCCACAGGGTGAAGTGACATTCCAACACAACAAGTAAAACATATTATGTTGGAAAGTGAACTTTATTTTTAGCATAGTTGTTAAAGAAGTTAAATAAATAGAAATTACAAACTTACCTCTTCTTTTCTTTGTGTGCTATCCTGAGTATTCCTCGGTTTATTTTTATCGCCCAAAAAAATCATCGGTTGGTAGGCGAACCATTTACTAACGCACGGCTCATCAGCGCCACTCCCTGTTCTTTTCGTTTCAGCTTCTTTCTTTTTTTTCCTCCAAAAATGGCTGGTTAAATTTTTCCATTTGCGCTCAATTTCATTTTTATACACTCCAAAAGACACAGCAATCTCTGTGAGATTGTCGTGTCTTTGGTTTTTTAATTTATGTTGGGAATCTGAACTATCCCATAGAAGACGACGTTCTCTATATAAGTCTATTAACACTAAAACTTGTTCGTCATTCCACTCCATCACTTAAAATGAACAATAAAAAACCCTACTTAAACAAACTGAGTCGAAAATAAAATAATTCGTCTAGTTTGGTCTTTACCTACTTTATGCGGGTTGGGATCGGCACGGCCCGGGTCGGCATTTTCTAACCCAGCAAAGCCGCCCGAGGCGTCTACATCAACGCGGCTTATGCCGCCCGGCCTACCCCGGCATAGGTGGACCCTGCTTTAAATATAAACCCGCTAGCATGTTTTGTTCCTTGTTCAGCGCACTCGCTAAATTTAGTTGTTAATGATGCTGCTAAGATTTCTTTTGAAGTATCAGGATTCTTTGATATTGTTCATGAAATGTATTTGCTTTTTTCTGCATCAACGAAAAGATGGTCAATTTTTAAAACGTACATTTCAGATTTAACATTAAAACCACTATCTGATACACGCTGGTCCAGTAGAATAGACGCTATCAAACTTTTGAGATATCAGATTGGGCAAGTTTATGATGCTATTTTCAGTAGTAATATAACAAGAGAGTGAGAATAAATTGAAAATAATTTGACAGATTTTTTGAAAACTTGTTGCCAGGCAATAGTCACGAGAGCCCGCAGAGCTCGAGTGGCTATTGCCAAATGGCAACAAGTTTGAACAAAATCTGTCAAATTATTTTCTAATTTATGGAACTCTCGAGTTATATTTGACTAGATTATTTTTTGATTCACAAATTGGTTAAGGTCTTAAATTGTCTCCATATAGACTGATTACTTATTAGAGTATTTTTCGAAGTAGTTTCTATAATCTTATTCGTTATTTCTTCATCAGAAAAGGTACTAAACCGATGATGTTCACTCATTTTATATATAACGTTGACACAATTATATAATTATTTTGACAACTATCTGACACTTTCTAGACAAATAAAAGCAACAGTGATTATTCCCGAGAATAATCACAAGAGCTTTATTCCCACTATAATAATGACATGATTGGTTGAAACTTACCCTTGTGTCAAATAAAGAAGCATTTCATTGGTTTTAAGAAACGTCAAAAAATAATCAAAGTAATATTTTACCGCATCACACCTAGCTCGATCGTTAGCAACAAAAATTCAGAATTACAATTTTTTATGCTCTGTAGTAATTTGGTATAATATATTATTTAAAATTAATTCTCTTAGTAAATTAATGCAGAATCAAAGCATAAATCTTTAAGTTTGTTTAGAGAGCCTAACCAAAATAAAAACGTCTTTAACAGACTTAAGAAGTGATAAAGGATTTAATCAAATTCTTGTTGACGTCAGATAACTGGCAGAAGAATTAGAAATTGAGCCTACTTTTCCATCGGCACAAACTGTTCGGCAAAGAAAAAAAAGTTTGTTTATGAAAGTAATGACGGACCAATAATCGACCCTAAAATTCATTACAAAGTGGACGTATTTGTTTCTATTTTAGATACAACCTTATCATCTCTTGATGAAAGATTTAAGGGATTGGACCGATTCAACAATATTTTTGGATTTGTTTATAAAATATTTAGCTTAACTCAAGAAGAATTAAAGAAATCTTGCGAAAATTTAGCATTACATTTGAAAGACGAATCACGTAAAGAATCGGTTTTTGACACAAATGACTTATTTGATGAAATTAATTGTTTAAAATGTCACATGCCAGAGCCAGAGGAAAATGATTTAGACCCCCAAGTGAGTCTTCAATACATTTTAGAAAATCAATTAATTTCGACGTTTCCAAATATTGAAGTGGATATTCGAATTTTTTTAACACTACCAGTATCCGTAGAGTATCCGTAGCATCGGGGAAAAGGTCCTTTACAAATCTTAAGTTGATAAAAACATTTTTAAGATAAGTATGGCACAAGACAGACTTAGCCACTTAGCAATTATGTCCATAGGAAGTGACAATATGCATTAATATTCCCTTCGACGAGTAAATTAAAGATTTTGCCGAAAAAAGGCAAGAAAAGCATGTTTTTCAATAATTTATTTTTCCTTGTTAACTATTATAAACATTTTTTATTTGTTTTGGTACTTTCTGTGATTTTTATTTTTACTTTTTTAATCATCTCTCACCAAAGTAGAAATACAGTGAAATATTCACCGCTAAATAGCGATTAACATTACAAAAATGATCTCACTGTCAGACGGGCTCGTCCGTACAAGTTATCCTCAAAGTGACGAATTTGATGATAGATCTCTCGATTTTTTAGTCTGATTGTTCACTGCTTTCCGCTTTATGTTGTATGTTTACTTTAAAAGTTACATATATTACACATGTTTAAAATGTCATTTAAGTATACTATATATGTCTAATATCGAAATTAAATATAATTATTAGCATTTATTTAATTTTAATTTTATTTATTACCTTACCTATGTATCAATTTTTAGCTAAAGGGGGTAAGGAGTGACGATTTTTTAAATGTTGAATTTTACTTAAAATAATAAAAAGGGGCGGCAAATTATGGTTTGCACATGGGCGGCCGAATAGCTTGGCGTGGCCCTGGATAAGAGATTATAAGTTTGAAAAGAATAACTGCAAAGTACATTATTTCCAACAAGAATTAGACCTAAAGGGAGAATTTACGGGACGTATCGAATACAATCCCACATTTACAGATACCACAAAAGGAGGGGCAAAAGCTTTGGCCAGTTGCAAATGGTAAAAAACAACACTAACAAAGATCTTTGTCCTACTCGTCTATTTTTAATATTATTGGAAAAAAGAAATACAAATCCAGAAATCACAAGTGACAGTCCAAACAAATTGGAAAAATGGAATTTGGTACAAAAACATGCCTATTGGAATCAACAGCATGTCAAAATGGACCCCAAACTCTCGGCAGCAAAAATTGGCGTACATACCAAAAAATTTAACGTAACAAACAATTCACATCGCTCTTCCACTATTTCTACCCTTGCAAAAAAAGGTTTTGGTGAGCAAAGAATGATCAAATTAACAGTACATTCCCATGCCAATTCTTTGAAACCTTATTTGCAGTTGGACTCTGAACCCTAAAAAAAATCTAAAACATAATCACAGCAAACCTACTTGATTGAAATGAAACTAAAAGCTAGGAAGCTGTAGGCTACAATTCTATTAGAAAAACCAAGGTAAATTCAGTTTTAAGGGCTTAAAATTTGAAAAAATTTCCGTAACTCAGATCTCCCGGTAGCTCATCAATATCCCCCCCCCCCCTCGAACATACGCCACTGCTCTGAACATCGTTTAAAATTAAATGATCAAGTTAATTTTCCTAGTAAGAGTTCATACATACTGCTACATTTTTTTACAATCACATCATAACGATAAAAATAATGCACAAAAGTTTAATTATCATAACTGTAACTTTTACATAAATAAATAAGTAAGTTATTTTTTTGTTTATGCTCCATTGTTAAATAAAAGTTCTCTAATTTTATTGTTTTTTGTCTTTTTCTCGTGAAATAGTCATGTCGAATACCACTTGAGAAAAATTGTGTGAGCAAAATTGTTCTCAAGGTTTTAATCAAGTTTGTTGCTTTTCGGCAGTTTCGCTCATGAAATTATTGATAAAATCATTCGCCTCACCCCTCGTGATTTTGTCAAAAATGTCATTCGCGAAATTGCCAAGCAACAAACATTCATACCTTTCGAAAATTTTATGGCCAAAATGATTTCTCTTGTGATATTATAGAGGGTGTCCCGCATAAGAACCGACACAGAGCAGAGGCGTATAGGGGAGCCCAAAATATGACGATTGAGGGCAATTTACCTCTATACCAAGATGCATCCTTGAGGAGTTATAGGGCCTCAAAGTGGGGCCCAAAATTTCGAAAAAAATTAATTTCTTTAAAACCCTTCAACTTAAAAATACCAAATTTGGTACAGTGTATGAGACTGTTAAGAGCATTAAGCAATGGTGAGTAGAAGGCGATCGAACCATTCTGGGGAGTTAATTAGGGGTGACCTAACCTTAAAATTTCACAGAATTTTTTTATCTGTTATTCGATTTAAAAAAATTTATTTTCATACCATGGATAACTTAATTCTTAAACTTTTTTCACTCTTGTAATTTTGCACAAAACTTCATCATTATCAAGGAAAAATCAAATAACCAAAGACATGTTTTCAACAATGTTATTTAAAAAGTTACAAAAATGTCAAGAGTTGGCTATGAATTTATACATCAAATTGGACAATTTGGAATTCAGTTCTTGTAATAAGTGAATTATTATATTTTTTTTTAAATGAGTGGAAAATTTTCATTTAGCGAATAAGTGGATATGTCATTGGTGTTAGGTTTTTGTGAAGGAAACTGGGTTTCCTAATCGCGTAGTTCCTCACAGAGAAACATTTTCTAATGTTGAAAGACGGGCTAGAGAAACAGGAAAGTTTTATAGTGTTAATAGAGAACGGAATGCTCAAATGAGTGTGTGAGATGAAGAACTCATTTTGGATACAATTGACGATCAACGGCATATTAGCACTAGAACTTTATCTAGACAGAGTCTCCCCTCACCGGACCTCAATAAATGTGATTACATTCTTTGGGGGACGTTAAAGGAGTCTGTTTATTCTTCTCCAGTTGATTCCCGAGAAGAATTGTGGAATCGCATTGCAGACAAATGCAATATAATAAAAAATGATTATCACAGCTACTGGCCAGAGTCTACATCAATTTTCGGCGAAGAATAATTTTGTGTCTAAGAGAAAATGGTGATCATTTTCAGCAATTTCTTTAAATTAAAATGTTCATGTTCTTTCTTAAATTAAAATATTAATTTGTTTTTCCAATAAATTGTTCTTATTTAAATGTATCTATTAATTTGTTAAATCTGAAATAAAATTCATGATATGAATGGAGTAAATTACGTCTAATAATTATTCGACTTTTCCTTGAAAATGACAATGTTTTATGCAAAATTACAAGAGTAAAAATAGTTTCAGAATTAAATTATCCATAGTACCTACGAAAATGAAACTACAAGAACTGAATTCCAAATTGTCAAATTTAATGTATAAATTCATAGACAACTCTTGACTTTTTTGTAACTTTTTAAATAACATTGTTGAAAACATGTCTTTGTTTATTCGATTTTTCCTTGAAAATGACAAAGTTTTTTGCAAAATTACAAGAGTAAAAAAATTTTAAGAATCAAGTTATCTATGGTATGAAAATAAAAATTTTCAAATCGAATAACAGATAAAATATTCTGTGAAATTTTAAGGTTAGGTCACCCCTAATTAACTCCCCAGAATGATTAGATCGCCTTCTACTTACCATTACTTAATGCTCTTAACAGTCTCATACAGTGTACCAAATTTGGTATTTTTAAGTTAAAGGGTTGCAAAGAAATTAAGTATTTTCGAAATTTTGGGCCCCACTTTGAGGTCATATAACTCCTCAGGGATGCAACTTGGTATAGAGGTAAATTACCCCCAATCGTCATATTTTGGGCTCCCCTATACGTCTCTGCTCTGTGTCGGTTCTTATGCGGGACCCCCTGTATATGAAAATAAATATTTGTCAAAAATAATCTACACTTCTCATATTCTGGCATCTGCGCGTGATAGCTGTCAAGCCAGCGAAATTATCGCTTATTAATTTTGCAGCTAGATGACATGACCGAAAAAATGTTTCGGAAAATTTAGGCATATCATAGCAACCTGTCAAAATCAAGGCATCTGATTGTCTTCAACAACGGGTAAAAATGTTTCTATACAATAGTGATTTGGAAATATTGTTGATATCAATTAAAATAATATTGCTGTTAAATAATATTAAATCATTTTTAGTTTCAAAAATTAAAATTATTTATAAAGAAAATTAAAAATATTTCAGAAAATATTGAATTTATGTATAGGGAATGCTTCACAAAAATGAAAGGACATTTAAAAGAATTAAGTAAATCATAAGTTTACTTTTTAGCTCACCCTCTATACAGATGTTCGTCTATGATTTCTGTTACAATTAGTTTGAAAACTAAACAATATTCGTCAACTTACTACGCAAAATAAATAATCATTTAATTTACTAGTTCTTCATATACAGAATGTTTATTTGGTAGCGATTTCGATGTAAAAATGGTTATATCTTTTTATATTCGCTATATAATTAGGTAACACTGCATATTGTAAGAACGACCATTATGGGAGAAATAAAAATATGAGGAAATTTACAGGGTGTTCCATTTGAAAAAGCGTATGTTTGCGTTGTCACGGAGTTATGTGCCACCCTGTAGATATTGGCATATTTTCTAGATAAGATGTTGTTAATAACTTTTTTGCATAATTTCCATAATATCGGACTTATCGACCGTTTTAACACTAAAAACAAAATTTTCCTACTGCATCTTATGGGGTGACAAATATATCTTCAGGGTTTCATATTTTTCGCGCAAAATAAGGAATATATTACGGAAATCATGTTTTTAAAAAACTACAAACTAACTGTCCCGACAATTTTGGTATTTCGGCTTTCTACATGAGCTCTAACTACAGACTACTGTTTATTCTTTAATTATTCGTATATAAGCTTATGCTTATGCTTATGCAACTCAAAGTTGCATGTTTTATATATAAATATTATCTTTTCTTAGGTGAAGGTGTTATCTAATATAACTCGCGACTGAATAGCGATTCACGAACCGCCACTGTTAAAAGAATCACAAGTGTACAAAAAAACATTGTACTGGATCCCCAAATACCGCTTAAATTTTTTCTTTTCAATTGTAGGTAGGTACCCTCAAAATTGTAAATGCAAAAATGTTTTTCGAATTACAATTCCATCTATTTACACTGTACCTATACATAAATATAAACTTGTAACTTAACATTTATTCCCAGAATGTGCTAATTTCTTACTTAAAACATAAGTAGGTATTATAAGTTTATGTGTACCTAGTATGAATTTACTCATAACATAAACATTCAAAAATATTAAGTTTCTTGTAAATTATCATCTAGTAGGTAGTGTAATTAAGTGTTACTAACCTCTGTAAAATCTCTATGCGACATATTCCACGCTGAAAATATCTTTCGAAAATCATATTAGCTTTTCAAGAAAATGTGTATAAAATATTATTTTCACTACCACACACTTTTAGTTCAAAATTTCGTTTCGAGACTATCCGTTTCTTCACATTTTCAACACTGGATCATCTCAAACTCGTAACAAAAAAATGCACATTCCAGCTATTATAAAGAAAAAAAAACTCAATGCACTTTTTTTATTCACGTTCCACATAAACACTATTAAAATCCTCCAGTTACAATGTTTAAAACGTCAAACGGCGAGCGGAATATAGAGTTTCTTGAACTTTTATTGAATTTTTAGTAAATTTATCAATCTCCAGATCACAAAAAGAACTAACATCTATCGTTTTTAACAGTAATTCCGATGCTCGTTAAGATATTTACTCTTTGCACGCATTCTTTACCACTCTACGGCCATCTTTGAGGTTGGAATGCAGGTAATGCCTTCGCAGGTGATTTGATTTAGTCAGTACGAGATCGGCTTTTGTCTTTTACCTGAGAGAAGAAAGAGACATGATGACGTGGTACGTGGTAAGCGTAAAACAGGTACTAGAGGCACACAGCCAGAGGCGGATGCTCAGCTGTAATTCAAGGGCAACTAATTAAAGAAACCCCGTTGTCACCTTTCTATTACAAATTATAAACACAACAATGAATATTTATATAAACAATAAGATAATTATTTATAAATTCAGTTTTAAATGATCTTGCGGGGTAATTAATTAGCTTATTTTTATGAGATATTATCAATGTAATTGTGATTTGAATTAAAATATATATAATACTTGCTTGGAATTCTATTTCCTTGTGAAATTAATCATATAAAATAAAATTTAGAGAAACTTGAATCAACAAAACTACATCTTTGTACCTATTATTTTTTTATTTAGGGTAAGACCCATAGTTATTGTCACCATAAGCAAGTCAAATCTTTTTATCTCCTTATTTACCGTGAGTTACATAAAGTGGGAAATTAATGTTGTTATTATTATTATTATAAAACTAATTTGTTAGCAGGTTCCTCAAAAATAAATAATTTATTAATAATAATAAATGCTTGAAAAATTGAATAGATGAGGCTTTTACTTGATGAAGATCCATACTGAACGATGAAATAAAACAATTTAATTTGTTTAAAAGTCCATTATATTTGAACTAATATTCAATTTAAACGCGTTTCGCTAACACAGAGTAGCTTTCTCAAAACGATTGAAGGTGTAATGAAAAAATGTTTTAATATACAGTTGAATTATTGGATCTTTACCCGTGCGTCATTAATATCTGATAATATAACCGGCATCTCTTTCTATTAATAGTGAAAAACAGAACAAAATAATTTGACATTCCTAAACTATCTTTTAGATAAACCGTCAGATACAAGTATGGAGTCACTGTTCAAAACAACGCCTCTCAACGATTTTTGGTGCAGAATCCGTGATGAATATCCAATGCTTGCCAAAATGGCTTTAAATATTCTTCTCCCGTTCCCAACAACATATTTGTGCGGAACAGGATTCTCAACCTATGCAGCCACGAACACAAAATACCGCAATAGAATGGACGCCGAACCTGATACTTCAACTGTCTTATATCAAACCTGACATCAACCAGTTGATGAAAAATTAAAAACAGTTTCATACCTCCAATTAGTAAGATTTTTTTCTTTTTTAATATCTTATATTATTATACTTGTTATATAGTAATTTACTAAGTAAAGTTAAGTAATAAGTAGTAACTGTTACATTTTACTTTTATTATGCTTATTAATAAAGAATACGTTTTTAAAAACAATTGTTTTATTGTACGGTTCCGTCAAGAATTTAGCTTTCCAATAGGGTTCCGTCACCAAAAAAAAGTGAGAACCGCTGCCTTAGTCAGTGCGATGAGTAACGAATATATCTTACAATAGTGGAAATGTCACCAGAGGAATTTTCTTATATTGGCGAAAACTGTACGTGATTTTTTGTCCATTCCTTTTCTCGAAAGCCTCTTTAATAATCAGAAAACACCGTAATAGACTCAACAATGAGTCCGACCGCTGGCTACTGTGTATTAATTCTTGGGTACAAATACTGAATTAATGTAAAATATTATGTGAATTTGTTCTATTTTTGTTTTTTATTTTTTGAATTAAAAGAAAAGTTTATTTTGTAAGCTATTTATATAGATACTTTTATATTTTGTTGTAGTTGTATCCGTTTTTTATCGTGTTATTGAAACTTAGTATTTAGTTGTTTAATGTTGAATATATACTGTTATAAATCTCTATATCCTTTAATTGTAATTGCCCCGCGTTGGGAGCCAATATTGTTATATATTTCTATTTCGTTTTATTTATTATTATTATAATTGTTATAAAATTGTTATAAAAATTGTCATAAAATTGTCGCAGCGACAATTATTGTACATACAACTTTAAAAAAGCGTGTAAGAAATTTCAATTTTGACGGTAGTTGTCAAAAAATATGCCCGGCTCTAATAAATATCAATTTAGTGTTTCTAAAGATGAATTTATATATATAATCGACCTATTACTCTTCTCTCAGGGTGGGATCAAACGGTTCAAAAAATTAATTATTCAAAATTTATTTATTTTTAACGTATTTCCAAATTAACTGTTTCGCTATTGCTCAGAATATTTAGTAACTGTAAGTTTAATATTATAAAAGGCACTTCAAATATCTGATGACATTTACAATACTTCTGTCACTGAAAATTATCAACTGTCACTGATTTGATCGACAGTTTTATTTACTGCAAAATGTTTAATTTTCTGAAATTATATGTTATAAAAATAATACACTGAGTTGGAATGTAAAATTCTATATTATACTACCAGATCACAAATTATCAAATTGATATTCCCAAATTATTATAAAGGAACAACAGTGGTAATTTCAACGAAACTAAAAATTAGAACAACCTAGATACTATAAATTAATCTAATGAAAATAGCTATTTGTGTATTAAGAGCGGAAGGTGATACTTTGCCGCTTGAGGCAGAGAGTTGCCCGCGCGACGCGTAGCGAAAGCGGCAACGCACTTTCTGCTCGAATTGCACACAAGATTTTTTCTACGATCACCTTATTTTTAGACAAATAATTAAAAAAAAACATGAAAAAGCCTTTTACTGCGTCCCAAAGCTCTTCGTGTTCTAAATAAATCTGTACCGCGAATTTCCACGTACCATAGTTCTCGTGCCCTTATAGATGCTCGATTAGCGGAAGCTGGCTCGTGATATCACTTACAAACACAAAAATTCAACAAATTACAAACTCCAGAAGCTTCAATGGTGTCTCACGCGTGTCCTGTGTCCATAACCTCTTGCAATTTGATGTTTTGAGTCAAGGTTTCGAGAAGAAAAATAACTTAATCTATCAAAAACAGCGTGAACGCAACTAATGGCAATTTATAACTTACAAAAGTCGTAAACGACATTAAGATGACATTTACAAGGTTAAACAAATTGAGGTTCGAAAATTCGGAGTAATTAGTTATACACTTTGAATATTTTTAAATATTAACTACAACTATATCATAGGTGTTTTGGATGGGTTTATAAGATAGAAAATAATAATTAAAATGACGTCTGAATCGGTCTAATCTGTAAGGTTTTATAACACTGCGTCGTCGTGCTCGAAAAATCGCGCGTGTTTGAAAGACCAGATATCCACGAATACTTTACGCTATTTTTTTATTGGCGCACTTTGACTTACTACAAAAAAATGGAAGTCCGTCCTCGATGCCCAGCAAAGTGTCATTTCATAAAAGTCCGTCCTCGATGCCCAGCCAAGTTTCACTTCATAAAAGTGCATCCTCGATGCCCAGCCAAGTTTCGTAAAAGTCCATCCTAAGTAGTATTTATTTTTATTAAAAATGTATATGGATTGATTCCCTCGGGGATTAAATGGGTCCCATCCGCGGGATTAAATGGGTCACTTTAGTCGCTTAGTGTATAATGTACTATTAATATACCTATTATTTACTAACTTTCTTTAGTTCATTGTAAATGAAAACATGCGAGCGGAAAAGTACGCTCTAGAGCGGGAATAATGTCAAATTATGACAGATCACGGAAAACATCAACTTTGCGGTTAGATTTGAGTGTGCAAAAGCCTACTTTGGGTAGTGATCGTAGGAAAAAACGTTTAATAAAAGTTCCAATCGTTGATTTGAATCTTGACGTGTATGAATGTCAAATACAATCTTCAATCAAATTTGTCTAATTCAAAATTTTTCTTATTTGATGTTAATTTCCTCATATGAATTGTTAATTTTGTTTGCAATCAAATATATAATAGATGCATCTATGTCAAATTTTATTTAAAAAGAGGCCTTATTATTTCTCGAGAAATTATTGTAAAAACTGGAGCGGACTCACGAACTGAGAACAGGATAACTCGTACAATTCTAAATGACTTTAGAATACTGAATACATTCTAAATTTTTATTTAGAAATCTCGAACCACATTCACTACACACGATGCAATTCTTATTTGAGTTATGCACGCACTGGCTTTATAGGGAGTGGATTTTTAATCTGGTTGTATTGATATACAATTTCTACTATCTACACCAAAAATTGAGACAATTCTAATTCTGATGTTGCCTCTTCGGGGTTTCAAAATCAACTAACTAAACTTTTTCAAAGTAAATAAATCTCCTATCCGTTGGTTACCGATTTTCTTGTTTTTTTTAAAAATATTACTAATATGTTTTTCAATAACCAAGTGAGATTTTGAATTCTTTTATTATACTTGTAATGCTGCTAGCAGAGACCTCTATATAATGAAATTTCAAATATTTTCTCCAAATCATAATATGCTCTATCTATCATTAGATATATTCTACACAAATGTCATCAGAAATTCAAATGTCAAATTTGATGTTTATACTGAATCTTTCAAAATTAGTGAATTTACATATAGCACAGTGTGTATCGAAAGTATGGCAGCCAAATATAAATAAATTTCCTTATGTTCTACTTTTCTTTCAAATTTCAAATAGAGGATCTGTATTAATACATTAAAATACTGACATAAGCTCTATTATTATAATTGTGGCCTACCCCACCCCATAACTTTGAAAAATAAAAATAAATTCCAAACAATAAAAAACATATCTAAATTTCCAAAGTTAATCAAATTAGTGTTTAAAAATACAAGTTTTTCTGTCCATTGATAGAAGTAAAAGAATATCTTTTGCATTATTTTCGCTTTTTGAACATTTTATTTTCCGTATAGTGTGTTCCGCATATAAGTGAGGAAAAATACACTACCACACGCGAGTAGGTAAAATTGTTGAGAAATGCAAAAATCTGATGTGCAGTTCTTTATTAAGAAGTAATAATTTTGGATTATTTCAAATCTCTGCTAATGGGCCTGCTAAGAATTGATTTTTATAGGACATAGAATCTTTCATATATTTTTTTTCAAACGTATGATCTTATGAAACTACAGAAAAACATTTTTTCTTCAAACGTCAGTAAATCTGTCATTTTTCGACTGTGTAGGCGACAGTAAAGTTTAATTTTGCCTCCGCCGGAGCTTTAGTTTTCACTTTCCCGCCAGCGGAGGGAAACGTGTTATCATAGCAACCACAGATTATATATATATATGATAGCAACATAGATAGAAACAAGAAAACAAGTGTCAACAACTAAAACTTTTATTTATCAGTCAAATGAATATTGAATGTACAATGCGAAATTGTTGCATTTTGAAAATTAAACCGGCGCAATACCGTTGTAGCATCTTGTTGTGAATTTAGAGTAGCGTTTACAACTGTTGATGTTAGCGGGGATTTTAGTGATGAGGATTCAGTGCAAATTTTGTCAATTTCATCGACATTTTGCATTAATTTGTCGACATTTGAAGAAAAAACAGCATATTTTATTTGGAGGAAAAGTTACTTTTCATGACTTGCTCTCTATTACCAGCCTCACTCCGTTCGGCAGTTAAACACGAGCGCGTCATGAAAAGTATCACTTTTCCTACATATAAAATAATATACTATTTTCCGCCTACCTCTATTCAAAGTATACATTTCCTGGCCTCATTGTAGGGAGCAAAGTCGAACTTTTCCTCCCTAGGGAGGAAAAGTAAAAGTGACGTCATAGTACGTTATCAATGAAAGAATTTTTTCAATTCCGAGACTAAAGTGGTCACTTTAGTCTTACATGTTAGAAACTATGTTAGACCCAAGGGATATAAAGGAACAGTTAAAATCCTAAGGGATTTGAAGTACAAATAAAAACGTACACCCCCAATACCTAGCCAAGCATTTTAGAAGACCGTCCTCGATGCCCAGCCAAGTTTCGTAAAAGTCCATCCTAAGTAGTATTAATTAGTTTTGTTTGTTAGTTTCATAAATAAATTATTTAAGAATGTCTTGTTATTTGAGGGAGGCGGAAAAATCATATGTATAACATGGGGGTAAAGTGCCTTTTCCTCCCTTGAACGATTACTGCCCTCCGCTACGCGTCTTGGGCAGTAAACTTCATCCTCGGGAGGAAAAGTAGCACTTTCCTCCCTTGTTATACAAATAGCTATTTTTAAAAAAAGTGACTAGATGAAAAAAAATAACTCAGGTCAAGAAAATAGATAAATACTTCTTATATTTCGATTCAGTTATGAGCAACCATGTATAAAAAAATGAACTGTACCTTCATTTAATTAATAATAAAATAGTTCTGGTGATAACGCCTCAATTACCTGTAAATACACATACACATGTTTTAATATCACACGGACAAACTTACAAGGGATTCCTCAACTCGAAATGTTTTTCCAGTATTTTTACCTTATTTACATGTCAAAATTTGTCGCTGGAATACAAAATAACATTTTTTTTAGATTTAAGAGATGATAAAGGATTTATCGAACTTCTTGTAGACGCCGAAGAAAAAAGAAAAGACAGTTTGATTATGAATGTACTGACGAACCAATAACAGACCGGAAAATGAATTACAAGTAAAAGTAATCTTCTCTATATTAAATACGACCTTATCATCTCTTAATGAAAGATTCAATGAGTTGGAGCAATTTAATAACATTTTTGGATTTATTTATCAAATATTCAGCTTGAATGAATAAGAATTAAGAAACTCGTTTGAAAATATATCATTTCATTTATTCATTTGAAAGATAAAGTACGTAAAGTAAAGAATCAGATATTGATGCAAATGACTTATTTGATGAAATTATTTGTTTAAAATTCCACTTGCCAAAGCAACGTGAGTTAGATCCTCACTTAATTCTTCAACACAATTTAGAGAACAATTTAAATTTAATATTTCCAAATACTGCAATGGCAATACGAATTTTTTTAACGCTACCAGTATCTGTAGCATCGGGAGAAAGGTCTTTTTCAAAATTAAAATTAATAAAAACTCAGAGAGAGACTCATTAATTTGACAATTATTTTCATAGAAAGTGAACTTATGGATTATATTCCTTTAGACGAGCTCATTAAAGATTTTACCGAAAAAAAAGAAGAAAAGAGTGCTTCCAATAAGTTATTTTGTTCTTTGTTTCTCTTATGTAATGTTTTTATTGTTTTGTTAGTTTTGTTATTGCTTTCCTTTTTGTACATTCTTCTTTAATCCTTATGTCTAAGACTTGTCAAGATCTTCTAAACGTTATGGGATGAGAGAAGTCAAAGCAACAAACGAATTCAGAGAAGAACGGCAAGATGCCCGTGGTCTGGCATCTCGTGATAACTGGACTTATGCAAAATCCGTAGTCACATTGTTACAAGCTCATTTAGATATATCCCCCAAAGGTTAGGAATTAGGCTACCAATCCAAGAACACCAGCATTATTTAGAGAAAATCGTTTAAAAGTACAAAAATCATTTCAAGGACCTTTTAAGAAATAAAACAAGATGCAATCTTACCAGGTGTATCGCTTCGACCAGAAGTATTTATAACTAACTAAAACCTCACTACCAAATATGAAAACCAAATGATTTTCTAACTGAAATAAAAGCAAATTCTCAAACTAAAATACATATAAAATTCAATGTTTATTTTGATAACAAGTTATAATTAATCATGTATCCATCAATTGTCAATATTGTCACTATCAAACTTCAAAAATCATTACTTCATAAATGTCCCTAAATCCCATAAGCATAAGTGACTGCTAAACCAATATTTGAAATCAGTTTGACCAACAATTCTAAGAATCTAATAGATTTAGGTGGGAATTTTCAGTGTACAAAAAAATATCTTGCTTTTTACTGTCCATGTGTATGGAGTAAAACGTTGGCCGCATTTTACGGAGTTTTCTTGAATTTTCGCAGGTAATCTTAAGTGTTACTTTGGTGATAGAGGCACCTATAAGTACCCTGAAGGGGATCATAATTAGATATTTGCGAAAATTCAATTGTAGTAATTGAAAATTTAATCCACCTTGAGGTCACCCGACATTGAAAGGTATGTACTTCTAATATCTTGTACCTAGTTATCAAATCAAGTAATTCACTGTACTTGTATACTCTATAGACCGAAGACTCGAACAACGCAAAGCACATTCTTATAGAACTGGTCAAAAGAACCACTGATCTTCAATTGCGGCTTTTACAGACATATTCAGTTTAGCTTTTTAATAAAATCAGTAGCTTAGGTAATACTTGGTCATCATATTGAAGCAAAGAAAATTCAATATTGATTCCAACTTATTAACTAGCTCTACTAAGCGAAAGTTGTACTTTTCCGTAGATTTCGATAAGCTAACTGTATTATTGCTTGAGAAAGCTTCAGTTTCCTGTAGGAGAGTTAGGTCATTTAATATTAGGATATGCTTAGTATGTCATAATTACTAGTGCCAGTTTCAATTATAAGATTAGCATGTTTTGATAGTCAAATTTAGCTATATAAAGAAAAGAAAAATTACAAATCAATATAAGATATCTTAGGAACAATAATTGATTCACCTATTTAAAATGGATATATTTTTATTATTACCTACACCTTGTCAGCAAAGGATGATACAGAATTATTCTTTTTAGACCTCATTTGAATACCATCATCATTGGACTCTGTTTCCAATTAGTCCTGGGAATACCTTGGACCCCAGATTCCTGTATACCTGACAGGTTAGCAGCTGTTCGTCTGAGGACTACCATGTACATATTATTTTAAAGGCTCAAGAAGCAACTGTGTGAGGTGGTGCTGAACGAGTATTCCACAGCAATTTAACAGCTAAGTGGTAGTCATAAGTGGGATTTGTTCCTGGTCAACATATAAAGTTTTATCACATATAGTTTTCACACATATAGTTTAAAATTCACTTAGGGAAAAACAACCACAATGAATTATTGAACACTGAACGCATATATTATATTTAGTTACATATTAGAAAACCCTTCAGGACCTAGGCTCCTTATCGTGGATACATCAGCTCGTAGTCTAAAAATAAAGTTTAAGATTTTAGTTATTTGAACAATTTGCGAAACTTCAAAGTGACTTACTTATGTTATGTAAACGCAAAGTATACTCTGCGGTAGATATTCCTTAAACAATATAGTCGTTGGGGCATTTCAGTAACGCCACTTCGGTATAGCTAATTTACTTTTTTGTTATTACATAAACAATTGTGATTTTTTTGGATTCTTAACCTAATCTTCGGGTAACTGATTTAAAGTGTACGGCCTCTTCTAGGGTAGACAATTCAGCCACTAGTGGCCTTACGTTCGGCACTCTTGTATCGCGCCACAAGTGCCGCCACCCTCAATACCTTGATATTATTGTATGCAAGTCAGAAACCAATATAGTTAAACCACCGAAACCGTATTGTTTTATTAGTAGCCTCAAATAACTGCATGTAACCTTCCCTGAGAGGTAATTGGGCAACAAAAAAATTTAATAATATCTCCATCCAACATTTGACAGGAGTAACAACATATGGATCTGTGACATGGTCTATACAATATTTTGATCTTTTAAGTCGCCTGGAGTAGATGGATCTTTTTACATTCTTCGTTAATCCTTATGTCTGTAACCGCATCCTGACAGCATGGCCAACGTTGGGAGCAACATTGAAGACCAAAGTACAACCAACGTTGTGCATATGTGGGCATTTGTATATTTGGGCATCCATACGGTTGGCTTCGTTTTGCCAACATAGGGTGCGACCAATGATGTGTACCGAATATGTACCAACATTGGGAATATGGACTATGGAATCTCAAAAAGTACCTAGTATATGTACCGTACTAAATAATATAAGTATACAATATAATAAAGATATAGGTAAGTATCATATTTTATTAAAAGTGGATTTTAGATATTGTAATGTTTTTCTTATTTATTAAAAGTTTTTATTACGGGTGGGATAAATTTCAAACACTCGGTATGGCTACTTACTAATTTATTTAAACACTAAACTAATCACTAATACTTAATTTATGTATACAGTATATTAACTTAAACTAATTTATATGAACAGTTCACTAATTCACTTATTTATTTGTTTATCTCACGATGTCAAATGATCAACTAACTAAAACTTCCTGATCAGTCCCTTATATATTAAAGCCGTTTTTACTAGTAAATTCCGGACTGCGGCTTACACACACAAATAACTTTTCTGGCCTTTTCTAGATAACTCTGGTCACAAAAACCAGTTCTAGATAAGATAGTCTCAATCGTAAACAGTTTTTTATAACTGCGTATCCGCCATAATTTTAACTATTATACCTGGCTTAGACAGAGTCGATTTTAGGGACTATACCAGTGTGCTGTTTCGTAACATTACCCCCTCCTTAAATGGAAGTTCCTCCTGGAACTTTTGTGTAGCCGAGACTGGATGTTTGAATCGGCAACTGGCCCCATTTCTACACTTTCCGATCTTATGGAAATAGCAGGGCACCGTCTTCATCGGATACTGATAACGGGGGTTGTAGCTGCAAATTAATATCTGGACACCGGTATCTTGAAAGATAATCTCTACCATGTTCCTGATGATTCGCCTATCCAACTGGTTACTCGTTATCTTAGCCATAGCCAGTTTCTTCACGTTGGATTCCAACACATGGTCTCGGAGGTTTCGAAGTGCTTCCCACACATCGCGGTAGGTAGATCGATCTTGGAATTCGTTTTTAGTTACCACGTAGAAGACGTACCGCGAATTATGTTTCAGTTTCAGTGTCTTGCCAGGGGCTGGAATCTGGTCTTCAAGTTTTTCTAATTGCCCGAACTTCTTTCGAAAGACGGTTGGCAACCCTCGTGCGTTCTTGATACGGGCGGGGATGTTGTATGCCAGTGAATAATCTTCCGGGAGAGTGAACAAATCTTGTTGTTGTTCCGAAGTGACTCCATATCTAGCTTTCCCGGTACCTCCATACGCGCCCATAAATTCATCGAAGGTGGGGTCAGACACATCTCGAATAAGGTTTACTCCTTCCTCTATGTCATGGTCTCCTTCGAATGGCGCTAGTCGGTTTTGGTGAACTACTTTTGGTTTTCCGTTGGGGATCTTGCTTATGCGATATATAACATCATTGATCCTTTTCTTGATTAAGTATGGACCTTCCCAGGATTTTTGTAATTTTGGAGAAAATCCTTTTCTCCTCGTCGGGTTGTGTAACCATACTTTGTCCCTTTCTTTAAAACCGCCCTCAGTGGCCTGCGTGTCGTACCAACTTTTCATTCTGTCGCTGGTAACTTGAAGATTTGTTCGAACTAATTCATGAATATCGTCCAGCCTTCTTCTCAATTGGATTGCGTAGTTTTCGCCTGCTAGATCTTCTCCAGGCCGGCAGCCAAATTCCAGGTCACAAGGAAGCCTCATTTGACGTCCAAACAGGATTTTCGCCGGTGTTTCACCCGTGGACTCATTGACAGCAGATCGATAAGCCAATGCGAATAGGGAAAGATACTGGTCCCAATCTCTCTGATGGCTGGATACTACTTTGGACAGGTATTTTCCAATAGTCCTGTTCATTCTCTCGACCATTCCATCTGACTGTGGATGTAATGCTGTTGTTCTGGTCTTCTTCATTCCCAGCTTCTCGCAAATCTCCTGGAATAGATGACTTTCGAAATTTCTTCCCTGGTCGCTGTGGACTTCCAAGGGTACTCCATATCAGCTGATAAATTCTTTCACCAATACATCTGCGACAGTTGTGGCCTCTTGATTCGGGATAGCGTAAATTTCCACCCACTTTGTGGAATAATCCATTACAACCAGTATGTATTTGTCACCATTTTCTGTCATTGGAAATGGCCCAGCGATATCTAAAGCAATCCGTTCGAAAGGGCTTCCAACATTGTACTGTTTCATGGGTGCCTTTCTCTTGCGATGTGGTCCATTACTCGTAGCACAAGTCGTACATTTCTTACACCAGTCCTTCACATCGTCGGAGCTGTTCATCCAATAAAACCTTTCACGAACTCGCTGAAGGGTTTTCTTCACTCCCAAATGACCTCCCGATGGACTGTCGTGTAACTTCTTCAGTACCTCAGCTACTCTAGTTCTCGGGATAACTAGCTGTCTCCTCATCTCAGAACCATCATCGTTTTCAAGGACTCTTTTCAACAGCCCTTCTTCCAGGACAAGGGAGTCCCACTGAGCCCAATACGCCTTGAGTTTCGGTGAAAATCTTGACACTTCTTGCCAGGTAAGTCGCCGGTTTTCTTTCTTCCATTGCCGAATCATCTTCAGGTGAGGATCATTCTCCTGATCTTCTCTGATCCTGGTGGGTGACCATTCCTCGTTGACTACAGTAGTTCTTGAAACTGCAGCTTCCCTAGATTCCACCTTGTTGCAGTGCGAGCAGTCTGTTGGGCACGGCCGTCTGGACACGGAGTCGGCATTTCGGTGACTCACACCGGCTCAATGTTCGATGTTGAAATCATATTCTTGAAGTCGTTCAATCCATCTAGCGATCTGGCCCTCGGGATTCTTGAACTGCATCAACCACTTGAGTGCTGCATGATCAGTCCGGATTAAAAACTTCCTACCATAGAGATACTGGTAAAAGTGTTCCACGGACTCCACTACTGCCAAAAGCTCTCTTCTTGTGACGCAGTAGCTTCGTTCTGGTTTGGAGAGGACTTTACTGAAATATCCCAGCACTCTTTCTTGCCCTCCTTGGATCTGTGAGAGCACTCCACCAATTCCTACGTTGCTTGCGTCAGTGTCAAGAATAAAGTCTCCCTCTGGTAATGGATATCCTAATATCGGCGCCGAGGTTAAATGCCTCTTCAAAGTTTCAAAAGCCGTTTGACAGTCTTCGTCCCATTGGAAAGCTCTTGCTTCTTCTGTGAGTCGCGTTAGAGTCTTGGCAATATCTCCAAACTTCCTGATAAATCTTTTATAATACGTGCAAAGTCCAAGGAAACTCCTAATTTGATGTTTGTCGGTTGGTTGCGGCCATTGCTGAATGGAAGCAATTTTCTCTGGATCCACCGCCACTCCTTTATTGCTCACTATATGACCTAGATAGTTGACTCGGTTTTGGAATAGCTGACATTTCTTCGGGTTTAACATGAGCTGGGTAGCTTGGAGTCGTTTGAATACGTCTTCCAAATTCTTCAGATGTTCGTCAAATGTCTTCTCCAGTACTACGATGTCGTCCAAATAGACCAGGCATGTCTTCCAAGACAACCCTCTCAAGACATTTTCCATGAGTCTTTCAAATGTCGCAGGCGCATTACAGAGCCCGAATGGCATGACGTTGAATTGCCATAATCCAGATCCGGTGGTAAAAGCAGTCTTCTCTTTGTCTTCTGGGTCCATTTCCACTTGCCAATAACCAGATTTCAGGTCCAAGGTGGAAAACAGTTGGCTGCCGGCCAAAGTGTCTAGCGTATCGTCAATTCGGGGCAGAGGATAGCTGTCTTTCTTCATCACGTTGTTAACCTGGCGATAATCCACGCAGAATCTCGTAGTTCCATCCTTTTTCTTGACGAGCACTACTGGAGACATCCATGGACTAGTAGATGGTTCTATTACTTTTTCTTCTGCCATCTCTCGAATTATTCTTTCAGCTTCCTCTCTCTTCGCTCGTGGAAGTCTTCGAGCTGATTGTCTAATTGGCTTAGCATTACCAGTATCGATTTTGTGTTTGACGGCTGATGTTCTGCCAGTCTTTCCTCCTTTTGGTACGAATAAGTCTCGATACTGCAAGAGAAATTCTCTCATTCTCTTTTTTTCAGCTCGATCCAAAGATTGACCAGCTACTGATAACATTTGTTCGAATCTGGCATTGGAATTGTCAGTGGTCGTTGTTTGACGAACTATAGACGTCACTGGTATGCAGGATCCAATCTTAGTTTCCTTCTTGATGGTAATTGGGTAATCATTCACGTTTATCACACGTACTGGGATCTCTTTCGCCGATGTAACCAATCCTTTTCCAATTAGTACTCCTTTGCCAACTTCTTCGTCGTGGTTCCTTGGCTCCATCATAACCGGTGTACCTTCCTCCACGATTCCCTGTAGCCGTGCTACTATCATGGTTTCGCTTCGTGCAGGTAGAACTGTATCTTCCTGTACAGCTGCCAACACCGCGCTGCCTTCATATGGATGCAGGAATACCTCCTCGGAACCCACTTTAATGGTTCTGTTTCTGAAGTCTAATTGGAAACCATGTACATTCATTACGACCATTCCCAGAATCACGTCTTCTTCAATGTCAGCTACGATTACCGTATGCGTGAACTTTTCTGCGCTAATTCCCAATTGGATTTGTGTCTCACCGTAAACGTTGGCACTCTCGCCTGTGGAGGTCCGCAGTCGCAGTCTCGTTGGTAAAAGCTTCTTCTTGGAGTTTATTAGTTCTGGTCGTATAATGGTTCTAGTTGCTCCAGTGTCAACCAACAGAGCATATTTCTTGCCATTTACTTCGCCATCCACATATACACTGTCGTTGCGACATCTGAGAGAAGCTATCAGTATGAGAGGGTCTTTGGAACGATCATGGGTCGGTGCTGCCCCCTCGTAGCCGACCCGTTCTAGTTTTCCTGTGACTGGGGTTCTTGGTTTGCAGGAGTCTTGGGGCGCTTACACGAACTACGTACATGCCCTAGCTCGCCACAATTCCAGCATCTGATTTTTCTCGGTTTCTTGTCCATCATACCTTTTATGAAACTGACGAACTGGTCAAATCTGTCTTCGTCACCTTCTTCTTGGATGGTCCTAATTTTGTTATATCCTGAAGCCTTCGTTGCTGCTTCATATTCGAGAGCAGCTGTCAATGAGTCGACTAATGTTTTCGGATGGACTAAACGAAGTGTCCTCTGCATATCGGGGTCACGTAAGCCATCAATAAAGGCCTGAATGCCCAGACATTCCATCATGTTCTCTGGTGCTGACGGATAAGCAAATCGAACTAGTCGGGCAATGTCCACTTCATATTCTTGAGGGGATTCATCCCGTTTCTGCCTTCGGTTCTTCAGCTGAGATTGGTACAAATGTTCTAGAGGTTCATGACCATATCGCAAGTTATGGTACGCAACCACCCTGTATTGCGCAATAGTGGAACACTATTGCATCAGTCTTTCTGCAGTGTCAGCAGTTTATAAAAAGACTATAAAAGCGAAATGTTAACAATAAAATTGCATTCTAATATTTGTCACATAGTTGTAAAGATATATGTATAATTTAAATAAAGTTTTTAAAAACCTTTCATACGTATTCGAAACGTTAATTGGCGCAGTCAGTAGGATAGTTTCGAGTCGTTTTTCGTGTGTATAACGGTAAAACGTCGTGAATTTCAATTCTTAGTGAAACAAAACCTATAGTTCTAAAGAAAGGACAAAAAACTTGTGAAAAGGACTTGAAGACTTTCATGTGAAGTGTCTAGACGGAGCATACGTCCCAGCACTGCTCAAGAAGACTTCAGAAAATCGGTGAGCCATCCCTTTTTCTTTCCTTTATTGTTTATTCATTACAATTTACTTGTGGCAAAATTTTTGAATCGGTTGTGAACGAATAGAGCATATATGAATTCACAATTTTCCTCTTGATATATTAAAGAATATAATATTTTCAAGTTAGTGTTAAGTATATAGTAGTAAAAGTTAAAAAATTACAAAATTGACGAATTAATAAGTATAATAAATAATTTATCTTTAAATCTCAACACAATGCCAAACAACACGATACTCCTGTAAACTATCAATTAATGAAATTATATATTGACAGAATTCCTAATTTTAGTGGTGATAGTGGCACATTAGAAATATTTTTAGAACATTGTGATAGTCTTATAAACCAATATAAGAATTTACAAAACCTAAATGATCCTATAAATAGTTTTCTTTTAAGAGCTGTGATAGGTAAGCTATCTGGCAATGCTTTAATGTTAGTAGGCTCTAGACCAGAAGTTAGAATTTGGAATGATTTAAAAAATTTACTTAGACTTAGTTTTGGAGATCAGAGTAACTTAGACTGTCTTGTTCAAGATATAATAATTATGAAACCATATAAAAATGAATCATATATTAATTTCGGACAAAGAATACAAAAAGCTAGAAGCTCGATTGCATCAAAGTTAATGTCAATGAATTTAAGTGCGGAAGAACGAACATTTCGAATTAAAAATTATGATGAATTATCATTAAAAACTTATATTCGGGGATTAACAGGCCGTATACAAGATTTAGTTAGATTAAGAAATCCAGACTCACTCGAATTAGCTATGTCATACGTGGTAGAAGAAGAAAATTTTTTACTTAGTCAAAAACAACACGGTCATATTCAAAACATAAATTCTAGACCAACTCCTGTCAACAGAAATACATTTTATAATCAAAACCATCAATATTCCAGACCTACTCAATATCCGAGTAATAACTTCCAAAATCATAATAATAATTTTTATGGTCAGAATAACCAACATAGAAATTTCCCCTCGCAACCCATTCATATTAATCAAAGGCAAAATGCACCTGCACCCAGATATTTCACAAATCGACAAGTTTTTGGACCTCAAAACAATGTGTTTAAACCTACAGGTCAAACTCCGAGAAATAATCCTGAACCCATGTCTACTTCTACTAGAAATCCCACTGTTCAAAGACAGAATTTCAATAGAAATTATTTCCAAAGCACTGGCCCCAAAAATTTTACACACCAAGAACTATATAATATAGAAACCGATCACAATAATGTAGATTCAAATTTTGAAATCCCACTCGATTATAACGAAAATACAGTCGAAGATATATCTTGTAATTATCCAGTTAATAATCAAGAATCCGATTGCATTGAATATAATCATATCAATGAATCTGTTAACCCTTACAATAAAAATCAAAGAGATGTAAATTTTCACGAGGTGACACCAGTAAACCAAAAAGCTTGATTAAAATTAATCATTTAGTTGAAACTGAATTACCCTATATTTATATACCCCAACTAGACTCTAAATTTTTAATAGACACAGGTAGTTCACGAAGCTTAATTAATCCTGAGATAGTTCAACATTTTTATCCAAATTTAACAAAACGTGAACATTTCCAAATACAAACGTCCCATGATATAACGTTTCATGATAAAGTAGTAATAATACCGATATTTGAAAATTTTAAAATTAAGGGAAACCATAAATTTTATATATTTAATTTTAATAACAATTATCAAGGTCTTATAGGTATGGATCTTTTGAAAAAATTGAAAGCTATTATTAATATCGATTCGAAATTGTTGATCACACCCCTTATTAAAATGCCTTTAATTTTTAACAATTATTCTAAAACAAAGAACATTACAATAACAGAAAATTATGCAATAACAATTCCTGGAAATACAGAGCAAGTCGTCAGACTTCCCGTAAATAAAGAAAATGGAATTGGATTACTCGAAGAGATAAACTTCGCTGAAAATCTTGTAACTCGCACTGGTATTGTAAACATAAAAAACTTCTTTGCGATAACCACCATATCAAATTTTACGGATAACCCACATAAAATTACAATTTCAGCTCCTTTCAACGTAGAGATATTAAATGTAAACGAATTAAATTATATGCCAAATAACAAACCATCATACAGTGTGAATCAAAACATTGATAGAATTTTGAAGGAAAATTTATCCAAATTAAATTTAAATCATTGTAATTCTGAAGAAAAAGAGGCAATATCTAAATTATGTTTAGAGTATAGAGATATTTTTTATTCAGAGGAAATACCTTTAAGTTTTTCAAATGAAATCAAACATCCAATTAAATTAACAGATGATAAACCGATATATTGCAAATCATATCGTTTTCCCGAAATACACAAACAAGAGGTATGTAATCAAGTAAACAAAATGTTAGATCAAGGTATAATTAGACATTCCGTTAGCCCGTATAGCTCAAATATTTGGGTTGTTCCCAAGAAATATAACTCTAAAACTGGAGAACAAAATTATAGACTAGTAATAGATTATAGGAAACTAAATGAAAAAACAGTAACTGATAAATATCCCATTCCGAAGAAGGTTGATTTATTAGATAAGTTAGGTAGGGCGAATTATTTTACGACATTAGATTTAGCATCCGGCTACCATCAGATACAAATTGAAGAAGAAGATATACCAAAAACAGCATTTACTGCATTGAATGGAAGATACGAATTTACCCGTCTGGGTTTCGGTCTTAAAAATGCCCCCTCCACATTCCAAAGAGTTATGGATAATGTGCTGAGAGGATTAAATAATGATGTTTGTGTTATATATCTAGACGACATACTTATTTTTAGCACATCCCTACAAGAACACATTTCGAGATTGAAAAATGTTTTTGATCGCTTACGAAAAGCAAATTTCAAGGTACAATTAGATAAATCTGACTTTTTACAAAAATCAGTCTCTTATTTAGGACACGTAGTTTCAACCGAAGGAGTGAAACCAAATCCAGACAAAATACTAGCCGTTCAAAATTTTCCCATTCCCAAAACACAAAAAGAAATTAAGTCATTCTTAGGTTTAATCGGATATTACCGCAGATTTATAAAAGACTTTGCGAAAATCACAAAGCCAATGACACTCTGTCTTAAGAAAAACGCAAAAGTTATTCATGATCAAAAATTCATAGAAAGCTTTAACACTTGTAAAAAGATTTTATGTAATAGCCCCATTTTACAGTATCCTGATTTTGCCAAACCATTTATACTGACAACGGACGCATCGAATGTTGCACTTGGAGCAGTCTTATCTCAAGGCACTGTTGGACAAGATAAACCTGTGGCCTACGCGTCACGTACACTTAACGAATCCGAACAAAATTACAGTACGATTGAAAAGGAACTACTTGCCATTACATGGGCCTGTAAATATTTTAGGCCGTACCTTTTCGGCAGACAGTTCACCATTGTTACTGATCATCGACCCTTAACTTGGTTATTTAATCTTAAGGAACCAAACTCTTAATTAATAAGGTGGCGACTTAAATTAGAAGAATTCGATTACAAAATTGCATACAAACCAGGTAAATTAAATAGCAACGCCGACGCCTTAAGCCGAGCGCAAATAAACACTTTAGAAACACAATCAATAATAAATAATCCAGGTGACATAAATGAAGAGCGAAAAATAATTGACGACACGCGAAATTATATTTCTGATAGAGATTTTGAAGAAAGCGGTCCTAGCAATGCACCTCAACATATTCCAAAAGTAAATATCATATCAGATGTAAGAATTGTTCCCCCAAGTCATTCAGAATTAACTAACAATTATAGTAACCATTCAGAGTCCGATGAGACCCCTCGTTCTCTTTCAAAAGAAATTGCCAACGAAGGTATACCAATATTAGATGAAATAATAAATAATAAAAATAATCAAATTATAGTTTACGAAAACAATAGAGAGAAACTAACCGTTAAATCAGAGAAATATTATAAACAAAATATAATAACAGTAACATTACCGTCAGAAAATAATACAGAATTAATAATTGATTTTCTAAAAAATTACCTAAAACCTAATTCAACTTATCATATCTATTTCGATAATAGGAAATTCATTCCACAATTTGTGCATATTTATTCCGAAAATTTTCGAAAGGATTATTTGAAATTAATTATGTGTACTCGATTAATAAATACGATTAAAGACACGGATGAACAAATAATGCTAATAAAATATAGACATGAAGGAAAAACTAATCATCGTGGAGTTGAAGAAACGTTAAAATACTTAAAGCAATATTATTTCTGGGTTAATATGAAAAAGACAATTACTACCTTCATAAATGCTTGTGATATATGTCAACGGGCTAAATATTCTAGAAAACCCCCTTACGCCCCGTTGAATTTAACGGAAACCGCATCAAAACCATTTGAAATTTTACATGTTGATATTTTTCATTACAATAAAAATCTATATTTAACATTAGTAGATCCATTTTCTAAATTTGCGCAAGCAATACCAATCACTGGTAAAACTGCGATAAATATTTGTGATGCATTAACTAAACACTTTTGTAGTTTTGGCATTCCTCAAAAAATTGTGTTAGACAAAAACGATACCGTTCGAGAACTTCTCAATTTACATAAAATTAAAATACATTTTACGACACCGGGACATCATGAATCTAATGGAATAATAGAAAGATTCCATTCGACTCTCATTGAACATTTATGCATTTTAAAGGAAGTATATCCCAACGATAACGATTTAATTATTTATGCTGTTCTTGCCTATAATAGTTCAATTCATAGCGCAACGGGATACACGCCATTTGAATTAGTATTCGGACACACTAACTCACGTAATCCTGACGAAATATTTCAAAATAAAGAACTTTTCTCGAGTTATGTAGAAAATCACAGAGAAAAATTGAAACATGTATACACAAATGTCAGTAAACTATTAGAAACTGATAAACAAAAAGTAATAACGAAACATAACACAGGTGGCGATAAAAACTTTAAGATTAACCAAGTAGTTTATAAGAAAAACCCATATTATAGGAATAAGAAAAATAATAAGTTTATAGGTCCTTATACTATAACTAAGTTGTTGGATAATAATAAAGTAGAAATTGTTGATAAAAAGCACAAAAAATCCGAAGTTCATATCAAAGAATTAAGAAGACCTCATTGTTTTCAGAATCCGGAGAATGCAGAATCTCAAAATAATGTGGAAACTAATAGTGATGTTGATAACAGTTAACGCCCAAGAAATCAAGGTTGCTGACATCAGTCACACTCCTGGCATATTTCCCTTTCAACTTGGCCTTGCAAATATAATCACTAGTAAACATATTTTCTTGCAACATATAGAATTAAGAACGCTTGAAAAAGAAATCGAAAGATTAATTATAACATTTCATAATGTAAATAATTCCATTCATCACGAAAAAGCTTCGCATAATTTAAATTTACAACCAAAAATCGATCACTTGAGTTCTATAATTGAGGAGTTACCGAAAAAATTCGATAATATTAAATCTTTCAAAATTAGGAAACAGAAGCGTGGTTTAATAAATGCAGGCGGTAGCATATCTAAGTATTTATTTGGAACACTAGATGCAAATGATGGAGAAAGAATTGAAAATGCTCTAAATTTACTAAAGAATAATCAACAAAAAATAGTCCGGGAGGTAAATGCACAAATCTCATTATCTAAAACATTAACAAATAAGTATTCGACAACTTTAGATTCTATTGTAAATAATCAAAAACTAGTAGCTAAGCGAATAATAGATTATAAGACTTATCTAGATAATCTGACAAGTGAACTTTACAAATTCACTGTATATTCCAGTATTCTTGATCAAATATTTCTAAATGCCAATACCATCAATACACTTATTGAAAATCTTGAGAACGCTGTTACGTTCGCAAAATTACGTATTTTACATCCAGACATATTGACACATCAAAATTTAAAAGACATTTTATTAGAATTGAAAGATAATTACGGAAACACCGGAATATTAGATTTAGATATTGATTCATGGTATTCAATAATACATGCAACCTGTTTCTTTACTGCCGATAATATAATATTTGCTGCAGAATTTCCCCTTGTCTATCCTGATATATTCAAATACTATCATCTCTATCCAATCCCTTCCAAAAGTGATACAATTATTATACCCAGCAAACCCTTTCTGGCTCTAAATGAAGAAATTCACCAGTACATGGATGATCCTTGCATTCGCATCGAAAAAAATTACATTTGCCCGCAAACACAAATGAATGTGAAAACTAAAGACTGTATTAAAGACCTAATTCAAGACATTAAAACAACGTGTGTGCACGTACCTATCAATCACCCTTCACAAATACTCAATAAAATCAATGATGAATATCTAATAATCATAACAAGTGAAGTGTTAAAATTGAAAGCCCTTTGCTCAGATGAGTATTTCATCACCATTAACGAAAACTCCGTAGTCCAGATTCCCAAGAATTGTAGCATCGAGTATCAGAAGTTCAAATTTGGAAATAAAGAAACCACAAGACATGGCCAGCCATTAATTCTTCCTGTCATCGAAAGCGACAAATTTACAACCAATAAAAATGTAGCACTGAAACCTTTAAATATCCAAAACATTCCATTAGAAGATATCCACACACTTCAAAATGAGTTGACAGCAACTAACCCATTATCAATAGAAGATATTAACGACCTCAAATCAGTTAATTGGATCCAATGGACTTTTATAATCATTTTAGTTTTAACAGCAGCAGCGTATTTATTATGGACCCGCAAACTCAAAGCATATTTCAACAAGAAGTCGAAGTCACAAGAAGAAGAAAAGCCTTCTCCCTTGGAACCCGAAGTCTTTCTCTAATGAGGGGAGGAGTTATGGTACGCAACCACCCTGTATTGCGCAATAGTGGAACACTATTGCATCAGTCTTTCTGCAGTGTCAGCAGTTTATAAAAAGACTATAAAAGCGAAATGTTAACAATAAAATTGCATTCTAATATTTGTCACATAGTTGTAAAGATATATGTATAATTTAAATAAAGTTTTTAAAAACCTTTCATACGTATTCGAAACGTTAATTCGCATGTCCAACCTCTTCTTCAGCTGCTCGAAGTCATCCGTTTCTTCCAAAGGTATCGTCTGGAGTACATCTAAGGTATCTCCGCGAAGCGCGATGGTTAAGTTCGCTGCCTTCTCTCTGTCTGCTTCAAATTGTTTCACATAATTGGTCCACGACATTTTTCCATCGAACGTTGGGGCCTTGACTCGGGTAAAACTGCCAATATCATCTGTCTTGGGTTGTGTTTCTGGCTTGCAGATCCCGATCTTCTTTTCTTCTGCTGAAGTGTCTTTTGTTCTTAAATCGGTAATCTTTGTCTCTAGCTCCTTGATTTTCTCGTCCATCTGATTTTCCATCGTTGTCATTTTATTCTCCATGTCTGATTTTAGAGACGAAATTTTATTCTCGACTTCAGTAGCAATGTCATTTTTCAATGATAAGATATCTGCAGAAATATCGTTCTTAATATCAGAAAAATCGTTCTTTATTGCAGAAATATCGTTTTTCACATTAGTTGAGATCTTCTCTTCCATGGCAGAAATTGACGAGATTAAGGTGGAAGCTTCGTCATTAAATAAAACTGTTTCTGGATCAAAACCGTTATTTTCCAGTGCCACTTTAAGTCGTTCAACTAATTCGCTTTTCTTACCGGACGTTTCTAACTCACGATCTTCCAATTCTGCTCTCAATTCCGTGACTAAAGATCACATAGTCTCTTGGCCATTTTTACGTAGGAATTTATTTATATTATCCCACTTCTGACACCAATGTAATGTTTTTCTTATTTATTAAAAGTTTTTATTACGGGTGGGATACATTTCAAACACTCGGTATGGCTACTTACTAATTTATTTAAACACTAAACTAATCACTAATACTTAATTTATGTATACAGTATATTCACTTAAACTAATTTATATGAACAGTTCACTAATTCACTTATTTATTTGTTTATCTCACGATGTCAAATTATCAACTAACTAAAACTTCCTGATCAGTCCCTTATATATTAAAGCCGTTTTTACTAGTAAATTCCGGACTACGGCTTACACACACAAATAACTTTTCTGGCCTTTTTTAGATAACTCTGGTCACAAAAACCAGTTCTATTAAAGATAGTCTCAACAGTTTTTTATAACTGCGTATCCGCCATAATTTTAACTATTATACCTGGCTTAGACAGAGTCGGTTTTAGGGACTATACCAGTGTGCTGTTTCGTAACAATATTTATATAAAATACATACGATAACAAAATGTATTTAATTTTAATGAACAAATTAAATAAACTGTCCAAATTGCCTGGATGTAAATGCATAATATGTCACATACCAAGGCCAACGCTTGTAGATCCCTTTGATGTGTGCGGTTAAAACCGTCTTTAAAGCGAATGTATTCCAATGCCAACATTGGCGATGGATTGGTGCACATTGGTCTTGTCTACATTCTCCTCATGGCATGGTAAATTACCCAATGGCCAACGTTGGCTTACGTTGGTCAAGATGTCTGGATGCGGCTTTAGACTTGTCAAGAACTTCTAAATGTTCTGGGGATGAGTAGTCAGGTATCATACGGTTTAAAATCAGTACACTTTTTTATTTGAGCTTTTGGAAATACTCATTTCCTTTATTTGCAAAAATCAAATGATAATGATGATTTAAAATAGCTTATAGATTATACGGTATATAAATTAACATGTAACATATATTTAATTCCAAAATTAGGTACGCAATAGCGATTTTTTCAATTTTGTGTGTACCCTCTGATGTATCAGTCTCAAAATTAAATATAGGTATATAGGTATTAGCACGTATTATAATTTTATTTACGTGTACCCACCCATATACTCCAGTCACCTAGTACATTTTACCTTGCATGGTTTGGGGTAGTAGGTTTTTTTATGTTGTTGGGGATTGTACAGAGAAGCTAAATCAAATTTTTCTACCTCGGTGAACTTCCGGATGACCACCATATAACCTTTAAACGGCTTAAAATTGCCACTTTTTTCAGATTTCTCCATTTTTGACCATGAAAGAGTACTTTTCAACAAAGACAATTCCAATCATTTTTAAAGTCCATAAAATTTGCCTAATTTTGAGTACATTATGATTGGGGAACTTGGGGCAAAGCGGCCCCAAGGGGCAAAGTAGTTTTGTACAATGGTTCCTGTATCGTAAGGACATATGTGGGTGTCTTTACATACATCACTTCCCTAATGCACGTAGAGGTAATTAGTGTCACAGAAAACGGACGTATTTTGTGATTAGCACAAATCACCAAGGCCTGTCACATCTACGGAATTTTCCGTAGATCTACGGAATTCAAAAGATGTCTACGGAATCTCCGAAAAGTCTCGAAAATCTACGGAAGTTTTAATAACAATGATAATAATTACAATGTACTCTTATACTGTTTGCTCAGAGTTCTCTGAGTAAATTATTTCTCAAAATATTACCCACTAACAAAATACTTACTAGAGGGATTTTCGGAAACGACAATCCTAGATCAGATAGATCACTTATCAGCTGATTGCGGATCCTAACCCAGAACGAGATTTTTATCAGAGTTTCCGAACGACGCGTTCTGTTTTCTGTGGAAATATCTAATTTAACACTTAATACTTATTATTTTTATTACTTTAGTTTCGTGAATTAATTTTTCATGTACTTCTCTCCACGCTCATCTTGTAAAGTTTTAATTTGTTTTCACTCCACGTTTACACTAAATTTTAATACCAACAAGCTATTTTTAATATCGAAAAGCCAAAAATTGTAAAAACCGCAAGTCTCAGCAATCTGCTAACTACGTGGCTAAAAGACTTAATTTAATAACTTTTTATATTAAAGAAAACAAAAACAAAATTTTGATAACAAAAAGCTATTTTTTATATTGAAAAGTCAAAAAGTACAAAAACCGCAAGCCTCAGCAACGTGCCCACTACTAGGATTAAAGAATTAATAACATTTTAGCTTGAAGAAAACAAAAACAAACGAAACAATCCGTCAGCTGATCGCATTTACCCACCGGTATCCTAGGGTAGAAAGGATCCAAACATATGATTATGATCCGCTCAGTTCGTTCAGTTTTCAAACGTGAGTGAACGTGATCCGGATTACTTTCCGAAGGTTCAGATCATGATCGTGTTAACCCGATCATAGTTTCCGAAAAGCCTTTAGGAAAACGATGAGTGCGGAGAATAGATACTGATATACACCAATCTGTATTTGTGGTTGTTTAACTTACACGAATCCTGAATATAACCAAAAACAGACGAAAAACTTAAAAATCTTCATTATTGAATTCCCACAAATATAAAACAAAAGAAATCCATTTATTGCAGCTTTAGCTACCGATTTTCCTATAGTAATGCGTGAAAATGTGAATTAAATTTCTCGGATAGTTTTGAAAACTTCTGGCTCAAAGTATCAGTTTTTAAAAATGCAAATGATGAACTAACGTTTCCTTTATTAGTAAAATTAACAAATCACATTAGAATTCTTTCTCATATTTCTGCAACAGTAGAGAGAATTTTTTCTTCAAATAATATAAACAAAACTAGCACCAGAAACTCATTGATTACCAATACCTACCCAGAGTCGACTACTCCATGCAAAAAAATTAAAAACAATTACCATAACTTTAAAGCTGACTGAAAATTTGTATATCGCCCAATAAACAAATTCAAAATTCGCACCGGCACGCTACTTGAGCGTTCAAGGTGATTAAGCATCAGATGTTCATAAGTTCCGATAATCCCATACTCTATGTTGAAGCTCTATTCTGGATCTACAGAAATTCTACGGAAATTTTCGAACCAATCTACGGATATTTGATCAGGTGCATGTGGCAGCCCTGAAATCACCCATTAGTGTGCATTCGGTCGCCGTCGAGAATGCACGCATGTTTTCCTGGCAAGTGTAAAGTTTTGAATCACGTGTTTGTAATATTCCTCGGTAAGTAAAGAAGCAGTTTAGTTAAAAATATAAATTGTTTGTTCAATATTCGACAAGTTTTAAATGGTATTTTATATATATATTTAAATTGTACATACTGGGAATTGAAAGAAAACACATACTTTTTTTATGACTTCTAAAATAATGTTTTAGTACATATTGGGGCAAAGTGGTCCCTAGCCACTTTAACCCTATAATAGTAAATCTTTCTCTTTAACCAAATGTCACCAAAGAGTGGTTCTAAATAACGTGAAAAAGCAAAGTAACACAAATTATACGTAAAATTTGTTATCCATTTCATGAAAAAAAAAATTTAAATATTTTTCTACAAAGTTAGGGGTAAATTTTTCATTTGAATAATTTTTAATTACTTGTATTGTTTTTTTTTAGGATATTTCAGTAATGGTGCGTAACTATAAACGCAAAACCCATCAGCTCTCTTGGTTAGAGGAGAGTATGACATCAGCCATAAGCGACGTAAGAAATAAAATACTTATTACAAAAAAGGCGGCAAGTCCATGCCATGTTGCTTTGACAACACTACGAAGACGAGTCAAGTTAGGCAAGGAACCAGAGGCAGCCTCAAAAAAATTTTTAGGGCGATTTGGACCTGTTTTTTCGGCAAATTAAGAAAAAGAACTGGCGGACTTCATCTTGGACATGGAAAGTAGGCTATTTGGCCTCGGCACGCGGTAATTGAGGCACCTTGCTTTGCAGAAAAAAATAAAATTGCTCGTACCTGTAATGCCACCAAAGGTCTCGCAGGACTGAATTATGGGTTTTTAAATAGAAACAAAAATATTTTTCTAAGGTTGCCAGAATATACGTCGGTAGCTAGAGCTTCCTCTTTTAATAAATATAATATGGATTCATTCTTTACTCTTCTAAGAGAAATGCTTGAGAAACATAAATTCACACCCAGTAGAATTTTTAATTACGACGAAACAGGTATTTCTACAGTACCAAATAAGCCATCCAGAATATTCTCCATGAAAGGAAAAAACAAGTGGGTAGGTAGTCTATCTTCGGCTGAAAGAGACACCTTAACAACAACAGAAATTTACATCAATGCTGTTGGGTTCTACGTTCCTTCACTACTAATTTTTACGCGAGTGAGAAAACGCCCAGCCCTAGAGCAAGGACTTCCCCCAGAATCTATAGTTGAATATCATCAGTCGGGGTGGATGCAAAGTGTGTTACAGTTCACAGATCTCTTCCACTCATATTCAACAAACTTTGTTCTTCATTTAAGTATTGGTAGATATTTAATATTTATTGGGCATATATCGTTTGGGGTTCACTTGTACGCTGTTTATAAAGTGAAGAAATAGTAATAGTTACGTCATGGAAACATAAAAGATTTATTTATCACCTCAATACATATTGATATTTAAACTATTAAAACATACATCAGTAAGTTGATTAAATTATATCGAACAACTTTTTCACCTTAAACGGTACGGCGATGTTTATATTGGTACTATCATTCTGGCCTCCTTATCAGAAATGTCTATGTTCATGAAATATCCAATCAACCTTCCTGACCTTGATTTTATTTGTCCAGATGGTCAAGTCCTCTTCTTCGCTTATAAATGATTGGAACAGGTTTTTGTGGGAGATTCCTCCATAATGGTTTTTTTGTTATGAACTCGAAATCCACATAGTAATACTATAGCTATTTATTTCGTTGTTTTACGGGTCTGCGGTCTTCGAGAAAATATTAAACGGATCAGTGATAATCTGGTGTAAAATTACCTGATGGTACATGGACGTAATCACTGATTTGTCAAACCCCACATGAAGTCACCCATCATCTAAGACCTTCTTTTCCCATTTTATATTATGTTATTGGCTTGCTGATATTGGCATAATTCGCTGTTTCACCACCACCACCACAAAATCAAGTAAGATCAGTCCAGTTAATTATATCGTTAAGAACTACAATTTGGGGAACCATTAGTATCCATTGATAGTGAATCGTACCTGGTGTATAGAGATCCGGACACATTTGTTAGATTTAATTTTGTTTATAAAATTAACGTTTATACGTACAATTGAACACATGTAATCCCTGAAGTATACTTTTCGGAATATTTATTTCCAAACTATGTAAATTCATCCATATCCATTTGATAATTGTTTTGTTTACTTTAACTCAAGTCAAGCGATTGATATTATTCAATAATTATTAAATATAGTTCCTCCTAGTCCTAATAATCAAATCATTTTACCTAACTTTTGCAACTTTTTGGAACTATTATTCCAGAGAAGTACAATTAGAGGTGGTCTTTACCCACACACTCTCTGCAGTCGAGTAGCCCGGAGCACAATTAACAGATAAAACTTCAAAACCACTTCTTCCTGCAACTCTCTCTTGACAACTTAGAGAGGCAGTTAACAAGTGACATATTTGGTTTGTTCATTTCTTGAAATATACTAAACCCACCGAGACTAACCCGGTGTTACTGATTTTTGACGGGCATGCAACCCATACGAAAAATTTAAATTTGATTGAAAGGGCAAGAGCAAATCATGTGCACATAGTTGTAATACCGCCCCATAATCCCACCGGCTACAGCCTCTAGATATCGCCTTTATGTTTCCTGTTAATACCTACTATGAACAAGAATCGAAGAAATGGCTTATTAATAACCCTGAGAAAACAATAACTTTCTATCAAGTCGGGGAACGTTTTGGCAACGCCTTTAAACGAGCTGCAACTGCACAAAACGCTATTAACGGCTTCAAAGCGACTTGAATTTATCCTTGCAATCCCGATGTATTTCAAGACGATTTTTTTAAACCAGCAGAGACTACAGACAGAGTACCAGAGGAAGAACGCCCAAAATCTCCACAACAGTTTCTACCGGATAACAATGAGCTTGATGAAATAAATCAGTCACCACAACCAGAGCCCTCTACGGTTAGAATCACATCTCCTATAGTCCACTTGGTTCAAGCTGGAAACTCACAAGCTACATGCCCTGTTTCACATGGAGAAATAACTGAAAATATGTACTATACGCTACAAGACATTTAAGCTTTACCAAAAGTTAGTCAAACAAAAACTCCCAAAAGAAAAAGAGGAAAAACTATTATACAAAAGTCAACCCCCAACTATAAAGAGTTGAAGGCTACATCAGAAAATGAAATACCAAAAAACAAGAAAAAAATGGTCAAAAGATATTTGGAAAAAACCAAAAGATAAAGATAGAGAGAAAAACAGACGAGGAGGAAGATACATCGTTAGACAGTTCAGCTGAAGTAGAGTTATTAAATTCAGATGATTCAGATAGCGATTTCGAATTTAAACCCAAGTCAAAGAATTTTAATATAGAAAAAGTTGACATACAAAATTTATATAATAATGATTTTATATTGACTGAACTAACATCTGACAAAATGACAATAAAACGATTTCTTGCGCAAATAACAACCATTGAAAAAACATTTGAAACTAAGATTATTGTTTCGTTTCTGCGATAATATAGACAATCAAGAGACGTGTTTGTTTTTCCTGAAACAAAGGATTTTATATTCTTCTTTTCAACCTCTGTATGATACCCGTCAAATACTACTGCTAGCGGACCATACCGTGTAACGGGATACTGAAAATATCTGGCAGCTATTAATGCAAATGAGGAACTTTTCGGCCACACCACCTTATGTACGAGATGACCTCCGTCTACAACAAATTTAATTTTACCCTGTGTTTCAACAATATAAACAGGCTGGAATGCTGCATAAAAAGAGGATTTTGTGCCCTTCCTCATTCCATCTTGTGTAAATAATGACATAGGAAATGGTGAAAGCTCGTGTGTGAAGAAGTTCTTCAATTCTTCGTCCTACCTTTCAGTATTGACAGCAGAAGAAATACTCACCACTTTGTTCTTACGTTTAAATGTGACGTTAACAAACAATGACTTTTAACATCGCCAGGGACGTCCTGTACATATGTACAGGAAAGAACTGGTCCATTGGGAAATAAGGTAGATGAGGGCTATAAACGCCCAACAGTGCCCATTCCAAATACCCAATCGCTGACAAGCTCGCGACACAAACCGCATTGTAGAGCTTACTAGGGTAAGGCCCGTAAGGGGGATTGTCAAGCTATGCGGATCTGGAGGCTTGGCTTAATCTTCCGACCTTCGGCCACTATCAAAACCTGCCAAATCCTAAGGACGAGTAGTCGCCGAAAGGATGGATGGCCGTGGAGCAGTCGGTACCTAGACCACTAATATCGGGGCACCTGGCGCACTCCGTTGTATGTAGCCTTATACCTGCATAAGGAGCTCTGCAGGTATCGACCTCTTTTCTCCTATACTCGTGGGAACAGAAATGAACCAAGAGAAAAACAAACTTTCTAATGAGCCTATACAGACTCTTAGTAAAAGGGATTTGGTGGATACGGAGGTAATGGAGACTACAGAGTCTCCGAAACCCTAAAACAACACCACAGAGAGATTCAACAGCAAATCTTGTGGATCAGAAAGCTCCATGTGAGAAACTTTCAGGTGCCCAGAGAAGGAAGCTTAAAAGAATAAGGGAACAAGGCATTGATACCAAGACAGTTGTGTTGCCAATTCCCTCAACATCGAAATAGAGTGGAAACCAGTAGATAAAGGGCGTTAAGCGAACTGTGTCATCCTGGATAACCCCTGAATGAAAAAAAGAAAAGAAGGTCAAATGTACCGGTGGTACTAATACAACTAGTGATATGAAGTACAGTGTGGCCCTCAAAGGGATCAAGGCAGCCTGAAAACTACCCAGGGACAATTATCTCGGAAGATTAGGTAGGGAATATTAAAGAGAATCCGACCAAAATGATCGACGAGGTGCAGAAAGCGCTCAAGTTTACAGTCAGTCGATAGATGGACAGCTATTATGGGCTGATATGTGCCAATGAGGAGTCCTTCAGCATAACGAAAGACTATCTGGCAATAAAACAAACTGGAAGCTCATCAAGAGTTACGAACTTCCATACAGCAAAGAGTCCTCGCCCTACTTCCAGATACTAAAAAAGAGGATCTGAAAGTGGGGCTAAAGAGACTCGAAAGACATAACCCGGGGTTGAAGGTTGATCGTTGAATGATCTTCGGCTCCAAATCATCCGATAGGGGACTACATGTGAGTCTCCGGATTATGAGGAGTCAATGAAAGAACTATTCCGGGTTCAATGGAGGCTGTACTACTTATTCCAGCGAGCCAGCTTTAAGACCCTGGAAAACATTGCTGAAAGCTATATAGCAATATTTTTTTTTAACTTTCATTATTTAAATAATTGTTATTTTTTGGTGAATTTGATTCCCAATCAAAATAATGCCTTTTAAGAAAAAAATCGTTTCTTATAAAAAATTTTATTGACAAAAATGCACTTGTTAATCAACAATTTTATTTGTTACTAAATATTAATATTAAGGAACCATTTTTTTAAATTATTATTATCACGTTCTTTCATTTTATAAAAATTTTTTATAGACTTCATTAGTTTATTGAACAATTTGTTATACTGTTATACCCAAAACAATTTTTGTGCAATATTTTTTTAAATACTAGAAAATATTATTGAAACAACCAATACGTCTTTTATGTGAAAACGCTTTTTTTCTATGTTTTATATATATATATTTTTAAGCATATTATACCCTTGGACTTGCCGCTTTCTTTTCGTTCATCTTCATTTTTATTAAAATAAACAAACTAAGATACGTCAAGAGCACTTCAAGACTTTTTGTTCTTCATTAAATAATGAATAAATTGAGCTCTGAAACGTTCTTATCGAATTTACAATAGTTTATAAGAAATTTAAACTGAAAAGTAAAAAAAGTTAATTTCGAGGAATTTATATAGACATAGGGTAATTCCGGGAGAGATAGCCCAGCGGTTTAGATGGCCCAGTCCAATATTTCCGGAAATTTTAAATGTACATTAGTGTTAAAAAATTGAATAGATACATACTGAACGATGAAATAAAACAATATAATTTGTTTAAAACATCATTTATTTGAAGTAATGTTCAATTTAAACTGGTTGACGCGCTTCACTAACACAGTAGCTTTGTCAAAACGAATGAAAGTATAATATAAAAATGTTTTAATATATACAGTGCATAAATACAGAATTCTATTTACTAATGTTAACAAAGGTAATCTTCTTAACGACCAAATAGATATCAATCACTCCCCTGTATTAAACCTTTTTACCTAGAAGATAGCTTAGGAATGTTTGTAGTGAATGAATTTCCAGGTAATTTCTTTCAATACCTTTGTTAACATTAGTAAATAGAATTCTGTATATATGCACTGTATATATTAAAACATTTTTATATTATACCTTCATTGGTTTTGACAAAGCTACTGTCTTAGTGAAACGCGTCAACCAGTTTAAATTGAACATTAGTTCAAATAAATGAAGTTTTAAACAAATTATATTGTTTTATTTCATCGTACATTAGTGTTACTTTAGCCGCCTGTTTCATATATGCCGTGTATATCCTGCTCCGTTTTTGGTTGATTTTCGTGCAATTTTGTAATGTTAATTTACAGGCTTGAAAAATAATTAAGGCCTATAATAAAATGAATTTTTGTCTCACCATTACATTGTTTGTTCATTACTGTTGCTAATCATTATTTTATGTTTCTTTGAAGTTATGTTTATGCACAGGCTGTTCTATATTTGCATCACATTTTGTAGAGATGGACTGGGCCATCTCTCCCAGAATAACAAAAAATTAAATATATAATACATTCACATAGGTAAGTTCAAATCTATGCTAACCTAAGTAACAAAAATAAACCTATGAGAGAAGATATAAAATTTCATCATCATTCTAAAATCATGCCAACAGAATATACTCGAAAAGGAACTGTCCAAAGAGGAAACTGGACTGAAGAAGGCCTAATTGAGGCATTAGGAGCAGTCAGGAAGGTGTAATGGGAGTCAGAGAAGCGTGTCGCAGCTTTAACAACATTCCTCCTCCAACATATCGACAACGCTTTAAAAATAAAAATTTTATAAAAAGAAGTCTCGAGCCATCCTCTG
This sequence comes from Galeruca laticollis, assembly GCA_963921935.1. Taxonomy (NCBI): domain Eukaryota; kingdom Metazoa; phylum Arthropoda; class Insecta; order Coleoptera; family Chrysomelidae; genus Galeruca; species Galeruca laticollis. Next base: position 73,840,569 of record OY998177.1, read on the forward strand.
TTTCTGGCATCGAGAATGAGTCAAAAATAAAGTTTCATACAAAAAAAGCTACAAAAAACGCGGGTTTGAACCAACTCGTGAATGTATTAAAGCAATGGAGTTTAAATTGGCAGAACAGCTTCTACTTAAGCACAAATTTAATAAAGACAAAAAGCTTGCCGGCTACGACTGGTTAAATATATTTTTAAAATCAATCCCTGACTTTAGTGTTAGAAAAGCTGACGATGTATCACTAGCTCGTTGAAAAGCAATGAACAAAACTGAAGTCTCGTCGTTTAGCTCACTGCAAACAACATTAATGGAAGCTGGTTTAATAAACAAGCCTTGTCAAATATTTAATATTGATGAGCCGGGTCTGCAATTACATCATCTGAAAAATGGGAGACATAACATTGATTTCGTGTTTTAATGTAGAAGGTTTTTACATACCGCCAGCTCAAATTAACACTAATTTATTTTATTCCACGTAAACCAGAAGGAAATGTTCTACTCCTACTGGATGACCATGCCAGCCATTATAATTCTGCAGAAATGCTTGAATACGTCTATGATCACGTTGTTATTCTCTTTTGCTTACCTGGTCATACCACGCAGTCTCTTCAATACTTAGACAGGTGTATCTTTAAAAATCTCAAAGCATATTTTAATAATGCTTGTAATACATTTGTAGAAGCAAATCTTACTAGAAAAATGTCTCACTTACAATTTGGACAACTATTGTCATAGGCGTGGTCTAAAGTAGCGATGGTTGAGAATGATGTGTCGGCTTTAAAGTCAAAAGGAATCTACCATTAAAATCCTGGGGCTATACCAGACTATGGCTATCTGAGGTCTGAAGAGGAGGGATTAGATAATGCAGGCAAGTCTATATTCATATCTTCTTCTTTAAGCAACCCTTCACAGTCCACTCCTGGACATAGGTCTCCCCTATATTCTTCCATGTTTCTTTATCCTGTACAAGTTGATGATGCCATATGTTGCCCACTTTGTTTTTAATATCGTCGAGCCAGCGTAACTGTGGTCTGCCAACGTAGCGTTTATGTAGGCGTGGCCTCGATTCAATGATGCGTCTTGACCATCTTGAGTCGTCCTGTCTGGCAATGTGCCCTACCCAGGTCCATTTCAGGTGGGCTATGCGTGTTATGACGTCCTCAAGTTTAGTTCTTTGTCTAATACTCTCGTTTGTGATATGGTCTCTAAGGCTCATTCCTAACACCATCCGTTCTATGGCTCTTTGAGTGGTCATAAGCTTGTTAGCTGATTTAACAGTGAGTTTCATGGTTTCCATTCCGTATGTCACCACGGGTAATAAGCAGGTATTAAAGACCTTTCGTTTCAAATTTATTGGAATAGTTCGATTTCTCAATACGTGTGACAGTTTACCCGTGGCTGCCTATGTCAAACGAACACGCCTGTTTATTTCGGCGATTTGATTTTATTTGCCTAATTTGATGCAATGTCCCAAATATACATATTTTTCGACATTGTCAACGATGTGGTCTCCTATATGCACTTGTATATTGTCAGGTGTCATGATTTTTGTTTTATTTAAATTCATGGTTAATCCTATTCTTGAGGATTCTCTTTGAAGTTCTTCCAACATATCTTGTAATTCCATTTTATTTTGGCTAAAGAGCACTATATCATCCGCAAAACGTAGATGGCTCAGATGTTTGCTGTCAATTTTGATACCTTGCTTATTCCAGTCTAGGGCTTTAAAAACATCTTCCAGTGCAAGTGTGAACAGCTTTGGGGAGATGGTGTCCCCTTGTCTTACTCCTCTTTTTATTTCTTCTTCTTGTTCCTTTTTTGGGCTATTTCCTGTGGGATAATTTACCCAGCTCTTTTTATTTGAATTTGGTTTGTTCCTATCTCTTCCGTGATTTTAACGGCGATTGTCGCATTATCATATATGTGTTTAAGAAGCTGTCTGTAGCGAGAGTCGATTCTTGCATTGTTCATTGCCTTAAAAATAGCCCACAATTCTACATAGTCAAACGCTTTGTTATAGTCATCAAATGTGAGGTGTAGTGGTTCGTTGTACTCGTTGCACTTTTCTATTATCGTGCGGACGGATTGAATGTGTTCTATTGCGCTATGACCTTTACGGAAACCAGCCTGTTCCGGGGGCTGATAAGCATCTAATCATGTAAGTCTATTTGTTACAATCTTTGTCAGAAGTTTGTACGGGTGGGGGAGTAAGCTAATAGGCCGATAGTTTTCGATTCATAGTTTTTTCGCCCTTTTTGTACAGTAGAATCACCTGGGCGTTCTGCCATGTTTGGGGTATTACTCCTTCTGTTAGACATTTATTATAAGAAGAATTTTCATTGATTCTACAGTAGTGCTTCCGCCAAGTTTTAACATTTGCGCTGTAATTCCATCTCCCCCTGGTGCTTTACCGTTTTTCATTTGAGACAATGTTAGTACTACTGCTCTCCGTTAGGTGGCAGTGCTAAACACCTGAACCACGTTTCGTAGTTTTTTCTTCGGTTACAGTTTAAGCCGTGTTTATCTCATAAATATTAGTTGTGAACATTTGTGTTTTTTATCTAGATAAGGTAAGTTTTGTTTAAGTAAGTTTTTCAATTTCGGATATCCGAAATTAGGAATCCAAAATTATGAACTAAATACGTTTAAAATCCCCCAACGAACATAATGTCTATTTTCAGAACAAAATTCCAAATAACGGCAAAAGACAAACAGTGGGATCCTGACCAGATGAAACTTGCTATACAAGCCGTCAGAACCAAGGAAATGGGATACCTAAAAGCCTCGACATTTTTTGGTGTTCTAAAGTCAACATTAGAAGATGTCAAACAAGTTGACAAAACTCCAGAGCAGTTAATGGACTATGCGGATCGGAAGAAAACTAGCACTTTCCCCTGAAATGGAGGAATATTTAGTTTCTTATTGTTTAGAAATCGATCGGCGGTATTATGGAGTAGGCATTGCTGATATTAGGAAACTTGCTTACCAAATAGCATTAAAAAATGGTCTAAGTCATCCTTTTTCGAAACAGAACGAAGTTGCCGGAAAATGGCTAAAAGGGTTTTTAAGCGTCATTTGGTTCTAGCTTTTAGAAAACCACAAGGCCCAAAATCCAGAATAAAAGATTTCACTCCAGAAATTTGTTTGACCTTCTTGAACCAGCAATGGAGACGATCAACTATAATCCTGGAAGAGTCAATTTTGATGAGATTGGGATAACAGCGGTGCAATCCAAAAATTCGCGTGTGATAACTATGAAGAGTAAGAAGCAGGTTGTTGCAGTCACTGCTGCTGAAAGTGTCAGTGTTGCTGCAGTCACTGTCCTTATGTGCATGAATGCCACTGGTGGATTTGTCGCACCATTATTCGGCTTCCCCAGGAAGAATATGAAAGCTGAGTTGCTGGACGGATCTCAAGCAGGTTCCATTGCAGCGTGCCGTCCGTCTGGGTGAATTCAGCCGCACATATTTTCCAATGATTACAACACTTTAGTTCTCATGTAAAACCAACTCGCAAAGATCCTGTACTACTTATTCTTGATGGCCACTACAGCCACACAAGAAATATGGATGTAATCGAAGCCGGACGCAAAAACTACGTTACCATTGTGTGTATCCCACCACACACTTCCCACAAGATGCAACAAGATTTATCCTTTATGTTGCCTTTCAAAACTTATTATTCCCAACAAATTCAAATGTGGTTAAAACAAAACTCTGGACGCAACGTAACCGCTTTTCAAATTTGTAGATTAATGTGCCCTGCATATTTAAAAAGTGCAACGGCAGAGATCTCTGCTAATGATTTCCGCAAATCTGAGATTTATCCCTTTAATAGGAAACTTTTTTCTGAACATGAGTTTATGATTGAAATACAAAGAGAAAGGGCACCACCAGCAGAAACAACTGAAACGCTCAGAGAGATGACACCATCAGCATAACCAATTGAGAGGCAAAGAGAAAGGACACCATCAGCTCACAGCACGTTATTGGGACACCCAAGAAAAAATATAAGAGCAGAGGAAAGTAGTCCCTTACCTTCTTGCACTGGAATCCTGCAAGAAAATAGAGGAAGAAAACCCCGACAAGGCTCTAGTTGGGTGATAACCTGTTCGCCTTATAAAGATCAGCTTGAAGTTTACGAGAACACACACGAAAAAAGAAAATCGGTAGAAAATAAAATTGAGCTCGGAATTAACAGAAGGCAATAAAAAAGATTGCATCAGCATTAACAAAATGCAATAAAAATAAGACTAACGCGAAAAGTGGATGAAATGTATAGTGGGCTCATGAACAATGTGCTAATTCCGATAAAAAAAGACGTATATATGTGACTTTTGCTTGGAATAAAAATGGAAAAACTAATGTCTCAATTTAGGATACAGTGTCCGAAAATGGGAGCCCAAACATAAATTGCGCAACAACCTTCTTTTTTGTAATTTTTTTTATAATTAAAATGTATTGATATTAAACTTTGTTTCTATAGGATGCATAATGTACTCGCCAGTAGATGAAGTATAAAAAATAATGTTGACGACAGAAGTTTTGATTATTTTGAAAAGGTATCCGAAATTAGGCATCTTTCCTCTACCTATTTTGTGCATACAATACTTCCATTAATAGAGCGTTTATTTATTTAATTACTGATTGTAGGTTATTTTGATTATATGATACTTTGGAGGATGTCGAACTCAAGAATCGATTAACATGCAGTTTACTGTTATTGAAAACAGGGGTTCTTTTATGGGGGTTACCGTTTCTCACAGTAAAATTGATATTTGCACTTAGACAATTTAGTATTATTGAAGAAAGAGTTCTCTGCGTTATCTTTAGTGAGAAAATATACCTGCGGCCCATGATGTTCAAACATTTTTCGTAAGCTATAGGAATGAGCATTGTTGACGTCAACCAGTAGGAAAATTATGGTGATCGGCTTTGGGATGTCGTCTCCACCCCGAGCCACCAATTCGGGCCCTTCCCAAAAGTTTAATTTCGGCGCTGACACCTCATAAGCCAGTCTGCCGACTCTCGGAACACAGTCCACCAGAATAATTCTTCAGCGGAAATGAATACCTGATAAGTGGATCCCCTTCTCCTTACTCTGGCACAATTCTGCCACCAGAGTGTCTTCCATGGTGAAGAGCTGCTCTGCTTTCTGGATGGCCCTAGGGTACACCTTGGGCATTATTCCCACCCTAGCCGCCGTCTCTGTTCGAACAGCTGCTGCGTAACCAGTGACGTGCCCGGTTTCCGTTGCAGCTTTTGTTGGTTTTTTTACTTAGAGGATTGATATGCTCCGGGCCTCTTTTATGATTTGCCTTCCCCGTTGGAGTTTTCTTTTCGGTTGGGCACTTCCCCATTGGTGCTTTCTTCGGGGTTGGGTACTGAAGAACCTGCTTCCTCGTCTCTTTAGGTCAGTGGTCGCCAACCTATCGATCGCGAGCTACCGGTAGCTCGCGGAGGCAATTCTGGTAGCTCTCACAACGATTTTAATTTAAAAACTACAAACTGCAAAAATCAGAGAAGCTTCCGAAAATTCCACAAAAAAATCTAATTGTCATAATATTAAACATAAACAGCGGCAACGTTGCGGTGAGCGATCTGCCGCTGACGCCATCAAGCTAGAACGGACCAGCCGGACCAGCGCGTTAGTGTTCGAGAACGATCAGGATTGCTTTGAACGGGATAAATACGCACGGCGCGGCGACATTGCGCTTAGTTTAAAACTGAACGCGTAACCAACGTCCAGCGGTTGGGTTAGTAGAGAACAACAAAAAATAATATTATGGCAAGCAGTAGTAAAAAGATAAAGACATACCACTTTCATTCGGAACGGGAAGAACAATAGTTTTTTACAGAAGTTAAAGATAAAAATGTGTGTTTGTTATGTAATACTTCGGTCTCCGTTGCTAAAAAAGGAAATATTGAGAGACATCATAAAACTGTACATTCTAATTTTGAAAAATCATTCCCACTACATTCGGCCGCCAGAAAGGAGAAACTGAAACAGTTAAAAAAGCAGTTAATTGGACAACAATCAATATTTTTAAGAACAGACGACAAAAATAAGGCTGCAACAGATAATTGCACAAAAAAAGAAACCTTATGAAGACGGGGAAATTATAAAACAGGCGTTTTTAGAAGCTGCTGATTCGTTATTTGCCAACTTTAGAAATAAAGACAAGATAGTTTCAGCTATAAAATCTATGCAACTTTCTGCTAATACAGTGATGAGACGTGTAAAAGTAATGAGCAATGATATTTTTTTACAGTTAAGGACTGATTTAGATAACTGTGTTTATTTTTCACTTCAACTGGATGAAACAACAGATGTCGTTGACACTGCCCAGATGGCCGTGTTCGTCAGGATGGTTTTTAGTGATTTTACGATTAAAGATCTTTTGAAGTTTATTCTACTGAAAGGACACACTACTGGACAGGAGTTGTTTTTTCATTTAAAAAATATTATTTCTTCCGAGAAAATTCCAATATCGAAAATGGTAGGCTTGACAACCGTCACCAGTCTGGTGGCGTTATGTCGTAAAGATGAAACTTTTCTGCAATTTCTCTGTTACCACTGCATTATCCATCAGCAAGCATTATGTGGAAATTTCCTGAAACTAAACAACGTTATGAAACTGGTGGTAAAAATTGTGAACAAGATTAGAGCTCAAGCGTTACAAAGAAGATTATTCAAAACCTTGGCCGATGAAGTTGACTGTCAATACGGGGACCTACTCCTTCACTCTGAAGTCCGATGGTTAAGTAGAGGACGGGTGCTGAAACGTTTTAATGATGTCCTATCTGGCATAGTTCAATTTTTCAAACAACGCGATGAACCGACTCCGGAACTAGAAAATTCAATGTGGCTTAGAGATTTTGGTTTTCTCGTGGACATTACAGAGAAACTAAACGAACTTAATTTGCAACTTCAGGGGAGAGACAAAGAGCTAGCCGAAATGATTCCTGATATAAAAGTATTTATCAAAAAGCTGGAGTTTTGGGAACAAAACCTAATTAACAGCGATGCCAAGCATTTTCCTATTCTTTCAGAAAAAATATCTCAAAATCCATTAGAACCCTATGACAGCAAATATCATGTAGAAATAGTTTCTACCCTGAAGAATAACTTCAAAAATCGTTTTAAGGATTTCAACGAAATGGCTTTAGTAGCGCAGTTTGTTGCTTCACCCTCTATGGAAATTGACATCCAACAGTTTGCAACTTGTGTTATGCAGAACTTTGGCGAATACGTCGCTGCAACAGAAATGGAAGTAATTGAGTTTCAAAATGATTTAGCCTTAAAATCGTTAGTCTCAAGTACCAAATGTATCTGGCCTATTGTAAGTAAAGACAAATTATTCAGTTCCATGACGTGTTGCCTTGAAAGGGAAAGCATTATTCAGTTCAACCTATTTGTGTGAATCTTCTTTTTCCAATATGAAGTTTATTAAGAACAAATATCGCAATCGACTTACAGATGAACATTTGGATAATTGTATTCGAATGGCTGTATCAAATTATACTGCAAACATTAAAAAAATTATCGATGAGTCTGAGTGTCAGCCTTCTCATTGAACGTGCCTTTTTATTTTTCAATGTTTATGTTCATGATAGTGCGTTACTTTTTTCTTGTTATTATTAACTATTTTTAAATCTTACGTGACATGCCATTGTGGCTGGATAAAAGTTTGTGTTTATTTTTCAAACACCCTCGTTTGGTAGGTAGAAATGTAGCTATGAACAAGTACGTACTAGTAATATTAGTTTATTATTAGTACCAATGTATTATCAGTTAAATAGTAAAATAAATACATGTAATGATAAATTAACTGTGGATTATTTCATTTACGTTGCGTTACGTGGCTTCCGTGCAGGTAGCTCGCTGTTTATTCAAAAATTAGCAAAGTAGCTCAACACATTGAGAGGTTGGCGACCACTGCTTTAGGTGATATTCCCTGATTGAGGAACCACATGTATTTCCGCACCCATACTCCACTGAGTCCCTTCCGCAGTGGGTCATATCTGCCGCCCGGTTCTCCCAGTTTTGGCTGATCGAAGGGCATACGACCTTTGTGGCGTTTGGGCTTTTTGCCCTTTGGCGTGCCCCGATGAAGAGGTGGAGGTTGTCTCCACTACTTTTCCGGTGGGGTTTTTCTTTTCTCTGTCCATAAATGGTCCCACGAAAAGCTAGGGTCATTACGGTCCCCCGCTGTAGAGGTAAGGGTTTCAATACAATGGATCTCCCCCCATTGGTCCACGGTCGAAACTAGTAAATAATACTCTTCTATATAGCCACGCAAACTCCGGCCCGGCTTTCCACATTGAATTTAGGTTTTTAATGAGGTTGTTTGCTCTTGATCCGGGCAGTCTATCCAAGACCCCCCACCCCATCCCACTGGCCCGCGAGACATGACCGCTGACAGCTAGGAGACATTAGAATAACATATGATTTCGAAGTAAGCTCGAAGTTTCGCCCGGCATTGCAAATCTCCTATCCGCCACCTGAAGACGCGCCGAAGTGCTCCGGTAGATAAAATGATATTAAAGACAAAAAATTGCAATAAAGAAGAGTCAACTATTTTTTTATCTCTTTAAATAGCTCTACAAAAAAATAAAAACGAAATTCTGAGAAATTACTTGTTTTCAATTGTCTCAATAACAAAAGAAAATATTTGAAATCTGATCGCGTCTGTTTATTATTACCTTAATGACGTAACTTTGCCTCAATTTAACTGTATCTCTATCTCTTATGGTTCTTGAGATCCCAATGACACGCTTCGAATTTGCCCTGTACAGCAATTTTGTAATATGACTCATACATATTATTCCTTTTAATAAAATCAAAATATTTTATTTTTGTTGTATTAAAATGTATCACCCCTTAGAAATGTTTAACAAACTGGTATTTATGTTTAAGGTATGTTTATATTAAATAAATAAAAAGATATATATACATTTTTATTTCTACTAAATTATTTGTCTATTTTGAAAACATCAAAAAATTTCATGCTTAGTATCTTATTTTAACTTGCTAAAAAGGTCTTTTGAAACACAGTGATCTACAGCATGCATCAAATCGAACAATTCTTCAATGCATGTTTCTGTTGTGTGTGATTTGGAATTTACTCGGTCATTACATGCTTGGTATTTTTCTGCCAATTTTAAACAATGAGCAGTCGATCTACATTTATCCTGAAAACAAAAATTAACAATTAAATATCAAAAATAAAGCTAAATGAATAATTGAATTTATATAAAATAAACTCAAAAATGCTTATATAATTCAAAACAATGACGAATAAAATTGGTTATTTTAACGTCAGTAAAGCTAGCACCTCCACTTTTTCAAATTAAAAAAAACTAATGTATAATTTAGGACTAATTTGTACCCAAAAGCGTTTTTTCATATAAGTTATCCAAAAAGTGGCATTACAATTAATATTGAACAATATTATTTCATTTGTAAAAGATGATAATAAATTAGAACACGTGTTTTATTAATTTCCAAATAAATGGTTACGAAGTTTTAAATTATCAAAAGTAACTAAAGATTATTATTTTTCAAATATATAGGGCTAATTTATAACCAAAAAATTAGAATTTGTACCCACACATATTTCCCTGTAAAAGACTTCTTAATGTAGGGGTGCTGGCTTGAGCTCAAGCTAGTGTAAAGAAGTTACATTCTTAAAGCCATATAAAAACACAAACCTCCAGTATAATCTAAATAAATTAGTTATTTTCTGAATTTATTTCCGTGAACGGCGTTAATTTTTAATATCAATAGTACGCTACCAACATTTACCTCAATAATTGTAATAACACACCGACGTATATGTAATGATGGGTATAAAATAAATTATAAAGCGATTATTGGAATTGGAAAAACCTGTATCATATAAAAAAATGAAATATTTCTTCAGTTATTTCGTTACGAAACTATATTAAACAAAAAATGTCTATCATTCGTAAAACTAGGTGATTGGAAATTATAGCGTAAGCTATTTCACTTCATTGTAGAACCATAATTTAAAACAAAAAAATTGAGAAATACATTAACTCATGTATGAAATCGCAAACTCAGCGACCCACATATAGAGTTTAGTCGACAGGTATCCAAAAAAATTAATGAGGGGAAATTTTGGAATCCGTCGATGGGGAATGAAAAAATTGAAGATGCAGAGTGGGTCCTACCAGCGTTCTGGAATCACGCGGAGTTTTCGCGACCAACGCAAATCACTAGCATAAGTGATTGCTCCTTTTATTCGTTAACAGAAAAATCAACGTCATTTATCAGACTTAGTTTTTTGTTTTGTTGTGTGCATATTCTTTGGGTCATTCGCTCCACGCCTGAGAGGAAGAAATTTCGTCTCCGGTGACTAATTTGAAAGTTTATTTAACCTACTAACCATTATTCATAGGGTGTGTGTAAAGGCAGAATCAGTAGAAAAACCAATATATCCTTCAACACATTGCTTCTCGTGGCCGATGACACATAACAACTAACCAGATTTGCCAGGGTAGTTATTTTATCTTAAAAGTGAAGTATTGCAAAATATTGCCACCGAAATTCATAAAAGGTCATTAACTGATCTACAGACCAAGAGGGCCAGTAAGAGGCGATAGTTTGTAACGGCTTCACAATAAACTGATTTTTATTTTTATATATTTTTTGTTATTACTAATTCTTTATTTGATCAAATAGTCCCAGGCAGTTTAAATCATTTCATGTTCTTTTTAAACACGTATGCAGTGACATTTAGCGGATACATAAGTTTTTTAATAGAGGGAGTAACTAATCCTCAATAGTTCATGATATTGTGGACCAAATTTCACTGTAACCATGTGGACTAGTTCCATTAGATTACGGCCGTATAGGTTATAGCTAAACGACTAAATATATAATATTTTTGTCATTTAAAAAGGTCCTATTTTAAAGTGTTGTCTCACGTTTCTCTTATAAATTTCACCTTGTTTATAATTTTACTAAAAGCTAATGGGATTGTAACTTCAGCGATTATTTTTTTTGAGTTGACTCTTTTTGCGCCAATTGGAGAATAGACTAATTGTAAACTTTCTAGATTTTCTTTAATTTTTTTTTGCTTATGTTTATTTGTTTGTTGATTATAAAATTTTGACTATCTTATAAACAAATATATATGGATTAGTTAAACTCAGGTTTTTCATTTAAAATCACTTTAACCTTATACAAGGAGGAGAAAATCATTTTCTACCAATAAATCCTCGTATTGTAAACCGAGGTGGGACTTCAAGCTCTTTCGGAAAAATAGCTTTAGTAGTTTTTCTTTGCCCGTACCCGCTTCAATTTGCCCCCCACCGTTCCTGTTCGTTTTTAATCCGCTTATTTGCACCCCTCGTTGCTTTTAGTAGTTTAACCCGTAGATACCGTTCAAGCTTTCAGATCATTTTAGTGCTCTTGCCTCGCTTTTTGCATTTGACTGACACTATAATTAATGGTCTGATGTTATAATTGAGTGTAATTGCCTGATATAATTAACTCTAATTTTTCTGATGTTTAATGGTCTGATTGTTTTTCTTTAGCCGAATAATACTCATTGTAAATAGTTAACGTTTGGTTTCTCTTTCTCAACTTCACCTACCGCTAATCTCCGCATGAGGTAAGAACTATAAGCAACAAATACCCAGTTTACGAACCCAGGATGGCAAGTAAAATCTACCCGACTGGCCGCAACACTCTTCTCACCACCATAAGTGACCCCTGGAGTATTTTATTTCTTCGCTGACGCTGTCCGGAGCAAGTGGAGCATACCACTATAATAAACTGGCGCCCGAGGCAACCAGTTACCTGTAGTCAAGACGCAAATCCGAAAAGTAGCAACGCAAGAGCCTACCCTAAAGTAGATTCAATAGCACAATTTGTTTCACTTCCTTTTTTAAATGACAATATTTCTAATAAAATTGCTGGTTGCATTAAAAGCAACATAGATAACATTAAAATTTCTTTTAAAACCAACCACAGCCTCAACAGATACTTGGTCAACACAAAAGATAACATTGATAAACTTTCAAAGGGTGGTATATACAGGTTAAATTGTGATGATTGTGATGCGGCCTACATTGGAAGAACTTGCAGACCTTTGAGGGTCCGTATAACCGAACATTTAAATCCCAACAAAATTTCAGCTTTTGGTCAACATTTAAGGTTTAACAACCACAATTTTAGTCCAAATAGGAATTCTAAAATTTTACAGGAGGTGAGTTCCAAAAATTACAATAGATTAGATTTTCTTGAAGATTTACATATTAACAGGGAATTACTGAATAATGACCTTTGTCTCAACACTCAAGTTAATTTAAACAGAGCGTACACTCCCCTTCATAAACATTTAAAATAGAAAGATCAATTTGACTAATTTGTCTATTATCAATTTTCAAAACACAGATCATTATTTTTATATGTCATGTTCTATGCCAAACTTCATTGTCAGCTTTTGACACAATAGGCGATTTCGTCCCGCTTTGGTTTGTAAGGACTTTGGTTAACCAAATGGTAGGTCCTACGTCACCGGTATGACGTAAAGTACCAATTACAGGCGAAATGGTTTGGTCCTCAATTGGTATAGCTGATTGATGAAATTTACATTTAGGTTTTGTATTGCGATCGGAAAAGTTATTTATTGAGTTTTACTATATTGTCTTGGAGTTTTGAGTTAAATATATTTAGCAAAAACACCAAAAAAGCTTCTTGCCATTTATAATAAAATCAACAGATTCCATTATTACTAGACAAAGAAAAGAAAAAAACAGACAAAACTTAAAGAATTTTAGAATATTGGCCAAAAATTCAATTCGCTTCAACGACATTGTTTGTTTACAATTAAATAGCGATACAATAACTACTTTGGACAAGGATAGAAAGCTACCAATTTCAGTAATCGTGCTGCAGATCTCGGTATGTAATTTGACAGACCAAAAAGGGTACCAAAGTTAGCTTGACCTCATCGTTTTTCGAAACGAAATCGATTGGTATGTATTTGACAGACCAAAGTGGGGTACCAAAGCGGGACGAAATCGCTAATAGTCAATTTTCATTTGTTTATTTAGTATACATTCCGTATATCAACTTGGTTATTTAGGTTACTAGTTTTCCGTCGTGTAAATATGAAATGTTCGGTTGGTTCCTGAAACAAAGGTTATTTACGGAACTTGGTTGCTGAAAAAGCGGTAGATTTTCTGTCACCAGAACGACCGTCGATTTTCTACGGTAACTTCGGTTTATTATTATTTGACGTGTACGTTTTAGGCTGTATTCACAAGGTAACTTTAATTTTAAACATTTTTCATTATAAATTGGGACTGCGATGGATTCGTTGACTGAGGTAGATTAATATTATATATTATAATTCAGAACTTCATTGATTAAAAACAGATATCCATCACCATCAATCATTTAATTAATCATTATGTAATGTTTATTAAAAAAACACGAAAATGAAAAGCAAATAGAACAGTACACAACAATCCAATAATAATGAACAACCCGAACAACCATAACCAAAATAACATACACATACAGGAAAAACATATGGTACATCATAGAAAAAGTATGTATAATACAGAGAATATTAATACGAAATATACTTTTTCTATGTGGTACACTGCCAATCGATATTTGACAAATGACTGGCGTTCCGTAAATAAATCCCAACCGTGGTCACCAGCAGATATCCACTGTCAAAATTGTTTTTACCGGTCCTGAAAGCTTTGGTAACTTCGGTTGATTAACGGAATATATACTTGGTCAACACAAAAGATAAAATTGAAAAACTTTCAAAGGGTGGCATATACAGGTTAAATTGTGATGCGGCCTACATTGGAAGAACTTGCAGACCTTTGAGGGTCCGTATAACCGAGCATTTAAATCCCAACAAAATTTCAGCTTTTGGTCAACATTTAAGATTGAAAAACCACAATTTTAGTCCAAATAGGAATTCAAGAATTTTACATGAGGTGACTTCTAAAAATTACAATAGATTAGATTTTCTTGAAGATTTACATATTAACAGGGAATTACTGAATAATGATTTTTGTCTTAACACTCAAGTTAATTTAAACAGAGCGTACATTCCCCTTCATAGACGTTTAAAATAGTAAGATCAATTTGACTAATTTGTCTATTATCAATTTTCATAACACAGATCAATTATTTTTATATGTCATGTTCTATGCCAAACTTCATTGTCAGCTTTTGACACAATGTCAATTTTCATTTAGTTATATAGTGGACTAAGTTTCAGCAGACATGTGACGAGTAAGTAATTTTTTCAATTTTCAATGTTCTCATTATCATAATTTCTTAAATTCAATTCAATGTTACTTACTTACAGGTACGCACTGAAGATGACATTATTTATCGAAAGCGCTTTGCTATGATTTTATACATTAAAATTCTGCACGAAATACATACTTTACCTGCACCCTACATACCCAGACTTAAGGCCGATTTACATCAGACAAGCGAAGGCTCATTCTATCCCCACTCTATTAAATTATTTTAGTGTAAGCAGAATTAGAGCATTCTTTCGTTGTTCTGTCTGCGTTCGCAAAGATTCTATGGAATATTCTAAGAATACTCGATCGCTTGATGTAAACGCATTAGAGCGTGCGAACAGTTGCTTAGAGCGTTCTTGCGTATTCGGACGTGCTCGCTCTCTGAAGCGGTCTCTTCAAAGCATTCTTGTGTTCTAGCGATTTGAATACATACTTATCGATTTAATTATGGATTCGTCTCAAGAAAAATTTCTATTAATGATACCCTATTAATGGTACCCTGTACCGAAGCACTTTCAATTATAATATTGCTGTCAGAGTCGGGCATAATGAAGCACTACCAACCACAGAATGCACATGAATGAGCAATGAGAATTCGTTCGGCTGAACTAAACATCTCTGCAAGAATTCTATTTATTTTTGCTCGTTGATATTTTGGTGTAAACGCTGAAAACAAGTTTTAGTTTACACTAAAAGATCAAGAACGAAAGCTCTTGTTGTGGTGGTTACTTAGCAAGTGTCCCTCTTATAGACTACTTTAACCATGAAACCATTTATCTTGGAGAAATATTTACCTCGTAACCATTCTTCAAGGGTTGAATAAATAACATCATTTAAAAACTCACTGGGATAAAATATATTTGAGAAATATTAACACAGATTATAATTACACTGTACATACATTTAAACTATTCAGAATAATAATAATGAATCACCATGAATTGGTCGACGCTCTCTACTTATAGGAAGCGTGCAATTGAAAATGTCAATTACCCTTATCCATGACCTTCCGGATTCAAAACGAATGTGATATATACATTTTCCTATGATTGACCTCGATAGATCACTGCCCGCTGACCACATTAATTATATATATAAATTAACAATGTCTTTTCTTTCGATAATGCCCTTTTTATGATAATGTCTTTTGAGATCATCACATTGTTTTAACTCTAGCTCTTTGTTCGTTTGGTGTAAACCCACCTTTAGACTAAACTACTACCAAAAATTAAAATAAGCCCTTTTAGCGTTTTGAGCACTGCTTAAAATTATTACGAAATAAAGCATCAATCAGAAATAGAGCAGTAGATCAAAGATGCCTATCATCTGAAAAACAAAAAATATCACCACTGGCTCCTTTCGGTTTTTGCTACAGTGTGACAAAAAAAATGTTATTAAATAGCTGCGATCAAACTTAATGTAAACAATTCATCGACGCTACCACATTGTCGTAAATAACAATAGTTTGAAAATCTATTTGTGTTTATTTACACGGAAACACAATCAGAAAAGTCCCTAATTAGTACACATTCAAGAGTTAAATTGTTCACAACGCAAAAAGACATATTAACTCTGAAGCCGCATTCTATTGAATGCATATATTATTCAGCATTCTATTGAATGCATATATTATTATATGCTAGTAAAAAACGAATTGAATTTATAGATTTATCACGAAAAATGTATCGTCAAAGTGACAACCCCGCTATAGTCTGATAAACAAAACGTACACTACTATAGTTCATTATTTGCCAGCCGTGTTGCCAATTCAGTTTAGCAACCAAAAATTCAGATGCCAGTGAGCGAGAAAATACTGATGTGGAGGCTAAGGCAGCGTTGCAAAAGCAATGTAAAATGAGTTTCTCCTCAAACCTAACGATTGATCGCTTTTTCTATGGATTTATGAATGACTTGGTTCGTCTATCTTCAGATGAACATTTTTGGTGTTACCCCTATCATCCCTCTCACAGAATCTTGGTAAATGAATTTTAGTTCTGGATTGTTGGGGTGAGGTAGGTGGAGGTGGTCCAAGTAAACTTTTTATTACTGAATTTTTGGCTTTTGAGAAATATATAAGTAGTAGGCATTCAATAAAATTGTCAAATATATGAATGCCCAGTGTCTTATACTATCAAAGGGTTTAACATTGGCATGGGTAGTAGGCCAACATTTGATCATGAAAGTCTACACAACTCATAAATTTAAACAATGCGGTCGAAAGATATTGTAGAAATATCATTTTAATTACCAATGAAGGTTTTTTTGCTAATGTATATACAATTTAATGCCATACAGATATATTGTCGCCAATTATTTCTTGACTTCTGACTGTTTCGTTTTCCTCCTATAAATGCTACTAAAGCAAAACAACAATTTTTTTATTTCACTTATTTGGTTAAGGAGCTTTATTGTCTCCATTTCTTCTTCCCGTTCGTCTTTCTATATTCCATACTGAGTCTTCCAACTTGGCGTATTCAGGCTCTTCGTTCCCATCCTCTTCACTAGAATTGTTGAATTCTTGTTTTTATGCATTTCCTTCATATTTTTTCTTTCGTTTTTAGTGTCTTCCATTTTCTTCTTGCTCTCTATTTTTTTTCAGTTCTCTCAGGGTTTTCCTTTCCATGCCTGTATTCCTGCCATGATTCTGGTGATATTAGGGATGGTATTTTCTCACGTTTTCTTTTCTTATTTTCTGTTTCCTTCTTTCCTGGCCAAAGTATCGCTCTTTTTTAATGGAGATAGTAGGTACTATTGACTGTTCGGTCCTCTTACCTCTAGTAATGCTTATATTAATGGTTAAAGGAGTTTGAATTTGATGATCAACAAAACGTACACTACTATAGTTCATTATTTGCCAGCCGTGTTGCCAATTCAGTTTAGCAACCAAAAATTCAGATGCCAGTGAGCGAGAAAATACTGATGTGGAGGCTAAGGCAGCGTTGCAAAAGCAATGTAAAATGAGTTTCTCCTCAAACCTAACGATTGATCGCTTTTTCTATGGATTTATGAATGACTTGGTTCGTCTATCTTCAGATGAACATTTTTGGTGTTACCCCTATCATCCCTCTCACAGAATCTTGGTAAATGAATTTTAGTTCTGGATTGTTGGGGTGAGGTAGGTGGAGGTGGTCCAAGTAAACTTTTTATTACTGAATTTTTGGCTTTTGAGAAATATATAAGTAGTAGGCATTCAATAAAATTGTGAAATATATGAATGCCCAGTGTCTTATACTATCAAAGGGTTTAACATTGGCATGGGTAGTAGGCCAACATTTGATCATGAAAGTCTACACAACTCATAAATTTATTATACTCGACTACCATCGTATGCATTTGGCATTGTTTTCCAAATCTATTTGTGATGTTCATAATATCACTGTCAAATTCTGATTATATGGTTGGGATTTCTCGGCGGTTTTTCAATTTAGTCACACTAATTCCGGTTTTCTTATATTAGCTAACACTTTCACCACTTTCAAGTTTTTTCTTACAACATCTTCAGGGTTGTCCAATTCCTGTTCTGCCTTCGATTAGTTTCATGACGTGTTATTTCTGCCTCCCAACCCTCCATCTGCAGATCCACCATAGATAATAAGTTTTAAAATCAAACCACAAGACTCCACAAGTATATATAGTTTCGACACCATATCTCGATTTTTTGCCTTTCATATATTGCCAAAATATTATCCTACCACGCCAAAAAACTAACGATTTGACAAGAGATAAATTTTGTTTAGACACATACAATATTCGGTCATTGTAAAATTTGATCAGGTGTTTTATTTTATTGAGGCTTGAACTGTTACTATTGCTATTGAAATACGAGAAAGAACCTATCACTAGACATTCAATTTGAACAGGTAATCCTTCTTCAAATAATCATTAACCCTATTCAAACATAACATTCCCATATGAAATATTAGCTCTAGCAGTATTTTGAACACCTCAACTGTAATGTCTTTCCACTGAGTGATACGACTTCTATCACCTAATGATCGACCTAGTATTTCGACAGCATATTCATTTGATCGGTTGATAATTAGATAGTAAACATTATCATCAGCAACTAGATGGAAATAGTCCAGAGGATTAGAACCCATTAGTGGAACTTTTATTCCTAGTACAGCACAAAACGGAATTTGTCTGTCCAATTTACTAATAATGTCGCTGTCATGTACAATATTATCAAAATCTTCGCTCTTATCTATTGGGTCCTTGCGTTCATGCTCTTTTTGAAATAGACAGACAATTCATTTTAGTACAACCCCCAAATGTATAAAAAGTGAAAGCCAAACGAAGGTATATTATAGGTACTGTTTCTACTTTAGAACAGTAAAAAATGTTTTTATAAAAATATCGCGCATACATTTTTTCAGTGTAAATGCATCCTCCGGTAATTCTGGAAAGCTCAACACGTGCAAACAGTCACGAGACAACATGTAAACTGGCGTATATGTACGAAATATATTATATATAAACACAACTCCCATTTCAACCGCTTGGCTAAGAAACTTGTATGAACAGTGTGACAGTATGGCTATGGTTTACCTATATATGGAGCCGTGTTCAACGCATTCAACGCGTTAATGAACAAACTAATGCTTAAAAGCGATTTTAAACATTTAATAAGAGCTCTATGTATATATGTAGGTATTTTTCGAATTTTGCTTGCCTTTACAATAGTATTTTCAGTTAAATAAAATCCTGCTTCTTTAAACAACAAGTAGTATTTCTGCTTCTGCTCCTTTTTTGTTTTATCTTTTATTGTTAGTATTTTTTTTCGATATTGTAAACTAGTTTTTTCTTATATCTTTTATTTAAGGTAAATGTACAAGTAGATGAATTTCGATAAATGAATTTGTCACTTCCATTCTTTAATAAATACGGGAATCGGCAAAATACCAAATGATTCCTTACACATTATTCTAATAGAACTACTATATGAATTTGTTACGTTAATTTCAAAAATCATGTTCAGTATTTTTTTTAATATGTGCTTATGTACCTGTACCTGACAGGTCATCACCTTACCTAACATGTCAACTGTCCTAATAGCTGAGACACTAAAGACATGACCATGTAGCTGACAGCGCTAATAAAACAAATAGCAATTCAACTTAGAAACTACTTTTTATTAGACAAAGTGAAACAAAATTTTGAACAAACAAAACATTAAAATATTATTTTTCATTAAGATTTGAGATGAGTAATGGGAATACGTATCTCAACCGTTCCCCAACAGAAATTACTTCTGGGTTTTCAAAAATTCCAACAATGCGGTCGAAAGATATTGTAGAAATATCATTTTAATTACCAATGAAGGTTTTTTTGCTAATGTATATACAATTTAATGCCATACAGATATATTGTCGCCAATTATTTCTTGACTTCTGACTGTTTCGTTTTCCTCCTATAAATGCTACTAAAGCAAAACAACAATTTTTTTATTTCACTTATTTGGTTAAGGAGCTTTATTGTCTCCATTTCTTCTTCCCGTTCGTCTTCTATATTCCATACTGAGTCTTCCAACTTGGCGTATTCAGGCTCTTCGTTCCCATCCTCTTCACTAGAATTGTTGAATTCTTGTTTTTATGCATTTCCTTCATATTTTTTCTTTCGTTTTTAGTGTCTTCCATTTTCTTCTTGCTCTCTATTTTTTTTTCAGTTCTCTCAGGGTTTTCCTTTCCATGCCTGTATTCCTGCCATGATTCTGGTGATATTAGGGATGGTATTTTCTCACGTTTTCTTTTCTTATTTTCTGTTTCCTTCTTTCCTGGCCAAAGTATCGCTCTTTTTTAATGGAGATAGTAGGTACTATTGACTGTTCGGTCCTCTTACCTCTAGTAATGCTTATATTAATGGTTAAAGGAGTTTGAATTTGATGATCAATTTCTTCCTTTTGAGGTGTCGAATGGAATAAAATATTACCAAATAGATTTGTAGGGGATTGGTCTGTTCTGTGGTGAGAGCTTGAAGCAGACATATCAGAGCTAGGAGTCCGCTGCAAATTGTGAAAACTTTTAACATTATTAGGTGCCAATCCTCTTTCAGGAACATGAATAGCTTCATTAGCACCTTCACTGTTAATATTTGTTTCTATTGAATGATTTACTTTGTACCATAATTCAAACAGGCTTTTATCTTGTATGTTTCCTGACCACTGTTTACCTTTATGATTTTTGAACTCGGTTAGCTTTTCAGATGTTATCATCTTTTCGAAAAATTTCAAAAATATTCCAAGGCCTTTATTACCTTCAGTTTGAGAGCCTGAAAGTACTACGTCAACGGATGTTTTATTTTCTCCAGATATTTTCGTGTAATCGACATCATTCTTGTTCCAAGGGCAGAGAACACAATTTCGAAAACCGTTTTTAAAATCTGAGGAGTAATTTTCTCACCTAAGACTTTTTCTACATGAGGCGAAAAATTATGTCTTTTAAAATTGGAACTACTATTTTTCATTCGCCACTCATTTACCTTTTCCTTCCATGCAGGTGCATCTAATGGTTAAAACAGGAAAACAGAATTTGGAAATGGCGCAATCAACACAATGTCTTTTTCTTGGCAAAATTCACTCAGCGGCTTACTCATGTGGTAAACATGGCCATCAACAAAGAGCGAGATAGGAAATGTAACTTTTGATTTTAGCAACCACAGATAGAACACATTAGTGGCTTTCAGATCGTCCAATGCTCCACCATTTGGGCACAGTTTCGGCTAATATGGCGGGAATACGTTGATAACAGGAAATAATCATTGGTGGTGCTAGTTGGTCATCTGCACTACAGTTGACAAAGACTGTTAAACACTCTTTTTCATTGTTGCCTGTCGACTAATAAATCGATTTATCACCTTGCTGAGAGGACTTTCAATCCTTTCGGATTTAAAAAAATACACTTTCATCGGTGTTAAACATTCTGCAAGGATCATCCAAGGTATCAGAAAGGTTATTTGAATCAAAGTATTCCCTAACTTCGTGAAACCAATTTTTGAGATGATCTTCGGTAATTGCTGTTCTACTTTTGATAAGATTTTGACAGACTCGTTCAGACTCAGAGGGATGTCTTCGCATACATCCTTCAAACCATTTCCTTTCTATTTTACCATTCTTTTGTTTCATCTCTTCCTATTTTCTTAAGTCGGTGGCTAATTTCCTTGCTGACAAAATCAAACAACTTCTTGTTACTGGAAACTTCCTCTTTGCCAAAGTCTTTATCCATTCTACAATTCTCATTTCTTCTTCAGGGGTTCCCCCCCTAACTTTATAAAGTAATGTGGTTCCTGGAACTGCATGTTGATGAACAGATGTTGCTAGCGCCATTCATCGGTGGCAATCAGCTATTGCTGCCCACACATCTTCCTCTTTATAATTAAATATTTTCCTTTCTGCCATGATCTGTAACGAAAAAGTGAAGTGTCATCTTCATGAACACTTATTTTTACCAGTGAACCTGTACATGACATCTCCATTTCCAACCAAAAGTTTTTAAGGTTAAACATATTGATATTAATCACTGCCTAAACCCTTAATATCCAATAATTGCTCAAAACTAATAACAAGGGCAAAAAATAAATTATATAACTAGGTACTCACCTTTATCGGATGTCTAATAAGACTCTCAACAACAACAGATTAAAATAAGCACCATGCGAACTGAAAATGTGACAACTGCTTTGGATTGACAGATGGATGAGTAACTCAAAGACACCCTAGATGGCACTGCAAACTAACCATAGAACATATAAA
This sequence comes from Galeruca laticollis, assembly GCA_963921935.1. NCBI lineage: Eukaryota > Metazoa > Arthropoda > Insecta > Coleoptera > Chrysomelidae > Galeruca > Galeruca laticollis. The sequence goes on from OY998177.1 coordinate 73,862,622, forward strand.
GAATGAATGTAGAATGGGAATATACAACCTTATTATTTCAATTCATAAGACACCCTTTGATACAGAGTCAGCTACTGGTACGTTTACCTTAAGTATATTTCTATTCTCTAGTTTATAATACTTATGTCACTAACAATTATTGTATTTTCTATTATTGTATTATTATGTGACCTACATGTACTTCTTTGTATTTTTGGGTGGTCAATAAACATCTATCTATCAATAAAGTATTGTACAACTTTTATTTAAATATTTTTCCTGAAGTTCAATATACTTCTCCATACCTTATACAGTGTGACCCACTTAAGATCGCAACACCCAGTTATAGCGTTTAATTGACCTTTGATTAGCTTGAAATTTTGGTGGTTTAAAAAGGCCAGCAAGAGAACTATTTTTACTTATTAACATTTTATTAGTGTCAGTAGTGTACATTTTTAGGGGGCTTCAAAACGTCGATTTTTCAAAAAAAGTTATTAGCGATTTTTTTTATTGGATTTTCGGTTTCCACACTGTAAAGAGTATCCCTTGAAACCCCTAAATCAAAATTTAGAGTAATGTCACTTCACCGGTGTCTGAGATGTAAGTCGTAAAAAATTGTTTTTTTTTTATTTTTGAATGGCCCTATATATACGGTAGTCGACGTTTTATGAACTCCACATTCTGGTGTTTAGTTAAAAGCAATTAGTTGAGTGGTTGCCCGTATCAATGTTCGATTTTATGCAGTAGTGTACGTCTATCGGGAACTTCAAAAAATCGTGTTTAAAAAAATCCTGTAGGACCAAATACATTTATTTTGGATTAAATAAATAAACAAAATTTTTATGAAATTCCAACTACACTAATTTAAAAATAACCAAACACTAAATAAACAAAGATTAACTTAAATAGCGGTGGCTTCTACCAAACCTCCATTAAATTCAATACATTTGTCATATCGTTTCCTTATGCCTGCACTGCATTCCTTATCTGTTGGGGTGTGATTTCTGCACAAGCTCGACGTATTCTTGCCCGAAGGTCTACCCGATTTGTTGGATGTGATTTGTAGAACTTTTGAGTTACAATACCCCATAGGAAAAAATCTAGAGTTGTAAGATCGGGGGATCTGGGCGGCCAATGAATTAGTGGACTACCTCGGCCTATTCAACGGTTCGAAAAATTTGCATTTAGCCATTGCTTAACAATCTTTGCGTTGAGGATTGAGCTACCGTCTAATTGAAAATACAAATGTTGTCTTGTCGCAAGTGGAAGTGCATGAATTTCATCAAATATTTCATTTCTTAAAAATACTAAAAAACATTGTGCATTGAGGTTTCCGTTGAAAAAGAAAGGTCCAATTATTTGGTCTAAATACTCTGCACCACACATTGACCTTCTCAGAATATTGTCGTTTACAGTTTATCGCCCAATGTGGGTTTTCAGTAGCCCAGTAGCATATGTTTTGGGATGAAACAACCCCATTTATTGAAAATGTAGCTTCATGACTGTAGAGAATATATTCCAAAGAATATCTATTATTAAGATACTCTCCTTGAGCCCATAAACAAAAATCCATACTTTTGTCTTCATCGCCAGGCTCTAAAGTATGGAGGAATTTGGGTTTGAAGGCTTCAATTTTTTGCTTTTTGAGACTTCTTTGAATAGTCTGTCTTGACAAATTTAAATCTAAACTAGCCTATCTTAAACTTGTACGCGGATTATTTCTAAAATGGTATAACACAATCCTGTCACGTTGAACATTCTTTCATCTTACATTATTTTTTTAAATGTGCTTACTTACAGCTCCAGTTGCATTGAATACATTTTTTATTCTGAGTACTGAGCTAATATTAATAGGGAGACGATCTTGACGTCTATCGTTAAATATTCGGCATACTTCTCTAACGCTTCAGTCGTTGTCTCCACAAAGATGTATAATTTCAATTTTTTCTTGTACCGACAATTTTTCAACCATTTTAATTCAGAGAAATAATTATTATTCTAATAATGAGTTCAATGAAGGGAAACTTAAATTATTATGACATTTGCACAAGAACCAAAATCAAATCCTGCTTTTTAATTTTGTTTAAATTACCTACATAAAATTAAGAGTGAATACCAATCATAGGAAAATGTTTATTTAGCTACAAAGCTCGTTTTACAATAAAACGCAGTAGATACCTTAGAATAAAAAGGGCAGTATGGAAATTTTGTGATCAATTAAAAAAACAGTTTAGACTGTGATGTTGGAAAATCAAAATAATGTAACGCTTGGGGGGACATACTACACCAAAGCAAGGTAACTAACATTATTCGAATTGTACATTATTTCTACATTCTCGACGCGCGTTTCGCTGACCATGTCAGCATCATCAGGAGATTATGTTAGTGGTTTTTAAGGATGCTCTTTACAATTGGGTCAAAATGTGAGAAAAAGTTGCAACTACTATTTTTTAAAACACGAATTTTTGAAGTTCCCTATAGACTACACTACTGACACAAAACCGAATATTGAGAAGGGCAACCACTCAACGAATTTTTTTTTACTAAACACCAAAATGTGGAGTTCATAAAACGTCGACTACCATGTTACCATGTATACAGGGCCGTTCAACAATCAAAAAAACAATTTTTGATGACTTACGTCTCAGGCACCAGTGAAGTGACATTACTCAAAATTTGGATTTAGGGGTTTCAAGTGATACTCTTTACAGTGTGGCAACCGAAAATCCAATAAAAAAATCGCTAATAACTTTTTGAAAAATCGACGTTTTGAAGCCCCCTAAAAATGTATGCTACTGACAATAATAAAATGTTAATAGGTAAAAATAGTCCTCTTGCCGACCTTTTTAAACCACCAGAATTTTAAGTTGATCAAATGTCAATTAAACGCTATAACTGGTTGTTGCGATCTTAAGTGGGTCACACTGTACTCCAAATTCCTGATATTAATTCACCTTTACATATTAATAACGAGCCGCTCATGGCAACCAAACGTTCAAGGAGTAGCAAGTGAGAAAATATTTAGGTGTAGCATAATGTGGTGTTGAAATAAACTCAAACCTAACAATTTATCACGTTTTCTACAGATTTATGAATGACTTTGTTCATCTATCTTTAGTTGAACGTTTTTGAGCTATGAGAAATATGGATTTCTAATTGTAATTATTTCAATAAACTTATTATTAGACGCAAAACAATACATAATATCAAAACATAAAAATCTGAGAAGTAGGTAGGTGGCCAGCTTTCATCTAAAACTTCATTTAAGATTTAATCTAGATTTCGGTCCATTTTAAACTGTCATCAGGATAACTGTTATGAGGTGAAGCAGATACTACACATTAAAAAGCCTCTTTCATGGAAAACTTTGAAGGTACAAATTTTGTGGGTACAAATTAGTCCTAAATTCGAAAATTAATAATGAGTTACTTTTGATAATTTCAAATTTTTTAACAGTTTACTTGGAAATTAATAAAATATGCGGTCTAAGTTATTATCATCTTTTATAAACAAAATAATGTAATAATGAAAAGACGCTTTTGGGTACAAATTCGACCTAAATTCAAAGTTTAAATGCATGCTATAAAATTTTGATTTTGTAAAGGTGGGGGTGCTAGCTTGAACTTAAGCTAGCGCCCTCACTTTAAGTAGTGGTTTTTCTAAAATTGTGAGGGTACAAATTCAAAATTTTTGGGTACGAATTAGTCATACATTAGTTTTATTTGAAAAAGTGGCAGCACTATGTTTACGTATGTACTATTTTAACTCTGTTATAGTTAATAACTTAAATTTTTACCAGCCACGAAATTCTTAACCCTGGAGTACTGGCGCCAAGTCTCACAGACCCAGTGCTCTTCCCTCTCTATGCTATTTGATTTGGAAGAGGGATATGGTTAGGTTAGGTTTATAATGAGTGGGTCAATGAGGCCCTCCACTGCAACTCGCGAGAGTCTATTGTGGCTCAGGGGGATATGGAGCTGTCCTGCCATGTACCTTTCAGTTACGTTGTTCTCTTGAACCTGTCAAAACCATTCGAATGTGCTTTCTATAATCTTTGAGAAATCAACCTCGAAGTCTGTGAGACTTGGCGCCACCGTTGACGTAACTTTTATTTCAAATTTGTGCAGCAATTTCGGTCCTTTTTTGGAAATAAGGCGAGATAAAACAAATTTCCAAATTAATTATGTTGTTAAAATGTTGCTCTTATTAATTTATTTAGATAATGTCTTACGAAGAGGAAATTGATTATTATTAGAAGTTGGGTCCGATGAAGAACCTTTTGACGATGACGAGTCTGAAAACGAGGAAGACTTTGAAGCAGCTCCTCTAACTGATGTACAATCGGAACAAGAAGGAGATAGCAATATTGGAACGACACACGCACTTAGTGATGTTACGAATACGAACACACGTGGTGACGTTGAAAAACCTAAAAGGGATAGTGATGTAGAAGAAATGAATATGAGCGAAGACGATGCATCAGCTCCTATACTGGTAGTTACGATGAAAAAAACTAGAATCCCGTCATTTATTGGAAAAGATGGGGAAACAAAAATGGAAAAAGCATATGGGTCCCAGGAATGTAAGAACATGGCAGTCTAATATAGTATGTCGTCTGCCTGGTGTATGAGAATATGGCAAGTCTAGAAAAACCGAGCTCGAATGTTGGAAACTTCTTTTTTCTAACAATGTGTTGGTCATTATCATCGAAAGTACTAATAAGTACATTTGTAAAGTTTCGATCAATTACAGGAGAGCGCGGGCAGCTAAAGAAACAGAAACAGCTTTGTTGGGCTTACTTTACTTGGCAGGATGTCTCAAAAGTAGCCGTCTGAGGAGAAATCTGGGACAGACAAAATGCCACTGGTAGTCATTTTGATGATGTCGATACCAGAGAAACTGAAAAATTAGTTCCGATTCGTCAAGTTTTTGAAATATTCATAGCCAATTGCAAACGAGCCTATACTATTAGTGTATATGCGACTATAGACGAGAAGCTGGAGGCATTTCGGGACAGGTGCGGATTCAAGCAATATACTGCAAATAAACCAACTAAATATGGTGTGAAGATCTTTGCCCTAGTAGAAGCAACCTTGAAATTTATGCCGGTTTACATCCTGAAACACCACATTGCCACAAAAATTACCCTGCAAGTATTGTTAAGAGGTTGGTGGAGCCTATTTCTGGAATTAGTAAAAATTTGACGTGCGATAATTGGTTTACTTCTTTTCGAGCTTATCCAAAAATCATAACCTTACATACTTGAGAACAGTCAGGAGAAACAAACACGAACTTCCCTCAGAATTTGTCAAAACCAAATCCTGAGCAGGGAAATCAAGCATCTTCGGATTTAGCAAAGACATCACAATTGTGTTGTAAACTCCTAAGAAAAGTAAGAATGTCATTTTGGCAAGCATGCATCATGACGATGCAATCGATCCAGCAACGAATGACGATCGCAAACCTGAAATTATGATGTATTACAATAGAATAGAAGTGAGAGGTCGCCAACATCTGATCACGGAAATGGCACTGTAAGAAAGAAGACAATAGAACCAAAGGCTGAGTCGACACAGTGGACCAGTTGTTCGCCCTGTACAATGTCGCCCGAAATACAAGAAGATGGCCTGTAGTGATTTTCTATGCGCTCATGAATGTTGCATGCATAAATTCCCAAGTAATATATATATGGCAAATAACCCAGAAAGTAACATCTTAAGACGCGTTTATTTGCGGAATTTGAAAAATATTCTGCCACAAGTACGCAAGAGAAGACATGAATTGGTCGGATCTTCTTCGGACGTGCCCTTGGGAGACCCGTATATGCCCAACAAAAGAATGTGCTGCTTCTTCTGAAGGATTCAAAAACACGATATTTCTGTAAAATTTGCAAAAAAATTTTATGTCTCTCCCATGCTATATTTTCGTGCCGTGATTGCATTAATAGACTTGAAATTGATGACGATTGATTATTTGTTCATTTTACTTAAATGTTAGGATTATAATAACATACCCTAAAAATTAGTTTTATTTTTTTTTCAAAATTTTGGAACCCCGCATCAGAACTGACAACATTGTATACCTATCATTCTAGTATGTACAATAGGATCTATTTTTATTCAATAGGTACATTATTAGGCTTTAAAAACAACAGAGGAAACCATTGGTGGCCACAGTCTAAGAATTTCCAATTATTTGAAGTAGTATTATTTTTTAATTTCGGGTCTCACAGACTTGGCGCCATTGTTTGTGTTCTATGGAAGGGAGCCAGTACTCCAGGGTTAAATAAGTGGTCATAGTCGAGAAAATATAGGTAAAAACAAAATGATTTGAATTTTGTATCAGAATAACCATAAAAATAGTTTGAACAGCTACTGAATTATAATTGAAAGGAATTCAATGCCTACGAATTTAACAAATTGGTACCTTTCATCTTTAGCTCCTCTAATACTGTCCGAAAGCCTTATAAAAAATATGTTGTCATTTTTATTAAAACATGCATAAAACTAATTGTGCACATTTATTGTAGTGTACGAGACAAGTTATCAATAAAACTACATAAACTGTAGTAAAAACCTTTTATAAATGGATCGTCTTGTTCCTTTTTTCATATAATTGAAATTTGTGTTAGAAAAAGGGAAAATTTTACGTTATAAATCAAGAAGGTATAGGTTAAGTAATATTACCCGTAAAGTGTCCTGAGGATCTATTAATTCAACTTCTTCCTCTTCTTCGCCACCTTCCTGGCTCTCCTCTTCTTCTTGAGCTTTAACTGAGAGCAGTTTTGGGAACTTTAAAAATCTATCAAAAAACATTTTTAGATTTATTAGTACCTCTCTAATTAAAATTTTTTCCTTACGTAACTTTAGTAGAGGTACTTTTACAAATATGTCTTTGACATACGATTTGTTTCTGACAAGACAAGTGAAGTGACCAACCACTGAAATTTATGGAGTTGAATATACAAAACTATGGAGTACACCACAGATCAAATAACTACTATTAACAAAGGAGTGGTCAAATTTTACACGGAATAATCTAAAAAAATGTTCAACTGAAATTCCTAAAATTACAATTTGGTATGAAGGACCTAAACCAAGGTTAAAACATATTTATCAAATATTTGTATGAAATATAGGTTTTAACTCGTTAAATAACTTTCAAATATACCAAAAATTTGTGGTAACAGAAATTAAGTGTCTATGGGACCATTAATTGAATATTTAGAATACGAAAAATAATATTGAAGTTTTTAACATAATTTTCGAGAAAAATTCTCGTATTTCCTAAATTACTTACGGATTAATTGTAAAAATAAGTTCTCATTTTATAGAATACATTTAAATGATGTCGGATGCTAGGAGCATTATACATTTTTTGTTGATTATCAAATCAGCAACTATACAAGATCAAAACAAATTAACTTAAATGAAAAAATCAATATAAATTACTAAATTTATAACAAAAAATAATATTTTAAGCGTAAACTACTAGGTTCATATTTTTGTCGTTTTTTTTTGGCAAAAATTATTTGACCAGTGTAGTGTTACTATGACATTTATCGAGGTTAGGTATATGCAGTGCAAGAACTGTGATTCTCGCTGGGTTTTTATTTAAAAATATTATCGCTTAATATACATTTAAATACTATCCATATTATAATTGAGTGTTAGTTGTGCATAATAATAGAAAAGCTAAAATTATTTCATTAAAAATACCATGCCAATGTATTTCATCTTTGAACCCAGTTGAGTTGTAATTGTTTACTCGATTTTAATTTCATTACTAAATTTTGTTACTGAATTTCTGGAAGAGGTGAGTTTTTTTATATATTAGTTATTTGTTTGAATAATTATTAAATAATTGTTATATTGTGTATTTCACAGTTATGAATGGGACTACAATGGACCGTCATGGACATGGCCAGACAAATCCTAAACTCCCTCGGAATTACAAATTAATGGTTGATCCATTTTTAACAAAAGGGGCTACTAAATTATATAGGTACGATGGAGTAATACCAAACGATACTTCATGTCCCCAAGTCGTACCTAGAGATCCTAGATCTCATCTAACTAGAATATGGACAAGATTGGAAACATTAGACCTACCAGTTCCTAGGTAATGTTGAAATTATGCCCTTTATATACTATATACATCGTCTTTTATAATTTTTAATTTGATCTAAATTTTGGCTAGCTGTGATTTGTACTTTTGTGTTAGAAAGTGTTACCCTCAAAAGTTACATTTTACTTGAAATTTGTTTTTATATCGAAGCATTTAATGTTTTTATTTATTATGAGACTGTTTTTACGAGTATATTGATTATAAGTTTGCAAAAATTGTCAAAAATTAAAAAATGAGGTTATGTGTGTGTATTAAACAACTTTAGCATCAGTTTATTGTTTATGTAAACAAGAAATTGAAATTACCTTTAGCTATAAATTCAGTTATAAATATCGTACTATTATAATAAGTTTAATTCCTACGAAAATTTTCCAAGTTGTATTTTTCAAATTTTATCAGATAGATAAAAATGACTATGTCATATTTTTGAGAAAACATTTTGTTTTTTGACATAGTTGGTAACCTTAGATTGTTTTAAATAATATCAGATTACAAATGGTATCCATAAAATTGCATCAGATATTTAATTTTTTTGTCATGTTGCCTTTTAGGCTCCAATACAAAATTGTTTTTCTTAGAGTAGGGTGATTTCACCTGTAGTCAGCCTTTTTTCACAAATTTCGACTTTTACCACAGATAACTTTTTGCTTTGAGGTTACAATAAAAATAACTGCAGTATTGTAAAGCTTATATATTCTTCTATTTCGTAAGATAGTTAAATGAAGTTAAAATACCAATATATTTTCGTAATTCGTTTTGTTCAAAAAATAGCACTTTTGCTAGTAGTCAACTGCTAACGTTCTAGTAGTTGGCCACTAACGTTCTAGTGGTTGGCTCTCTGTGAACTACTAGTCGCCTGTTACAATTTCCATCAGGACTGTATGCATTCATTCAAACCCACATAACATAAAGTTAATTTTTGGCAGAAATCAACCCCTTAAGTATAAGTCAATTATTAAATTCTATAATATATGTAGTTTAATTATTTATCTATACAAACAAAGTAGCTCACAACATCATTAAAATCTCATCAAAGAGGAAGACATTAAAAGAATAACTTATTGTTGAAAGAATCACAGCTAATAATACCCATTTAAAAAAAATATTGTTCAAACAACGTACACCAACATAATATTCTAAATAAAAAGGAATGAAACATTTTTTTATTATAATTTAATTAGTAATCAGAAAACATTCATTCTATAAGCTAATATTATTACTAAGGAATTTGGAATGATGAGGATTTCTCTATTGACGAAACCTCAGGTAGTTCATATCAAGTCAATTGACCAGTTTCTTTTGAGTATGAGTGGGGGTTCTAGGGTTGGGTTTTCGTCATTTTCAATTTTTGCGTGGTGGGTGTTACTTCTTTATTGTATGAATTTTTTTACAAATTTTTTTATAGATTGTTATGAATTGTTTCATTGGAGACGAACCATGGGGCATCTAATATTGATCTTAGAAGTTTAGATTGGCATATATGGATTATATTTATGTTAGATTTGCTGGCACAGCCCCATATCTCAATGCCATAGGTCCAAATAGGTATGATTATTGTTTTGTAGATCAATATTTTGTTTTCCACAGCTAGCCTCGATCTTCTTCCTATTAACCAGTTTATTTGACTAGTAGTTAAGTAGATTTTTTTAATACATGTATTTTCCATGTTAGTTTACTGACCAAGGTCATATTTCTCTCATTTTTTGTTGGAAATTAGAATGCTGTTTATCTGAATTTCAAGCGTTAGGGTTTTACATAGTGTGAAAGTGATGTAGCTAGATTTGTTTTTATTTATCTTGATTCTCTATTTTTTGAACCAATTTTGTAGAATGTTGAGATGTTCTTCCAAGTTGAGTACTGTTCTATTGGGATGTAAATAATACATACAGCTATGGGCCAAGGACACTCCCTTGCGGGACCCCTGCTTTTATTGGATGTTGTTTTGATCGTTCATTTCCCATTTTCATTGCAAATTGACGATCACTAAGGTAGAATTTAAATAGGATAAAGAAAAGGAAGGATTTGCTTGATTTTGTATAGTAGACCCTTATGCCAGACACGATCAAATGCCTGGCTCACGTCCAAGAATACTGCTGAACAATAGCTTCTGTCCTCATAGGCTGTGTTGATGTTGATGACATTTGTTATTCAAGGATCTGTTGAGTTGTTGAGTGCCCTTGGTGGAATCCAAATTGATGGTGTGGGATCCATTCTTCTGGTCTTATATAATTGTTTATTCTGCGTAGCTTATTGGTCGATAGGAGTTTGGTTCTGAGAGTTCTTTTCCTGGTTTGACTATTGCAATTATTTGTGATATTTTCAGTTTTTTTGGCCAATACTTCATTCTTATTATTTCGTTAAATATGTATGTTAGTAACACTATTCCTTTTTGGAGAAGTTCTTTTAGAATTTTTGGTGTAATTTCGTCTGGTCCCGGATCCTTTTTTAGTCCCAAGAATTTCATCACTTCTTTAAATTCTCGCGGAATGGTAAGTGTTAGTGGTTGTTGTTCTTCTATAGGTGTTTCTAAGTGGCATTCTATTTCATGATCTATTTTCGTCATTGTGGGGTGTAAATGTATTCGAAAAATGGAGTGCGAAGAGTTCAGCTTTCTATTTATCACTTTTTGCCCAGGGTCCTATGTTTGGTGTTGTTAACCTAATTGGTGGTGCAAGTCTTTGGGTTTCTATATTGCGTGATCATATCGGTTTAGGTTTTTTAGGTAATTGGTAAATGATTCTTCTCTGTATTGCTTAAGCTTAGTTTTTAATTTGTTTATTAGTTGGTTGAATCTGGTTTTATCAATCGGGATGCGTTGTTGCCACGTTGCTCTAGCTATTCTTTTTTTCTCTCAGAAGGCATTTTATTTCTAGCTGAATATTGCCGAAATGTTTTTGTGGTGGAGTGGATTGCACTACAGCTTCTTGCAATAGAGTTACCAGCGTTTCTGGTGTTGAGTCTAGGTCTTCAAGTGTTTTCAATCTTACATTTAGGTTTATACTATTTGTCAGTAAATTACTGAACTCTTCCCAGTTAGTTTCATAATTATACAATTTTCTTTCCTCTTGTTTTGTTATAGCTGCTGAGCTGATAGTTGCGATGATTGGAGAGTGATCTATCGATAAGTCATAACTAGGATTTATTTCTGTATAAGCTGAAGAAAAACCATTTGTCACAAAAAAGTCCAGAAGATCTGGTATTTTTGCCGGGTCTGTGGGTCAGTATGTTGAACTGCCGGTAGAGATGAAAGAATATTTGCAATTGTGCATCAGATTAGAAAGTCCCCTTCCTGTAGTGGTAGTGAGTCTCTAGCTCCATACAGTGTTTTTGCTATTGTAATCGCCGCCAGCTAAGAATATTTGACCAAGAGTTTTGAAAAATAGTTCCAAGTCTTCTTTTTTAATATTATGTCTAGGTGGGCAATAGACTGCTGAAACCATTAATTTGTAAGGTAAGGTTCTGATGTTAATTGAAGTAGCTTGTAGGTGGTTTTCTTCATATTTTGTTTGTTTTATTATAACAGCAGTTCCTCCATGTGCAGTACCATCTTCGTGATTTGTATTATATGTTTTATAGTTTGGAATATTGATATAGCTTTCAGCTGTAAAATGAGTTTCACTAATAAGTAAGATATCGATGTATTGATCTTTCAGAAATAGGATTACCTCGTCTTTATGCTTTATGAGTCTGTTTGAGTTCCAAAGAGCTATTCTCAAAAATTTAGTCATTTCAATTTTTGTATGAGCATGGTTTAGCATACTGAGTACTAAGCAATTTTGTTGCATGAGTTGATTAAACACTCGTCTAAATTATTCTAAGAATTTAGTGTGATATCTTGAGCAGTATTGTTGCTATTGTTAGCTGCACTTGCATAAGTTATATTGTTGTTCTTGGTACCATTAGTTACACTAGTTTGTGTTGGAGGTATGTTATTAGGGTTAATGTTTTGTATATATTGTGTCCTTTGTGGTATGTTTCTGCTTTTCGTTAGGTTATGGTTGTATGCACAACCTTTATAATTCGGCAGGATGTGGCCCTCCGCATAGGCTACATGTTGCAGGAGTGTCTTTGCTCTTGTTGCACTCTGTTGTGTTGTGTCGTCCTCCACATTTTACACAAAGGTGGGATCTATTGCTATAACTTTTCAAATGGTCATAAAGTTGACATTGTGTGCATTGTTTTATGGTTTTTGGTTTGTTGGGAGGTTCTATTTTATTTTGCAGTGCTTTTATCGTATTATTATTTTCTGCTGGTTTCAAGACTACAAAAAACAGATTTAAAGGTTCTTTACTTTGACGATGTCTGGCATTAATTACGTTTCTGACTTGATGTCCCTTTGCATTTAGTTGATCTTTTAACTCTACAGTATAGTGTAGGTGTTTTATAACTATTCTTCTTCTTCTTTGATATGAGTGAAATGGAACTGCTTTTCCTTCAGAATTTTTTTTGTTTTTCTGTATGTTGTTGGGTGAATTACTATATATTATATTGTTTTCTATTGATCTGGTGCTGTATTCTTCTACATTAGCTACGTCTGTTAGTTGTTTTATCATTTCCAGGTAGTTTATGATGTCATAAATGAAAATAGTTGGTGGTTTTTGGACTTTATTGTTTTTGTCTTATTCTGAATTTGTCTTTTCGGCGTTTTCATTTGATAATAAGGCATATTTATTGTTCATAGGTATTTCAGTTTAGGTTAAACTGTTTGTCTGTAGGTTTTGGCTAGTTTTCTTCCTCTTTGCTCCTCTTACTACTTGCCAGGGTACTGTATTATTTTGTGCCTCATTTTCCACTTCTTCATCTGATGTGGAATAAGTTCTATACAGTTGATGTTGGTTGATAGTAGTTATTTGTTGGTTTTGGGGCTTGTAAATCATGATGTGTACTGATTTTGGCTGGATGGAAAGGGATTTTGTTGGGAGGAACACATTATTGTGGCTTGTGACAATTGAGAGAGATAGATTTGCATTTGAGAGTTTGCCAAAGGATAATTCTGGGTTAAATTTGTATGTGATTAATTTATTTGCAGTTATGTATATCGGTTTCTTGTTGCTGAATGACCCCTCTATGTATACTGCTTGTCCATTTTCATTAGAACCTGCTAAATTACCTGGTATAAACATTTTTATTTTTTTTATAAATCACCTATCACTAATGATTGTTTTTATTGCTATTGCACTTTTTCTATTCCGTCCTATTTGCCAAATCAGATAATAAACTTGAATTCCGAGAATAATGCGAGCACGTCTACCTTCAATGAAATTCAAATCAGATCAAAAATAAAAACTAATCAACGTCTTAACAGCAAAATCACAGTAAAACTCGTGCTCGGCAACATCTTCATATGCTTGTCCTACCAGCTTGGTGCAGTCTAGATGAAACCACAGAGGACACATGTCACAGCCACCTTTTATATCTCCGTATTCCTCCATTACTATGTAGTTCATCCTCGCTCATCATCGATGATACCAGACAAGTGTGTAATTTCATATTACCAAATTTTACAGGAGAACAATAAAACATCGTATTTATAAAAATTTGAATAAGAAATATTTAAAGACTGTAAACAATCATATTCATGATATGAGTTACATATCAAATGTATTCAAAATAACGATGTGAGTATTCTATTTTTCATTAGGGATATACACTTTTCTATAGCAAAAGTGACCGGTACTGTGGGGTCACACAGTTTTCTTTGGATTCATTAGATTTTAGAATGTTATTACCAATCGAAACATCAATTATTCAATCAAAAACTAATAAAAACCTGTCATTTCCACATCTTTATTTCAGAAAGAAATGTACACCAAGTCCTGCATATTAGGCAAAAAGTAAAACATTACAATGAACTTTAGAATGAATATTAATAAGAACATTAACACAGAACATAAATATGTGCAAAATATTTTTTGAATTCAAATTCATACTTTATTTATCTGGTGAGGAAAGGAATTTCATCATAAAATAAATGATTATCCGGCCCAAAACTGTTTTTCAAAATCTGGAGATGATCATGTATTTTTTAAAGTTGTCTTCTTTCCTGGTAGAGAACTGGCAATGTTTCCATTGCTTGAGGTATTTGACTGATTTTTGATTGCCTTTATAGGTCCAACTTATTCCAATATCTGTCTGCCTGTCTCAACTTATATTCTATTATGGCATCTGGTGTGTATTTAATCTGTTTGAGGTCATTCACTGTTGGACCGCCAACTTTTCTACCTGGCCTTATGGAAGAAATATATTCCAATTGAGAAAAGTCTTTGAAAAGGGAAGGGAAATGGTTTCTGTCATCCATTTTTATAGTGAATTATGTAATCTGCTGGATCATTTTCGAAGCCGTCATTCTATATCAGAGTGCATTGAATCTGCCTCCATTTGGCACTTGTAAATGTATTTTTGGATTATTGTTGTCTGATGAATTATTGATGCATTCAGCAATGTATTGGACAAACATGCATCATACCAAAAAATTTTTTTATCAGATTAATTTGCCACGTTAGTCAAAATTTCATCTTCAATGAAAGATGAGAATTCATTAACAGTCAAGGCGCCTTCTGTCTCATTCTACAAGTATGCCAGTATTCTTCATGAAATCTATTATTATATAAGGTGAAGTTATGAACTGCAAGTTTTGTCTTATAATACATTGTCTCTACTTTGTTTTTAGGAGCTAGTAAAACCGACTGCATATCCATTGTGAAAACACAATCAGATGACTTCGCCATTTTGTCCTCAGTTGTCGCATCCCCTGCCTCCTTATTTAGTATACAAAGGTTTTGGTAGGTTTCTTCATTTGGGTAAATCTTCCTGTTCTATCCAGTGTGCTCCCAGGTGTTGAGCACTGAGATTCTGTAATGCCTTGCATTCAGCAAGTATGTGGATGGATTTTTTCTACTCTATCCTACAGAGTCTGCAATCGTCTCTTTCTACAAGTTTGAGGTTATTGAGGTATCCATTCAGGCGACAATGTCCTGTTAGAACCGTTATTAACACTGTTAGTGCAGACCTGCTCTGGTTAGTGCATTCTACTGATCTATTCTGGTCACAGTTTGCTAGTAGTATCTTCGCTTGTCTTTGACCTACTATGTTGTCCCAGAAGTATAATATTTTCCTTGTTTCTTTTTTTCCATTTTTTCCAATATTGTATCAGTGCTGATTCCACAAAAGGGTTCTGGTCCCCAGAAGGGTGTTTGTGCCCCTTTTCTTTTCTAGTTCATCAGCTATCTCATTTCCTTCTATTCCAGTATGCCCTGATACCCACAACAGGGTTATTATGTTATTCCTGCCTAGTTCATTGAGTATGCCTAAGCATTCCCAAACCATTTTAGACCCGATTACAGAAGAGCTCAGTGCTTTAATGGCTGCCTGGTTATCCGACATGGTTATTATTCTCTGCCTTCTATACTTCTTATTGATATTGAACTGGGCACAATTCCCAATAGGGTAGATTTCTGCTTGGAATATCCTTGGGGTTCCTCCCAAGCTTTCAGAGTGTTTTGTTCCAGGCCCATACACTCCTATCCCAATTCCTTCCATTGTTTTTGATCGATCTGTATACCAATTAATGGTATTGACCTGTATACCATTTAATGGTATTCTTACCCTGTTTAGTATTTGTGTTTTGATCCCATTCCTTTTTATTACTATATTCTGTATTGAATTTCTTTTAGAAACTATACATTTCCATCATTTCATTCTGTGGTATGTTCCAGGATTCCTGTTCTCTAACTAGCGAGAGGGTAGTTTTTTCCGCAGAATTCCCTCTCTACCCAATCTGTGTCTCATTCTCTCACACTTTCCACCACTATATGCAGTGGCGTGAGGTTCAGAATTACTTCCATAGCCACTGTAGGGCATGTCTTCATTGGTCCAGTTATATATATGAAGGCTAACCTTTGAATTCTAGAGGGATTGTTGTAGACTGGTTCTGTGTTGCTCTGTATGTGATGATAGATCTCACAATGGTGTCGTACATCCACCTCAGGATACTTGGGTTGTTGCCCACCTGCCTACACCAGCTATTTGTGTAATTGTACTATGTCCCAAATAATATTATCAAATTTTACAAAATGTAATGGTTCCTCACCAAACTTCCTTTCAATAAAATTAAAAACACATGGATTCTGACGTTTTGGTGCCTTTATTTAGGACCATCATCAGGGCAATTTACAATTATTACATTAGTCTTTTTAAGTTACAATCTGAAATAATATTGTATTACAAAAAAATTATTGTAGAATTGATACAATTAAAATATGTTCTTATAAAAGCATGAAAATTGTGAAAAGAAATTTACAAAGCTGAACATTTATTACAAAGAATTCAAATCAAAATCGAAAATTTCTTGTACAGTAATCAAAAGGGCTGAGTACACTGCGGGTGCTCTGGGTTTTAAACTGATAGTAGTTGTTTTCTTTAATTTGGGAATATTTTGTCTAACAAAAATTATGTCTGGGGGAAAGATGCTTGGTCCAGTAAGTGAATTTTGATATTAATGAGTACATCAAACCATGCGGCCATTCAGATTTTATTTTCTTCTAAGATCTCTTTGATTCCTTTGCCTAACCTGTGGCACTGTTTTTTGGTTGAATGATTTAAGAAAAATCCAAACCAGAGATTCACAAAACACTAAGACTGTGTTCCAGAAACACAAATCAAATCATAGGAAAAGTATCTTTAGACATTTGACTTGAACACAGGATTACTGTAAAATACCTAACAAAACAACTTCAAAGTGCCACTTGGGGGGAAAGCTACTCCTGTAAATGAAAAAAGCTGCAGCATACCTCTCCACCAACAAATTCGTAGGACAGGACTTTCCTTAAGTCTGTAATATAATCAGCCCTCTCAACTCTTACAAAGCTCCCAGATTTGACATTTAATTAGTTGGAAATTTAAAAATCACTCATGAAAAGGTGTCTTCCTACTAGTTATTATTTTCTATAGTCTCGTTAGTTTATGTTATTTTCTGCTTTAATGTAAGTATGCAAAAAATATAATGATACCTAAAACTAGCAAACCTCTCCTTGCGACTTTATAATAGGTTTATCCTTAGCAGAATAGAAACAGCAATACTTCTAGAAAAAGTTAGCCCAGATCGCCAGCTTGCATTTTGTTCAAATCGATGAACCAAGATTGATTTATTCCATTTATCTGTGAAAAAGATTCATGTTGGATTGGATTATTTGCAACTGTTTAATAATGTACTCTGAACATAGATGAAGATATTTTACGCTGCTATTTTAAGTTAATGTCATTTTTTTTTTAAATTTAATCCTAAATTTTAGGTTCAAAATTGATGGGAATTATATTGGTGAGCCGCCAGCGATCGAAGTTACTATATTTCATTTGAACGATAACATAGACAAATTATTTTTGAGGGACATGTTACAAAAATTTGGACCCATCGAGGAACTCTTCATATATTACCACCCAGTTACAAATAGACACTTGGGAATTGGTAGAGCTATATTTGAAACAATCCAAAGTGCGAAGACTTGTGTGGAAAAATTGAATCAAACTAGTGTTATGGGCAAAGTTTTAGAAGTATTTTTGGATGCATTTGGAGAAAAGGTAATTATAGCTTTTAGATATGTGAAATATGTATTACATTAAACTAAAAGTTAATGGTTTCAAGTGCACCCTTAATTATTACATTTTTTATTTTAATTTCCAAACAATTATTAGTGATGCTTCAAAGATTAACAATGTATAAAGAAGAAACATATAAGAATTATTGTTTTTCAGTGTAAAGCTAAGTTTGAAGAATTCACCACAGAAAAGAAACTTGTAGCTCCTCCTCTGATAGCCGAAACTACTCCAAAAGCAGAAGTAAAGGTTGAAGGAGAAAAACCATATGATCCTGGAGATGAAGAGTTTGATGAACCATCAGAACGTTACAAAAAGGAAAAAGAAAAGGAGCTGGAAAAAAAATTACGAGAGAGAGATAGCGACAGGACCAGAGAGAAGGAAAAAGATAGGTACGAGGGAAGAAGGAGTTATAGAAGTAACGATTTTCCAACTCCCAGCAGTACAGATATGGGTTACGGAACTGCCCCTAGCGAGTTTTCTGCTGCTAGTTTTGGATCTGCTGGAACAACACCTTTAAGGTGAGTAATTAGTAGTTTTTTGGAGCTTTCTGCTTTGTTTCTTTTATATATTTTGTAATACTTTTTTTTAGCTATGATTTTCACGCTCACCATATACCACCCCCAATTCCAAATCACTTTTCATTTACTACACCTACTTACCATCATATTCCCGCTCCCCCGCCTACTGTGTGGCCCACTACTCCAATTGCTACTCCGCAATGGCCTCACGAAAACTGGGAAACATCTCCTGCTGGCTTGACAACGCCAGGGGCTTCTAGTGTAAAATGGAGCAGTAATATCGATGATAAACCCCATCAGAGAAATAAGGAGAAAGAGCATAGAGAAAAGGAAAGAGACAGAGAGAAGGATAGGAAGAGGGATAGTGGAAGGAGTAAAAAGGAAAAAGAACGTGAAAGGGAGAAGGTAAGTTTTCTGAACTTATTAAAACAGTGTCTTTCATTTGAGTTGTTGTCCCCCTGCATCCCCACGTCCAAGGGGATTATAGATTCAAATATTAACTATTTCTTATGATTGTAGGTTGAAGAAGAGAACAAACAACTAGATCTGGATACTCGTATCGCTCTTCTTCTAAAAGATAAAGGTATGGCTCCATCATTTCTTAGCTTCAGCGTCGATTCTGATGACGAATCTAAATCTACTGATTATTTGAAACAAGTTCCGATTCCTACGTCATTGGACAGCGACGATGATGATCGGTCTAGTATATCTTTGAGCGATATGGCTATTAATCCACCTGCGCCTGATATGGATTTCGATGTCTCCAAAGACGATGAAAATTCGCCTCTCTCGGTACCACCTTCGCCGTTCCTTTCAATGGAAATTTATTTAAACTGTCATCAGCTGGCTTTGGAACAGGTAAGGTGGAAAATATAATACAGTATAACCTCAATAAATTAAATACCAAGGTAAATGTTGAAAGTCATAGCAATAAAATGTTTATGAATAGTTATGTATTTGGCTGATACCTAACCTCTACTAATGAAAGTCTAACACTATACTTTCTTTTAGGCTGTAGTAGCAAAGCAGAGAGAAGCTTTGGAAACGACGGCGCTGTTGAAGAAGGCTCAAGAAATGAATAAAATCGGCAGTGATATATCTTCAAGTGAAGATGAATTATTGATTGGCGGCCATAACTACAGCCCTATCAATACGTCCGAGTTCAAGAATGAGTTTGTAATGGAAAAAGTGAGTAACGTAAGTATATGTTTGATTAATCTGGAGCTGTTTTTATTAAAAATTTAAGTCATTGACTGAAATTTACTGATTATTTTGTTCATTATATTGTCCTTATACAGTATGTCTGAATATGTTGGCACAACCACTTTTATCTAAAAATCTTACTGAAATCGTCTTCCTATATTATTTAAAACAACTGAATAATAATAATGCCAAAAGAATTTCGTATTACTCTAGTTTTGTTGCAACTCTTCCCATATTTGAGAAATTTCATTTTGTATACAGGGTGGACCGAAACTCGTGTCCAAGATTTTCTCTGATATTTTAAATAAAACGGCTTGTATCTTCAAAAAGTACGAAATTGTTTTGTGTTTTGTGGCATACAATTATGACCTCTTTTGATAACATTTTATCACAGTTCACACTTAGCTACCGTGCAAATAGGTTCCTATTAAAATCGGTCTCTCCGTGTGTGTTATAAGTTGTAATACTAAGTGATAGTTTATAAATAAATATATCTAATCTAAACACCAAGTTAGTCCATTAAGATGGACGTGGATAGCGGGGGCGAGCCCCCAGACTTCGACAATCCAAGCAGAATATCACCTCCGCAACCCAGCAATAATCCCCTAAATTTAATAATTGATGTGAATGCCCTATGCAAAGATATTGAAAAATCAAAAAATAAAACCATGAAAAATAATATTTATGTTTCGTTAAGTAGAGATACTATGTCAACTTCCACATTTGAAAACAATCAAACCCAAGAATCCGGACAAAAACAGGTACCTACAACTTATTACTATCAACAAACTGATATGGGCCCATTTCATGTTTACATTGAAAATAATAGGTCAGGATTTGAAGGTAAATTAAATGCTATTAAAGTAGGCGAAATTGTACCAAGTGAACACGGAGATTTGGATAAAAAAATTAAACAGATTCAGTCAATTGGTAAAAATAGAATTCGAGTTATCATGAAAGATTACTCTAGTTCAAATATTTTATTAAAATCTACAGCATTGGTAAAATATGATTTGATCGCGTATATCCCCAAATTTCTGATTTTTAGACAGGGTATAGTGAAACAAATAGACTTAGATTTAACAGAAGAGTACATTAAAAAAAGAATTACAGCTTACGATCACCATATCAAATTTGAAGTTGACTTTGTTAAAAGAATGAACAGAAGAATCAAAGACGCAAATGGAGAAACAATACTAAAACCAACCAGCACCATTATGGTCTCCTTCAAATGTCAAAATTTGCCAAAATATATAATAATAAACAAAGTATTATATGAAGTTCAAGCATACCAACAAAAAGTTGTCTTATGTAACAATTGTTTCCGATACGGACATATAGGACGTCAGTGTAGGGGCAAGCAAAGATGTCTTAAATGCGGAGATAATCATTCGGCCGACATATGTACAGAAACCGAGGTTAAATGTCTGACATGTAGGGGAAACCATTATGATTTAAAAGATTGTAGGGAGTTCACTAGACAGAAAGAAATAAAAAATATAATGACAAATACAAACTGCTCATATAGAGACGCAAGTCTCCAAATTCCAGAAACAAGGTATTCAGATATACTAACTTCAGGATCTCAACCTTCAGCATGCAACCAAACAACGGCAAACAATAGTATATCAAGTTTCAATTTCCCTCCCCTAACTTCGGCAAATCTATCCCAAAACTCCTATTTTTCACCTGTATCCCAACCAACTAGATTACCAATACCCTTTTACTATAATACTGTTGTAAAGAAATCATCACTCATACAACAAACACCGCAACAGGGACATAAAAGGATAAGATCTAATTCTACGGACCCCATTACACAACAACGTAATCAAATAGTATCCCCAATTAATATCCCACACCAAAGGGGAGGTATTTTGTCAAGTCAACAGTATCAATCAAACATTAACAATAATGTTCATCATTCAGATGATACAGTAGAATCAAATGATCTTCTTAGTACCATAAAAAATAAAAATTTTGAATTACAAGAATCTGATATTAAAGCAATGATAAAAAGTAATTTTAATCTTAATCAATTAAAATCCAATGTATAAGAATTTAACCTTGTGTCAGTGGAATTGCAGATCAGCGATTTCAAACAAACACAATATATTATATTTATTAAATGAACAAAAAGTTGATATAGCATGCCTCTCAGAAACACGATTTCCGTCTAATAAATATGTTAATTTCAGTGGATATAATATAGTGAGAGATAATAGACAAGATAGATCTGGAGGAGGTACTGCAATTCTTGTTAGAACAAATATCATTTATAAAGAATTAACTAATAAATATAATATATCAAACGTAAATCAAAAGGCAATAGAAATAAAAGGTAATAATAAAACTTATGTAACGCTGGTATCTGTATACATTCCACCAAAAATAACAATCACCTATAAACAATGGGAAAAGCTATTCGAGAGTTATTCTAAACCACTGATAATAACGGGAGATTTTAATTCGCATAATATCGCATGGGGTGGACCTAATACAGATACTAACGGAAAAGCTTTGCTGAAGGCGTTGGATACGCATAATTTTATTTATCTAAATGATGGGTCACCAACTTTCATTGGCAATTCAATACAAACACATTCTGCTATTGACCTAACAATTTGCTCTGCAGAAATTGTCCATTTGCTCAATTGGTCATTACTGAACGACCTATATGGATCCGATCACCTACCTTCAATAACGCAATTATCAATTTGTACAAATACATGCACTCCGTCCACAAATAGTAAATGGAACTGTAAAAAGGCAAATTGGGACAGCTACTCTCTAGAATCCAGTCATCAATTCCAGAAATTAGAGTTATTAGAGTAATTGAATATGCATCCCAAAATCCAAAGAAAATCATGCAACCACAAAAAACAAACCATGGTGGAATGACGCGTGTCAGCAAGCAATAACAGCTAGGAAAAGAAGTATGTACATGTACCTCAACAATTCAAACTTACAAAACTTGCTAGAATATAAACAAAATAATGCCATAGCCAATAAAACCTTGAAAACAGTTGAGAGAAAATTGGAAGAAGTATTGTTCCAGTCTTGATAGATCAATGCCCCTAAAAGAGGTGTGGAATAAAGTGAATCATTTTAAAAACCGAAAATTCCAAAACAGACAAGCAATAAACCTAGAGAGCGAATGGGTTTCAAAATTTCATGAAAGTCTATCACCTCCAAGCGTGTATTTTGATACATCCATTTTTGATAGAATACCAGAAATGACACCAAAGGTAACCACCCAATTTTCATTACTTCCATTTTCTATGAGTGAGTTACAAATGGCTTTAAAAAGTAATAATAATTCTGCCCCAGGATATGATAATATACACTACTCCATGATTAACAATTTACCTCTTACCGCAAAGAGCAGTTTACTATCAATTTTGAACAGTATTTGGTGTCTTCAAGCTGAAATACCGAAAGCGTGGAAACAGTACTTACTTATACCGATCATTAAACCAGGGTAAGATCATACTTTGGCCGAATCATATAGAGCAATATCCCTTGCATCCTGCGTACTAAAAACGTATGAAAGACTCATAAAAGTCCGACTCGAATACTATCTGGAAAAAAATTCCTTAATTCCAATCTCACAATATGGGTATCGAAGAGGTAGCTCTACTCAAGAAAATATAGCGAGCTTGGTAACAGACATACAAATCTCATTTACCCAAAACAAATCGACCTCCGCTTTATTTTTGGACATTAAAGGAGCCTACGACAATGTAAATTTGGAAATTTTATCTACAAAAATATGTCATCTGGACATTCCAGTCACACTAGCTAAACATATAGTTAATCTCTACTCTAACAGGAAGATAGCTATAAAAATAAACAACGAAATATCTGACACCAGGGAAACATAGATCGGTTTACCACAAGGAAGCATTTTAAGTCCTTTATTGTATATAATATATACACATGATTTGCAAACAATAATACCTAAGGAAATAAATATCCTTCAATATGCAGACGACATCGTACTGTATTCGCAAAATCAAATCATTCCACAGTGTCACGCCCAACTCTCTAAAGCAATGCAGACGGTACATTCGTGGACAGAAAAAAAACGGATTGACAATATCAGAATCCAAATCGGCATCCGTCACCTTTACAAGGAAAAGATATACTCACCCTAAGTGTATACAACTTTCACATTATACGATACATCACAAAACTAGTTTTAAATATTTAGGTGTAATTTTAGACAGTAAGCTAAACTGGAAAGAACATATCCATTGTATTCAGGCAAGAACTGAAAACGCTGTAAATGTACTTAAGACTTTTAGCAAACATAACTGGGGTTCCGATCCAAATATAATATTGCTGTTCTACAGAAGCCTCATACGATCAATTATAGATTATGGATCATTATTTTACGCTACAGCTGCAGATATACACTTAAAAAAATCGAACAATTAAAAAATAAATGTCTTAGGATGAGTATAGGATATCTTCCAAGCACCCCTATTACTGTCCTGGAAATAGAGACATGTGAACCCTCCACTACGCTTAAGAAGACAATTCCTAAGTGACATATTTGTCTTTAAATCAAGAACCAAACAAGCAAATGTAATTAACAAAATCAGCTTACTAACAAACCTTGGTCTCACAACAAAATACTGGGAAAACAAAAAGTTACCAATACTTGTAGAAAGCTTCATATGTTCAGCACACTACATATCAAATATAAAAGTAATAGATAAAAACCCAATATGGATTACACAGTACAAAGCTCTTTTCACCCCTTTAAAAATTCATATCAGTAAGCACCAAGAATCCAATTGTTATAAGAAACTTATTTACACAAGAAATAAATACAACATGGAAACAATATCAGCATATTTTTACAGATGGATCGAAAATGTATGGAAAAGTAGGTTGCGCTGTTCTGTACCCTGTAAAGAACATTAAACAAACATTTTGTCTAGATCAATTAATGTCTATTTATACTGCAGAACTAATAGCTATAAAACAAGCATTATTACTATGTTTAGAGCAATCCGAAAATAAATTTGTTATATTTACAGATAGCAAAAGTGCCTTAGAATCCTTAAAAAAGTTTAAAATCAATGCAAAGTCTCACCACATAATTTTTAAAGCAGTTACTACAGGAAAAGAAATTCATTTTACATGGGTTAAGGCACATGCTGGAATTTCACATAACGAAGAAGTGGACCGCCTAGCAAAAGAAGCTGCAGAATCTGGGCTTATCATTGAAGAAAAAATTCCTGTATCTGATATGTATACAATTCTGAAACAGAACCTTAGACAAAATTGGCAACAAGCTTACTCACAAAGCGATAAAGGCAAATATTATATGGCCATACAACCAACAGTAAGAAAAAATCCATGGTTTATTAATAACTTAAATAGACAATTAATCAGAACAATCTGCCGGCTGAGAAGGAATCATTCCCTTTATCCATCATACAGGAAAAAAATTGGTTTATTAGATAACGAATTCTGCTTATGTGATGAAATCGCTGATTCGCAACATATTATATTGGAATGTCCACTCCAAATTATAGAAATTAACAAGTTATACCAACAACTTATTATACAACAAGTACAATTTCCAATAAACTTAACAAATCTACTGACACTGGAGGATAATTCAATATATAATATTTTATATCATTATATAAAAACTACTAATACAACTCTGTAAACGGTCAAGCAAACTTTACTTAAAAGATGTACACCTGAGATGAAAAAAAAAGGAAAAAAGAAAAGAAGGGGAAAAAATAAAAAATAAAAAAAGAAGGGAAAAAGGAAAAAAAATAAGGGAGACATGAAAAAAAAGGAGGAAAAAAAAGAAAGAAAATAAAAAGAAGGAAAAAAAGAATGATCAGGTTCTCTAACTAATCACTAACAATATTGTACAACCAACAAATGCATGTCAAACATTATCAACAAACGATAACATAATTAAAGCAAAACAAAATCGAAAAACCGTATCACATTGATCGCATAAAACAATTGGCTGGTCTGTTGGCTTGATCCAGTGCCATCTACTCAGGAAAAAAAAAAGATAACATTTTATAGAAAACGTGTCCATGTTATATACTGAGTGATCAACATACTCAGTTCAATAACTCTGTCATCTTAAGAGATACGAAAAAAATGTTATAACAAAGTTATATTGAATTGACAGTTTTACATTTAAAAATTATTTTGTAATATATTGGGTGCTTTGTAAAATCACAGTATATCAAAGTTGTTTTTTTAATACATCACCCTATATATTATTTCGAATATAAAGTCTTCTCAATTTTCCTATTCCGACAATATGTGGTTTTACTAGGTTATAAAGTGTACTTTCAAAGATAACGCCACGTTTATGTAAAAATATTAACGAAATCGTGACTATATTATTTAAAACAACTGAGGGTTAATTTCCTAATGCCAAAAGAATTTCCTATTAGGAAACTCATCGCGTATTTGATAAATTTAATTTTGTATAAAGGGTGCACCGAAACTATCGCGCTCAAAATTTTCTCGGTTATTTCAAATGAAATACGCTGTATAATCAAAACGAACTTACAAATTACTTTTGTTGAGCATTCCCTATACTACAGTTAAAGAGTTATTTGAATTTTTAATAATAAAATCGATATTATTGGCAAATACTGTTCGTTTCAGGACAAAATCCAAAAAAAAATGTCTTTGATTCCGAATTTTCCTTAGTACTCAATTACAAAAGTTTATTCTCCGTTTAAATTATCATTGAGTGATTCCTGAGGTAATTTATTTATTTATTTACAGGCTTAACCCACTATATACATACAATATTATGCAAAAATAAACATATCCTCAAAATATAATACATGAGCAACATTAAAATAGTTATGATTTTATGATTATAGAAATATGTATACATAAATACGGACACAACCAAATTATAAATGGAAAATTAGCATCAAAGTTAACACAATTGTCTACAATATGTTGACAAATTTTTTAAAGAGGACAAAGAAATCGACGGAGTTTGAGGTGTCATTCGCCGATCTCATTGCTCTTGACATGAAGGAATTATTTCCTACATTTGTCCAGTGGTGCGTTTGATAAAAGGAATTCGTTAATCTTGAACTTCTTATAGGGGCTGCCAGATTAATTCTTCCCAATAAGTAGGTACTGTCGACCATAGAGTTCAATATTTTAAACCAAAACTTTAAAGTGTGGTGCTCCCATCTCAGTTTCAGAGGCACTAGCTGAGATCTGATATATAAAGTATTGAAGTCATACCGGTACTGGTCCAACCTAACCTGAGAGTTAAATGAGAAATACATTAAGAATTTTCTTTGGACCTGCTCTATCTGGTGAATGAATATAACAAGTATGATAGATGTACATTGTTTAATGAATCCAATGGTTTTAAGAGCTCTGGAAACTGCATCGTTAGTGTGAGGGACGAAGGATAATGAACTATCAATGATGACACCAAGATCTTTGATTTGATAAACCTACTATCAATCATATATTTAAAATGTAGAGGTTGTCTAGTTTTACTAAAGCAGATAGTAAAGCATTTGGATGGATTAAGATCCATACCATTTACGTCTCACCAAGTCAAGAGTCGGTTAAGATCAGATTGCAAGCTCTCACAATCCTCCACTGGTGACATTTTCAGATAAATTTTCAAATCGTCAGTGTAATAAATAAATTCAAAATTTTGAAAGCAGTTAACAATATCATTAACAAATAAACTAAACAATGATGGCCCCTGATGGAAGCCTTGAGTCACCCCGGTTGCAACTGTTATTTCCCTGGACCTAAAATTATTAATCTTGTCAATCTGAGACTTATCAAAGAGGTAGCTTGTGATCCACTTCAGAAAGGAGCTTCTGATTCCCAGAGTCTGCAATTTACCTAACAAAACTGAGTGATTGACACTATCAAACGTGTATATAGCATGTACTACACCACACCCATCCAAAGCATTTGACAGATACTCCATGTAAGTGAGCAGATTTAGTTCTGTAGATTTTCTCTGATTAAAGCCAAATTGCTGATCAATGACTGTATGATGGAACAAGTATTTAGTGACAAGGTTTTCAAACAGTCTTGGAATAGCACTTAAGTTGCAATTGGTAATTAAAAATATCAGCCTGATTGCCGGATTTATGAATTTGTGTTGAATTTAAAAAAAAACTTGGAAACCTACCACACCTCAATGCAATGAGAAGTTAAATATAATATGAAGATGATTAGAAACAACGAAACTACAAGCCCTCAAAAGAGCAGAACGGATACAGTCGAGACTTGGCCCCTTTGATATATCCAAATTATATATCTCTTCATAGATATTAGAAATGTTGATCACATAATCAGCAACTACGATATGGTATTAAGGTTCAAAGATAAGTTGGGCCTCAAGAAACAATTTTTAACTGAATAAACAGTCTGAAAATATCCAGCAAAAAGATTAGGCAGGTCAGGGCCCAAAGGGCAGCTATTATTTATATAAAAAATGTCTGAAGGCAAGTAATTGTTGTTATGTTTAGAATTAACAAAAGTACAAAAATTCTTAACTTGGTTACTATCAACATTGGAAGCCTGAGACTGCTGTACATAGTTGCTGTAGCACGTCTTTGATAGAGCTTTACATCTAGAGCAATAACAATTAAACTCGATATAGTCAATTCTACTACTTTTGAATTTCATGTGAGCTTGCTTTCTGAGAATTATTAATTCTAGTGAAAACCACTTGGGGACATTTCTCTTAAACATACTCTTTTTAGGCAAAACTACATTGATCACAGTAAATAAAATATAAAAAATACATCTCATCAAGCAGCACATCAGCCCAGTTAATTTGTCCAATACAGTTATGAAGAAGATTTAAATCTGCTGACTTATAATCATAGTAATATTCATCTGGAAACAGTACTGATGAATTAGTATCTTTTATAGGATCCCTAATGTGTGCACTGAGAGGTGGATGATAAATGTCAGGTAGTACTAAATTGTCATGTGCAATAGTAACGGTTGAGTTAACATCACGGATAAGAGCTAAGTCCAATATCCTTCCCCAGATATTATGAACATTATTAAGTTGATATACTTAAAGGTTCGATAATATTTCAACTGCCTCCGCCTCATGTTGTGTACTACCTGGCACACTTATAGCCGTTGAACACCATTGATCAGATGTCCATATTACCTTAGGCAAACTGAAAGCACCAAAGATATAAAATTGACACCGATGTTGATCATACAGAGAATCAGTATTGGCAATAAATATTTGACAATTTTCTACTGAAGATTTAGGAGGCAAATAAACTGAGCCTACCACCATACAACTCGAGCGAGCAACATACACCTGTTCAATGTTCAGAGGACTTCAAAATGCTGCTGGTTAAACATTTATGAACAGCAATCGGCACACCGCCACCACGATTAAAACTACTTGTATTGGGATTACGGTCACAATCATAAATGTTGTAGTCAAACATGCAAAGTTCAGCATCTTTGATTTCTCCACTTAACCAGGTTTCAGTTAGAACTATTACCATGTAACAGTTTGCGATAACATTGGACTTCACGGTTGTTAACCTTTTTCTCATACCTCTAACGTTCTGCTAGTATATCTCACGTTTCATAAATATTTTTTGTACTCTCCTATAGCTTGTGTATTTGGATTATATGTAACTTCTAGCAATACATTGAGTTCATATGTCAAAGTAGTAATGGTTTACTTTTTTTTTCATATGCTACAGTACCTGTATGAAAATAAATCCATTACCATTTATCAGGTAATCACCACTCTAGAAATCTTTCTTACTGATAGCAAGGCTATTTTTGTGATATTCACGTAGTATCCAGATCATATCAACTAATTCTTCATAGCCAATACAAATTTTAAAAGTTAATAACAACGAAACTAACCAAATCAAAAAACAAAAATTAGTAATTAACAATTGGTTGATAAATATAACAATACTAATCCTTCCTTTTTATCATAAGATCGATCCTCTTTCGAATCTCTGACTTCCGATAATATCCAATCTAGTATTTTCTGGGGGGACATGTTGCCTCCTTTCAATTCCTTCAGTTATTGATTGGTTCATATCCATTTATGTTTCTATCTAATTTTATTGGCTACTGATTCTTTTTTGTTTAAATTTCAACAGCAAACAAATCGCACCTTTAATAATAAACTGAAATAATGCAAAATTGTTGGGGAAACGCGTTAAAAGTTTTGCGTGTGTGACCCGGTCACATTTTCACAAACTGACAAAAAGAGCTAATATGATACAGTGATTCTTTGTAGTAATTTAAGTAACTAATGAATTTATCTATAAAAAAGTATAACAATGTTTTTAATACTATTAGTATTATTTTAAACACAGTACTATGAACAAAACAGTGTTGACATGCTTCGTTTTACGATTAAAATATTGCATATTATTTAAAATGATAGGTGGTATAAAACACGTTAGTGCATTTTGATATTAAAGCATTTTTTATTGTGTTTGCCTATTCAGGTTTAATGCTTTATCAATATATTTATAAAAAGAAATACTTTGCTCTATTACTTAAAATTGCTGTTCAATATTAAAAGGACGATAGTGATTTTCAAAAAACTCGTTGTTGGCAGGAAATAATTATGGGTTTATTAATTAGGGAGACGTTTCTTAAATTGTACTTTCCCCTTATTGGGAAACTAAAACAGAAAATAGTTATCTTTTGTCATAAACTTGTATTTGTACTTGTACGTAAAACACAATGCAACATTACTTAATACTAACATTATGTTTATTCTCATAATCACATTTAGTTTGCACTTAATTATAACTTAGGATAAAGTACTATTTACTTTAGTGAAACTGCAGTAACAAAAATAAATCATTTAAATAAAGAAACTTATCATGGTATGGCATACCTACTTTCTTAATTATACTCATTCTTCTGTTAAATCAACCTCTAAAATGTAAAATTACGAATTTGGTAACATTATTCATTTTAACCTATATTTAACTGGGGCTTTGCGCAGCTAAAATAGAAGAAATCTCAAAGACACAATGTATCTTACTACTAGAAATAATAAAGAACTTACAAAATATTCTTAAACCACCAAAGAAAATGAGATCTTACAAAATTGAGCTGTAAAAAAAATCATAATAAGAAGGAATCAATCCTTTTGTAAGAAGTTCCTTTAAATCCCTCTTTTTGTTAGTACTTAATATTTGTCTGTCTGTGTAAGCCTGCTTAAATACAATGTCGGACACGTTCTTCATTTTCTTTTTTTATTTCTTAGATCTACTTCTTTAAAAGTTGCATCCTCATAAGAATTTTTATAATAAAATGTAAACGGGTTTTGCTTGCACATCTTCAGCTGTTTTATGTCGTTCCAATTGACAGTTTGCCCGTCAGTGTTAATATTAAAGTTAAATCCCCATTCTTATTGCAGATCTTTAAGATCCGTAAACATTAACAGGCGGGTTACTTTTTTGGCAGATTTAATTAAAGTCATGTATTGGTCAGGGGCGTAAATTGGCCCCGATTTCAAATTTTTCTTGATCACCTTTTCAATAAGGCTATGAACACTATCTGCTTCGTTTTGAGTGTGACCTGTTATGAGGAATTTATGAGTGATACTATTTATATTTAATGTTTGCACTGCCTATAAATAAAGTGTTGTAATATATTTGTTTTTGTTTTGCTCACAGCAATTATCGAAATAAAAAGTTATATTCTTTCCGGTAGTCTCTCCTTCACAGCTAATTTTCTTTAAAAACTCCCAAACACATGTACTTATTTCTATTGCTCCACGTTTTGCCTCTATTTCGGTCCAAAAATAGCAGTGAACATTATCATACGCATTTTTAGTGTCTTTATTATTGAGTTCCGTCATCGTGAGATTGTAACTATTAATTTTTGATTTATAATAGAAAGCCGACGTTTCTCCTCTAAGACATTGTAAGACAGCTTCTAAGTCATAGACTACCACTTTGTCATCATTATCAGCCTTCATCCCATCATTTAACTTTTCTTTCCTACCTAACTCTTTCTCTTTTAATTGGGCACGGTATTTGGCTTCTATTATTAATTTTTGATTGTGATCAGAATTCTCAAAGCTGGCGCACGAACACACTGTTCTTTTTTAGGGCTGTAAAAACTTAGGTTATACTCAGTGGTAAATATCTTGTAATAAGTTATGTAGTTTCCGCTGCCTTTACCATTTTCCGCTTGTGACTGAGAAATCTCTATATAGATCTTTTATGGTCTTTCCACCAGGAATGTATTCTTTGGTAGTTTGTGCTCTTACGTAGTGGGATTCCATGCGAGGAATAGACTCGATATGCCTCTTTATATCTGTCACTAATTCTGGACTAAGTATTTTATTATTGGCGTGTTTACCACGTCTTTCTTCCAATACAAAATCATTCTCGTTGGTATTTATCCTTATTGTATGAATCATACGGTCTGTTATGTCTAAAGTATTTTTGTAAAAGGTTTCACAGATTCTAATCGTCTGGCCTTTTACAGTCAAGAAAAATGCTTTATTAGGGCGACGTGGATTTTCAGCATTGGTATATTTATATTTTGGCTGAATATCGATCATACATGAATTGATAAATAACCTTTGCTTGCTCAGATCTCCCAGTTTCTTGAAGTTATTAAAAATATCATACCTCTCCACATCATTTATTTTTTGAGAACAGTTTAGCTTACAACTGGTGCATGGAAGTTTTAAGTGACGAGCCGAGATGATTTTGTTTGACTTCGCTAAAGATCTGTAAGATTCACCTTTATTGCGTAATTTCTTAGCCCGGTTTGTTAAGATTTTTCTGCCTTTTGCGTCACTTTTTGGTATTCTGATCAGATGAATCACTGTCAGAACTCGAGTGGTTCAAATCAACCGCGAACAAATAGTTACGAGTATGACGAGAAGCATTCGCAAATTTATCCTCAAAGTTGTAAGTCGGATCAGTTAGGTCGTCGTCAAAGTCACTCTAATCTGTGTACTGGGGAGATACTACAATTGGCTCATGACTTGTTGCACAAATTCTTTCAGGTTGCCTGTTTCTTTCGTACTGTGTCTGAAAATAAAAAAAATTATAATTAAATTAAATATATATTATGTTTCTTGAATTTGACAAAAGTAAATTTAAAAGAATTAAATGTATAATAGATATAAATTTATAATAATATTACATCATTTTTGCTGTCCCCTTGCGCGGCGGTTATCTTGCTAACGTCTGATTCAGGGGTATGACTAATTATATCGACTTCATCTGTTTGTCTGCCAGTAGCCTGCGTTTCTTCAATAGGTTCAGGTTCTGATTCTGAAGATGACGAGCTGCTGTTGGAATCTGAAGATGAGCTTGATGAATTTGAGGATGAAGACGATTTTCGCGTAACTGGTGCATTTGTGTTACCTTCATCAGCATCAAAGGAAACTTCGCTGTCATAGTTCGGCACAAGTCTAATTTTAGTTTCAATGACAGTATTTTGTTTATCCTGTAATAGAATAGATATTCTTTACTAGCGACCCGCACCAGCTTCGCACGAAAAAAAATGGTACTTAAAAGGTTTGACAAAATTGTCCTAAAGCTCTAAAGTGATGATGATAATCTACTGGTTAAATTATTTCTGAAATCGGTCCTGTAGTTTTTGAGTTTATTCGTTACAAACATAATAATATTGGTGAATTCGTGTGGCGGAATATCCTACCTAAAACAATCTTGATATAAAAAGGTGGAACGTGTACTAACATTACTGTAAAATGTAACACCTTTCGAGTAAATTGGCTTTAGAGACAGTACAAAATAATATCACAGGTCGGTGAATAATACTATTAATAATTTTACTTACAGCGTTATTGGTGCCCTGTTCAATGCATTCCGAAATAGATGGCGCATCAATAATTATTGATTCCTTTTTTTGAGACACATCATCCTTCTTTGTAATTAGCGTCATAACTTATAAAAAGTGGTATCCTATTACCAAAAAAATAACTAATTTTAGGAACTAAAACAAAAAGTTACCTTTAAATTAACAATAAAATGCAATAACGCCTAATTTAAATATGATTATAAAAAATATTTAATAACAAACTGAACTAAACCCGAATATATTATGAAAATTCGTAAATGTTTAATAATAAAACGTAACAAATAATAGAAATACGAACAAAATGCCGTATTCTTTAATCATAAAATGAACTAAGTCTAACTTTTGCTTATTAGAATTAACAATATTTAAAAAAAAAATGCAATAGTTCGAAAATATTCACTTTAATAGTTAAATCCATGCAAAGCAAGCACTTAACGGTTAATGATAAAACGCACTAATAAGTTTTAGGCAGCCACGTACGTATCCTCCTCAAAAAACTGTCGGCGTAAAATTGAATGGCGCCACTTTTCGACTAACCTATTGGCCCGCTCCCTCAAAACGAAAGAGACGGACGATCACTTATTTCACTTCTACTCGTGCAAATTGAGCGTCTGTAAGACTGATCGTATTTTTCCATCGGTTTTAACTCGTTTTATTATGAAAAGTCAAAACTCTGATTTTTTTACTTATTTCGGTTTATTATTAAAGGTGCGAAATGTCATTATCGCTACAGCAAATTGGCGATATATTGACATTATGGAAACATTATACTTAACATAAAAAATGATGTTCGATTTTAAAAAAAAACATAATTTTCTTGCTGCCCAGTTTAATTTTTTTGAAATGAGTCGAATTTATCTATTATTTTATCTGACACTCTGAAAACTGTAGTCATGACTAATTTTTGCAGTATTACAAACCAGCAAATTACCATAGTCACTTTTTAGTTATGTCAATGTTTACACGTTTTTCAAGTCGTGTAACATCATTAAAATATCAAAAAATGTAAAAAAACTCAAAATGGAAATGTTTATTTTGATTTATGAAAAATTGAGGTAAAAAAAGTCCATTTAACAGAAATTTTAATTATAAACAAAATACCCATATACAAAAATTTTAATACACATTCTATTTTACACTAGAATAGTACGCCTGTTCTCAGTTTTTCTTATTTTCCAAACTTCTTTTGCAATTTGCATGACATATATTTTTGTTTTAATAAATGTCTTATTGAATTTTGCCAATGGTTCATAGATTAAATTGTTGATGAAATAACTAATTTTTGAAATGGAATCCTGGAAGTATTTTTTGAAAAATATTGATGAAATTGTTCCAACATTGCATAACAAATCTACTATAAAAAATACAATTACTTTTTCGTGCAACCGGACGCATAACAAGCATTTTGCAGCCGCAACAGAGGCCGCAAAATGATATTTTGCGGCCGTTACCCAGAGTGACGGCCGACAAACATTTTTACGGCCGTTCCCATAGTGACTGCCGGCAAACTGAACGCCACTACAGCATTTAACATTTCTGAAATATGACAATAACAATGTATTTCGAACCAAAATACACCGTCTTGACATTTTGGTTGACACACCAATCTTTGAAGTTGCTGTAACATTTTTCATATTTCCGTTTAGATTTTTCGGGTATCAAATCAGAAAGTGCTGAGTCTATGAGATCTCTCAGCTCAGGAGGAGTGCAAGTAACTGAAATATCACTATCGCTATCGGACATCTTCACGACTTCACGAGTAATGTCAAATTGATTTGTATTGCTAAATATTTCATCTCCATAGAAACATTGTGATATTGACGTGTAATTTTCTCTATTCGCGTTGAAACGCTGACTTTTCTAAAGAGACATAATGTTTATTGAAATTATGTAATTTTCACGGTTGCACGAAAAATATTGTGTATACTATGGCCGCGAAATGTTTTCGCGACCTCGAGATTATCTTGCCTCGGCCGGAGCGGCCTCGGCGATAATCTCTCTCTCGGAACGCGAAAAAGCATTTTGCGGCCTTAGTATACAAATAACTATTCCGCCCTACCTATCTATACGCGGGAAAAGTATTGGTTTACCCACAAAAAAAGTGAAATTTTTAAAAAAAAAATTGAGTTATTTTTACGTTTTCCATCAACAACAACACGAAAAAACGATTTTTAGAAAAAAAATCCTGTGTGTATGTCGTCGGCCACTTTTTCTTACATGTCTTGTTAGCACGATACAGCCTCCGGAGTGCAATAAGTCACCAATTTTATGATTGAATATTGTTAAGGACATGTCACAGATGAACCCTATTGATTTTCAGCTCACCAGAGCCAGTACAGCGGGTGCTATGGTACTTGAAGTACGACATTTTGTCATTTTTTGAGAAATTTCAGTTTGTTAGCATGATACAACCTCCGCAGTATATACAAGTGACCAATTTTATGATGGAATTTTAATCAGGGCATCTCATAGATGCGGAAAAGTTAGTTTTAATCTGTAAAACCGTTTATTTTTTATTTGCTGTTTCTTTTTATATACTGACAGATTTAAGTAAGGATAATTTCATGAAATGGTCGCCTTTCATCCTAATTTTTTGATTAATGATTTTTATTTTATTTTTATGTTTTTATGCAAGCATTAGAAATATTGAATCATAATTAGAAACTTTATTTATCCAATCTATAAATATACATATGTATCTATCATGTATAAGTGTAGGTAGCTACTTAAAAGTACATACATAATTTAAAAAAAAAATCAAGTTATGTGCACTATTCTTGTAAAATAAAGTTAGTACTCTGATCATATTCCAACATGAAATTGATGACAGGAGGGAAACAACAATAACTAAAGTATGCAAATATATACGAAAAGAAATATGTTGAGTTCACTTTTGATAAAATATCTTTTAAAATAAATATGTAGGTATCAAGTTAAAATTTGAGATATTCATCTCCATTTGAAAAACAGAAGTACCATTAAATAATAAATATTTCAAGGTTGATTGATGCTAAAAGGCATAATATGCACCTTTTCGCAGTTTAGAAGTTGTGAACTCAGGCTACATGTTTGTTCGCAAAGGGGCCATGGCTCAAGATGGACCTTGTTAAGACTCCTCTGAAACTATAGCATTGTCAGAATCTGTAACAAACAAATATTGTAGTGTTATAGTATATAACTATAATTTACCTCAGTTGCTGTAGATCTTTCAGTAACTGTGCTGCTCCATTGTAAGCTTGAGACTGCAACCTGATCACTATCCAAATTAAAGCCAAATAAAAATCATATTAAGATGTGATTTAGAATTAAAGTATAACAGTATTAAAAGTTCAGAAAAGGGACATTATTTCAATCAAATAATCTGTTTCATATCTGGTAAATTTAATGTTGGTAAACTTCTATGTTTAACTGCCCTGTTCAATGTATTGATAATACATTCTGGTGTAAAATGATGATGACAAATTCTATAGCATTTTTAGACATGTTCTGGAAGCAAATCCTCAAGTTTCTTGTTTCCAAGTCAGATGTTGAATACCTGCAATTAACAAAAGACATTTGAAAGGTATCTTGCAAGTAGGGATCTAATTTTTCACATTACTTTCCCTTCCCCTTACAATACCTTGAGAATACATTTAACTTAGGCTTACACAGCCTTTCTTCTTGCAAAATTGATCATTTTATAACATTGAGTGACATTGTGGTGCACCTAGTCGGCTGCCAATATTCAATCTATCTAGTACCTGGGTATATATTTTGTTATATATACAGACAGAATTTCTTTTATTCCAGAATTAAACACAACAAAGTTAATGAGAATAGCCTCAAAATACTGAAGGAAAACGTAGAATTTTAACTGTTTTATATTCCATATAGCAATTGTTTTTGTGCTCATATACCCTTGTACATATGTGTACCTTTGTTTGACCTATATATACTTTATCACAAGTACAAGGTATCCTGTAAACTTGTGCTGATTTTAATTTGCGGATCATAAAAATGTTTCCTTGTTGTTTCTTTGTTATGTTTTTCACCTATTTGTGCTGTTTTTCTTTCCTTATTTTGCTTATATAGTCCAGAAGAGACATTTAACACAACCTGTCGATGTAAATTCTTACCTATTTTACATAGATCGATTGATTCAACAATTTTATTTATTTATATTTATTCAAGGACGATGATCGAATGAGTCTGTCATCTTTAAGCAGCAATGAGAAGATAGAAGAATCGAAACCGGAACCGCCACCGCCGCCGTTACCTCCAAATCCTCCTACGAGTGCTCCTCCTCCGTTACCGCCCATACCGGGGTTATACCCGCCGCCACATTATCCGCCGGGAGCTCCGCCACCTTATCCAGGTAAGATGTCAACTATTTTGCAATTTTCTAAAATAAATCTCTTCGTTTAAATTAGCAATATTAGAGTTTGCCTCATCCTAGTTAGTGGGATACTAATTATTATTATTATATGTTAATTTAAGTTTGCAGTGTTAGCTTTTATAAAGAATAGACAGTTTATATGTGAATTTTACTTTGCATAAAAGAATCAAATACAAATTATAAAGTCGAACATTATTTGACCACTAACTTCATATTTTATATATCTATATCAACAAGTTAACCATTAGACAAATGTTTCATCCAGGTTGATATGATTTGGCATGTACTCCAACATGCAGCAGTTCTAATTCTGGATCACTCTGTATATCTGAAAAACGTCCATATTTATAATACAATTAGAGTAATAAAAATTCACCAGAGTATTATCATAATTACTCGTATTTTATTTTTAAACGATTTATTAACTATATGCCACGGAGTCTTTGTTCATACAGCCTACTCTCATCGCAAATGGGCCTCGTTTCCGTCTTCGGATCTCCGACCGGTGGTACTGTCCAGGCACAGATCCCTCATGGCCTCCAGCATTTTTCTTCTGGCTATTCACAATGGTTTTTGAAAATATTCTTCAAATTCGGGAAACATTTTATGTCACTATTTATGACTTTCTCATTCGAGTTAATAAATTGGATTCCTTCGTTTTTCTAGCTTTTTGGTAATATGTCATAAGGGTTCTGATCTCATCTGGATTTTTATTATTTGCGGAGTTTTTTAGTGTTCATTATATCTGAAACAAGTTGTTGTATATTATTGAATGTTTGTCTAATATTTAATTGTCTCTCCACATTTTCTAGCCTTCTTTACCTTATTTATTTATTTGATCCCAAACAAGTTTTACAGCTATATTACATGAGTTTCTTTAAGTAGGATTAATAATTATAAGTAATTACATTAAAAAGAGACAATCATGCTAAATATTATCTGTCAGAATTGTACAGATATTTGTAGTACGTAGCTTACAATTTTTTTATGTACATACAATCTAACCATAAATTGGTTAAATTCATTAACAAGCTTCAACATGGCTGTAAGAGGTGCCCTTGGTATATTCATGTCCCTTGATATATTAAATACTAATGTATTATGTGTGCGTCATGAGGGTATATGAAATGGTAATAGTTTTAGTATATCTGGCGCATCAATTTTATTATTAATAATTTTGAATATAATGAACTAAAATTTTAATTCTCAAATTAATCTAATTCTATACTTATTATTAATCCAATAATTTGTTATAACGATTTTAATTTAAATCTATTGTAAAACTATTAGATAAGAAACTTTGAAGTGTGCAAGTGTAGTGCGCTAGGTCATTTAGTCAAAATAGAAAATTAAAAGTTTCATCTAGGAAGAATATAAAAAAATGTTGATGGTAGCTAAGCGGGAATCGACAGAGGTTGTTGATTTTTTTATTGGATTGAAAAGAAGGGAAGACGTTTTTAAACAGAAAAATTCAGAAGAATCAAATAAGATTATAATAAGAAACTAAAGAAAGAAGATAAATTTTGAACTATAAGCAAAGCTGTAGAAGAAATCATTCTTAAATATGAGTAAAATCAATTATAACTTGAGAGTATAATGACAATGGTGGAGAATATAAATTAAACAGAGAAGAGAAAAAGTATTTGATTATAATACAAGTAAAAATAATAAAACATTACTTACTGGAAACACAGAAAAGCAGTCTTCAGTATCCAGAAAGAACATAGAACTGAATTTTGGTTGAGTTCATTATTACACAATTAAATAAAGAAACATTGATGAAAAATCCAGTGCATAATTACAAACTGTAAGGTAAATTTATAAGAACTAAACTTATATAATTTCGATATTTTTCATAAACGAACTGTCAAATTTACAAACATAACCTTTTTATCTGATCGGACTAGTGTCAATTCAAATGTTGATATATTTCACATAAAATTCAACGACCAGATAAAAAGTTACTTAACAAATTTTAGATAAGAATATTTTAACAAATTTTACTGAATAGATTTATAACTAATATAAACAAAAAAAGGAAAGACCTTTTCGATAATTTCAATAATATAATTTCTCATAACCTCTAAATCTTATTAGGCAATCCAAACCACGTGACTTTTTAGCTGTCAATATGGCGGCGACGGACAAACATTAGATTCAGTACTATCATTTATGTTTAGAAAGATACAGAGTTTTATAGTTATAAAACGGTTTACTTTGTATTTTGTGGGGTTTTAAGGTGTTTTGTAGTGTTTGAGAAGGACAATTTTCCAATTTTAAGATGAAGAGAGCTTATTTTAAATCGTTATTAGTGGAAAATCCAGATGTTGGAGAAACATAAATAGTTTAGCTAATAGGTATATTATGTGTTACCTTCTGCAATTAAATCAGTGTTGTATTTTTTGTAAACAAACATAGAACTAAGTTAGCCTTTCATTAATTGTAAGGAATTATATATGTATTTGGAATTATGTAATGAGTTTATAAATGGTTGATTTTTGTCGATGTTGTCTTGTGAAATTGTTTCTATGACCTTAGGGGTTTTATTTTCTAGCTTTATTTTGGTTTTTGGAAAAACTAAACTGTTATATAAGGGTTTTATTTTTTTATTGTCCCTAAAGTGTGTGACATTTAATGCATTAGAAAAAAAATTATTTTACACTGCAAAATATACATTTTATTCCATTTTGACATAAGTACATTACAATACATATTTCTAATATTAACATTGTTCAAAGATTTTGATCTTATTGACAAAGCTATATAAAAATATAAATGTTATACATATTATGAAGAGACAAGAATTATTACTAATGTAAGTACAAATCAAAATAAAACATTCATTAAATGTAGAGAAATAATAAAAGTTGCAAAGTAATATTTAGTAAATGTTTAGCTTCAAAACTAAAACATAAATACTTAAGCATCATATACACCCCAGTCTCCATACATTCAGTTTGATCAACCTGGGACTGTTGAGGCATTTCATCAATATCAATGACCTGTTGACAATGTAATAAATTATAACAATTTTCAGCAACTATCAATACATAACTTAATATTGCTATTACTAAAAATTAACATTCTTTTTATCAAAATAAAGTGTGCAAAACATGTTCATAGAGTATATTTTCTGAACCAGGATGATCAGCTAAACATATTCCAATTAATTGTCATTAAGCTCTTGAGACAATTTACATAAAAAAGGACTACTATTAATTATTTTCTACCTTAGTGTCTTTCAGTTATGCCCTTTTATCTGTGCGATTCTTTCTGTCAACATCTGCAGCCCTTTTTTTACTTTCTGAGACACATGTCCCATATGTTGAGATGGTACCCAATC
Organism: Galeruca laticollis; assembly: GCA_963921935.1. Taxonomy (NCBI): domain Eukaryota; kingdom Metazoa; phylum Arthropoda; class Insecta; order Coleoptera; family Chrysomelidae; genus Galeruca; species Galeruca laticollis. The sequence continues at coordinate 73,903,624 of OY998177.1, forward strand.
AGTGTGTTCTTTATCTTCGAGGACAGCAGGTTGTTCTAAAATAGGTTAATACCTACTTGAGTACAAACTACGTAAACTAGGAGCTAGTAGAGTTGATATAATATTTGATAAGAAGGCTACCAGTTATATAGTGTCTACAGCAACCTTTCTGGTGCTTCAATATAGATTCGGTCAGATCGTCTCTCTTTATTGCTGCAACCCTGCGAAGTTTGGTCAAATCGTTTTTCTTTATTAAAAACCCGTGTTTTGTCTCTGCGAGAACGCGATAAAACGATACTTCATCGCAATTAGAACGGCTTCCACAACCAACTACAATACATATCGAAGGCAATACAACCACAATTTACAGCCAAAAAGCAGAAAGAAAATCAATTAAACATAGGTTAAACAAACACACTCTACAGTAACTTTGTTATTTATTTGACCGTCGCCGCCATATTGGATTTATTTTGACAGGTCGTTGGATTTCCTAATTCGGTAAGATAGTTAAAACCATTTGCCAAGATATCTACTGTACAGAGACATATTGAGTGCTCTTTAAATCTATTTAAAAAAATTATTGGAAAATAATGAGTGTTAGTTAATGTAAATATTTCTTTTTCTTATTAATTATATGATATCTCAATTATTTTGAAGTCTAAATTTAAATATAAACGTATCCTCACTCACGATAATCGCCTACAAATAATTAATAGTTTCATCTTGAGAGCTGAAGTTTGCTGGCCTTTTACATTTTTAAACTGAACAGATATTCATCTATTACTTCATTAATTTCATTTGGCGCTCAACAACTAAATTATAATAATCTAAACGTAATAAATAATTAAAATTATAAATAAAAATAAAATATCATAACAACTGATGACCCAACGTGTGGCAAATAAAATTGAATAATTATAATATTCATACATTGATAAATAATAATACATAACAATAAACATTAATGATTTGATTTAACGCTATAATTTTAAATTCAATTCTTAATAGAGTTGATCAGGTAGTATTATAAGCTGGCCACTGTTTGTGTTTTTTTAAAAAATTAATAGCGAAAAATTTTGTTTTGTTTAGATCGAACTAGAGTATAGTAAAGAATATTAATTGTATTTAAATGTTAGAAATCCCGTGCTTCCCTTATCACAAATTCTAACGTTCTATAAGCCAATCTTGTTATTTGTGTAATATGACTCGCAAAAGAAAATCCAGTATCATAAGTAGATAGATTAGATTTTAACGGGGTTACAATGCACTGAAACCTAAGGTTTATTGTGCCCCCCCCCCTATCAGAGCTGTTCTCGCTACTACTACAGCTCGCCTTCCATTTCCAGGGTTCTAATGAACTTAAGTATTTGGAACGGCTTCAACGAGGTTATATCCTCACTCTTACAAGTTTCTTGTCCGAAGCATTTCTTGCGTTGGCTTGCAATGGCGAGGCAATCCAGAACTAGGTGATCCGGAGTTTCATCCTCCTCCCCACAGAATCTACACTTGTCAGTTTCTGCTAGACCTATTCTCATTAGGTGCTTCCTAAGGCGACAGTGTCCTGAAAGAAAGTCCGTGAGGAGATGTAGCTTATTTTTACTGAGGTCCAAATATTTTTTGGATCTAGCAATGTCAAAGTTCCTCAGGAACTTTTTGGAATGTTCCAACCCGGGAAGGCACTGCCAGAGTGCTACTGTTTCGGTTTCCTCTTTCTTCCGAAACTCTTTCTTATAGGAGCATTTTCCTACACCACAGAAAGGCTCCGGGCCAATAAAGGGCGTCTGTGCTCCTTACCTGGCAAGTGTATTGGCCTCTTCATTTTCTGTGATTCCCGAGTGGCTAGGAACCCAGACTATAGAGACTCTGTTATTCTTGCCTAATTCATCAAATTTTCTTCGGCACTCTCATGCAATCTTCGAGTCAATGACATGGGAGCTCAATGCTTGGATAGCTGCTTGACTATCAGAATTCATCGATATGTCACATTTCTGATAGTTTCTTTCTAGGTTCATTTCCACGCATCTTTCAATCGCAAGTATTTCTGCCTGAAAGACGCTCGGGAAGGAGCCTAACGATAATGAGTATCTAGTGCCAGGCCCAAATACTCCAGCGCCTGCTCCAGTGGTGGTTTTTGAACCATCCGTATACCATCTAATGATGTTTTCTTTGAGAGTTTGGGTGGTGTATTCCCTTTCCCAGTCTCTCCTCTTCTTTAACATCGTAGTGAAATTCTTTTCGCTACTTACTTTCTTGATCATTTCGTCACTGGGAAGATTCGCTGATGAGATGTATTTTGTTAGAGAGGACCAGGCTCCCTGATTTTTAATACTCTCATTGCCTGAACTTTCTTTAGATATTCTAAGAATCGCCTCTTGGGCAGATCTTTCTATCACCAGATGTAGAGGTGTGAGACCTGTAATGATCTCAAGTGCTCTAGTTGGACACGTTCTCATAGCTCCAGTGATGCACACACAGGCAAGCCTTTGAACTTTGTCGAGGGTCTTCCTCGTGCTGTACTGACTTGCTTTTGTATGCCAAACTATTGTCCCATACGTAATTGCTGGTCTCACAATCATGGCGTACATCCATCGCAGTATTTTTGGGTTACAACCCCACCTCTTACCAGCTAGATTTCTGCACGTCATCAAAGCTCTTATTGCTTTACTAGCAGTTATTTCAACATGCTTATTCCCCAGAAGCTTACTGTCTAGGGTTATCCCTAGATATTTAACTTCTGATTTCCCCGTTTAAGGATATGGGTTTCATGGCTGGAAGTGAAAGTTTGTCATGTGTCACCTCAAACTGAATTTAACTTCAAGTATACAACCCATTATTAAAATATCTTTAACTTTATGGGATCATTAAGAAAGTCGCTGCAATCGACTGTTAGTTTAATAGTTTGAATTACCTATTTCAAAATTTTATTCGTACCGGTTGGTTCCTCCATTCTGTCATAATAAGTTGTTTTATCCATAAAGTAATTCATAATCTCTTTTTTCATGTAATTGTAATTAAATCAATATACGACATATACTTTGCAATATTTTTTTTAGAAAAGTACTTTGTAATTGTAATAATATTTAAAGTATATATAATTATCCAGCTCCGGTACAGCTGCGGTTGCATTGTTCCCTGTCATATGGCGGGTGAATGGGATCACAAGGTTGCAGGGAAACCACAGGAAACCTATAACACCAACTAGTCAGTTGATGACAGTTTATTAATTCACTTGTTGTTTCTGTAGCAGTTTTCAAAAATGTGACTTCATTACAGTAAATACATATGCACAATTTGAATATTGTTCATTTTCCACAAATTTTTATTGCTTTACCACTTTTTTGACACTTTATAATGAAGTATACTACTCCGGTTAACAAACTTATAATATTATTTCTAATAATTTATTAATCTCTTATGAATCAAACGTTTTTTTTTTTACTTCAGCTGCTTTGTTAGGACGACCAGGTACTTATTTTTTAATATATGTTTTCAAATGCCTTTCCTTTTTGCTTGCTTTCGTGATATAAACATACCTTACCCTCTTCATACAATATTATTTGATTACAAAGTATATACTGTTAATTTTTATTTGTCTTTTTTTTCAAGCGACACTACTACAAGTAAATCTAAGAGGTAAACAATTATTTGTATTTATTAATAATGGAAGTTAAAAGTAGATTAGATCATAGTTGGGGCAATTTATTTCATTCCTGTTTGCATGCACCACCCTTTAGTGCAATTATTTCCACAAACTATAGAGGTTGAAGGTGCTAGTGTAGCTTTGAGTCCCATAAGCACTTTCATTACTAATCTCTACCAGTCACAATTCTGGAGTTTTCGTTCAAGTTAGTTGTTAACCCTGTAATATCTTCTATAACTTCGTCTAGCCATTTGTTTCTTTAGTATCCCTCTTCTGTTGCTATTTTATTTCACTATCTCATTGTTCGCCCACAATTTTCACATTATATACTTCTTCGGCTATCGTTTCTTGAAGCTCTATTTCTCCTACTCTTTCTAAAGTTGAAAAATAAAATAAGATGAAAAAACCACTTTAAACACACTATTTCCAAACCAAAATGTCCCTGATATTGAAAACAATGACATTGTATATTAAAATGGTTATCTCCAGTAGTTACTAAATAATAAAAAATGCGTTTTAAAATGATTAGATTGATTATATCAATCAAACATGTTTTTAAGTAAATCTAAATGTTATTGTTAATTTTTAGGTTATCCAGGTCCACATTACGCTACAACGGCATTTCACCATTACCCAACTCCTCCACCTCCATATGGCCCGCAGAACTGGCGACCACCTTATCCCTACGGTAGTCATCATAATATGTACCTTCCTCCATTCCAATATGCCCAATTTCCACAATATCCAACTCCACAATATAATCCTTATCAACTTCCTCCGAAAAAACCTGAAGATAACAAAAACTACCCACACGCCGCCACCATTAATTCTGTGATACAACAAGTGACGCAAGAATTGAAGAACATCCTCAAAAGGGATTTCAATAAGAAAATGGTTGAGTCGACGGCATTTATTAAATTTGAATCTTGGTAAGTTGAAAATAAAATTGGTTGTTTAATTTATTGGTACTAAATTTTCCTAAAATCTCAACGATTTTCCTAAAATCTCAACGATTTTCCTAAAACATTCTAGAAACATAAACTTCTTGTTTCGTATTTGGTTCCCATAGGAGTAGGGAAAATCGCATCTTTATTCCAACACAGCCTCTCCGGTCTTCCTGTTGGAATATCTCTTGCAAATCAGTTTTCATCCATTTGAACAATATATTTATTCACATAATTTTTGATGTATCTGGTTTTGTCTCAACACGGCAATCAAATTTAAGATATATACAGTGTGTTTATACTTACAAAACTATCACCTCCTCAATAAAGCGTTACATGCATCAATCATTGTGACATGAAGCATGACACATCGACTAATAAGTCCCCAGTTTAATGAATATTGTCCTGTATTAGTCTGCCTAATGTCGAGTCGAGTGTGCACGTACATTTGTATTGTCCGTAAAAAATGTTTCTAATTAATTAAAGAGTCAGCAGTAAATAATAAATTTGGTATTAAAATGATTGGTAATTGAAGACCTTTATCATTGTTGCAATTGTGTGATTCCTTCTTGTGTACAAACAGTGAAAATTGCATTTGTCTTATTTTTGTAATATTTTTGTTAATTACTTCAAAAACAAGTCTTGATAAGCAACATTTATACTAGTTTGGTTTGGTGTATCCATTGGCGTGCCGAATTTTATAACAATGATGGGAGATAAATATACAACATGCAAAGTGAATCTGAGTGATAAGGATAAATTGGTTACTTGGGACTGTTGCCATGCCGTATTTCATGCTACTGATGGTTGCACTAATCTTGCAGCATCTGAATTTAGGGCTGTTATATTACAAAACAGATCGCCATTATTCTTCTGTAATGACTGTCGAATGGCATTTACAAAATTCCACTATTATTAAAGAATGAAAAGAAAATATTGGAAGAACAAGAGCAAAAGATAAAAAATAGTGAAATGACATCAACTGATATGGAAGAGGTCATGAATGAAGTGGACGAAAGAAGAGAGAGGTCAAACAATATTATGGTTTTTAATGTGAATGAATCGGCTACTGCGAATAGAAATGAAATAATAGAATAGGAGAAAAGAACAATAAGAGAGGTTTAATCAAATGTGAATATTACACTTAATGATTTTAAAGTTATAAGAACTGGAAAATATGATGGAAGAAAAACGCGTCCTATAAAGGTTATATTGGAATCTAATGAGGCTGTATTAAATATTCTAAAAAACCGTAAAAAAATTCCCTCTATCAAAATATTCGCAGATCAAACAGTAAAACAGCGTGAGTATTATAAACAGTTAAAATCTAAGTTAAATGAATTACTTGCTGCTGGTGATAATTAAAAAATTATTAAATATGTGAATGGCGTTCCCAAGATAGTAAATAAAAATCTCTCAAAAAACTAAATACTAAAGTTAGCAAAAAGGAGTCTTTGTCAATTGAATATAATTCAGATATTATTTACCTAAATATTCAAAGTTTGGTGGCACACAAAACTCAATTGATAGCTGACATTATTTGTTACCATCCTGCCATTATCTTGCTAAGCGAATCTAGAACTACAAGGGAAATAGAGAATTTTGAACTTTAAATATCTAACTATTTACTCATAAGATGTGATTCTACCTCAAGACACACAGGAGGAGTGATTATGTATATTAGAAGCGATATACACTTTTCTAACGTTAAAACTTATGTTCACAATGAAAATTATTGGTGCAGATTTATATCTGTAAGTTATGGTGGTGCTAAATGGGAAATAGGAAACCTTTATCATTCACCTAGTGGTAACCATGCAGCGTTTCTTGATCAATTGGAGGTTATATGTGAGGAGGTATTGTGTAAGAATTCTCGAGTGATTCTAACTTAGATTTTTTGTCAAACGAATTTTATGTAAAAAAAATTAAAGATATTTTTAATGCTCAGGGAATATGTCAGAAAGTAAAAACATATACAAGAATTACTAATACCAGTAAAACTTTAATAGATTATGTACTAACAAATGTTGACAATTTACTAGTTAATGTATTAGATGAGCCCAAATTCACTGATCATTCTGTAATAACTGTTAAATGTTTGCAGGTAGATAAATCTATTATTACAAAGAAATGTACTGGAATGGTTAGAAAATTAACTGATGAAAACTTATTTACTATAAATTAAAATTTAATTGAAAGTCAATTTTTACTTAATAGTACTGACGTTAACGATATTTATAATAATATTAAATGTGTTTTTCAAATAGTTGTTAATGAGATTGCACCCATAAAAGGAATAACATATTGTGAGAACGATTTACCTTGGTATGATGGTGATATAAAAAAAATAAGTAAAGATAGAGATGTTGCATATAAAACATTTAAAAGTAACTCCAATAATAGCTGGGAAAGCTATAAACAAAAACGTAATGCTGTTGTTAATTTGATTAAGAAAAAATTTTTCTATTATAATCATATTGATAAAAATGTGATGAATCCCCGTTTAATGTGGAAAACGTTGAAGAAATTAATCAATCCGAAACAACTTAATAATAACTTCTCTAACGGTGTTCAATTCGAGAATAATGGCCAGGTTGCTTTTGTGAGGGATGCTAGTGGGCTTTCCGAACATTTTAATAACTTCTTCGTTAATGGTATTGGTGATATGGTGTCTAGTATTGAAGATATTGAATTTATTTGTGATATTCAAATGTGTGAGAATATTTTTAGTAGTTTTAAGTTAGTTTCTAAACACGATTTAGGAATAGTTATAAGAAATTTAGAAAATAGAGGAAGTACAATTTGTGAACTAAATAGTAAAATCGTAAAAAATTATTTTGAAGTTATTGGGCATGTGTGGTGTCACTTTCTAAATGTATCATTGGAAAGTGGTACATTTCCTGAGGAATTAAAAACTAGTATTGTTACGCCTATTGAAAAGGTTGCTAATACAATTAAAAGTGGTGAATTCAGACCAATTAATTAGTTACCATTTGTGGAAAAAGTATTGGAATCTGTGGTTTACCAACAACATATTAATTCAAATTGTTAATTATTTGTTAACCAGTTTGGTTTTAGATCCAAGAATTCATGTGAATCAGCTATTCAACTGACTGTCACCGAGTGGAAAAATAACATTAGCAAACATTTGTATACTATAGCAGCATCATTGAATCTAAGACGAGCATTTGAGACTGTCAATAGTGCAATACTGCTTAGAAAATTGGAGCAATGTTGTATAAAGGGTAAAGTGTTTAATTGGATTAAGGGATACCCAACAAATAGAAAACAAATAACTAAAGTTTGCGATACAATGTCATCAGCTATTGAGGTAAAGCATGGTGCTCCTCAGGGTAGTATTCTAGGTCCTCTACTCTTCTTAATATATGTAAATGACATGGATAAGTGTGGTAATTGTGACTATATTCATATTTTTGCTGATGACACTTTAATTTCAGTTAGTGATGTAAATTTAGACAAAGCTATAGAAAAATGTATAATGTTTAAGGAGTATGCATACCTATTTAAAAATGAATAAATTAAAGCTAAATGTGAATAAAAGCAAAGTTATGATAATTACTACACCACATAAATACAAACAAATAAATATTGATCACATTAATGTCAACATAGATAATGAAAAAATTGAGATCGTAAAAGAGTTTAAATATTTAGGATTTCATTCATTTGAGCCTCGAAGAGTAAAGACGTGCGAGCATTGACTTCGAAATTCAAGTTTATTATCAGTTTTGGCAATTAGCCGGAACAAAAACAAGTGAGATAAGCGATAAAAATAACCATTAGTGCTGGTGACAAAAAAAAAAGAAAAAAAGAAGAGAAAGCAAAAACAACAAAAATGTATTCATCAGCGAACATTGCAGGTTTTGATGTAAATGGTCAACCAATGTATATACATGGTCACCCAACAACAAACAATCAATATCCTCAAACACAAATAAATCAAACACATTCAAATTTAATTACCCAATTACAAACCCACAAATACAAATTAATCCTGCACAATCGACACAATACTCAATGTACTCCTCTCAAATAAATCCTTTACCACCAACCCAAAATCAGTTCACTCCAATGTTTGTTACACCACAAAACAATCAACAAACAAATACACAACTGCATAGAACTTTTTCCGCAACAGATGAAGAACAAGAAATGGAAGAGAACACCACAGTGAATAACAACTCAGTAGCCTGGTAAGTAGCAAAAGGGACAAAAAGGAAAAAAACGAAATACCTACGAACAACAGATATGCTTCATTATCAAACGAAAACGGAGAAAACACAAATGCAGAAGAAGATACAACTAACAAATCTCCTAAACCGCCGCCGATCTTCATATATGACGTCATCAATTACCCGGAAATGATAAAACAGCTTTCAGACGTAACAGAAACAGAAGAATATAACACCAGAACAATGGCAAACAATATAATCAAGATAAATAGTAATACACCCGACACAGAAAAATAATTAAATTTCTAAAGGAAAGAAATGTCGAATTTCACTCATACCAAACGAAAGAAGAACGTGCCTACAGAGTAGTTATAAAAAACCTCCACCACACTGTCGAATTAAAGGAAATAACTGAAGAATTAAAAGAAAATGGTCACCGAGTCAGAAACATAATCAATGCCAGGCACTGGCAAACTAGAGAACCCTTAAATATGTTCTTTGTAGACCTGGAGCCGGCACAAAATAACAAGGACGTATACAAGATAAGAGCTCTACATAACAAGATAGTTGTAATAGAACCCCCAAACAAATCAAAAACCATAATACAATGCACAAGATGCCATCTATATGGCCACTCAAAAAGCTATTGCAATAGATCTTACCTTTGTGTAAAATGTGGAGGACGACACAATTCAACAGAGTGCAAAAAAAGCAAAGGCACCCCAGCAACATGTGCGCTCTGCGGAGGACCACATCCCGCCAATTTCAAAGGATGTACATACTATCATAACCTAACGAAAAATAGAAATATTACACAAAGGCCACAAAACTTACAAAACATTCACCCCAATCAACCTCAATCAACGCAAGCTACAGTTACTAGTGGTACCTTGAACAACGATATGACTTACGCACAAGCAATTAATAACAACAATAAAACCTCACAAGACATCACACTAACCAAATTTCTGGAAGAGTTCAGACAAATGTTCAATCAACTCACGCAACAAAATAGCACAGTACTCAACGTGCTAACCATGCTAGTTCAAAAATTAAAATAATGGCTAAATTTTTGAGGATAGCTCTCTGGAACGCAAACGGACTCACACAGCACAAAGACGAAGCTAAGTTATTCCTGGAAGATCAATATATAGACATCTTACTTGTCAGTGAAACGCATTTTACAGCTGAAACCTATTTCACCATTCCAAACTACAAAACATACTACACAAACCATCCAGATGGTACTGCACATGGAGGAACTGCTATTATCATAACACAAACTATTGTACATTATCAACTACCAAAATATGAAGAAAACTACTTACAAGCTACTTCAATAAAAGTTAGGACACTGCCATACGAGCTAACAGTATCAGCAGCCTACTGCCCACCAAGGCATAATATCAAAACAGAAGACTTCGAACTGTACTTCAGAACTCTTGGTCAAAAATTCTTAGCGGGTGGAGATTACAACAGCAAAAACACATTATGGGGATCACGGTTAACCACAACTAAAGGTAGAGAACTTGCTAATCTGATCCATGACTGCAAATACTCCTTCATTTCAACAGGTACTCCAACATATTGGCCAACAGACCCCGCAAAAATACCAGACCTTCTAGACTTTTTTGTAACAAATGGACTCTCAACAACTTATACAGACATAATTCCTAGTTACGACTTATCATCAGATCATTCTCCAGCTATTGCTACCATCAGTTCAGCACCTATTACAAAACAAAAAGAAAAAAAACTACACAACAATAAAACAAACTGGGAAAACTACAGAAATGTATTGACAAACAACATAAACCTAAATATACGATTGAGAACTCCGGAAGACCTAGATTCAACAGTTGAAATGATGATATCACTACTACAAGAAGCGGCTCTTCAATCCACTCCACCCCAAAAGCCACAAAATCATGTCGGTAATATTCCACTAGAAATCAAACGTCTTCTAAAAGAAAAAAGAAAAGCTAGATCTATTTAGCACCGTACACGCAACCCGATCAACAAAACCAGATTTAACCAACTAACAAACAAATTAAAAGCTAAGCTCAAAAAAGACAGAGAAGAATCATTTACCGACTACCTAAAAAACCTAAATCGATCCGACCAATCAATATGGAAACCAATCAAAAATGCAAGAAAACCCAAAGACCCAGTACCACCAATCAGACAAACAACACCAACTATAGGATCCTGGGCAAAAAGTGAAAAAGAGAAACCAGATCTCTTTGCGCAACACTTCTGTAATACTTTTACTCCTCACAGTGACGAACTAGACCAGGAAATAGAACAAAACCTAGAAACGCCTACTGAAGAAAGTCAACCAATAACACTTGTCACTCCGAGGGAGATAAAAGAAGTCATCAAATTCTTGGGACTAAAAAAGGCACCTGGATCAGACAAAATTACACCAAAAATGCTTAAAGAACTTCCACAAAAAGCAAAGTGTTAATAACATACATATTTAATGGAATATTAAGAATGCAACACTGGCCAGAAAAACTGAAAACATCGCAAATAATTGCAGTAATCAAACCAGGAAAAGAACCCACAGATGTAAACTTCTACTGACCAATAAGCCTGATATCAGTCCTTTCAAAAATCTTTGAAAACCCCATACTACACAGAATTAACAACAACATAAGACCTGAAGAGTGGATCCCACACCATCAATTTGGATTTCGCCAGGGGCACTCTACAATCCAGCAGATACATCGAATAACAGATGTCATCAACAAAGCCTACGAAAATAAAAGCTATTGCTCGGCGGTATTCCTGGACGTCAGCCAAGTCTTTGACCGCGTCTGGCATAAAGGCCTACTTTATAAAATCAAACAAATCCTTCCCTCCTACTGTACCCTACTTAAATCCTATCTCAGTGACCGAAAATTTGAAATAAAAATGGGAAACGAAAGATCAGAAGTTCAACCAATAAAAGCAGGAGTTCCACAGGGTAGCGTTCTTGGGCCACTGCTGTATGTTCTATTTACATCGGACCTGCCAACCTCCAGACATACTACACTTGGGACATTTGCCGATGATACAACCATATTATCGGTAAACAACAACCCTGAAAGATCAGTAATAAACCTACAAGAACATCTTAACACCTTCCAAAATTGGTTTGAAAAATGGAGAATAAAGATAAATGAAAATAAATCCAGCCACATTACCTTTACACTACGCAAAACTCCAACACCTGAAGTTCACATCAACAATGTCCTAATACCCAAAAAACAAGAAACAAAATACCTAGGAATGACCTTGGACAGTAAATTAACATGGAAACAACATATAACCAAGAAAAGAAAACAAATAGACTTAACAACTAGACAAATAAACTGGGTAGAAGATCCAAACTAGCGGTGGATAACAAAATACTTATCTATAAGACAATAATGATACCAATCTGGTCCTATGGAATTGAGCTATGGAGTTGTACGAGCAAATCCAATACAACTATAATCCAAAGATGCCAATCTAAATTTTTAAGAACAATATTAGATGCCCCATGGTTTGTCTCCAATGAAACAATACATAATGACCTCAAAATAAAACTTGTGAAAAATGTCATCCAACAAAGAAGCAACTACCACCACGCTAAAATCGAAAACCAGGAAAATCCAACTTTAGAACCCCTACTAACAAGAGAAGACAACAGACGACTCAAAAGAAACTGGCCAATAGACTTGATGTGAAGTACCTGAGGTTTGTCAATGGACAAATTCTCATCATGCCATAATCCCAACCATAATATTAGCTTATAGAAATGTATTTTTTTCTGATTGCTGATTGTATTGTAAATAAAAAATAAAAAAAAATATTTAATATTTATGTTAGATAACATCTTGTCATTTAATAGTCACTTTGAATATATTAAGAAGAAATTTTTTAAAAAACTATTTTTTTTTCTAGTGTCTCAACACTTAAACTTAAATTCAAGAATTACTGTATACAAAACCATCCTTCAACCTCATTTTGAATATTGTCCAACATTGCTATTCTTCCTTGATTTAAATAATATGTGTCAATTACAAACGTTACAAAATCGAGCAATGAGAGTTACTTTGAGGTGTAGTAGAATCACTCCTGTTTCACTGATGCTCCAAACTTTGTTTACTGTTGAGAAGCGGTTGAAATACTTGACTATGGTTTATATTTACAAAGTGCTACACAATCTATTGCCGATATATTTTAGTAAATTTATCGTATTTGCTAATCAAATTCACACATATGATACTAGGAACCAGAATAATTTATATGTAAATACTCAAAGAAGTACATATAATGTGAAAACTTTATTCTTTAAAGGATTTATTACTTACAATAATTTACCGAATAATATCAGAAATTCAAAAAGTCTTTCTGTATTCAAAAGACATTTATCATTCTCGTATAAAAATGAATATAAAACATTTTAGTACATTTGTGTAGGTGCTGAATTGCGCTGTTTTGCAATATGTTTTAATATTTTGAATCAGTTCTTTTCAGTACCTTCAACGTTATTATAAACTAATTATTATGTCACATTTGTATTAGTGTATACTTAGTGTGTAAGTTGTATTTAACTATGATATTGTAATTCTTTTTTAAATTTTAAATTTTTATGTATATTAGGGTTTCCTAAATAAAGATTCTTATTATTATTACTAATAAGTCCCCGGTTTAATGAATATTGTCCTGTATTAATTAAAACTTGTCACAATTGGAAAACAAGCCCCATAGGGTTATAAGTTAATTAAAAATGCAGTGTAAATGTCACTTAAATGCTGAACATTATATATTATTACTAAAACACTGGTCTAGAAAAAGAAAATTACAGTAAATGTTATTGAAACAAAACAAGCAGATTCTTTTTATACTTTTCGACCCAATTTTTTGGAACAACAGCTAACATTGTTAGAGTGGTGGAAGTTGGAACATCGATTGGAGTCTATCGTTGCTCTATCTCCAAAATATGCAAACTGAATTTAGAAAGTGAAAATAAAAAGTCTTGTACCATAATTGTAGATAGTGACTCATATTTTCAACATAGACCTTTGCAGGTCTGAGAGGACAGGAAATCGACGAGTCATAGGCGTGTGGTTATTATTAAAAATAATATTCGGAATTTTAGAACAAATTGATTTTCACAAAAATGATTTTCTTATTCATAAAATGAAATAAACAGTTCAACATAATTGAATACTTATTTCCATTATATATATAAGAAATTTAAACTGATAAAAATTAACATTAGCTTCATTCTAATCTGAGTTGTCTATGACATCTTCAGATTCATCAATAGTATCTTTGCTTATATGCACAACTACGGGTTCGATGGTAATTTCAATGATGAAGTTATGAAGATTCCACATATTCTGCTCTTCTTTTACTACATGTTCAATATATAATATGTTCCCCTAAGTTGGAATCATGTGGAAAACTTTTTTATTATTAATTTTAGTGAAAAAAGTTATTCTTCATAAAAAGTTCTGCATTATCTAAAACCTAAAATACAGTCTTCAAATATCAAATTTTTTAGTCGTATACGAGATTGTCAAAAAATGAGTTTTAATCAAGAGTAAAGTACCTTTAAATTTGACAATATCGAAAAATGTTACTAAAAAAGTTGATCAGAATTAAAAATTATTTTTAAAACGTATGTCTACAATAATGCAAATTTAACTGTAGTTACATGTAATCTATGATGCACTGACAAACAAATAATTTGTTGATAGAAGGAAATGTCAGTAAATTTCAAACCGCGTTAGAATTTATAAGACACATGAAAATGGTATTGTTATTAACTGATGAAGAGAAAATAGAAATTGTTTTGATTGTGAGAGATTACTATAAAACGCATAGAGAAGCAGCAAATATTTTCAATAATAGACATACCAATAAAAATACAACCCAATCAACTGTAACGAAAATAGTAATTAAATTTATAACAACTGGAATTATTAAAAATAATGAGAATACTCAGTTTGATGAGATTGTAAAGGTTGGAACAAATTCGTTAAAAGCTTGATATTGCCATATTTTTAATGACGTCATCAATGTTCTAGTTATGACGTCATCATCATTTTTTTAAATGGGTTAACATCGAACAAAGAATGTCAAGAGTCAAGACAAGTGTCCAGTGTGTCTACTACAGAAGATGTTAAGCAAAAGAACACCGAATATCAAAACGAATCAATTGTTTTAACACCACATCCGGATTGGAAGTAGACAGGAATTTGGGACATCATCATCATCGCAGACTACTCTGATTATCTCACTCCTTGCGTTGGCTGCTGGAGGTGGTCAAGATCAGCTCGCCCGTTCGACGCTAACTTTGCCATATGTGTGGGCCTTATCAATTATCGCCACCTTGAAATGTCTCAAGACGGTTTCACCGAAAGTTTGAGAAGGTGCGGCGGCATAACTGTCGCAGCAGGCCTTCTTTTTGGTGTTCTGTCCTTGTAGGTGCTTGGGTGAAGGCGTTTTCCCGCACGCTCAACTTATTCTTGTCGTCTTTTGAAGGTGGAATTTCTTACAGGCGGCCTCGGGGGTTCCTTCATCCTTGGTTTTGAAGTGACTGAAAAGGGAATGGTAGCTTCTGTGACCGCTGCCTCTCTCGCCATCCTTCATCTTTTGGCCTCGGCGTTGCAGATCCGCTTGCGCCTTGGCTTTGTTTTGTCTTTCTGAGGTGATCTTCCACCTTCTTCAACCTCAGGCTATACCGGAGCTTTGGGGTGGACTTTTCAGTCCAACCGTAGCCGCGGGTTCTGATTGAGGTACACATGTCAGTCCAGCCTCGGGGTTTTGTTTGGTATCCTTTTGTCCTTTGATACTCATACTTGTTCCCATGAGTAGCTAGGGTATGATTGGTCGCCACTGGGAGAGCCCTGCATTACCAAGGGAAGGCTGCTTACATTGGAGTTTCGCCCAGTTCTCCAAGGGGATCGTCCATGACCGCATATTACTCCACGGTCATTCAGCCCTCAGTACGATGTTTTATACCTTGGCTTGAGTGGGTTGGCTGGTAATCTTTCATAATATTGATATGAAACATTGAGAAATAGGTTCCTCTCGATTCGGTATATCGATTAAAAAAATGATAAAAATCGAAGCAATAGAAGCCGAGATATCGCGTACTAAAGTGCCCGCGCTGGTTTTGAACGCTCGATTTCAATTTCCGCCGCTCATCCCCTCCCCTCCGGTTTCGCCGCTCGGATGGTTGTCTCGCCAACATTCATTGACTTTTCCTGCAAAAAGCACACGTACAATATTATTTATATAAACGCCTACGAAAAGTACTCGGACAAACCTACCAAATTCTTTTTTTTATTGTTCCACTATGCGTAGTTTTGCAGATAACTTTTGTCAACTTTGCCAGTTAATATCTCAGAACTTATTCGACCAATCTGAACGATTTTTTTTAAATTAATCGTCTTTCCGAGAACTTTCTTTTAGCACCTTAAGATTTTTTCCAACGCGTAAAACCGAAATAATTTGTTAATTAAATAAAAATTTTACAAACTTTCAAAATCGCGCCAAAAGTTGTTAAAAGAAAGAAAACGACCGTATATCTATTCTATATGATAGCTAACGGGCCCAGCAATGTGTAAAAAAATCGACAGCAATCAAAATGCAAAATTTTGTTCCCACGTCAAAACCAACAAATAAATTTGGATCGGGTTTTGGTATTTCATTTTGTAATACTCTAAAGTACTTAAATCTCTATTTATAGTATAATTGTGCAATTTCTTACCTGGTTGTTACGCGCCTCAAAATTACCACGATTCTCGTCACTTTTTTCCGATTTATTGCTATCTAGCAACGAAAATATAATAAATTCGACTTTTAAACCAATTCTTTCTTGTAGAAAATTTCATAACGAACAAATTCACAAGTAATGATTTTATCTCTAAACTGCATACGTACAGAGTTATATTGAAAATAGTGATAGAAAAAGCTGCGTTTTCGTGCATTTTTGCAGTTCTCGATTTTTTTGCAAATAGCACAACTTTCTGAGTTAGCGCATACTTATAATATGATTGTATATATCATTTTCGATCAATCTTGAGAATATCTAAGTTACGTAACGACACAATTATGTCAATATTTACTGCTCCTGGACTAATTATTAGTTATTTCCACATTTACGTCTCCACTGAGAGATAATTTGTCCCATATGTGGAATATATGGTTTATTATTTAAAAATCCTGTGGCATATTCGGCATATTTTCTGACATTAAATCTTCTATAGCCCATAGACCTTCGGCCAAGTGGATGGTTTATAGATTTCATCATTCAGATCATAATTAATACCACACATGAAGCATTTATTTTGATATTCCCTTGTTTTCAATCCCTTTATGGTAATATCTGCTTGTTAAAAGGTTCCTGTTTTCTTCAGGAATTTATAAATGTATATATGACGTTTTATACGATAGAGCCAAGCCTTTTTTGCACACCAAAGTTATTTCCATCCTCATTTTCACCAAATTGTTTGTTTTTTAGTTGATTTTTCTTGTCAATATTATTATTATTATTATGACCCATATTAACCAGTTTTTTCTCCCTTGAATTGTCAGTCAAATGGATTAGATCATTCATTTTATGTAGTTGTGTTTCTAAACTGTTATCTGTGATTTTTCGAATTTTCTGCTTTTTATGCCAGATGGGATGATCTGGCAACGTCTATAATTTTCCTGTACTAGTCTTTTTTGGGTTTTTTGATGTTTGGGTGAATCTCGAGGTTTGACTCACCAGGTTTTTTATGGGGCAAATTGATTTATTATTAATGTCCTCAGTTTTTGTCTTTTAATCGTTTTTTTGTAACATATTTAAATAATTAACTTCTAGAAACTGGTTATTTTGTTGTAACAATAGATTATTATCCAGTAATATATTATATTTTTCGTCTTTTTCACACAATAGTTTCTTTAATAGATCATTTTATATTTGAAGGTAAGAAACGGTGTTGATTTCTTCTGTTTCTATACCTTGTTCCATCCGCGGATTGCTGTTTTTACAACAGATAATTCTTATTTCGCACAGTTTTATACACTGAAGTTTATTTCGCTAGGCACATGATAAGTATACATTTCCACACTCAACACATACTAATAACTTAGTTGTTTTATTCTGACAGCACTTTTTGGTGCTCATTAGTTGCTGATCTTGTAAAGTGTAAGTAAATGTAAAAGCGCCTTCCGCTAATATTACAAACAATTCTGCTCTTTACTTTATGAAACTTCTTTGGCTATTATAAGATCCAATAAAGGAATTACCTGTTCAATGGCGTTGTTGCCAATAACGTTGCTTTAATCTGCAGTGACTCTGTTGATCTCGGACATTATATACCATTAGAGAAAGATATAAACTACAACTGTGCAGATAACTTCAAGTTGAATATACACGCTGACAACGTTCTATTTTGTCTTCGCTTCGTAGACATTTGAACAGTTTAAGAATAACCCAGTCAAATTATTGTAAATACGTTTTTGTAAATTTCTAAGAGATTAAATAGATTTTGCAATAACCCACTAATTTATTTATTAATTAATACCGAATATTTCTCCTTTGGTCTGTATTCAAAAAATCAACAACGATTAAAATCGACTTTTTTACAGGTAAACATCTATTGTCCTATAAAATCTCTTTACAACATGGGTCACTATATACATTTGTGGTACTAGACTATATTAGTGACAGAATGAAAGTGATTATGAATAAAACTCACTAAACATTTATATATCCATATGATATCAATATATTTTACTCTCAATTAAATACAATGTTGAACAACAAAAAGATTAGAACTGTCAATGGGTATGGTGTACACACTAAATATAAATTGAGTGAATGAAACGACGAGTACTCAGTGTGTATTTATTATTAAAATACAGCTAAACGCTTTCGGCCATTAGGCCATTCTCAGAGCTGTCGTCATATAAAAAATCCTATAACAGGTGTCAAAAAAACATCCAGCGAATAAAAATGAAGCAATGTATGATGTTAAGTCATTGTTAATAAAATGATTAAAAAACATTAAAATACCCCTTTAAGAGGGTGTATAAATATATTTTACATCATGAAAAGTCCCATTCAGAAGTGTAAACTAAATGATATTCGATGACAAGTTTGACGTTAATATTAACGTCAAACTATTAAAGGGGTATTTTAATGTTTTTTAATCATTTTATTGTAACAACGACTCAACATCATACATTGCTTCATTTTTATTCGCTGGATGTTTTTTGACACCTATTATAGGATTTTTTATATGACGACAGCTCTGAGAATGGCCTAATGGCCGAAAGCGCTTAGCTGCATTTTAATAATAAATACACACTGAGTACTCGTCGTTTCATTCACTCAATAAAAAGATTGTCATTTCACAATCTTAATTTTATGTTTTCAGAAGTGTTGTACAGCAGTTAATTCTAATCAAACATGATTTTTTTTCTTGGCTCGCATACATTTTAAAAATATTATAGTTTAAATATTTCATGAACTGAACTCAATAACTCTGAATGAACATTTTAGGTGGGAAGAAGAGAGCTGCAAAGAAAATAAAATAAAGGACAAAGAAGAGCAACCATCTGACAAAACAGCCCTGTCGCGAGACAATATCAACGTCCTTTTGGAATCGACGCGAGAAAATCTCTACAGTAGTATAAATCTCGATTCTTCTATGAGTATGGGCTTGGGTTTGAAAGCGTCGTTACCGAAAATGCCGAGTTTCAGGCGGAAGAAGATTCCTTCGCCGATACCGGAAGATGAAGACGGCCGAAAAGCATCCGACAACGAAGAAATCGTACACGATTCCGACTCGGAAGCTACAAGGTATGTAAATAAAAAGTTTTAGGGATGAATTATTTAATGAAATATGCCATTCGTTGTAATATTTGCCCCGCTGTTAATACCGTGTAATATTCGTTCTTATAGGTCGGCTAGGAGGGAAAGAAAGACTTCTGTCAGTAGTACAAGTAGTTCGTTTAGTACTTTTACGTCATCGAGCGACAGTGACAGTTCAGACGAAAGTTCTTCAGATTCGGAAACTGAAGTTGAACAAATAAATAGGAGTCAAACACCCGTCGTCCCAGAAATCGATTACCGGGCTAGCGATATTAAAAAGATGGAAGAGGAGGAAGAACGGGAATTGGAAAGTCGCCTTAGTATACCTATGGAAGAAAGTAATTCACCACTTCCGGATGATGTACAGACAATTAATAAAACTCCAGAACCAATACAAGTAAGTAAAATATTATACAGTGCCCGTATCAAGTATGGAAATATATATATTTGTCACCTCGTAAAATAATTAACAAAATTTAGGTTTTGTATATTAGTTGGAACAGCGATTTTAAATTTTATATTTTTGACCTTGCCAAATGTACAGCTTTTGAGATATACGAAGAATGTCACTGGTTCTCAGAAATAATGACACATTTTTAAGATTTTTGTGCGAAATATTTCCAAATTACACTTTTTTCATTAAAATTCTATTTATGTTAAATTTGGATTTAACAGCATTATTCTATTTTTTATTGAAATAGTTGATAGCTATAAGTACTTTTAAATTAGAAAAAATATAACCTTAAAAAATATATAAAAATATGAGGTGGTGAAAGGAAAAGAGGTGTAAGTCAATGTATTCGTGTATTTGAGTAAATATGTGATTTGTATTCTCCACATTCACATCTATTAAATGGAAAAGTGGTGTATGTGATAATTCTCTCGCAAGGTGAACTAATGTTGAGGTAGTGGGAAGAATGGTGTAAGTACGACTTTCAACATTTCCTTATTTACGTTAGTGCAGTCTGTGATGCCTGTTTATTATAATCGTGGAAAACATTGCTGAATGTAAAATGTATGATTCATTGAGGCAGCCTAGTGAATTCCAAGACTCGGCAGTGATTGACAGCCTTCTGATCAAGTAAATATTGCCAGTAAGTAAATTAAATTAATATTTTACTTCCTGAAAAGTATAACCCAACCTCACAATGTTTCGTGAAATTCGCAGAATAGCAATATTGTTTATTTAGTACCATAATTCTTAAAAAGAAGAACAACTTCAGACAGCTTACCGTATTCAGCACTTCGCAAATTTGCTTTTTTACTCAGTGCCTATGTTATTGACCTATTTTTTTTCATTTCACATAGTGATATCAAAGAAAGGTCCATTGGTGATGCTGAAGAAGATGATGGGCCCATTGCTAATGCTGAAGCAGATGAATCGACCCCAAAAAAGTCTCGAAAAAGAAATGAAAATGCCTCAGAAATTTAGGTAAAGAGAACACCACTAAGAGGGGTAAAACTATACCATTCAAGTATTTTGCAAACAACTGCTTATGAAAAAAAAAATGTTTTCACAAGATACCTGAGGAGGCATGTTTTTGAGACATTTTGGTAGTTAGGCTCATTTACTGCACAAAACTCCTTTTTGTGCAGTCTGGTGAAGAGAAGTAAACCACAAAACAGACCTCTCAAAAACCATTCACGGTATCCGAATGTCGTCACCAACAGTTTTTTACACACTCTACAGGAGAAACGGTTAACATTTGTAAGAAATTCTTTTTTCAGACTTTCCAAATATCCGATGGCCGGATGAGCAGGGCTTTGAAAAAACTCAAAATTGGGGATCAAATAGGATCTGACAAGCGAGGGTGTAGTATTCCAACAAACAAAATTTCAGATGTGCACATGCAATCTGTCCAAGAACATATCGAAAAATTTCCCAGTTTTCACATTATATGAGGGCTAATAATCTAAACCGTAAATATTTGCCATCTGATCTTAACGTGAGTCTTCTGCACAAACTATATACAGAACACTGTACAGAAAATAATATTAATCCTGTTTCCGTCGACATCTATCGTAGGACCTTCAATACAAAATTCAATCTTCATTTTCACGCCCCTTGTACCAATACATGCAGTAAGTGTGATGCATATAAAATTAAAAACAGTGCCTTGACCGATGAAACAGAACTTCGAATTTTGGAGTCTGAACATGAACATCTACGCAAAGCAACATTGGCATGAACCTCAATGAAGAATGATGCAGAAAAATCAAAGACTGACCCTTCATTGTACTACTTTAGTTTTTATCTTGAAAAGGCTCTAGCTTACCCTTAACTTACCACATAACTAGCTTATTATAAGCGCGATTTTGGATGTCATGAGTGGCTTAGGGTTTATGTACGGCTGGGATGAAACAATGGCTTCGAGGGGCTCACAAGAAATTTTTGTTTAACACAACATATTGAGGCGTTTGCATCTGAAACTGAGTATATTGTCTCCTACAGTGACACATGTACCGGTCAGAATAGAAACTGGAATTTTGCCCTCTTTATGCTAAAACTAGTCAACCAGATTAAAACATATGATCACAAGTTTATAGTTAGTGGTCATTCTTAATTACCTAATGATTTTTACTGTGGTTCAATAGAATCCTATAGTAAAGAGAAACGAATCTATGTACCGAATGACTGGTACACAGTCATAACGCAATCAAAAAGAAAAAATGCATTTCACGTGACAAGAGACATGATGGGGAGAACAGATTTCTTGAGGACAGGAAACCTCACTAATGGTATTACTAAAAGAAAAAAATGTGGGGGATCACAAATTTTCATGGTTAAAGATCCAGTGGATCCGATGCAAATGCGGAAATCTTTTTCTCAGCTATAGACATTACGCTCATTGCTTAGAAAGAAACATCGAAATTATTAAAAAATATTAATCAATGGTACCTGTACGATGGACCAAAATATGTAACTGCGGTAAACAAACAGAACATGGTAGACCTACTGCCATTCATACCACCAATACATCATAATTACTTTAATAACCTTCTCATAATTCCTGATAGAACCGTTGAAGATATTGGACCATTATCAAACTATGAGGAAGACCAGGAGTAGTAATACCTTACATTGTTTTGTATTATTATTTTTTTTTGGAAAATATAACATTAGAAAACTAATTAATGTACCTTCATCTTACTAAACCTATTAAAATATTTTATGAAAAGTTGGTGTAAATCACATATACACCACTTCCCTACAAAACATCTACTTCATGTTATAACCCCTTTAGGGAAATGTGGTGTCTCATTTAGACCCTTGGAAACCCACATAAAAATATTATTTTAATTACCGCAAATCAATACAAGTTACAATATCTTATTATAAAACGGTTGTAATGAAATAAATTGCTAATATTATAATATTAATTTTTTTACAGCGTTTTTAATAAAACATTTTGTTTCCCAAATTAACATTAAATTGACTTACACCACTCTTCCTTTCACCGCCTCATATGTCACTAGGCCAACATATGCTAAAATTTAGTGTATGTTCAGGTACTAAAAATAAAATATTAGTCATAAAAAACTTTATTGATAAAATGTTAATGTTTGATAACACATTTTTAAAGACTTACATAAAAACTTCCATAATATTTTGGAATAATATTTTTTTGTACTAACTCAAGTAAGTAATCCAGCTTTCTTTTTTCAGAAATTGTCATTTTTGCTTATAAGCTTTCTTTAGGTTAACATTTTTGTTACTTCTTGTAGACTTTCCTCCTGTATCAATTTTTTTCAAATCTTTGTCATTATACGAACATTTATATACAATTAACTCAGGTAAACTACTTTTAACATGTAGAATGTAGAACCCTAGCTCGAGTTAATTTAAAATGTTTGTTTTCTGAATTTTTAATGAAAGTATTTCCAATTTCAGAAGCTAGAATTTTTAGGTTTTAAAATGATTAAATACTTAGTTCATGTACTTTAAAGAGTTTATTGATTTTAGCAGTTCTAATCAACTTAATGGACTGATCTGGTGTAAATATGGGACCTGACTTTAGTGATCTTTTTATACGTCTTTCTATAATAGAGTGAGGACTGTCACCTTCGTTTTGTGTATGGCCTTTTATTAAAAATTTGTGTGTAATAGAATTCAAAAATTTAAATGCAGTAATGGCGTAATACTCAGCAATAATGTAACGATTTTTCTGCTGCCCACAATAATCATAAGAAAAAAAAATTACATCTATTTTTATATTGTTATAAATTTTTTCTTGTACGTTTTCTAAGTATTTAACACATAGGAGCCAATTTCATTAATTCCGTGCATTCCTTAACCTTCATGCCAGACAAAACATTGCACATTGTTTGTTTTTATATCGTAGACAGTAAAATTAAGTGTATTTTATTTTGATACATAGTAAAAGTTTGATACTTCTCCCTGGGGACAGGGCAATGTTGCCTGTAAATCATATACAGCAACAACACAGGTTTCATCTGAATTCTTATCCTTCTCTTGTTTTGATATATATTTTTGTTTTTGGGTTTATTCGTATTTTTGCTTAAGTGAGGGCTTTTCTTATTCCGATACATTAAAATATGCAGCGTAATCCTCACCCAGTCTGTCTTTGGTTGAAAGAAGCTGATATTATTTATACTCTCATGAAAAAATTCGATGGTACAAAGCTTAATTGCCATATGAAACATTTCTTCTTGCTATATAGTCCAGCCAATCTAGACCAAAAATGGGCAATCAGAGGAACTGAAAATACTAGTTTCAATTTTTTAACGAATGTGTAGGGAGGGTCCCCTGAACAAGAAAAAAACTTCCAAATCCCAGTGCCGCTGGAGGAAAGGGGTGGGGGGTTTAAATGTTCCAGTTTTTCGCTTATAACTCGAAAACGGAGCGTTGCAGTGAAAAAGTTCTTCGGTACAAAAGGGAAGCTTATAAATTTGCTACAAGTTTGATTCTACACTTTTTACGAAAAACGACTGTTTTTGTGCTACTGGCTCCGGAAATGAGGTAATTTTAAAAAAAATGTTTTTCGCTCATGTTTTTAGATAGATATATAGTTAGTTTATTTAGCAATCTTGCTATTACATTCAAAATATTTACAAAAATAATATAAAATCATTATACTTTATGCGCTAATTACATGTCAAATAACGGTAGGAATAATTATGAATAATTTATTTTTACATAATTATAAGCTTCTCTTATGAAAGTGTCAAGGGTGCTACAAGATTTTATAGGAATTGACAAATCGTTATACAACAATAATCCTTTGTAAAACAGAGAGTTTTGTATTGAACTAGTTCTTGAAGTTCGTATATATATATATATATATATATATATATATATATATATATATATATATATGTTACTACATGTTCTAGTGTTGTAAGTATGCATGTCTCTAACAAAACTAATTTTGCTGGACATATATTTTGGTAACATGTTATGAATTATTTTAAAAATAAAAATCACGTTTTGTAAAACCATCTGCTGATTAACACTCATAAAGCCTAAACGGTCAAGCATGTCTTTGATACCAGTGTACCTATTTACTCTTAAAATAATCCGCATTGCTTTATTTTGTAAAATTTGTAATTTAGACTTCTCAGACTGGTTTAAATAATATAAAATTGTTGGGCAATACTCAAAATGTGGTGTAATTATAGTTTTATATAATGTAACTCTCGACATTAGAGACAGATTTGAACTTATTCTTCTAAAATAATTGATTTTTTTACTAATTTTCTTATGAACATACTGACCTTGTTTTTTAAAATTCAAATCTTTATCAATAATAACACTTAAGTATTTACATTCACTAACAAGCTTTAAGGACTGACCGAACAACTTAATATCACATGCAACATTACGTTTATTTCTATTAAATATCATCACTACTGTTTTATTTGTGTTTACATACAAATAATTGTCAATAAGCCACGATTCTAATAATTTAATAATATTTTGCATTTTTTTCATCGTCTCTTCCACATTTTCACCCTCCACTGAAAGTATGGTGTCATCAGCAAATAAATTTAAAACTAATGGAATATCACAGAACTTAAAAATATCATTAATATATAAAATAAAAAGGATATGCCCCAATACTGTTCCTTGAGGGACTCCATACTTCACAAGAAGTTTACTGGAGTGACAGCTATTTACTTTTACTTGTTGGTAACGATTTTTCAAGTAACTGCTGAACCATTCTGGTGCATTTCCAAGTATACCATATTGTTTTAGTTTTATGATTAACAAGTCCCTGTTTATTGTCTCAAACGATCTTTTAAAATCAAGAAAGACAGTACATACAACTTTTTTTGAATCTATAGATTCCTTCCATTTTGAGATAACCAGTTGTAGTGTAGACTCACAACAATGTTTTTCTCTAAAACCAGACTGATTGTCTATTAAAATATTGTTATTATTAATATGTTCTATAAGTAGTTCCTTTATGTATAATTCTATTACTTTTTCATAAAGAGGCAACATTTTAACTGGTCTAAATTCATCACATTTTTTTGTATTTGTTACCTTTTGAATAGGTACAATAAGTGATGTTTTCCACAAGTCATGAAATTTACTTTGTTCTATACTTAAATTTATTATATCTGTTAATTTATCACTAATCGTATCTAGGCCCTTCAGCATAATGGTTTTGGTAATCTCGTCTGTTGAATAATCTTTTTGCAAATTTATTATTAAATGTTTTACTTTTTGTTGGGTAACTTTTTGAAAGTTGTATAAAGGAGTTATTTGGTTATCCATAATAACATGATATCTTTGATTCAAATCGTGATGTTTGTCCCTATTAGCTATTAAAAGTTCTATACTTTGTACAAAATAATTATTAAATGAACCGGCTAATGATTTATCATCTTCCACTAACATATCATTAAAGTATACAGCTTGTATTATCTCACCCTTTCCTTTACCCATTACTCTTTTGATACCTTGCCGCATTTTCCTCCTACTATTTCCTTTGTTTCTATCTATTAAGTTTTCAAAATATAACCTTTTCTTTGATCGTATTAGACTAACAACTTTGTTTCTTTGATCTTATTTGTTTAAGTTGAAAAGCTTTCATTTGAGTAATTAATTTTCCCCCATAAAAATCATTTTTTTCTGGACTAACATCTATATTAAAGTCACCCATTAAAAAAACATTTACTTAACAATTCTGATAAATTTCCTCTACTATATTATCCAATTCAGTTAGAAATTCCGAAATATTAGAACTTGGCGATCTGTACAAAACAATATAACACATTCCTCTAATTTTTAACTCTATTACCCATAACATTTTTGGAATTGTCAATTCGAAAATGATTTCATAAGGAATGCCATTTTTTATATAACACACTATGCCACATGTGTGCCTATTCTCGGAGTTAAGTTTAACTATATTAAACCCTGATATATATGTTTAATTATATTCAATTTCAGTTGTTACTCTTGCTTCCGTTAGTGCTAAGAGATCAATGCTACATCTATGTAAAAGGGTATCAAATTGATTTAAGTTGAACAAGCTGCATACATTCAAATGAACAATTTCCAATTGCTATATAAAATTCGTCTTTTTAAGTTGTTGTTTTTCCATTTTTATAAGACATTGACAATACCTATCCCACACTGCATGTTTAACATCCAAATTTAGATTGAATTTTGCGTTAGCTCGTAGGCAATTTATGCAACATTTTTCATTTAATTTACATTCATTAGATTTATGATGTTTACTACAATTTCCACAAAAATTCTCCTCTGTTTTACAATTCTTGGCAAAATGATTAAATCCCTGACATTTCAAACATTTTACAACACTTACAAATTCAAAAATTCTACACCTATATAAACTAATGTATACAAACTCCATACTTCTAAGAAAATTTGAAGTTTCAGTGTCTACTTCTATTACTATATTAATTAATCCTGTTTTATTTATTTCTTTTGACTTATTTATTACTTTTAAATGAAAATTATCACCATTGTTTCCAATTTTGTTTTGCCTTATAATTACTTCTTCAATTTCTTCATCTACTAGTGTATCTTTGGGGACATTGATAATTTTTAATTTTGGATACACTTTTTTCGGTTCAACTACCTCATATGACTCTCCTAAATTCTGTTTAATTGAGTTTGATACAATTGAAGCTTCATCCCTGCTGCCACATTCCAATAAAACTCTTCCATTTTTTAGACTTCTTTTAATATTAACTTCTACATTCAATTAAACCGGATCAACATTTTCAATTAATTTCTTTTTAATTTCTTCCGCAGATTTATTTTTATTGGATTTAATTATCAATACTTCTTTATTATTTCTTACAACACTACTATATGTATTTAAATTACTTGCTGCTCCAGTTTGGTGCATAGCAATATCACTTCTATGTGGAGCTTTCATATCCATCATGAACGTTTTAACTTCCTTTAAATCATTTTCCATATTTTCCACTTTTTTCATAAATACTACCATATTATCCAAGAAATTCGTACATTCCTCACATACTATTTTTAATTTTCTTTTCTTCATTGGAATTACCCGTTCTTCGGTAGATGATAAACCCATGCAACCTACATGAATTTTTTTCTTGCATATATCACAAATGGTAAATATTTCATTTCCATCTATATCAATCAGACATTTAATGCATTTATCCATTTCATATTATTGTAGATGTACTCAATTTATTGTAAGCTCCTGGACTATTACCAACTATTTACTTTAATCACCTTATAGTTTGCCAACAAAAAGTTGCTTACTAATTGATATGTAGGAAAGATAATCAAAACAGAGACTTAAATTGCTCAATTTCACACTCCCTATTGGAAATGTTGAAGTAAATTCACAATCAGTAGGTAGATTATCCAATACACTACAAATTGATATCACATACCACAATTAACCATGTAAAATTCACTTTAAAAAATACCTTTTAATGTGGTCATATATTAACATGACAACGTTTTAGAACAATATAATGTACTTAATATATTTTGAACAGCTTCTAAGTATCTCATTGTAAATCACAGTAAAAAAACAATACAAAATAACGACTTGTCAAAAACATTATACTATGATTTTTATCATATTTTATTGCAGTTTCACTAAATAAATATGACCAACCACCAAATTCAACACAAATTTAATAGTTACAAATGTTAATTTGCTGGCAGTCGGTCAGTATATGTATCATAATATGAAATGTTTTTGGGAAGACTAGTATACGAGAAGAGATGAGCACGAAGTTGTCTTGCTAGATAATTCCTTAATATTTCACAGAACCTCGATCAGCAAGAAAAGTGGTGTGGATGTTGTAGACATGTTGAGGTACTATTTGTCTCCATACCCCAGAAACTATTCGATGAAGAATGCTTCGGAAAAACGAAGAAATCTGCTCTCTATGAGGCTTTCCCTTTGTGCACGGATTCAGTGAACCCCTCAAAAATTATTTACACTGTAGTCGTCAATGGCTTCCTCCTTCACCGGGTCAAGTGGAATGTTGTGACCCCACTTTCTTTTTCATCTGTGAGCAGTATGCATCATATTATAATAAATCACTATACTTTAATTGGGTATAAGGACATTAATTCCATAAAATGTGCCGAACAAAAGCGAATAGAAGCATCCAATACTTCAGTACATGTGAACGTTTCTGTCAATGTGATAGCCAATATTCAACAGAAAATATTTCTTATTAACACCATTGATGGATGATGGATAATTTGCCAGTTACTTGTCGGAATCATGCGCAGTGAGTTTTACCGCAGTCTTGGCATTTGATTTGACTGACAATGTAAATAATCATAATAATGTGTTGCTTGGTTTTATGTTATGTGTGTTATAAAATATAGTTCATTATTTTGTAGATTATTTAAATTGTAATAAAATAGGAAGTAACTTTCATATCAGTGTAGTGTAAAATTTAATAAAACAATGATGGTTTTTTTCTCGTTAGAAGACTGAAAAAAATGGAATGTCCGCATTTTATGACTGGGACTCCTATGAAGCTGACTTGAGAAATGTATTAGATGAGCAAGTTAAACCAAAAAACCAAGATTTTTTTTTAATTTAATGCCAAACAATTCACAAGCAGGAGTTTCTACAGCATTATAGAGTTTTGGTGAGAAGAACAAATGAATACCTAAACTCATTTTTAAGATTGTACTAAATAAGTAATAATTTTATATAAAACATAAAAATTTAACGAAAAAAGTAATGCGCACCACATTTTTCAGGCGACAAAGCAAGTTATTTGCTGTGCTATATACTTACTTTTGTTTTTTGCCTTAGGAATGTTTAATACCAAACAATTTATGAAATGTATAATGCTTTCTATCAAAATAAAAAATCAGTAATTATATATGCGTCTTTTTACCAAGAAATGCACGATGTTCTATGTTTAAGTGAATTTTCCTGAAAGAAGGAATTTCGCTGATAACTTTATTCGTTGGATTCAAGTTCAGTAGGCTAAAATGTATAAGTAACATAGTTTTATTCCAAAATATATCATGAATAATAAAAATGGCATCGAATTTGTAGCTAAAATTGCAAATGGGGCCTGTTTCCTTGAATTTTGGGGCCTTGGAAAACTATTTTGGGCCTCTTCAATAATTTTCCCTTATTCCATATAACTTGAACTATCCGTAAACAAAATTTCATTCGGTCCAATCAAACGTGAGATATTAGGTTTACGAACAAGAAAATTCTTTTTGCAAAAACAGTGTGTTTGCACTATCGTTTTGCCTTTGTTTATTATTTAACAGATCACTGAAAACTTCTACATTGCCCGACAACTGGAAGCAAAGTTATGTGGTGCCAAACAAATATCGATTCATTGCATATTAGACATATAGGTTTTGTTCTAAATTCCACAAACAAATTCTTCAGCAACTTTTCTCTTCTTTGGTTCATCTTCTTTACCAGTTGACACCATTGTAGGTTAGCAGTCGATACCGATCGAATTCGCATTAAACTGACATTGAAACGTAAGTTTACACCCGTTAGTATTACACACTAAACTGCTTCATTCCGCTCTCGCCTCCAGCTTGCTCAATGGGCACCCGTTGTGCTTTCCTTATATTTGCTCACTAACACTACACACGCTATGTACTTACTTTCTGTAGGTATACATAAATTCTAAACGTGTAATAGAAGAAATTAGAGGTTTTTTGTAAAAAAAAACGTATATTTTTTACCACTCAGGTCTGAGAGCACTAGCACGGCCCGCGTGCTGGCCACCCATGGTTTAAACTAGCTCCAACCCTATATTTATTCTTATTATCTTAGTGAAATTCTAAATTTTATTATGTAATGTAACAAATTAATATTATTATTATATCTATGGTTGCTATAAAAATGTTTTTCCTAATTTCTTCACATTAGTTGTCAATATTGGCCATTACCAGTTTATATACTGGCAATAAAAAGCTGTAACAAAAAGTTGTAAAATATATAGGTTGACTCATTTAAAAATACAAATATTGTTCTTATATCTCCAAAACTGTACATTTGACAACGTCGAAAATATATAATTTAACATTGCTGGTCCATCTAATATACATAATCAAAATTTTGTTAATGTATCTTAAATTCCACTTTACGTGTACACTGTATATCTCATTTAGTTTTTTTTACACCATACTTTTCATGAGTATCATTTGCTCGATACTATATGATAACCATTTGACATATTCAGTAACTTTTTGTATTTTTGTCTGTTATAGATCGAACGGGATGATTTGGCAGCTGTTAAGAAACTATCACCAGATATAAGCAGTAAAAGATCTTCGCCTCTCCGTTATGATAGCGATAGTGATATCAGCGATACGGAACGAATGATTTTGGAAAGACGAAGATTGAATACCGAATATATGGAACAGATAGAAAAAGAAAGACAAGAAATACTAGCAGAACAAACCAAAGATAATAAAATTACAACGGAGGAACTGAAACTACAAGAAGAAAGTACATTGGAAGATAAGGTAATTATTTATTTGTTTCTTTTTCTACTTAAATGATGCTTGAACATGCGTTTTAGGATGTCATGGAAAAATCTCTGGAAGAATTGGAAGCTGAACGGGATGCTCTGTTACAACAAGTCAGAAATCCAGAACCGCCTAGTATGATTGACACTAAAGATAAGCTAAAGAGAGTATTCGATGAAGTGGTGAAAGAAAAGGCAGTAATGAGTGAATCAGAAGATGAAGCGAATCGTGATGAGAAGAGGAAGAAGAAAAAACGAGTGGATTTGAACGGAGATATAGCGTTGGTTAGAAGATTATCTGGAAGTTCAACGGGTGAAAGTAGTCCTACCAGTCAGGTAAGTCCAATTATGGAACTCCTTGTTATTTTCAGTATAATATTGAAAATGTTATTTCTTTCACGAATTAGTTGAAGTATGCTTAGCTTTAGACATGTATCTTTATTCACCAGTTTCCTTTTTTGAATGGCTTCATTATTCCCAACTTTTCAGTCATCTATATATGAGAAGAAGAAGTATGCAATGTCAATTTGCTACTCTGTTATTTTACTCATTTTACGTAGTTGAATATTGTGTAAATATTCCGTTGTTTTTCGTACTAACAGTTCATTTAGTGCTTCAAGATTCATTATAATTCTACCATTAAGATTTTCTCTGTGTTATAAATAAATGTGCTAAACATTTTTTAATACTGGTAAGAAGATACAATTTGATAAAACTAATCAACTTTTAAGTACTACCTTTATTCTTGGAATTGATGTCAATACTTATACCATATTCTATCATAGTTCAGGAATAATCAAGTCTAAAATGTTTCACTTGTATTTGTTATTACTTAGTCATTTATTTTAAAATGGCCAGTAAATGTTCCTTTTGTGGAAATACACTTTCTGACAGATTCGTTGCTAGCGAAAGTTGTCATGTTACTATGCATCTTATTGAAACTTGCATGGGATTGGGAGCTTCGGGCTGCAGTTGTTCGGAGAATAACTCTATAGTGTATTTTTGCAATGACTGTCAATTATTTTAATGTATACCCAAGCTACTGCGGGAAATTGAATATTTTAGAAACGAAATAATCTTTTGAAACAAGATATTCTAAAGTTGAAGGATAACAAGAGTGCTGATACATTTTCAATGGAAAACATGTAGAACGACTTGCATGAACAGGAAACAAAGATCTAAAAACTTGTTGATTTGTAATCTTCCTGAATTGGCCGATGCTTCAGATGATGATTTACAAATTAAATCGATTTTAATTAATGCCACTAATTTCATTAACATAGATTTGGCTAAATTTTTCCGATTTGGTAAGAAGAACAAGAATAGGCATTGCTCCGACAAGGCAATTCTCTCTTCAGCTAGTGAGGTTCTTTCAGTTATAAAAAACAAACGATTCGCTGGTTTTGACAAGAAAGATTTTATTCGTTTGTATCAAACTGTTAACCAAAAAGAACTATTAGATTCTGTATTGTCCGAACTTCAGGTTCTTCAACATGTCGGTGAACAGAACTTTAATATGTCAATAATATTCTTAGAATTATTAAAAAAAAAACTAGTGAAGCATGGTGCGAGCTTTTGGTTTATTATCAAAATGTCAGAGAACTTCGAACTAAGCTCACTGAATTAAGCGTAAATGCTACTTACAGGTCTTATAATATTATCATTCTAACGGAAACTTGGACTATCTAACTACAATATCTTCAGGCAGGATCGCACTTTTGAATCTAGCGGCTCCTCGAGAAGGGGCGGTGTACTGATAGCGATTTTAAAGAAATTTCCATTGGTTTTAATCTAGTCTGGCTCATCAGTTAAGCAGCTCTTTGTAGAGTTACATAATAAATTTATTCTGGGAGCTCTATATATTCCTTCCCAATCTCCAGTTAACATTTACCAGGTTCATTCTGACCAACTCTTGGACTTGAGTGAATAATTTCCAAATTCTACTGTTTGTTGACTACAAGCTTCCATTTGCTACATGGGATATTGAAAAGTATGGCTCCTCAGCTACTGCACAACCCACTGCACCGCTAGCAGTACGTGAGGCTATTGAACTTATTTCAAGCATTTGTGCCCTCCACAATATTTTCCAATGTAATGATGTGGTCAACAGTAGAGGAGTTCTCCTTGATCTTATCTTCTCAACTGTGGAATTAATGATTTTGGTGCTAATTTCACCTGATTCCCATCATCCTTTACTGGAAACTATATTGAATTCGTGATTTTCGTATCGCTGATTTCGCGGCTATCAATCATTGTCTAGAAACGATAGAATGGGATAACCTCTTTCAAGACATAGAACTTTCCGAGATCATTTATGTGTTCTATGATTTATTATACTCTCTTATTGACCGTTTTGTAACACTTAGGCGGATTTTTGTTCAGACGCTTACAACCAAACTTAGCTTCATAAGGGCATCTATTTATTCCTGAATGAAAAGCTTTGTTTTTCATAAACTGTATGATTCTTAGAACCTCTGACCAACGTGATGTTTTGTTGGTTTCTAACCACGTGGTTAACATTTTTTCAATGTATTTGTTTGCACTTTTGATTTTATATTCATCCCTGTATAAATGTAGATTTTTTATAGGTTGTTAATGAACATTCGTACTGTATGCCACGACAAGATTTGGTGAATGCGGAACAACAAGATCAACCGCTACAACAACAAACTGTTAACGTCATCCTCAAAGATCACGAATACCTGCCGAAAGAAGACAAAATCGAAGTCGAGAAGGCAGTATCGCCAAAGCCAGTTAAATCCCGTAAACAGAAGACGCATAAGAAATTACAAGAACTCCAAAACAAATATGACTACGAAAGTCAATATAATTGGAAAAAATCTGATGTTCCGTATAATATACACGGCGGGATTCAACATAAAATTAGAGATCAAATGTCAGAATTTGCTATTATTTATGAATTTCTCGCTAAGGGTGAGTTAAATCAATTTTATTTTTATTACGGCTTTGTGTTACAAAACCCATTGAGCCAATTGTATTGTAAGTAATTCTAATGTATTCTAAATATTTTTGTAGGTATCGATAAAGAAGATGTAGAATACGTTAAAAAATCGTATGAAGAAATGCTCTCGAACGACACAATGGGTTATTGGTTAAACGATACCCATTGGGTCGATCATTGTATTACGGATCTCTATTCTAGTCCGCCGAAACGAAGGAAAAAAGATGAACGACAACACGTAACCGGTAGCGCTAGAACAGAAGGATATTATAAATTATCGGCACATGAAAAATCTAGGTATAAATATCACCATGCGAAATCGCACGCTATCACTACAACTTTGGCTTCAGCAGCTATTAATAAACAAGGTAAAAATATTAGATATAGATTGTAGTTTAGGTACTTGTGCAAGGCCTTGGTGAAAGTTTGGCTCGTCGTCGAGGAAAATGTATATTCGGAGATTCCTTTTGAGTCCTAAAAATTTGTGTGCTTCTATACTTCTACTATAACCTAATAAATATTAGCCCATTTGACTAGAAATACTGTAACTTAATAAATATTAGCCCATTTGACTTTGGAAATACTATAACTTGATAATTATTAGCCCATTTGACTTCAGAAATGTTATAAGGTAATAAATATTAGCCAGTTTGACTTTAGAACTACTATAATTTAATAAATATTAGCCTTATTAGCCTCAATTTATTAATTTTGTCACATTCTTTCAATACTTTATTAAGTTAGTACCATTTTTTACAGGGTTAAGCAGAGAAGCAAGATCTAATCAGAGGCGATTACTCACTGCTTTTGGTGGAGATACGGATTCAGATTTGCTTAAATTTAACCAACTTAAGTTTAGGAAAAAGCAACTTAAATTTGCCAAATCTGCCATACACGATTGGGGTTTGTTTGCTATGGAACCTATCGCAGCCGATGAAATGGTAAGACTTATCTACATTTTTTTTCTCGTTTTCTAATATTATTAACTGTATTTTCTTAATTTATTTAATTTTTTTACATTCATAATGTACAAATGAATGAATATTACTGTTGATCTTTAAAAACTGATTACATGACAGAACAATGTTGCCACATAGCTTCTAAGACAATCATGACTGAGGGAAATTAGCATGTCCTTGTATTTCTCACAACTGACTATTCGAAAATGAATTTCAAATGTTTCTCAAAAAACAACGGTAACGACAGATTTTACTGCATAAAAAATTCTAGCAAAAGTGCGTTTTGTTTTGAAATCTTTGTATTATACACATTACACATATTGCTCATCTTCTTTATTAAGACCTTGCGGTCTGTTAATTTTCAGGTTGCCTTTGTATTATTTCTTGAGATGTGGATTGCCAACTGTCCTTCCATCTTTTGGGTGGTCTTCCAGGTAGTCACAATTGCTTGTTAGTAATAAATTACAACTTAATTCTTATTCGAAGGCCCTTCCGTTTCACCTCACCGGGAATTCCCTCTTTACGACCCGCAACACATGAATTCGTGGCTAGTTTAGCTGGCTCCTTCACCTATGGTTCTATTATTCTACTTTATACTGATGAACCATCAAATTATAATTATAGCGGATCATATACCATTCATTCCTTTCAAGGGCCGTACTTCGCCCATTACTGGTCTAGGGTGTCTTGGTTAAATGAAGGTTTTCTCAAAGGATTAGCATCTTGTTAATGGTTCAGGCTTCTTGACCAATCAACTGATTAGTACATAAAATTGTCAATTAGCTTCTGTAGTATTGTGTTTGATCCGGCCAACGATTACTACAGCCATCTACTTGAATACGGTCTTCGATAAAAAAAAATCTGTAGGTGTTTGAAAGGCTACAATGCTACAATCATTGCCAATGCTTACATAAGTCGAGAAATCTAAGTTCTGGGCAAGCTTGAGGTAATTAAAAAATTAAATAATAGAATTTTTGCGACAAAAATCAAAGTAGGTTTACAATGTTTTAAAAGTGATTGAAGAAGAATTTCGCATTTTCATTTGTATACTTAATGCGATTAAATAAAAGTATAGGAGAGCCCTATTATCCGTTCATTTAAATAAATGTCAAACTAAAACCTTTTGTACGGGTGTACTAAAAAAACTATTGAACAGTTAAAAATTGAAATTAAAATGATAAAAAAAATTTATGGTCTTGGAATGACAGGGTTGAATTTGCAAACACAATAAATATGTAAAAGAATGTAAGTAATGGTGGTGTATTCCGTTCCAAGCCAATTCACGCTATAATATCAAAGGATATTTAAATTACTAATCAAATAAATTAACTACATCATGACTTTTTTACAAAGATATTTATTACTTAAAAAATAGCGGACCAGTTTAAAGTGGTCGATGTGTAATCACCCTCGTTTCCGAATGCCTCTGGATTCACTTCAACCTTATCTTCGATGGGGGCTTCGCAGTCTATAACCCTGCTACAAAATGTAAAACAATAGTTCATGATAAAATCCTTTGTCCTGACTGATATCGCAATACTATACCTTGATAAATTTTAGCACATTTGACTTCAGATATACTATACCTTAATAAATATTAACCCATTTGACTTAGACATACTATAATATAATAAATATTAGCCCATTTGAATTTATGAATACTATAATAGAACAACTTCGCCTAACTAAAAGAACTAGATTTAAGTGACAAATCCACCTTTATGCCAAACCCTTTTTCATGTAATGCCTCAGTTCAAGAAACAAATAAGCAAAATATATTTAAGTAAAAATTTATCTGGAATTGTCGCAGTTGGCTGCAAGAATAACGGCCCCTGCAGCTGTTCTTTTTTTTTAGTCACGAGGGAGTTAGGGTTCATGCCCTAATGATTACCGCTCAACCATTAATTAGGCCGCATGCTGGTTCAGGTCCCAAGAGGGACAGATTAGCTTCTTGGCACACTTATCAGCTCCCTCATTTCCAGCTACACCTGTGTGACTTGGCACCTGAATGAGAATTACCTTATTGGCATTTGCCAATGTTTTCAAGGTATTATTACAGTCCCAAACTATCTTCCGATGTCTAGCTGTAGCTTGCTAGGGCTATAAGAGCCGCCCGACTGTCCGTGTTCACATAAATAGTCTTTTTAGTATACATATTCTGCCGCATTCGGTTAGTGCAGCTATTTCTGCTTGGCATATGGTCGGCAGCTTACCCAAGCAATCGCTTACGCTTTGTCTGATGCCGTAGACGCCTGCTCCAGTGCCCGATGGGGTCTTTTACCAATCGGTGTACCAGGTGATACTGTTCAACATGTGTTGAGGTTCTCCCTGAGTCCATTCAGCTCTGCAACTCAAGTTGACGCAATATGGTATCTCAGTTTCCATGACCTTCAGCATTCTATCAGGTTTCATTTCAAGGATGTCGCACCTCACAGTGTATACACACTCTCGTGTCTCATCCCAAATACTAGGCTGGGTTGTCCATATGGGCTGCCATTGCCCTTCAAAACCCAGCATGTCCTTGTCTTTATGTATTATGTGTATCCCACGACATGAGTAACACAATTTATATTAAACTCGAAATCCGTTGGGGTATTTTGTCGACGTTTTTAATATATAAAGTAGCAGAGTGTTACTCTCTTAAATATTTTTTTATTTCCAAAAAATCACTGTTTATAGCTACAGAAAATTAAAGATTAAAAATATTTGAAAAATTTAATTCTCTTTTCAACATTTCTTCTATTTTTAGTATAGATTGATGCAAATTTTATTCCATAATTGAATTCTACATCTTCGATTTAGTTAAAAATTATACCAAACTTGACGTTGTACCTAATTTAAGCAGTTATTAACCTCAGACCCGCTGTGTCTCAGAAACTATTTATCGTACAGCTTAGAGAGAAAAATCTATATTACAAACTCACATACGAGAAACTGCTGGAAATTATTTTCAAGTTTTCTACTCCGCCGCTAGGGAATGTACCTCACAATAATAACACAAAAAAATCATTTATCTGTAATAATGTACCGTTATAGTACCTACCACAAAGTAAATATTCGTAATCATTAGATCATTTTACGTAAGTTTGCTTCAGTACTTTTTCCCCTATCTTGTAAAATAACTGGCAGGGGTGACTAGGAAAGCTGACTCAATAAAACTGTTATAACTTTTGTTCCGCTTTATGAATTTTAACAAACTTAGGACCATTTAAAAGAGATTGCAATGCCTAATTAGTTTAGAAAATAGTATATTAAAGTATAAGTGGATAAAGAGGTCTTTCAAACACGCGCGATTTTTCGAGCACGACGGCGCAGCCGAGTGCTCTAAATAGAGCAAGTGTTTGAAAGACCAGTTATCCACAAATACTTTACGCTATTTTTTTTTATTGGTGCACTTTGGAATCATAAAATATTATTATTATATTATTACTACAAAAAAATGGAAGTCCATCCTCGATGCCCAGCCAAGTTTCGTGAACATCAAATAGTATTTATTTTTAGTTGACGTTACGGGCTGTCAGATCAATAATCAAAAAGTTTTTTTATTTATATTGAAAGTTCTATTTAAACACGCTGACGCGTGCTTTAAAAAGGTAATATGCGGCATCAATAAAAAAAATATTATATCATCACTTAATTCGAGAGGTTTTAACGGTCGCCAGGTGGCAGTTATTGAACAATTGTTTTGTTTTCAACTTTTTTTTGGGAATCTTCAAATACGCTGCTATATTTTTTTAATCATTTGTTTGAAAGAGGATGGAATTTAAAAAAAATGGTAGAAACCACATCTCAATATCTATATTGAAGCGAAGATACGATAAAAAAATATGTATACTAGGAGATCGAGTTTTATACTTAAGTAAATTGAAAACTTTACACAGATTTCATCAATTATTCACAACTTACATATAAAATTAATGTAGAGTGAATTTATGAACCTGTAACGGTTAGTAATTTAAAAAATATGTAATGCCTTAAACAAATTGCGAAGCTCATGATATGTTATTTAGAATGTTTTGAGAATGCTTCGATTACAGCAAGAGATATGCATTAACATATCCCTTGCGACTAAATTTTTGCAAAAGAGCAGTTAAAATTTGGCCGAATGTTTAAAACAAACAGGATCTGTTCAATCTAAAAGAATTTCTACATGACGGCGAAGAAACAATACATAAATAGATGAAATAAATATTTAAGGATACATTGCTGTAGATCCATAAGTTAAAATAAGAAAACTAGCTTGCAAGCTAGGAACTTCTAGGTATTGTGTTCCCTCTATTTTAAAAAGAAATCGTTTTTATCCATATCATGTATCTCTTCATCAAAGATTAAAAGCTACAGATTATGATAAAAGACTGGATCATTGTAATTGGCTTAATGATATGTTGCATGAAAATCCAAATTTAATAATGCATTTCACAAGAGCACAAAAAAGTTGCGAACAACTCAAATAGCCAAAGAAAAATGTTGGGTTAAAATTAGAAACAGAAATCGCGCGCTCTGATTGGCTGTGCATCTGTTACTTGTAATGTATCCTCCTTCCACTTTTCTGTATAAATATTTAATTTCGACTGATGATAGATTTCTTTGTTTTCTCTCATTTTTTTAAATCTTTTTTCTGGTGTTCCTTTTTATTTTTTACTAGTTTATTAATTATTAAGTATTGAATTATAGAACATTTTACTGTAGTTTTACAGAAAGAAATGATTTTTGTTTTATAGGTTATTGAATATGTTGGTCAAATGATCCGACCAAGCCTGGCTGATCTAAGGGAACAGAAATACGAGGCTACAGGAATTGGTAGTTCGTATTTATTCCGAATAGACTTGGAAAATATTATAGATGCCACAAAATGTGGAAATCTGGCTAGGTTCATCAACCACAGTTGTAACGTAAGTAAAAATTATTTGTTTTAATATAATATCCTGGGTGTTGGGACTTTATAAACAGCCGAGGCATAAAAAAGAAAAAACAAAGTTAATGTTTGACAAGAAAGATTCACACTAAAGATGCACAAATTTTTGGCTTGTGTTGTAACACATTTTTTTGCGAATAAAATGGTTTTTAATACAACATATTCATTATCCAACACTGGGCCTCAGTGAGGGACCGCAAATGGCTGTGATACGGTACTCAATCCACCTATCTCTTACAAAAGGCTTTAGTAATTTCCAGCTTCCTTTTCTCTGTTTAACTATTATCAAGATAATTTACAAAAAAGAAGAAATAGTTCAATTTTTAATAGACAAGTCACTCTTATTTTATTCTTGCTACTTGATAAATTTTCGAGTTATTTGCTTTCAAAAAGTTGTATCTCAGAAATCTGCAATATTTGTATGTTGCATGTTCTGCAGAAACAGCACATTTTTGAGCCTAGAATTAGTAGTTTAAATATATTGACCAGCACAAGAAGCGACTCACTGTGGTTTTTATTTAATTGGTTGTTACAGAATATAAATTTGCTTTTATAATTTACATTATAATTATTATTAAAGTTTTTATCTACTAAAGAACATAAAATAAGCAAAAATAAAACAAAAACAGGTTTTGTAAAAAACAATAATGCTTAAGATTATTCAGAAACAAAAAAATGTCACAGTTTTATTGAATACTAGCCCATATTGCCTCCTCGCACTCGTATTGCAGCCTCCATGCCTTGTGCCATCGATTGAATCAAGTTCAATATCGCTTGATCTTCAAGAAGATCCCATTTTTTTCGAAGAGCAAGAAACAACTCAGCTAATGTGACTGTAACTCTTCATATCATATCCCAAACATGGGGGGCTAGTCTCTATTCAGTTGATATCGACAACTTCAAGATATATTAGCACAAAGTTATTATTGCAAATGAATGGAATATAGGATGAAAGGGCTGTCAAAATGTCACGAGCCTCCTCTGGGGCCCCCTCCGAGAGGCCGCGAGCTCCTAGTAACAAGTAATCAAACATTTTAAACAAAATTTAGTAAAAATTATAAATTTTATATGAATACTTAAAACCAATTAAAGTTAGACGCAACTAAAGACCATATAATAGATAAATACTGTGATGAATAAATATAGTGTAGTAAAATTAAGAATATGTTTAATTAAGAGACATGTAGAACTGGAATCAAAGCGACGGACGATGAGGGGAATCCCGGATTTATATTTTTTAAGTACGCAGGGTTCTACTACACCTTCTTCACAATTGGTCATCTGTATCTTCGATTTTTCATAGTTTTTGTTTTATTGAATCTGCAAAGTAAAGTTAATTGTGAAAGTTAGATATCAACATGTCTAGTTCTAGAAAATATCTAAGTGGTAGCAAAAACCGGACGAGGGAGTCTGAAGAAAGCAAATAAAAAGTTACCCAAAATTAGTCAGTATTTTAAGAATGATGACTTTATCGATGAAAACAATTAAAAACTAGATGGGCAGGACATTATGATGCTTTTGCTTTAAAACTTCAGTTTGTTGTTGTCGAAAAAGCGCTAACAAAAACAATT
The DNA here is from genome assembly GCA_963921935.1 of Galeruca laticollis. Lineage (NCBI taxonomy): Eukaryota > Metazoa > Arthropoda > Insecta > Coleoptera > Chrysomelidae > Galeruca > Galeruca laticollis. Next base: position 73,945,597 of record OY998177.1, read on the forward strand.
CTGTTAAGTTACAAATCAGATGAAAGAAATCAAGTTGTCAAGAAGAAGATGGAAAACTCCAATTTTATTATGTTATTGGTTTTTCATTGCAATATTCTATAAATTATAGATGCAGCCTCTAAAATACTTCGGTCTAAAGCCACCGATCTTTCAAATGCCTTAGAACATTTATGAGTTTGTCTGGAGGGTCCCACCCAATGAATTTACCTCATGTCTCGGATGGTATAGTTATGCCATTGGGTATAAAAGGTACCATGTGATCTTGAAAAACTTCTTCAATGTATATATGCACGTTTATAACCCCGTTATAAATCAACACAACATCTGTATGTCTGTTTGCAGAAGTACCTCCCCACACCATAATCGAACCACCATTGGGAACGATGTTGCACTCATAATATCATTCACCAACCCTCCACCAAACTATGGCGACCCTCTGTAACTCTTTAGCAAAATCAGGACTCATCTGTGTAGAGTACTTGGCTACAATGTCTCATATTCCAATGAACATGTGCATTAACGAATCTCATTACACTGACTCTAAGTAGCCTGGTAAGTTCTGGGCCATGTGCAGATCTTCTTGCCATTAGACTAATTGCATTCACGCATTCCCTGATCGTTGCTCTTGTTTACATGCACATGTCTAATGTCTACAAGACGATTTCTGACCTCTATTCCTGTTGCACTACATTGTCAGCATAGGAAAAGGGTCATCTTGAGCAGGCCGGCGAATGTAAAATTCAGTTTTCAGGCTCTTTGAAGACAGGATTATGAAATGCCAAGAACTTGTGCAACATAACGGCCATCCTGTATCAAATCAACTGCACAGGCTGCATCCAGTTCACTAATTGCCATAATAACAACTAACAACATGGTAGTTAAGAAAATTTTAAAAAATGTTCAAATTAAATTTTTCTGAAATGATAGAAGAAAATTTCAGAAAAGTAATAATACGGTATAGATAATGGCACATAATTTATTTATTTACCAGTATAATTTACCTGTAATATGCATGTAAAATACTTGGAGAAAATATGCATACAACCACAGAGGGAAGACAATCCTTTATGTGAACAGATTTAGTCTAATTAACTAACTTATAACTAAATTAAACATAATAAAATAAAAATTTTAAACAAGAAAAAATTCATTGATTAATGAAATTAAGTGATAAAGTGAAGCTTTCTTTACTATTTAAACGGCAATAATCCATGACACCAACTCCTTATGCATATATAAGTTTTTATGATTATTTGGTAGTAAATTAAACTCTTTTTTCTACGCCCTATCTTTAAAGTACCTTGTATTTCATCGGTTTGCAGCACTTAAAGTGGTTGTTTATGGTTAGAGTGGAAAAAGCGTTAAAAAAAGTGCCTTAACGTTAACTTTATTTCACGCTTCCCATAATCTAACACAATGAATCTTGGCTGGGCATCGAGGATGGACTTTCATGAAACTTTATGGTTAGAGTGAAAAAAACGTTAAAAAAAGTGCCATAACGTTAACTTGATTTCATGCTTCCCATAAGCTAACACAATGAATCTTGGCTGGGCATCGAAGATGGACTTTCATGAAACTTGGAATACATATAACTAACACAATAAATCTTGGCTGGGCATCGAGGATGGACTTTCATGAAACTTGGAATACGTATAATTGTAATTTACCGAAGGAGCTTAATTAAAATATCCCAAATTTGTATTTGAATTTTATTTTTTTATATAGGGCTGTAGAAAAAATAATGTATGCAGCATGTGCATAAAGTGTCTTTTTTTCACTCATGGAATTGCCGCACTGGTCAACTTTTTCCATTTGTGAAAAAAAGTACCACTTTATGCACTTGTTGCATAAATTACTATTATAGCACGAAAAAAGCTATTTTTTCGCTAATCCTTTTATATTTTTGGTAATAATGAAGATGTATTTCTAATAATACTTCCAGATTTATTGAATTGTTTTCTCAGTACTTCATAATGACAAAGGAGTAATTCAACAGTACATAGCTGATTATTAATAGTCCAGTTAAATTGTGTTTTTAGTAGGAAATTTGTGGGATAGTTTTGATTTCTTCCGTTTTAAGTTTTTTGGAGTGCAGAATCCGATTCTGAGGTTTGCTAACAAAATTTCGCGACGCAATATTGAAGAAATGCAATAAATGGTAAAAAATTACATTTTTAGGCAGTTTTTTGCTTATAACTCGGAAACTATCAACTTTTCGTAAATTTACAAAATGAGAGTACATTAAATTTCCTACAAATTTCACAATTGAGATGTTTTCTTCGACGAACCTTTCTGGCTCAAACGATAGTTGAAAATAGGCTGTTCTTAGTCTCTTCTTCATCAATATTAGTTGTCTTGCGGGAGCTCGACGTTTTCACACAGCTCTTCCCACGATGTGAAAGTCGGGGAGCAGTTGAGACCAGCCTTACTGCATTCACAATTGCGTTGGCAACCTTCATTATATTTACAAAAAATATGCAAGAGTATCGAGTTCGGTGCCGGGTTTGGCCTGGCACGAGACAATTTATTCGGTTGGGTATCTTTGTTGCTCGTCAAGTGTGGTTTGACCAGATAACCTCTGCTGCACTTGAGTTAGTGAATGTTCTCGTGCAGCGGCTTCGATGGGGGGTAGTGAGGAAATGATGGTTTTACTTTTTTAATGTCGATGCCTGTATCTCAAATCGTCCAGGTTACACTCATGACCTTTTCCATACAGAGCCATGAGAAATGCGTTTCCTGCTTCGGTAATCTAGTCCTGGTATGCATGTAGGACATTCAAAGCATCATTGATTGGTTGCAAGTCATTGTTCCTCTGCAGGACTTTAGGAAATTTCAATTTCCCCTTATTGAGCAAAGTAGCATGCAGGAACAATATATGGTCTGATAGGGTTTTGCTGGCGACAAGATGGGAATTATAGAGGGTTTGAAACACTTTCCCTTTTCCTGGTTTCAAAAAGAAAATTCTTTACATCGGGGCTACACAGACAGGCCAATCAAAATCACCAAAAGGTCGATATCTTCCCCCACCACTTTCACAAATTCATTTGACAAGGCCAACATAGCTGTTGTGATAATTAGGATACCAGCGTCCTCCACAGCTTTCTGAGAATCAATTTTTGCATCATCAAATGTTTCCATTAACATAGATATCAACCCAGCTCTTGTTTTTGGAGTTTGCAAGAAAACTCCCCTACGAGAATGTGATTTTGAAAATGCTTTTTCTTTAGTACTAAGGATGGCATAATAGTTTATGTATTGGAAGGAGGAATTATTCAGTACATGACAAGCCTTTAATAATGAATTAAAATTTTGCAGTGAAAAAAGTGGGTTTTTGCGGAGACTGGCAGTTTTCAACGCCGGAAAAAACTAAATAGTGAAATTTGTTGGAAATTATATGTACTTTCATTTTGCATTGGAAAGTTATATATATACGAAAAGTTGATAGTTTCCGAGTTATAAGTAAAAAATTAAATTAATTTTTTCCTTTTTTTTGCATTTTCTTCAATGTCTTCTGACCTCAAATTCGGATTTAGCAACCCAAAAAATATGGTGAGTCCCTGCTTTTTGTGTTGGCAATGTAGTAGAATTTTTTAATAAGCCAATTAACTATATATTTGTTTAATAAGCATGTTTTGTATACATTTTAAAATGTATTATTAATTTTTCAGCCGAACTGTTACGCTAAAGTGATAACTATAGAATCACGTAAGAAAATTGTGATATATTCCAAACAGAACATAGGCGTCAACGAAGAGATAACGTATGATTACAAATTCCCTATAGAAGACGAAAAAATACCGTGTTTGTGCGGCGCACCCCAATGTAGAGGTACTCTTAATTAATTCGGTTTGGAAGACATTCTTTTTTTTATGTGGATTTTATTTAGCTAAATGGACAAGTCTAACTATAATAAACCGTTATTAAATTAAAGAATAAGAGCAATAATAAATCAAATCGATAAGTTTATATTTATTGATTGATTTATTTTTACTTTTTGAACGAATTTTCTGAATCAATTACAATTTACATTTTGATAGGGCCAATATTAATTCATCTTTATTGCCGGCTCCATTTATTCTCGATTACTTCTTTCCTTATTAAATTGCTAGGCGACAGTATTTGAATCTGTCTAGCCATCAAATTTTGTATAACAACGTTAGCTTTATAAATTTTCACCCGTTTGTTGAATTTTTTGAATTAATTTTTGATCAAAAGGTTCTGAATATTCAGGTGAAACTTTAATATGGATTTCAAGAGATATTTTAATACGAATCTGGCAATCTTCTATCCATATTTTGTACTTTTATTCTCTAAACATTCTTAACTTCTGTTATTTATGAAGTTGATTTTGGTGTAATTTGAAATATAATGTTGAATAAACAAAATTCATTCAATGTACTAATGAATAAAGGAGGTGTGGCTATTAAATAACTGAACCGTCATCAATTAAAGCAGCATTTTTTTCACTTTCAATGTACTCCCTTGATGATCTCCTTTTTGGCTGTTATCGGACTCGAAGGACCAATATGTGATACCACTATAACGAAATAACACAAAAACTCAATTTATCCAATTGTTACTTAATTTTTTGTTCATTTAAATATTTATTTTTACTTTTATACGCTTATATCCCATCCTGCTTATATTTTTACATATACAAATATGAAATCTAATATACGATGTGTGGCTATTAAATGACCAGACTGTAGTCATCACACTTTTTATTTGTCACCAATTACAGCAGTTTTATCGTCTTCGTTGTACTCCCCTTGGCAATTCCTACACTGTTCTATAAGATGTTCCCATTGTTCCCATAGCACTGCTGGAAGTCCTCTTGTGGTTGCTGGTTGAGAACCTCAGTTTCATTTGCCCTTAACCACTACCACACTAAAAAACCACTATTCACACTATCACAAGTAATCACCTTGTCTAACAAACCTGGATCGGTGGTGATGTTGTTTAGGATGTCAGTACAAATGTTCTGTCTTGATTTTTTTTGCTCGGGAGTGAGGAGTTTCGGCACCTCACCTAACCTTCTGTATGTTAAATGAAGCCTGGTGTAGCCAGCATATAGTGCATAATCGATCATTTTAATTCATAATTATACATTGGATAATGAATAATATGTAATCCATAAGAGAAAGTGACAATTTTGACAGCTTTGATAATTCACAATAACTTTTTCTCTTGTTTTCCTTAACTTAATTCCATTTTTTTGGTTCGATAATCTCTGTTATGTTTGTGCTAAAGTGTATTTTTTTATTTTATTTCATCATAAAAATTATGGGAGAAACTTCTTCTTCTTCTTCTTTTAGTGCCGTGCAGATTCCTGCGTAGGCGTTCATCTTCTCTATTCCTATCATATGTTTCTATTAATTGCAGCATACTGCAGTGTTTGGAAGTCCTGTATCCCTGTCCATTGACGAATATTTCTAAGCCATGATAATTTTTTCCTGCCTATTCCTCTTCCCCCTCCCTCTATTTTACCTTGAAGAATGAGGCGTTGAAAATGGTAGCGTTCTCCGCGCAGTATGTGTCCGAGATAACCTATTTTTCTTTTCTTGATATTTTCGAAAAGTTCTCGATCCGTTAGACCGGCTCCTCGGAGAATGTCCTCATTTCTCACATGGTCGACCCACGACACCTTCAACATTCGGCGCAGGGTCCACATCTCGAAGGCTTCTATTTTGTTGATGATTGCTGCTTTCAACGTCTATGCCTCAACCCCGTATGGGAGAAACACTTAAAGTGAAAGCATGAAACATCAAATTTTACAAATCAATAAGATTGCGCTTGCGTTTTAGCCTTTTGTGTACAATTATAATGCAACCCGTCGTTGGCGTTGTAATAAGCACCGCCACAACCTGCATTTCCAATTGGGCCAAGTGTAAAATGCTTAGGCTCTGAAAAGACGCACCGGGGCTCACACTCTAAGGCGCTTATCGCAAACCCCTTGAAGAAAGCCTTCCACAGATCCTAGAATGGTGTAGGTCTGATTTACGCATTGTGACAGGACTGTTTACATGACAATGTCGTCTAGGAATACACTTGAGAAGGAGGGTCTGCTACAAAAATCGGACTGACGCTTCTGTTACGTGGAAGACGATACTGCAGAGCACATTCTCTGTACTTGCTCCGCATTGGAAAGGCTCAGATTCCACACCTTTGGCTTTACCCAACTGGAACCCATGAAGTTCAAAGAAGTCTCGCATAGTACGACTATCTCCTTTATCAAAGGGCGTGGACTGTACAGCGTCTAGCAAGGTGTGAGCCACAATAAACACATCAGGGTCGCAGTGGAAAGCGTTACTTACTAACTCACTCACCTATAACATTAACAATCACATTGCATAAAGTTTATTTAACTTTATGAATTACGCACTATGTACTAAATTATATACTATCCACCACAATAATAGTATTCTTGTGCTATCTACAATTAACTGTTGATTACGCACTATTTACTGGCTAATCCCACCTTGATTCATGCAAAATCCGTCAGAACACTTCCTGTCATTTCAACAAACCCTCGGATGCTCAGACGACGATCTCGTCTTCAGTCGTTCCACGCCAATTTTTAATCCTTTCATTACAGAATGTGTCCTGAAATGCTCTAAACCGTTTTAGACAGATGCATTTCATTAATGGCTATATAATAGTCAGATAGGACTATGTAATTTTTTTAGCACCAGTGCCTTTGAAAAGTATATGGGTCTAATACGTCCCAGCAGTATGCTTAATTCAGTAAGATTTGTCCCTTCAGTAAGTAATGAAGAATATGGAAAAAAGGTGTATTAAAAAAATTCAAGATACATAAATTCATGTATGCAGAGGTAGAAAACAATTCTTGCACAGAGGAATGTTGCAGCCTATGCAAATTGTTTTTATATGTACTCTTTGACGGAGAACACCTGTAGCACCGCCTTCTAATCGTAATTTGTCCTGGCAAATGATCACCTACGTTCGTCATGTTCCTGTATTCGCTTCCAGATCGTCCACTGAAGAATATTTTTATTTTGGTTCCTGATCGTCCAAGTTCAATATGTTGTTCTGCCAGGGTAACAATAAAATTCAATAATGGTCTTTGTTTATTCTGGACATCACTGCATATTATCCAGGAGTTGGCAACAGCTGATATCAAAAGCTTGTAGAAAACTTTTCGCCACCACTTCGCTGATTTGCGGTCCAAATCATAGATTGATACTTTCTGAATTTGTTATAAATAATTATTGCATTAGGACATTCAATTTCACATTTTTGTTTTGATCATTTTGTTCCATTTCTTCACATTTTTCTTTAGAGACCAAATTTTCATGTTCCTCATGATCGTCAAACTGGGCTCATATACCGATCCCGAAAAATCACTAAGGCTTTCCGGAGCTGCTCCTAGTTCCTTCTGACTCAGCGCACATCTTGCCATGACTGGTAAACTGTGAACAAATTAAAATACTGTTGGGACCATTTAAATCCAAGTAAAAATACTACTCGGGACGGGACAAGAAATAACATGAAGAAGACAAAAAGCTAACAATGTTTTTACTTACATTCAATAATGGTACACTGACGAATAATTGCAGACACAATTTTATATCATACGCATTAAAATAATCATGTAACAGAACAAAACGCTGAGAGAACCAAGACACCGCCATTAAAATATCACAGTAGCATGAAAATTTGAGGTTATATTTATATATGGTCATATATTTGGATGTATATCCCTCAAAATAATTTAGAGTATGGATGAATAGCTAAATCATTCATTTTTGGGACAAATATATCCTCGCAGTAATGAAAGGGTTAAACTGTTAAAAGCCCTCAAAAACTTGTGTGCGGGATAAACATTCATTCCCGTAGACTTCTTTCAACATTGCATGTGTTTCTGTAGCAGTTTTACCTAGTATATAACAAACTTCATGTTAACCCGTTGTTTCGACGCGTGAATAGTGCGTTGATTAATTCAATCGACTGCTACAGTCAAACAGAGCTGGCTTGTATAGCGAGCTCTGGGTGGGGGAAGGACCATCAGACATGTCGCAGCACCCTCGCAGTTTGCTGGGAGCAGCATTAGTTCGGTTATATAATAGCCACACCTGATACTGAGATTATTTCATGGTATTGAAACTGTAATTAATTTTTTTATGATTGTTAGCAAAATTATTATAATAAATTGCACTATAATTTAGAAAAAATTTATTATAAATAAAATGTTTATCTCTCTACTTCGAAATCGATGACGAAATACTTTTCGTTAAATTATTTAAATTGTATTTATTGCTATTTTATCTTCCTTAAAAATTTTGCATACAATTTGAAAACAGGGATGATTTTTTGACTATTGAATTTTTTCTAACATGGTTTTGTTATTATATTTCCAAGTTTCGACTCCTCCATATAACAAATCATTTCACATTGATTTTGTCTTATTTTTGTTTTCCTGGAGATCATTTTTCCAGACCATATTTTATTCAATGACTTACCAGTGTGTCGTTTCCAGTATCCTCTTTTTCTATGTTTCCTAAATAGCAAAATTGATATGTTCTATTTCTTATGTGTTTCGTTAGTTGTTAACATTTTTGTATTTCTAGTGTGACAAGACATTTCTAAAATGTCTGTAATTTTGTACTGTAAGCTGCCCTCTATCCGAACTACACCACTGTACAAGCCTTCAAATTAATCCCACCGCACTGCACAACTGAGCTGCCACCATACTGTACAGTCCCTACAATGTTACACTGTGCGCAGCGTTCCCCGGGCCTGTCATCAGAAAAAAGAGAGTACCTGGATTCATCAGGGAACAATATTCTTCCTCAATCTCCATTATTTCAAACAACATGTTCACGAACAAAATGCCATCCATCTATGCTCTCTGGTCAATAATGGGCCAGTGGGTGCCCTTCCAAGTCGTAGGTCATTTGCAGCAAATCTTCTCCTTATAATGTTTTGGCTTATTCTAAAATTATAACGATCCAAACATTTGTTTTGTAGAGAAGTACTGGTAACAAATCTTAGTCTTGGTGTATGAAGTTTCAAAAACCAGTCTTGATCAGGAGCTGTAATCCTTGTACGGTCTTCTTGAGTTATTCCTAGTAACATCACAACGTTATAAAACTCTTGAAATGGTTGACTGAGTAACAAACTGATTAGCGAGTTCAACTTGACTGTAGCCTTCTTTGCGAAGAATAACGATTCTAATACAGTCATATTCTGACAAATTTCAATGTTTTTGCTGCTGGTGGTTCATTTTAAAGGAAAAGATTTAATAAACTTGAAAAACTCCTTTGAATATTCAACAAAACATATTCAAACCAAACTAAATTAGAATTAAAATGAAGAACTGCTATTCTGTTTTCAATTTGCAAAAAATGATGAAAACTATCAGCGTTATACCCATAAATCTTTACAATTTACCAGAGGTGAGAATGATATCTTATCATAAAAATCAAAACATTTAACTCATTTGATTTACTATGATATTTAAAATTAGACTTTGGTGCGCAGTGTAGTAGTAGAAATAAATACTCTTCAATAACTTGCCGTTGGTATTAATAAGAAGAACTTTTGTGATAAGAAATCTCTGAATTATAGTTCTAATTGATAAAAAAGCTGAAATATATAATTTATCTATATAATGAAGTAAATAATTTAAACTAATGAATAGTTTTAAACGTTGCGGAATTTGACTGACTTAATTATGCTTAAAACACAGTATCATCTAAATATCATTCCAAATTTTTTTATACAATAAATCAATACAATGTTTGGAATAACCTATCAATTTATCTATAGACTTTTTTGACTGAGTTTTGAGTAATTTTGTAAAAGTTAGCTCGCCTTTAGACTTTTATTTAATTTAATATTCCCTCTTTATTAAATTATCTATAACATATCTGCAGAAACTGCTGTTATTATTACATGAGTAATTCTGTAACCTGTCAATTGATTTGCTGTTAAGGTTTAATAGATGACGCTATGATTTGAATTGAAAGTTCCATTATTTTTAGATAATTCTGTGTTCATCTATTATTCAATAGAAATTGTACACTTTACGGCGTAAAATTTGTATTTTAAATAAACCAACTGCTTTAATAAGCTGTCTATTTTCTAAATAAAATCCATAGCTGTTTTTATAAAATGCAACTCCGCCAATAATAAGTCTCCGCGTATAGATTCGTCTTAAATTTATTGATTTAAAAAGCGTTCGATCACTAAATTATGTTGGTGGAAATAGTATTTTATGGATACAGAAACAAATCGGCCAGTTTTTTTCAAAGATTACAGTACATTCTTTCTTGAAGATGAATTTTTAGTAAACCATTGTCGATGGATGAATTTCACTTACTTTCCGGGCTATATACTATATGACAAATATTGACTTATATCTCCCCTGATTGTTGTCTCTAATTCTTGATAGTTTTATAGCTATGAATGAAATGTGTAAAGGATCCAAAATTATATTCTAATAAAGGTTTATAGAAACTTGACAACTCTAAGGAGTAATTTAGGAGATACAGAAATTAATCGGGGTAAAATTTGTTACACAAGATATTTATTATAGTAATATATTCATTTTTTAAATGATTCATGTGCTTTTTTGAAAACTTGAACGTAGTAAGTGTCTTTGCTAGCATTCTATTTAGTCCTGCAGGTTTTTCTTTGTCCCTAACGTTGATGTAATTAATCTACAATGACATGTGCAACCTTATCCATCACTTGTACCTGGGTGTCTGATTAAGAGAGGTAATCCGCTGTATCTCGGAAACTGTTGATTTTACAACAGCAAATTCTGGAAATTATTTTCAAGTTTACTACTTTACCGCTAGAGGGCGTAGTTCATAATAATAACACAAAAACATCATTTTTCTATAATAAATGCACAGTCATAGTACCACAAAATGTGAATGTTCGTAATCTTCGTATCATTTTACGTAAGTCTGCTCCAGTACTTTTTCTCTATCTTATAAAATAATTGGTAGGTGTAAGTGAGAAATCTGACTCAATAAAATAGATTTGTGTGGCTTTATAGATTTGACAAACTTAGTATCATTTGAAAGAGAATTCAGTGCTCAATAAAATATTGTATCAGATTTTTATTTCAGTTTTTTGAAACGATCGCTAGGTGGCGTTGTGTGAACAATTCGTCAGCCCTGAATTATTTTGAGATATATCCCAAAACACCAACGTAGGGAAAGGAGCAGTTTTGCCAATAAAAAAATGTTTTTAGTTAATATCCCAAGTTCTTTTATCCAAAAAATTTGTTGGTATTTAAGTAATGTATTCTGGTATCGAAATTACATCGAAAACGTTAATTTCGAATGTTTTTCATAGATGAATTCATATAAAAAATGCATAGAGACATTGTTTTTACACATAATTGTTATTTTACTAAAAAGCTACAATTTTGTCACATTTTTTTGTTCATTCCAAAATTTACACAAATTATAAAATACAGATCATAAGTAATAAATAAAATATGTATTTTAAAATGTTCAAATAATGGTAAAAAATTAACATATATGTAAAAAAAATGTATACAAATGGGAAGGGGATGAAACTTAGGCATTGAATTTTTCAAGGCATCCCTGACAGGAAGCCCTAATATGGGCTATACACAACCAACTTTTGCAAATTTTACAAAAATAACGTGTTTTGCGCTTCTTGTAATTTGCCTGTGAGGGGATCTGGAGCATCTTCTTCAGTGATGCAAGCAAGCCGCATAGCCGAAGCACATACTACTCTTGAGATGCATTGTCAAGCGCTGTTCTTTTTAGGTTTTCCTGTAGTAATTCTAGCGCCAAATCTTTCTGGAATAGTCGTCAACATTTAGCGAACTCTCCATTGGGATTGTTGCCTCTGTAGATGACAAATGCATTGATTGCAGCCAAATTCAATAGATTATAACCATGGGCCAACACTTGGTATTTCTGGTAACATTGTAGCATGTAATCATGCGATCAAGTACGTCTACACCACTTTTTGTTTGGTTGTAGAATGTCGTCTCGGTGCAATGAGGAAACGAGAAGCACATTTCTTCTTGCTTTAGGAATATATGAGACAGCTGTCATATCTTCACTGAATGCAAATAATAAAGAGTGTATTTGCCTTTTGCTCTTTTGCGTAAATTGGGGGGGAAGTTCCCGTTTATTAGACTTAATTGTGCCCACAGCTGTCAGTTTGTAAGTTCTTAGTAATATTTTTATAATTTTGGTATCCAGTAAACCAACGGTCTAACGTTATATTTCTTCGTGTGCCTGATAAATGAGAACACATTCTTTCAGTTATTGCATAAATCGAATTGTCTTTTTTATATGGACCATCAGGATGAACACCAGCATACATTTCCATATGATTCGTATATGGTTTTGAGTCAAGTGAAAATATTTGAATGCCATATTTGTTGGGCTTCTGAGGCATATACATCGAAAATGACACGTTCTCCTGAACTCAAGAAGCATTTCATCGAGTGTCACATAATTTCTCTTATAGTTATCGTTAAACCTTTCAAAAATAGTACGAACTGCAGCAAGGTTATCTATTTGTTTTCTTTGGTCTCTGGTAGTGGTATCATAAAATCAAAGACATTTCAGTAAAAATTAGAACCTACGTTGGGCCATTGTTGCAGGAAATATTTCATATAACATTCCCTTCGAAGGCCAAAATTCTTTCAGATATGCTCGGGATTCATGGTGCACTCCACATAAATACAACAAAGCAAACAGTGCTCGGATTTCTGTAGAATCTGTAGGCCTACAGTCACTCTTGTCTCCGTATCTAGTAGACATTTTTTCTATATACAAGTTTGTGTTTTCCACTACAATTTCTTTGCAGCTTTCAAACATATACAACCGGCACTGAATTGGTGACACTGCTTGTCGCGCATCTCCTTTGGCACCGGGTAGGTGCATTGTAATATTTTCTTCCAGAGTTCTAACATTTCTTGGTGGCACTGTTTTTCTCCACTAGTTCCGTCCTTACCTCTATAATACAAACTTCGATTTTCAGAACCTGTGCTTTGTTTTTCGTTCTCGCTTTCTACGACTTCTTCGTCAGTACCTTCCCCTTCAGGTAAATATTCTTGCCCAGTGTCTGTATCGTGTTCACTTAGTTCTTTTACACTTGAATCTGCAGACGAATCATTGTCAGATTCATTTATTTCAGTAGGTATCAGAGGAACAATTGTTTTGATATTAAATATCATCGTCAGATATTTAATATTGAAACAATTGTCAATTGCTTAGTTTTTAACATTTTTTTGATATATTGTGGAATTATCTAGAAACAACTACTTTCATTTAAAACAGTAAAATAAATTTCTTCATTATTAACTTTATTCTTTACCTTACCATTTGTGACCTTGAAGAACCAAAAATATCTTCTTTCAGCTTCTGTTGAAAATATGGTGCTAAACCAAATACAACAAAATATGAAATATCACTATCAGGAAACATGAGAGGAAACAATGTAGAACATTTTTCTGCAGTTATATATGTGGCTAAGCAGCATAATATTTCTGACCTTAAAACATTTTCTTTCTGCAGAAAATAGTTATTTTTTTTTCTATTTGGAACAGAGGATTGTGGCTGTAAAACTTGTTGAAGGTAGAGTTGTGGGTATATTATTTTTTTCTGGTTCAGGCTGGCTTACAATATAGTTTTTGATGGAGATTGATCACTTACTACAAGTGCTTGGTGTTTTTTCCCATTTGGTGGCTTTTGACAGATCGAACTCCCATATTGCTCAAGGAAAATGAAATATTGCATATTTTACAACAAGCTTGGTATGGATCAGTTTTATGTTGTTTAATCCAACTATAACTATGATTCAACAATCACTCGTTATTAAATTGTGCTTTCTTTTTTGATGCCTAAAAAAATATACTTACTATCAATGTTATTCGCTTCGAAAATATTACCTAAAATAATTGTAAACTTTCATTCTTTTCTCAATTTAAACAAGTTTAATCTCTGAAGCGGAAATTTATAGAAATTTAGTTTTATATTAATTTTAAATGGAGGAAACAGTAATGCACTAATGTAGTAATTAAGTTAAAAAAATCCTTTGATATAAGATCCAAAACATTTTAAATTGCTATATTGAAATTAATTCATTCAAATTTTCGTAAAAATTTAATTTTCTTTAGTAAGATTATTTTTTTAATACATTGTCTGTGACATGTTTGAATATAATATTTAGCCATCATAAAATGGAGGCGTAAAAAGAACGAAAAAAAAATACGTTACTGGTTGAATAGTATTTAAAAACAGCTCTAAAATTTAAGGATTATAATATTTCCACATTTCATGTCAAATTATTTAATGTTAATATCAAATATATGTATAAAACAATAAACTTATCATTTTCTAAAATTGACACAAAACAATAAACTGTTATTTGTTTAACTGTAACCTACAATACAATCGGCACCGACATGAACGTGCGGCGTTCTTGTTAACAAAACAAGCACGTGAGGACTTGGCGAACGAATGCAGGCAGTGCGTGTTGCGCGGGGAAGCAAAAGTGAGAAAGAATTTATTATTTACCCATGGTGATAATATGAAATAAATGAAAAAAGATTGTGTCAACTTGTTCCCAAGTTATATGCTCAATAGTTTCTAAGATACAGATACCTCTCTTAATCAGACACCAAGTACTTGTGTGAGAAATAAAAGGCAGATAAGCAAAATAGGGCTAATTCTATTCACCATTATCAATCATTTTTAACCTTATTAAGGAATACAGTGTAGATATATAATCTTCCAGTTTCGAATGTTGTAAAAAGGTATATTCATCTGCAAGCTCCTTTTTTCCTCTTTCACATTTTTCATGATAATAAAGCCTGCGTTCAAGGCTGCCAAAGTCTTTCATAATTTAGGTTGCAACTGTCAAATTCAGACAGGCATTCCAAGCATCGAGACAATATAATATGGGAGTATACAGAAATTTAGATGTTTTTGAAATTGTGTTTACATTTTCAAATTTACATAAAATGTTGTTAAACAGGATAAAAAATAATCTAAAAATGCATTGTATAATCTTTGGAAAATGCGGCCAACGATCAGGTGTAAATATTTTGTACAAATCGGTGATCTTTTGGATGTGTGACTTTTTATTAAAAAAAAACATTCTAGGTTAAGTGTGTATAGTATATTATAGAATTGATAATTGTGAACCTGTTTTACTTAAGTTTTTTTATTTGTATATATATTTACTTTGTATATATTAGTCATAATGCATTATTGTTAATATTGTTTTTAAATGAAAAAAAAGCCGAAAGGAAAGATAATATATATAAAAAATGTACATATATTTAGTTTCTATTACCCGATAATCCTTTCTGAACAATTTTAAAGTTATTCAGGATGATGACTATGTGGCAATTTAGCTTCTTAAATCGAATGGTAATATCAAGTGTGTGGTTAGCAACAAAAATTTTTTTGATTCTATCAAAATTTATAGTCTGTCAACAGTATTGATGACAAGCAGTGGTGTTTTATTAGTTAATAGAAAACATTATACCCAATTATTCATATAACTATAAGGACTGAAAAATATTTAATTATTCTTTCTGTCTTTTGCTATTTCTGTCCAGTTTTGAACTCATTTGTCTTCTAGCTTACTAGCATATGTGAAAACTATTCACAGACGCGAGAAGTCGCGAACTGGGCACGACAGCATTAGCGCGAACTATGAAATATATTATTATGGTGCATGTTTTTGTATAATTTGTTCAGTGACTGTTGACCGTTACGTCACATTCTTCGCAGTATATGCTGAGTATATACATGGTTGTGAAAAAATGATTGAACATCGAATTTTGGAAACTTTGATGGAAATTATACTTCTTGGGTGGGGCTAAAAACATTCTGTAAGGCCTATTTGACAGGTTTAAAAAAATAAAAATTTCAAATATCCTATTATTTGAGAGTTTTAAAAATTGTTGTTATACGATTTTCAAAAGAATCTGTAATTAGAGGTCACGACGAATCCAATGGGACTATAGGTTTTCACCCATCAATTTTTTTTCAAATAGTTTACTTGAAGAAATTTCAGAAAATATTTCATAATTTCTTTAATAATGATAATATTGAAAAACGAATAGCAAAAATGGATTCCTCGTGTCAAAAATACACATTATTCGATCATTTTTCCCAAACATTTACTATACGAGGATGTATTGATATCTAGTTAGCCTAGACCAGTTCCATGCATAAACAAAATATTGCGTTACCATAGCAATGAACAATAACTTATTAGAAGTATCAGTGTAAAGTTTGACGTCAAAAAAGTAAACCAGAGTTATGCAATTAATTAAAAGAAAAAAGATGTCCACCGAAATTGTGAAAATCGAAAAATTGGGAGTATCGAGCCATCATCAAGTACCTGTATTTAAAAGGATTAAGAGGTAAGCAGATTTACGAGGATATGCTTAATACCCTTGGTGATCAATGTCCTTCGTATGCGACCGTGAAAAATTGAACTGCAAGTTTCAAAAGAGGTAAATTTTCCATTGAAGATAATGACCGATCGGGAAGGCCAGTTTCTGTGTCAGTCCCCGAAAATATCTAAGCAGTTCATGACATGACTTTATCAGACCGTCGAATTGGGCTAAAACGGATATCTGAAGCACTGAATATAGTCATATAGTTCACGTCAATTTGGACATGAGAAAAATTGCTGCAAAATGGATCCCCAAATGTTTGAATGTTGACCAAAAGAGTGAAGGGTAGAAGCATCGCGTTCAATCTGTGCTCGATTTGAAAACGATGTAGACTTCTTAAACCGAATTGTTACTTTGGATGAGACTTTGGTACATTTCTACGATCCAGAAACAAAGCAACGATCGATGGAATGGCGACACTCTGGTTTTCCAAGACCTAAGAGGTTTCGTGTCGAAAAATCTGCTGGAAAAGTACTTGCTTCAGTTTTTTGGGATTGCCATGGAGTAATCATGATTGCTTTTTTGGATAAGGGCAGAACAATAACTGAAGATTACCATTCGACATTACTGACCAATCTACGGGAAAAAATTAAAGAGAAAAGACGCGAAAAGCTATCCAAAGGTGTTTTGTTTTTGCAGGACAACGCCCCTGCACACAAATCTCATGTTGCCATGCAAAAAATTCGTGATTTAGGGTTTGAATTACTAGAACACCCCCCTTATTCACCAGATTTGGCTCCATCCGACTATCATCTCTTTCCTCAACTGAAAACATGTTTAAAAGGTCGTAAAATTTCTTCCAAACAGGAGGTAATAAAAGCTGTGGAGGTCTGGTTTGCAGAGCAAGAGACGTTGCAAGTTCGCTGTAATAAATGTATCGAATTAAGAGGAGAATATGTTGAGTAATAAAATATTTAACATTGAAATTTTGTTTGGTTCTATAGTAGGCTAAGGATTTTTCAATATATCCTCGTATATCAAAATTTTCAAATTTTTGTCCAGGAACTCGAAATGCCTCCATATAAAATTCTGTTATCTCGAAATTATAGAAAATATTGATTAAATACTTATACCATTCAATAGAGGAAAGGTGCATCTTAACCCGTAACTGGTGAGGTGGAGTCACACAGACTCCTAACTATTCACAAACTACTGTAACTTTTTTCCGGCGACCCTGAATCTTGCGCGCGCTCATGTACCTTCGAATCGCTATTAGTAGTTATTGGTATCGAGCTACGTTACTGTGAACACGATCAAATTAGAAATCAGTCTCAGTGACTCCACCTCACCGTTAAGGTAAGTTTTTCAAATGTGATAAAATTTGGAATTTTTGTGTAAAACTTGTTATTTCCAGATGTATTCAGTTCCTAGTAAGTTGAAAAAAGTTCATCCACCCGACAAAAATTTTGAAAATACCGTTATGAGATGGTATAATGAATTAGAATCTGATGTGTCTGATATAGAAGATGGAGATGATATTGAAGAAGAACATGAATATCGGCCTTCAAGTGAAAGCGATGATGATGAACGATCTTTGTCAAATGATGAAAATATTGACAAAGAAGCAGACCAAGATAATGATGATGGAATTAAAAAAAAGTACTTTTATGGGAAAGATCGACAAAAGTGGGCAGTAAATGAACCTGTAAGGAATGTACGAACCCCACAACACAATATTGTTGTAACACTACCAGGATTAAAAGGTCCTGCTCGCACTCTAGGAGATAAAGCCAATCCAGAAGATATATGGAACCTTCTCATCTCAGAAGCTATGATAAATATTATAGTGCAGTATACAAATATAAAGATTGCAGAAATTCGAACACGTTATGCCGAAGAGACGCGAACAGATTTGAAAAATACGGATAGTATTGAAATAAGAGCTTTGATGGGCCTACTAATATATACCGCAATTTACAAGTCTAATGATGAAGATATTGATGCCATGTTTACTGCAGATGGAACCGCAAGAGATATTTTTAGGACTATTATGAGCGGAAAAAGATTTAGTGTTTTGATAAATTGCTTGAGATTTGATGATACCACAACTAGGAAAGACAGACTGAAAGAAATACCAGATGCTCATATTAATGACATTTTTGAAATGTTTTTTGAAAATTATCAAAATGTATTTACCATTGGGAAAAACACATGCATTGATGAGATGTTAATCGGATTCAGGGGCCGGTGCAAGTTCCGCATGTACATTCCAAACAAGCCACGGAAATATGACATAAAGCTTATGTTGTTAACTGATGCTAAGACTCAATTTGGCTATATTTATATGGGAAAAGGTTCGGATGGAATGGGTCTTTCGAATTCAGAAAAAAATTTAACCAAACCCACACAATCCGTAATTCGTCTTTAAAAACCTATTTTTGGCTGTAATAGGAACATTACTGCAGATAACTGGTTTTATTCCATTCAGTTGGTGAAAGAGCTACAATCTAGAGGCCTTACCTCTGTTGGAACAATGAGAAAATCGAAAAGAGAAATACCACCAGAATTTAAGGCAAACAGACAAAAACAAGTTGGTTCTGCATTATATGGATTTTCAAAACATGAAACGCTGGTTTCCTATATTCCTAAGAAAAATAAAGCTGTAATCCTCATTTCTTCCATGCATCACTGTCGTGCTACGGATGGTCAAAGTAACAAACCCGAAATAATATCATTTTATAATTCAATAAAAGGAGGCGTCGATGCACTAGATGAGAAATACACCATTCACAGCTCTTCAAGGAGAACTCGACGTTGGTCAATGGCTATTTTGTACCAAATATTAGACATGAGTTGTGTCAACACATTTGTCATGCACAATTGTTTCAAGAATAACGAAAATACATCCAGAATCAAAGTCATGAAGGCATTAGCGAAAAGCCTGACAGAACCTTTTATGAGGAGACGTTTTGAAAATCCAAGAATTCACTTAGACATAAGAAACTCGATAAAAAGAATACTTGCACTCGAAGAACCAGTACCATTTCAAGCCGAAGAAAAATTAAAGGTTCGGAAATATTGTTATCTATGCCCATCCAAACTTCATAGAAAGACATTTTATTTATGCTATGATTGTAAAAAGCCTATATGTTTATCATGTAGTAAGAAAATATGCACACAATGTGTTTCAAAATAGTCATATCTAAAATAAATGTTTAAATGTTGTTTGAAATTGGTGTAGTTCACCTGTTGTCAGATTTTTTGTACTTAATAAATATGTTTATTTTTCGCATAAAAATTGATGATTAGTATTCCATGAGTCCCGGTTAATCTTTGAAACTTCTAAAAAAATATATATTTTTTTTAATTGATGAAATTGTGGAAGCTTGTTATCATAATGATTTCAATACTACTGTATAGAAACAAAAACGTAGTTTTAATATAAAAATTATATATGACCCAATAAAGCTCATCCAGTTTTAATTTATTTCAGTGAAATTTATTCATTGCAATATTTAATTTTTTTTATATTATTTTTTTAAAAAGGAGTCCGTGTGACTCCACATCACGTTAAATGTGGCTGAAATTGTACCTCACCGGTTATGGGTTAATTACTGACCATATTTAGTTTCTTCCATTTCATATTCTTAGGAATTATAGAGGGTTAAAGATGGACTAAAAATGTTTCTAAATAATTACTACGTTTATGAATTGAGACTGAAATTGGTGAAAATCGAAGGAGGAGCGTTCATACTATTAAAAAAAATACAGCAACTTTCCAGCGATATTACAAACCGAGTTAAAAACATCAAAGTTGAAAATTTTATGCAAAATCTCAATTTTTGGAATGAAATTTGTAAAAAAAAAATTAGATTCCGATTCTGATGATATTTTGCAAATATGGGTTTTTTGATATGAGGATTCCAAAAAATTGGTCAGTTTGAAAAGAAAATGTATTTAGTGTGAAAAGTTGAGGACATTTTAAGCAAATGGGATTTTCCAGAAAACTATTCATCAAAATCGAAAACTAACATATTTTTTCCTTTCTACGACAGGAAAAACATATTGTATAATTTTTTTCATACATTCACTGAAAACCATAATGTTTAATTTTTTTGCCAAGAAAGCAAAATTTTTGGAAATTTTTTGACTTGCTTTCATAAAAAATTCAATATTTCTGAAACTATGCAAGGTGTTGTCTTCATTCTTACACCACTTGATAGAGAAAAGATGCATATCTATTACTGATTATATTTAGTTTCTTCCATTTAATATTTGTAGGAATTATACAGGGTTAAAGTTGAACTAAAAATTTTTGTGAAAATTTACCCTACATTATTCGTAACTACTACGTTTATGAATTGGAAAGACTGAAATTGGTAAAAATCGAAAGAGAGGCGTCAATACTATTAAAAAAAATACGGCAATTTTCCACCGATATTTCAAACAGAGTTGTAAAACATTAAAGTTGAAATTCTCATAGCAATGTTCTGATTTCGATTGAAAATAAAAAAAATGATTCTGATTTCCATGAAATTTTTTGATACAGGGAATCCAAAAAATTTGTCAGTTGTTCGAAAAATAAATTATTTGAAGTATAAAATTCAGGAAAATTATTGAAAATGAAATTTTATGGAAAACTATATATCAAAATCTAATATTTTTATTCTAGAAGCAATGATTTAATTTTCAGTGGATGATTGCAGCTAAAGTCCTCATGCTAGCGACTTATATTTTATACTGCTTTCATATGTCATGTCAGTGAATTATTATAATAAATCGTAATCATGACGCAAAGCTATTTCTAAAAAGTCTCCATTTATGGGCTGTTTTTACCCACGTAAACAATTGTCTATATTAAATCGACTTTGCTAGAAGCCACCAACTTTAAAAAATATTTATAGTCCATTTTCTATAAAAATCAATAGGTAAGAAAATAAATAGGTACTGCAACCTATGAATTTTGAGATAATTACCTATACGCTCTTATTATTTAGTCATTTAGTATTAATAATCATACCGGGATGAAACGTTTTCCAGGTTTCCTTAAATTAAAAATAGCACTAAAGCTTTTTTGACATTGGGAACAGATGACGATATCCATTTTTTAAATATCTTTAACACACAAAACACAATAAAATATTACATATAATACGCCACAACATACCTAACTTTTGAAAATAAAACCATTTCTTTCCCGCCCATACTTTTGGGAGACTTCGGTTGAACTCGCAAGTTGTTCATGGTTGGGAATAGTTTTCGCATGCTCTCCACATCCGCTAGTTTATTGCTTCCCTTAATTGTCTCCTTGACCTCCCTCATTCTTTTTACCCTCTGGTTGCTATTATTTTAACATTTCTTGCTTATTTCTTCTTTTACTACTTCACTCTAGCTCTCAACGGATTTATCTTGTTCATCTATTATCACTTCCTTTCATCATCTCCTTTGTCTTTTTTACTTTTCTCACTTATATCGTCCATGCTATAGTTTTGATATTTCGGACTTCTTCCATTCTTTTCACTTTCCAGTTTTTCCATTTCCTTCTGACTTTTGCTACTATTCTCCAGCTTTAACTCATTTGTCTTGTAGATCTTCTATCATTTCCCTTCATCGTCTCCTCGATCTACCTCTTCTCTTTTTACACTTGGGTATCGTCCATGCTAATGTTTTCACATTTCTTACTTCTACCACTCTCTTTGCTTTCCATTTCCTTCTGTCTTTTTTACCTCGGCCCATTTTTGAACTGATTTATCCTGTAAATTTTTTATTTCCACTTTCCTCCGTCGTTTCCTTGGTTTTCCTCATTTTTTTCACCCGCTGATTGCTCTTGTTTCACATTTATTGCTTCTTCCATCCCCTTCGCTTTCCAAATTTCCATTTATTTCTTACTTTTGCTACTTCTCTCCAGTTTTGTACTCATTTGTCTTGTAGATCTACTACTATTACTGCTTCTCCTCATCGTCTACTTGGTCTTCCTCATTCTTGTTATCCTCTGATTGCTATTGTTTTTACATTTCTTGCTTTTTCGGTCCTCTGTTTTTCAGTTTTCCATTTCTTTCTTTATTTTGCTACTTCTCTCCAGTTTTGAACTAAGTAGCGTTATAGATTTTCTATTACCACTTCCCTTCATTGTCTCCTTGATCTTCCTCTTTTCCTTTAACTCTCTGATATCGTCCATGCTATTTTTTTCACATTTCTTACTTCTTCCATTCTCTTAGCTTTCCAGTTTTTCCATTTCTTTCTGTATTTTGCGACTTTTCTTTAGTTTTGAACTCATTTGTCTTGTAGATCTTCTATTATCACTTCCTTGGTGTTCCCCTTTTACTCTATGGTATCGTCCATGCTATTGTTTTCACATTTATTACTTTTTCCATACTCTGCTTTCCAGATTTCAATTTATATCTTTCTTTTGCTACTTCTCTCCAGTTTTGAACTGATTTGTCTTTTTTATTTTCTATTCCCATTTCACTTCATTGTCTCCTTGGTCTTCATCTTTTCCTATTTCTCTCTTGTATCGTGCACGCTATTGTTTTCACATTTCTTACTTCTTCCATTCTCTTAGCTTTCCAATTTTTCCATTTCTTTCTGTCTTGCTAATTTTCTTCAGTTTTGAACTCATTGGTCTTGTAGATGTTCTATTACCACTTACCTTCATCGTTTCCTTGTCTTCCTCATTTTTTACCCTCTGGTTGTTATTGTTTCACATTTCTTGCTTTTTCCACCCTCTTCGCTTTCCATATTTCTATGTATTCCTTTATTTTGCTACTTATCTCCAGTTTTGAACTAACTTGACTTGAAGGTCTTCCTTTCATCGTCTTCTTGGTCTTCCTCATTTTTTTCACTCTGGTTGCTATTTTATGTTTCTTGCTTCTTCTCTATTCTCTTCCCTCTCCATATTTCCATTTCCTTCTATTTTTTGCTACTTTTCACTTTAACTCACTTGTCTTGTAAATCTTATATTACCACTTCCCTCAATCGTTCCATTGATCTTCCTCTTTTTCTTTTACCTTCTGGGATCGTCCATATTACTGTTTTCACATTTCTTGCTTCTTCCATTCTCTTCGCTTTCCAATTTATTTTTCAAGATGTTCCTCTCTTTGTTGTTCCTCCAGTCCCATCTTAAATATTTGTTCAGAGTATTGACTCCATCTAACGAGTTCTTTCTTATCATTTGCTATTAAAATTCCTTCTTTATTTTCAATACTTAACATCTTCATAAACATTTCTTATTTCTTCTCTATGGTGGATTTTTCTCAATTACTTTGATTTGATCTTTCATTCATTTGCTATTAAAATTCCTTCTTTATTTTCAATACTTAACATCTTCATAAACATTTCTTATTTCTTCTCTATGGTGGATTTTTCTCAATTACTTTGATTTGATCTTTCATTCACTTCCTTCTTTTTATATCGGCATGGTCGTTAATTGAGAAAAACTAAGTAAGAATAAAGGTATGTATATGTGCTTATCGACAGGACAAAATCATATTCTAAAAATTTTGGAAAATTTATAAACCAAAATGTTAAAATCGGAAATAATTTTCAATACTTTTTATCACAGACAAAGCTTATACTAAAAAATAAATATTTGTTTCAAATTGGCATCCAAACATTTAATGAAAGATTATATAAACATATACGCTATAAATATAAAATTTTTAAAAAATACTAAAAACTAAAAATCCCTGTTTTCGATTTTGACAACAGCCTTTGTTAAATGTTGCATGTCAAGTTGAGCTTGAGCAATATCACTAAGAGCAGCTTGAATTTTTTCTAACAACTCTTGGCCGTTTCTGACCACGGCCTCTAGTCTTTCAGCTGCTTCTTGATTTTCTTGTTCCAAAATTCGAAGACTCTGTAACTAAAAATATTTAATTATACAATTTGAAACTGAAGATTCTTCAAATTATATATTAGGATCCATTATGTGGATAGGAGTTTTTACAATATTTCGAACTAAAAGTGAAAAAATATGTTCATTTTCAGAACCATCGTTTATATACATCTTTGAACATATCACGGGCAACTGTAGTTGCCGAGTGACGCAAGTACACCGATCACGATGGAATTCTGTCAGTTGACTTGAGGCGCTGATGTGATGCTACAGTAGAATTTTCAGCCTTCTAGCTCTGCTCAAACCTGAGATACAGGTACCTCGTTTTAGGTAGTCTGTCAGTATATATATTTGTGACAATTTTGTAATGGCTCTTAACGATTTCGATGCAACTTTGCAGGATGATAGAGCTCGTAAAGTTATTACGATCGCATCATACCATGATCCCTGAAAAAATCCTTAAGGGTTCCTAATGACCATCTAAAATTTTGAAATATGGGTATTTTAAGTTTTTTCCAATTTATACATTTTTGACCTCATATAGAGAAAAACATCCTAAATGTTTTTTGTATCTCTATTTAACACCTTTCCAACGGTATATAATATTTAAGATAGTTAGTGTAGGCTTTGATTTTTTTTTCGTTTTTTCTAATTTTTACGGTTTTGACATCAGATAGAGAAAAAATACGCTTCATTTTTTTGTAGCTGTATTCAAGACCTTTCTAATAGTGTGTGATATTTAACATATTCGGTGTAGCCTTGTGGAGTTATAGCCAAAATAAGTGGTCCATTCTTCGATAGGATATTCCGGGTTTCTGGTGTATACTACAGGTCGTTAATAAAAAAAATTCGGCTTTTAAGTTTAAATTTATTTTTAGCTATTTTAAATGGAAATAAGCAGTCGGAAATGGTTTTTACCATGCCTATCATCGAATATTGGTCCTTTTAGATCAGCGGGCACTACCTCCCCATGGGGGGCGTCACAGCGATCCAGAGGGGCCATGAATAACTGTAAGGGGGCAGCAGAAGCATAAACAAATGAAGAATTTGAAAAATTAATTTATGTATTTCACTCATAAGGCTTAAATTTTCTTTGAACAATGTACTGGATGTTGTATCGGTTCCTGCATACTTCCTCACTTGCATTCAAATATGTGCAATTGCGCACTTCTACTGTTCATGTATTGCCACTGAATTACCGTTTCAAAACGTGAGCAGTATGAGCATGACTGCGGGGAACTGCCACTTGTAAGATTCTTGGATGGCAACACTAAAAAGGTTGAACAGAATGTTCATCTCTAATTACGTTCTTGCACCCCAGATGTGCCGATTTTGTCATCAAATACCTAAAATTTCCCAGAAACAGAAAGGTGGCAAACCACCCTGATGTTTGACGTTCTGACTGATGAACAGCAGTCGTACACTGGTTAAATATTTTAGACGTGAACATTTCAAGCACTGGAATAGTTTTTTGAAGAAAAAGAAATACCTCTGAGTAACATCTTATCAATAGCCACATTGATGGTAGAGCACTGCCTATTTAAAAAAGCAGATGCTGAATGCATTCACAGTACATTATTGAATGACAGATTAAACAGCTTTGTATTGAAAATGATTAAGAACTTGCTGCTTCATACATAACTTCATTGGTTGTCAGAGGGTGCCTATTTAGATAGGTTTTGTAAGCTATTTAACTCGGAGCCAGAGTTCTTGAAAGATTTGCGATCCAATTTAATTCAGTCCAAAAGTCAATGTCTTTTCTAGACAACATACCAAAACCTCAAAATATTCAACTAGGTAATACTATGGTACCATACAATGATGAAGTCAAATGTTTAGGAATAATAACATGGAAACCATTCATAAAATTCATGCGAACAAAGTGTACAAAAGCACTTTTGTTTTACCGAGCTTATACTCGATATATAATGGACTATGAAAGTACTGTATGGATCAGCAAACGACACAAATCTAAAACAGTTACATCTTATCCAAAATGAAGCTCATAGACTTTGTATCGGAGCAATGAAGTCTACACCTTTCAAAGCAACTAGAGTAAAAGCAAGAGATTCGCCACTAAAATTAAGAAGAGAATATTTGGCTGAAACTATGATCATAAAATACAAAATAAAACAATCACCATTAATCCATAAAGTATCTGTTTTAAACTACGACTTGACAAAATCATACTAGATCAAAAAAAATTCTTCTCCATTTTGTACAGGTTTTTGTAATATGAGTAACACTACATTGATGCAATAGACAAGCGATAAACTTTGAATTATATCAAAATGAAAAATTATAGTTCCGAAATACTCCACAATTGCTCTTTATAATCAATATTTACTCGAAATAATTCTACATAATAATGAATGTACTATGGACGTATACACTCCTACACCGATGCATTAAAGAATGAGTTAAGTACAGGGTGTGCATTTTTTATCACAAAAGGAAAAATAAAAAAGTTTTCAATCAATAATCAAAGTTCGATTGAGTCCTACAAAGTATAAATAAACCTATCAATCCAAACTCCCTCATTTCTCACCCGTATATTTACAAACTTCAAGTCATATCAGTACAACTCAATGCAAGGAAATTCAATATACAAATAGCTTGGGTAAAAGAACACATGAGCATAAAACAAAATGAGCACGTATTTGTGTGTGTATTTGATCGACTCCTAATAATGCTGGGCAATGTTCATCGATGTTTCCTGAAATATCTATCGATGTTTAGCCACTGATGTTCGATGTTTTTGCCATCGATGTTAGATTTGACAAACGTCGATGTCAATATAGATGTTCGATGTTATTTATATTTTATATTAATGGTAAAAATTATTACTTTCTGATTCAATATTTTATTATTCTAGAAAATAATATTTTAATCTGTAATCAAAAATTTATAGAAGCTGTTTTAAATAAAATTAAATAATTATGTATTTGAATGAATAATACCGCCTGTTCTGCGTTTTCCCCTTTTATGTTGGAAAAGCAAAATGCGGAATGTCGTATTCACTTTTATGGTATTGTGCTCTGAAGGACCAATCGTCTTAATATGACGATAATGAATGCTTTTACATGTATATGAATTAGTTGTTATATTAAATGATAATCGATGATCACATGCACTTTTACTATATATTTGTATTATTTTACATTTTGTTCATATTGCGTCACAAATAAGAATATCACAACTGCTTATTATATAATGCAATCGATATCTTTTTACTTTTTTATGATTAATTCATGACAAGATGTGTCATTAGATCTTTTTATGCTTTTTTTGTCACTTGATTAACAACGGTGTTTTGTATGATGATGAAAAATTGAATATGTGTTGTTATGGATATTTTTATATGTCGTTTAAAGTGGGTGATAACAAGGAAAGTTATGTGAGAATGGGATATAGAGATTTAAATGAAGCTGTCATATGACTGTTGAAAACTCAGCCGATGCATGTAGTTTTGTGGAGAAAAGAAATTGTTATATAGTTATCTGGTTTTTTATATGGAATGAAGTTTGAATTGTGTTATACAGGGGAAGTTGGAAATAAAAAATCACAGGAGAATTTGGTAATTAAATATGTTTGATTTTTTCTAATTATTATTATTACAATTAATGATTTTACATGGATATTATTGTTTTATTTTAACATTGACGTAAAGAGAATATCAATATTTTATAGCCGATGTTTTTAAGACATCAATGTTTGCATTCGATGACCATTATCGATGTTTCGCGATGATGTCCCAGCACTAACTCATAATGCCAAAATAGTGCGGTAACCAATTTATTAACAAAAAAGAAACCAATTACGGTGATTTAGGATTACTGCTGATGAAAATAGAGCCGAAGATTACAAAATTGGTAGCAGCACAACAGATTCATCCATCTCATCAATATTTTGAATGTTTCAACTTATTTTTATATAACCTTAATATTCTGAGTTTCATAATTTCAAACTTCAATGTTTCTAATTTACACCCTTCTATACTATATTTTACGAACAAGGTAGAGACCTTAATACATAATATATAATTCTATTTAATTGCTTTTAAAATTTAAAAAAAAATAACTTCCAGGGCGCTGAATAATATTTTTCCGAAAAAAAAGAACTAAATGAAGCAAAAATTGGCTTCTAAAAAGATAATCACTGTCTCATGTAAAGTTAATGAAAAAATTATAAGCAGCTTCTCTTTCTTGACTGTTATGGTAATGAAGATCCTTTTTGTTCCATAAGTATGGATATCTATAAAAATCAATAAATTATGTTAGATAGTCGTGTTTAGTAGCATTGGGAACTTTCAATACTTTTGCAGATCTGCTCCTTTCAATTTTGGTTCACAAGTGGATCAAGTCCAACGGATTTTCCTCTGAACGATATACCTACTGATCTATAAATGCACGTTTTACTTAAGATTCTAGGTAAGGCAGCTGCAGTACACCACGCAAACAAAATAGATTGGTTGTGTTGATTACTGATGATATAGGGTTGGGCAGTTGGATTGAAATTTGAGAGTATTTGCATTCTCCATTGCCAGAAAGTAATAAAACAAACAAAAATGAAATTCAGCAACTGCCAAGACAATGTATTTAATATATTAAAAGTACCTAATAGAAACCAAAATGTCTTCTTATTAAATAGGTAATAAAAATGTTAATCAAACTAAAACTGATATCCGACCTGCCTCGTGCATTTGTTTTCTCGATATTTGTTCCTCGGAACCACTCTGATTGAATTATTGGATTCGATCCTACCCCAGATTTGTTCATTTGTACTGAGTACAGTGTTTAGACATAGCAATATTTACAAGCTCTGTCAACAAATCTTTTGCAAATAATGAGATGTGAACGGACCAGTTTGTTTACACATCATTTTAACTGACAACTGAATGTAAACTTTTGGCACATCCATCCTCTGTCAGTTTCAGTTTTTCTTTGATTTTTACTCATACATATAAGTGACAACTAAACTGAGAAGACCGTCTAAAAGGACCTTGAAATTAGCAATGGTCTTATTTATTAAATATCGTCTCATTTATTAGTATATTAGTAATACTTCTAAAGGTTCTTATCATAGTTAAATATTCTATTTTCCTCAAAATTATTTCATCACTAATTAGGAATATACTGTTTGATTTGCGTTTTTAAATGTATATTGCACATATTAATAAATTGTAGTTAAATTTCCATATATAAAATATTGAGATGGGTTTGTAAAAGTATAGAGATGAGTAGAAATAAGAAATTGATATATCCGAAAGAAAAAAGCAATCAATACTAATTCTTTAACAAAAACATGCACCAGTTACAAATCATACCTGCAATTCTGTAGAGCTTTCTTCGCTAGGTAATGATTCTATTAATGTATCTATATCTTTTGCACATCTTGCTATTAAAGTTGTAAATAACTGCACGTAATCTTCTTGATTTTGTTGCTGTTGAGGTGTCTGAGATCCACTTCGGTCGAAATTGGGAAATTTACTTGGGGGAGCAAACTGTTGTAGAATTCCAATACTATTACAGAAATGTTCAGCTTGCTAGAAAATAGACAACTTTTAACTTGCAATCAATTTTTTTATGGAAAACTGCGCTTACTTTATTTATACAATCTTGAAGTTGAGTGAGCCTATCTGCCATGTTGAAGTTGTATTGTTTGTCAACAACACATTCCTTAATTTACATTAATTATTTGAAAACTTATACATTCAAAATTCTTCTTCTCTTTTAATATTTTGGACTTCATTCAATCTAACGATAGTATACCCTACCGACATTGCTTATTTTCTTAAATCTTTCGCCGGTAGGCGGGAACTTGCTTACGTCATCAGTGAACCTAGGATCAGCTCGCATCATTTAAAATATATTGCAATCGTCAATATTTGCCACTTTTTTCTTGTTTATTTGCATAAATTCTTTTTATAAATATATTTGTGGATATAATAATAATTAATCTTAATCATTAAAGTGAAAATAAAAGGATTAGAAAATCGAAAATTTGGTCTGAGAACTAAATTTTTCAAAAATGTTTTTGAGATTTTCTTACCTAACTAGTTTTAAAAAGCTGAATTTTTGAATGGTAGAATAATAATGAATTAATTTTCTTTGTGATACGTTATTTTTTTAAAGTTATGAGAAACGTTATCAACGGTTATAAGTAAAGTACCTACATATTTAGGGCCACTTGAAACCTACTAGTGCAAAGCTTCTGTTAACAAAACCAGGTTTATTTAAACTAGATTAAAGATCAGTCACAGTTCATGTAATTTTTCTATAAGTTGGTACTGTGACTATCTTCACTTGCATATTGCATAATCTAGATTATACTTGTTTGTCCAACAAATGAGTGTTTTTGTGGGAGTATTTAGTTTGTGCTAATCCGAGGATTCTAAAATCTACTGTCGATAATATATTATAATTGTATGCCGAGCAATAACATAAATCACGACCCTGTACATGGGAAAACAGGGTTTAGTCAAAAAGACCATTTAAAATTCCGAAATGTGTTAATTAAACACCTAATATATATTTTTTAATTATTAACCCTACAGCGGGCGCTTCATGTCTGAGAGGCGACGAAATTTTTAATTTATTGATTTTTGTTTACGCGCGCTCTTACCTCCTACACCCCCCATTCTACCTTCCTAGATCATCAATCCACACACTAGTGTTAAAATCTATGGTGTTAAACGTTTAGCCATACCGGTGGGTCATAGGTGAAATATTGTAAAATTCGGTCTATGAGACGGACGCGCGTGCTGTATACGAGTTAGTGAATATTTTACAGTAGTAAGGTAAGTTAAATTGCACATATTTTTTATATTATGTTATTGTTGATGTATTTTTATTAAAATATTTAAAAGTAAATAGTGAATTAGAAACAAAACTGTATTTTTATGACTTTGAGAGACAAACTTCGCGAAATATCTGGAAACCACGACACTACACCCCAACAAGATGCTCCACCGGATGGACAGTCAGGACGATGCGCTATATGCAGCACAAAGAAAAACCGAAAGACACGTTTTTGTTGTCAAAAATGTTTTAAGTTTTCATGTCTAGAATACGTGGGCATTATTTGTAATGATTGTTATGAAAATAATTAAAAAGTTATACGATTTCTATAAGTAGCCATTTTTAGTTTACAGGTTTTCTTCAAACATGTTTTTTTACGCTGAAAAAAAAAACTAATAATTTTAAAACAAAATGTTATTTTATTTTACAGCCACGAATAAAGATAAATATAAAAATTACAATATGTTATAAAATCGGTCTGTGAGACGGACGCGCCTGATATTTTCGAAATATTTCACGCGCCCGCTCTAGGGTTAATTATTTTTTATTACCACTGTTACTTAACAATTTTTCATTATCTGGTTTGGATAAACTAGAAACAGGTTTAACAAAACAAAAAGCTTGTTATTTTGTTTAAATATTTTTTGTGTATTTTTTCTCTGGACAGGTTCTCAAAGGTGACCTAAAATTACACTCCAGACAGCTTCTTAAATATTTCTTCATTATATAGTATATGATAAACATCAGTGCGATTAATTTAGGATTAATAATAAAAATTAAAGTCTCGAATTGTTTGAGGATCTCTTTGAACTAAAAATAAAAAGAATCTCACACAAAGTGGGATTCTTTTTTTGTGTGGGTCTAAATTCCTGAACTTGCATAAACTTTTAGGATGGTTAGGAGCTGATTAATCGGTGATACGGTACATGGTTTCTAAAAAATAAGGAAGTAGTAATCATATACTTTTATTTTTCCCTTTTTTTCCTTATCACTAACCAAAAAATAATGATTCTATGATAAACTTACAAATCATGGGGATATTCTCTACTTGATCTTCTATTATTTCCAGAAGTTATAGCTGTCCCTTTTAATAACCTGAATCTTCTAAAAAAACTCAATTCATCGAAGTCATCCAAATAATTTGACCTTTCAAAAATACGCCTACGATGGCCGAAATCGTTAATTTCCAAAGTATCTAAAAAATCCTCTAAGAAAATGTCTTCTTCCAATTCCAAATAATCCATATTTTTATACAAAAAATACCACTTGTAGGCAGAGTAGGCGTAGACACACAAAAAATGTAGGGTTAAGATTCAAAGCTTAGCCTTAAACGTTGAATAATCCCTCGAATTTGGGAGATTTAATTTAACAGCTAGTTAAGGCAATTAAACTCTGTTTAAGTGACGCAAGATAATCACTTACTTAAAACTTAGTTTAGGTCGTAAATCATAGTTAACAACTACGGTGCAAGTGGCCCTTAAAAAATTTAAATGTCAACGTAATGTTTAGATAAAAATAACACATAGTTTGATTTGAGGAAACTTACTTATAGTTTATTTTGCAAATCTACGACCTGTGCCACTTTTAAAGCACGCCTCAGCGTGTTTAAATCGAACTTTCAAACACGCGCGTTTTTTAAAGTCCCTATGGTAACAACAACAACTCGAGAAACGTAAGTATCAATGACAACTTTTTTAATTAGTTTTTAAATTGTATATTTTCATTGTGAACCAATGTCTTATTTGTTTTTTTCTGCAAAATTTATTTATATATTCATATATACATTGTATCTTTTTAAATATAAATAAAGAAACTTTTTGATTATTGATCTGACAGCAGTACCTCGTAACACCGGTGTGAATTAGTAACCCAAAGCTCATTTCCCAAACAACGCCGAACGATCAGTGGCGTCGTTAATATCATTTTTACTACGTATAGAATGATGAAGTAGCTGAAAACAACAGCGCAAGTATCTTGAGGATTCACAAAATATTCAGTCGGAAGTAAAATCATTTAAATATGGAAAAAGCGGAAGATTCATTCATTTATAGTGGATACATGTAATTTTCTCAGACAAAAAATTATCGCGCAATTAAAAATTTGTAGTGAAATTAAAATTCCAGACGAAAGAAAGATCATGGAGTCAATCTCCAAGGGGTAGTTTTTGGTACTTTATTTTAGAAATATGTCATTTTGACGGTGAATAAAATAACGGAGCAGCTCTAAATTTATAAACAAGTATCCTAATGATACATCAAATACTCCACTGATAGGAAAATGACTTAGCTAATTTCCAAGGGGTAGTTTTTGTTATTTATTTCAGAAATATGTCATTTTGACGGTGAAGAAAATAACGGAGCAACTTTAAATTTATAGAGAGGTATCCAAATGATAAATCGAATATTCCACTGATAGGAAAATGACTTAGCTTATCTCCAAGGGGTAGTTTTTGTTATTTATTTCAGAAATATGTCATTTTGAAAGTGAAGAAAATAACGGAGCAACTTTAAATTTATAGAGAGGTATCCTAATGATAAATCGAATACTTCACTGATTAGAAAATAACTTAGCTTATCGCCATGGGGTAGTTTTTGTTATTTATTTCAGAAATATGTCATTTTGACGGTGAAGAAAATAACGGAGCAACTTTAAATTTCTAGAGAGGTATCCTAATGATAAATCGAATACTCCACTGATTGGAAAATTACTTAGCTTATCTCCAAAGGGTAGTTTTTGCTATTTATTTCAGAAATATGTAATTTTGACGGTGAAGAAAATAACGGAGCAACTTTAAATTTATAGAGAGGTATCCTAATGATAAATCGAATACTCCACTGATTGGAAAATTACTTAGCTTATCTCCAAGGGGTAGTTTTTGTTATTTATTTCAGAAATATGTAATTTTGACGGTGAAGAAAATAACGGAGCAACTTTAAATTTATAGAGAGGTATCCTAATGATAAATCGAATATTTCACTGATAGGAAAATGACTTAGCTAATCTCTAAGGGGTAGTTTTTATTATTTATTTCAGAAATATGTAATTTTGACGGTGAAGAAAATAGCGGAGCAACTTTAAATTTATAGAGAGGTATCCTAATGATAAATCGAAAACTCCACAGATAGGAAAATGACTTAGCTTATCGCCAAGGGGTAGTTTTTGTTATTTATTTCAGAAATATGTCATTTTGACGATGAAGAAAATAACTGAGCAACTTTAAATTTCTAGAGAGGTATCCTAATGATAAATCGAATACTCCACTGATTGGAAAATTACTTAGCTTATCTCCAAGGGGTAGTTTTTGTTATTTATTTCAGAAATATGTCATTTTGACGGTGAAGAAAATACCGGAGCAACTTTAAATTTATAGAGAGGTATCCTAATGATAAATCGAATACTCCACTGATTGGAAAATTACTTAGCTTATCTCCAAGGGGTATTTTTTGTTATTTATTTCAGAAATATGTCATTTTGACGGTGGAGAAAATAACGGAGCAACTTTAAATTTATAGAGAGGTATCCTAATGATAAATTGAATACTCCACTGATAGGAATGTGACTTAGCTAATCTCTAAGGGGTAGTTTTTATAATTTATTTCAGAAATATGTAATTTTGACGGTGAAGAAAATAACGGAGCAACTTTAAATTTATAGAGAGGTATCCTAATGATAAATCGAAAACTCCACTGATTGGAAAATTACTTAGCTTATCTCCAAGGGGTAGTTTTTGTTATTTATTTCAGAAATATGTCATTTTGACGATGAAGAAAATAACGGAGCAACTTTAAATTTCTAGAGAGGTATCCTAATGATAAATCGAATACTCCACTGATTGGAAAATTACTTAGCTTATCTCCAAGGGGTAGTTTTTGTTATTTATTTCAGAAATATGTCATTTTGACGGTGAAGAAAATAACAGAGCAACTTTAAATTTATAGAGATGTATCCTAATGATAAATCGAATACTCCACTGATAGGAAAATGACTTAGCTCATCGCCAAGGGGTAGTTTTTGTTATTTATTTCAGAAATATGTCATTTTGACGATGAAGAAAATAACGGAGCAACTTTAAATTTATAGAGAGGAATCCTAATGATAAATCGAATACTTCACTGATTAGAAAATGACTTAGCTTATCTCCAAGGGGTAGTTTTTGCTATTTATTTCAGAAATATGTAATTTTGACGGTGAAGAATATAACGGAGCAACTTTAAATTTATAGAGAGGTATCCTAATGATAAATCGAAAACTCCACTGATAGGAAAATGACTTAGCTCATCGCCAAGGGGTAGTTTTTGTTATTTATTTCAGAAATATGTCATTTTGACGATGAAGAAAATAACGGAGCAACTTTAAATTTATAGAGAGGTATCCTAATGATAAATCGAATACTTCACTGATTAGAAAATGACTTAGCTAATCTCTAAGGGGTAGTTTTTATTATTTATTTCAGAAATATGTAATTTTGACGGTGAAGAAAATAACGGAGCAACTTTTAATTTATAGAGAGGTATAAATAACAAAAACTACCCCTTGGCGATAAGCTAAGTCATTTTCCTATTAGTGGAATATTCGATTTATCATTGGTATATCTCTCTATAAATTTAAAGTTGCTCCATTATTTTCTTCACCGTCAAAATGACATATTTTTGAAATAAATAACAAAAACTACCCCTTGGAGATAAGCTAAGTCATTTTCCTATCAGTGGAATATTCGATTTATCATTAGGATACCTCTCTATAAATTTAAAGTTGCTCCGTTGTTTTCTTCACTTTCAAAATGACATATTTCTGAAATAAATAACAAAAACTACCCCTTTTAGATAAGCTAAGTCATTTTCCTATCAGTGGAGTATTCGATTTATCATTAGGATAACTCTCTATAAATTTAAAGTTGCTCCGTTATTTTCTTCACCGTCAAAATTACATATTTCTGAAATAAATTATAAAAACTACCCCTTAGAGATTAGCTAAGTCACATTCCTATCAGTGGAGTATTCAATTTATCATTAGGATACATCTCTATAAATTTAAAGTTGCTCCGTTATTTTCTTCACCGTCAAAATGAGATATTTTTGAAATAAATAACAAAAACTACCCCTTGGCGATAAGCTAAGTCATTTTCCTATTAGTGGGGCATTCGATTTATCGTTAGGATACTTCTCTATAAATTTAAAGTTGCTCCGTTATTTTCTTCACTTTCAAAATGACATATTTCTGAAATAAATAACAAAAACTATCCCTTGGAGATAAGCTAAAGTCATTTTCCTATCATTGGAGTTTTCGATTTATCATTAGGATATCTCTATATAAATTTAAAGTTGCTCCTTTATTTTCTTCACCGTCAAAATGACATATTTCTGAAATAAATAACAAAAACTACCCCTTGGCGATAAGCTGAGTCATTTTCCTATCAGTGGAGTTTTTAATTTATCATTAGAATACATCTATATATTTTTAAAGTTGCTCCGTTATTTTCTTCACCGTCAAAATGACATATTTCTGAAATAAATAACAAAAACTACCCCTTGGCGATAAGCTAAGTCATTTTACTATCAGTGGAGTTTTAGATTTATCATTAGGATACCTCTCTATAAATTTAAAGTTGCTCCGTTATTTTCTTCACTTTAAAAATGACATATTTCTGAAATAAATAATAAAAACTACCCCTTGGAGTTTAGCTAAGTCATTTTTCTACTAGTGGAGTATTCAATTTATCATTAGGATACCTCTCTATAAATTTAAAGTTGCTCCGTTAGTTTCTTCACCGTCAAAATGACATATTTCTGAAATAAATAACAAAAACTACCCCGTGGAGATAAGCTAAGTAATTTTCCAATCAGTGGAGTATTCGATTTATCATTAGGATACCTCTCTATAAATTTAAAGTTGCTCCGTTATTTTCTTCACCGTCAAAATTACATATTTCTGAAATAAATAATAAAAACTACCCCTTAGAGATTAGCTAAGTCATTTTGCTATTAGTGGAGTATTCAATTTATCATTAGGATACCTCTCTATGAATTTAAAGTTGCTCCGTTATTTTCTTCACCGTCAAAATGACATATTTTTGAAATAAATAACAAAAACTACCCCTTGGAGATAAGCTAAGTCATTTTCCTATCAGTGGAATATTCGATTTATCATTAGGATACCTCTCTATAAATTTAAAGTTGCTCCGTTGTTTTCTTCACTTTCAAAATGACATATTTCTGAAATAAATAACAAAAACTACCCCTTGGAGATAAGCTAAGTCATTTTCCTATCAGTGGAGTTTTAGATTTATCATTAGGATACCTCTCTATAAATTTAAAGCTGCTCCGTTATTTTCTTCACTTTCAAAATGACATATTTCTGAAATAAATAATAAAAACTACCCCTTGGAGATAAGCTAAGTCATTTTCCTATCAGTGGAGTATTCGATTTATAATTAGGATGCCTCTCTATAAATTTAAAGTTGCTCCGTTATTTTCTTCACCGTCAAAATTACATATTTCTGAAATAAATAATAAAAACTACCCCTTGGAGATTAGCTAAGTAATTTTCCAATCAGTGGAGTATTCGATTTATCATTAGGATACCTCTCTATAAATTTAAAGTTGCTCCGTTATTTTCTTCACTTTCAAAATGACATATTTCTGAAATAAATAATAAAAACTACCCCTTGGAGATAAGATAAGTCATTTTCCTATCAGTGGAGTATTCGATTTATCATTAGGATGCCTCCCTATAAATTTAAAGTTGCTCCGTTATTTTCTTCACCGTCAAAATTACATATTTCTGAAATAAATAATAAAAACTACCCCTTGGAGATTAGCTAAGTCATTTTCCTATCAGTGGAGTATTCGATTTATCATTAGGATACCTCTCTATAAATTTAAAGTTGCTCCGTTAGTTTTTTCACCGTCAAAATGACATATTTCTGATATACGAGGGCAATTCAGAAACTAACCTCCGGTTGATTGAAAAAAATACACCAAGTTAAGAAAAAATATTTTAATATATACATCTTACAACTACATCTTTGCACTATTTTTCGACATAGTCTCCATAACGATTGAGGCACTTATCGTATCTCTTCACAAGCTTTGAAATTCCTTCTGCATAAAAATCACCCGCTTGTGCCTTGAGTCAGCCTGTGACCGCATCTTTGAGCTCTTCGTCGTCATCAAACCGCTGGGACCCGAGCCATTTCTTCATATGCATGAAGAGGTGATAATCGCTTGGCGCCAGATCTGGGCTGTAAGGTGGATGGTTGAAAACGTCCCACTTGAAGGACTCAAGAAGGGCTGTTGTTCTGCGAGCAGAGTGAGGACGGGCGTTATCGTGCAAAAAAACGATACCGGAAGTCAGCATACCACGGCGTTTGTTCTGTATAGCCCGTCGTAATGTTTTTAGTGTTTCACAGTACACGTCTTGATTAATGGTCGTCCCACGTTCCATGAATTCAACCAACAACACCCCTTTGGCATCCCAAAACACCGTTGCCATCAGTTTTCTGGCAGAAAAATCTTGCCGGGCTTTTTTTGGTTTGGTAGGCGAATCTGAATGTGCCCACATCTTTGATTGTTCTTTTGTCTCAGGGTTCACGTACTTAATCCAGGTTTCGTCACCGGTCACAATTCTGTTTAACAATGGTTCTCCTTCGTCCTCATAACGTGACAGAAAGTCTAATGCAGAGGCCATTCTTTGACTTTTGTGGTGGTCGGTAAGAATTTTGGGCACCCATCGTGCACAGAACTTACGGTAACCCAATCTTGCTGTCACTATCTCGTACAAAAGAGTCTTAGAAATCTGTGGAAAA
Organism: Galeruca laticollis; assembly: GCA_963921935.1. Lineage (NCBI taxonomy): Eukaryota > Metazoa > Arthropoda > Insecta > Coleoptera > Chrysomelidae > Galeruca > Galeruca laticollis. Next base: position 73,984,413 of record OY998177.1, read on the forward strand.
TCAGTAGACAACTCCGCCATTGTGAAACGTCGATTTTCACGAACTTTTGCATCAACTGTCTGAACGAGTTCGTCAGTCACCAAGGATGGTCTACCACTCCTCTCTTCATCATGAACGTTTTCTCGTCCACTTTTAAATAAACGTACCCATTCACGGACAACTCCTTCACTCATAACTTTTGGTCCGTACACGGCACAAAGCTCACGATGATTAGCTGCTGCAGAGTATCCTTTGGCTGTAAAAAACCTTATAACAGCACGCACTTCACATTTGGCGGGATTTTCTATTGCAGCACACATTTCAAACTGCCACAAAAACTAAACTAGCGCAGGTACGATGTTCACTCGACTACGGCTTGATGCCGACTGACCTGCTGAGCGTGTGAATGCACAGATGGCGCGCTACTCCCCCCACTACCCGCACTGTGACCAATCGGAGGTTAGTTTCTGAATTGCCCTCGTAAATAACAAAAACTACCCCGTGGAGATAAGCTAAGTAATTTTCCAATCAGTGGAGTATTCGATTTATTATTAGGATACCTCTCTATAAATTTAAAGTTGCTCCGTTATTTTCTTCACCGTCAAAATTACATATTTCTGAAATAAATAATAAAAACTACCCCTTAGAGATTAGCTAAGTCATTTTCTTATTAGTGGAGTATTCAATTCATCATTAGGATACCTCTCTATAAATTTAAAGTTGCTCCGTTATTTTCTTCGCCGTCAAAATGACATATTTTTGAAATAAATAACAAAAACTACCCCTTGGAGTTAAGCTAAGTCATTTTCCTATCAGTGGAATATTCGATTTATCATTAGGATACCTCTCTATAAATTTAAAGTTGCTCCGTTGTTTTCTTCACTTTCAAAATGACATATTTCTGAAATAAATAACAAAAACTACCCCTTGGAAATTAGCTCTGTAATTTTCCTATCAGTGGAGTATTTGCTTTATCATTAGGATACTTTCCGTCGGGAATTTTCATTTAACTATAAATTTTAAATTGCGCGATAATTTTTTGTCTAAGAAAATTACATGTATCCACTATAAATGAATGAATCTTCCCCTTTGACCATATTTAAATGATTTTTCTTCGGGCTGAATATTTTGTTAATCCTCAAGATACTTGTTGTTTTCAGCTACTTCATCATTCTCTACGTAGTCAAAATGATATTAACGATGCCACTGCTCGTTCGGCAATTGAGCTACCAGCTTTGGGTTACTAACTTCACACCGGTCCTCGTAACGTCAAATTAAAATATAGTATATTAAAGTATAAGTGGATAAAGAGGTCTTTCAAACACGCGCGAATTTTCGAGCACGACGGCGCAGCCGAGTGCTCGAAATAGAGCAAGTGTTTGAAAGACCAGTTATCCACAAATACTTTACGCTATTTTTTTATTGGTGCACTTTGGAATCATAAAATATTATTATTATATTATTACTACAAAAAATGGAAGTCCATCCTCGATGCCCAGTCAAGTTTCGTGAACGTCAAATAGTATTTATTTTTAGTTGACGTTACGGGCTGTCAGATCAATAATCAAAAAGTTTCTTTATTTATATTTAAAGGGAAACAATGTATATATGAATATATAAATACATTTTGCAGAAAAAACCAAATAAGACATTGGTTCCCAATGATAATATACAATTTAAAAACTAATAAAAAAAGTTGTCATTGATACTTACGTTTCTCAAGTTGTTGTTGTTACCATGGGGACTTTAAAAAACGCACGTGTTTGAAAGTTCGATTTAAACACGCTGACGCGTGCTTTAAAAAGGTAATATGCGGCATCAATAAAAAAAAATATTATTTAGGATGGACTGTCACGAAACTTGGCTGGGCATCGAGGACGGACTTCCATTTTTTTGTAGTAATAATATTTTATGATTTCAAAGTGCACCAAAAAAAAATAGCGTAAAGTATTCGTGGATAACTGGTCTTTCAAACACTTGCTCTATTTCAAGTACTCCGGCTGCGCCGTCGTGCTCGAAAAATCGCGCGTGTTTGAAAGACCTCTTTATCCACTTATACTTTAATATACTATTTCGCATTGATACATAATAAAATAGAAGTTATTTGCAGTTACAAAAATTTGTGTGTGGGTGTGTGTGTGTGTGTGTGTGTGTGTGTGTGTGTGTGTGTGTGTGAGGGTGAGAATTAGCAAATAAATATGTGAAGCGGAACCGTATAGAGTGCATCCATAGCCTATGTGTGAACGTATGTAAGATCTGTAGAAGATGAGATAAACATTTGGATCAGCACCCCTCTTACTTTTTTATTTTTAATATATTATTTACCAATTTTTTTTAAAATTGTCCCACTTAACCAATAACTCACGTTGTGAGTCTCTCTCATAATCATTTGATGTAAAGTGTTCAGAACACACTGTTCTGTTTCCACATTAAATTGATCCTTCCTCTTACATTGATGTATCCACGGTCACCTTACTGTTGTAAAAACTAAATAGTTCCGCTTTGGAAATAGATGAAAAACCAAATTCGGTTCTTGTTTCTTGGCGACAGGCTGATGGTTTTTGCAAGATGCCACGACACACAATATTCGACCTGGGAGAGTGACACTAAACAAACTTTTTGGTAAAATATTTTTTCAAAATTCTCACGAAACTTATCATCGACGAATGGCTGTCAAACGTTCGCTTCCAAGCTTTTAGTGTAGGTAAGCATTTTAACAAGCTTAAATAAGTATAATAATGTAAAAGTTTACTTAAAATTTATACATTGGAACGCGAATTCAAAGGTTTTGTATTTACACTGAAATAACGTGCTTCGTATTTATAGAATTTCTTGATTGGCAATTAGAGGAGTTTACTTAGCACCTCTATTAATAAATCACACCTTCAAAATTCAAAAAAACGAATAGAAAATTGTCAAAACACACTTTCCAAACGCACGGTAAACCATGAAATTAGAAAAGTTGGGCTCAGTGATGACGTACGTCTAACTTGAGCGAGGCCAACAGAGTAAATGGAAATAAGCAATCCTGTAGATCTAATATCGTTACATTCAACCAACGTATCGGTCTTCTTTTTTATGTCTAAACTAGTTCATAGTTCACAGTGAACTAGTAGCCCAAAATTCGGATGATGATCACAAAATACCAGTTTTCTGTGGACGATGATCCGTTTTGTGTGTTAGTTAGGCTGAAATTCAAGAGCACCATTTGTTTATTCTATTAAATCCCAAAAAAAATTTTGCTGGGTAAATAAAAACTGAACATTCCCGGAGTTTATAGTTATATATTTCAATTAATTGATTAGTTTAAACACTCAGTGGAGTACACTGATAGATGATTTTTTAATCTATGGGATGATTTCGGTTGAGGATTAGACAAAACATTATATGATTGTTGATGTTATAGTATTCTTTAGTTATTACTGACAATAAATCTAGCTATTTAAAATAAATTTTAAATTAAGTGCGATAAATACGACTCCTCCAACTATTGTCACATAGCCTCTTTAGCTCAGTGGCAGAGCACTGGTCTTGTAAACCAGGGGTCGTGAGTTCAATCCTCACAGGAGGCAGCATTGGAAATTTGATTTTTTTTTAATTTTCAAGCCTAACAAATCCAAACAAAGATGAAAAATTATTTATATTAATAAATTGAAAAACCTCTGCTCAACCGTAGAATGAACGTTTTAGTAAAAATATCTAACATTTTTTTATAAGCTTATCATTAGTGACAACCTGTAACCAAACTAAATATAGGTACGGATATTATAGATTCATTTTTTACTTCACCTTATGAATAGTGTATGTCATATATGTATACATACATAATAAGGGAAGTATTGTAATGGAGTGATTTTGACGTTTCGAGATTAGAGTGGATTTACACGATTCATATGTTTCGGAGTTCAAAAAACCTACTTTAAAAAATGTCGGTCAGTCTGTCGACACGATAACTCAAAGACACGACCGAATTTTTTAATGAAATTTTATATGTAGGTTCAGAATGTAAAAACTGAGGCTAAGTTCGTAAATGAGCAAAATCTGATGTACAGTTTTCCGGTAAATCCCATTTTCATCCACATTCCACCCGAAATAATTTTTATCTCCAACAACTGACATATTTTACGGAATCTTCATAAAAAACCCCATTTTTTTTAGATTTTTAATCCATATGGACCGTTTGGAATCAGAATTAACATAAAGTTCAGCTTTGATGTTTTATAGCTCAGTTTTTATTATCGATGGGAAGCTGTGATGTATTTTGTTTATAAATAATATTAGATTTTCACAAATTTCAGTCGTTCCATTGCATGGACGTAGTTATACTACACATTTTTTAAGGTAATTTTTTACAAAAATTTCTACTCCAACTTTAACACTGTATATTTTCCATAAATATAAAAAAATGGAAGAATTCAAATATGGTCAATAAATAAGATGCATCATTCCTCTATTATATCAAATAACGTATGAAAGAAATCCATATTTAACGTAGAATTTATACAATTTTTTACGGAAGCTTGTTAATTAGAAAGTTTGATTTACAGTGAATGTATGAAAAGAATTATGCAGTACCATGTATACGATTTTATATTTTTTGTTCTGTTTTACGAAATTTTTGTTATTAAAGAAATTAAATAATATTTTCTGAATTTTTTTCCAAGTAAGGCATTAGAAAAAAAAAACGGTGAAAACTAATAGCCTCGTTACATAAGGTGAAGTCATGTGCTGGGTACAACTGGTTTTGTTTTAAGTTAAAATCAAATTAGCCCGGTCAAATTAGTTAAAAAAAGAATAGGTTAGGAAAAATCCGCATAGAGCTGCAAATTGGTAGAGATGTTAGGAACACAATTATAAATAAAATTTCAAATATCCCCACTGATCCCATGTGTTCTACTTTTGAACTTGACTAACTTTTTTAGCACACATGCATGGGTTCGGTAGGGGCTTTTGAAATTTTATTTGTAATTACGTTCCTAACATCTCTACTAATTTTCATATCTATGCGATTTTTTTGTTATTTGAAATCTTTACTTTGACCGGACTATATTCATTTATAAGATTTTAAAAACATCCAGAAATGAGGAGAGCTTATTTTCCCGACTCGGCACCCCCCACTATTTAGAATCTTTGACAGCACTCGTGCTGTGCTCTAACCTAACTTTTTTACGTTAGTCCTCTCTAGTTATATCAAAGAATACACCTGTTGGTGTATTCTTTGGTTATATGATCTGTGAAATTGTCTGTGTTTAGTGTTTACTACTGTGGTTTGTGGCTGAAGGTGTAGGAGTTTATCATTTTAATTATTTCCCGTTTGATAGTGATTCTTAATTCTAAAATGCGTGTAACATGTAAATATTGTAATAAAATATTCTCAAGACAATTCAGTATGAATAGACATATCAGAGAAATTCATAGGGAACACGTTAGTCCTGTTGAATATGCTAAAGAAGTGTGGGGTTTCAAGTGTTTAGAACATGATTGTGATACATCATTTCAGCAAGAAGTATTTTTAACTGATCATTTGGAAAAGTTCATAATTTAAAATTTGAAAGTGAAACAATTATCTTTGAAAAAATGGATGGTAAGTTTTATTTTGCCTTTAAAGTTAGGAGATTTTATGTGTGCAATTACATTTTAACACAGTAAAACCCAAAGTATTTTTTTTTATTTCAGAGTTTACTAATTGGAAACAATCAATTGAAGAAGTATCCTGCAGTTACTATGTTATATCGAAAACCAACTACATATTTTAATTGTAATCGTAGTAAAACAGGTAAGACATCAGTAGAAAGTGTTCAGTAATTCAGAATATAATAATAATTAGGTATGCTTCGTACCAACTCTGTTTATAGTATTATTTTCTTCGCTTATAAGATATGTATTGTTTTGTTACGTATATACATAAACTTTGTACTTACAGGACATAATGGAAATCGAAAATTGGATACACAATATAAACGCAATTGTAAGGGTCAGGGCTCATGTCATATTAATTCATCATGTACTAGTCAAATAAAACTGTTTTGTGACATAGATGGTAAAGTAACAGTAAACTTTCAAAAAACACACTATGGACATGTAATCAATCTTGCACAAGTCAGGCTACCTAAGCATGAAAGAGAAAAAGTTGCTGTTAAGTTAGTTAATGGAGTCCCACCTAAAAAGTAAGTTGGAATTTTAAAATTAGAGAGTATTAACAATATTTACATATATTCTGTTCTTAATTTGTTGTGGTATTTGGATTGTATTGTGGATTTTTCATTAATTTGTTCCGTGTTTTGCCACTCTAAATAAAACAAAGAAATAGCTGAAAATAGAGAAAATCTACCAAAATTATTTAAATATTAAGGCAAATATGCGAAACATTAACAAACTAACATAATTTTTGTACAGATATTATAGGCACTGGTATTCCCACCCTCTCTACTGGGTTACCATATTAACCTTAATATTTGACTACGTATTTTTCAGAATAGTACAGGAGGTTCGTGACAATATTGGAGAGCATTTAAAGAGAATAGATTTGCTTACTTTGATGGGCGTAAATAATATTAAACGAAGTTTTGGTCTGGAATTTGAAAATGGTAAACGACATCAAAATGATGCAGTATCTTTGGATTTGTGGGTACAAGAAAATGTTTCAAAAATGCCTGATGAAAATCCAATTTTATACTATAAAAAGCAAGGAACTGAATCACCATTTTTAAAACAAGACGATTTTTGTTTAATAGTTATGAACAAATTTCAAAAATCAATGATACAAAAATTTGGAAGCAGTACTTTAACCATCGATGGAACTCATGGTCTCAATTGTTATGACTTTGAGTTGACTACACTTATGGTTCTGGATGTATACAGACAAGGATTTCCAGTATTATTTATGTTCAGTAATAGAAAGGATACTCAGATTTATCAACTTTTTTTTGAGCAAATTAAAGCTACAGTTGGTAAGTAGGTGAAACTATAAATTATATATTTTTTGAACAGATTTATCTTTTGTAGGAAAAATACAACCAAAAATTTTCATGTCAGATTTAGCGGCAGCATACTTTAATGCGTGGGTGTTAGTAATGGGTGATGGGGCTACTCAACATCTCTTCTGTGCCTGGCATGTTGACCGAGCATGGCAAAGTAATATAGCCAAAGTAAGAATTTTAGAAAAACAAAAAGAAGTGAAGAAAGTAATAAAAACCTTACAGCAAAACACAACGGAGGAAGATTTTCAAATATGTTTGAATAACACAATTACATTATTATTGAATGATAATGACACCCAGGAATTTGGGAACTATTTTAAAAATAATTATGTGTCCAATTATAAAAAAATGGGCTTACTGCTCTCGCAAACATTCCCTAATTAATACAAATATGTATGTTGAAGCCATGCATAAAGTTTTGAAATATATATATATGCAGACAGAAAAACAGTCTTGATAAAGGTTTAAGTTTAATTTTACAATTTTTAAGAGATAAAAGTAGAGAGAGAATTGTGAAGTTAATAAAAGGTAGAACTACTAAATGTACCACAGAAATTTTTAAAAGACATTGTGAAGCACAACAATTAAAAAACTACACGATAGAATTCGTTAAAGATGTTTGGAATGTGACGAAAAAGTCAGGAGAAACATATATTGTCAAACAAGAGCTAGAAATTAATTGTTGTGCAGAAATTTGTTCTACTTGTGATATAGACACATATACACATGTACATGTGTAGACTTTATTCGTCAGACATTAATTTGTAAACATATTCATTATGCTATGATTTACAATAAAAAAAATGAAAAGTTAATAACACATACAGCAAATAATAAAACAGCAAGTAATATCAAACTTTTTTGTGCTGTGATTGATAAGTCAGAAGGAACTTCTGAAGAGAAATTAAACAAAAAAATTAATCATGTGTTTTGTAAGCTACAACATTTTGATTATAATACTTTGGACGATTCTACTCTGGAAAAAATTAATTACCATTTAAAAATAGTTGAAGATTTAACGAATTTACCAACGAATATGGATACAGAGGAAAATGACTTCGTCATTAGAGAAAATACAAATAAAAGGTATATTAATCCACAATTACGTTTCTTCTCAACGAAAAAGAAAAAAGCGTCAACAAGCTGTACAATCAATTCATCTGACATGGAACTGTCAGAAATTAAGAAGATGTTTCAAAATAGACCTGCTCTGGTAGTATCAACTAGCTCAACTCAAGACCATTTGTACTGCAAATTATTTGTTAATATTAATAAAATAAACTTTAACCATTCTAAAATTCTGTTGTTATTTAATTAATTTTTGTTTATTTCTAATAAAATTTAAAAAAATTGTTGAATACTTTTATTATACAAGTGTCCCAATATTATGTGTACAAGTTAGAATACAGGTACCTTGGCTCAAAATAAGGAGATTTTAATTGAAATTACATATACCTAAGGCGCTTCTTTTTACATCTGAGGTGCTCCAAATTTTAATTTTATTTGTTTTTTAAAATATCCCAAAGATGGGACAATTAATCTTTATCATTTTGAGATCCTGAATACTAACTATCAAAGTACATTGTTTGCCACACTCAACTTTAAAAATAATTATTACTAAAAGTACAAATAAACTGTTTTAGACTAACTTTTCCGGACTTATACACTTCGGAAGCTGTATCGAGCAACCAAAATTTCTTCAAAAATTATCAACCATGTAGTATAGGACCCATTATACTGGCCCTGCTAGACAGAAAATCAATAGGATTTATCTGTGAGATGCCCTGAACAATATCCAATCTAAAAGTTTGTAACTTGTATACACTTCGGAGGTCGCATCATGCTAACAAACCGAAATTTCTCCAAATATTTAGTAAATCTGGATTTATATGACCCGTTGTACTGGCTCTAGTGAGCTAAAATTCAATAGGGTTCATCTGTAAGATGAAGTGAACAATATAGTATCATAAAATTGGTCACTTATACTCTTCGGAGGTTGTATCATGCTAACAAACCGAAATTTCTCCCAAAATAATAAAAAATGTAGTATATCTGGATTTATAGGACCCTTTGTAGTGGCTCTGGTGAGCTGAAAATCGATACGGTTTATATGTGTGACGCCCTGAAAAATATCTAATCATAAAATTGATTACTTGTATACATTATGGAGTAGGGATAAAAATGAGACTCTTATTAGAGGTAAGTATTTGCCGAAGAAGAAGTCGAATATGCACAACAAAGAGAATGTAGTGACCACAAAGACAATACAAACAATTATTACTTTTTCTATGGTACTAAAAGTGATATTTAGCCATAAAGTATATTTAAATTTTCAATACTCATGTACCTACTAGCTTTATTTTTTTAAATAATAAAATTTCGTTTTTGTATGTATGAATGTATATATACATAATTGCATCAGTATTATTTACAGTAAATTCATGATAAACTGAAGATATTAGATCACTTATGAATTAAGACTTCTGATTATTCTGATCAACAATTTTTAAACTTCAAGTACCATAGCACTAGTTCTACTGGCTCTGGTGAGCTGAAAATCAATACGGTTCATCTATGAATTGTCCTGAACAATACTCAATCATAAAATTGGTGACTTGTCGCACTTGGAAGCTGTATAGTGTTAACAAGACATGTTACAAAAAGTGGCCGACGACATACATACAGGATTATTTTTCTAAAACCCTTTTTTCGTGTATTTGTCACTGGAAATTAAAAAATTGCCTCAAAAAATGCAAAATTTCAATTTTTTTGGGGTAAACCAATACTTTTCTGACATATTAGCTAGTGTTGCGCAGAATAGTAAAAATACGGAATGTTATTTAAAAATAATTTGATTTTAAACATCTTTTGTTTTGTTTTTTTATAATACAGTTATTGTTTTAAAAATTTTCATTTCATAGTTATTGTTGATTATGGCCCAAAAATAATAAAAATTAATAATTATCGCTCTTTTGAAAAACAAATACGTATTTTTTAAACGTTGTAGGTAGTATGACGTTGTGCCCTGTATACTAATAAAAAAATACAAGATACACGTTTAATACACCACCATTCAAAACACGTGTACAACACTAAATATTCATATAATTTATATTTCCCGCCTATGAGGTGGTGGGGGTTGCTGAGTCGGGAAAATAAGCTCTCGTCCAGAAATGAAGTCCACGAAGTCTGTAATAAGTGTTGCCTAATTTCTAATTAAAAATCATCCAATTCGCTCACTCCTAATGTGGTATATCGTATATATCAACATTTTTCATATTTTTCCAACATGAATGTATGGGTATAACTATTCCAAACAATTTTATGACCTACCCTTAATTTTTATAACAAATTCTTTGATACTTCTTTAAAAACGAATATCTAAGAAATTTGTAGTAAGAATTGCCTACATTGTAATTAGAAATCCTCCAACTCGCTTACCCTAAATAGTATAAAGTTATATCTATCCCCTTCATATTTTTTGTACAAATATATGATTGTATCTACAGCTTTTAATCTATTCTCAGTTTTTGTGCAACGAAATAATAATTTAAAACTTGAAGTCTGGCAACGTTAAATTTTCTTTTCATAACCTTACTTTTCTTTATGATGTCATCAAGACTCAAGACTAATCAAAAACCAACGAGGTTAAATAGCTATTTAAGAGGGGCCTCTTTGTCAAAAACCAAATGATGATCAAAGTAGATCTATAGGGGGGTGTTCTGTGATCTGTAGCACAAATCACCCACATCTGTAGTAGGGACCATAGACAAATAATAATATAAGAGAGTTTGATGTATAGGCGGTATGTGGCACAACGTTTCTGCGCAAGATCCCCGCGCATGGAGTCTCTACTGGCGCGAACTACAAGACTGCTTTACATAAACAAAATAGAACAAAATATCATAAATTTCAATACATTTCAAAACATCGCCTTTAATGTGGATAAATATTATAAAATATCCTAGTATATTAACTTTTACGTCATTAAAAATGAAAATATACAAAACCAATCTTACATTGGTTGGTGTGAATATGGTTTCTGTTTGTCAAATGCAAGTGACAGTGCCAAAAATAACAATTCCGAAAAAGAAGACAATACAAGAGTGAGTATTTTTAAATTTATTTAGGATTTAGTTTTAATAAAGTAAATAAAAATAAGTGAACCTTTAAAATGTCCCACCAGGTAAAATTTGTCGTAGTTGTATAGCAAAAAATTGTAATAATACATATTTTTGGCTGCTTCGCAATTTGGAGTTTAATAACAAAACATTTTTCAAATTTCCATCTGACATTATTCAAAGGGAACAGTGGTACAAAATTTTAGAAATTCCTTATACATCCAAAGATGAAAGATTGTGTGAAGATCATTTTGATGATGAGGCATTTACAAATTCATTACGCAAAAGACTTAATAAATTTGCTTCACCTTTGCAACCCTTCCATCATACACCACCAAAAGTAATTGAAGATAATAATAATAAAACTCAAGCTTTTGAAAATACAGTATTGCCCGTAAAAAGAAAGCTTATTTTTTGTAACAATAATGATAGTCTTAAAGAAACTGAATTTGAACCTTTGCCTAAAAAACAATGTTTGGAATCTAGTATTTTAAGTAAAATAAACGAAACTAGGGTCAGTAATTTATCTCCCAAGAAGAAGAAAATGTATTACATTAATAAAGATCAGAGAAATAGAATTTGTAAATTAAAAAAGACACTTATCAGTAGTAATAACAAAATTAAAAAAGCAGTTAAATTGCCAGAATCAAAGTTATTTCAAAATTAGATCCAGCAGGCATGGAGTTTTTAAAAAGTAGTACTGCTAACTCTAAGAAACATAAACCTTCATGGTCAATAACGGATAAGGCCCTTTCATTACCCATTTATAAGAAGGGACCACGAGCATATAATTTTTTGATACGTTTTATAGCTTTGCCCAGTAAATCTACTTTACAGTCACTTCTAAGATCAGTGCCATTTGAAACTGGAATTAATAAAGCAATTTTTGATAGGCTTAAAGAAAGGGTTGTCAAAATGAAGCAGATAGATAAAAATTGTGTCCTCTTATTTGATGAAATAGCTTTAAAAGAACAATTGACTTTGGATGTGGCTAATGCCAAATGAACTCTTTGCAAAAAGTCATATAAGTTTTGATTGGTTCACTTGTCGAGAACATAAATAATACGTATTTTCTCAACTCATAAAAGTTTGTCCCCTTATTAATTAAAAAATATTATAATGATAGTAAGAGGACTAACAAACAAAAATTATTATTTTTTGGTAACATTGTACTGCGTTTAATTTTTTTTTGTTTCAGACCTGTTCCTGTCTTCATGTGAAGGGGAATCTACTTTTTAAATGCTTTTTATTAAAATCTTTGATGTAATATTGGATAAACTTTCTTAAGTATAATGCTGTAATTTGAGTAGAAATATGTAATTTTGTGATTAATAATAATAATATGTAACTGTATGGTAAATTAATGATATAGATAATAATATTTTTATCATGTTTTGTGTTACCAATTTAAAACATGATTTAATATTCAAGCTAGTGTGCCATTTTTACTTTTAGTTTTCGCTAAGTATATGTTTATGTTGTGTATTTATACAACTGTAGGTTTCCTCTGATTTACATGTTTTATCTTTTTAATTAATTTAAAGAAAGTAAACGTGAAGTTTCTTGTTTTCTGAAATAAAAAAGTTAAAAAAAGGTGAGAGATGGGCAGCTATGGGGATGCCTATTTATAGTGCGTGCGGTAGGAAAAATAACTTTGAAAATAGAATTGTGTGGAAACACTGTTAAGTGATATGAGAATAATTGTTTTACTAATAGGAGATATTATTTAAAATTAAAATTTTTTGATTATTGTAACTGATAATTTGATCAGATGTTTTTGTACTTTATTATTATCGTTAACTATTAGAATAAGAATTTTAAAATTATCAATGTAATAACATGTATAAATAACAGACCTATGTATAGTAAACAAATATTTCATTAATTTGTTTTTATATTATGTGCAGGTTAATAAAAATTTTAAATGTGTGCTGTTTTATTATTTATTACCTAAATTATTTGTCTCAAAATTGTTTATTATTATAATTTCATTACAAAAATGAAATATAATTTTTTGGAATGAAATAATTATATAATAAACAATTTTAAGACAAACTGTAAAATTTACCTACCCATAATCCAAACTTCCAAATTTAAATATCCCGCCTGTAAGAATTAGTTCTGATCCCCGCAAGGGGTGCGCTGAGATCGACGCGATGCCAGCTGTTTTATATGGAGGGTAGAACTAGTTCTACACTCCATACTGTTATATGGGACGACACTCTCTTAATATGTTTATTTCTCTATGGTAGGGACAGGCGTTGTCTGTGGTTGGTTGGTAAAAGTAAAGTTCACAGACCACTAACCCCGTAAAGTTCGTAGATTAGTTTCAGAACGAGTTTTGCTAAATATTTATTTTAGTTTAGGGTATTTATTTTATACAGTATTAGTTAATTAATATATACAAAAAATGTTTGTAAAGTGTACTACTTAGTTTTGTGTCGTTATATCATGTAAGTATATTTTATCGTCTTTTTTGGTTTAATTTTCCTTTGTTTATAACTGAATTGCTACAGCAATTGTCATAAACCTTTTTAATTTTTATTCAGTACATTCAGAAGGGTTGTGTATTTATATATTTAATCTTTCAAACATTTTGATTAACAAACTAAATAAATATCCTTGAATTATCATAAATTTTGATGATGTGTATGAACAAACTTCAAAAGTAAATACTCAAAAGGATTAAATGATAAAAAATGAATTAAAAATTAAGTAAGCTACTGTTTCCATTTTAAAAATACATTCTTTTAAAATGAAAGAATTATCAGTAATGAGAAGCTTTAACAATATGCAATCATTTATTGAGGAAATGGTGATTATTTGTTAAATTCTCTAACATAAAATTCCTATTGATTGTGTCACCTTTAAAATAAAGAATATGCAAGGATTTATTTCGAATTTGTCATAATCGCTTCCATAATAAAGTTGAATTGTAAAAAATTAATCTAAATGCTTAGGTCATTTGTAGAAAGATAGCAAATGAAAAATTTAGATGATTATTGTAAGAAATGGAGTGCCTATAATATGAGATGATCAAAGAAAAAAGGTGGACACTTTGATAAAGTTGAATTAAAATTATAGTCTCATGAAAATTGTTTATATTCTGACATTTCACAATTTCATTTTTAGTGACAAAATGACATACTTTATTAGAGGATAAGGATTTCATTAGAGTGCTATAATGAAAAAAATATCTCTGTATACTAGGCAAAATATGAAAAATTTATTGAGAATGTAGGCAGTTACGGAAATAATAACTAAATAACATACTCGTACAATAAACAATCAATGTAAATATAATAAAAAGTATAGGATTAGTGGTGGAATTGCTACTTGGTGGAGTGTTAAATTTGCTCTGCATTAAAGTCTATCTAAATCAGTGAATTTTCAATTTTAAAATTCTAATAAGTGCATCATTGTATTCAGTGAACCTCTGTATGCTCCTGTTGCTATAGGCAGGTAATAAAATCTAAGAATTGAGCTGTTCCATTGACATTTTTTGTGTGAAACCATTTAAATAATTTAATAACAACAGATTTTTTTACTGAAAAACCAAATTTATTCCACCATGGCAAAAACTTTGTTTAAAGTTCTTGAATATAAATTCGAGAAAAGTTCTTCAATAAAAGTGAATATAAATTTGAGAAAGTGTGCTACCTAATATGATAGTGCATAGTACACCATTGTGTGTATTTAACACTCTTGAGTGTCGATAAATCGCATGGGCCAGGACCTTTCTCAGGTACACATGACCCTTGCCAAAAGTTTCAAATATTGAATTGAGTCCACCAATATCGGGCATTTCTGACTACAGGAATCCCCAAACCACAACGATGGATACCAGAATAGAGAAATCTAACCAACAAACCGAAAGAAACATGTCATATTCTTCAGTACTTAGTAAACAGCCAACAAAATTTCCAGAGAAGAACCTAGCTATAATATTTCCTGCGATTTAAGGAGCCAAAATCCAATAATATCTCCTAGCCTTAGGAATACTTGTTAATCCTAAACACATTCTGTTCGCATCTAGAATTTCGAATAATAGAATTTGTATATACCTCTCCAGCCCAGAGTTAGTAACTACTTTTATGAATGACCACGGTGCAATTGGTGTCAACAACCAAATTATATGAGCCAGAAGATTGATAACTCCTTCTGAACGTTTGATCCTATCTAATGTGAGCCCAACAATCCCACATTCACATTTAGAGCAAGCCCTACAACAACTTGGCCTCAGCCTATTATCCCCTATATCCTTTCTCAGAGTCAACATGACCAACCCAGATTTTGCACATATAATGAGTTTCAGAAGGCAAGTCTACATTAATCCTCCCGAAAATATTGTCATCCCGGTGTCTATGTTGGTCAACCATGAAAATACCTCCTATCGAATATTCTTATCATTAAGTAATCTAACCTGCTTCAAATGCAAGCAAAACGGTCACACATCTTCTGAATTACAACTGAGATACCTGAACATCTAAATGAACCCCCTGCAATGCCCCATCCTGAAAATCCAGAAGAACCACCAGAGGATACTACAACCTCCCTAATTCCATAAGATTCCCGATCACTCCCGGCCAAGACAACCAACCGAATTCATAGAATATGAGGAACCTCTCAGAAATATTAACTCCAACGGAAGATAAACCATCTGACCCATTCCGAAAACCATCCTCGAGTATAAGTTAGAAAATTCGCCCTGAAACCACAACTTTCAAAGAACACATGCAACCAACTAAAGCATACATTGATTCAGAAAATTTTGTAATCAACTACAATCAACTCAAAGACTTTTTTGAAAACGTATACGGCTCTAATGACCCTCTGAGTGTGGCGAAACAGTACACAACCAACGTGCAGGGTCTAATTCATATGCTGAGTAGTGTATACCCATATTTTAAAGACAGATGTATCAAGAGTAGGTGTACCAAAATTAAGAAAAAATTATCGAAACAGTTGCTAGCAGAAGTATCGCTCATTTCAGATTCTGAAAGCTATGCATCGTCACAAGAAACACATTAATAATATCAACTTTCGAACTATCCATCATTCAATGGAATCTTAATGGGTTCCTCACACAACAAGAAATGTTAAAACTGATTATTTCCGAAAACAAACCCTCGATCATATGTTTACAGTAGACCCATTTTAAACAAGACACAAAATCTGAGGAACTATCTTTGTTTCCATAAAAACAGACCAGATCAAAACATAGCAAGTGGTGGTGTCGCTACTTACATACACCAAACTCACGGTACAATTGAAATCCCTATAACAACCCACCTTGAAGCAGTTGCCATTAAAATGTTGGACCCTAAAGAGATAAATATTTGTAATATCTACATACCACCAAATCGTGACATGACATACGAGGAGCTGAATGATCTCTTTCAGCAAATAGCCAAACCAAGATTATTCTTAGGAGACTTCAATTGCCATAACGCCCTATGGGGATGCGACTCCACACATACAAGAGGTCGTATATCGATGATAACAATATGGCGTTACTTAACAATGGAGAAAAAATTCGTTTCAACTCATTTTCAGGAAACTCCAGTATTATAGATCTCAGTATTAACGACCTCTCACTCCACACTCAATTCAATTTTACCATCTTTCCCTATATGGCAGTGACCACTTTCCCATCTTACTCACAAGTTCTCACCATGTTGTAGAAGAACCTATTGTGACAAAAAAATGGAAACTAAATTGAGCTGACTGGAATCTTTTTGCAAATATCATAGAAACCAAGGTTAGTCACTTCCACATGCGTGTAGGGATGTTCGATAATTATCGATATTCGATGATCATCGATATTTAAAGTTAAAACATCAATGTTTCAACATCGATGTCAAATACTACTAATATCAAAGACATCGATAGTCTAATATCACTAATAGAACATCGATAATGCAATATTTTATGGAAGGATAGGTAGGCAACAAACAACACGTTAATATGAATTGATAGTTGCCACTGTTACCAGCCTTATGATTTTCTTTTTCTACTCATTATAAAGATAAGATTTCGTCAAGAGAAAAGAGGTTTAGAAGGTAGAAAGACACTAATCTCGATCTACTTAGAAATTTTGATTGCAGCTTTAATAAATAGATGGGGCACGACACCGTTTAAAAGTAGATTACTTTTTTTTATTCATAAATGTAATTCATTGAACAATCGATAGGTTGATTTTTTATTCGGGGATTTTTTTGGTATTTCTGGGATTAACAGAAAACAGTAAAAATCTCAAATATAAGTTATGAAAAGCCAGTCGTCATCTTGAGTGATTGATATATCCAGGTTTTTGATAAGTAATAAGTTTTTTTTATTTAGTGCTGAAGCTTTTATTTAACCAATTTTTAAACGGTAGGAGAAATCAATAAAATTATTTTTATTAATTAAATAACAAAAAATAGCCAAAAATATCATTTCTTACAAAATTTAAAAATAGAATACCAAACGATATAGGTCGGTAATACGATACTATTTTTAGATAAATTAATAAGATGCCACCAAAAAGTAAATATTGGGAATATTTTGAAAAGATTGATAACTCTCAAGCAAGATGTCTTCCTGCTCAAAAATTTTAAAAACTTGCGGAAACACAACAAATTTAAGGCTACACATTGAAAAGATGCATCCTATATTATTAAAAAAAAGACAAAATGATGCAGAAGCAGATGAACCCGGATCTAAGAAGCTCCGTGCTGGGAATGAAAGTCCTACAACAGAAGAAAAGCAAATGCAGCCGCAGCCTTGTACAAGTTTCGCAACTTCGGCGCCAAGTTCAAGTTACATCGGTTCAGAAATCGAATCTGAATCTGAAAGTGTGAAAAGTGATACTAGCGGCACTAGCGCTACTGCCTCTACTTCCAGAAATGTCTCTAAAATTAAAAGCTCATTCCAACCAACATTGACATCAACTTTTAGAAACATTCACGAGTATACTGAAACAGGTGCCAAAGGTGTTCGATTATCTGCTGCAATTCTCTATATGATTTGTAAAGACTCGCAACCTTTTCAAATTGTAGAAAATGAAGGCTTTCTTGAATTAATGAAAGTTGCTGCGCCTTTATACAAAGTGCCTTCAAGGTTTACATTTAAGAAGATGCTAGAAAATACATTTGAGGTATCTCAAAACTATTTTAAAAATAAATTGAAGACAGTGAATAGTTGTACCCTTACTACAGACGTATGGACTGAGACTATGCAAACTCGAAGTTTTCTTGGTGTCACTGTACATTTTTTTGATAACGATAAGCTGGAATCTGCTACTCTTGGAGTGTACGAGTTATCAGAACATCATACTGGTGAGTACATTTCTCAGATGTTACTAAAAACTACTGAAGAATGGGGAATTAACAATAGTAAAGTCTTGGCGGTAGTAACAGATGCAGGAGCTAATATGATAAAAGCCGTTGATCTAGCATTTGGTAAAAAAAGTCACATACCCTGTTTTGCTCACATGTTAAATTTAGTTGCCCAAAAATCGCTTGAGAAGACACAAAACCTACCTCAATTAATTTCAGCAATTAAAAAAATTGTTACTTGGTTTAAGCATAGCGTGATCGCAAGTGACGAATTGCGAAAAGAAGCATCACTTAAACTAATTCAAGAAGTTTCCACTCGTTGGAATTCAACTTTCTACATGATAGAAAGATTTTTGGAGCTACGAGCCGCAATTAATAAAATTTTAATTTGTCATGCTACGGCTCCTGCAATGATAACGGCCAAAGACATAGAAGACTTGAAAGAAATTACGGAAATATTGCGTCCAATTGAATTGGCAACTCGCGTTAACCAGGATGTTATCATTAAAAATATCTGGTTTAAAACCGAAAACAGCGGTTGGAATAAACCTCCAAGAAAACATAATGAATGAAATAAAAAAAAGATTACTTCCAGCAGAATCCATTAACATTCTGGCTGTATCAACCTTATTGGACCCCAGGTTCAAAAACATCCACTTTCAAGACGCTGTGGCATGTTCTAGAGCTATTAGAATTATAAAAGATTTAATGTTAATCCAAGAGACCGATAAATCTGAGCAAATAGACGTAACTAAAGAAACTTATTCGAAAGCTGACAAAGATGAATTTAATTTATGGAATGAATATTATAAAATTGTTGAAGAAAAACAAACGTTACCTCATCAACGTGAAGTAGGTGATAGCCTTCAGAATTTAGCTTTTATTTAAAAAGCCCCCTAAGTGATTTCAAGCAGGAACCTTTAGAAATTTGGAGCCATGGAATTGGTTCCTCGTTTCCCAAAATGAAACCGGTTGCGATAAAATATTTATCTTGTATTGCAACTTCCACGCCATCGGAAAGACTGTTTTCCAAAGCAGGAATTACATTAACCCAGCAAAGAAACAGACTGAAAGGACAATTACTTTCAAAATTATTATTTATGCAGTCTGTTGATAAGAAATTTTGGGACTTGTAAATTGTATTATTTTTATTAAGTTTAGGCACAAACTTTTTTATTTTACTTTATAGTTTATAGTAGTTTTCTAGAAATGGTTTTTTTATTTTTATTTGTTATTTTCATTTTTTATTTCTTTATTTCCTAGTCTATGCATATTTAAATAAACATTTTATAGTATTGTTATTTCAATTTCTTTTTACTTTTATCCATTCTTATAAAAACATCGATGTTGCTTAACATCGATAAATAAAGTTCGATGATAATCGGTTATCGATTTTTGCCTATCGATGTCAATATCTATATTAACATCGATTATTTTTCAATATCGCACATCCCTACATGCGAGATAGTATCGATGAATGTGTTGATGATATTACCAAAATCATAACGGAACTAGCAGTAGGAAAGACAAAGCAACTGAACAACCACACCCCAGTTCCTTGGTGGAATCAAGAATGCGACCAGGCAATAAAAGCCTCTAAACACGCTTTCAACAGACTAAAAAGGCACCACACATCAGAAAACCTGATAACTTTTAAGAGTCTGAGGGCAAAAGCTTGATGGATCATGAAAAAAAGTAGAAAAGAATCATGGGTCAGATATGTATCATCCATTAGCAGTTCAACACCACTAAGTATGATCTGGGACAAAGTGAAACATATTAAATGTAATAAAACAGACCATGGAATCTCACGGATTGAATATTAGGGAAAATCAACTTCCAGTTGTACCAAAATGTCTCAAATCTTCTCAGACATCTATGAAAAGAATTCTAATAGTGCAAACTACACACCCGAATTTCTGAACTACAAAAATAATGAAGAATCTGAAGGGATTGATGTTTCCCAAGACGAAATGAACCCTATGAATGTACCTATATCCTATGAAGAATTCCTCGAAGCTCTGGTTACTTTCAAAAACTCCAGCCCAGGACCTGATGATATCCCGTGCTTTTTCTCCAAAACATGCCAGATACAGCTAAGCATATTCTCCTGAAAATATTTAATAAGATATGGAGAGAAGGGGTCTTTCATGAGACGTGGTCAGAGGCAACCATAGTTCCATTAATAAAACATGGTAAACTAAAGACAGATCCTCAATCATACAGACCAATATCCTTAATCTGTAGAATGTGTAAGCTGATGGAAAAAACTGTTAATAATCGACTCACTTGGTTTCTGGAGAAAAACCACCTGCTCACGCCAAAACAGAGTGGTTTTAGGAAGGGTAGATCAACATCAGACAATCTAATTAACTTGGAATCATATATTCACGAAGGGTATGCTAACAAACAAAGCACCATAGCAATCTTCTTCGATATAAGTAAACCTTATGACATGACCAGGAGATATAACATTCTTAGAAAGCTGAGCTCCTGGGGTATAAATGGCAATCTTCTAAAATTTGCTGAAAACTGTGTGGGAGAAATATTCTTCAGAGTTAAAGTTGATGGAACACTTTCCGGGAAGAGAGTGCAACAGAATGGTACCCCTCAAGGTTTGGTTTTGAGCGTCACCCTCTTTCTAATTGCGATAAATGAAGCTGTGAAGAATATCAAACAACCTGTAGAAGCTAGCCTTTATGCTGTTGATCTTGTGGTATACTCGCGAGGAAAAAATCTTACCACAATTCAAAATAACTTGAAGGAGGCAGTGATTTCGATTGAGAGTTGGCTAAAATGCACTGGTTTCAAAATGTGCCCAAAAAAAAACTAAGTGCATGTTTTTTACTAAAAAAAAGAGAACTAACACTGCCTAATCTGAAACTATGTGGCCGGAATATCCAAGTGGTGGAACAGATGCGTTACCTAGGAATAATTTTCGACAGAATCTACTGAGAATTCTGTCAAACCAAAATTGGGTTTCTGACAGACAAACACTCTTACTTCTCTACCGAGCTCTAGTTAAATCCAAAATTGATTATGGCTCTATAATATATGCCTCATCAAGTAAATCAGTTCTGAAAATTGTCAA
Organism: Galeruca laticollis; assembly: GCA_963921935.1. Classification (NCBI taxonomy): domain Eukaryota; kingdom Metazoa; phylum Arthropoda; class Insecta; order Coleoptera; family Chrysomelidae; genus Galeruca; species Galeruca laticollis. The sequence goes on from OY998177.1 coordinate 74,005,903, forward strand.
CACAATACAGCAATACGGCTGGCCCTTGGAGCATACAGGACAACGCCCTCTGAGAGTCTACAGTGAAGCTGGGGAGCCATCATTGCAGCTGCGACTACAGCAGCTGAGCTTAGCCTATGCATCTTTAGTCTCTACTGATAGTCAGCATCCAGTATATCATAACACTTTTTCAAACCGTTTTCGCAATCTGTATGAAAACCGAAGATTAACATACCCTTTCCATCAGAGGATCAACAAGTTAAGTCCCGAGTTGAATGTGACTTTCCCAGTTACCCTTCCCAACAACAACTCAGACACGCCACCTTGGCTTATTGCCTTGCCATCATATACCTCTCCAAATTCAACAAATCTGAAATTATTCCTAGTCTGCTTCACAATCATTTCCTATCATCAATAAATGAATGTTGTGATTATACTCACATCTACACAGACACTTCCAAGTCAAATCAAGGAGTAGCATCAGCTTTTTTAAGCCCGAAAACATCTAGAGGATTCAAACTACCTCCACAATGCAGCATTTATAGTGGTGAACTTTTCGCAATCCTTCAAGCAATCAAATACGCCGCTCATAAAGATATCCACACTTCAATTCTTACAGATTCGCGAAGCTCGTTACAAGGTATACAACTCATTTATTCAGATCATCCCCTGACAAGGCTCATAAAAGAGTATGTTCACACAATTAGGGAAAAATCCAGACGATTGGACTTCATGTGGGTCCCGTCACATGTTGGGATCTCTGGCAATGAGCGGGTTGATAAAATTGCATGTGAAACCATGAATGAACCAATCCTTCAAAAGCAAGAGGGAGTACCGTATACTGATCTGAAAAAATATATGAAATATGTGGTCTCTAACTACTGGTCATCTGTCTCGGCAAAATCTGGAATGAAACTTAAATTAAAGATGATATCAAGCCATGGAGAAACATCCCTAGCCAAAGAAGACACCAAATAATAATCACCCGTTTGTGCACTGGACATACAAAGTATACCCATGAACGCTTGCTGAGAGGAGAAGAAGACAAAATCTGTGATATGTCAGGTGCCAATTGCATGGTCGAGTGTCCGAGGTTCGTGGAACAACGCCAGACGGACACTATAAGTGCAGATTTAAAATCAACTCTTGGTGTGTACTGTAATTTTGAAAACACAATCAGATTCCTCTCTGAAATAGGTTTAGTCAACAAAATGTAAATTACTAAGCTCATTACCATGTTGCTTATTACTGATTCCTATCTTTGATATGATGCTATTTAAATATTGTATGTTATAGTGACGTTGCCAGCCTAAACGTTATTTCCTGTCACTGTTATGTTATGTTGCTAATAACCCTAGTGGTGGATGCAACTATTATTTTCTAAATTAAAAAAAAATATATAGAATAGAATGTTTACTATAACATCAATCAGTACAATTACAGGTGACAGATTAAAAATAAATATAGAATAAGAAATACAAACAGAACAAAAAATAGTAGGATCAGCTAGATTTTGAAATCCATTTGTAATAAATTGTTATATTATTATCAACATTTATATACAAAATTATTTATTTTGGATGTATTACTTCAAGTTAGTTTTGAACTGTATCAGTGAATCGGATACCTTAACAATCTGTTAATTTATTGAACTTCAAGAAACCTTTCAAAACAGTGAATTCATTGTACTTTGAAAAGAAGTTTTAGGAACATGGATGTCATTTTTGCAACATGTGTTTGTTATAAAGTACTCAGGTGCCATTTGAATTATTATTTTGTATACAAAAATCATACTCGAATAAAACAATATGTTTTCAACTGAAAACCAACTGAGGGTTATTAACATTCATCTTATAGGGGTGAGGCGATTTGTTTTCAGTATAATTCTCATTTCACAATTTTGAAGCTTCTGGAGCATATTCAACTTATTGAGAATAAACAGCTATACAATCAATGAGCTTTAATCAATAATAGAAATGTGGTTGAATCATTGAATTATACACATTAATTTTAGTCTCAGTTGATGAGTGTTGAGATATTTTGAAAACTTTTTATAAGCATAATCAAAATGACTGTTGAAGTTCAAAATATCTAGAAGGAATCCCAGATACTTAACATTTGAGACAACCTGAATTCTTTCATTATCAATATCAAGAGAATCATACCTATAATTAGTTGTGAAGATGATCATCTGGGTTTTGGTTACATTAAGTTTAAGTTTATTTAGAGTCAGATATTGACTTATTGATAACAACAACTATAAAAATAAGTAATATTGAATAAAAATAAATGCATAGGAATTTGTTGCTAAAAGACGACACTAACAGATACTGCGAAAAAATCATCCCTTATATTAATTGAAATTCATCGTGTTTTAGTAGCCATAGCCTAGCAACAAATTGCCCGACTGATTTTAAAGCAATATAGTACATATTTGGACAGTCATACACCAGCAACAAATTCCCCGACTGATTTTTAATTGAAATTCGTTGTGTTTTAGCCACAATAGCCTAGCAATAAATTGCCCTATTGATTTTAAAGTGATATAGTCCATATTTGCGCAGTAACACACCAACAAACAAATTACTCAAGTATTTTTTGATTGAAATTCATCGTGTTCTAGTAGTCATAGCCTAGCTGTGGAGACTAAAACACAACGAATTTCAATTAAAAAACAATGGGGTAATTTGTTGCTGGTGTATTACTGTCCAAATATGGACTATATAGCTTTAAAATCAGTCGGGCAATTTGTTGCTAGGCTATGGCTTCTAAAACACGATGAATGTCGATTAAAAAATACTCGAGCTCAACAAAAAGCAGCCAGTTTATAAATATGGGTTAAATGACCTCGGTCCTTTCCATATTTATGTTGAAAATAGCGATAACATTAATATGGCAGCTGAGAAGACTATACCAAAAAAAAGACAAACTCAAATCCTCGAAGGAACCACAATCCGAAGATATGGTGGAACTCAATCTGTGAATAGGCTGCAAAAAAACAGAAAAGAGGCGTATATAAAATACAAAAATAACCCAAATGTCGAAAACCTTATGGAGTATAATAGACTGGAAGCAGTAGCTAAAAAAAACATTCAAAACGCCAAAAAACAACAGTGGGCTAAATACTGTGAAAGTCTAAATTCCTTAACAACAATAAAGGAAGTGTGGCAGAAAGTAAATTCCTATTAAAACAGAAAACAGCAAAATAATTTACCATTAGACGATAAAGCAGAATGGATCCATGAATTTCACTGTAAAATTTCACCCATATGGGTTAAAGATATCAAAACAAGTCCAATGGTAACTACTTGCCGCAAAAATTGTCAACACTTACTAAACGACATAAACATATGGGAGCTCGAAAGAGCTTTAAAACAAAACAAACAAATAACTCTCCCGGCAAAGACAATATTACCTATTTGATGTTATACAATTTACCACCAGAACACAAAAAATCCCTCCTGAAAATCTATAACCTTATTTGGACAAAACAAGATAGGATTCCAACTATCTGGAAGGAATATGTAGTATTGCCAATATTAACCTTCATGGGACGGACATCAAAATTTTACGAAAAGGACTAACTGGGGTCCGAGAAGACCCCATGCATAAAATTGCAGAAATGCTGTATTTTTCTTTAAATTAAATATATAGAAAAGAAGTTTTATTAAAGTTTTACTATTAACCATTTATTAGTCAAAAATCATCACGAAAAAATACAAAATACCCTAATCACTAATACTACTAGCTACATATCATTTTAACATTTTTTACAAACTATCTCCGATTTTGAATGTTCTAGACACACAAAGTTATTACACCTAATACATATTTTTCTGGATTTTCTGTCTTCCTCTTTGACACATATGGTGCAGCGCCCCCTGGTAACGTTTTGTTGTTCAACTCTATGTTCTGTTGCATCCAGTAGTTCGGGAAAAACGTCTGTCATATGCCGTTTTCTATTCGTCTGAATGTATTTATTATTATATCGCCGGAAAACGTTTTTCTTTATGAGTTCTTTTCCTAGTCCCAAAATATACATTTTACGTTTATCCAAACTGTTTTTTCGCCAATCCGGGTTTTGCAGTAACCACAATTTATAAGCATTTATTCCTGCGATATCTATAAGATGGGAAAATATTGCCATTGGCCAGCAGTTTGACTTTCTCTGCACTGTATATTCTTTGGCCAACTTACCTGAAGTGTCGACAGCACCTTTTGTTTTGTTGTAATGAAGAATAATTTCTGGTTTATAGTGCTGTTCTTCTCCAGCTACTTTACTATCAGTATGCTCACTTGAAAGTAAGATGACAGCATGTTTTTGTTTTGGAACATAGGATACTAGCGTTCTTTGATTTCTAAAAGCAAACATACTTGAAAACTCTTTCTTGTACGATGTCGGTAGAAGTTCCCTGGGAATAAATGTTTTATTTTTCCGGAGGGTTCCACATAAAGTAATATTTTTTTTCCACAACTTGTCAGCAAGTTCTAAACTTGTAAAAAAGTTATCGGTCGTAATTCCAAATCCGTCTTCCAAATGGTCTGTCAAATCTAGGACAACCCTTTGACCTTGACCCTTTTCCGCTTTGTTACCTTGTTTTCCTAAAAATTAATAGGTACATAGGAATATAAAGTTTGCCTATATTGCTTTTCAAATAACTTACCCAAATAAACTTGCATGTTTGCAATATAAGAAGTGGTGCAGTCCACAAGAGCCCATATTTTGATTCCATACTTATCAGGTTTGCTCTTCATATAGACTCGGAATGGTGCCCTACCCCTAAATGGTACAAGCTGCTCATCTACACATAGATGGTCGCCAGGATTAAGTGATTTTTTACAATTAGAAGTGAAAATATCGAATATATCTCTTATCGGAGCTAGCTTATCTACTAATTTTCGTTCTTGTCTTGTTTGAAAATTATCAAAGCGTAAAAATGAAGTAATTTGTTTGAATCTGTCTCTTGACATTGCAGCAGGAATTATAAGGCGACACTAAGAAATATCTTGACACCAGAGCATATCGATAGCCTCTTTCGATCCGTGAAGTGCGCCAAGAATAAGCAACAATCCAATATAAGCTTCAATCTCTGTAGAATCAACAGGTACAAAAACTTTAATTTTATTCGGATTTTCTATATTCCATTTATCATAATATGTTTGTGCCTTTCTGTTTGTTTCGGTTACTATCATGTTCAGAATATCCGGAGATAGGAAAAGAAGAAAAGCGTCTTTTATACTTGAGATATGAGAACTGTAATTTGTAAGGCCTAGAGCATGTCTCCGAATATTAGCTTTTGAACGTCTAACTTTTGTGTTTCCTGGAATTTTTGACCACTCAGTTCCATCTTTAGATTTATATACTGGAATGCCCTGGCTGTTACTAACTGTTGGTTCCTCTGGGTTCGTTTTCTCTATACTTTCATCAACAACTATTACATCATTTTCTTCCTCTACTTCTGTGACAATGTCTTCATCTTCTAAGTCACTCGATGTTTCCTCATTGATAACACTATCAAACTCTGGATCATCACTTTCAAGTATACGTAACATCTCATCGTCAGTAAGCCCCTTGCGATTGTTTCTAAATAAAAACTGACTCATTTTCAAATCGATGTACCCTACTCGCAATATCATAAGAGACTAACCCGAATATTCAAGAATCAAGTCTAAAAATTATATCGCAGTGAGGGGAATCCCCCATTTGAATTGGTAATTTACATTCTACAATTATATGGGTAAATTCCCTGTGAGTAAACAAACGTTAAATGTATGGGTTTCCCCGATTTTACTAACAGTTACCGGGATTATTTTATCGGACGTAAAAGGCTGACCGGGGTCTGAAGAGACCCCTAGAATATAAAACTATTTTTTGTTTATACCAGCCAATAAAAACTACTAAATACATCATATTTTATCAAAATAATTCATAAACTGCAGCTAGATGAAAAATCAATGTTTAAAAATTTGCGTTTGCAAAGATACAGCAAAAACATACGTCATGGGGTACAAACGGACCCCGGCCAGTCCTATGAAGGTTAAAACCAGGAAACCCCTTACACCAATCAAACTCATACGGACCAATTTCTTTAGCTTCATGTATCCTTAAGACCTTTGAAAGACTCATCAAGAATAGGTGACTAGAAACAGAACATATTCTCCCAAAAAGCCAATATGGATTTCGGAAATCTATGTCCACCCTAGAAGCTTTGACAATGTTTGTCACCAACGTTCAGACAGGTTTCACAAATAAAGAAACAACAGTAGCAGCTTTCCTGGATATCTCCGCAGCTTTCGACAATATTAATCTTGACATACTAACCCACAAACTGGCTGATATTGGCGTTCCTACAGAACTAGCAACTTTCTTGACCTCTCTATTTTCAGAAAGAACTACATACATCAAAATAAACCACAACTTGAATTCGCCACGTCAAACGCAATCGCAGATAGGACTTCCACAAGGGAGTATATTAAGCCCATTTCTTTATGTGTTATATACCCTAGATATTGATTCTATAGTAAGAAATACAAATATTATCCAATTTGCAGATGATTTACTGCTCTACTCTACAAACAAAAATCTAAATATTACTTTGGACAAACTTAGCACTGACTTATAATATTAAACAATGGATGTTCACAAACAACTTCGTATTATCTCAACAAAAGTCAGAAGTATGTATTTTTGCCAAAAAGAGAAACATCCCACAAGGGCAAATTCAATTAGGACCCTATCGCTTTCCAATCAAAACCACGGTTAAATATTTGGGTGTTTACCTGGACTGCAAATTACTTTGGAAATATTGCATCCACAACATTATAAAAAAAGCTCAAAATTCAATAAATATCATCCAAGCATTCTGTCGTACTAAATGGGGAGCAGACCCTAACATCGTCCTTCTATTTTACAGGACAATGACGAGATCAATTTTCGACTACAGTAGTAACCTTTACAGAACAGCAGCGGAATCTCATCTACAAAAAATAGAAACTCAAACAAATTGATGTCTTAGAATATGTCTTGGCTATTTAAAATCAACACCAGTACATGTCATGGAAGCAGAGGCAATAGAGCCTCCACTATCCCTTCGAAGAAAACCAATCAGCGATATATTCATAACTAAATTATTTGCTAAACGTGCTCAAACCATTCACTCCATACACAACCTTTCGATATTAGTTTTTACCCACCCATACTGGCAACACAAAAAACTCCGCTAACTGTGGACAGCTACACACGTATCCTCAAGTACCAGGAAATTGTATTCTCCTCAAATACCCCTCCATATTATGCAGAGCAACACCACCTTTTATTCTCTTCAAAAATGGAAACAAGTTACATAAACCCAAACGGAAACTTCTTAGGGCAAATCAACCACCATTTCTGGCCAGAATACAAATATATATATATATATATATATATATATATATATATATATATATATATATATATATATATGTAATATTTACAGACAGTAAAAGCCTCGTAGACAGGTTATTACATTCTAAAAGAACATCATAATATAAGACAACAAAATAAAAATACCATAGTGGTCTGGATAAAGGGTCACTCGGGTATAAAAGGAAATGAAATTGCTGACAGGTTAGCAAAATCAGCCATTTCTTCAGGAGAACCATTAACAATAAAATCCGTACCACATTCTGACCTTAAGTGTGAATATAGGAACAGTCTGCTACTCGAATGGCAAAGTTTATGAAAGTCAAGATTCCGTGTAAGAGATGGTTCTATGGGATATCACATAGAGAATTAATTAAATAGAATAAGATCAGGACATGCTATGACACCGCTATATAAACAGAGAATAGGTATAATTGAAAATCCAGCTTGCACATGTGACGAACTTGGTGATTTAACCCATGTAATACTAGAATGCTCCCAATTCCATGCAAATCTAAATACTTTCTATGAGGACTTAATAGATCTTAAAGCAAAACTACCTATATGTGTAAACCAAATTGTATTCAGCAACAACATTAATATTTTATATTGTCTTTATAATCACCTGAAAAGGTGCAAAATGAAATTGTAAAACCTGATACTAACATTGTAAGCAATTTTGTGATTCAATATCTTGTAAGTGCGTCGACGAAAAAAAAAGAAAAGGAAAAAAAGATTTAGAAACAAAAAAGAGAAAAATAGGAAAAAAATGAAAAAGGGGAAAAAACAAAAAAAAATAGAAATAGATGCACAAGTACTAACAACATACGTAACATAATAACACAAAGAACGTATATCTGCAAATGTTCATTGTTTACAAGAAAACCTTGTTTAAACATACTAACATAATTGTTTACAAGAAAACTTTGTTTAATAACTCGTCCGTAAAAACGGATTACAAATTAAATCTGGCTAATTGGTCTCTGCCAAAGCCACCCAACTGCTTAAAAAACAATGAAAAGTAACAAGTTAAAAAACTATGTCAAAACCATGTGGATTATATTTATCAGGGATTTCTTGATGGGATACAAAGAAAATAATATAAATAAAGTCAAAGTAAAAGCAATTGACTTAAAAATAATAAACTACATATTTTATAGATAAAAATATTTTAGAGAAATATTTTGTTTCAGATTTATGCGTTGTATTTTTGGATACAGGTTAAGATCCAATAAGAAACTTAAAATGAGCTTTGGTTCAGATGTTCCTTGGGGCATTCGATTCATACAGAGGTTCACAGATTTTTGCTGTCCTAGGTTTTATGTCAACAGGGAATTATGGTGAGTACTACACATTTTATCCAGATAAATCTTATTTTTAAATTCTATTTCTCTTCAACATCCACATCATCGATATCATATCTATCCCCCGTAATTACATTTTGTAATTATACTATTTGTTTCTAGACTATTAACATTTAAACTTTGCTGTTATCAGCTGGTTCTTGGGATAGTTAGTTTTTAGAAGCTAAGAACCCTTTACTAATTAATAGAAATAATTTGACATTATGTAGTTTGCTATAACAAATTGTTTTGTAATTGTTTATAATTATATTAAACAAAATTTATGAAGGTTAATGTTACAGAGTTGTATTTAGATAATACTTTATCTTATGTGTATTGATAGACAAATATTATTTTAGAAGGTTTTAAATGTTTAATTGGTCAAATTATTAGTCACCGTTATTTGGAGAATGTTTTAATGTTGACCCCGTTTTATGGATAATTTTGGATAATTTGATAAATGAGAGCATTTTAAAATTGTGCATTGATAGAACCTAATGAGAGTTTTTTTATTATGTCTTTGATAGCAATTAAAATGTACCTAAGCTAATGGGCTTAGAACAGTGTTTTTGAACCTTTCTAAATATATGACCCCGTTATAAGTTAAAAAATTTCGGCGACTCCTACAGCCTTATGTCAGTGATTTTAAAAACTACAGGGACACTTACCTATGTGAATTAACTTTCTCTTCAATGGTGGACATAAAAAATAAAAAGAGAAATAAGCTCCGATTATAAAATGACTAGTTATTAGCATATCAGAAATAGAACCACATTCCATTATTATAGTTATTTATGTAACAAGTGTGTAAAGTAGCCTTTTTTCGACGAATGTGAATATTGTCGCATGAGCCGCAGGCGAATTCGACAATCAGATGAGTCGAAAAAAGGTCTTTACACACGAATTGCATGCACTATTTTTTCTACTACCGAAAATTTTATCAAAATACAGAAGTTTAATAGTAATTTTCTTTGCGCACTAAAGTAGGTTTAATTTTTCTTTAGAAGAAACTATAACGCTTTTATTGATTCCTAATAAAATATATTATATATTGATTAATATGTTGAACATTTTAATCAAATTACAACAAAACAACAGACAAATTCAATTATTAACAATACTAATATTAAAGGTGCAATTTGTGCACTAGGACATTTTCGGAATATTTTGTTATTTTCTTTTTCCTACACCATTCTTTAAACAAATTGTATTTTGTTTCGTAAATATTCACAGATTTTTTGGGTAGTAAATCATTAGAAGCATTCTGTGCTACGTGTAATATGTTTGATGGTGTATTTTCAAAATAATCTCCTGAGAGATCGTCAGAGAAATCCATCTTTATAATTATATGTACCTACCTATTCCGTTTCTAAAAAAAGAATCTAAAATAACATCATAGTTTCCTAAAAACGTTCAATACTTAAATATAAATACTTTTGCTTACCCTAGGTATAGTCGAAAGATCTCAATTTCAAACTTAAATGTCAGAATCAATGCACAAAGAAATGTCACTCACAGCCAACTTACAGGTACCTACATATGCACCCTATTCTATTATTTTCCAGTACCCAGTAATTATTACGTATGTACTTTACTGAATTCTATATGTTTCAATTTCTGATTTAAAGAAAACTCAGATTTAATATCCGTTTTATTATACCTACCTATATTTTTATAAGACTAGATAAACTTACATACAAATTGGAATTTTTTCTTTACGCACTAGTGCGTAAAGAGTTTTTCTTTACGCACTAGTGCGTAAAGTAAAGTTTTACGCACTCGAAAGTGTGTCTAAAGTACGTACTTTACGCACGGTAGTAGAAAAAAAAATAAATAGTCACATTCTTCTCACTGAAATCATATTTTTTTTAATGTATTGTCTTTTATTTTCACATTGTGTAAGGTTTTGCTACTCCTAATCTAACCCCCCTGAAGGTTACGACCCACAGGTTAAAAAACACTGGTTTAGAGCATATTGGCTCTACTATGGACTGATGAGGTCTTCTCCAATGACAAATCCTCTTTAAAAGTTTTCTAGGTCCGTCAGCCAATTTCTTATTTATCTTAAGCTTCTAAAAGTGAATGAAGTAGACATTTACATGATTAACTAACTGTTACCTACTTTGTTCAGTTGTCTCTGTAATCTCTGTTTGTATTGATTTGCCCAGTAACAGTAATGAATTAGAAAAACAGAGCTTTGAACAAAATTGTCTGTTGAAATAAAAATGAATTCAAATGAAATTTCTTGAATTTACTGATTTTAATTTTGTTTACTGTCTTGTATCTCTTCTAGTTATCGAGGGAGCATCGTATTTTTAACGTATATATCTTACATGTGCTATCATTTATCAAGAAAACCCATTTCAGTTGTGAAGACAGTGTTACATAGAAATTGCAGTAAGCTGGTACCACCGGATTCAAATGAACCCAGCAATTGGTGTGACTGGGCACCATTTGGTAAGTAACAATCAATTCAATAAATATTGATCTCAGATAAAGTTATATCTCAACTGTAACATTATTCGGCAGTGAATAATAAGTATGGGTTATGATCTCTAACATTATTGAAACTGAAAAACATCAAAACTCTTTAATTTTCAATTGTATTTCACATTCAACTTGAAGATGTTAAAGTGTCAACGTTTGTTGCAACAGCAGATAAAAGATATTCCTTCTCAAATCTTGCAAATACAGTAGTAAATAAGGAAATTCATAACAGATAATGTCCTGCAGATACAGTGGGTTCATGGTTGATATCACCTTGATCTGAAGCAGCAACATTTTGATAAATAATGACTTTTTGATGGGACTTTGTTTCCACATGATTCATGATCACTATCCAGCACCAATTAACATCAACAATTACATGAAATGTGTCCTTAGAAACATACATATTGCTTTAGACAATCATACAACAAATACCTAATATCATTCATTAGATGCTGACCAATAATTGTGGATTAATCAAAATCTACACTTTCCTACAGACATTCATAGAGATCGCCAATTATAGACACCATTACGATAGATCTGTTATTACTGAAAAAATTATTTTTGGACACAAGAATTGGCCTAGAATCTTAGGAAAATACTTCCACAAGTTATATTTGCCATTAACTTCAGTTTTAAAGAAGTCAGGTGTGAAAAAACATCATGATAAGGAAGTTTGTATAGATTAAATAAAATAAAAGTTTTTATTGCTATTTGAATAAGTTCGTTCAATAATATATGGCTATTATTTTTCGTTTTTGTGATTATAAGCATATCTACATTTCCAATCCTCATTATTCACATTTTTTGAAAAACATTATAGAAGTTTACATGAATGTAAATCATAAGTTTCTCCAAAATAAAATAAACAATGGAAAATTACCTCTAAGTATTGTTGTTTATGTCTACATGTTGTTAGAAGATTTTAAAAAATATAGAAGGAAAGTTTGTATATCCTTAGAAATTTTAACAAATATAATTATACATATTTATATCCTATACTTAGAGATTGATATGTTTGTAAATATTTGGGATTTTTAAAATCTAATATCATTTAGTAAATAAGAAAGTCATTAGTATAGTATATTCTTCAACGAGTGTAGAATGATGGCTATTATTCACGCAGATGAAGTTTCCAAAACGAGCGAGCGCAGCGAGTGAGCCATTCTACACAAGTAAAAGACTATACTTTCGACTATGCGTAAAAAAATTCTTCTATTGGGAATCGAACCTCGATCTCCCGCGTGTACGAGTCAAGTATCTCTCTACCACTGAGCTATCGACCACATTTATTTATGAAAATGTAAAGAACATAGATAAGGTAACTCAAATTTTTAATAGAAATCTTTATATTTTTAAATGAAATTATAACATTATTAGGAATAATAATGGAGATAACATAAATGTAGGTACTTAATTTAGATTATTTCTTTTGCAAAATTTCTGATAAAGTTATTACAATTGCTAATATTTAATGAGGTTGGTACTGAATTATGATTAAAACTAGTAGTGCTAGTACTGCTAGTCTGTGCTGTATGTAGTTGGGTGATTCCGGTTTGATTTATCGACTGCATTATGTTTGTAGTGTTCATTTTATTTGTCATTGAGTCATCCAGGGAGCCCTCAGCTACGGATGTACTTTTCCAGCCACCGTGTCGTTTGAGAGCTGTAACATCTCCCCCGCATCAATTAATAGTGTGGCAGAAGATCTACGAAAACTATGTCCGGTGTACAGATTTACATTTGGTAAGTTTAAGTAGGCTGCTATTTGTCGGCCTATTGATGCAAATTTGTTGATGCCAATTCTCTGAACAGTACATTTGCGGCGTTGGTAGTTCAAGAAGAAAGAAGTATTTGTTACATTAGTTGGGCGTAGTGCTATATACTTTTTGCATATTTTATAAAATACACCTGTCACTGTAAATTTTCTAACAATCTTTGTTTTAGTGTTAGGTATGGTTATTAAAAGAGCTGAATTAAGGTCTTCAATGTCTTCCATTTTCATTAAATACATTTCATTATTACGACAAGCGCCCATAACCCCTATGATTAATGCAACCTAAAAAAAATACTAAGTGAAACAATTAAATTTGTTACCTTAGTTCCGATATATATATATATATATATATATATATATATATATATATATATATATATATATATAATTTAATTTGAAAAAAGATATTTGCCAACTTATTTGTAATGGATATTTTTGTGGGGATGTGGCAATAAGACTCCAGAGTAAATTCTTTAAGATATTTATTCCCGAGCTTTCGAATGATTTTCATTCATTATCAAGGGATAAAATCTATAGCGAATTTTGGAATAGTTGTAAATTTTTATAATAAACTCTTTTAAACATAATTCAATGATATTGTTTTTTGAGTTTTTCATTGAATTATGTTTAAAAGAGTTTATTATAAAAATTTACAACTATTCCAAAATTCGCTATAGATTTTATCCCTTGATAATGAATGAAAATCATTCGAAAGCTCGGGAATAAATATCTTAAAGAATTTACTCTGGAGTCTTATTGCCACATCCCCACAAAAATATCCATTATATATATATATATATATATATATATATATATATATATATATATAAATAAATTTCGATTTTCTACTACACCTGTTTTAGTCGAAAATTCGATAATTTCGACTTATTGGCCTGACCGTTCTTCGAAGGGCAAAACAATTACATTCCTGGCTAATACCACGCAGAATATTGAATTACATCCCCTTCGAAAACCGTGACGTCGATCGGCCATTTTGCCGATACGGACATCTGTGGTGATTCGCAACTGATAGCGGAAGAGCATAGTACACTTACGCGTTTCGACCTCCTTGGGTCTCTTCAAGAGTGCCGTAATGCCTTCCAGTTCAGAATCTCTAATCCGAACTGAAGATTACACCCTCCGACAACCTCTCTTGGTTCGTGTAGTTACACAAGCGAGAAGTAGTCAGTTGGCGCCATCTTCACTTTCAGTTGCGAACCAACACCTCAGATAAATGCGACCGTATTAGTCGTATTAAATAAAAATGACTATAATTTCATAAAATACGAGGTGCTATATGAAATATAAATTTCGATTTTCTACTACACCTGTTTTAGTCGAAATTTCGATAATTTCGACTTATTGGCCTGACCGTTCTTCGAAGGGCAAAACAACTACATTCCTGGCTAATACCACGCAGAATATTGAATTACATCCCCTTCGAAAACCGTGACGTCGATCGGCCATTTTGCCGATACGGACATCTGTGGTGATTCGCAACTGATAGCGGAAGAGCATAGTACACTTACGCGTTTCGACCTTCTTGGGTCTCTTCAAGAGTGCCGTAATGCCTTCCAGTTCAGAATCTCTAATCCGAACTGAAGATTACACCCTCCGACAACCTCTCTTGGTTCGTGTAGTTACACAAGCGAGAAGTAGTCAGTTGGCGCCATCTTCACTTTCAGTTGCGAACCAACACCTCAGATAAATGCGACCGTATTAGTCGTATTAAATAAAAATGACTATAATTTCATAAAATACGAGGTGCTATATGAAATATAAATTTCGATTTTCTACTACACCTGTTTTAGTCGAAATTTCGATAATTTCGACTTATTGGCCTGACCGTTCTTCGAAGGGCAAAACAACTACATTCCTGGCTAATACCACGCAGAATATTGAATTACATCCCCTTCGAACACCGTGACGTCGATCGGCCATTTTGCCGATACGGACATCTGTGGTGATTCGCAACTGATAGCGGAAGAGCATAGTACACTTACGCGTTTCGACCTTCTTGGGTCTCTTCAAGAGTGCCGTAATGCCTTCCAGTTCAGAATCTCTAATCCGAACTGAAGATTACACCCTCCGACAACCTCTCTTGGTTCGTGTAGTTACACAAGCGAGAAGTAGTCAGTTGGCGCCATCTTCACTTTCAGTTGCGAACCAACACCTCAGATAAATGCGACCGTATTAGTCGTATTAAATAAAAATGACTATAATTTCATAAAATACGAGGTGCTATATGAAATATAAATTTCGATTTTCTACTACACCTGTTTTAGTCGAAATTTCGATAATTTCGACTTATTGGCCTGACCGTTCTTCGAAGGGCAAAACAACTACATTCCTGGCTAATACCACGCAGAATATTGAATTACATCCCCTTCGAAAACCGTGACGTCGATCGGCCATTTTGCCGATACGGACATCTGTGGTGATTCGCAACTGATAGCGGAAGAGCATAGTACACTTACGCGTTTCGACCTTCTTGGGTCTCTTCAAGAGTGCCGTAATGCCTTCCAGTTCAGAATCTCTAATCCGAACTGAAGATTACACCCTCCGACAACCTCTCTTGGTTCGTGTAGTTACACAAGCGAGAAGTATTCAGTTGGCGCCATCTTCACTTTCAGTTGCGAACCAACACCTCAGATAAATGCGACCGTATTAGTCGTATTAAATAAAAATGACTATAATTTCATAAAATACGAGGTGCTATATGAAATATAAATTTCGATTTTCTACTACACCTGTTTTAGTCGAAATTTCGATAATTTCGACTTATTGGCCTGACCGTTCTTCGAAGGGCAAAACAACTACATTCCTGGCTAATACCACGCAGAATATTGAATTACATCCCCTTCGAAAACCGTGACGTCGATCGGCCATTTTGCCGATACGGACATCTGTGGTGATTCGCAACTGATAGCGGAAGAGCATAGTACACTTACGCGTTTCGACCTCCTTGGGTCTCTTCAAGAGTGCCGTAATGCCTTCCAGTTCAGAATCTCTAATCCGAACTGAAGATTACACCCTCCGACATCCTCTCTTGGTTCGTGTAGTTACACAAGCGAGAAGTAGTCAGTTGGCGCCATCTTCACTTTCAGTTGCGAACCAACACCTCAGATAAATGCGACCGTATTAGTCGTATTAAATAAAAATGACTATAATTTCATAAAATACGAGGTGCTATATGAAATATAAATTTCGATTTTCTACTACACCTGTTTTAGTCGAAATTTCGATAATTTCGACTTATTGGCTGGGATGTAATTCAATATTCTGCGTGGTATTAGCCAGGAATGTAGTTGTTTTGCCCTTCGAAGAACGGTCAGGCCAATAAGTCGAAATTATCGAAATTTCGACTAAAACAGGTGTAGTAGAAAATCGAAATTTATATTTCATATAGCACCTCGTATTTTATGAAATTATAGTCATTTTTATTTAATACGACTAATACGGTCGCATTTATCTGAGGTGTTGGTTCGCAACTGAAAGTGAAGATGGCGCCAACTGACTACTTCTCGCTTGTGTAACTACACGAACCAAGAGAGGTTGTCGGAGGGTGTAATCTTCAGTTCGGATTAGAGATTCTGAACTGGAAGGCATTACGGCACTCTTGAAGAGACCCAAGAAGGTCGAAACGCGTAAGTGTACTATGCTCTTCCGCTATCAGTTGCGAATCACCACAGATGTCCGTATCGGCAAAATGGCCGATCGACGTCACGGTTTTCGAAGGGGATGTAATTCAATATTCTGCGTGGTATTAGCCAGGAATGTAGTTGTTTTGCCCTTCGAAGAACGGTCAGGCCAATAAGTCGAAATTATCGAAATTTCGACTAAAACAGGTGTAGTAGAAAATCGAAATTTATATTTCATATAGCACCTCGTATTTTATGAAATTATAGTCATTTTTATTTAATACGACTAATACGGTCGCATTTATCTGAGGTGTTGGTTCGCAACTGAAAGTGAAGATGGCGCCAACTGACTACTTCTCGCTTGTGTAACTACACGAACCAAGAGAGGTTGTCGGAGGGTGTAATCTTCAGTTCGGATTAGAGATTCTGAACTGGAAGGCATTACGGCACTCTTGAAGAGACCCAAGAAGGTCGAAACGCGTAAGTGTACTATGCTCTTCCGCTATCAGTTGCGAATCACCACAGATGTCCGTATCGGCAAAATGGCCGATCGACGTCACGGTTTTCGAAGGGGATGTAATTCAATATTCTGCGTGGTATTAGCCAGGAATGTAGTTGTTTTGCCCTTCGAAGAACGGTCAGGCCAATAAGTCGAAATTATCGAAATTTCGACTAAAACAGGTGTAGTAGAAAATCGAAATTTATATTTCATATAGCACCTCGTATTTTATGAAATTATAGTCATTTTTATTTAATACGACTAATACGGTCGCATTTATCTGAGGTGTTGGTTCGCAACTGAAAGTGAAGATGGCGCCAACTGACTACTTCTCGCTTGTGTAACTACACGAACCAAGAGAGGTTGTCGGAGGGTGTAATCTTCAGTTCGGATTAGAGATTCTGAACTGGAAGGCATTACGGCACTCTTGAAGAGACCCAAGAAGGTCGAAACGCGTAAGTGTACTATGCTCTTCCGCTATCAGTTGCGAATCACCACAGATGTCCGTATCGGCAAAATGGCCGATCGACGTCACGGTTTTCGAAGGGGATGTAATTCAATATTCTGCGTGGTATTAGCCAGGAATGTAGTTGTTTTGCCCTTCGAAGAACGGTCAGGCCAATAAGTCGAAATTATCGAAATTTCGACTAAAACAGGTGTAGTAGAAAATCGAAATTTATATTTCATATAGCACCTCGTATTTTATGAAATTATAGTCATTTTTATTTAATACGACTAATACGGTCGCATTTATCTGAGGTGTTGGTTCGCAACTGAAAGTGAAGATGGCGCCAACTGACTACTTCTCGCTTGTGTAACTACACGAACCAAGAGAGGTTGTCGGAGGGTGTAATCTTCAGTTCGGATTAGAGATTCTGAACTGGAAGGCATTACGGCACTCTTGAAGAGACCCAAGAAGGTCGAAACGCGTAAGTGTACTATGCTCTTCCGCTATCAGTTGCGAATCACCACAGATGTCCGTATCGGCAAAATGGCCGATCGACGTCATGGTTTTCGAAGGGGATGTAATTCAATATTCTGCGTGGTATTAGCCAGGAATGTAGTTGTTTTGCCCTTCGAAGAACGGTCAGGCCAATAAGTCGAAATTATCGAAATTTCGACTAAAACAGGTGTAGTAGAAAATCGAAATTTATATTTCATATAGCACCTCGTATTTTATGAAATTATAGTCATTTATATATATATATATATATATATATATATATATATATATATATATATATATATATATATATATATATATATATATATATATATATATATATATATATATATATATATATATATATATTGTCTGGAGATTTTGTGATAAATTTATTTATATCTTCTGAGGTAAACGTTTTCAATTTCTTTGCTTGAAATCGTTCTCCTTTTCGTTTAAGGAACGCCCGCAGTTTTGAATAATTTTCAATGTGCATTTCATTATTAACTTTTAATGTACTTCTTAGTATACAGTATTTTCTCTATAAAGTTGAAGATTTATATTTTTTGGAAAGTTTTGTGAAATATACTAGGAGAACGTTTTCCGAAAAGGAACTTACTTTATTGGAATGTTTCCATGCTATAAATGATTCATAAATCTTATTATAGTCTTGCTTTGATCTCTCCGGTAGCAAATTCATTATGGATGATTGAGTAATTTGTTTAATTTCGGGAAGCGTACATATTAAATATTCACTAATGCTACTGTTGTCCATTGTATTCTTTATATATACGTAAAATTATGATTATTTTGACGTTTCAAACGACGCGCTGTCAAGCGATTTGCGTAGTTGGGTATTGACGTTTCGAAAGAGACGATTTGATTTATTCATTTTAGCGTGATTTCTGGTAATCATAGAATGTGATTGGCTAGCGAGAGTGAATTCTTTTTTATTCTTTACTAGTGTGAAGAATTTATATCATTATTTAGATAAATATGTAAAAATAATTTGTGCATTATTATATAGTCGTGGAGAAATGTTATTATATATTTACAATAATTTTGCGAATTGGTTTATTTAAATACTAATCTACCTACATGTTTGTGATTTATTATCTACTTTTATTTTTTATGTAAACCTTCTTTTTGTTGCTAAATTAATTTTGCAATTCAATAACAGATTATGTGATGCTTCCTTAATGCAACCGTTTCTGATATTGCCTTAAAGTAAATATGCAGTTGGATGATAATGTTATATATAGGGTGAGTCACCTGTTATACAGTATCTAGTGGGTAAATGGTGACATTGTTCTAAAATTCTTTAGGTGGATTACTGTTCACAATATTTTTCACGTGCCCCCATAAAAAGAAATCTATCAAAGTCCGATCTGGCTATCTGGGTGGCCAACTGCATGGGCCTCCCCTTCCTAAGCTAATTGAAAATGCACCGGGGCGCCATATAACTGAAACCACATCATTGCTCTGGTATTTAAAGGAATATGCTCCAAGAGATCCATAAATGCGGTTTTCAAGAATATTAAGAATTTTCATCCATTCAAGTGAGCATTGAAAAAATAAGGACCTATTACATGATTCTCAATAATCCCACCAAACACATTTCTGCTTCATCGATTCTGATGGTTCACAGTTGGAAAAAGTTCCTATTTTCAGTGTGATAATAGTGAAAGTCATGAAGATTCACCATTATTGTGAAAAGTAGATTCATCTGTGGATAACACAAATTTGAAAAAGTCTTCTTCCTCTGCGACTCGATCAAGAGCCCATAAGCAAAATCCTATTCTGTGGTGAAAGTCATCGCCATATAAATACTGATCACAGCTGAATATGATATGGATGGTGCTTTCTAAGAATCCTGGAAACACTGGATTGACTTCTACCAATAGGTCTGGAAATTTTTCTGATGTTTGTGTTCGCATTTTCAAGTACTGATCCTAATACCAAGAATTATTTTTCTTTGTTGGTGGTAACTGTAATCGTCTTCTTTTGCTTCATGTAAGCAACACTACCGGTAGCATGAAATCTTGCCAGCGCCATTTCAAAACTTTCCTTTTGTGGATGATCTTTTTCTGGATACTTTTGTGCATATACCTTTGACGTCAGAAGGATGGTTTTATGGCATTCGCCTGTGTTTAAAATCATTTCAATTCTTTCTTGAAGAGAACATTGTTTCATAGTTTATAATGACACCACAAATAATTATCGTTACAATAAAAACTGTAAAAACTGAAAACGACAGACTCCGACATAAATAAAGGTTCTGTTTGTTATGGTTCACAAATCTCTCAAGAATTGACACCAGGTACCTTGATGAAACATTTCTAATGAGAAAAATAGAAGAAAACTAAGAGTGCTGTTCCATGCATTGACATTATACAGGGTGTTCCATTTGAAATAATAAGGTATTTGATGTTTGAATTTGGTCAAAGTGACATTTAATATTTGAACACTAATATAAAATAATGGAACGGCAAATATCACTATTAACAGTTCAAGGTATCCTAAATCACTATTGTAAACCTCACTTGTCTAAATTAAATGGATTCGTCAGCATTAACCTTTTACGTCAACTCTTTGTTTCCCCCAAAAATGGAATATCTTAAGAACGGCAAAACCTAGGCACATGAAACCTTATTCAAAGTTATTGTAATTTTCCATATAGAATTCAATGAATGATTCTACAAGTTTTTCTTCCAAAGCGTCATCAACATACAAAACTAGGTAGACATTTTCTTTAACTTTTAAATAGTAATTAATCCTAGTCATATCTTTTAAACTGCAATTTTGTCATAATTTGATTAAATTGATGTTCCAGCATTTTGGAGAGTTTCTTAAGCTGTATAAAGCTCTGTTTAATTTAAAATATCGACTTTTACTTGCCAGTAATATATAGTCCTTTATTTAATTATGATACTAATGAAAAGTTCTTACCAGTTATGGTTGTTTTGTCTTTTTCTACAATGATCTTGTGTCCTTTCGATGTTAATTTTGATGCTGTCAATAAGTTATGCTTTAAATTCTTAACTATCAATGCGTCTAGTGAAATCTTTTGTCCTTGATATTCTGTTTTCAGTATTTCTATTTTATTAGCTTCTAATGTCTCGCCATTTGCAATGTGTATTAGTACTGATCTTTCTAATTTTCTAATATTCACCATGTATTTTTCCAATTCTTCTTTCAAGAAATTATTGCATCTGAATCAAGAACCATTATTATTTTTCCATAAACTTCTGAACATAAGTTGGCTGTGTATAGCTGTATCTCTCTAATTCTCTTCTGTCACATGCCCTGAGCCAGTTTACTACCTCTTTCAGTTTCTCTCGATCCTTGTCTATATCCTATTCTCCCTCTTGCGCGTCTATTGTAGTCACCTCTACCTCTTTTAGGGCATGCTGGAAACCAATGTTGTTGAATCCCACGTTGGTAGCAACCACCTGAAGCTTTAAAACTAGATTCACGGTTGTCAAATTTTGTGTTAAGCTTGAGTTTTTCATCCAATAATATGCGTTTTACAAAATATAGCTTGACATTTTCTATAGTTTCTAAAGCAGTTACTACATGGTCATATTTGGACGGTAGTGATAAAAGTAAGTGGCATACTTTGTCTTCTTCATCTAGTACTGATACTCTCTCTTCGAACTCTCTTATTGTTGTATCAGATCTGTAGAATAAATCTTCCAGTTTATCAACTTCCTCATTTTTCAAATTTATTGACTCTCTCCACAATGCCAATTTAGTTAACGATGTGGCTCTTACAAATACAGCTCTTACAGCCTTGATCTGTTCTTTTGTACTTGTGCTTTCTTTAATATCTAGATGCTTATCTGAGATACCTGACACTATGATTGATTGTGTGTTTACATCCTTTTTACTCCAATTATTTGTTTTTCTTGTGTTCTGGGCCCATGGCAACTATATCGAACAATACTAACATTTGGATGTAACATACAAGCAACAGAAATGAAATAACTTAGAAGAGCTATAGATATAAGAAAAGATCTAGAGGTGCAAACCTCACAGGAATTTATAAAAGAGAGACAGCTATATTGGTGGCGACATTTGCAGCGAATTAATGAAAATATATGAACAAAAAGAGTTGGGGGAGTGAAAATACAAAATAATAAGAATGGGGGCATAAATAAATGCACCATACCCGCGTGTGCCGTGGGGACAAATCACTTTTGAAGTGTTTTCTCCCCTGAAATGTAAAGAAAACAGCAAAAATGTTACCATCTGTAGAAGACTCCCCGATAGTCTAGAACTTTAATGTGATTCAGCTATGAAATTTACTTTCAAGGACTCAAGCGCAATCTCATTTGGGCATTATCCACTTTGGTATATTTAAAAAATATATACAGAAATTGGGTTTGAGTGGAAAATTACCTGTGCCTGAAGTGGTCAACATTCAATCCAGGTATAGAGTGTCTTGAGAATCAACTCCACAAGTCCCATTCATTTTAAGTTTCTGTAATAAAAGTGTTTTTTGACTAATTATTGTTTTTTCAATTAAATCACCTTCACCATTTTCATTTAGAGGTATATTTCTCAGTAGATCATTTACACAATAATAATAATAGTAATAATAATTTTTGTTTGGCAACATAGCTCAAATTGGTAAATACATATTTTAAATTACGCCTATAAAAATGTAAAAAAACTGAAACTTATAGCTTTGTTTAAAATATTGTGATTGTATGAAAGTGATTAAAAACATATTGTGGAAAACCAGTAAGTAAAAATTTATTGAAAAGTAAACTTGTTCAGTCGATGTCAGTTTCCTGATAGTAGTAATTAGCTTTGGGATTCAGGTTGAAATTCCTACCGGTGTTGCCAGATTGTGAAGAAAATCGGAAGGCGAAGGTTGGATAAAAGCGAAAGCCTCTGAACCGACGAGGTGGGCTAGTTTTTTACGCTAACTGAGGACACATAAAAGTCGCTAAAAAATGTATAGTGACGACTATTCGACAGACGATGGGAGAAAGAAAAAAGCTAGAGAGGAGATATTTAACACAAGGACACCAGCCAAAACAAATAAAAAATATGATGAAAAAATAGATCTATTAATAGACATGATTAAGGAAATGAAAAAAGAGCACGGAAACAGTCTGAAATTGAAGAGGAGATAAAACAGATCTGAGATGAGAACAAAATACTCCGACAAGAAAACCTATTACTAAGAGATGAAAACAAAAAAACTAATGATAAATTATTGCAGATGAACAAAAGGGTCAAGTGGTTGGTGAAGGAAACAAGAAGGAATAATATAGTAACTACGAGACTTAAGATGGATACTAACTATATCTGATACACAAAAAAATCGGAGTGCAAATACAAATGAAATCAGCAAAGAAAATAGGAGATAAAACATGCCTTGTAGTACTTGAAAACCATGAAGAAAAGGATAAAGTTATTTAAAATAAATATAAACTAAGTCACAATGCAATAGAGAAAATATATATAAATGAGGATCTAACAAAAACACATCGCGAAAAGGAATCTAAAATTAGAGAGTTAGCCAAAGATGAAAGAGAGAAAGGAAAAACTGTTAAAATTGGCTACAACAAATTGATAATAGATGGCACAGAATGGAAATGGGATTACAACAAGCAAACACTGAAGCCCCAAAGTGCTACAAAAAACTAGTAGTGGAAAGAGAACTTACAGAGACACAAAGAGACCGGAAATTGATATGAGAACGAAGAAACAATCTATAAGATATAATAAAAGGAAAACAAAGAAAATAAGGAAAAAGATGCAGAAAAAAAGGAATACGGATAAAAGGAGAGGAACGTGGAATATGAAAAGACCATGTAAAGAGGAAAAGTTGGCGAATACCAACAAATGTAATCACATAAATGATAACAAGATAAGATATGTCAGTAACGAAAATGGGGGAAAATAGGGAAAAGGTTTGAGAAAAACAAGAAAATACGAAATAAGTAAGATTGGTACCTGGAACATATCAGGTAAAGAAAAAGAGATTATATAGTCATTATGGCCGAAACAGAGGTAGACTTACAAAAGAACCTGAAGATTTGGAATGATGCCATGGAACAATATGGGATGAAATTAAATAAAAACAAAACGAAAGTTATGGTAGTAGGAAATGAACACAAAAACATACAGATAAGAGTAGACAATGTTATAATTGAACAAGTAGTAAATTTCAAATATCTAGGTGTAGAACTACAAGAGAATGGGGGACATGACAAAGAAATAAATGATGAGTGCAAAAAACACTACAATTGTACTATGCAATGAATCAGGCTTTTATAATCAAAAAAGAGATATCAATGAAGACAAAAATGAATGTATTTAAGACCATCTATAGACCAATTCTGACGTTTGGTTGTGAATCATGGACATTGACAGGCAGACAGAAGAGCAACATACAAGCAGTAGATATGAAATATCTACGAAGAGTTAAAGGAGTCAAAAGAATAGATAAAATAAGAAAGGATCTAGAAAGAAAATCGACACTTGAATATATTCAAACAAATAAATTGGGATGGTGGGGACACCTTCAAAGAATGCCAAATTCCAAACAGGTTAAGCAAGCACCGGAGGCAAGAAAAGCGAATAAGAGAAAACGTGGGAGACCGAGAGAAACATGGGACAACAGCGTTGGAACAATTCGTCAAGAAAAAGGACAATCATGGAATGAGGCAAAAATATTAGCAAGAAATAAGACGGAATGGGCCAATTTTGTTCATGAAAACATTACCACATAACAACGCAAACATGCCAATTATATTAGTGTTTTAAATTAAACTCACGGTTTCTAGTTAATTCCACAATATAATAAAAGTTATTGAAAATTCTAAAAAATTGACAATTGTTTCGATAAATCAATATCAACGAAACAATTGTCAATTTTTTAGAATTTTCAAAACTTTTATTATATTGTGGAATTAACCAGAAACCGTGAGTTTCATTTAAAACACTAATATGAGCAGATTCCACGAAGTAAGGGTCGAGACAGTTAATTTCATGCCAATTATAATTTTTTTATACATTTAAAATGATTAAAACTACAATATTATGAAGAAATGTAAAATTTTTGAATTAACACAATAATTAAAATACAGTCAAAATGGATATTAAAAACGATATACCAAGGGTGAAAGGTATCTATTTCAAAGTCCGTATTGGTTTTTGTTTCCCATATAATGATTATTATTTAACATGTGGGTTACTGAAACATTCATAATGAAGGTCATCACGTATTGTGCGTTATCTATAATTTGTCAGAACCTTCAACTTTACTGCACATTTTGTTTTAGAATCTGAAAAAAAAAGATTGAGATATGAAAACACTGTTTTAGTGGACATTCAACTCTCAAACATTGTTTTTACTATGTTTTACAGTTTAGTTATCACCTGGTTAGAATATTGGGTCATAGGATTATGAAATAATTTTATTGTAATCTATTCTTATTACTTTAAAATTTTAATAAAATCGTATACCTTATACACAATAATTAACCCAACGCTTAATTTTATTTTACATATTATCACATAGATACTATTATCTAAAAATAATTAATTAGTAAATAAGTTGTTTTGCTAACATTGTTTGTTTATCATGTACCAAACATGTGCAATGTAAGCAAAAATAGCTTTCTCTGATGTTTTGTAATTCAGATGTACCCCATACAAATTTTATACAAACTTATTATTATTATTATTAGAGCAGTATAAAGGGAACACCATAAAAATTGTTTGATTGAAGACATTTTTTAAATAGTTCACGATTCATCCAAACAGTTGATGGTAAATTATTATTATGATAGTCGACATTGACAACAAACGTGATTATCACAAAATCCACCAAAAAATGTGTATTGAAGGAATATGAAGATTCAAAAGATTTCAGTTCATCAGTTCATGTTTTTCCTCGTCGTTGTAATATATTATCAATTACGTTATCCATGTTTGTCTTGCTCTTTTCCTTTTTAACTGTATTTTCGCTTCTTATACTTGTCTGTTCTTATTCATTCGTTGTATGTATCCACATCAACTTAGTTGTCGTTCTATAAATTGTAATACTGGCTTGGCCTTTAATTCTTCTCTAATAGTTATGTCTTTTCTAGTGACTCCTATTACACATTTTAAGTACCTCATCTATACGGCTCGAATTTTACTTTTCTGTGAGAATCCATGGCTTACATCCATATGATAATACAGGTCTGTAAAGGGTATTAAAAACTTTAATTTTTGTTTGATTAGAGATCTCTTTTTTATTGATGAATTTTTGATTCATTGCATAGTAGAGTTTTATTGTTTTATCTATTATTTCGTTGATTTCGGATTCTTGTTTTCCAGTTTGATCTAGTGTTATTCCTAAATATCTAAATTATTTAACTTGTTCTATTTTAATATTATTTATTTCGATTTTAGTTTCAATGTTCTGGTTCCCTATTATCAATATTTTGGTTTTAGTAGTATTTATTCTCATTTCTTCTGTCATCACTTCGTTCCAAATATTTAAGTTTTTTGCTTGCTTTCCTGCTACTAATACCTCATCATCTGCAAAAACTCCATCTGATATGTCAACACTCCATAATTTTCTATAACCTAGGAACAACGCTTTGATTTTACTTTCGCACTTCTTAATTATATTATTATCCATATGTACATTGAATAGGGTTGGGTTCAATCCTCCACATTGTCTTAATCTAATCTCTGTTTTGAACCCTTCTGATTTTTAATTGTTTTTGACCACATCATTTGTGTATGTGGTATAAAGATCTTGGATAACTCTTATTGTCTTGCTGTTTACTCCCCTTTCTTTCAATCCACCCCATATTTTTATCTGGGTACTATGTCGAACACTTTTTCTAAGTCTATAAAATCCAGATACAGGTTTTTACTTTGTAATTCTGTTTTTCTACTAATTGTTTCATTGTAAAAAGATGGTCTTGAGTGCTTTTTCCAGATCGAAATCCACTTTGTGATTCTGATAATTGTAGTTCTAATAATAGTTTTAATTTGTTGTTTATTATCTGTTCATATATTTTTACTATTTCGTTTAAAAATATTATTCCTCTATAATTATTACAATCCTTTTGGTCTCCTTTTTTAAATATAGGTGTTATTAATGGTATTTTTTCCTTATCCCAAGCTTTATTGAATATATTATGATTGACAAAAAAATAATACTTAAATAATGTATTTAACCAAGACATATAATCTAATCTTCTTATTTATTTCTAATTTTAGATGGTACAGATGACAGCGCCTCACAGATGCTCGGAGAATTAGATTCCTCCTTCCTTTTTTGTTATGCGATAGCTATGTTTGTTTCTGGTATTATAGCTGAGAGGGTCAATATAAGGTATTTTCTCAGCATCGGTATGATAATGTCAGGCGTCTTTACGTACTTATTAGGATTTGCCAAAACGTATAACATACATAATCTGTTTTATTATGTCATCGTTCAAGTAAGTACCACAATTTATCATTTAGAATCTACTTCGTTAACTGAGTAATAAGTAAAATATTATAATTATTTTGATGGGTTGGATCAGAATTGTTCATCGTACATATGGGTTTGATGTCATCATTGATATAGTATTAGGGTATTCCTAGATCGTGGTATTAGGTCAGACATATCATGGAGAATTTAGCATTATTTGCAATGTTTTGGAGTGAAGGGACTGGAGAACTTTTTTGTTTGATGGTCTACTACAACCCCCTATTATTTTAAATTTTCTAGAACCAACAGTGACTATTTGTTAATTAGCAAGTGCATGTTTTTAATCTTTATATCTAACTGTTACTTTTCTGCCAACCCTATCTACGATGCTAGAAAAGTATTGGTTTACCCCAAAAAGTTGGAATTTTCTTGGTAGTTTTTACGTTTTTCAGTGAGAAAAACACAAAAAGGGAGTTTGTAGAAAAAAAAACCAGTGTGTATTTCGTTGTTTTCGTCGTCGGCGACTTTTTGTAATTTTGTCTTGTTAGCAGGATACAGTTTCAGGAGTGCATAAAATCACCAATTTTATAATTGGGTATTGTTCAGGGAATCCCACAGATAAACCCTATTCATTTTCAGCTCACCAATGCCTGTACAACTGGTGCTGTGGTACCATATTTTTTGCAAAAATTTTGGTTTGTTAACACGATAGAGCCTCTAGAATGTATACAAGTGACCAATTTTATGATTGGATATTGTTCAGGGCGTCTCACGGATGAATTCTATTTTCAGTTCACCAGAGACAGTACAATGGACCTATCGATCAAGATATGCTACATGATATGTCATTTTTGAAAAAAATTCGGTTTGCTAGCACCGTACAGCCTCCAGGGTATGTACAAGTTACCAATTTTATAATTGGATATTGTTCAGGGCGTCTCACAGATGAACCCTAAAGATTTTCAGCTCACCAGAGACAGTACAATGGGTCACATAAATCCAGATATTTTACATTTTTGAAGAAATTTCGGTTTGTTAGCACGGTACAGCCTCTGGAGTGCATACATAAGTGCAGTAAAGTTAGTTTTAATGTATAAAACTGTTTATTACTTTTCCGCCCAACCTATCTACATGCGAGAAAAGTATTGGTTTGCCCCAAAAAAAGTTGGAATTTTGAAAAAATTGTTTGAGTTATTTTTACGTTTTCCATCAACAACAACATGAAAAAACGGTTTTTACAGAGCGTCTCATAGATGAACTCTGTTGATATTCAGCTCACTAAAGCCAGTACAACGGGTGCTATGGTACTTGAAGTACCAAATTTTTGTTTTTTTTCGAGAATTTTCAGTTTGTTAACACAATACAGCGTCCAGAGATTATATGATTGATCAATTTTATGATAGAATATTGTTCAGGGCCACAGATGCGGAAAAGTTAGTTTTAATCTTTAAAACCGTTTATTTTTTCTTGGTTTTTATCTATGAATGTCATGCCAATTTTTCATCCAAATGAAGACAAAAATATTTGACATTATTATTGAATTTTTTTTTCGACAATTACTATTCTTTGTGGTGAATATCATTTGGCATCATTTATTGATATTAAATTAGATTTTCATTTCTTAAGCCCATTCTCTACTATGGTTAAGTGACTGAAAATTTGGGGATCATATCGGGTATTATTACATGATAACTGCATTGAGGTACACCTGATTTTATTTTGTGGTAATTGTATAGCTGATTTGAAGTATCCACCGTCCAGATATAATTCCAGTATTAGATGTCGTTTCATTTTGTACAAAAGCCCAATAATCTAATAATCTGAGATAACATGTTGTATATCAGGTACTACTTCTATTCTGGTTAGTAGCAGCCTTTCATACAATTTGGATATAATGGAATGATGATTGGTATAAACTGACTTTCCAGATGTCTCAAAGTCAAGGTGTATCATTGGGATCTCAAAAACTGTAAGAGATAGAGGAATTGTGACAAAGTTTTGCACTTAAAGAAACAATAATTAGACATGGTCGGATTTCAAATATTTTTTTGTGTTTTAGAGACAATTGAAAATAAGTTATTTCTCGAATTTTTGTTTTCATTTTTTGTAGTACCATTTGTTTATGATTGAATACACTTATTGTACTTATCGAATTGGATGGTGTAAATGAAAAACAATCTGATAAAAACACTTTTACTCCCTGTCGATCAATATTGTTCTTATACAATAAATAAAAATATGTATGCATTTTCGGCTTATTTTACTACCGCCTATATCGACAACGTGTCGACACATGAATCATCTTCAGAAGCGCAGAAGCCATTCTTCGTCATGCGCATTGCTAACGTATTTTTAACGGCTTGCCTTCTCAAATGCGGCGTTGCCACATCAAAACAAAAGTATAATATTCATTGCAAAAATGTACAATATGTTTTCCGAACATCATTTAAAGACATCAAAAACCATTTGACACTTCTTGTAATTTTTTACTGTATTTAATATCATGTCATCTACATATCCATCTGACAATTCAGATTCTCACATTCATCATCAACTTGTTTTTTTTTTGAAATACGGACCTGGATTTTTTTAACTTTACAAATCACTTATTTAATTGTGGTTAACAAAACATATACTAAGTTAGGTTGGAGTATTTGCTTCGCACCCAAACAGTCATCATCAATCTCCTAATATACTTATAATTGTTTTCTATAGGGCCCTGTAATTTCTTAAAGAATTTTTGAAGATTTTTATTGTGATAGTCATTAGAGTATCTTGTTATTTTGCTTTAATGTCACTAAAGGATAGAAACGCAATTGGAAACACTGATACATATATTTAACTTGAGAATCAAATTTTATGGTACATTTCAATATGGTGGATAAACTTTGGATGCACGAAGCTTGTGGCACTGTTCCGGGCGGATTCCTCCTCGGGTGGTAGTTACTTAACAATTCATGCTTGTTCGTTTGTTGTTATACTGGTTGTATTGTCAATGTACAAGGTTATATACAGTACTAAGAATATTCTTTAGTCACATGGAATGTAACACAGTCCATAAGCCACAATTTGTTAGAAAGAAACAAGTACAAATTCAGTGTATTACTCTTTTTCTCTAATAGTATATCATAACCAACCAACAGTGGAAAATGAGCAAGAGCACATGTCCGTAAGCGACGACAATGTGTTACAGAACAAGTATAAATTCATTGTAGACATTAATAGGATATCAAAAACAGTGAAATAATTATTCACTGAACGATTTGAAGTAAACTTATACGTTGCCATCTTTCGATTGTACATTTATTTTAATTGTAAAATGCATTGTTCTAACACGAGAACAAGATATAAGAATTACTTTTTTAAATGAAACTAGCTGTTTCTAGATAATTCCAAAATATATTGAAAATTCTAAGAAATTGACAATTGCTTCGATATTGCAATATCGAAACAATTGTCAATTTCTTGGAATTTTCAACATTTTTTCAATATATTGTGGAATTATCTAGAAACAGTTAATTTAGTTTAAAAAAATAATATGAGTAGATTCCACAGAGTATGGGTCGAAACAGTAAAAGTTATAAGAATCTTTTAATTATGATACTTCGAGAGGTTGTAACAGTTCAAGATAATTAATCCGATCTATGTGTTAAACATTTTATTGTAATGCTGGAAATTGTTCTAGTTTTCAGTTTGAAAGCCGTTAAAATCTTTACTTTTTTGAGATTCGGCAACGCGGAAATATGTCGGCCGAACATTTTTTTTCTGTGTCAATAAAAATTGTTTTTACGTTTGTTTTCAAATGAGAAACGAATTCTTTGTGTAAATAGATTAAAAAATGCTTTCGATAAAAATAAACTTAAATAAAATCGAGTTCTAATGAAAATACCTATTATTTTGAAATAAAAGTAATTTCTGAGGTAATAAATTAAAAATATTAATTCTTCAATGAATTTAAATCAGATGTTAGAATAAACCCACGTTTTGAGCAAAACAGTAACCGAGTCGGTTATAAAATTCTCGACGAATATGGGTGAGTATTTGAAGTGCTATCTATACAGGCTTGTAGAATTCGTTCCCTAAGTTCATTCAGGGAACTGGTCCTGTTCTCCTGTAATCCATAAATTCTCGATTTTACATAACCCCAGAAAAATAAATCGTTGGATGCCAAATCTGGATATTTAGCAGACCATCTAATGTTACCATTTATAGAGATTATCCGATTGGGAAATTGTGTATTTAAAAAATTTATTGCTAATCTTTAAATATGCAATGCACAACCGTCATGTTGGTACCAAATCATTGAAGTTGACACCTAATTGCATGAGAGCAGGAGTAATTTTGTTTTGCAGCATATTCAAATATTTTTGTCCGGTTAAATTGCCGTCAATAAAAAATGATCTAATTAAATGTTCACCCATACAGCCCAAACATTTAACTTTTGGAGACATTGAGTTCTACTATTGTAGTGTTTGTGTAGGTTTGTCCTGGACCATTATCGAGTAACGGATGACTTATGTGGGAAAAGTCGATTCATCTGTGAACAAAATATTTTTTGAAAAGTTTGCATCTAATTGTATTTTCCATAACAATTTCACAAAATTCCATTCTACGAAATTGATCGTCTGGAAATATTTCATGGCTCTTTTTCAGTTTAAAATTACGATAGCCATTTTTTTAATACACACCGACTCGTTTTCGGATCAACATCAAAGTCCTGTGGAGGATTATTTTCCACACTTGCACAAATTAAAATATCTTTCTTCTTTTTCGGGTTGGATTTGACGATTTTGTGTACGCGGTCCATGCTTTGTAGGAGAGACACATCCATGTTCTTCAAGAAAATTTTTAATCATTCTCACTGGTTTCTTGATAATAGGTTGGGTATTTTCAAATGCTACAATAAACAAATTTTCTGCTATTTCTTGATATGAATTAAGTTAGTAATACCATATTACAATGAGCACTTTTAGGTGTATCAGCATGCTCATTTTATAAGATTTACAAATATCGTTTGTTATTCGGAAACAAACCGGTAGTGACATACAGTTATAAACGTCCGAACTATAGCTGGTCAGAAGTACCACCCTCGAGAGGCGCACGCGCGATTCG
Organism: Galeruca laticollis; assembly: GCA_963921935.1. Classification (NCBI taxonomy): domain Eukaryota; kingdom Metazoa; phylum Arthropoda; class Insecta; order Coleoptera; family Chrysomelidae; genus Galeruca; species Galeruca laticollis. The sequence goes on from OY998177.1 coordinate 74,038,525, forward strand.
TAGTCGTATATTCTAGTATCTTTATTTTAACTGTAATAATCTAAGCTGACTTTAGATTGTCTATCTCACCATGCCTCTCTCTAACACACGGGCAATGCCATGTGCCTCTTACATTTTCCCGTTGACTATGAAGCAATTATTGTTTTACGTTAGAATTAAATGAGGAATGATTTCTGTTATTATTAAAAAGGAGTATTGTATAGGCACTTATACTTTTAACATGTGGATAGGAAATGAAAAGAGGGGATAGATAAAATAGAGAAATTACGGCTATAGACGAAATCGTTTTATCAGAAGCGTAGGAATTACAGGCGGTTTAAACTCAACTACAGATACATTTTAGTGAGACGTTACCCATGGGGAAGAGATGTTTACACTAATCGTTCAGAATTGAATATTTGCCATTTTATAATGTGTACAGTATTTAATTATTGAGTTGCAATGATAAATTATTTTAAAAGGTAGCCAATTCAATGTCACTATCGTCGATTTATTGTTTTTCATATTATAACTATTAAAATTATTAGATTTTCAACCGATCTTTAGAATATTTATAATAATTGGAGTGATATTTGAAAAACAATTTAACATTATGTGCAACGATTTACTACAGAGGCCTTTTTCGATTTGGAAAGTCCATAAGAACAATGTTAACTGTAACAAAAAAGTAATTTTGTAACTTTTATAAATAAACATACAAAGTTGAATCTTTGACTGAAGGATGGAGAATTTTTTGGCCGATATAAAAGGGTGAAAAAATTCCCATTTTTCATAAAACCTCCTAAACGCAGAGGGCAATTTTTTGGCAAATCGAGATATTTGAAAGGGTAATAATACCTATAATTTGAGACATGCTACATATTTTTACCCCTAACTTCCTACCAACTTCTGATCTAAACGACTTTTCCCTTAATGTGACCTATACTACCTACTCGAAACAATTATCGCATATTTGGAAAACCCTGTACAAAATACTTTATTCATAAAATTGGTAAACTAAGAATCGTTTTCGGATCAACGTTAGAATCCTTCGCTAAATGAATGGACGATTGTAGAGGATTATTTTTCACACTTGCACGGATTAAAATATCCCTTTTTCCTTTTCTAGTTGGGTTTGACGATTCTGTGTACGTGCTCCATGCTTTGTAAGAATGACACATCCATGTCCCTAAAAATTTTATAACCGTTCTCCCCCTCTCTTGGTAATTGGATGAGTATTTTCAAATGCTACAATAAACAAATTTTCCGCTATTTTTCGATATGAATTACCCTGCTAATACCATTTTACAATTTGCACTTTTTTGCGTAGACTACTCATTTTAAGATTTACAAACATTCATCATTCAAAATCAAACTCGGTCTGTAGACCGCTTGTCATTCATAGTATGAATTTCATATGCTCCTAATAAAAAGATTTCCTAGAGAACCGTAATTCTTCTATTTTTATTTATCCCCTCATTTCATTTTCAGTCTACATGTTAAAATTGCCAGTGCCCACAAAATATTCCGTATTGAAGACAACAGAATTCAACCCCCTTTTAATTCTAACGTAAAAACGATAATCGCCTCATAGTCAAAGTAAAAATGCATAAGGCACATGGCGTTGTCAGTGTGTTAGAGAGAGGCGTGGAGAGATAGAAAATCCAAGTCTTAGCGTAGATTATTACAGTTATAATACAAATATTAGCATACAATACTTCTAGCGCATGCTATGATAGACTGTTAAAGCAAATAGGTGATACACTGAATATACGTGTTTCTTTCTCTAACACATTGTCGCTTATGAACTCTGTGTTAAACCCCATGTGACTAAAGAATATTCTTAGTACTGTATATTTGTTGTAAACATTAAATATTTGATATTAAAATGTTATCATGTTTAATACTTTCTTATATACTAATTTCAACTAACAGACTATGTACTAAAGTGCTAAAGTGCTAAATTTGAAATGAAAATTTACTAAAATTATTTTTCACAAGCTCACTTAACGGAAATCTCCCGCCAATGTAAAAAATCCAAGAATAAAAATCTATACAAATAATACTTTGTCAATATCAAACCAATATTTGAAAATTAAAATCATGTACTGTAAAAATAAAATGTACCTAGAAAACATCAGAGGTATCTAGTCAAATAAGCTGACTATAAGTCAAACTCTAGAATATAATCTCTAAATTTATTGGGTGTTCTAATCTGTCTTTAATTTAATTATTTTGATCTTTTTGAAACATTCTTCTCGATAGAAGACTTAGAGATTCTACGCTTACTAATTCTAGAATCAAGAGATATAACCTTTTCAATGTCTTCTTCATCCATTGACTGTTATTAGGAATGCCTTTAGTATGGCTGCTAGAGTATAAAGATTGATCAAACAAAGGTGATGTGAATTTCTCGGAAATTGAGTTGGGTTCAGTCTCCTGGTTAGTCGCATTGGATAATACTTGGTAAGTGGTTGCGAGGTTGTTTTTATCACCTGTCAAAAAAGTTATTTCATGTATTTGTTCGCGAGCAGATTGTCTTACCAGAGAAGAAGGCAATTTTTTATCAGAATTATAATTATGCCCTTGACATGCACGATTATATTTTTCTTTGGTGTTGTATCTTCTAATTTATCCTCATCATTCTCTTCTCCCTACAAAATTCTTTGGTTTCACGCTTTAAAATGTAGTTGATCTGTCTTTTCCACAACTTCTCATCTTTTAAACAACATAAATAAGTTGTTTTCCGATTTTATTCTCGATTACCGATTTTGTCCATTTCCTTTTGTTTACGAACCGATAGTCTGCAACCAGTACCTTATCTCCAATATTTACTTCCCTTTTCTTCCGTTTAAATTTTTTAATTTGTCTTTCCTGAGCCTTTTTGGGTTTTCAATGTGTCTTTGGCTTTTTCCAACTTTTCCCTGCTGTCCAGTTAGGGATTTTATCTCAAAATGTGCATTCTTGTTCTTGATTCTCTGTTAAACATGAAATATGCTGGTGTTTCTTGAGTCGAACAGTGTTTTGTAGTCCTATAAGAAAAAAGAAATAATCATATTTATGCTTTTATTTTTATTTCTACTGTCCGCTAGTCTTGCTTTGACATTTTTCTTAAGTGTCTACTGTATTTTCGGCAAATCCGTTTGATTGTGGGTGATCTGGTGGAGAAGTAATATGTTTAATCTCATTTCTTCTGAAGAAATCCTGCATGTTTTTGGCTACAAATTGTCGTACTATGGTTTTCATCAGTCCAAATGTTGCACATGTTTGATTGATCTTTTCTACTTCCTGTGATGTTATATTTTTAAAAACAAATGCTTCCATCCATTTGCTGTATGAATCGGTTAGAACTAGTACATATATCTTCCTGTCCAATTCTGATAAATCTGAGTGTACACGACTCCAGGGTTTTTCTTCCATAAGTCCAATGGAACCAAGACACTATGGCCCCATACTAAAATGCCATGATCGTAAATTAACTCGTTTCTCCTGTTATAATATGTTCTTATTTTCTTCTCTTATTATTTCTGAGCATTTTTCGTCATTCACGTACTGAATGATTTCTTGCAGTAATTTGTCCTCTTATGTCTTTAATTTCTTCATTGTCTATTGGACAGTCTTCATGCGTACTTGTAAAGTATATGTAATTCACTTTTCCATCATACTCATCTGAAATAACAGTAGTTTTAATAGATGATCTGCTTAACATACATACATAATCTTAACCGTGGTTTACCCTACGGGTGTCAGGGTGGCTTTTTAACTTTTCATGCAGAAATTTGGCACATTCCTTTTTGTTTCGAGCCTTTGCAGTTGCATAAGTCCACGAAATATTCCTATTCTCTGGGATGTACACAACTGCATAATTACATGTTTGCCTTGCCCGTCCTCTTTGTCTTCTCTTGGTTGTTCTGGAGTGCCATATCTTCTTAACAGGTATATTATTATCCATTCTGATCATATGTTCAAACCACTTCAACTCTTACCTTTCTATCTTCTATATTATTGATTCGACATTTAACTCCTTTCACTTTACATAAGTACTTCATTTCCGCTGCCTGTAGTTTGATCTTGAGTGATTTTGTAAGAACCCAGCTTTAACAACCATATGTAAGAATTGGACAGTGTATTGCTCTATAAACATTTAGGTTCGTTTGTTTGCATACCTCTTTTCTACCCAGGAAATTTTTATTTAAACTATAGTATACTTTTACTGCAGCACTTATCCTTTCGTTTATTTTTGTTTCTTGTTTTCCGTTATTTTGTATCTGTATTCCTGAATATCTTAAACTATTAACTTGTTCTAGTTCAGTTTCTTCTATTTGTAGGTTTAAGCTTTCATCTTCTTTTCCTATCACCATTACCTTACTTTTTTCTATATTTATATGCATATTCCGAATTTTTAAAGACTCTTTCCATACCAATAATGATGTTGGAGATCTCTTTCGTTCTTTGCGAACATAACTAAATCATCCACAGAACACACTCAGATATATTGAGAGCATAGCTTCCATATTTCTGAATCTTATGTGTTCTTCTGTACCTTTTCTTTTAGTTCCTTCAGTACAGTGTCCATTACCATGATAAATAGTACAGGAATCAATACTCCCCCTTATCTTAGACCCTCCTTTGTTAAAAATTCTGCAGATTGTGCATTATCTTTCCTCGCATAATATCTAGTTGTTTTATAGATGCACCTAATATCGTTTCTTAATTTCTTCCCAACACCTCTTTGCTTTGCCAATCTAAATTTCTTGGGATGCTTTCTGTATCTATAAACTTAAGTATAGTTTTTCATCTTGGAATTGCTTTTTCTCTATAATTTGCCAAATTGCAATGCACTGCCTTCCCATTTTTTAAATAATGGTTGACTATTCCTAGTTCCCAATCTTCCGGGATTATCTCTTCTTTCCATATTCTATTAAAAATGTTTGTTATCAGTTGAAAAACTTTTTCTCCCAGATTCTGTAGCATTCCAGTGGTGATATTCTCATACCATGCAGCCTTCCCTCTTTTTAGTGTTTGTATAGATTTGACTTCCTCTGTTGTTATCAATTCGTTGTGCATATTATCTTCATCTTGGTTAATGATTTCTTCTTCGTCATTAATTAATTTATGCTCATTTTCTACACTCAATAATTCTTCGAAATACTATTTCCATCTATCCATAATTTCTGTTTCTTCTATTTGTGTAACACCTTGTTTGTTCTTGATACATCTTGTATTATTCTTTTTCCATTTCTTAGCGTTTATGGTAACCACAATGATGTAAGTGATTTATCAAGTTAAAAAAATTAGGACCTTATTTAAAAAAAAATTAGTATCGGTTTTACTTTCGTCGAGTAAACATGTTCTGATAAATAGGATTTATCGCGACGGAATATTACTGATAATAGTTTGCATAAAAACAAAAAGGACTAAAAATCGAATGTGATAGTGCTGTAAATTGAATTTATACTTTGTATACTGTGTACAAACAATAATTTAAATACAATCAAAAAATGATGCCAACTGGTAATGGGTCGTGTTTTATGGCCTTTCCACAAGTTCAACCAACACAAAATAATGTACAAGGTCAAACATATATTCCGATGTTCCAAACACCAAATAATATACAGGGTCATGCAATATTCAACAATGGCATACCTTCACAAATGATTTCTTCTCAACCAATGCAATCGCTGTGTCCTTCACAATCAAACCAGTATCACATTCCGCCAAATCAAGAACAATATTTAAATATGCAACAATCATCTAGTAATCATTCAAATACTCAAATACATAATATGCCATATTCAAGAATGACTTCTACCAGCGAAGATGAAGATAACACTTATTCTTCTCAAGAAAATCCATGGCAAGTGGTCAAAGGAACGAAAAGAAGGAAATACAGAAGTAGTAAAAATGCTGAAGAAGAAATTTCGTACACGGTACTAAATTCACAAACAGATGGTTCCAACAATAATGATGGTGAAAACACTGACAATGTTAAAATAAGTAAACCTCCTCCCATATTTGTATATGGAGTAGTCAATTTACCAGAGATGAAAAAAAACTAAGCGATATAATTGAAGCCGAGGAATACACAACAAGAAGCATGACAAATGACACTATAAAAATTTGCTGTCAAAATCCGGATACATATAGAAAACTGGCTAGTTACATGAGAGAAAATAATATAATCCATCATACGTACCAACCCAAGGAAGAGAGATCCTATCGTGTCGTAATTAAATATTTGCACCATTCAATAGACTTGAAAGATATAAAGGATGAATTAATTAAAAAAGGCCACAATGTAAGAAATATAGTCAATGTTAAACATCGAATAACCAAGGAACCTCTTAACATGTTTTACGTCGATTTGGAACCTTTTGATAACAATAAAAAAGTTTACGAAATAACTAAGCTTCTAAATAGTGTCATACAAATAGAACCACCAAAAAAAGACAACAAATTAGCTCAATGTACAAGATGTCAATTATATCGCCATACGAAAACCTACTGTGATAGGCCATACCTATGCGTTAAATGTGGTGGCCAACACGGCACAGCAAATTGTAAAAAAAGTAAAAATACGCCAGCTACATGTGGTCTTTGTGGAGGTGGTCATCCAGCTAATTACAGGGGCTGCGAATTCTACCAAAAAAACTATAAAGTAAAGATAAATAATAATAGGATTACTATGACACAAAACAATACAAAATCAACTGATCAAGGCCAACAATCTCAGCCCTGACATACTAATAGGAGCTACGCACAGGCAACTGCAGGAGTAGAAATACATAATAGAGCTAATGGTGAAGAATCTTCAATGACATTAAAGGTTTAAAGCTATGTTTAACCAGTTAATACAGCAAAATAGTATGGTTCTCAACATGTTCACAATGCTTATCAACAAATTAAATAATGGCTAAGTTTCTCAGAGTTGCATTGTGGAATGCTAACGGCCTTGTTCAACACAGGGATGAAGTCCAGTTATTTCCTAGACAAAACCCAATTGACATTCTTCTAATCAGTGAAACCCATTTTACTAATAAATCTTACTTTAGGATTCCATTCTATAAAATTTACTACATAAATCATCCGGATGGTACCGCACATGCGGGCACAGCTATATTAATTAAACAAACAATCAAACACTGTGAGCTACCAAAATATGAGGAGGAATTTCTACAAGCCACATCAATTCGAGTAAATACAATGCCATACGAGATAACGATTACTGCAGTTTACTGTCCCCCGAAGCATAACCTAAAAAAAGATCAGTTTGAATCATTTTTTAACACATGTGGGGATCTCGAATAACTACCACAAAAGGAAGAGAATTATCTAAAGTAATACAGGAAAAAAGATACTCCTTTTTGGAAGGAACACCAACATACTGGCCAACCGATATAAATAAACTGCCAGACCTGCTAGACTTCTCGTCACTAATGGCACCTCCCCAGCATACACAGATATTATTCCAAGCTATGATCTATCTTCGGATCATTCGCCAGTAATTCTGACTATCAGTTCGTGCCCCATACACATTCAAACTACACCTAGACCACACAACTTCAAAACCAAATGGACCCACTATAAACATAAACTAAATGAAGAAATACACTTAAACATAAGCCTCAAAAACCCAAATGAAATCGAGAAAGCCACAAACGATTTCATAAATCTACTGCAAGAGACAGCGCAACAAACAACTCCTGAAATAGTAGTTAAAACAGACGTTATGAATATACCTCTAGAAATTAAGACACTAGTAGCTAAAAAAAGAAGAGCGAGAGCAAAATGGCAAAGGAATCATAATCCTGCAGATAAAAGGAGCTTTAATAAACTCAGCAACGAATTAAAAACTAAATTAAAAGCAATGAAAGAAGAGTCCTTTAAAACCGTTTTGATAACTCTATTTGGAAGCCAGTAAAGTCTAAAAATAAACCCATATTAACATCTCCTCCACTACGACTAGAAACACAGACACATGCTGAAGAAAAGTGGGCCAAATCAGATAAAGAAAGGGCAGATGCATTCGCTAAGCACCTCTCAGAAATCTACAAACCTCACAACACAATACCAGACATAGAAATGACGGAATTTCTAGAACTCCCTATCCAAACAAACCAAACAATAGACCTGATTAGACCAAAAGACATAGCAAATGAAATAAAACTTCTAAACATTAAGAAAGTCCGAGGAATGGATTTAATAACTCCAAAGATGTTAAAAGAGTTACTGCGGAAGGGTTTAGTACTCCTCACTTACCTATTTAATGCAATTATTCGAATCCAATATTGGCCAGAAAAACTCAAAGTTGCTGAAATAATCCTAATACTTAAACATGGGAAAGACCCACATGAAGAAAAATCTTATCACCCTATCAGTCTGCTTTCAACTATATCAAAATTATTAGAGAAACTGATTCTTTGAAAAATTGATCCTGATTTTGATGCCAGCAATTGGATACCTGAAGTTCAGTTTGGATTCCGACGAGCCCACTCCACAATCCAACAGTGTCACCGCATAACCCATACAATACTAAATTCTCTAAACAGCAAAGAATATTGTACCTCAGTATTTCTAGACGTTAGACAGGCCTTCGATAGGGTTTGGCATGTTGGACTATTATACAAGATTAAAAAACATTTACCAACATTCTTCAAACTATTGGAATCTTATCTAAACAATCGCCAATTCAGAGTACGAATAAAAGGAGACGTATCTGTTATGCTGCCTATCAACTCGGGTGTACCACAAGGCAGTGTCCTTGGTCCACTATTATATATCTTGTTTACTTCAGATCTCCCATTATCACCAAACATCACAATAGGAACATTTGCTGATGACACTGTCATTCTAACTACCCATAGTAATATGCTGCAAACCCACCATATCCTCCAAAAATATCTTAAAAAATTAGAGAAGTGGTTAAAAGATTGGAGTATCGAAATAAATGAGACAAAATCTACACATATAACCTTTACTCTAAGAAAAGACGTATGTCCTCCAATACAGAACGATGAAATAAAACAATATAGTTTGTTTAAATCTTCATATATTTGAACTAATGTTCAATTTAAACTTGTTGACGCGTTTCACTAACACAGTAGCTTTGTCAAAGCTACTGTGTTAGTGAAACGCGTCAACAAGTTTAAATTGAACATTAGTTCAAATATATGAAGATTTAAACAAACTATATTGTTTTATTTCATCGTTCAGTATGGATCTTCATCAAGTAAAAGCCTCATCTATTCAATTTTTCCTCCAATACAGTTAAATAACACACAAATCCCACAATCGACATCAGTGAAATACCTGGGCTTACATCTAGATGCCAAATTGAACTGGAAGTAACATATCAAGAAGAAACGAAAACAAATAGACCTAAGAAGTAGAGATATTTACTGGCTAATTGGATGGACGTCTTCTCTTTCCATCGAAAATAAAATCGTATTATATAAGGCAATAATTAAACCTATATGGGGATGCGCCAGTAAATCCAACATAGCAATTGTACAAAGAAGCCAGTCTAAAATACTAAGAAATATTGTTAATGCCCCATGGTATATAACAAATAAAATGATCCACAATGATCTGAAGATCTTAACAGTAAAAGAAGTCATTCATGAAAGAAGTGCTAGCCACCACAAGAAACTAGAAGCCCATACAAATTCTTTACTACAACTGCTACTTGAAAACGATGTAATAAGGAGATTAAAACGACGATGGCCAACTGACCTGGGAAATTAACAGGAAGCAGAAGGTCCCTTCGCTGGAGAGGACCTCATCATGCTAGTTGACCTCAGCTTCTTCCTATAGCTAGGTCATATGCCAGCACATTAGCTTATAGAATACCATGTATCTTGATTGCTGATTTATTGAATAAAAAAAAAATTTAAAAATTAAGTTGGTGATGAATGTGGGAATTCGAACATGACATGATATTAAAAACAATAAAAAATGACACTGGGGGAGTGTCAACTGTATTTTGATATCTCTTTAAATGGCTATACAAAAAAATTACATTCTGAGAAATCACTTGTTTTGAGTTATCTCAAAAACAAAAGAAAATATTTGAAATCTGATTGCATCTAATTATTGTATGTATTGTAGTATACACTTCGAATTTGGGATACCAGTACAAGATGGGAAAAACGAATTGATAATTTCATTCTTTGACTTAGTCAAAGTGGCAGATATAATTTCATGAGATCAACTTTTCTAGTGCAGTCAGTAAATTCATTCCGATTGATATATGATGAATGAATATGCAATGTATGTATCTACATCATCCCAATGTCTTAAATTTGTCAAATAATTATTGCAGCCATAATTGAGAGAATAACATTGGACACTAATTCTATTTCGTTCGTACTTTAAAAAGTTTTCTAATTTTTGGTTTCATGTTTTCAATTTAAACAGGACTTGATTTATTTGTTTTTGTGTGTTGCAGTAGAATACCTATATTTTTAGGGCATGGGAGGAATATTTCAAACCACTGGTTGGCCCGGCGTTGTAACAGTTATGAGCAATTGGTTCGGAAAAAGTAAAAGAGGGCTGATATTTGGACTGTGGAATTCGCACACTTGTATAGGAAATATTCTGGGTAAGTCGATATTGTTTTTACACTTGCGACTACTTTTAAAAAACACCTCAACATATGTAATTTAAATTTTTGTGCTTTTTAAAGAAGTAAACATAGAAATTATCAACTTATAGCATTGTTTCAATAGTTCAAAAAATGTGTGGGAATTCTTACAAACGTCTGTCTTATTATTTGAATATTAATTTGCAATTTTACACCAGTTTACTTATTACTTATATTTTAGGAACTGCGATAGCTGCAGAATATGTTGAGAAAGATTGGGCCTTATCATTTATGATGCCAGGACTTTACATAGGAGTTGTTGGTTTTATCATATTTTTATTTTTGGTAGTTAATCCTAATGATGTTGGATGTACTTCTCCTGATCGGGGCATAGAAATTCGACCGGTAAGTATATATAATAGACAATACTAACATAAATATATATTTATCAATATTTCATTGATGTACAATATATTTGAATTCGTGGGGTATTTATCGGTAGTACAAAATGCAGAATATATTTAAATAAGGAGTGTAAAATAATATATAAAAATCTGCCTTTGTTGGATAGTAGTCTAGTTCACAAGCTGAAAATGGGAAAAATGGAGATAAAGCTCAGAGCCGCCAGTCGCGCAGAAGACACCCGTCATAGTGGGTGTAGGCTTCTGCATGGTACACTATTCGCATAGCAAGTTGTTTACCTCCTAACAACCAAAACATCGATATAGGGACTAAAATAGCCCCTATTCAAATCAGTCACTGTCTACAGATATAACATACGCCCCATCCAAACAACATCTGTCATGTTGCTGCCCCTCATAAACTAAACTCTATTCGATTTTGAAACCCTGTTTTTCAGCCGGTTTTCAGGGACAACTCAGTCGAAAAATCTGAGGAGTCATATTTGTATATGTGGGACAAAGTTATTAAATTCAATCATAATGAGTAATACGAGAAGCAAGTAATCATATACCACTCCAGACCAACACTAAGGTAGTGGAAAATGCCATAACATCGGCCCTATTGTTTAATTTTTTCTCATCACCTTTGTAAATGTATAAGAGAAACTACTGTTATTAAAGATATTTTAAAACGAAAACGATGGAGATAAAATACGTGTAATAGCCGTTTCCTAGCACATACAAAATTACAAAAGTTATAAACAAATAATAATGAAAAAAAAGGTATTCATTTTTTTGCGACTATTTCAAAAACTATAAAGTTAAAAATTAAAAAAAAAAGTTGTTTATTTTCATGCAATTTTTCTTCATTACTGTGTTCGATACATTTATGTTTATTTGCAAGTGTTTTTCACTTCCAGCCAGTAATACATCATCTGTTAATGCTTCTTCAGTTATATTTGCTTTTTGTAAGTTGTAAGTGTCCTACACAATAATTTTTTGTTAGTGGCTTACATTTCCTAATTATTTCATCCATGAATATTATAAACAATAACGAGCTTGAGCTGCCCCTTGTCTTAGTCCTGTACTTGTAGTGAAGGTTTGTGATATCATGTTGTTTTTTATAATTGTGTTTTCATTGTTCTTATAAATTTTCTATGTTAATCTTATAATGTTACCATTTATTCCTCTGTCCGTAAGTATTTTCCATAATTTATGTCTTGGTACTGCATTAAAAGCTTTCTCTACGTCCAAAAATGCTATAAAAATTTTACAGTTTTCTTCAAGTGCTTTTTCACTTATCTGTTTTATTGTGAAGTCATGATCCTGCATACTTCTGCCATTTCTGAATCTGCTCTGTGTTTTCCCAGTGTTCTCTCAGTCGTCACTCTCATTCATTTTTCTATGATCTTTTCCAGTATTTTCATGGCTGTACTTAGTAATGTGATACCTCGGTAGTTATTGCAGTCCTTGTGGTCTTCTTTTTGGAAGTTGGGACTATTAGTGCTTTCTACAAATTCGTTGGCAAGCTTTTTCTTCCCATTCTCTGTTGAAAATATGCAATAAGGTATCTGTTTCTTTCTGCTTCACGCATTTTTTAATTTCTGCTGTAATTTTATCGGATCTAGATGCTTTTCAATTTTTTAGTTCATTGATGACTTTTTCTAATTCTTTTTTCTCTATTGTTTTGCTAATGTCTGCTTCAACTCCATTATTGTCTTCTATGTTTGCCTTCATTTCTGACGGGCCGTTGAGAAGATCCTGGTAATACTTTCTCCATAATTTTTCTTTCTTCTGTTAATATTTCCTCATTTTTGCTTTTTATAAATTGCGTAATTTGCTTTTTTTCAGCTCGTAACGATTTTAGTGTTCGGTAAAATAATGTTTAATGCCATTGGTCATTTTTAGAGGCTGTTTTCTCCTGTTCTGTTCTCAAGATATTTTTCCATACTTTTTTCTTTGAACTTATTTGGTTTTTAATTTCCTTCATTAACCAAGGTATTTTTGTTGTCAGCTATAGCTTTCTTATTTATGCCACATACGTCTCCTGCAGTTTCTAGTAAGGTATCTTTAAAGTAATTCCAGTTGTCTTCTACACTTCCATTGTTTGTTTCCTTATTTTGGATTTCCACTCTTTTATTTATCTCTTGTTCGTATTTTTTTCAGTTTCTTGATATTCTAACTTATATGATTTGATTGTGCCACTTTGTAATATTTGTTGAGGTTCTGTTTTAATATATTTTCTTTAAATTTAGCCATTACTACAAAGTGATCACTACCAATTTCAGGTCATCTTCTTACTTTTGTATCTATTATTGTTTTTCTGTATCTGCTTTCTATGATAATCGTTTATTGATTTTTCATTTCTATTTTTAACTTCCCTTGTGTAGTTTTGTATATCTTTGTGTGTAAAAAATGTGTTGGTTATGATCAATTTGTTTATGATACAGAAGTCCAACATTCTTGTTCCATTGTTGTTTCTAATTGCTTCACCATGTTTTCCAATTATTGTTTTGTATTTGTCATCTCTTATGCCTACTCTGCTGTTGAAATATCCTATATCCTTCCTTAGGCTTGTTCCATTATTCCAGCAAGTTTATCCCAAAACTTTTCTCTTGTCTTCATTTCGATCATATATAATTATAACAATCTTCAATTGGTGTGTGTTTTTATTTCTTTCTTTTATATGATGGATAGTTTGGGATCCACAATCTTGTGTATTGACAATGACCTCACTGATGATGGCATATAGCCGAAAGCGCACTGCAAATATGATCTTTCAATAAATTCTACACAACTATACAAAATATTTTTCATTAAAACAATTTTGAGCATATTATTAACCCGAATCGGTAGACTTTCTAAATCACTGACTGAAATATATTAATTACTTTGATGGTGGAATCTCCATACAAAATGAAAGTTATGTTTTTTACAATATCATTTACATTATGTGCAAGCGGAATTATAGTCCAGTGTTCTGGGCTTCCATATTGTGTCCTAATCAATAAAAGGGTGACTAGTTACTTCTGAAAAGTATAATTCATCCAGATCTTGTTATACAATTACTTCGTACCCTTCAGAAAGTGAAACTTTAATTAAAAAATTTTGTAGATCGGTAAATAAACATCAGAAAACTGAATGTTACAAAGAAAAATAGAAACCACAAGAATAAATGGTAAAATTCATGTTGATAAACTAATTCATGTATTATCGGTTGAGGAAAAATATCAGAACGTTGATATTAATTCTAAATTCTCAGAAATGATTAACGATTAAGTGTTATTCTATGGCTATTTAGCGGTATGTGAATGATTTAAATAGAAGATGCTAAAATAAATACCTAGAATCACAGCCTGACTACAATTCTTGTCGGTTTAATGCAATATTTCTGATAAAATTTAATGCCTACTATTTTAAAACTGAACCCTTACTTTGTGGAATCTACTTTTTTAAAATGAAACTAACTGTTACTAATGAATTCCAAAATATAATGGATTAATGGTAAAAATTCTAAAAAATTGACCATTGTTTCCATGTTTACTAACATCATCAGAATGACAGAAGTTACATTTCATGTGATGCTTACCTGATGTTTAATAATTATTTATTTTATACATATTTAGTCAATCACTATTAAACATCAGGTAGGCTTCACTTGAAATGTAACTTCTGCATTCTGACGATAGTAATATCGAGACAATTGTCATTTTTTTAGAATGTTTACCATGTTTTCATTGAAATTGAAATAGAAATTTTTTTTATTAAGTACCAAAATACACATCCAAAAAATACATTTTCTATTGCCACGGAAGAAAATTCTTGTGTGTGGCTCAAAGGATAACAAAATTAATGACTTACATATGTAATATATATAATGCTATACTATTATAAAACAAAACCAAAAAACGTATTAAACTTTCTTAATATTTTAGAAATTTTCATAAATTTATGAATCTATGATTCCCCCCTAACGGCACCGGTCCAAAAAAGCAATGCAAGGTGAGAATACGTTTTTTCCTGATTAATGAGAAAAGATGTTATTAATTTGGTCATAGTTAAGTTTAATCCATTCAACAGAATGTTTCTAAAAAACATTAACACGTTCTAAATTTCTAATATTAGTATCGATAAAATTTATAAATATATGAATGTAATGTAAAAAGTATCTCCCCCCCAATCTAGACTTTGTACTAAAAGAATAGGCATTATCATTACTAAAATTTCTTGTGAAACAATTGAGGTAATGCATTAGTGAAAATTTTTTTCATATACCAATTCATTAAAAGTGTCTTTACATATATCTGTCTAATATTTAAGAACGAACTAATTTGAAACAAATCTTTTGTAGGAAAATCGAATGGTTTTTATACATGATATATCTGTCTAATATTTAAGAACGAACTAATTTGAAACAAATCTTTTGTAGGAAAATCGAATGGTTTTTATACATGATTTTAATTATTTTTCTATGAAGAATATTCAGCGGCTTTAGAGTAGTATCAAAGACTCCATCCAACCGCGACAACCATACCCTAGAATAGAATTTACAAGTCCATAATAGATAATTTTTAAGGAATGTATATCTGTAATATTTGCTAATTTTTTAAAAACATATATTAAATATTTTTGCACATGTTATCAATTTGGTAAGACCAACTTAAAAAGGAATCTATTATTATCCCAAGATATTTAGCCTTATTTTGTAAAAGTAAAGTATTAGAGTTACACGTGCATGTAGAAGTATTCGTAGAAGATGCATAGCAGTCACAACTGAAATGTGTAATAATTTTGTTATATGAAGGTAAACTTTTTTACGTTTGGCAAACGGGATTATTACCCCTTCATTCATGCTTCATTAAGAAGTAGACCAATAATGTTCATCCATTTCTTAGCTAAGTAAAGTCCAAATGATACTTTATTCCTAAGTGTATCCCAATTATTATCGTCAAAAACCAAAACCGTATCATCGGTGTAAGCCGTAATCTTGCCAATATTTTTCAGGCTAAGAAAGTCATTGATGTAGCACAAAAAAAGAAGCGGCCCCAGGACTGTACCTTGGGGCACTCCTCTTTTAACAGTCATTTCTTCGCTAATAATATCTTTGATTTTTACTGCTTGTTCCCTATTTGTTAAATAACTTTTTAGTACTTTTAAAGCATTACCCCTAATACCAAATTGTTTGTCTAGCTTCTCTAATAAACGCAAATGTGGCACCAAATCGAACGCTTTGGTTAAATCTAATAAGGCAGCAATAGTTGGAGTGCTACCATCAACTGCTTTATAAAACTGACCCACCACCTTCATGATTGCATCACTAGTAGACTTGCCCTCAATAAAACTGAACTGATTTGGGCTTAACAAATTACGATCAATAAAATATCGAGTAAGACGTCTTAATAATTTTTTCGCATACTTTAGAAAGGCTAGTAGTTAAGGATATAGGACGATAATTATTTATATCAGTATTTGTACCTCCTTTATGAATAGGAACAACATAGGCTTTTTTGAAAGCATTCAGGTAGACACCTTTCAGAAAAATATTATTGAAAATAAAAGTTAAGAGGGTCTAAAAAATAACTTGAAATTTTTTTCAGTATAATGTTGGATATTTTACTTGGACCAGTTGAAGGAGAGTTCTTAAGAGAAGAGATTATTTGAGAGAGTTCCTCAGTATTAGTTTTATAAAGAAAAAAGGATTGATCGCAAGTCGAATTTATGTTAAAATCGCTTAATTTTAAATTTTTATTTGAAATATTATTTGACAGTTCATCACCGATATTTACAAAGAAGTTATTCATTTCGTTTGCAATGTCTTTAGTATCAGTAATAGTTTTGTTATTATTTATTATTTTATTTATGTCCAATTTTTTATTTTTATAAATATTAGAGGATTCCATGGCCACTTTCCAGAGCGTCTTGCTGTCATTTTTTCCCGACAAAATTTTATCTCTAAAGTAATTTTGTTTGCTAATTTCAATTAGATTATTTAATTTATTTTTGTATAGTTTATAGTCTTTTAACAAACAAAGATTTGTAAGAGTTTGTTTATACATATAATTTTTTACATAAATAGAATTAACAAGTGCACGTGTTATCCATGGTTTTCTAATAATATATTTAGGTATAATAGTGTTTGTAGATTTAACAATAACATTTTCAACTTTTTGTGTGAAGTATTTAACCATATTGTTAACGTCCAAAAGAGTATAATTAATATTCTCTAGTTCGTTTATAAATTGACTCTCATCTAATTTTTTTATGTAGCTACTCTCGTGTATATTATCATTAGTCAAAGGCAAACTTTTCTCAAAGTGTAAATTACAAAAAAAAAAGGCAAATGATCAGTGATACTATAATTCAAAACAGCGGCTTCTATTTTTAAGTTACTTCTATTGTATATAAAGCAATGATCAGTGCAAGTGCCTGTATTATTAAAATGACCTCTCCTAGTGATGCAATTTATATAAGATCTAAAACTGTGCGTGTATAAAGTATTTAGATACTCATTTTTAATTCTTCTATTGTTGGAACAATTTAATATATTAATATTTGTATCACCTAAGAATACTTCCACATCATTTTTATTCACATTTTGGAGATACTAATTTAAATTTTCAATAAAAACATCAGCATTATGTTGTGGAATTACTTAGAAACAGTTAGTTTCATTTTAAAAAAGTGATTAACTAGTTTTTTTATATCTCTCAATTGCCAGATAATAAACTCATTTTTACACAAGTTATTTATTCCAATCAATATCTATGACCAAATCATTATTTATACAACTATGTCCTTTTTTAAATTTGTGTTTGTGTTAATTGCTTAAACGAATGTATCATCAGATTAACACATAAAATAGATATGTTTGTTTCAACTTTTTGATGCTTCAAACATCGAGTCACATTCTAAGCTCACTTACGGACACCTCCACCGCTTTGCCATATAAGTGTTTGAATTAAAAGTGGCAACATTGCTCAAAATTTCAGTACCTGCTTTATGTGTCTGGGGTAACCTATTCACTAGTTTTGTCCTAATTTCGATTGCCCTGTAGTATTTGTAGTAAATAATGGAAAACGTGTTTCCCTTATTACAAGTAGCGAGTAAAAATTTAATTCTTTCATTTTTATGTGTTTTTTTAAGACTTTTAGTAACTTTTATGTTAATGAATATAATGTTTTTCTATTATCATGGTTCCTCAGTTTGTTAGAAAAACATCCGAAATTCACAATACCATCCCCACTTATGGTAATTCATTCATTATTTTACTACTGGCGTTTAGGATCGTGGGCCACAAAAATGAACGTGTTTATGAATGAATCGCTCTCTCTATTGTTTATTATTACTCTAAGAATATATCTATAACCCCATATAATGGGATGTTAATTTTTGTTTAGAAAAGAGATAGACGGTTGGAAACACGGCCAGTTAATGATGATTCTTCTGGTTTCGATTCGGATGTGGACGATACCGAAATTATTATAGGAGAACATGTGAGTATTTCTTATAGTCTATAAAATTAGGCAAAATTTTTGTTCGGGAACCAGTTGCAACATTTTTAACATGTTTGGGTCCATCATAAGCAGATATCCCATTCATTGTTTATTGTAGTTGGTCCATTGGTTATTTACCCATCCATTATTAATATTTGATAACATAATAGTCAAATGTCAGATTATTTTGTTCTGCTTTTCACTATTAATATAAATTTAATAATCATGTTCATTACTATTTTTAATGACGCGTGTGTAAAGAACCAATGGTCTATCTGTAATTAGGATATATTTTCTTTATCTCTCAAAATTTGGCAACCAATTGCACCATTTTAACATGTTTGGGTCCATATACGAACAATTCCCATTCAGAGTTTGAAAATTAGGATACATTTTCTTTATGCCTCAAAATTAGACAGCCAATTGCACCATATTAACATGTTTGGGTCCATATATGCAGATACACCAAACATTGTTTGATAATTAGGATACATTTTCGTTTTGTCTTCAAATTTGTTTGCAAAGCGTATTTTATTCGCTTGTTTATTATTTTGCAAATATTGTTAACCAGAATTTGCATCATACCCATCAGGTTTGCATCATCATAAAAGAATTTTTCATCATCAACAATTTTTCGTGGGCTTCAATTTCTTGTAACCCATAAATAGTTTTGTGTGATGAATTGAATAGTTAATATTTAGTAGAAAGATGTGTCACCATTTTAAGGTCTCATACAAGAGTATTAGAACCTGGATAGGTGGAATTTCAGATTATACCACCTTAAAAGTCAATTGCTTCGATTAATTGGTCAGGGATTCAAGAATCAAATTTTTTCAAGGTCAATCAAAAATTTTACTATCTCATTTCTCACAAATACAAGAATTAATAGCTGTATTCGCTAGATAATAATCTACTGATAATTGGTCAGCTAAAATAAGTGATTTGTCAGTTCAATTTTCTGTTTTAAAAATTAATCAAGTCGCGTAGACAGTTGTGCGCATATGTTGGGTCCCCCCAAGCATTATTAGAGTATCAATATCAAGAACTACTAAATCAATTTACATTAAAATCATAATTCTATTAATATGTTGAATCTACGAAACAATTATTATTGACAGAAGTCGCTGATATACAAAACTTCACTCCAAGTCTTCTCTTAATGAGGATAGATGGCGGA
This sequence comes from Galeruca laticollis, assembly GCA_963921935.1. NCBI lineage: Eukaryota > Metazoa > Arthropoda > Insecta > Coleoptera > Chrysomelidae > Galeruca > Galeruca laticollis. The sequence goes on from OY998177.1 coordinate 74,058,157, forward strand.
TTTCTACTATCACCTCTGTTTAAATAATTGAATATAATACTTTCAAAATAACTGTCCGACCGTTCTTCTACTTTACTGGCTAATACCTCGACGAATATTGAATTATATCCTCTTCGAAGTCAGTGACGTCGATCGACCCTTTTGTCAATACAGACATATCTGGGGCTTCGCAATTGCAAGGAAGAAGATCATAGTCCGTTGACCGGTTTTGACCTTCTTGGGTAACTTCAGAACGGCGTAATTCTCTCTCGTTCGGAGTCTCTAATCCAAACTGAAGATATCAACATTCAGCGCTGCTATTTATTTATTTCGAAATTATTATTTTTGAATTAAACAGAGGTAATAGTAAAAAATCGCCATCTATATGCTAACTACCTAACCAAATGTATCAACTGTCTAGGCGACTTAATTAATTAAAAAATAATTGAACTAACTAATCATTTATTTTAGCTGACTAATTATGAGTAGATCCATTATCTATTGAAAACGGTTATAACTTTTGATAAATGTGAGATATGAGGTACTAAATTTTTTGATCGATCTTGAAAAAGACTGATGCTTAATAAAAAATCGAACCAAGTGACCTTTTAAAATTTGGCAAAATAAAAATGAAATGAGTAATCTGCTTGATCAAGTGCTGGACATTGATAGTAAAAGCAGATCGGTTGGTTTATGCCTCTAGAGCTTGTTTAAAACATTCCGGTACACTTTTATAACTTTCTGTGTGTTATTTGGAATGATTCATTTCATTTTTATTTTTCAAGACTATAGATGGTATAATTGGTCAACCGAAATTCCATAAGGTTCTAAGATACTGAAGCTCTTCTATAAGACGGTCCAGAGAATTTTGTTAAGAACTGGTTTAGTTTAAAAAAAAAAGAAGTTACAGCTTGACCTAGGTATTGGAAAGCTTTAACTCGAAGACATTTTGCAATTTGTTTATCTATGAACTAGTAAAATAAAAAATCAATTTATAAATAATTAGTTATATGATTTTGTAGGATAACCTTACTCGTTCGCGTCATTCAGCCATTGATCCTTTAGTAAGTGCTTGATAATTTTTATGATATGATTCTCATCGCTTGTTTTTGCTTGGAAAGAGAGTTTCTTGCTTTGCATTTAGGGCTTTATAAGGAGAAAAAAATGTTTATGAAGGTGAAGGGAAAAAGAAACTGTATATTGTATAAAATTGGTTTCTTTAATGAACTAAAGCTTTATTAAGTTTTATTGATGTATACGAGGTTGTTGGAAATATTTTCTTCTGTCAATAATTAGCACCTGTACTATACTAGTTCACAGCATATGTATTCCTATATGTTAGAAAAGGTTTTAATAAGGTTTGGCGCACTCATGAGACTATTTTAAACATTATTTAATTATTATACCATGCGAGCAAGGTTTTTCGGTCACATGGAAATTTAATATGAGCCATAAGTGACAATGTGTTAGGAAGAAACAAGTATAAATTCAGTGTATCATCTCTTTTCTTTAACAGGATATCGTAAACATATGAAAGTGTATTTCTTGTTGTACTATAACCTGAAATTTTAAGTATGGCAGTGATGTTGCCGGTATTCGTTTTTGGTAATTTTTTATAACTGATCTCCATCTATTTCTTAGTAATTAGTTGGGTATTTTCGTATGCTACAATTTTCTGCTATTTCTTGATATGAATTACCCTGGTAATACCATTTTACAATTTGCATTTTTTGGTGTATCTGCAGACTACTCATTTTAAGATTTACAAAAAACATTCGTCTATCAAAAACAATCAGATAATGACTCAATATTTCAATTTCTCAGTCTGCCTGCTGTTGAATGGACTGTAGATATATTTTTTCGTTCAAATATGTATTTTTCATTTCAAACTCAATACATAGACATATTATCTTTCAAAATTATTATTAATGACAGTTGTTGACAATTCACTTTTTTTACTGTTTCGTTATTCCGTCTGGAGACGTAACACCTGCTATGTAAAGATCGCCTGTTAATCATACGCTCCTAATAAAACGATTTCCTAGAGAACTGTAATTCTTCTATTTTTATTTATCTCCTCTCTTCATTTTCACTGTACGTGTTAAAAGTGCTAGTGCCCACAAATTATTCTTTACTCAAACCACGAAATTTTAGTCCTCATTTAATTCTTACGTAAAACAATTATTGCCTCATAGTCAACGGGAAAATGCAGAAGGCACATGTCATTATCATTGTGTTTGAGAGGGGCATGGAAAGATAGAAAACTGAAGCTTATTACAGTTATAATACAACAACTAGAAAAATATTTTATTATACTTATTTCGCATGTTATGATATCCTGTTAAAGAAAAGAGGTGATACACTGAATATACTTGTTTCTTTCTAACACATTTTCGCTTATGGACCATGTTAAGCTTCCACGTGACCTAAGAACCTTCCTTGTATGGTACGTGCAAAATCCATTCAAACTTATGTAAGTTTGCAATAAAAGCTTTTCAAAAAAGTTTACATATCATTTATAAATGTTTTATATTTTTTTATGTATAAAACAATTTTATTATCAATATGTTTAAATTTCACATTCGCTATTTGTAAATATACACAGCTTTATTTATTTGTTAATGTAAATTATGCACAAGTACATATAAAAATACATTTTACCTTTTTTTCAGGAAGTACAGCGAAGATCGACAGAAAGATCACACTTATTACCTTCTTCAAATTCCAGTTCTATCCAAGAACAAGAAGCCATCGGATTTATAAGCGCACTTCGTATACCAGGTGTCGTCGAATTTTCATTAGCTTTGTTTTTTTCAAAGCTAGTCAGCTATACATTTTTATATTGGCTTCCTCTCTACTTAAACGCATCAAGTAAGTAACATATTTTTTTTCTAATGGGCCTAGTGACTGAAACATTATCTATTGAAAATCGTTATCTTTACTAATTTTGAATACAAAGTATAATTTATTGATTTCTCTAAAACAATATTTGTGGTTTTTAAGCCCTAAAATCAAAACTTTTAATCTAAATTACAACTAATCATTGACCAAAGAAATATAATACCAAATCATCAATTTGGATTCAGACACGAGCGCGCAACAATTGGGAAAATATGGTTCTGCAGCTTTTCTAGACATCACTTAGGGCTTAGACTATCGACTAGGTTTCGCACGATGGGCCCTTCTATTTAAAATCAGAAAATGCTTGCCTATTAATTACTACCAAATCCTCCATCTCTCAACAATCACTAGTTAGTCCAGGATCGATAATTTTTGAGTCCAAAAAATATGGAACAGGATGATACCCATTGGAAAATAAAAGGAAAAATAATTTATGGGCGATTTGAGGTCGGGAAGTAGAAGGGGGTGAGATTTTATGAGTGGAAAACGGTTTATCACGATTTCAGGCAAAACTAGGAGTTCTATCGAAAAAAGTTGTAGGTAATAAAAATATTTACAACTTTTATATCTACAATTTTTCACATAACCTCAAAATTTGTGCGAAAAATCCAAAAATCCGACTTTTTGGTTTTTTATTTTTATCTCCCACGAAATTTGGTGAAAACTTGTTCCAAACACACTGATTTTTTGGTGTGGTGCTTTTTCGATATCAAAATAACTAAAAAAAGTGAATAGTTTGAATCCCAAAAATTACAGTGTTTGAGACATGGAAAGGTAAGTTTTCACCAAATTTCGAGAAAAAATATTTTTTTCTGTGACAGGAAAAAAATTTGACATTTTATCTCTGTTGACAGGTAACAAATACAACTTTTCACGAAATTACTTTTTTTCCCACGGGAAAAAAGTGAGTACTTTTTTCCCGGATATATATACATATAGATAAAGGAAGATATTTGATTTTAGAATATTTTATTGAACATAAGTTACATTTCCTTTATATCAAGAGTCAGAGAAAACTCGGAATCAGACATTTTTTAACTTTATATTTTCCAAAATAACTACTAAACAATCACTGAGTTCGCCATTTTTTAATCAAATCACAGAATGAAATTGACATATATTTGATTACTTTGAAGTTTTCCTTAGCAACGCAGGTCTAATTGTCGCTATAACTACAACAGCTTATTAGTTTAAAAATTCAAATTTCATATCGATAACATTCTGACTTTAATATATTGTAATAATATGTTCTTTCACTATTGAATCGTCGTTTTTCCTGTCACTGAAAAAAATAGTGTATTATACACGGGAAAAAAGTATTAGATTTTAGCTCTCGGTTTGTTGTCTCCCTCCGCTTCGCGTCGGGAGACAACATAACCTCGAGCTAAAATCTAATACTTTTTTCCCTTGTATAATAAACAACTATTTTTGTTGAGATGAAAATAAAAAAAATAAAAAGTCGGTTTTTTGAAATGTTCATACATTTTGCAGTTATGTGAAAAAAGTGTAAATACAAACTTTTTGACATTGATATTGTCCTATGGCATTTTGAGTTTCAGTTCCTAGTTGTCTTTGTATTACTGATGCTAATATTTTATAGTCTGTTTTCAATAGTGTAATGCCTCTATAGTTCTTGCATTCTGCCACCGATAATTCCCAAATATATATGCAAAGAAAACAAATCTATGAATTGTGGCAGCTTGATTTACCACCTGTCTCCATGACAGCTGGGGTACTCGCACCGGTAACTCTTAAGCCGGAGAAGGGGTGGTCCGGTGAACTATAGAATATTAAGGGCGCCAGATTAATTGCAGCAAATACCCAATGCACAATGGACTAGTCACCAATCCATCAAAATACTAGTCGACAAGTAATGCCTTCTCACTACAAATCCATTCCATAATGTTTACCATATAAATAAGAAAATGCTGAATTAATTGGAATTATTTTAATAAAAAAAATATTAGATATCAATGTACTTGTTTAGTCAACCCCATCTTATGTCATCACTTGTCATGTCATGTCATTACTTAAAATGTTCATTATAATATGCTTTTCTGTTACTTTGTGTTATGAATAAATATAGTAAAAGGTATCCAGTGCATAGTTACAGTCCATCTACACGAAAACATGGTTCTTTTCGCCGAATACATAAACAATTAAAGTTATAGTTTCTAAAAGCAAAGCTAATTTGCGAAGGAAATTTGGCAGACATTGGAAGTGAAGCCGTAGTCCAGTCAATTATTGCCGTTGTGAATCGACATTTTTTGCGGCAACTCAAGTAGGATAGTTGTACCGTCGAGTGATGCACCTGATAGAAAACAACACAACTGATCAGTGAAGTATTATTATGCATGGTTTTTAATACATTGAAACATAAATTAGTCCTATGATCCAATGCTCATTGATTTTTATACATTTTATGATAATTGCACACTGTCCGGTACGGCGTATTGTTGGCGTTTGAAATTCATAAAAGCACAACAGATATATTATTTATTTGTTTATTGATTCGATCGATATTTAAATCGATAAGAAACGCAGGTATCCATTCAGCTATATTTGGCCTAGTCCACATTCAAATTATTAAAGCCAATACACAGATAACAGTTCAGTTATTTTTGGCCTAGTCCACACACAGGAAAATATAAAGTACATTGATTATTTACAGGGTGTCATTATTTTGTTTGAAATAATTACTTATACCTATTCAGATACGTATTTCGTAAAATCACGAAAAAAACTCGTTGTAAAAAATGCCTGAAACGGAGGATAATACTGAGGTAAAAGTTCTTATTAAAAATCGAGGTACCCTCAAAACCGAATTAACAGTTTTTGAGACATTTCTTACATCATTTGAGAATTTGCATTCAAATAGAGCGGCCAAGCCATTGGAGCGTTACAAAATTTTAGAGCTTGATAATCGAATTAATGATATTGAACGGTTAATTAATTGTTTTGAGGACCTCCAAAATGAGATAGATTGTCTTGTCGATGAACCGGAAGCTCAGTTGATAGAGAGGGAAGATTTCACGAATAGGTATTTTACAGTTTTTTCACAAGCAGTAGCGTTTCAAGCAGAATACGATTCAGACAATGTAAGTGGCAGCGAGCATGGTTCTGTCAAAAAGGGTTCCGTTGTTGGTCGTAGTTCAGGGGATTCAGTAGGGGTCAAGTTACCTGAGATTAAATTGCCAAAGTTTGACGGAACTTATGAGACGTGGATGGAATTCAGAGACATGTTCGAATCATTAATTCATTCCAACGTTAATATTAATAAAATTCAGAAATTACATTATCTCCGAGCGTCATTAATCGGATCTGCGCCTCTCGTTATCCAAGCATTGGACTTTACTGCCGATAGCTACGACATAGCTTGGAATACATTATGCGAAAGATATAATAATACAAATTTATTAATACAGAATCATTTAAAGGCCATATTTAATACGGAAAGCATTGTAGCGGCTACCGCGACTAAAATCCGACACATTTATGAAAACTTGTATAAACATTTAAATAGCCTTAAGCAACTAGGTGAGCCAATTGAACATTGGGACACGTTACTCATTTATATTGTTTCGAGCAAACTAGATAAAAATACGGCCCAAGAGTGGGAAAAATACAAATCAAATCATGACGCGATCAATTTCAATTACTTTAAAGAGTTTCTAAAAAAGCGAGCCAATCTATTAGAAACAATTGAGATTAATACAGAGTAAAGCAAGCGAGTCAACGAAAGGTTCAATAATATTCGAGAAAATTCTATTAGTTCAGGTAATAGTTCAAGAAACAAAGCTCACAATTCTTCCCGCGGCTTATCCAGCGCGAATAAAAATATGATTCAAACAAAGTAAAAGTTGTGTGTTTCAATTGCAAAAGAAATCAGTCTCTTTTATTGTTCAGACTTCTTAAAATTAGGAACAAAGGATCATGTCAATAAAGTTAGGGAATTAAACCTTTGTCTGAACTGCCTGAAGCGAAGCCACCTTGCCAAGGACTGCAATTGGTCCGGGTGTAAGATTTGCGGATCAAAACATAATGCAATCCTACATGACCATGGTAGAGAACAGGCGGGAACGGCATCGCATGTGTGTCAAGAAAGCGATATAAGTGAAAATGCACAATTAGAAACTAATATTGCAAGCGTTACTAATTGTGACATAGCAACCACTCAGCAGACGATATTATCCACAGCTAAGGTAAAGGCATTTGGCAAAAACAATAGCTTTTTGGTAGTCCGAGCACTGTTAGATTGCGGAACGCAATCTAGTTTTATTACTGCAAATTTATGCGAAAAATTAAACTTAGAAAAGACAAAGACGAATTTAGCTGTCTCCGGTATAAGCGAAAAAATTTCATACGTTAAACATAAATGCGATTTGAAAATTCAGTCAGTGAATAATGATCTTGCATTTAATATATCTTGTTTTGTCCTAGATAAAATAACTTCCGACTTACCCGAAACATCCATTGATATGGAAAAATTACAGATTCCTGAAAACATTGAGCTAGCCGACTCAGATTCCTATTCTCCGTTACCTATCGATATATTACTAGGGGCAGACATTTTTTGGCTACTTTTAAGCATGGGTCAAATTAATATAGGGTTTCCTAGACCTGTCTTACACAACACCCATCTTGGCTGGGTAGTTGCGGCGGGCTGCAGTTATCAAACAGTACGAAATCTCGTTGTAACTTTTCCAGAAACGTCGACATCCAGGAACAGCTTTCCAAGTTTTGGGAAGTTGAGGAGATTGAAGTAAAGAAATTACTCTCGATTGAAGAGGAAGCATGTGAGGACAGTTTCGTTAGGGACGTATATATAAATGAAGAGGGTAGATACGTGGTATCATTGCCTTTTAAAAAACCACCAAAGTTGCTAGGTAATTCGCGTGACTTGGCGTTTAAACGTTTTTTGTCATTAGAACGCAAGCTCGTAGCTAATGATAAGTTAAGAAAGTTATACACAGATTTTCTGGAAGTTTATGAGCAGCTAGGAAATATTTCTCAAGTAAAATCCGAAGACGACAGCAACAGCGGCTATTTCATGCCTCATCACGGTGTATTAAAGGAGTTAAGCAATACTACTAAGTTGCGTGTTGTCTTTAACGTGTCTAGTCCAAGTACTACAGGACTATCGTTGAACGACATTCAAATGTCTGGTCCAACAATTCAACAGGACTTGTTATCCATTATATTACGTTTTCGCACATGAAACATTGTCTTGTCGAGTGACATTAAAATGATGTACCGACAGGTATTTATCAATCCTGAACAGCGTCATTTACAAAAATTATTTTGGCGTTCCAATCCTGATGATGAAGTTAAAACGTTTCAGTTGAATACGGTTACTTACGGAACCACCGCCGCTAGTTTTTTAGCTATACGTTGTCTTTTCGAGGTTGCAAAAGAATGCGAGCGCGATTTTCCATTAATTGCGAACATAATTCGAAACGATATGTACGTAGATGATCTATTAACATGCGTAGATACTCGACAAGAAGCCGAATACATACAGTGTGACCCATTTTTAATGGAAACACCCCCCTAAAATTTGAAGTTGTAAACCGATTTTAATAATTTTTTTTTGAAATGTCAAGTACTAAAAGGTCTACCTTGGGACAAAATTTGAAATGTTTATTCCAATTTTCAGGGCATACTATGATATTTTTTCTTAGTCGAAAATCGGGATTTTTTATTAGCGATTTTTTTATTGAAAAAATCACTACGCCACTGGATTCAGAGTGCCTCTAAACAGGTGTGACAAAAATTTCATGAAAAAATATTCATTAATAACAAAGTTATGGTAACTCAAAAATTCGAAAACTCACACACCTAACAGTAACAAAAACACCTTATATCAACAGATATAGCCATGAGAATATTTTTTTTATGATTTCAACAATAATGTGCCACCACATGAAAAAAAAAACAAATAGCGTAAATATTTTTAATGAAAATAACGGAATTACATTCAACCTTTCACTCAAATTAACTAAAACTAAGACCTAATATATTTTCCAATTTAAATCTTAGTTGCCATGGAAATGATATTACAGTTTGACACTTGTGAAAGATTTGAGTGTACTATTGTCAACAATATTCACCTTACAGTTCTTCGGATTATTTTGTGTCATGGCTGCAAGATTGAGCGTAAGAGAGAAAATTGAAATTGTACGCCTTTCGGGAGATGACGTTAGAAGTGCTAGAGAGGATTGTAGAGTATTTAATGAGATACATCCAGATCGTCCTCGTATTAGTTGCGGTACGGTAAATAAAATAAATAAAATATTCAATGAAACTGGCGCAGTATCAAAAATGATGTTAAAAAGTAATCCTGTACAAAGACGAAACAGGAATGATCAAATCATTTCAGATTATTTCGGAAATAATCCTAATGCCAGTATAAGGAATGCGGAGATGTCTCAAGGCGAAGAATATTAAACCTTTCAAGCCAAAAATTTTACACACACTGCAAGAAGGCGACGAAGTAACACGTATGGAATATTGTTTATGGGCCCAAGGGGAATATTTAAACAATAGAAATTGAAAGTTCCTACAAAATATTTTATATACCGACGAAGCCACTTTCACTACAAATGAAGTAGTGTCATCACAGAATTGTCGCTATTGGGCAGCGGATAATCCTAACTGGGTAATAAATTGTAAAAGCCAGTATTCCCAAAAAATCAACGTCTGGTGTGGGATATTGAACGAACGAATTGTTGGTCCATTCTTTTTTGAGGAAAACATTAATGCGCAAGGTTGCTAGAATTTTTAAACACGGTGTTTTGGGATGCTATTCACAAGCTGCCAATCAATGCACGATCAAGTTTAATTGTCCAGTTATATGGGTGTTCAGTTCATTATGCCAGAGCTGTGAGGCAATGGCTTAACGAACTTTCCAAACCGATGGATAGGCCGTGGTAGTCCGTTTCTAGATTGGCCACCCAGATCTCCAGACCTCACAGTTTTGGACTTTTTTCTGTGGGGACTTATCACACAAAATGTTTACAAAAACCGCTCAAGAGATAGAAATGAACTTTTTGCAAGAATTCGACAGGTATGTGCAGATATTACCCCTCAAGAACTAAGGAACGTAATCAGAAACATTCGTAAGCGCTACGACAAATGTATCGAAATACATGGTGGATTAGTAGCGCCTACTAGAATATGAGTTTGAATTAATTGTTGCAGTGACTCGAAACATTTCAATGATTAGTTATCATAGTTACGTTTATTAACATTTTTTGCTTCATTATTAGTTGAATTGTGTGAATGTAATCCCGTTATTTTCATTAAAAAAATTTACGCCATCAATTTTTTTTTCATCTGGTGGCACTTTATTGTTGAAATCATAAAAAATATATTCTCATGGCTATATCTGTTGATATAGGTTGTTTTTGTGAATGTTAGCTGTGAGAGTTTTCGTATTTTTGAGTTGCCATAACTTTGTTATTAATGAATATTTTTTCATCAAATTTTGGTCACACCTGTTTACAGGCACTCTAAATACAGTGGCGTAGTCATTTTTTCAATAAAAAAATCGCTAATAAAAAATCCCGATTTTCGACTAAGAAAAAATATCGTAGTATGCCCTGAAAATTGGAATGAACATTTCAAATTTTGTCCCAAGGTAGACCTTTTAGTACTTGACATTACAAAAAAAGTTTATTAAAATAGGTTTACAACTTCAAATTTTAGGGGGGTGTTTCCATTAAAAATGGGTCACACTGTATGTAGTAACATCAATAAAATTTTATTTAAACGTGGGTTTGAATTAAGAAAATGGAATTCACATGATCAGTACGTTATCCGCAATTTAGAATCCGAAAATACGCTGAGTTTTACTCTAATAAAGAACTAGAAAACTCAATTTTGGGATTGTCATGGAACAGCTCGCTTCATATTTTAAAGTATAAAATAAATCAACCCAATATTACTCAAAAGGTGATGATAACCAAACGTATCATTCTTTCCAGTATTGCTACTATCTTTGACCCGCTAGGTTTAGTCAGCCCTTGCATTATCCTGGCAAAGGTGCTATTACAAAAATTATGGTGCGAAAAATTAAGCTGGGATCATCCTATTCCTGATCAGATACGGATTTCTTGGTTAGAATGGTACTCGAATTTGGAAATCATAAATAATGTAAATATAACGCGAAAGGTTGTTTGTGAAAATCCGATTAGAATCACATTACACGGTTTTGCCGATGCTTGTCAGAATAGCTACGGCGCGTGCCTGTATGTCGTGTCAGAAGACAATTTAGGAGTGCGATTGTCTAATTTGCTGTGCGCCAAATCGAAAGTAGCTCCTGTTAAGCATCTAACAATGCCACGATTAGAACTATGCGCGGCATTAATATTGGCTCAGTTATTAGAAAAGGTGTCAAAATCAATCAACATTACAGTTGATCAAATCTTTTGCTGGTCCAATTCCACGATAGTATTGGGATGGTTACGCGCATCCTCACATTTGTTAAAACCATTTGTAGCCAATCAAATAGTAGAAATCCAGAAATTAACGGTCAACATTGAATGGAGACATGTACCATCTTTGGAAAATGCAGCAGACATAGTATCAATTAGGTTAACCCCTCAACAGTTATGCTCTTCTCGCATGTGGTTCTACGGTCCAGAGTGGCTGGTAAGAGATACTTCGCATTGGCCAAACACACATGCACCTGTCATCGATTTGCCAGAACTTCGTACCACATTCATGTCTTCAACCTCCAAACGAGATTCTTATCCCTTTGAACGTTACTTCAATTTTTTAAAATTAAAAAGAACCTTTGCATGGACCTTGAGATTCGAATATTACTTCCTTATCTGACGGTAGATGAGGTTAAAGAAAGTCTTAACTTTATCATTAAAATAGTTCAAAAGGATTCCTTTCCGGAGGAATATCTCATTCTTACCAAAGGCAACGAGCTGCCTTCTAATAGTCACATTTTAAGTTTACATTCATTCATGGATCAAAATGGTTTGATTAGAGATGGAGGTAGATTGTCAAATTCGGACTTTCCGTATTCAAAAAAACACACCTTACTACTTTGCACTAAGCATTACGTCACTAAATTAATATTTGAACATACACATAAACAGTTGCATCATGCTGAACCTCAGCTTCTATTATCCATGATTAGAAACACCTTTTGGCCTGTGTCAGGACGTGGCTTCGCTCAAAAAATTGTGAAGCAATGTGTAACGTGTGCCAGATTCAGTGGCTCAAAAATCCAACCTATTATGGGTGATCTACCGACAGCAAGAGTTCAACCAACAGCTCCATTTAGTGTTGTGGGAGTTTATTACGCGGGGCCGTTCTGGTTGAAAGATAGACGGGGTCGCGGATGCAAGGCTATCAAATGTTGGATAGCGTTATTCGTCTGCTTCAGTACCCGGGCCATACATTTGGAACTTGTCCTATCTCTTAGCACTGAAGACTTCATGCAATCATTTTATCGTTTTGTTAGCCGTCGCGGCAAACCAGCTCAGGTATTCTCCGGTAACGGAACCAATTTTGTCAGAGCTAACCGCGAAATGTTAGAAATGAGTTCTTTTTTAAAAAACCACAGCCAGAAGATCATCGACGAGGCTTCTCGTTCAAACATTGAGTGGCATTTCATTCCGGCAAATTCGCCACATTTTGGGGGTATTTGGGAAGCCGGGGTGAGAAGTTTAAAATACCACCTAAAGCGTACAATAGGTGACCATAAGTTGTTTTTTTATGATTTTCAAGCGTTACTCGTTCGTATCGAGGCGGTGCTCAATTTTCGTCCTCTTACTCCTTTAACCTCTGATCCTGACGATTTGACCTGTCTCTCTCCCTCCCACTTTCTAATTGGAAGACTAATGGAAGCAATTTCCGAATTGCCAATCAGCAATATCAAGGAAAACCGACTGAGTCAATATCAGCTTTTACAAAAAATGTTCGAGCATTTCTGGACTAGATGGAGCCGAGAATACATCAACGAGCTACAACAGAGATGCAAATGGAAAAAGTCTTCTGGAAGCCTAGATATTGGACAATTAGTCCTGATAAGAGATGATAACATGCCACCCACAAGATGGCGTTTGGGACGGATCGTTAAACTAATACAAGGCCAGGACGGTGTTAATCGCGTTGCCTCAGTGAAACCTGCGGATAGTGAAGTTACCCTTGCAGTGACCAGACTTTGTTCTCTTCCCATTGAAAGCTAGCCTAGAACTTTCAAGGCCGGGGGCATGTTTAGTCAACCCCATCTTATGTCATCACTTGTCATGTCATAATATGCTTTTCTATTACTTTGTGTTATTAATAAATATAGTAAAAGGTATCCAGTGCATAGTTACAGTCCATCTACACGAAAACAGCACTCATTCAGTATTTAAGTAAAATCAAAATGCTTATTGTAACAATACTAAAAATAAAAAAAAACAAAGAATATGAAAAATCGTATCATCACACAACAACCTAAATCTTGGTATTTTATTGGGTAAATACGACACCTAAGGTTGGCAGTTTAGTCACAAAAATTCGTATGATACCAGTGGGCGACGACGCATGAACAAGGGAAAAAACTATATTTTACATACGCAACCTTAGTAAACGTTCACATTGTTCGAGAGCTGGCTAATAATTATAACCAAATGAATATTAAATCGGCAATACATGGTATAAATAAACAAGTTATCATTCCGGTTAATGATAATGACTGTTATGTCAAGACGTCACTATTCTAATGTATTTTATCTATGCCGGAAACATACGAATTAAATGAAATAAAAATAAGACTGAATAGATCGCTAAATGTTACTATATAAAAAAATAAACACTTAAAAATTGAACTAAACTTGCGTGTATCCACTTGCGGGGACATCTGGCACTGTCTAATTTATAACAGAGGGACAACCATATCCCAGTACATATAAACAACACTACAATGGACCAAACTGCCAACGTCAACTAACATAGAATCTGCATAATCCACCATTACTGAGACTCAATGTCGCATTACTACCAAGTGAACTTATTTTGAAGAAGTTGGATTGAAAAGGAAAGAGGAAAAACCACTTCCTGGTCCCCCGGCACCTAAGTAATTTAAGACCTAGTATCCAGTTAGAAAATGAACCAGATTGACTCAATATAGCTGCAATTTCACCAGCGGCGAGTAAAATCCTCCAAGGAGATGTCCATGGAAAAACCGCTACCAATGTTACACTACCAATTGTAGATTTTCCCTAAACAATTATGTGGAACTTCCGAAATTATCCCAACTAAGGATGGACACAAAATTCCAGAAGTTCCTTAGACACCTGGTGATTCTGCTAAATACCAAAAATGGCCAAGCCTCGAGGTACCAGTTCTCGATTACTTGCTTTTAAACCCGCCAGAAAAGACCATAGGCCAGTACCTTAGAGTAATAATAAACATAGAGAGTGCTATTCATTCATATACACGTTTATTTTTGCGGCCAACAATTCTAAACGCCAGTAGTGAAATAATGAATGAATTACAAAAAGTGGGGATGGTATTGTAGCTACATGGCCTTGGTAATTTCGGCTGTTTTTCTGACAAAATTGGCACCGACGAACCATGATAATCCAAAAACATTTAATTAATTAACTTAAAAGTTTATTTTCACACTAAAAAGTCTTGAAAAACTCATCAAAACGAAAGAACTAAATGTTTACTATCTAGTCGTAATGGCGCTCGTGTAAACAAACCACGTTTGACATTATTTACTACAATACTATGGCGTATTTAAATTGATCGTCGATCACACTCTGACGATATTTGCATCTCTCTTTATATGGTAATTAAACAAGGACAAAACTACTAAATAGATTACTATTGACACATTAACATGTACTGACATTTTGAGCAATGTTGCCACTTTTAGTTATAACCATAAAGGTTACAATAAATACTTGTTTAAAATTTACATAAGAATATGCCTTTATTAAATAAAATTCAAGTATTATTAATTAATTTTAAAAGCAGCGACTCAAATGCAGAAATTAGTATGACTTTTTTTTATTTGCATAACTTTTTAACAAATTTTCAATTGAACTTCTAATTTATTTTTTCCCGCAACTAAAGAGAATTTGTAAATATGGCAAAGCAGTGGAAGTGTCCCGCAAGTGAGCTTAGAATGTGACTCAATATTTGGGGCAGGAAAAAGTCAAAACAAACATATCTATTTTACTTGTTAATCTGAGGCCAGTACACTATGTCAAACTAAAAATTATGGGAATGGAAGTGACAAAATCATTACTACAATACAATAAAATTAGCACACGACGTAAACAAAATACTTTTTTCTACTTCCGTTACTAAAGCCGCAGTTTGAAACACGGGTTTGACATGCACAAAACGACTTTTTAAACACTAGTGTTTAAAATGCGAAAAGTCACATCTCGTTTATCTTTTGTTTTTTAAACGTCAAATCAAGTGTATCTTTTGTATGTTAAATTTTATGTGTCGTGATAGTTTTGTTATTCTGCGTCATTTGATTTGTCTGTCAGCTGTCGGCCATCGTCCGTCATGTAATGAATATAATTAAAATATAATATAATTTTCTCATTTCTGCGGGCGAAGAAAAAGTATAGTAAGCACCTCGTGTTAAAAACGTCTTTAGTCACTCCTTTCACAAGGAACTCGTTCCGCTTCGCTCCACTCGTGCCTAGTAAAACTCGTGACTAAAGTAACCTTTTTGACACTTGGTACTTGATATACTATTATTATAGTTTTATTTCTTCCTCAATTATAATGGCAAGTAAATAGATATTATTAAGTACTTTAAATAAACAATATTAAAATATTTTGTGTCAATCTAATTTGGCAACACATATCAATTCATTTGCGATTTACAATTTATAATAAATTATAATAAATACCTTCTCGATGCGTACCGTGATCAAAACCCGTTGTGTAGACCATTAGCTGGACAGTTTAATAAATAATTTAACGTTAAAATTGAACGTTACAATTCTTGCTGGTCTCCTTTTTTGTGAATGGTTATAGTTTGTCCCACTTCCGATTCTTTCGGCATTTTCTCCTCTTCCCATATTTTATTCATCAACCTATGTATTCTTTCATGCATTATGTCTCCTCTGTGTTTTATCAGTTCTAAATTTATTCCATCCTTCCCATGTGCTTCTTCGTTATCACCTCTCTTGTATATATTTCTTTGTATTGTTTTTCTTCCTCCACAAGTTGCCTTGTTTGTTCTTTATTACTTTTAATTTGTTTTTAAATTTCTTTTATTTTTTCATGATTTTTTTTTCAATTCCTGCTCCATTTCTCGTTATCTATGTTCACGTCTATAAAGCATGGCCAAATCAGCAGAACTGGTTTGGAATAAGGGCAAAAATTTGTGCTCATTTAGTTCTAATTTAGTGCCAAAAGCTGAAATTTAATGCTGTCATACAAGTTATATGAAGACATCCTGTATACAGGAAGTTATTTGAAACATAAATAAAGGTGATATTGTCAACAATTAGTCTACTTGGTATATCTATCATTAATTATTAACATTCTAATTATGTACATTGCATTGTAAACATATTTAAATTAGTAAAATTTTGTATATTTAAGAAATAAATGTTTTTAAAAAATATCTTCATAAGCTTACATTACTAGAAAATGAGATCACTGCTAACTTTTAATTAAGCTAACAGTGTACACCCTCATATGCTGTAAAAACTCAATATAGTTCTAAAGCAAAATACAGAAGATTTAGTGCTCAATGAGTGGTGGCAATATGTAATATTTATTTACCATTCAATTTGAGATATACAATAATTTTAGTTACCGGTAAATAAATATATAATTTCCACAGAAGGAGAAACCTGCACGTGGGTTGTACCATATTAATATACCATAGATTATAATGAATAAAATTGTAAAAATAAAGTTTCTTTTAGTATGAGCAAAAGAGCACCAGAAGATATATAGATATATTAAAAATCACTTACAGATAATACAGAAAAAGAACATTCCACTTCAAAAACATAACAATTAGCGATGATTATAATAAATAAAATTGAAAAAATAAATTTTCTTTTAGTGTGAGCAAAAGGCATGTGATAATAGATTTAGCGAAAAAAAAGTTTTTTCAATTTAAATAATCAAAACTTCTAGTATGACAGTCTGAGCATGTTCTGGGGGCAAATACACAGATATGCAACCGTAATTAATGGTTCTATGGCGCTCAGTATTTAGTGCTGGCCGTATAATAGCAATAATTTACTTTTTCAATATTTTTTAATGATCAAACCTGTAAGTATGACACTTTGAGCATGAGGGGGGGGCTGTAAATACACGTACCTCCATCAGTAAGTTAATGGCTCTATGGGGCTCAGTATTAAGTTCTCAATGAGTACTAAATACTAAACCCCATAGAATCATTAATTACTGATGGAGGTCTATGTATTTACCCCAAGAACATGCTGAAACTGTCATACTAACAGTTTCTATCATAAAAATCATAAATTTCTGTTCTTTTATGGCCAACAATCATTAAACACTTAATAGTAAAGCCCATAGAATAATTAATTACTGATGGAGATCTGTGTATTTACCCTCAGAACATGCTCAGAGTGTCATACTAGCAGTTTTAATCATTAAAAAACATTAACAATGTTTTAACGTTAATTACTGCTCTTCTGTGGCCAGCACTCATTGAGCACTAAATACTAAACCCCATAGAATCATCAATTACTGAAACTAGTAGTTTCTATTATAAAAAAATAATAAAAAGTTACTATCATAAAAACATAAGAAAAAGTCTTTATTAGTGGATTCCTGTGGTGATATAATTCAACTAAAGAATAAAATAAAAATAAATAAAATAAAATTCTTTATTATTTGAATGACAAACAAAGTTTGTATAAAATTCGTCAAAAGTTTTTTTAAAAACTAATCTAACTACCTAACTAACTAACTAACTAGTACAGCCTAAAAGTAAAGTGAAAATAACGCATAGTGAAAAATATAGGATAATATACACAAAGTTCTTACAAATTTAAAAACTCATCGACTAAATAAAAACACATCTACTAAAAACGATTTGAGTAAAATTTTTAATGATTTTATTGTTATACTTGATTTAATATATAATGGTAATTTAATAAAAAGTCGTTGTCCCAGTATAGGAGGGGATTTGAAAGTAATATTACTTTTAGGAAAAGTCAAAGACAGATTATTACAGCGTCTTGTATTGGTATTATGCTTCTGGTAGTTAGTTTTGAAATCACATATGTTGTTATAATATATGAAAACACAAACAGGGCAACGTTAATATTTTCAATTTTTTAAAGTGTTCTCTACAACCAGTTAGACGAGATACACCAGCAATATAACGAATTACTCTTTTTTGTGACACAAAGACGTCTTTAGAATTGGTAGACATTCCCCAGAAAGATATGCCATACCTCAGACGGGATTCCACTTGTGCGTGATCAGCATAATCATTTGTTTTTGTGTAAGAACGGATCTTAGATTTCTAAATAAGTAATTAGTGGAATTTAACTTTGAAATCATTGCCTCACATTGCTTACTCCAATTAAGACATTCGTCGATCAGCAAGCCCAGAAATTTGACATAAGAGACTCACTTTATTGATTCATTATTAATTTTTAGATCTACAAACTACAGTTGTTTTTGTCTATGATGAAATTGTATTGCTCGCGTTTTTTCTGCAGTGAGATAGAGTGAATTTATGCAAAACCAATTATAAAGACCCGCCAAGAGACTATTACAATTATCATCAACTAATGATTGACACTTATCAGAAACCAACAACGAGGTGTCATCAGCATATAATGTAAAGTGAGTTGATAAGTTAACTGACATAATGTCATTTATATAAGTTAAAAACAGAATTGGACCCATAATTGATCCTTGGGGCACCCCTACTGTTGATGATAGATAATGTGATGTACTGGTTTCAATACTGTTCTTTGTTATTTCTGGTAAGCTCCCGTATTGTTGACGTGCATTTAACTAAGATGTGATCCAAATTAGTGAGTGGATTCCTATATTATATAATAGTTAAGATGTTATGATCTACACAGTCAAATGCCCTGCTGAGATCAGAAAAGATCCCAACAGAACACTCACCCGACTCCATCATATTTGTAAGCTCTTGATAAAAAGAATGCATTGCGGTGTTAATTGATTTTGCAGTTTGAAAACTGTGTTGGTTTTGCACAATCGCATTATTTAGCTGTAGGTATGCATTAAGCCTTTGCAGATAGCTATACTCAAAAAATTTTGAAAATATAGAAGGAATAGTTATAGGACGGTAATTTCCAACCTGTTTAGAATCACCTTTCTTAAATATTGGAATTATTTTTCCAGTTTTGATCAAATCCGGAAAAGTTCCATTCGAAATGGAAAGATTGGCAAGATATGTCAGTGGGGATATTATAAATGGCAATATATTTTTAATTAAGAATGCTGGTACTTCATCGAAACCACAAGATGTTTTATTTTTAAGTTTGGCATGTATTCGTTCTGGTACATGAAATTTTCGACACAATTTCCTGTGGCGCATTGTTAGAAAATGTGTTAAACATATTAGCTACGTGAGTAGGATTATCTATTATTACATTATCGTTATTATACAATGAAATAACTTTTTTACGGTCATTATTTGTAGTAAAATCATTTATTAGTTTCCATGCACTTTTTGTTGGATTATCCGAACTTGAAATTATAGTTTGATAATGTATTTTCCTAGCTGTTTGTAAAAGTTTTACATGTTCTTTTTTTTTTAATTTACAGTATGGCCGTAGTTGCGGAAATTGTATAGACAATGCATGCAGATTTTTTAAATTATTGCTAGAACATTGTACATCTTTGTCTATCCACCTTTTATTATTCTTAATTAGTTTCCTTTTCAACAGTGCAAAATGAATATTAAAATAATGCCTAAAAATATTCATAAAATTGTCAAAAGCTAGATTGGTATCCAAAATTCCATATACAGTATTCCAGTTCTCAAGAATAAGACTATCAACAAAATGACTCGTCACACTCTCAGCAAAAACTCTTCTATAGCAAAAACTTGGTAAGGCAACGAATTCATGAACGAGTTCCACAAATACTGTACGGTGATCCGATACAGTGTTGTCAAAGACACAGGCCAAGGGAATATTCAGAAAGTTGACAAATACATTATCAATAGTTGTACTGCTGGTATCCGACACCCTAGTCGGTCACTTGACAATATTATTGTGTATATTAAAAGGTGATAACACATTTAAAAGTTTACTGTGATTACTATTTTTTGTTCTAGTATCAATATTAAAGTCACAGCAAATAATAAAAGAAACATTATGTTTAAAATAATGTTTTAAAATATTCTCAAGATATTCCAAAAAAAAATGTCAACATTACCTGATGGTGACCGGTAACAATTTATTAGAAAAAATTCAGTTTTATTTTTGTTCTTAAAAGAAAAGCAACAAAACTCAGCATCTTTAGCTGTACAAACTCATTTAAATTAAAACTATTTTTAAAAGTTATACCCTTTCTTACCCAAATTCCAACACCACCACCCTTAATAGTGGCATCACGACAATAACTACTAGCTAAATTAAGACCCTCAACATGAATTTGCTCCACTAGTTTCCCACAACTCCGTCAAACATACTACGTCGATGCTTTTGTATTTATTATTGTCTAATATTAAGTCACATATTTTGTTTTCGTTCAGGCTTTGCGTATTTAGCAGCATTAACCTCGGGTTAAAATCTATTTTGGAGGCTGTACTGGCTTCCGAATGTATAAAAAATTATTGTCACAGTCATTTTTTGGCCAGATATTTGGTTTCATAGCCTTCCTGAAGTTTTCTTGATAATTTCTTACTTTAAATGAAGAATACAGATTTGGACGTGATGACGTTCTTTCACAGATTACTTCAGGAAAATGTGGTTTTAATAAATCTTCCATTGCAGTGACATTGGTGTCCGGATCAATTCGATAAACGTGTCCACAAATTTGGGCACTCCCTTGATGGTACCAGTGACTCCTTCTGTGTTTGTGCCCACAATTAATTGTCTTCTTTTACTATTCTTGCGCGATACGGTTTGCCAGGAGTAATTGTTTGGTGAATTGTCTTGGTTTAAATTCACTATAGAAGACTTAGCATTTTGCTGAGCTTGCACCAGTTCATTAGGATCAACCTTAGATGGGGACTGATAGGACAAATAACTTGCTGTTGATTTGCTTCTTTCAGTCGCTGAGTGAGTTTGAGATTTAGTTTTGTTATCGTTACCTTCACAATTCTGGACAGCAGTATCTGTTTCACAAGGTTTGGCAACATCTCCATTAACAAATTGTAAATTACACTCATCTTGATTTTTAAGAGATTTCGTACATTTGCATTTGGCAACATCTGTACTGTTTTCATTGCCCTCTTTCTGTTGTAAAATGGAAATTATTAACTTTTGCTGTCCACTTACCAGCTCTGTATTTAACCGTTTTAGATATTCAACTTCTAACTTTGCACATTTTAAATCATATTGAAGTTGAGTTATTTCTAACCTCAAATCACCTTCATTTTTGATTACTTCACGAACTCCACCTTTTTCTTCACTTTCCAATAGTTTTCTGGCATTATCACTGATTTTTATTGTATCGGGCACCCTTTTTTGATAATATAATTTCCAATAATAAATTAGATTTTTTCAGGCGATCTAATTATTTGGTAACTGCTTCATCAGAGGCCATGTTGCCGTGTGCACGGTGGGTGGAAATCCAACACAGTTGCGGAGGGTTACGTAGGCGACTCAATAAAAAACAAAATAGATTCCGCAGTGAAAATTTTAACGGGAACAACTAGTTCGACTTCAAGCAACATTGTAAATGTTCACGATCCTACCAACAATCCAATAAGTACTAATACAACTATAGACGATGTTATTTATTTGAACTCGTTAAATGTTGCCAATTCAAGTACCAAGTACCTTCACTTCAAATTAATATTGCTCACAGTTGTACTTTTAATATTACTATTAAAAAATAAAAATTGATAAAAGTTTTGTCGAATTTTTTTAAGTCTACGGACATAGAAAAGTTTTTGTATGAAACTCGTGAGTAAAGTAACATTTTTTCACTCGTAGAAATTGCCGCACTTGCCTTCGGCTCGTGCGGTCAAACCGTCCTACTCGTGAAAAAAAGTACTACTTTACTCACTTGTTGCATAAATAACTATTATGTAACAAGTGCATTAAGTGGCACTTTTTTCACGATTGGAAGTTACGCAATTCCATAAGTGAAAAGACACTTTATGCACATGTTGCATACATTATTTTTTCTACAGCCGTACACAAAAAAAAATTCAAATAGAAATTTGGGATATTTTAATTAAGGTCCTTCGGTAAATTACAATTATACGTTTTCCAAGTTTCATGAAAGTTCATCCTCGATGCCAGCCACCTTTAACAAAAGTCCATCCTCGATGCCTAGCTAAGTTTCATTGTGTTAGCTTATGGGAAGCGTGAAATAATGTTAACGTTATGGCACTTTTTTAACGCTTTTTTACTTTTTTTCACTCTAACTATAAACAACCGCTTTAAGCGCTACAAACCGGTGAAATACAAGGTACTTTAAAGATGGGGCGTAGAAAAATATAATTTGTTACAATTTTCTTCCCTCCAAGAAGCTTTAATAGGGAAACGGTTCAGTTTCACAAAAGAAAATTGTATTTTTGCGGCTGTCTGGTGGCTCCGGCCAGCATACAGTGAAGACGGGTGTGGTTCACCTTTTTTATAACTATTTAAGATACTATTGTAGGGCGCCATCCGATTTCGCCTAAGCCCAATCGGCTCACTTTTTCCTGAAAAATCGGAAAAATAGGGAAGTGAAAGTAGACTTGCCTTGAGATAAATTCAGCATTTTAATGAGATTAAATTACAGTTTTAACATATAAGTTGTGATAGAAATTACCTCTAGAGAGCAACAAGTATTTTAATGGGAGAAATTTAATAGTTCTTACAAAAAAATGTAGTCTGAAATAAAACAAGTTATCTAGAAAACCTAGTATGGAAAATTTACTTCTTGGGATAGCTCAAACCCTATACGAAAATTATATGTCCAGTTATAAGCGTATACTTAAAATACATTACAATAATCATACAAATAATATGACCCTAGTTAAGAGAATACATTTAATTAAAAAAAACTGTTTTCCGGCTTCTTCCGACGTTTCCCAGCGATAGCACAATCCAGTGAAAGCTGTCACCCTACCAAGATGAACGGAGCCTTCCAGTAGGAGGACTCAAGTCAGCAAAAAAAAACGTTTCACAGCAAAGCCCAGTGGGGGAAAAGACACCCCAAGTACGATCCACACAGCGAAAGATTCGCCCAACGAAAGACCGCCCCGTATGAGAACCCTCTAGTTGTTAAGAGTGCGAAACTCCACGTAGCGTCCACAATGTCCCCAAGATGGCGGAATAGAGTCTTGAAATAATCCGTCACAACGTTTTTCGAGTCGATCCTACTCAAGACTCATCCCAATCAACATCTATCGAACTCGAAAATTTTATCAAGTTTTACTGGTATAATCCCTTAACGGATGGCTTACAACGATCCAACTGTCGCCACACTTACCCAGGAACAACTTTTAAAAACTTGCTACTATTTCAGATGCCAAAAGGGAAACTGCAACTGAACGCGCAATAGACAGCGCATATTCCTACCAAACCATGAACTCAACAATCCACTGGAGCAAGCCAATAGCGCATCAGGAGCTTTATGAAAATACAACTAAAAATATCAAAATAAGCCGTATACAGAGAGAGTTGCCTATAGAGTAGACTCGTTTATCGTAGAACTGTGTTCAGAGTTGCCTACCACTAAAAACGAAGTGCAACAAATTCGACATATCGTTCAGTTCCTTTTTTAAAAAAATGAAATCTCAACCTTTGGTAGAATTTTGACTGAAGTATAGAAATGCCCATACTTACCACAAATAATAATTTATTTCTATAATAGTGACAGTGAGACAGATTCCGAGTAAATAATTATTTATATTTTATACAAATTTATTTAGTGTTTCTAGAGTTAATAAATAATGGACAATATAATTCATAGTTCTGATGTATTGTGATACGTTTATTTGTTACAAATAGTGTAGTATTATGCAAATATTTCAATGACTAAACTATTTTTATACCAAATCTGATTTTTAAGTACTGAAATGACTGTTTTCAGTGTGAGGATTAACAATAATAGGTTGACTTTCCAACTTATTGAAAAGTAGGCCCTTTGGTACCTGATCTTTCTATGATATATTCCAAAATAAGAAATCTATGGAAGAAGTGATGTCAAATACATTATTCTGCTAAACTGTATCATATATAGATACTTTTGATGATTCATTTCTAGAATAAACAAATATTTGTTTTATTTTTAAATCAAACAATTTCTTATACTTAAGTGCAACAACTTCTGATATCTACTACATACTTGAAGTTGTTAATTTAAAACATTTTTTTACAGTAATCTTTATTTCTCATATAGCTTAATTTTCGTTCCTCTGCTCTCTCAGTAATTCTATTTTCGTCTATTGTGGCTCCTTCATTCTCAATTATCTACATTTTTTCAGAAACGACTCAGATCTTACCATTTTTTTTAAATTAATGTTCCATGAATAAATAGAAAACTTTTTGAATATGTCAGCAAATTTGACAATTGCTATTAACTTTCTTACAATAGTAGTCGTCTACCTTGGAATTATTTATAGATTTCATTTTACAATTAGTTATAACGGTTTTTCGTTTTCAATAATATGCATAGGCTCGGTTTACACAAGTCTATTAGCTTAATTCTTATTTAGTTTGTGGTTCATTATTTATATACTGTATAATTTTAGTATGACCTAAGTTTATTGCTTTCAGAAGCAGTTAGATCACTCTGCCGATTTTACTGTTCCAATCTTTTCTCTCATCCACATCCACTCCTCGGAAATAAATTCAAGATGTCCAGAAGATTTGTCACTTATTACGCACAGTACTTGGCTGTTTAATATGTTTTCAAATCATAACTGTATCAGTTGGCTCCATGCGTGTAGCAAACAATTTCAGGTGGCGCTGTGGAAAAATTAGAATATAGATCAAAGGCGCCGACAACTAGTAAAATAACTGCTTCTGTAAGCTTTAAACTGTGCATGACTAGTATTTTATGTCATCGCTCCCAATCTAGTAACTTTTTTATAGATTTCTAGTGGAGTGATTCAGGTTTCTTAAAATGATCCTCTTAGTTAAAAAATAGGGTATGAGAGTATCAAATTTCAGCACAAAATGAACACTAATCTTTTAATTTTTGCCCTTATTCCAAACCGATTCTGCGGATTCGACCATGCTTGCTTTATAGGTGTTCTATTTCCTGTATCCTTACGTACATTCATTGCCTTTTACTTTTACTGATTATTTTCTTACTCTCTTTCCTTAAGGTTTCCTATTTTTCTGTATCTTCTGTTTTGTTTGTTCTTATTAATTTTAACCTGACTTCCGCATTTGTTTCACTGTTGTTTTAGTATTTGAAGAATTACAAAATTCAAATAAAAGATAGTGGTAATTGATCATTACAGCGATGCCAATTTTTATGCTGTTATTTTTAATCGTCGTGGTTGAATAGGTATTTAGTTAAAAAATATTATATATGAAATTATGAGAGGACCACACTTTTAAAACAAAAGATTTTTCAATCTATAAAGATAATTTTTATAAAATAATCTTTATTTCAACAAGAGAAAGATATTTCAAAAAGCATTTGGTGTATCTATGAATATCTCAAACATTAAATGCACAATTTTTTTTAAATAATTAATTTATATTATTATGATTATAGTTTTTTTCCAATTATAAGAATTTCGCCAAAAAATGAAAATATATTTCTTTGGTTCATTTTTTAGATTAAGTTGAATTTGTCTCATCTTTCACACCATCCTTGTTATTTCTACTGATAATTGGATATTTGTGCGCATAATCATCAGATAATGATATTTTATATAAATATATATATATATATATATATTTTTTTAGCATCGATGAGTGCAACAGACAGCGCAAATTTCTCCATATTGTTTGACGTGGGTGGTATTATCGGAGGGATAATTGCTGGATATATGACTGATAAAACAGATATGCCAGCTTTCACTTGCTCATTGATGTTAATTTTAGCAGCGCCTATGGTAAGAATACCAAACATATGTTTATACTATGACCTGTTAAACGAAATTAACAATCAGATAATGAAAAAAGTTAATATAGTAGAATTTGGGAACTGTTGTGGATTTTTATACTGTCTTTTTTTTAGATGATAGTTTATGAGAGAATAAGTGTGGCACATCTAGGACTGAATATGGTTCTATTGGTGATAGTAGGAGTATTAGTAAATGGACCCTATGCACTTATAACAACGGCAGTAGCTGCTGAATTAGGTACACATCACTCGCTAGAAGGAAACTCTAAAGCTATGGCTACCGTTACAGCCATTATCGATGGCACTGGATCTATTGGTATGATTTTCACTTCTTATAAACTTTCACCTGGTCTCATGAAGTATTTTAATATCTTGATGTTTCAGGTGCTGCTGTGGGTCCTCTAATGGCCGGATTCATTAAAGGTTACGGCTGGCAAAACGTATTTTTCATGTTAATGATATCAGATATATGCGCATTGTTCCTTTTAGTGAGATTAGTTAAACAGGAAATAGTGAAATTCAGGAATTCGCGAAGGACTGCTATACGCATTGAATAAACCCAAATTTTTAGGAGGATTTAAAAAAACGGTTACATATATTCGGTTTATATTATATGTATGTATATAATGTTTTTAAATTGTATGTATTGCCACATATTACAGATAAAACTTTTTTTTTAAATTTGATTATGAAACTATTGTTTTTTTATATAGTTGCGACATAGCAATTTATTGTTGATGTCTCTGTCTTGTGTTGAATTTCAACAAATTTAGCAAACATACATTCTATAACCGTTCTAAGCGATTTTTTTCTAGTTTTTGGTTTTATTTTGGGTCTGAGATTCAATTAACTTTTCAATTTCAAGTTTGTTCGTCAATTGTACTTTTCATATAAAATATAAGAGATTGCTCACCTCGACTATAGATTACTTCGAAAATAATCCAGTTAAATGAAAAATTGACAAATTTATACATAAAAAAAGTCAAAAACCAAGTCATACATCTGTCGAAAATATTCCCAATTTGATTGTTGTAAAATGAATTAGATACACTAGTTCCCAATTTTATATAAAAATTTAATTTTGCAACAATCTAATGTGAGAATTTTTTGTGCTTCTGAACGATTAGTTTATATAAAAAATGATTATTTTTTGATTTGGCAACATGTTATTATAATTCCACCTTTTTTATATTGATAGCCAAATCTTTTTACTTTATTAGAATTTGGTCACCAAATCGAATATTTGCCGAATTTATATATTTCACATACAAAATGTTAGTGAGAAAAGAAAATCGAGTGAATTTGAAAATTGACGGATGAACCAGATTTAAATGTCTCAGTATGTAACTACCTACTATCCAAAAGACCGGAAGCAACAATGTAAAATCATATTGAAGAAGACAAGTTTATTTGTTTTGGTATTAACGAACAAGATGTGATGAACCAAATGATTCATCCAACTTTTTTTTTATTATCATCTAGCACATTTTAGACAGTCTATAAATTAATTTTAGTTTAACGTGTTCTAGTAAATTGGAATTTCTGGAACCGTTGAACACACTATTTACTACCACTACACTATAACTTGCAATGTCTGACACGTGTTTCGATAACCAAGTTACCGTCTTCAGAGACCGAACTGAAACAATTTATCTAATAATAAAATGAAGATCCAAATTACCATACAAAAGACAAACCTGCATTTTTGAATTGAAGTTCATTTTAGTATACATTCAAGGGATTTATAGTTGAAAGGTGTTGAATTTCATTAGGGGGGTAGGAAATAAATTATTGAAAACTATCCCAAAAATCACTTTTTGAAAATATCAAAAAAAAACAAAAAGATATGAAAAAAAGTATCAAACAAAAAATGTGAGAATTGAAAGTTCTTTTAAAATAGTCTTGAATCTCTTGACATATTTGCAATAGAAACCGGGATATTTGCCATAAACAACTCAAATTTATAGCTGAGCTGTAGTAGTAGTAATTTATTGAAATAGACAAGCCTGATATACAAACATTAAGTAAATAGTATATTTTAAAAAATACAAATATTTCATTAAAATGTCAAAATATAAATATACTAAAATTTAAATCTCAGTATTTAAAATATGTTCCAATAGCAAAGACTTTCAACTTCTCAAGTTCCGTGATTCGTTTACAGCTTTTGGTAGCTTATTGAATTCATTCAGGCCTTCAAAAATTAAAGAATTCATACAGTTGTTTAATTTGTTTTTTAAATATGGAAATTATTTTTTGACCTTGACTAATTGGCATAAATCTCATCATTCAATATAATAAATTTATTAAAATATTGTGGTTGCAAACCCTTCAAGATTTTGTATATAAATATCATCGCCATGTAATATACATTTCTGCAAACTAGCATCCATTTTAATATTCTTTTCTTGAACTAAGGTGAATCGATTACATTTCAGAATTATTCTCGTACCGCGGGTTTACAATTTCTGTAGCTGAGAAATTTTGTTTTTTGTTTGAATAGATACATTAAGGTAGCTCAGAATTCAAAATGAGATCTTATAATACCGATGTAACGGGTGATTCTGGCATTCAGTGACAATAAATACAGTTTTTTGCTTATTTTGCATATTCGGCATGACTATTTAAAGATAATGTACCTACCATGAATCCTAAATATTTCATTTGATATACAATTTGTAATACTCATCATCAATCTCAATGTGAAGTTCCTCCAAACTCACATGATTCAATTTATTTTTAGTTGATATGATCATAAATTCAGATTTATTAGCATTCAGTTTCATTTTGTTTGTTTTAAAATAAATATTAATTGATTGCAGACTTCTCAGATATTCATTCATGTTCTTTACATCTTTTTCTAAATTATCATTTGATGTGTCTAGGATAGGAGGGTATCATCAGCAAACAAGTTCAGGGACATAATTCAAATCATCGAGATGGTTGATGAACAACAATGGTCCCAATACACTCCCCTGTGGAAAACCAATATTCACATTGGATTTTTCAGATACGTTTATTATTTTGTTAACTGTTTTCGGTTGGTAAAATAATCTTCCAGCCAAGCCAGTACTATGCTGCCTATACCATAGTATTTCAGATTCAAAAAAAATGCAACAAATTTATTTTGATCTACATGTTTTTTCCAAAACTGAATTGCTGTTTCAAATTCATAATTTTTTCTTTAACAAGTTTGGTATTCCATCAACATGTTATTATCATGCAGGTAACCCAATATCTGTTTGTATACTGCAATTTCAAGAGTGTATTTATAACGTGAAAATCTTCTACCTGTATAGAATTATTTATCTTTGGTAAAGGCTTTATGGTACTTTTGTTTTAAAATGATTAGGAAATGTTTCTTTTTCTAAAGATATATTGACAAAATTTAAAATTATATGACTAAATACTTCAAATGTTTCTTTTAAAAACATAAGAGTTCAATATTCCAGCTTTGCTCATCTCGTTCAACCCGAAAACTATATCTCTCAACACTGTGAGTAGTTCAAATTTGAATAGATGAGGCTTTTACTTGATGAAGATCCATACTGAACATTGAAATAAAACAATTTAATTTGTTTAAAACTTCATTATATTTGAACCAATGTTCAATTCAAACTTGTGACGTGTTTCGCTAATACAGTAGCTTTACCAAACGTGATAGCGGTTCTTGATACATAAATATATTATCAGTTACATAGTACATATTACTTGATACACTAAATACATTAGCAGTACATCGTACATATTTCATAATTAATAGAATAAACAACAAAAAATAGGTTTCTCAGTGCAGTACTCACGTTTAGATTTACCCCGTTATATCTTCTTCTTCTTCTAGCCGTTTTCTATCGTTTGGATATAGGACTCTCTCATATTTTCCAGTTTTCCCAGTTGGTACCAATTAAGTCCAGCTTTTCTTTTGATGCCATCATATTATCTTTGTTGTGGTTTGCCTGTGCTTCTTTTCTCCCCCCAAGGTCTCCATCTTGTTGCTTTTCCGCTCCAATTGGTTGTATTTCTTGTATCTTTAAGCGATATTCCTAGCATTTTTCGTTCTATTGACCTTTGGTATATCTTTAATTTGTTTAGGATTTTCTTTGTTAGAGCCCATGTTTCCCATCCGTAGATTGTTACTGGGAGAATGCATTCCATGTAAACCTTGGTTTTTAGTTTGAGGGGTAGGTTGGAGTTGAAGACGTGTCGCATCTTCCCGTGTGCCGCCCATCCTAGATGTAATTTATGGTTAATTTCAAGTTCTTGATTAGTTTTTCCCAATGTTATTTCTTGACCTAGGTAGACATAAGAGTTCACTTTCTCTACTTGTTGTTCTATCACATTTATACTTTCTGTTTGTCCGTTGGTTGGTCATGAATTTGGTTTTAGAGATGTTTATTTCTAGGCCTACTTTTCTTACTTCTTGTTGTAGTCCTATAAGCATTTGTTCTAATTCTTCGCTGTTTGGGGCTAAAATGGCAACGTCATCAGCAAATCTTAGGTTACTTATATGATCTATATATACTTTTCAGCGATAACACTTGTGGGTCTGAAGCATTTTCTAGAAACAGCTGTCATCGCTGCTAGGATTGATATATATTTGTCCTAATTGTTTCCGTAGTTTTGTACATTTTATTTTTAGGCTCTTATCTTCTATTTCCGGGTAAATTTGCAACAACTTTTCGATTAAGCCATTTATATTGTTGGTGTAATATTTGGCTATATTAACTACATGTTGAACTCCAAGTGGGTCTTCCAGTAATGAGGTGAATTGGTCAGCATTTAAAATGCTGTCTTTACCTATGAAACCTCTAATTTGTTTAGTTAAGTTATTTTGTTGAAATGTTTGCATCGCCATTTTATTTTTTTGGATTTTCTGGAAGAGTAAAAGAATGCTGTTCAGTTGGAGTGGATTGCTGTGAGTGTTCTGAAGTGGATACGGTAACTTCTGATAAACTTATTTAATTAGTTGTAGTTTGATCTTCTAATTTATTGGTTTTCATTGATTATATTTCTTCATTAGAATTTTGTGGTTGAAGAAATAATGATATTCGCCGTTTTCCGAACATTGTTTGTTAAATTAGCAGCAGATTCCTTTAATCTGGGTGTATTTATTTCTTGATTTGAGTGAATTTTGGTAACTGTCATTGTTGGAAGATATATTTGGGAATGAGTGCCCAGTTTGGGATGAGTTGTAGGAGTAGTCTTTGTTGTATCGATGAAGTGAAAGGTGCTGATGTAGGTATTGAAACATTTGGGCACTGTGAAGACAGATGACGTGGATTCTTAAGTTTGGAACAGTTTCTATTTTGAAATATTGTGGAATAACTATATTATCCAGAGGCGCAATGTAAATTTATCGTC
The DNA here is from genome assembly GCA_963921935.1 of Galeruca laticollis. Taxonomy (NCBI): domain Eukaryota; kingdom Metazoa; phylum Arthropoda; class Insecta; order Coleoptera; family Chrysomelidae; genus Galeruca; species Galeruca laticollis. The sequence goes on from OY998177.1 coordinate 74,089,600, forward strand.
TAAAACTTAAAATATGGCTGTATTGAGGGTTATTTGAACTTATTCAGAGAGAGTTCATGAGCGAAAGTAGTGTATTAGTGTTTTTAATTTAGACGTAAGTGAATCATTAATTATAACAGGACTTACAAAGTCTTTCCAAGGGTGTAATAAGTCATCTTACTTGAATTACTTCGTTGTTAACCTTTATATTTCCATAGGTGTTAATAAAATTATACACTACTACTTTGCTGGATAGAATATGCATAACCTATTATTAGAAATTCTGGATATATGTGTAATATTCTTTGGTTCAACTAAAGGACCAATTTCATTCAAATAGTCTTGTAATTTCATGTTTGGTATAATATAATGAACAATTGCTTGATTTCGTGATGGATAATGTCAAAGCGGTAGAGTACGACGTAGTATTAGCTTGTGGAGAATTATCCATTTTGGTCAGATGTTCAAATTATAAACATCACTGAGTGCGGTCCTGTAAGTCAATGAGTTTGAGGACAAAATTGGTAGTAATTAATATGATCGATAGTATATTTGGAATATTCAAATACTTCTAGAAGAAGATTTATAGGTGTTAACAATTAGAAAGTACTCACCGCGTTTCACAATAACTAATTTGAAGTTATACACTTTTCGAAAATAATCACAAAAAATTTTTTCAAACCACTAAAAACACGGAGCAAATCAAACGTGACCTAATCGGTAATCAGCGTAGATTCCAGTCCGTAAATATGATGAAAAACAAACAAAAAAGTGAAAAACTCCTATTTATCGATTTTTTATAAATTTTTCAATATTCCACAAGGAACAAGTTCATGTTATTGAGATGGTCATTGAATATTTACAAAAATCTTATTCTCTCGTTTTAGCACAGTTTAGGATTATTATCCTATTGAAAAATAAATCCAGCACAAATGAGATTCGGTCCATTTTGATAGCAGCAATTGAAGCTTCCGGTTTTGTCCAATGTTCAAAGACACATCTATTGAATCATTCCAAAAGACATTTTCTCATTGATTCAGAGCGTTGTTTTTATGTGCCTTTGCCCATTCTTGTATTATTTTATGTAGAATTGTTAGATTTGTATTTTTAGCAACAATTGTGATGATTTATAATTTTGGTGAAGTTACCTCTTGATTTGGGTCTGCTAGATCTTTTTTATCTTCATTTTTCCTAGTGTCTTTCTTGGTTTTTAGAAATGTAATGGACACCTTCCTTAATTGCAGTTCAAATTTGCTGACATTTTTCTAATTTTCATAAGAAAAAATACAATCAAAGACAAAATAAAAAGATGTTTTCAAAACTTTATAAACATGGGAGGATAATCCTTTTGATTTCATGTAAATAATTGTAAAATAGTAAAACTTGATATTATTGCTAACTTTTATAGTTGGCAATCTTTTGGTTTGTTCAAAGACAAATCTTTTTGACTTGTTTAAATACAGATATAATTTTCAAACTTTTGGATGGTAGTGTATTTCTTATTCATAAAATACAATTTTATATAGATTTTTTTCTTTAAATTGTGACTGCACTTCCAGTATGCTCAGTATGTAAACATGGTCCAAATGTATGCATTTTTATATTTCGCGGATCCAACATTATCTGCATAAATGTTGATAATAATTATTACTCATTAATTTGATCCGTGTAGCATTCCAGATGTAAAATTCTAGCAAATACCTTCTATACCTACCACCCCCTATTTCGAAAATAATTATACATATTTCAGTTATATTTTATACTTCAATTTGTTATAGAACCTGTATTGCATTTTTTTATTGAAATTTTGACTGGTATATTATTTTTTGTCTTGTAATTCACATCAGTTTTAGTTACTGTTATACAGGATCCAAATTTTTTTTATATATATTAATGTTGATATATTTATTTTAATTTGTAAGTAACCCAAACCACAGTGATGTACTTTGCAAATATCTATTAAAGTTATTCCTATAAATTAAGAATGTTATATTTATTTATGAATGGTGCTATTAATTGATTTTACATAAAACTCACTCAACCACAAACATACTGTGATAAAATATTATATGAAAATGATAAATGTATTTTTTAATAAAAATAAATGAATAATATGATAAAATTAAGATATGATTTTCTTTTTGCCCTATTATGTACATACATACATGGTTCGTTCCACCGCCATGTAACTACAGTTTAGATAAAGATTCATTTAAATAAAATCCGTCAATATTCAGAAATTTAAAGAAAGGATTGTCACAGATATATAAGAATTGTGCAGTCAGAGGGAAGAATGTTTAACATACTTTGCTAAGGAAAGGGGAGATACCTGAAGAAATTGAAAGAATGGTAACACCGATATGGGGTAAAATGTGGATTATGATAGAAGCAAAAATTCAACGCAATGGAGATGAAATTTGTAAGAAAAATTGAAAACAGAATACAACAAAGTTAAAATCTGAAGTCAAGACCAACATAACAAGAAAGGGACAACCGAGATAGTTTGGTCACATACAGAGAATAGTAGAAGAAGCAATAGTAAAGCTAGAAGCCTAGAATATACAAAAAATTCAGAGGAAGTCCCAGTAGAGCATGGTGAGAGGACGTGAAAACAGCAGTAAGAGAAATATGAAATAAGGATAAAAAGGATAACACAGGATAGAAATAAGTAGAGAGAGAAGTGGAGAAGAATACCAACAACCCACTTCTGTAAACGTACAGGGTGTAAGGATTAAGTGACCACTTACTTTAGCCATATTAGCCACGTTTCTCTCTATTTTGCTTTAAGCCAGCGTTTGTCAACATGTGCGCGCCCTCCTAGGATATTTTCACAGATAGGAAAGCAAAATTGTACATATTAGTGTTTTTAAAATTGTACATGTTTAAACTAATATACTATTGAATTATTTTTAGTATTAGTAGGTACAGTCCAATGCCAAATGAAACTAAAAATAAACTCATCAGTACAAAGTTAAAAGTAGTTTTAATAATTATTAGTAACTCCCTTGGGACTGTCTCGCACAGCAAAGTTTTTCAATAGAAGGTTTAATATTACAAATAACCACTCTCAGTTCTTTGTCTATATTAAGTCGAGACCTATATTTTATCTTTAGAGCCAACCACCGCAGAAATTCCGACTTCGCAAAGGTAGGATGTTGAAAATGGCAAAAATATATGTAATGCTCTTGTTTGTTTTCAGTGGAGAAAAGGCATCATCCAGTCCCGCCCAAAATTTAAAGATATTACTAAATTCCCGGGCAGACTACAAGAGGTCATGGCAAATGGGGGAACTAACCCCACAATGTCACTGAAAAAGCCAGACGAATCATACACGGAAGGTGAAGAGGAACGATCGATTCTTCTTCTTAGAACCCACTTCCCAGGAAGTGAACCAGCAACAAGCACCGAAATAACAATGAACTACACCAAAAAATCCCGCAAGGAAGATTGGGACATTGCTAGAAAATATTTACCAGACAACAGTTGGAATGGGCAATAAGAACCTTTCAACCATATAAATCACCAGGAGTGGATGGAATATTTCCAGCACTCCTACAGCAAGGGATAGAGGAGATTCTTCCTCACCTGCTGAAGGTTACAAGAAGCAGTCTAGCAGTGGGTCTAATACCTAAAAAATGGAGAAGGGCAAGGGTAACCTTCATACCAAAAATAGGGAAAAAAGATGGGACTGATCCCCGATCCTTTAGACCCATCTGTCTAACATCGTTTCTACTCAAATCGATGGAGAAAGTCGTGGATAACTACATAAGAACAGAGAATATACCACTTCATAAATATCAGCATGCCTACAGAGCGGGTCGATCAACTGAGACGGCTCTGTATCAGATGACCGAAGTCATCCAGAGAACTCTGAACAACAAAGAAATCGCAATGTACGCATTCCTGGATATATCAGGGGCCTTTGACAACACAACTCATGTGTGTGTCAAAGAAGCACTAAAAAGGCGAGGAGTGAATGAAACCATTGTAAAATGGATGTACGAGTTGTTGACAACGATGATAGCTGAGACACAGATGTGGAATCAAACCACCTCAGTTAAAGCCACTCGGGGGAGTTATATCTCCCGTTCTATGGAGCCTCGTAGTAGATGAATTGCTCTGCAGGCTAACGGAGCTTGGCTTCGAATGTATGGGCTACGCCGGTGACATAGTTTTAATAGTCAGAGCACCTTGTGTGGGGGGTCCTCAGAATCATTGAGCAATGGTGCTTGTGTGCGGCTAAACATTAACCCAAGCAAGACCATAGTAATTCCATTTACCCGGAAAAGAACACTTCCAGTCATGAAACACATATCCTTAAACGGGGAAATCATAGAATGGAAATCAGAAGTTAAATATCTAGGGATAACCCTAGACAGTAAGCTTCTGTGGAATAAGCATGTTGAAATAACTGCTAGTAAAGCAATAAGAGCTTTGATGGCCTGCAGAAATCTAGCTGGTAAGAGGTGGGGCTGTAACCCAAAAATACTGCGATGGATGTACGCCATGATTGTGAGACCAGCAACAGTTTGGCACAAAAAAGCAAGTCAGTACAGCACGCGAGGAAGACCCTCGACAAAGTTCAAAGGCTTGCCTGTGTATGCATCACTGGAGCTATAAGAACGTGTCCAACTAGGGCACTTGAGATCACTACATATCTCACACCTCTACATCTGGTGATAGAAAGATCTGCCCAAGAGGCAATTCTTAGAATATCTAAGGAAGGTTCAGGCAATGAGAGTATTAAAAATCAGGGAGCTTGGTCCTCTCTGACAAGATACATCTCATCAGCGAATATTCCCAGTTACGAAATGATCAGGAAAGTATCGAAAAGAATTTCACTACGATGCTAAATAAGAGGAGAGAATGGGAAAGGGAATACACCACCCAAACTCTCAAAGAAAACACCATTAGATGGTATACGGATGGTTCAAAAACCACCATTGGAGTAGGCGCTGGAGTATTTGGGCCTGGCACCAGATACTCATTATCGTTAGGCTCCTTCCCGAGCGTCTTTCAGGCAGAAATACTTGCGATTGAAAGATGCGTGGAAATGAACCTAGAAAGAAACTACCAGAAATGTGACATATCGATCCATTCTGATAGTCAAGCAGCTATCAAAGCATTGAGCTCCCATGTCATTGATTCAAAGTTGGCATGGGAGTGCCGAAGAAAACTTGATGAATTAGGCAAGAATGACAAGGTTTCTTTAGTCTGGGTTCCTGGCCACTCGGGAATCACGGGAAATGAAGAGGCCAATACACTTGCCAGGGAAAGAGCACAAATGCCCTTTATTGGCCCGGAGCCTTTCTGTGGTGTAGCAAAATGCTCCTACAAGAAAGAGTTTCGGAAGAAAGAGGAAACCAAAAGAGAAGCACTCTGGCGGTGCCACTGCTAGATCCAAAAAATATTTGGACCTCAGTAAATATAAGCTACATCTCCTCACGGATTTCTTACAGGACACTGCCGCCTTAGGAAGCACCTAATGAGAATAGGTCTAGCAGAAATTGAAGAGTGTAGATTCTGTGGGAAGGAGGATGAAACTCCGGATCACCTAGTTCTAGAATGCCTCGCCATTGCAAGCCAACGCAAGAAATGCTTCGGACAAGAAACTTGTAAGAGTGAGGATATAACCTCGTTGAAGCCGTTCCAAATACTAGAGTTCATTAGAACCCTGGAACTGGAAGGCGAGCTGTAGTAGTAGCGAGAACAGCGCTGATAGGGGGGGGGGGGGCACAATAAACCTTTGGTTTCAGTGCACTGTAACTCCGTTAAAATCTAATCTAATCTAAATTCCCTCTTAATTTCGCCCCTTGCAGTAGTCTTAAAGATTTTTTCTGCAGTTAAGAAACCTTTGGGAGTAGTTCAAAATGGATACCTAACCCACTCGTAACTTGCTACCAATTTGTCGTCAGCAAGAAAATACTTAAAACCCTGTGTGAACATGGCTAAATCACTTTCTATTGATATTAAAATAACTTTTCCAGCGACCTGCAAGAAAAACGCATCATTTCATACTGTAAACTAGCGCACAAAGTTATGCATTTTGCACTATTGTGAAATATCCATTTCGCACTAGTGGGAAAAATATTCCACTGTCACCCGTTCTGATGGATTGGTGTGCTTATTTACCTAATAGGTAACTATACTCTGATGTTCACTCAATTGTAGGCAGCTGTGACAATGACATATATTCAAATAAATTCATGACATATTAATACCTACTGTCAGCGCGTTGATTTGATTTATTTAGTAAACAAATTGATACTTATTTATATAAGTTGAATCTGCTGATATCTGTAACGAAACCATGGAATATTCGTCAGACGATGAAATGGTGGATTTTATTTCCATAGAAATCCGTAATTTAACAAGGGAAGCGACGAAAGAATTGCTACCGGAAAAATCAAAACACAAGTATGATCTTGCGTATAATAATTTCATGGCATGGAAAGAAAAAAATTATACGAAAAGCTTCTCCGAAGATTTTTATTGGCCTACATAGGAGAATTGGGAAATAATTACAAGCAAAGTACTGTCTGGTCAATATACTCTATGCTACGGACATCATTAATCGCTTCTCCGAGGTTGTTTTATTGGCCTACATAGGAGAATTTGGAAATAATTACAAGCAAAGTACTGTCTGGTCAATATACTCTATGCTACGGACATCATTAATCGCTAAGCATAACGTGAACATTGGAAATTACCAAAAATTGAAAGCTGTACTGAAAAGACGCTCAGATGGATATGAACCAAAGAAATCAAGTGCTTTGAACCCTCAACAAATTAACCAATTTATAGCGACTGCTCCGGATGAGAAATATTTGTTAATCAAGGTAGGTGTATGTTTTAATTTGTAGAGTTGATTAATTTAGGATGAGGATATTTATGAAGAGATTTTTAATTTAACCAATTTACCATTCATAAGTTAATTAAAGATATATTAGATATTTTATAACACAGCGATTAATACTCATTTTGTGTTCATAAGTTACGGTTTCTAAAAGTTATTAATATTCGCAGGTGGCTTAAATCGTCGAAAGCTATGCCCAAGTAGTAGAATGATGAAGCTCGTAGGTTCAAATCCCCAAAATAGCTATTAAAATTTTCCATATTTGAAGAGGAATTGATCATGTAACTTAATTTGATTTGCATATACTCATATAGACTAAGTTCTCATTTTTTTTCTTAAGATACAGAGCTCACTACTCGAATAATAAGAACTGATTATTTTAATCTTTCTAGGTTGCCTTAGCATTCGCTATAAGCAGAGCTTTGAGACGATCTGAATTAGCCAGTGTAAAAATATGTGATTTAACTGAAGTAACATCTGCATTAATTGTGAAGATTCCTAGCACCAAAAATAAAGTGACAAGAACTTTTACATTAACAGGAACATTTTATGAAATGAATAAAAAGTATGCTGATCTACGACCCAACAGTATGGTGGATAAAAATAAGAAAAATGTACCTCCCAGTTTGTAGGAATAAACAAGTTTGGTGCAATGGCCAAAGAAATGGCTACATTCTTGAAATTACCAAACCCAGAAACCTACACTGGTCATTCATTCAGGCGTTCTTCTGCTACAATATTAGTGGACAGTGGCAGTGACTTATTGACTTTGAAAAAACATGGTGGTTGGAAAAGCAGCACAGTTGCAGAGGGTTATATCAATGAATCAATTAATAAAAAAATGGAAATATCCAATCATATAACCCAGTCTATAGAACATGTAAGAACCTTCATAGAGGAACTACCATCAAGATCATTCACAACCAGTTCGGAATTACAATCAGTCACTGTGAGACCATCAACTTCGAGTACAGTAGTTGAAACTAATAATGTGACGGGAATTAAGGCAGTTCAAAGTGTAATTGAAGAAAACGGTCATATTCCATTGGCGTTAAACAATTGTTCCAATATAATAATTACTATTCAACTAGTACCTGAATACAGACCAAAATGTACCTAAATATGTATGTTGAATGTTCAATAAAATTTGATATTTTTCCCTGTTCAAATATGTCTTTCTTAATAATGCAATTCACTTGAAAAATGTCTATAAGTGAAAACTTGTATTATTAGTGGTACAAGCATATTTTTAAAATCCGATATATTTTGTTTATAAGGTAGGTCATCGGAAAAGTATAGTGTACAACTCATGCGGAAACTGGATATTTTGTACTCGTGTGACAAGATGATAAATCACTTGCCTGCGGCTCGTGATTCATCATCTTGTCACACTCGTAGGAAATATCCTATTTTTCGCACTAGTTGCACAATACACTATTCTCATACTGTTATTCGTTGTATGTTTTGACACATTTACATTTGCAAACATTTCTAGTTTTTTGTTTCACATTTCTGCTTCCACAGCTCCAACTTTCTACTAAAAGCACTAGCTGTATCACTGGTGTCTAACATATGTGTTTGCTCCTTAGTTGTAGATTCAGGATATTTAATTTCTCGAATATATCTGCCGAGTAACTCAATTTCATCACAAATAAAGCATCACGAAACTTTTCGACTTTCGAGCGGTTTTCCTCTTCTAGAAAAGTGGCAATTTCCTCTTTTATATATACTAGCAAAAATTTCCCACACGATAACCTCCTGGCCTCGCAATAAAGTAGCAATGTTGAATGTTCTGCACCCATATCTTTGCAAAGTGCATTAAATATTCTTTATTTTAGGAGTCTCATTTCTATATAATTTGCAGTTATCTTTGTTTCACAAGTGCTTGTACACTTTGGAATCTTCCAGACATCGGTGTATATTCCAACGCAATTCTTCCACTCTATATTTGCCTTAGAGAGATATTGCCAATTGCAATACCGCATACAGTGCGGTATTTATGTTCTGCTATTTTAATAACGCTCTACCTAAAATTGATTTGGAAATAAGAGCTATTGCCATCACTGTTATCGCTGCGTTATGTAGGAAGTAACATAACCTGTCTTTTTTGTGTACTTATAATTTTTTTAAAAGTTAAAATCTAAAACCAAAGAAACTAACTATTTACATCCCAGATAACACCGTACGTTTTGTGTACGTACGTTTTATGTCATAAAGGCCGAATTACGTCCTTTGTTCTAAAATGTACGTCTTAAAGACGTACATAGTTATATCTACTATGTACGTCTTGGAAATACAAACTATGTACGTACATTTTATGGCGCTTTCGACATGTATAGCATATTGCGTTGTTTTTACATATTTGTAATACAGAAGTTAAAAGTATTAATTTGGAATAAAATATGTATGAGAATTTCAGAAACCATATACCACCCATATTATTGGCTAGCTGTTGCCGGAAGAAAAGGCCACACCAATTGTTAATACAGAAAGAAGAATACGGTCTTTCATTACATAACCAAAGATTTTGTTAGTTTATGCTTTTGTGTGCCTGTTGTCTTTATTCTTTTTAACTAAAAATGTGACTAGTTAAAGTGAGTGAATATGATTTCGGGGGAATATTTTACACTATTTTCCCGCTTTTTAGAGGTATATAAAGGCGAATCGGGTAATATAAGTCCTTTTATCTTAACGACTCCATTGAAGTGTACACGGTAAGTACCATATAGCTTTAAGGTAATTATAACATGAACACTAATATTAGAAAACCGTATAAAAGAGCAAGAAGGGATATGCTTAATTTTGAAGCAGTTTTATTAGATTATGAATCTCCGACTGCATCATCTTTAAACAATTCTCTGGATTCAATTTCGGACGATGATCCTACTTCCGCAAATTTTAGTGATTCACTTTCTAGTTCTGAACATTTGGATAATTCAGAAAGCGAATTTTTGATAAATAAAATTGTTTTAAACTCCAAACTTGATATTCCGTTTGATCAAAAATGTAATGAACAATCTTTTTCGGAAATTATTTCACAGTGGGCTCTTAATCATAATATTAAACACAATGCTATTGATGATCTTTTAAAAGCACTTAAGCAATATCATCCAGAGTTACCACTTGATGCTAGAACACTTTTAAGCACTCCTAGGCAGACAGAAGTTCAAGCAATTGTTCCAGGATATTATCATCATTTTGGTCTGGAAAATTCTATTAAAGAACTCATTAATTCTCAATCTAAATTGGTTTGTAAGAATATTGAAATTCTGGTAAATGTTGATGGTTTGCCTATCTCCAAAAGTTCAGGTAGTCAATTTTATCCCATTTTGTGCAGTCTATTCAACAAAAAATCTAGTGTTCAACTAGTTGGACTCTATCATGGCTACGAGAAGCCAAAAGATGCTAACATGTTCTTATCAATGTTTGTAGATGAGTGTATTAAGTTGTCAACAAATGGTTTAATAATGAATAATGAATTATACACAATCAGAATTAAAGGATTTGTGGCTGATGTTCCAGCAAAATCTTTTATAAAATATACCAAGGGACATACAGGATATATGTCCTGTTCTAAATGTGAAATTGAGGGTAGCTACATTTCTAACAATGTTTGTTTCCCAGAAATTTCCAATCTAAAGTTACGACTAGATTCAGATTTTCGAAAAAAATTACAAGAACATCATCATACAGGAACATCCATTATTGAAAAAATACCTTTTATAGACATGATCAAATCCTTTCCTTTAGATTACATGCATCTTATTTGTTTAGGAGTTGTGAAAAAATTAATAGTCGCATTATGGATAGGAGGAAAACCACCTCACAAATTATCATACAGTCAGATAAGTAATTTAAGTATTTTATTAATCAATCAGGTAAAAAATATTCCTAAAGAATTTAGCCGTAAACCCCGAAGTTTAAGTGAAAGCAAAAGGTGGAAGGCTTCAGAATTTCGACAATTTTTATTCTACACTGGTCCAGTTGTTCTTAGAAATGTTTTAACTCCAGATATGTATCGTAACTTTATTTGTTTACATGTAGCAATGCGGATTTTATCTAATGAAAAATATTTCCCATTTATTGATTATGCTGAACAATTGCTAAAATACTTTGTTAGTACATTTAGTATTTTATATGGAGCAGAAAATATATCACATAACATTCACAACTTACTACATATTACCCAAGACGTTAAAGAGTTTGGAATATTGGATAAGTTCAGTACATTTGAATATGAAAACTATATGCAAACTATAAAAAGGTTGGTACGAAAAGCATCAAAACCATTGCAACAAGTAGTTAATAGAAAACAAGAGTTACAGAATTTAAGCAAAAATACACAGCGTGTGAAACATTTTCCTTGTACCCAAAAAATACATGTAAATGGACCTATTATTTCAAATTTACCAATAGTTTCTCAGTATGAACAATTATTATTTGAAAATTTTACTTTATACTTATTTCCATCAGATAATTGTTGTTACTTGTTTAATGGCACCATTATAGATATTAAAAATTATGTAACAACTAGTACTGAAATTTTTATTATAGGAAGGGAATATTTATCAAAACAAAATTTTTTTATAGAACCATTCCTCAGATATTGATATTTATCTTCTTACTGATGAATTGGGTGATTTGAAGTTTTGGAATGTTAATGAAATAGCTTTTAAATGTGTTAAAATTAGTTTTAATGAGAAGTTTGTTGTTTTTCCGCTGCTACATACATATTAATTTTTAAAAATTATTTTCTTTGAATTTCTAGTTCTAAGTTGTTTAAAAGCATTTAGCAAAACATATTCATCTTAATTGATTGTTTATTACAAATTAAACTTGAATCTTTTTAATTTTTTATTAAATGTTCACAAATGAACTATGTACTAAGAATTATTATTGTTAATCATTTTTATCTGCTTGGCCTTTTATATTTTAAGATAATGGAACCAAAAACTGTAGTTGCTTTTGAAGCAGAGGGTTCTGTGGCAGTAGTACCATCAACATGGATCATAGGAACAAATGAATGTGTGTGGCCTCCATTTACTGCTGATAAAACCACAACTGCAATTAAAAATCATGATCCAATTAACACCTGCTGGCCGTCCTTCCGAATAAGAACATTTAGAGATGCTACTTATGGTATTGTTTTCAGTTTTGATTTTGAATATATATATACACATATTTTTTGTATATGATTATGCACTAGCTCGTGAGAAATGCAGAAAAGCTTAAGAGACAAGTGATCTAGAAACTGATGGAGAAGAAATAAACAAACGCACAAGGAGAGCTAATAAACGTATATTATCTTCCTCAGATGATGAAGGCAACATCAGTTGTTCTTTTATAAGATCACCACCAAAACTTAAACGGAATTTAAAACATTCGAATACGAAAAAAGGTTTCATTATATTACTCTGATTATTAGACATTATCACAAACTTTTTGTATTATGGGAGGTAAGGGAAATAATTAATACTTTATTTATTTTAGATGAACTACCTCCTTCGGACCTGCCTCGCACACCCTCAACGACTTCCAGTCAAAAACTAAGAACTTCAAATACTCTGTGTGTCACACCTGTATCTACAGCTACATCAGAAAAAAATACTTGTAACCAGTGTACAAAAAATAGTAAGTGCACCTAAATAGTGTAAAATATGTGTAATATGGTCTGTTCAGTATCACATGTTTTTTAACAAAATGATATATATTTTTACTTCCTATTATTTTAATTAAATCATAATATGCTAATATATTTAAATTGTTTTTAGATGACTATATAAAAGAAGTGCTGAGGCAGCAATATTTAATTAAAAATATGGTTAGTGACTTATTGTTAGAAATCAGAGGCTTGAAAAAAACATCTGTACAGGAATTTACTAGTTCAGAAGATAGCATTTTTAAGAAACTGTCCCTACCTTGCAAAATTGTTACAGAGTTAACACAGTTAAATGAATATTTGCAAGATGCTGAAAACTTTAAAAATGCCGTAAGTGTTTTCACAAAAGTAGTATAGCCATTAAAATTTTAAGTACATTTAGTTTATTGTCAGTGTTGAAACTGCTTGTTAAATCTGATGTATCACTGATTATTTTTAACCTTCATATTACAATTTTAGCAGATGGCACAACGTTCCCTTTAGTAAACCATTAATTTGTATTCTTATATTCAAATAGCGATAAGTAACCAAATTATTTTAACTGCATTTCTTGCTATTGAGTGTTTAATATCTGATCAATGTTCTTGGTGCTGACATGATAATGTTTTATTGTAATATTTTTATATACTTGGATTATTGGATCTTCACCCGTGCATCATTAATATCTGATTACATAACTGACATCTTATGTGGCATGTTATCAGATATTAATGACGGACAGGTAAAGATCCAATAATCCAAGTATACTTAAATTCGATTTTTTATCAACACAGGGAAAAATATAATGATTTTATTATATATTATATTTGTAGATCACTGAAATTTCCCAAATAGGAGGAAGAGATGGTTATGATTTTGTCAGAAGAGTGATGAGTAGACTAATTACTAATGGTCTAGCTGCAAAATATAGTTGGTTAGGAAGAAGGGATAAATCTAGCTTTTATAGCCTGAGAGTGGCCAAACTTGTAATTGGTGAGTATGTTTTAGCTTATTTAATATATTTGACTTTATGTGACAGTATACAAGTTTGCAGTTTATGTAGAAAAAAGTATTTAAGCAGTGCTTAAGGGAATAAAAGAGTGAAGCTGTTTTTTGTCGCCTATTTTATTTGAACCTTTTACTAGTATTTTTTAGATCACTTTTCATATTTAATCATATATGCTTGTATCTGCTCACGAATTTTCTTAATGTTGTCTCACTAGTCTCAAGGTGTTTTAGTAATTACTATTTAATAAATTTTAGATGGAGCATTAAACCTCGAAAAGGGAAATGAAAGAGATATTGAGTCACACATATCAGCGTGGTTAAGAAGGTATGGTGAACGACTAAAGTCTCTAAAAAAGAAAGGCTGTGATGAAAATTAATATTTATATTTGTTAACTGCAAGACTTTTTAATTTTAACTTTTTAGAATCATTTTACTTTGTTTATTGAACGAAAAAATGCTTATGTAGTGAAAAGGTGTAACTCTTATTTCTATTTTTTCAAATATGAAGAAATGAACAAGTTTATGTTATCTTATAAAATTTACCAAAAATTATCAAACTTTGAAAATCTGGCCAAATAGGAGTACAGAGTTAACATTTTTCATACGTGTTTTTTCTTTAATTTTTTTATTTTTTATAAATATATATTTTTTAAATTTTCATACGTAAGTGTTTTTTTGTATATATTTTTTAAGAAAATAAATATGTATTTTTATATAATCTACAATTTTTATTCCTTTTCTAATTACAAGTGAACTTTTTTATTATGATATTGTTTAAAAAATAATGTTCAACTATTTAGGTCTAACTTTGTACTTTGCTAAATTTTGGCAGATAATATACTCTACCCAAAAACAAATATTTTCGGATTTCATCAAATTATTGAATATCAGAATGTTACTAAATATATATAAAGATACTGATGTTGAGCATTTTGATGGAATTTGAAAATATTTGTTTTTGGGTAGAGTATATTATCTGCCAAAATGTATCAAACTGCTAAATAAGACAACCTAAATAGCTTCAATTTGTTTTTTGAAACGTTTTTAAGACGTACGATTACGTACGTAGGTGCGTATAAGGGTACACAAAAGTACGTACCAAAGACGTACATTTTACATTTAAATGTCCGTCATAAATACATACTTAATATGTATAATTACGTCTTATTTTGGTTATCAGATGACTTAAATCGTACATCTTCAGTACGTACTTTTGTGTGCCCATATGACCACTTATGTACGTACATAATATATACACGAGACAAAAACGTACATACATAAGACGTACTTTACGTCCAGATGATACGTTTTAGAAATGTACATCAGACGTATCTGTGTTTACTGGGATATTTTAAAAAAATTAAATGTAATTAAGTATCGATGAAGTTCTTGAAACTGTGATCTTAGCTTAAGCTATTGAATATGTGATTTTGCATAATACAAAAGGAGTGGAGCAAAACCAAATCAGGGCCCAAGGCCCTATTATTAAATTTCATTTGGATAATATGCAAGCAGATAATGCAAAATACAGTTTTGTTTGAAATGGAAGGTATTTATAGGTTGACAGAGGCTCTTGGAATAACTGAAACAATTTATATTTCCACTCGTAGTTCTGTTATAGGTTAATGTTAGTATTTATTTATTTAATTTAATCAAGCCCAATTCACATAAATACAATATGGAAATATAAAAAAATGCTACAATAACAAAAAAAGAAAAATATGTAAAACTAGAACAAGATAGAACTATTAACACATGCATTAAACTTATGTATAAAACAAAAGGAAAAACCTAAAGTATAGTACAAATCACAAAAAAAGGAAATAAAGTAAGAGGAGTGATAACACATCAAACCAGCAATAAAAGATGTAGGGGAAGTCGGGGCAAAGTGGGCCACTTAAGGTTTGTCATAACATAATTCTTAAACGAAAAGGTATTTTGGGATATTTTTTGAATCAGAGGGTTGCAGGACCATTTAGCTTTATATATAGAACTAAAAATATCTTTTATCCAATATCATATAAACCGTTTATGAAAAGTCTGCAATAAGTTCACTTTGCCCCACATGTGGGGCAAAATGAATCTTTAAGTGGGGCAAAATGAACCAAAAAAAATTTTTTTTCATACATTTATTCATTTTAATACGAAAATTATTTAAAAAACATGAACTCATTAACTAATTATTTATAAAAACTGAATTTTTCCATATCGTAACTTCTGTGGGCGTAATTTTCCTTTAATGTCAGCTTTTGTTATAATGGAAACATCATTGACATCTGGAAATATGAATACGTTCCAGTTTCCTCGATACTGCCTCATAAATTTCACGTCATAACTTGTTTTTTTGATGTCTATTATTTGCGCAACAAAATCTTCTTTCTGTTTATCATTGGTTACCTCAACTAGAACATAATCCTCTACATATAGATTTGTAGTTGGTTCGGCATTAAGTTTTTTAATTTTCTCAATTTCCACGTCTTCATTATCAGAAAATATTTCTGTCAGTAGAATCATCGCACATCTCAGTTTCCTGAATATTAGGTTCTTCGGAATCGGAAGAATCATGAACAACAATTTTTCTTTTTATAGCAGCTTTTTGTTCTTTTTTCACAAGTTTAGCTTTTTGTTGTTCTTTTTCTGCTTTTAACTCAGTAAGATATGGAGAAGATGTTATAACAGTTGTAGATCCTTTTTTTCTAATTTTTCTTTTAGCAGTTTTAGGAACCATCTTTGGTATAGGCATGATATCCCTAGGAGAAACAGCATTTTTCATTTCATCAACAATTAAGACGTTCTGTTGATTCGCGGAACTGGGACCTGCCTCAGAGATGGATATTATTACTCTTGGTGGGGTAGCTGCTAAATTGGGTGATTTTTTTGAAGAAAACTGGGCTTCATTTGCTTCGGAAACATTTTGTTTCTTAAATGAATCAGGTCCATAAAATTTGTTTGTTGGTATCGGAGGTTGCTGAACATTTTCTTTTCTTTTTGTATATTTAGCTTCTATAGCAAAATCGTTTTCACCTTCTGATGAATCAGAGCCATTGTTATCTGAAGATTCGTGAATATTTTCTACAGCTATGTTGGCATTAATTTCCGTAATAGGACAGTCAGTAACCTCTGCAGCCGCAAACGCTATATCTGGAAAAATATGGTTATCATAGGGAAAAATTACCGTTTGTTTAAAGCCAGACAGTGCATTTTCAATTGTTGCAGCTCTCATGTATGCTTGACCAAATATGGTGCTAACCTCATGTATTGTTACAACTTTTCCAGGATTATTCCTTAGCCAATTTTGGACACCTTGGCTATAATATGAACTTAATGGATACATAAATGCAACATCAAGAGGTTGCAAACGATGCGAAGTGTGCGGAGGAATGATTAAAATGTGAACATTGCTTTCTCTTGCCATCAAAATTAAATTTAAATTTTTTACATGGGTCGAATGGCCATCGCAAATTAACAAAACTGGGTCATCTTCTGTTGGTTTAGCATATTTTATAAAATGTGAAAACCATGTTGGTGCAAAGATTTCACTTTGCATCCAACCTGACAGATGAGGAACTACTAAACTTTCATGTGGTAGACCTTTTGAGAAATTGGAATTGTTTTTGACACGAGGAAAAACAAGAAGAGGTGGTATGTATTGCCCTCTGTGGCACTAAAACAAATCTCAGCAGTAACAAGAGTGCCACGTTCTGCAGATGATAGGCTACCGACTTGTTTTTTTCCCTTGAGCGATAATACTTTAGACTGTTTATTAGGAACTGTATTAATTCCCGTCTCGTCGCAGTTGAAAATTCGGCTAGGAGGAAATTTATATCTATCTAATAGTCCCTTTAGCAAATCAAAAAAATTTTGACGTTCACTTTATTAAATGCGGATGCTCGGGCTGCAGATGTTGGCTCTGGGGCGCGAAGAGATAAATCATGGTGCCTCTTCATAAAATTGGAGGCCCAATCTTTTCCTGCAAACTTCTTTTTGCGAGAGAAGCAGTGGGGAACATTATTTGCCTCCGCAAATTGATAAGCAAGACGTCTAAAATTATAGGTAGTTAATCCAAATAAATGTCGTTCCATATCGAGAATGTGCTCTTTTAATTCTTGTTCTTGCTCCGGTGAAAAAACAGTTTTAAATCGTCCGAGCCCTTTTTCGCTGCTAAATCAGACTCTTTGTCCGATTTAAGTCTTCGGAATAATGTTGCTGCCGGAGCATTAAATTGAACAGCAGCTCTTTTATATTTTAATAGTCCTTGTCGCACCGCATCAATTGCATTTTTCATTGACACCTCTGACCAAGATTGATGTTTAGTTTTGCGAACATATTTTCTAACCATTTTACCTGAAAAATAAAAAACAATATTATGTGTATTCATTCTAATAATAATCGTTTTTATGCGAGTAAGAATAAATTTCTTTGTAAACAGGTCAAAATATCTTGATTTCAATTGCTTATGGGTAACAACAAATTATTCAAATAAGTAGGAAGACATATTTAAAATATCCGTCGGTTCACTTTGCCCCATACCAGAAAGTTCACTTTGCCCCATACCAGAAAGTTCACTTTGCCCCAACTCATAATATTTCTGACAAGTGAGGTTATGTAAAATTGTCGACATTTCGTTTCAATTTTCCAAAAAACTACTTGTTATTAGTTGCTAAACACTAGGTATTAGCAATATTAGAAATACTTAACAAATAACCGACTTATACATTACTCTACTTACTTGCTATATTAGAATTTCACGTCAAAAAAATCAAAAACCATTGTAAAACTTTATCTGATTCTTACTGCGGATTCTGACACATAGCACACTGCTGCCAACTTCAATACGCAACAATGATATGGTAAACGGTTTAACTGTCGCGAAAGACTTAAAATTTAAAAAGAAAGTTCACTTTGCCCCGACATCAAAAATTAAAATTGTATCGACAGAATTTGCTAATCTGTGCATAGTTGTACCTATGAAATGCGACATGAAATGTTTGTTTGTACCTGCCTAGTAAGACGAGGAGGGATAACTAAATATATTTTAGAGAGAAGCTCGGGACTATCACAAATTCCATTTATTATGTTGAACAGCTGTATAAGATCCCTTTGCCTTCTGCGAACCTCCATAGTAGGAATGTTTAAAAAGCGTTCTAAGAAATCATAACGAAGGTAAACGTGCATCTTAAAGGCAATGTATCTTTAAAAAATTGTGCTGAACAGCTTCAAAATCAAAAGCTATTGGGTGGTGTATTCTATGAAAATGCATTAAATGACATTTGGATGCATTAAGATTCATACCATTAAGTGTACACCAATTTGATAGACTATCTAAATCAGATTGTAATATTAGAACATCATTCCTGCCATTAATCGCCCTAAAACATTTCAGGTCAACAGCAAATAACAAGGCTTTGCTACCTTGAAAACAATGCATTATATCATTAATATGGTAAATAATAATGGTCCTAGATGAGACCCTTGCTCTTAATCTACTAAATTCCATGTAGTTTTCAGGACACCTAGTAATTTTGTGAGCTACTTTTTTCTCGCACAAATGCCTCTTTAAATCCGGAGTATACCAACATGGAAACCTCTTCTTGCAAACCTTTTTCAGTGGAACAAAGCAATTTATTATAGTGTACATTATATCGTAAAATATGGACACCATCTCAGCAAGAACCTTATCACGTAAAACATTATCCCAGTCAATTGATTCCAAGGAAAGGCGCATTGCTTCATAATTTGCACGATTAAAATTGTAGTAATATTCTTCACCGGGAACGTTGTCTCTTTCAATCTTATGTGGTAAGTTACATTCCAGAGGGGGATGTTGTCTATCTTGTAGGATCAAAACATCCTCAGCTATTTTTACTGTGTGCTCAATTGGAGATAAAAGAAGATCAAGCGTAACTCCCCTCTCATTAGTTACTGTATTGGACTGAAATAGATTGAAGAAAGCACATATATACATACAGTATCTATAGAATCAGTCTCGGATGGAGATGCCATAGGAGAGGGATGAGCTACTGAACAAAAATCGTCTATTTCCCATGATGCAGATGGAAGATTGAAATCTCCAAAAAGGAAGAAGCTGGCATTTGTATACTGCTCACTTATAGTTATTAGCTGGTTGTAATAGTCATGGTATAAAATATATACAGAGCCCAAAATAAATTTGTTACTAACTAGAACAAATACTTGTTCAATTGATGGATTAGAATAAATCATACTAGAGGATATTTTTTTCTTAACAGCAATCAGAACACCTCCACCTTTGCCATGAATACTGGATTGAGGCGAACGATCAGTTCTAAAGTCATTATAGTTAGTGAATCCAAGTTCGGCGTCAGTAATATCAGAGGATAGCCAGGTTTCTGTGAAAATATATCATAATAGCAATTTCAAATGTCTAGACTAAGGTTAACTAATTTATTCCAAAGACCTCTGACATTCTGGTAGTACATAGAAAGGCCGCTAAAGTCAGTATACTTTACTGGTTTTTTTGGATAATCTTAGGTATGTTGTTAAAGTACTTAATAGCTAAATTCTGCTCACCAGACCAGACAGAATCATACATTTTTTTCTGATTTGGAGTAAGATTCAAAACTATAAGATACAAAAGCAAAAGTAAGTATGTACATTGCTTTATCTCCTTTACATATTTTATTGGTTCTTTTAGGAGTTACAGTACTTTGCATAGTTTTAAAACGAATTGCATAACGCAAAACTAAACATGATGTGGTGGTTACTTAGTAAGTGCCCCTTGTATAGACTACTTTAACCATAAAACCATTTATCTTTGAGAAACACTTACCTCATAACCATTCCTTAGGGTTGAATAAATAACATCGTTTAAAACTCACTGGGATAAAATATATTTAAGAATTACTAACACAGATTATAGATACACAATATATACATTTGTACTATTCAAAATAATAATAATGAATCATCCTGAAATTGTCGAACCTTTCTATTTATAGGAAGTCTTCGAACTAATAAGTCAGTGGCCCATACACTTGACCTTCCTGAGCATGTGATTGTGATATGTTTACAGCGGACGTGCTTTTGTTATGTTTACCTGACCTTAATAGATCGATGCCCGCTAACCACATTGCAATTATTATTTACACAAATTTAATAATGTCTTTTCGGATAATATCTTTTTGAGATCATCACATCATCCCCTCTTGGAAGAGAAAAATTATCGTTGATAAATTTTCGATAAACCTATAACGTTAACAGTTCTCACTAATTGTTTTGTTTATTAAACGCTACTTGTTTGTTTATGATCACGCTTCACTTTTATTTACAAATGTTTTCGTTGTGGTATTTATACAATCGATTTTTATAAACGATCTGTTTTTTATTGTTTTGAGACGTAATCTCGCAATTTACGCCTTTTACTTCCGTTATTATAAACGGACCTAAATAATGTGGATCGAACTTATTTCGTTCCTCATTTCTTAGAATAACTAACTCCCCTACTCTAAAGTTTACGGGTGAAGATTCCTTTTCACTATTAGTTACTCTAATCATCTTATTTTTTATTAAAAACTGTTTGGCTCTTTCATTTGCGTATTGTAACTTATATTTCAACTCTTTATCGTATCTTTCAAGATTGTAACACGGTTCTATTTCTACATTGAAGAATTCTGGTAAGTTGGGTTTTCTCCCGTATAATAACTCAAAAGGAGTTTATCCGTGAAACGTGTTTGGTGTTGTATTATAACAATATGCAAACATTTTTACAAATTCGCACCAGTTATCCCTAGAATATTTGATAGAGTTTCTTATATACTCATTAAACGTTCTGTGTAACCTTTCACAACTGCCTATTGCTTCATGGTGGTATGCCGTTGAAAAATTATGTTTTATTTTTAAAAGTTCCGCCAAGTTCTTCATTATCTCATTCTTATATTCCGTTCCTTGATCCGTTCTTATCTCCTTCATCAATCCATAGTTTGGTATAAAATTGTCAAATATAGCTTTTGCTATTGTGGTTGCCTCTTTGTTCCTGACCGGTATCATGACCGTGTATTTGGTTAGTTCGCATAATATTGTAATACAATAACGATTCCCGTTGTTACTTTCTACAAAAGGACCTATTGTGTCTATGTAAATAATATCAAACGGTTTTATAGATGTATCTGTGATGACGAATTTTTCCTTATGACTAAGTTTTGCTTTATTCATTTGGCATTCATGACAATTCTTTACGTACTTCCTTACATCTTTCTCCATGTTTTTCCACCTAAAATTTACTCTTAGTTTCTTTAATAATCTATTGTTTCCTACATGTCCTCCAAACATTGGATCATTGTGATATCTTTCTAAAATCTTTTGGATCTCTTCTTTCTGCTGTACCGTTTTTGGTACTTCGCACATACATACTTGTATATTTTTTAACCTTTTATTCCCTTCTTCTATTGTGCCCTTTTTGAATATACCATCATTTGCGAATGTTTTCATTCTTTTTACTTCAAATTTTACCGATAGCTCCTCAAGCGTTTCCAACGTTCGTCCTAGGTCGAAGTTGTGTATTCTGGTAAATAAGGCTTCACTAAATTTCAATTTATTTTTGATCCGAATGCTCATCCTTAACGAGATACAGTTATTTTCAAAATGTAAAATTGACAATTTATTCACCTCTTACTTGTTTAAAACGTTTATCATTGAAGGTTGTATTAAAAGTTTTCCGATTGATTTCATTATTTTCCTTACATGTTGATTTATTCCGTCTTGTATGTATTTCTAACTGATTCTTCCTTTCTTCTAGTTCTTTTAGACTATATACGTTATCATTTATGTATTATCGATTATCTTAGCATTTGCTCCACTTTCTCTCGCCTGTTTCATATATCTTATGAGCTGTTTTCTGTGTTCTAGTATATCTTTTGGGTAATCTTCATCAATATATATTTTTGTTCCTTTTAATTTATTCGTTCCGTTCAAAGTCTCTACTTTCTTATTCACGTCTTTCATCATTATTAGTACTGACCTATTTTTGTTACTGTTTTTATTCCATATTCTCTTACATTTCAAAATATCTGATTTAACATCTACTGTGTTATTAACCTTTTTCATTACATCTTCTAATTTATTTTCTAGTTGTTTCTCATCTTCTTTGTTGTCTTCTTCTATACCATGTATTGTCAAATTCTTCTCTCTAAAATTTTTCTGAGTCTGTGTCATGTTTCCTTGCAAAAATTCTGTTTTTTTCTTGAGTTCCATATTTTCCGTCCTTAATTTGTAGTTTTCCTTCTTTAGCTGTGCTATTTGTCTGCTCATTTCTTCAATTTTATCTTGCATATTCTTTCGTTATTATTAGTATGATTATTGTTCCTGTTAAATTTCTTCTCCTTATTGAAATCTGCGTATCTGCCATAACCATTTCCTTGATTATACTGTCTGAATGTCCTTCCTGAGGGGTTGCCGTTGTGAAATCCTCTGTTGTTTCCCCTCCTATGATTGTTCCTAAAGTCAAAGTCTGATTTCCTGAAGAAGTTCCTATTGTCCTTCATGTGTAAAACTTGTTGTTGGCTTACTATGCCTTCTACTGATACTAACTTGGATAGTACTTCTTGCGTAGTTTCAAAACTTACCGCTGCTATGATTGTTTTTGTTGCGTCCGTTGTGGCATTCGTAGTTACTGCCTTAATCGTTGCTTCTTTGGTATATTTTTCGGCTAAACGTTCTGGCATCCCTTCTGACACATATGCTGCCTGTAGTCTCTTTGCTAATTTTTCTATTACCGTCGCATACTGTGTTACGTCCTTCCCATTTTGTCTTACTTTATTAAGGCTTGGGTTGTCTCCTCTTATTCCTGATTTTAGTCTATTCTTGATTTCTATAATAGAGTTTTCCGTCGTGATCAAACTTCTAGCTTTTCCAGTTAATCGTGTCTTAATTAGTAAAATCGCATTTTCTTCGTTACCTGTCGCGTTTATTTGTAGCAAATCTAATGAGTCCAAAAATGATTGCAACTTGCTTGCTTCTCCGTTGAATTCAGTCGGTAAAACCATACCCGCAAAATTAAAAAAATCATTGATACTTGTCGCCATTTTCAATTGTTTGCTTATTGCTTTTAATACACCCGTATTGATTTCCTCAAATATAGAGGTAGATATTTTAATAATACAATTTAACGCTTGAAATACCCTAGCAGTTTTATCTCTAATCTTATCTGAATAATTTTTACAACTTTCTTGTTGTACTAAACTTAAGTTTTTCGAATTTTTACCTATTAATTTAGCAAAATTATTATAAAGAATTATTATACTATTAATTACTTCAATGTGAATATCTCGATTTTTAGGAGTTTCATTTTTCAAAAACCTTTTTCCTTGTTTATTAATTTTTTCTACAATTGCCCTTAACTTTTCTTCGAAATCTTCCCATGTTATTGACATTTATGAGAATTACCATTCGTTCATAAAAATAGAGTGCATAAGTATTTACAATTTTTATACAGTCAAAGTTCCTGACGTCTGCTTCGCTGCAATGCCTCTGTTGATGTCTCTTTTCAACACTCTTCGATGCGTTTTCCATAATGACCATATGAATTTCAGAATAAAAACTACTGTTATGATATACAGTAGAACCATTATATGCGTTGCAAAGCTGTCTTGTTGCACTATAAAAGTATTGTTGACGGTACCAGTCTCTTTTACCTCTTGTTTAGTAGGTGAGCCACCCATAGTTTCGCTTCTCCAGGGTCCCAAATTTAGATAAAAGACCATATACTTCCACTTGTTTGAATTACTTTTAATTTGCAGGAATATTTACCATTTTCCATTACCATGTAGTTTGCAGGAATATTTTCCATTTACCATTACCATTTTACAATTACCATTTGTTTCGCAGGATCGCCATATGGTGGCGATGTACATTTTACCATTACCATTTCGTTTGCAGGATCGCCATGTGGTGGTTACTTAGTAAGTGCCCCTCGTATAGACTACTTTAACCATAAAACCATTTATCTTTGAGAAACACTTACCTCGTAACCATTCCTTAGGGTTGAATAAATAACATCGTTTAAAACTCACTGGGATAAAATATAATTAAGAATTACTAACACAGATTATAGATACACAATATATACATTTGTACTATTCAAAATAATAATAATGAATCATCCTGAAATTGTCGAACCTTTCTATTTATAGGAAGTCTTCGAACTAATAAGTCAGTGGCCCATACACTTGACCTTCCTGAGCATGTGATTGTGATATGTTTACAGCGGACGTGCTTTTGTTATGTTTACCTGACCTTAATAGATCGATGCCCGCTAACCACATTGCAATTATTATTTACACAAATTAAATAATGTCTTTTCGGATAATATCTTTTTGAGATCATCACATCATCCCCTCTTGGAAGAGAAAAATTATCGTTGATAAATTTTCGATAAACCTATAACGTTAACAGTTCTCACTAATTGTTTTGTTTGTTAAACGCTACTTGTTTGTTTATGATCATGCTTCACTTTTATTTACAAATGTTTTCGTTGTGGTATTTATACAATCGATTTTTATAAACGATCTGTTTTTTATTGTTTTGAGACGTAATCTCGCAATTTACGCCTTTTACTTCCGTTATTATAAACGGACCTAAATAATGTGGATCGAACTTATTTCGTTCCTCATTTCTTAGAATAACTAACTCCCCTACTCTAAAGTTTACGGGTGAAGATTCCTTTTCACTATTAGTTACTCTAATCATCTTATTTTTTATTAAAAACTGTTTGGCTCTTTCATTTGCGTATTGTAACTTATATTTCAACTCTTTATCGTATCTTTCAAGATTGTAACACGGTTCTATTTCTACATTGAAGAATTCTGGTAAGTTGGGTTTTCTCCCGTATAATAACTCAAAAGGAGTTTATCCGTGAAACGTGTTTGGTGTTGTATTATAACAATATGCAAACATTTTTACAAATTCGCACCAGTTATCCCTAGAATATTTGATAGAGTTTCTTATATACTCATTAAACGTTCTGTGTAACCTTTCACAACTGCCTATTGCTTCATGGTGGTATGCCGTTGAAAAATTATGTTTTATTTTTAAAAGTTCCGCCAAGTTCTTCATTATCTCATTCTTATATTCCATTCCTTGATCCGTTCTTATCTCCTTCATCAATCCATAGTTTGGTATAAAATTGTCAAATATAGCTTTTGCTATTGTGGTTGCCTCTTTGTTCCTGACCGGTATCATGACCGTGTATTTGGTTAGTTCGCATAATATTGTAATACAATAACGATTCCCGTTGTTACTTTCTACAAAAGGACCTATTGTGTCTATGTAAATAATATCAAACGGTTTTATAGATGTATCTGTGATGACGAATTTTTCCTTATGACTAAGTTTTGCTTTATTCATTTGGCATTCATGACAATTCTTTACGTACTTCCTTACATCTTTCTCCATGTTTTTCCACCTAAAATTTACTCTTAGTTTCTTTAATAATCTATTGTTTCCTACATGTCCTCCAAACATTGGATCATTGTGATATCTTTCTAAAATCTTTTGGATCTCTTCTTTCTGCTGTACCGTTTTTGGTACTTCGCACATACATACTTGTATATTTTTTAACCTTTTATTCCCTTCTTCTATTGTGCCCTTTTTGAATATACCATCATTTGCGAATGTTTTCATTCTTTTTACTTCAAATTTTACCGATAGCTCCTCAAGCTTTTCCAACGTTCGTCCTAGGTCGAAGTTGTGTATTCTGGTAAATAAGGCTTCACTAAATTTCAATTTATTTTTGATCCGAATGCAATTTATTTTTGATCCGAATGCTCATCCTTAACGAGATACAGTTATTTTCAAAATGTAAAATTGACAATTTATTCACCTCTTACTTGTTTAAAACGTTTATCATTGAAGGTTGTATTAAAAGTTTTCCGATTGATTTCATTATTTTCCTTACATGTTGATTTATTCCGTCTTGTATGTATTTCTAACTGATTCTTCCTTTCTTCTAGTTCTTTTAGACTATATACGTTATCATTTATGTATTATCGATTATCTTAGCATTTGCTCCACTTTCTCTCGCCTGTTTCATATATCTTATGAGCTGTTTTCTGTGTTCTAGTATATCTTTTGGGTAATCTTCATCAATATATATTTTTGTTCCTTTTAATTTATTCGTTCCGTTCAAAGTCTCTACTTTCTTATTCACGTCTTTCATCATTATTAGTACTGACCTATTTTTGTTACTGTTTTTATTCCATATTCTCTTACATTTCAAAATATCTGATTTAACATCTACTGTGTTATTAACCTTTTTCATTACATCTTCTAATTTATTTTCTAGTTGTTTCTCATCTTCTTTGTTGTCTTCTTCTATACCATGTATTATCAAATTCTTCTCTCTAAAATTTTTCTGAGTCTGTGTCATGTTTCCTTGCAAAAATTCTGTTTTTTTCTTGAGTTCCATATTTTCCGTCCTTAATTTGTAGTTTTCCTTCTTTAGCTGTGCTATTTGTCTTCTCATTTCTTCAATTTTATCTTGCATATTCTTTCGTTATTATTAGTATGATTATTGTAATTATTGTTCCTGTTAAATTTCTTCTCCTTATTGAAATCTGCGTATCTGCCATAACCATTTCCTTGATTATACTGTCTGAATGTCCTTCCTGAGGGGTTGCCGTTGTGAAATCCTCTGTTGTTTCCCCTCCTATGATTGTTCCTAAAGTCAAAGTCTGATTTCCTGAAGAAGTTCCTATTGTCCTTCATGTGTAAAACTTGTTGTTGGCTTACTATGCCTTCTACTGATACTAACTTGGATAGTACTTCTTGCGTAGTTTCAAAACTTACCGCTGCTATGATTGTTTTTGTTGCGTCCGTTGTGGCATTCGTAGTTACTGCCTTAATCGTTGCTTCTTTGGTATATTTTTCGGCTAAACGTTCTGGCATCCCTTCTGACACATATGCTGCCTGTAGTCTCTTTGCTAATTTTTCTATTACCGTCGCATACTGTGTTACGTCCTTCCCATTTTGTCTTACTTTATTAAGGCTTGGGTTGTCTCCTCTTATTCCTGATTTTAGTCTATTCTTGATTTCTATAATAGAGTTTTCCGTCGTGATCAAACTTCTAGCTTTTCCAGTTAATCGTGTCTTAATTAGTAAAATCGCATTTTCTTCGTTACCTGTCGCGTTTATTTGTAGCAAATCTAATGAGTCCAAAAATGATTGCAACTTGCTTGCTTCTCCGTTGAATTCAGTCGCAGTTTTATCTCTAATCTTATCTGAATAATTTTTACAACTTTCTTGTTGTACTAAACTTAAGTTTTTCGAATTTTTACCTATTAATTTAGCAAAATTATTATAAAGAATTATTATACTATTAATTACTTCAATGTGAA
This sequence comes from Galeruca laticollis, assembly GCA_963921935.1. Taxonomy (NCBI): domain Eukaryota; kingdom Metazoa; phylum Arthropoda; class Insecta; order Coleoptera; family Chrysomelidae; genus Galeruca; species Galeruca laticollis. The sequence continues at coordinate 74,117,447 of OY998177.1, forward strand.
TATCTCGATTTTTAGGAGTTTCATTTTTCAAAAACCTTTTTCCTTGTTTATTAATTTTTTCTACAATTGCCCTTAACTTTTCTTCGAAATCTTCCCATGTTATTGACATTTATGAGAATTACCATTCGTTCATAAAAATAGAGTGCATAAGTATTTACAATTTTTATACAGTCAAAGTTCCTGATGTCTGCTTCGCTGCAATGCCTCTGTTGATGTCTCTTTTCAACACTCTTCGATGCGTTTTCCATAATGACCATATGAATTTCAGAATAAAAGCTACTGTTATGATATACAGTAGAACCATTATATGCGTTGCAAAGCTGTCTTGTTGCACTATAAAAGTATTGTTGACGGTACCAGTCTCTTTTACCTCTTGTTTAGTAGGTGAGCCACCCATAGTTTCGCTTCTCCAGGGTCCCAAATTTAGATAAAAGACCATATACTTCCACTTGTTTGAATTACTTTTAATTTGCAGGAATATTTACCATTTTCCATTACCATGTAGTTTGCAGGAATATTTTCCATTTACCATTACCATTTGTTTCGCAGGATCGCCATGTGGTGGCGATGTACATTTTACCATTACCATTTCGTTTGCAGGATCGCCATGTGGTGGTTACTTAGTAAGTGCCCCTCGTATAGACTACTTTAACCATAAAACCATTTATCTTTGAGAAACACTTACCTCGTAACCATTCCTTAGGGTTGAATAAATAACATCGTTTAAAACTCACTGGGATAAAATATAATTAAGAATTACTAACACAGATTATAGATACACAATATATACATTTGTACTATTCAAAATAATAATAATGAATCATCCTGAAATTGTCGAACCTTTCTATTTATAGGAAGTCTTCGAACTAATAAGTCAGTGGCCCGTACACTTGACCTTCCTGAGCATGTGAATGTGATATGTTTACAGCGGACGTGCTTTTGTTATGTTTACCTGACCTTAATAGATTGATGCCCGCTAACCACATTGCAATTATTATTTACACAAATTTAATAATGTCTTTTCGGATAATGTCTTTTTGAGATCATCATAATGATGATAAACATAAACCTAACATCAGAAAACCGATTCGATTTGTTTTGTGAACTGCGCAGGACAATTATGTCCATTTTAATATCGACGTTACGCTACACATGTTTTAATTTTGTAAATCCTTACGATCTTTTGCTGATAGTTGATAATTATATAATTAAAGTTTTGTTACGTGAAATTCTAAAAATTATTCACTTCTACACAACAGGTACGTAACCGTAAATTACAAGAAACGCTAACGTTATTAGCGTTAGAGACGTAAAAAAGTGATTCGCGCATTTAATAAACGTCAAAATACCACAAGCGTAATTACCGCAAAGCATTTTTTATCAAGCAATATCTCCATTAATAAAATAATTAAAAATATCAAACAAAGCGAATGTGGATGCTTTGAGTTCTATAGGTTTGCAGAAAAGTAGTTCTTCTACTGTCAATATCCCATCACAAAATTAGGCCTAGGCAATTAAATGGATTGCTACAAATCGATATACCAGCAATTGGATCTTTTTCTAAAAACGATATAATCTTTTACATCTCGCTATTTTATATGATACTTTGTAAAAGGCAAGTTAACTTTTTAGTTCACAGATAAAGTTTTTTGAAGAATGATGTTTGTTCTAAACATGACCGAATTTTAATTCAAAGAATTCTCGGGACTTGTTTTGTTAACATACTCACTATGAAGTGTTTCCAAATGGCATCTAAGTTTATTAGGTTTCATGCCGTCTGCTGCCAAAATTTTAAAACAAATGAAGCACATACGATTTCTTCATTTATTTTAGTAGTTGTAAAACCAAAATTTAGGTATTCTTGAATTTATCTTCGAAACCATGGTCGAATGTGCACTTTTTGATGCTTCACATTGTCTAATACTTGCTTACATCCAGTTAAAAATCTCTCCATAGTTCTGTATAAATTTACGTAAATATGGTACAGAGAGTCGGCTAAAACTGAACCTCTAACAGCCGCAGTATTTATACAAGCTTGCTCCTCTGTCTGTCAAGCAGATCTTCCGTAATATTCCAAACAAATTGAAACTACCTCGTAACTTCTCGTGGGGATGGTAATGCTCGTATCTGCTGTAAATGACAGAGAGCAGATGAGAAACATCGATTCTGGCTTTACACTTTACCCATATATGGGATGTAGAGGAGCGGCATTGCCAAGTTTCAATTAACTCACCTATTCTCGTTGATTTTGAAAGTCTGTAATTAATTTCTATATTAGGACTCTAGGGCACTAACAACACACTGCACTAAGGGGATTAGGGTCATTCAACCTATGATATACTCGTATTTTATTATTATACGAAAATGAAAGGTTGGAAGCACAATAAAAATTGTTATTGAAAATTGGACCCCGAATACTGAAACAACTGAAACAATGATAAAACTAGATATCAATAAAATTTATTACAATATAAAAAGTGAATTATTACTAAAGTTACAATAAATTAAATTGTTTCTCAATTAAAATGTATACAAAATTTCATGATTAAAGGCTGAAAAATCTAACTCTTGCAAATTAGATAATGTTAATTGTAATAATCTGATAACATCATAAAAAAGACAGGTAGTATAAAACATCAAGCTAGGCTAGTTTTCCACCAAAAACAGGCTGGAACAATACTATAATAGTAGACTTAACTGCAAGTTTAGTGTCAAATCACGATGTTTTAAATAATTAATGACAAGTGAAGTGATTAAAACTAATAACTAAATATCCTATGGTATTCCAAGTGGTATTATAAAAGAAATATTGTCTGCATATTCACCCCACTCTGATCTATGGAGCTGAAAGACAATTACCCAGACAACTAATGCAATAAACCAGACTAACGTACCAATTGCAGAATATATTACATCTGAAAAAGAGATAAAACTTTACTAAAAGCAACATATATAATGAATAAATTTATATAATTATTAAATAGAGAAATAGTTATTTTAGGCGAAATTCCAAACAAAAACTAATAATTTTATACTGTAAGAAAAATAAACAATACTCAAGTAATGCCTTTAGTAAAATGCTATCACCAAGGATAAACTAGTAGAAAAAATGGCTTACATTTTTTTATTTCCTTTTGTTCTTCAAATTCGGATTTTCGAAAGGCTTCGTTAAAAAACCAAATAGCATTTACTAACCATACAAAGGGCAGAAGAAAGAATCCAACTAAAACACATTATTTATTATCCGATACCGATATTTACAATGACTAACTTACTTCTAAAATATGTTTTGCATAACGATAATTTCTTATCGTTTTGCACTTTTGATAGATCCATTTTGAAAATAATAAACAAATCCTTTAAATTTATTATATTTTTGTGTTTTAGTTTTCGTTTGACATTTTTACGATTTCTCATTTATTAAACAAAACAAATAGCGATGACAAATAGTGCTGATTGTCAAAAGGTCTTTCTTCTTTACCACATCGTCGAAATTTTGGTTATTTATGATATTCAGCAAACATTAGTAAAATAAATTTGAAAATTAGAAACTTACGGGATATTTTTTAACAGAATAATACTTAATTTGCATCATTACACACCATACATATTCGATAATTTACTAAGTATTTATTATTCTATTATATATTACGCAAAATCCATCCAAATTTTGAACTAGTCTGGTGAAAACAGGGTTCTTTTTGCAAGCAGCAATTTTTACTGCAAATTGTAAAGTGGTTACCATAGACAAATAATATACTTTCTCTATGATGGTTACATGCAGGAAAGTGCTTTTCCATAAAAAAGGCAATCCTTCATTCCTATCTGAATTTTAAGTGAAATTTAAATTTTTAAGGGAGATAGCATTTCTTACAAACTTTATGAATCACTTTACTAATTTAAACTCGAGTTTTTAAGGAAGAAACCAGATTTGATTGAAACCTTAAACACATGGGCTACTCCGTACCTGCTTTTAACCTTCTTTTGTGGTATAATGTAAATAATATATGTAATAATGTAATCTTAATTATTGTAAATAACGACTACAAACAGTGTTAATTTTATCATTTAATACTTGTATTTTAAAATGGCAGCACAAGAGTATGAAAGTATAGAAACCATTTTAAAGAAATTGTCCCCAGATGATTATGGAAAAATACACGGTGTGCTTTACGGAAGAGGATGTACGTAAGTAAAATTTCACATTCTTGATATTTTTAACAGCTTCCGCAGTTCCCAAGAGTTTTGTTATATATGAGGTATTATGTTTCAATATCAATAAAGTATGATACATAATTAACGAAATCCACAGATTAAGCTTTTATTTTTAGAATTAAATACAAAAATCAAATTAGTATACATTAAGCTCATAGATAACCTTTATATATATACATAAATAAGAGAATATTATATACGTAATATGGCTTCTATGTTTAGAGTAAAATAAAAAATATCATTGTTCTCTTCTTTTTTAATGATTCATTTTTATAAATGAATATTTAAACAAAACTGATAATGAAAGTAGTTGAAATTAACCTAAAAAACAGACATTTTATCTTAGCATATACAAATAAATTAAATATAAACTTTTCTCTTTTTCCGCCAAGTTTACTTCTTGCCATTACAATAATACAATTTATTTTTTAATTATGGAGGGTAGAAAGTAAGGAGGACCAACTCAGTGTATGAAAAAGTGTCCGCTGACAGGGACAGAGATAAGGGGTACATATCTCTGGGGTTACTTATCTCTGGACAGGGAGCAAATTAAGGTGGCGCCCATAGAGAAAGTAATAAGAGAGTGTGTACAAACAGCTGGGCATCGCGTCGATCTACGCGCACCCCTTGCGGATTGCAGAACTAATTCTTACAGGCGGGATATTTAAATTTGGTAGTTTGGATTATTGATAGGTAAATTTTACAGTTTGTCTTAAAATTGTTTATTATATAATTATTTCATTACAAAAAATTTAATTATACATCATTTTTTGTAATGAAATAATTATAATAAATAATTTTGAGACAAATAATTAAGATAAATAAGAAAACAGCAAACATTTCAATTTTTTAATAACCTGCACATAATATAAAAAATTTATTAATCACAATTACATATTTCTACTAAAATTACATTATATTTAAGAAACTTAATCCAATATGACATCAAATTGCACATTAACTTATTTTAAAATTATTGACTACAAAACCAACAAACATTTTAATAAAAAGAAGTTAAAAACTAGATTCTCCATATCCATGAAGACAGGAGCAGGTCTGAAACAAAAAATAAACTAAAAGTAGTACGTTTTAAGTTAACAAAAAAATAGTTTTGTTTGTTAGTCCTCTTATATACCATCATTATATTTTCTAATTAATAAGGGAACACAAATTTTTTGTGAGTTGAGAAAATACGTATGATTTATTTTCTAGACAGGTGAATCAATCAAAATTTATATGACCTTTTGCAAAGTATTAATTTTTTTCAGTAATATTTTCTACATGAACTAAAAGTGGTAAATATATGATAACAAAGTCATGCAGTATCGAAAGAAATTTAACGACTTCCCTGTACATAAATCAGACGTATTTTATCATCTATTACTTTGAAGGAAGTGAAACTATGGTGAACAACTAAAATATCTGTCTGCAAATTAGCCTTACATTCTTCGCAATTAACAGTTGTAAGAAACCAGAAACAGCTGATTGTCTGATTGTCAACATTTGAATAATGTTATGTATCTAAAAACGGGAATTAAATTTTTCCCAATTCATTAATAGTTTTAGAAGTGAATGGTTTTGGTTAATTATGAAAATTTGAAAAATACTTCAAGTTATCTAATAAATTACATCATTTGCTTCACAATTTGTGTTGTAGTTTTCGACACTATCAATGTCATAAAAAATAAGGTTCCTTTTTACAGAAAATACTGTACTTTAAAAAGATTGGATATTATTACCATGTGGTGGTGTATGATGTAAGGATTGAAAAGGTAAAGCAAATTGAAGTCTTTTGTGACATGTACTTGTAAGTGGAACATCATCAAAATGATCTTCACACAACCTTTGATCATTAGATGTATAAGGAAGTTCTAAAATTGTGTACCACTGTTCTCTTTTATTAATGTCAGATAAAATTTGGAAAAATGTTTTGCTCTTAAATCCAAATTGCGAAGTGGCCAAAACTATTTACTATTAACAACTTTTTATACCTGGTAATGACATTTTAAATGTTCACTTACTTTTATTAACTTTATTAGAACGGAAAACCTAAATAAATTAAAAAAAACTATACTAATTTTACACATTAGAACTTGCAACCATAACCATATTTTTAGTAATTTTTATTTTTGACACAACTTTGACAAACACAAGCCGTATTCACACAAACCAATGTAAGATTGATTTTGAATATTTTCATTTTTTATGACTTAAAAGTTAATATACTAGGATATTTTATAATATTTATCCACATTAAAGGCAATATGTTGAAATTTATTGTCATTTATAATATATTAAATTATTTTATTCTATTTTGTTTATGTAAAACAGTTTTGTAGTTTGCGCGACTGCAGAGACTCCATCAAAATAAAACCACAGAAAACTTCATTCTTATCCGTCCTGTTCCCAAAATAATAAGAAAAAGCAAATTTAAATCGGTGGAAAATAACCATAATATAAAGAATCTGTTATGAATTCGCTTCATAAAATAAATTAGGGCGCCGCCAGATTTTTTTAAAGAAAGATAATACCGGCGAAGAAAAAAAGGAAAACGCCATAACAAAAACATTGCTTTTTTAAAAACGAAATAATTTAACTAAATAGAAAAATCGAAATAGAATCATTTGTAAGCACACAATTACAATTTGAAAATATATAGATAACTTACCAGCGAAGAAAATTAAAAATCACACACAAAATGATATGATTAAAAAGGAGGATACTGAATACTTCTCAGCGAAGAAATGAACCAAAAGAGCGAGTTCCACTTCAATCGTAGTTTAAGTAGATATTTTAACGATGGCAAAAACGATTACCGATGTGTTCCTAATATTTGAAATAATAGGAATTGGAATTAGAGGTGTGAGTAGCCGACGAATAAGTAACGCTCCAAAATAATTGATGAAAATAGTAACATGTCTCTGCGACATGTTACATGAGGAAGATTTTGCTCCAACTGATGTGTATACATCCGGTAACGTAGAATATGTGCCTCCTACTCAAAACGTCGTTGAAGATTTGTCAGCACGTACTCCGCAGCTAAGTGTCTCTGATCTGACAACCCTCTACTTCTGGAACACAGGATTTCTTAGAGGTTCGGCGAGAATCTACAGAACAAACTATTAACTCACCATTGATAACTTATGACGATGAACTACAAAGGTATAATTTAGATGCTTGTGAACCAGATGCTTTGAATAATTCACCAATTCTTCAAATAGTAGCTCATTTGAAGACAGTTTTGACACCAGAGGCAATTCGACCCTATCTGACTGTTGCAAGAAATAATAAAACAAACAAAGGACGTCGGCCAGGAAAATCACGTATTTATACTGACACACCCGAAAAAAAGCTAATTGAAGAGAAACGATGAAAAGCAATTGAAAAAGCTAGAACAGGAAAGAAGAGCTAGGGCAAGACAAATGAAGCGTAGTTTAGCTGATTTTAATTTAAAAGCGAATGAAACCGAGCATGAAAATTTTGAAATGAACAATGGCAGTTGATGTTATACCAGAAAATATTAAAGACGGTTCGTTTATTTTAGTAAGGTTCCCTAAGAAAAAAAGTATTATTTACTATATAGGAAAAGTTATCGGTCACTATAATCAGACTGAATTTAAAGATCTTATCTAAGAAAGAAGTCAGGCTTTTCGTGGGCATTTGTTTTCCCTGATGTTGAAGATATTCATTCTGTTTATATAACTGATATTGAAATGATTCTTCCTGAACCTAAGCCTCCAACTGTTTGTACTTTCAAAACTTTTTCAGTAAATTTTTCTAATTTTACTGTTCAATAGTTTTTATTATCTTGTAAATTAACAACAACTTTTTGCAGTGCTAATCCGCACCAAAGATTTAAAAATGCGATTCTAAATTTAAGATAACTAATTTACGTAGAAAATGAAGCAATTTCATGTTTTATGGTTAGAGGAAAGTAATTTAATTTTCGTTAATTTTAAGAAAAGTTATTTAAGTTTTGTTTTACATAAGAAAAGCTATGTAATTTTTGTTGACTATAAGAAAAGTATTTTATTTTTGTTTAATAGAAGTCTTTATTTTTGTGTTTAATTTCATTGTTTATAAAGAAATTTTGATTTCTAGGTGTCGTTTTAATCGCACGTACGGAACTTCCCCACAGCGTACGAAGGTACCCCCAACACTGTATATAGGTGCCCCGTTGTTGGGGCAGATTCGTACATATTCCAGATTTAGTTTAAATCATAATTATGGTTGAAACATCAGATAAAATCATCTGTCATTTTTTTTATATGAATATCATATATAGTTAGACTATAAATTTAAGCTGTCAGGTGATTGATTCATGAAAAAAAATGTGGAAAACGTACGAAGGGTCCCCACCTTCCCCTAATACAAATAATAGTGGAAACCCAAAAATCCAAATAGTACTAAAACACTAAAACCAAATCCAATAATCAAAAAATAACTTTACTACAATGCATAGATATCACAGGTGATGGTGCTACCATGTTGATTTCAAATGGACCAATCAGAATGTTATTAGCAATTCGCGTCTGTATGAACTCAACTTAATATCAAAACAACTTTTATCTAATTTTGACATATAAATTGACATTTTTCAAAACTGACTTCCGTTAGCAAACGTCACATTTTTCATTATGTAACTGGTGATGAAATAGTATATTATGCAACGATCATGTAATGAAGGTTATTAATACACGAGCATTAACCGGGATACGAAACGAGCCGAAGGCGAGTTTCGTATGGTTTATGCGAGTGTATTAATAACCATTACATGAGAGTTGCATACACTATTTTTTCTACGACCGATAAATAATAAAATGAAAACAAGAATTAATTTCAAACAAGCTACCATAATTCCCATAATTAAGGCAACCTGTAAAAAAATAGCATTACTTAATTGCAATGATTCCACTTTGATAAAGAGAAATATACAAACAATGCAATTAGTTTTTCTTTCAAGAAAATACAAAAAAAAATTTCAACCCGCCCAGGATCTGAAACACGATCTGCAACGCACTCATGCGCCACGACCGCAAGCGTTACCAACTTAGCTACGAAGACTTGTATGAAAAAGTACGCACATTATGCATATACAAATTAAATCATTGTATCAAGCGGAAATGAACAAAGGTTTTTCAAAAGAATTTCAAAATAAAGATTTGCTTACCTTTATCATTAAATAATCATAATCTGGGGCTTCCTCGATGAATTTCCTGAGCTCGTTTGGCTGGAATGTTTTGGATTTCTTTCCAACGTATCCTTCAGATATCCGCTTCAAAAATGCATGTAGCCGTGCGTATTTTGAAATGTCAGTTTGATAGTAGATATTCAACATCAATTTTAATATGGAATAATGTGTCCAAAAAGTTGAAGATTTGAATTTATTTGAAAACCAACAACACATTTTCCGAAATAGATGAAATATCTTTTGTATTTCTCCAGTCCATGAATTGCCTGTATAATTTGTCATAGATTTTTTTGATTTAGTTGGAACTAAATTTTCACAGACACTTTTAGCTTTATCAGAAATATCTGGTGGTGTACAAGATAATTCTTCACTACTCGACATGTTTATAGTTATCTATTTTTGACGCGTTGTGAAATGTCAAATAGGTATGTACGTATGTACTCAGATTAACAAATAAAATAGATATGTTTGTTTTGACTTTTTCCTGCCCCAAACATTGAGTTACATTCTAAGATCACTTGCGGGACACTTCCACTGCTTTGCCATATTTACAAATTCTCTTTAGTTGCGGGAAAAAATAAATTAGAAGTTTAATTGAAAATTTGTTAAAAAGTTATGCAAATAAAAAAAAGTCATACTAATTTCTGCATTTGAGTCGCTGCTTTTAAAATTAATTAATAATACTTGAATTTTATTTCATAAAGGCATATTCTTATGTAAATTTTAAACAAGTATTTATTGTAACCTTTATGATTATAACTAAAAGTGGCAACATTGCTCAAAATTTCAGTACATGATAATGTGTCAATAGTAATCTATTTAGTAGTTTTGTCCTTGTTTAATTACCATATAAAGAGAGATGCAAATATCATCAGAGTGTGATCGACGATCAATTTAAATACGCCATAGTATTGTAGTAAATAATGTCAAACGTGGTTTGTTTACACGAGCGCCATTACGACTAGAGAGTAAACATTTAGTTCTTTCGTTTTGATGAGTTTTTCAAGACTTTTTAGTGTGAAAATAAACTTTTAAGTTAATTAATTAAATGTTTTTGGATTATCATGGTTCGTCGGTGCCAAGCTTGTCAGAAAAACAGCCGAAATTACCAAGGCCATGTAGCTACAATACCATCCCCACTTTTTGTAATTCATTCATTATTTCACTACTGGCGTTTAGAATTGTTGGCCGCAAAAATAAACGTGTATATGAATGAATAGCCCTCTATATGTTCATTATTACTCTAAGGGTATGTACAAACATAGACCACTTGATTATCCCCAAGTACTTGTTTCTATTGGCCGAAAATTCGTTTCATAATGAAAAGTAAGTATTTTCATTGGCCAAAATCTGTATCGAAATGAAAATCCGTGTTAAAATTAACAATATTAATGAATCGGAAGCAGATATTTAATTCGGGTATTATAATACGGGAGTAGAAAAAATTAATTTTATCACCAGTTAATAAAAACAAGAGAGAAAAGAAGAAAGTTTAACGTCATATTATAGAAAAGTAACAACAACTAGAACTGAAGAGAACTACTAACAATAAGAACAACTATAACAATTTACTTTTTATTTTATGCATTATAAATATGACACAATTCGAACAGTTTGTTTTCATAAGCCAGATCATACACAGCTTTTAATTTTTGTGGAATCGCGGCTGAGAATGCACTTTGTGCGGCCTCTTCTATTTCGTTTGGTACATCTGAGTCTGAATCAGCCATTTTTAATCGTAGAATGTTACGCTTACGTAGAATCTTAATTAAATATTTACAAAAATAACTGGGAGAATTATTATTACTTCAAGCAACTACAAATCGAATAGACGAACTGTCAAGCAAATAAATAAACTTGTTGCATATCCGCAGTGACGCAATTGGCTAACGCACAACAAGATAGCCGTGACCAATGCTAGGGTTGAGAGTTCGAGCCTAAACTAGAGAAGATTTATTTCTATTTTTGTATTTAAAAATTAATTTAAGAAAATGTTAAAAAGCTATTTTCGATTTTAATTTAATATTAATGGTAAAACAATAAAGAAAAGTCTGAAATTAATGTATAAAATAAAGGTATTGTCTTGTGTAATATTGGTTGCATAACTTTTAGGAATCAAAAAGTGCTGTTTTCAAATCAGAAAAGTTAATTAAAAATTGTTAAAAAACACATAAAATAAATTAAATTTCCTTTTTGTCAAAATTAGATAAAATCTTGTATAAAACGTTATGAAATGCTTTATTGATAGGTAAACTAAACTTTCTTCTTGTCAAAATTAGATAAAATCTTGTATGAAACACGTTATGAAATGCTTGTTTGTGTAACTCGTGTCATTTTGCGGGACCTCGCTCGTCCCGCAAAAATTTCACTCGTTACACAAAATGGTGCATTTCATAACTGGTTACATAAATAGCTAATTTAACTGTGCTCTTCAACTGACTTTAGTTACACTATGCATTTGGCGTAATCCAAATGTGAATGCTCTTTGGTTTTTGTCTAGTTTTTCTAACTTTTCCTCATGTAACATTTGAAGTATATATTTCTAATATTTAAGAACAATCCCTTTATCTCAAGAAATCGAAGATCTATCTGAGAAATATAACATAGAAGTTGCAACATGTACTTTCAACAGTAAAGAAGAACAGCTCCGAGTACCGAGAAAAACTCGTGTTGGACTGTTTCAAAATAAGACTCCGCTACCGACATGGAGCCCGATCAAACAAATGAGAGAAGCTATGTTTAAAATGGCGGGCGAAGCTTTGGAAATTGCATTTAAAGGAGGCGTTAATTTATTTTGTTTTCAAGAAGCTTGGAGTAAGATATTCATTTTAGTTGTTAATAAAAAATTATTTTTAAAAATTATCTAAATAAGTAAATGAATCTTGTACTTCCGATTTTCCGTCTTGAAATTCGTATTAATCTAACAGTGTGTCAGTCGTTATTGAAAATTGTTACAATGTAGACATTAACTTTGATACTGGTTATAACCTCAAATTTAGAACAACATAACCTAATTAAACATACAGCTTTACTGTTGATATAAATTTTAAATTTTCATTGTTTCCCACTCCCGAAAAAGCCACTTAAATACGCGGGATTAGTATGACGTCACAATTTGAACTTGTATCCAAACAAAACATGCTGCCATAAGAATTTCCATTTGAGTGTAGATTTTGATTATTTAAGCGTTTCATAAGTGATTTTGAAAGGAATAAATTGTTAAAAAGTAAGTAATCGTATCTACCCGATATAAAAAATAATATTTATGATAATGTAAATTATTCTGCAATCCGTATTTTTTATTTTAAAAGCTATGTTTGAGGTTATGTTCACTGGATTATTTGATTAATTTGAAAATATAAGTTCAATACTGATTTTTTGTTCTAGTGTCATCAAAACATATTTCTACATTCTCTTGAAACCTTTTTTAATGACAATAAGGGTTTGTTGGTGCAAAATGCTTAATTGAAGTGTACTTTCAAGTATACGAATGAAGGAAAATTAAAAGCGTTCTCAAAAGACAAACATGACATAATTCATTTATGAAAATGTAATAGTGATAATTGAAAAATATAATTATCATCACCAGATATAAAGGTGCATTAGATGTTGCATGAAAGGACATGTGCTATTTAATAATATGGATACCAAATGACATCATTGTGGGAATTGCTAGAAATCAACAATGGAAGAAAAATATACATATTAGGTGCGTTCTTTTTGACTGAGATCTCAGATCACTTCAGTAAAGGTGATCTGAGATAAAGTTATGTGAGTGAGCACCAAAAAGAACGACATCTCAATTGAAGCGCGTGATCTGTCCGCATGCTTGAATAAGAAACAAAACATATAATATTAATAATGCTATTATATCCATAATTTGTAACAAAAGAAAAATAGATTATATGTGTTTACATGTCAATGGTTAAAACTATAGATAACCTTGGTTAAAACTACAAATAACCCAAGTAAATCAAATATTTGTTCATCCCCTCCACTTTATTCCCGACTCAAGTCCAACTGATTCCCCCTTACAACACATTCAGCATCGGTGAAGGGGGAGGAAAAATCTCAGCTCACTTAAAGTGAGTAAAACAAAAAGAACACTCCCATTACTGATGTGAGCTGATATTAACTGAGATCTCAGTCAAAAAGAACGCACCTATTATAAAAACATTCTAACTTTTAAAATGTGTACCGTTTATATTAACATAATAAAAAGTTGCAAACCTACATGATTGAAAATAGGCCATTTAGTCCTTTAGCCAGAACATTATGTCACAACGTTACTCCAATCTAACCATATTTGTATCAGTTTCAGAGTTTCTGCTGGTTGCTTTCAAATTTTATTTGACCTGTGGGCTCTTTTGTCAACTACATGTGTAAATATATTCAAATTGATCTAAAAACGAATAATATAAACAAAAAAGTTTCCAAATTTGTTTATTACACAGAGAAATATTTACTTGTAATACAATGGATTACAGTTAATAGAAAGAGGAAAGTAAGGTACAGTGAGGAATTTCAATTTAAAATAGCAAATGTTTAAGAAACTTATAAAAAAACGTGAAGCGACAGATCTGGAATGACAAATAACAATGTCTATATTATAGGGAGATCGATATATACAGTACAAAAGCAAACATACAATCAACATGTACACGTTTGCTTCTGTCTTGTTTGTTGTATTTATCATGTGTGTTGCGAGCTGCTTTATATTAAGGTGGTCTTTTTATGTGCAGATTGGAACTGAAACATTTTTCCTTCATTGTTCAAAAAAATGGTTGGCTCATTTTATATTTTCCATCTATAAAATGACAGCTACACAAAAAGCTCCGGGATCTGGTTCTATTGCTCTACAAATATTGTATAAACACAAAAAATAAAATGTTATATTTATCATTATGTAAGTACTGTGTTGTATTTATCCATTTGCTTCTTACTTTTGGATCCTTTGGAAATCTATAAAACTTACACTTCTCTCTGACATTATAATGCTTACAGGCTGGTGCTCAGCCCAGTACCATTATTCTTTATGGCAGGAAACCTAAAATTAGGTATTACACATAGAAACAGAATTAAAACGATTGTATTTCATAAGTAGATAATAGCATGTTTAGGTTAGATAACTGTTTTATTCAAAATATATTTATTATACATACCTATTTTGGCTGGAATCGAATATATCTCTTAGTAAAAGTCTTAGTGTATATCTAAATGCCTAAATCAGCAGTTATATTCAAAATATAAGGGAATAATCTCTGGTCCAAAATGACACCAATAGACGTCACCGACGATGTGTCACTTGAAAGCGTCTGTGGGTCATACAAACCGTTTGTTGCTGGATTTCTGACTCAATATTCAATATGGAGTAAAGAGAGTAGACGATGTTTATATTGTTATTGGAACGGTAAGTAATCCCGTAGGATGCAATTATGTACATAACTCGCTATTTTTCATTTACAATCAGGTAACTTATTGTGTGTGTCTTTTTCCAGGTAAAACATTCTCAATGGATGAACGAACCCTATTTAAAAGTGTGGATGCTTGTGAAACAGTGATGGAAATGTTGAAACTGCCCATTGCACCTTTATTATATTATAAAAATGATTAAAACGCGTCGAATAATGCTTTAGACAAGCGTTGTATAATACATTGTACAGCTGTGTACGCCCCACATACGCCATGTTGACATTTAAGTGAAAGTTCGCTTGAGTGTATGGAGGGTAGAACTAGTTCTTGAGTGCCCTATTGTATATTAATGGCTAGTTTGTTTGGATTCAAAATAACCTAAGATTATGACATCACCACTAATACCGCGTATTACTGCCAAGTGTTCATTTTGATACATTTTTTTTAGACATGCCTTTTGCTTTTTGTACTCGAGAAAAAACACCGTGGTGCGAATATGCCGAGGACGCTGAACACGGTCCAACTACTGTATATTTAAAAGAAGTAAATAAAATATTAATAAATAAAAAACAATTATTAGACACTTTTAGCTTGTCTACAGTTTTTACACGTATCCGTACTGGAGTTACGTTAACGTAAGAATTTGTCATGAAAAATCTTTTTAGCAGGTAACGTATCATTTCGTGCTAAAAGCAGGATGGTGAAAGCACTCTTCTTTGGTAAAAGTAAAATAATAAAACTAAAAAAAAAACTTTGTAGTTATAATCAAATCAAACCAATATCAATGGTGACCTGTAAAATAGCACTAATAGCGCAGAATACTGATTTTGGTCGGGATACGTATACGGAGATGGGACGTAACAATCCGTTCAACGCATCGTATCGGCTGAACCGTAACGGGTCTACACATGCGCAGTTTGTTACGGATACAGATACGTGAGAAATTTAAGACAAGCTAAAAGTACCTATTAATACGTATTTAAAAAACTAGTTTGTGAATGAAGGCGATTAATAAATCGAAATTGTTTAAAGCACGAACGAGCGATAGCGAGTAAGTTTAGTTTATTAATCGCCCATTAACAAATGAGTTGATTACAATATTTTTTCGTTGACTGTAAACTCTTTTTTTGTGACAAAATTAGAAATTAATTCGAAAATGAAACCAATTTCATCTTTTTTATCGCATCGATAAAGTTGAGATCTTATAAAATACATGCAATCTTTTTTGTCCTTGAGGTAAAATTTCCTTTCACTTTTCCACAAAGGCTATCAGAAGACAATAACGTCAACTACATACATTTTCAATTTCACGTAAAAATCACGTTTGCTAAAAAAACACAGTTACCGTCAAAAACTATGAAATGCGAATTGTCACAAAAAGTTGTCATTGTGAAAAAGTTATTAGACACTTTTAGCGTGTCACAAGTTTTTACACGTATCCGTATTGGAATTACGTTGACCTAAAGAAGGTGTCAAAAAAACCTTTTTAGTAGATAAACGTGCGAAACGCGAAACCGCTGAAATACCCGTTCCACTTACGTAAAAAGACCACAGTCGCTGTAGGTGAAAGTTCTAAGTGGAATGCACATTTGAGCGGGGTAGGCTCACAATATGGTGGCTTGGTGAAAACTTGCAGTTTATTAATAAATAAATAAAAATTTGCTGCAGTTTGAAGTAAATATTTGGCCGGGGTAAAATTTAATTCATCATGGATTCCCGCGAATTTATGGTTGTTTTTTTGACCATACGAATGAGAAAAAATCGCCATATTTGAATTGCCGCCACATTTTGACGAAAGCACACTCAAAGGCTTTTCGGAAACTATGATCGGGTTAACCCGATCATGATCTGAACGTTCGGAAAGTAATCCGGATCACGTTCACTCACGTTCGGAAACTGAACGAACTGAGCGGATCATAATCATATGTTTGGATCCTTTCTACCCTAGGATACCGGTGGGTAAATGCTATCAGCTGACGGACTGTTTGGTTTGTTTTTGTTTTCTTTAAACTAAAATGTTATTAATTCTTTAATCCTAGTAGTGGGCACGTTCCTGAGGCTTGCGGTTTTTGTACTTTTAACTTTTCAATATAAAAAATAGCTTATTGTTATAAAAAATTTTTTTAATATAAGAAGTTATTAAATTTAGTCTTTTGCCACGTAGTTAGCAGATTGCTGAGACTTGCGGTTTTTACAATTTTTGGCTTTTCGATATTAAAAATAGCTTGTTGGTATTAAAATTTAGTGTAAACGTGGAGTGAAAACAAATTAAAGCTTTACAAGATGAGCGTGGAGAGAAGTACATGAAAAATTAACTCACGAAACTAAAGTAATAAAAATAAAAAGTATTAGGTTTTAAATTAG
The DNA here is from genome assembly GCA_963921935.1 of Galeruca laticollis. Lineage (NCBI taxonomy): Eukaryota > Metazoa > Arthropoda > Insecta > Coleoptera > Chrysomelidae > Galeruca > Galeruca laticollis. The sequence goes on from OY998177.1 coordinate 74,134,629, forward strand.
ATATTTCCACAGAAAACAGAACGTGTCGTTCAGAAACTCTGATAAAAATCTCGTTCTGGGTTAGGATCCGCAATCAGCTGATAAGTGATCTATCTGATCTAGGATTGCCGTTTCCGAAAAGCCTTTCAGACTCACCAATATTGTATGGGCGAGACGCGGTCGCAAACAGTGACTTCATCTATGACGTTGAACGACCGCTTACGACGACCACAGGCCTTAAGTGGAACGGAAAAGTGGGTGTTGCAATCGTTGTGGGCTTTAAGTGGAACGCACCCTTCGTTCTGTTTTTAATTGTATAACCTCTAAACTTTTTTAGGTTGTCACTGGTTTGTATTTTTAAAGCTAAAAATGAACTTTGTGGTTATAATCAAACCAAACTAATATGAGAAAAAACTTGTAAAATAGCACTAATAGCACAGAATAATGATTTTGGTCGGGATACCGGTACGTCCACGTATACAGAGCACTGACCTATTTGTTGGTTATAGGTCAGTGATACAGAGTAGGGGACGTAACAATCCGTTCAACGTATCGGCTGAGCCGTAACGGGTCTACACATGCGCAGTTCGTTACAGATACGTGAGAAATTTAAGACAAGCTAAAAGTACCTATTGTAAATTCGTAATTTTTACGGAGCTAAAAAATCCTGCTGAATTACCTGTTGCAGTGTTGTCAAGTACAAACAAAGCATGTTCGAGTTTGTTACCAACTAAAAGTCGAAATCTTTACGGAAAATCCTATAATGAATTCGATACCTGGTGTACTGAAAAACATAAGCAATTACACGGAGCATGTGCCTTGTGTTAATTTAAGTGTATGATGTTGGTCTGTGATTGTTTTTCTTATTTTTATGAGTACCTATCTGGTTGTCTATATCAAACTATCGTCAAAATCACAAAAACATTTACTTAATGAAAAATAGTATATTAATGACGACTACTAATACATCATTTTTTAAACAAAATAGTTCATTAATATCGTAAATGGTAAACGGTCAATGAAAAAATATATTAATTATTATTATTTACTCGAATTTCGAATCATTTTAGTTGGCAAAACGGTATAATATGGTCATTATATCGTCTATTCTGGAACGAGACAGTCAACACGGTGAAACGATATGGAATACGTGCGTAGTAATCGACAATCATGGCGATTATTTAGGAAAACACAGAAAGAATCACATTCCGAGAGTGGGAGATTTCAACGAATCAACTTACTATTTCGAAGGAAATACCGGACATCCCGTTTTTCAAACGGAATTCGGTAAAATTGGAATTAATATTTGTTTTGGAAGACACCATCCCTTAAATTGGTTAGGTTTCGGGCTTAATGGAGCCGAAATCGTATTCAATCCGTCAGCTACGGTAGGTTTTAATTCGAAATTTTATGTTTTTAAACATGTTCTACTACCATCAAATACAAATTGACTATCATTAGCGCATTTTTTGAGGTCTGCGTACACACAATAGTCTTTGACATTTTAACCTTCATTTTTCCGTGCTGCAATTCTGTAAATTAACATAGGACTTTGACGTCAAGTGTGATATATTTTATAAATAACCAATACAAGTGCTCAACTGATCACGTGATGAGAATGCGCGTAGTATCAATCAGATGTCGCGGCGCTTAGCCTTAACTGGCAATAGTCACTTACTTCCCACAGATTGCTACTAACCATGTTCGATGGTTGTTCAGTGCTTTCCATAGGGCTTTTCGGAAACTATGATCGGGTCAACCCGATCATGATCTGAATGTTCGGAAAGTAATCCGGATCACGTTCACTTACTTTTGAAAACTGAACGAACTGAGCTGATCATAATCATATTTGGATCCTTTCTACCCTAGTATGTGAGAGCGCCCGCTAAAGTAACGTAGCATCTGACATGACGCGTGATCTGGCAAGTAACACGGCTAATGCATGTTACTTGGATGTGAACCCAGGGAAAACAGTGAATCGGCGCAAACTGAAATAGCGCTGTCAGAAACATGCGATTTGTTTGTAGTAGCGCGCCACGTCACTGCTTCAAAAATAAAACTTGTTCTATTTTTTACCTCGTGCTACTAATACGATAGGCTAATTTTGCAAAAATGAAGGACGATCAAGATTTCAATATATGTTTAGTTTCACTTATTGAGGCTAAACGATATATTTATGACCAAACACGTTCCGATTATTCGTACAGAAATATACAAAACTATCCTTTTTTAAAATTATGTGTTAAAAAGTTATGCAAATAAAAAAAGTCATACTAATTTATGCATTTGAGTCGCTATTTTTAAAATTAATTAATATTACTTGAATTTTATTTAATAAAGGTATATTCTTATATAAATTTTAAACAAGTATTTGTTGTATCCTTGGATACCTTTATGGTTATAACTAAAAGTGGCAACATTGCTCAAAATTTCAGTACCTGTTTCATGTGTCAATAGTAATTTATTTAGTAGTTTTGTCCTTGTTTAATTACCATATAAAGAGAGATGCAAATATCATCAGACTGTGATCGACGATCATTTCGAATAGGTCGTAGTATTGTAGTAAATAATGTCAAACGTGGTTTGTTTATACGAGCGCCATTACGACTAGAAAGTAAACATTTAGTTCTTTCGTTTTGATGTTTTTCAAGACTTTTAGTGACAAAATAAACTTTTTATAATTCGCGTACAAAAAAGACTTCATTATAACATTGTTTACAGTGTCACAATGAAGCTCTTTGAACACTGTTATAGTAATTTTTAGTGTACAGTTGGTTATTGTATATAGTTATATTTTTATTTGACTTTTGACTTTAACCTTGACACAAATTATAAATAAAATGGTCTAGCGTTGTTCTAACTAGCAAATTATTATATTAAAGGTAAATTAGAATGATTTATTTATTAAAAATATTAATGCATAAAGTACGCTAACGTTTATTTACCAATGATTTGTCAATTGTTTATTTTTATATTGTATAGGATGAATATATAGGTATAAAAACGTTCGATTTTTGGGATAAATTAACAGATATCTATATGAAGATGTATTACAGAAATAATTCTGTTCATGATATAATATAAATAGATCGCAAGAGCATGAACGAAGAAGTTCTTTTTTAAACAAATAATCATCCTCTTTTTGCTTAAATGAAAGTGTGTTGACAATTTACACAAATATTCGGTTATATGTCAAAAGTTAGAAGTACTGAATAAAACCATCTGTGATCTAACCAATTAGGAATCTACAGCATTACCAACTTAAATTCAAACCACTCCTCCTAGTTTAAAAACAGGGATTATATGAAATTCTATTTTATTTAAATAATTAAATAAAAGACAATTATAAAAAATGTTGTGTAAAACTTGTGCCACAATGATTTTCTGTAGTACTAGTGATTTGCACAACTCACCGCTTCGCGGTTTGTTGTGCAAACTTCACTCGTACTACAAAACGAGTCATTGTGACACTTGTTTTACAAATAACTATTTGTTAATTGATTAAATGTTTTTGGATTATCGTGGTTCGTCGGTGCCAAATTTGTCAGAAAAACAGCCGAAATTACCGAAATTTTTTTGTAATTTTTGGCTTTTCGATATAAAAAATAGCTTGTTGGTATTCAAATTTAGTGTAAATGATAAGTGAAAAACAAATTAAAGCTTTATAAGATGAAAATGAAAAGAAGTACATGAAAAATACAAAAATCAACGCAAAAAAACTATAGTAATAAATATAAAAGGTTTTGCTAAATTTTAAATTTGATATTTCCACAGAAAACCAAACGCGCTGATAGGTGATCTATCTGATCTAGGATTACCGTTTCCGAAAAGCCCTATTGTAAATAAATACGCAACTAGGGCGTGTAAAACAAGTTATTTTACTCTAGACAGGAACGTATTCAAGTTTACTTGAAATAATTAAAATTATTATTTTTTAGATAAGTGGTTTAAGTGAACCATTATGGGGGATAGAAGCGAGGAATGCTGCCATAGCTAACTCTTATTTCACTTGCGCAATTAACAGGGTGGGAACTGAGATGTTCGAAAATGAATTTAGCTCCGGTAACGGATTGCCGGCGCATAAAGATTTCGGACATTTCTACGGATCTAGCTACGTAGCAGCTCCGGATGGTTCCCGAAGTCCGGTAAGTATTTTACTTTATAGACGCTAAGCGAAGGAAATCTGCCATTACATATCGACCGCGTTTGAATGCACGTATCACTCAAAGTAATATTTGCAGCGCTTCACTGACATAATGAAGTACAGTAAACAGACTAATGGACGATTTTTTAAAAGACTTTAACCAGAGGAATTTTGTTTTTTAGGGATTATCAAGAACAAGAAATGGTCTACTCATAGCAGAACTTGATCTCAATCTCTGCAGACAAGTAAGAGATCTTTGGGGATTCCAAGTAAGATATTACTTTTTTTAATCATTTGAATGTTTTTTTTTCGGACTGAGATGGGAAACTCATGTTCGAGTAGGTCTTTCCCAGAACCCAAATAGTGTTGGACTCATCCCCAAGGAGATGCATGTCAACCAAACCCACCTCCATCTCGCCGTTACCCTCGCCTCGGAATCACTACCATAGCATACTTCGAGACGGGTGGCGGTTCCTCACACACTCTCCGATCACTCCGTCATCTTCTTCCTTCTATCACTCCTACCTCTCATGCTATATCAAGTCCTTCTCTCCCCCTAATCATGCTCTCCACTACGCTACTTACCTCCATCCATTCTTCCTTCCCCCTCAGCAGTATCTCCACCATGTTCTCCCAATACATCACCTCCCCTAGTTTCTTCCCAACTTTTTCAACACTTCGTTCTTCCAGCATCTAAACACATCCCCACATCATCCTCTACTTCACATCTCTCGCACACTTCAGCCTCTCTTTTCCCAATCTTGTGAAGGTACCCTACTCTCGACCCATGTCTAGTAAGCATCTACGTCAAGAAGTAGTTCACCTCCCCGAACTTCCGGTCCATCCAATATCTTCTACTCCCAATCGCTACTTTTAGTGCGCCCTCATACTCCTTGCACCTTCTCTCCATTTCCTCCTCCATCCATTCCTGTACTTCCTCTCTAGTCACGCCCCTCCAGGGTTTATTCCTGGCTCTAGCCATCACTTCCAATGGGTAGGACCTTGGCAGCACCGCTGTCCACCCACTGTACTGTACCCCTGCACCACTCTCAGGAGTATCCCTCTCTGCGCCCGCAGGAGTGGCCTACCCTTAGCATTCACCCCACACTTCCGTGCCGTACAGCATACTCTGCTCTAACGTCCTACCAATTACCCTCCTCTTCCACTCACCCGGCCCCTTCACATTACACATCAATCTGCCCTGCCATGCTGCCCTTACTTTCGCCTTCCGTGCCGCCTTTATGATGTGTTTTGTAAGGATAGTTGGCTATCCAGCCACAACCCTATGTATTTCACATACTTCTCCATACGAATTCTCCTACCATTCACCATTACCTCCACTTCCCTCGTCTTGCTCCGTCCCTTCACTAGCAGCCTCGCCATCCTTTCTTCCGCCACTTCCAGTCCGCACTGCTCAATATTTTCCACAATTTTCCTCCAGATCCTCTCCGCCTCTCCCTCTGCCGTGCATAGCAGATACACGTCATCCACATACACCGTAATCTCACACCCCTCTTCACATACTATCCCACAAACCTCATCAAACACACACTTCCCGAGTGTCGGTCCCTGAACCGAGCACTCCAGCCTCACTCTCGTACCTCCTCCCTCTAGAATCTACTATCACCCGCCCCGTCAGGTAGTCATCTAGTAGGCTGACCAACTCCTCCCCTACCCCAAGCCTCAGCAACGCGTTCAACACCGCCCGTTTACTGACACTGTTGAACGCGTTCCCGAAGTCGAAGAACACGAGTGGGGCCAATTTAGTGTTCTTCCAGTTGCCCTCCCTAGCCTTTTTCCTAACCCATCACCGTGCCCAGCACCAAGATGTATGATTTCCCCTTCACAAACGCCTGTTGGTTTTCCCTAAAACCGCCATTCCTACCAACTTCCAATCATATCCTTTATTATCCCCTCCATCTATTTACCCATACCACTCAGCAGGCTGATGGACCTGTAGTCCCCCCGGCCGCTTCCCCTCTTTACCCGCCCTCCTCACCAGTATCACCATCCATCTTTCCTTTCCGGGAACTTTTCCTTCCTCAGCACCCTGCTGAATAGTTCCCAGTAGTACTCCTCATTGTCATCCAACAATCACATTACCTCTCAGGCTTTCCTCTCTTTAATGTTTCTCCCCCCCCCCACTTCCCATTTCTCTACCGACCTAATCCCCCTCCTTTTCCCTACTCTCTAGTTTCCCTGACTTCCCGAATCCTTCCCTCCACTCCCCCTTCTACACATGTGAACAATTTCCCTATAATGTCCTTCTCCCCTCTAGCACCTCGTTCATATTTCTACCCATCCTTTTCTCCGCTATCTCATATGCTTTTCCCCATCAGTTGTTTTCCAATTTCCCCAGTAGCTATTCCCACTTCCCTCTACCCTACGCTCCAGCTACTTCCTCTCATTGTTACCCCCTTTTCCTTCCCTTTGTGGTGATTAGAAGTAAGCGATCCACATGTTAAGCCATTTATCTTCCATACCATTAATTTAGGGAAACACTTACCTCCAATCGGTGAGAAACAAATAATACCATATGTTTTAAAAACTCGCTGGGTTATAATATATTTAAACAATTAATAACAATGACCGTGACCATTGTCAACAAAGTCGATGACACGGTATCCATACGACTAAGGCATATAACTAACAAAGAATTATTACTAATTGATTTTATTGTGCGGAGCTATACTATTTACACAAGCTAAATCAATACACTCAGTCCTTTGGCTTTGTTTACACTTATCGGCCTTAGCCTTGTCGAGTCAGTTGTTTTGCACATTGATGCGTATTAATGTGAACGTGTTTTTATTACTACTTAATTAGTCGTATTTCCTAAAGAACCGTGGTTTATTTTTACTGACTAATCTTCCTACATTTATTAGGGACCTTCTGGTTCAATAACCGTCACACCTCTTCCCCTCAGCATCCGCCTTTGTTCTTTCTTACTCTACCTCCACAGCTCCTCTATTTCCACATTCCACCAGTAATTAGCCTTCCTCTAACGCATATTACCCTCATTTGAATGCATAATATTATTACTCACACTAGAAACGGATTTAGTTTTTTTCAGAATCTTTATTGAACTTTATAATCTGATATTCACAAAGCTGCCATTAGTTAGTTCTGTGATAATATCGAAATGGGTCAATTTTTTACGATTCCTTCATGAAACTATAATGTTTGATCAAAACATAACCTACTTTTATCTATTACCATTTACATAAGAGTCAATAGAAACTACATGGACATGGAGAATGAACTGTACGTTGTCGTGATCAAAAGTTTGTCCAAGTTATGAAATTATTATTTATGATATGTCGCCATTGGTTATGGGTATGGAATATCAAGTCGCACCAATAATTAATTAGATCTTAATTATTTGACACATACGTTAAGACACTAATAGATATTAAAGTTGTAATTAAATTTACTGTTTCAACTCGTACTGTGTGAAATCTAGTCATGTTACTGTTATTGGGATCTATTGCTAAGCGTTGCGTCATCACACAGCGTGAAAGTGAACTTCTCTAGATGTGTGATTAGATGCTTGTCACAGAGCACTCAATGATTGTTTACCACTTGCTTGATGTGTTTTGGACATGATTTCTCGTATTTTATATTGAATTATTGAACAGCGCAAACAAAACTTGCAAGCTGCAGGCGCTTTGTTGTAGTTACATAATAAAAGATTACTAAATATTGTTGCTAATGTGTAACGATAATACGGATTATCGTCTAAAAGCGCACTCCTATGATAATAGCCTAACGTTTTTATAGAACTTAAATTAGTATGAAAGGCCGAACAATTGTTTGTAAAAGGACAGATCTTTACGTGTTGAGTTTAGATCGGTCTGCTCTCTCTACCTGTACTTTCGCGTTGAAATTGTTCATCCCTATACTCTGAGTGGTCTTGTTGAGACCATTCAATTCCGCTACCGAAACGTTCGCGTTGAGATCGTTTCAATTATCTATCATACCCCACATTATGTGTTGAGATTTGTGGAGGATTCCTACCACTGAGTGTTCGCGTTGAGATTACTCAGATCTTTCTTTTATTTTACCTCTTTCACGCGTTGAGTTTAAGAAATAAATACCTCCCTCAGCTTTCCGAAATACCGTTAATGTAAGTAGTATGTGTATAAAATAAATTCAAAATAACGTATCCGTGTTTGATAGTAATAGACTGAAATGAAAATTACTGTTTGACTGCTGTATTAGAGTTTGATTATATTTCTACGACGAAAAGACATATTTCAATAACACAACTTTAATGTCGTTTGTCCATCGGAACAAAAAGCATTAGGTCAGGTACTCGTTTTTGTAACGTTTGTAAATGTGATATTTATTTTGTATGATTGCATTTTCAATTTTATTTTCATTCACGAGTCAGACCTCATTAGAGTCGGATCGTTATTAAGTCGTCAATATCATAACAAATTAAAAACGTGTTTTTTGCCATCATTAAAATGTGATAACAAAACTTGTAAAGTGCTGTTTCTCTATAAAATTGGTAAATATTCCTTAAATTTACTTATTTGTGTTGGAAATAAATAGGCCAGTCACTGAGTTACAGACTGTTTATCTGAGCTGAGATTTACTTATATATTTTTATTTCTATTTCTAGCTATTGATTGTGATTTTGGTATCCAGGATCACATCAATATGTCAAACCTCCCCTCACAACCACTGCTCTCTAATACCACCACTTCTTCAACCCCCACTAAACAATCTATCTCAATAAACACAAATACCCCTTCAACACCCTTAACTTATGCCGCGGCTACATCCGCAAGACTACCTCCTCCCCCGGCACCATCTCGAGACCAAGCCATCATTATGCCTTCTATCCCCAACACTGTACTATTCGATTATATCAAAGCAATAGGTAACATTGTCTCTACCAAAAACGTACATTTCGCTTCCAGAATCTCTCATGGCCGCATATGTATTTATTTATCATCTACCACTCAAGTCGATGACCTTCTAAAATCGAATGAAAACATCTTAGTTAATTCCAATGTCATTCCTATTCGTCGGCTTATTCCCCCACCAAAAGAATCCTTATTTCCAATGTCAGTCCTTCCATTCCACATTCCGTTATTGAAAAAGCCCTGTATGACCAAGGATTAACACTTACCTCCCCTATTTCTTACGTCAAATGTGGCTCGCCTGATGACGAATACACACATGTCCTGAGCTTCCGCCGTGTGACTTACGTTCTGCCCACCAGTAACGATTTTTCACTGCAAACTTCGATTCTTATTACGCATGAAAATACTTCACACAGAATATTCATTTCTACTGATAAACTTGAATGCTTTCTTTGCAAGCAGGCTGGACATACTGCTGAATTATGTCCCAACATTTCCCACGACCTTCCCCCACTATTAAATACTTCCGTCAATCTTGAACCCTCCACTTCAGCTGACCCAGCTACTACTGATACCTTTTCAGACAATCCCGAATTACCCTCTCGTGCCACACGCTCCCTCCTCGCCTGTACCTGGCGAAAAACGACCACGATCTAATAATAGCACTCTTGACTCCCCGCAGCCTATATCACCTTCCAATACTCCTCTCGATAATCCCAATCCAATGCCTCCCCCAGAATTCCCAAATTCTAATTCAAAAAAATCTGCCAAAAAAAGAACTAAAAAATCCAATCTGGCTGAAGATGATTGTCACAATATAAGCCCCGAATCACGTTCTATCATACATAAACTTTTTGAAGAGTCTCCTAAATCCTTCTCCCTTAATAGCATCCAACTTATTGCGTTCCTCGAAAATACTTTCCGCGTCAACGACCCTCTACCTGAAGCCAATAAATGTATCTCCGACACTGCTTCCCTACTGAAAGATCTATCCTTAATTTATTCTAATATCAACGAAAGATCTTTGAAAAATCGCATTACACGACTGACCAATAAAATTAAATTTAAACTTCACCCCGACCAAAACAATCTTACTGACGATCCTTTTTCTGATGACGGCACCACCACTGACTCCTCTACACTATCTCAGTAATTAACCTCTTTCCCCCTTTAATTAGTACCATTCTCTCTAATTCAATGGAACTGCGATGGATTTTATCCTCGCTTAGAAAGAATTCAGAAAATCGTATCTCTCCATACCCCTGACTTTCTCTGCCTCCAGGAAACCAACTTCAAAATTGACCAACAATGCAAGCTAAAAAACTTTGAAGGTTATCATTACATCCGTACCAACTGTATGAGAGCCAGTGGGGGTACTTCAATATTTGTATCTAGCGATGTATACTCATCTCATCTCCCACTAACCTCAAATCTTGAGGCAATTGCTGTAACTGCTTGGTGCCCCAATAAGCTTACCATTTGCAGTATCTACATTCCATCTGACCACCTCCTCAATGAAGAAGACTTAACCGACCTAATATTTCAGCTCCCCCACCCATACATCCTTGTTGGTGACTTTAATGCACATCACACCATGTGGGGCTCAACTCGTGGTTGCACTAGGGGCAAAGTTATTGAAAACGTCATAAATTCCTCCGGAACCTGCCTGTTGAATACTGGACTCAACACTCACTTCAACATTTCCTCCGGCTCCTTTTCTGCCCGTGACCCTAAAACTGCACTTTCCCTTTCCTGGCAAGTTTCAGATGACCTTCATGATAGCAACCATTTTCCTATCATTATATCCAATCATTATAATAAAGAAACTATAACTAGAAGCTTCTGGCACTTAAAAAACGCAAACTGGTTTGAGTTTACCTCTCTTTCCCAAACTTATTTATCATCTTTAGCTATTTCTGCAAACATAAATGACACTCTAAAAATGTTTACTGACAACATACTTGCCGCTGCAGAGACTCACATCGGTAAATCAGTCACTTCCTCTGCACAAAATACTGTGCCTTGGTGGAATTCAGCTTGCGAAAATGCCATCCGAGAGTCCAGACATGCTCTTAACAGGTTTAGACGAAATAGAACACAAGAAAACCTTCTCCTACACAAACAGCTCAAAGCTAAAGCTAAATTCGTAGTCAAGCAAAGCAAAAAATCCTCATGGCAAAGTTATACCACCTCGCTGAATCATAATACAAATCCCAGTCAAGTCTGGAAAAAAATTTCACAAATTCAAGGCAAGAAAACCAATACTAAAATTCCCTCCTTAATATTGAATGGCACTGTTAACTCCGACAACCAAACAATTGCCGAGTCACTCGCACAAAATTTTGATGACAAATTCATTATTCGTAACCCCAATTCTGTTTATCACAATTCTCATATTCAGCCTTCCTCCACTTTTCAGTCAAACCCTCATGACGTTGCTGCCGTAAACGCCCCTTTCAGCCTAAATGAACTTAAATCTGCCTTGTTTACTTGTAGAAATTCTGCCGCCGGCCCTGATAATGTTCCTTACATCTTTCTCAAAAAACTATCCAATCCATCTCTCTCTAAGCTTCTCGAAATCTATAACCTAATCTGGAATACTAATCAGTTCCCTGACGCATGGCGCAAATCCATAATTATTCCAATAAAAAAAGCAGAGCAATCCACCTGATCGCCCAATTCCTTCCGACCGATTTCACTCACTTGCACTACCTGCAAACTCCTGGAGAAAATGATCAATAGAAGATTACTTTGGTTTCTTGAAAAGTACAAAATCATTCCTAATGCCCAATCCGGCTTCCGGCGTCATCGATCCACTCGCGATAACCTTGTTCTTCTCCAAACACATATCTCTTCAGCAATAAACAATCACCAGGACGTCGTTGCAACCATCTTTGATATTGAAGGTGCCTTTGACTCGATATCTAGAACGGCAATACTAAATAAACTTTCCCAATATAATCTTCATGGCAACATTCTATCGTTCATTCATAATTTCCTAACTTGTAGAACCTTCAGGGTTTCCGCTAATGGCAAACTCTCCTTGTCTCACCCACAAAATGCTGGTGTCCCTCAAGGATCAGTATTAAGTTCTACTCTATTCATCCTCACAATAAACGAGCTGCTCTGTTGCAAGTTTCCTGCTCCCATAAAATATGTCCAATATGCTGATGACCTAATTGTTTATTGTCATGGTAAATCGATCTCATCCACTTGCAAACTCCTTCAAACAGCAGTAAACCTTCTACAGGATAGATCTTCTTACCTGGGATTGTCCTTATCTCAAAGTAAATCCAAACTAATCAAGTTTTCAAGAAGAAGATCTTCTCCTCTACCTCACATTTTATTTAATAATTCACCCTTACCCACTGTAAATCAATGTAAAATTCTCGGAATAACCTTCGACTCTCGACTTAACTGGAAACACCATATCCATGAACTCAAAGGCATCTGTCTAAAGAGATTAAACATAATAAAAACGCTCAGTCACTTTCACTGGGGTTCCGACGAAATCGTATTATTAAGAGTTTACAGAGCTCTCATCCGTTCGAAGCTTGACTATGGTTGCTTTATTTACATATCAGCCCCCAAATCTGTCACAGATTTGCTGAACTCTGTTCACAATACCGCTCTCCGTCTCTGCCTTGGTGCCTTCCGCTCTAGCCCTGCTGATAGTCTCCACATTGAAGCTAATGAATCACCCCTCCCCTTAAGACGACAATCCCTACTTCTTTCTTATGCTGCCTCAGTTTCCTCCAATCCTGTTCACTCACTTTTCACTTCAACGACCAATCTCCCTACTAACCCTCGAACAATTATCAAATCTCTTCCCCAACTGCTCACTCCTTTAGTCAAAGATACTGACCTCTCTCTGACATCCCCGCTCCCACTACCTTCTTCTCCTCCTTGGATCAAAATTATTCCTATAATCGATACCTCACTCACCATTTTTAATAAACATGAGTCGCCCACTGCACTTGTAAAGAAAGCATTCCTTGAATTATTACAAAAAAAATCTTACGATTTAACACTTTACACTAATGCTTCGAAAACTGACTCCGGAGTTGGTTGTGCAGTTACCTCGAAACATGAACTCATAGGCTCCTTTACTTTACCTTCAGTGTGTAGCGTCCATACAGGTGAGCTTCATAGCATTCTTCAGGCTTTTAAATATATCTCCCTCCCCCACAAAAATATTGCAATATGCACTGATTCCCTTTCATCCATTTTATCAATTAAAGCAATCTTCACTGACCACCCAATTGTCCAGAGCATACATGATATATATCAAACTCTCGTTGCTCATGATATAACAGTCTCTCTCATCTGGCTACCATCACACATTGGAATTGCTGGTAACGAAACTGCCGATCGCCACGCGAAAGAAGCTGCCTCTAGCGACAATCCAAAACACATAGTCCAACTCGCCAGCGACCTCAAGTTCCATTTCAAAAACGTCACGCAAGAATCTTGGCGACATCTGTGGCGCAACAGTACGACAGCACTTCACGATATTCATTCATCTACTTCTCCTCTCTCCCTTAGCTTTTTAACAAGGAGAGAGGCCGCTATAATCAGAAGAATTCGAATCAGCCACACCAAACTCACACACGGTCATCTGATGTCTTCAGGAAATCGTCCTGTTTGCCATAGCTGTAATACTATACTGACCGTCAAGCACATACTTACTGACTGCAAACAATTATCCGCTACATATAAACGATTCGACCTAAGGCCTAACCTCAAGGAAATGCTCCACTGTCCCACCGAGATCAAGAAAGTCTTACAGTTTCTGAAAGCTACGCATCTCTACCATAAAATCTAATTTAAAAATTAGTAATAGTTGTTATTCAGTATCATGTAAATATTTGTAATTATTTTTCTGTGCCAATGACCTGCGCTGTCGAGGCACGTTAAGCTAAAATAAAAAAAAAATTATTTTGGAATAAACATAGTTTACAAACTCAAACCCTGTCTCTATTTATTACCGACAACCCCGGACATTACAAATGTTGAAGTAAATACTCCTAAAATTAAAACATTGTGAACTTTTAAAAACAAATAGAGACTTACGTTCCTTCACAGGAATAAATAATTTTCAAATTTTAGATGTTATCGTTTAAGTTGTTGATACGGCATGCAAAGATGAACGCAGACGTACATTATTACTAAAGGACAGAATAATTTGTGAAATTGAAACTTAATCTATCTTTTAAAATGGTTTATATAGTCTATTAGGTATTGCCAAAAGCTTATCAAAGACTTATTTTTGCGAATTAATACCTATTTTAGGAAAAAATTTGAAAGCAAATTTCCATTTCCAGATTCAACAGAGATGAGCAAAAATATTTGATATTCAAAGTCTTCAAAGATGTGAGAATAATTTTGGATTGTACAGATATATCTTTGCAAAAAACAAAGTGTTTATGTTGCCGAATATGAAATTTATCAAACTAACTTCTCACAATATTTAATATAAACTTAAAAAAGAGCATCTCACCTATACGTTTAACAACACGAAGAAAAAAGTTTTGAATTTAATAAGAATATTGTCTTCGATATTGTCTAAGAAAAGTTTCTTAATTATTTATGAATGAAAATATAATGCAAAAAAAGGTGTAAAATACTAAACCACATAAACAAACAGTTTGATCACATCTACAGTAGTATGTACTCTATATATTTAATACTCCTATATTGCTAGTAGGGTCTGGAGATGGGCGAAATCACTATTGTACATACATAACGTCGGCTTACTGCCAAAACCCAACAACCGACACGAAAATCAAAATGGAGTTAAGTGTATATTCATATGCACTTTTCTACTCTTCTCTTTCTGACAAAACCCACCAACTGCAACACAATTTGTTACCAAGGTTATGATAAAATTAATTTTTCAACAATTGCAGTTTGTGCAAATTCTTTACAGGCAATACCCAACAAATTACTTTGGAATTGTACCACTAATTATACAGCTAAAACCCGACGATCCATTTTGATGGAGTTTTGTTGATAACTGTTATTTCAAATATAACGAAATATGTACAGCGACAACCGAACAAATGTTTTTGTTTTGTAAAGTTACGTCGATTGTCTTTAGTACCACGCGTATAACGAAAACCCAACAAATGTCAATTCACCTCTCATTCAGGTTCGCGCCTTTTTGTTGTTGTTTGGTTTCTGTCAATGTGCTGTGAATTTGAGTATATAAAATTATAAATAGTGTGGACAATTAATTGTGCGATCACATTAAAATATCGAAAAATAAAGATTGTCTGCTGCGGAGATGGAATTCCGAGGGCGACGAATATTAAATATTTCATTGCCGGAAATATCAGGATGGTATATTTTTTAGATTATGTTTGTGAAGTGTATGGCTTTATTTTGCATTCATTTGTTTTTTTAGTTTCAGATGAAGACTTTGATGAACAAATACCAGACATTTCTAGTGATCTGAATGATGAACAATTAAGTAAGTTACAAGAGATTGAGGCAGCTTTTGGGTTTGATTTTTCCGACGAGGATCCGCCGTGGTTACCTCCCGTTGTAAAACAGCTAGATGTAGACGTCCAAAATGAAACGAGTGATATTCACAGTGTGATACACTGTTTTCAAAAACGTAACCCCAGATATCGAAGAACTTGGAGTGCAGCCACCAGAAGGCGACTCAAATTGTGTGACAGAACCTATAGTGTTGCCAGATACTACCGAATAATGCATACTGTTATGCTTGGACTGAGATGAATAGACAGAAAGGAAGTTCGCAAGTAGGATACTTGCGGTGGTCAGAACTGCAATCAAAATGTGGCTGCTTTATTAATGTATGGAGTGGAAACGTTAGTTAACGTTGAAATTATATAACGCAAATTCTTGGATACAGGCCACACCCATATGGAGGTGGATGTATTCGGCTATAGAGTACGCAAAGAAAAATGTTCCTGTGTATTCCTTACCTGACTGGCTAAATATTTTCCGTCATGCTAAGTCAACAAAAAAACCAAAAAAAAAATGTAATCACGTGTCACAGCCGGAGTACATCGTCAAAGAAATGAAGTATAAAAATTTCTGACTGTACGGATCTTGCAGAAAAACTTTGTTGTTTATAGAAATGCTGACCTAACTGGAAAAACAGTCAAATAGCCCAACATTAAATGTGTAAAATTTATTAAAGGCCACTTTGGTCGAATTTACTACCACAATGACCTTTCAGATAATTTTGATTACATCAATGTGTTTGAAGTGCCAATACCAAAAATCCAGACCCTTCCCACTCTGAAGGAAAACTAAAAAGAAGGAAAAAACTCACCAACAACATAAAAATTAAGACGTCGCCAGCACTTCCAAAGGTTTTGAAATAAATGTATCAGCAACCAGTCCCTATAAGCGTGTCGAAAAAGAAAGACCTGAAACTATGTAAGAACTTTACCATACTGGAAGAGTACTATGGCTGCTTTCAGGGATTGTCAACCTCACCTGGTATAATAGACAGAGTAGCGGAACTAGACGTACAGGACAGTTCCAATGAAGAAGATTATTAATTTTATTTGTGAAGAAATTTAATTTTATTTGTTAAGAATTTTCAATTCTTTTAATTTCATTCGACAACTGTTCCAATTCTCGATTTTGTATATAGAAAAAACCCAACAACTTACAAAATTCTGAAACTATAATTGTTTAGTTAGTTTTTTTATCAACTCCGAGAAAATGTAATAATTTTAAGTATCATTTTGTGATTCTCTGTTACATTTTGTAAAAATAAAAAAAATAACATAAATTTCGTAATTATATTTGGTCGATATCGTTTTCTGAAACCTTAAATTGTTATTATCTCAAAATAACCAACTCTGCATTTGTTGGGTATTCGCAGTAAGCCGACGATAATATACATCTGTCCTCGTGAACATTGAACCTTATGCACATGTCCGTGCATAAGCTTCCACCACACTTGACAATTCCCCATGAGTCGCGATGCTTGCGCACAATGAGCTGAGTTTTGCGACGGAGATAGAAACAGGCATTTTCTATCTCACGGTCACTTCCACTCACGAGAAATATAGGAGTATTACATATTATGATAGAAACAGGCTAATAGGAGATGGTTTCCACCAAATAAAATCAAGTGGCATTCAGGAGTTGAATTGCAAGATGAAGACTTGACTGAAATCGACTTGGGGGAAATGTCAAATCTGCAGTCCACTGAAGAAGAGGCTTCAACGAGCACTGAAAAGGTGACATTTGATATGAAAAATCTAAGTAAATGTTTACAGATGATCCGTCTATTGAACAGTCTTATTTTTGAGAAGCAAATTGTTAATGCCACTGCTGAATATTAATCTGAAATGAAAGAGTTTAAACTGAGTTTTATAAACCCTTGCCTAAGCCTGACGATAAATATTCTTAAAAACCCATTGATTTTTTTTTGTAAATTTGGTACCTAGGAACTTATCCCCTATAAACAACTATTGCATATTCGCGGCATATTTACGGAACATATACCTTGCGAATAAGGAGCTTTTACTGTATTCCTATTTATGTTTCAGATGACTCAAAGATTGGACATGTACGCCAAGCTTTTAAACGAAGCCATCAAACCAGATTTCAAACAACAAATAATAAAAAAGGGAAGCGATTAAATTTGCTCTCTATTTAAAATAAAACAAACTATGTATATCTTTACATTATCTTTTTATTAATACCGATATTAAATTTTTAATCTTATAAAGCAATGTTATTCACATTATTTTCTCACCAACATCCAACCTAGGAATCCTATTTATTTGAACTTTGTACAATCATAGCATTTTCCCCCTTTGATTAAAGTAACTGAATGTCAAAAGTGACACTGGGCATTAAAAGCACTATAAATCTTGCACTATAAAAATTGACGTAAGTCATAGAGCGATTATATTTGAACAACGTTGCTAAACATCAAAAATAGTATGGAGATTGAGGAAATTTACGATACTGATTCATTTTTATTACGAATGACCTTACGAAATATTAAATAGATTCAGGATAAATTCATACGAAGTGGATATGAGTTAGTAAATAAATACCCATATATAAATATTTATTTTATTTTTGAAAGTACATACCTAATTAAAGAAAACATCCAATTTGGTGGACATTATTTAAAAAGTTAGGTTCTCTTATGGCAGTTCATTGTCAAGTATTATTCATACTAATTTTGTACTATTCATTTTGGCGAATATAAAACAATTTCATAAATAATATATATATAAAGTCATAGAATCAACAATACACAAATATAAAAAAATATATATATAAAAAGTAGGAATAATACTCAAATTGCACGAATAGGTATCGTATGTAACACAATTATACCTTCTTAAAAGAGTATTCTAATTGATATGCGTTTTCTTCTACAGTGTTCTTCTTAGTTCTTCCAGCTGAAAAAAAAATTAATTAAAATAGATTTATGGGATGCCTGGTACACACATTACAGTCACACTTAACTAACATACACAGAAGAATGCAGTGAATTTGATTTGGTCATCAAAAAATCATGAAAATTGTTTCAATGGAGATTATAAGTTGACAAGACAATTAAAAATTGAAACACCAGCCAAGACCGGTGTCAAGTCAGGGAAGTACCATCGAAACCTATTCTCCTCATACGTCTGCTTTCCATTTACCTCTAGTGAATACTGACACTATTCCTTTTTTTGTATGTCCCATTTCATATTGTTTCTCTATGTCACTCCCATAAGTCTTGTTTCCATCACCCTATAGCAGAAAACAAGTTTGCTATAGTTCACTTGATGTATATCCATCCTTAACAGTATTTCTCTAAAATTAGTGTTAAAATACACCAAGATATCTTCTCATTTGGTTTTGGGAATTATTCGGAGCAATAATGATTTTTCCATGTATCTTTCCTATTCTTTCTCCATGGATCGTTCCTATATTTCTCCATGTTTCTTTCATATTCTTTGTCCATGTATCTTTCCTTTTCTTTCTCCATTTTTCTTTCCTATCCTCTCTCCATGTTTGTTTCTTCTTTATTATTTCTCCATGTTTCTTTCCTATCCTCTCTCCATGTTTATTTATTTTCTATTCATTCTCCATTTTTCAATCCAATTATTTCTCCATTTCTGTTTATTTCCCATTCCTTCTCCATATTTCCTTTCTATCCTGTCTCCATGTTCCTTTCCTATTATTTCTCCACGTTTCTTTACTACCCTTTCTCCATCTCATTTTCTTTCTCCATGTTTCTTTTCTATCCTCTCTCCAAGTTTCTGTCCTATTCTTTTTCCATGTTTCAATATTACTCCATTTCGTTTCTGTTTCTCTCAACATCCTCTATCATACAACACTCAACTCCTCCCTCTATTTATCTCAAATATTGTTTATCGAAAATATAATTTTTCAAAATATGAATCTTTATATTCGTCTATGATAAAAAGTAACAAAAAAAACGAACCTCTGCTTCAGAATCAACGGAATCGCCTTCGTCATCAGATCCATGTACCGATGCGGCTGGCGTCGTTACTTTACTGGAACTAGGTGATGGCGGTTCCGAATAGGGTCTTGGGTATCTGAAAGCGAGACCCACTTCCATTTCTTCTTTATAATCCGGAAATACTTTGTGTAATGCTTTCATTCTGGCTTGACGGTAGTACTGTGAAAAAATATATTGTTATTTACATTGAGTATTTTTTGCCATTATATAAGATCAGAATTCCAGTAATCGGTACTTACCACGCCCAAATTTCTCCAATCTAATAGATCGCTAAGTCTTTCGGTACGATTTCTTTGAATTATCCTTTGTCTTCTACTAAGTCTTGCAAAGTCAAACATATATTGAGCTAATTGTTGAACTGAATCTTCTAGACCAATGTACCTGCGATCAACTATATAAATACCGTAAGACATGGGATCCGTGATATGCTCTTGCATGAAACATCCAAAACCTATATACAAAAGAAATTGCTTAATATGTATATGCTGTATAATTACACAATAAAATATGTTAGGTACTTATGCAACGGTTTGGGAGAACGAAACTCATTAGCGACAGGAGGACTATATGAACAAAGACACCGTGGCGTATAGTTGGTAATAATAATAACTAATAGCTGTAGCACCCACCAAATACCTAGATAGACACAACACCGTTGCAAAAATTATACACCAAAACATTGCTATTAAACATTCATTATTAAACAAGCATATGCCCTACTACACATACACACCATCTGACATCCAAAAAAACGCAGACTACAAACTATATTGGGGTACAACTCTCCAATCTGACAAACCGCTATCATGCAATAGACCCGATATTACGTTCACAGGCAAGAAGGAGAAACACATATACCTAATAGCAGGGTTGGGCAAAATCTGATTTTTATTGAAAAAATCAAAAACCATTGGTTTTTTTTAAAAAAATAACGATTTATTTGATTTTTGTGATTTTTTAAATTTGAATATAAAATTTGAACATTTTGATTCTTTGAAATTATTGTTAATTATTTTAATGTATAAGACTAAAAATTATAATACAATTTGTGGCTCAAAAGCTTGTGACAACTCATTTGTCGCGCTTCTTGCAAGAAAATTCTTGTCGCGATTTGTTTTCCTTCTGTCCTATACACTCACTATACAGTGCCGAGTACTGCCAAGTGAGGCACGAACGCGTTTGTTGTGCTTTTTGCAAGAATATACCTGTCGAGGCTTGTTTTCCTTCTCAACCTATAAATTGACGTTGCCCAACAATTTCACGCATTTCGCTAGTTAGGATAGTTGAGTGAAGTGAAAACATATAAATAAATTAAAATGAGTGGACGAAAAGATGACCCAATATGGCACTTCTATATTAAGACAACAAATCCAAATAAATTGGGGTGTAGGGCTATTTGTAGAAAGTGCAAGAAATATATTCAAGGGTTGGTCCAAAGACTTAAAGCACACCACGATGTTTGTAATTATCAAGAGAGGAATACAGGTAATTAAATTATGTATTTAATTTATATTTAATAAAGATTTTTATTAACCCGGGAATTATCGCGTGGTTAGATTTTGCCAAACATTTTTTCTTTTTTGTTGATTCTCCAAGCACTTGATATTTTATTTTTGAGATAATTTAGTGAAAGTTTTGAGACATAAATATTAATTATAAGTTAAGTAAGATAGTGTAATTTTTAATTATATATTCTGAGATATTTTGAAATATTTTTTAAATATATACGTATTATATTATAAGTAGATACATTTTCACTTAAAATCAATAATTCAATACTATATCAATATATCATCAATTAATCAATTTCAATGTTCAATTATGTTTTTTCTCTTTCCAGAGAGTCGAATATCGCTTGACAGTTTTGCTAGCACATCATCTGCCTCAAGTTGTAGTGCACTTATGACGGATAGTTCATATGTCAGAAAAACCCCACCGAAAGTACCAACAAGTCCAACAACTTTTGAGCCAGTCCAAAAAAAGAAAGCAATCGAAACTCAGCCTACCATGAGTGGTTTTGTAATGCGGACTTCAACTGCTGAAAAATATAAAAGTGACAAACAAATAGCAAAGGCTATTTTTGCTACTAATTCGAGCTTCAGATGTATTGAGAATTTAGAGGTGAAAAAAGCCATTCAGTTATTAAGGCCTGGTTATACACCGCCCTCGAGAAAGACGGTAGCAACAAGTCTTTTGGGCGAAATCTATGAAGAGGAAAAAGAAAAATGTTTCTCCTCCCTGTCAGGACAGTCCGTAAATATGTCAATTGTTGGGTGGTCAAACGTGCACAACGAACCAGTGATACGTGCAACGATAACCACAGAAGATGGTCAAGCCCTCCTATACGAAACTATAAACACATCAGGAAATCCACATACTTCAGAATATTTAACTCAAATAGTTTGTGACCTGATTTCTTTATATGAATTAAAATACAAGTGTACCGTAAAATCTTTTGTGACAGACAATGCCGCAAATATGACACTTATGAGAAAAAACGAACGCAAAAGTTATAACTATTGGCTGCTCTGCACGTATTTTTAATTCATTCATCAGAAACCCACGATCCTGTAGAACGTGGGCGCTATACAGACTTGAATAAAAAGCTAAAATTTTTTTTAATGAACTTCCTAAACTTGAGTCTCATTACTGTCGAGCTTCATCGAGCCCATTTGGCAATCTAAGTCTACACTTTATAAGTTTTATAGAAATTGGTGTCAACAGAAAAAAGACTCTTATCTATCCATTTCGTCGTTTCACCATGTCTTTGATAAAATGAACTTATCACTTTTCCGGGCAAAAAAAGATGAGTGTGACGCATGTGTGGCACACAAAACTGGAAATTTAACTGATGAACAATTCGCCTTACATCGAGAAAAAAGACTAGAAGCGAGACTAGAAGACAAAGAATCAGCCAATATGGTTTTTTGTATGGACCTACAATCAGTATTGTTATCACCAAAATCAAACGTTTCTTCACTTTACTTCAAGACGAAGCTCATTGTACACAATTTCACTTTCTTCAACTTAAAAACAAAAGATTGGTACTGCTATATTTGGCATGAGTCAGCTGGAGGCGTAACGGCAAACGATTATGCTTCCATCATTTGCCAGTTTATAAAGGATCATGATAAAAATGATCTACAGCCGGGGCAAAATCTGATCTTGTATAGCGACGGTTGTACCTCACTGAACAGAAATTCTATCTTGGCCAACACAGTTTAATTAATCTCTCTGTGACATTCAATATAACTATTGAACAGAAATTTCTTGAGAAAGGCCATACGCAAATGGAAGCAGATTCCATGCATTCTGTTATTGAGCGAAAAATTGGTCATACCAACATAAATGTACCAGCTGACTATGTTGGAATATGTATGCGAGCTCGTGAAAAACCAAGACCTTACCAGGTATATTATCTAGACCAGTGGTTGTACAACAAAATTGTTTATTAAACTTTTAAATATAAACAAAGAATCAATAAGAAATACAATCACAATAGAAATAAGAAATGCAATACAATAAGAAATACAAAATTAATAATAAAGAAAAAATCAATGAGACGGTTGAGGCTGGTGGAGTGTTACCAGTTTGTTAATATCGGGTTCCAATTTCTTTAACATCAATCGCAGATCGCCACGTTCAGTGATGTGTAGTCTGTTCCTCTTCTTTGACAGCAAATCAGTTACTGCACTGAATGCACGCTCAGCCATATAGGACGAAGGAAATGAATCAACAACTTCTGTACTATTGTCCACAATCCAGGATAGAGAACTGGTATAGGTTTTTGAAGCCAGAACTCTTGATATCCACGTTTGAATTTTACTTTCAGTTCTTCGTTAGTGTTAGTTGTGAGTTCTAATAGCTCCTCTTCCAAATTTGATGAGCCTTCAGTATCAGTGTTTGCGAAAGGATCTATAACCCAACTTGGTATTTCCATGTTTAAAATATCTTGGAAACGCTCTGTAAAATCAACATGAAGAACTTCCAAGTGGTGGCAGTAAGTAAGTAAATCTTCCGGTTTTGCAGACACTGTTGATAATGTGGGAAAAAGGTTGTACTCACCTCTACCAAGCTTTCTTTTGAATATAAGAAGTTTTCCTGCAAAAGCAGCTATGACGTTTTTAGTTTTAATTAAATTTAAATCATCACCTTGCAATTGTAGATTAACTTGATTAAATACTTTAAACAGGTCCGTCAAATAAGCGATGTCATTTTTTGACGTAATCAGGTTTCGCGTAATTGTTCGTTTTCTTCAAGAAATTCCAACACTGAGTCAAATAGATTGGAAAAACGATTCAGACAAACACCTTTAGAGAGCCAACGTACTTCTGTGTGCAGCAGCAAGCGATTGTAGTGTTCATAATTTTCATTGCAAAGCTTATGAAACAAACGGTCATTCAATGAATTGCTTCTAATGATATTGATTGCTTTGATAACGTTATTGAGGGACGCATGCAGACGTTCATTTATTTGTTTTGCAACCAAATGCTGACGGTGAATAATACAATGTACAGCGAGTACATTTGGCACTGCTTTTCTCAAATGTGCTATAAAACCCTTATGACGCCCGGTCATTGCTGGAGCACCATCAGTAGCAACAGACAAAATATTGCTAATAGGAATTTCTTTCTCTTGAAAAAATTCTTGCATGATATTAAATATAGAATGTTCCTTTGTATCAGATTCAAAATTCTTAGCAAATAATAACTCTTGATGAATTTTTTCTTCTTTTATAAATCGTACGTATGATAAGAGTAGAGCTTCGTTACTTGGTAGAGTTGATTCATCGAGTTGAATGGAAAATTTGCAAGTCTTTAGGTAATTGCATAATGATATTTCAACGTAATTTGCCATTTCATCTATTCTTCTTTGCACTGAATTATTACTGAGAGGAATTTTTTTAATGATATCAAATGGTGTCTTATGATGGAGAACAGTTATTAATATCTCTTCGACTGCCAGCAAAATTAATTCCTCGCCAATGGTGTGTGGTTTTCCTGACTTTGCGATTAACAATGAAACGTTATATGAGGCTCGTAGCCCATCATCGTCTCGTTTAGAAGACGATGCAAAAATGTTTGATATAGTTGGCTGTTTTAAATATTGTTTTTCGAGTTCTTCAAAATAGAATATATCTTTGTTCTTCTTATCAGGATGCATTTTATGTAAATGCTCTTGTAGCCTAGAAGGTTTCATAGCTTCATTTGAAAAAACTTTTCGGCAAATTTAACACATAGGTAATGATTTGTTTGTAGAAGATTCCGCAAATCCATATTTTAAATATTCAATACTGTATTGCCGGCATTTCTTTTTTAATTTAGAAGTAGATTCAGCCATTTTCATACAAAAATTAAATTCTCAATAGATTTATAGATAGTAATGTTTATAAAATGACACACCACTCACGATTATTTACTACGGCAGAGCTTATGATTCACGACTATATATCGCGGCCAAGCACATACAACTAACTAACAAAAAATTCGTATAGCTGTTTCTTTTATACGTTTCAACATGATTCAACTTGTCTGTGTGCGAACATGTCGAAACATGTTATTTTGTATGAACATCGCGCGTTCGCTTATCAACGTGCGAGGACAAGTCATATACTTCTATTCTGAACTAAAAGAAACTATTAGTATTATTATTAATGCTAATTTAAAACTGCTTATTAACCCTTATTAAATCATTTTTATTTCACCATTCCTCTTGACTGCTTATTATTTGCTTCTGAATCAGCTACCGCCCCCCTAAAAGGCTGCAGCGCCCACAGGGGGGCGGTATCGCCCCCGTTGGGAACCAATGATCTAGACCATTTAAAAATTTCAAAAAACTAGTTTCTCACATCTTTGCGACCTGGAAAGAAAGTGGGTGATCCTTTGATAACGGACATACGCGCTTTAAAATATAGCCCAGATGGCTGTTTATTTTACAAACTAAGACACCCGGAAGATTACTTAGAGTTTGAATATCGTGTACCTGGAAATAAACGGAATAATCTTGCCTGTGAACTAGAAAGTCTTCCATCATTATATGAGACTTCTATACCGATAAAAAAAGGAGAAATACATGCACCTACAGTTTTTTAAAAAGAGTCTTCAAAGTGATTACCATAGTTTTTATGACAATTTGTCGTATAAATAAATTTTAAACTTTCATAATTTAGTTCATTTTATTCACGTCTAGATGAATATTTGCATTTAATGGCTAAACTCAGATCTATTATTTTTAGAATATTTTACTGTTAGAGCTTCAATAAAAAAAATTAAAAAAATGCGGTTTTAATTCAGAATTCAGGATGGAAAATCTCCAAAAATCCTTTAAAAAAATATTGGAAAAACAGGTAAGTCCATTCAGATTATCTGCGGAATTACTTTTAGCTTATGGTGTCATAATTACTTTTAAAACAAATATTTTAATTGTTTGCATATTTTGTTTTCACTCAAATAATTCTGCGCTATTTTATACTCTTTTTTGTGCCTCCTGAAAAATTTTCATTTTGTGACTTTCGGGTTTTTCTGATTAAGGCGACGATACGCGAAATTGTAGACATAACAACACTGTAAACCGGCAGGAGATTTAGTTTCCTCCAACATGGTTGACCAAGACAAACACAGCAAACAAAAGAAACGCGTCGGTAATTGTTACTACAAGGTAACCAGGAAACGAAAGTTGTTGACATATTGGTTGTAGTATCGACATTTCTGAGAAACTGTTGACGTTAAAAATAATGGTCAAAACTGGTGGCAAATCATGAGTATATAATAATTAGGTCGAAACCAAACCCCAATCAGTTAATGAAATCACCACAAAAGCACATGTCAATGTGTGTAAGTACAGTTTATAGGGTTATGGTCAATAAAACAACGAAAATCTGTTATTTTTTCAGCCAACGTTTCGATCTTTATTGGGTCATCTTCAGGGCGTCTACAAAAACATACAAAAAATGTATTTTTTTTGTGTGATACACCAAACACAGAAGACATCAAATTTGTTAAAATCAAATAAAAATTAGTACAATAGTATATGTAACAAACGACAAAAATTATAGTTAAAATATATTAAAAGTTAATTTAGTTATGAAAACCACAGGAAAACAGGTGAGATCCTTTTATGTCATTAATTGCGACATGCAGTTAGAGTTTATTTATGAATTACATAATGTTTATTATCTTTCAACGCCCAATAGCCGCTAGTTAACCCTTTCACTGGCACTAGTAGTAAAAAATTCAGGAAAATTATTTTAATAGATTCGCCAATTTTATTTAGGATCAATTATCATAATTTAAATGAAAAAATAGCAATTATCCCCTCCCTTCAGTTTTTGAGACATGTACCTCCAGAGGGACAAATCCAGTTTACGCATTCCAAGTAAAATATTGTTTCGCATTGTAACAATGATTTTATTATTCAAAACACTAATACATACAGTAATTATTTATTATGAAATTTTTTAAAACAGTTTCTATCTTTCAGGAAACATATATGCACCTGGCACTTGGTGCAGTAAACATATATTCTTTTTTTACACCCTTCAAATTTACAACGTGAGTTGTTCTTATTACTATCATATTCTGGAATATGATGATATCCATCATATCTAGAATCCTTTACTGGTCTAGACTCTTTTTTGTTTCTTGTGGATGTACTAGGGAGATCGTCAACGGAAGGTTCCGTAGAAGGCCTGCCCCTTTTTGGAGGTTTTTTCGTAAGTATGAGGTGTTCAGCCACACACTGTCGGAAGCCTAGTAAATCAAGAATTTGTTGTTTTGGAACACCCAAATTCATGGCTTTATTCTTGTATTCTAACCATGAATTTGCTAAAGCCAGATCTACGGCATGGAAAATCAACCTTATTGTCCATTTTCTGGACCGAACGTAGGAGCGGTAGATACTCAGCAAAAAATCATGTTTATCTACCCCTCCCATACTGCTGTTGTACCTCCGCACTGCTTCTGGCCTAGGCCTTCAATGTATTGCTTTTTTGTTTTATCCCATCTTCTACAGATGCCTTGCTCTCCAATTCCAACAAAATTTGACGCTAGGACGACCGATTTATTATCGTACCATTTTGTGATTATTATTCCATCCTTACTGATACTCTCAGCTGAAGTTCCTCTCACTTCCTTGTTCATATTCTTATCACTTGGTAGATTTGGACGATGGAAACGATTCGATCTAATTGTACCCACTGCAAATATTGACTTTGAACAAAGGTATTGAAATAAGTTATAAGAACTAAAATAGTTATCAAAAAATAAGCCGTGATTGGGTTCAGTAATTCGATCAGAAAGCTGCATAACTATAGCAGCTGATGCGCCAAAGTGCATATAAAGTGGTTTCATTTCTGTAGTTGATCCCTGGTAGATCAAGAAATCATACACTATACCACTCTCTCCAGCTAACACGTACAATTTCATGCCCCATTTTTTTGGTTTATTTTTGATGTATTGCTTGATATTCAAGCGTCCTTTGAAAGGGATTATTTGTTCATCAACACAAAGATTGCGTTCTAGTGGCAGTTCTTGGTATCTTTTCCGTAGTGCATCATATACACATCGCACTTTCCACAACATATCTGTATTAGTAGCTTCCCTACTAGTTACATCAACCAAATGCAAAGTACGTCTCAATTTATAAAATCTTTTCAAAACCATATTATCTTTTATGAGTGGAATACCACATGCACTACTCCAATAGATTTCAACTCTGGGGAATTGTAAATTTCCCATAATTATATGCATTCCAATAAATTTCTTCACCTCCTCTATATTTGTTGGGGGAAATCTTGGTGTATTTTGCTGAACAGCATACAGATTCGTCATATTCACCATTTGTTCAAACACACTGTTTGGAATGTACCGAAGAAAAAAATCCACTGGGCTAGGCAACTCAACTACATGTTCAGTTGAGTTATTTCCATTATGCCACCTGACAACTCTGATTTGATACTGTGCACGTGCCATGCAGATGATGTTTTCTTTTTTAGTTAGATTGTACTGCTCATAAAAATTGTCAACAGCTTCGAGCCATTAATTTTTGATACCACCGCGAAAGGTCCTAATTCCGCGGTTGAAGATCCTGGTCTTGCCGTTGACAATCTTTGTTCCATTGTCCCGGCGCCGATGACTCTGCTATACCATGAAAGCCCCCATCACTCTGTCCATCGCTTTCACTCCCGCTCTCCAGATCATCAGCCGGTCCTTCTTCATCTATACAGTCTGAATGTTGATTATCTATGCCTGACTCATCCCACCCCAAATCATCGTCAGATAAAACGGCGATATCCGATAAATCGTCATTTTCTAAAAACTGCAACATTTCCTCTTCTGTGAGGGCATTTTGTTTTCGAAAAGACATTTTCTGGAACAAACACAATGTTAGCCATACTGGCAAATATTATTTAGATGAATTTCTACCAACTACTATTTTCGTCGAAGTGCGTTTGTCCTTGTGGAGGTACTTGCTTTTTGAAACGTATGTTTTAGTGTTTATGAAAAACTTTTCGTAACGGAATGAATTATACAGTTCAATGTAGTTTTTGTACTCACCAGGAAAATAAAAATAACGCTGATATGACAGTTCCACTTTATGACAACAATTATTATGACAGCTAAGTTGCACTCAATCGCTACAACGCTATTACACGACTGCTTAAAGTTAAATGCATGACATCGAACTTACGAAACTAGAGCGAGCTACTCGCATATGCTGTATGACGTGGGTGTACCCTACACGGTACAAAAGCAGCAACATTGAACTTTTTGTAAATTTGGCCATTTGATACTGTTGAAACTGATGTACCTGGGTAGGTACAATTCCAGTGAAAGGGTTAAAGGCTATATATATTGTTGTAATTATATGTTGTGT
The DNA here is from genome assembly GCA_963921935.1 of Galeruca laticollis. Classification (NCBI taxonomy): domain Eukaryota; kingdom Metazoa; phylum Arthropoda; class Insecta; order Coleoptera; family Chrysomelidae; genus Galeruca; species Galeruca laticollis. The sequence continues at coordinate 74,163,982 of OY998177.1, forward strand.
AGGTGCAATCCCCAGTATAGTTCTACAGGAAGATAGACCAGAGAAAAATTAAATGAAGAAATAAAATCCTCCTCCCCCACCTCTCAATTAATTGAGAGAACCAAAAAACTTACAGGAAAATTGATATTTAAGTACAAATTTATGTACATCAAGATATTAAAAAAATATTCTTTGATTAAATGTGAATCTATTGTTGCTAGTATTAAGGAACAATTTTTTGTGATACATTAAATAATGAAAACCAGATAAAAAAACCTAATTAAAACTATGTTAAACAAACCAAGACTTGTCAAAATTGATTTGCTTCTTGAAAAAGTTCCCTATCATATCAGGCTCTTCAAAAACAATTTCTATCAAAAAAGGAAATAACATTTCAATTTGTTATTAGTGTTCATGTTTGGGTACGGTAGGAACTGAATATAAAATTAATTTTATAGATATCATGTAAGAATCAAGTTCAAAAACTAGTTTTAGTTGTTTTTCAATAACGACTCTTTGGTTCTATGTATTAATGAAATATAGGATGTGTTCAAATTTTCGACGTCTTTTTTTAAGTTCACTGAAGGTTTATTGACAATGTTAATCATTTCAGAAAACCTTCTTTTATAAAAGTTGGTTTGTTGGTCCAAAATTGTGACGTCATCAAAATTAAAAGTGTGGTTTTCTGAGAAAGAACGTTGAGCCAAAGATGAAACTAATGATTTCTTCCTTTCATCCCCTCGGTGTTCATTTATACATACAGATACTTCTCATTTGGTTTCCCCTACGTAGCATTTGTCGCAGTTACTGCATGGTATCTTATAAATAACATTTGATTGTTATTCAATTGGTGTTTTAGTTTTTACTTTAGAAAAAACATTTTTTAACAGCATTTTCGCTTTTTAAAGCTATTTGCTGTTCCTCGTTGTTTAAAATTTGACACAATTTCTCTGAGAGGCTTTTTACGTATGTCATTTTATGGTAAATTACAGGGGGTCTTTATAAGTACTAGAGGTATGGTTTGAATGAAATATTATTTGATTTGATAATTTGTTAGGAAAGTTATTTTTTGTGAGAAACGTCTTGATTTTTTTTTTAAATTTTGGTTGATGCATTGATCACTACAATATTTTCTATTCTAAATTTAAGATTTTTCACCATATTTATTTTTTGACTCGTGGGGTGTTGAGAGTAAAAATTTAGGAATCTCTCTGAAAAGGTGGGTTTATGGTACCAGTCAATGATAAGTTTTCAATGTTTCTTGTCACTAAAGTATCTAAAAATGCTAGTCTACTAGAGACTTCTTTTTCTATTGTAAACTGAAGTTTAGGGTGGTACGAGTTAAAATTTAAAAATATCTTCTCTTCTGTACCCTCAGGAGCAATTAAAAAAATGTCACCAACATAACGTTTGTATCTAAAAACTTCAAAAGATAGTTTTCCAAGACATATATCCTGTAATTCCGACATTATAATGTCTGCACAGATAGACAGTTGCCCATCCCCGACCCTGAAATTTGTTCAAAAAATTGTTCGTTGAAATTAAAATAACTATTTTTAATACATAGGTAGAAAAGAGTCTTAAAATGGTCAAAGGTGATAGTAGAATTACTGTGAAATTTTCTCCAGTTTCTTTCAATAATATTTAATGTTTCATTTACTGGAATATTAGTGAAGAGAGAAATGACATCTAAAGAAAGCAAAACATGATTTGAAGGAATTGTTAAGTTCTTCATTTAATTACAGAAAACAAAAGAATTCTTAACGTATCTCTCATTTTTGGTAAAGAAAGGTTCAGATATAAATTTAGATAAGAAATAAAGGGGTGAACCCACATAACTGACTATTGGTCTTAAGGACAAATCCTGCTTATGTATCTTTAGTAAAAGATACATCTTTGGAAAAACACAATTATTACATTTTAATTTTTTAGCTACATCTTTAGTTAAAATGTTTCGTATTGTAAAATTGTCAATTAATTTATTTACTTTATTTTGAACTTTTTAGTAGGATATTCAGTAATTATACTATACCCAGATTGATCATTAAGAAGAATGTTTGCTTTTTCCAAAAATGCAGCTCTCTCCAAGATCATAGTAGTATTACCTTTGTCTGCCTTTGTAATAACTATTTCGTCTTTATAATTTTTTAAAAACAACCTTGTTTCTTTTATAGCTTTGAGAATATCTTTATTACTTTTGTTGATTTTAAATAAATTTTGTTTTGTTGTGAAGTTGGTTATAATGTTAATAGCTTTGTTTCTGGTATCGTCCTTATCATGCTCATTTTTATAACCTGATAAAATCTATTCCAGATCAATTAATATTTGTTGTAAAGGAAATCCCTGTTGATCATAGGGTAAGTTGAGCTTGTCGCCTAAACTTAAGATATATTCTACATTGTGAGGAATATTTATGTTTGTCTTATTAACTATCCATTTATTTTCGAAATATTGATCATTTACTTCTAAAAAGTGAATATGTTTCTGAGTGTAATTCAATTTTTGGAACTTTCCCCTCTGCCTTTTACAGATTCTGTGTGATTCTAATTCAATTTTAACTCGTACCACCCTAAACTTCAGTTTACAATTGAAAAAGAAGTCTCTCGTAGACTAGTATTTTTAGATACTTTAGTGACAAGAAACATTGAACAAACTTATCATTGACTGGTACCATAAACCCACCTTTTCAGAGATTCCTAAATTTTTACTCTCAACACCCCATGGGTCAAAAAATAAACATGGTCAAAAATTTTAAATTTAGAATAGAAAATATTTGTAGTAATGAATGCATCAACCAAAATTTAAAAAAACTCAAGACGTATCTCACAAAAAATAACTTTCCCAACAAATTATGAAATCAAATAATATTTCATTCAAACCATATCTCTAGTACTAATAAAGACCACCCTGTAATTTACCATAAAATGACATACGTAGAAGGGTTCTCAGAGAAATTGTGTCAAATTTTAAACAACGAGGAACAGCAAATAACTTTAAAAAGCGAAAATACTATTTAAAAAATGTTTTTTTCTAAAGTAAAAAGCTAAAACACCAATTGAATCACAATCAAATGTTGTTTATAAGATACCATGCAGTAGCTGCGACGTAGGGGAAACCAAAAGATAAGTATCTGTACGTATAAATGAGCACCGAAGGGATGAAAGGAAGAAATCATTAGTTTCATCTTTGGCTCAACATTCTTTCTCAGGAAACCACACTTTTAATTTTGATGACGTCACAATTTTGGACCAACAAACCAACTTTTATAAAAGAAGGTTTTCTGAAATGATTAACATTGTCAATAACCCTTCAGTGAACTTCAAAAAAGACGTCGAAAATTTGAACACATCCTATATTTCATTAATACATAGAACCAAAGAGTCGTTATTGAAAAACAACTAAAACTAGTTTTTGAACTTGATTCTTACCTGATATCTATAAAATTAATTTTCTATTCAGTTCCTACCATACCCAAACATGAACATTAACAACAAATTGAAATGTTATTTCCTTTTTGATGGAAATTGTTTTTGGAGGGCCTGATATGATAGGGAGTTTTTTCAAGAAGAAAATCAATTTTGGAAAGTCCTTGTTTGTTCAACATAGTTTTAATTAGGTTTTTTCATCTGGTTTTCATTATTTTGTGAGTTATTTAAAGTATCACAAAATAATTGTTCCTTAATATTAGCAACAATAGATTCACATTTAATCAAAGAATATTTTTTTAACATCTTGATGTACATAAATTTGTACCTTAATATCAATTTTCCTGTAAGTTTTTTGGTTCTCTCAATTAATTGATAGGTGGGGGAGGAGGAATTTGTTTTTCTTCATTTGATTTTTCTCTGGTCTATCTTCATGTAGAACTATACTGGGGATTGCACCTACACAAATAATTACAACAATATATAGCCTTTAACTAGCTGCTATTGGGCGTTCAAAGATAATAAACATTATGTAATTCATAAATAAACTCTAATTGCAGGGCGCAATTAATGACATAAAAGGATCTCACCTGTTTTCCTGTGGCTTTCATAACTGTTATTTAAAAAATTAACTTATAATATATTTTAACTATAATTTTTGTCATTTGTTACGTATACTATTGTCATAATTTTTATTTGATTTTAACAAATTTTATGACTTCTGTGTTTGGTGTATCACACAAAAAAAGTACATTCTTTGTATGTTTCTTGTAGAGACCATGAAGATGATCCAATAAAGGTCGAAACGTTGGCTGAAAAAATAATAGATTTTCATTGTTTTATTGACCATAACGTAATAAATCATGTTTAAATTTAAATAAGTGGGTAACGATTTTTCAAAATCGAGTAATAAAGAATATGGGGAATTATTTACACTAAATTCTCTATAACAGAAACTAAAATCTATAGAGAAATCAAGATCCTGTATTTTGAAATTATTATTTGAACCATAGGAAAAAGCTATAAATACACAATTCAACACTTAACCTTATCGAATTTTGGAATATAGCCGGGGTAGTAGTTATTTTCAACCCAAAAAATGGTAAAAATCTGTTTTCAATAATTGTGAATCCGAAACTGGTAGAAGTGCAAGTATTCATATTACATATCGCGATGAGTATGTGCAACAAAATTCGGCAAATCCTGATAATTCAGAACAAATTTAATTATTTCACATATTTAAATACGAATTGACAAACAATACAACCGCGAATATAAAAATAATAACATATAACCCAAATATATTTAAATCTTTTTAAAAAGCTTGGAAGGCCTTAACTTTGCGTTTTGTATGAATAAATCCTTTGAACTACACACTAACTTCTTAATTTTAGCAATGGTCACCCTAATTTGTAACAAATTGAAGAAAAAACAGAATATGAAAAAAACTGTTATAGCAATTTTGCATGGCTTATCGATTAGTTTGGAAAGGTTCTAAGCTATGGCCATTCCTGTGACGTCACGCTTAAGTAGTCCATTTAAAAAAAGTGTTTTACAGTCCACTTCAAATATTTAATTATTTACCTAAACACTTATTGCTGTAAGTTTTTTTTTAAATAAAAATGAAAATACCTGACAAATTTGTAGTAATACTTGGAATACCCAAAACAGTACATTCGGCAGGAGTATATCCCCATGGTTCATAATAACTAGGGAATACACCCAAGTGACAACCTCTAACAAATTCTTCGTAATCCAGCCCAAACAGAGGATTAGTTGAACTAAGGAACTCGGGATGGAACACAATCTACAATAAAAACAGCATAAGAGCTAGAAATAGAGAAAATATAGTTAGAAGGATGTGATTTACATTATTTCTTCCATGATCTATTACAAAATAAATTAAGTAGAGATAATTATGATTTCAATAAACTTACTTTGACTCTATCGTGTGTAGTATTGAATAAGCTACATCTTCTAACAGAATTTAATACGGGATCGTTCCAATCATCGTTAATATTATGCGTAGTCACTGGTGGTAAACCATCTCTTTGTAAAGAATAGATACATCTCTTGAGACGCACCAATTCTTCTTTATCTAATAAATCGTTTCCATCCGGTAAACGACCACTAAATTTGAGAAAAAAAAATTAATAAGATGATCCACAAGCCATATACAGTCGGAGTTGTTTCTTAATAGGAAAACCTTCAAAACTACTTACCTCAAACAAGTCTCGTACATCCGCTTTCCAATTCTATCCTGAATATCGCGAATGGTATCTCTCAAAGATTTAGTAACAGCGTGACCTCTTAAAGATTCCACATTAAAATTATGAGTTTTCGCCGGAAATATCATGAAAGCTACCACTGTAACATCTGGGTGTGTATTCTAAAACAAACAAAAAAATAACATCAATTATATATAAATCTAAATGACAAATAAATAATAATTAAATTACGACAATCAATTCTCAATATGTGTGAGCAAAAACCAACTCATGTAGGTATTAGTCTATGTACTAGAGAGACAGAAGAAGATTTATTGTCATGGAAATAAGGATTTTATAGAGGATAAACAACAGTAGATTAAAAAAAAACTAAACGTGTATATATGTTATACTAAAGAGACCCAAGAAGGCCGAAACCGGTCGGTAGAACTATAACTTATGCAGCATATATCTCTGTGAACTAAGGTTGAACATAAGTTCTTTTCACTATGTTTAAATATAACAATACATGATGAAATTGGTTGATAATTACCTTGAGATAATGATTCAGCCTGGCTAAAGCCTCAATGAAAATATCAGCTCCCTTATTACCGAATTCATAACGTCCAGCTATGAAAAAATAAAGAGTTTTATCTAAATTAAAGTCGTAATGTCCATAAAAATGTCCTCTAACGAACTCGTGGATTTTTTCCTTGGAAAGGGCGTGTAGATTTTGGAATTCGTGCAGCGCCGAAAATTTCTTAACGTTTAAACCGTTGGGTGTTATTACGTCTGGTTTTTTCTTCAATAAATGTTCTGCTTCGTAACCTGAAAGAAGTGACACTTTTTAAAACTCACTGATGTTTTGAAAAGTTTTACAGTTAATTGGTAGAAAATCTAAATTATCACTTGAAAATAAGCTGCTGCATACAAAACAATATTGACACCAGTATGGACCTACAGGATACAACTGTGAGGAAGAGCAAGCCACTCAAATTTCTAAATTCTACAAAGATCAAGTTAATACACACCCAAATTTGTTCGACACAACTGGTTTTAAACCCACAAACGAGATTTTCGAAATAATTAATATATAAATATTGTAAATTAGGTAAAATATTTCAGTGGAAAAATTTCATACATGATATATTCAAAGTCAAAACCTTCACTAATTTTTTTAAAAGTAATATCTCATCCATACCTCAAATGTGACTAGATTACAACTAATGAAAAACTCAAAGTCGAAATGTCACAAAGTTATTTTATTTTAATGAAGTATTACAAAGCCTCCATAAGCTGAGCTACTAGTTTCGGCCCACAATGGCCATCTTCAGGTTACAAAGAATGTTTGGGCAAAGGAAGAAAACATTAAACAATCTGTATATCTTACCTAAATGATAATGATTATTAGTGGGGTAACAAACGTCCACACATAGCGCCGATGAAGGGAAGGATGTAAGAAATGGGGGGTTAGAAATGGGAAATTTTTGGGTAATTAAAGTGTATTTAGAAAAATCTTTTAAACTTAGGATTAGAGTTGTAAAATCTTGTGACAAATAGAAAAAATAGGGGGAAATTATGTAAAGGATGTGAAGTGGTAGAAAACCAAAAATTACGAGAACATTGTATAGTTGTAGGTAGGGTAGAGGAGCAAATTTGAGCTACAATTTAATATTATTAGAGTCTTGATAAGAATGGGAAGGCGAATATTTCCCCTTCATTAATAAATACCAACTCTCATTACAGGAATGGAATATGGCGGTGTTAAAACGAAAATAGGTTGGCATGTATAATATCCAAAATCTAAATAAGAAAGAAGGGACAACTAAGCGGGGAAGGTCAATCCTTAGGACAGAGAATTGGTTATGGAAACCCGTGGAAAGGGATGTAATAAGTGGTAAAAAGGTCGACTTAAGGAAGGAGAACGGCTTTTTATCTTGTTCACTAAGATTGAAGTAAGCTAAGAACCAATAAAACATGGCTAAAATTATCATATAATATTGTACCATTGTGATATATTAAATGCAAGTCCATAACACAGCTAAAATGAAATTAAATTCACAACTATACAAGTATGTTCGGAGAAATCACTTTATGACACACCAACAATGATATGAAGTAGACAATATGGGATATATATTCGGCAGGAGCGTAATTAGAGGAAATATGTCAAATATCCATGTAGACCAATGAGAGGGAAAATTTGAAAAACATATAGTTAATTGTACATTTGGAGCAAAATAAAATGTAGTAAAGTTCAGTAGCAAGAAAGATTAGGTTACTGAAAAGCGCAACAACTATAAACGTATGTTATCCCCGAAATAAAAGCTAACGATACAAATTGTGGTAAAAGTTAGCGTGAACAAAATTTAATCTGTGCAAAAGAAGAAGGCTAGTCAATAAACTGAAAGTAGTAGTCTAGTCAAAAGATAAAAAAGAAGATTATGACAGTAGTATTTAACTTAAAAAGATTGAATCAAATTGTAAACAATTGTAAATAAAGATATTTCTATAGTAACTTACATATAGTTGGTAAAATATATATATTTTGACTTTGAGTTTTAATTTTTTTGCTATCAACATAAAGCTTAAGGAAAACAGAGTTAAATATAAAAAAAAAACATTCATAGGTGCTCGTGAATATTCGTGACATTTTCGGAATATCAGCTTTGTTAAGGACATATTAATTAGTTTGTAATTGTATTTGTATTAAAAGTTATGTAAAGTCTAAATGCTGAATCTTTTTTGACACGTGATTTATTTGACGATATTATTCAACACATATTATATTGGTACTGTCTTCTAATAATAGAAAAAGAGCGAAACTCAATACAAGCATTTGTCATATTGTTTTGATTCAGATGCCTATGGTTGATGATGTATCGGAAAAGAATCAGCGTTTCTACTGTACAATATAACATGGTAAATCAGTGTATATGAGAGGAGAGTCAAGAAATGGATGAGTTTTGGGTTCTGGTTCAGAGTGAGGAGGAATCAAAAAGGTGTCGTGAGTGGGTGTTAGGTTGGCGGGAAGTAGTTAAGAGTAACGAAGAAGTGTCAGAGATGTAAGAAACATCGCATTCAAATTTTACAACTTGATATTTCCAATAAAATTCAGTTTCTTCACTGTATGTATGAACAGACTACACCATAAAACATAAAAAAATATATTGTAGCCCATCTTGACTATACTCTCTAATCTTAAAATTTCGTTACCTGTGATTTCTGAAACGGTGGTAAAACTGTGAGCAAGATGAGATGCAGCTCGTTCTATACAGTACCGATGATATATCTGCCTCTTTCCTGCTTCTTCATCCACACTGAACTTAAACGAAAACGGTATAAAAGCCAAGTGACAATGACAACAAAAAGACATTTTGATTGTAAGTTAATGACGAAAATAGTTTACATATTAGCTGAAAGTACTAAAATTGTTTTTCATTATAGAAAACACTAAGAACAGCTTCTAATTTCTATAAGAGATGATTTGCAAATAAATATAGTATGTATGTTTACCAATGTCAAAATATTGTATCAATGGATAATTCTTAATAAACTTACTTTACTGAGATTATTGTAGAAATCTGTGTTACCAGCACACAAATATCTTCCTAAAAGTGTAGCATGGGTTGTAAAGACAGATGCGACATTAACATGTCTAATTCGAATCATTATTAAACCTATACCAGCTTGCCATTCGTGGAAATGAGCTACAATCCGTGGAGGAGTACCTTCACCATATTCTTCGGAAGTCGTTCGGAACTGGAATTGAATAATACAGGTTTATGTCATTTATTGGCTCTTTTTAATAGGAACGTATTACAAATGCATGTAAAGTTATGTTTTAAACATTCAAGATAGTTTTTAAAAAGACAAGATAATGAAATTATAGAATGACGGAGAGAATATTTTGAGGTATTACTCTGCAAAACTAAAAAAAATAACTTTTAGAAATAGAAGAAGTTAAACAAGCAGTACAAAAGTTAAAAAGAGGTAAAGCAGTGGGTTATGATATTACCTCAGAAATATTACAAAATTTAGGAGAAAGAGGGCTACATTATGCTAACTAAATTGTTACAGAGAATATGGAGCAAAGAGAAAATTCCGAAAGATTGGGAAGTAGGTATCATCTTACAACTATTTAAAAAAGGTGACAAAATTTATTGTAATATAGAGGCTTAACATTGCTGAGTGTGGTACTGAAAGTTTACAAATTACCTTAGACATCCGATGATGTACAAAGTTTTGGTAGCATATTTACTCTCCTAATGGGAATCCAAAATTCGATGCCAGTGTCAGAGAGGCGAAAGTTCAAACTTGACATATGTACATTGTTAATTGTAGGCTATACTTGAAGTTCTGGGTCATATTGAATTCCCAAACCCTCAGTTACACCCAGTATATTGCCTATATCTATATATCGTTTTTAATAAAATTCTTTGCATATTGGGTATTCAAAATAACGGATACTCCCTCTGATGTCGATTTTGAAACTAGATATATGTACATTGTTGATTTTGGAAAACATTGCAGGCTGTGATGTTTTGGCCATTGTTTCCATAAAAAGCATACAAATTGTAATTCTGAAGTGCTTGGTGAAGATTTTTTTCACTAATACATATTATACCATGAAAAATGAGTGGTTCTAATCATTATTGTTGTGTCCCACAATGTGATCCTGCCTTGGGTAAAACTATCTCGTTGTAAAGAAATTAGTTTTTATTGCTTTCTACGAGAAAATGAACGAAGAGTTCTGGTTTAGAAACATACAATATCAATAAAAATGTATTTAAACACTCACGCTCATGCACTCACAAACACTAATAAAAATATATATAGCCGAAAAGATTTAATGATAAAACTCGAAATACCTACAACCTGAAGTGTAAACAAATAACAATGTACATATATCAAGTTTAAACTTTCGCCAATCTGGTGGTGGCATCTAATTTTGAATTCCCAATATATGCGCATTTTTCTTCAAATAAATCCAATTTTTAATGATATATGATATAACCAAAGAAATACTTACAGCTGCCAGAAATTCTACAACCAAACATCCCAAAATGATAGCATCGTTGGCTTCGATATCCAAATGGGGTACTCCGATGTTCGTTTTTTCCCACAACTCTTGTTTATACTCGTCCAATTTCCAAGCGGCAGATCCGATGTCAAATAAAATAATTTGAGGATTCCCATCGACTAACCATCTGCCAGTAATCACTCTGAAGCCTTTGCTCCTCACCATTTCAACAGCTTTGTTTAATGCTTCGCTACCAAGAGGACCTTCTTCAACTTCCGTACGCGCACTGTGCTCCTTGTATGGACCCATTAGGCAATATTGATCTCCCATTTCTTCCACCGAGACGTAAGCTTTCGATCTTATTACAGTGTAAATACCTCCAACTAAAAAAAAAGTAATTTTTAATATCAACAAATAATTGTCTATTTTAATAATCATACCAATAACAATGAGAAAATAGAACAGCTAAATGTTAATACAATAATTTACTACAAAAAGTGGCAGTTATTGTAGAGAATAATAAAGTTTTTTAAATATTTATACTCAGAGTTTGTGTCTTTGAATTTTTCAACAGTATTAATTGAAACGCCCTGTACGTATGAATAGTTTTTGGTAGTAGTATTCTGACCAAACATATTCAACTAAAGAATAGACGAACCAAATTATTCATAAATACATAGAAACGGCGATCAATCGGTTGGTTTGGGGAGAAAGTCATTTTAAATTACTTTGGCAACGCTGCTCTAGGATCCACCTCAATATTTCCTCGGTAGCTTGGCTTTGAATGTTTGGTTGGTAAACTGAATTAGCAACACGGTCGACAAATAATAAATGAGAGCAGTGTATGGTTTGTTTACTCGAGTATTGCAAGATTGTCACGTTGACGATAATTTTATCGGGATAAATCTATAAATTCATTCATTTTTTTATTAACCTATATAATAATAATATATGGATTCAATAGAAGGTGGCTTCAGAATTAACATGTCTTTTTGCATAGTGAACAATTTAACTCTTAAATATGCACTAACTTGGGACTTTTGTGATTGTTTTGTCCGTGTAAATAAAGATAAACTATTGTTATTTATGACATTAGGAGCAATGTGGCAACGTCGACGAATTGTTTACCTTATGTTTGTTCGCAACTATTTGGATCTTAGGTAGTCTATTCTTTAGTTGAATATTTTCGATACTGACGTACCATAATGACATTCTTACGGATGTAAGTTCATGACTTAGAAGTGTATAGAAGGCGACGAGAGCAGCCTACCGGTTGTGAAGTGTCTAGAAAATGGGAATCAATTGAAAGTGTCTAGGAAGCGAAATTTTGTAGAAAAGTGAGTAGGAAGCAGAGATCGATTCAATTATCAATAGACGATTCGTGCTAAGCGATACACCCTCTTGCGGATGGTGTGTGAACCGTGCTAATATGCATTGTGCGGCCATTTTCTTTGTTGTTGTTTATTACAAAACATAGAGCATCTGTTGTGTTTGTAATTTTTTTGTGTTTATACTATTTGTTTTGTTGGAGATGTTTTAAATAAAGCAGTACTAATGCGTTCCCCAGTGTTCATCATGGATCAAGCAAAATCTTAATTCAAGTTTTCATCTTTTCCCGAAAGCAGGAAAATCGAAGGTTTTTGTGTAAACTGAGCTTGGATCCAAGGAACTAATTGATAGAAGATTGTTGTGGATAAAAACATTAAAAATCGGAAAAAGTGATTTTTTACAGAAAGGTAAGTGTACTAAGATTGAAATTCTTTTTATTCCGTTCTTTTCTATTTAATTAAAGTAAAACGTGGAACTTTAAAATAATTTGCTGTGCCGTCCCAGAATCTGCCACTAAGTAGGTGGTACATCAGGCAGGCAAGACCATCATCCAGAGCTTTTCAAAAAAGATCGAGAAGAAGAGTGCTCAACCAATGGATCTGAATATTGAGGATCAACAAGAGGACCTTTTGAACATGGATTTTAAGAGCCAAGAAGCATCAGAAGCCTTACTAAATTTATTTTAATGCATATGTTACTTGAAAAATATCTAATAAAGGACCGATTTTATAATACACATAAGCGTAAACAATAGTTTAATGGTAAGGTAAATATACCAATGGCTGGCACTGTCCCAAAAGCTGATAGTCTTCCAGGGGTCTTACAAATAATTTTCAAATAATAAGGTTACGTTGAGGTCTACTGTCGATACTGTAAAGCCACCTATGAATATTTTGGGGTGTTTCATATACACATTGTTTTATAAAACAGAAAACTGTATTTTTGACAGTTGATTAAAACCGCACCATTTGGGTTTAGTATCAACAGCTTGTCCATTCTTAGGTGTTTGGTTAAGAAACTGGTGTTCATTAAAGGCGAAAATTTCCGTCTAAACATATTGAAAAGGTTAATATTTCTTTCAAACTTAAACATGGGAATATTTTTGATATAATTATTGTATTTTTTCCGATATTTTTGCTATTTTAAAGATACATTTAATAATTGTCACGTACTGGGTCCCTTAAAATTGATATTTCTAAAAGCTTACACTGGTACAATAATTTACTATTACGATGTTCCAGTAGCTGACAAACCTTGAAATTCATTTATTTGTATTTTAGAAAAATGGACAAAAAAATACTTAAATATTCCGAAGAAGCTATGGAAAATGCTCTTCAGGCAGTAAAAAACGGCATGAATATATTAGAGGCCAGAAAGCTGTATATCCTGAAAAAAGAAAAATCAGTCCCCAACGTACCTTATAACTCAAGAAGAGAATGTCCTTGTTCATTGGCTTTTGCACATGGCAAAAATGGTTTCCTAATTAATAAGGAATATTTATTGGATAGTGTACAGCTTATAGTGCAGGAGTTAAAAAATGAAACCCCATTTACCGATAATATAATATTGGTATACTCTTTTTCTAAAAAGACACCCTGAGATAAGTGAGAGAATATCTCAAAACTTAACATCTAGTCGGTGCAAAGTAACGGAAAACATATTCGACTATGGTTTCAAGAAGTTAAAAGTTAGCCCACAAGCGGGAAAGTGCTCACTAGAAAGGGAGATAAAACAATTTACAATCGAGTCAGCATTGGTGAGAGAGAGTGCCTCACAACACTTATCATCGGAAATGCAGCGGGTGCTTTGGCACCACCAATGGTAGTCTTTTCATATAAAAGGATTCCGGCCAGCTTCTGTTCCCTCGTCCTGGGCAATAGGTAAAAGTGATAGCGACTGGATGACTGGAAATACATTCTTTATGTACATATCAATTACGTTTTATACGTGGCTAAGGGAAAATAATATTAAGTTGCCTGTTGTACTCTTTGTGGATGTTCATTTATCGTATCTGACATTACCACTAAGTGAATGTTGCAATGCGAGTGGAATAATACTTGTATCCTTGTACCCTAACTCCACACACATTCTACAACCTATGGACGTTGCCGTTTTCCATCCACTGAAAATGCGTTGGAAAGATGTCATAATGAAGTGGAGAATAACACATAATGCGGAGAAACTGAGAAAAGAGCATTTTTCACATTTACTAAAGGAAGCTCTGAACAAAACAGTTACTCAAATAATGTTAGCCAATGGCTTCAGAATCTGTGGGCTTTATCCTTTTGACAGTAATTCCATAGACTACAACAAATTTAACATCAACGCGGAGAATGAAAGAGAAGGGGCTCAGGCACATGGTGGAACAAATGATTCACTTACTGAAACTGAACTTTTGCATGGAGCTTAATAAGAGAATTGAGGAGAAAAGCTCTTTCTATTTCAGGCATATGCTGATAAAAAGTTATGGTCAGGTCCTGTAGAGGAAACTTCATTATTTGAGTTATGGAGAGATGTAAATGGGCTTAAAATCACTCCAAATAATGATATCGACATACAAATTATAGATGTGTTGGAACCTCAAGAAGACATAAATGTTACGGATGAAGAACTTCCAAACATCTCAAATATTTCACAACTTATCATAAATGATGATAGTTATATATTCGAAACAAATAAGCTTCGATAAAGAAGAAATGAAGAATGAAAAAAAAGCAAACTTTTGATCCAAAATGCTGCAGCCATGGCGAAAACTGACATTGTGCTTACTACTCCAGAAAATACCCCAATTTCGCTAGAAAATGTCCGAGAAAAGGTCCCAGAAAATGCCATAGAAAATGCTGCTACCATGGCAAAGACTAATTTTGAAAATACTACTCCAGAAAACAGACAAATTTTAAGGGGAATTGTTGCAAGTCCAGAGAAGATTGATGCTGAAAATACTACCTCTCTAAATAATCAAATTGCAATCAAACCAATAATACAAAGTAATATACATACCTGATGGGGTACCTACACCATTTAAAAAATTATTACATTGGCCTGAAACCACCAGAACGGAAATAAAGAGAAAGGTTAAAGTTAAGTTGCTATCTGTAGCATCTTCTGAGCAGTGGCAAGAATACCATAGACATCTGGCGGAAAAGAAGCAGGCATAAACTTGTCAAAGAAATATGAAAAAGAATGCCATGTAATTGTTTGTTATGAAAACCAGTGCTCTCCTGGACTGGTAAGCACCTACTAAAGGCTAGCGTCGAGTCGGCGAACCTAGTCGACACTAGCCTCAATAGATATTCATTACTTACTGAATTTTTGTATTGCAGTCTGTAAAGTATTTTATCCTCATAGAAATATCTTTTTCTATTCTAGGTATTAGAGGTTTGTCCCGAAAAATTGTTTGTAACCGTTATGGAGAAAAGTGGCTTAAATTACTGGAGATGGCCAACTGTACCAGATTCTTTATGGTATGAGAGCACCGATACAATTAGGAAAATCTCTCAGCCAAAAAAAATGCCATAGATGAGATGACAGATTTTATAGACTTCACAAGTTAACTTTTTCAAGTTCATTATTTTAAAGGTTTCTAAGTTAATTTTTATGTAATACTAATTTTTTTTCAATAAAATACCATGTTAATATTTTATTAAACAGCCTTTAGACTATTTTCATTTTTCCAGCTGTCAGCTATAGGGACGTTACCTGTCAGCTATTGGTGAAATTACAATTTTCTCATGACAGCTACTAGTACAAATGCAAATGAGCAAATAATATGTTAAAAAGATATTTTAACTGGTATTATAAACAAAATAAAAATATTTTTCCTTTAATAGAACGCATATTCACCATGCACGACCACAAGTGGGACCTTATTTTCCGATTCTCTATTAATAATTTAATTATTACAGTGACCATTCCCTTATAGTGTCAGGCATTGGTAAATTTACCTTACTTAGCTAGCTTTCAGCTGTCACCATCATGACGGTGCTATCTTAACCCGAGTTGAGTGTCTAAGAAGCGAGGTATATAAAAACTGTCTACGAAATTGAAATTTATTGATATGTGACTGGGACGACAACCAAAAACCTGCGAAGTCCACAAAACAAGATGACTTTCCACGCCACACTGCAGACAACATAGATACCTTCAACGATAGCAAATATTTGAATGACATTAAAATAATAAGGGATAAAACATTAATTAAAATCCACAATTTAAACTATTTCAATTAGTCAATGGCAAAGATTAGTATTAAGAAGTGCCTAGGAAGCGTGGGTAGGTTAGGTTCAATGACGTAAAAAAATAATAAACCTAGCATCTCATTCATAATGTTACGAAACAGCACACTGGTATAGTCCCTGAATCTGACTCTGTCTAAGCCATGTATGAAAGTTAAAATTTTGGCGGATGCGCATAGATTTCTTAGAACTGTTTACGATTGTGACTATTTCATCTAGGCATTGTTTTTGTGACCACTCTTATCTAGAAAATGCCAGAGCCAATCGTTTTTGTGTAAGCCGCAATTTAGAATAATCTAGTCAAAAAGGCACTAATATATAAAGGACCGTCCAGGGAGAGTTAGTTTAGTTTTTAATTTGACATCATGAGATAAACAGTAAATAAGTGAAGTATTTATATAAATTAGTTTAAGTGAATATACTGTGTATAAAATTAGTGAATAAATAAATTCGTAAGTAGCCATACCGCGTGTTTAAAGTTTATCCCACCCGTTTACTGTTTAAATAAATAAGAAAAAAATTACTTTGGTGTCGGAAGTGGGATAATATAAATAAATATCTACGTAAAAATGGCCAAGAGACTAAGTGACTTGAAAGTGACGGAACTAAGAGCAGAATTGGAAGAGCGTGAGTTGGAAAAGTCCGGTAAGAAAAGTGAATTAGTAGAAAGACTTGAAGTGGCACTGGAAAATGACGGCTTTGATCCAGAAACCGTTTTATTTACTGACGAGGCTTCCACCTTAATCTCGTCAATTTCTGATATGAAGAACGATATTTCTACAATGAAGAATGATATTTCTGCTAACATGGACAAGGTTTCTACTAATATAGACGAGAAGATTTCTGCTATGAAGAATTATATTTCTGCAGATATCTTATCATTGAAAAATGACATTGCTGCTGAAGTCGAGAATAAAATTTCGTCTCTAAAATCGGATATTGAGAATAAGATGACAACGATGAACGAGAAAATAAAATCAGACATGGAGAATAAGATGACAACGGTGGAAAATCAGATGGACGAGAAAATAAAGGAGTTAGAGACAAAGATTGCCGATTTAAGAACACATGACACTTCAGCAGAAGAAAAGAAGATCGAGATCTGCAAGCCAGAAAAACAAACCAAGACAGATAATATTGGCAGTTTTACCCGAGTCAAGGCCCCAACGTTCGATGGAAAGATGTCGTGGACCAATTACGTAAAACAGTTTGAAGCAGCCGCTAGAGTGAATAATTGGTCCGACAAGGAGAAAGCAGTGAACTTAACTATCGCTCTTCAGGGAGATGCCATATATGTACTTCAGACGATACCTCTGGAAGAAACGGATGATTTCAAGCAGCTGAAGAAGAGGTTGGACATGCTATATGGTCACGAACATCTAGAACATTTGTACCAATCCCAGCTGAAGAACCGAATGCAGAAACGTGACGAAGCACTTCAAGAATATGAAGTGGATATTGCTCGACTCGTTCGATTTGCTTATCCATCAACAGCAGAGAACATGATGGAATGTCTGGGCATACAGGCCTTTATTGATGGCTTACGTGATCCCGATATGCAGAGGACGCTTCGTTTAGCCCATCCCAAAACATTAGTTGACGCATTGACAGCTGCTCTTGAATATGAAGCAGCAACGAAGGCTTCGGGTTACAACAAAGTTAGGACCAACCGAGACGAAGGCGACCAGGAAAAGTTTGACCAGATCGTCAGCTTGAATAAAAGTATGATGGACAAGAAGCCGAGAAAGATCAGATGCTGGAATTGTGGCGAGCTAGGGCATGTACGCAGTTCATGTAAGCGCCCCAGGACTCCTGCGAACCAAGAACCCGTCACAGGAAAACTAGAAAGGGTCGGTTACGAGGGGACAGCACCGACTCATGATCGTTCCAAAGACCCTCTCGTACTGGATAGCTTCGCTCAGATGTCGCAACGACAGTATATAGGTAGATGGCGAAGTGAATGGCAAAATATATACTCTTCTGGTAGACACTGGAGCAACTAGAACCATTGTACACTCAGAAATAATAAACACCAAGAAGAAGATTTTACCAACGAGACTGCGACTGCGGACCGCCACAGGTGAGAGTGCCAACGTTCACGGTGAGACACAAATCCAATTGGGAATTGGCGCAGAAAAGTTCACGCATACGGTAATCGTAGTTGACATAGAAGAAGATGTGATTATTAAAGTGGGTTCCGAGGAGGTATTCCTTCATCCATATGAAGACAGCGCGGTGTTGGCAGCTATACAGGAAGATGCCGTTCTACCTGCACGAAGCGATATAGTAGCACGGCTACAAGGAATCATGGAGGAAGTTACACCGGTTATGATGGAGCCAAGAAACCACGATGAAGAAGTTGGCAAAGGTGTACTAATTGGGAAGGGATTGGTTACGTCGGCGAAAGAGATCCCAATACGTGTGATAAACGTGAATGAATACCCAGTTACCATCAAGAAGGAAACCAGGATTGTTTCCTGCGTGCCAGTGACGTTTATAGTTCGTCAAACAACGACCACTGACAATTCTAATGCCAGATTCGAACAGATGTTGTCAGTAGCTGGTCAATCCTTAAATCGAGCTGAAAAAAGAGAAAGAGAGAATTTCTCTTGCAGTATCAAGACCTATTCGTAACAAAAGGAGGAACGACTGGTAGAACATCAGCCGTCAAACACAAAATCGATATTGGTAATGCCAAGCCAATCAGGCAATCAGCTCGACGACTACCACGAGCGAAGAGAGAGGACGCTGAAAGAATAATTCGAGAGATGGCTGAAGAAAAAGTAGTAGAACCATCTACTACTCCATGGGTGTCTCCAGTAGTGCCCGTCAAGAAAAAGGATGGAACTACGAGATTCTGCGTGGATTATCGCCAGCTAAACAACGTGACGAATAAATACAGCTATCCTCTGCCGCGAATTGACGATACGCTAGATACTTTGGCCGGCAGCAAACTATTTCCCACCTTGGACCTGAAGTCTGGTTATTGGCAAGTGGAAATGGACCCAGAAGACAAAGAGAAGATTGCTTTTACCACCTGATCTGGATTATGGCAATTCAACGTCATGCCATTCGGGCTTTGTAATGCGCCTGCGACATTTAAAAGACTTATGGAAAATGTCTTGAAAGGGTTGTCTTGGAAGACATGCCTGGTCTATTTGGACGACATCGTAATACTGGGGAAGACATTTGACGAACACCTGAAGAATTTGGAAAACGTATTCAAACGACTCCAAGCTGCCCAGCTCATGTTAAACCCGAAGAAATGTCAGCTGTTCCAAAACCGAGTCAACTATCTAGGTCATATAGTGAACAATGAAGGAGGGGCGGTGGATCCAGAGAAAATTGCTTCCATTCAGCAATGGCCGCAACCAACCGAGAAACATCAAATTAGGAGCTTCCTTGGACTATGCACATATTATAGAAGATTTATCAAGAAGTTTGGAGATATTGCCAAGCCTCTAACTCGACTTACAGCAGAAGCAAGAGCTTTCCAATGGGACGAAGACTGTCAAACGGCTTTTGAAACCTTGAAGAGGCATTTAACCTCGGCGCCGATAATAGGATATCCATTACCAGAGGGAAACTTTATTCTTGACACTGACGCAAGCAACGTAGGCATTGGTGGAGTGCTCTCACAGATCCAAGGAGGACAAGAAACAGTGCTGGGATATTTCAGTAAAGTCCTCTCCAAACCAGAACGAAACTACTGCGTCACAAGAAGAGAACTTTTGGCGGTAGTGAAGTCCGTGGAACACTTTTACCAGTATCTCAATGGTAGAAAGTTTTTAATCCGGACTGATCATGCAGCACTCAAGTGGTTGATGCAGTTCAAGAATCCAGAGGGCCAGATCGCTAGATGGATTGAACGACTTCAAGAGTACGATTTCAACATCGAACTGGTGTGAGTCACCGAAATGCCGACTCCCTGTCCAGACGGCCGTGCCCAACAGACTGCTCCCACTGCAACAAGGCGGAACCTAGGGAAGCTGCAGTTTCAAGAACTACTGTAGTCAACAAGAAATGGTCACTCACCAGGATTAGAGAAGATCAGGAGAATGATCCTTACCTGAAGATGATCCGGCAATGGAAGGAAGAAAATAGGCGACCTACCTAGCAAGAAGTGTCAAGATTTTCACCGAAACTCAAGGCGTATTGGGCGCAGTGGGACTCCCTTGTCCTGGAAGAAGGGCTGTTGAAAAGAGTCCTTGAAAAAGATGATGGTTCCGAGATCAGTAGACAGCTAGTTATCCCGAGGACAAGAGTAGCTGAAGTACTAAAGAAGTTACACGACAGTCCATCGGGAGGTCATCTGGGAGTGAAGAAAACCCTCCAGCGAATCCGTGAGAGGTTTTATTGGATGAACAGCTCCGATGATGTGAGGGACTGGTGTAAGAAATGTACGACTTGTGCTACGAGTAATGGACCACATCGCAAGAGAAAGGCACCTATGAAACGAAAGGATTGCTTTAGACATCGCTGGACCATTTCCGACGAGAAAATGCTTAGGCAAATACATACTGGTTGTAATGGATTATTTCACAAAGTGGGTGGACATTTACGCTATCCCGAACCAAGAGGCCACAACTGTCGCGGATGTATTGGTGAAAGAATTTATCAGCCGATATGGAGTGCCTGAGTACACAGGTGAAACACCTGCGAAAATCCTGTTTGGACGTGAAATGAGGCTTCCTTGTGACCTGGAATTTGGCTGTCGACCTGGAGAAGATCTAGCAGGAGAAGACTACGTGATCCAATTAAGAAGAAAGCTGGACGATATTCATGAATTAGTTCGAACAAATCTTCAAGTGCCAGCGACAGAATGAAAAGGCGGTACGACACGCAGGCCACAGAAGGCGGTTTTTAATAAGGGGACAAAGGACGGTTACACAACCCGATGAGGAGAAAAGGATTTTCTCCAAAATTACCAAAATCCTGGGAAGGTCCATACTTAATCAAGAAAAGGATCAATTATGTTATATATCGCATAAGCAAGATCCCCAACGGAAAACCAAAAGTAGTTCACCAAAACCGACTAGCGCCATTCGAAGGAGACCATGACCTGGAGGGAGGAGTAAACCTTATTCGAGATGTGTCTGACCCTACCTTCGATGCATTTATGGGCGCGTATGGAAGTACCGGGACAGCTAGATATGGAGTCACTTCAGAACAACGACAAGATTTGTCTCTCCCGGAAGATTTTTCACTGGCATACAACATCCCCGTCCGTCCCAAGAACGCACGAGGGTTTGCATCCGTCTTTCGAAAGAAGTTCGGGCAATTAGAAAAACTTGAAGACCAGATTCCAGCCCCTGGCAAGATACTGAACCTAAAACATAATTCGCGGTATGTCTTCTACGTGGTAACTAAAAATGAATTTAAAGATCGATCTACCTACCGCGATGTGTGGGAAGCACTTCGAAACATCCGAGACCATGTGCTAGAATCCAGCGTGAAGAAACTGGCTATGCCTAAGACAGCGAGTAACCAGCTGGATTGGCGAGTTATCAGGAACATGGTAGGGATTATCTTTCGAGATACCGGTGTCCAGATATTAATTTGCAGCTACAACCCCCGTTATCAGTATCCGATGACGGTGCCCTGCTATTTCCATAAGATCGGAAAGTGTAGAGATGGGGCCAGTTGCCGATTCAAACATCCAGTCTCGGCTACACAAAAGTTCCAGGAGGAACTTCCATTTAAGGAGGGGGTAATGTTACGAAACAGCACACTGGTATAGTCCCTGCATCCGACTCTGTCTAAGCCATGTATGAAAGTTAAAATTATGGCGGATGCGCATGGATTTCTTAGAACCGTTTACGATTGTGGCTATCTTATCTATACATTGTTTTTGTGACCAGTCTTATCTAGAAAATGCCAGAGCCAATTGTTTTTGTGTAAGCCGCAATCTAGAATTATCTAGTAAAAAAGGCACTAATATATAAAGGACCGACCACGGAGTTAGTTTAGTTTTCAATTTGACATCGATAAGTGAATATAAATTAGTGAAGTATTTATATAAATTAGTTTGAGTGAATATACTGTGTATAAAACTAGTGAATAGTGGAGTGAATAAATAAATTCGTAAGTAGCCATATCGTGTGTTTAAAGTTTATCCCACCCGTTTACTGTTTAAATAAATAAGAAAAACATTACAATAATATCGAGATAGTTATGAAGCCTTTATAAAATTCTGTAACAATGTTCTAGAAAAAGACAACAATACATTAATTTTCCTGTTTTGGCAACGTTACGTAAATGGTGTCATAAAATTATTTTGTTCAACCTTTGAGGAGATTCTCAACTTAGAAATAGATGTGCGATAGAAATGCTGTAGAATTACATACTAGTTAAAGACTAGCCAGTAAAACAAAAAATTGCATGATTTAGGTATAGGTGAATCTTATAAGCGTTACTCTATCTGAGAGAGTCTCAATATACACTGTTATGTTTTGGGTAACTTAAAGCAGTGTAAAATTGAGGTTGTGAATGAAATTTTTCCTGTTTTATTCATTTTGAATAGGAATAATTATTACTGTTTTGTTTCTGCCACCTTCCGTTACTTACATACTTGCATACTGTACGCTTTTAGGCGTTGCCTCTAATTCTCGTGGAGACAGAGAGGTCCGTTATTTGTAGACCGAATAAAGTATGAAAGGGCGTCAGGCAAACTTGCCTCCTGACAAGTACCTACACAAGGTTTTCCCATCCTAAGACTACCAAATAGGTGGGGAAATAAAATCCAAGTGTCACTTACCCAAGTTTAAGTTTAATACCTTAGTATTCGTCAAGAAAATCTTTTGTTTACAAAATCCTAGTAATACAACTACCTAATATGTACAAACATTTCTTACAATAGTAAAATTAATAAAATCCCCATATGTCCTAAAACCCACAAAGTGTAACCACAATTTGTCATAGGTAAGTGAAATTCCCCCTTAAATAAATGATAAAAATATATAAAACTAATATCTCAAACAACAATGTACCCCACCCCTTCCCTTTAATAGCCAATGTTATCCTCTACAGTAATAACTACCCTTAAATACCACAATTTTTACTCAGGAGTTATCAATACGCTGTACCCTCAAGTATGTCCCAAATTATATCCCGAAATTACACTAAGGTAAGGTAATTTAAAATCCTATAAATTTTCCCAATTAAAATCCCAAGTTACACAAAAATTGCCCAATTTACCCCAGTACAGCTTTAATTAATTTGATTTCAGTTACAGCTTGGATTGTTCGTTCAGTAAAAATATATATAGGCCGTTAACTTACATCCAAATGAACCTTCCCTTAATTAGTACCCGGCCAGTATTAGATTTTAATATAAACTGAATGAAAAATTTACAGTTAGAAAATAAATAAATTGAGAATAGATCCAGAAGAGCTTTAGGCTCACTGATGTACACAATGTTGTGTTCAAGACCAGACTTGTGTATTTTAATTAGCATTTTAAGCTGTTAACAAACATCAGCAGGCTTCTCATTTCCTGTAAATTTTTCCAATAGATTCGATCCAAGCTTACTGGACTAAATAATAGGGCGTTTGTTAAGTTTTTATTTGGTTTCAGAATCATCAATCATTTTGTGTTTGGTCGCTTTGCCATTTTTAATGAACTTTCATTTTTTCGACAATTAGTTTCTAGATTTCTAACTGTATAGAGATATTTTAATTTTAATCCAAGATAAAATTATTATATTTTTTGATTAATGTAAGGTCAAGGATTTAATTACACAATCCCATAATTCACGTTTTATTTTGATTCTACAACCAATATGACAGAAATTTTACATTTTATCTTGTGGAACTACTTCGGGTAAAATACACAAAACTTATTTTTGATTTTGAAGAACTGCAGTTGTCTTTTTAATTTTTCTTGCCATGTACCTAGATAACCTTGAATGATCTTTTGTTTTCACAGATTAAAGATGTGTGTGTTAGGATGATATCAGCTTTCACCACATACATAATCATATAGATGATATAATTCAATCAATGAACATTTCTATCATAATCAGTTGTTTATTAAAATGTGTACCACATTTAGCATGTTATGTATAAGATATCTATGTATTTGGTAAATATCAGCAGCATTGGAATCAAAACGAATATTGTTAATATTAATTGGAGCATTAAATGTAAAGGTAGTCCAAGAACAAGATGAATAAGAGGTAGAAATTACCCCTGTTGACCTGCCCTGCCCCCCCCTTTGTAGAAACAAAAAACAAGTAGCGCATATTTATGAGCTTTCATATCCCGCAAATCACAATTTTTGAGCTCGTCATACTACTCAGGAATTCAATATTCCTTGTGGGGGGCTGAGTCGACGTTGACTCAGCCCCCCACCACTTAAAAATAATAAAATTGAATAAGAATTTACGGTAGAATTAGAAGCTAATTATGAGCTTTGAAATTGGTATAATTTTAATTTTAGAGCTAGTTCTCTTAACCCCTAAGCCACCCTTAATTGATGCATGAGCAAAACAAACAAGAGTAACGTAGCTTAAAAAATTGTGATAAAAAATCAAAATTGGTCTTCAAATATTCCTTGGTTTAGAAGCTCTTAAAATAGATAAGGTCTGATTTTGGTGCCAGATATTTATCGCGCGTAATTCACCCGTAACTTTCTAATTAGCTAAACCGACAAGAGTAAAGTACCCTAAAAAATTGAAATAAAAAATCAAAATTGGACTTGATTTAGGTGCTTTTAAAATACATAAAGTATGATTTTGGTGCTAAACATTTAATAATTTAGGAACAATGTATTTATAAAATCCAAAATAACGGTACATTGCAAATATAGCGTATAAGTTGAAATAACAAACTTATAATATCCATATTTAATTAATAAAATCACAACTCTCACAAAAAACCATCCCATCTTTTTGATACAAGAGAAAATTGTATTGTAATGTTTTTCTTATTTATTAAAAGTTTTTATTACAGTGGGATAAATTTCAAACACTCGGTATGGCTACTTACTAATTTATTTAAACACTAACTCACTAATCACTAACACTTAATTTATATATACAGTATATTCCCTTAGACTAATTTATATAAACAGTTCACTAATTTATATTCACTAATTTATTTGTTTATCTCACGATGTCAAATTATCAACTCCACTCACTCTTCCTGATCAGTCCCCTTATATACTAGTGCCTTTTGTACCAGAGAATTCCGGGCTGCGGCTTATACACACAAATAATTTTTCTGGCCTAGTCTCAATCGTAAACAGTTTTTTATAACTGCGTATCCGCCATAATTTTACTTATTATACCTGGCTTAGACAGGGTCGGTTTTAGGGACTATACCAGTGTGCTGTTTCGTAACATTACCCCCTCCTTAAATGGAAGTTCCTCCTGGAACTTTTGTGTAGCCGAGACTGGATGTTTTAATCGGCAACTGGCCCCATTTCTACACTTTCCGATCTTATGGAAATAGCAGGGCACCGTCTTCATCGGATACTGATAACGGAGGTTGTAGCTGCAAATTAATATCTGGACACCTGTATCTCTAAAGATAACCTCTACCATGCTCCTGATAACTCGCCAATCCAACTGGTTACTCGCTATCTTAGGCTTAGCCAGTTTCTTCACGCTGGATTCCAACACATGGTCTCGGAGGTTACGAAGTGCTTCCCACACATCGCGGTAGGTAGATCGATCTTTGAATTCGTCTTTAGTTACCACGTAGAAGACGTACCGCGAATTATGTTTCAGTTTCAGTGTCTTGCCAGGGGCTGGAATCTGGTCTTCAAGTTTTTCTAATTTCCCGAACTTATTTCGAAAGACGGTTGCCAACCCTCGTGCGTTCTTGATACGGGCGGGGATGTTGTATGCCAGTGAATAGTCTTCCGGGAGAGTGAACAAATATTGTTGTTGTTCCGAAGTGACTCCTTATCTAGCTTTCCCGGTACCTCCATACGCGCCCATAAATTCATCGAAAGTAGGGTCAGACACATCTTGAATAAGGTTTACTCCTTCCTCTAGGTCATGGTCTCCTTCGAATGGGGCTAGTCGGTTTTGGTGAACTACTTTTGGTTTTCCTTTGGGGATCTTGCTTATGCGATATATAACATCATTGATCCTTTTCTTGATTAAGTATGGACCTTCTCAGGATTTTTGTAATTTTGGAGAAAATCGTTTTCTCCTCGTCGGGTTGTGTAACCATACTTCGTCCCCTTCTTTAAAACCGCCTTCTGTGGCCTGCGTGTCGTACCGACTTTTCATTCTGTCGCTGGCAACTTGAAGATTTGTTCGAACTAATTCATGAATATCATCCAGCCTTCTTCTCAATTGGATCACGTAGTCTTCACGTGCTAGATCTTCTCCAGGCCGACATCCAAATTCCAGGTCACAAGGAAGCCTCATTTCACGTCCAAACAGGATTTTCGCAGGTGTTTCACCCGGGGACTCATTGACGGCAGATCGATAAGCCAATGCGAATAGGGAGAGATACTGGTCCCAATCTCTCTGATGGCTGGATACTACTTTGGACAGGTATTTTCCAATAGTCCTGTTCATTCTCTCGACCATTCCATCTGACTGTGGATGTAATGCTGTTGTTCTGGTCTTCTTCATTTCCAGCTTCTCGCAAATCTCCTGGAATAGATGACTTCCGAAATTTCTTCCCTGGTCACTGTGAACTTCCAAGGGCACTCCATATCGGCTGATAAATTCTTTCACCAATACATCTGCGACAGTTGTGGCCTCTTGGTTCGGGATAGCGTAAATTTCCACCCATTTTGTGAAATAATCCATTACAACCAGTATGTACTTGCTACCATTTTCTGTCGTCGGAAATGGTCCAGCGATATCTAAAGCAATCCTTTCAAAAGGGCTTCCAACATTGTACTGTTTCATGGGTGCCTTTCTCTTGCGATGTGGTCCATTACTCGTAGCACAAGTCGTACATTTCTTACACCAGTCCTTCACATCGTCGGAGCTGTTCATCCAATAAAACCTTTCACGGACTCGCTGAAGGGTTTTCTTCACTCCCAGATGACCTCCCGATGGACTGTCGTGTAACTTCTTTAGTACCTCAGCTACTCTTGTTCTCGGGATAACTAGCTATCTCCTCTTCTCGGAACCATCATCGTTTTCAAGGACTCTTATCAACAGCCCTTCTTCCAGGACAAGGGAGTTCCACTGAGCCCAATACGCCTTGAGTTTCGGTGAAAATCTTGACACTTCTTGCCGGGTAGGTCGCCGGTTTTCTTTCTTCCATTGCCGGATCATCTTCAGGTGAGGATCATTCTCCTGATCATCTCTGATCCTGGTGGGTGACCATTCCTCGTTGACTACAGTAGTTCTTGAAACTGCAGCTTCCCTAGATTCCACCTTGTTGCAGTGGGAGCAGTCTGTTGGGCACGGCCGTCTGGACAGGGAGTCGGCATTTCGGTGACTCACACCAGCTCGATGTTCGATGTTGAAATCGTATTCTTGAAGTCGTTCAATCCATCAAGCGATCTGGCCCTCGGGATTCTTCAACTGCATCAACCACTTGAGTGCTGCATGATCAGTCCGGATTAAAAACTTCCTACCATAGAGATACTGGTAAAAGTGTTCCACGGACTTCACTGCCGCCAAAAGTTCTCTTCTTGTGACGCAGTAGTTTCGTTCTGGTTTGGAGAGGACTTTACTAAAATATCCCAGTACTCTTTCTTGCCCTCCTTGGATCTGTGAGAGCACTCCACCAATTCCTACGTTGCTTGCGTCAGTGTCAAGAATAAAGTCTCCCTCTGGTAATGGATATCCTAATATCGGCGCCAAGGTTAAATGCCTCTTCAAGGTTTCAAAAGCCGTTTGACAGTTTTCGTCCCATTGGAAAGCTCTTGCTTCTTCTGTGAGTCGCGTTAGAGGCTTGGCAATATCTCTAAACTTCCTGATAAATCTTCTATAATACGTGCAAAGTCCAAGGAAACTCCTAATTTGATGTTTGTCGGTTGGTTGCGGCCATTGCTGAATGGAAGCAATTTTCTCTGGATCCACCGCCACTCCTTCATTGCTCACTATATGACCTAGATAGTTGACTCGGTTTTGGAATAGCTGACATTTCTTCGGGTTTAACATGAGCTGGGCAGCTTGGAGTCGTTTGAAGACGTCTTCCAAATTCTTCAGATGCTCGTCAAATGTCTTCCCCAGTACTACGATGTCGTCCAAATAGACCAGGCATGTCTTCCAAGACAACCCTCTCAAGACATTTTCCATAAGTATTTCAAATGTCGCAGGCGCATTACAGAGCCCGAATGGCATGACGTTGAATTGCCATAATCCAGATCCGGTGGTAAAAGCAGTCTTCTCTTTATCTTCTGGGTCCATTTCCACTTGCCAATAACCAGACTTCAGGTCCAAGGTGGAAAACAGTTTGCTGCCGGCCAAAGTGTATAGCGTATCGTCAATTCGAGGCAGAGGATAGCTGTCTTTCTTCGTCACGTTGTTAAGCTGACGATAATTCACGCAGAATCTCGTAGTTCCATCCTTTTTCTTCACGAGCACTACTGGAGACACCCATGGACTAGTAGATGGTTCTATTACTTTTTCTTCTGCCATATCTCGAATTATTCTTTCAGCTTCCTCTCTCTTCGCTCGTGGAAGTCTTCGAGCTGATTGCCTAATTGGTTTGGCATTACCAGTATCGATTTTGTGTTTCACGGCTGATGTTCTACCAGTCTTTCCTCCTTTTGGTACCAATAAGTCTCTATACTGCAAGAGAAATTCTCTCATTCTCTTTTTTCAGCTCGATCCAAAGATTGACATGCTACTGATAACATTTGTTCGAATCTGGTATTAGAATTGTCAGTGGTCGTTGTTTGGCGAACTATAGACGTCACTGGTACGCAGGTTCCAATCTTGGTTTCCTTCTTGATGGTAATTGGATAATCATTCACGTTTATCACACGTACTGGGATCTCTTTCGCCGACGTAACCAATCCTTTTCCAATTAGTACTCCCTTGTCAACCTCTTCGTCGTGGTTCCTTGGCTCCATCATAACCGGTGTACCTTCCTCCATGATTCCCTGTAGCCGTGCTACTATCATGGTTTCGCTTCGTGCAGGTAGAACGGTATCTTCCTGTACAGCTGCCAACACCGCGCTGCCTTCATATGGATGAAGGAATACCTCCTCGGGACCCACTTTGATTGATTGATGGTTCTGTTTCTAAAGTCCAATTAGAAACCATGTACATTCATTACGTCCATTCCCAGAATCACGTCTTCTTCAATGTCAGCAACGATTACCGTATGCGTGAACTTTTCTGCGCCAATTCCCAATTGGATTTGTGTCTCACCGTGAACGTTGGCACTCTCACCTGTGGCGGTCCGCAGTCGCAGTCTCGTTGGTAAAATCTTCTTCTTGGAGTTTATTATTTCTGGTCGTATGATAGTTCTAGTTGCTCCAGTGTCTACCAGCAGAGTATATCCTTTCCCATTCATTTCTCCAGCTACATATACACTGTCGTTGCGACATCTGAGAGAAGCTATCAGTATGAGAGGGTCTTTGGACCGGTCGTGGGTCGGTGCTGCCTCCTCGTAGCCGACCCGTTCTAGTTTTCCTGTGACTGGGGGGTTCTTGGTTTGCAGGAGTCTTGGGGCGCTTACACGAACTACGTACATGCTCTAGCTCGCCACAATTCCAGCATCGGATTTTTCTCGGTTTCTTGTCCATCATACCTTTTATGAAACTGACGAACTGGTCAAATCTGTCTTCGTTGCCTTCTTCTTGGATGGTCCTAACTTTGTTGTAACCCGAAGCCTTCGTTGCTGCTTCATATTCAAGAGCAGCTGTCAATGTGTCAACTAATGTTTTGGGATGGGCTAAGCGAAGCGTCCTCTGCATATCGGGGTCACGTAAGCCATCAATAAACGCCTGTATGCCCAGACATTCCATCAAGTTCTCTGGTGCTGATGGATAAGCGAATCGAACTAATCGGGCAATGTCCACTTCATACTCTTGAAGGGCTTCATCACGCTTTTGCCTTCGGTTCTTCAGCTGAGATTGGTACAAGTGCTCTAGATGTTCGTGGCCATATCGCATGTCCAACCTCTTCTTCAGCTGCTCGAAGTCATCCGTTTCTTCAAGTGGTATCGTCTGTAGTACAACTAAGGCATTTCCCCGAAGCGCGATAGTTAAGTTCACTGCTTTCTCCTTATCGGACCAATTATTCACTCTAGCGGCTGCTTCAAACTGTTTTACGTAATTGGTCCACGACATCTTTCCATCGAACGTTGGGGCCTTGACTCGGGTAAAACTGCCAGTATCATCTGTCTTGGGTTGTGTTCCTGGCTTGCAGATCTCGATCTTCTTTTCTTCTGCTGAAGTGTCTTGTGTTCTTAAATCTGCAATCTTTGTCTCTAACTCCTTGATTTTCTCGTCCATATGATTTCCCATCGTTGTAATCTTATCCTCCATGTCTGATTTTATTTTCTCGTTCATCGTTGTCATCTTATTCTCAATATCCGATTTCAGAGACGAAATTTTATTCTCGACTTCAGCAGCGATGTCATTTTTCAATGATAAGACATCTGCAGAAATATCATTCTTCATATCAGAAAAATCGTTCTTTATTGCAGAAATATCGTTTTTCACATTAGTTGAAATCTTCTCTTCCATGGCAGAAATATCGTTCTTCATTGCAGAAAAATCATTCTTCATATCAGAAATTGACGAGATTAATGTGGAAGCCTCGTCTTTGAATAAGAATGTTTCTGGATCCAAGCGATCTTCCAGTTCTGCTCTTAATTCCGCCACTTTCAGATCACTCAGTCTCTTGGCCATTATGATGTAGCTATTTATTTATATTATCCCACTTCTGACACCAATGTAATGTTTTTCTTATTTATTAAAAGTTTTTATTACGGGTGGGATAAATTTCAAACACTCGGTATGGCTACTTACTAATTTATTTAAACACTAACTCATTAACACTAACACTTAATTTATATATACAGTATATTCACTTAGACTAATTTATATAAACAGTTCACTAATTTATTTGTTTATCTCACGAAGTCAAATTATCAACTAACTAACTCTTCCTGATCAGTCCCCATATATACTAGTGCCTTTTGTACTAGAGAATTCCGGGCTGCGGCTTATACACACAAATAATTTTTCTGGCCTTTTCTAGATAACTCTGGTCGCAAAAACCAGTTCTAGATAAGATAGTCTCAATCGTAAACAGTTTTTTTATAACTGCGTATCCGCCATAATTTTAACTATTATACCTGGCTCTAAGCCGACAGGGTCGGTTTTAGGGACTATACCAGTGTGCTGTTTCGTATCGTAACAGTATTTAAAAATAAAGATTTTAGACGTGCTTGAAATTATATAAAAAATTAATGATATTAATTGGTACCAGTTATTATTAAATTTTTTTACGAATAAACTTGTCTAATATATTATAATTTTTTATATAAAAAAAAATAAAACACATTTTATTTATTAAGATTAGTTTGTATAGTTTATTAAAACATTAGTAACAAAATTAAATACTGTTACGAAACAGCACACTGGTATAGTCCCTGAATCCGACTCTGTCTAAACCATGTATGAAAGTTGAAATTATGGCGGATGCGCAGGGATTTCTTAGAATTGTTTACGATTGTGACTATCTTATCTAGACATTGTTTTTGTGACCAGTCTTATCTAGAAAATGCGAGAGCCAATTGTTTTTGTGTAAGCCGCAATCTAGAATTTTCTTGTAAAAAAGGCACTAATATATATAAAGCATCGACCAGCAGATAAGTTTAGTTTATAATTTGACATTGTGAGATAAACAGTAAATAAGTGAATATAAATTAAGTGATTATATAAATTAGTTTAAGTGAATATGCTGTGTATATAATTAGTGAATAGTGTAGTGAATAAATAAATTAGGTAAGTGAACCTACCGTGTGTATAAATTTATCCCACCCGTAATAAAAAAACGTTTAAATAAATAAGGAAAATATTACAATACTAATATACACGTATACTTCAGTATAACGTTAAATAGAATATTATAATAGTTGTATATTTCCTTCAAAATTTGATGAAACCGTAATTTCTTTTTTTTTAAGTCGTCATGCTGTATCCAAGAATTATCCCTTCTTTCACAAATTGCAGTAAATTGTCCTATTGTTTTTGGATGAGATTTGCGTGTTCCAGAAGTTCTTAGATTAACCACTCCTCTTAAAGAGACTAGCATGACGCGACTTCGGAAAAATTTAATTGCAGTTTTTCGTTTTGGTGCTCCCTGATGCCAAAACAACCCCCTGTTCCAATTGTGACATACATATGTAAGTGTTATAACGGAATTTGTATGCACGATAGAGGGCGCATTTTTTGATGGATCGAAATCAAACTCACCACAAAAATTGGTTGGTGCAAAATCTTGGAAGAGTTCGTTAATTGGCCAAATCGGTACAGTAAAAACAAAATGACGGCCTGTCAAATTTGAAAAAAATCGTATTTCCTTTGTTTTTGATCTGACGCAAAAAAGTTTTTTAATAGACCTTAACACGTGTTGTAATTTTTATCCTCGTGAATAATAGCCATAATTATACGCTCGTTGAAGAATATAATATTATTGCAGTAGAGCAATAAATAATTAGTTTTTCCACTAAATACAGTTCAATAAAGTTTTGTTTTTTGCGTGAACATAGAAAAAAGTTTATTTTTGAAACTTATTCGCTACATTCACAATGTAATGCTACAAAACAGCACACTGGTGTAGTTCCTGAATCCGATTCTGTCTAAGCCATGTATGAAAGTTAAAATTTTGGCGGATGCGCAGGGATTTCTAATAACTGTTTACGATTTTTTTGTGACTATTTTATCTAGACATTGTTTTTGTGACCAGTCTGAACTAAAAAATTCTAGGGAGGCGATTGTTTTTGTGTATGCCGCAATCTAGAATTATCTAGTAAAAAGGCACTTATATAAAGAATAACGACCACCGGGAAGAGTCAGTTTATAAAGTGATCTCGTGAGATAAACAAGTGAATATGAATTAAGTCTAAGAAAATAAACAGTACTGAAGTGTTTAAATAAATTAGTTTAAGTGCATATACTGTGTATACACTATAAATTAGTGAATCGTTTAGTGAATAAATAAATTAAGTGAGTAAACCTACCATGTGTATGAATTTATCCCACCCGTCAGGATAAACAATGGATAAACAATTTTAAATAAATAATAAAATCATTACAGTAATGTATTTTGTGTTTTATAAATACATTCTTCTTAAGTTATTAAATGATGGGTACCAAAATCAGACCTTATGTATTTTAAGAGCTCCTAAATCAAGGAATATTTTAAGACCAATTTTGATTTTTTCTTTCAATTTTTTAGGGTACTTTACTCTTGTCGGTTTTGTCATTAGGGTAAATTTCTCTCGATAAACAATGAGCACTAAAATCAGCCCTTATGTAATTTAAGAGCACCTAAAATAGGGAATATTTTAATACTAATTTTGATTTTGTATCACAATTTTTTAAGCTACATTACTCTTGTCGGTTTTGCTCGTGCATCAATTAAGGGTGGTTTAGGGGTTAAGAGAGCGAGCTCTAAAATTCTACCGTAAATACTTATTCAATTTTATTATTTATAAGTGATTGGGGGGTAAGGGGGTGGCTGAGTCAACGTCGACTCAGCCCCTCCACAAAGAATATTGAATTCCAGCTTAGTATGACGAGCTCAAAAATTATAATTTGCGGGATATGAAAGCTCTAAATATGCGCTACTTGTTTTTTGTTTCTACAAAGTGGGGGGCAGGTCAACAGGGGTGTAGAAATGGAAAAATCAAGATATGAAATAGATTAGAGAAAATTTACTTGATCTATGAATCAATTAAGCTTGCAATATTAATATTATTAATTAGTAATTTATTGTTAATCTATTGTTTATCCCTCAGATCCACAATTTTAATGTAACTTGTTTTACAAAAAGATGGAAAAGTCATGACATCGGTCAATTTATTGAGAGAAAGGTTAACATTTGGAGTATATTAACCGTAGAACCAC
The DNA here is from genome assembly GCA_963921935.1 of Galeruca laticollis. Classification (NCBI taxonomy): domain Eukaryota; kingdom Metazoa; phylum Arthropoda; class Insecta; order Coleoptera; family Chrysomelidae; genus Galeruca; species Galeruca laticollis. Next base: position 74,198,195 of record OY998177.1, read on the forward strand.
ACTTTTGGGTCACCTGTGACCCTGCTGCGTAACTTTTTGTGTGTTGAAGTTAAATCTGGTATTGTATTCAATTTAGTGTGAAACTATTTCGTTTATCACATACGACCCCAGAGTGTGGTGGTTAGTGTTGGTCAGTTTCCTCTGGTTGGTCCTTTGAATAAAAACTGTTTTTTGTATAATTGTACAACAAATTTTGTTACAAACGATAATAATGAACGGTAACCAGTAACCTTTAACAGAAAAACAGCTTGAATAACTGACAAGACATATCGAGGAATCAAGATATTCTGGATCTGATTGTCACGATGTTGAACTAGTTCATCTCAAAATACAGCAAGAGTGTTGGGGCGCAATGGTTACATGTAGTATGCTCATCCACTTTACACCAAAGCTACCAGAGCAGCTAATCAAAATATAGTTTTGAAATAACCTGAAGTATACATAAAGCCAAGGAAGCTTTTAGGTCAAGTTTTAGGGGAAGGTGTCCATTTAAAATGTACATTGTAAGTAAGCCCGACAAATATGGCTTGAAAATAGTAATGATGTGAGATAACAAAACTTCCAATACAGAGTGACCCAGGAATGAGAGGCCAAAACTTGGTAATTGGTATGAAAATAATGTCAGCACTTTATATAATTTTTTTACCTACGGACTTCCTTTGTTGAGATATAGGACTTTAAAGTTAGAAGTTAAAAATACGTTTTTATTGCAGAAAGTCACGATTGGACTTGACTCACTGGTTAAAAGGTCAGAACTTTTACAGTGATGAAGTAACATACTTTCAAATACTGTCAGTTCATTCACCAAATATTTTTCTATAAAAAACTGTAACTGATCTTAAACAATCAGTTCTAAGGCTTTTTCATAAATTGGAAGAGTATTGATGGGTCGATTTTCAGAACATAAACTTGTTCTAGATACGTTTTGAATAGGTACAATTATGGAACATATCCAAGAATCATCCAGCGACAGAGAAGCATTGACCAAAATAAGAAAATGATTTCCAGCTGTTTCAACCTGAATATCATCAGGTCAACACCGCCACAATCACCTGAATCCATTTCTATCTTCAAAACAATATTCTTTAGCTCATGAAATTCTACTTGTCTAAACGCATGAAGCAATAAGTGTTTATGTGATATATGCTGTAATATGAGCTCTTTTCCATTTTGAGATTTTTTGATTGCCTGTGTGAAATCCTGAATGCTATTTATGAAATATAAATGATTGGCAATTTAGATAGTTTTTGTGTTTTTTTTTACCAAACACCAACTCCTTAATAGCTCTCCACACTGCTTTAGTATAATTATTATTTTGATCAATTTTTTCTTCATAATAGTTTCTAGTTCTGGTAAACACCAGCGCGCATATTGAATGTGTGCTGGATAGTCTTTTGGCCCCAAACCTTGTACTTTTTGAAGATGGTACAAATGTAAGAGTTGCTCTTGTAGTATTCTATGTACAGTGGTTTTTCAAACCTTATGTTGTGTTGCAAGTTTTCTAACACTTGATGTAGGGCTATTATGTACATCATCTAGGATAGCTTGCTCTAAAACAACAGTACGGACCCACTCCACCTGATTTTCGTGTAAGTGTATCAAAGGATTGCCAGATTCCTTCTCATACATTAAATGCATACCTGCATATTCATTGAACGTGTATTCTGCCGTTTCAAGTATAAGGCCGGCCACATACATTTAATTCAATTGGAAATTCCGTATATGCATTACACACATGTGTTTACTTTTGTTCGAAATAACGTGACTCAATTGAGAGACAATAGCATTGAGTTTGAGTCGAAACACAGTGGTAGGAAATCAGATTGTGGCTTTGACGACGATTTTCTGTTTGCGATTGCATTATTCCTCGCCTTTACTGAGTTCATCTCCTGAACACCCAAAGATTGCAAGATAGTCAATTTTATGTAAAATAGCAAAATTACGAGCCCATCCAAAGAAATTCCTGAAATATTATCGGATGTCTATAACATCTGTCAACGAATTTGTTTCATTCCTTCTAACTGTCCCAGTCGCTATATATTTGTTTAGTAAAATAAATGCATGGATATGCTTGACAATCCACCAACTTTTCATAAACTTCCGAAACATAGTTTTAGAGTTATAAATAAAAATGTATTTTTGACTTTAAAGCCCTATAACTGAACAAAGGAGGTCCGTAAGAAAAAAAGTTATATAAAATGCTGATATTATTTTCATACCATCTACCCATTCCCAAGTTTTGGCCTTTCATTACTGGGACACTTTGTATGTGTGCTGATATTCCAAGAACTGAATCAAGATCAACCCCAAGAAGATACCATTCAGACAATATATTTTTGAAGTTAACAGAAAGTATTCACAACACTAATCGTAAATGAGAGACTACCAAGAACACGAAGAATGAGTATAAGACAATATTTAGGTCTAACAGAAGAATATTTTAATCAATCAACAAACAAAACAAATACTGAACATCAAAATATAAAACACCTATTTTTGCAATATATACAAAAGCTGTCCCACCAATTATTATCAAACTACTTTAACAAACATAAAATTAGAATGAATCACAAATTGTGGAAAGGTTGAAAGCTGACTGCATTTTACCAAAATAATGAGAGAGAAAGTTTTTGAGGACTTCTGAACAGGATCAATAAAAAAGAAACCAATGAGGTTTAGGTCAGTGTCAAATACTGCGAAAAATTCTCATAGGTGCGCTGAATGTCCACTTCGGACAGAAAACGACAGGTCTATACTTTTTCTGGGAAAAATGTGTGCACACAGAACACAGATATTTGTAGAGACGGTGCCACCTAAAAACTTTAGAAAAAATAGTGCTTGTTCTTTTTTTTGTTGAAAAAACTATCTTGTTAATTTATTTTCAAAATGATCCTATTTGCAATGTTTTTATTCAAATTTTTGCATAATAAAACACTAAAAATAATGTATGTAGTTTTAATATTTTTAAACTGGTGAAACACATATAAGGGTCAATTTAAATTGGATCATATATGACCCTCATGGTGTCAACGTCCAGTGTGGTACCGGGGTTAAGGAAAGGTATATTATGGTTAACTACCTGTCTACTGAAATATAATAAGTATCATGTAAAGTAACAAATACTAATAGAAACATTAATCAAATCGTCACAAAACTTCTATATAGTGAAATGAGATATTATAGTATTTTATGATACATGAAAATAATGAATATTTACCTTTGTTGGCTGCTTCCCATGCAATTTCAAAACACCAACGATTTTCCTGTTCGGCAATCATCCCTCTGTCCAAACATGCTAGAAGATTAGATGTTGATTCTACTCGGTAGAACCTTCTTGATGCCCTTTCTCTGGACATTTTTACTATAAATAAAGTCAAATTGTTGAAGAAAATAGTTTTTATCTAGTTTATTTTAGATGAATGCCTTATCTAATGTAATATATTTAGGTTTATTATATTTAGGTATTTTTAATGTGTACCATAAGTCACTAAAGATAAGAAAACTATAAACTGCCTAAAGATAAAACATTATGCCGATTTACGTAATTATTAAAACGTTCCACATATACATTGATTTACCATAGTAAATTGTTTTTATCACACATTAATGCCATTAAAGTGTATAACAGTTTTTACATGGTTATTATTAAATGGTATAAAGAAAATTATAAAAACAGACCATATGTTATTAAGCAAACTAGATGAAAAAAATATTGAAAAAATAGCGAATCTTGACCCTCACCTGACGTTTTCTTTCAACTTTTTTCAAAAATAAGACAAGTTCAATTGAATTACAAATCTACCACAAGAGAAAATTCGACACGTTCTAAAGAAAGATGCAGCTATGCTTTACTAAAACTCCTGACAAAGATAAACAATCACACATGTAGATAAAACCAATTTACTCTTTTATGAAGGTCACCTCGGGAACAAACGCATTTAATTGAAAAAAATAGTGATGTGTGAGAAGAAGCATTGCAAATATATGTACACGATTATTTTATTGTATTGAGCTTTTATCATTTATTGAGGTATTTATTTTGAAATATCATGGAAATTTCTTAGTTTTTTTATAGTTTGTATTTTTATCATAGCGGATCAGGTTATATATGCAACATCATATACACATTTATTTGAAAGTTGCCTAGAATGATCTCTCCAAAAACTGGTAAATTCTATGAAATTAGCGTTCCGTGAAAACGTCATGTGTCAAACACAACCTTATAAACAAGATTACAAACAAAAAATTTGTGTTTTCAGATTTTTATGAGTTCATATCGTGTAACTATGTAGTATTTAGTTAAAAATATTACGATTTATTGTGATAATGTCGTCCCCTGTGGTTTCTCCCACACCTCCACAGAAAAAGCACAAGAAACATAAGAGTGAGAAAAGAGAAAAAGATGATAAACCGGGCCTCAAGTTGATATTAAAAGTAGGTTCACAAACAACCCCCGAACACAATACAGATTTTGGCACGGGTCTACCTTTAGCAGGAGAAGGACTGGAAGAGCAGATGCAAATCGATCCTAATGATCCATACTTTGCACTCTCCAGATCTCACCACAAAAAATCCAAGAAGAAGAAAAAGAAAAAGGATAAAAATAAGGATAGGGAGAAAAGACACAAGCATCACCATAAAGATAAGAAGAGAAAAAGGGAAGAAAATGAGGAAAACGGTAAGTTGTATTTTTATAGTCAAAATATATTTGTTTTCTTGGTTATGTCTTGCCATTCGTCTTGCAGTTTTCTCCACAAGTTTGAGATGATATTATAGTGTTTTTTGATGCAGTGGGATGTAAAAGAAAAAGCAGGGTGGGATAATTATTGAATCTGTTAACAAATTCGAGATATTCAGAATTTTTAATTAATTACCTATGTTAAGTTAGCACCCTCACCATAAAAAATCGAAATTACATATCTTTTTCTTCTTTGACTATTTTTGGGTTCAATCCTTATGGATTATTTGCCCAGATAGCACTCTTCTTTTTACTTATTCGCTGCATTCGCGTGTCTGGTCATCAACCATAACTCCCTCCCAGCCTTGAAATTTAAAATTTGGATTGTTATTTTTTTATTACATTTTATATTCTAGTCTTTTAAGGAAGCTATAGATTATTGAAGCACTACTTGCACTAGGGTTACTAAGCATGCACTCTAAGTTTAGCACAGATTGAGAAGGTTGTAAGCGTTGAAGCATTTCAAAGTAGAATTTATCTCGCACAGGTCTGTTAATATTGCACTCTAATAGTATGTGTTGGAGATTTCCAATTTTACCACATTCACATAAGGGGGACTCACTAACTCCAATTTTGTTTAGATGTTGTTGTGTACAGCAGTGTCCTATTCTCATTCTACAAATTGTGGATATTTTTTGTCTGTCCAGATTTATTTCATAGAACCATGGCTTAGAAGGTAGTTTATTCATTAGGTTAAATAATTGTTTTCCTTTTATTTTGCTGATTTCTTTCCATTCCTCTTCCCAAAGTAGCTTGATGTCATTTTTGATGTTTGGTAGTATGTCTTTATATTCTACTAGTTTAAATGTGATGTCATCTTTTGTTAAACTTTCTTTGGCAAGTTTATCAGCAATTTCATTGCCTTTGATACCTGTATGGCTTGGTATCCATCCTAGTTTAATTATAATGTTTTCCTTATATGCAGTACAAATTATTTGTCTAGCCTTTAATTGTATGGAGTCTGCTCTGAACAGTAGTCCTCTTTTTTTGTATTTTCTGGATGGTGCTATGGGAGTCTGAAAGTATCAGCGCTTTGGGGATTTGTTTTTGTAAGATCCTTTCAGTGGCCACGGCAATAGTAAGCATTTCTGCAGAACAAATACTGTAACTGTCAGCAATTCTTGATGCCACTTTAAATTCACTTGTCTTGCAGTCATTATATATTCCTATTCCTGTTCAGTTTAGTTTGTTTTTGGATCCATCCGTCTAGAAGATTTGAATGTTGTTTCTTTCTTCAGATATTGTTGCAGGGAAGATAAGGTTGTTGAGAGAGTGTTTACTCAGCCCTAAGGATACAATGGGTATATTATAAAATTAGGATTCATATTCTGACAGGAAGCATGGCAGGTTTTCGAATTTTTTAATTTTTTGTTATACAACTAATGCTTTATCTAGCCCTTCTAAAATTGGAAAGTTGATATACCTTTTTATTTGGTGCTTATTTTTATATAAGTTTAGTAGGGATTTAAAAATTGTACTATTAGTTAATGAACTATGTTTGAGAATGTATTTCTCGGTGAGCCAAATTCTTCTTCATTTGAGAGGAAGTTCTCCCGTTTCTGCTAAAAGTGAGGGTATGGGTGAACTTTTCATTGCGCCCAGTATGATTCTCAATGCCCTATATTGTACCCTGTCTAGACGGTTTAAATTTTGCTGTGAGGTGTTGAATGTTAAGATCATTCCAAAATCTAAGTGTGATCTTACTATTCCTTTATATACCATCATTAAAACTTTCGGATCGGCTCCCCACCAGGTGCCTGATATTGACCTCATAATGTCTATACCCTTTTGTGCCTTGGCAGTTATGTTATCTATGTGGTTGACAAGTTTCATTTTCTCATCCAATACCACTCCCACGTATTTAGATTTTTTCTCGTATCGAATTAGTATATCTCAGCTCTGGTAGTATTTGTTTGATTTTTCTTTGGCTGTATGCTACCTCATGTGATTTCTCAGTTGAATATTCTAGATAGTGTTCTTTCATCCAGCATTCAAGATTTTGGAGTGTTTCATTTATGGATCTTCCCATATCGGTCATTTTTTTACCTTCTGTGGTTAAAATTATGTCATCTGCATAAGCCAACATTTTAACGCCGTTAGCTACCAAGTTGAAAATGTCGTTTGTATATATATATATATATATATATATATATATATATATATATATATATATATATATATATATTGTATAACAAAGGACTTAGTGATGACCCCTGTGGCAATCCTTTAATTAGCTCTCCTTTTTTTGAGTATGTTTTTGAGATGTTGCCTCGAATGATAATTTTTCTTGAAAATAACCTGTTTATTACATTTATAATTTCCTGTGATATTTTAATTTTAGATAATTTATTGGTTAAAATGGGTATCCTAACATTGTCATATGAGGCTTTAATATCTAGGTAAACTATAATTACAGTGTTATTATTTTTAAAGGCATTAATTCTATTTTGAACTATAATTAGATTGTCTGTGATTCCGCGGCCTTTTCTAAAACCTGTTTGATTTTCGCTATTAATTCCCTCTGATTCGACTTTAAATTCAATTCTGTTTTTAATCAAATTTTGAAATGTTTTCATCACACAGGATTGTGCTATGAATCTATAGTTGAATAATTGTAAGGGATCTTTGTAGGGTTTCAGAATAGGGCAATTTATTTGTATTTCCCAATCTTTTGGTATTGGGTCCCCAAATAGTATACCATTGAAATGATTTAGTAGTTGAATTTTCATAATTTTTGGTAAAAATTTCAGTTGTGAATAGGTGATTGCATCGGCACCAGGGGCAGTGTCTTTGCTTCTGAGATTTAGAGTTGTGTTTAGCTCGTTGATTGAAAAGGGGATTTGTTCTTTTACATCTGAGTTTAGTGTAATATTTGGAATGAAATTTATATCTGGGATTGTCATAATGTCAACAAAATTGTCTAAGTTATTCTCAATAAAGTTGTTCTTACACTGGTTAGTGTTTACGTTATTAAATATTTTTATTATGCTCCATGTTTTACTTAGATTGCTATCTCTATTTAGACCTGCACAAAAGTTTCTGAAGCTAGTTCTTTTTTTATTTCTTAGTATCTTTTATGTTAATGCTATTGTTCTGTTCATATTTATATAGTTAGTGATAGAGCTGTCTTGTAAGTATTTATGGATGGCTATCCTTCTGTTTTTAACTAGAATCTAGCATTCTTCATCCTACCATAAAGTAGGTTGTTTATTCATTTTCTTCATTTTGTAACCCTTTTTTGGATTTAAAGTATCTGTGGCTTTGTCAATTGTATTAATGATATTCTCATATGAAGTGTCACTAGTTTGTTGGGCTATATATTGACATAATGATTCATATTTTCTCCAATCTATTTTTTTAATATTGTATGCCTGTGTTTTTATACCCTGTGTATTAGGATATGTACTGTTGGGATTGTGTACTTCCATATTTGTCTCCCTGAATTTTACAATGATAGGAAAATGATCACTATTATCCTTATCCAGGGGAAGAGTGGTCCATTCACCCATTAAGCCTAATTGAGATGTGCAGAATGTTAGGTCCGTAATGCTTATTGCTTGTCCTGGAAGGCTGATTCTTGTGGTTGATCCATTGTTCATGCAAATAAAGTTTTCGTCCAGCAACACTTCTACAAGAAGTTTTCCGTTGTGATCATTTTTATTGTTGCCCCATACTAAATTTTTTGAATTGAAATCCCCTCCTATTATTATGTTTTCAATATTATCTCTATTCTGACATATTTCCTTTAAAAATAATTTATTAAGTTTTACATTATTTGGGTTGTAAATATTTATGATAAGGTGATTAGTTATTTTAATACTTTGAATTTGTATTCCATTTGGTTTATTTCTTAAATTAAGATGATTCAGTGAAGCTGTTATATTATGTTTAGTTAGTATAGCTATACCATTATGACCTTCGATTGAATCTATTCTAAATATATTATAATTTTTTATTTTCCATGTTCTGCTATGTTTTAAAAATGTTTCTTGCAACATGACAATGTCAGGATTTTCCCTATGTATTAACCTTTCTAAGTTGTGACTATTAGAGTTTGTGCTTCGGATGTTCCATTGTAGGATTTTGAATGTGATGTACAATTAATTTAATACATTTCCATGTCATCTGACATGGAGCCTGTTGTTTGTATAGGGCTTTGAGAATTTGGGGTTTTATTCAGGGATACTCCTCTTTTTTGTAGTGCAGAGTTGAGGGTTTGAGAATAACTGATGAGTTCCTCTACTGGGGTGCCTGGATGAGAAAAGTAATCAGTGAATATTATCCAGGACATCTCACGGATGAACCCTATTGATTTACAGCTCACCAGAGCCAGAACAACAGGTGTTATAGTACTTTAAGTACGACAGTTTTGTCAGTTTTGGAGAAATTTCAGTTTGTTAGCACGATGCAGCCTCCGGAGTATATACAAGTGACCAATTTTATGCTTGGATATTATTCAGGGCGTCTCAAAGATGAATCTTATTGATTTTTAGCTTACCAGAGCTAGTACAACGGATGCTAATGTACCTGAAGTGTCACATTTTTGGTCCTTTTTGGAGAAATTTCGGGTTGTTAGCACGATACAGCCTCCGGAGTGTACACATGTGACCAATTTTGTAATTGGATATTTTTCAAGGTGTCTCACAGATGTACCCTATTGATTTTCAGCTGACTAGAGCGAGTACAGCGGGTCCTATAAATTCAGATATACTACATTTTTGGTTATTTTTGGAGAAATTTCGGTTATTTAGCACGATTCATCCCCAAAGTGTATACAAGTGACAATTTTATGATAGAATATTGTTAAAGGCCTGTTACATATGCGGAAAAGTTAGTTTTAATCTTTAAAACCGTTTATTTAATACAGAACTGCAAGTTGACAAAAACGTTATAAATATGCTACGCTTCATTAGTGTTATATTTTCAGGTCCTATAAATAAAATATTATGCATTTTAACTTACATCAAGATCTTTAGGAAAAGAACGAATTAGCTTTTCAGTGTTCTTAAAATGAGCAATTAGGTACACAACGCGTAAATACGATTATTAAAATTAAAAATACCTACAATATAAAATAATATCATAACCCTACCATCTATCCTAATATACAAAACTCTCCTTTATGTTAAAAACAACTCTCTAAGGTTTCTAACACATTCTGATTATCATACATATTTTACCAGGAATGCTCATGATTTTAATATCATTAGACACAATCTATCTCGTACTGAAAAATCACCGGACTATTTGGGAATCACAATCATCTACCTCGAGAAATTAAAAAAATGAATCTAACTAAGTTCAAATCGTCAATAAAACGCATATTGTTGCAAGGGGCTTATTATAATCTAAATGAGTACTATGAATCTAGCTTGCTGTAACGGCAAAGCATGTTCACCCCAAATTGTATATCGGGGTTCATTTACTCAAATTATCAGCTCATAGTCTTTTACCTAGTGTGTAAATGTTATTCAGTTTATTTATGTGTAAATCTTAATATGTAAATGCGAATGTTATACTATGTATCTTTATGTATAAATCTTAATTTTAAATGTCTTAGCTTATGCTGCATACTCAATTAACTTTTAAAATTAAAACTGACGTGTATATCCATCTGTGGATGGCTGCTGTATGCAGATACGAATAAATATTATTATTATTAATAAGAATCATGAAATCGAAAGCACAAAATAACGAATATCCAATCCTTTGAAATTCATACATAAAAGATGATTAGGGTGATATTGACATTTTTGACATTGCCAACTGGGGAACAACAGTGCTTAGGCGATCTGTAATCGCCGCAGTGACTCTATAAATCAAAATACAAGAACACCACGGTGACGCGATGAATACGAATATATTATTTATACATCTCATCTTTTTAAATCACCGTTTTTCCTTCACGTATCATTTGTAAATAATGATACTAAATCATATTTCGATTTTCTATCGGCGCGGTATCCACTTCCAATGGTGATCTCGATGCCGATTGCCGATGTATTCGGTTCGAGATTCCAGGCGGACGGACCTGAATCACTGATCACCGCATCTGCAAGAAGTGAATCACTGATAGCGACAGTGATTTTCTATTCACCGGTGAAATATAGCGGTTACCATATATCGCCCAATACTAGCGAAGTGTTCAACTTTCATCCATTATGGAAATATTTTTTAGAAATGGCAAATGTATGCATAATTTGCCCGTAGATGATATAATTTTTAAGTAAATAAAAACAATAGAATTGCGGGTGAGGTAAAGGAAGACATTTTGTGTATAAGAGTGTATGCAGTCAAGCACATGATGACATAAAGAGCGACAAAAAGAGGTAGAGGGCAAAGTCGAGACGTTACATAGCGCGATTGACGAGCAGTCACTCTTGATATTTATGTTTTCTTGGTTATGTCTCACTATTCATCTCGCAGTTTTCTCCATAAGTTTTCTTGAGATGTTAGACAACATTTTCATACCTGCCTTTCAATCTTATTCTTTTAAAAAACTTATAGTTATAGTTTTCAAGTATATTTGGGAACATATTTTTTCTAAATTTCTTCTATTTGCACCATGGAGCCACAAAAGCTTGCCCAAACGATTGCAAACTTGCTTTATTTAACTGGAGCAACAGTATATGGCTCATATGCCCTTTTGTTCAGTTGCTACAGGCTAAAAACGCTTAGTTGCAATATTAAATTTGCTTGTTTCCAAGACAATTTCAGTCCAATGCTTGTATTTTGTTCATATCAAAAATATAATTAACATTCTTTTCTGCCTATGTAGAAGATTTAATGGTATACCCACAAATTGGAAGCCCTGGCAGAGAACAAAGAACATGTGTTATTAAAAAACTTCAAGAAAGGACACCCCTTTCTAAAGGGTTGGATCATTTGTTAAGCCAATTGGAGAAAAGAGATCCACAAAATTTCTTCGCCTGGCCCGTCACAGAAAACATTGCTCCTGGATATTCTACTATTATAACAAACCCTATGGACTTTAGTACCATGAGGCAAAAAATCGAAGAAAATCAATATAGTAATTTGGATGTAAGTTTAGTTTTAAAATATTTTGTGGAAAACTTTCAGATGAACTTTTATGCTGATTCTTGTTGAATAGTTATTATATTTATAATTTTCCTCAGCAATTCATCGAGGACTTCAAACTGATGTGCACCAACGCAATGAAGTATAATCATGTGGACACGGTGTATTATAAAGCAAGTAAAAAGTTGCTCCAAGCTGGACTGAAGATGATGGTACCTGAAAAACTTGGCTGGATGTTGAATTTAGTACCGGAAATAACAAGCGAAGATGTCGGATTTGAAATAACGGCTGAATTAAGGGCAGTTAAGCATCAAGATGATCACGACGACAGCGATCACGCACACGAAATTAAGAAAAAGATGCCGGCTACGAAGTTTGAACCTATACCTGAAGATTTAACACCCGAAGAGATATTAACCAAGTCCCAAATTGCTGCAAGAACTGCCAGAGCGAAACTGTGTAAGTTTACTTAAAGCATTGCATTTTATATTTCTCTATAACCTTTTATATTGTAGTGATGAAACGTGGCAGTACTGATATGGGATTTTTGAAGCAGAAGAAAGATGGAACCACACACTTGAACATTTTAGTGGGAGGTGATGGTGTGATTCCCGGTACTAAGAAAAGACCCATTCTCTTGGGACAGTTGTGTGGGAAACTTTCTGAAGGAACTAGTCAACTTCAAGGGTTTAGAGAGGATAGAAGAAACATTGCCAAACCTATTAAACCATTATATTATGGAGCATTCGGATCCTATGCTCCAAGTTACGATTCTGCATTTGCAAATCTCAGGTAACTTCTTGCAAACGTAAAAAATCCTCAGTTTGAAGTATTTCTTGTTATTGCAGTAAAGAAGAAAGCGACCTAGTCTACCACACTTATGGTTCAGATACAGCCGTTCAATATGCAGAAAGTGTGCTTGATTTTGTGAAAGATTCCGATTATGCTACACATTTAGTGGATTCTTTGCTTGATCTACTCACTGGCGGCGACCATTCCAAAACAAAGAAAACACTTGAAGATAACAAAAATCTTAGAGAAGAAGAACAAGCTGTTAAAACTATGTTGGAAGTTAAACCAATTGACGCTGTTAAAGTTAACGTCGACGATTTGAAGAGTTTAAATAGTAAGTAATTTTTGTTTTTTGTTTTCTTTGGACTACTTGACTAAATTTATTTTTAGACTTGGGTATCGATGTCACATTCTTGGATACCATGGATAACGAAATCCGATTAGCCGAAGAACGCCACGAGCTCCAGCAAAGATTAGACAGCATGTACCACCTGTTGGAAAAACTCCAGAATTCTCAATATCAACGTCTGTCCGCTCCTCCGCCATCCAATCTTAACAATTGTCCGCCTCCAGCCGAAGATGAAACGCAAGTAGCAGAAACTATTACTGATAATCTAGCTGAAATAGCTAAGAGAGTCAATCCTGGTGATGTAGCGCCGATCGCTGGAATTAGGAAGGCTTTAGGTAAGCGTACTTTTTTTTTAAATTTTTTTTTGTTAATATTTGGAGGATGCTAATCGAAAAGGAACAATTGTAATAAATCACGTTTTCTAAAATTATTGTATTTTTAGAAATTTCTTCCTGATTAATATTTTGTAGGTATAAAAGCAAATGATGAACAACACATTATGTTTTTTTCCACTTATCGAAATATAATTTTGACACTTTTTTCAATAATTAAATACTAGTTTTTAATATCCAAACTCCCCGGTTCTATTTAAAGGGAAGGAAAAAGAATGACATGGATTCTTTAAAGAAACTAATTTTTACTTCAATTATAAAAAAAAGGAAATCATTCAGTAACAACAAAATCATAAACCTTAAATCTAATCTTCAAAATCTGTATTTGAGACAAAGCCTTCAATATCATCTTCATAGTTCTAAATATTTTGGATTCTGTAAACCTCAAGTGCATCCTTGGGAACAAACTTGAGTAAAGTCTTGATATCATTGTTTCTTTGAAATAGCTTTTCCTTCGGGGTAAAGTAATTTGAATATTTGGAAATCAATAAGATTTTTTTTACCTCGTGTTGATTTTGAGATATTTATTTCTCTAAATTGACTTTCATCAGATGAGTGTGACACATAAAAATAGTGAACTTGGTCTTGACTTCTCAAGTTTATTATTTTTGTTTTAAACCAACTAAGGTAAGGGGCACCAGTAGCTGACAGGTTAAGACACATTTTTTCTATAGATTATGATATTTCCATGATTTGTGAAATTAAGCTTATACATATCTGGTAAGTCAAACAATTCAATATTAGCAACATATTTTAACTACAAAAACAATTAAAAATATTTTGGAAATAACAGTACTTGTATCTGAAGCTGACATGTCAGTATGAAGAGGGAACCTTTACCTGACAGGCATGTAATTTGTTGGTTTAAACATTTTTTTAGCATTTTTCAATTAGGCCTTTCAAACATCCTATGTACAAAAACAATAATTATTATTTTGTTTTACTTTATTAAGTATCGAACACATCAAGAACATAAGTAATTATTTTTCATTTATTGCCATTACATGCTTATCAAACAAATATCCGACTCTGTCCCCGGCAGTTACAATTTTGGGAGGGATTAACAGCCCAACAATTTGGTCAAATTATTTTACAAATGATATGTTATTTTCATTAGCTACAAATGAGTTTTTAACCGTGTACAGACATTTTAGCGCTATCACACGCACATAATTTTGTTTAGTTTCCTGGACAATACAAACGTAAATAAATTTTTGTGTCTTTTCCTCCCATAACCACCACTAAAACAACTGGTCCTTGTGTTGATTTTTTCTTGTCTTAATTCACCAATGTCTTCACAACCTGTTTCTTCATCCTCATACCAAGGAGATTCGTCGGAATCCATGAAGTTCACTTCCGCTCCTGATTCTTCTGATGACCCCAACGATTGTAAAGGCCGCTCTTTTCTGGTTGTTTTTTCCTTTTTCGAGTTTTAGCTTCTCTCTTTTTTGTTTGCATTCTTGTTTTTCTTTTTCTACCTTTTTCTTCATATGTGAAGCGGAAGCATTAGCGTCTTGCCATTTTTGAAATGTAATTACAGCGGGAAATTTTGTTTTTTTCTCTTGGATAGTGACTACTTTTCAACCTTTGGCTCAGGCCAAAAAAATGTTTTTTTAAATGACGTTGGTATGAGCATCTCAGGAGACTTTTCTGTAATTTTCCACAGTTTCGAATTTATTCAATTCTATAGGTCTCAAAGGAGTTGAGTTGTCTAAAAGCAATTGTCTATTAAGATGAGGGTCAGGTGAAGTTAATTCTCTTATAGGTGTATTGTTGATCACTTCAATTTTGCTCATATCATTGTCTGTCAGATTGCCTTCAGCACTTTCTTCTATTATTCCATCATCTCTGATGACGCTTGCATTCATTTCTTCAGTCATGTTTACAGTATTATTGCCCAGTAATTCATTTTCTTTTTTTTCTAAATTGTAAACACAGTTTATATTCACCATCCCAAACATCAGCAGATATGGTAAATGCTGCCAGTTCTCTTCGCCAATATAATGTTCCAAAGTTTCAAATGCGGCTTGGTTATTGGACATAAAATCTATGAAAACAGTTTGAGGATCTGTCTTTTTGTCTTTTCAAATGCCACTATTCCTGCTTTCCATGGTATCAGTCCACATTTTCTAAAATCATTACCAAGAATATCAGGAGTTATTCGTTTGTCTAATATTTCTTTTAAAATAGGAGCAAAGTTGTGTCGTTTAAGTTCGGACTTTTTACTTTCTTGCTTCCAATTATAAACTTTTTATTTCCAGCCAGCTTTGAAGGTTTTAAAGATGGCATCATGAACAGATGAAGTAGATGGGTGGAGTTTGGGAAAAGAGCGATAACAACAATACCATTATTGGAGCAAAACGTGCTGAGATGGATAGACATGTGTATGAGTGGAGATCTACAAACAGAAGAACTGGGAAATACATTTTTGATTCAATTAGGCATGGGTGAAAAATGTTGGTGACGAACTCATAAAAGCCTTCTGCCGTCATCCATCCTGATTCTCAGTTTTCTCCCGCATGGCATATTATCGCTGCTTTAAAAATACGATGCCAGCGCTCAATTAAGCCGTTTGACTGGGGATGATACGGGGTAGTGCGAATTCGTTGCGTACCGATCAGGTTTAATACGACTGGAATCAATCGTGATTTGAATTGTGTGCCTTGGCTGTCCTTATACATTTGGACGATCCGTATATAGAAAACCACGTGTCGAAAAAAGTACGAGCGATTGTTTGTGCAGACATATCTTTAATTGGTGTAGCTTCCACCCATCTGGAAAATATATTGATCATAGTCAAGCGGTACATATAGCCTTCCTGTTGAGGCAATGGGCCAACGATGTCTGGTCAAAACGACCGTCTGGGGCAACAAATTGATCCGGTAAAGTTCTTACGTGCCTAGATGTCTTTGACGCCTGACAGTTCGAACACGCTTTACACCACGACCTGGTGTCACGTTGCATGTTTGACCAGACATATCTCTAGCGAATGAGGCGATCGGTGACTTTGGCACTTGGATGAGCTGGGTGATGAACCATGCGGAAAACTCTCTCACAAAGTGATTAAGGCACATATGGTCGAATTGTTTCACCCGAGATTTCGAGGTGATCATAAGAAGTTTTGATATCTTACAGTAGTTTGTAAGCCACTTGATGCTCAACAAGTTCGTTTAAGTCAAATTCTAGCGGAAGTCATAGAGCGTCAATTCGAGAAAGCGAGTCGGCACTACATTTTCTGAACCAGTCAAATTCCGTGGTAAATTCGGCAATAAAATATGGATGTCGAAGTTGTCTAGAGGGTGCTATGGGTTATAAAGACTTACATATATGTTGAAAACTTTGTGAAGTCGTCTTTCCTCTACGTCCTGAGTGCACTGGATGCCAAACATGGAAGCAGGTACGATGCAGTCACAATACAGGTTGAATTGTCTGGATATTATTGCAAAACTGCTCTCATAGATATGGCGTGTAAGCACACTAAACTTGTGTTGAATTGAGTGATACACAGATCAGGTTGGGGTCACCAAATGTAGGGTCCAGGAAATTGCATTCCAGTTTTAATCACACAAACACTATTGATGACTTATTTAAATATTTATTTCCTTACTACAAAATATAAGAATCGTGTTATACATTAGTATCAGTTTACTATCACCGCCACTCTCCATTCTAGCACAGAACGTTAAGAGAGAGAGAGAGACAGATTTAGCAAAATAAATAGAATTTTTATGAGTAAGTGCAAGCTAGGTATTCTTGATATTTGAAAGTTGATGTGTCAGGTATAGGTGCACTGTCAGCTACTGGTGCCTTTACCTTAACCCTTTCTTTATTAATAGTTATTTGAAATTTGTTTTTGAATATCTTTAGTAGAGTAGAAATCGCCAGGCCCCACAATGTCTATAACAAATTAATTTTGTTTCTTGCAACAGACATAACGTCTTTCAAGATGTAAATTAGAACCTGCATTTTTAGCGTCCTATTTGAGATAATGTAGGGTGCTGCATTAAAACTGTTTTTAATAAAAGCACAATTTTTATGTTGCGGTTTTGTCCACTACAGATGTCAGATCACACTCTCACCCTCTACTCTTTTTTGACAGATATACGTCAATAAACTTCTTTAAACATGAGCCCGCTCCAGTCCTCCTCAACTGGCTACCCCTTCATTCCACAAAAAATAATATGTAGTATTTGTGTAGCCTGAATGAACCCCCTTGTAAAAGATACTTAATTGAAAACAATATTCATTGGTAGTTTAGGTAAACCCAGGACTTTTTCCATATCATAGCAAAGAGTTTCGATAAGTGGGTTTTTACTTGCTTCCTTTAAATCTTTATTCAACTGATCTCGGTCAAACTGCGCATTTTAAGATGCCTATCATGTTGTTCTTTCAAAACTAGTTGCTGGTTATCATCTTGTGCATGTTCTGTGAAAAATACTCATCACATTTTTATGTCTGTCTTTTATAAGGGGTTTTCACCTCAAGTTAAAATAATTAATGTGTATGGCCTCTACTGTTGTTTTTTAATTCCATTTTGGTACTCTCCGGGTATATTCTAAGTGAGTTTGTTTAGTTTATATATTATCAATGTCAGTATTATCACCTTTTGATAAACTTCTTTCTCAGATAAATAAGTAGAAGTCCTACCATGGAACCTTGTAGCACTCCATATTTTATTTCTATATAATTCGATTTATTTTGGTCAATAGGTCTCCTATTCTTTTCAGATCGTCTCCTCAACTCATCTGGAGGCGACAACTATGTTGTATTACATTATTCAATATCTCTGTGTGTCATCTGCAAATCTCTATTTGAGTCATTTTTGACTAGTTCTATTTCTCGTCAATTAATTTGTCTTTCTATCCTAATAATCTAGTCATAGTCATTTGTGTTTTGGTTATTTTGTCCATATTCTCTTTTGTTAAAGCCTATGTTCTCTTTTGATAGTGTCCATGTTTGTGTATCATAGTTCTCGTCAAAATTTCAGACGTTTGATTTAATTATTTATCACAGATATATATATGTATTTAGTAACAGTTTCCAGACTGTTAGTATTTAGGATGATCTTTCTGAAATAATATTGATAAATAATAATTATAAATTGTATGTTACTTTGTCAAAAGTGCGTTTACACCTACTTATATTGTTATTGTATTACAAATCGTGTAGAAGTTGTGAATTATCTTGATTCCAGGTGTACCTATGCCAGAAGTTCATAGTGCAGAAGTCGTTAATATCGATCTTGAATCCGAATTAAGACAATTTTTAGAGAGTGAAACTAATTTGACACAAAGTCCACTGAGAGATGATCAGACCATAGAAGAAATATTGTTGGATTGATTTAGGTTAAGGTACAATATTCTTGAGAAATAAATAAACTATGGAATTATGTTATATTTAATACTTTTTTCGATATATTTACATTTTATATACATATACTATATACATTACATAAATAATTAGAAAGGTCAGGCACATATTTATTTTAAATTAATTAGCCGAATAAATAATTTATAAATATATCATCTTCCAAATTCGATGTCTGGTTTGTGTTCCTCTAATTCGGAATCGGACAGGAAATGTTCTTTTCGCAATTTGGACAACTTCCTACTACTTCTGAAAGGAATCTTCGTGCATTTACCGATATCAACCACTGCAAAACAAAAAATAATGTAAAAATTACAATTTTCGAGAAATAATTAATTGTTAACACATAATTATGCTATTGAAAACAATCGTAAATCAGAAGCATGTGATTGGTCGAAAAATTTAAATAAACTACTGTTTGTCTATGGGTTATGTGATGTCAGTGATATTTTGCAATTGTATATTACATTTTTAGTTAACAGAACAGCTTCTATAAAGTTAAACATGATTAAACTAAATGAACTTGTGAAAAGTGTGAAATACACGTGAAATGAACCAAAATAATGATGAGGTTATGTCAATATTGATTTATTTGATACTTTTGTTTGAATTTGTATTTGAATTTAGTGCATGGTCGGAAAAAAATATTTGTATAGAAAATAATATTTTGGTAATCTTAGATCATTAGCCCAAGAATACACAGTAATTTCGTGGTTTGCTAACTAAAACAGTTATTGTAGTTAATGAAATTAACTGTCTCGACCCTTACTTCCTGGAATCTGCTCATATTAGTGTTTTAAATGAAACTCACGGTTTCTAGTTAATTCCAAGAAGATGTGATATTACAAATATTGAAGCTTCAATATTTGTAATATCACATCTTCTTCTTTTTTCTATAAACATATATTAAGTCAATCACAAATTAGGTCACTTCTTGGTCTAGCCAAAAATAACTACTAAACATTAGGTAGGCATCAAATAAAATGTAACTTCTGTCATTCTGACGATGATATTGATTTATCGAAACAATTGTCAATTTTTTAGAATTTCCAATAACTTTTATTATATTGTGGAATTAACTAGAAACCGCGAGTTTCATTTAAAACACTAATTGTAGTTAATATTTTAGTTGCAGTGAATAAAGTATAGTAGTGGTACTAACCTCAAATTTGAGTAGGGTACTTGGACAAGAGCAATCCGCCGCCCGACCCGGGCGGGGGAGAAATGTTACAAAACTAGGAAACTAATAATGTGGATAAAATTAAGGGGAAATATACTCAAGAAATGAAAAAAAAAACTCAATTTATGAAAATCTGTTGTACTCAGTGTATGATTCGGGTCCGTTTAATGTAATGGCAGAGCATGGTGAGCAAAATGTAGGTAACTTCCATCCGGTGGAGTTTGGTAAAATTTTACATAATTTGGGTATAAAAGGAGTCAAAAATATTGTCAAAAAAGGTAGAAATAGAGTATGTGTAACTTTTCGCCTAGCAATGGACGCAAATAATTTTAAGAAAAATGAGGAATTGGCAAAAAAGGGATATCATACATTTATACCCGCAATGTTGCTTACTTGCAAAGAAGTGGTGAAGGGAGTCGGAAGTAGTCTCTCAGAAGAAGAAGTTTTGGATAGAGCTAATGATGAATCTGGAGGGATGTATAAAGTATTGGAAGTACGTAGGTTGAATAGAAGGGTCCCAGATAAGGTTACCCATGAGGTGGCTTATGTTCCAACTGGTTCATATATTTTTACATTTGTTGGCAAAAGTTTCCCTAGGTATGTCAGTATATATAACAATAGATTGGAGGTAGGTACTTATATCAGACCTATTATCTTATGCTTTAAATGCTTCAGATTCAACCATACTGCGAAGCAATGCAATAGTAAAGAGAGATGTGAATTATGCGGAAAAGAGGATCATGATAAAAATAAATGTACAGAGTATAAGAGTAAAAGATGTCTATATTGTAGGGAGAGTCATTTAATTACTGAACAGCTTAAAAATGTAGACAGTTATGAAGAGCTCGCTATACAAAAAAAAATCAATGAAATCATGAGCTATCAGAATGTATCCTATTATGATGCAGCGAAACAAGTACCTAGGAAGAATGAAAGTTCTTTCGTAGGAACCATTTCAGATAGAAGTATTAGACATTTTCCTAATTTACCAGATAAAACTCCTGAAAATGAGCTAATGTCAATTAGTCAGAGAAGTGCAACAATACAAAGTAATAATAGAACCCCGAATAGATCTTATAATGAGGTTACTAAAAACAAAAGAAGATGTCCTAATAGCCCGGGATATGATAAAGACGCACAACAGGGATGTTACATGGGTAGTCCGTTGTACCCAATTACCCCATTCACAGGTAGGTCTACATATAATAAAGATTTACAAAATAGTTCACCTTCAAAATGCGATTCTAATGAAGTAAATGTTATTGATATACGTGAGTTAGATCTTTGAATATTTGGCGGATCAGAATAATTTATGGGAATTTGCAAAAAAGGGAAGTTTCCCCAGCACAAAATATGAATCCAAGTAACAATTTAAATTTAAAAATGGCAAAAAATAGGGGGGGAAAAGAAGATAATGGGAAATCCATATCTGAACTAGATATGGAGCAAGATGAGTGGTAAGATTAAGACAAATATAATTGTAGTTTCTTGTTTCAATATTTTACCCCATTTTATAAAATTCAGGATATTGCAATGGAACTTGAGAAGTGTGAGATCTAACAATATTAATCTTGAATATTTAATTAATAGAGATGACCCAAAAGTGATATTGTTGCAAGAAACCTTTTTAAATAATGGAATGAAATGGAGGGTAAAAGGCTATAATATATATCGTAAGAATATAATGGCATTGCAATTTTAGTAAGTAATAAATGTACATCACGGTCATATGATTTAAATTTAATAAATAAACCTTATGGTTTAATTATACAAGCCATTGTAGTTAATAAAATGTTAATTATAAATACTTATTTTCCCATAGATATTAAAATGAACAGACCTTTCTTAAGTGATATATGTCAGGAAATAGATAAATTTGATCATTTTTGCTGGCGATTTTAATTCCAAAAATTTAATGTTTGGTAACAATACTAATAATAGAAATGGTAATATTCTGGCAGAGGTATTATTGGAATCTGGTTTTATTTGTCTGAATGACGGTAGTGCAACGAGAATTGGATTACTGGGTCAAAACAAAAGTGTTACAGACCTTACGTTTTGCACAGGTAGGTTAGGGTTAGTTGGAAGATGGGAAGTATATCCACTAGACAAGGGAGACAGTGATCATTATCCTATAAAAATTGATTTCGAGATAGGGGGCGAATATAAAAATGATAATATTTACGAAAATGGCAAATTCCAAGTAAAAAAGTATAATACTAGAAATTTAAATTGGGATGAGTATTATTTAAAATGTATAGAAATGGAAAATCAAATGGAAGGTAAGAGATACAGGGATATTGTGGGTTTAATAGACAAAGCTTACAATATGATTAAACCCAATAAAACAAATTATAGTGGAAATAATAGGAACAATGGTAAGAATAAAAGAACAATTAATAAATGGTGGGATAGGGAGTGTGATACAATGTTGGTAGAGAGAAGAATGGCGATACAAAGGTATTTAAGGGATAGCAGTATGATCAATTATATTTTTATGAAAAAAAAGGTTGCTGAGGCAAAAAAAATGTTCAAAAACAAAATGAAAAATAGTTTTATAGAATTCTGCTCTACCCTCAACCGGGATAGCAATATGTCATATATATGGAAAGTGGTTAAGGGTTTTGGTAGAGGTAATAATTATAATAGGAATGCAGATTTTATAAAGAATAATTTGGAATTTTTTTTGGATCTAGTTACTTCCCCTGAAATTCTGAATGAAGGAGTAGAGATTATATCAAAGAACAAAATAGGGGAGGAGTTTAGTGTGAATGAGCTTAACGTAGTGTTAAGTGCAAGGAAAAAAGATCTTCAGGGGTGGATGATTTAGTGTACTCACTGTTTAGGGGATTACCGTATTGTATTAAATTTAATTTGATTAAAGTATTTAATAGCTTTGTATCAGGAGATAATCTTCCTGAGGAATGGAAAATCCAAATCATTTGCCCAATCTTGAAACCCTTTAAAGATCCCTCTTCAGTGGATAGTTATAGGTTTATCGCTTTGCAATCATGTGCATTAAAGATCTTAGAAAACTTGATCAAAAATAGAATTGAATATAAATTGGAGGCAGACCTTTTAATTAAGAAACAATCTGGTTTTAGAAAAGGGAAGGGAATTATGAATAATTTGGTTTATTTACAGACAACAGTTGTTCAAGCTTTTCAAAAGAATAATAAGGTAGTTGCGGTATTTTTGGATATCAAGGCGGCATATGATAATGTTAGGATTCATATATTAATGAATAAATTGGCTAAATTTAATATTCCACAATCTTATATTGAGTTCTTAAGGAAAATATATAGTAATAGAAAGATCATTGTGAAAGATATCTCTTCAGGGGTTACTTCCATATTAGGATGTGTAAGTAAAGGCATCCCACAAGGATCAGTCCTTAGTCTGTTACTGTTTGCAGTATACACAAATGATATATATGAACAAATGGTGGAAGGAGTGGATATGCTAGGCTTGGCTGATGATATGATGATTATTGCAGTTGGGAATGATTTGGAACAGTTATGTAGGGGTATTAATGAATCATTGGAGAATACTAGTGAATTGCTGGGATTGCATGGGTTTCAATTATCAGTACAAAAATCAAAAGCGATAATTTTTCAAAAAAGGAAAAGTAGAGGAAGTATCCCTAGTATTGTATGCAATCATGAAGTAATACCATATGAAACAAAAGTAAGGTATTTAGGAGTCTTACTGGACGACAAAATGAAGTTAAGTGCCCACATTGATGGGATTGTGGCCAAAGCACAGAAGGGTATAGATGTCATGAAATCTGTTGCAAACTATTGGTGGGGGGCTGATTCAAAAATTCTGTCTATGATATACAAGGGTATTGTTAGATCTCACTTAGATTTTGGTTCATTGCTTTTGTTTAATACTTCAAAACAAAATTTATGCAAATTAGATAAAGTACAATTTAAAGCATTAAGAGTTATATTAGGTGCTATGAAAAGCACTCCTACTGTGTCACTGTTGGCAGAGGCGGGGGAACTCCCTTTACATTGGAGGCGTATATGGTTAGCAGAAAAATTTATCTTGAAACACCTTTCTTTAAATAATAGTATAGTTACAAGTAATTTATTGAGTATGTATGGGCTTCAACATATAAATGTTGGCATGATCAATTTTCCTATAATGGAGGGATTGGATGGAGCATTAATTTATCATAATTTAATTAGAAAATACGACGTTATACCATGCTTTTCAGTTGGGTACGATGCACTGCTTATGGATATTCCATGGGAGGATTTGGGGCTACAGAAAAACAACTCTGATAATGAAATAGAATTTGATGGCATAATTAAAGAGAAATGGAGGAATTTCCATATAATATATACAGATGGATCTAAAGATAGACATGAAAATCGAACTGGGTTTGGTATATATATGGAAAATAGGGGTTCTAGAATAAGTGTCAAAGTGGCCGACGAAGCTACTATATGTACAGCAGAGTTATTAGCGATTTATGTGGCAGTTACAAGAATTCGCGAAGTGGGAAACTTGAATTCCTTGGTTCTAACCGATTCCAAGAGTGCTTTACAGAGGATAGCCAGAAGAGGATTATATGGTAAAGCTGAATTTCCAGAGTTATGGATAAGAGAACTCTTATGGGATGCGAAGTGTAATAATCAAAATATTAGGTTTGGTTGGATTCCCAGTCATACAGGTATTAAGGGTAATGTAGAAGCAGATTTGTTGGCTAAGAATAGTTGAAAAAAGATGGAAAAGAATTTTAATAAAGTGGATTATAGAGATATTTTGGTAAATGTTAAAGAAAAGATAAGAAAAGAATGGGAAGAGGAATGGATTGAATTGTGTAAACTTAAAGGAAAGCATTATTTTAAAATTGTTGAGAAATTACCAGAGAAGCCTTGGTTTTATGATGTAAAGATCAACAGGCATGTGGTTACTACATTGAATAGACTTAGGTTGGGACATTGTGCGTATCCGCAGCATCTTCATCGGATAGGAGTAGTGAATTCACCCAATTGTGAATGTGGGAAAGTGGGTAGTATCAGACATATACTTATGGAGTGCCCTATTAACAAAAAATACAGTGACATTTTATATAACAGTATGCTTAAAAATTGCATGAAGTATGAAACTGCTTTATGTGTAGAAGATATGCTTAGAGAACCTTCAGCTAGTAGTGCTTTGCTTTTGTGTAAATTTTTCAAAAATTGTAATACAGTTATATAAACTAATTTTAGATCCAGGAAGAAGTGGTGTCCCAGAGGCAGATGCATGAAAGTGCAACTTTTTCCTAAATAAATCAAAGTGACACATAGTACTGGGTAGATAACTCGACGGAGTTAAGCCCAATAAAGGAAAAAAGAAGAAGATTGATTTGTAAAATGACATGACAAATGACAATTTTTTTTGGTCGTTCAACAAACATAAATCCGTTTTCGATTTCGATTATAAACAAAATTGGAATCAAGATCGAAGTGTTGAATAGAACTTAATGTTTATTGTCGTTGCTTCTTTTTAATATTATGAGGTCTTTAATTGCATTTGAAAAGAGGCCATTAATAAAAAGTAGTGACAACCAAAATTGACCTAAAAAATCCAGTGACAAATAACCCGATGTTGACATCTCAGAGATTTAAAATAAATTAACTGAAGTCTGTTTTTTCTACTTGTAATCTCTGTTTACGAACATTTTCTCGCATGTTTTGAAGAATTATATTTTCTTCAGCCCATGTTATGCAGGTATTGAGGTAATTAAATGCTGTAACTCAAGGTCGTACCCAGGATCAAAACTAGGGGGGAGCAAGCAATGGTCATTCAGGTTGTGACATTTCAGCACAGAAAAGGCGAATTAAACCAAAAATTTAAGAAAACAATTTGTATTTATTCTAGTGACATGTCTTATACTAATATCATTTTTCTTGGGTTTGAAGAAAACTTGTGCAAACTGTCGTTTCAAACCAGTCCTGACTTTCCTTGCAGAATTTCTGATGGATGCTCATCAAACACAACCCAGTCAGTCTGTCCTCTCCTATTGTACTTGTGAGCCAGGTCTTTACCCTTCGGAGGGTACTGAAAGATCAAGAGTAGCTATGGTGGACGGGAAGGCACTTAAAATGAGGAGGGCATTCTTTGTTACAGAGAAAAAATATTAGCCTCCTCCAAAAGTGGAGCCACTTCAATGTCCTTTAATCTGTCACTCTAAATCCTTCTTTTTCCATATATTATGCCACAAATCTAATTTCGCAGAGATATCACTCAACTCATAAACTTCCATGAAAGACTTAACACTTTTTCCGAATCTTTTGACACCATTTTTAGCATCTATGAAGGATGAAGATGCAATAAGGCAAAAGCCGGTGTATTTTCGTGTGAGAATCTAGCATTCAAAGATAATGTTAGGGAGTCGAGATAAGGGATGATCAATGACCACCTCCGTATTCAATCGCAGTCGCAAATGGCAGATTACTTCTGTGTATTTGTATAATTAGTTGCCGCCTGTGTACTCTGCTATAGACCACCATTTCACTGTGGTAAACAATTGATTATTCACCATAGCTTTTCCTAATTTTGTTTCGTTCCATCACTTTATAGCCATTTAACATTTTTTTTGCTTCTATGTGCCCATGCTGTAACTGATTCTATTTTAGCAATTGTAGTAGTCGTTAGCTCCAATATTTCTACAATGCTTTTTTCTTCTTGTACTTCTTCACACATGTCTCCATCTATTATAATTTGCTCTGTTTCTTTGGTCCCGTAAAACAAGAATTTAACCCTTGTTCGCTCATCTTTCTGTTAAATTTTGCAACCAATCGGCAATAGGTAGATTATCTTTAGGATCCCATTCTTTCGTTTCTTGTGATAA
Source organism: Galeruca laticollis (assembly GCA_963921935.1). Classification (NCBI taxonomy): domain Eukaryota; kingdom Metazoa; phylum Arthropoda; class Insecta; order Coleoptera; family Chrysomelidae; genus Galeruca; species Galeruca laticollis. Next base: position 74,224,901 of record OY998177.1, read on the forward strand.
AACATTCATTGTGTGAGGTGAAACAGAGCTCCATGCGTGAGTGACGGAAAATAGAACATCCTTCAAATTCAATTCTGTGAGATACTGCTGAATGTCACCACCCTGAGAAATAATTTGAAGTAGCAATTTATTTTTATTCAAGGACTTCTGGATAATATTTTGATCCATTGGCTACAGTAAAGGTGTGTAGTTTGGTGGTAAGAAGATGGTTTGGATATTCCTTGTTCATTTAGGTGCCTGGAGCATTATCAAGTAGGATTTTCATAAACTGAATCACTTCTGGGACAAGTCTTTATGAAACCATTTACTAAATACTTCTCTTTTGACTCAACATTTAAATTGACAGACAAATATTCTTGAAAGCTCTGGGACTTTTAGCGTCACCAATCACCAAAAAATCTAATTAGTGTGCTCCAATAGCATTTGAACATGGTATAAAGGTGATTATATCTTTACTTACTCTATGGCTTGGTGTTCTTGCTTCTTTAGAGGATACGAATGTTTTATTGGGCAATAGTCTCCAGACCACTCTCGTATGCATTATAGATTTGGAAGACCCAGTTCTATTTATCTTTGAAATGCTGCATAAATTCGTAGCTTGACAGTTTTTGACCCGATATGGTTAACTAACGAATACGAAATATTTAAATTTATTCAACCACCCAGCACTGGCACAAAAATGATTTTTCTTGGTATTTTTTTCTTTTCCGCATAACCCTAAGTAATATGCGAGAAAAGTATTGGTATACCCCCAAAAAAGTTGGAATTTTGGATTCTTTTTTCGTTTTTCAGCAAGAAAAACATGAAAAAATGGTTTTTAGAAGAAGAAAATCCCGTGTGTATGTTGTCGTTTGCCACTGTTCGTAACATGTCTTGTTAGTGACGATACAGCCTCCGGAGTGCAACAAGTCACCAATTTTATGATTGAATATTGTTCAGGACATCTCACAGATGAACCCTATTGATTTTCAGCTCACCAGAGCCAGTATAAAGGGTGGTATGGTTCGACATTTTTGTCATTGTTGGAGAAATTTCACTTTGTTAGCACTTTACAGCCTTCGGAGTGTACACAAATGACCAATTTTTTGATTGGATATTGTTTAGGACGTCTTATAGATGAACCTTATTGATTTTCGGCTCACTAGAGCCAGTACAATTTTTGGAGAAATTTTGAGTTGTTAGCACGATTCAGCTTCCGGAGTGTATACAAGAGAAGAATTTTATAATTGAATATTTTTCAGGGTCACTCACAGATGAACCCTATTTATTTTTAGCTCACCAAAGTGAGTACAACGGGTCCTATAAATCCAGATATACCACATTTTTGGTAATTCTGAAGTGTATACAAGTGACAATTTTATGATAGAATATTGTTCGGGGCGTCTCACAGATGCGGAAAAGTTAGTTTATTTTCAATACAATTTGATTGCTTTTACTTTCAGAATTTCTCCAGATATAAGAATGTGTTTAGAACGCTCTTGCATGAACCACTAACTTGTAGAGAGCGTTTTCCATATGTGAACAATCACCAATTTTTAATCTTTTATGCTTTGCTTGTCTAGAATCCATCGTCTTCACGTGGTCCACTATATTTTGCCTTTTTTTCATATTGTTTATAGTAGCTCACCCAACCCATGGTCATTTGCCAATTTGCATGTTTTCTCCACTATAAAACTTTAAAATATCCGTTTTATCTTTCAAAGTTAGGATCTTATCTTGCCGTTTACTTGACATTGTTAACTTCACTTGAAAACAGCATGTATATGTTATTGGCGAGAGAAGCGCGCGCGAAGGATGCCGGTTTAGTGAGACTCTACTGTATTTTGTGAGTTGAAAGCATGTAAAAAAATAAACGGTTTTAAGGATTAAAACTAACTTTTCCGCATCTGTGAGATGCCCTGAACAATATTCTATCATAAAATTGTCACTAGTATACACTTGTATCGTGCTAACAAACCGAAATTTCTCTAAAAATAACCAAAAATGTAGTATATCTGGATTTATAGGACCCGCTGTACTCGCTCTAGTCAACTGAAAATCAATAGGGTACATCTGTGAGACATCTTGAACAATATTCAAAATGGATCAATTGTATACTCTCTGGTGGCTGTATTATGCTAACAAACTGAAACTTCTCCAAAAGTGGCAAAAATATCGTACTTAAAGTACTGTAGCATCTGTTGTATTGGCTCTGGTGAGCTGAAAATCAATAGGGTTCATAAGTGAGATATCCTGAATAATATTCAATCATAAAATTGGTGACTTGTACATACTCCGGAGGCTGTATCATGCTAACAAACTGAAACTTCTCCAAAAGTGGCAAAAATATCGTACTTAAAGTACTGTAGCATCTGTTGTATTGGCTCTGGTGAGCTGAAAATCAATAGGGTTCATAAGTGAGATATCCTGAATAATATTCAATCATAAAATTGGTGACTTGTATATACTCCGGAGGCTGTATCGTGCTAACAAACTGAAACTTCTGCAAAAGTGGCAAAAATATCGTACTTAAAGTACTGTAGCACCTGTTGTATTGGCTCTGGTGAGCTGAAAATCAATAGGGTTCATCAGTGAGATATCCTGAATAATATTCAATCATAAAATTGGTGACTTGTACATACTCCGGAGGCTGTATCATGCTAACAAACTGAAACTTCTGCAAAAGTGGCAAAAATATCGTACTTAAAGTACTGTAGCACCTGTTGTATTGGCTCTGGTGAGCTGAAAATCAATAGGGTTCATCAGTGAGATATCCTGAATAATATTCAATCATAAAATTGGTCAGTTGTTGAACTCCGGAGGCTGTATCGTGCTAACAAACTGAAATTTCTCAAAAAATGACAAAATGTCTTATTTCAAGTACCATAGCACCCGTTGTACTGGTTCTGGTAAGCTGAAAATCAATAGGGCTCATCTGTGACATGTCCTTAACAATATTCCCTCATAAAATTGGTGACTTATTGCATACACACAGGATTTTTTTCTAAATACCGTTTTTTCGTGTTGTTGTTGATGGAAAACTTAAAAATAACTCAAAAAAAATTATAATTTTAACCTTTTTTGGGGTAAACCAATACTTTTCTCGCATATTAGATAGGTTGGGCGGAAAAGTAAAACGTATCTCATGTGCATGTCAAATATTTCAAAAACTAAACGACGAATTCTTTTATTTAAAAATCTACATGTTTGTCAAAGATTTAAATATTACAGTGGCATTTAACAAATACGTACCTCATATAAGCAAGCGATGTGATAACAGTTGCCACAGTATTCGTTTTTACAGACGATTTCTGGTAAATTATCTTCCAATCGATACGAGAAGCAAATGCTACACTCTCCAACATCGACTAAAAGCCCACCATATAGTTTTTCTTGATCCAATGGTTTTACTGGAATCTTTTCTAAACCTAAAACATTAATTAGACTATAAAAATTGACAATTTATTGATATTCTCAATACTATTCATTGGGAAACAATATATAAAACAGAAGTGATTTTTTATTTTGTAAAGCTGCACCAAAGTAGGATCTATTGCTATCTACTTTTTTATGTATCCAGTAATACTATAATTATTAAATGCAAGTTGGTGGTGCTGGATCTCCAGAGTGACATGATTCTTTCACGGTACCTTTAGGTATAAATAAACTGCAATGAACTTGAGTTTATTATAAAGGCCAACTGTTACTAACTCTCGTAGTCAAATGCGAATATATATTACCCTATCTACTATAAATTCTTCGAATATAATCTCCGGCTGGCATGTATCCGACGATATTTCAATGTCGGACCACCGCTGGATAAAATTCGAAATAAAACTGGCGCTCACAACCTCTACAATAACTCGCGACCCCAGGAAAACGGATAGGACAAAATATGTCCACTGCTTGAAAGGGGATCTGCGAGGAGTCGAGGATGTGTTGCCCAACAATAAAGGAGATTTGGAAAGTTATCATGAAACAATTCGAAACTCCATTATCAATGCCTACAAGATGTCTTGCCCACTCAGGCGGATCGATCTTGATGGAGCCTCCACTCCGTGGTGGTGCCATGAGATTGATCAGCTCAGGGGGACGGCGAGGAAATCTTTTAACAAGGCTAAAAGAACAAGACTCAAAGAGGATTGGAACTCATACAAGTCTCACCTCAAGAAGTATAAAAAAAGTCATTAGACAAAAACAAAGAGAAGCATGGAGAACCTATTGCGATGAAATCGAAGATTTCCCCCAAGCAGCTAGACTCTAAAAAGCCCTCTCAAAGAATCCCCACCGTCATATCGGTATACTAACCAGAGAAGACCTAAAGGAAAGACTTCAACTATTAATGTCAACTCACGGCAACCTGTGAGCATGAGGAGAATCACTACCGAACGATGACTGGCGTATATCACGACAGATCGTCGACGCGGACAGACTGAGGTGGCCCATCTCTGGCTTCTCCCCCTTTAAATCCCCAAGAACGGACGGCATTTATCCAGCCCTACTTCTGTGGGGCCTGGATGACCCAATGCCGTAACTGGTAGGAATCCTCAGATCCTCACTGGCACTGAGGTATATTCCAAAAGGTTGGAGAGAAGTTAAAGTTTTGTTCATATCAAAACCAGGAAGAATAGACCATTCTATTCCAAAAGCATATCGACCTATTAGCCTCACATCGTTTTCAATGAAAACCTTTGAGAGGCTGTGTGAAAGATACTTGAGAGATGTAGTGATAACACAAAATCCACTGCATCCAACTCAACATGCATACACTCCAGGGAAAACCACCGATTCGGCTCTTCATCTCGTGGCGGGTCGCATCGAGAGATCGTTAGAGAAAAAAAGGAGTCCACCCTGGGTGTATTCATAGACATAGAAGGTGCATTCGATAGAACCACTTTTCCTAAAATAACAAACGCAGTTTCCAACAAGAATATCCCCCAAACCATAAATGGCTGGATATATAACATGCTCTCAAAAAGAGCAATAAAAATCAGTGTAGATGATGTAACCCTCAGAGGCTTGGTTGTAAAAGGTTGTTCACAGGGAGGGGTACTCTCGCCACTACTGTGGAACATGGTCTTAGATTCCTTGGTCAGCCGCCTCACTGATAGCAACTTCTACACAATAGCATATGCAGATGACCTAGTGATTCTGCTAACAGGAAGATTCGAGGAGACACTTTGCGTTTAATGCAAGAGGCCCTCAATATCATAGAACAATGGTGCAAAGAACATTCACTGTCAATAAATCCAAAAAAGACGGAGATGGTTCTTTTCACGAAGAAAAGGAAGCTTGTAAAACATCAAGCCCCAAAGCTCCTAGATACCAAACTTAATTTCTCTTCAGAGGTGAAATATTTAGGTGTCACCTTCGACAGTAAGTTAACGTGGAACTCTCACAAGTACAGTTAAAAAATCATATATTTCTTATGAACTGTGTCGTAGAACCATCAGCCGCAACCTGGGGAATGTTACTTAGGGTCGCTGCCTGGATACACTGCCATCATCAGACCTATGCTGACGTACGGCGCGATTGCCTGGGGAGCTAAAGCAAACCAGTTGACAGTCGTCCGAAAACTGGATCAAATCCAAAAAACAGCATGCCTCAACACAATAGGAGGCATGAGAACCACACCAACAAGAGCTATGGAGGTAATCCTCGGTCTCAATCCCCTTGACATATACATCAAGGAGGTTGTTTTGATGACCATGACATGTATACGCTCTACCGGTATACAACCTGATGTAGGATCCGGTAAACTGAGACGTAACTTGTGGCATGAGGCCCTCAGGGAGGTCCCACTGCTGCAGGCCAATACGGACTCGATTCCACCGCGCACAAGACCCATTGGAAGAAGGCGCAATCTGCATCTTCACAGATAGGTCTAAAACCAATGTAGGCTCAGGATGTGGAATTTTTTCCAGATTCCTGAATCTAAACATAAAAGCAAATGTTGCTCAAACAGAGCTCACTGTTATCTGCATCACTGCAAAAGAGATTACCAAAAGGAAAACCACAGGTAATAATATATACATTGTAATGGACAGTAGACAAACACTACTAGTCCTGATCAGACCACGCATTACATCAGGCCTAGTACTAGAATGTCACATGGCCTTACTCAAAGTCTGTAACAACAACACGGTCACTTTAGGCTGGATCAAGGGCCATGAGAAATCGAAAGGAAACCGTATTGCGAACTCGCTAGCCAGGAAGGGCAGCCTCACACAAACTCTTGGGACCTGGCACTTTCATTGGTCATCAGCAACGGTTGACCTATTAAAAGAACGCTCCCTTAATAAGTTTAAGGGTAGATAGGATGACGCAGAAGGCTACAGGCTTGCCAAGGAACTGCTACAGGATCCGGACAGCAAAGTAGTCAAAAAATACGTGACTATGAACAGGCAGAACCTACGAACAGCCGCGGGTATTCTGACTGGTCACTGCCACCTGCGAAAACACCTCCACAGACTGGATCTGTCTAACACCCCGCTTTGTAGAGGATGTGAACAAGAAGATGAGACTGTCGAACACATTCTTTGCGAATGTCAGACACTCTCTCGTTTTAGGTTTCATGTATTCGGCGAGCAAAGGCTAACATACGCCAGTATGAGGGAAATTAATTCAGGCGACGTTATCGCCTACTTCAAACAAGTAGGCTGGATGACGAGTTAGAAGGGAGTTTTGAACCTCAGAAGGATGCACAATGGGCCAATTGTGGCCTAAGTGCTGTGGGGTCACCCACCCTTCAAACTTTTACAGATACAGAGATACAGAAAGGGCAAGTGATAAAGACGATCATTATCATCTGACAGTACTTAGTAATTACTCTTTCAGTGCTACCAGCAAAATATAATCCATCTACTCTAATAGTTGAGTCTTTTACTTTTTTAAATGAAACTGTTTCTAAATAATTCCACAATATATTGAAAAAATGGTAAAAATTCTGAAAAATTGACAATTGTTTCGATATTATCATCTTCACGACAGCAGTTACATTTCATGTGATACCTACCTGCTGTTTAATAATTATTTTTGGCTAGACCTTCTGATTGACTTAATATATATGAATAGAAAAAACAAGAATATATGATATTACAAATATTAAAACTTGGATATTATTAGCCCTATGGGAATCTTCTTCCCATTTAAGATCAGTATAACTGTGCAATGATATAGAAAACTACATCTGCTGATCTTTACAAATATTACTTAAGAAGAAATTTTAAAAGTGGAGAACTCCCTACATTTATCTGTTCATTGACAACTTCATATTGTGGGTCACTTTAGTGTTTTCTAATTACTAACTCTTCAAGGAAATCCAGTTCTTCTTTTTTATCACAAATATGTAGTACTTCAAGTTCTGTGTTTGGTGTCAAGTTTCAAGACATTTATTTCAGCTATAAAAGACATTCTTGTATTTGATGCTAAATATATTATCTTTGAAATATTATTAGAAATCTTACCAGCATATCTAATGGTTTTGTAATTTTCTATTTCTTTAGTTTGTTTAGGAAATATTAGTTGTAATTCCACTTTTTCCTCTTCTTTATTAAGTAATTTATTTATTATATGTAATGGATGTTGCTATTTGTTTAATTGTATTAATTTCTGTTTCAAAATTATATTTGTTCATAGGAACTGAAAATGCTCTATGTATCATTGAATTATATGCTGCTAATTTATGTGACATGGGATGATTGGAATTATATGGAATAGTCACATCAGTGTGTGTTGGTTTTCTGTAAATTGAACAACCAAGTACATTATTAACTCTTTGAATTTTTAAATCAAGAAAATTGATTGTTATTTTTTTCAATAATAATAATATTTGCAATAACATAACTTCTTCTTTTTTCTATTCATATATATATATATATATATATATATATATATATATATATATATATATATATATATATATATATATATATATATAGCCAAAAATAAATATTAAACATCAGGTAGGCATCACATGAAATGTAACTTCTATCAATCTGACGATGATAGTAATATCAACAATTATCAATTGATCCAAAAATAAAAATTGACAAACTACAATAAGAAGTAACTAAATTAAAATTTATAATTAGGGAAAAGGATCTAGATTTAGAAAAAGTAGAAGGTGAAAACACTGAAAAAATAAATGAGATGCAAACTGCACATCGAAATAAGGGATAAAGATAATTATATACAAAGAATCAGGATTTTGAAGATGAGGTTTATGAGATTGAACACAGAGACAACCAATGATAGAGCAGGGTAGAAAAATGAATAAATTACATAAAGAAATTTCACAAATGGAAATTAAAAAATGATGAAAATGAATTAAAAAGCTACATCGATAACCAAGTTTTACTGAATAATAGAATTAAGGAAATGGATGAGATTAATCGAGAAATGGTGGATGCAATACATATGCTTGAGGTAGAGAATGATAGAGCCAATAAAGAGAAAAATGTAGGACCCGCTGTTCTCGCTCTAGTCAGCTGAAAATCAATAGGGTACATCTGTGAGACACCTTGTGTGTGTGTGGGGTTGTGATATTGACTGCGGATCCTATTGGTTCCAAGTGAGACACCTTGAAAAATATCCAATTATAAAATTGGCCATTTGTATACACTCCGGAGGCTGTATCGTGCTAACAACCTGAAATTTCTCCAAAAAGGACTAAAAATGTGGCACTTCAGGTACCATAGTACCCGTTATACTAGCTCTGGTGAGCTAAAAATTAATAAGGTTCATCTATAAGACGCCCTGAACAATATTCAATCATAAAATTGGTCACTTGTATACACTCTGGAGGCTGTATCATGCTAACAAACTGAAAATTCTGCAAAAATGACCAAAAATTTGGTACTCCAAGTACCATAGCACTCGTTGGACTGGCTTTGGTGAGCTGAATATCAATAGGGTTAATCTTTGGGACGCTCTGAAGAAAATTCAATCATCAAATTGGGCACTTGTATATACTCCGGCGGCTGTATCATGCTAACAAACTGAAATTTCTTCAAAAATGACAAAAATGTCGTACTTAAAGTACTATAGCACCTGTTGTACTGGCTCCGGTGAACTGAAAAGCAATAAGGTTCATCTCTGAGATGTCCTGAATAATATTCAATCATAAAATTGATGACTTGTTGCACCCCAGAAGCTGTTTCGTGCTACCAAACTGAAATTTCTCCAAAAATGACGTACTTAAAGTACTATGGCACCTGTTGTACTGGCTCCGGTAAACTGAAAATCAATAGGGTTCATCTGTGAGATGTCCTGAATAATATTCAATCATAAAATTGGTGACTTGTTGCACTCCAGAAGCTGTTTCGTGCTAACAAACTGAAATTTCTAAAAAAATGATAAAAATGTTGTACTTCAAGTACCATAGCGCCCTTTGTACTGGTAATGGTGAGCTGAAAATCAATAGGGTTCATCTGTGAGATGTTCTGAACAATATTCAATCATAAAATTGGTGATTTCTTGCAGTTCGGAGTCTGTATCATGCTAACAAGACATGTAACGAAAAGTGGCCGACGACATACACACAGGATTTTTTCTAAAAACCGTTTTTTCGTGTTGTTCTTGATGGAAAACGTAAAAATAACTAAAAAAATCTTTTTTCAAAATCTCAACATTTTTGGGGGTAAACCAATACTTTACTCGCATATTAGATTGGTTGGGCTGAAATGTAAAACTTGACAATATGCTCAAGGTTTTGTAAGGGTAATTGATTTGTGCAATAAAGGGGATTTTTTTAATATTAATCTATATGGGAAAGTATGCAATAAGCTAATTCATGAGATATTCTACAAAAAAAAAGGATAATAATCTTATAGTTATTGAAACTGTAGATTCCAGTGAATTCAATGAGCAACAAGGTAATGAGTACAGAAAAAATAATATCAACAATTGTAATCAGCAAAGACCAATCAACATAGAAAATAACACTTTTATATTGTAACTAAACGCACAAAGTTTTCTAGCTCACATTGATGAGATTAGAAATTTAGAGCTAAGAAACCTTTATTTGTAGGTCTATCAGAAACTCATGTTACAGAAGATATATACAATTCTGAAATACATATTAATAATTATTAATAACTTGTAGATAATAAGTTAAAAATAATTAATGTGCGTAGATATTGTATGGAAAGGGTGCTCTGGATGACAGGACTAACCATTTTATTTCGAAATAAAAAATATTTTATACCTATCTCCAAGCAGCAGCACGGTAGGATTTTTGAAATTATTTGAGGAAAATATCAATGGGGAAATAAATAAAACTATTTTATGTGGAAATATTGATAACAATTACAGTCGTAGGTTACAAGGTTTTATATGTGATATGGGATTTATAAATTCAGTAACGGAATATATGCATTTAACATTAATTGATTTAGTTTTATCGAATCTAGAAATTGACATAGATGTATTTGATTTCCCTAAAATAAGCTGTCAGCACAATATGTTAATCTCTTTGAAGGACATAAAAATATCAAGAAATTAATTTTATATAGAAACAAGGAGCAGGAACATTGACTTTGAACTAATTGGGTTAAAATTAAAAAATATAAACTGGAACTATAGAGAAAATGTTTTAAATAATAGTATATTATTCAACAAGCATATAATGATTGGCTATTATTCACAAAGGTGCATTTATGTCGCAAGCTGCAGGCGAGTGACATAAACATCCGAGTGAATAATATCCATTATATGTGAGTAGAATACTATATTTTGCCCAGTCTAACTGAGAAGTAAAGAATTGTAGGCATAGGGTTCTTCGAATCCTGGTTGCTGTGATAATTTTTATCAATTATATTGTGACATTTGTATATAAATAACCTTCAATATGGGTCCTTTTTACCCGTGTGAAGTTAGCCACGGATTTTTTTTTACCATCCACGAATATTTTTTTATAAAATAAACTGTACTTTTGCAAAACAAATGTTAATATAGGAAACATATAATGACATTTTAATAGGCTACATAATTTGACTACCAAAAATTAGAGATTAAGTGAATAAATAGTTTTCAAATAATTGTTACTGTACATATTTCACGGTTGTGAATCGAAGACCCAAAAATAAAAAAAAATTATTCAACAATTACAAAGAACTATTTCAAAGTACACCTAATTAGCAACCTATTAACAAAAAATTGTGATGTAAGTATTTTTTATAACGTCAAAAAAATTTCATAAAGATTACGATTGAGCGCTGATGTGCATCGTTCGTTTTGAACTCGAAGCCCCAATTTTTTTTCAAATTTTCTTTAACAATTTAAAAGGACACCTAATTAGCAACCTATTAACAAAAAATTGTGATGTAAGTATTTTTTATATCGTCAAAAAAAATTCATAAAGATTACGATTGAGCGCCGATGCGCATCGTTCGTTTTGAACTCGAAGCCCCAATTTTTTTCAAATTTTCTTCAACTATTTCAAAGTACACCTAATTAGCAACCTATTAACAAAAAATTGTGATGTAAGTATTTTTTATAAGGTCAAAAAAAATTCATAATGATTACGATTGAGCGCCGATGTGCATCGTTCGTTTTGAACTCGAAGCCCCAATTTTTTTTCAAATTTTCTTCAACTATTTCAAAGGACATCTAATTAGGAACCTATTAACAAAAAATTGTGATGTAAGTATTTTTTATAACGTAAAAAAAAATTCAAAAAGATTACGATCGAGCGCCGATGCGCATCGTTCGTTTTGAACTCGAAGCCCCAATTTTTTTTCAAATTTCCCTCAACTATTTCATAGTGCACCTAATTAGCAACCTATTAACAAAAAATTGTGATGTAGGTATTTTTTATAACGTCAAAAAAAGTTCATAAAGATTAGGATTGAGCGCCGACGCGCATCGTTCGTTTTGAACTCGAAGCCCCAAATTTTTTTCAAATTTTCTTTAACTATTTCAAAGGACACTTCATTAGAAACCAATTGACAAAAACTTGTGATGTAAGTATTTTTTATAACGTCAAAAAAAATTCAAAAAGATTACGATTGAGCGCCGACGCGCATCGTTCGTTTTGAACTCGAAGCCCCAATTTTTTTTCAAATTTTCTTCAACTATTTCAAAGTGCACCTAATTAGGAACCTATTAACAAAAAATTGTGATGTAAGTATTTTTTATAACGTCAAAAAAAATTAAAAAAGATTACGATCGAGCGCCGATGCGCATCGTTCGTTTTGAACTCGAAGCCCCAAATTTTTTTCAAATTTTCTTTAACTATTTCAAAGGACACTTCATTAGAAACGAATTGACAAAAACTTGTGATGTAAGTATTTTTTATAACGTCAAAAAAATTCATAAAGATTACGATCGAGCGCCGATGCGCATCGTTCGTTTTGAACTCGAAGCCCCAATTTTTTTTCAAATTTCCCTCAACTATTTCATAGTGCACCTAATTAGCAACCTATTAACAAAAAATTGTGATGTAGGTATTTTTTATAACGTCAAAAAAAGTTCATAAAGATTAGGATTGAGCGCCGACGCGCATCGTTCGTTTTGAACTCGAAGCCCCAAATTTTTTTCAAATTTTCTTTAACTATTTCAAAGGACACTTCATTAGAAACCAATTGACAAAAACTTGTGATGTAAGTATTTTTTATAACGTCAAAAAAAATTCAAAAAGATTACGATTGAGCGCCGACGCGCATCGTTCGTTTTGAACTCGAAGCCCCAATTTTTTTTCAAATTTTCTTCAACTATTTCAAAGTGCACCTAATTAGGAACCTATTAACAAAAAATTGTGATGTAAGTATTTTTTATAACGTCAAAAAAAATTAAAAAAGATTACGATCGAGCGCCGATGCGCATCGTTCGTTTTGAACTCGAAGCCCCATTTTTTTTTCAAATTTTCCTCAACTATTTCAAAGTGCACCTAATTAGCAACCTATTAACAAAAAATTGTGATGTAGGTATTTTTTATAACGTCAAAAAAAGTTCATAAAGATTACGATTGAGCGCCGACGCGCATCGTTCGTTTTGAACTCGAAGCCCCAAATTTTTTTCAAATTTTCTTTAACTATTTCAAAGGACACTTCATTAGAAACGAATTGACAAAAACTTGTGATGTAAGTATTTTTTATAACGTCAAAAAAAATTCAAAAAGATTACGATTGAGCGCCGACGCGCATCGTTCGTTTTGAACTCGAAGCCCCAATTTTTTTTCAAATTTTCCTCAACTATTTCAAAGTGCACCTAATTAGGAACCTATTAACAAAAAATTGTGATGTAAGTATTTTTTATAACGTCAAAAAAAATTCATAAAGATTACGATTGAGCGCCGACGCGCATCGTTCGTTTTGAACTCCAAGCCCCAATTTTTTTTCAAATTTTGTTCAACTATTTCAAAGGACACCTAATTAGGAACCTATTAACAAAAAATTGTGATGTAAGTATTTTTTATAACGTCAAAAAAAATTCAAAAAGATTACGATTGAGCGCCGATGTGCATCGTTCGTTTTGAACTCGAAGCCCCAATTTTTTTTCAAATTTTCTTCAAATATTTCAAAGGACACCTAATTAGGAACCTATCAACAAAAAATTGTGATGTAAGTATTTTTTATAACGTCAAAAAAAATTCATAAAGATTCTTTATTCATTGGATAGGTAGGTTATCTGCTACAAAACGTTGCAGATCTCTAGCGAATTTCCACACAGCATGTCTGTGGTGTTAAGGTAAAAGAGAAGTCAATAAACACAACTTTTCACCAGAAGCGAATAAAGAAAACGCTCTTTTGTTTCAAAAGTTAAATGTATTTTAATTATAGTACAAATTTAAATTTATTTTTATCTAACAATATTGTATCTTGTTTATCGCAATTTTAAAAGTTTTTTTCTATTATTAATTAAGATAATTGACCCCTTTTGAATATCGAAAAATTTGTAAAGACTACACAGTAGCAGTATTTCAAAAAGAAAAACTCTATTTTTCAGATATGTTGGCTTTAAATATGCATGAAAATACTACTACAATGTGGTTATCAAATTTTTTAATAGATTATTTATTAAAGGTAATAGCCTACGACACTCCCTTCCAAATTTTTTCATGTCATATGGTGGATGCTCTCATGGAACTAAAAAATGGTATCCTGGAAATAAAAAAAAATTCTATTTCCAATTTTAATTTCTTCTCATTGGATGCTGCTTTTTATAAACATGGAAGAAAATGTAGTTAATTTTTTTGATCCTTTGGTGAATTGCAGTAAAAAGGCAAAATATTATTTTGAAAGCACCTGTTCAAAAAGGAGCAGTATGTTAAATTTAGAAACAACACCTTTTAATTATCCTCTTCAAAAAGACGCCTGGAACTGTGGAGTATATATATAGTATATTACGCTGAAATCATTATTAAAAATATTGATGTAGATATGGATTTTAGCCCTAATGACTACCGTCAGTACTTAAAATACATAATTCATTCGAGCACGGATGATATATCAAAAAATTGCTTATATTGTGGTGAAAAAAACCAAGAATTAAAATGTCTTTCTTGCAACAAGTATAATCACTACATATGTGCAAATATCAAAGATGTGACGTTGCGTGATCATATATGTGAATTATGTAATAATTAAAATTTTCTTTATAATTCTACGAATAACAATTTTCAACATATTTTATTAAGTTAGTAATAGATAATTCAACTCAAGCACATGTAGTTAATGATTTTATTTTACACTTATGAAAATGAAGTTAAATTGGTATTTTGACTAGAGTTTTTATAACTGATTATGGATTTTCAGTTAATGAGATAGGAAAATCGTGGTCTCGTTTTGAACGAGGCAAGATCGCTGCTAGAGCGTGAACTCGAATACTACAATTTATATGTGTAACCCACCGCATTGCGTATAAAAATGTTAACAAGTACTTACTTCCATAAACATTTCTATTTGCGCAATCATTTCTGGTACAAATGACAGAATAAATAAAATTTTGAGAGTGAATTTATCTGAGGTGCCAGTCAAAGCTTTCAGTCGTTCCTTTCAAAAAAAGAATCGATGTGATTATTTCACTTCAAGTGATTTCACTTCACTTGGTTTGCGAAAGTAAGACACTTATTATAATCATTTACCATTATACAAGGTAAATAAATATTAATTTTAAGTTCCGTGCGAAAAAGTGTAATTTTGCGCCCAGAAATGGGTGCGGAAAAGCACTACTTTACGCACGCTCGTAGAAAAATATAATTTTGTTATAGTTTAATAATTTGTTATTTGTTGATATAGGTTCATTACTCGATTGTAATTTAATTATTAGTATAATACTAGTTTTTCTAGTCACATTGTGATTCCTATGTAGAATTGTACGTTTATTTTTCCATCTGACACTGTATATACCATTGTCGTATGAGAAAGGTGGTAGTTAGCTATTTTGGCGAACACTGACCCTTTATAAACTTTTCCTGATATAAAATAAACGTTATTATTATTATTTTCTTTTTTATTCCAATAGATAACCCTTGGTTACTGCGTTTACTGCTCTGGTAATTGGCATCTTAGGATTTTTTTGACGTTATGAAAAATACTTACATCACAATTTTTTGTGATTAGGTTCCTAACTAAGTGTTCTTTGAAATAGTTAAAGAAAATTTGGAAAAAATTTGGGGCTTCGAGTTCAAAACGAACGATGCGCGTCAGCGCTCAATCGTAATCTTTATGAATTTTTTGTGACGTTATAAAAAATACTTACATCACATTTTTTTGTTAATAAGTTCCTAATTAAGTGTCCTTTTAAATTGTTAAAGAAAATTTGAAAAAAATTTGGGGCTTCGAGTTCAAAACGAACGATGCACTTCAGCGCTCAATCGTAATTTTTATGAATTTTTTTGACGTTATAAAAAATACTTACATCACAATTTTTTGTTAATAGGTTCCTAATTAAATGTACTTTTAAATTGTTAAAGAAAATTTGAAAAAAAATTTGGGGCTTCGTGTTCAAAACGAACGATGCGCATCGGCACTCAATCGTAATCTTTATGAATTTTTTTTGACGTTATAAAAAATACTTACATCACAATTTTTTGTCAATTGGTTTCTAATTAGATGTTCTTTGAAATAGTTGAAGAAAATTTGAAAAAAAATTGGGGCTTCGAGTTCAAAACGAACGATGCGCATCGGCGCTCAATCGTAATCTTTATGAATTTTTTTTGACGTTATAAAAAATACTTACATCACAATTTTTTGTTAATAGGTTACTAATTAAGTGTACTTTTGAATTGTTAAAGAAAATTTGGAAAAAATTTGGGGCTTCGTGTTCAAAACGAACGATGCGCATCGGCACTCAATCTTAATCTTTATGAATTTTTTTTACGTTATAAAAAATACTTACATCACAATTTTTTGTTAATAGGTTCCTAATTAGGTGTCCTTTGAAATAGTTGAAGAAAATTTGAGAAAAAATTGGGGCTTCGAGTTCAAAACGAACGATGCGCATCGGCGCTCAATCGTAATCTTTATGAATTTTTTTTGACGTTATAAAAAATACTTACATCACAATTTTTTGTTAATAGGTTCCTAATTAAGTGTACTTTTAAATTGTTGAAGAAAATTTGAAAAAAATTTGGGGCTTCGTGTTCAAAACGAACGATGCGCATCGGCACTCAATCTTAATCTTTATGAATTTTTTTTGACGTTATAATAAATACTTACATCACAATTTTTTGTTAATAGGTTCCCAATTAGGTGTCCTTTGAAATAGTTGAAGAAAATTTGAAAAAAAATTGGGGCTTCGAGTTCAAAACGAACGATGCGCATCGGCGCTCAATCGTAATCTTTATGAATTTTTTTTGACGTTATAAAAAATACTTACATCACAATTTTTTGTTAATCGGTTCCTAATTAAGTGTCCTTTTAAATTGTTAAAGAAAATTTGAAAAAAATTTGGGGCTTCGAGTTCAAAACGAACGATGCGCTTCAGCGCTCAATCGTAATCTTTATGAATTTTTTTGTCGTTATAAAAAATACTTACATCACAATTATTTGTCAATTGGTTTCTATTTAGATGTTCTTTGTAATTGTTGAATAATTTTTTTTTATTTTTGGGTCTTCGATTCACAATCGTGAAATATGTGCAGTAAGAATTATTTGAAAACTATTTATTCACTTAATCTCTAATTTTTGGCAGTAAAATTATGTAGCCTATTAAAATGTCATTATATGTTTCATATATTAACATTTTTTTTGCAAAAGTACAGTTTATTTTATAAAAAAATATTCGTGAATGGTAAAAAAAAATCCGTGGCTAACTTCACACGGGTGTCCTTTTTATCCATGTCATGTGACCTGTCCATTATCCACACCTATTATTCTTTGGTGCATAATGTACGTCATTATACTTGAAGAAACAAACGTAAAATGTAAACATTATCAAATAGTCGTGGACAAAAGATATAGCATGTTTGTAGAAAATGAATGTTCTATATTGAATGAAGTAGCTCCAAAAACGAGGTAAAAATCTATAGACACTACCAGGAATTTTGGAATGAGAAAGTCAAGCAAGCGGCTACGGACAGGGATAACAGTTATAGGACTTATAAAAACAACAGAACACTGGAAAACTGAGAAATATACAAACAAAAAAGGAATATACCTGTAAAAACAATAAGAGGAGAAAAGTGGAAATATTTTGAGGACAAAATAGATCTCAATAAACGAAATCTAATGGAAATGTGGAAACTTTGCCAAAACTAATCAGGGAAGTTTTATTAACAATGTCTTTTGAGTTATCTTTGTAAATTTTTTCAAAACAAGTTTAGTTTCTTTTCATTAATAAAGAGTTATTAACAGTTTCAGATACATCGGGTATAATTAACAATTTTTTTCTTACATTTTTACCTACGTTAAAAAACTCATAAATTACTCAATATAATATTATTCCATTCCTCTAACTCATCTGCAGTCTGAGTTTGGTTGACATGATTGTGAATGGCTCTAGTAATTAAATCCCACATGTTTTCATTGGATTCATATCAGGAGAGTTGGCTGGGAAATTCAATCTCCTGATATGTCCTGCTTCTAGTGAGTCCTGAACCCTTCTTGTGCAATGTGGTCTTCCACAAAATTTTCAACTAAATCGTTACGTATGGGATAGATAATGGGTGTAATAACTTGTTCGATGTAAATTTGACTTGTCCTATTTTGTGGTATGTGAATACATGGGGTGCGGTGTTTGAACATTATTCCTCCCCAGAACATAGGATAGGAAGCAGCTTCGCGGGGAAAATTAAGTCGAGGTTGACGACCTAGTTCTCTCCAGATCATTTGTCGATTGTCATAACTCATCTGGGCAATTCTGGTTTTATCTGTAATTAACACCCATCTCCATTGAGGCAAAAGCCAACCTCTATGCTCTCACGCCCATTGAAAATAGACAGCACAAGGTCTAGGAAGAAGAATGGAGACTTGTAATGGCCTTCTAGCACGTAACTAGTCTTCGAACTGTACGTGTCGATATAACATGGAAAAACGTACCATGAAAGTGAGCCCTTAGAGATGAAGCTGATGCCGTTTAATGGCTGCGTGCATATTGCACCAAACAACGATCCTCCCTTGCGCTAGGCACTCGAGAACGTCCACTACGTGGTCGGTTTTCCACTGTACCAAGTTCTTGATATCTGTGAATTATTCGCACAACAGATGATCTACGAATGCCGATTTCCGATGGTTGGAATGCCCTGCAGTAATTTTAGATCGATTTAATGGAGAAATTTCACGACCTGGCATTACAATGCTCAAAAATTAAAAGAGTACAATTGTCACTTCACTGAAAATATTGTAAATATCAATTTTTGTAGAAACATTGATAGTAAGACAAGGACTCTTTATCAACATCAATATTTTTTTTTGTTTCCTAAGAACATGTACTTTTTTACAAATATAAGTAAAATAACTAGGTTTAATTGAGACTATATACAGGGTGTCCAAGACTTTTGACATTGTGTGTATTTGACGTACCCTTGTCATAGTTGACGGTGGGCAGGAAGTGTAGGTATTGTGAAATTGTATATTCTAAATCATAAAAACTATATTTTGTGATTTCCAGTCATTTTGACACAGAAAAAAAGTTACACTTACCTATTAATTTTTTAATTTCTGTGAAAATGTAGTTGGTAGGATCCCAATTTTCGAAATTCTTGTTCATTGTTGATCTGTAAGATTCCACGATCCTCTCTGGTCCAAGAAATATAATATTAGGTAAAGCGTCAAGTCTAAATGGATCTACTTTTATTATAATTGATAGGGTTTCATCTAAAACAAAAATAACAGTTTGTTTCAACACCAATGTTGGTATAGTCACTGAAACGGCAGGGAACGTATGTAAGATAGCGCTGGGAATCGGAAACGATTTTATAATATATTATATTGAAAACTATCAATAATAATTAAGTATAAAGATGGAGCAACAAGAGAATTATTTTACAGCAAATAGAAAAATGGTGAGTTTATATGTTATTCATTTGTCTTTCCAAACATCGAAGATATTTTGTGAATTACTGGATATTTATGTTAGTTTGCCAATGTTGATTTAAATATTGGTTCAATATACATTTTACATTTTAAAAAGGCCAATGTACAGGCCATTTTATATTTCTTCCAGTATGATAATTCCTTCAACGGTAAAATGGTGGATAACTGATAAAAGTAATATTCCACCTGTTAACTTCCTAGTTCAACTTTCAAAGTGCCCTTTGTTTGTATAGCAAATGAAGCTTATTCCTGAATGACACACGTTCTAAAACCTTATGTACATTAAAACCTTGATGCAGAGAAGGAAGCTTTTAACAAACGTCTGTACACAGCAAGAAAAGCGGTTGAATGTAGCTTTGGAATTATTTTCATGAAATGGGGAATTCTGGAAAAATGTATAGAACCCAATCCAGATACTGCAAATAATATTTTAAAAGCTGTTTGTATTTTACATAATTCATTAATTGACCAAGAAGGTGAAATAGCAGGTATACCTATGTCAACTAATGCAAATCTCTCGGAAACATTTATTCGGCGAGGGAGAGAACATAATGTGACATCAAAGATGTCTATTAAAATACAAGATACTTTTAAACTCATTTTTCGTTATACCCAGTTAATATATTTTGTTAAGTCCAAAATATAAAACAGTTTGCTATAATATATACATTCAGTTTCATTTACATTATTTTTTGAGCTCAGCTGACATATTTGTAACATTGCTTATTTTCGTCCATGATGTATCCAATACAAATTTGTCGTGATGTTTCCTATCTCTCTTATCCCATTTTGCAGGCCGAATAAACACTTCAGTTATTAATTTTTATTTATCCATTTAAAACACAATGTACTTTACCACTTCTAACTTGACATGTGCGGATCCAGCTGCCCCACCCTCTAGAAGCTCAAAAATAAAAAGTAACTGTAAAGATAATCGAAATAAAATAATAATTGACAAAATAGAGAATAAATTGCTGAGTCACCTGACATGAAATAGCTGAAGTACTTCGCTTTGTCACCAGCAGGTCCCTGCCTGTACTTGGCACAGTAAAATAGATCTCTATAATCAGTGCACTCAAGCACGCCAGTGTCACTGTATAGTGGCCACTCTGTCTCCCTCATACACACATAAAAATTTTCCTTTTTCTATCATTTACCATTTATATACAAATGCTCGACCGCGTTCAGTGTTCAGTCCAATGTAGTTGAGTTAGTTGCATTTTTCATTTTTATTTCAAAATCTCTTTATTTGCAATAGTTTATCAAGCCCATTTTACAACAAGATTCAAGAATAAAAGGAAAATGCCGGTGGTCTGGCGATTCTTGAATTTGATGAGTGCTTCGTCCATGAGAGTATCTGTGGCTCCTTGCGTTCACCGCATTATCCATAGGTTGTGATTTTCGAATAACTTTGACCCCAGTATATATTTCTCGCTCCTACGGTATTTCGGCTGGGTTATCCCTGAAAAGCAGCTGAAAAACAGGGTCTCAACAATTGATCGGGTTCTTAGATTTTGAGGAAAGCAACATGGCAGATGTTATTTATGATTTATTTGAAGTATTGGAAGCCGGGGGGATCATTCAGTCCAGTGTAAAGGGCCGGGCTGAAATAATTCCCCGCTTTTGATTGTTGGGTTTGTGAAATACCAATCAAGTTATATTGTTAGCGTACCATGCAGAAGCCTACACCCACTATCATGAGTTGCTTCTGCGCGATTTACGGCTTTGAGTGCTAATCGAAGATTTTCTGGCAGATATTTTTCGTAAAAGTTTGTAGAAACTGTAGTTACGAAGTCTTTGATAGTGGGTAGTTCAACTTTATCATGTAACCAAGAGGTTTTTGGTAGATGTAGATAAGGTATTTGGTGTTTAATAGCCATTCTCAGATACTTGTTTTGTACCACCTGCAGGGAGTGAAAATTGTGTTTTGTTCCTGTGAGGTAAACTGGTGCTGAATAAGTGAGTATGGGGCGTATTATTTGTTTGTAAATGGTTATTTTGTTTTTGGTTGAGAGTTTGCTTTGTTTTTTGCAGAATGGCTAACATTAATCTACAAAAAGCTCTAAAAGAAGGAAAGAGTGATGCTTTATTTGGCCAAAATTGATGAAATAACATATGATGAAGCAATAAATTCAGTTGCAGAAGGCGACAGCGATGCAGATGATATATTGCCATCTTGTACTGCAATTGTGTCTCATACATCATGCAAAACCAATGATAAAATTCTACAATAGCCTCAACTTCAGGTGTTTCGAATAACATAACTGATCAAAGTTGTATTGATTATGATTCAGACGATTCAGTTGCAGATCCCAGTTATGAACCCAATATCAAATAAAACACAAATATTCCATGAAAAATCATCAGATAGTGCTTCCGACATCTCTGAGGAAGGAGCGTCTACTAACATATAACACAGTTCTAGTATCCCAGGTTATAATTGGAGCAAAACTGATGTCATTCCGAACAAATACCCAAATGCAACTTTCTCAGAGATATTCGGACCAGCTATAAATAAATAATGTTGACATCCAATCGCCATTTGCTATTTTTTCTAAATTATTCACACAAGAACTTCTGAATAAAAGTTTGTATTAAACTAATTTAAATCCACAACAAAATAACAAGCCATAGATTTGACTTTAGAAGAGTTTAAAGCATTCATAGGTATGTTGATAATTATGGGGTTACATAAACTTCCGAGCATTAGGCATGATTTGTCTACAAATCCAAATTTCCATGTCTCCAGAATTGCTGAAATATTTTCCCTGAAGAGGTTTCTGAATATTCTACGCTATTTACGCATAAATAATAATCAAAACAGACAAAAAACATCCTGACTTTGATAAACTGTATAAAGTAGGTCCTCTTGTGTCCTCACTGCAGGAAACCTTTGTAAAAGCGTTTTGTCCTAGCCGTAATCTCTCAGTAGATGGTTCGTTTCAAAGGCAAGAGTTCCATAAAGCAATATATGCCCATGAAGCCAATTAAAAGGACATTCAAAGTTTGGGTATGTGCATGTTCATCTCCTGGGTATGTTTGCAATTTTCAGATATACGAAGGCACATCAACTGTCTCTGAAGATATCACTTGAGATTTCATGACTGTATAGGACGAAAAAGTTGTACTAGAGATGACTTAATATTACAGAGGCAAAAAATTTTGTATATATTTTGCTAATTTTTTTCTAGTTTCCCACTGTTTACTAAAATTATTTCTTTTGATTTATTTTGTTGTGGTACAATGCGGTCTAATCATAAGCATTTTTCAGATGTCTTCAGAGAAAGGTATGAAGTTAGGAGAATACAACTGACATATCCATAGTCTAGTGGAAATATTGAGGAGCAAAATGTGTGTTAGTTGGAAGTACCATGTACAGTCCTCTAAGTAAATCTACTGTTCAGAGAAGAAATAAAAAAGGCGATTTAGAAACTGTCAGCTGTCCAGATTCCATTCTCGATTACGACAGCAACCTGGGAGGAGTGGATCTCTTTGATCAGCTCCATTCGTGTAATAATATATAATGGAAATCATGAAGATGGTACATGAAAATTGTCTATTATCTAATAGATTCTTCTGTAGTTAACGCATTCATTATTTACTAGGCTACAGTTTAACAAAAATCATTAAAAGAAAAACATATGGCGCAGTTAGCTTTTCGCGACATATTAGCGAATGCATTGTTTGGGGAATTCATTAACAGGAAAATTAAAGTGAGCAAAAGAAATGTGGACATCAACAAGAAAAATGGGGTGGGGACCCTTTTCCTTTGAATAACGTAGGAAATCATTTACCAAAGAAAGGTATTTAACGAAGATGTGCCTATTGTTGTACTAGAGGCAAGCCTAAGAGAACAAGTCTGGTGTGTACCATTTGTAATGTAGGACTCTGTGTACCGTGTTTTGCTCTGTATCATAACAGAAATGTTTAATTTTTGAATGATACATGTTTTTTACTTCAACAACTAAAATGTAGATAATTGTCTTATGGTTGGTCTTATGTGGTTGATTTTTCGGCCACTGTTGTTTTTGGTTTATAGACTGCGGTTGAACCACCATTTTTTCTAAACCAGTGTATTTAAAAAATGCCAATTAGAAACCATATGCAGTACCCAGATAGCATTTAATGTAAAAGAAAAACATTTAGTAACAAAATCGGTCTTGCCCTATAAAGGGTACATGGATAATACGTATTTTTTTTTCATTATTGTAATATATGACTTTTCTACTTTCTAATAAATAAATTCATGTATACGTAAAGTTGAACATACCATTCAAGTGGAGTCAATTTTACTAATTTTGAAAATGTATATCCAAAAAAGTCTTTGTTTCCACAACTTGTGACATGGTATAAACCTTTCTTATAATAAGACCTATCTGTAAAAAAATTAGACAGGAGCTTGACCAGAGGCATACTAAAGTTTAGCCTGAATTTATTTTGTAATAACACTTACCTAACCAAATTCTTCTATAATTATATCTCCTATTTTGTGGTATAGGATCTAAAATATGACAACTTTTGTCAAAATCATCCATCAGATTAAAGAATAATTGCAAACGTTCAACGATTTGTACAAATTGATTATACACCATTTTCAAATTTGAAGATTTTTGAAATTTATCTCTTTCACATGGTAAATCATATTCAACTATTTCAAAAATATTTTTTCTATCGTTATAATCAACATATATTTGGACTTTATGTTCTCTATTCGATTCATCCACCGTAGTTGCAGTAATTTTACATAAATCATATGCTAAATAACAGTCTTTCAAATTTAGATAATATTTTGAGAATTCTGAGTATTCATACAAGACTTGTTTGTAAATATCACAATTGTTTGATGGCAATTTCGAACGTGCTTTGGAGGAAATGTGCTTTTCAAGAAAGTCTAGAAACGTTACTATATCTGATGCTGTTTCTTGAATATCATTTATATCTTGTTGATTAACAAAATCCAGATTTTCTAGCAAGATAAATTTATTTTGGGGAGTTTGTTTGACAATTATTTTGTAATCTTCATTCTAAAACCAATTTAAATTGATTTACAGCTTATAAAATTGTTTAATTTACAAAGAATGTTTAATAATAAAAAATAACTTACATCGACTGCAACTAATCCTTTATAAATTATTGAATCGTCGTATTTAGTTTTGGACATCAAAGGATACTTGAACAGTAATTTCATGTCTATTTCGTCTGCAGTATCCATTCTTCATGTAAATGGAATCCAAAATGTGTTATTTCAAACTGCTAAAAACAGAGCAAACGTGAGGTTATGTCCAAAGCAGTGTTGCCAATGGATGAGAATGAAAATATCCTCTTCTGAACTCGAAATTATCCGATTTTGTCCGAAATTATCCGATATGTTGAAAACAATCAAAAATAGTAAATCACTACTATATATTCAGGTTTCGTACCCAAATAGAAGGCAGGAATTGCTATTTTGTAGAAATAATGAAAAAATTAGTTATTTCATATTTATTTATATAAAAAGGAACATTTTACCGAAAATATTTCTATTCAAACTAAAAAATCTTTGGTATCATTGGAATACACTAACAAATATTGAAAAAAATTACATTTACCTAAAATACTTCTATTCAAACTAAAAAATCTTTGGTAGCATTAAAATACAAAAAAAAAGGTTTAAGAAACAAAAAAGTTACGTGTACCAATTTTGTAATTTCATATTTATACCTTAATAGAAAAAAGATACATTTTCTTGATATACTTCAATTAAAACTAAAAAATCTTTGATTAAAATACATTGAAAAATAATAACAGGAAAACACGAAAGTTACACGTACCTAATTT
Organism: Galeruca laticollis; assembly: GCA_963921935.1. Taxonomy (NCBI): domain Eukaryota; kingdom Metazoa; phylum Arthropoda; class Insecta; order Coleoptera; family Chrysomelidae; genus Galeruca; species Galeruca laticollis. The sequence continues at coordinate 74,250,175 of OY998177.1, forward strand.
GTTATTTTATATTTATTTTTTCATAGAAAAAAAGGAACATTTTACCTAAAATACTTATTTGTGTTCAAACTAAAAAAGCATCTGTAACTGTAATGAAAAAATAATATTAAGTCACCTACCAACTTGAAATGTTTTTCTTTCAACTATTGCTTATCTTGCCAAATATTACACTCCAACATTTGTTTTGTTGGTTGAAATTTAACGCAACCCCCACTGTTATCTACTCCTTGTTTAGTAGCTAAAATTGCCCTTAAAGTAGAAGTGTTTAATAGGTTTATTTTGTCTGTTTTTATATTAAAAACATTACTGAAAATTCGTTCAACACTCGCGTTAGAAAATGGCAACACAAGCAGTAATGATAAGGTTTTTTTTAAATTAGGAAATAATAAAACGTCGGCATTATTTTTCAAGTTAAAAATTTCTGACCAATATTGCTCACAATCTTTTATGTTTATGTGGAGATCTTCAAAATGTAATAAAGCATGTTTTTTCCACTCATTGTCCAAAGCCTGAGGATCAACGTGGTCTTTCAAAACTGGAAATGAGTCAATGATATGTTTTAAAGACTTTGTCTTAAAAGATTGTGCAACTTTTGGATCTAATATATCTATAATATCGAAAATTGGTTCTTTAAAATTGAATGTTTCTTTTATATTTTTTGCAAGATCAGTATAAAACGATAAAATTGACGTTGAAAATTTAACAATATCGTTTCTTTGAATGTTGGGATTTTTATTTAAGTCTGCAAAGGATTCTATTGCTGCCATCCCCAAATAAATATTTTCTAAAGGTAGGAAAAAATCCGGATTTTCATGATTCAGTTTGAAAATATCTTTGGCTTTTTTTATATGTGATAGCTCAAGAAAATTAGCATATAACGTTTCTAATAATACTATCGTTTCTGGCTTAACTCTGTAGAGCAAAGGCTTTTCAGACTGAAACAGCATGTTAAAATCAGTCATAAGCCCCAAAGAATACGACATGAATTCCAGATAAACTCTGGTAAATGGATTCTTCATTGCTTCTAACATACTGTCAGTTGTGTGTGATGGGTCCTCAAGCACCGATTCCATTAAATAGTGTTTTAGTGGCTCATATTGTTCAAGCACTCTGTCAATACATGCTTTTATCGACAACCACCTTGTTACGGCTGGGGAGAGTATTTTATGTATTTCTACTTGAAAAAAATGTTGAAACTCTTCAAATTTTTTTCTACGCAAGGAGCTCCTGTTAAAATGACTGCCTACATTACGAAGTAGGTCTTCCACCTGCCTTTGTAGTTTTAAACAGGCTTTCGAAATTGCCAAATGTGCCATATGACAGGAGCACCTGATACATATTATTTGAGGCAACTCTTTTTTCAGAAGAGCAAAAACAGAATTGTGCTCTCCGACCATAACATTAGTGGTATCCGAAGAAAACCCTACCAAATTTTTTAATGGAATTTTCTTCGATATCAAACAATTTTTTAAAATGTTGAATAAATCAACAGCTGTGGAACCATTAGCTTCAACCAGATCAAAAAAATTTGTTTTAATCATATTTACATTGTTATCGTAATATATGATTGAAAAAGCACACTGCTTTTTGACAAATATCTGTCGTTTCATCCATGATTAATGAGAAGAAGAATCCTGACTCTCTTAATTTATTGTGAAAATCTATTAGAAAATTGATTCCCAAACTATTGCATACAATAGCAGTGGCCTTGGTTCTTTTTACACTCAGTTTTTGTGCAATTTTTGAATCATGAAAAATAGTTCTTAAAAGTGGGCACAGAGTATCCATCAACAAAAAAGGTAATTGATTTGTAGCTAACAGGGCACAAAGTTTTATTTCCGCGATTCTTACGGCAATGTCTTCACTCTTTTCTGTGAAAAGTTCTGTTATCTTGGTGCTAGTTGACACTTTTTGCCAATTTAATTTGTGTTTTTCACTATTCGAGTGTTTAATAAGGACAGTTTTATGAGCTACCACATCCATATTGCATACGTTACAAAAGGCAAACGCTGTTCCTCGACCTGCTGGTTTTGAAGACTTTTCCAACCAACCCTTGAATTTGGGATTATTGATCCAAGAAAGTACAAAGCCAGTCTTCTTTTCCCTTTTTCCAGGAGTTCCAATTTTTTTCGTTTTTTTTTCTGGTTGAGAAATTGCAGCCTAAAATAATCGAATGTAATACTGAATTATCTATTCCAAATTTCTTTGTTTTATTAAACAGTAGATTATTTGTACCTTTATGAGAAAATACTCACAAAATCATTTCCACAGGATTGTTCTGTCTCTGTCACAAAGGACGTCGAAGGTTCCTTCCATTTATCGTCACCCCTAGGTGTATCACACGTTGTGGTAGCAATGTTACTGCAACCTGGTTTCTCTTGATCATTTGCTTTTGGCTTTCCTTTCCCGATCACAACATCTGAAGACGGCTTAATTATTACTTCTGGTATCCGTTTTTCCTTTTTCTAAAATCCACAACAAAAAATAGTATATTAGCATATTATAAAACCCTTGATACCAATTTTTTTAATACTTCTATGTTATCTGCGAACTTTTAAAGTTTTACCTTATAATCAATAAGCCACTTGTCCATTTTTTTATTTCTTTAGGATGTGCAAATTAAGCAACCAGCAATGCTTTTATTTAGAACAACTTATTTTAAAACTTATATTCACTATTCACTTCAAAACATTAAACAACCAAAACAATAATCAATTGCGTAGGTAAATATTATGAAAGTGGACTTCAATGTGGGGAGAACCGCTCTACTCGCGACATCTGATAGTGAATAGCGGAATCTCTCGCGTGACAGACACTGCGATGGGATAACATGTACTCATCATGTACTACAGAATTGTACTTTTCATGGAATAAAGGAAATTCGACAATAGAAATCTTCGTTACACAGAATATCAACCCTATGTTTCAACGCCTTCAACACGAAATATCGCTGCTGTCAAGTCTATAATGAAATCTTGCATTTCCAACTATTGCTCGTAATTTTAGCATTCAGTCGGATCCTAATTATCCGATTTTCGACAGGGTGAGAAAAATATCCGGCAACCCTTCAAATTATCCGCAAATCGGATAATTATCCGCCAATCGGCAACACTGGTCCAAAGATTATATACACAGGTTATGTCCACGTTATGTCAGTTGAAATGTCAAAACCATGGAGAAAGAGAATAACCGCCGTAGAAAAAAAGTGTCCCAGAAATGTTCGAAATAAGTGAGGCGCTGCGATCGCTAAGTTGTCTCGAGCTCAGCCAATCAAAACGCTTGTCGGCGGTTATATGTGCGTTTTGATTTGAGGTTAGAAATACGAGGTGCTTGAATTCCATTATTTCTATTCTCAAATCTATCAAACGAAATTGCTGATACAAGCTTTCGTCAACAAGTAGAATTCCACGGCGATCTTCCACATTCATAGATAATGCTCTTGTTCTTAAGCAATCAAAAAGAGCGGTTTGGAATTCAAAAACCGACGCACTTAACTTTTGAATATATAAAATCATAAGCAAAACTAATATTTTCCATAAACTTTCCTGCCATTATTGTTGCATTGTTTAGAGAATTTCTTCTCTTTAAATTATTAAGTAGAGTTCTTAACCCGTTGAATGAACCACATTATTTTTTCTTTTTGTACAAGTACCTACTTACGTCGTGAAATACCGTTGTACATTTTCAAATTTTGACTCTCAGAAATAAAAATACTTTATGCAGAAAAAATCGGTATAATTCACCTGCGGAAAAATTTATCAATTATCGTGTCTCTTTAAAGAAGTTATATCACCTCCTGCATCTAACAGGATAGTGACCTTAGAGTAATAATAAACATAGAGAGGGCTATTCATTCATATACACGTTTATTTTTGCGGCCAACAATTCTAAACGCCAGTAGTGAAATAATGAATGAATTACAAAAAGTGGGGATGGTATTGTAGCTACATGGCCTTGGTAATTTCGGCTGTTTTTCTGACAATCTTGGCACCGACGAACCATGATAATCCAAAAACATTTAATTAATTAACTTAAAAGTTTATTTTCACACTAAAATGTCTTGAAAAACTCATCAAAACGAAAGAACTAAATGTTTACTCTCTAGTCGTAATGGCGCTCGTGTAAACAAACCACGTTTGACATTATTTACTACAATACTATGGCGTATTTAAATTGATCGTCGATCACACTCTGACGATATTTGCATCTCTCTTTATATGGTAATTAAACAAGGACAAAACTACTAAATAGATTACTATTGACATATTAACATGTACTGACATTTTGAGCAATGTTGCCACTTTTAGTAGTTATAACCATAAAGGTTACAATAAATACTTGTTTAAAATTTACATAAGAATATGCCTTTATAAAATAAAATTCAAGTATTATTAATTAATTTTAAAAGCAGCGACTCAAATGCAGAAATTAGTATGACTTTTTTTTATTTGCATAACTTTTTAACAAATTTTCAATTAAACTTCTAATTTATTTTTTCCCGCAACTAAAGAGAATTTGTAAATATGGCAAAGCTGTGGAAGTGTCCCGCAAGTGATCTTAGAATGTGACTGAATGTTTGGGGCAGGAATAAGTCAAAAAAAACATATCTATTTTATTTGTTAATCTGAGATAGTGACCGATCAATGTCAAATCATCATCACTATCGCTACCCATTTCCGATTATAATTTTTTTTATAAACGAATTTTGTAAACACTGATATGAAATGTCAAATTATTAGACATACGTCAACACACATCATATATTATAATCACTGAACTGAATAAATATACTGGAACGCGTACGTAAAGGTCTTTCAAATTTGAAGCCACTTTTAGACAAGGACAGATGCCGTGGGAGGGAACATTTTCTCTTTCTAATTTGTTTTGATTAATTGCGTTTTTAGAAATTCTTCTTCTTAAGTTATGTTTATTTGGCTTATTGTTGATTACAAACATACATGATGACAATAAATCCTTCCTGACAGTCTAGGTATTTTAAATAAGTTTATTTAAATTTATTCATTGCACACTTTTGGAAACTTTCTAATGGTACACAAGTTTATTTAACAGCTCTAAATTGATTAAAATAATTACACTGAATGAAAACTAATAAATAATAAGGAAAAACATGTATTATAAAACTAAGGGCGCTCACCTTATTACTCGTTTTTAATCTGTTTTAAGTATCAAAGCATATTGAACGTTTTAAAAAATTGCTAGTTACCTTTTCTTACATTTTCGTACATATACGTACCTAATACAAAGGGATTTTAATGTATTTAGCATCATTAAAACTTTTTCTTTTAAACTTAAAAATAATTATCACATTTCTGCTATTTAACTGCACAGCGTAGACGTGTTATGGTCATCAGAAAAACCTCCTTGATGTATATGTCAAGGGGAGTGAGATCAATGATTACCTCCATAGCTCTTGTTGGTGTGGTTCTCATGCCTCCTGTAGTGTTGAGGCATGCTGTTCTTTGGATTTGATCCAGTTTACGGACGACTGTCAGCTGGTTTGCTTTAGCTTCCCAGGCAATCGCGCCGTACGTTAGCATAGGTCTGATGATGGCAGTGTAGATCCAGGCAGCAACCCTAGGTGACATTCCCCAGGTGCGGCCGATGGTTCTACGGCATAGCTCATAAGAAATATATGCTTTTTTAACTCTGTTTTCTAAGTGCGAGTTCCACGTTAACTTACTGTCAAAGGTGACCCCTAAATATTTCACCTCTGAAGAGAAATTTTGTTTGGTATCTAGGAGCTTTGGGGCTTGATGTTTTGCAAGCTGTCTTTTTTGGATTGATTGACAGCGAATGGTCTCTGCACCATTGTTCTATGATATTGAGGGCCTCTTGCATTAAAGAGCAGTGTCTCCTCGAATCTTCCTGTTAGCAGAATCACTAAGTCATCTGCGTATGCTATTGTGTAGAAGTTGCTTTAGTTGAGGTGGCTGACCAAGGAGTCTAAAACCACGTTCCACAGTAGTGGCGAGAGCACCCCTCCATGTGGACAACCTTTTACAACCAAGCCTCTGATGGTTACATCATCCACACTGATTTTTATCGCTCTTTATGAGAGCATGCTATATATCCAGCCATTTATGGTTTGGGGGATATTTTTGTTGGAAAGTGCATTTGTTATTTTAGGAAAAGTGGTACTATCAAATGCTCCTTCTATGTCTATGAATACACCCAGGGTGGACTCCTTATTTTCCAACGATCTCTCGATGCGGCCCGCTACGAGATGAAGAGCCGAATCGGTGGATTTCCCTGGAGTGTATGCATGTTGATTTGGATGCAGTGGATTTCGTGTTATCACCACATCTCTTATGTATCGTTCGCACAGCCTCTCCAAAGTCTTCATTGAAAACGATGTGACGCTAATGGGTCGATATGCTTTTGAGATGGAATAGTCCATTCTTCCTGGTTTTGGTATGAACACGACTTTGACTTCTCTCCAACCTTTTGGAATATAACTCAGTGTCAGTGAGGATCTGAGGATTCCTACCAGGTGCGGCATCAGGTCATCCAGGCCCCACTGAAGTAGGGCTGGATAAATGCCGTCTTTTCCCGGGGATTTAAAGGGGGAGAAGCCTGAGATGGCCCACCTCAGTCTGTCCGAGTCGACGATCTGTCGTGATATACGCCAGCCGTCGTCCGTCGGGTGATGATTCTCCTCATCCTCCCAGGCTGCCGAGTTTGTGATTTTGGAGTCCGGGAAGTGAGTTGACATCAATAATTGAAGGCTCTCCTTTAGGTTGGCAGTTTTTGTGCCATCCTCTCTGGTTAGTATACCGATATGACGGTGGGGATCTTTGAGAGGGCTTTTTATAGTCTAGCTGCTTGGGGGAAATCCTCGATTTCCTCGCAATAGATTCTCTATGCTTCTCTTTGTTTTTGTCTGATGACTTTTTTATACTCCTTGAGGTGAGCTTTGTATAAGTTCCAATCCTCATCGAGTCTGGTTCTTTTAGCCTTATTAAAGGATTTCCTCGCCGTCCCCCTGAGCTGGTCAATCTCATGGCACCACCACGGAGTGGAGGATTCATCAAGTTCGACCCACCTGAGTGGTCAAGACACCTTATAGGAATTAATTATGGAGTTTTGGATGGTTTTAGAATAAATTTCCAAATCTCCTTTATTGTTGGGCAGCACATCCTCGACTCCTCGCAGTTCCCCTTTCAAACAGTGGACATATATTTTCCTATCCGTTTTCCTGGGGCCGCGAGTCATTGTAGAGGTTGTGAGCGCTAGTTTTATTTCGAATTTTATCCAGCGGTGATCCGACATTGAAATATCGTCAGATACATGCCAGCCGGAGATTATATTCGAATCTGTTTTAAGTATCAAAGCATATTGAACGTTTTAAAAAATTGCTAGTTACCTTTTCTTACATTTTCGTACATATACGTACCTAATACAAAGGGATTTTAATGTATTTAGCATCATTAAAACTTTTTCTTTTAAACTTAAAAATAATTATCACATTTCTGCTATTTAACTGCACGAGTCTAATAAAGATAGCCTTCCCTCCCTCAGCAGTTGTTCTTGTCTAACTACATGGCTTCATTTTTAGAATGTGTCGTGGTTGTTTCAGTTTAGGTTATTCATTTCAGTGATTGTAATATATATGATTTTAAAATTCGTTAATATAATGACAGTCTAGTAGCTCATGAAAGTCGTGGGAAATGAAATATTTCGATACAGCTAGCCCGTGGGAAATGAAAACCTGTATTGCAACGTGGTAGGTTTCTTAATCGAATACGCACTTGAAATGTACATTTTTCTTTATGGTCGTAGAAAATAGTATATTAAAGTATAAGTGGATAAAGAGGTCTTTCAAACACGCGCGATTTTTCGAGCACGACGGGGCAGCCGGAGTGCTCGAAATAGAGCAAGTGATTGAAAGACCAGTTATCCACGAATACTTTACTCTATTTTTTTTATTGGTGCACTTTGAAATCATAAAATATTATTATTATATTATTACTACAAAAAAAATGGAAGTCCGTCCTCGATGCCCAGCCTTAGAGTAATAATAAACATAGAGAGGACTACTCATTCATAAACACGTTTATTTTTGCGGCCAACAATTCTAAACGCCAGTAGTGAAATAATGAATGAATGACAAAAAGTGGGGATGGCATTGTAGATACATGGCCTTGGTAATTTCGGCTGGTTTTCTGACAAACTTGGAACCGACGAACCATGATAAACCAAAAACATTAAATTAAATAAACTTAAAAGTTTATTTTGTCACTTAAAGTCTTGAAAACCATATCAAAACGAAAGAACTAAATGTTTACACTCTAGTCGTAATGGCGCTCGTATAAACAAACCACGTTTGACATTATTTACTACGACGTATTTAAAATGATCTTCGATCACACTCTGATGATATTTGCATCTCTCTTTATATGGTAATTAAACAAGGACAAAACTACTAAATAGATTACTATTGATACATTAAAGAGATACTGAAATGTTGAGCAATGTTGCCACTTTTAGTTATAACAATAAAGGTATCTAAGGATGCAACAAATACTTGTTTAAAATTTATATAAGAATATGCCTTTATTAAATAAAATGCATGTAATATTAATTAATTTCAAAAGCAGCGACTCAAATGCTTAAATTAGTATGACTTTTTTTATTTACATAACTTTTTAACAAATTTTCAATTAAACTTCTAATTTCTTTTTTCCCGCAACTAAAGAGGATTTGTAAATATAGCAAAGCAATGGAAGTGTCTGCAAGTGAGCTTAGAATGTGACTCAATGTTTGGGGCAAGAAAAAGTCAAAACAAGCATATCTACTGTATTTGTTAATCTGAGTTATCAACGGAGGATCCTGAAGTGGCAAACCAGTATAATGAAAAGACGTCTCCACAGATGTGAAGAAATTTCCTCCACTAACCAATATGAACATTGTTACTTGCTTATCTTGTTACCACATACTTATGCTTATTTTTATCAAATTCAACAATAGATGGATGTGAATAAACATTGTTTGGGCTTAGGAATCTCAAGGTTTATTGTTTCATAAATGTCATTATGTCTGAACTCCTTAGTAAGTAGTATTATACAAGAAATATGAATGCTACCTCAAGATTCGATTGTTGATAAACGACCTATGACCAGTGTTTAAAATAAGTTTGTTTCAGTTCACATTTCTTTTATTTTGTTGTGAATACATTTTTTATACTACGTTCCAATATTTGCGAAATAAAATAAATAAAACACGGGTGTTGTTTGTTTTTGATATTTATTTGCAAACTTTTCACATTTTCTTTTAAAGTGCAGAGTTCTACAAAAAGGAAGGCTTAGTTCTGCCATATGCAAGTCAGTTTGGGAAGAATGACAATTTACAGCGTGACGAAAGATCAGATCTTATCAGCTATATCTTGAACCACATCATTATTAGCTTAAAAAAAAATGAATAAATCACCACCTATAAATTATGTAAATAAACTACCCAATTACTCCTTCGTAACTTAATAAGTACTCGCTATTATTACAATCACCCATTCCGCAATACAGTATTCTATGTATTACCGTGGCAACAACGATATTAGCGAGTATTCGTAAGGTTGCAAAAGGTCAAGGATTAGCCCCCAGAAGTAGCACAATAAAATTTTGATCCTGTAAAATTTTTTTATGTAATGCACTCTTTTCTCCTTTCTTTGAGACCGTTCTAGTATTTTTAAAGCCTTACTAGTATTTTTTATTACAGTAATAAACATTCAACTGCAGTTGAATGTTTTTGCATATCTCATATTAATAGAAGGGACCCAGTCAGGGCGACCTACGTCTTTTATATCAGACGGTTCACCTTTTAAAATAAAAGTGATATAATGATTCTTCAGGACTTTCCGTCATTTTCAAATTTTTATAAACAAAGTCAGTGGTATATATCTATTATTTCACCTGCTATAAAGTGTTTTGAGTAAATTCGAGCGTACATTAATTTAATTTCAGTCAAATATATATTTAGGGCTGCAATCCATTTTTTCCGTATTTCTTAAAATATTCAACTTTGGTTTATGTTTGTTCTTCAACACTGATGGTATGAATAAATAAAAATTCACTTTATCCCTGCTTCCACAATCAACGATATCACAAAAGCTAGGCATTTTAAGGGTCAAAAGATTCAAATTTTTTAAAATAAAAATATCTGCCTTTTCACTTTCGTTATAATAATCCCTTTGTTTTTTGTTTGTCCTCTGGACACGATTGAACAGCTGATGATGACATTAGTTTTTAGTGTTGTTTTTCAGCTTTTTATCTTTGTGTTGTGCTGTTTCAGGCGCCTCAACAAAAAAAAAAGTATAAAAAACTCTGCACATTAATAGGAGTGTGTTTGCAATTGGCAAGTGAAGTGTAACGTTTCCTAATTAGCATGCGCAAAAATTATTCTAATTTTTATTTTATTTCTGTATAAACATCAAATTATTGATTATTTTTATTTTAATTCTTATTTTCATTTGTCTGTATAAACCCGCTTTTACTCCATTTACTTGTACTCATACTCATAAACAGTTAACTCCGCAGATAATACTTACTGATGGCAGCGTGGATGGCGGCTTATAAATGAATTTATAAATTCTACAAATTTTCAGGGACAGGCGGTTTAAAGCTCGATTCTCACTATAGTGCAATGAATGTGCAAGGCACGGGAAAGGCACAGGCTCGACAATATTTGTATGATATGTAATTGAATGTGATTTTCGACTTCGCGTTCTCACTATACGGGTACCGACTTGTCAATGCATGTCGCTTGCACGTAGGTATTCTTCGAAACAATATTTGCCGAGCACGTGCTCTGTCGAATCCTAGCCGGTTTCGCAAAACTTGCCTAGTCTGAATACTCATTCCCGGCAAGCAACAGGCAAAAAGAACGTGACAATTTTAAATAATTATGTCGAAGCGTCAAAGAAAGACTTTTACATCGGAAATGGATGAAATGTTAATTGAATATGTGCGTGGAAATGAAGCGTTGTATGATTTATTTAATAAAAAATACTCAGGTAATTAATACAAGTCGAATGTGTGGACGTCAATTGGGGAAAAATTAGAATTGGGTAAGTAATAATTTAGTATATTTATTAAAATATTACATAACACGTAACTATAAATTATATTTTTTTTATTATATTTTGTCATATTCAGCATCTGAATTAAAAAAAACGGGTGAATTTTTCTCTGCAAAGGAACGCTTCCTGTTATGTATTACCACCACCTTGCTTTGGTAGATCTTGCAGTATACATATGTTGTGATTCTCCACAGCAGCAATTTCTTCCTGTGTCATCGTGGCTTTGTTGAGTAGATAATTATGTAGAATGCATGTTGTTAAGACAATTCTTTCAACATAGCCAGTTTTTGAATTGATTTTTCTAAAATATATGCGGAAACGCTGTGCCAAAATTCCAAAGGCGTTTTCAACAACACGCCTTGCTCGACAATGTCGGTAGTTAAAAACCCTTTTCTGTACATCATTTAGTATCTGGGTCTGAGAAAAAGGTCTCAAAAGGTTAATTTTTAAAGGAAACGCTGAATCACCCAGAATAACGTAAGGCGTTGTTATATCAGAATCTGGGAGCGGTTTAATGCCAGGTATGTCCAAGGTACCATTTTCCAATTGTCTTCCCAATCTCGAGTTTGCGAAGATACCTCCATCACTGTTTTTGCCATATGATCCTATATCCACCGCCAGAAATCTGTAATCAGCATCGACTAATGCAAGAAGTACAACGGAAAAGGTTTTTTTATAATTAAAATAATTTGAACCACTATTAGCAGGTGCTATAATTTCAATATGCTTGCCATCTAGGGCTCCTAAGCAATTAGGAAAATTCCAAGTAGTCCAAAACCTTTTCGAAATATTTCCCAGTCTTCTTTACGCGGTGTAGGAATATAAGCTGGCAATAAGTTATTTCTAATTGCGTTACACACTTCTTGGATAATGGCATGTACAGTAGAATGTCCTAGTCTGTAACTGAATGCAATCGTTTGATAAGAGTCTCCAGTAGCAATAAACCTAGAATAAATTAATATTGTTACTTTCAGATGGTCAAGAATGCAAGCATCGTTGGGAGGCAATCCGCGGTCAGTATAGAAAATTTCGAAATTCAAAGAAAACTAAAACAGGGCAAGCAGCAGATCCCAACGCGAGATGGAAGTATGGCGACATATTGGAATTTCTCCATATTCACATAAAGGATAAGGAGCGAGTTACTTCAGTTACTACGACTGAAAACCCCACTTTTGTAACTGACGATAAAAGCAATGGACCGGAAAATATAAGTCAGTATTCCCATTCTTCACAACATATTTTTTCACAGGACAACATTCAGGACATAACACCTCCGAATAGTCAGCTTGATGGTCAGGATATTCTGCAGTCTACCGATTTATCACAAGCTAGTACATCCCAACAAGCAAATCCTAAGTCAAAAGGAGATATAGTAAAAAACAAGAAGGCAACAACTAAAACAATCAAAGATAAAGCAAAATCGTCAACCCAACCTATGACAGCTAGCAGCACCCTAATGAACTATCTTTTGACCGAGGAAAACAACAAAAAAATTGAGGCAAATAAAGACGAAATTGATCTTTTTTTGAAAGCATAAAAGCTACTGTGAAAAAGTTTTCTCCCGGTGACAAACATCTAGTTAAAACTAAAATATTTGGACTTGTCTCCGATATTGAAGCTAAATACGTATATGACCAGCAGCATACTCAAAACTTTTCAGCATACAATGACAGTAACATGCAAACCATTAATTTACATAACACGACTACCGACAGTTCAGAAATTCGCCCGCCTCTAGTGTCTCCTACACCCCACTCATCCCACTCATCAAATTTTTCCTTAACTCCCATTCAATCTCCACCATCATCAAGTGCTTCCATGTGCCAATCCTACAATTCTTCACTTGCCGCCTCCTTTTATGAAACCTTTTCCCCACAGAATACCGTAGACTAATCATTAATATAATGTAATAATCATTAATACAAGTAATATTATCTACATCATGTGTCAAAATAAAAATAAAAAAAAACATGATAAACGCTATAAAGCTGATATTTGATTTTTACTTTAAGCGCACCGCAAGTTTTTGAACTGGTGGAATGGATTCACGAAAAGTGGTATTTTGTTTCTGCAAAACTTCTTCTATCTGTTTTAACAAATTATTGAATTCGTTAATCGACATTCTATAATATTTAAAGAATTCGGTTTCGTCGTCTATCAATTCGTTGTGTAGTGTAGAGAATTCTCCTTCTTGATTCCGTCTTTTTAACATATCATGCACCCAAAAACGTCTTTTTCGTTTCTGACCTTTCTCTATTTGTTTTTCCTCGTCTTCATCTAATAACACAGCAATTTTCACAAGTGTTAGTGGAAAACATATTGTTATTATTCGATGTATTAATTATATAAACGGTACCACTGACGTTCCGTGACCGTAGCTACTCGTTTAGTGTGAATGCGCGATACATTTCTTGCCCTTGCCGAGCCCGTGCCTTTCCCGTGCTTTTCCCGTGCCTTGCACATTCATTGCACTATAGTGAGAATCGAGCTTAATGCTTCAACACGTAGCGATTGTTCTCCTTCTCTCTAACCTCCATGGTAAAACCTAAACTGTACATACAGAGAACAGATCTGTGTGTACATAGCTTAAGGCCGTATGACATTATGTAGTTTCCGATATCGTTTTCTGTATAGTTTTCAATGTCGACAAAAACTGTATAGCGCCATACGAGTACATATTATGTAGTTTTCGATATCGAATACTGTACAGATTACAGAAATACCATTCCCTATCATATTTCTGTACTCTGCGCAATAAGTGAAATATCGTGTCGGTGTTAGATTGTGTGTTTATGTTTAGCCTAACCTAACTCATTCCTTGTTTAGTTGAATTTATTTTAGGTATTCGGTTTCCTGTTATTATGGACTTAAACGCAATGGTTGCCTGTGCCGCGGCAGTAGTTTGATATACTATGATATTCCAAACTATTTGCCAAGACAATTCTCGGAAAAAGCCAAAGCGAAAATAGATTAGGCCCTGGATTCAAATAAGAACACGTCGTTCGACTTCGAATGTGTTAAACAATGAGCTTTTGCAAGAAGATTCATTAGCATATAAAAACTTTTCAAGGATTCCCAGACACAATCTGATTATTTATATAATTTGGTGAAACATGATATTGAGAAATCCGAAATCCGACACTCATTTTAATATTATAGTTAATATAATACTCAATAATGTTCTCTTATTTATGACTCAATGGTAAGTGGTAAGTTATGTTTATACAATGAATTGAAGCCGTAAATATCAATTGACAATGACTTTGGTAGCTCTACCACCAATCAGAGGCGTTATTTTTGTTAATTTCAATATGGAAAAGTACATAAAGGTACTTTTAGACGGTCAGATCAGTTTTCCGTTCAGTCTCAGTTTCGGTACAGTTATCAGTTCAGTTTGGAAATGCTGCTGTTATTAGACGATCAGTTTAGTTGTCATTTTTCATGCACAGTTCAGTAATGGACGAAGATACCCTAATTGCGGTCGCGTTATGCTTCGCACTAAGAAAACCACGAAAAGGCTAAGTGCAACGATCAGATTTTTAGCTACTGGCTACTTTATTTTCTGGACCCATCACCATCTGTTGTGTTGTTCATAGTATTTTTACCACCACGGACATCTTGTGTATCATTAAGGAACATAAACAAGTCGTAGTACCACAAAGATGGTTCATATATGTCACCACTTCCGGTTTCGCTTTTAGTAGCCTTCTTAACCTTTTTTAGTTCTTTATTTATATGTTGATCGTAAATTGTTTATTTTCGCTTTTACTATTTTTATAGTTGCATTGTTATCTTGCTCTTTAAATTTTTGAACCATAAACTTATACGCAGCTTGTCTTTTGTTTATGTAGTGGTATTGCGGATCTTTTTTGTTCCACAGACATGGGTGTTGCTGATAAAGTTCTATAAACTCACTAATAAACTCATAGTTTGTCCAGGCGCAAGGTACACACTCTTAGATCATATATACTACCATGATCTAAGTACATACTACTTCTAGCGATAATTTTATGCGACTGAGACCTGATCGACACAGGTTTGTTTATACATCCGTTTAACTGATAACTGATACGATAACTTTTGATATACACATCGAGCCACATCAGCTTCGTATCAGTTTCAGTTTTTCTTACAGTTTTTTGTGTTTACACATACAGATAACTGACAGTTCGACTGAAACTGAGACTGAACGGAGAACTGATCTGACCGTCTAAAAGTACCTTTTTATACTTCGCGTATAAAAGAGAATTCATTATAACATTGTTTACAGTGTCACAATGAAGCTCTTTGAACACTGTTATAGTAATTTTTAGTGTACAGTTGGTTATTGAATTTAATTATATTTTTATTTGACATTTGACTTTAACCTTGACACAAATTATAAATAAAATGGTCTAGCGTTGTTCTAGCAAGCAAATTATTATATTAAAGGTAAATTAGAATGATTTATTCTATTAAAAATATTAATTAATAAATTACGCTAACGTTTATTTATCAATGATTTGTCAATTGTTTATTTTTATATTGTATAGCATCAATATATAGGTATACAAAGCGTTCGATTTTTGGGATAAATTACCAGATATCTAGGTATGTGAAGATGTATTACAGAAATAATTATGTTCATGATATAGCATAAATAGATCGCAAGAGCATATACGAAGAAGCTCTTTTTTAAACAAATCATCCTCTTTTTGCTTAAATGAAAGTTTGTTTACAATTTACACAATTATTCGGTTATAATATGTCAAAAGTCAGAAGTGCTGAATAAAACCATCTGTGATCTGACCAATTAGGAATCCACAGAATTGCCAACTTAAATTCAAACCACTCCTCTTAGTTTGAAAACAGGGATTATATGAAATTATATTTTATTTAAATAATTAAATAAATGCGTATTATAAAAAATATTGTGTAAAACTTGTGCCACAATGACTTTCTGTAGTACTCGTGATTTGCACAACTCACCGCTTCGCGGTTCGTTGTGCAAACTTCACTCGTACTACAAAACGAGTCATTGTGACACTTGTTTTACAAATAACTATTAGTGTCATACACAATTTAATGGACGTAAAATTTCCTGTACAGTTTTTGTCGACATTGGCGACTGTACAGAAAACGATATCGAAAACTACATAATGTCATACGGCCTTTAGACTATAGGGATAAAAAGGTACATAGCACAAGAACTGAAGATTGACTAAACCGTACCAATGTTGCAAAATGTTCGTTGCTGTAGGAAAATTTAAAATGCTACCCTGAGCATCGGACGCATTGAATTATGCAGATAGTAATAGGTATACTTAATAGACATAATATATTAAATAATTTTAGATCGGCTTCAGTTCACACGGTATGAATCATTTACAGATTACATACATATATTTATTTTTTATAACACTGGTGATGATTTGATGGCAAAACTGATTTACAAAGAATAAAACTATCTATCAGTATCGGTTGTATGTTTCTGCAGATGTTTATGTTTTATTGCACACAAGCTCTCTTCATCACTGTATTAATGGTGCGTTTTCTTTTCGTTGAATATTTATTTTACTATTCAAAATCATTCTTTTCAAGAACCGATAGCTTTATTATTATTTGTGAATCAGTTTTGACATTAAATGATCACCAGTATTATAAAAAATAAATATATGTATGTAATCTGTATATGATTCATATCATGTGTCCTGTCCCATTCAATAATTTTATGTCTATTAAGTATATTACTACATAAATTCCATGCGTCCGATGTTCAAGATAGCATTTTAAATTTTCCCGCGGCAACGAAGATTATTTGGCAACGTTGGTACGGTCTCAACGAATTAGTCAATCATCAAGAACTGTTTGTAGTCGCTATTAATAAAAAAACACAAGTAGAAATAATCACTTTATTTATAATAATGAGACGTAGTGATATTTTTATTGTACAATCCAAACTCGTTTTTCATGAACTATATACACAATTATATATTATATTTAACAAAAATGTGAATTGGTCATGAAAGAAAAAAGAGAAGAGGAAGAAGAAATGCTTAACCGCCAATACCCGAGTCGCAAACTTGTGAGAGTACAAGTGACGTCACAAGTAAGGGTCTCAGGGACATGGCGAATTAACCTCCAAATTCTTATTTTTTTCCAACAATTTAAAAAAAAAAGTAAATATACAAAATATTGACTTGACTTTCCATTTTTTTTCAAAATAGCTGATATGAAAATAGCAGAATAGAAAAAACAAGAATTTTGATGGTTTTTTTTGTATATCTACCTATTTATGAAGTGAACTAATAGAAATTCACATACACTACCAGTCAAAAGTGTTTCGCCAACTAAATTTTTCGTTAAAAAAATTTGTGTAGAATCTGCACGACGAATCACAGAGGATAACAACATTGCAAAAAGTATTAGCTAGGTTGCCGAAGCTGTCATTAATAATAAAGGTGAACAGATAGAGAAATTTAAAAACACTGTTGTTATTATGTATTCAAAATTGCTAATAAAACTTTTATAAAATATATTTTCCTTGGAGGCCAAATACTTTTGACCGGTAGTGTCTATACGTCGAAAATGGGGATAAACCTCAAAATTCAATAGTTTACAAATATTTGTTTCATTACTACTATTTGAGATAAAAACCGTTTTTTGTCTATTAATTTGAATATTTACATCCATTGAATAATATTTAGTTGAATTATATTAATATCAGAAGACACATTAATTCTTCGGAAGTTGAATCCCCATTTGACTGGACAATATCGAATAAAAAAATTATACTCTTTTCAATGTTACACGTTTATTTCGACACAATATCTTACAATTTTTTTTGTATTTTTAAACTATAGGATAGTTAACGGCTTGTCAATTTAGCCGAAACTAAAAATATTTTATTTTAAAACGAATTATCGTATTTTCTCGCCGATACGTTTCAATCTGTCGTGGCATGTGGAACGACGATGTGTCTTGAGGGAGTATGCTGTGTTGTTACCTATATTCAATTTGATAAAATGTATTCTAAACGTTAAAAGTATTTATAGATACTTATTAACGAATTATAACAATAGGGATGTTGACAGTTGTTACAAATTCATGCGAAGTTATGTTTTACACATTAAAGGCAGTTTTTAGGAACCTAAAATAACATTTCAAGAACTTAATTATTCGTCTCAAATTAAATGAAATTAAATTAAATTGCGTTATTTATTGCCCATTCTTACGTGTCTGCAAACACCAATCAGAGCGCGATGACGTTATTGCCCGATCAAGTTGACTTATTTTTCATATTTTCATAACAAATATAAAAGTATGAACTATTTTTTCTTGATAATTTGTTAGAATAACGATAATATTTTACGATTTTTATCACAATCCAAACTGGGTTCATCAGAGGAAATAGTTGTAACTTACCGAAGATTAATTCTATGATGGCGCAACCACAGTTTACTGCTTTCAGAAGCAGTTAGATCACTCTGCTGATTTTAATGTTCCAATATTTTCTCCTACTCACATTCACTCCTGGGAAATAAATTCAAGATGTGCTGAAGATTCGTCACTTATTACGCACTTACACACAGTGGTTGGCTGTTTAATTAGTTTTCAAATCATCATTGTATCAGTTGGCTTCAACTCCATGCGCGTACGAAACAGTTTCAGGTTGCGAAGTGGAAAAATTGGAACATAGAGGTCAAAGGTGCCGACAACGATGGAGCCAACTGCTTCTGTAAGCTTTAAACTGTCATGCAAGTTTTTTTGATAGAAACTTGGTTTTGTGTGCAGCGGAGCTTAAAAACGTGGGAATGTCTCTGTAAGTACCTACAATTTTACATTGACATACTTTATTACAAATGTGAGAGATACTTTACTCATTTTATATACTCTTTTATCATATTTAGAACTACTTATCATCTATATCAACGGAATAAAACTTGGAATTAGCTCTGTAAACAAACAAAGTACTAATGCATAATTGACTTATTTGTGCCACTTAACCAAAAATATCTAAAATGATTTGAAATTTATATTTGTAGTTTATCAGACCTTACAACTTACATTAAAGTGATCTTCACAAAAATAACTGGTACTTGTTGTCAATGAAGCTGGATCTCGTCTAGCAAATCTTTCTCCTTATTTGTGCACTTTTTGGAACGTTTATGAAAAGTTTTTGTGGTGCTCTGATTGACGTACTTTTGTACATCGACACTGCACAGTGTAAGACGACCTATTCATTAAAACGGCTTTTATTTAATTTATTCGTAAGAACCCAGTCAAGATCAGTTAACTTTGAGATTCGTTTGTAGTTTGCTGACGTCACAAGACAGTATGGAGCGTTTTAACGGGAATTTTGGAACCTATTTTTATTTACGCTTTTTTTTTTATTGAAATTTGTCATACTTTTTTTATAAAATTATCATTTTCATGTTTATATAGAGACCATCTTTAAAATAAAACCAATTCCAAAAATTAGTCAACAACCCTAAGTCTTGAAAGTAGTTCTGTGATATATTTTTTATTAATATTAGTAATACGAGTTATTTTTATTATACAGGTGCATGTGATGTTTAAGTAGATATTTTTTCAAGGTTATTTCGTTTTGTATCGAAGTAAACCTGATGGTGGCAAATACATGGTTCAACTACCAGAAAGGCGATTATACACAAGGAAAGGACAAGGTGACAATGAAGAAAATACTATAAGAAATCAGATAGATTATATACTGACAGATAAAAGATATCGAAATGGAACTAAAGGCGTAAGAAGTTATCCTGGTTTAGAAATTGGCTCAGATCATAACCGTGTGGTTGGAAAACTTGAAATCAAACTGAAGAAAGCTCAGAAAATAAAACAGACAAAGTCAATAAGTTTGAAAAACTGAAGGAAAAAGAAACAAAGGAAGAATAACACGGACACTGAATAATAAAAATATAGAAAATATACAACTGGAGTCAACTGAAACCACGGAAACCCACTGGTAGTCCATTAAAAGCCTGATAAATGAAGTACAGTCAAATGAACTGGGGACACAGGAGCAGAGAGAAAAACAAAAATGGATGACTGAAGAAATCCTGTTATCGATGGACGAAAAAAGAAGATACAAACAGAAAAACAACGAAAAATATAAATAAATACACAAAGAGATTACCAGGCTCAAAAAGGAAGTAAAGGAGAATTGGATGAAGAACCGCTGCCGAGAGATCTAAGAACTACAAAAGAAACACGATCTCTTTAACGCACATAAAAAAATAAAAGAAATGACTGGACCTAAAAACAAAATTCATCAACCTAGTATCTTAGTTACAGATAACAAACAGATAATACATCAGGAAGAAATAGAAGCAATATGGACAAACTACATCGCGATTGGTCCAATCTATATTTTAAATATTTTTACCGATACCTAAGAAGAGCGGAGCAAACAAATACTCACAACATAGACTGATTCACTTGATGAGCCATGTACTGAATATTACTTTAAGAATTGTACACAAAGGAATATATGCAAAATGCGATCAGTATGTAGGAGACGAACAATTTGGTTTCTGTATGGGTTTTGGAACAAGAGAAACACTGTTTGGACTCAATGTATTGATTGAAAAATGTAGAGGCCAATTACAAGATGTGCACCTATGTTTTATAGATTATGAAAAGGCCTTTGACCGCGAAGACACACGAAACTTATACATGTAATTTACGAACAAGGAGTGGACCAAAGCGACATCAACGTAATTAGGAATTTGTACAGGGAACAAACAGCATCTGTAAGAATAGAAGATAATTTAACCAACAATATCCCATCAGAAGAGGTGTAAGACAGAGATGCATTTTTTCTCCATCTCTTTTTAATATTTACTCAGTAAAAATATTTTATAAAGCACTGGAAAACGCCCAAGAAGGTATAAAAATAAATACTAGTTAATAATATGCGATATGCAGACGACACCGTGATTATAGCTAGCAGCCAAGAAGGGCTTCAATACCTTATTAATGCAATTACAAGAGAAAGAGATTAGATTTTAACGGGGTTACAATGCACTGAAACCTAAGGTTTATTGTGCCCCCCTTATCAGAGCTGTTCTCGCTACTACTACTTCTCGCCTTCCAGTTTACAGGGTTCAAGTGAACTCTAGTATTTGGGACGGCTTCAACGAGGTTAGATCCTCATTCTTACAAGTTTCTTGTCAGAAGCATTTCTTGCGTTGGCTTGCAATGGCGAGGCATTCTAGAACTAGGAGATCCGCAGATTAATCCTCCTCCCTACAGAATCTACACTCGTCAATTTCTGCTAGACCTATCCTCATTAGCTGTAAGAAAGCCCCTAAGGAGATGTAGCTTATTTTTACTGAGATCCAAATATTTTTTGGATCTAGTAGTGTGGAAGTTCCGCAGGAACTTTTTGGAATGGTCCAGCCCGGGTTCGGTTTCCTCTTTCTTCCGAAACTCTTTCTTATAGAAGCATTTTCCTACACTACAGAAAGGCTCCGGTCCAATAAAGGGCGTTGGTGCTCCTTTCCTGGCAAGTGTATTGGTCTCTTATTTCCCGTGATTCCCGAGTGGCCAGGAGCCCAGACTAAAGAGACCCTGTTATTCTTGCTTAATTCATCAAGTTTTCTTAGGCACTCCCATGCCAACTTTGAGTCACGACATGGGAGCCCAATGCTTTGATAGCTGCTTGACTATCAGAATGAATCGATGTGTCATATTTCTGATAGTTTCTTTCTATGTTCATTTCCACACATCTTTTGATAGCAAGTATTTCTGCCTGAAAGACGCTCGGGAAGGAACCTAACTATAATGAGTATCTGGTGCCAAGTCCAAATACTCCAGCGCCTGCTCCATCTGTATACCATCTAATGGTGTTTTCTTTGAGAGTTTGGGTTGTGTATTCCCTTTCCCAGTCTCTCCTCTTATTTAGCATCGTAGTGAAATTCTTTTCGATACTTACTTTTTTTATCATTTCGTCACTGGGAAGATTCGCTGATGAGATGTATTTTGTTAGAGAGGACCAGGCTCCCTGATTTTTAATACTCTCATTGCCTGAACCTTCCTTAGATATTCTATGAATTGCCTCTTGGGCAGATCTTTGTATAACCAGATGTAGAGGCGTGAGATCTGTAATGATCTCAAATGCCATAGTTGGATACGTTCTCATAGCTTCAGTGATGCACACACAGGCAATCCTTTGAACTTTGTCGAGGGTCATCCTCGTGCTGTACTTATTTGCTTTTGTATGCCAAACTATTGCCCCATACATAATTGCTAGTCTCACAATCATGGCGTACATCCATCGCAGTATTTTTGGGTTACAGCCCCAACTCTTACCAGCTAGATTTCTGCACGCCATCAAAGCTTACTGTCTAGGGTTATCACTAGATATTTAACTTCTGATTTCCATTCTATGATTTTCCCGTTTAAAGATAGGAGTTTCATGGCTGGAAGTGTTCTTTTCCGGGTAAATGGAATTACTATGGTCTTAATTGGGTTCATGTTTAGCCCCACTGACAAGAACCATTGCTCAATAATTCTGAGGCCCTTTTGTAATAAATCAACAAGGTGCTCTCGAACTTGCCTTTAACTATTAGAAATATGTCATCAGAATAGCCCATACATACGAAGCCAAGCTCCGTTAGCCTGTAGAGTAACTCATCAACTACGAGACTCCATAGAAGGGGATATATCACTCCCCCTTGAGGTGTCCCACGAGTGGTTTTAACTGAGGTGGTTCGATTCCCCACCTGTGACTCAGCTATCCTCGTCGTCAACAACTCATACATCCATTTTACAATGGTTTCATTTACTCCTCGCCTTTTTAGTGCTTCTTTGACAGACACATGAATTATGTTGTCAAAGGCTCTAGATATATCCAGGAATGAGCACATTGCGATTTCTTTGTTGTTCAGAGTTCTCTGGATGACTTCGGTCAGCTGATACAGAGTCGTCTCAATTGATCAACTCGCTCTATAGGCATGCTGACATTTATGAAGTAGTATATTCTCCAGGTTATCTGTTCTTATGTAGTTATCCACTACTTTCTCCGACGTTTTGAATAGAAACGATGCTAGGCAGATGGGTCTAAAAGATCAGGGATCAGTCCCATTTTTTCCCTATTTTTGATATGAAGGTTACCCTTGTTCTTCTCCATTTTCTAGGTATTGGACACACTGCTAGACTGCTTCTTGTAATCTTCAGCTGGTGAGGAAGAATCTCCTTTAACCCTTGCTGCAGGAGTGCTGGAAATATTCCATCCACTCCTGGTGATTTATATGGTTAAAATGTACTTATTGCCCATTCCAACCGTTGAGGAGATGCATTTGGTCTTAAAATAAACATAGAAAAAACTAAAACAATGATTGTCTCCAAAAATACAAATACGAAAACAAATATAACAATATAAAACAAACGGATAGAGCAAGTTGACAAATTCAGATACCTAGGATGCTGGATAACAAAGGATTTGAATCCAGAAACAGAAATACGCTGCCGCATAGAGAACGCAAGAAAAGCGTTTACAAAAATGAAAAGTTTACCAACAATGTCCACACTGTCTTTAAACATTAGATATCGTTTCGTGAACGCTTATATATATATATATATATATATATATATATATATATATATATATATATATTTAAATCAGAAAATCAAAACAGATGATTATTCTGTGGTAATTATCGACCGTACTATTTATATAAGTAAAAGGTGATGATTGATGATTGTCGGGTATGCGGTCAGTATAAGAAATAAAACTCTATATTCTCATGCTCAATATTTCGCTATTGTTCAATATAAATAAATAAAATGACAAAGATAGGAACACAAATACTTACAGATGTTAAGAGTCAGTAAGAGTTGATGTACACCACATTAAGGTACTAACTAGACTAATTGCTAATGATTAATTTGTAAAAATGGTTGTGGTGTGAATTGATAAAAACAAGAAACAATTTGAGTTAAAAACAAAACAATAAAATAAATAATCTGAAACGTATGAATAACTGGGGTGACAAAACAACAATATTAAAATGAATTTAACAGGTGACAATAAATATCACTAAGTTTATTAGTGTCAGATTTGAGGTTGATAGCATCTTTTTGTTTGTTGATGTGATATATTTCAAAAAATAAACGATTCCTGTATTGGTCAACTTTCTGAAGAATCTCTGTATCGTCATAGTTGAACGTATGGCCCGTCTTTATAAAATGATCCACCACTACACAGTTATTCTTGCCTACTCGACAATCACTTCTATGTTGGGTAATACGGTTTTTTAACCATTGAGAAGTTTGACCAACGTAGCATAACGGACACTGCGAGCAATTTATTTTGTAAATCACGTTGGTTTGTAATAATAAAGGTGTTTTATCTTTAACTTTCGAAAAAAGGAGAGAAATAGTTGTCAAATTGTATTTGGCAACTCTGAAATTGGTGAACTGTTTGAACAGTGGTAAAATCAATTGAGTTAAATTATTGATGTAAGGAAGTCTTTTGTACAGAGTAGCCTGTTGATTGAAATTGTCAACCTGACCATCGTAGAAGTCTGTGTTATAAATTAATTTTTTTAAAATGTGTTTAGGATAACCGTTGTTAACGAAAATATCAAATAACGATCTTAAGTTCTTATTAACAAATTTTTCATCACTGACGTGTAGAAATCTATTTTTCATTGTTAATACTAAGTTGTACTTCTGACTCCTAGGATGATCAGAGTAGAAATTTAAAAACCTTCCAGATGATATTGGCTTTTGATACCAATCTAACAAGATAATGTTATTGTCGGATCTCATTACTCTAGTGTCCAAGAATGGTAAGCTGGCCCCACTCTCCAATTCCATAGTGAATTGTAAATGATTATCAAATGAATTGAAAACATTAAGTGTAAAATCAGTCTTATCAAACGGAACAGCACAAATTATGTCATCGACATATTTATACAAAAAAGGTAATTTGAAGGGCAATTTAGGGATTACATTGTCAAGTAGCTCGTCAAGGACAAGAGTGGCTAGAACAGGACTGATGGGCCAAAAATTTGGCGATAAAATACGTTGTTGAAACTGAAAAAAGTGTTATCAAAAATAAATGTAACCAATGATAAAAAACTAACCTTGGATAATGTAGTGAAGGGTTCCAACAGAAACCATTTTTCATCAATAATATTGGTAATTAAGTTTAATGGGATGTTGGTAAATAAAAATACTACATCTAAAGAAATAAGTATGTAATCCTTTGGTAATCTACAGCCTCTGATAGCATTGACAAAAGAGAAAGTGTCGTTAATATTATAATTTGTGTGATCCTGAAACGCATTTTGTAGAATATCAGATAAAAATTTTGATAGCTTGTAAGTAGTAGAATTGATGGAACTAACTATCGGGCGAAGGTGTATCTCCAATTTATGTATTTTCGGTAAACAATACAACTTGGGAAAATTGGAATTATAAATGAATAATAACTTAGCGATATCATCGGGAAGTTCCTATTTGGTTTTTAACTTTTTAATTAACAAATTATAATTTCTTTGTACAGAGGTGGTAGGATCCTTATTTAGTTCAATATAAGTTGACTCATCTCGTAATAAGAATTCAGTTCTCTCAACATAATCTGATCTATTCATTGCAACCGTACAACCTCCTTTGTCTGCTTGTAAAATGTAAAGTTCCGGATGAGATTTCAAAAAACATTTAGTTTTATTAAACATTTTAGTGTGGATGGAGAATTTATTAGGTTTGGATTTATGCAGGAAGTTAGTTATAATATTAGTAGCACGGGCTCTTAATATATCTTTGGAATCCGTAGGTACATCATCAATAATATTTTCCAAATCGGCCATAAAAATATCCAATCTAATATTGGACGAATCAGGAGAAATACTAAATTTAGGCCCGAGAGATAAAAAGTCTGCTATATCCTTCGGAATATCTAAATCTGACAGGTTTCTAAACCATTTGTTATTGTCAATAAATAATGCATTATTATCGGGCAAACTATCAACTGCTTTATTGAATTTCTTAATATTGTTAGATTTAATCCTGTTTAAACTGTTATTAAAAGTTGTTTTTAGCCTAATTTCATAATCTAATAAAATATTAGTTGGAATCAACATGTACAATTCGGCCCTGACTACATCAATGTAACGTTTAATTCTTGAAATGCAATCACAAGTTATTTTTATTTCCAACGACAAAGTTTTTTGACACATTTTTAAAATGAAGCTATCAACCTTATTAGTCATTGTTTTATCATTACATGTAAAAAGTAAACTATGAACATTTTTTATACTGTCCTTAATATGTTTAGGTATTAGTCCAGTTGTTCTAAAACGTAGTAAAAATATTCTTTCATTCGTGTTCTTGGCTAGCTTGATGTTTAGCTTCGCCCACTGCTTCAGCAATTTAGTGGCATTTAAACCATATCTATCAGTAATCAATTGATAGAAACCCATCATAAATTTTTAAATCAGAAAATTGATTTTCTGATTTAAAAATTTATATTTTACAAGCAGACAAAGGAGGTTGTACGGTTGCAATGAATAGATCAGATTATGTTGAGAGAACTGAATTGTTATTACGAGATGAGTCAACTTATATTGAACTAAATAAGGATCCTACCACCTCTGTACAAAGAACTTATAATTTGTTAATTAAAAAGTTAAAAACCAAACAGGAGCATCCCGATGATATCGCTAAGTTATTATTCATTTATAATTCCAATTTTCCCAAGTTGTATTGTTTACCGAAAATACATAAATTGGAGATACCCCTTCGCCCGATAGTTAGTTCCATCAATTCTACTACTTACAAGCTATCAAAATTTTTATCTGATATTCTACAAAATGCGTTTCAGGATCACACAAATTATAATATTAACGACACTTTCTCTTTTGTCAATGCTATCAGAGGCTGTAGATTACCAAAGGATTACATACTTATTTCTTTAGATGTAGTATCTTTATTTACCAACATCCCATTAAACTTAATTACCAATATTATTGATGAAAAATGGTTTCTGTTGGAACCCTTCACTACATTATCCAAGGATAGTTTTTTATCATTGGTTACATTTATTTTTGATAACACTTTTTTCAGTTTCAACAACGTATTTTATCGCCAAATTTTTGGCACACCGATGGGATCCCCCATCAGTCCTGTTCTAGCCACTCTTGTCCTTGACGTGTTACTTGACAATGTAATCCCTAAATTGCCCTTCAAATTACCTTTTTTGTATAAATATGTCGATGACATAATTTGTGCTGTTCCGTTTGGTAAGACTGATTTTACACTTAATGTTTTCAATTCATTTGATAATCATTTACAATTCACTATGGAATTGGAGAGTGGGGCCAGCTTACCATTCTTGGACACTAGAGTAATGAGATCCGACAATAACATTATCTTGTTAGATTGGTATCAAAAGCCAACATCATCTGGAAGGTTTTTAAATTTCTACTCTGATCATCCTAAGAGTCAGAAGTACAACTTAGTATTAACAATGAAAAATAGAATTCTACACGTCAGTGATGAAAAATTTGTTAATAAGAACTTAAGATCGTTATTTGATATTTTCGTTAACAACGGTTATCCTAAACACATTTTAAAAAAATTAATTTATAACACAGACTTCTACGATGGTCAGGTTGACAATTTCAATCAACAGGCTACTCTGTACAAAAGACTTCCTTACATCAATAATTTAACTCAATTGATTTTACCACTGTTCAAACAGTTCACCAATTTCAGAATTGCCAAATACAATTTGACAACTATTTCTCTCCTTTTTTCGAAAGTTGAAGATAAAACACCTTTATTATTACAAACCAACGTGATTTACAAAATAAATTGCTCGCAGTGTCCGGGATGCTACGTTGGTCAAACTTCTCAATGGTTAAAAAACCGTATTACCCAACATAGAAGTGATTGTCGAGTAGGCAAGAATAACTGTGTAGTGGTGGATCATTTTATAAAGACGGGCCATACGTTCAACTATGACGATACAGAGATTCTTCAGAAAGTTGACCAATACAGGAATCGTTCATTTTTTGAAATATATCACATCAACAAACAAAAAGATGCTATCAACCTCAAATCTGACACTAATAAAGTTAGTGATATTTATTGTCACCTGTTAAATTCATTTTAATATTGTTGTTTTGTCACCCCAGTTATTCATACGTTTCAGATTATTTATTTTATTGTTTTGTTTTTAACTCAAATTGTTTCTTGTTTTTATCAATTCACACCACAACCATTTTTACAAATTAATCATAAGCAATTAGTCTAGTTAGTACCTTAATGTGGTGTACATCAACTCTTACTGACTCTTAACATCTGTAAGTATTTGTGTTCCTATCTTTGTCATTTTATTTATTTATATTTTAATTATTGTAGTGTCTCCTGATGATGCTATTGAACAATAGCGAAATATTGAGCAATAGAATATAGAGTTTTATTTCTTATACTGACCGCATACCCGACAATCATCACCTTTTACTATATATACATATATATATATATATATATATATATATATATATATATATATATATATATATACATACTCAATCGTTTTATATGAAGCGCAATCCTGGACGCTGGGGGCCTGCTCAATTTGGCGTTTGGAAGCATTTGAAATGTGTGTCATACGAAGAATGCTGAGAATATCATGGATGGAACACATTTCCAATGAGACGGTCCTAGGAAGAATGAATGTAGATAGGGAAATTCTCGGAATTGTCAAAAAACGAAAGACAATCTACTTGGGGGATACTCGTATATACAGAGGCAGAAGGTACGAATTCCTAAAGGTGATAATGGAAGGAAGGATTGAGGGTAGAAGAGAACCAGGTACGAGACAATGTTCATGGCTAAGGAATGACAGGGACTGGACTATACTCACAGTCACTACTTAGAATTGGGTAAAACAGAGAACGATTTGCTGCAGCTGTTGCCAACCTTCTGTAAGAAGATAGCACGTTAGGAAGAACTTCGTTGTATAAAAACCAATTAATATCGATATAGGGTGGTATTTCCTCAATAGAAATGACATTACCAATTTAATGTAGTATACTATTTCCCTCTTCTGCTTTATTAAACATGTATATTTACGAACTATTGGAAGAATAATGGGAAGCGAAACAAACCAAATATAATTGACCAACTACGGTAAACAATATCAATAGTTGATAATGTATGCAGAGTCACGTTACGCGTTATTATTAGTACGTAAGTACATCTCTTACAAAAGATGTAGTATCAAATCATAAGTTGTATAGGATGATAATATCTACTTATAATCTTTTTAAAATAAAGGTAAGCTATGGCAACATATTAATTTGAAAGTTTCAAATAATTGATATACTTGCGTTCAGCCCCGTTGAAACATTATTAGTATTTGTTAGTGTTCTTCCCAGTTTCATTTTAACGCATTTTGTTTTTAAGTCGGTTTTATTGTAGTACAGATAAAAAGCTTTCTCTTTACTTTGTAGTTCTGACTTGAAAAAACGAAAAAAAATCAAAGGGTGGCCATTTATTTTGGCTATAACTCCACTAGCGTATACCAAATATCTCAAGTATTATATACCGTTGGAAAGGTCTTAAATAGAACTACAAAAGCCATCAGGTTGTTTTTTTCTCTATCTGAGGTCAAAAACCGTCAGCGGTCTATTGTTACGCTTCTTAAAAATGTTAAAAAATTCAAATTAATGACATATATGTTGGATAAACTTAACTGCTACTCCATAATGCCTACTCGCTTTTTTCGATAATTTGTATTTTGATGTACAAATTAAAATCACACTAAAATAACTTCTTATAAGTTTTTACGTTTTTCCTTCTTGCTATTATTCTGCCAGATTTCAGTGATTTCACGGACAACAACAGATGACATAGTTCATAGAAAAGATGGTCTATGGGGCAGTATTTTAAAAATAAAATGACAGTAAACCAAAGATCACTGAAAAAAGCGGAAGGCAGACAGCTTCGTTCCAACTCATAAGTTTTAGATCTCAGCTGTTTTGAATATGATGATTGGTCAATAACAAACGGCCAGTGTAACAGACACAAAATCAAAAAGCCAACTTGCGCGCACATTTCCCCTAAAATTTACCCTATTAGAAAAACAATCCCCACATATTTCCCCAAATTTTCGCACCAAACAAAATTTTTCCACAAAATTGCGAAAAAAAAATATCTGGCAACCCTGCATTGTTGTACAACAGATGCGACAATAATCTAGTCGAAATGGAATCCTCAGAAGATGAGGATATTTCTTGGTATTTTCGTAGTAGACAGAAATGACGTTTCTGGGTGCTCCCATATTTTTTAGAAAATTTTGAACACAGGTTTGATGATGGAAAACATCACAAAATATTTTCGTTCGTTTTCTCCATAAAAACAAATGTGTAGCTAGATAATATATGTCAATTAATTAATAATACAATTTTCCTTTGAATAACGTAAAAATAACTAGCTATCTATTCGATTTATAAAGGTGTAAAGTAAAACAAGATCGTGTGTACGACGCATCTAATTAGCCAAAAAAAGACCCAGGAGGCCGTGCCTGATGGTACTACTGGTAATAGTAATGAGGCTCACGAAGATAGATACCATGGGCATGTTTCAATTCCGTCATCTATCTTGGCACCATAGCCAAAATAAAGCGTTCCGATTGGTTACATTGTATCGGGTGGCTGCCGAAATCGCGGTCAGAAATGACTGTTGAGTGCCGAGATCAATGACGGAACTAGTACGCGCAAAACATATAGTGCAGACATGTAATGGCATATCCCCACTTACACTCTATTTTGATGCTAGCGCACCAACTAAATACTGAGCGGTCCTTATCGCTTGTGGACACGTGTGTATTTGAAAAAACTGCTATCTCAAAATATGCTTATAGTTCAGTAAAAATAATAAGTTATTTGAAAATTATATTACTAATTCTTGTTAATAAAACGAGATATAAGGTAGCGTTAATTGTCTGGTATTATGTTTAAGATGTATTTAATAATTATAAAATTATTAAATACATTTGAACGATTATTAGTTGAAGTTATAATATTAAATGAATATATCGTCTAATAAGCATTTTAAATTATAACATTGACTGGACTATATCAGTATTCAAATCAAAGGATAAGCCGATACTTTAAATTTCGCACTATATCTCTTACGTGAACTAAACCTAGCTAAAAGCGTCATTTTATATGTGAATAATGACCACACAAGCAATAATTAAACATTATTTAACACTATTTCATTAACTGATAGGTATAAGAATAGCAAGACGCACTAAATAAGAACATATCGTAGGTCAATACAAATTAATGCCCTGCTACATTTGGGACATCAATTATTGAAAGGTTCCTATTTAAAAAAGAAAGTATAGTAAGGTGGATGTAAATTGCTACAATGTGCCAAGCGAAAGTAATCCAGATGTTATAAGGTTTGTTCCAGTCTACGATGAAACTAATTCGGAATTGTACTGCGTATGCGCCGTGGCAATTTAGTGTTTCAGCACCTATTTTTGAAAACTAGTAGTTACGCTGAACTACTAATTCGATGTTCCAGCAGTTTATCAACATACAATAGAACCGTTCTAGACCGGTTCGATCAGTTCTTGCTCTTGAGTAGGTATTTCAAATTCTCTCTTATTTCACGCAAGCGCAGATCATGTTTCAGTTTTGTTTTGAGTTAATTTATAATAAATGAAAATCAGTACATTTACTACAAACTTTCATACGAGACTTTGTTGTTCTGTGATTATATATAAATATAAGGTAAGGAAGTAAGTTTTTTTTCACTTTTGTATATTTACTTCAAATATAATCAATTATATTGTGCACGTTTCTGTTGAGTTGTAAAATTTACTTTTTAATTATTTTAGCTTTTTGAATCTATTGATTATTAATATTCGAAGGAATAATAAACGGCCAAAAGTAAGAAGAAACTGTTCCATAATACACTAGAATGACCAAGTAACTAAAAATTGAGGAAATACAATAACACTTTATTGAAAAGGGGTTTCCAGGTGTATGTGGTATTAGCGAGGGTACTTAGTGCTCATATAAAGCACAGATCAATAAAGATTGCGTTCCAGCACCAACAAATTCCAAACTAGTTCGACATATTATTTGAATTGTCATGCGCAGTAAATCAGTTCAAATTATGTGTTAGAACTATCCTACAACTCATTGCTGGAACAAACCTATAATCTACGATGTTCAGGTAACACTAGGATTCTGCTCTTGCGAAATGGGAAGATTAGGAAATTTTTGTGACCATTTCATTTTATGCGCCATTAAGAGCTTTGGAATCTGTGGTTACACCAAATAACGAAATAAGCATAAATGTAGATCCAGAAACAACTAATCTGCTGGCAGCTTCAGAAGGAAATGACGATTCTACAAAAATGGAATTTACGAAATTTATGACTTTATTACAGGCTCATCATAATACATATGGCACTTGTCCAATGATAATAAATATGTGAATACAACGCTTAAAACAAATTTCGACTCGCATGGCTTGGGATTCTTACTTAGCTACTGCTGGTAGTTATTTACACACATCCAGAGCTACAATTATAGAACAACCTACAACAATAAGTCGAAGAAAGACTTTAATTCAAGGAACAACACGATCTGGATGTGATCGGCCTTCGAATGATTTGATTTATTTTTCGTTTTAATGAATCAGGACCAAGATATTTGCAGAATTTGTAACAATGTACCAAATCCAACAGGACATTAATATGTATTGGCCAACGATATATTCTCGTTTAGTGCGTCTTGCTATTCTTTATATAATATGTATCTTATGCCTATCACTTGATTATAATTCCCATATAAAATCACGGTTTTAGCTGGGTTCAGTTCCGTCATCGATATCGGCACTCAACAGTCATTTCCGACCGAGACTTAGGCACCCACTTATCCTATACTATGAAACCAATCGGTCCGCCAGGTCCGCCTTAATTTGGCTATGGTGCCGAGATAGATGACGGAATTGAAACATGCATACCGTGGCGTATGGGTCAATAATTACATGTCATACATGCTGCCTTTAGCGAATAACTGTGTATAAACAGTTAAAGATATGAAATGTAAAATCTGGGAGCTACTTAGCACAAAATAGGGTTATCCTAAATCGAAATACCCGTTTTAGAAATAGTTTGTTGTACATTTCAACTTTCACTTGTTATCAGCCGCTCCTGGTTAACCTTCTACCGCATATGAACCCATATTTGTCTTCACAAAATCAAACTTTTTTTCTGCGTGTAGAAATTAATCATTAGCGAAATATCTCATAGCACCCATAAGTAGGCATTTTTTAACACATGTGTATTGTTGGTTGCCTACGGTACAGCCTCGCTACAACTATAACCTCTAATTTTCATATGCTGGTCAACAATTCTTACAATTTCGACAAAGTGCAATTTTTGAGCTGTTTTTATATTGAATAAAGGTAAGTTATTTTTTTGCCATTTTTATTTTCGTGTAGTATATACTTACTTCTTTGTGTGTGAACAATTATATGCCTTGAAATTCACAAATTATCTAGTTTCCAACAAGATTTATAGCAAGACCACATATGGTTTCGTATGCTTTCGTGCTTATTTGACATAATTTGTTTATTGCCAAATATGGTTTCGTATGCACTAACGTGTTTATTTTTTTTACAGCATAAATCCCACTCAATTTTATGGTTCAGCTAAATACGTAAATTGTATACCCGGTGATGGATCAGAGAGTGAAGGTGAATTAGCATCCGATTCGGATACCGAGTATGTCTCTCCTCGCTACCCTCGTCGTCATAGATCGTCGCTAATTGTTTCAGAAAGCGACATTGATTCGTCGGACGACGAGGAGACGGATGATGTTCCTCCTCCTAAATCAAAGAATCAGAAGGCAAATAAAGCTGAAAAGCCAAAAATAAATTGGACATTGGGTCATTTGGATCCATTTGATAAAAACACATACCAATTTACAGGGATTACAGAACTTCCTAGGTCCATTGAAGAGTTGGATTCTCCTGCGGATTTTTTTCTATTTTTGTTTCCCGATAGTTTGATTTCCATGATAGTTGAACAATCAAATATAAAGGCTCTTCAAGATAATATAAATACGCCAGCTACTATTATAAAAAAACGAAATGGAACAGTTTTTAGGTATGGTAATATTTATGTCTTTAGTAAAATTACCGTCATCAGGGCTTTATTGGAATAAGACTGTAAGACAGCCACAAATATATGAAACAATGACTTGTAATCGGTTTGAAACTATCAAAAGCCACCTTCACTTCAATAATAATACGAATTTCGTTACAATTGGTAACCCAGGTTTTGATAAATTATTCAAAGTGCGACCCCTTCTTGAAGGAATTAGAGAGCGACTTTTATTGGTTCCAAAGGAAGAGTATTTGGCGGTAGATGAACAAATAATACCCACAAAGTGTCGTCACAATCTAAAGCAGTATAACCATGCAAAACCCCTTAAATGGGGATATTAAACCAGGTCCTCAGTTGAGCATCAGGATTTAGTTACGACTTCGACATTTTTGCAGGAGAACAGAGTAATTCTTTCCCAGAAGCAGCACCTGACTTTGGGGTTAGCAGTAGGTAATGTTGTAACTCGCTTGACCACAACTGTGCCAAAACATGTGAATCATAAAATATTCTTTGACAATTGGTTCAACAGTCCCCAATTACAAATATATCTTACAAAGAATGGTCTCTTACCTTGAGTTACCTTTAGACTGAACCGTGTTCCAAACTCAGAAATGCCAACGAAACAAGAACTCGAAAAAAAGGTCGTGGATTTATGGTTGAGAAAGTTGCCACAATCGAGAACGTCAAGATGGGCGTTATAACGTGGTTTGATAATAAACCAGTAAACATGCTTTCTACTTACGTTGGTAGCAAACCAACGACTACTAAACGCAGGTTTTCTAGAAAGGAAAAGGAATATAAATATATACCTTGCCCTAAAGCCATTGAACTATATAATGAGCACATGGGGGTGTCGATCTATTGGATTCTATGCTTGGTCTCTATAGGATCCACTTGAGATCAAAAAAGTGGTACAAGAGGATATTTTTTCACATGGTAGATATGTGTGTTGTCAACACTTGGCTACTTTGGCGTAGGAAGCCTGATAATGAATATTATATACCTTTATTTGATTTTAAACAGTCAATAGCAGAACATTTATGTAAAGCTGGAATGTCTTTATCGCGAAAGAGAGGTCGTCCAACTAATCATAGTCAAAACCAAACTGGAACGCCGACATCAAGTAGACAAGGTAGTCCACTTGTTCCGTCAAACTCACCAACGACTGTCCAAGAAAAGAAAAGAAAAACTCCTGCAAGACACCAAGATCTGCCTCTATACTCAGTTCGAGTTGATAATGTTGGGCACATGCCAGAATAGTAAAAAAAAACCGTCAGATGTGTCAAGTGTGTTAAAAAAAACATATACAAAATGTAGAAAATGTAAAGTATTTTTATGCTACAATGAGAAAAGAAACTGTCTACCTCTGTTTCACGACTAATTTTTGGTTTGATGAATTTTCTTGTGTATTTTTTCTATCTTTCCAATTTTTATTTTTTTAATATTTTTAAGTGTCTTTGTTTAAGTTTTTATTTTACATAAGCGCTCCTGCATACGAAACCATATATGGTTTAGAAAAATGACTTTCTTTATGATAAACATTTTTTTTTCGTTTAAGATGTTATTTTTGTACAAATAAACCGTTTTGTAAATATTTTTATTTTTTATTTCATGCCTATAATAATTCATGCAGTAGAGGGTTAAATAAATGTTAAATATTTTTAAGGTACAATCACAAGAGGAATTTTGAAATAAAATTACCAAAATCGAATCTAAAATTTATTTATTACAAATATTACAATGTCTTTTTACCTAATAAATATTATGTTTCATTAAATATAATAATGTTTAATAAATTAGTTATAAATCTTATATAGTATGGAACTCATTAATATAATAAAATTATTTTTGTTCTTATTGTACAGGGTTATTCATTACTAATTGGAAATAATTTAACAGTAGAATCCTGACTTCAAATTATTAAGATTTAACCCAAAACACCTAAATAAAATGTAGCTACTTACTGAGTTACAGGATGTTTTGTTTAAATTTAAAAACGATTTGTGCTCAGTACTTTAAAACTGTTTTACATAAACAAGAAAAAGAGAGATATAATGCATTGACAAACTCGATAGAGACAATGGGCTTCTTCCGGACAATCCTGGACTAAGGGTCAAAGGCTTACCGGATTGCCGGAGATATCCATTTTACCCGAATAGGACTTAGTATATAACAAACTAATGTTTAACCAAACTTAGATGCATGTAAAAATGGATTAATAATTAATTGCATGATAGGTATAAGTAGAAACTAAAAAGTGCAAGTTGAAATGTAAAAAATCCAAAAGCATGTAAAACCAAATTAACCTTGTGTATTATAACAAAATCACGGCACAGAGTAAGTAGAACTAACCGTAGAATAGTAAAAAAAGTACTAGAAGCAACACTAACTAATTATTGTATCAAAATTTGGGCTGATTTAATTGCAAGGTATCAGCCTACTTGTAGACTACAAAATTTATGAAAAAAAAGTTCTCGAGATAGTTTAAATTAAACATGAAGCTGCATATTTTTTTTAATTTGGTGTGTAATAGCTATGTCGATATTCTGGACCAGTGGATTGCATTTAATACCCAAATAAAACTTTAATGCGTATTAACAATAAATATATTGTAATTTATTGACAAAAATAAAATAGATCTTCTAACTTTAAAATAATATCAAAATGATTTAAAAATATTTTAAAACAAATAAACTGATTTCTATTTTTAATTACGATCAGATAAGTGGCATTTGATGAATAATTTTTCAATATCATTTGTTTTGTGTAGTTGGGTCTGGTCTGAATTAATTGTTTCGATCTAGTGGGGTGCTGTCATAGCTGTTAGTTGTTGTTAATATCACTTGAAATTGTGACTGTTGTAAAATGTAAAATCGGTTAAGTGAAAATGCCTCGACACAACAATTTTACTAATCTTGAAATGCGAGACATGCTTTGCGTTTACGTAAACGAAAAGTATTCCTATGTTGCTCCTGCTTGCAGATATCAACAAATGTATCCAAACAGAGTTCAACTTGATCGACAAACTTTCAGTAATATTTTTCGTCGATTAGGAGAAACTTACAATTGAGGCGTAAAGGCCCGGGCACACCAACGCGATCAGGCACGCGGGCGCGGTCTATGTGTCGTGAAATGACCGCACGCGGGCATATAAACATGTACAAATGAATGTAAAGTCTACACACTGACTCGGGCAGACCGTACGCGGGCTGTAGCGGTCTGGATCGCGCGCTGGCATATTTGACCGCACGCATTCTACATGATTGAACTTTCAAGTTTCAACGGTGCGGCAGTGAGTGATTCGTTCTACTAGTACTACGACGTGAGTGAGATACGTTTTTAAAAAGCTACGGTACAGTTATGAATGATGATGGACACGGAAAAATTCATAAAGGCGGTACGAAAGTACCCCCTGTTGTACGATATGTCGCGCCCCGAATAACAAAATCCCCGGAAATATGCTGCATTCGACCAGATTGCACAAGAATTAAATTTAGATAAAGGTAAGAGTCACACAGACTGTATGAAAAAACGTGAAAAATACTAAGTTGAAAATGGAAAAAGTCCAAAAACGCGTTTTGTACATACTCGGTAGGAGTTTTGTACATACTCGGTAGCAAAAATCGGTTTACGTGCTTTTTCCCTATGGTTATCACCCTGTATACTCATATTGTTTAGCGGATAGTTTTATTTTTACACGTTGTACATGAAGTGGCTAATGCAACTACATATTTTACAAATCATAATCATCCATATCTACAGACTAAGCTGATTGGTCACCATACACAGTTCGAATAAAATTTTCAGTCTTGATTAAAGTATGTGGCAAACATTTCACGCACTGAAAATGCAAAGTTAGCAGGCCTTCCCCTATCTAGTTCAAGGGGAGTTATACTCATCTGTTTGTTCTTCCTTCGTTCACTATGCCTAGCAGCAATTTCTTCATCCTCACTGTCCAACAGATATTGTAAACACATGCTGCCTTCAGCAACTGGGTTGCATTACTTTGACTATCTTCAATAGGTCGAAAAAATATGCGCCATTTTTGTGTTAAGATGCCGAATGCGTTTTCGACCATCCTTCGTGCCCGACATATTTTGAAAGTATACAGAGCGTTTCATTAAAAATAAAGAATAAGGACTAGGCTAGACTTGTTTAAACGACGCACAATCGAAATCAAAATTTGATATATCCCAGCGATGCTAGTGAAGAGTTCAAACGCATGGCGAATCACATCAAAGCGATTAGAAATAAACAAACAAACAACAATTTTGATATTTCAAACATATTTTTCAATAACAATCAAATGATTGGATAACAAACCACTTACTCATAAACTTACTGCTTAACATTAAATTAGCGGACATTGCTCGCTGACTAGGACTGAGATCAGGAAAGTTAGCAGGCTGTACAGTACTCCAAAATGGTGTAATACTTACTATACAACCTACTACCTCACATGAAACCCAACCATGCTGTCCTTTTTTTATCGACACTTCCATTGGTGGTTAGTTACTACTAGCTCCTAGGTTGCTCACACCAGAACGTATCCGTAAAAACGAACTCGTGAATTTAAAATAAAACACAAGTTCGGATCTACGGGTTCATTCAGATGAAAAATCGGATGATCGAAGATGTGTGCTGAAATATAGAAGAAAGAATATTAATAGGTGACATAAAAGATAAAAAATGTAATAGCTAATTATACCGGGTCTTTGATAGGGGGTTGAACAAACGAAAATGGTGGGTAGGTTGGGTCATTTGGAACATTTACCTTCGCTAAAAGTGTTACCATTTTCGAGATATTCGCTATTTTTTTAATTCTATTAAAATTAGTCGTAAAAATTGAGTTATGAGAAAAGTATGCACTGAAAATGATTTTAATTATTTGCGACTCAATTTTAAAGTTTTTTTAATTTGATAATAAAAAACAATTTACACTGATACAAAAAATATAAAAAGGTACAAATTTTTCATACAACCAGAATGCTTGAAACAAATAAAATTAAAATGAGTTATAACATTTAAATTCGTTTGAAAACAACTTCTGTTGACGCTCGTTATGGTATACAAAAATGTCAGCAAAAAGTCTTGTTGCCTTGGAAATCTAATTCTTTACCACGAAAATTGTGTGTGAGAGAGAAACACACAATATACGTCGTTGTACCAAGGAATTTCTTTTTTGTGTATTTGTAAAATCGCAAAAAACTACCTTCTCCCCCGCTCACCTCTTCTCCGACAAAATGCTGCCCGAACTCCTCTCCACTGATTCCTTCTACCCGCATATCAGGTATTAGGAATGGTGGTGATAATTTTGAGCAACATTTTTTATATGCATTTGAAAATATTTGTTGCTTGATGAAAACTTGAACATTTTCATTTTGTTTTTTTAAGCTGAATTTACCATGATTGTTTTTTACTAAGATTGTTTTATACCATTTAAAAGAGAAAGGCCAGTTTTTTGTGCACTTTTTCGTTGGTGTACTAACATCCTATATATTTCGAGAAAAAAAACATGATTACCATTTAATTAACAAATTCTTCAAAAATGTCAGTATTTTGTAACGACACTGTCGTCTAAAATATAAATTAACACCCTCCATACATAATTAAAAACTAAGCATCGGGGACTGGGATACAGAACACTACCAAACCAAATTATCACAGTAGACGAAGTTGGGTACCCAGTACAACTACAGACGACAGGGGACAAGATATACTCGACTGGACGACACGACAAAACATATACATAAACAACAGACACGACAGTACACCTACCTTCCAAAACGCAAGGGGGAAAAGTTGGATAGACTTAACGCTAACACAGGATATCAACCTACAAAACTGGTCAGTTTTAGACCAAGACACACTTAGCGACCATTACTACATACGCTATGACATAAACACATAACGCACACAACAACAAACAGTAAACAAAATACACATTGACAAAATTGACAAGACTAAAATGACGGGACTTATACAGGAAACACAGTGGGACATAAATGGTAACTTTCAAAACAAAATTGAACAAACACAAAACACAATATTACATTTAATACACAAATCAACACAAAAACCCAAAAAAGACTACAAGAAAACACAAACCTGGTGGACAACAGAACTTACAACATAAAGACAAATTACGAACAGATTAAGAAAGAAATGCGACCTGACGATGACAACACAGACACAAAAATACACAAAGACATAAGAAAAAGACTATACGATAATAGTAACGGACAAAACCAGATACTTTTTACACAAGACGAAATTACACAAACATTGCAAGACATGAAAAAGAAAAAAGCAACAGCAAGAGATGGACTCAACAAAGAAATATTAGAATACATACACACACAACAACCGAAAATACTGACAGACATATACAATAGTTGCTTAATGGGAGAGAAGTTTCTCGATATATGGAAGAAGGCAGATATGGTTTGGCTACCGAAAAAAAACGGAGGCAAGAGACCTATCTGTCTTCTCCCATCTATGAGGAAGATTCTTGACAAAATGACAGCCAAAAGACTGGTACATTTTTTAGAAACTACGAACAACATAAATGACAAACAATACGGTTTTAGACAAGAACACTCGACAATGGACGCAATTACACAAATTACAGACAGGATAACACAGAACAAAACAAACAAACAACACACATTAATTATAACACTAGATTTGAAGAATGCCTTCAATTCGGCCTGGGTCCCTGCGATTATCGAGAAACTCATTGACACACATACACCACACAACATAAAACAATTATGCCAAGACTTTTTGACGAACAGACAAATCACTACAGAGGACGTGACGAACAATACACAAAGACGTTGCCCGCAAGGCTCCAGCCTCGGACCGATACTGTGGAACCTGGTTATGACACACGTGATAGCGCAATGTTGCCCCATATCTTGCAAGAAAATTGTAGCTGTAGGAAATCAGCTGTCCGTGAATTTCTCACAGATGACTTTTCGAAAATTAATCTCAAATATTTCTAAAAAAACCACCGTAACGTAAGATTTTTGCAAAAAAATATTCTACAAAGAATAGTTTTAAAAATTCGTTCTAACGAATGACACTTTTAACCGTCCAATACTCGCGCGGGGTACTTAAATACTCCGGCACCATAACTTCTGAGATATTTTGGACGGGAGACAGCGGAAGCTCACGCCGCTTCACGTATTCACATGTTTTTTACACCTTTACAGTTAGTATGTGGTGTGTGAGAATGTTGAGAATCACTCAATAGAATTTGCTTGGGGTGTTTAGATACCCCACGAAGTGTCACAATTTATGTTTTTTTATATTTCGTACTTTACTATGGAAAAACCATCTAGACATCCACAGCGATGATCGGCCATAAATGAGTCAACGGGTGAAACATCTGCGAAAATTCTATTTGGACGTGAAATGAGGCTTCCTTGTGGCCTGGAGTTTGGCTGTCGGCCTGGCGAAGATCTAGCAGGAGAAGATTACGTGATCCAATTGAGAAGAAGGATGGAAGATGTGCACAAATTGGTTCGAACGAATCTTCAACTTGCCAGTGACATAATGAAAAAAACAATATGATACGCCGGCCACAAAAGGCAATTTCAAAGAAGGGGACAAAGTATGGTTACACAACCCGACAAGAAGAAAAGGATTTTC
Source organism: Galeruca laticollis (assembly GCA_963921935.1). NCBI lineage: Eukaryota > Metazoa > Arthropoda > Insecta > Coleoptera > Chrysomelidae > Galeruca > Galeruca laticollis. Next base: position 74,292,075 of record OY998177.1, read on the forward strand.
TACACTATTACACTGGTGTAGTCTCTGAATCTGACTCTGTCTAAGCTATGTATGGAAGTTAAAATTTTGGCGAACGCGCAGGGATTCCTCCGATCTGTTTACCATTATTTTTTGTGACTATTCTTATCTAGACATTTCCAGTAACACACACGGTTTTTGTGAGCCGCAATCTAGAAGGATCCAGAAAAAAGGCACTTAATATATAACAGAGGCTACCTACCAACGGAGTTTAGTTTATGATTTGATCTCGTAAAGATGACGAGTGAAAAAGTAAATAGTTTAAGTAAATAAACAGTGGTGAAGTGATTATATAAATTAGTGTAAGTGAATATACTGTGTATATAATATAAATTAGTGAATAGTATAGTGACTAAATAAATTAAGTGAGTAGCCATACCATGTGTATAAATTTATTCCAACCGTCGTAATAAAAATGTTTAAATAAATAAGAAAAACATTACAATACTTTATGTTTATTATTATAATTAAATACAAATTTTGGAACTTTTAAAACTTGATTCTTGGGGTGTTATAGCATCTGTGTCACGGCCGCTTGTATGGTTTCAATGGCATAATAAAAAGCTTATTTCGTGTAGTTTTAAGTTCCGAGAAGACAAATAATCGCACGGTTATAGATCAGGCGAATACGAAGGTTAATTTAATAATGAATTTCATAAAAAATTTACTTTTTAGTCGTTTCTATATTTATTTTCTTGAATAAACGTTCTTGATAATCGGTCTATTTTAATAAATAAAGTGGATGAATATCAAAATGAATATGAAATGGCATGAATATCAAAATACAATCTGCTTCAACCATACAAGGACTTTCCAGTTTTAATTGTTTTAATTTTTCACATACGGGGAAAAATTTTAATGAAAGTATTTTATTCGATTTTTATTAGTTTTAAAAGCAAATATTTAAAAAAATAAAATGCTAGGAGTGAAAAAGTTTATATATGAAGTATGGTAGAATAGTGTATAAAGGTCTCGGATCCATCCAAGTTTCGATTCTCGGTCTTTAATGGACGTCGAAAATAATAACTCATTTTTCTACCATAGCGTATAATTACTATTTCCAATCATCGTATTTGTTAGTATAAGATGAACTATTCTCTAATGTAATTTTGATAGATAATATAATAATAAATAAAAAAAACATTCTGTTTTTGAATTATTTAACATAACATCTATTAAAATTCCCATTAATTTTTATATTAACAAATACGATGATTAAAATAGTGGCGGCCATTTTGAATTTGATTTTTAGGTGCTTTCCCTTTGAATATGTTAAAAGGCAAGGTTTAATGAGTTGAATACCACTTCAATCGTTTGTGTTGCAATTTTGCCCAGGTTGAAAGATATTTTTCGTAGTTTATTCGATACAGTTTCAAGAATTTTTGTATTTTTATAATGAAATGTATGTTTTTTCGCTATTTCATGCTGCTTTATTTTTTTATGGTATTGATGACTTTTTAATCTATTTTCCAAATATCGTGATGTTTGTCCTATGTAAACAGCATCCCAATCATTACAAAAAAATGTATTTTGATGTTTTACGAACATTTTTATTTAATAATGAATATATATCCTTAAAACTACATTCCTTATTTCCTTACGAACCTGATTCGTAGTTTAACGTGAACCGGATTCAGTTAGATTCATCTACCGGTCTAATCGATTCCAATTTTCGACCTCATTTTTATACCCGCTCTATTGATAAACTAGATGGACCGATTCGCTCGACAACCAGATATTAGGATTAAAACTCCCTCGACAAAATAACGGAAAACGACACGCAAATGTCCCTATGACAGTTTTGTTTTTGTCCTTTTTGCTGCCGAATTGCCGGATATAACAGATTTTGCACTGTCTGCTTTTACGCGTCGATACATCAGTGACGTTTCGTGGAATTGGAAAAAGGGATATTGTTTTATATTTTAAAGTTGGCATCTACTAGATGATTCCATAAACTCGATTATCTCATCTCTCTAGCGACATTATTAGGGTTGCCAGATTAGGATGGCTAAATCCCGGGATAGCAAACGCGTAATCCTGGACGGGACGACATCAGAGAAGACCAAAAAAACATTTCTCAAAACTACCATTAAAAATTAAAAAAAAAACAGGTGTTTCTATATTACATAGACGGTTAATTATTACACCCCCTACCCCCAGAAATCCGCACTTGCGATGTTAAAAAAATTATAGTCAAAACTAATTTCTTTTATTAATACATACAAACACAAAATAAGTCGAAAACATAAACGAAGGTAAATAATTTACAAATGTGAAACTAACTACCACTTATACAAGGTGTTTCAATAAAAACTCCCAGGTCGGATATTTTGAAAACTAATAGAGATATTTTAATTGTGTAAAAGCCAATCTGTAGAGCGCTAAGAGAGCTTCAGGTTTGGATATAAACTGACTTTAAATATGTTTATATGTAGATGGCGATGTGCTCAAGAATTTTTTTTTCAATGGCAGGATCTTTCAAATGTAGCACACCTTGTATAAAATACATTCTTAAGCAAATTTTGTTCTATAAACTATTTCGTTAAATCTAGCCATTTTCGATACAGTGTGCCGACGAATAGAGTTCACCATAGGAGAAAAATCGTTATTTTAGATCAGATGTGCCATAATTTATCGTTTAAAGCAAAATGTATAAAAGAAAGTCGTTTGTAATTGAAAATAAAGCCCAAATACAAATTTTCAAATCAAAATTTCAATTATTACACTTATTCTTAAAATAGGTCTAGTATCACTGGAATAATTTACAAATGGATGATTATATTCGAGACATAAATTACGAATTCTACAACACTTTAGAATGTTATAGTTCAAGAGAAGTGAACAAATATTTCAAAAACGATGGAAGTTCTCTTAGTGTAATACACCAAAATATTTGCAGTCTAAATGCACATATAGATGAATTTAAAATAATGTTAGAACAATTGGACTGCAGCTTTGATTGTATTGTAAACGGAAACTTTTCAAATTGATGACATTGATATTTTTAGTATGAACGGATATAGAACATTTTATAACAAAGGACAACTAAATAAAAATGATGGAGTCGTAGTATATGTAAAAAACAGTTTAAGTGCAACTATCAACATTGTAAACTCAAAGGCTCTGCAGATAAAAATAAATTTGAACAATAATAAACATATTTTGTTAACAAATATTTATCGTTCACCGTCCAACTCACCTGAGGACTTTGTTTCGTGTTTGGAGAATTATCTTAAACAAATTAATTACTCTTTATTAGATTTTCATTTATTGATTAGCGATATTAATATAAATATAAGAGATGAAAATGATATTGTCAACACATATCTAAACCTATTATATGAATATAATTTACACTCAATGATAAATAAATACACACGCATAAAAAATCATTCACGTAGTTGCCTGGACCATATCTTTCTGAGAACAGTCACAGAATGTTTTGAAAATGTCACTGCAGCAACGTATGAAAATAATATAACAGACCATCGAGCTACGCTACTGAGTCTTCCTATAAAAACTATTTGTAGAAACTCTGAAACGATTAAGTATAAAACATACATAAACTATGAAAAAGCCAGACATGATCTGCAAAATTATAATTGGGAATATTACTTTAATATAAAGGAAGTAAACAAAAAAGCTGAAGAATTGCTAAATATCTTAAGTATTTTTATAGGAAAACATACAAAAGAAATAAAAATTAAAAAAAATTATATAAAGCGTCAAAAGTGGATTGCGGCAGGACTTGTGAATGCAATTAATACTAAAAATAATCTCTACAGAGAATTTCAGCAAAATCTGAATAGTGTGGAGAAACGAGAAATATATATCACTTACCGCAAACGCGTGAATAACCTAATTAAAATAATGAAACAAAACTACTACCGAACCGAAATACAAAAAAATGGGAGTAATAAAAAATATATGTGGAACCTAGTTAACAACAGAAATAAAACAAAAAATGATATTAATTTTATAATTAATGAAAAAGACGAAAAAATAACATCCAAATAAGATATGGCAGACGAACTTAACAGTTACTTTGTAACAGAGGGAAAGAACTTGGCACAAAAAATAACCGTACCGACTAAACCCCCTCCTCGGCGATCTAAAAATTCTGAGACCTTTTATTGGATGCCTGTAACTACGGAAGAGATAAGAGACTTAATAGTATCTCTGAAAGCAAACGAGGCTCCAGGCATATACAATCTGCGAGCAGAAATATTTAAAAAATTAAGTGAACAGTTGACTAAACCTATAGCCGACTTAATAAACTTGATCTTTGCAGAAGGCGTATGTCCCACTATTTTTAAAAAAGCTGTAGTAACCCCAATCTACAAAAAGGACAACAAGGCCAATATGTGCAACTATCGGCCCATATCACTTATTACGACATTGACAAAGCTAATGGAAAAAGCTGTGAAAAAAAGATTAACTAAATTCATAGCCAATCACAAATTATTATCAGAGCATCAATTTGGCTTTCAAGAAAGACGTTCTACTAATGATGCAATTAAGACATTGCTTTCTTCTGTGTACAGTTCTGTTGATGAAACTAAACCAACGGCAGTTGTATTTCTGGATATGGCGAAGGCGTTTGACACTGTGAGCCATGAACAGTTGTTGGACGTCCTGGGGGATGCAGGAATACGTGGTCTGCCTCATACATTTTTTGAAAGCTATCTAAAAAATAGGACACAAATAGTAAGGATAAACGATAAGGTCAGTACGGAAAAAAATATATTGTTCGGGGTTCCCCAGGGAACTGTGCTGGGACCAATACTATTTAATATGTATATCAATGATCTATTCTCTTATAATTCTACAGGTAAAATAATAGGGTTCGCGGATGATAATGCTATAATATATACAGACAGCACGTGGGAAGGCCTCAAACAAAAAATAGAAACCGATCTAAGACATTTATTTGATATCTTGAGACATAAAATTTTAACAGTCAACTATTCGAAAACATTTATTGTACCTTTCACTAGTTACAAACATAAACTGCCTCCTTATGAAAAAATTACTATTACTATTAACAACATACATATTGATATTTCTCTGAAATACGAAATAAAGTATCTCGGACTAACAATAGACTCACATCTACGATGGACATCTCACTTACGTGAAGTAGCTAAGACACTGAGATGTTTATTGTATAAATTCAAATATATAAGGAGAGTACTGGACTTACAGCATCTGAGAATCATATATCATGCTCTTGTAGAATCACGTCATGGCATATTAGGTTGGGGAGGAACTGTGCCTACTCATCTAGAGCAGGTTGAAATTCTGCAAAGAAAAATTCTGATAATAATGTATTTTGAAAATTTAACCTATAGTACAAACCAACTTTTTAACGAAACTAATATAATGTCCGTAAGGCATCTATATATTTTTAGTTTAGTTGTTTACTTATTTAAAAATCGCTCATACTTGCAATCTCCTGGTTACCATTATCATACTAGAAATAAAACAAAAGGTTTTGTCCAAACCAACACAGCGAAAAAAACAGTAGGAACTAGGTATTTCGAATTCATAGCACCCCGTTTGTTTAACTCTCTTCCAGAAACGTATAAGACTCATATAAGAAGATTAAATTCTATCAGTTTGCTAAAAAAAATATTTAAAAAATATGTAAAATCCCTAGAAACTAAGGATATTAATAAAATTATTGATTGCTAAAAGATGAAAAGGTATATATGTGTATAAGGAAAGTTGAATTAACATTATGTTAAGGAAAACAAAACTGGCAATTAGCAATTAAATGGAGACATATAGGATCATTGTGCCTATGTTCAACCTCATTAATAGGTTACAGTGATCCAAAATAAGCCACAATAGGTAATTAGCCTCCCCTGTTTATTTGTTTATTTACATTTTTGTAAAGAAATACGTTCTACATTTTCTATCTGTTTATTGTAATGTATTTTTTCTCGCTGTTTATACATTGGTTTTAACAGTTTTGTAATTCTAATATATTATCTTTTTGGTGGTTTGTAATTGTAATTATTTGTAAATAAACATATACAAATTCTATTTAGTTATGAACATGAAAGAACTGCGAAATAAGAAAATAGTTTATGGTATGATGTGTTCGAAATTGTTCTCATTTTCATTAATACACATGTTAAATCTTCTGATCAGTTCACCTCTACAAACTTGTAATAGTGTACGTTGCTTCATAGCAGCAACATTAGCATACATTTTATTATAAAGTTCGACTATGTCCTCTATATGTTCTTGGCAAACGATACTTTTTAAATGGCCTCACAAATAAAAGTCTAACGGTGTAATATCGAGAGATCGAACGGACCACCTGAGTACTCCTCTGTTGCTAATAAATCTTCCTGGATATGTTTGTTTTATATAATTAGTAACGATGTTATGATTATGTGGGCCTGCACCATCTTAGTTAAACCACATTGTATCCGATTGGATTGATAAATTCTGTAACAAAATGTCAAATATCCAACTTGACAGAAACGAAATTATATCCTGCAATAATTATACGAACTTGGGAGTTGAATTTGACACCACCGGACGGGTTGATAGAGAAATTAAAAACGAATAACTCAAGCCAGAAGATTGATCGGATGTATGAATGGCATAATTTGGAGTAGCGACATAGGCAAAAGGCCCCCTCTTTTATATGGGGCAGAGACGTGGAGAATCGCGGAAAGCAATCGAAGAAAACTTGAAGCAACCGAAATGGATGTTTTTAGGAGGGCGCTGGAGATATCCAGAAGAGAAAGAATTCGAAACGTAGGAGGTTCGACGGAAAATGGGAGAAGAGGGATCACTGACAAATGATATCGAGCGAAAACAACTGATATGGTATGGCCACGTTCAACGAATGGATGAATCCAGACTCCCCAAAAAACCTTTGCAATGGATACCATCAAATCGAAGAAAGTGAGGAAGACCTAGAAGAAAATGTAAAGGTGTGGTCAGAGCAATGAGCACAAGAGATCTGAAAGATAGACAATGGGATGATAGAAATGGGATTCATTGAAATTAGTTCGAATTTGCAGCTCATCCTTCGCAAGATCGAATGCTTTTCTTTTGTCAACAAATTGTACATATCACTAAATATTCTCTCTCAAAACGTATTGCTAATTCGAATTTATAAAACAAATGACAAACATTTTTTTAAGTTTATTTGTCTATTCTACAAAAATGCGCCCAAATTTGATCATCAAATCTTTGGGAAAATCGCTAAATACTGCTCGCAGGCATGAAAACTTAGAATAAATAAAGGACATCCGTATCTATCGCCAGTTAAGAAACTATATTGGCTGATTCATATAAAATATTTTGCTTATGTAAAGCTATAAAAAGAATAACAAACAATTGTATAATCAGAAAGGATGTTTGTAACTTTAGTGTAATAAACGTCTTCCACTGTAATTTTTCGTTTCTTAAAAAAATTTTTTTCGGAGTGACAAAATATCATTCGCATCTTCAATTTTTAGCAACTCTGAAAATCTGGATAGCTTTCCGTGACAGAATAATCAAATTCCGGGATCCGGACATCCGGTAACCCTAGACATTGTGGGCCTCCTCCACAATCTTTTCATCTCTCGGTATCCGAAATACCAATTTGCTGCCAGTTTCGTCGTATGTTTCTATTTCGGAAGGCCTCCCTCAGAGACTGTTGATCTTACCACACCGATAAAAATACACCGAGTTGATAAAAATATTTTCTATTTTATCTTTACCAATGAAGCTACAAATTTAGATACAATCACATAGGGATCTCGGATTGTAGTTTTTTTTTATACAAACTTGTATAATAAATACACGGTGACATCTAAAAAAAACTTTTTAGTTATAGAATGTAACGAGCATGGTATTATGTTAGAAACTAATATTTATTCAAATTAGGTTTCATTTAAATCAATATCACATCAACTATAGACTTTTTATACTCGGTTTTTTGGATGGATTTAACACCTATCAGGACTGCTTATACAGTGCGGGCTTAAAATATCTTTGTAAGGTACAGTAACAAAATTTTTGTCGTGTATTAGATTAATCATTATACCATTGAGGATATTTACGTTTTTTGGTTGACATTTTTATTGTAATAACTGATTGTTATTCGTATTGTATTGAGAATATACGGCCTATGTAAATTTAATTTTGTGTCAAATAAATCCATTGGTCCCGAAATTTTGTTTGTTGATTCACCTTATCCCAATTGAGGTAATAAAAAATAGTGTAACTGGGGCTCAATTCACCACTTGAGGAGAGTCCCAAAAGGCCGGGTGATCTCAGAATAGTGACAAACTATAACGATATTAACTGAGGCCATTCTGGGGTAAGATAATTATTTACATCAACTAAGTCGATATTAATTGATTATTCACCGCCACAAGCACCCCTCCTCCCCCTCGCGCATCACAAGTAAGTATAATTTCGGTCTTTGCAGTATACTTTTTAGTCATTTGAAAAGGGTTCATTACTATTGACCTTGATTATATACTTTATACTCAAGGTTATTGATTAAATTGTCTATCCAAGTTTCAGTCAATGTAATTATCAAGTACTGAACCTTACCACTCACGGAATTAAAGAATCAACCGTTTTGCTTCTTAGGCCTCTAGTATTCTGGTAATAAATAATATTTAGACCATTAAGATTATCGTACCTCTCACGGAGGCTACTGAAGGGTTGAGAAAAAAGCAGATCGGTTTTTAGTTTTTGTAAGGCAGACTTGTAAGACTCACACTTTTATTTGTCACACATTGCATGATCCGTGTAAATATTATGAATTTTTGGTTTAGCGGCCAGATTAATACAATTAGTGCTAGTGTTTTAAATGAAACTTACTGTTTCTAATTAACTCCACAATATATTGAAAAAATGTTGAAAATTCTAAAAAAAATGACAATTGTTTCGATATTACCTAAATATCATCGTCAGAATGACAGAAGTTACATTTCATTTGATGCCTACCTGATGTTTAATTATTTTCGGCTAGACCAAGAAGTGACCTACCTTGTGATTGACTTAATATATGTTAATAGAAAAAAGAAGATATGATATTACAAATATTAAAGCTTAGATATTATTAGCCCTATGGGGATATCCTGGATATCATTTTTCCCAACTAAGATCAGTATAACTGTGCAATGGTATAGAAAACCAGGAAAACTACATCTGCTGATCTTTACAATTATCACTTAAGAAGACAGTTTAAAAGTGGAGAACTCCCTAGATTTATCTGTTCATTGACGACTTCATATTGTGGGTTTCTTAAGTGTCTTCTAATTTCCAATTCTTCAAGGAAATCCAGTTCTTGTTTCTTATCACAAATATGTAGTACTTCTAGTTCTGTGTTAGGTGTCAATGAATGATTGATGTCAAGTAGATGTCTGGCGTAGTGGGATTTATCTGGTTGCTATAATCTGTATGCTCGTAAGTGTTCACTGTATCGGATTTCAAAATTTCTAAGTGTCTGACCCAAATAGACAGCATTACATTCTGGACATTAGGGTTTATATATACCAGATTTCTTTAATGGTGATATTTTTGTTTTTACATTTAACAATTTTGTACTTATGTTACTTACTGTTTTGAAAGAAACTAAAGATATGATCTGTGGAATATTATTAGAAATATTTCCTGCATATGTAATGGTTTTATAAGTTTTTATTTCTTTAGTTTGTTTAGGAAATCTTAGTTGTAATGCCACTTTTTCCTCTTTTTTATTAGTTTATTTATCATATGTAATGGGTAACCGGTGGATGTTCCTATTTGTTTAATTGTGTTAATCTCTCTATTAAAATTACATTTGTTCATATGAACTGAAAATGCTCTATGTATCATTGAATTATATGCCGCTAGTTTATGTGACATGGGATGATTGGAACTATATGGAATAGTCACATCAGTGTGTGTTGGTTTTCGGTGCATTTACGATTTTTGGATTTACATGCCTTTACTTCACCACACAACAGACAAGGTAGAGTTTTATTACAGGATTTTGAAATGTGATTGAACTTATTACAATTATAGCAGCGGGAGATCTATTGCATCGTATATCCGGCACCCAACAAATGTAACAGCTTTTACAATTATTTCTTAAAGGAAAATAATTTTTAATTATTTTACAGTTTCAAAGGTTAGAAAAAATATCAGGGTAACAGCTAGTTGAAAGCTCAAGCAGTTCATTATCCGAATACTTGTCAGATATTTCCACTACTCTAACTCTGGGGTTGATCCCAACGACCTCTTTAACTGTGTAACTATCAGCCATCTTCTCTCTTACAAGGTTCACCATTTTTTCGTTATCCTCCTTGGATTTGCACCAAATGAGAACACCTCCATCTTTTACATGTCTAACATTAGCCAAATGAATATCATTCAGAGATGGATTGATAATGCTGATAACTTCCGACTGTGTTTCACTTCTCACTGACCATTCTTTGGCTGAACAATAACAGCCAGATGCGTTTTGTTTTTAATAATGTTTGCATAACTGACGGTAGGAGCCGTAGGTACAACATGAGCCAGAATGAATTTACTGACATCAGATTTGTTGCTTGCTCGAAGAAAGCGCATCATCAACTTTAGATTCGACTAGTTGGCCAATGCCAGCCTGTCTTTGACACATTTATCTCATCTCCATAGCAAGCCAGACACTGATTTCATCACATGACATCCCTCTAAAGCACAATTGATACAGGAACTGAACAAAGATGATCATATCGCAGAATGGAGTTCTGTGAAACAATGTAAAATAGATTTAACACTAATTGAATAGATGAGGCTTTTACTTGATGAAGATCCATACTGAACGATGAAATAAAACAATGTATTTGTTTAAAACTTCATTTATTTGAACTAATGTTCAATTTAAATTGGTTGACCCGTTTCACTAACACAGTAGCATTCTCAAAAGATACTGTGTAAGTGAAACGCGTCAACCAGTTAAAATTGATCATTAGTTCAAATAAATGAAGTTTTAAACAAATATATTGTTTTATTTCATCGTTCATTTAACACTAATCCTGATTTTTTTAATCAAATCCTTTTTTTATGAGGGTACTTTCCATTTACATGGCACAGGAACAGGTACTGGTCAGATGAAAATGCTCATTTGGATGGTGGTGGCACATACACAGTATCCACAAAAGATCAATGTGTGGGCAGAAATTATTAATAATACCATTATTGTAGATATACCATATTTTTGGGATAAAACCATGACAGGTGAAGAATAGTGGCATTTGAAGAGTTAATTCCAGAATTAGCCAGACTCTTTCATGATGATATAAATCCTCATCTCGTGAATAGATTAATTTGGTTTCAGCAAGATGAAGCGCCAAGGCTGCCAGATACCTAGTAATCTGGTTAGATGACAAGTTAACCTGAAACAGCCATTTAGCAAGCCGTTCTCAGATCACCTTAGTGATGACGAGACGAGCGATTGGGTGTACCTGAGGTTTAACTCCGTCAATGGTAAACTGGCTGTATACCAGGTTAATTAGAACGATGATAGTGTACGGCCCAATTGTATGGTGGCCAAAAATACAACAAAGCACAGCCGCCAAAACTCTATCCAAAGTGCAGCGAGCTGCGTGTCTGAGCATTACAGACGCCATGAAAGGTACTCAAACTGAAACAATTCCACATACTGCTAAGCCTCCTACCCCTAGTTCTATATATAGAGGGGGGGGCCGAAATAGGTGAATATATAATGAAAAAGAATGGCAACTGGTCTCAGCACTATGCTATGAAATATATCAAAATACACGATATTATGAGGTGTGACATCCTTGAAATGCCACCTGATAGAATGCCGAAGTTCGTGGAAACTGAGATACCATATCGTGTTAACCTGAGTGGCAGAGTTGAAGGGACTCAGGGAGAACATCAGCATATGTGGACCAGTATTATCTGATACACCTATGGGTCAAAAACCCCATCGGATACAGGAGCAGGCGAAAGGCCCAGGCAAAGAATAAGCGTTTCCCTATAGGTAAGCTGCCGACCAAGCAGAAATAGGCGCACTAATCGAATGCGGCAGAACCTACATAGATAGGAAATATAATAAGAAAACTGTTTATGTGAACGCGGATAGTCGGGCGGTTCTTATGGCACTAGAAACCCACAGCTAAAATTCGAAGATGGTGTGGGACTGTCATAACATCTTGAAAACCTTGGCAAAAGCCAATAAGGTAATTATTACTTGGGTTCCAAGTCACATAGGTGTAGCTGGAAATGAGGGAGCTGATAAGTGTGCCAAGAAAGGAGCTGATCTCACCCTCATGGGGCCAGAACGAGCGTGAGCCGTTTCCTATAACGTCGTACGAAAAACTGTCTCCAACTGGGTGTCGAGCGAACATCAAAAGCGCTGGACCCGGGTTGTGGGGACCATCGAGTTCCAACGCAGCGGATGCTGGGCAGGAAAGAACTACGAAAAGTGGTAGGATTCATGACTGGCTACTGAATAGCTAGCGAAAATGGGGATTGACGTAACAAACCCCCAATGCAGAAAGTGCGGAGAGGCGGAAGAAACTGCAAAGCATGTCATCTTCAACTGTTCTGCTTTATGCATAAGGCATAAGGAGAGTCTCCTATTTAGATACCATTTTAGATACAAATCAGGAGGGATTGCAGGAAAGTGTATTCCGAGGAATCTCGTTGTTCGCTAAGAACAGAGTCCCGTTTAGCACCTCCGACTAATTAATGGCTGAGCGGAAACGATTAGGGCTTGAGCCCTAACCCCATCGTGACTAAACAAAAAAGATGGAGTGCCTCCTTATTATCTTCGAAGCGTTCGTAAGCTTCTCTATATTACATTTCCAAATCGTGGTATTGGAAAAAGACTAGTTATCGAATGACTATCTAGATCTGTAGATTCTTTATTATGGGGTTATTTAACAAGTGTATGTGTACAGATCCAAGGGCAGAAACACAAAGACATAATTACAAAGGAGATAGCACAATACCAAAAAAATCAAGCAATATTTGTTTCGTCGATTAAGTCGGGCACTGTATAATTATTTTGATTTGTCTATTGTGTAACATTTTTTTCGAGACAAATAGTTCTGGTTCGATTTGAATTAAATATTTTAATGTCATGTAAACATTCTAACTGGCCGCGTTGTTTGACCAGTTTTTTCATACAATAAAATATTTACCGACCAGATATCCTGCGGGATTTGACGTGGTAGGTAGTCATTCACCCCTTAGTGGATCATTTTATAACTAAAAAGTTACTCCAATTTTCCAGAACATTTTCTCATGACAATTTAATTCATGTATAAAAAATCCCATAAGCCGCGTGATATTGTCATTATGACAGCGAAAAAAGTTTGCCCTAACTTTTCCAGCGACAATAACGGAACCTAACTTTTGAAACCATGACAACCAGCATTGTAAACAAATTTTTGATGACGTTATGTCAATTTTTCTCAAACTCGCGTTGTCAGAAAAATTTTCATTTGTGGAAATGTCGCGATTTGGAGAGTCTTCGAGTGGAGAAATTGAAAAAGCCATCAATGATAATGTGCCTCGCAATACTGTGAATTCAACTACATCAATTTAGCGACAATTTGCGATGTTTTGTTTGGAAAACAAAATATGAACTCATTGCAGAAACTTCCACTGAAGAGCTTCTATTTTATGTGACTGGGCATTCAACACTAAGAAGAACAATGGAGAAGATTATAAAGAGAGTGCAGTCAAGACGATTTGGAACACTTCAGCAAAAATGTTACAAGAGAAGCACTTTAAAGATTATAAAAGAATTTTTAATCCGTTCACGGACATACAGTTTAATTTTACAAGCAATCCCAGAAAAAAGGAAGGTGAGTTCTAATGCTCTCACAAAACGAGAAATTTTTGAAATGGCACTGTCCTGGAGTGAAGAAGAACCTGTAGGCCTCCAAAGAAAATTTTATCAGATTGCTGCGTATGAATTGGAATTTTATCACATTGCTGCGTATGAATTGGCTTGGAGAGTTGGAGAAGCAGCAAATTGTAATGTATTCTATTTTAAAATTGAGACAGACAATCGTGGAAGAGTTGAATATAACCCAGTGTTTATGAAGACAGCACAAGAGGGAAATCAGAAGTTGGCAAACAGTAAATGGTTGGTAGCAAACACTGCAGAAGATTGTGTATGTCCAGTAAGATTGTTTAAACAAATGATGGGAAAACGGGGAAACCATATCACATGTGAATTTTTTTTTACTCTAAATCCTTTCTGGCAAGAAACAAATTGGAAAGGATGGTATAAGAATTCTCCTATTGGGATCAACGACATATCTAAATGGACCGAATATTCGGCGAAAAATATTGGACTTGATATCAAGCAGGTGAAAATTGCGAACCATTCTAATCAAGCTGCCGCCGTAACTGAATTGTCCAAGAGTGGTATAGGTGAACAAAAACTTGTGAAAATTACGGGACATAGCAACCCATCGTCATTAAAACCGTACCTTCAGTTAGATGAAGAACATCATAGAGAAATCATTAGTTCCATTCGTACTACCATCCAGGAAATAGTTACTACCACCGCTCAAAATACTATCATGCAGCAAAATATTAACAAAAGACACGAAAGTTCTGAAAATCAAGCCATTTTTAATAATTGTAATTTTCCGTTAAATTAAATAAACTAATTTACATCTCATTTTTTAATTTATTGATTTACATATTCATTAAATTGTCTTACCGAATTAAACTGTAGCTTTTTTGAGTCGAAGTAAACTTGACATTTACAATTCGAATTTTGTTGCCATTAGGTAATTCAACAGAAAAAATTACTCGTCCTACGGACTCGTAATTTTTTTCGTTAAATTGCCGGCAACAAAATTCTTATTGATACATGTCAAGTTTACTTCAACAAAAAAAAACTCTCGTGTAATTATAAGTGAAAAAACTGAACTTGCCCTTATTTTCTTTATAAATAAATTTTGCTGAGACATGTTTTTTCCCGTGCTTTCCCAAGAATTTTGATATATTCTGCAAGAACAAAAATCATTGTTAATTTATATTTCACTTCGATCCCTATATTTTTCCCACTCTGTATAAAATACTAATCCCGCCATTTTGTCCCTCCTTCATTTTAAAAATGGATCTTTCCATAAAAAAATATAATTTTAACCATCGATATTTCTAACTGACATAAATTAAGATCGCCATGGGATAGAAAGGTGCGGTCGTGACCCCCCCAGCTATCATCTACCTGACTGTCTGTTGTATGCGAGTGTGTATGTGCACATATGGGAATGCGTACCTGTGCCTACCCTAAATAAGAGACGGTGTTCAGAGAATTATACAGGGTAGTCCGTGAAAAAGCTATCAAAACAAACGCCAGATGTCTTGCTTGTTGATAAAGAGAAGTAAATTCCTTGAATTCGAACCGATATTATAGTTAAAAATGTTAATAGTCAGTTTGAACTTACTTCCTAAATAAACAGAATATTGATTTAATGGTTATACAACAAAATATACGATAGAAGATTTGAAATAGGGTGAGCAGCTACCGACCTAAATTGTTTGATTTAGATATATATTTGGAATTTTGGAACTTTTCGATATTTTTTTCTACCATTAGGGGGTTGAAGGGACAAGTGAATAATTATATTCAAATAGTGCAGCTTCATATACAGTAAGTACTAAGAATATTTTATGGTAACATGGACTTTAACGCAGAGTCCATAAGCAGTAGCGTAACTTCAAATCCGCCCCCCCCCCGCAAGGATTTTACCGGGGCCAATCATATAAATGAACAAATAAGTATACGTATTTAATGTATTTACAAGTAAAGGGTAAGGGGTAGTCATGAACCAGCGTTTTCTAAAAATAATAACCCAAAAGACATACATAAGTATATAATTTAGAAAATGAAACAATAAGGCACATATAGGAAAATAAATGTGTACATTCTAAAATAAAAATAAAAATAAAAAATATCACAAAACGAGGTATATTCATGTGTTGGAAATACCAAACAAAAGTAGAAAAATCTAACATATAATGCGAGTACATATTTATATATTGAGATAAACAAACAAAACATCATATTATGCATAGAAATAGTATACCTATGCAAAGCCTTTATTAGTTATTAGGTACTTTTATCTCTTTTTACCATTGTATTGTCATGGTAACACAATTTTAAAGAGAAACAAAGCAATGACAAAGGGTAGGTATTTCAAATCAAATTCTTTACATAACTGAACAAGAAAATATTTAAAAAAGAAAAAAACCTGTGTCAAATAAAGAAAAGATCAATACCTAGAATTCTCGTTTACGGGTCTTGTGGTTGGCAAATGCCTGAACTAATTCAGATACGTTCATTTTACTAGCTTCCATAGCTTCTATGGAAAGTAACCCCAATGCCTTTAGTCTAACTTGTTCTTTATAAGTTTGAGCTTTGAAAACGAACGTTCTGCACTGGCTACCGTAACAGGCAACGTCAAAAATAAGACTAATACGAATATTACTTCAGTAAAACTAGAACTAAGTTCCACATGTTTAATTAAGATTAAGTTGAGTAACTCTCTTATCGTAAAAATTAAATCTAATTCGGATTTAAAAGTATTTTTTAAAAGAACTAATTGTAAAGCAAATCCTTCACTAATATCTTTCTCATAGTTTTCTTTTAATTTATTAGCATGTTCTATGATTTCTAAGTCATTTAGTTGTGATAAGCGCTGGGATTCAAGAAACGTAAACTTATCGCTTACATGAAACATTCCTTCAAACCTAGTTTTTAATTGCTGAGTAACAATATCCACAACCCTATAAAAAACGTTTACTCTGTACATATCCTCAGCATTATTAAATCGATGATCTACTGATAATTCGTCATTATGTTTTTTAACTGTTCTAGCTCTTTTATTAGAAAATATGTGTAT
This sequence comes from Galeruca laticollis, assembly GCA_963921935.1. Lineage (NCBI taxonomy): Eukaryota > Metazoa > Arthropoda > Insecta > Coleoptera > Chrysomelidae > Galeruca > Galeruca laticollis. The sequence goes on from OY998177.1 coordinate 74,308,985, forward strand.
CTCAATACCCCATTTCTGACAAATTAATTTTGCCTCTGTGATTATGTCCGAAAATTTCTCTCTGAGATTTGTTACATTAGTTAGACATATTTTTAATAAATTGGTAGCATTAGATAACTCTTGATCGATTTTTTTTAATTTAGTAGAGGCCAAATTAGTTATAGTTAATAACTTTGTAACAATAATGAGCGTGATAACGAAATTAAAGGTTTCTATTTTTTTTCTTAAGAGATAAAGCTTGATTACGTTCGTCGGCTTTTTTACTTTCAAAATTTATTTTTGTTAAGGCCTTTATGACATCTAAGAAGCGCAATTTAACAGCTGTACAAGATAATAATCGTCCAGACCAACGAGTTGGATTTAATTTTTTTAGTGTTACCTCTGATTCTCCAGTGATGCTTGATCAAATATCCCATCTATTAATACTGAAACCAAAAAAACTATAAAGCTCTTGCAAAACTGTAAAGAAATTTGATACTTCTTGGACACCATTCAGTGCATCGTTGAGAACGAGGTTAAGGTTATGTGCAGCGCAATGAACAAATGTAGCTGTCTTTTCAATTTGTTTTATCCTAGTTCGAACTCCAGAATAAGCACCACTCATTGTGCTACTAGCTCCACCGTACCCTTGCCCCTAACATTTCTTAATGTCTAAGCCTAAGTTTAAAATTATATCTAAAATTTGAGAAGACATATCACCGGCCGATTGGCCTGTTACTTTATAAAAGCCCAAAAAAGATTCTACGATATTAAATATCGGTATTTGTTTGTTTTGATCAATTTTTACATATCTAATAACTATGCTAAGCTGATCTACCTTACTCACATCTTGTGTGGTATCGACAATGATGGAAAAAAATGGACTGCGCAATATTGAATTAATTAAGGTGTGTTCAAGGTTTTTGCCCAAAAGTTGAATCAGTTCATTTTGGATTTGCGGACTTAGGTATTTGATAGTTCCCTTTGGTAAGTTAACAACTCGTTTCATAACACCATCGTATTCAGCTAACAAACATACATCAGAAATGAAATTTCCATTATATACATCAACTCAGGATTCTCTGTGACCTCGGAATGAACCAGAATTTTTAGCAATTTTAAGTGTAATTTTTATTAGCCTTTCTATGACCTGCGCCCAAAAACGACAGGCGTTTTTAGTCTGCTTTTCTAACTCGCTTGCCAGTCGTTGATGCCAGATATCCAGCCTGATCCGTCCGATACTTGCCACCGTTAACAAAATAGCAAGCAAGGCTGACAATATACCAAGTTTAACTTAGGCGAGTAAGAAAGCCAAATATTTGAACTTCAATACCTGTCTTTGAAGTACTTATAATAGTTTTCTGAAAAACAACGGTTTTTTAAATCTCTTGGAAACGGACCTTTTGGTTGACAAGGTTCCATACTTTTCTGTTCTGCAGTAGGTCTGTCGGGAAAGTTGGCTTTGTCGGAGGGATACAACTTGTAAGAATTAGAACTAGCAGTTGTGTTTTTAATTATTTTGTTTAAAATTTCACTATCGATGATACAGGTTTCTGAGGCCATATCATAATCAGTCGATTCTATGTCACTCGTTTTATTAATACTTGACTGATGCTCCTCATCATCATAAGCGAATCCAATTGCCGATTTATCAGTCTCAGTAATTTCTTTAATGGTAACATTTTCTTCTCTTATTGACTCTTCAGACGTTGACGTTGATGCCTTTAAACTTGTATCTTTTGTTTGTAAAAAAAACTAGTTAATAATAATAATAATGTTTATTCATAAATTTACAAATACAGTGATAAAATACAAATAAAATTGAATAAACATCTAGACATCCACAGAAGTATTGTACATACTTGTATGTGGTGAATATAGGCAAGTGTGTCAAAATTTAAAAAAAATTCAAAAAACAAAAAATGCAGTTAAAAACAATATAAATCCATTTTTACATGATTGTATTTCCGACATACATTTCGTATATGAGTTTACTCTTCTCTGTTTTTTTTTATTCATCATTCTATCATTTTGTGTATTTTTGTTTTGTCTGTTTCTTTAACAAATGTTACTAGTTGGGTTTTGAAGCGTTTAAAAGAAGTTTCATCGATAATTCTCTGTGGTAGTTGCCCGAATAATTTAGGTGCCAAGTAGGAGTAACCTTTTTGACCTATTGTTTTAAGAGCTGTTGGTATACAGTATTGATTATTCGATCTTGTCGCGTATCTATGATTTTGAGTGGTAAGTTTGTATTTATTTTTATATTGATGGCATCCTATCTGAATAATGTATAATTGTCTAACATCTAATATTTGTGTTTCAGTATAGAGTAGTGAGCTTGAATATCTTTTAGGTTTGTTGAGAATCATTCGGAGGAATCGCCTTTGAGACACTTCGAGGGCATTTAGATAGTTCCTTGAAACTCCTCCCCAGCCAATAATGCCATAATTGAGGTGTGACTCAACCAAACTGTGGTACAGTATTGTTTTACATTTAAAGCTCAAAAATTGGCTTACTTGCTTAAATCGAAATAGGATACTCCGAAGCTTTTTAGTTAAATATTCCATATGATGGTTCCATCGTAAGTGATTGTCAATGTAAATACCCAAGTATTTAATTCTTTTTGCAGGTTTAATTGAAAAATCTTGTTGGATATTAAGATTGTATTTTGGCAGAGACTTTTCATGACTACTGAAGGGTAAGTATACAGTTTTGTCAAAGTTTATTGAGAGTAATCTGCTGTCGAACCAGTCTTTGAGTTTTCCAAGATCATTTTCAATATTTATTTTGAGATTATACCAGTCATCATGTTTGTAATAAATCACAGTATCGTCCGCGAAGCTGATTATTTTTCCGATTGTTTCCTGTTCAAATAGATTATTTAAGTAAATTACGAATAGCACCGGCCCCAATACTGCTCCTTGAGGTACACCACATTTGATGTTGATCTCTTCACTCACATGATTTTTGAATTTAGTTTTTTGTGTTCTGCTTGTTAGATAACTTTTGAATAAATTATGAGCTAAACCCCTTACACCCATATCTTCTAGTGTATCTAAAAGTATGGAATGGTCGACAGTATCGAAGGCCTTTTTTAGATCCAAAAAAACCCCAATAGATGGAGTGCTTGAATCCAAGGATTCGTAGATGGTTTTTGTCAAGGAATGGATTGCGTCATTGGTAGATTTTTTTTCTCTAAAGCCATACTGGGATGGCGACAGCAGATTATAATTTGATAGGTATGTCGTAAGTCTCGTTTTTATAATTTTTTCAAAGACTTTGCTTATTGAAGATAGAAGTGAAATAGGCCTATAATTCGAAATATTTTCTGTATTCCCATTTTTGAAAATTGGAGTTATAAGAGATTTCTTTAGAATCGAAGGAAATATGCCTGATTCGAAGGATTTATTTATGATGTCCGTCAAAGGTTCACATATGAATTTTGCAATAATCTTTAGAGTTTCAGCTTTCATTCCATCAAGCCCGGGAGCCTTTTTATTTTTTAAGCTAATTATTGTATTTTCAACCTCAGTAGTATTCGTTGGTGTAAGAAAAAGTGAATTTTTATTTATATATTTTTTACTTTTGTAATTGGGATTTTGTCGTATGTTCTTTGCCAAAGTTTCCCCCACATTCGCGAAGAAGTTGTTAAATATATCAGCAGCATCTTTTGGATCTGTGACGATCTCATTTTTTTCATTCCTAATATTATTTATTATTCTTCCTGTCTTGATATTCAAAATTTCATTAACAGTGTTCCAAAGTTTTATACTTGCATTTTGTTCTTTTTCAACTAATTTTTTATAATAATTTTCTTTGGCAGTCTTTATTTTCTTTCCCGTTTCTTTTTTTTTCGTTAAATCGTCATTTTTCAAGTTTACATTATTTGGATTTTCTTTCCATAATAAAAATGAATGATTTTTTTGGTTGATGTGTTTTATCAATGATTTTGTTATCCAATTTTTCCTTTTACGTTGACTATTTTTTAATCTGAAGTATTGAGTTGATTTTTGTACACATGTGTTTATGATGTTGATGAATTTTTCTGTTGTCGATTCGATATCATGCATTGGGTACAATTCATTTTTCCAACTTAAACTATTAATTGCTTTTTGTAATAATTGTTCGTCTACTTTTTGAAAATATTTTTTGTTTATTGAATTGTCCTTAGTTTCATTCAGTACAATTTGTAACAACGTTATGTAGTGGTCCGTAATTGATGTTGATATAGTGAGAGGTAATATGTTATTGAAGTTTTGTTGTTTTGTTTTAATGAATATATGATCAAGACATGATTCAGATCCATTTCTCGCTCTTGTTGTAGTATTAATAGTTGATTGAAAGCCATGCTCACTCATCATATCGAGATAATTTCTTGAATCTTCAGTTATTTTCATCAAGTCGATATTTATGTCACCTACAAATAAGCTATAATAATGTTGATTACTTTCTTTATTAAGAATATCCCCAAGCTGGTCAAGAAAGTCGTCAATTCGACTTGCTGGAGATCTATAGAATGCTAAAATGCAAAAACTCAGCTTATCCATAACCATTACAATTTTCAATAATATACCTCCGTTTATCTGAATATGTTCATGCGAATGGTATGAGTTTGTTTTTGCAAAGACGATAACACCATCATTTTGGTTATAGCTACCTCCATTGTATAGGGTTGTGTAGTTGGCCATGTTGAGGAAGGACGTATCCGGGACCCGCCAAGTTTCTGTTAAAACTATGCACTCGAAGCATGTCTCAAGTTCCTCAAGATATATTTTTAATTCATCTATATTTTTTGAAACACTACAAATATTAGTATTAAGAATCTTGAAGTTATTCAATTTGTTATTTACAGACAAAACTTCTTTTGCTTCATTTGTATCATTTAGGGGATATGTTGTTATTTTTTCTAGCATAAAATTTCTTATATATTCATCCATGTGAATGCATAAACCAGTAAACAGTTTTAAATTATTTGACAGTAATTACAATATTTATTTGGTTTTTATATAATAACAAAGTATGATGACATTAATAAAATTTTTGAAGAAGTTATTTAAGACAGAAAGTAAAAATAGTAAATCAACATACATAAATTATTTGATGCTTTGCGTAGAACCTGTGCGTGCTCTAGTATTTATTTATTTTCCTCCCACAAATGATTGTTCTTCTTTTTTTTCCGGAACCGGTTGCTAATTCTTTGGCAATAAATGATGTTTGCCCAGCTGTTTTTTTTGGGAATGTTTGCCCCTGCTTTATCTCGCTTCGGGGTCGCAGGTTCGCTATTTGATTTCGGTCTGTTTATTTCAGTAGTTTCTATATACTTGACCTTATTCTAAATGAAACACCATTAAGTTTCCATTCCTAGTGATATTAAGATCGAATTCCTGATCTTAAACTCTTAATTCTGTCTTTTTGTTGAGGAGGACCAGATGACTTCGTTGCCTTCTTATCACTTTCAGATTTCGACGGAGTAACTTTATCTTCTTTGTCTTTCGGTGTCAAATCTTGTCCGATATTTTCTTCGGTTGGATTATTGGCTGTTTCTGATTGAAATACAGGATGGAGGCTTCGTGAATTTGGGGTCGACGGAGCACTGTTTGGTCTTCTTTCTGTAGTATCGGTATTCTCGTTTTCTTCAAGTTCCTCGACGGTGTAAGCTCTGTTGTTGATATACAACCTATTTCCCTTTATGTACGAATTATCCGAACTATGTTGTCTCGCTCTATTCAAGTGGTGCCTCAGTATTCTATTCTCGCAGAGTTATTTATAAGTTAGATCGTTTGAGATTCCAACACTGGTACCTTTTAACTTTTTGCAGTTTTTAATAACTTCAAGCTTCTTCAAATATGATATGAACTCAACTTTGACAGGGTTTTTATTCTTATTTCCTAATCTGTACAAATTATTTATATCGGATACCTGGACATCAACGTCCAATAATTTCTTGAGTTCTTTGCAGACGGCTGGTGCAGATACTTCCTGAGAGTCTCCTAGTCCAAATATAACAATATTATTTTTCTTACAAGTTACCTCCAATGCCTCGATTTTATTATGTAGAATTTTATTTTCAATTTCTACGTTATTTACTCGATAGTTGAGTTCTTCTATTTTCAATAATAGTTTGGCTTCAGACGCCTCAATAGCAGATTTAAGTTCCTTTCGATTTTTTATAATTTCCTCCTTCAATACTTTTATTACTTTTTCCTATTCACTTGCCATTCTTTGAAATTCTAGATCGAATTCTAGCGAATATGGTCGCTTTTACTTTTACGCTTAAAACTTCTAGTGATTTATTTTTCACAATAATATAGTAAAGACAATTGGATATATGGTAGTAAATAGTTAATTCGCCGTTCATTGATGTTGGTACAAATTTGTTACAGTATTTTAACTCCCATACAATTTACATGTATAATGTATCAATCAACCGAAATAAGTCCAATTTACTGACATCCAAAACGACAAATTGGAAAAAACTTGAATGATAACAATGTCAACAGCAAACAATCGCGTTCGGTAAGACTGATTATTCTCGTAAACAAGGAATGCAGAGACGTACCTCGATTTGTATAAGCTCCGGCGAGTGCTATGAGTCCGCTAAGTGGAATTTCAACAATTATTGCTCTTTGTAACTTGGTGATTTCACTAATAAACACAGAGACCAGAGAAAAGTAACTGGCACTCACAAAACTTGCGTATTTGTTAATGTTGGTATTTTTGTTAATTGTTCATCTCTTCTTTGTTTCTCATTTTCTTGTTTTCTTCGTTTATATGCACCACTTTCGTATCTTTTTTTTTCTTGGCCTGCTTGCATTTTTACCTATAAATAATTTTAGTTTTAAAACATATATTCTATCTTACCTACTATTTTAATTATTATAATCACACACTTAATACACTGAATATAAAGTATGTTTCGTTTGCAAGCAAAACTAAGAAAGAAAAAAACAATATACTTACTTAGTCAGTATTCCAGTATGTTCAGCATTAACAAAATTATATTTCTTTTTCGTAATGTTTTTTTCACAAAAGATATAAACTATATAAAAATAACTAAGACAAATTAACAATACAGCTTATTTTATAAACCAGGAACTATACTGATGACTGATCAACAAAAACTGAAGCGCTCTGCCTACACAATAAGGGACGAGAAACGAGAAACCATTTTTTACAACTATAAAGATAAAAATAAATGCGCTAGCCACATGTTTGTAATGTATCTCTAAAGTATGAAATAAACTGAAAATTTATTCAAAAAAACCTAATGAGGTCAATTTTTATTAGCATTAGCAGATAGAAATTAAATTTAAAATATTGAGGGTTTGGTCTGTAAAATAATGAGTTTTTAGTTTAGTACTTTTTCGTTGCGCTGGCGCTTGGTGTCCCCGGGGCCCCCAAAACTACGCCCCCCCCGCAACTGCGGGCCCTTAGTTACGCCACTGTCCATAAGCGACAATGTGTTAGAAAGAAAGTATAAATTCGGTGTATTCCTGTTTTTCTCTAACAGGATATCATAACCAAGCAAAAGTGGAAAACGAACCAAAGTACATGTCCGTAAGCGACGACAATGCGTTACATAACAAGTACAAATTAATTGTAGGTATTACCAGGATATCAGGTATGCTGGACCCTACGAGTGTTTCTGATCTGGTGAGTCCCGTCCGCAAGGCTTACCAAGAATGCACACCGAGGGTTTGCTGCAATGAGGACTATCGCTTGATCTACTGGTGGAACGAGTCAATACAAGAGGCCATCTTAGATGTTCATCACAAGAGGCGTCTCTTTCAGAGAATAACAAATGACCCAAACCGACGTGAAGAAAATATAGAGAATACAAGACTGAAAAAAATCTGCTAAAGGCTTAAATCAAAACATTAAAAAGGCGAGCTTGGCAAAACCTTTGTAATGACCTTAAAGACGACATATTTGGCCAGGGATTCCAAATAACAAGAGCTTAATTGCAAAAAATGCCCACTCGTGTTGAAATGTTAAGAGAGGAAAAGGAGAGACATTTTAAGGAGTTGTTTGTCACTAACTACCCAAATAGAAAACAGCGACAAAAAGAAGTAACTGTGATACAAGACTATAATATGATTAAACACCAGGATATATTGGATGCCTGTGATTGAATCAAGATTGGCAAAGCCCCAGGCCCAGATAATATTCCATCTGTGATAATCAAATCTGTGATTAATAGTAATGTCCAAATTTTTGTAAATTTTTATAATTCGTTTTTAACCAGGCAGTGTTTTCCAGGATAATGGAAAAGAAGCAAGCTATCGCTTATCGAGAAACCAAGACCCTGCAAAATACCGCCCAATTTGTTTAATAGACGAAATTGGAAAAGTCTACGAAAGACTCTTAAATACCCGGTTGATTGCGGAACTGCAAAACAAAATTAACAGCTTCCACGGAAACCAATTTGGATTCCGTAAAGGACGGTCTACTTCACATGCAATGGAAAAGATTCAAGACATGGTAGCAGCAAATCAAGGAAAACATTGTGCATTAATCTTGGTGGATGTTAAAAATGCGTTTAACACCTGCATCCTGGACAGCCATCAGCGACCAGCTTAACAGAATAGGGGTGAGTGCATATCTTAAGAATATTTTAAATTCCTACATGGATAAAAGAGTAATTATCCTGAAGAGGGACTTTGAATGACAAGTTTTTGGTGGCGTTCCACAGGGCTTGGTTCTAGGCCCTAGTATGTGGAATATTCTATATAACGAAGTAATGAACCTGCCACCGCAAAGTGGAGTTGTAATATTGTGCTATGCCGACGATCTAACGGTATTCGTAACTTCTAGGACCTCCAACGAAATGATTGATAAGGCAAACCGTACTCTTGATCTTGTATTTCATTGGATAACTCAACACCATCTAGAGATTGCTCCTGAAAACACCGAAGCTATTCTTCTTAGCTACAAAAGAAAAACCGATGCGATAAGATTTAAAATGCGAAGCCTAGAAATAAAACCCCAGGGATCAGTTAAATATTTGGGATTCCACCTAGACCGAAGGCTGAATATGACAAACCACATCCGAGAAACCTGTCTGAAGGCTGAGAAAACAATAAAGGCTCTAAATTGTCTTTTACCAAATATAGGAGGACTATCAGCACCGAAGCGGCGAATCCTGGCGATGGTGTGTCAAAGTGTAATCTTATACGGCGCGCCAATTTGGCCCCTGAGACATATTTAGAAGTCAACAAAATAAGACTTATGAAGACACAGCGAAGCATTGCGCTTAGAGTCTGTTCTGCTTACAGCACCGTTTCAGGTGCATCTGCAATGATTATTGCTGTTCTCATTCCGCTGCACCTTTTGGCGGAAGAGTGGAGAATATCCCACATGGCTGGTGCAGCTTCTGCTGCCCAAAAATAGATGGAGAGGACTCTGCAGCAATGGCAGGAAGAGTGGCAGAGCGGCCCAGAAACTTGGACCTTATCCGGAATATCCGAGCTTGGCACAATAGGAAATGGGGGACAGTATCCTGCCATCTTACTCAGTTCCTCAGGCCATGGCGCTTTCGGCACTTTTAGTTTTAAAATTAAAAACAAGTGAGGTGAAGAGGATATGCTGCGGACCAGCTGTAGATGACCCAAATCACACTGTCTTCGAATGCTCACAATGGGCAGAGAAGCGCCAAGAACTCTGCTCAAATTTAAGGGAAATAAGTACAAACAGCGTCATTGATAAGATGCTTAACTGTGAAAATGGGTGGAAAAGGTAACAGATTTTATAACTTATGTGATAAGCACAAAAGAAAAAGTTGAGTTACGAGCCCCGGCAATATTCCTTTCTTTCTTGAGATGTCCTAGCGGCGGGTCCAAGATGGGAAGTGGAAGTTCTTAAAAGAGGAAATGGTTTTAGTGGGTCGGGGGTCACCCCATCCCCACACTCCCCCATGCGCCGAAATACCAATGCCTGGGGGGTCTGCTAGCAGATTTCCTAAACCTCATTATAAAAAAAAGGATATCAGCAACAGTCAAATAATTATTCGCTGAACGATTTTAAGTTATACGTTGCCGGCTATCGATTGTACTTTTATATAAATTGCAAAACGGCTTGTTCGACTAACACGAGAACAAATTATAAATAAGAAGTTTTTAATTATGATAATTCGAGAGATTGTAACAGATCAAGATAATTAACCCGGTCCATTTGTTGAAAATTTTATTGTAATGCTGGTTTGTTTTCAAATGAGAAACGAATTCTTTGTGTAACTACACAGTACAAATTAAAAAACGCTTTCGATAATAGACTTAAATAAAATAAAATTCTTGACGAACATGGGTGAGTATTTGAGGTGTTATTCCATACAGGCTTGTTCACTACGTTTATTCAGAGAACAGGCCCTGTAATCTTGGAATCCATAAATTCTCGATTTCACATAACCCCAGAAAAAGAAATCGTTGGCTGCCAAATATGGAGATCTAGCAGGCCACCTAATGTTACCATTCGCGGAGATTATCCGATAAATCTGCGATACACAACCGTCATGTTGGTACTAAATATCATTGAAGTTGACACCTAATTGTTTGAGGGCAGCAGTAATTTAGTTTTGCAGCATATTTAAATATTTTTGTCCGGTTAAATTTCCGTCAATAAAAAATTGTCCAATTAAATGTTCACTTAATATTCCAACCCAAGCATTTAACTTTTAGGTATATTGAGTTCTACTAATGTATTGTTTGTGTAGGTTTGTCCTGGACCAATATCGCATAACGGATGAATTATTTGCACCGTGTATGGTAAAAGTGGATTCAACAGTAAACAAAATATTTTTTGAAAAGTTTGCATCCAATTGTATTTTTTCCATAACTATTTCAAAAAATTCCATTCTACGAATTGATCGCCTGGAAATATTTCATGGTTCTTTTTCATTTTTTTAATATAGTCCGAATCGGTTTCGGATCAACATCAAAATTCTTGGTTAAATTATAGTCTATATAGAAAGGACACGGAGTAATAAATCATTCATTTAAGTAGATTTCATAGACGTACCAAAATATATTTTAAGAGGGTATACCGTAAGGTACATTTTGTATTGAACGAATGAGTTGCAGCTATGCTAAAGAATATACGATTTAGGTCAGAGGTAACGGGATGTACTAATTTTAATAAAAAAAAAGTGATAGAGGTAGAGGTCATTCGGAAGCAAAAAATGTAGTTCATTTTAAAAAAATTCTACAACTTCCTCAGGACTAAGATACATAATACCGAAATGTACTTTTAAGTATCCGCCAATTACAGAACCTTTCTGTCTGTACTCTTGTACCAAATGAAACTCCTGAATCTTACGAAACCAAGCTTGACAGAGATGAAATTTACAACCAAAAAGAATTTGATCTCTGCCAAAACATTCATATATAGCGTTATGAATGCTTAGTTCAAAATCTACTACGACTTCTTTAGGTTGAAAATTTAAGCCTACTTCTTTACATTTTTGTCTTAAAATTAAAAACAAATTTGAATATGTTTGACTTGATTTGTCCGGCAGCAAACAAAAAACAAGAGGTACGTAATAGCCGTTTTTAAAACCATGAATGGTAAACATTTGGTAAAAAAAAGTTGAACAGTATTTAAAAGTCCCATCCATCAAAATACAATCCGAATTACATAAAAAATTAAGGTTGGAAAAACAGGAGAACACAATAATTTTAAATACCTGGTCTGCTGTTAATAGAAATTCCTCTTCTCGGTTCGTTCGTAATTGTAATTCACGAACACTATTAAATACTTCTTCCTGATTTTTAGGCAATAGTGTAAGTGCATCAACATCCTTCCCCTAATCCCCTAAATATCGATCAAAACAATCAAGATTTCTTCAAAATATTTAATTCAAGAAATCTTTGAAACCTTTCAGAAATATACATAATTCTATGGGCCTCCGATTTTATCTATTATGAACCCTAATGACTCTAATAGGATTAAACTAAATGGTTGCGGCACAGTTCGAACATTTCAGTAATCCTCAAATTGATACAAGTCAGGTAAAATTTTATTTTGTGGCAGAGTTCGGATATGCCCGTTTATTCATAATATTTTTTATTTGTATTACTCCTATATGTAGTGTTTGGGGAATTTTTCTCAGAAATTTTAAATGGCAAGTGGCCTACTGTAATCGGCTTAATACGATTACACCTATTTACAGATTATTCGATTATTGAGAGGGATTTTCCAAACAACCCAGTTTTCTTAGAAACATTATCGGGAATATTATTTTAAAAGAAAGTAGGTACATTAAATCAGTACTTAGTATTAGTTCTTTGAGTAAAGTTGTATGAAGTTGTATGGTTGTCATATTATTGTAAACAGTTGGAATATATTTAAAACATTTGTTGAATGTTAATTGTGCAAGTACCAAACAATGTCGATAAGCCAAGGACCATCTAAACGACCAAAACCAGGTCCATTATCTTTAAATGATATTGAATTGTTATATATCATTGAAAAACAAGGATCCAAGTGCAAGTGTTGATGATATTGTGGAATTAACGGCTGCTATGTTGTGTGTTGCTAAATCAACAATTTATAGATTACTAAAAGAAAGCAAGAATGGAACTCTTCAACCCCCTAAAACTCCTTCAGGCCGAAAACCAATTGAGATCTATGAGTCATTAAAACAAAGACTAAGGCGTAAAGTCCATGGATTTTACTTACGAAAGGAAATTCCAACACTTGACAAAATTATGACATCAGTGCAAGAAGATACGGACTATCCAAAATTCTCCAGAATGACATTATGCAAACTTTCGAAAGATGTGGGTTTCAGATATACAAAACATAATAGAAAATCTCTCTTGATAGATAAACCGGAAATAGTTTTTTGGAGAAGAGACTATTTAAGAAGCATTCGACATGCCAGAGAACAAAATTTGAAAATCTTCTACTTAGACGAAACATGGATAAATGCTGGATATACAGTTTCCAAATCTTGGCAAGATGAAAACATTAAAAGCGGAAGGCAGGCATTCGTGGAAGGTTTGTCGTTAGGTTTGCAGCCACCATCTGGAAAAGGAAAAAGACTTATCATTGTCCATGTTGGAAGTTCTGAAGGTTTTGTTGATGGTGGATTATTAACTTTTATTTCAAAACGCACGGGGGACTATCACGAAGATATGAATGGGGATGTCTTCGAGGAATGGTTTGTTCAAATGTTGGATCTGATTCCAAAAGGGGCTGTTATTGTTATGGACAACGCAAGTTACCATTCACGGTTACGAGAAGCATTGCCCACAAGTCGTTGGCGTAAAGCAGAGCTTTTGGAGTGGCTTATTTCGAAAAATATTAAGTTTCCAAAAGATCCACTAAGGAAAGAACTTTACAGAATTGCAAAAATGAACAAGAATAAATACAAAACCTACATTGTAGAAGAAATGGCTTCTTCTCGTGGTATATCAGTTCTTCGACTTCCCCCTTATCATTGTGAACTTAATCCCATAGAATTAATATGGCCTCAGGTAAAGGGGGAAGTTGGAAAAAAAATACTACTTTTAAAATAAACGATGTTGTGAAATTGTTTGAGAGTGCTGTAAGTCATGTGAGTAAGGAAAATTGGACAAACTGTATCGAGCAAGTAGAGGCAAATATGTGGAAAATTGACAATATTTGTGATGATTTAATCGATCCTATTATTATTAATGTCAACAACGATTCTTCCTCTTCCGAGTAGGATATAGAATAAAATGTAAGTAATAAATGTATTCCAATAATTATTTCTTTTCATTTTTTATTATATTATAATTTAAAACGTATTTTTTCCCAAAATACACACCACTGCATTGCGTTATTGCTTATCTGCTAATCCTTTAACAATGAATAAACCCTAAACTTTGCTACAACTGAAACAAATACGGGGTCGATCTACCTGGTTTTTAGATTTACGGAAGAAATGTAATTTAAAGTAAGAGATTTATCAAACATTTCATGGTGCTCCCTGTAAAGGTTTTGCATACTTAATTAGGGTTTATTACTCCTCGTACTTTTTGTACATACTATAGTGGACGACTGTAGAGGCTTATTTTCCTCACTTGCAGGTATTGAAATATATTTTTCTTCATTTTCGGGTTGGCGGTTGACGATTTTTTGTACACGGTCTATGTTTTGTAGGAGTGACACATGCATGTTCTTCAAAATTTTTAATAACCGTTCTCACTTGTTTCTTGCTAAAAGGTTGGGTATTTTCGAATGCTACAATAAACACATTCAGCCCTATGCTCCAACTACGCTTGACTTGATTTCAATCTTGAAACCGTCTCAATTAAAATTGATATTCCGTCAATATTGAAATCAAATGGTATGCAGTAACCACAATTGATTGTTAATAAAATTGATTGAAATTCATTTCAAGTTTACTGATGGCAACATTGGATTTTTAACGTTTTATGGAAAAAAATAAGAGAAAATTAAGCTATAACCTCACTTTAACATTTAACGTAAATTCAAAATTTGTGTTTGTATAAATTCTGACGTAATCTGCCATTTTTGTCTTCGTGTCTACTAGAAGTTTTGTCCATAAAAGTAAGTAATCTTAACAAATAGTTTCCAAAAAAACTTGGGTAGGTACTAAAATACCTAGATTAGGGAGCAGATTATTACATCTAGCATATTTTGTATTGCATAGATTTGTAATCTGATTTCTATGTTTTTACTTTTGTAGATGCCTCCAAAGAAAGCTACAGCCGCCCAATATAAAGAATTAATAAATTTAATTAAAAACTTAGATGCTATTAGGTGGGGCAAAGGCACACCTGATATGAAAAGGGAGGCTTGGGAACAAATTTCTCAAGTCCAAACTTCTATTGGGGGTGCCCAGAAAAATTTAAATAGCAAAAAAGCAAATAAAAACTAAAACTGAAGTGAGCAATTTTAGTTTTGAATCAACTTGTAGCCGAAAGTTTGATTTGTACTTATTAGCACATTTTTTTATATTATGGAGTGGACTCAGAGGGAAACCTTTTCCCAGATGTTCCTGGAAGCTGTTGGTCTCCCCAAATCCAAGACTTAGACCCTGAAGCTGAAGAAGCATTGAAAACAGAAGCAGAACCACATGTAGACCTTGAATGTGAGGATAGAGATAAGAACAAGAAATCAAAGAAAGGCCTTACGTGTCACTCAAAATCAGTTAGGTGTAAGTATAGATAAGATATGGTGAAAAGCTTATCTCTATTTTTTTTTAAATCTCCATAATTTTATTTGAAGTATTGAAAATTATTACTCTGTACATTTTAGTACTTTTGGATGAACACATTCAGTCAACACATAATGGGCTGCAAGATATTGCCAAATCCATTATGGTTGTTGCAAATTCTATTAACAATCTTGCAGCTGCAGTACGGGAGAGTAAAATATAGAACCAAAATGTTATTTTATTGTTTTGAATATATATATATATATATATATATATATATATATATATATTGTACAATTATGATAATACTTACTTACTTTTGATTATGGAATTTTAATGTAGATGTTTATTATTTAGAATTTTTATTTAGTTTGGCTAGCTCAGTTATTTATTATTATATCGTTTTGTAACCTTTATTATATATTTATTAATTCGGGAGCATGAAATCCTTTTTCTCTTTGAGTCCTGGCTTATTATATTGTTGTAATTGTTTAAATAAAAAGAAAACACATTATTTGAAATAGATTTAATTTTCAATGCAATATTTTATATTTGATAAAAATAATATGCGACGCCAATGGTTATATTGTATCTACTTATTTATTTTAATAATTTCATCAATGCGCATGCGTGAAAAAACTAGTCATGCGCTTTAACATAAAACGAACAATTCTGATACGTAAGAAGCATCTATTCATATTATACAAAGTTTGATGAAGATGCAAACAAGTGAATGGTTCAAACACATAAAAGAATTTATATATAAATCATAGTTATATATGATACAAATTGCTGTGGAAATAAAATTGTTATATACATAGATAGAAAAATAGAAATTATATACAGATGGAAATAGTTATCACATTATGAAATTTCAATCACCAGATTTATGCGATTACAAAATGGCGTAAGTAAATATTTTAATTTATTGAAAATTCGGCCTTTTATTAAATTTGACGATTTATGCAATGAATTTACTATACAAAGTCTGTTTCTTTCTTTTTCAGATCGATCATATTTGCAAAAGTTTATCAATTTATGAAATTAAGTACTTAATTGAGTATTTTGAGTTTTTTACACTGATTATTGGCCAATAATGATTTAAAAACACTGACCTGTTGCTCTTGAATTGGGATGAAAGTCTCTGGATCCCAGGAACACTCCGCTGAAGTTCCAAAAAACCAAAATTGATGAAAATTTCGTAGATTCTTGCCGAAAAACTTGATACAATTGACTGTGAGTATTACTATGATTGTATTTAATAGTACTTTATAGGTTTAAATGTGTTAAACCGGGAATTTCTTGAAATTTCAGGAACACCATCACACACACTCCTCGCTTCTTGACACCAGCTTCCCTTCTTTTTTAAGCGTCCCCTCGATTCTCTACTTTTTTAAACAAACAGTCTTTTGTTCTTTTTCAGGTCACTATTTCAAAGTTTATTTGTTGATTCACAATTTGTTCTGTCATATTTTATAACCAATAAAATATTGTCTTTTGCAATCAGATTAATTGAAACTTCTATCACTTATTAAAAAATTTCATACATACACTCTTTTACATTATTAGTTCATTTATAGAGTTCCTATGAGTTTTTTCATCATACAAATAAATTAAAATTGGTTATACATAGATACATTTACATGGTACATCATTCAATATTGTTATTGATAGTATATCCTTGTTACACTCATATTAATTATAAATGTAAATTCTCTTATGTTATTTGTCTATAACTCTTTGCATTATATTATTTATAATAAACTTTAACAAATTACTATTTATTGATTCAATGTTTATTTTATTTACCATATATCATTTGTCTATATGTCATTATTTGTTTATCTATGAAAATCTATTGAATTCTATTCTATTCAATATTTGTATTTGTTTTTTTATTCTTAAATTAATGATTATAATGAATTATCTATAATAATATTTGTATTCTAATGTAACTACTTATATCTAAAATTCTCTTGACTTGACTATATAATTATATCTTTTTAGGTGAACAGCTGATTATGGTATGGAAATTATTCTTCGTCTTAGGCAACTTTATTTACATCATTACATTGGTTAGGCAATCTCTATATTTTGTATTATTATTGAGGTAATTCCTTATTTATTGTATTGTTATAGGCTATTATTTAATATATCTTTATTTGATATGTTGTTTAAATTAAGAAAAGTGTTTCCTTTTTACTTATTTTCTTAAATTATATTATTTTCATATATATTTCATACTAGCAACATATTTTTATAATACTAATTCTCTTATTATCTATGATATCTGGTTCATATATATATATATATATATATATATATATATATGCCTATTTTTTTAAATGTATTTTTATTTTCTTTAATAGTCCATGAGAGAACTACAGTAGAGTAGTTTGAAATGTATATAATCTTTAAAAAAAACTTAATTACGAAGGAGATTTTTCAGATATTTGCCTTGAATTAAACCAAGAAAAATTTGGACCAACACAAACTGTAACCCAATGGAAAAATGTACTTAAATTTCTTTCTTTTTTACTGCTAAAGTTATACTTATTACCCCTCTTAATAAAGGAGAAACTTTATTATTAATTTGTAAATATATTCACTCTTCGGGTATCAGTCAATTAAATTTTAATTACGAACTTTTATACAAAATTGTTTTTAAGGTAAGTGGAAAAAAAAGTAAAAGCCAAGGCAAGACAAAAATTACTTGATTAGTTCAAAAATAATAATTTTTTAATGTTACCCTTACAGATTTTGGAATGCTCGTGGTTCTTTAATAACCAATGAACAAGTTCTCGAGATAATCTATAAAGCTTTTAAAAACTTTGCTCTGGCAATGCAAGTGGATCACTTGGATCCCTCAGAAGTCTTCTATCATTATTTAAATTACGCCTTAAAAGGTCAGAAATATAAAATACATTTTGGCGGTCTTTTAAATTGAAACATAATAAGCACCAATAGATTTAAATTATGCAATTTTTAATTCAGTTACTTGTCTTTGAATTTCAATTTCTAAAAATTCTACAAACAGAATTATATCCATTTTAAAAACTTTTGAAATAAAAAACACGACCACGAAAAATACAAAATTATCTAAATTTCTAGGTTATGAAACTTGTTAACCACTCATTTCAAGCTTAAGAACCCAGGGTTTCTACGTGCCTTAAAATCTTGACCTTTTTCAACATTGACTTGCAATTTTATATCAATTTTTCATATAGAGCATAGCAAATATTGAAATTCTCAAGGTTACTTCACTTCATTTCAAGTTTTGAAGCAAGATTGAATGCCATTTATTTTACAGCATACCAGTTTCCAATTTTAATTGAAATGTATGTCAAATATCATTTTTCTATCGTGATTTCAACTTGAAATCAAGTCAATTAAGTTACAGCATAGGGCTGATTTTCTGCTATTTCTCGATAGGAATTACCCTGGTAATACCATTTTACGATTTGCACTTTCTGGTGTATCTGCATGTTCATTTTATAAGGTTTACAAAGATCGTTCGTCATTCGGAAACAAACAGGTAGTGACGTATAGTTAAACGTCGGCTGGTCAGAAGTACTGTCCTCGAGATGCGCACGCGCGATTCGTATATTGAGAGAGAGAGAGAGAGAGAGACATAAGCTTTATTGTCATGAAAAATTAAAAATAAATATAAAAAAGTATATAAAAAATAATATAAAGATACAAAAAATACTGACTATACCAACAATACAAAACATAATATATAAAAACACAAATTTAAATTAATAATTATAATACAATGTTACCATCGTACGTCATACCAAATATTGAACTATGTCTAGGTAGAATGCAGAATTCTGCCACTGAATAATACGGTCTCTCAAGCAGAAACGCCGTTGTCAATATCCGGAACCTATTGAATGTATTTGCCACTTTTAATTCTAAAGGTAGCTGATTGAATAGTTTTTTGACATTGAAGGTGGAACTTTTTACCAGATCTGAGGTGGGTATTGTTAAGTAGATATCGAAATTTTTTCTTCTAGTAGGGTAGCTATGAATTGGCCTCTCAGTTAAATTGTGAAAGTGTTTGCGAACCAAACACACGAATTCTAAAATGAATAGAGCAGGAAGAGTTAAAATTTTATATTTTTTAAAATAGAATTCGCAATGCGTCCTACGACTCAAACCATAAATATAACGAATATCTCTTTTTTGTATTTTGAAAATAGATGTGAAGAGGTGCAAACTACAAGACCCCCAGAAAGGCAAGCCATAGCGAAGGTGCGATTCGAACAAAGAGTAGTAAGTTGTTAAAGAAGTATAAGAATCAAGTTGTTTAGACACAGATTTAATGGCAAAGCAAGCCGAGGATAATTTTTTCGCTAAAATGTCTACATGTACAGACCATTTAAGGGCACTGTCAACATGGAGGCCAAGAAACTTATTTGAATTTGAAGCTCTTATTACGTCATTGTTAAGATTGAGAGGTTGCAAAACTCCTTTGTAAGATAAAACTAAAGTTTTCTCAGTGTTAAAACAAAGCCCGTTCGAGTCAGACCAGGACTTAATAGTAATGAGATCTTTGCCTATGGTAGAATGTAAAGAATTTGCTTAAAACTGAACCCTGGGGTACACCACTGGTAACTGGTAAATTTTTCGAAACTTCTCCATTTGCTCGTACCAGTTGGTTTCTACATTTCAGGTAAGATTCAAACCATTTTAAAGGAATACCACGGATGCCATAATATTCTAGTTTGTTTATCAAAATTTCATGATCAACATAATCGAAGGCCTTTGCGAAGTCACAAAAAACCGAAGCCGTGAAAAGTTTTATAAGAGAGGTATATATTTCATTAAGAACGGAAAACATTGCGTCATTAGTACATTTATTAGGTAGGGAACCGAATTGTTGGAATTTCAAGATTTTATATTTTAAAAGGCAGTAGACGGTTTTTCATTAATCTTTCAATTATCTTCGATAAGATTGGTAATAAGGCAATAGGACGATATTCTAGTATACTTATTTTTACTGTAATAATCTACGCTGACTTTAGATTGTCTATCTCACCATTTTTCTCTCTAACACACTGGTAATGTTATATGCCTCTTACATTTTCTCGTTGACTATGAAGCGATTATTATTTTACGTTAGAATTAACTGAAGAATGATTTCTGTTATTATTAAAAAGGAATATTGTATAGGCACTTATACTTTCAACGTTTAGATTGAAAATGAAGGATGGATAAAAATAGAAGAATTACGGCTCTAGTCGTTTTATCAGGAGTGTACGAATTACAGGCAGTTTACGATAATCATTCAGAATTGCATATTTGCTATTTTATAAAATGTACATGGTTTCTCATTATATTTTGACCCTCACATGTCATCGTGACATGATTCAATTTTCATTAGTTATTTAGGAGCGTTACTTATTATTCAGCTACCCCCACCTCTAACTCAAAACCATTTTATTTCAATTTGTTAAGAACGCGTCGAATGACCGTTTTTACATTCGAAAAAATTTCTATTTAAACGACGATTCCGGTCGAATCGGTCCCTTTATCGTCAACATCCTTCACTAAGGAATAAACTAATTCAGTTTTCAAATAATATTTTGTGTGTGGTGTTAGACTGTCTTGCTGGTAAGTTTTTCAATTTCTTTTCAAATTGTAGTTGTGTGCTAACAAATCAATCTATTCCGATTTTTCTATTTGGTTAAAATATTTCGATTATTTAAAAAACGTTATTTTTTCATGGTGTTTCCAGTTTTTTCACCGTTATTATTTTTTCTTAAAAAACTAGGTGGCGTCCAAATTTATTTTGTGAAGCAAATTTATAACAGATTCTTCCTGGTTATTTCTCTCTGATTTAAATTTGCATTTTCTGATTATTTTGGGAACAGGACGGATAAGAATGAACAGCTTTCTGTGGTTTTATTTTTGATCCTGATCACGTGTGTCTGAATCAGTTCATCTTCAGATTCTAACAAATATTCATCACCGCTTCTATCATCTAAACACTGAAGTAATTCTTCATTTGTTAGTCTTTTTTTGTTACGAATCATAACGTCTTTCAACTTTTCTTTTGTGCTGACCAGAAGGTCCAGGTTTTGAATCCATGTTTATTTTTGAAACACAAAGACAAACGCGTAACCAACTAAAATACACTTTGAATAAAAGTTCAACGACTGACGCCACACGAAATACAACCTTATCTCGGTAACACCGGCTCAATACTAGTGTGTGAATCTCAAGCGAAACTATAACTCCTATTGGAGTGATAGGCGTCGCCGAATGATTCCGAAATACTCCGATCGGAGTAGTTGGAAGTCAAGCTGTTAATTGGCAGGCAACGGGAAAGAACGCCACCACGGGCAACAACGCCCCCCAGACATCAGGAAGAAACATGACAAAACAAACAAAAAGAGACACCTCCACAAACCAAAAAACATCCGATTCTTAAAGATGTCCATGAAGCCAAAGGAAAAATTGTACGGGTCATGGATATTAGCCCGCTACCTGCGTGTAGTGGACAAGCAAATAAATCAAGGAAATCCCGACAAGGATCCAGTTGGGTAATAACTAGTGCTCCCTATAAAAATCAACTTGAACAAAGCCTGAAATAACAGGAACGTAAAAATTCACTAAAGGGGAAAACTCCAAAAAAGCGGCCTGAATTGGCCCAGAGCAATAAAGGAAAAGTAATGTCAAAGAAGAAAAAGAAAGTTCAGATTAATGACGACTCATCCGATTCTGGAGAGGATCCTATCCTAGATGATGATTCGGACATGGATACTGATAACGATACCTTGGATGCAGATTGTATGTTTTATGGTAGTTTATATTCCGAGGATGTGCGCGGTGAAGTGTGGATCAAATGTGTAAAGTGTTTTAGATGGTGTCATGTACAGTGTTCCAATTCTGGTGAGAAAAAATCGTATATATATATGACTTTTGTTTGGATTTGTGAATATTTGTCAAGGAAAGCAATGAGAAAAAAAGGGATCCTAATTTCGGATACCCTATATATCTCTGACAAAAAACGTGCCCAGTTTATATAACAGGATTTCTCTTTTTGATTTTATCTAATAAACGTCATATATCAATTTTGTTTACTTATCTAAACTACCATGTAAGCTTGGGATGAGGGTAAACTACCGCAAAAATTTGTTTGCCGAAATTTGATTAATTCAAAAAAAGCTATCCGAAATTAGGCGCCTTTCCTCTGAGTTGTTTTTTAACCATATGTGAATTTATTTATCTTATATAGTACCATACGCCATTATAGAACAAAACTAATGCTACACAATATTATATTTGCAATCAGGAAATGCAGGGCTACTCAAAACTATAAAAAAATACAGGGTGCCCCATTTAAATTATTGAAGATGCATTTTATTGGGCACTCCCTTTACACAAAATTCAGTCAGTTGCTACATTTTTGGTCGGTACAGATAAAATAATAAAACTTTTATTTGAAAAAATAGCCTATTCAATGTCACTATCGTCGATTTTTTGTTTTTCATATTATAATCATTAAAAATATTATATTTTCGATCTATTGTTAGAATCTTTATAATGATTGGAGTGATGTTTGAAAAACAATTCAACAGTTTGTACCACGATACTTCTTTCCTTTCGCAAGTTATGACATAAAGAAAATAGGTGATACACTGAATATACTTACTTGTTTCATTCTAACACATTGTCGCTTATAGACTGTGTGTTAAACTTCATGTTACAAAAGAATATTCCTAGCAACGTATAATACCTTTTCTCTTACGCATACGCGCCATTCACTTGATGTGACTTTCCTAGCATTTATTACTAAAAATAATAATCAATAGACGTCGAATTTATTCTTACTGAGACTCTGATAATCACTGTTATATATCAGGTTATTTAATATTATTGCCACTGTTACCAGTTTCAGATTTCAGCGGGGGTTTGAACCCTCACAGATACGGGCCTGTAAAAAATTATAAATAAAGATATTTTAAATTAAAAATTAATAAGCTTGTTCTTGTATTTTACGATTAAAATCATGTGTTTTAATTATAATTAAGTATTAAAATTCTTACAATTATGACTATAAAAAAATTTTTTATGTGCTAACCTCCTTAAGGACTTCATTCTATAAAATATCGATAATTTTTCATTTATAAATAAATTACTGATGCTGATTGACCTGCCGCAAAGATTGTCGCGTGCGTCTCTAGTAAAAGATAAATAATTTTTTGTGCGTGTGCCTGTCTACGAAATTGTGTGTTGAACTTTGTCTGGATCACGGTGGCGTTCGACGGATCGTAGCTACTAGCGACGGTGGCGGGCCAGCAAGCAGACACTGCAAAAAACCGCGCAAAGGTTAACGACCTATCCTACCGACCCACCGACAGCGACAACTACGACCGGCGTTGCCAAATATTAGGAAATCTCCGTCTGGCTACTCGACTACCGATTTTCAATATTATACAAAAAACATAGTTCCTAGCGTAAATATACAGGGTGAACAGAAATGTTGTAAAGAAAACTTGTCATTATAGTTTTTAAAACTATCACATTCCAAATGGATCCTAAATTATGATTCTTTTAACCTTCCAATACACGTAGATTGTCGCTCATCACCAGCTAGCTACAATGTTTATGTTAGATAATGTTAAGCGTATGTATATTTTCTATAGTTTGTACCTATTAACTTTAAAGTCAAAAACACAAGTACGAAATGCAATGCAAATGTATTTATTAATTTACACAACACACACAAGTTACACGGAGAAATATAAAATTAATAAACGGTTTTAAAGATTAAAACTAACTTTTCCGCATCTGTGGCCCTGTACAATATTCTATGATAAAATTGTGACTTGTTTACACTTCGGGGGATGTATCGTGCTAACAAACCGAAATTTCTCCAAAAATGTAGTATATCTGGATTTATAGGACCCGCTTTACTCGCTCTAGTCAACTGAAAATCAATAGGGTACATCTGTGAGACACCCTGAATAATATTCAATCATTAAATTGATCAATCGTATACTCTCTGGAGGCTGTATCGTGCTAACAAACTGAAAATTCTCCAAAAATGAGAAAAATTTGGTACTTCAAGTACCATAGCATCCGTTGTACTGGATTTAGTGAGCAGAATATCAATAGGGTTCATCTTTGAGACGCTCTGAATAATATACAATCATAAAATTGGTCACTTGTATATACTCCGGAGGCTGTATCGTGCTAACAAACTGAAACTTCTTCAAAAATGACAAAAATATCGTGCTTAAAGTACTGTAGTACCTGTTGTATTGGCTCTGGTGAGCTGAAAATCAATAGGGTTCATCTGTGAGATGAATAATAATATAATAATATTCAATCATAAAATTGGTGACTTGTTGACCTCCGGAGGCTGTATCGTGCTAACAAGACATATAAGGAAAAGTGGCCGACGACAACGACGACGACGACATACACGCAGGATTTTTTTTCTAAAAACCGTTTTTTCGTGTTGTTGATGGAAAACACAACAATAACTCAAAAAATGTTTTCAAAATTCCAACTTTTTTTGGGGTAAACCAATACTTTTCTCGCATATTAGATAGGTTGGGCGGAAAAGTAATATAGTATATCTGGATTTATAGGACCCGCCGTACTCGTTCTAGTCAGCTGAAAATCAGTAGGGTACATATGTGAGACATCTTGAACAATATTCAATCATAAAATTGGTCACTTTTGTACACTCTGGAGGCTGCTAACAAATTAAAAATTCTCAAAAAATGACAAAAATTTAGTACTACAAGTACCTTAGCACCCGTTGTACTGGCGTTAGTGAGCTGAATATCAATAGGGTTCATCTCTGAGACGCTCTGAATAATATCCAATCATAAAATTGGTCACTTGTATATACTCCGGAGGCTGTATCGTGCTAACAAACTGAAATTGCCCCAAAAATGACAAAAATATCGCACTTAAAGTACCATAGCACCCGTTGTACTGGCTCTGGTGAGCTGAAAAGCAATAGGGTTCATATGTGACATGTCCTTAACAATATGCAATCATAAAATTGGTGACTTGTTGCACTCCGGAGGCTGTATCGTGCTAACAAGAAATGTAACGAAAAGTGGCCGACGACAACGTCGACGACATACACACAGGATTTTTTTCTAAAAACCATTTTTTCGTGTTGTTGTTGAT
This sequence comes from Galeruca laticollis, assembly GCA_963921935.1. Classification (NCBI taxonomy): domain Eukaryota; kingdom Metazoa; phylum Arthropoda; class Insecta; order Coleoptera; family Chrysomelidae; genus Galeruca; species Galeruca laticollis. The sequence goes on from OY998177.1 coordinate 74,334,267, forward strand.
GGAAAACGTAAAAATAATTCAAAAAAATTCAAAATCCCAACGTTTTTGGGGTAAACCAATACTTTTCTCGCATATTAGATAGGTTGGGCGGAAAAGTGATAATGTTTTACTTTTTCAAGATAAACTAGGGCGCACGTACTTATTGATTTCAAAATAAAGTTAAATTTAAAGTGAAAATAAAAACCAATCATTTATTACAACATTTTCACTGACGGAGTAGGACTTTCTACAATTCTCATTAAATTTCTCAAAAGTGACTAAGTTAAGAGCAGAATTGGAAGATCGTGAGTTGGAAACGTCCAGTAAGAAAAGTGAATTAGTAGAAAGACTTAAAGTGGCACTGGAAAATGACGGCTTTGATCCAGAAACAGTTTTATTTAGTGACGAGGCTTCCACCTTAATCTCGTCAATTTCTGCTAATATTTCTGCTAACATGGACGCGAAGATTTCTGCCATGGAAGAGAACATGGACTAGAAGTTTTCAACTATAAAGAGCTATATTTCTACATGGAAGAACGATATACCTGCCGATATCTTATTAATGAAAAACGATATTGCCGCTGACGTTGAAAATGAAATTTCGTCTCTAAAATATGAAATTGAGAATAAAATGACAACGATGGACGAGAAAATCGAGAATAAGATTACAACGATGGACGAGAAAATCAAGGAGGTAGAAAAAAAGATGACAGATATAAGGACTCAAGACACGCCAGCGGATGAAAAGAAGACCGAGCAAACAAAACCTTGCAAGCCAGAAACACACCCTAAGTTAGAAGACATTGGTAGTTTTACCCGAGTCAAGGCCCCAACGTTCAATGGAAAAATGTCGTGGACCAATTATGTGAAACAATTTGAAGCAGCCGCTAGAGTGAATAATTGGTCCGACAAGGAGAAAGCAGTGAACTTAACTATCGCTCTTCAGGGAGATGGCTTAGATGTACTTCAGACGATACCTTTGGAAGAAACGGATGACTTCGAGCAGCTGAATAAGAGGTTGGACATGCGATATGGTCATGAACATCTAGAACATTTGTACCAATCCCAGCTGAAGAACCGAAGGCAGAAATGTGACGAAGCACTTCAAGAATATGAAGTGGATATTTCCCGACTCGTTCGATTTGCTTATCCATCAGCAGCAGAGAACATGATGGAATGTCTGGGCATACAGGCCTTTATTGATGGCTTACGTGACCCCGATATGCAGAGGACGCTTCGCTTAGCCCATCCCAAAACATTAGTTGACGCATTGACAGCTGCTCTTGAATATGAAGCAGCAACGAAGGCTTCGGGATACAACAAAGGTAGGACCATACAGGAAGAAGGTGACGATGACAGACTTGACCAGATCGTCAAGTTGTTGAAAGATATGGCAGACAAGAAGCCGAAGAAGATCAAATTCCGGAAGTGTGGCGAGCTAGAGCATGTACGCAGTCCGTCTAAGCGCCCCAAGACTCCTGTAACCCAAGAACTCCAGTCACAGGGGAAATCAGACAGGGGTGAACATCCACCTGATGTGAATCACCGAAAAGCCAACTCTTTGCCTAGACGGGCATGCCCTGTAGACTATTCACAATGCAACAAGTCGAAATCTAAGGAAGTTGCAGTTTCAAGAATTACAGTAGTCAATGAAGAATGGTCACCCACCAGGATCAGAGAAGATCAGGAGAATGATCCTTGCCTAAAGAAGATTCGGCAGTGGAAGGAAGAAAATCGGCGACCTACATGGCAAGAAGTGTCAAGATTTTCACCGACACTCAAGGCATATTGGGCTCAGTGGGACTCGCTTGTCCTGGAAGAAGGCCTATTGAAAAGAATCCTTGAGAACGATGATGGTTCCGAGAAGAGAAGACAGATAGTTATCCCGAGAGCGAGAGTAGCTGAGGTACTGAAGAAGTTACACGACAGTCCATCGGGACGTCTTCTGGGAGTGACGAAAACCCTTCAGCGAGTCCGTGAAAGGTGTTATTGGATGAACAGCTCCGACGATGTGAAGGACTGGTGTAAGAAATGTACGACTTGTGCTACGAGTAATGGACCACATCGCAAGAGAAAGGTACCTATGAAACAGTATAATGTTGGAAGCCCTTTCGAAATGATTGCTTTAGATATCGCTAGACCATTTCCGACGACAGGAAATGGTGGCAAATATATACTGGTTGTAATGGGTTATTTTACAAAATGGGTGGAAATTTACGCTATCCCGAACCAAGAGGCCGCAACTGTCGCGGATGTATTGGAGAATTTATCAGCCAATATGGAGTGCCCATGGAAGTCCACAGTGACCAGGGAAGAAATTTCGAAAGCCATCTATGCCAGGAAATTTGCAACAAGCTGGGAATGAATAAGACCAGGACAACTGCATTACATCCACTGTCAGATGGAATGGTCGAGAGAATGAACAGGACTATTGGAAAATACCTGTCCAAAGTAGTTTCCAGCCATCAGAGAGATTGGGACCAGTATCTTTCCCTATTCGCATTGGCTTATCGATCTGCCTGCCATCAATGAGTCCACGGGTGAAACACCTGCGAAAATCATGTTTGGACGTGAAATGAGGCTTCCTTGTGACCTGGAATTTGGCTGTCGGCCTGGAGAAGATCTAGCAGGAGAAGACTACGTGATCCAATTGAGAAGAAGGCTGGACGATATTCATGAATTAGTTCGAGCAAATCTTCAAGTTGCCAGCGACAGAATTAAAAGTCGGTACGACACGCAGGCCACAGAAGGCGGTTTTAAAGAAGGGGAAAAAGTATGGTTACACAACCCGACGAGGAGAAAAGGATTTTCTCCAAAATTACAAAAAGTCTGGGAAGGTCCATACTTTATGGGCGCGTATGGAGGTACCAGGAAAGCTAGATATGGAGTCACTTCAGAACAACGACAAGATTTGTTAACTCTCCCGGAAGATTATTCACTGGCATACAACATCCCCGCCCGTCTCAAGAACGCACGAGGGTTGGCATCCGTCTTTCGAAGGAAGTTCGGTCAATTAGAAAAACTTGAAGACCTGTTTCCAGCCCCTGGCACACTGAAACTGAAACATAATTCGCGGTGCGTCTTCTACGTGGTAACTAAAAATGAATTTCAAGATCGATCTACCTACCGCGATGTGTGGGAAGCACTTCGAAACCTCCGAGACAATGTGTTAGAATCCAGCGTGAAGAAACTGGCTATGCCTAAGATAGCGAGTAACCAGTTATCAGTATCCGATGACGACGGTGCCGTGCTATTTCCATAAGATCGGAAAGTGTAGAAATGGGGCCAGTTGCCGATTCAAACATCCAGTCTCGGCTACACAAAAGTTCCAGGAGGAACTTCCATTAAGGAGGGGGTAATGTTACGAAACAGCACATTGGTATAGTCCCTGAATCCGACTCTGTCTAAGCCATGTATGAAAGTTAAAATTATGGCGGATGCGCAAGGATTTCTTAGAACTGTTGACGATTGTGACTATCTTATCTAGACATTGTTTTTGTGACCAGTCTTATCTAGAAAATGCCAGAGCCAATTGTTTTTATGTAAGCCGCAATCTAGAATTATCTATTAAAAAAGGCACTAATATATAAATGACCGACCTGGAAGAGTTTAGTTTAGTTGATAAAGTGATCTCGTGATAGAAATAGCGAACAGTAAAGTGTTGATGTAAATTAATAATTAAGGTTGTGTGTATATAAATTAAGTGTTAGTGAATAGTTTAGTGTTTAAATAAATTCGTAAGTAGCCATACCGTCTGTTTAAAGTTTATCACACCCGTTTACTGTTTAAATAAATTAGAAAAACATTACAATAATATAATACTTAAAAAATAAATGATAAATTGGAAAATGTAATATTTCTTTTTAAGCCTTCAAAAGTACGATATTTCAATAAAACGGTTGAATAAAATAAAGCTTTCATTCAAAATGTGATCAAGGGTTGGTTGAGCTGCAGTAACTAAGAAAAGCGGGGGAGGGCGCCAATGTATTTCAAGCATCCCGGCGTAGAATAGCCTTGAGCTGCCCCTGCTCACAGAGCAACGTCTATCAAGCTGTTTTCGTTTTGCTCTAGTTTGTTTGTCGTCGAATATTAGGTATCTAGAGATAAGTTCATTGTTAGCTTAAAAGTCTCAATACCATCCCCATAAAGCCTCAAGGTTTAAACGGGAATTTCAATACAAACCTAATAAATATAATAGACCAATGAATGCCTTAAACTTAATTGGGTGTATCTGATGGGCATCTCGACTAGAATGTTCTAGTGCTATAAGTTTGATGTATTGATTGATGAAAAAATTAGGGGTAAGCAGGATTTTTGCATGAACCTTCCTTTTATAGCTCTAAACAAAATCTCAGTCCCCATCAATAAGTGTGTCGCTAAAAATGTTATTCGGGGTTACAGGTCACAAAAAACGGCTTTTCGCGAATATCTCGTCAAAGGTCACTTTTATTGGAAATAAATATACACAAATTATCAATTTTTTACTGAGATGTGATTATTGATATAAAAATTGTTTTTGTTTATTTATTCCTAATTATGGCTCTTCTTTAGATTCCATTTCAATCTCCATCTTTTCACTATCTTCTTCTGTTCCTCGATTTCCATCGTTTCAGTCAAGAAACACGATGGATTTTCAGTAGGATAGTCATTAGACACTTAAAGCCAAGTCGATATTCCAACCTTATCCTTATCGATATCGATCTGCGCATGCGCAAACTCTACGGTGACATATACGTATCGATACGACCCTTTCGATATACGTAACCGTAGACGGATCTGTCAAAAAACACACTAAGTGGTCAATTATAGCATTCATGGTCGTTCATTCTTCTTTAGTTTTACGACAATAAAATATCCAAATCGAAACAACAAAAACACAAAAGTTAAATTATAAAACCATAATTTTCAAAATATTTGACAGTTGATATATGACATATATTCCGTGTACGTTTGGGATGATTAATTCGTTTCTGGGGGCAACTAGTATTATACTGGACACACAATTCCAGTAATTCCAACTTAACTAGTATTATAAACGTATTTTGCAACAAAGATAAAACGGCAACGCTGTCTACTGCACATTCGTCATGAATGATCGCGTCGCTAAATATTTTAGCCGGTTAATATCCTCCCTCCAAACGGAACTATTGGACATAAAATATATCACACACCTCAAAACACAACGAAACCGTTTTTGTGAATTGAATCACGTTCTAGTTGAATGCGACATCGAAAAATGGGTTAAGGACTTATTTTTTTTTTTAAATAAAGGTAACATCAATATAAAACTTTCGTTTTTTTTATTGTAACCGTCTTAAGAGAAACTCTCCTCCTCAACTATCTACCATTAGTTTAATTCGCGTATGAGAGGGTTTATTATACGTTTAGTGCTATTATATAACAATTTGCTGATTGAAGTTTTTGATCTTATGAAGAAAATGCAATTATTTTTTGGTGTATCTGATCAATTAAATTGTTTTGGCGATTACCTCCTCATTAGAGTAAAACCTCATTTCAAGAAGCATTTTTTTATGTCTACGAATAGGTTAAAGTCATTGGGATCCGAATCTGAAGAATAGGGTGGGTAGGGGAGCAATTCGTACAATTTTGCGATCAGCTTGTGATACTTTCTTTTTATGCACATATATGGCAATTTCTTCAAAATTCATTAGCCCGAATCCGAACAATCCCGTTGGCCCATGTGTGACTCATTGATTGTCACGTGAAAAAGATCGCTAGCATTCTGGGGTATACTTTCAAAGCTTCGATTGATTAAATGTACAATAAATTTGAAATTTAACTGTATGGCCTTGCATTTAGATTTTTATCTTTTTGAGAGGTATCAGTTATGAGCATGGAAACAGTTTTCAACAGGTTGGTTTTTAAACATATTCGGAATCGGGGTTGAAAGCTTGTTTTATCTCGGTGATTTTTACTTTTACTTTTTTTGTAGACTTTATAAAATGAAAAAATATGGCCAACACCTTTATGCTACGTTCAAAATTAATTTGATTTTATTTTTTCGTACAACATTTTTATTGGATTCAAGAGTTGGTGGTATATACTTGCATTTATAGATAGATAGATTGATATATAGATAGATAGATATATCCACTCCTGGGAGCTGCAAGACCTTGACGTTGGTGGAGTGGCTCAGTAACTTCCTTACCTCTCGCGCCGCAAGGACGGGTGGGTAGAAGTGAAGCTAAGAAGCAGCTCGAAATGGTCAGTAGGGCACTGGCGGGGCTACTGATGTCGAGTAAATGCCAGTAGAAAATCCAACATGCCCAAGTTACATCCGAACACACTGACAAGTCCTACTAGATAGGGGGCGAACGGCGAGTTCCCGGCGCCGGAAAACGGGGACCCCTCGGCTATGGTATGGTAACCCAGACAAAAGAGTACAAGTAAAACGGCAATGAATATGGATCAAGAGATGAGAAAAAGAAAGTTAAGGAGCAGGGAATCGGAAGCCCAGTTCTGGTCGAAGATGAGGGTGGTGAAGGTGAGCAACCAGGCCGAGATGTCAAAAAACATTACTGGAACGCAAGACGAGGAAAGCCAAAGAGGTGTTCTCTCGGGTTTCAAACCAAGCAGTAGCCTAAGGAGAAGTCCTCCACCAATAAGAAGAAATTCGGTACCAGAAAGGGAAGTGCACTTTGATAATTTGTTGCAACAACCAAAGCGGAAAAGAGAAGAAACTGACTGCAACGAGGCGGAAAGGAATAGTTACAGACAAAATATCACAAAATTGTTGAAGCAAGTTGATATGTCAAATCTACTTGTTCAAGGCGCCTACAAACCAAAAAAGGAACTCAGAGACATAACTACAAGGATGAAAATCCAATCAGAAAATATAAGAGATAATACCATAAGAACAACTCAATGTGATGTGGAAACGCACAAACACCGAAGTGGGGGAAAATAAGTTGTACACTCTAGAAGGAGGTAACTCACTAAAAGATTATAACCTCGTTAAAATAAAACAATGGGATGAAGAAATATTTACTAATACAGAGATAAAAACCGGAAATTCCCTAGATACTGGGAATGATATAGTGGTTATCACAAAAACCGATGACGTGAAAATGGACAAGAGAATACAAAGACTATACAGGGACAAATATCCGGAGATAGTAGAAGTGACCGGAGATCTAGAGGTACTAGAACGGTACACACATATAAAATCAAGTGATCCAAATCAATTCATTAAACGCAAAATAATTAAACTCGTTTACGACGGATCAGACTATGACTTATGGACTAAACTAAAAATGATGCAAAAGGAGAATACATTGCCGTCCATCATCTGAAAGAAAAATCTGTATGAGAACTTCAAAAAATGTTTGAAACAATATTTCATGGAATAAATTCTAGGGTGCATATTTTCACGAAAAACGAAATTAATCAAAAACAAGAGTCAAAATTAGAGACACTTACGCCTTAATCGTCGAAGATAAAAATGAGAGTTATAGAGAAATCATAGGCACGTTCAAACATATAGTGCAAAACAATCAATAAAATAGCATAATTCGAAGTGTCAGAAGCACTAAAGAAGGTAAACCTCTAATTACCACTGACAGAAATGACGTGGCTATCGCAGAAAGATATCGAAGACTCAGAGAAAGGGCTAAACACCAGTAAGCTATGCAATACACAGGATTTGGAAACAATACACATAAGAGGCATGGCGATAGATCCAGACAAAGAAGAAGTTATAAAAGCTGTGAGCGAGAAGATTACTTGGAGTGACAAATGCAAACTAAGGAAACTACGGCCAAACATTAACAACACCTTGGCAGCAACCATGACATTAGAAAAAAAGACCTAGACAAAATTCTAAAAGAAGTTCACCTTTCAATCGGCCTTGTTAGATGCTCTATCGAGAGGAGGGTCAAAGTCAGCAGATGCGACAGATGTTGGTCATACGGACACGTTGCAAAATACCTATTTGTAAAGGTACGGAGAGAACACATAGCTGCTATAAATGCGGTAATTCTGGACATAAATTGGGAACACTAAAATGTCCGGTATTCAAGAAGATATTGAACGAGATAAAGAGACGAGAAACGAAAGAAAGGAGAAATGTCCTATCCCATACTGTCGAGCATGTAGGACAGGGAGCTGCTATGTATTCAGAACCGAAGTAATATTAAATAATTCCCAGACCTTATACAACTTAATGTAGATAGACATAGCACCGCACATGATTTGTTGGAACAAAGTTTAAGTGAAGACAAAATAGACATTATTTTAGGACAAGAACCAAGCAAAAAAAGAATAGGAAAACTGTTTTGTGATAATAGAAACGATTGTTTCATCATAGTTAGTAAAATAATTAAAGTAATAAATGCATATCGAGGAGACGGTGTTGTGTTATTTCTCACCAAATCGACTTTGGTCCAAGCAGATTTGAATGCGTGTTATACACACGCTAATGATGAACTAATATTTTTTAACTGTTATTTACCTCTTAAAGCTTTATGCGGTATTGAAACCTATTTGTGGATTTCTTCAAATGGTTTATTCACAAGCAAGGAATAGAATTTACAATTCTCCCAAAAAAACGTCTACAACTTCTCGCCAGATCGTTCAACTTCACTCCTGTCAACTCCCCCCCCCCCTCAGCCGTCGCACCTCTTTATATAATCATTTTCAATCTTCCAGAATGACAGTTTGAACCCACCTGAATCTTCGATAGTACAATCCAGAACATTCTATTACTGTCCAACCTAACGGACGTAGGACACTAAAAAGGGTAAGAAGAATACCTAACCTAAAACTAATTAACAGAGAAAGAAAAATACCTAACTTAACACTGTCACAGTCATTAACGTGGTGGTTACGATATATTTTTTCCGACGACCACTATGAAATATGGCACATTTCATACAGTTTTCTCTTAGTGAAAATTTAAAATTGCAGACGAAGGGCGTACCCGTGTAAAATGAAAACATTGAGAAATCTGAGTGGCAGACAGCTGTGTGTAATTATTTTGCACACGGGTCGATGATTATCGATGTCTACTTACCTGACATTTTGAGTTTGACTTTTGAACTGTTAGCAAGTGAAAGAGCGAACTGGAGAAAATTATTGAATTTTCTGTAATTGTGAGTCAGATATGCATAAAATTCAAAACTTTGTATCAACTAAACAACATAAAATGGCCAACAACAGTCTTGAAGCACCAGTTTATTTTTAACCATAAACTTTAATTAATAAAATAAATATTAACTGTGCTTTTTTGTGGTTCTCGGAAAAATATCGTGTACAACATGTGTTGAAAATTCGATTTCACACTCGTTTGCTTAAACCACTCGCCTACGGCTCATGGCTCAATTCTGCAAAATCAACACTTGTTGTACAATATATTATTTTTAAACTGAATTGTGTATATTTTTTGCAAATTACACAAAATAAAATATAATAATTTTTAAAATTTGATATATGACGAGAACGCTCTGTGACTGTTGGCATCACTGGTGACATCACAGGCAGGTAAGGATGAACTACCGACAGATAGTTTTCTCGCATATTAGAAAGGTTGGGCGGAAAAGTAATAGGAATTATGTTTTGGCTTATTTGCATAGATTTGAAAAAGTATAGATAGATACATACACTAAGATTGGAATATTAAATAGAGGCAAAGAGTCCACATTTGTCAATCGAATCCGGAAGGAGATGATAGATATAACGTTGGCCTCTACAGACCTACTTGATCATATTGAGAACTGGAGGGTCACGGGATACATATCGACCTCGGATCACAAGATGATCCAATTCAGCTTAAATGCGGGGGTCGAACCGCTCCCATTAAGGCGCAATCCAAGGGCCATTAATTGGGTAACCTACATTAGAGAGCTTCTGGATAGCCTGCATAACCCGAACACGTCAATACGAACAAGACAAGATTTAAGAATGTAGATGGAGGCAACCAAATGATCTATAGTTGGAAGCAACGAAAAAGCGAGTCCTCTTAAGGCTACTCCGTTTAGGAGAGTCCAATGGTGGAGTGCTAGACTCGAATCCCCGAGGAGAGACACGAGGAAGACTCTCAATAAGGCGATGAAGCATGGGGACGAAACCAACTGGTAGGATTACAGAAGACCTAGAAGAGAGGTCAAAAAAGTAATCCGGAGATGCAAGATGTCTAGCTGGAGAAGCTTCTGCAGCGAAGTAAACTCACTTCCGGAGGCATCCAGATTAGCTAAAATCCTAAGTCGAGAATATAACGTTCCTATTGGAACGCTCAAGAAAGCAGACGGGTCCTGGACGTCATCCACAGAGGGGTCATTAAGATACCTCTTGGAAACTCACTCCCCTAATAGGGAGCCCCAATAACCAGACTGGCGGGCTCAGTCTGATACAGGCTGGGAACTAGCCTACAGGGTCGTAACGGATGGATCCATAAATGGTGGGAGAATTCGAACCCTATAAAGCATCGAGGCCGGATAAAATATGTCCAGCACTCCTACAGCAAGGTTTGAATATTCCCCTCCCAGTGCTCAAAGGAATATTTCAAGCCAGTGTTGTACTAGTGTGGGCCCCGGAAGAATGGAAGAAAGCAGAAGTTGTATTCATCCCCAAAGCTGGGAAGAAAGACTATACAGCGACCAAATCGTTCAGACCCATTGATCTCACATAATTTCTATTTAAGACACTGGACAAGATGGTAGGTAGACATTTATTGGAAGGAAGTTTCAAACAGTGCCCATTCCACCCACATCAGCACGCTTATCAGCAAGGTAGGTCAACGGAAACGACCCTCCACGCAAAGGGTGGAGAAAGCACTACAACTTAAAAATAATAACAGCGACACTAGAAGGAAATATTGCGGGACAACGGGCACTGGAAGGGGGGTGGCGAATGTCACACACTAATAGCTAAAAGAACAGAAACGGAGCTTCTAATTCTAGCTCTCAAAGCTGTTCCAAAAGAAAACAAAGTGAGGACAGACAAGTTGAAAGTCATCATTCCTCTAACAAGAGAGCAGTAGAACGATGAACAAGTTGGATTACCACCCGGGTGCATCATGTGCTTTACAGACGGTTCCCGCATGGAAGGAAGGTCGGGAGCAGGTGTTTTAATAGAGGGCATAGGAGTGCGAAAGAGCTATGCTCTGGGTAAATACTTCACGGATTTCCAATTAGAAATATTTGCCTTCCTGAAATCCGTAGAGCAAATAACAAAACGGGACTCATCTAAAAGTCCCGTTAGCATTTGCTCGGATAGTCAAGCCGCTATTAAAGCAATATGGAGTCCCAGAACTAGTACGGTACTGATTCAGGAATGCGCAGACGCTCTGAATAGCCTGATTTCAGAACGACAAGTTGTCCGACTATGGATACCGAGACACACCTGGATCGAAGGCAACCAGCGGGCAGATGAACTGGCCAAGCGAGATGGCAACATGTCCTACTGTGAACCCGAACCAATAATAGGGTTGAGTAAAGGTCAAACTTCAACCTTACTTAAAGAATTGGCCCAGTGAAAACTCGAGAAATATTGGAGATACTGCAACGGTCTGCGGCAGGTGAAACAAACAATCGCCTGCCCGGATAAAACAATGACATGGTGGATTCTGGATAAACCCAGATCACAGCTACGACTGATAATTGGTGTATTGACTGGCCATTGCGGACACTTACATCTGTTAAAAGCCATTTCAGACCCAGATTGCACAGACTGCGGGGAGGAGGAATCCTCTCACCACTTTCTCGGCATCTTAGAAATGAAATCTTTGGTGTAGATAGAATTGAAGAAAAAGAACTACATTCCCTTTTTCTGAAAGACGTCAAGGCCTTTTTACGCAAGTCGAGGCGTTTTGAAAGGATACCGAACGAGTGAAGTAAAGGGAGGAGAAACTGGGTAATGATGAAGAGGGCCAGAAGTGGCCTACTTACCAGGCATCATTTCATTCATTCATAGGTAGATACATACACACAACGCAAAAGTCTAGGAATATTTTTGTAAAATCCTAAAACCGATGAAAGACATTTTCGTGTTCATATAAACTTACTTCAATTGTGACTGTTAGTCTCAATACTTACCTTTTTATATAAAAAAATTGCAAAACAGATAACAATACGTTTTTAAAACGTTTTTCACAAGGGACGAAGAAACTGACATTTTAATGTTTTGTTTAATTCCGATTTTTAGTCATTTCATACTGTTCTTGCTTAGTAGGTGTGTTAAAGATAGTGTGTTTTTACCATGGAACGAAAACATTTAACGTTGGATGAGATGAATAGGGCGGTGGGCCCCCTTCAAGCCGGTGTGCGACAAACCCAAATAGCCGAATAGTTGGGAGTCTCGCAAAGCGTCATATGGTGTCGGTTTAGAGACACTGGGAGTCCAGCCGAGCAATATCCAGGACGTGGTCGTTCTACAACCGCCGCTCAAGACCGATATTTAGTTTTAACCGCTGGAAGGCAACCGACAATCACAGCACCCGAGTTAGTTAATGAATTACAGCGTGCATATCATGTGACAATTGGCAGTAATACGGTGAGGAACCGTCTTTATGAAGCCAATCTTCGTAGTCGGCCACCACTGAGATGTCCACTTCTGTCTAGAGGCAATCGCGCTGCACGATTAACCTGGTGTCAAGAGTTTCTGAATTGGGCTGACAATGACTGGGCTACAGTTTTATTCACCGATCAGTTTAGATTTGGATTTCATCCAGATTCTCGTCGGACGAGAGTGTGGAGACAGCCCGGAAATTTGGAACGCTTGCGACATGTGTAGGAAGTGTACATATACAGAGGTGGCACATTATTGGTATGAGGCGGAATCATTATTGCCGGAAGAACTGAGCTCATTTTTCCACGCGGTTATCTCACAAGTCAGCAGTATTTGGATACTACTCACCAACCTGTCGTTCGTCCATTTGCTGGTGCTATTGGAGATAACTTTCACTTAATGATAACGCTCGACCACATGTTGCCCGTATTGTAGTAAATTTGTTGGATAACGAGGGTACAATGGACACAAATACCTCAGGCAGACATTAACAATGTAATTTTGAGCATAAATGCTAGATGCAGGGCTGTGATAAATCAACGTGGTGGCCATACTTTATTTTAAGTTTAATTTTTGTGTTTTTTGTATTCTTTTTGACATTTGAAAAAACAGTAGTTTTTAGAATATTTTTTTGTTAAGTTTTCTGTTATTTTATTCAAAAAGTTAATGTTTTTGACATATTAAACAACAACCTAAACTATAAATTTTGTATTACTTTTTCTAGTTGAATACAGGTAAAAACGCGACTACTTATAAAAATATCCCTAGACTTTTGCGTTGTGTGTACATTATTATCACTGTAAAAAATATTTCATCGAGAAATATTTGTTTTTTAAAGGTTACAAGTTTATTATAATATAACGATGAATTTGCTGGACTGTTGACACGGGAAAAATATTTTTATAATTGTTATCGTTGCGGATCAACCTCCAAGCACGCCAATTCAATTGATACACCGTAGTGTCGTCGTTAACACTTAAAATCGTTATATAGACAAATGGTTTTATAAATGCTGTAATTATAGAAATGGAAGGAAGGTTGTGACGTTACACACGTCGCATGTTGTGACTGTGTCAATTGTAATTGGTTAGACCCAGTTTTTTAATACGTCCAAACAAAAAAAATATTTAAAAAACTATAAAACGTTTTTGTAGCACTGAGAACTAAAATAATAAAAAATAACAGGCAAAAAAATGTTTGTAAAAACGCTTCAAATATCTATCAATTTTGATTGGAGAAGGATCTTATCGTTATAATTAGACTGTTGTCAGATCTTCTCGATATTTTTAGGAAATTTGGTATTTAAAATTAGATCATACTGTATATATGTTTTTTGTATTTAAATTTATCAGAAAATAGTATTTAATGTAGGAATTTGCTCAATTATTTACAAATTCTAGTAAATATTTTTCACTATTCACCTTTTCATACAATTGAACCAACATTCGAAGCTCTAAAATATGCTTTTTATACTCCATTCGTTTAGCGTGCTAAGCAATTTTACCTGAGTGGAAGCAATAAAAACATAAGCCATAACCGTTCCGTTTAATTTTATTAATTAACTGCGTGTTGGTTTGTAAACTCCTGAATCTCTGAATTTTTATTTTTCTAAGAAAAATGTCACCAGCCACAAGTTTTAATCCAGTGATAAAAGTGCAGCTTTAACTACACATGTGAAAATAATGTGCTACACGTTTATGAGCTCTCGTGCACGAGCATCCAGCGTGTATTTTTCGCAGTATAGTTTCAAAATATGCGAATATGACAGTAATTGGAGAAACTACCATTTAAAAGCTTTTAAAATACAGTTAAACGGTTTAATTATGGAACTTGCGAAGAAGCTACCAGAGAAAAAACCTATAGAAATCGAGGAGACAGTTAAACATGTTATTAGGAATAAAGTTCATTCATTTTATTTTAATAAGTAAATACCAACAGTCAACTAGATAAAGAGGACAAAATTATGGATTTTTTTCCGACGACCACTATGAAATATGGCACAATTCATACAGTTTTCTCGTAGTGAAAATTTAAAATTCCAAACGAAGGGCGTACCCGCGTGAAATGAAAAAATTGAGAAATCTGATTGAGCGATGGCTGTGTGTAATTTTCCCAAAAAACTTTTACAACTTATCGCCAGATCGTCCAACCTCACTCCTGTCAACTCCCCCTTCTCAGCCGTCGCACCTCTTTATATAGTCATTTTCAATCTTCCAGAATGACAGTTCCAACTCACCTGAATCTTCGATAGTACGACCCAGAACATTCTATTACTGTGCAACCTAACGGACATAGGACACTAAAAGGGGAAAGAAGAATACCTAACCTAAAATTAATTAACAGGGAAAGAAGAATATTAGTGTTGCCGCCGAGACGAGAGATTCTCGTCTCTCGTCTCGTCTCGTCCTCTCTCGACGAGACGATAGACCCATTTTCTCTCGTCTACCTAGACGAGACGAGACGAGAGAAGTACTCTCTCTCGTTGAGAAATTCTCGTTTCTCTCGATCTCTCTCGAGCAAAAAACGTTAAATTTTTGGAAATTTTTGAAATCTTCTTAAATTCGTCTTTGCAAAAATATATATAATGTCTATAATTGGACCAGCGGTTTTCGAGTTATTCGACTGCAAACATATTATTATTATTATGACGTTTTATCGCTGGATAAAATTATGTGCAGTCAAATAACTCGTGACAGGCATACATTGTCGAAATTAGCACAAGGCAACACAGGGCAAAGAGTGCGGATAGAATCTGAAAATTTTAAAATATGCAGGGCGTTCCATTTCAAAAAATGGAATTTTTTTACCGTGCTGGTTTTTTGGAGGACCCTGTATAGACAAAAATAATTTTATAACAGGCACCTCTTAACCCTTAATAAGCTTCGTCAAACGTTTCTCTGTTATCTTTATTGGTGCAGGAGATATTGACCTTTGTCGCACTAATGGGCTACCCTGTAGTAAATACCAAGCAAAGTTTTATCGCATTAAGGTTAGGTTCTGTTATATTTGATATATATATATATATTGCACACAATTCAGGGCTATCCTGTAGCAAATACCAAGCAAAGTTTTATCGCAATAAGGTTAGGTTCTGTTATATTTGATATATATTGCACACAATTCATGTCAAATATGGTAGAACCTAATCTCAACGCGTTAAAATTTAGCTTGGTTTTTACTATATTTGGTTTAAATCACGAGAGAAGTGAGACGAGACGAGAGAAGGTCGTTTCTCGTCTCGTCTCGCCCTCTCTCGACGAGACGAGAGACACATTTTCTCTCGTCTCGCGGCAACACTAAAGAATATCTAACTAACTAAACATTGTCACTGTCATTAACGGGGTCGTTACGATATATTTTTTCCGACGACCACTATGAAATATGGCACATTTCATAAAGTTTTCTCTTAGTGAAAATTTAAAATTGCAAACAAAGGGCGTACCCGTATGAAATGAAAAAATTGAAAAATCTGATTGGCCGACAGCTGTGTGTAATTATTTTGCACACGGGTCGATGATTATCGATGTTCACCTGACATTTTGAGTTTGACTTTTGAACTTTTAGCAAATGAAAGAGCGAATTGGAGAGAATTATTGAATTTTCTGTAATTGTGAGTTGTATGCATAACATTCAAAACTTTGTATCAACTAAAGAACATAAAATGGTCAACAACGATCTTGAAACACCAGTTTATTTTTAAAATTGTAGTAACCTTATCATAAACTTTAATTAATAATATAAATACTAACTCTCCTTTTTTTGTAGTCCTCGGAAAAATATCGTGTACAACATGTGTTGAAAATTCGATTTTACACTCGTTTGCTTCATTTTCAACACTTGTTATACAATATACGAGTACTATTACATGAATTAAATAAAGTTCATTTGAGAGAAGCAGGATCTTAGACCAACACTGGTGAAAAAAGAAGAGATAGTTTGTTGGAGACGGAAATATCTGAGGGAAATACGAAAATTGAGAACAGATGGAAAATGAATATTCTATTTAGACGAAACCTGGTTCAATGGAGGACAACACTCTTACAAAAGTCTGGCAAGACAAATCGGTTAAAAGTCCTCGTGAAGCTTTTTTATAGGGTTTATCAACCGATGTAAAGACTCCAATTGGGAAAGGTCGTCGTTTAATAATAACCCATATGGTCGGTGATGAAGGTTTTGTACATAGTGGTTTGCTTGAATTTATGTCATTTGCTTGAATTTGTGTCAAAGTCTACCAAATATTACCACGAAGAAATAAATGGCGATGTTTTTGAAGAGTATTTCTATCAAATGCTGGATTCAATTCCTATTAATTCTGTTATAGTTTTGGATATTGTCTATTATTCTAGGTGAAAAGAATCATTACCCACGACTAATTGGAGAACAGTGCATAAAAGACTGGTTAATTGAAAAGGAAGCCACTACTAATAGTGATATGTTAGTGTTGGCTAGGCAAGCATTTAAAATATCCGCTATTAATGAAATGGCCAAAGAACGTGGAATTATCGTTCTTCGATTGCCACTATACCACTGCGAATTGAATCCTATCGAGCTTAGGTATTTTGACACCAAGAGTAGGATATGTGGCTCGTCACAATACAACATTAAACTTGATGATGTTCGGCAACTTTTATTGCAATCATAATCAAAAATTACAAAAGAAAATTGGCAAAAAGTTATACAACAGGAACAAAAATTGTGGGAGCTTGCCAATATGGTAGAGGAAACTATAGAACCACTTGTTATATCTTTGGAAACCGATGATAAATCAAGTGAAAATTACCTCCATTAACGAATTATGAATATCAATATGCGAAGTAAGTTATTTGATTTATTTTTTATAAACTTTTCTATTTTGTATATAAGTATAATATTTAATTTTTTTAATAACAATTACACTATTAAATTATTAAAAGTTCCGCCACATAGTTACAGATTTATGAAGATATAATGTGGTCAATCTAAAATATCATAAAACTATATAAACGGGTTTATTTTATAGAGAGCCGCAGGCGCATTATTGTTTGCTTCGCTCGCTAACCAAATGGACTATAACCACCCTTCTAAGCTCTAAAATATTATTTTTTTAAGGTTTCTTCGTATACTGTCAAAAATGTCAGGTTTTAAGGTGGCAGTGACAGATTTCAGTTGGCAACATCAGCGTGTAATGAGATTTTTATGCGATTTTTAATAATCGAAAGCGCCTCGTCGCCTACTGCAACTTCCGAGATTTGTTTAAATTGCATAATAATCTAGTTACATTCAAAGCTTTATCGTATCATTGACAAAGATGATGTGAAAATAAAAGCAACAACTTTGGTTATTGTCACGTAATTGTCATTTTAGGGTGTCATAAAAATTAATATAGTCTCAATTCAAACTTATTTAAAACTGTGGTGAAAATCATGGCAGATATTGATATTCCTGAAAATATACTTGCGGCTGCTAACACTGTAAGATTAGATTTGCTTCCGGATAAATCAAAAATCCATTACGACAAAGAATACCATCAGTTGCGAAATACAGAACAGGTTCAAGGTGCTGGAGAAACGGTATTACTTGCTTATTTTGTGAAACTCTCAAACGGATACTCTCCATCATTTTTGTGGCCTAAATATTCTATGTTACGAGCTAGTTTGGAGTTGAAGGAAAGAGTGGAAATCGTATGGCCGTTTTGATACGATTTATTAAGAAAAAAAATGTGGAATATAGAGCGAAAAAATCGAAAGTATTCACGAAAGATCAGGTTGATGATTTTGTTCGAACTGCCCCCACGATACAGATTTGATGATGAAAGTAGCTATTTTAATTGGAATTGGCGGAGCTTGCAGAACCAATGAATTAATGAAAATGTCTATGGAAAATGTTGACACTCTAGAGAGCCAAGCTAGTAATCACAATTCCTTATTCAAAAACCCATAAGGAAAGTTTTTTGCAGTGATATCTGTCGGAGACGTTTTAGGCCAAGCTACAGAGATTTAGAGTGGGCATTTTATGTAAAAAGAAGAAAACCAGTTGCGTCATTGTTTGGCAAATAGTGAGATGTTTTTCACTCGACTTTGTTATTCATAACTTTGTTATTAACAATTTTATGCAAAAAATTGTTTTTAGTTTTTTTTGCGTATGAAATTAAAACTGTTAGGGTCATCAAGACGGCGTCAAGAGAGAAATTATAACGAATAAAAACAGGAAGAAAATGATTGGTAGATGAACTCCATCGGACCGTTAGTTTAGGACAAAATCGGGGAAAACCGGCCAAAGTGCGGTTTTTAAAAAAATTCGTAACTTTGTAATTTTTTGAGTTGTAGCGTAGATCCCCCGGCCAGTATTATTATTTAATATAAACTTTATATGTGCAAAAATCAGCCACTGTCCGATGCATAGTTTTCGATCTGTGGCCATTTCAATTTTTTACTATGGAATTTTCCAGCAGGTCTGAATGCGACACGTATGGTCCGATTTCAATTTACAAAAATGATTTCGAAAGTAGAATTTTCATACTTCACAACGTTTTTCTTGGTTTTGCGACATTCTAATTTGATGCTCAAATGAAAAGATCATGAAATACACGCGGGCAACAGTATTACAATATACATGTAGAGACAATTCAACGATTAATCAAATGATATACAGTAACTCGATTAATCGAAAATTAATCGATCAATTCTTATATTTGTCTACTAGAAAGTGACATACATAAATATAACCCCAAAATTATAAAATGCAAAGAAAATACATGTGCAGTTTGCTAAAAATGAGTATTTTTATGGTTTCTTTGAGGTATTTTTTATAATTTAGACGAAATTCTATTTAAGAATATTAATGAAATTAACTGTCTCGATCCTTACTTCGTAGAATCTACTCATATTAGTGTTTTAAATGAAACTCAATGTTTCTAGATAATTCCACAATTAATTAATTAGCTAGAAACATTGAACTTCATTTAAAACACTAATAAAAATATTAAAATTATGTCACCGCCTAAATGCATAATTTGGTTTCATTTGATTAATCGTTGAATTGTTATAAAATAATCGATTATTCTTCTATTTCAATTAATCGTTGCCATCTCTACATGTATAAAGTAATACGGTTGCCCGCGCGTATTTCATGATCTTTTCATTTGAATATCTCAGCAACAAATAAGAATATCGCAAAACCAAGATGAAAATTTTGAAGAATAAAAATTCAACCTTCGAATTCGTTTTTGTACACTGAAATCGGGCAATACGAGTGTGTGTCGCATTTATGCCTGCTAGAAAATTACACAGTAAAAAATTCAAATGGCCACAGATAAAAAATTAAGCATCGGACTACTTTTTGCACACATAAAGTTTATATTAAAAACTATCACTTGCTGGAGGATCTACAGAACAACTAAAAAAATTACCGATTTATGAATTTTTGAAAAAACTGCACTTTGGCCGGTTCCCAATTTTCTCCTAAATTAACGGTCCGATCATTCGACCTCTCATTTTCTTCGTGTTTTTATTCTCTATAATTTCTCCATTGACGCCATCACGATTACCCTGACAGTTTTAATTTTATAAGCAAAAAACTAAGAGAAAAGAGATTTTTTGCATAAAATTGTTAATAACAAAGTTATGAATAATAAAGTCGAGTGAAAAATATCGTCGGATAAATGTGTTACTTGCTAACTCTAATTTGAGGGATGTCGAAAAAATTTCTTATTTGGAAACTAGATGGTACCTTGTGTCGACCCGTAAACCTGCTAGTCGCTAGTGTAGAAATGGTTTATTTTATTAAGCACGTATACCAGCTAACTTCATATTGTATAATGGGCAAAGAAATACTCTGTCTTACTGTACGCATTAGGTGCACATCGTGTTATTTTCACTTCAACAAATTCCTTTATTTTTCCTATTTTGAGCAACTTTTTTTTGTTTTTCTGTGTTGTTTCATTAAAAAAAGGTAATAAATAGTATATTAATGTCTAATAATTTATTTGAATAAAGCTGCTGATTTCAAGCCAAACAAATCAATAAACATAATTTTGGAGTTAGCTGTTTTTCGTGTACCCTACAACCATGTGAAGGATTCAGTTATAGCGGGTATTTCTTAATGTTTTTTTGAAATTAACTGTCTCGACCCTTACTTCGTGGAATCTACTCATATTTGTGTTTTAAATGAAACTCAATGTTTCTAGCTAATAATTCCACAATATAATGAAAAAAGTTGAAAATTCTAAAAAATTGACAGTTGTTTCGATAACTGAATATCATTCTGACGATAATATTGAGTTATCGAAACAATTGTCAATTTTTTAGAATTTTCAACATTTTTCATTATATTGTGGAATTAGCTAGAAACACTGAGTTTCATTTAAAAACGAATGTTTTTTTTGTTATTCATAATTAATTGAACAAAGATAAATAAAGGGCATTTATTTTGTAAAAAAATTACTTGTCAAGGGTCCATCAAAAAGTAGTCCAGCTTTAAAATTGGTTTGCTTTCTATAAATAGATTTTAGTTGATTTTTTGTTCATTTAAATTGACCCAAATGCTAACGAAATAAGTTTATGTTTTTTTTAACATAGTCTAGTATAGATACCTTTTTCATTTAACAGATCATGTCAAAATGAACAAGAGAAATTTTAAGATTAGCAGCCAGACAACGTGTCAGTAATAACATCAACGTAAATGAAGAAACTACCAATGTCTATCATGTTGTTGACAATATTAACATCGAAATTATAGATATAGATGAAACGTTTGATGTAAATATACCAACAGAAGCGGAAACCACAATATTATTGGAAGTAATAGATAATATTGAAAAAACAAACAAGCATGACATAAAAGAGGTGACTGATACAGAAGACTTACGACGATATGATATAGCTGAGGTTACAGACACAGAAGAGACAAACCATCATGTAATAGAAGAGGCAAAAGACACACAAGAGACTAGCTTGCTTGAAATGAATGAAGTGACACATACATAAGAGACATAAAGAAGAGACAAACATGTATCAAGCGATAGATACAGAAGAAACAGGCAAGCAAGAAATAGCTGAAGGTACCTCATCATATGATATATTATCGGATGATAGTAACTACATTACACCCAAGTTAGTACCATACTCAGGGTCTGATAGTGATAGTAGCTCTGATGAAATGTCAACAAAAGCAAAGAAACGACGAAAAAATTTCAGGTGGAAAAGGCAACGTGGTTTTCAGAAAAGAATACAAAAAGGCAAGAAAAAGGAAAGCGATACTTTGGTAGAACTAAAGTAAATGGGAAATGGTCTTATGACATAGAAAGAGAACCAAGAGAGCTCAAAAAAAGATGTCAGTGTAAGGTACAAACCGATCTTTGGAATGTAGTAAACTAACAGAAGGGCAAAGAAAAGAGATATTAGAATATTTTTGGTGTTTAAGTTGGAGAGAGAAAAAAGGTTTTTGTGCTATTTTGTACTAATTAAAAACAGGTGACCAGGATATAAGAGCTTGTAGAACTATGTACTTGAATACATTGGGATTGGGTCGTTGGAGTGTTCTAAACTGGAAAAATACTGTTACGAAACAGCACACTGGTATAGTCCCTGAATCCGACTCTGTCTAAGCCAGGTATGGAAGTTAAAATTATTACGGACGCGCAGGGTCTTCTTAGAAGTGTTTACGATTGTGACTATCTTATCTAGACATTGTTTTTGTGACCAGTCTTATCTAGAAAATGACAGAAAGCCAATTGTTTTTGTGTAAGCCGCAATCTAGAATTATCTAGTGAAAAAGGCACTAATATATAAGGGACCAACCAGGAAGATTTAGTGTAGTTAATAAAGTGATCTCGAGAAATAAACAAGAATACACCGAAATAGCGAACAGTGTTGATATACAATAATAATTAAGTTTTTGTGCATATAAATTAAATTTAAGTGATTAGGTAAGTACATATAAATTAAGTGTTAGTGAGTAGTTTAGTGTTTAAATAAATTAGTAAGTAGCCATACCGTTTGTTTAAAATTTAGCCCACCCGTTTACTGTTTAAATAAATTAGAATAACATTACAATACTTTCTCAAATTTCGAAAAAGATGATGTCGAGGAGAAGAAATCTAAAAAAGACCAACACAGTATAGGATTGAAAAACAAGATAGAAAGAAACCTTTTGAAATGGAAAACAAGAGTATACACGAGTTCCTTGATTCCTTATCAACAATGGAATCCCATTACTGTAGATCCTCTTCGAGTAAAAAATATCCGAATGGACATTAAAAGAATAACTTTACAGACTACATAAAAAAGAATGGTGTGAACTCAAAAATATTCAGCCTTTAAGCAGCACTATATTTAAAAAAGCATTCGATTAAAAAAAGATGGCATTATTCAGGCCAAAAAAGGATCAATGCGAAACTTGTAATAAATTTAAGGAAGGTTGCATATCACAAGAAAAAAGGAAGCTAGAAAGGAACTATAAAAAGATAAAGAAAATGAAACATTTCTTTACACTGTTGACCTTCAGGCCGTATTGCTCTCGCCAAAATCTAACATTAGCAGCCTTTATTACAAAACAAAATTGTGCGTTCACAATTTGTGTTATTTTGATCTTAATAATAAAGACGGAATTTGTTATCTACGGCGCGAGGGAGAAGGGGGGCTAAATGCAGAAGAATTTTCATCTTGCTTTAATTTTTTTATTGAAAACCACGTTATTTCATTAATTGATGAAGAGAAATGAAAGATAGTTATTTGGAGTGACGGCTGCGTATACCAAAATAGGAATAGCGTACTGGCTAATGTTGCTATTAATTTGACAAAACAATATCAAATAACTATTGAACATAAATACTGTTACGAAACAGCACACTGGTATAGTCCCTGAATGGGACTCTGTCTAAGCCATGTATGAAAGTTGAAATTATGGCGGATTCGCAGGGATTTCTTAGAATTGTTTACGATTGTGACTATCTTATCTAGGCATTGTTTTTGTGACCAGTCTTATCTAGAAAATGCGGGAGTCAATTGTTTTTCTGTAAGCCGCAATCTAGAATTATCTAGTAAAAAAGGCACTTATATATATAAAGGACCGACAAGCGGAGAAGTTCCAGTTTAGTTTATAATTTGACATCGTGAATAAGTGAATATAAATTAAGTGATTATATAAATTAGTTTAAGTAAATATACTGTGTATATAATTAGTGAATAGTGTAGTGAATAAATAAATTAAGTTAGTAGACATAGCGTGTGTGTATAAATTTATCTCCCCCGTAATAAAAACGTTTAAATAAATAAGAAAAACATTACAATAAGGTCTGACACACTCAGATACCAGTTGATTCAATGCATTCGACTATAGAACGTCGTGTGAAGTCAAGAAGAATTAATGTTCCAGCTGAATATGCCGTTCACTGCAAAAAAGCGAGAATAAATCCTACATCATATAATGTAGAATATTTGGAACACACTTTCTTTAAATCATTCAAAAACATTTAGATGGTCAAAAGTATCAGACCTGGAAGAAAGCCTGGAGATGCTAAGGGAACATTATATATTATTTTGTTCTTTATAATTTAATTACCATCATCATTTTTCATTTTAGGTAACTGACATACGTGGTTTGAAGTATACACCCGAGGAAGATATATTTTACAAACTCCGTTTCTTCATTCTCAGCGAAAACAACTAGTTAGTACAAAAACATGGAATGAACTGGATATTCTACATCGAAATAAAATTGCAATCTCGGCCAGAAAATTTTCTGATCTCCAAGAGCTCAAGTCAACTTTACCAGCAGACTACCATAACTTTTACAATAATTTGCTCCATGAATAATTGTTTTTTAGTAACAAATGAATTCAAGAATTCATTTTAATTCTAAGATATTTAATTTTATTTTTACTCCGTGGCAACATTTTTCACACGATTTAATAAAAAAACTCTCCCGATTTTTATTTGCAAACAGAATTTTTAAAACTGCTAACTCCTTTTTTATGCTGTAGAAATTAAACTGAAAATATTTTACACACGTTTTTGTGAAAAAATGGGTTAGGACAATACTGAGATATATTTTATTAAAATATATTGTCATATACAATAATAATCTATGATGAATATGCACTTAGAACACGTTTTAATTGCAAAATTAATAGAAAACATCGAAATACTAAAAGGTTATCATGTTTTTCGTCATCATAAGAGATAAAATAGAAATATTAGTAAAAAATAAAATAATTTTAATTTAAATGGATGTACTTGCATATTGAAACGTAGTTTTTAATCCTGATCAACTTTTTTAAATAACATTTGCGATACTGTCAAATTTAAAGGTAATTTACTCTTGAGAAAACTCATATTTTTTGACAAACCTCGTATACGACTAAAAAAATTGAAATTTGATGACTGTATTTTAGATTTTTGATAATGCAAAACTTTTTATGAAGAATATCTTTTTTCCTAAAATTAATAATAAAAAAGTTTTCCATATGATTCCAACTCAGGGAGACATATTGTATGGTCGTTTGTATTGATCAAGACAGTTTTTTCTCTCTCCTGAAAAATTTAGCTCATGTGAGTTGGCAGGTTAACACATTTAGCCGGCCATATTGTAATGCTTTTCTTATTTATTTAGAAAGTTTCTACTCACTTAATTTATTTATTCACTATATTCACTTACACTAATTTATATAAACACTTCACTACCATTTATTTACTTAAACTTAATTTATATATTCACTTGTTTACTGTTTAACTCAAGAGATCAAATTATAAACAGACTTCTGCTGCTGATCGGAATTCTTTATATATCAAGTGTCCTTTTTTCTGGATAGTTCTAGATTGCGGCTCACACAAAAACAATCGCCTCCCGGGAATTGTCTAGAAAATACTTGAAATGTCTAGATAAGAATAGGCACAAAAAATAATCGTAAACAGTCCGCAGAAATCCCTGCGCATTCGCCGAAAATTTAACTTTCATACATGGCTTAGGCAGAGTCGGATTCAGGGACTACACCAGTGTGCTATTTCGTAACAATATGAAACTATTCTCCAAACAATGGCGCAGCTGGTTTTCTTCTAACACTTATTACACAAAATGTTCACTACAAATCTATGTAGCTTAATCTATTAATCCTGTGACATTTTTCTGGATAATTCTAGATTGCGGCTCACACAAAAACAATCGCCTCCCTGGAATTGTCTAGATAAGACTGGAAATGTCTAGATAAGAATAGTCCCAAAAAATAATCGCAAACAGTTCGAAGAAATCTCTGCGCGTTCGCCAAAAATTTAACTTTCAAACATGACTTAGACAGAGTCGGATTCAGGGAATACACCAGTGTTATTTTATATGAAACTATTCTCCAAACAATGGCGCATCTGGTATTCTTTTAACCCTTATTACACAAAATGCTCACTACAAATCTCTGTAGCTTAACCTATGAATCATGTGACATTTTTCAAAAAATATATAGCATTAAGTCCAGCTCATACTCCACATAGAAGATTGTTTGTATCATACAGAAACAGAAAATGCACCATTCAGCCTTGCGGTATTGTTTTCTTTTCTAAAATACCTGAGAAAATATATCTCAAACTCGAAAATCCAACTAAGTATACTGGTCATCGTATTATAAGAACTTGGTGGATGGGAATCGAGCAATGTTGCACGGGGGTATTTAGAAAGATAACTGGAGTAAGAAGACTTCCATTGCGTGAAAAAATTCAAGTTGGAGGCGTTTCGGTAAAGACGGTCTCATGTACGAAAGAGACCATCGATCTAAATAAGATTGTTGCTGGCCAAGATTCTGCGGACATTCCTATTATTTTGGACAAGTATGGTTTAGGTGTATCTATTAATTTTGAAAATTGCCAAAACATTCGTGTCAATTTTCATAATAGCTATTTATGTAACCAGTTATGAAATGCCTCATTTTGTGTAACGAGTGAAATTTTTGCGGGACGAGCGAGCTCTGCGTAACGGGGCCAGCGAGGTCCCGCAAAATGACACGAGTTACACAAAAAAGCATTTCATACAAGATTTTATCTAATTTTGACAAAAAGTAAATATAATTTATTTTATGTTTTTTAACAATTTTAAATTAACTTTTCTGATTTGAAAACAGCACTTTTCTATTCCTACAAGTTATACAACCAATATTACACAAGACAATACTTTTATTTTATACATTAATTTCAGACTTTTCTTTATTATTTTACCATTAATATTAAATTAAAATCGAAAATAGCTATTCAACATTTCTTTTAATTAATTTTTAAATACAAAAATAAAAATAAAATCTTCCCTAATTTCGGCTCGAACTCTCAACCCTAGCATTGGGCACGGCTATCTTGTTGTGCGTTAGCTAATTGTGCCACTGCGGATATGTTACAAATTTATTTATTTGCTTGACAGTTCGTCTATTCGAATTGTTGTTGCTTGAAGTATTAATAATTCCCAGTTATTTTCGTAAATATTTAATTAAGATTCTACGTAAGCGTAACATTCTACGTTTAAAAATGGCTGATTCAGACTCAGAAACGAAATAGAAGAGTGCGCACAAAGTGCATTATCAGCCGTTATTGCACAAAAATCAAAAGCTGTGTATGATCTGGCTTATCAAAAATTTGGAAAGTGGGTTGAAGAAAAGAAAATAAAACACGTTAATGAGAAAGTTTTATTAGCTTATTTCGAGGGAAGAAAGACTCAAAAAGCTTCCACACTTTGAACACTTTATTCTATGATGTGAAGTGAATTATCCTTGAAGAAGAATATTGATATAACAAAATACACTAGCTTATACGCATTTCTAAAGAGACAATCAGAGAGCTACCATGCAAAAAAATCTAATATCTTCTCGAAGAAAAATGTCCACCAGTTTATCACAGAGGCTGATGATAGAACATTTTTAATGGCAAAGGTTGCATTGATCGTCGGAATCGGTGGTGCTTGTCGAAAGGCTGAGTTAACTTTTCTACGTGTCGCAGATATTTCCGATGAGGGTTCCCATTTTGTAGTGAAAATCCCCAATACAAAGACAAAAGTAACGCGTGAGTTTGTGATTACAGAGGGCAAAATTTTTTTGATCTCATTCGAAAATACATTGTTTTGCGCCCACGTAACGTTAAACTCGATAGATTTTTCGTTAAATATACTAATGGTACATGCGGCGAACAACCAGTTGGCATTAATACAATTGGTAGTCTACTAAAAACTATTGCCCAGTTTTTGAAGTTACCAAATCCTGTTTTATTCACGGGACACTGCTTCAGAAGATCGTCGGCTACCTTGTTGGCAGATTCTGGGGCCGACATTTTAAAGTTAAACATGGAGGCTGGGAGTCCAGCACGGTAGCGGAGGGCTATGTAGAGACCTCCACAGAAAATAAGAATAGGATTGCCACTGATATTCTTGGTGAATCAAGCACCTCAAGTTCAAGATCAGTTATACATCACGAAATTACATCAACTTCTAATTCTGCGGGGGTTAACCTAACAAACTGTTCGAATTGTGTCATAATAGTATTTTATGCAACGATCATGTAATGATAGCCATTAATACACGATCATGTTTTAGGATACGAAACGAGCCGCAGGCGAGTTTCGTATATAACATACGAGTGTATTAATGACCATTACATGAAAGTTGCATACATTATTTTTTCTACTCCCATTATTAAGTATTATTTAATTAATAATTATCATTTATTATAAAAAACAAGAACAGTGAAGGGAAATTCAACAAATAAATTTAAAATTTTTGAACATATTAATAATTCTTTAGTCTGCTTTGTTTATATATACCTAAATTATTTATTGTACTATTTTTAAAATTTATTTGGGGAGCTCATCTAAAAAATGGCAGGATGGGTAGGAATAGAATCCTTACAATAAAGCTAGCTAACTTTTTTAACCTACCATTTACACCGCTGGCCCACAGCTTCTCGCGAATTTAACGATTAAAATTGCATTTATAATTTTAAATTACTGATAAAAATTTAAATTGTTTCAATTGATTTAATTAAGTACATAGTCACGAAAAAATGAATTGATTTCCAGATGATTCGTTGGAAAACCTCCTAATTTCATCTGGTGAAAATATTTTCGATTTTGTACCAATAAATTCTTAGGATTTACGATGCATTGCAGCATGCAACTTGAGATATTTTGATAAGTCAACATAATTCTTCATATTTAAAAGATTTGGTAATTGAGCAATGTGTGCATACAGATGATTGTTACATTTTCTTTTGTAATTCTTCAAAATATACTAATAATTAATTTTATAAATGATGAAAATTATAAATTAATTAATAAAATATAAACTGACAGTTGTCAAATTAAGTGTCACTTTACTAAAAAGTAGAGTGATTCTATTGGCTTAAAAATCTGTACCGTAATGAAAATCTGTATCATAATGAACTTCATTATGATACAGCTTTTATTCTCTTAATAAGTGTATTATAAAACACGAGTAGAAAAAAATATTAATAGTGAGTTATACTTCGGTAAGTAGACCATTTTCACAAGTATTTACTGGCGATTAGTTATCATTAAATGTCACATTTGTGTGTCCTTATTTTTGAACTTCGAATTGATTTAGTGATCATATTGCATTGGATAATTCCATTGTAATTATTTGATTGTCTCCGATAAATTTTAACTCACGGCAACGGTGCCTTTCTTTTTTAGTCTTGGTAGCAAAAAAATCAACGTACGGTTAAAGACGTTGGATACTCAATATTCGAGATTCGTGAATTAAGAGAGAAAGAGACGAGAGTGAGACAGAAAGAGAGAGAGAGAGTTCGTCCAAGAAAGGCTGTCGACCTGAAGGAGTCTCGAATAAAATACGAAATGAAAAAAAAACTTAACAGGTTTACTGCTGATTACAAGTGACCGTTTTAATTTGTAGTTCCTCGCTTAATATTTAAATGTGAGTAATTCGATTTTGAGATGGTATATTATTTCTATTTATAGTTTTTTGTGAGTGATTTTCTATAAACAATTTAGAATTAGATAGCGGAAGAAACGTCATAGACACTGTCAAACAATTGATTTATAAAATGAACTATTATATTAGGTCGTTCCATCGACAGAATTGGCAATAATAACGTCAGTAAAGCCCCCCCCCCTTTTGCAAATTGAAAAAAAATTAATATATAATTTAGGATTAATTTGTATACAAAAAATTAGAATGTGTACCCAATCAGTTTTCCTGAAAAACTGCTATTTAAAGTGGGAGTCCTAGCTTGAGCTCAAGCTAGCACCCCGACCTTTGAAAATCATATTTTAATAGCATAAATTTAGGACTAATTTGTACCCAAAAGTGTGTTTTTCATTATTATATTATTTGGTATATAAAAAATGATAATAAATTAGACCACGTGTTTTATTAATTTCCAAGTAAATCGTTAAAAAATTTTAAGTTATCAAAAGTAACTACAAACACTTTAAGAAAAACTGTGAGGGTACAAATTCTCATTTTTTGGGTACAATTTTGCTTAATAATCGAAAATTAATAATATTTAGTTACTTTTAATAATTTAAATTTTTTTACAAATTAACTTGGAAATTAATAAAACACGTGGTCTAATTTATTATATTATTAAACAAAGAATAATACAATAATGGTTACAAATTAGTCCTAAATTCAAAGTTTAAATTTATGGTGAATTGGAATTTGTAAAGATGGGGACGCTGCTTGAACTCAAGCCAACACTCTCACATTAAAAACCATTTTATGGGGAAAACTGTGTGGGTACAAATTCTAATTTTTTAGGTACAAATTAGTCCTAAAATCAAAGTTTAAATTTGTCCTTTGATTTTGTAAAGGCGGAGATGCTAACTTGAGCTCAAGCTAGAACCCCCACTTTAAATAGCAGTTTTTCAGAAAAACTGAGTGAGTACAATTTCTAATTTTTTGGGTACAAATTAGTCTGAAATTATTCATTCGTTTTTTTTTTAATTTGAACTTTATTGACGTTCAATAATACTTCTTACGAAAGTGTCTGTCTAACTTTAAGGACCCAATATTAAATTTGAAGTTTAATAATGTATGAATGTACGTCTGAATAAAGTTGCCAGACTTAATCAAATTAAAATAAACGGTTTCAAAGATTAAAACTAACTTTTACGCATCTGTGGCCCTGAACAATATTCTATCATAAAATTGTTACTTGTATACACTTCGGGGGATGTATCGTGCTAACAAAGCGAAATTACTCCAAAAATAACCAAAAATGTAGTATATTTGGATTTATAAGACCCGCTGTACTCGATCTAGTCTGCTGAAAATCAGTAGGGTACATATATGAGATATCTTGAACAATATTCAATCATAAAATTAGTCACTTTTATACACTCTGGAGGCTGTATCGTGTTAACAAACTGAAAATTCTCCAAAAATTACAAAAATTTGGTACTTCAAGTACCATAGCACCCGTTGTACTGGCTTTAGTGAGCTGAATATCAATAGGGTTCATCTTTGAGACGCTCTGAATAATATCCAATCATAAAATTGGTCACTTGTATATACTGCGGAGGCTGTATCGTGCTAACAAACTGAAATTTTCCCAAAAATGACAAAAATATCGTACTTAAAGTACTATAGCACCTGTTGTACTGGCTCTGGTGAGCTGAATATCAATAGGGTTCATCTGTGTGATGTCCAGAATAATATTCAATCATAAAATTTGTGACTTGTTGAACTCCAGAGGCTGTATCGTGCTAAACAAACTGAAATTTCTCAAAAAATGACAAAAAAGTCGTACTACAAGTACCATAGCTCCCGTTGTACAGGATTTGGTGAGCTGAAAATCAATAGGGTTCATCTGTGACATGTCCTTCACAATATGCCATCAAAAAATTGGTGACTTGTTGCACTCCGGAGGCTGTGCTAACAAGACATGTAACGAAAAGTGGCCGACGACAACGACGACGACATACACACAGGATTTTTTTCTAAAAATCGTTTTTTCGTGTTGTTGTTGATGGAAAGCGTAAAAATAACTCAAAAAAAATTTCTAAATTCTAACTTGTTTTGGGGTAAACCAATACTTTTCTCCCATATTAGATAGGTTGGGCGTAAAAGTAATATGATGAAGAATATTTCGATTACATCAGCGTCGCGTCGCGTACCCCTTAACAATATATTGTAACTAATTATTCCCCCTAGGTTACAATTTAAGTTTAGAGTGTAACTCAATACTTATGGCATTAAAAAATACCATTGCAATGATCCTTCCTAACAGGTATTAGTTACTTCATTCTATGTATGAACGGGCTTTAACAGAAGTGTATTACTGAAAAATTAATAACAGGAAATAAAATAATATAGGAAGTTCTAACAGAAATAAGACTGTATCCAACGTATATCGGGCCAATTATTAATTACGTAAGGATCGTTTGGGGTGTGGGGTTTGAAAAAATCGGGAAGGGGCTAAAACCTATTCTTACGTAATACCTATTTTGTAAACCAAATATTCGTTACATTTCGGATTCTGAATGGGTTTCTTCATTCTACAATTTACTAGGTGGCCAACTAAGCGAGGTAAGTGGCTTTATCTCGGAAACCGTTCACTGGAAAATATTCACAAGTTCGTTATATGGCCGTAACACTACTGATAATTCAGAAAATGGGAGTTTCTCTACAATTTGCCAAGATTCGCTGCACTGAAAATAATAGCAAATGAATATCGTGTTTGTTATGAACATTTTTGGTTCCACTCTTTTGTATCTTACTCTTCAAATAAAGTGGTGGGGGCAAGGCGAACATTGATTTGGAAGAAATGCAATATCTCGGGAAATCTTTATTGGAAATTATTGAGCTCAGTGTCACGTGGAAGAGTTTTTCTTGGTCTATCAGTTGCACTTCACGAAATGTCCTCGTTATTTGGATAAAGTCGCTAGATGGTGCCTTATAAAAATTCAACATTTTTCATTATTTTTCTCAGAAAATTTAAATACAATGACAAAGATATTATTACACTGGTATAAAGACGACTAAACGTCAATGCGATTAGTGAAAACCTTAAATCTCTATCTCTTTTCAAACCGAAGATATTCATAAAAAATAATACTTCAATCTAAAACGAATTTATTTAGCTTCCCCCTGTAAGATGGGCCGCCTCAAATGATCAGTGCCTGCCATCATTTTATATGCATTATTCGAGTTTTTCTCTTGTACAAAAAACGCCACGAATTGTATTCTGAATTCTCATCCTCAAATTGTCTCTGGTCATAGGCCTAGTTTGGAAAACAATATATTTTATTAGTCCCCGCAACTAAAAATTTAGGCAGGTCATGTTAAGTGACTTGCTGGCTAGGGAAACAAACTTCCTCTCCCTATCCATTGGTCTGGATATGCCTGATTGATGTGTTCTCGCACATTAATTGGAAAATGTGCTGGACATCCGTCCAGCTGCAAAAACATATTTTGCCTGGTTGCAAGTGGCCCATCCTCCAATAGAACCGGCAATTCATTTATGAGAAACTCCAAAAAGATATTACCAGTTAGGGCCTGATCAAACAAATAAGGTCCAATACTTGTACCCCTTATTACGCCACACCATACATTGATACTTCTACGTCCTTGATGCTGAACTTCTCGCTTCCAGTGGGGGTTCTCGGCAGACCAGTAATGCATATTATGCAGATTCGCCCTACCGCCGCTATGGAAAGTGGAAAGTAGCCTCGATAGTCCAAACAATTTGGAATTAAAACTGAGGATTTTCATTGATCATGCCTATAAGCCAATGGCAATAATCCAATCGTCGATCACAATCTTGCTCATTCAAGGCTTGGTGCAAAACTATATGGTAAGGATGTAATCTAAATGTAAAAAGAACTCATATCAATAAGAAGTGAGATTAACAAGAAATCATGTTTATACTCTTTTAAACTATTTTGGTCGGTAGTTCGTGATATTCCCGAGTCAGACGACAATATTCTGGTATTAACGTGCGGATTAAATTCGATATATGCCAAAATATTGACAATATTCTCTTCGTTTCTGTCAATACGGCGCCTCCTAAATACCGGTTGGCGAAAGCTTTCAGTGGCACCTTGGAAAAACTCTTCTGTCGTAATGATGGCGATTCGGATACCTCACTCCATACTCTCTTGCAGCAATTGAGGCATTTTGAAAACCCTCAAAGTAAACAGCTTAATCGTTTGTAATAGTTATTTGTAAAACAAGTGTCACAATGACTCGTTTTGTAGTACGAGTGAAGCTTGCACAACGAACCGCGAAGCGGTGAGTTGTGCAAATCACAAGTACTACAGAAAATCATTGTGGCACAAGTTTTACAGAACATTTTTTATAATTCGCTTTTATTTAATTATTCAAATAAAATAGAATTTCATATAATCCCTCCCTAGGAGGAGTGGTTTGAATTTAAGTTGGCAATGCTGTAGATTCCTAATTGGTCAGATCACAGATGGTTTTATTCAGTACTTCTGACTTTTGACATATAACCGAATATTCGTGTCAATTGTAAACACACTTTTATTTAAGCAAAAAGAGGATGATTATTTGTTTAAAAAAGAGCTTCTTCGTTTATGCTCTTGCGATCTATTTATATTATATCATGAACAGCATTATTTCTGTAATACATCTTCACATAGATATCTGTTAATTTATCCCAAAAATCGAACGTTTTTATACCTATATATTCATCCCATACAATATAAAAATAAACAATTGACAAATCATTGATAAATAAACGTTAGCGTATTCATTAATATATAAATCATTCTAATTTACCTTTAATATAATAATTTGCTAGCTAGAACAACGCTAGACCATTTTATTTATAATTTGTGTCAAGGTTAAAGTCAAATGTCAAATAAAAATATAACTAAATACAATAACCAACTGTACACTAAAAATTACTAAAACAGTGTTCAAAGAGCTTCATTGTGACACTGTAAAGAATGTTATAATGAAGTCTCTTTTATACGCGAATTATAAAATAGTTATTTGTAAAGCAAGTGTCACAATGACTCGTTTTGTAGTAGGAGTGAGCGGTGAGTTGTGCAAATCACGAGTCATTGTGGCACAAGTTTTACATAATATTTTTTATAATTTGCATTTATTTAATTATTTAAATAAAATATAATTTCATATAATCCCAGTTTTTAAACTAGGAGGAGTGGTTTAAATTTAAGTTGGCAATTCGGTTGATTCCTAATTGGTCAGATCACAGATGGTTTTATTCAGTACTTCTGACTTTTGACATATAACCGAATATTCGTGTCAATTGTAAACACACTTTTATTTAAGCAAAAAGAGGATGATTATTTGTTTAAAAAAGAGCTTCATCGGATATGATTTTGCGATCTATTTATGTTATATCATGAACAGAATTATTTTTGTAATACATCTTCACATAGATATCTGGTAATTTATCCCAAAAATCGAACGTTTTGTATACCTATATATTATTGATCCTATACAATATAAAAATAAACAATTGACAAATCATTGATAAATAAACGTTAGCGTACTTTATTCATTAATATGTTTAATATATAAATCATTCTAATTTACCTTTAGTATAATAATTTGCTACTTAGAACAACGCTAGACCATTTGATTTATAATTTGTGTCAAGGTTAAAGTCAAATGTCAAATAAAAATATAACTAAATACAATAACCAACTGTACTCTAAAAATTACTATAACAGTGTTCAAAGAGCTTCATTGTGACACTGTAAACAATGTTATAATGAAGTCTCTTTTATACGCGAATTGTAAAAATAAGTAATATGAGGCATCAATAAAATATATATATATATATATATATATATATATATATATATATATATATATATATATATATACTACATACAATAACCAACTGAATGACACTAAAAATTACTAAAAAAGTGTTCACTGTGACACTGTAAACAATGTTATAATGAAGTCTCTTTTATACGCGAATTATAAAAACGCCATTTTAAATTCTCAAATCAAACTTAAACCGAACTCAAAATAAATAACTCAACTTTTTTGCTACACATGCTTTTATTTAAAGCCCACTTGAGTTGAGGAATATTGTATACCTAGGCGGTAAAGTGGCATTTTTCAGGCCGAAAGAAGATATGGGCAAGCGAGGTGCAGCCGAGCCTGGCCACGTCTTGATGTCTGAAAAAGCACTTTACTGCCGTGGTTTACACATAATTTTTTATCCTATACAATAATTGTTGGTAATATTTTTTTCTACAAAATTTTTATTTTATAATATGAAGTTCATTACTGTGAGTTATTATTTTTTACAGTGATATTAAAAATTGGATTATGTACAGTAGTCAACAAAAGAGATTCCTTGCTTGGATACATTTTATAATTGTACTTGCTCAGAAAAGGAAGTAGGTGAAGTTGTTGCTCATGTGTGTCCTCTATTTTACAATGAGTCGTTTCAGTAATTTTAGTAGATGCAGATTCATTAGGTGTGATAGCCACAGGAGCTGACGCTGGAGTATTCGGGCCTGGCACCAGATACTCATTATCGTTAGGCTACTGCCTTTCAGGCAGAAATACGTGCAATTGAAATATGCGTGGAACCTAGAAAGAAACTATCAGAAATATGACACATCGATTCATTCTGATAGTCAAGTAGCTATCAAAGCATTGAGTTCCCATGTCATTGATTCAAAGTTGGTATGGGGTACCGAAGAAAACTTGATGAACTAGGCAAGAATAAAAGGGTGTCTTTAGTCTGGGTTCCAGACCACTCAGGAATCACAGGAAGTTAACAAGGCCAATACACTTGCCAAGAAAGGAGCACGAACGCCCTTTATTGGCCCGGAGCCTTTCTGTGGTGTAGGAAAATGCTCCTATAAACCGAAAGAGAAGCACTCTAGCGGTGCCTTACCGACCTTCACTCCTAAAAGTTCCTGCGGAACTTTGACACCGCTAGATCCAAAAGTTATTTGGATCTCCGTAAAAACAAGCTACGTCTCCTCACGGGCTTCCTTACAGGGCACCGCCTTAGGAAGCCCCTAATGAGAATAGGTCTAGCAGAAATTGACAAGTGTAAATTCTGTGTGGAGGAGGAAGAAACTCCAGATCTCCTAGTTCTAGAATGCCTCGCCATTGTAAGCAACCGCAAAAAATGCTTTGGACAAGAGAGTGAGAGTGAGGATCTAACCTCCTTGAATATTAGAGTTCATTAGAACCCTGGAACTGGAATGCTTACTGTAGTAGTCGCGAGAACAGCTCTAATAGGGGGGGGGGTCACAATAAACCTTAGGTTTCAGTGCTTTGTAACCCCGTTAAAATCTAATCTAATCTAGTCATAGTAGAAGATCCGGCCATATCGTTAGTGTTGAAAAGTTTTTTAGTGACATATTATTATTTAAACAATCTTCAACGCGGCCTTCCGCTACGTTTGTGGATTTCCACACGATAATTTCAAACAAACATCAAATATGACAACTTATGATTTAATTAATTTGCAGACATTGACAACTGTTATCAATTTATTTACTGAACTGACATTTAATGGTGTTGTTTATTTTAAACGATTCTCTTTTGTTTCTTCAGACTACTTAATGTGATTGAAACCAGTTTTGCTATTTTAAGTGGGATATCAATGGAATTGGCAATTTTTATTAAATTTATGTCAATTTGCTCGCCACCTAGCGTGAAAATATAAAATTTATTTTCTCGGCTACCCGTACTTTCTCCTCTCTGTAAAGCCGGTAAAATTCAACTTTGTCACAGTGTATGATAAAAAATTATATTCCTACAGCACATTTTTCAAATAATGTGCTCGAACAATGTATAGAAAATGATGTAAGGCACTTTGAGCATTTGAGACGGCACTAGAATGCCCATCTCTACAGAGGGAAGCTAAATTAATTTGTTTAAGATTGATGAATTATTTTTTTATGAATATCTCCGGTTTGAAAAGATATAGGAGACTTTGGGTTTTCACTATTCGCATTGAAGTTTCGCCGCCTTCATACCAGTGTAATAATATTATTATCATTGCATTTAAATTTTCTGACAAAAATCATGAAATATGTGAATTTTTATAAGGCGCTATCTAGCGATTTTATTAAAAATAACGAGGACATTTCGTGAAATGCAGCTGATAGAGCAAGAAAAACTCTTTCACATGACACTAAGTTCAATAATATCCAATGAAGTATTCCTGAGATATTGCATTTTTTCCAAATCAATGTTCGCTTTTCCTCCATCATTTTATTTCAAGAGTAATATACAAAAGAGTTAAACCAAAAATGTCCATAACAAACACGATATTCATTTGCGATCATTTTCAGTGCAGCTAATCTTGGCAAATGGTAGAGAAATCCCCCCTTTTCTGAATCACTAGTAGTGTTACACCCCCTAGCGGCCATATTAAGAACTTCTGAATATTTTCCAGTGGTTTCTCTTGGCCGCATTTATTGTAAATATTTTTTTCTCAAATCTCTACGATGAACGGTTTCCGAGATATAGCTGCTTACCTCGCTTAGTTAACCACCTTATACTTAAAAACGAGATAGAATCATACGTAGGAAGAGGAAGGTTCGATAAATCTTATGGTGCGTATACATTAGCGCGTTGCGCGGCGAACGCACGACGAACGCTCCTCTCCTTCGATACTCGTTGCATTTGTTGCTTCAACAAACCTCCCACAATCCATAGAAAAACCGGAAACGCGCATTTAATTCAACAATTTTTTAAGTAGAGCTCGTATATTATATTACCTATTCCTGCACTCTGGCTGCTTTTTTTCCTTTTCCTTTTTCCGTTTCTCGCGCCGGTGGAAAGTAAGCAATGAAATAAGTAATATTTTTACGTATATTAGGAGATATCCCCATCTCTGCTGCTATTGCCCCCAGGCATCTACTTACAGTGTTTTTTAAAATGATCTTTGTGTCGTGGATCCCACAATAGAGTTGCCTCGATAGGCATCGATAAGCTTAATTAAATTCTCTTCTGACCATTCCATTACTGAACGATTTTCATAACAATAAAACGACAGCGCGCGGAAATCAACAGACCTTTCTCAGTGCCTTCTCAATTTGAACTAAGATCCTACAAAGCGGATCGTTGATAAACCGTCCATGAGATGGATTGCGGCGCACCGTTTGTTCACGGAGAGCGTGGAACTTGAAAACCAACTCAGAGAAGCGGGGCGTTCGTCGTACGGCGCGTTAATGTCCACGCACTTTTATGTATCCTTACATGGGGGTACGGGTGGTCAAAAATCGCCAAAATGATCCTTACGTAAAATCTTGCAAAATTTTCAATAATTTAAGTTATTAGATTATGCCAAGTAATAATAGAATATTTGAATTAACTTACCTTCAAAAAATTAACTAATTTGGTAACGAACCAAGGTTATTTTCATGAAATTACAACTTACCTAATGCGGAACGTTGTCTCATAAAAATCTGTAACAAAAATAAAAATTTTATTAGTATACTCATTACGCGTTTACTCGAAAATAACATTTATTGCTTAATCATTTCGGTGAAAAATTCGGAAAATTATTTCGCGTTCTATATTTCATTCTCATAAAACCAATAAAATATATCTACAGAATTTTTAATATAAGGTGTCCCTACTAAAATTTGCACCCCCAATTAATTATTTCGTTTTGTTCGAATTTTGAACAAATGCCAAAACAGTTCAATTTTAACCTACAGAGGGCTTAATATTTATCCTAGTTTCAAACTGCTTTTTTCATCCCTCTAGCGTCCAGAACCATACCTTGAAAAACCTTAAATGGCAATGGGTGTCAAGTAATACATTATTTTGGAGCTGCTTTCACTGTATGTGCAATATAGGGTGGAGCGATTTTATACAAGAAAGAATTATCTTTAATTTTTCTTTTGACCTGAGTGCTCGATTGGTGTCTTTTTATGTGGATAATGAAATGGCAAAATCTGGGTTCCTAAATGTGACGTCTTCAGGTTCCTAGATGACCCCGAAAGCTTACCTAAAATAAAAATTGTATAAATAACCAAATAATTTTATTTATTTTACTAGTTACAGCTCTTCGCTTGGTTTTCTTCGCAGAAGAACAACCCAGAACCCACCACGGGAAGGTGGCTGCAAATCGGGTTCCACCCAATCCCACCCTGCCAATTTATCTTTAAAACTAAACGTAAAGGTACCTTAAATAAGTATTTCGAAGTTACTCACAGAAATGTTTTTCGGTTTCAACTTTTGGCAATTTTTGTCTCGATGATATTCTAGCTCTTATCAATCCATCACGTGATGTTGTGCCACAAACTAACGAAGAAGCTTCGGTAACCAACTTTATATGCCGTTCAACCGCTTGCGTATGACAGGGAAATTTAAGTATATCAATCTCATCAGGAACGTGTAAAATCATTTCTGAAAGTTCATCATCACTTACGTTTTTGATTATAGGAGGCTCTGTTATTTCAACTGACTGCCAGTCTACCAAGTCAAAATACTCTTGGGCATCAAAATTAATAGGTGGTACTTTAAGTTCGCGAACACTTTCGTCTCTATTCTGTGATCGGCACTTTAATATGCGACGTAAAGATAACTCCCGGATGTGTTTTCGATCATCAGCTAACATGGCGACTAGTACATTCTCAAGGTGAGCAAAACAGCCGTTTCGTTGAATAACTGGGTCCACTATCTTTTTTATTTCACTTGGTAAGTACCGACACGATTTTATCATATGAAATAGATGTTTTGCTCTGTATTTGCAGGACGATTGGAACTTGATTTGAAACCAAGTAGTCGCATACACATTGACAACATACTCCGCCAAAATTTTCAATTGACTTGACGGGTCTTTAGTAGAAATATACAAACGCAGTATCCTATTAGCCGTTGTTAGCCACCTGGAATGAGATATCTTTCCATGTTGCCTTTCTGCA
Organism: Galeruca laticollis; assembly: GCA_963921935.1. Taxonomy (NCBI): domain Eukaryota; kingdom Metazoa; phylum Arthropoda; class Insecta; order Coleoptera; family Chrysomelidae; genus Galeruca; species Galeruca laticollis. The sequence continues at coordinate 74,374,598 of OY998177.1, forward strand.
AGCTGCGACGGAATCAGGCCGCTTTTGATTCCTAAGCACATTTCATAAAGGTACTTTTGATCCGTGCTTAGTTCATCTATATTCACAACAGGAAATTCAGCATCTATTTTCTCAAAGTCAACAACTGTCATTTGCTCACAACGATCAAGAATTTTTCCAATAGTACCTGTAAAGCCACGAGGATCATTTGTTTTTCCGTCTAACTGTTGCACTAAATGGCGAAACGGTAGTTCGTTAGCGTCTAACAAACATATGAACCATTGAACTGGCTTCCCAAGTGAAAGTTCTATTTGTCTAATAACACCATTCTTTAAACCATTATTGACAACGGTCCCGTCACAACCGATAACCTCTATCGTACTCAAATCATCACTCAATGAGTCTTTTAGGAACTTTATGATGCTGTCTTTAATGGACTCCGCACTACAGTTCTCTGGAGATACGTGTCCCATGTATTTAGAGCCTGGTTCAGCCAATATGACGATGTGCTCTTCAGTAAATGATTTAGTACGTTGACTTGACTCTGTTTTTTCAAAAACTAAGGTTCTGTCTTTTCTCCCGTCAAAGTAAATTCCAAAAGTTGAAGGAAGCTCGTCATCTGTCTCTTTTTTAATACGACCCGTCCTACATTTCATGCGTTCCCTTCTAATTTTAGATCTGTATATAATTTTAGTAGTGTCCTCTTTAGTTATTAATCCCAAATCTTTTAAAACAGTGTTTGTAATAAGGGATGCTGATCTGTCAGATGCGCCGACCCTGGCACATGCTTCTGCGAGATTCGTAAGTTTTAATCCTGCGTTGTATGGTACCTTTAAGCCTTTTGATGATGACGGATGCTCCGATCCTTGTGTTGTAGTCCTACCTTGATTTTTAGTCATGCCCTCATCAATGTTTTCACATGTACCTTCAGAGCTTCTTATGGGACTCCAGATCGGACAAAACACTATCAAATATACTCTCGTTCTTAGATTTTTTCTTCTCTAATCTTTCTTCTTCTAATACTTTCCTTTTTATTGTTTTTAAATTTTGCTTCGTAGTTTTTACATCTGTACCTCCTATTACCATTTTTCTTGTTGTGCTTTGATCTAATAAAAAAATTATTTCGCAAAGTGGCACTTTAACTTCACAGTGGCATTTGGAAAAATCATCACATTTGCAAGGTGATATGTCAAGAAGTTTTGAGCTGTTCTTCTTAAAAACCTCAATTTTTTCTAGGCACTTTTTATTATAGGCCGATTTTTGGTTTTTCTTCAGGGGCTTGCATTTTTCATTATAGTCTTTTATTTTTTGTATTATTTGTTGATCAGATATTGTAGGGAGAGAAGCTCTTTGCCATATCTTTTTAATATCAATTAAAAGTTTCTTTGAAATATCCAAAACACTTGGGTCTTTGTCACTTTCAAATTTTAAACACTCTCTCTGCCACAAAAAGCCTCTCATAGCGTCCGAGTAGGTGGGAAGCACGTTAGGATTAAGTTCACTAGAAGTTCCAAATATAGGATCCGTCACCCGCGTTTTCGGCATCATAAAAACTTAGGTTCTTTACTTATCTTAACTAAACAGAATACTCTCGCTGCGAAACACACTCAAGCGCGCCTAGTTTAGAGCTAAGCTGATTCTATTAGCAACACTAACCCAAACAAAAGATAATCTCCCCATCACACTATTTGGTTTATAGCTGCAATGTGTCTGCCTGTTAAGACTTGTTAGTGCTTACTTAGAGCCTATAGGTATAACAAACTTAACGTAATTACTGTATATTTAGTAATATATAAACTTAGTAATGTAGTAGTTTTCCAGATAAGTAATTATTATACTAGTAAGAGAGTGGAAAAACGCTAAAAATTATTGAATTTAAATGGCTGATAGGAATCTGAAAATAAGTCAGTAAGTGGCACAGGTCTTTTTATGAGTTTTCAGAAGAGAATAAGATAAATTATAACACTAGAGATTAAAAGACTATGAGAAAAATATGTTATAGAATTAATATTCGAAGTTAAAAAAATTACTGATAATGAAAAATTTCCCCCCCCCCCCCCTCCTAGGAACCTGAAGATTAAGTCCGATAAGAGTGAGATTTTTTTGGTCTATACTCACCCTAAAAGACATTTATTCCGATATCGGGCATCATCAGATTATAAAATTGAGAAAATCGCTCCACCCTAATGTGCAACCTTGTTATTTTTTTATTTTGAATGATTTTCTTTGGGAAAATACGAAATTCTTTCAGGATCATTGGGATTTTTCAAATTGTCAATACTGAATAGTCTCGTTCAAAATTATAACAAGTTTTTTGTTGTGGATGGAAAGAAACATGTTCACATCTACACTAATATTGTTGTTTTTAGTTTTTCAAATAACAAAAAAATTTGGTTAAAGATGACAAAAGGTAAAATTAATATTTCTCATTGACAATTTAACTTGTAGTCATATTGTGTAGTTATGTACATTGTGAACTTGGCCTTACTCATAATCTAGTATAAACTCGGCTTTACGTATTCAGATTTATAAGTTGGCAAGACATTTGAAGGGAAGTGAATCCCGCCTTGGAGGGGGAATGTCAATGGTGAGGGCGAGAAGCTTATGTTATGTTTCAGTGAGTAAGCGATGATGTTTTAGTTAGAAAATAAAATAAATATCAATTATTGTTTAAGAACACTTTCTTTACCGGCATCCTGTCCTCTACAATCTCAGAAGTGGGATTAGCTGTTAAAAGAACGCGTGTGCTGTGATTATTAGGGTAAAAAGTTTTACGTTTATGTGTGACGCCGGTGATGCAAGATGGCTAACACTAATAATGATAATGGTAGGCTTCCACCAAGTCATAATATCGATGAAAATGTATTCGAAGAATTCGCTAGTAGACGAATGGAAATCCAATCAGCTCCGCAACAAGTGAATTGCCTTATGCAGCAAAATGCAACCATGCTGCAAATGCTACAACAAAATATTAGCAACAATAGCAACCAACCTCGGGTTAGTGTTAATGATAGTCCGACTTATCACGTAATCCCAGATTTTTCGAAATCTATTTTGACTTTTAATGCTGAAAACTTATCAAAAAGCCAAGAATGGCTAGGGAGCATCGAAAGCACTGCTACCCTACACAAATGGCCTACAGAATACAAATTGGAAACGGCTCGCACACATTTATTGGGAGCAGCTAAAGCCTGGTACCAATCCAGACAACATATTATTCATGATTGGGACGATTTTAAACGGGAGTTCAGTAACACATTTGTACAAGGGCAAAGTTTGACACACCTTTGGAAACACATGACTTCTAGGACACAAATAGCCAAAGAGGACATCAGTGCTTATTTTCAAGATAAAGTTTGCCTGTGTAAATCATTAAATTTATGCTTTGAAGAACAGAAGGAGCAAGTTGCAATTGGTTTAGCTTCTCGTGAATTTGCCTCTATGATTATGACAAAAACTCATATCAATATCGACGACGTTTATCATGATTTAATTTCCTTTGAACGACTTAATAATGAAAGAAGAAATCGACATACTACTGGAGAGCGACCCAAACCATTTACATCAGCAGTTGGTAATGTTACAAGCAGATCAGTACCAAAAATTGAGACAGTTAAACTGAAGTGTTTTAATTGCAATGAGGAGGGACATTATGCAACTTCGTGCAACAAACCGAAAAGAGAAAAGGGATCATGTTTCACTTGTGGTAAGATGGGACATAAATTTACGGACTGCCCGGATAAGGCACATCGATCTACTCATGTGGTACAACAAGGTAACCCTTATGTAGTTTCTTTTGATTTTTCAGTGATTCAAGATGATAATTGCTTATGTAAATATAATTTAGTTGCACTAATTGACTCAGGAAGTCCTATAAGTTTAATAAAAGAAAAATATGTTCCTTTTTATGATAAAAACGTTAATGCAAATTATAATTTTACTGGTATTAATGGCAGTAAAGTGGATGTTTTAGTCATTTTTCAAAAAGATATTGTAATAAATGACATTAGAATTAATGTTAAGTTTTATGTTGTGACTGACACCACAATGTCTTATGCATCCATTTTGGGCAGAGACTTTTTAGCAACACCTGATTTAGAAATAGTTTTAAGCGATACAGTAAAAATTACAAAAATTTCTGAAAATACTTTGAACGAGAAAAAATTAGACAATGAAATTAATTTTATTAATGAAATAATGCATTTAGATTATTTTGAAGATAGTGAGTTGGAGTTGGAGAAATTGGACATCAATCAAATGACTTCATATAAAAATCTGCAAGAGCTAAAGGCTTTGTATGAAACTGAAAATAAAACCAAATTAGACACTGATTTAGTAGAAAATGATTTTGAAATGCATATTGTTTTAAAAAATAATCAACCTATCACTTTTAGGCCGAGACGGTTATCTTTTCAAGAAAAAGAAAAATTACGTGTCATACTTGATGACTTATTAGAACAACACATAATTAGAGATATTAGTTCTCATTATGCCAGCCCCATTGTTATGATTCCAATGAAAAATCGTAGTGAATATCGACTCTGTGTAGACTACAGGGCACTTAATAACATTACTGTTAAGGATAACTATCCTACTCCTCTCATTGATGACCATCTAGACATGTTGAAAGACAAGAATCATTACTCTACATTAGATCTAAAAAGTGGCTTTCACCATATTAAAATGGCTGAAGATAGCATTCAGTACACCTCTTTTGTAACACCACTTGGCCAATTTGAGTACTTACGTTTACCATTTGGGCTTACTAACGGTCCTAGAGTATTTCAACGTTTTATAAATAAAATTTTTAGTTCACTAATTAGAGAAAATAAAATATTACTGTACTTAGATGACATATTGATAGCAACAAAAGATATTTCTGAACATTTTGACATTTTAAAACAAGTTTTTATTTTAGCTAGACAAAATTCATTAAATTTTCGACTTGATAAATGTAAATTTCTTTATAATCATTGTCTTTATTTAGGTTACTTAGTTGACAAAGATGGAATACGTCCTAACCCTGAAAATATACAGGCACTTTTGTCGTATCAGATACCAAAAAATTCTAAATAGTTCATCGTTTCATAGGACTGGCTAGTTACTTTAGACGTTTTATACAAAATTTTTCATTATTAGGTAAGTCACTATACAGTTTATTAAAAAATAATGTTGAATTTAGGTTTGAAAAAGATGAGATGGAGTCTTTTGAAATATTAAAAACTTGTCTTGCCTCTTTTCCTGTTTTAGCTGTTTACTCTCCGAAGTTAGAAACACAACTTCACTGTGATGCTAGTGCATGTGGATATGGAGCTATATTATTACAAAAACAAATAACTACTGGTAAATTTCACCCAGTATTTTATTACAGTAAGCGTACTACACCAACAGAGGCAAAATATCACAGTTTTGAATTAGAGTGTCTTGCTGTCGTTTATGCGATTAAACGTTTTCATACTTATTTGTTTGGTATACCTTTTAAAATAATTACTGACTGCGATAGCTTTCGTCTCACCCTTAGTAAGTCAAATATTAATCCAAGAATTTCGCGCTGTGCAATATTATTGCAAAATTATCAATATGAAATTGAGCATCGGTCAAATAAAGGCATGTCACATGTAGAAGCACTCAGTAGGATAACTGGTGTTATGATTATTGAGGAAAATTCGTTTGAGGATAATCTTTCAATTTCGCAAAATCTAGACCCATTAATTGTAGATATTAAAAATAAACTTTTATGTGAGGAAAGCAAAGATTTTGAATTACATAACGGTTAGTGTACAAAAAACGTAGGGATTTTAAGAAGATTTTATTTTATGTACCATGTAATATGGAAAATAAGGTTATAGCAAACTGTCATGACAATTTAGGTCACTTAGGCTTTGATAAAACATGTGAGTACTTAAGTAGAGTTTATTGGTTCCCAAATTATAGAGAAAAAATTAAAAGTTATATTCAAAATTGCCTCAAGTGTATAACTTACTCTTCCACGTTAGGAAAAGGGCAGGGTCAACTTTACAACATACCGAAAGGCGATAAGCCCTTCGATACTATACATGTGGACCATTATGGACCCTTAGAAAAGACCCCTACAGGCAAATGCTATGTATTTGAATTAATAGATGCTTTTACTAAATTTGTAAAATTATATAGTGTTAAAACTACTAAAACCATTGATGTCATACACAAACTAGAAGATTATTTTAATAACTATAGTCGATCATTAAGAATAATTTCAGATAGAGGTTCTTCTTTTATTTTAACAGAATTCAGTGAGTTTTTAATGAAAAATAATATTGTTCATGTTAAAATCGCTACTCATTCACCAAAATCTAATGGACAAATTGAACGGATTAATCGAGACCTTACACCTATTTTAGCAAAATGAACTGATTTAAAAAATAAATGGGATAAACAGTTACCTATAGTGGAGTTTGCTATCAATAATTCTTATTGTCGATCTATAGCAACATCCCCAGCAAAACTTTTATTTGGTACTAATCAGAAAGACCCAAATGACCACTTAAGGACTTACATTGAAAATGAAAATGAAGAAGGTAGGGATTTAACTGATTTGAGACAAAAAGCTAAACTACAAAACGAACAAGTACAAAATTATAATAAAGATTATTTTGACAAGCGACATCGACCTCCACATAAATATTGCCAGGGAGATTATGTAATGATTAAAAATCTAGACGTGACACCTGGATTTAATAAAAAATTGCTGCCTAAATTTAGAGGTCCTTATGAAGTAAAAAAGGTTCTTGATAACGATAGGTATGTAGTAGTTGATGTTGAAAATTTTCAGGTAACACAGAGACCTTTTGAGGGCATTTGCTCTCCCGAGAACATGCGCATGTGGTTAAAGTCTGATTGATGTTTTGTTTCTGTATCTCTAAACTTACCTATCACTTACACTTACCTTATGATTTATGTTTATGATTATGATACTTATGTATGTCTTATTTTGAGTTATTATATCTTATGTTATGAGAATTTGTTTTGAGATACTGTTTTACGTATTTTTGTTGAGATTATGCAAGAGATTATGTAACATTTAGTTAACCATGACTTACACTTACTTTATGATTATGATATTTATGTATGCCTTATTTTGAGTTATTATATCTTATGTTATGAGAATTTGTTTTAAGTTTTGAGTAATTTTCAGTCGAATAAGAATTTGGTATTTGTTAATACTGTTTTACGAATTTTTGTTGAGATTATGCAAGAGATTATGTAACTTTTAGTTAACCATGACTTACATTTACCTTATGATTTATGATTATGATATTTATGTATGCCTTATTTTGAGTTACTATATCTCATGTTATGAGAATTTGTTTTAAGTTTCGAGCAATTTTCAGTTGAGTGAGAATTTTGTATTTGTGAATTTTTGTATGATTATGCAACAGATAATGTAACTTTTAGTTTTATGTGATTACTTGTTTAAGAAGAGTTATACATTTTGTTTAGCAGCGAATATGCCCCAGTTCGAGGCCGATCTGGTTGTCAGGAAAGGCCGATCTGTAGTCATATTGTGTAGTTATGTACATTGTGAACTTGGCCTTACTCATAATTTAGTATAAACTCGGCTTTACGTATTCAGATTTATAAGTTGGCAAGACATTTGAAGGGAAGTGAATCCCGCCTTGGAGGGGTAATGTCAATGGTGAGGGCGAGAAGCTTATGTTATGTTTCAGTGAGTAAGCGATGATGTTTTAGTTAGAAAATAAAATAAATATCAATTATTGTTTAGGAACACTTTCTTTACCGGCATCCTGTCCTCTACAAACTCATGTATAAAAAATCGCATATGCCACAGTGCAATTGTCACTTTGACAGCGGCAAAAGTTAGCATCGCGATGTTGGTTACCAGAATAAATAGTTTGGCATGTTTGTCAACAACTTATTGAATTTTCAAATAATGAGTCGATTCGGTGTGTCTACGAACGCCGAAATTAGTCAAATTGTACATTAAAATAAAAATGTGTTTATTTTTAATGTTTCATAAATAAAGTTTGCATTGATATGTTTCCAAATTTCTCATTCATTAAATTGTCCTGCCGAATTACACTCGAGGTTTGTATTGATATTGGGTAAATTTGTGTTGTTCAAATTCTAAACTGTTTCCTTTAGCAATTTGACTCGAATAACTGTCAACCTAAAAACACGACACCGAAGGTGGAGTTATTCTGGTCAAATTGCTAGGAAACAGTTTCTCATTAAACAACCCAAATTTACCCGATAAAATACAAACCACTTATGCAATTATAAGTGATAAATAACTCAGATTTGCTTTAAATTCCATTGTTTAATAAAACGGTTTATCGTACAGAAGAGGTGAATTAGTAAAATTAGTATCAAAATAATGAGAGTGCTAGTGTCGCTGCTAGACTCTTTAACCAAAACCATGTGGAACAGCACGTAAGTCGTCACATTTAATTAAAAAATTTGTAAAAATTTGGATCTGTTTCAAACAAAAAACATAATCGTGAGCGTTCTATCAGAAATGACGCTGTTGAAGTAGCTGTTCTTTGTAATCTTCTAATGGATAACAGATAGTCATTGACAAAAATCGTTCATGTATCTGCTGTCTCCAAAAAGATGATTATGGTTCAAGAATTGAACGAAGATTATTCGGATGGACGTTTACAGTTTTGCGAAAAATTCACTCAGCTCCAGCGGTTTAATGATGACGCACGTGTACTTTGCAACATTTGTTTCTCCGATGAAAGTAGGTTTAAGTTGAATGGTGAAGTCAACAGGCATTATTGTCGTTATTGAAGTGATACCAACCCATACATTTTAAGGGAAGGTCATACACAAACGCCCCAAAAATTGAATGTTTAGACAGGCATTCTGGGTGACCACACTTTCGGGCCACTTTTTCTTGATGGGAATTTAACTGGTTCATTTACTTGGACTTGTTAGAAGACCTTATTGATCCTTTAACAACCGAAACTCTGGAAGATGTAAATATCCATGAAGTCCAAATTTTATTTCAACATGATGGAGCGCCTCCACAATATGATGTACGAGTTCGCAGCTTTTTAGATGCTCGTTTTCTCGGACTATGGATAAACCGTAGAGGAGGTTAACAGAAGGTCACCTTCACACAAAAAGCTTACTGAAAAAGTTAAACAAAGAACTCTCAATCAGGTTATTGAAACTGAGCAAGAGACATTTGAAAACAGTTACCGATTTGCTTGCTGGACACTGTACCCTAAGGAAACATCTATACAAAATGGAAAAAGTCAGTGAACCTATTTGAGGAACCAAGGGATGAAACACCTACACATACAAAGTGCCCAGAAACTCTCCTGACAAATGGAAACTACAGTTACTAGAGGTGATTTTAAGCCGATTTTGCTCAAATTACCTTAATCCGAAAATGCGTCCTAAGGGAGTTGAAGAAGACGTCCTCATATGAGTTTTCTTCAAATTACTCAAAAATACCGTTACTTGAAATATTCAATAAACAGTTACAAATCAGTCGTTTGCTGTAAATAATTTTTTTCCAGATCCATCACAAGCGTGTCAGTTGGGGGGACCAACAGATATTTTTATTAAAAAAAATTATTTCAAGTTTTTTATGTATCCGACACCGAATTTGGAAAATTCAAGATAATTTTCATAATAAATTTCAAATCGATATCATGAACCGTTTTGAGAAAAATAAATTTAAACTTTTTGTGTTTCAGATACTGTTTACAGATACTGGTAACAAAAGTCGTAAGTATTAAGTTGCTTACATTGTTTTGGAAATCTTAAATTAATTATATTTCGTGAGGGTATAAAACAACAATCAACATTAAAAAAAAACAAAGTTAGATATAATTACCAACAGAAATAAGAGAATTAATTTTACAACAGATGCTCTACATGACGACCATTTGTCTAAATACACAAATTTATTTTTTTCTCTAAAGATCGTCTAATTTTTGCAAAAATTCCTGCATTATTTCTAATTTCATTACAAGCGTTTTGAATTCTTTGCCACAGCTGATTACGGGTTTCTATTGGAACCTGGGTTAATTAATTATTAAATTTTTAATGTTGGATATTTAGTAGCAAATTAAATATTTTATAAATATACACCTCTTACTTTGATTATTATTCCAAAGAATGAATGAAATGAGCAATTCTTGCTAAAGTTATTATGGATATTGAATAAAATAAAATGCAAAACACTTTTCAGAAATTTATTTAATGAAATTGTTGAAATCAAAATTTAAATTATTTATGATACAAATTTTCCTTATACCCCCGCTGTACGATATACAGTCATGCGCACTGAACTGTTATTGAGCGGAAACACTACCGCGTCGGCGCATAGGACAAGCGTACGCTTTCATCTAGTCAAAAGCGAAGCTACCCGTAGCATTAACAGTCTATGATACATGCACGATATATTTACAAGATTTAACATACAATTGCATATATGAGGGAATATGAGTGATGTGAAAATAGAATAGTGATGGAAATAATGTGATTATGCATGCATTAGGAAAAAGAAATGGAAGATTAATGATATTTTATATACAATGTGAACAATAACGAAATAAGTTTATTATTCTAGGTGAGTACAATTTTATATATATATATATATATATATATATATATATATATATATATATATATATTGGTTATAGTTCATGGATATCCATGTATGTGATTTTATATATTGCATCTTGAAATGCTTAGGCCTTTTATTGAAAAATTTAGTTATATATTGAAAATATATTTATTGTTCACTATTTATGTCTTGGAATTCCAAAATTAATATTCAAATTACACAGACCTTGATTCTTTGCTTCTGCATAGCTATACGATTCTGCTGCAGGCGTCTCCCCAATTCTTGACGATTTCTTATACGAAAGAAATGCACCTTCTGGCCACTCTCTCGTTCTCACACTGTTTTAAATACTTATATTTTTACTATTTCACAACTTTCAAATTAAAAATTTAATGTTATTCAATTTTGTTCCAAAATTTTTGTTAAGGACTTTCTCTAAGCTGTTATCGCTTCCACTACCGACGCTCGACCCCTTTTTGTTTATTAATCAACACACTTTTTCCACAGTAAAATTCAAAGCCTCCTTGTTACAGTCTGTTACAAAATAATTGCTTGTTTGAGAGTTTTTGGTTATAAATGTAGAAATAGTTCTTTAAAAAGTCCTGGAGGATATTAACAATGATATATACATATGTGTATAGTCCTAAAATTTTCATAAAATGTCTTTTTCACTTATAACAATGAATTGTTTTGTTAGTTTTTTTCCTTTTTAGGGTATTCTTATATACATTAATTATATAAAACTTACAACCTAAAAAGTCTACTATTATATATGCAATCGTACAGTTTTAAATTTTCTAATTTTTTCTACCTTAATTATATATAAACTACTAGTTATTTCAAAATTTGCTTTGAATATTAAATATTTTATTAGTTACTAACATATTTAAGTTGGCAATAAATTCACTAATTTTTGTTATTTCCGTTTGTTAAACTTCATGACTACAATATTTCATTGACATATCTCTTGGCTATGTTCCGTATGTCAACCTCCTATTATTTCATATTCTTTTTTACGATTATATCTTTTTATTATCGTATGTAGATATTGATATTAAATTATCGACTCCAATATTAATTTATTTTATTTCAGGTCTCAAGTGATGATACATTATAATTACCAGAATATTTATATGGCAGTGTTCAGAATGTTTCGATATATGTTGACATTTATTATATTTTAGTTTATGTGAATGAATTTTAATTCGCCCCACGTTGGGATGCCAAATTATTGTGGTGTACTCTTTGTGATTTAAAATTTTTCATTCGCCCGGTATATTAAAATTTTTTTTAAATATGTCCTGAAATAATTACACTCACCTTTTTCTTTATACTTTAAAATCCTAGCTTTAGTTATTTATATGAGAACTCAATAACCTCAGGCTCTTGGGTTCATGGAATAAGATAAAATATTTTTAATTTATATTATAAGCGCCAAAAACAATTTTTTTTTATTAATTAAAAAGTTTCAAATAAAAAATTAAATTCTTGCTGTTCCTTTTTCTATAAAATTTTACAGAACGGTCCTGTACATTCTGTTTCGCGACCCCTCTACAGTTGTGATCCGTCTGATCAATGGTGCCAACTGCCAAATGATAAATGAAACAATCGTCTAGAAATGAAATTCTCCAACAATGCAATTAAATTTTTCAAATGAAAAACGTTATTTATTGCGAAATCAAAGAAAATAAACACATTATTCAAATACAAATTTTTTTTTAAAAAAAGAATAACTTATCTATGATGATCGTTCATTCAAAACTCATTCACTCAAATGGATTATCATTAAATATAAGTACAACTATGCAACATATTACACATTTACTTTCTTATGATGTCAAAAAACTCTAGGACATAAAATGGCGGATATGGGGATGAACAATGTCTGTGAAATTTCAACGTTTAACTATATACACACAATACAAGTGAGTTTATTTAACTTTATAAAATGGAATAGTTTTTAAATACCTGTTCACTTATGTCCAAGTCACCTCGTTAATTCTTGTAGGATCCTTGCTGGGATATTGTACAGTTTCTCCTGTTTGGGTATGAACCAAAGATGATGTTATACTCCATTTACATCAAAATATTTTAGATGGGTTGGTTTCCATAGTCCAATTCTTTCTTTGTATCATTTCCTCGATACAAAACTTTACTTGATTACACGGATCAATAATTAAGGTTAGTATACTGCTATTTTACCAATCTCTTATTATTTTTCTATTTATCAGTTTCATTTATAGATTTTATTGAATTATGTTAAAGAATAATGTATTTCTTTCTATATTTACCATTCAGTAGTGCCGCTTCTCTAGTTATTCAAAATTCTTTTCCAATGATTTTAACTTTCACCCCGTAAATCTCATAATTTTTATTTATCTTTTTAGAACATTCTGTTTTATATTTCTAAATAATCAAATTTCATATACTACTTCCTTTTATATAATTTCCAAAATATTTAAAACTGACAGTTTTTTTTTCGTTCACTTGCTCTATCTAAAATGACAATGAATTTCACAAATGTCAGACATTATAACTCTAATGTTTTTATTATTTTGATTTTATTCCTTGACATATTCTAAAATAATTTTCTAGTGTTTCCAAAAAGTTTCTTACAATATCTAATTAGGGTATTTTAAAACAAATCATAATCTTTTGACTCTTACTATGTGAAAAATAGATTGTTACAATTTATATAAGGTGACGTTCTAAAAGGTTCTCTCTTAATAGCTGTAATGCATGTTATCTCTACCATATGTGCATGTACAGGGTACATTGAGAATTTATTTTATGTTTCTTCGGTTTGATTTATTATTTATTTTCTCTCTTGAATGATTTTCATTCCATAGATTATCTTATTTCTGACGTTTTAAATGTTAATTAAATTTTGTATTTACATATAGTGTGTAGCATGTTCATTTCATATTATCGTATACAAAGTGTTGCAAGTTCTTTTCCATGTTAATATATACAGTCGGCTTCAAGCCAGTTGTAAGTGTTAGTGTTTCACGGTGCTTTAACTGCTAAGCGTTAATATAAATAACTTGCAAAAAAATGATTAATGCCATTTAAGATTAAATAACATTGGGGAGTGGTTCTGCGCGCTAGAGGGATGAAAAAAGAAGTTTGAAACTACTATAAAAATTAGGCCCCCTCTATGTTAAAATTGACCTGTTTTAGCATTTTTCCCAACATAACTCGAAATATTGGAGGGTATAAATATTACTTGGAACACCCCACCCCGTATAAATACCCTTGCATGTCACAGATCATTTATGTCGTCGTGACCTTGCCACATTGTCTGGTCGTTAGATTAGTCAAGAATTGTAGGAAGTTTTGTTCATAGACATAGAGAATGGAACTGGTATAGTTACTTGTACAAGCAGCTACCCGGGAGAATTGAGAAGCGAGTATATGTCTACATTAAAAATTGATTATTTGCTCTTGCCAATTCCCAACGTGTACTCTATAAACTTGTCCAGTCGCGTCTATACAGGGCTAGTTGATAAATTTATCCCCTGGCCATGGCGAATTACGGTGGAAGGGGAAGGCTAGTTGACAAGTAAATTGATCTGATCTGTTAGGGTTAAGGCGAAAGTACACGGTGCGATAACTCGGCCGAGTAAGTAAAAGCGAGAGTTTGAAAGCACAGTGTTCGTGTACACAGCATGTTAGTGCCTTGGGAAAGCAGCCACAAATTAAGTACTAAAAACATATGTTATTTTAAATTTTTTAGTTATAAAATCTAGTACAGAATTTTGAGGTTATTTATTTCGAAGCAAAAATGACGTCATTCCAAAACGTAATTTCCTTATTAGAAAATCAGTGAAATCATGTGTCCAAAATATTATGTGTGTACTCGTTTTCTTTGTACAACTCCACAAATTTTGTAGTCGTATTTTCAGTCCATTGAGAACCCATAATTGTATTTTACATTCCGAAACATAGAGACATGAACATAACCTCGTGCGAACAAAATTTTACATACCTCTTACCAAATACCACTAAATTCAACTCGTCTACATTGGTCTAGTGCTCAGGAAAGCTAGTGTGGGGACAGCTACTTGCTCCAGTAAATAGGAGGGCTTTCTATCCACTTGACTGGAATCATTACTGGAGCGATTAAAAGATTTTAATACTAAAACGTCTGTTTACAAAGAGAGTTCAGTACTGGATTTTAGTTACTGGCATCGTGTAAATTCACCTTTAGTGCATGCTACTAGCGCAAATCAATAACCCATTTACCGTAAATAATTACCTCTGATAGGTGAAGGAAATGACAATTAGTACGTCAACGTGGAGAACGAATCAACAGTACGACGTCGATTTATGACGTCATTACTACTGGCCAGTTTACTAATGAATATTTCGGAATATTGGCTCTATTTAAATACACACCGGTGCAAATTCTGCTAAATAATCGTCGCTTATAAATCTATTTTGATGCAGCCCATCGAAGCGTTACGACCCTTCCTAAAATCCATTCACACATTAAACTTTCAACCAATTCACGTATTCATTGAGCACCAAATTAGTGTAACATACTTTAATAGTCAAACCTTTTTTTTTCTACGGAAGTGACAATTTTCAGACGGATCATAATAAATTTAAACAGATCAATGGTTTATAGAGTGCGCGCGTAAAGTATGGAAACAGGAATATATCTTTGTTAAACAGTAAGATACAGTAACAACATTTTGGTTATGTATCTTATCTTAGATGGACTAGCGATTTTATATTTTCGACGTTGTCAAATGTACAGTTTTTGATATAGGGGAAGGTGGGGGAATTCTAAGCACATAAACAAAACCATCTGTATTGTTGTTAACAAAGTGATTGAAACTGTTCAAATTGATACAGTTAACAGTTGAAGGGGCATCCTAAACCTGTATACCACATTATAGTCAAAACGTAAATAAACAATCTGAAATTACCAATTTTAGCTTTTGGGTCGGTGCGTAAAATTACCCATTCATGTGGGTAATTTTGCGCCCTACCGGGAAATTTTACGCAAATTGAAAAACTTGACAGCTTTGATTTTTTATTGAGAAAAGAAAACATTATGATTCAAACTATTTATTTCTTGGATATGTCACATTCATATTGCTTATAATCTTCTTTCGCAGTGCAATCGGCATGCGCCCAATCCAAACAAGACACACATTGATACCAGAGTTCTCTATATTTCCCGAATTCGCCACAAACTAGGCAGATATTCTCTGTGCTAGTAGAATCAACATCGTCCAGTTTATCATCATCATCACATATATCTTTATCGGCATATTCCGATTCCTCCGTTTCACTATCTTGAAATTTAATCTTTTTAACATGAAGTAATTTTTTTCTTTTCTGCGAAACATTCTCTTTTCCTTTTGGTTTCCTTATCTTTTTGTCGACAGCAGCTGCCTTCTTCTTGTTTCTCTCTTCAAGTCAGATTCTTCAAGAATTTCCTTCATTGGTGTGGATGTAAGGATTTCAGATCGTTTTTTTGTACACTTCCTAGTTTTTTTTGAGATCATGTGGGCCTTTGGTATTGGCAATAAATCAGAAAAAGAAACATTGGCTTTTGATGTTCCTGGTATAGGATCTATTTCAGAATTTACCTGTGGTGTTGCCTCTGGAGTGATGTTGCCCTTTTCATTAGTAACTTGATCTTTTAGTAGCTCAGTGTCAGTAACGTTCTGATCTTCTACTTCATGTTCCATGGCAACTGGACGAAATTCTTGAGCTGGTGAAAAATCTTCATTTGTAAATTTATCTGAGTCGAAGGGAAAAACTCCAGCAGATTTAAAGCCAGCAATCCCTTGTTCAATTGTAGCAACTTTCAAATAGGCTTTGTTGAAAATCTCAGCTAACTGGAAGTTAGTTATTCTCTGATGCGGATGTGTTCTGAGATATAATTCACACTCTCTATTATAGGCTCCCTTGAGAGGGCTGTAAAATGTCAGATCGAGAAGCTGTAGCCTATGGGATGTGTGCGGAGGTATGGATACGAGAAGAATTGAATGAGCTTTACAGGATAAATACATCTCCATTGAAATATGACTGGTATGGTTGTCCAGTATTAATAAAACAGGTGACTCTTTATTGGGATAGACATGACATTTAAAGTGTTGCAACCACTCATAAAACAGCTCATTATTTATCCATCCATTATCGGAGCAGTGATATATTGCACCTACCGGGCCATTATTTTGAAGTTGAGTATTCATTCGCTTCCTGGGGAAGATAAACATTGGTGGAATGTACCCTCCAGCCGCACTCATCGCACAAACAATTGTAACGGTCTTTCCTCTTTCCAAAGAAATCGCAGAACCTACTTGAATCTGTCGCTTCGGACCCAAAATTCTTGAGGGTATTTGTACCGTTGTTATACCAGTCTCATCAACGTTGTATATCCGATCTGGCTGAAATTGAAATTTATCTAACACAGAAGCAACGTTGGAATAAAATCGCTTGACCTCGGTTTTATTGAATCCGATTATTCGATTGATACTTGTGCCCTCCGGTTTTCTCAAACTTACTCCTTGGTTTCTTTTTAAGAACAGACTTACCCAGTCTCTTCCAGCAAGTTCAGTCTCTCTACGAAAATTGTGTCTGATTCCATTCGTCTCAGCATATTTATATACCAATTGTCTAAGCTCTCCAATAGTGATATCATAAAACATTTTCGCCAGCTGTAAGATATGTTCAGTTAACTCTTTCTCCTGTTTTTCAGTAACAATAGGCTTTCGACCCAGTTTGGACATTGTTCTCTGATTCATCCTTATTTTGTACCGAAGAGTCGCCTCAGGGATGTTGAAACTTCGCCCAGCTTCTCCAATTTTTCTGCCTGAGGCAATAGCATCCAGAGCTGTTTGAAGGACCTCATCTGCGATATTGCCACGAGTGGGCACTTTTCGAACGTATGTTATAGGCATCTGCAATTGAATAATCAACATTAGGTAGTTGTTTTCCTTGTGATAAACAAGACAGTGATTAACTATCGGGTAATTTTACAAATCGTAAAATTACCCTCATTTTGTGCGCAATATTACCCCATACCATAGCAACTACTTAAATCATATAAAAATATCAGAAAAACTATTGTGATCAAGATGAAATTAACATACAAATTACCAGTAAGAATCACGTTTTAATTTGATAATATAAAAAAAGTCGTATATGAAAGATTAATGCTTACCTTGTTACACTTTGCACGGCTATTTTCTATAAGAATTTACGTGTCCTCTCACAATGATGACTTGAAATGAACTAAAAATGTTAGGCACGTGCAAGAATTTCTCCACCCGTAAGCCGGTATGTTATGTTAGGACATTTTGACTTGCGCACATCACATCAGCAAGAGCGGTTATATTAGAATCGACTCTGCGTACAAGCGTACAATTTACCCACCGCGTAAAATTCCCCCGCACTCCCCTACGCAGTCAGTAATTGTGTTGAAATAAATATTGTAATGTTTTTCTCATTTATTCAAATACTTTCTCCTGATGGGTGGGATAAATTTATACACACGGTATTTTTACTTACTCCTAATTTATTTACACACGGTATATTTACTTACACTCATATTATTTCCATACTTCACTACTAATTTATATTTCAAATATATTCATTATTTACTAATGTATGTTCACTATATGTGCACTACTAGATTAAACCGTAAACTACTCACTGGCCACAGGTAGTCGCCTTATACATTAAAATCAATTTCGTGAATATCTATTTCTAGAATTCGGTTCCCAATAAAAAAAATCGCCCTTCCAAGAAACGATGCGCATTCGCCAAAATTTGAGCATTCTTTTTGATCTTGGAGACAGAGCCGGCCGGCCTCGAGCACTACACCAGTGTGCGATTTCGTAACAATATTGTAATTGCTGCTGCCACGCCACTGTTGCTCTGACACGTGAGCACAAAAACAGTAAAATTTTTATAATTCAAATTTTCCTATAAACATTTTATACGAGTTCCGTTAGTATCTTACGAATCATGTTTAATACCGACAAATGAGAAAAAAAAATCAGAATGAATAATTTAACCGTCCTTTACATAAAATAATAGTTTCCGTTTCTGGAGTAAACCGTACGAACAAATGTTTTATTTATTTTTCTTGTTCGATTTTTCGTGTATGTGATAAATCAATTCGAATTTAATTATTTTCTGACCTATAAATATTAAGTTAGAGACCATATCAAGATGAGTATAAACAATATGGAGAAAGTTTATACGGTCATAATTTACATAACAATCTACCAATAGGGTTGTTGACTAATTTTTATTTTATAAACCCTATAAAAACACTAAAATACCCATTTTATGAAAAAATATAAAAAATTTCAATAAAAAAATACGCAAATAAAAATAGTTTCTAAAATTCCCGCTAAAATGTTCCAAATTGTCACTTTTTGTCTATGATCTACGTCACAGAACGGTAAACAAATCTCGCGTTCTGTCAAAGTCAAATTTAGTAAAAGCCATAAAAATTAAAACGTTTTATAAAAATGCAAAAGTACCTGCATCAATACGGGGTGAACAAGTACAACTCATATTTGTGAATATCACTTTGATGTAAATTCTGATAAACCACAAATATCCGATCCATCAACTCATTAATAATGAACTTTATAACTCACAAACATAAAAACGTGCGTCAAAGTTCAAAATTTTTTATGGTCAACCAATTAAAACTGTGAACTGTAAGGTTAAACGCAGTGTATTGGCCGAGGGACGTAACAATCCTGAGAAGTTATAAATTATCTTTTTATGGTTTAAAATTTCTAGAGCCACCGACAGTGGTGTGTGTTTAGTAGCGTGTAACATTTTTCTTACGATTTCTAGCCGATTTAATAACAGTTCTGCGTAGCGTTCCTCGAGTTCTACCAAAAATCGTTATGACTTTTTAGCGGGAAATAATAATTTTTATAATTAAAGCAATTTTCAACATTTTAAAATCATGGTAATATTTTCTCCTTTATACAAAATTTCTTATCAAACAGATCCTTCAAGGTAACAGCAAATGGGCAAACGTATTCTTCTTATTTTCCACATAATGGTGTCCCACAAGGCGCGATACTCAGCCCCACCCTATTTATTCTTAGCATTAACGATATATGTAATTCCATAATTGCCCCAGTTAAATACACGCTATACGCGGATGACCTCATAATTTTTTGTCAGGGTAAAGTAACAACAAGCACATGCTGCCTACTTCAAAACGCTCTAAATTGCATCCATGATTGGTCTATAAATCTCGGCCTTCAGTTCTCGGCTTCAAAATTAAAAATTATCCGTTTCAGCAGGGGAAATAGCACGGTCTTTCCACTTTTATACTTAAACGACGCTCCGCTTGAACTTGTTAACCACCAAAAATTCTTAGGTGTAACATTTGACAAAAGATTGTCGTGGAAACAGCAGATTATGGACTTAAAAGGAGCTTGCCCTATTCGAATGAATATCTTAAAATCACTCGCTCAACATCAATGGGGAGTTGAAGAAGAATCACTCTTACGGATCTATAGAGTCCTCATTCGCTCTAAATTGGATTATGGAAGCATTTTATACATGAACGCCTATACTTCATACCTTAAATCTCTTAACACAATTCAGAACACTGCTATACGTATTTGTATTGGTGCCTTCAGGTCTAGTCCTTCCGAAAGCATTTTCGTTGAATCATTCGAACCCCCTCTCTTCATACGTCGACAGCGTCTACTACTATCATACTTTTCTAAAATCGCAGCCTGTCCTAACAACCCTGTCATTAACTTTATCAACTCTGCACGCACCCCTGAAGAACATCCCGAAACAATTTCAACGGCTGTGTCATCACTAAAATCACTGTTGGGAATAATTGATCTTGCAATCATGACCCCTATTAATTCTTCCAATATAGCGCCATGGACCATTAACCTACCTTTTCTTGATACTACTCTTAGTCGCTACCACAAATTGGACACCTCCAACACAGTACTTGAGCAAGAATCCAGGAAAATTTTACTTACTCATCAGTTTGATAAAGTTTTGTTTACCTATGCATCAAAAAACGCAGAAGGTGTCGGTTGTGCTGTAACCGATGAAAATTCTATAGTTGCAAGATATCGACTTCCCGACACTGCCAGCGTCTATACAGCAGAGTTATTCGGAATACTGAAAGCTTTGAACACTCCAACAGATAACAACAGCACTATAGCAGTGTACACAGATTCTCTCTCATCGATACACTCAATGACAAAACATTTATTCACTGCATCCAATAGTCCAACAAATTCACAATACCTGCCACCATCTCTATTCCTATGGTATTTTGGTTCACATCACTTGGATACCATCGCACGTGTGAATAACCGGGAATGAAATCGCAGACCAAGCAGCAAAACAAGCATGTTCCTCCGACTTAAAAATAGACAATGTTTACCTCACCCAAGACATGAAAACCATCGTCAAGCAACTCACACTTTAAAACTGACAAAATCACTGGAATCAACTAGATACTAAACTTCATTAAATACAACCCACCGTTTTCACACCTAAATTCTCCCCAATGGCTAGGAAAAACAAAATTATAGTACACAGACAGCGAATAGAGCATTCCCGCCTCACCCACGGATATCTTATGGCCTCAGAAGATCCTCCCAAATGCGAATTCTGTACAGATACTCGACTTACTGTTGAACATGTTCTATTAAAGTGCCACCAATACCAGATAGCTCGAAGACGTCATACTATTAATGGAACACTTGGAAATATCTTTGGCTAAACCAACAGATTTAGTGACATGATTCGTTTTCTTAATGACTGCCGCCTTCTCAACTCAATATAAATCTAATTTTTTAATATTGTAAATCTGTTGTGATTTACGTTGTTATTTAATCTGTACTGTACCTTATATTGTTCCCGTGTCAATGACCTTTAGATGACGATACACGTAAATTTCAATAAAAAAAAAGATGTGTTCCAGATACACTGATATTGGTACAACAATTAGGGATATATAGAATTTTAGAAGAACAAAAAGTTCATGGAAAAATTAAAGAACCTGAGAGAATCCTGAAAAACCATCACAAATTATGGTATTCATAGAAAAATGCATAGGTACATATTTAAGAAAACGAAATTCCTACTTTAATAAAATTGCAACAAGATTTGCACTACATAATATGCCAAATATGAGCTAAACAACAATTTGGAGAATTTTAAAAAATAAAATTTTTTATTAGGTAGTTTTATTTTTGGTTATGTGGCATAAATAAAGTGTCAAATATTGATTAGGGGCCAGTTCTAAATAATTAATGGTCTATTTGACTATATTAAAGTTTCGAACTTTTGTTAATCTTAAATTTCAAGACGATTAAAAATCTTTTCTAACCTTATTTTTATGTTATAACGTTTTTTTCCTCTTAAAACGCAGATTAAAATGTAGGGTTTTCGATCCTTACTGACGTGATCGAAAACGTTCCACGATTAACTACATTGCTGGTGACGTCACGAAGTCGCAAATATTCGGGGTATTCGTATTATTTCGATGGTTCTGGCGTTGTTGTATTTTTGTGATTTGTGAAAAATGTTTTTGCTGTGTAGATATTTTATTTTTATAAGTAATGATTAATTTGGATAATAATATTCGATATGGAAGCTAATTTCGTGAAAGCCGATAGTGGAAACCTTCTAAGAGTGGATGTAAATATAATTGCATTATTCTTTAAGAATAATCCGAACTTTTATGATGCAGAACTGAAAAGCGTAAAAACTGCAACGTGACTGTTATTAGCCGTGATATTATTGTGTATTTTAAATATCCAATAATGTACGAGATATTGATTGATGAAACGGTATGTTCAATTCTTTCAGGTATTCAAGGGAATCTTACGGGGACGATGAAATATGTTATATTCAGTGTCATTAGTGTCTTGTTCATGTGTCTTTTTTCTCTTAGCAAATGTCATATGACAAGTACTTCCATCATTTTCAATTTGTTTGTTACGACGGGTCTGGCTGATAATGAAACTTAGAAGGCAATACTCCCTTGTTATTTTAGATTTTTTAAAACTGTCTTTAATATGTAAAACATAATTTTACATGAATTTGTGTCAACATCCCTATAATAAAAGTGACAGTTTCTTATAGGTTATGATATTATTTGAAGGAATTTCAAAATTCAAATAAGAGATATTGGTAATTCACAGGCAAACTGTGAAACAAAAATAAAAACCGTTTTTGCTTCTACTAACAAATAACATTGGCTGGTTTACCTTACGGGTGTCGGGGTGGCTTTTTACTTTTCATACACAAATTTGGTCCATACCTTTTTGTTTCGAGCGTTTGCAGTTGCTTCAGTCCACATAATATTCCCCTTTCCTAGAATTTATGCAAGTGCATTGTTCCGTGTTTGCCTTGGTCATCCTCTTAGTCTTCTCTTGGTTGCTCAGGAGTGCCATATCTTCTTAACATGTATATAATTTTTTAATCTGGTGACGTGTCCTAACCACTTCAACTGTTGCCTCTGTATCTTCTTTATTATCCGTTCGACTTTCAACTCTTCCTGTTTGGAAACAAATTTAATCCATTCCAAATACGAACCATTCAAAAAATCTAAAAAACACCCTTGTCCGTCAAGTACTTTAACGGTTTTTGCTCACCAAAGGCGATGGGGCGAAACATATCTCACCGGTACTATGTTATTGGCCAAAATCACATAGTGATTTCCAGCGAAAGTAAGATATAGAACAGATGAATCTTGAATTCGAATATCTTAACAGTCATACGTAGTTCCCTCGGCAGTCAGCGACAGAAGGGCCATATTGTTTATTTATTTATTCAAGAGCAAGCCCTTTTAAATTGTATAAAATACAAAAATGAGCAAAATACACAATGAGCATTGAACAATTTTGAACACCATCCAAACTAGTGAATATAAAAAATAATAAACATGGATTTTATTTATTAGAGCATGGTCCGCTTTTATGGCATTTGCTTGAACATTTCATATGAGCTTTAACCCTTTCACCACTGAATATGTTTTTTGATTATATTTTCGTTTTAGGTGAATGTACTCATCGATATGGGTGAAAAGGGTATGGAAAAGATATTATTTTTTTTGAATGACATAGATTTCACAAAAAGTCCTGGGATTATATGTCCCAATAGTTTTCTTCTGCGGGATCGTTATGTCCCATTGGTACGCATTTCAGACAACGCCAATATATTATCATACATATTTAATTGAGTTTTTTTTATGAATGAAAAGGCAAAAAACAATTTTTACATAAAGGCACGTTACAAGCTATACAGATTGTCTTCGTACGCTTTTCCACCTTATTTTTAGTACACTGATGACATCTTCTTCTGGGCGGACCTTCACTGGGCAAATGGTCGCCAACATTCATCATAAGTTTTTGACGTTTGCTTCTATGGCCACATCTACCGCTAAGACGTCTCTTTACGGCAGCCTTCTCTCTGCCTTTCTCCATCATCTGTTCGTCTAATGGCACCAGAAATGATATGAGCTGTATTTTCTTATGGTGAATGTGTTGAAAAATAATCCACGAATTCACAACTGACGTCATCAAAAGTTTGTAAAAAACCTTACGCCACCATTTGGTAGACTTATGGTCTAGATCATACGTAGACACTTTTTGGTCTGCCAAATCAACGCCACCCATATATATATATATATATATATATATATATATATATATATATTGTGGAATGCGATAACACTGGGACATGATAATTCTGCCTTTTCTCCATTTCTCAAAGTTCTCATCACAACATCTATTGTATTTGAATGACAGTTCGACAATGCTAGAACCTCCTTAGTATCTCGCCATTTGCTTGCAATAATACCTTCAACACTAACCAAAAACTCTGTATCACCTCGAGCCATATTATCATTAGAAAAACGAGGAGTGTTCTTTCGATTCTTCATATACGTTCCGACACAAGCAAAAGGTAGCTTTGCCATCAAATTCACACTCGTGAAAAAGCGATCGAAGCAAATACAAACATCCTTAGAACGAATTGTAGATGCCAACTTTTGCACTGCTCTTTCTCTCCAAGTGTACCATCTGCCTTCTCAAGTTCTTTGCCTGAATAAATATTCAAATCGTATACATATCCAGTTTTTGTTTTATTCCTCTTTCCACTGGTTTCATAGGGAGATACTACTTTATGCTTGAACGGCCTTTGAACTTGGTCATAGTTTCATCAATTGACTGATGAGAGCTGTCCGTTCTCGCGCGTTGAAATGTCTGTTTCAAGCAGCCAACAACATCATCTAAATAGTATGTTTTTAAACAACCTTCGGGCTTTTCTGGATCTGCGTAATACATTGCTGATAAAACCAAAGTACATCGGTCTCTATTAATGGCCTTTTTTATAACACTGTTGGCCAGAGATTCGTTAGACGACCAGTAAATATAAAATTCTGGTACTCGGTTATAACACATCACCAGGGTACACCCAAGAATCAGCATAATCTCATGTGCATCAGTTTTCTGTATATTCTTTTTCATGAGGTGTAAGCGTTTGTTAGTAGAATCAGCAATATGTATAAGTAAGCTTCTAGGAAATATCTTCAAAAAATACGTCTAATTCAGTTGCAGATCTGTCTAAATCCAGAAGGAGTGAACCCTCAACCTCAATAGGAATTTGTTTTCTGGGACTGAAAGTAGCTGTAGGGGCCTCCACACAATACCTGTTTGGGTTGGGCGAGGAGGGAGTTGTTCTGTTTCTTCTTCTGTTTCTTTGTTTACACCGCTCGAATATTCGTGTTCAATGTTATTGTTAGCAGAGTCTATTAAAATATCACTTACTTCTCTTATTTTTTCAAACGTCCAAGGCTTGTTACAACTTTTTTCGTGTTCTGAAAAAAATATTTATTAGTTTCGAAACCACAAAGGTTTTTATTACTTTCAGGTTATGTTTATGTTTTTGGTTTTCTTACCGTTATAAAACTTTTCTAGTTTTTTATAATAATCGTCTTTATGTACAAATACTCGTACATTGTCCAACTCATCACTCAATTTAAATATAAATATTTTGCCAAATATTACACAAAAATAAAACATTCAGTAAAGCTCACCAACAACAACAATGATAAAAATTCGCCCAGCGCACCGTCAGTCGTATTATAATACGACGGATTTCATTTAGTCGGATTCTAAGACATTCGCGCGGTAATTCATTTTAACAATAGAGGCCGATCCTCACTAGAGCGGCGGGGCGCGCGCGATTCTTTAGGCGAAATTCCGCTTCCAACTGTTTACGTATTAAATAATGAGACCGTCCCCACCTGCACGGCGCGATGCGTCGCGTTTCAAAGCAGTACAATTTCAATATTTTCAAGAGCGTTGGTACGCGGCACTGCCGCCTAGAAACACGTCGCATAGCCAGTTGACCGACTAGTGTGGATGAGGATGCGTCAAATCCACGCAGTGACTTGCAGTTTCGCCCGAGAATTTTACAGTAGGCCCTTAAAATGGACGGCCACAAAATCGAGAAAGACAAAAATTACAGTAACCAAATAAGAAGAGAAAATATTTGGGATGAGATTGGAAGAAAACTAAATGAAAGTGGTAAGTATTCATTTATTCCTGGCAAATAGCAGCTAGGAAAAATAAATCATCAGAGGAAGATGAGGACGATATCTTCTATACGCTGTGCCGCCAAAACACACATTGATCCGTTTGCTGCCTACTCGGTGACGATCAAATGGGAATAGACTTGCTGAAATTTGATCCACGTGCCGCAACGCGGTGCTCGCGCCGCTCGCGCTGCGCTGGTCTAATGAGAATCGGCCTTTAGACTAACAAGCGGCAGGCGTACTTTAATACGTCTGAAATTATCGGAAGTAATTGCACAAGTGCATCAAAAATACCGATAATTTTGCATGGCAGCGTGTTGTCTAAAAACTGGATGAGTTCATTTTCATATTTTGGAGAAAGAGTCCGACACCGAAGGTGGAGGGGTCTTTTAACAAAATATGAAAATGAACTCATCCAGTTTTTCCAAGACAACACGCTCGAATGCAAAATTATCTGGTTATTTTGATGCACGAGTGTAATTCGGGGGAATATTTCCCGAATACAAATATTGGTTTGAATATTAAATTCGTATTTATTTTTTTTAATACAAAATATCCATTTTAAAACATGCTGTTAGGTACAAACAAAATAAAAAGACCCAAAAATACGACTTTTTCATAACTATTTTTAATAGAAAGAACGGAAATAAATAATAAAACGAGTTTTTTTAAAGTAAACCAAAACTAATAAACTGTCGCCACACGTATGTGTTTAGTGTTATTTGGTTCGCTTTCCATCACTTTATTTTCTATAATTCTCAATGAATCACATCCGAAACGACACATTTTTAAAAATATTTTTTGACTTTACTTGTCAAACTGATTTTATTTTTAATTATCATGGATTCACAATGGGATTACCGTGGGTACGTAGACAATGCAATTATCGCAGTGCTCTTTCGGTTTCTACAGTATAGTTACCGCTGTAATCAATCGATAATTGCACTCCTCTTATGGGATTTTTTACTCATGAGGGAAATATTCAGTCAAATCGCGAGATTTTTAATCATTTCGGTAGTATTACGATACGCCTAGTCGTATAGAAAAAGCCTAGGCGTATTATGATACGACTTATTTTATAATAAGTCTGCGACATAGACACTACAATGAACACAGTTAATGAAAACAAAATACACAAAAATCATGAGTTGACAAAATATAAACTCAAATAATGAATAAAGCTCTTAAATTTAGTAATTGAGGCATCGAAAAGTGGAAGGTCTCCCAGTGAAATTGCGAGTCTCAAAGTTCTAGGAAGAAACGTGTAGTATGATGCATACTTATATATGTGAAAAGGTAAGTGAAATGTTCAACTCTGCCTGTTAGTCCACGATGGAACAAATACACGAATTTTATTTAAAAGCTGAGGACAGTTGTATGTACCGTTTATGATGTTAAAAAGTCTCCCTGCGGTTCTTAAGAGAGGGGATTCGCAGCTGCTGTAACCACACAGCATAGTCATGATGGACATGTTGCTTAAATGCAATATAGCGTAAAAAGTTGTTCTGAACACGTTCAAGTTTCCTAATGTAAACTAAATAATGTGGAGACCATACAGAAGAACAGTAATCAAGGTGAGAACGAGTAGTTATCTTAACGAAACCCAACATTTTCATGGACTTCTGCACAACAGTAGTGATGTGGTGGTTAAAGGTAAGTGCACTGTCAAGAACCACTCCTAAATCTCTTATCTGGTTGACTGTATCGAGCAATTGACCATTTATGTTATAATTGAAAGTGGTTAAGTGTTGGGTACGACAAAAGCGAATTACGTGACACTTTACGGCATTAAGATCCATGCCATTAAGAGTGCACCATTCGGACAGGATCCGATTGCAACATTCCAACATCCTCATGGTTTTTAATAACCTTAAAACACTTCAAATTATCCGCAAATAGTAGTGCATTAATACGACGAAAACAAGTGACAATATCGTTTTTCCCATGTAGTCACCAAAAATGTAGAATTTGGATATCGTTCACTCAAATCCGCAAGTTGTTCAGAATGAACCTGGTAAATGTTAGGGGTGGGACACTGGCTTGGAATTAAATCCTTCAGTCACAGATTTTTATTTTTTATTTAATGGTAAACTGAAGTTGAATCTACATTTCAACACCGTTACAGATCAAATTTCGTTTGTCTAAAGAACTCCACCAGAGTGTCAAAAACTATTTTATTATTCACCCCCAATATATGAGCTACATTTACGGGGAACTGTATGTTTAATTTACTAAGGGATTTAAAAAGATTTTCTCTTTCTTTTTTATATTTGATACAATTAAATATTATATGCTTGATTTCTGCAACAGTAACATTATCACAACTACAAGCAGCCGTGTTAACAATACCTAATTTAGCAAGGTGATATGGATATTTCCCATGCTGGGATTTCAATCTCAAAGTTGTGGATACATAAAATTTGGGAACATTATAATCAATTATATATGACTGAAGCAATGGAAGTTGAGGGTATATTAAAAAATATTGATTTGTGGATTTTTGAGCAAGTTCAATCCATTTTACTTTCCATTTCTGTATAGTCCTTTGTTTTAGAGCTGTTTTAATATCCTTCTGAGTAGTGTAATTTATTTGACCCCATCAATAATAGCATCCTTAGCCAACTGGTCAACTATTTCATTGCCTGTAATACCTATGTGACTCTTCACCCAAATAAATGTGACGTCTATATTACACAACAATTTTTTAATATTGCATAAAATATCTGATTTATGTTTATTTAGGTGGTTATTTTTAATTGCTTCTAATACTGATCTTGAATCACTTATAATCACACCAAGTTTGATTTTATTAACCCTTAATTCGACACGTGAAAGGTACAACTTTAAATCGACACTATGAGTCCCACGGACTCACATTTTTAAAAAAAAATAATAATAGATTTAAATTAAATTTATGTAACCAAAATACTTTATTATAAAAAACATATTCTTAATATATAACATTTTATGGGTTACAAAACAAAATAAAAATTTATTTCCTAGATTTACAAAAATAAAAAGAATAACAAAAAAAAGTGGCGAAACTGTCACCAGTCATCATTAACAGGATATAAAAAAATAGAAGAAAATAAAAACTTTTTTCTTTAAAAAGCCTTAGATAAAAGTCCAATACTTAAAAGAAAACTATCAAAAATGAATAAACATGTTATAGAAAAAAACCTGCAAGCACATTACTAAGCCCTCATTTTTCAGCAATGCATCTAAGGCATACCTTTTTTGAACAAGATAGGCAAATGGGCTTTGAGCACTTGCAGCAAAGATAGGCAGTTTTTGTTCTTTTTTTTATATATATATATATATATTATCAGAAACCCAATTACCATAGTATATGGTGTAGGGTATACTTTTACAATTATTTCAATTACATCGCATTATACTTAAGACATATATTCATTTTTTCATTGATGCTTTGGTCCAGATAGAATTTTATTCGTGTACAAATTTAGCCCATTGTTGTTTATCTCTTGCCATTGTTTTTGCCTCTGTCCACGTTTTTCCTTTTTCTTGCATTATGCCTACCATAACACCATCCCATGTTTGTTTTGGTCTTCCCTTTTTCGTTCTTTTTTGTATTTTTGATCGCCATACTTTTTTAACTGGTCTTGTATCGTTCATTCTTTGTAAATGTCCCCACCAGCTTAATTGTCTCTTTTCAATAAATTTAAGTGTTGATTCTATTTCAAGGTCTTCTCTTATTTCCGTACTTCTTAGTTTGTCTTTCTTTGTGACTCCTTTAACTCGCCTAAGATACTTCATCTCAACTGCTTGTATTCGACTCTTTTGTCTCTTTGTTAATACCCAAGATTCACATCCGAATGTTAATATTGGCCGGTAAATTGTTTTAAATACATTTAACTTCGTTTTCTTGGAAATTTCCTTTTTATTTATGAATGTCGAGTTCATCGTGTGATAAAGTTTCATCGTTTTTTGTACTCTATTGTTAATTTCGACTTCCTGCGTCCCATTTTCTTCTATTTCTACTCCCAAGTATTTATATCTTCTAACTTGCTCAATTTGTATTCCCTCTAACTGTATATTTAGATGTTTTTGTTTCGGTCCTATAACAATAACTTTGGTTTTACTTTGATTCACTGTCATTCCAAATTCATCCGATACCGTGCTCCATATTTCCATATTCTTTTGTAAATCCTTCTCTTTCCCTGCCATAATTATTAAATCATCTGCAAAAGCTGCTTCTGATATATCCACTCTTCCTAAATGTTTGTATACAATGTGTAGTTTTGCCATTTTAGTTGACGATTTTTTAATTATTTCATCAATAAAAATTGTAAATAATAATGGACTTAGTCCCCCTCCTTGCCTTAATCCTTCTTGTGTTGAAAATGGTTCTGATGTTTTATTCCTGTATATTACACAATTTCTATTATTTTTGTAAATGTTTTTGATTATATCTATTATTTTGTAATTTACTCCCCTTCCTTCTAGTACTTTCCATAACTTCTCCCTTGTTACTTTGTCAAAAGCTTTTTCCATGTCTATAAATCCCATATATACCTCTTTTTCTTGTTGTGAGAACTTCTCAATTATCTGTTTCACTGTGAATATGTGGTCTTGGATGCTTCGCCCTCTTCTAAATCCACTTTGCGATTCTTCGAGAGTATTTTCTATCCCTGGTCTTATCTTACTGTCTATAATCTTCTCGTAGACTTTCATAGCAGTACCAAGTAGATTTATTCCTCTATAATTATTGCAGTCTTGTCTATCCCCCTTTTTATATATTGGAACTATTAAGGCTGTCTTCCAATCTTCTGGAATCTGTTCTTCACTCCACGCCCTGTTGTATATTGTCAATAATATTTTTGTTCCTGTTTCCCCTAAATTGTTGAACATTTCTGCTGTTAATTTATCAATTCCTGGAGATTTTCCATTTTTCAATTCATGTATTATTTCCTGTAATTCTTTTAGAGTTACAATGTCTTTATTTTCTATTATTGCATCCTTTTTTTTGTTAATGTCCTGAATTCTGTTGTCTGCTCCTAGTAATTCCTCAAAATACTCTTTCCATCTATCAATTACTTCGTTTTCATTTCTTAGTATATCTCCTTTTTTATTTTTTATCCATGTTTTTTCTTGTGGTTTTTCCTTTCTTAATAACTTCAATGTTTTGTAAAACAGTTTTTGATTTGATTTACTATTGCTTTCCATTTTTTCGCCAAATTCTTTCCACTGATTTCTTTTAGCTACTGTTACCATCTCTTTCACCCTTTTCCTCTCCTCTTTGTACACTTCATAGTTTTTCGTTGTTCTGTTATTTATATATATTTTCCACGCTTCTTTTTTTAATTTTACTTTTATTTTAATTTCATCCGTCCACCAAGCTGTTTGTTTTTTCTTATTAGTTTTCTTGCTACAACCACATATTTCTTTAGCGGTTTCCAAAACGGTTTTTTTGAAATAATCCCACATTTCTTCTAAATTTCCATTTTTCATTATATCACAATTATTTAAGAACTTTCCTGATAATGCCGTTTTGTATTTCTCTGCCATATCTTTGTTTTGAAGTTTGTATGATCTGACCGATTCATATTCTATTCTTTTTTCTACTTTTTGCCTATTATGATTTGTAATTTCTACTTGTTCTCTTATTTTTGTTACAAGTAAATAGTGGTCACTTCCCATTTCTGGTCCTCTTCTAACTTTGGTATCCAATACTTCCTTTCTATTTCTCTTTTCCACTAATATGTAATCTATTATGGACCTTTCATTTCTGCTTTCCATCACACGTGTATATTTATGTATGTCTTTATGTTGGAAAAATGTATTAGTTACAATAAAATTGTGTAATATGCAAAAATCCAACAGCCGTTCTCCATTATTATTCCTAAATGCTTCACCATGTTTTCCTATCACTGTACTGTAAATGTCATCTTTTGTTCCCACTCTGCTATTCAAATCTCCAAGTATAATTATTTTCCCTTTTGCATTTTCTGTAGCCATAGTTAGATCTTCCCAAAACCTATCTTTATTTCCTACTGTATCGTCTTCATTTGGTCCATATACAATTATTATAGTTTTTGTGTCCATATTTTTATTTTTCATTTCTATCACCAGCAATCTTTCCGACCATCCCGTCCATCCAGTAATTTGTTCTTCTAAGTTTTTATGTATTATGCATGCAACTCCTGCTGCCGCTCTTTTCTCATTTTCAATGCCACTATATACGAGTATATGACCATTATCCATATTCACTATCCCTTGTCCTTTTTTCTTTGTCTCTGTTATAGCTAGTATTCTCAAGTTTGTATTTTCAAACTCTTCTTCTAATTCTTTTTCTTTTCCTAAAATACTTCTAACATTCCATGTTCCAATTCTCCACATTTCCGGTGCTAATTTTACTTTATTTTGATCAAATTCCGTTACCGTGTCTTTTTCTCTGTTACCATGAATATCAGGTTCTTTATTTAGTTTTTTGGATGTATTTTTTCCAGTATTTTCATTCTATTTGTTTCTTTATCCCATCTCCATTCTTGCCCATTTACTGTTACCTTATTGTATCCCATTTTTACTTCTTTTCCCTTATGATTTTCTAATTTTGCAAACATCCTTATCTCTTTTTGGTTTTCTCTTTCCTTCTTGGTCATATCATTATTTATAAAAACTCTTTCTTCTTTCCTCTCCTTTAATTTAGCTTTATTTGCCATAATTTTTTCTTTATCAGCTTCTTTTTGACATTCCACTATACACATTTTCTCCCCTATCTTGTTAACTGCTTTAGGCTCGATATTTATTTTTAGTTGTTGACTCAAAAAGTTTCTGACATTTTCCACCAATTTCGACGGCTCATTAGTATCAAGTTTCAATCCATTTATCATCACATTATTTTTTCTTTTTTCTTTATCTATAATTTCCATTGTTTTTTTCCTCTCTTCCATTTCTGTTTTCATTTCTGCATTTTCTTTTTTAATTGCTTGGTTTTCTTTTCTCAATACTTCGTTTTCAAATTTCAACTTTAATATTTCCTCGTTAAACAGAGCCTGTTGATCTTTAGTTTCTTTGATCTCGTTTTTAATTAGTTGTTGTTCCCATTTCATATCCTTTTGATCTGCAGACATTTCCTTCATTAACGCTAAGATTTCATCTAACTTTTCATCTTTTTTACTTTTAGTTAGTCCTCTTGCTAACTTCAAATAATCCATCCATTTTTCTTTTCTTTGAATCTTCTGTAGAATAATCATCACTATCCATTTTGTTTATATTTTGTATTCAACTACTATTTGATTATATTATTTTCGTGGTAGCGTAAGACCAAGGTACCCAGATCAACTCTTCGGAGATACTTAATCTATCCAACCACTTATTATATATATCTAGTTTCTTTCTTTATTTTGTCCTTTATTTTTTAAATTTGACAACGTCGCGAATTATATTGTTTTGAACTCGCCTTAAATCAATTGCTTTTTATTTCAGTAACTTAATTCTAACCTATTTATTTAATTGTTTTTACAAAATCTAACGTTTTTCTTTGTTTTTTTTTTGTAGCACTACGTACTTTACCTTTTGTTTACACAATTCAAATTCTAGTTAATTAATTTTCGCTGCACTTTCCGATATATCGAAATAAATGCAGGCGAATTTTATAAACACTTTATTATTTCCACACACCGTTCTTTTTTTTATAATGACATAAAAAACAATATTTTCGTTGGTCACGCGGTAGTTTATCACATGGTATTTCATCTATATTAGTAGGTATTGGCTCACCTAGAACATTTGAAATAGTATTACGTAACTGACGCGGAAGTTTTGAATTATAAAGGCGTGATTTTATATTGTTTTCATTGAGACCACAGGCCAAACCTTTTAAAAAATTAAGCCTTGTAAGGTTTGTAGCATTTTTTTGGCTCTGATAAAGTATATATGCATTCAAAGCACTCATATCTAATATTCGATAAAACATAGCCATGGGCCAACGGTTAGCTCTGCGACTCGAACTGTACACCGAACACTTTTGGTCGACAGAGTCAACACCACCTTTTGTATTGTTACAGTCATCTATAATTACAGGTTTGCCAGTCACTTCATTAGTTTCATCACCGTGGTGCATTGATGAATAGAGAATAACAGCCTTATTTTTTTTCGGTACGTAACCAAGAATCGTGCATTGATTTGTAAACCCAAATAACAACGAACCAACAGGTCTTTTTTTCTGTGGAAGAAATTCTTGTGGGATTTCTCCTTTGTTTTTTCTTAGAGTTCCAATCGTCGTTAGGCCTTTTTCTTTCAATGTTGATAATAACTCCATTGACGAATACCAATTATCCGTAGTTACGTTTCGATTCGTATTGAAGATGGGTGTGCACAGCCGAATCACTGCCTGTATTGGAATTGGTTTTTTTCTATCTTCTTGGGAAAGAGTTTTTCCGCCAGAGTCTTTTCCAGTATACAAATAGGTGTTATAGACATAGGTGGTTCTTGCATCGGCCAAGCATTGAACTTTTAAGCCATACTTTGCTGGCTTGTTAGGCATATACATTTTAAATTTGCATCTGCCTCGGAAAGCAATAACCATTTCATCCACCGTTGCATTAGCCCCAATAGTGTAAGATTTTTGTGAATTTTTGTTAAACAATTCCAAAATTTCTGTTACAGCACAACCCGGATCTATTTCCTTACGTGCTTCTCGATCTTCAAAGTCGTCAAATCTTAGGGCTATAAGCAAACTACAAAATCTTCTAATATTCATTGAAGCTCTAAATATCTCTCGGCCCGAACCATCTGTAGCGAAAATCGCAAGAATACTCTCATGATTGGATTTAAAAGCTGCACTATAGATCAAAAGAGCAAGCAATCCTTTTAGCTCAATGATTGTGCATTCTCGAAAACTAACATCATTAGGATACTTCAATCTGATATTTTGAAGTTTTTTATTAGTCCACGTAAGGATATTATCTAGCATTTGCTGATCAAAAATTTGCTGAAATGATTCGCATGGACTTAGTAAATCTTCTTGGCGAAACTGCCCTTTGGCACAAGGAAGACGAATGATATTGTGCGATGGAGTGCGCACGTTACGTGCCGGTGCAATTTTCGACCACTTTAACCTATTTTTTTTATAAAAGTAATTTGTTTCTGATGGCGCTATATTCTCAAAATCGTCTGTATCTGAATCACCTGATAACTCTGATGTTGATTCATGGTCACTTGGTATATACGGAGCGTCATCAGTGTCAGACACAATATCATCATCTGGCTGTTTTTGCTCAATACTTGTATTTGAGTTCGAATCATCTAATTTTTCCAACTCTTGAAGCCATCCGTTAACTACAGACTCGTAATTATCGTCATAAATTTTAACAGAACTAGGTCCTGGTAAATTTCTATCCATATTGTGATCTAGAATTAAATAAATACAGTGTTACTAAACTGTACCATGAATAAAAGTTATAACGTAAACCTACACCATGAGTCCCAGGGACTCATTGGCACGTGATACTTACCCCAAACAACGCTGCTTAGACACACCCGCGCGACTATCGATTAACGATACGACTGGAGAAAGCTACTGAAACGCAGAGCACGCTCGAGGCAAAAAGGTGGGAGTTATGCGAGAGCAAAACTTGCACATGAGTCCCTGGGACTCAGGTGTCGAATTAAGGGTTAATATTTAAGTATGTTATAGCTTTTTCTATGGTTACCAATTCAGCAGTAAATATGCTACAAATATTTGGTAATTTATATTTTTCATATATTTTGTGGTTTAAAACATATATAGCACATCCTACTTCTAAATTTGTTTTTGAACCGTCAGTGTAGAAGACTGTGTGTTCTATATAGTAACCAACAATAAATTTCAGGAGAACATTGCTGATTTGTACTGGTTCTGAGTAATGGGGTATTATGATAATGGGATAGTTTATAAAAGTTGTGTAATCGGTTGTGTATATAGGCAAGCGATTGATTCTATTAATATATGATTGATACTTTTGACATTCGATGAAGGCATCTGAGAGAGGAGGTGAATTTTTCTTATTCCAATAAGGATTTGTTAAGTTTTAAATATTATTGACGATAGAACTTCTACTTGACCTGTCTCAAAGCTACTCATCTTTATAACATAATTTTGAGCAAGTATATGACGATGAAATTCTAATGGAAGTTCATTACTTTCAGCTAATAGGATATTAACTGGGGTTGAAACAATTGCTCCCAGGCACAACCTAAGGCATTTGTATTGAATTCTATCTAGAATTTGTAAATTACGGTTACTTGCCGAACCGTATAGACAGCTACCATAATCTATAATTGAACGCACATATGCCCTGTAAAACATAAGTGCAACTTTGGGGTCAGCGCGCCACCTATGGTTCGTTATGCATTTCAGAGAATTTATGGCTCTTTCACATTTACATTTTATATGCTGAATATGCCCTGTCCAGAGGAGTTTTCTGTCCAGAACAATACCCAGATATTTATATTCTTTGACCACTGGCACGCTACACCCAGCCAGTACTAAGCTTCCTGGTGCATGCAACCTATGTCTAGTGAAGAACATTGTAGAGGACTTTTCAGGGGATAATGTCATACCAGTTTCACGAGACCAGTCTAATACTATTTGCATTGCTAGTTCCAGGGCTTTACGGCAATCTTCATAAGACTGATGGTTGGAGTATATACATATATCATCCGCATATTGCAAACATTTTACATTATTATTGAATACATAATGTATATTAGCTGAATATATATTAAACAGGGTGGGGCTGAGAACAGAGCCTTGAGGCGAGCCCTGAGAGAGTTCTGGGTCCATGAAGTACATTTTAATTGTCGCGTATATGAATTGTTCTGGCATAATATAGATTTATTAAATTATCACAGATTTTTCCACTGAATCCCAAATTCACTAACTTATGTTTCAGAATATTAAGATCCACAGAATCATAGGCTCCCTTCAGATCAAGAAACAAACAAAAACCAAATATTGATTGTTAGAATATGTCATCTGTGTATCTGAAATTAATTGTGTAACAACGTATAAAGTACCGAATCCTCTCCGAAATCCAAATTGGTACCTAGGTAACATAATCTTTTTTTCTAAAAACCACTCCAATCTTAGTTTAATCACGCGTTCGAATGTTTTTGTTAAACATGACATCAATGAAATTGGTCTATAGGAAGTGACCAAATTTTTATCTTTTTGTGGTTAGAAATAATCTCAATTTCTGGTAACAATATACCAGTGTATTTAAAACAAATAAATAATTTAATCGCAACATACAGTTGCACTTTGATTACATACAAAAAACCAGCAACCTATCGGAATACGAAAACGTCCTATTGTAGACGCATGGAATCACGGGAAATAAAAAATAACAACCTATTTTTACCCCTTACGGCTTCATTTCGCACCTCTCCTCTTCGGGGCCTCTTCCAGGGGATCGGCCGGTTTGTTGCTGGAGGGATGTAATACAATGCCTGTTGGAGCAAATAGCTCGAGGAGTAGTTGTTTATCCTTTTGAGACTTTCGGGTCGCTTCCCTGATTGGGATTCCGGGGTGGGGTGGTGTGCAAGCGGGATTATTTTTGTCTGATTGTGAGTCACTTTTTCATTAAAGTTGTTTTTCATTTTTCCTTTTCTTTCGTGGCTCTTACTTTACTTTAAAACCTGAACTATTTTCAGTTATTCTCACCATCACACATTTGTTTCTCTGAGGAGGTCATAAGAACGTAATTGCTACATAAATTTACTAATCTTTCAAGCTGTTATCAACTTTTGCTTCTATGATTCTCATGACGTCATCAGAGCACCGGCTGTTGTTAGCCTACCTTACTAATTAACACCTTCAAAAATTGTACATTTTCAACTTCTTCTTCTTCTTCTTATTCGTATTTAAGATCTTGCGATCTGTTAGTTTTGAAGGTTCCTCTTTATCGTTTCCTGGGAGGTGGACTGCCAGCTATCCTTCCATCTCTTAGGTGGTCTACTGGGTGCTCTTTTCCCTGTTGGTTTCCCTTCAAGTGCGATGCGTGGCAGTCTGCTCTCCTCCATTCTTCTCACATGAGCGTACCAATTTTCAACTTATCTTCTACAATTGTTGTCAAATGTCAAACAGCTGACTCACAAATAATGTATTGAGTTATATTATATCCCCTATTTTAGGGATTCATTCATTGTACAATGGGTTGTGTGTGCTTTTTATTATTATTTTAACTAAATAGTGACTGTGTTTCAAGCATTATATTTTAATTCATTTTATGTATCTTCTAATTTGTGAGGATTTGGAGTACACCTTGACCATGTGAGTGAATTGTATCTATTTGGCTTTAGGCCCTTCTAAACTTTTTATTTTATATCGAGAATGTAAGATCAATTTTCTTACTTTTACAGGGGGCACTGATGATGGTTTATCATTGAACCGAAAGCGTTCTGCTAATAATAAATTCTTGTACCAAAATACAAAATTTGGTTTCTCTTCGATAATTGTTTTTCTCTGGTACACTCAGCTGACTTCACTCATTCACTCATTTCTTATTTTATCCCTTTTATTTTACATAAGTACTTTATTTCCGCTGCCTGTAGTTTGGTCTTCAGTGATTTTGTAAGAACACAAAAAATATTAATAACTATATAAAGAATATCCCCACCCCTCACGAATAAAAAGTGTTTTGTACAGAGTCTCGCTGAAAAACGCAAACTCAATCATGTTTTAATTTGACTACATCTTATAAAGTACACTATAAGCAATAAGAAATTTTTATTGATGTGAAATAAAAATCTCGCGGTCAGATGAAAAAGTATCTTTCAGATAAAAAAAGTTGTCAGTTTATCTCCAAAAAAAGAATAAGGGTAATTCTTACTCGGTAGCAAATTTGAAATTATTATTTAAACCTTCTGTGAGCGATTATCTAAAATCTAAATGTTGGTGAAAACTGCATGAAAATCTGTTGTGTGATTCAGGTGGAAGATAAACACATAAACAGACAGACGCGGAAAGCGACCTTGTTTGTATTTTTAAAAACAAGCGAACTTAATCGCACCAAAGAAGACGCTCTCAAATAACCATACACAATAAAGCCTGTGTTTTGTATTTTTATTGTTATCACTGTACACTCGATTTATAAATAATTTTCTGATAAACTTGTTTACTATCCATTAATCATTTTATTTTTATCAGAGTACAATGCACCATTAAAAGAACAATGAATGTATATTCGTATTTATATATTCCTAACAAAACAGATCCTTGCTATTTTGCCGAGGTTTCTGTAATTAATTATGCCAAATTGTAACAATAAAAAATTTGATATTTTTGACATTAAATACGCGTATGTTTAGCAAACAAAGTTAATTTGTTTACGCTCTTTACATTAATGACACTTATTTTTACTGAACCCACTATTTACTACTGTTACACTAACACTCAAAATTACCCTGTCTAACCGTCTAACCATGTCATCATGTTCAGACACCGAAGGTAAACTAAAACTTGTTATGGTTTTGTACTACATAAATATATACTAAATGTTAGGCGCCAATGCTATTCCCGCGGGTAACAGTTCCAGCGGGAAAAATTTTACATTCAATTTTTAACTATAAAACTATAAAGTGGACTATAAGGAATTGGTACTTTGTCTCTATTTAAACTAATCTTAAGTCCGTATGACACGATGCAGAAATTGTTACATTTACTCCATAGAATTGCGAATGCAATTTTTTCTGCATCGTGTAATACACAAAACCTGAACCTGAATGTTAGGGCGGCCACTCACGATCCGACCTAGGTCTGTCAGACATTCGGAACATGTGTGGCGGAAAAAGTTTCCGACTTCTATGTCTCTTAGACGGTCTGCAGTCTGATCAAAAATCAATTATTTTTGAGACCCAGATCGGACAAAACTAGGTCGACAGCTGCGGTCGGAGCGCGTGTGGCGGTTACAGTTCTCAGTTCGCAGACTTCTATTTTTGAAAATTATTTGACATGCAAAGTGTTATTTACTTACTTAATTTTTTCAAATAGTTTTTTTGGGAAATCAGTTTTTTTTCATTAAAAAATGTATAATAAATATTTAATTATTTTTCAACAATTAAAATTTAAAAAATTAACTATATCACGAAAAGTGCAATAAGTGGAACCTCTGGAGCCAAGTTTCTAATATCAGCTTTTCTCCAAGAGGTAGATGGAAGATTTTCTGTTAATCGCGAATGATAAGTGACATTGTCCATAACGATTACAGAATTATTTGGAATTAATTCCACCATTTGTGTAAAATACATCTTCAGTCATTTCTTCATGATAGTCTTTGGTGGATGTTGACTGAAACTCCAGTAAACCACCTTCAACGAACCCTTGATTGCATCCAATATGCGTTATAATTAGTCGGCGACCCTTACCAATAGGAGTTTTCAGTCCAGTAGATAAACCTTCTATGAAAGCTTGACGACTGGTTTGAATACTTTTGTCTGCCATATTTTTTTCACTGAATGTCCTTCATTGAGCCATGTCTCGTATAGATAATAGATGTGTCTTCCCTCCTGTCTGTATTTTCGGATATGTGGTAAATACTGGCGTCTCCGACATATTATTTCTCCGTTGTCGATTAGCACTGATTTGCGACTTTGCTTCTCCCAAGTAAAATTAATTTTTTTGTGTAATATTTTCCACAAAGTTTTTCGCCCTATGTCAGGCAAATTCTCGTCCTCCTTCACCATTCTTAGAATTCTGTCAAGGGTTGGGACTCTTTTTTAAAATATAATTCATGTAGTTTTCGTCTTATTGTATTTTGCATATGTTCATCAAGGTCAAATGGTTTTCTTCCAGTTGACTTTTTAGGTGGAGATATATATATATTTCCATTTTTCCTCTGTCTTAGAAGCCTGTAAATAGATTCACTAACTCCTGCCATATTGGAACATGTCGAAACTATATTTCTAACACTAGCAGCCGGCATTTGATGTACAACAGCATCATGCACCTTTAACACTGCAGTCTTAATTTGTAAGCTAATCACGCTCTTACACTTTACTGGGGTAAAACTTGAAGACATTTTTCACAACACAGTTAACACTTATGGAACATAAGCGACTCTAAGCAAAACAAATTATACAAATTTGGGCGAGACCAAGTTTCACCGTATATACCTGCAAAATTTCTAAGTAGTCATTGGGACAATCCCTAGTAGGACCCTATTGTAATGTTTCTTTGAAATGTTATTATCAACATTTCAAAAATCAGAGTAATTATCTGGAGAATGAATTGATAATTGGTTTGTTAATATATCTCCCAAGAATTGACCTGCTTCAAATTCTCAAGATAATTAATGAAATATTCAGTCAGAATAGTTGCGTTACAAGATTATTTCAAAAATAATTTATTGTTTTAACTGTATGTACTCCACAAATGTATGAAGGTCAGTTAGTTGTTTTAACTAACCGAATTTACATTTATCTTACCTTTATATATCAGATCGGGTATAAAATTAAATAGTAAATAAATTCCTTACATGAACTGTGACGCTTATGCTTTACTACCTGACTAGCATCTGTGACCTTTTCGCGTGCTGTCAGTTAATAAGAAACAGACTATAAAAAAAGTATAATGAATATTTAATTATTTTTCAACAATTAAAATTTAAAAAATTAACTATATATCACGAAAAGTGGAACCTCTGGAGCCAATCCTAACACTATTGTCTGCTATATTGTTTTTGTTTTTTACGTACTAATGCTACGTAATATAACGCGAGAAAAAGTAAATCACCTACTGGAGCCATGATAA
Source organism: Galeruca laticollis (assembly GCA_963921935.1). Taxonomy (NCBI): domain Eukaryota; kingdom Metazoa; phylum Arthropoda; class Insecta; order Coleoptera; family Chrysomelidae; genus Galeruca; species Galeruca laticollis. Next base: position 74,416,493 of record OY998177.1, read on the forward strand.
ACTGACGACTGAGACAGACCTAGGTCTGGGCGTGTGTGTGCTCCGTCGGTCTCGGACCTAGGTTCGTTAGGCGGTCGGACATACCTAGGTCTGTCAGACAGTCGGATCGTGAGTGGCCGCCTTTATATCCAAGAAATATAGGATGGGTTCTATGTTCAGACATTTTTCTTATGTGTGATCATGCGCAGTGTTCATTCTAATGAGTTGTCAAGGTTGCGATTATTTTGAGGTTATCAAACAGATGTTTGGTGGAGGTTATTAAAATCTCGGAAATCAAATACAGCATTGTCCTAATTACATTACAATATCGTAGTCAGACATGATTTGGACAGCAGAACAAGTTTCGGCTCTGATAGAAGAATATCAAAAATATCCATGTCTTTATGCCGTGAAAAATCCATTATACCATAATAGAATATCCAAAGCAGAGGCTCTTGAATACATTAAAGAAGCTCTTCTTATATTGGGCCATGCTTGAAGACTGAAGACATAAAATATAAATTCAATAGTTTGCGAACCACATATTTGACTGAAAAACGTAAATATGAGAAGCGGTGCTGCTAGAGATTTTATAAGTTCACTGTCCTTGATGTTGTGTCACAAATGAATGGTTATTTGAATTAGTCTTGGCCGATATATCGGTAACCATGATATTTCACCGGTGAATGTAAAATCACTGGCGCTACCGGTGATTCATTTCTAGCAGATGCGGTGATCAGTGATTCAGTTTCAACCGAATATTGCAATATCGGCATCATCGATCATCGACTCTAGTATTGGAAGACCACGTTGATCGAAAATCGATATAAAATATCATTATTTACAAATATTAGGTGAAATAAAAACGGTGATTTAGGCCGATATGATATTATAGGTATTTGGAATATAGACTTTTGCTTTTACGGAATGAGAAGGCGGCAGTTGGTATAGATAATATAAGTATATTAATGATACAAACATGCCGCCCGACCCGATACGGATAAGGGCAAACGTGTCGCTTTTTGTGAATTATTTTGTTTCTTTCTGAGGGAAATATCAAAATAAATTTGGTGAACACCTAACTGCTATAAGATAAAATAATTGTTTTTATTTTTTTTGTTAATCTCTGCTTTTTGTGCTGTAAATAAAAGGAGCCTGTATTTTTGCAAGAATTTTAGTGACTTTAGGTAATGGCCAGCAATTGTAAACGTTATTAGGAGAATTGTAAATTGTATTCTTTATTTGTAAACCATTTCAAGAAATCCACTATCGTGTTACAATATGAATGAATTGATAACTAAATGGCATGTCTTAAACTAATATGTCATTTTAATAAAACAATGGGATAAGGGGCAAAAAGAAGTTTTCGGGGTCATCCTGTCCAATTTTAATAAAAAAAGTTGAATACGACTTGTCTATTTAAATAAAAAGTTATAAAATCCTTTAATCAAGTTAGTAGAGAGATAAAAAATCCACAGTAAAGTATTTTTCTTTTATTTTCAGTTTAGAACATGTCTAAAAAAGCAAAAACCAGTGAAATCTGGAATTTTTTTACACCTGTTAAGGGTGACAATTATTATGCAACAAGTAATATGTACAAGAAAAAATGTTTCTTTTTAAAAGTAATGAATAAACTCTAAAAATTGATATATTTTTTACAGATAATATAATTTGTCTTTGCTATTTATACTCAGTCACCGCGGTGATTCAAATCGCCGTTAAAAATCACGGTGGCTTCCTTGTGACCTGGAATTTGGCTGTAGGCCTGGAGAAGATATAGCAGGCGAAGACTACGTGATCCAATGGAGAAGAAGGCTGGACGATATTCATGAATTAGTTCGAACAAATCTTCAAGTTGCCAGCGACAGAATGAAAAGTCGGTACGACACGCAGGCCACAGAAGGCGGTTTTAAAGAAGGGGACAAAGTATGGTTACACAACCCGGCAAGGAGAAAAGGATTTTCTCCAAAATTACAAAAATCCTGGGAAGGTTCATACTTAATCAAGAAAAGGATCAATGATGTTTTATATTGCATAAGCAAGATCCCCAACGGAAAACCAAAAGTAGTTCACCGAAACCGACTAGCGCCATTCGAAGGAGACCATGACATAGAGGAAGGAGTAAACCTTATTCGAGATGTGTCTGACCCCACCTTCCACGAATTTATGGGCGCGTATGGAGGTACCGGGAAAGCTAGATATGGAGTCACTTCGGAACAACAACAAGATTTGTACACTCTCCCGGAAGATTATTCACTGGCATACAACATCCCCGCCCGTATCAAGAACGCACGAGGGTTGGCAACCGTCTTTCGAAAGAAGTTCGGGCAATTAGAACAACTTGAAGACCAGATTCCAGCCCCTGGCAAGACACTGAAACTGAAACATAATTCGCGGTACGTCTTCTACGTGGTAACTAAAAATGAATTCCAAGATCGATCTACCTACCGCGATGTGTGGGAAGCACTTCGAAACCTCCGAGACCATGTGTTGGAATCCAACGTGAAGAAACTGGCTATGCCTAAGATAGCGAGTAACCAGTTGGATTGGCGAATCATCAGGAACATGGTAGAGATTATCTTTCAAGATACCGGTGTCCAGATATTAATTTGCAGCTACAACCCCCGTTATCAGTATCCGATGAAGACGGTGCCCTGCTATTTCCATAAGATCGGAAAGTGTAGAAATGGGGCCAGTTGCCGATTCAAACATCCAGTCTCGGCTACACAAAAGTTCCAGGAGGAACTTCCATTTAAGGAGGGGGTAATGTTACGAAACAGCACACTGGTATAGTCCCTAAAACCGACCATGTCTAAGCCAGGTATAATAGTTAAAATTATGGCGGATACGCAGTTATAAAAAACTGTTTACGATTGAGACTAGGCCAGAAAAATTATTTGTGTGTATAAGCCGCAGCCCGGAATTCTCTGGTACAAAAGGCACTAGTATATAAGGGGACTGATCAGGAAGAGTGAGTGGAGTTGATAATTTGACATCGTGAGATAAACAAATAAATTAGTGAACTGTTTATATAAATTAGTCTAAGTGAATATACTGTATATATAAAATTAAATGTTAGTGATTAGTGAGTTAGTGTTTAAATAAATTAGTAAGTAGCCATACCGAGTGTTTGAAATTTATCCCACCCGTTTATTGTTCAAATAAATAACAAAAACATTACAATACCACTGTTTTGACTCTTATATTATCTTGTACTCGTATGTGCACAATATGTTATATATTCTATTCAATTTAAATTGTGATTTAATATTTATCTTATTTTCTGTTATAACTGTCTAACTATATATAATTATTTACTTTCTTGATCTAATATATGTAAACATTCATTTTTTTAAGGCTTTTACATTATTTAAAATTAATTTTTGTAATTATTACAGGGGTCAGACTAGAACTTTTCAAAATTGTTTTCTGGATCCTTTTTGCATTAGCTTAATTGTCAAATTCGTTGTTCTGTAAAACCTGTTTTAAATATTCAAATAAATATTATTATTATTACTCCAATCTTCTCAGGCTTCATTCCTGGTGTTTGCATTTAGCGAGGTACGGGTGGGTTACCAAGCACTCTCGTCTATTCGAACAATTCTTGTTGTATTCAGTACAACTGCTTTCTGCATGGGCCTGTACAAATTGTTATTTAATTCCAGTGTTTTGAGGCTTCTATGTAGTTCCTTTGTGATCACACCAATGGTGGATAAGACAACGGGTACAATGGTCACTTTGTTGAGATTCCACAGGTATTTGATTTCATCGGCGAGGTCAGTGTACTTTCTTTTCTTTTCTTCGATACTGGTTATAATATTGTGGGTGTTAGGAACCGCTATGTCTATGATGTATGCCTCCTTCTGTCTGTTATCTCTTACAACTATGTCTGGTTTGTTGCAGGGGATCCTCCGGTCTGTTATGATGGATCGGTCGTAGTAAACTGTAATATGATATTTCTGTACTACTGCAGCTGGTTGATATTCGTAGTACGGTGTTTTATTGCTGCTTTCTATTATTCCCCAATTGTGGCATATTTCTTGGTGGATGATAGCAGTGACTTGATTATGGCGGTGTAAGTAATCATTCTGTGATAACATGCTGCATGCTGCCGTGATGTGTTGGATGGTTTCTGGCTTCTCCTTGCATTTCCTACATCTGTCACACTTGGTTCTTTGGCAATGTATTTCTGGTAATTCTTTGTGTGTATCACCTGATCCTGTATGGCTATAAGGATGCCCTCCGTTTCTGGGATTAGTTCGCCTGTCCTTAACCATTCGTTCGACGCTTGCTTGTCGACATGGGGTAGGTCGAGGTCATGCGGGTATCGCCCATGAAGGGCCTTGCCTTTCCATTCATTTCCCTTCTCCTCTATACTAATCATGAGTTCATTGCCTTGTACTTCTTCATTGGATAGGTTCAGTGGTGTATATCCTCTATCTGTCATACGATCATGTTTCTTTTCTTTTGTGGAAGTATGATCTCATCATTTTGATCTGGTTGTTGTGCAGGTTTTTGATGTCTATTAAACCTCGGCCTCCTTCTTTCCTTGGAAGTGTCATTCTTATTGTACTGGATTTGGGGTGGTGTTTTCTGTGCTCTGTGTTGTTCTTGTTTTTCTCATAATATTATCTAGGTCTGTTACTGTCCAGTTTATTACCCCAAATGAGTACGTTAGAATGGGTATAGCTAGGGTGTTGAGAGCTTTGAATATGTTTCGGCTGTTCAGTTCGGCTTTACACAATTTGTTTACTCTAGTCATATACTATCTTGTTAGGCTTTCCTTGATTCTTTTTTTGATCGATTGTTCTTGCTTGTTGATATCCTAGATATTTGTAAAGCTCTTGCTGATCCATTGCTTCTATTATACCTCCATCTGCAAGTTGCTCATTCCCTGTCTGGATCTTACGCTTTTCCATATGTATAGTTCTACATTTATCTAACCCAAATCTCATACATATGTTATTGGAGAACTTTTCCACTATTATAATCAGTTCTTTGAGTTTGTCTTGTGATGATGCGTAGAGATTCAGGTCGCCTATGTATAGTTGGTGCGAGATGATGGGTTTTCTTTGGTTGACTTTCAGTGTGTATCCTATTCCTGTTTGGTTCAATTGTTTAGAGAGCGGGTTTAGTGCCATACTGAACAGCAAAGGGCTCAATGCATCTCCTTGATAGATGCCTCTGGTGATGTGTATTTCAGGAATGGTTATGGGTGCTGGACAGGCCGTTATCAGTATCTCAGTTCTCCAATTATCCATGGTGTTCTTTAGGAATGTGATGAGTGTTGGGTGGACTTTGTACAGTACAACAGAAGTAGTTTGGCGAAGGTCGTGTGCGCAGTAGCAAAATCCGCTGTACGTACGTTTTAAATCATTTTTCTCGCAACTTTTGTCGTGTTCACTTCGAAAGTACAATCCGAGACATAAATTTTGATGGTTTTTGATATTTTATTTTTTTACGTGTTATATTTTTATTTTAATTGGAGTTTATAGTTTGTGATCTTCGAACGCCAAGACTTCTGTTGCCCTCTACATTGTTACAGAATTTAATGACGGCTTCATAACAATCTCGACATTATGAAAGAGATGCTAGATCTCTTCTTTTTTACGTCATTAATTATTCTTAATTTTATTTACTCATATCAGTGCGTGCTAATTAATATTTTTTTCGAAAAAAATAAGTTACGGAATTGTAGTTGTTTCATATGGGGATTGGGACGAGTATTAAGGAAAAATATAATCCGGCTCACTGAATTCAAGCATAAAGTGGTACGCGTAACGAAGTTACTTTTGTTCTGACAGGTGAAAGCACGATCACCGGTAGATCTAGAAATATAATATAAATAAATTAACGGTAAATTAGATTACTTACTATCAGGCGGCGTTAATATTCAATAATAGTGATACACCGATGTGTACTTAGCAGTAGGTACATAGTAGAATTAATTTTGAAAGAACAGTCAGTTGCAAAATTGCCGTCGATGACGAATAGCTCCGACACGACCGTGCCAAAGACAAGTAAGTTTCCAGATTTTTGCCAAGTCCGTAAATCAATTCTACGCTAGGCTGTCCGAACTTTAATGTATTTCAGGACCACCATCATAGAGAAGCCCGCTCCGATGAATCCGGAGGAAACAATACAGGATCGTTCGAGCCGGAGTCCGTGATAAGTTGATAAATTAGCTTATGGGTATACCGTTCTTAATCGTAAGTTGAGTCCGTCCGAGGGGGGGAGAACTGCTACTGAACGAGCTGCTTCGCACGCTTCAGGAGTAGTCGCGTTTGTGTCTTCAACCAATCGTTCAAGGATAGAAGCACTGCTACAGAAGGAGCTGCTTCCCACGCTTCAGGAGTAGTCGCGTTTGGGCCTTAAGCCAACGGTCTAATGCGCGGGTCACATTATGCTGGTTGCCAGCCGCGAGTTGAAGAAGCCGCTTCTACCAGCCGTCGATCAGCTTGGTGTGACAACAAAATTCGGCGAATATTTGTTAGCGGCTGATGAAGTTGGACATGTTTAACTTTTGGTAGCAGGCAGCGGCGAATAATCAATCACGTGACCGCTGGCACCAGCCGGCAGCGCAGTCTGACCACTATTGCCTCTATCAGCAACGGGAAAGCACGTTTTTCTGTGAAGTTGTTTTAGTTGTGACTTTTTTTCCAATTTGTAATTTTTAATTGATTTAATTAAAGTTATTAATAATGTCTGAATTAAAGTGGACTGCGAAACAAATAATAACATTTTTAAACGCTTTTCAAATTATCCTTGTTTATGGGACGTTACGTCGAAAGACTATTTAAATAGAAACTTTAAAGAGGTGTCGAACAACAAACTATTAGAAAACGTACACATGTCAGATATACCAGGATCACTTGATTCTTTGAAAAACAAATTAAAAGTTTACGTGATCCCTACCGTAAGGAATTGCAAAAGGTTCAAAAATCAAAAAAAAAGTGGTGCCGGTGCAGACGATGTATACAAGCCAAAGCTTGCATGGCTTTCTTCAGCTGAAGTAATCTGGCAATGATCTATCATAGGAAGAGAATCGTCTTCAAATTTGGTAAGTAAATAGATAAATGATAATGAATCAATTATCAATAAATAAATATTATAAGAATAATATATTAATACCGAAATAATACTATAAATTGTATAATTATAAACCTTAAGAATGCCTCAAAGTTATTGTATCTATTAACTCCATCTAGGCATGTATGTATTAATGTTTCATATTTAACCTTACCAATTGATATTTATTACATATATAATATTAATAATTATACTTTACATAAAATAGTTTATAATACTTATTTATTAAAAAACAAAAATGTGAACTGTCTATAAATAGCTCAAAAAAAGTCAATAATAATTTTACAAATGCTAATTTCAGAAATGTATTATTTTATTATAATAAATAAGAAGACATGGATCAATTATTGTTATACTTTGATATATATATATATATATATATATATATATATATCTGGTTATATTACCTTTTATTACATTATTTATAATATTGATAAAATAGTAAAATACATACACTTATACGTTTTCAAAAAGTTATCCATTTTAGACTGCTAGTGTTGGTTCTATACCAATTGAGTGAATGCAAACGACGAGTACTCAGTGTGTATGTGTTTATTAATCTGCAGCTAAGCGCTTTCGGCTATTAAGCCATTATCAAAGCTGTCGTCATTAAAAAAAAGATCCAAAACAGGTGTCAAAACCATCCAGTTGATAAAAAAGAAACAATGCAAAGTTAAATAATTGTTACGATGAAGTCATTAAAATAACCCTGTTAAAAGGGTGTACAATTATAATTTACATGATGGAAATTCCAATTCAGAAGTGTAAACTCTGAATAGTTATGTTCCATTTTGTGATTACAGTGGACCCCCGATAATCCGGCCCCTGTCTAATCCGGCGCCCCCTGTAATCCGACATGACTTAGAATTACATACATGTATGTTTGACAATCTTTGCTAATATAGATCACGCAGGTTTGAACAGGTCACAACTCGTACGCGCCACCGCTATTGTGCTCGACGCGTATGCATTGTTTTACTTAGTTTGAATTTGACTACTAGTGATAGCGGTACGGCCTAGCGTGCGTTCATTGTTTACTATTTATTCATTGTGTATTAGGTATAGTACCTAGTAATGTCGTCACAAACCCAGAAGCGAAAGCACAAAACGTTGACAATTAAAGAAAAATGTGATATTTTAGATCGCTTAAATCGCAATGAAACTTTTAGTAGTTTATCAAGTGAATACGGCGTAGGCCGATCTACAATTTATGACATTAAAAAAAACCACGAGAAGATTAAGAAGTTCGTGTCAACTACTGACTGCGGGCCAGGCAAGAGACAGACACTCAAGAAAGCTGAACATCCAGAAGTGGAAGAAGCTTTGTACATGTGGTTTCTTCAGGAAAGAAACAGGCATGCACCAATTTCGGGACCCATGTTGGCGATGAAAGCTAAGTTTTTTTATAAGGAAATAACAAAAAAAGATGATTTTGTGGCCAGCAAAGGATGGCTAGAACGTTTTAAAAGTCGTCATGGCATACGTTTAATGACTATTACAGGAGAGAAACTTTCTAACGATGCCACCTGCATAGAGCCCTTTAAATTAAGATTTTTGCAAAAGGTGAACGATTTAAATCTTGACCCGTCACAGGTGTACAATGCAGACGAATCAGGGCTTTTTTGGCGTGTGATGCCTAACAAAACTTTCGTTTCTTGTAACGAAAAAGACGTACCTGGACGAAAAGTGAGTGAAGAGCGTGTAACCATACTACCATGTGCTAATGCTGCAGGTAGACACGCGCTTAAGATGGTGGTCATTGGGAAATCTAATAAACCAAGGGCATTCAAAAACATTGATTTACCTGTACACTATTACGGACAAAAAAGTGCATTGATGACAAAAGACCTTTTCAAAAAGTGGTTTGATGAATGCTTCGTACCTGAAGTTATTAAATGGTTAAAAGATCATAATTTTCCTCAAAAAGCGTTGTTGCTTCTTGATAACGCTCCCGGTCATCCGTCTGAAGAAGAACTGACAACTGAGGATAAATGCATCACTGCGATGTTTCTTCCGCCAAATTGCACTGCACTGATTCAACCAATGGACCAGAACATCATTCAGTTTGTTAAGCAAGACTATAAAAAAAACCTACTTATGAGAGCCGTATCAAAAGACCAACCAATAGAAAAAACTTTAAAAGAATTTAATATGAAAGACTTGGTTTTTGCTCTTAGTCAGTCGTGGAGTGCGTTACCGTCATCAACTATTAAATCGTCTTGGAAAAAGTTATGGCCAGATATAATCACCACTCCTAGCAACGATCCACAAATCAGTGTAACTTCGGAAGTTATAGAACAAGTCGCTACTGAAACACAGATAAGTCCGGAAGATTTGGAAGTCTGGTGCCGTGGAATGGATAAAGAAGAAAATGTTTTTCTTGAAATGTCTGACGAAGATATTATAAAAGAGGTTTCTAATAATACAACAAACGATCAGGAAGATAACGACGACGTGATTGCAACTGCTCCACAAGTCACAGATCAAGACGCAGTTAACGCTTTTGAGCTAGGTTTACAATGGGCTGAAGAGAATGGTACATCCTACAACGAACTTTTACTTTTGAGAAGACTGAGGGACAAAGCTCTGATCTCGCGTTATAACAACCTTAAACAAAAAAAAATTGATGAATATTTCAAAGCTTCATAATTTGATATAGTATTCACTATGATTCACTATGATATTCACTATATGATTTTGATTAATAATTCTTGATTATTTTGGTAGATATGTATGTGCATTTATGCTTAATTTTATAATAAAACGTAAGCTCTCAATTGTTATTTAATTTACTAAATTCGACTTACATAAATTAAGTCTGATTTGTACTTCAAAGTACATACATATGTACGTATAATATGTATATAGATTCTTGTCATTAGATATGTAATTTGTCGGATTACAAGGTACTCTTTCGTAAAAAAATCCGGACTATAGGGGTCTTAGGCAGTGCTCTATAATCCGACAAATTCGATAGTCCGACACTGCCCTGCATAATGTTTGCCGGATTACCGGAGGTCCACTGTATTACTTAAAGTAATCAAAAATAAGTTTGAATTATATTACTTACCTTAATAAATGGTTGGAGAACTTCATAAATAGCGGACATCACTGCAGGTAAAAAAAAACTGAAATTGAGTTGTGCGGTACTCTAAATAATAACGCCAAAGACCTAAAACTATCTCCAGTTGCGAGATATCTTAGAGTAATTTCCATCTTCGTTTTACACGGGATTGCCTGTCTGAATACTGTATCTTGCTTTTCAATTAAAGGTTCAACTAATTCTAACAATTCTTGAAATTGAGGGGCCGTCATTCTTAAAACATTTCTGTATGTTTTGGGATCCTCTTCTTTCAGTTCTTGTAGAAGTCTTGACGATGCCTCAAATTCTTCCCTTCTTTGTATCCATGGTCTGACCCACCATCGTCTCTGTTTGCGGTGAAGCTGGTTAAGCATTTCTAAAAAAAGTTCCCTGACACCCTCTCTCAACAACTGCTTAATTAGATTTTTGCATGAAACGACAGACGACACGGTTGCTGAATAAACTGGAGAGTGCGAGTAGCAGCAACAGTAGTGTGACCAGATTGGCAGCCGCTACTTGCTGGCAACCAGCATAATGTGACCCGCGCTTAATGAGATAAAGCTGCTATTGAACGAGCTTGCTCTCACGCTTCAGTAGTCGCGTTAGGGTCTCAAGCCAACTGACTAAGGGAAGGACAATTGCTACTGGGGGGTTGCTTGGCACGTTCTAGTAGTAGTCCCGTTTGGGCCTTAAGCCACCAAAAACCTATAAAGGGAACAATTGTCACTTGGGGTGCTAAATTGATCCGAGTGCATACGGGGTTTTGTTACCGCGTTGCTATCCGCATGACAACCGCTCGCACCACTTCCATAGTTACCCTTTAGTTTCCGTTGGACACCGTTTATAGATAATTTTAGTGCTTTTGCCCCGTTTGTTGCTTTCGTCTGACTATATAATTAATAATCTGATTGTTTTGTTTGTTGTTCCGCATAGAGCTCATTGTATATAAGCTCCCTGTAAGGTAAGGAATTTTAGCAGCAAATACCAAGGTTTCGAATCCAGGAAGGCACGTAATATCTGCCCGACTGACCGCAGCCCATTTGTCACCACCATAAGTGACCCCTGGAGTATTTTATTCATCACTGACGCTGCCCGGAGCAAGTGGAACATACCACGATAAAAAACTGGCGACTGAGGCAACCCGTTACCTGGACTCTAAAAGTCAAACCGACAAGTAACGACGAAAAACCGTGGGGGTGAAAAACATTTTTTTATTTGTGGCAAAAGTATTGATTTAGCTGAAAATGTTGTAGAAATAAAAAAATAAACAACTTTCCTCTAGAGACTTTTTGCAAATAACCTCAAATTTGCATAGAAAAACGTAAAAATTGCTTTTTTCCGTTTTTGATTTTTCGTACTTCGAAAAAATCTTGGAACTTGAAATTTCGGGAACATGTTCCTCTTGCCATTCCATATAAGTGGTAATTTTTTTATGAAGAAATATTTATTTTTTCAAGATATGCACGGTTATATACTTTTTAATTAGTATTAATTTCATTATCAATTACCTAGCAAAATAAGATTTTTGTAAATGTTATAATTTTGACCTTTATTATTGATTACCTAGGTTCAAAGTAAGGTCAATTGTTTAAAGCATGATGTGCCAATTTTTAAATAACGTTGAATATTTATTTTAGATCGGAGAATGTGTATCAGCTGCACTTGGTGATAGCTTACGAACTTGTAGTGAACCCATGTCATTGGAAAAACACGAAGTAGCCTAGTTTTCTACTCCGAAAAATAAAAGGCCTGGTAAAAAAAACAAAAACAATGCTAGATGACGTTGGCAAAAGCCAGTTAAGAAACAGCATTTTAAATTGTCATACACGCATAAAACTATAACCTACGCTAAATAAAATTCATGAACGTTTTTTTTCCAAGAATTCAATTATGATGAGTGTAAGAACCGCTTCTAAAAGAAATGCATCTATAGGTTTTAGATGAAGAAAAATTAAAAAATGATCGAAAACCATTTGTGGAACGTAATTCAATGCATAATTTACAATGTTACATAATCATTAAAATAAAATTAAATAAACATGTACCTATCATTTGATTTGACACACCTTTTAAGTGATTTGAAAATTCGTTCTCACAGTGATGTATACAAACAAATTAATTTCATTGACCTAGCTATGTTATTTAGTAACATGTTCAACGGACATCGCCCATCGAGAGCGAATTGGAAGATAATTATTGATGGGAGATATACAATAGTAATAAAGAAAAACTGAAATAACAAACCAAAAGGTACGCCATATTTTGTACTGGCAACGAAAATTGGTTTAATTGGTAAAGGGGCTAGCACCTAGCACCAGATACTCATTGACAAGATGTATGTAATGTACATATATATTGTAATTTGACTGAACATGTAAAAAGTGTATACTAGCTGTGCCATTGTTTGGAGAATAGTTTCATATGATGTAGTGAGATGTTTTTCATTCGACTTTATTATTAATGAAGGTGTAGAAATAAATACTCTAGCTTGTGTAAGTGCATCGAAATCTAAGGACATCTACTTGCGTAATTGCAAATTAAGCAGGCACAGTTCAAAGCACACTAGTTCGGGGGCATGAAAATATTAAATTCGGTCCATACAAAATATTTGTCGCCCAAAATTTACACCCAGGGGATGCAATTCGACGCCTTGAATTTTCCAATTGGTATAATGTGCATTGTCGACCCACAGTTTCAATTAAAAATTTTGTGGACAGATTAAAGCCGTTTTACAAATTGTGGTATTTTCAATGTTCATTATGAACACATTGGGCTCAAGTAAATCCTCATGAAGTCGACCAACGAAGACACAAGTTAAATTTGGATTCAACGTTTGGTGTGGTGTACTTGGTTCAAAAGTTTTGATTCTACTCTAACTGGAACCTGTTACTTTCACTTTTCACAATTTGAATTTGAAAAAACGTTGGATGACTTTCCTTTCGAATCGCGTCGAATGCTAGAATGGTTTCATCATGATGGTGAGCCTCCACATAATTATATTGAAGTGCGAAATCATTTAATGAACTTGCTTTTTCCCAATTCATGGATTCGACGAAATAGCTGATTGAATGGCCACTTCGGTCTCCAGATTTGTCAGTTTTCGATTTTTTATGGGGAATGGTCAAAAACAAAATCAATAACAGATCATATGAAAATGTAGACGAGTTAAGAGAAGCTGTTTTGGAAGCATTTATTAATATTGATGGACATTGTGACGGTTATTGAACCAGAAGGTTACTAATAAACTTACTAAGGTTAGTCAGTAAGAGTGAACCACGATTCTTTAGGGAATACGTTTATTTGGGTAATTAATAAAACACGTTCAGATTAGAACGATAAGAAATTGTAAAACAACTAACTCGACTAGGTTAATATTGTTAAATGTAACCAGTGTTATTGGACTGAAGAATACTGATTCAGCATGTATAAATAGTTTTAATTCTGTATAGTAAACATTAGTTGCATTTTATACTCGTAAGTATAACACTGGTTGGTCATCGACATGTTGACAATGGTCACGGTTAATTGTTATTATTTGTGTTAAGTATATTATATCCCAGTGAGCTTTTAAACATACTGTATTATTTCGTTCTCACAGATTGGAGGTAAGTGTTGCCCTAATTAATGGCCTGGAATATAAATGGTTCAGTAACGTTCTCTTCGAAAAGCAACCAATTGTGTTTTAAAAAGGTGTAATAAATGTATAAATAACAACGGTGGTAGTTTCAGATCTTTAGGTTTTATTTTCTTTAATTGATTTTTATAAAGATTGACAATATTTTAATTATAATTTTTTATTCTGACATATTTTATTTTTATTTTACGGCAACTACTTACATGTAAACTGCTAAATAATAATTTTGAGGATATATCTGCTACAAGTTATTTCATTTCATAGCAATCTCATAAAAAATGGGCTATAACTTTCATATTTTTCCTGTAAGCATGTTTATATCATTAAAAAGATCCTGACCTACTATGGGTTCCATTTAAAAAAATACAAGTGTGTGTTATAACTCAAAATGCGAATGAACTGTAATAATTGTAATAATTTTTTAAATTGAGTATTCAAATATCTACAACTTTCATCTTTAAGTTTTGTTTGTATCGCTTATAATAAATAACGGAGTATTGAGACATTTAGGATATCAGTAGAATTCAGTTTCTTTAAAATATCTAGTAAGCCATGATTTTTTTTGAAAATGTGAAAGGTGTTTAGAAATACGCATAAAAAGCTGCAAATGCTTCCACATTTAACCGACTCTCTAGCTCTTATAGTTTCCGAGATCTCTGTACTAATCATCAAACTCACCCTGTATATAGTAATTTGTACACATATTGTTACGAAACAGCACACTGGTATAGTCACTAAATCCTAAGCAAGGTATGAAAGTTAAAATTATGGCGGACGCGCAGGGTTTCCTAGAATTGTTTACGAATAGTGACTATCTTATCTACATTGTTTTTGTGACCAGACTTATCAAGAAAATGCCAGAGCCAATTGTTTTTGTGTAAGCCGCAGTCCGGAATTTTCTAGTAAAAAAGGCTTTAATATACAAGAGACCGATCAGGAAGAGTCAGTTTAGTTGATAATTGGACATCGTGAGATAAACAAGTAAATAAGTGAATATAAATTAGTGAACTCATTGTATAAATTAGTTTAAGTGAATATACTGTATAAATAATTAGTGAATAGTGTAGTGTTTAAATAAATTAAATAAGTGAACCCACCGAGTGTTTAAAGTTTATCCCACCCGTTTGCTGTTTAAATAAATAATAAAAACATTACAATATTTATATTTCAAAACAATAGTGACTAGTATCAAATATTTGGAATATATCATGCCGCGAGTTTTGGATAGGTTAGTAACAAATTGTAACATTAGTAATCACAATGAAAACAATGGTTCAAGAACGAATGAATCAAATATGACACAATAGTTTAGTCATAGTAGACAGTAATAGTTGACAAATATATACATTTGTTGACAATAATTTTTTTATTCATATATAATCCACAAAATTTTTATTCCAACAAATTTGAATCATTTTTAAAAAGTAAAAAATTAAGTAAAGTACTAGCTCAGTGAAGTTGCCCACCCCCCCAATCGAAATTTTCAACAAAAACATATATGGTCGTAATGCACTCCTATTGCACCAATATGCCCCATCAATTTCTTTGCACCACATTTCACGAGAGACTACAGCTATTTGTTTATGGGGAGGGGGGGGGGCAAATACACGCAAGCGGGGTTAATGTCAGGACAAATACATATAAATTCACATTCACATATGAACATATGTCTAGTATGCATTTACTTCCAGTTTTCAATAAACAAGAAATGTATTCAGGCTATTACTAGCCAGTTTACCACAGCAAAATGTTGTATAAACAACAACTCATCATGTAAAAGTTCGCAATTAAAAAAGTTAAGATTGGAAATACAGATGTGTAATGTGGACAGTTTAGTTTATTAATTGAGAAATAATAAGATTGTACTAAACTGATAACTTAATGCAATGAACAATAAAAAAATCATCATCACTTTCGTGTACCCCTTCATTATAACAACCAGATTAATTTACAAAGAAATAATTCAGAAGTAATCTAATTCACTATATTAGTTCGATTAGTATACGCTAATATGATTTGAACAATAAATTAAAACCTACCTAGTAAGTATTTGAAATAAGTGTATCTATATTATGAAAAAAATGCTTCCCTAACTACCAGAGTTTTGGAAATTCACATATTAATATTATTCAAAGAGCCGTTTTATCAAACAACATTCTCAACTAATGGCAATAAGCATCAACAATTCATGGAATTATACTGGATGATATAATATGCCACTAAAAAATCACTGGAGCATAGCGTTGATTGGTAACTTATATCAATCAACGGCGAAAAGCTAAAAAAACTACATTCGTCGATAATGATATTTCGATTGCACGAGGTGTTAGACAGGGATGTATTCTCTCACCAACATTGTTTAACGTGTACTCTCAGGTTATCTTTGAAAAAGCCTTATGGGAAAGAAGCGAAGGGGTTAAAATCGGCGGCGAAGTAATAAGCACGATAAGATACGCTGACGACACGGTGATCTTGGCAGAGAGTCTGGAGGACCTGCAGATACTTGTAAATGCTGTTAATATGGAATGTCAGCAAATGGGAATAGATATTAACACACAAAAAACAAAACTCATGATAATCTCTAAAACACCCGCACATAATGATCAATTAATAATAAACGATCAAGCAATAGAAAGGGTAGAAAAGTTTAAATACTTGGGTGCTTTCATTAACTCAGACCTAAATCAGGACCAGGAAATCCGTGTAAGGATTGAAATGGCAAGATCGGCATTTCTAAAATTTAAATCCATTTTTTGCAATAAAAATTTGAATTTAATACTCCGGTTGAGATTTATGGAGTGCTATGTTTGGTCCCAGCTATTATATGGTGTAGAAACATGGACGTTAAAGGCACAAATAACTAAAAGAATCGAAGCCTTCGAAATGTGGATTTACAGACGTATGCTGAAAGTACCATGGACAGCCCGAATTACTAACGAGGAAATACTACATAGAATTGGTCGTGAACGAAAACTACTAAAAATAATAAAAATACGTAAGACAGCATATCTCGGTCACGTATTACGACATGATAAATACTCTCTGTTACAAGTGATTATGCAGGGCAGAGTTGAAGGAAAGAAGGGAATTGGGAGAAAGAAGAAATCATGGCTGAGGAATATCCGAGAATGGACAGACATGGGCGTTAAGGATCTTTTTCATATTGCTACGGACATAGATGCTTTTAAGAGAGTGGTCGCCAACCTCCGTTAAATGGGAACGGCATTCGAAGAAGAAGAATTAATGAATATAAACATAATAATTTCCATTAACATCATAAGGAATATTCTATGGCCACAATACAGAGTCCTAAAGCGACAATATGTTGTAATGAAACAAGTATATTCAATGTATCACAATTTTCTTTAACGGGGTACCATAACATGCAAAATAAGTCGTGTGCTAATATTTGTATTATAACTGTATTCTATTTACAAAAATATATCCATAATAAACCGCCTGTAATTCCTACGCTCCTGATAAAACGATTTCGTCTACAGCCGTAACTCTTCTATTTTTATCTATCCCCTCTCTTCATTTTCAATCTACACGTTGGAAGTATGCCCTCAAAATATTCCTTTTTATTTTTAAGAGAAATCATTCTCCATTAAATTTCAACGTAAAACGATAATGCTCTTATAGCCAACGGGAAAATATAAGGGTCACATGGCATTACCAGTGTGTTAGAGAAAGACAATAGTGAGACAGACAATCAAATGCCAGCGTAGATTATTATACCAGACGAATCGCGCGTGCGCCTCTTGAGGATGTTTATCTGTACATCTGGGTACTGACTAGGTACGCCACTCAATGTTGCTGTTTAGCTCAAAACGGGGGTTTATTCGAACATTTGATTTAAAATTATTGGAGAATTAAGAAGATTTATTTTTTAATTTATTACCAGAATATTACGTATATTTAAAAATAGTAGGTACTTTCATTAGAGTTTGGTGTTATTTAAGTTTATTATCATAGCGTATTTAATTTGTACTGTGTGTGTTTACACAGAGAATTAGTTTCTCATTTGCAAACGTAAAACACTAATTTTTTTTACTAATACAAAGTAAAAGTAAAGGTTTTAACCGCTTTCAAACTGAAAGCTAGAACAATTTCCAGGATTAGAATAAAAGGTTCAACAAATAGATGGCATTAATTATCTTGCTCTGTTACAACCTCTTGAATTATCATAATTAAAAGCTTCTTATAACTTTTTCTCATATTAGAACAATGCATTTTACTGTTTTTAAATGAAACTCAAGGTCTCTAGTTAATTCCACAATATAATACAAGTTATTGAAAATTCTAAAAAATTGACAATTGTTTCGATAAATCAATATCATCGATGATATTCCACGAAGTAAGGGTCGAGACAGTCAATTTCATTAATGCATTTTACAATTAATATAAATATACAATGAAAATTGTTTCTGTTATCTAGTTCATATGTAGACAGAATTTGTAACACATTGACGTTATGGACACGCCTCTCGAGAGCGGTGCCTACCAGGCGTTTTCCACTTTATGATATCCTGCTAGCGAAAAAAGAATAATACACTGAATTTATATGTAGTTGTCTCTTTCTACCACATTGACGTTAAAACATATGTTCCCTCAGAATTTTCCTAACAGTGTATATATAATATATAATAAAAAACTGCGAGAACAATACACAAGAACATACAACATGAGACCAGCAAACGATTTAAAATGGATATTTTGTAGAGTTCAATTGAATAAACCCTAAGCACCAGCATTGTTTGTAAGATGTACGTAGGCGTTGTTAGTCGAAATTGTGACTTCTGTCATTTTATAGTACTTCATCAAGGCAGTGCAAACGGGCACCTTACGCGCATATTAGGTTTACAACATTTTTCTTGCTAGCATACGAAAACTAACGATAAACAGACACTTTCTACCCTCTACATAACTTTCCGGGCCCTTTTTCACTGAGGTTTGCCATAATTTTGGAAATTTTTTTGGCTTAGGGGAAGGCATATACTTTTTATATTTGGAGGAAGGGAAGAGTATGTTTTTGTTGATGGTGCATAAGCGTGCATTAGAAGTGGACTCCACTACCCTAATTTTTTTTCGGAATTTATCTTTGGGGAGGGGCAACTTCACTTTAAATAATGAGGTTTAACTAACTAGGAGTAGAGGGGATTTTGTTTTTGTTAGTGGTGCAAATGAGTGCATTAGAAGTGGATTCCGATGCCACTTGTTTCGTTTGAAAATTATCATTGGGGGGGGGGACAACTTCACTTTATATATTGAGGTTTAACTAAGTAAGGGGAGAGGGGATTTTCTTTTTCATAGTGATGCATATGAGTGTATTAGAAGGGGATTCCGATGTTATTTGTTTTTTTGAAAATTATCATTGGGGGGGGGGTGCAACTTCACACTGAATAATGCGGTACTACTAACTGAGGTGAGAGGTGCAAAGTATTATTTTGGTGGAACATTATGGTGCATTACAATCGCTTGACGTTGCAAAGTACAAAATTTGAAAATTCCCATGGGGGGGCTAGCATGTATTTGCCCCCCCCCCCCAAACAAATAGCTGTAGTCTCTCAGGAAATGTGATGCAAAGAAAATAATTCATGGAGCATATTGGTGCATTAGGAGTGCATTACGACCATATATGTTTTTGTTGAAAATTTCGATTGGGGTGGGGGCAACTTAACTGAGCTGAAAGTAACTGGGAATTTAATTGTTTGTGGTTGGTCACTGCATATTTTCAAATTTAGAATTAAATTGACAATTCTTCTGAAAATAATTAATTTGTCAATACTAACTGAATTATGGAAACGCCAGCTCATATAAGGGAAACAGCTGAAACAGCCATAAATAATATATTACCCACAAAATCTGCAACTCGACATTTGAACGCTAGCAATAATACGTATAATGTTTATAATAACTATGTTAGACTTGATTATTTTGATGAGAAATAAAAAAAAAATTCTGCAACTCTATGGTCCATATTTTCCATGTTGAAGTCAACGCTCAATATTAAATACAATATCAACATTGAAACTTATTCAAAACTAATCGCTATTTTGAAAAACAAGATGGTTACTTGCCAGAAAAATATAATTGTTTAGAGATTTAAGACATTGAAACATTTATTACAAGTGCTCCTGATGAGACGTCAGTAAAGCTAGCCCCCCCCCCACTTTTTCAAATTTAAAAAAAAAAACTTATGTATAATTTAGAACTAATTTAGGACTAATTTGTACCCAAAAAATTAGAATTTGTACCCGCTTAGTTTTTCTGAAAAATCACTATATAAAGTGGGGGTGCTAGCTTGAGCTCAAGCTAACACCCCCCCCCCATTGACAAAATCAAATTTTATTGGCATAAATCTAAACCCAAAAGCGTTTTTTCATTATTATATGATTTTGTTTATAAAAGATGATAGTAAATTAGACCACGTGTTTTATTAATTTCCAAGTGAATCGTTAAAAGATTTGAAATTATCAAAGTTAACTAAATATTATTAATTGTCGAATATAGGACTAATTTGTACCAAAAAAATTAAAAGTTGTACCCACACAGTTTTCCCTGTAAAAGGAGTTTTAATGTGGGAGTGCTGGCTTGAACACGTCCACCTTTAAAAATCCAATTTCAACAGCATACCTTTAAACTTTGCATTTAGGACTAATTTGTAACCAAAAGCGTTTTTTCATTATCATATCATTTTGTTTATTAAAGATGATAGTAAATTAGACCACGTGTTTTATTAATTTCCAAGAAATTATCAAAGATAACTAAATATTATTAATTTTCGAATATAGGACTAATTTGTACCCAAAACATTAAAATTTGTACCCACACTGGTCTCCCTGTAAAAGGAGTTTTAATGTGGGAGTGCTGGCTTGAATACGTCAACCTTTATAAAATCCAATTTCAACAGCATACCTTTAAACTTTGCATTTAGGACTAATTTGTAACCAAAAGCGTTTTTTCATTATCATATAATTTTGTTTATAAAAGATGATAGTAAATTAGACCACGTGTTTTATTAATTTCTGAGAAATTATCAAAGATAACTAAATATTATTAATTTTCGAATATAGGACTAATTTCTAGCCAAAAAATTAAACTTTGTATCCAAACACTTATCCCTGTAAAAGGAGTTTTAATGTGGGAGTGCTGGCTTGAACACCTCCACCTTTACAAAATCAAATTTCAACAACTTACCTTTAAACTTTGAATTAAGGACTAATTTGTACCCAAAATCGTTTTTTCATTATTAAGTATATCATTTTGTTTATAAAAGATGATAGTAAATTAGACCACCTGTTTTATTAATTTCCAAGTGAATCGTTAAAAGATTTAAAATTATCAAGAGTAACTAAATATTAATTTTCGAATATAGGACTAATTTGTATACTCATATTTTAGGATATTTTACTAATTGTGCTTAAATACTCCTAAAAATGCCTTCTAAAATTGTTTGAACCAATAGACAATTATTATGAATCAGAAATAGGAGCGGTAGATCAAAGACGCATATCATCTAAAAAACAAAAAATTTCACCTTTGGGTATTTGCGAGGGTAACAAAAATTGTTTAGTCCTTTAGGAAGGAAAGTCTGACGTGATATTGCACATCTTTACTAAACCGCCAAGCAGTCAAAAAAAGTGACAACACCATAGTATAATCATTCTTTTAACCACCTTGAACTATTTACGCACGTGCACTAGGGAGTTGTTTTGTCCCGTCAAAGAATCGCCGCAGTTATCACAATAGATCTCACTGAAAATAAAAATAAGAGATGGTATCTATAACAAATATGGAATTATATTAATATAGTATTTTATTAGAGACAAAACAATATATAATATAAGAAAACAAACATTTCTGGGAGGTACCTGGTTAGGTAAGTGCCATGTTTCATAAAACACTTCATCTAAGAGTTTGTCTAGTTTTCCGTCCATTTGGAACTTTAATCAGGATGACTGCTGTGAGGTGAAGCACATTAAAAGCCTTTTTTAGGGAAAACAGTGTGGATACAAATACAAATTGGTCCTATATTCGATAATATTTAGTTACTTTTGGTAATTTCACATTCTTTAACGATATACTTGGAAATTAATAAAACACGTGGTCTAATTTACTATCATCTTTAATAAACAAAATTATATGATAATGAAAAAACGCTTTTGGTTACAAATTAGTCCTAAATGCAAAGTTTAAAGGTATGCTGTTGAAATTGGATTTTCAAAGGTGGACGTGTTCAAGCCAGCACCCCCACATTAAAACTCCTTCTACAGGGAAAACTGTGTGGGTACAAATTTTAATTTTTTGGGTACAAATTAGTCCTATATTAGAAAATTAATAATATTTAGTTATCTTTGATAATTTCAAATCTTTTAACGATTCACTTGGAAATTAATAAAACACGTGGTCTAATAAACAAAATGATATAATAATGAAAAAACGCTTTTGGGTACATATTAGTCGTAAATTCAAAGTTTAAAGGTATGCTGTTAAAATTTGATTTTGTAAAAGTGGGGGTGCAGCTTGAGCTTAAACTAGCACCCCCACTTTAAATAACGGTTTTTCAGAAAAACTGAGTGGGTACAAATTATTATCTTTTGGGTACAAAATAGTCCTTAATTCAAAGTTTACATTTATGCCAATAAAATTTGATTTTGTCAATGTGGGGGTGTTAGCTTGAGCTCAAGCTAGCACCCCCACTTTAAATAGTGATTTTTCAGAAAAACTAAGCGGGTACAAATTCTAATTTTTTGGGTACAAATTAGTCCTAAATTAGTTCTAAATTACACATAAATTTTTTTTAAATTTGAAAAAGTGGGGGTGTTAGCTTTACTGACGTCCTGATGAGGATTATCTATTAATGATAGTAAGTAACTCTATTATATCACTCGACTACACATGGTTTATAATACAATTCTGATTTCTGACAGCATTTATAATTGGTACAAGTGCAGCTTGTTGTAGAGACAAAAGTAAAATGACAGTGCATGATGTTAAAGATAGAGGCGATTCAATTATTATTTCAATTCCTAACACCAAAACAAAACATCCCAGAAGATCATGTATTACTGAACTAGCTACAGAGATTTATTCATGTAAAAAGTGTTAGTAGAAAACCAATTGGGCCATTGTTTGGAGAATAGTTTCAGATGATATAGTGTAATGTTTTTCACTCGACTTTATTATTCGTAACTTTGTTATTAACAATTTTATGCAAAAAATCGCTTTTTTTAGTTTATTACTTATAAAATGTAAACTGTTACCGTAATCGTGATGGCGTCAAGAGCGAAATTGTAAAGAGTAAAAACACTGAGAAAATGAGTGGTCGAACACTCGATCGGTTAGTTTAGGAGAAAATCGGGGGAAACCGGCCAAAGTGCAGTTTTTTCAAAAAAAATTACCTTTTTGAGTTATGAATATTTGAAAAAACTTTACTATGGCGGGGGTTTCCCGATTTTCTCCTAAACTAATGGTCCAATTGAGCTGTTCGACCTCTGATTTTCTTCAAGTTTTTATTCTCCTTTCTCTATTGGCACCGTCACGATCACCTTGACAGTTTTAATTTTATAAGAAAAAAACTAAAAAAAGCATAAAATTGTTAATAAAGTTATGAATAATAAAGTCGACAGAAAAACGTCTCACAATATCATATAAATCTATTCTCCAAACAATGGGGCAGCTGGTTTTCTTCTAGCTCTTTTTACACAAAATGCTCAATCCAAATCTCTGTAGCTTGGCCTAGATTTTAAGACAAATATTTTCACATTCCACACCTACCCTGAAATGCAATCACATTCGTTGAAATTTGTATAAAAGTGTTAACTGGACATTACGATTACATCTGCATGAAGATAAACTGAAAACATTGTTTATTCACAGGTTTTATTTATTTATTTATGAATTGCCTCGTTTTGATTTTTCTTTTATGTCAAACTTGTCATCTTGTCAAATTTGTTAACGTTGAGAAAATTAACAACCAATGCTGCCACCCCATGAATTTTTAACAAGTTTGGCATAAAATAGAATTTTTTCGTAAATTTCTTACTTTTTAAAAACGTTTTAAATTTGTTGGCATGAAAATTTTTGTGGATTACACGTCCTGAAAATATTTTGCGAGTGCTCGTGTTGCTCCGCCTCGGCTACGCAAAACAAGTTACACTCGCAAAATATAATTTTTTCTACGACTAATATGGACTTTCTATATTCCGACGTAGTTTTTCAATATGGAATAGCTTCATTCTAGCCCTAGGGCAAGATTATTCATTCTCGCCCTTGGTATGGAATGAATACTTGTGGCGCCCTGTCAATGTCACGGTTAATTTGACAGAAAGAGAAAATATGTGTGTTCCGTTTTCTACATCAGCTGCACTATGTAGAGTAGAAATAGTGCAGAAATATTGAAGTGCAGAAAAAATCCTCCAAGTGAACGTAAAATGACTAAAACGGTCATTGAGTATTAATTGTTAGAGCCAGAAGTGAAGCATAAGTGTATTTTGTGTAATATTTCATATTAAACATCACAGTAACATAATTGGATGAGCTGTTTGATTGATGTATTCATAAAATTACAAAAAAATAAGAAAACAGAAGTCGAACTAACGAACGTAACTAATGACAAGATGTTGACAAATAATTATAAGAGTCATTGATAGGAAAAAGAATTCCTTTTTGAGATAATACTGCACGAATTGGTCGATTGTGAATTTAATTAAGTTTAGTTAGTTTTATTTTTAGTGACGATTCATTGGTTTTTTAGTTAAGTGACATTATATTGACTGCACTTCAGTGATTTGTGAATAATTCTCCGTAAGTTAACCTAACTTAATTTTTTTGCCACGTGTTCTACAAAAAACGCTTTAGTCTAAGTTTCCACCATCAAGATGGGGGATGAGGCCCCCAATAACTCTTCCTCAGATTCCCTACATAATGCTTTATCACCATCTTCCAAAAACTTAATAAATTCTTTGCACCAACTCTCTCCCCTATTAGAAAAAGACATTAAAAACTTGGAAGATGAACTCGCTTCCACTAAAATCTGTTTTCAAAACGATCCCGAAGTCATAAAGGAAATTTTAATATTGGAACAACGCGTTAAGGCTTCTAAAGGGAGAAGATTGAAGTACTCTGATATCGATTTTGGGCCCCATTTAGTTATAGTAGAACCTATTAAAAGTAGCGGCACTCCCCCTAGTATTCATCCTATGGATGTTGGAAAAATTATACGAAAACTGAACATTCAAAACATTAAAAATATCCAAAAGAAAGGTTCCAGCAAAATAGGAATTACCTTCAAAACTTCTCGTGATGCTAATTCTTTCCTAATGAACCAAGCTTTCAGAAGGGAAGGATATTGTGCTTACATACCACAACGCCTTCTCACCTCGAGAGGCATTGTCAAAAACGTAGGACTCTCTATTACCCCAGATGATATTATTCAAGAAGCTTATTTGCAAAATAAAAAAGTGATTGGTGCTAGAAGACTTAACCGCAGAATAACCAAAGATGACGGATCTTATGAATATGTTCCCTCCACAACAATTCTTGTAACCTTTGAGGGACGTCCATGCCCCAAGGATCTAGAAATTTTTTCAGTTCCAGTCCAGGTTGATAAATATATTGCTCCTGTTACTCAATGCAAAAACTGCCTTAGATTCGGACACTCTGCCAACTCTTGCCGCAGTGCCAAAAGGTGTAGTAGATGTGGAACAATCCATTCTGACCCATGTTCAAATTCCTTAGACTGTTTTTATTGTTCTGGACAGCATCTAGCTTTTGACCGCTCTTGCAAAGAATTTAATAGGCAAAAAAACATTAATGAAGCAATGGCATTCCATGACTATTCTTACTTCGAAGCCTCTCAACTTTTCCCTCCTCTTAAATCTTCTGTTAAAAACACCTCTTTTGATAGATCAATCACATCCTTTCCTCAATTACAGACTTCTTCCCCTTTTCCAATCTCTTATGCTCAAAAAGTGACACAAAGTCCCCCTAGTAACAAATTCACTACTCATAAACGCAGACGTCCCACCATCTTAGAAAAAAGAACTGGATTTGATAAAGATACACATAATGCAGCTCTATTTTCCTCCTCATGCAATGAACTCTGTCAGTCTCCGATAACAAATAAATCTGCACTTCAAAACAATGCTTCATCTCCCTCTTGCTCTCACATTGAAAGAATTGATATGGACTTCACCCCTTCTGATACTCCGTTTTTGTCTGATTATTCCCTTTCTATCCCTAGCTCTCAATCTTTCGCAATTTCTCAGCTTACCTCTCCTCAAGAGGTGAGCAATCATAATATAACTTGAATTTCTCCCTCTAAGTACCTCCCCCCCTTTTTTTATTATTTCATTTTTTACACTATTGCTTGAAATTCAATCGTATTCAGGATAATACCTTTAAATATAACATACTCCAATGGAATATTCGCAGTTTTAATGTTAACAAAGAGGTACTCATTCCTATTATTAGAGATGAGAGTATTAACATTATATTACTAAATGAAACTTGGTTGACTCCAGGTGGATCTGCACATATTAAAATTTTTAGCTGTTTTAGACAAGATCGACAGGATGGCTACGGAGGTGTAGCCACTTTCATCAACAACTCGATTCCTTGCAAAAATTTTGAACACAAAATTCCAGTTCCTCCAAAAATACACTTGCTGGTAGTAGAACTCCAAGATCTATTCATTATTAATAGCTATATTCCTCCCGACCCCAACATTCCCTTCCCTCACAGAATGTTTAATCAACTCCTACAACAAATAAAACATAAGAATTTTATCTTAATGGCTGATTTAAATGGCCAAAATCAAATTTGGGGCTCTGCCATTAATAACCCTAAAGGAATTGCACTCTGGGACTTCATCTCGCATAATGATCTCACCATCCTTAATGACGGATCTCCAACCCGTATTCCCAACCCCAATGTAAATAAAAGCTGCCCGGATATTACAATTACTTCCTCAGCCATAGCTCTAGATTGCTCCTGGAGAACGATCCAAGAATCAGGCTTCAGCGATCATTTTCCTACCCTTTGTTCCTACAAAAAACAAAATACTGTGCCCATCCATATGAATTCCACTCACGTCAAATATAACACAAATAAAGCCAACTGGGATGCATTTCAAGCATATATTGAAAATAATATATATCATAATGATATGGAATATCCCTTGTTCTTGGAGGTCTTAAAAAGAGCCATCTCTTTATTTATCCCACTTAAGAAATCTTTCACTTCTTCTAAACCTTATCTTCCCTGGTGGGACAAAGAGTGCTCCCAGATGGTACAAAAGAAAAAAGAGGCTTTTAAACTATATCTAAGAACTCTCTCCATGGAAAATTTCATTAATTTCAAGAAAATAAGAGCTAAAACTCGACTTTTTCTGAAAACAAAAAGATTAGAAGGCTTTCGTAAATTCACGGAAGAACTGAACCCCGGAACACCTGTTAAGAAGATTTGGCAATCAATAAAAAATTTCTCTAGATCTATTGAAAATCGTAATTTAATTAACACGCCTCCCCTAGACAGTTCCATATTCCAAAGTCTCTTAAACAAGTTAGCTCAAATCCCTTTTCAAGACCTTAACACTATTCCCCAAGCCATTAACGACTCCTTTACTCACCCTTTTACAATAGAAGAATTGAATTTCAGCTTACTAAACAAAAATGATTCAAGTCCTGGATTGGATTCCATCACATATTCAATGATCAATCATCTTCCCAAAATAGCCCTAGAAACTCTTCTCTCTATTTTCAATAAAATACTC
The DNA here is from genome assembly GCA_963921935.1 of Galeruca laticollis. Taxonomy (NCBI): domain Eukaryota; kingdom Metazoa; phylum Arthropoda; class Insecta; order Coleoptera; family Chrysomelidae; genus Galeruca; species Galeruca laticollis. The sequence goes on from OY998177.1 coordinate 74,444,054, forward strand.
AATAAATATCATCCGATCCCTTCAGATTGGAAAAATCATCTAATAATTCCTATTCTTAAAAAAAACCAGGATCCTAACGATGCCTCCAGCTGGAGACCCATAGCCTTATCCAGCACAATAGGAAAAGTTTTCGAAAGCATGATCAAAAATCGCCTTGACTGGTCTCTTGAAAACTCCCTAAAAATTCACCCCTCACAACAAGGTTTCAGGAAAGGCAGAAGTATATCTGATAACCGCATTTTCATCTATTCCGAAATATCATGTGCATTGTCTGCCAATAAAAACCCAATTGTTGTTTTTCTCGACATTAAAGGTGCATATGATAATCTTCTTTTATCCTCTATTTATTCATCTCTAAATTCCCTTAATTTGCCTCATGACATTTGTGACCTCATTTTATCCTTTCTTTCAGATCGAAATCTATTCATTAAATCCACCCTTAACAATGAACTTATAGGCCCTGGTGTTTCTTGTAGAGGTGTCCCCCAAGGTTCTCCACTCAGTCCACTGTTATTCAATATATCGTGCAACTCTCTTCAGAACATACTTCCACCCTCCATAAAAATTAGTGGTTATGCAGATGATCTTGCTGTGATATGTGCCGAAAACACCATCCAGGAGTCTATAACATCCCTCAACACCTTCCTTTCTAATCTCAATCTTCATTTATTGTCTATGGGTTTGACACTGGCCCCTCAAAAATGTGCCGCCATGATTTTTCAGAAAAACCATAAGCTTAGTCCAGTCCATTCCATAGTCATTAATGGTCAACCTATCCCTTGGAAATCTCAAGTCAAGTACTTAGGAGCTATATTTGACGACCAACTTAACTGGAAACCACATATTGAATTTATTTCCTGCAAAGTATCAAAAGCTATTAATTTAATTAGATCTCTATGTGATAAATGGTGGGGTAGCCATCAAATCTCTCTTTTAAACATATACAAAGCGACCATACTTCCATTATTTGATAATGCGTGCATGCTATATGGTGGCTGTTCTAAATACCTACTTAAAAAATTAGATCGTTTACAATATCAAGCCCTAAGGGTTATAGTAGGCTATCTAAAATCTACTCCTATCAACATCATGTTATCTGAATGTGGGCAGACCCCCCTGGAGGTACGTAGAGAAATCTTGTCAGTTAAATATGTATCTAAAGCTGTTGCATATAAAGACCTAATAAAAACCTCACTTATAGAATTATTCACAGAATGGGCTGCCGATCCCATATACTGGAGACTGAGAAATACTCCTCCTATTATATTTGCCTTTCAATCAGTATCTAAATTCCTTCCCTTCATTGAATCGTTCAACAAATTTCCTTGTCATCACTTCTCGCTCGAATCTCAAATTAGTCAAACTAACACGATAGATCTGGAAATTAAAAAAGATTCGGACTGTAATCAAGTCTTTCTGGCCAAAATGAATTCTATCAACTTTTCTGGCCCCATTTTCTTCACTGATGCCTCTAAGACTGACAGTAATGTAGGATACGGAATTTATTCTCCTAACATCTTATCATTATGTGACAAACTCCCCTCTCATTTCTCCATCTTTTCAGCAGAATGTTACGCTATACTAATTGCGATCCAAAAAATTTCAAAACTTGACCTTCCCAAAGCTATAATTTTTTCTGACTCCCAAAGTGCCATAAAATGCATTTCTAAAAAATCCTTCTCCTCATCTTCTAATCCATTTGTCCTAAAAATAAAGGAGCTACTACACAAGTTGAATCAGCAAGGGAAAGACATACGAATTGGCTGGATTCCCGGACACAGTCTTATACAAGGAAATGTTAGAGCCGATGATCTTACAAATCTAGGGAGAACTATAAATCGTGCCACCCTCCCAACTGGTCCCCATTCGGATGTGGTGCATTCTATTAAGAAATCAATCTTAGATAAGTGGAATTCTACTTTCTCTACACTCAGCTTGACAAAAGGAAATCTATACTCTCAATTCATAAAATATCCAAGAAAAAATCCATGGTTTTCTTCACTTTCCAATTTGTCCAGAAGAGATATCTGCATTTCTTCAAGAATTCGATCCAACCATTGTGCCACTTTGTCATATCTACACAAATTCAACTTAGTACCTTCGGATTCATGCCCATGTGGTGAAAAACAAGATCTCTCACACATCTTTTTCAACTGTTCCTTAAATAGTGTTAATACAGATTTTCTTCATAAATCTGTTAAGGTTCCTAATAATGTTTATGGCCCCTACACACTGCAAGACATAGTGCTGAAATTCCCAAACAGTGAAAACATTAAACTCATCTCCAAATTTTTAAGTGCTTCGAACATCAAAATATAACCTCAAAACCGAACAGTTTACAGATAAAATTTTGAACAATAAGTGCGGTATCACTCTGTTTGTATTTACTTTCGTATAAACTATATTATAGACAATCATAAATCATCCCGGACGCAAAAAACAGGCCGAATAGCCCTGGCAGCTGAGGCCTTAAAACAAAAGAAAGAAAGAAAAAACTAATGACAAGCATGACGTGGCTGATCGTGGCGTGGTTTTCAGTTTCGTGTTATATTTTATTTGCAGGGGGACATTTTTTGCCTGGGCTGGGCATAAGCGGTTGTATAGATGTACATGTGATGAAAACAAGAGGAAAAAAGGAAGGACATTATCACAATGTGATGTTGAATTAACGTGACTGTAACATTTATTTGCACAGTGGGAATTGTCAACTATCAACAATGTCGATTGTCAAAATTGTTTAATTATCTATTTTTTTAATTAAAATTGATTAATACTTCATAAAAAGTAAGTAAATTTAAATAATTTTATCTAAATAATAGTTATTACATGGCTTCATTCCTTTTTAGTGTATGATACCTACAGCAGTAATGATTTCACCACAACTCCCACAGAAATTAAGGTGTTAGCAATTCAATATATGTTTTTTGTTTCTATTTGATAGTCGTAGAAAAAGTATAGTCTATAACACGGAGGGAATTCAAAATTCTACACTCGTAGAAAGAACCGTTTCCCTCGCCTACGGCCCTGGAAACAAATTTTTCTACTCGTGTAGAATGTTGCTTATTCCACCCTTGATATAGAATGTAGTATTCTGGACTAGTGATCCAAATAACTATTTTTTATCGGTTTATTCAATTATTTTAAGTTTTTACTAAAAAATTTGAAATTGTACTACAATATACTACAAACGATTTTGCATGTATTTAAGGAATTTTCTTTTTTATCTGATGATGTGTTAATGGTTTAATTGATAATTTTATTTTTCGGGCATTTCAATTTCTACTACAAAAATAAAAATGCTACTACAATTATCTGCATCGTTTGTAGTAAGAGTGAGGTTAAATTGAGATTATTTTTTTATCGGTTGATTCGATTATTCAGGGACTACAAAATTTAAAATTGTACTACAATATACTACAAACGATTTTAGATATATTTAAGTAGTTTTCGTTATAATTTGATGATGTGTTAATGGAAAACCACCTACAAACTTTCCCCCTTAAAAATAAGTGTGACGTGGTTGTGCATATTTTTGAATTTTCTATAGAGGCCGAAATATAGAGGTTGATTCGTTTTCAAATTATCACCCCGTATCTATCTTTAACTCAAATATTTTCGCAATAAATCAAAATACACTTAATACAGGGTGTAGCAAATAGGTGGGTCATACATTCTCATATTTTTACCTCTTTAATATAAAAAAATTACTACATCGTAATAAAAAAGTTCATTTTTCATAAAGACGCAAAAGTTGAAATGTTTAACATATATTATTGACAATATTGTTGATACCAATATATAATTGTATCTTTCTGATGCTTACGGTATATCCGAAATAGTTAAAATACGCCTATCATTTTTCTAAGAATAAAATTTATTAATATACAACGTATACATTGTTGCATTACACATCCTATATGAAAAATTTATCTAGAAATTGAATTTATTTGACATTATTTAATAAAAAAAGACGACTTGTATACCATTAACTATAAGAGATATCGATTATTTGTCCGCTCGCTCAATACACACTACTAGAAGCAAACTGAAAAAAGTTTTTACCTGTAAATATAATAATTAAAGTCACGTTCATCTTAAGATATTCAATCATTCACTGTCACTACTGTCATCATTCGCGACATACGGTCACAAAACGGTTATATTTAATTAGGATTACTTGATGCATATGCCATAAACCCTAAAATTTGTCCGACAACTACGCACCTGACGGTTAGAAACGCATCCGTTTGATCTCAACAAGTGACACTCTACTAGTAGGCTTTTACGCAATTTGCTAGCTCACTGCGATTTTTGTTGCGTAGGTCCAATTCTACAAGGCAAGCGCCTGTCTAGACACCCAGCTAACTATTTGTAAATATTGGATTGCCACGAGATACGAGAGAAATGGATTTCTAGGTGCTTGGTTGCCGGCGCGAAGAAAATATATGCAAGTCATAGAAAATTTGAAAGACCTTTTAAAAATATGATTATATATAAACATGCGATCTAAAAATGGCTGAACTATTTTGTTATAGAATTAAACGTTATTTAATTTAACTATCAACCAATTTATCGTTATAGACGATTATAACGATTTTTCGGATGTTCTTTGGCACCTTTGTCATGGCTGCTCGTTGCCTGGAACGTTATCGTGAAAAGCTCAGTTTTGGGAAAAGAAAATAAGCGATAGATCAGGTGAAAACTGAAGACAAAAATGAAAACTACTTATAGAATAAAATTGATTTTGTCCCTATTTCAGCATATAGTAGAAAATACTGTGGACACGTCTAATTAAAATATAGGTATAATAAAATAATAATAATATTTATTGTGAATAATTCAGTTTAACAATTTGAGAGGTGTGTACACTTAAAATTATTGACCTTCACCCTGACGTCATTAATATCTGATAACATAACCGACAAATGTCAAATTAATTTGTTCTGGTCAATAATTTTGAGTGTACCTAATTTCATAATGAGCTTCGGAAAGTATAAACGTTGAATTATTGGATCTTTACCCGTGCGACATTAATATCTGATAACATAACCGACAAATGTCAAATTATTTTGTTCTGTTCTTCACTATTAATAGAAAGAGATGCAATCTAATAATTATGTCGGTTATGTTATCAGATATTAATGTCACAAGTATGTATAGGGTGTTACATTGAAAATAAAACGTATGTTATTGAATTCGATAGTAACATGTTTTAAAGTCTAAAGTCTACCAAAATAAAAATGAAATGACAAATGACTCATCTGGATTCATGTACACTTTTACTCATTGGTTCATTTCATTTTTATTTTGCTAGACTATAGCGTTATTGACAGGACATGATAAAAAATATGTATTCTACGAAAAGGTAGGAGAAGAAATATTATAAATGCCAAAACAAGACACAGTAATATTATTGGGTGAATTGGAAAAGAAGAATATTACAGACAGATAAGCGGCATACACATATTGCATGAAACAATTGACACAGAATTTGTACAACATAGAGAGGATCCTGACGCAAAATGAAGAAACTGAAGAAATAAATAAAGGTGTAAGACAATGGGACTCACTGGCAGCTACATTGTTCAATCTGTTTCGAGAATCCGTTTTAAGAAATATTCAAAAGGGAAATCTGAGAACAAGAGGAAGTTAACTAATCGAGTTTGCAAATGACATAGTATTAGTGAAAAGGAAAATCACGGAACAAATGTTAAAAGGAGATTGAAGAAGGAGGCATCAAATAACTCCGAAACGAAGGCTTGTTTGACAAAAATTTATTTGAGCTTCTATCATTATTTTGACCTCTTCTACATGCTCCCGAATTGTTGGCATTAAGTTCCTGGATACCCTGTATATAACTACAAAAAACCAGTAAAGCGGATGTTTACAGCTAGTTTCTAATAAATATTACCAATTTAGATTATAAATTAACATATTTTTATACGAAAATAAATTAATTCTTTTCCTCACGTACATTTTTTTTCAATCTATGTAGAAAGATAATTTTTATATAATAATTTTTATTTCAACTAGAAAAAAAACTATAAATGGTTAAGAATTCTTAAATAATTAATTTACATTGAATACATTATTATGACTATGTATGTATAACCAGGCCCGTATCTGGGGGGAAGGTTTGGATATTCAAACTCCCGAAATCTCCAACTTTTAGCAGTAACAATAATATTAAATAACCTTATATATATATATATATATATATATATATATATATATATATATATATATATATATATATATATATATAACAGTGTCAACACTAAACGGTCGTTCAGTGGCAATGCCTACTCCGCTCCGCGCGGTTGAAAATAGGTGATTGATTCCCAGAGTCTCATTATGAATAAATTCGACGTCTATTGATTATTATTTTTAGTAGTAGATGCTAGGCAAGTCACAAGCGTAAGACCGTTTAAAAGTCTATTTGCACAATTCAACTGGTCGAGAGCGGCTAACAGGTCTTGCCCTTTTAAGCATGCATAGGAAACATTAAAATTGAGACCACATAGTTGTTCAGCAAAGAAATGTTACTTTATAATTATTATATTTTAAATTTTAACGTTAAATATATTTTTTGAGTTGAATCTGTTTTTCTATTGTTATAACCCATTTTAATATTTCCTTTTCAATTCAAAAATTTTCCAAATGCCACTGACCTCCTGACCCTTTACTACCTTACCCCTCCCATCGAAATTTTGGTCTTGATACGGGCCTGAGTATAACAGAGGACTTCGACGCCTGCTTTTTCGATTCTTACGAATTGTTCGCGACATGCTACGATAATCTGCAGACAGAAACAATGGGTATTTTCGCATCAAACCATTTTTCATTTGAATAAAAAAATATAAGTATTCCCACTCAATTGAAATTGTTTTGACTGTCTGTGTGATGGCCCGGTTCGGCGACCTTGCTTTGTTCACTTGCACCACCGTACCGGTAAATATGACAAATGCGCAACTACAATCTGAGGGCGAATATAATGTCAATATTTTCTTGTTTAGTTAACTACTTGTGAAAGGAGCTTGCGATTTCTTAACGTTAACTCAATCATTACAGGTAGGCGTACGCATTAAGTTCTCGAAAATTAAAATCGATTCAAATCTGCCTCATTCCCATATCTATCTAAAATGTAAAAATAACTGTATAAAATGCAAATCCTTTTGTCCCTTAGCAACAGATGAATGTGGCTTCCATAAATGAGTAATGATTTCTTCGTAAAAAAACTGCCTCACCTTGTACTAATTGCAATTATCCTTCGGTACGAAAATGGAAACTTGAACTGTATCATTTGGTATATTAACCTCAAAAAGGATATCCTGTTTATAGCACCTTACGTAATAAATTCGCGTACGTCGATATGACAACGTCGCGCGCGTAATTTGCCGAGATTCCTTCTTTCAAGGGCGTTCGTTCGCACACACACCAGACGGCGGCGCTGTTGCCGAATCTATTTTTATACGCATCGATACCTTCAACACCTGTAATCTATTGATTCCTCTAAATTTTCTAATATGATTGATAGATGTCATAGCGCACGTGAGCGCTTTATACCAGTGTAAGAAAAATTGAATGACTCATCAGAAATATTATTTCTTCTTTCTACTGAAAAAGAAATTGTGATCAGGGAGTTTTTGAATAAACTACAAAAAAAAATGTTAAAAATGGATTGATTACAAGGTCTTTTATTTGGATTAAATATGGCTGCCTTCAGTACACGTTTGAGTGTTGCCAGTTGCATACCATGTAGTTATATTAAAATTTGTTACAATGCAGGGGGTTCAAACTCAAACCCATCAATGATGTTAGAAGGTATTAGTGAATGGTGAGATTCGATTATCGAAAATGATACTTTTTTTTAATTGAAGAAAAAAGTTGCTTCAACCTTAGAGTAATAATACACAATAGAGATTTTCGTGGCTTTTAGGTCCTTTGTAATATTATCTCTCCATCTGAGGCGGGCCCGAGCTAATCGACGTTTTCCCCCTGGGACCTCCTCCCACGCCAGTTTTATCATGTCCCACACCAGTTTTATCATCTGTCAATATTTTAACGTGTCCTGTCCACTGTAGTTTCCTGGCTTTTATTTCGTTTATTAGGTTGGTATCAGTGTGGAGTTCTTTGAGTTCTTGGTTGGTTGTTATTCTATATTGCCCCGTATTTTCGTCTCTACTTGGGCTAAATATTTTTCATAGTACTTTCTTTTCAAATACCATAAGTCGTTCTTCGCTTGCAATAGTTAGTGTCCAGATCTCACATCCATACATTATGGAAGGCCTTATAATTGTTTTGTATATATTCATCTTAGTTTTCCTTGTAAGTATTCCCCTCTCGGGGACTATCACCTTGTCGATGATGAGAGGGCTCAGTAGTCTCAAAGTCCAGGAAGCGATGCCGGTGGTAGCGTAGCTACTGGTAGGGCCACCCTTGCCTGTAAGGTTCCGATTCGACAGAGATGAAGCTAAGATAGTCCACAACAGGAAAGCGTCTGACCCAGAGTGGGCGGCTGTCATCAGCGTCTGACCCAGATTGGTCGGCTGCAAAACACAACTCACCAAGACGCCAGTTCCGCGTGGTGTTTAAATGGACAAATCCTCTCCTATGGATACAAAACTTAGGAAAAGGCCCCTAGTCTCCAGTAGTTTAAGTAACCCCAACCAAGGCAGCGGTTGGAATAGGGCTCGAACAACAGGGGGTGCTAAGAATCCCTGGGTTAGATCAGGCTGTGATCTAAATATAACGACTTACAACGCAAGTTCTTTAGGAACTGATGAACGCTTAGCTGAGTTCGAATATGAATTAGACAAAATCAAATGCGATATCGTAGGTATAGCCGAGACAAGACATAAGGGAGAACAGTGTATCAAATTAAACTCCGGACATATGTTGTTCTGTAAAGGAGATGGCAATACTCGTATAGGAGGGGTTGGAATTTTAGTTAATAGAAGATTAACCCCAAAGATAAAGATACTGAAAGCTCTGTCAGACCGAGTTAGCTATGTCACACTCAACATAAATAAAACAACAACCATGAAATACATTCAAGTTTATGTCCCAACCTGCTCACATGAAGACGACGAAGTGGAACTGGTATACGAGGATATAGCAAGAGCACTCAATGAAAGCAAAACAACATATGTTATTATAGTAGGTGATTTCAACGCCAAAATTGGAAAAACTACAGATCCCTCACAAAGATATATAGGGCATTTTGGTTTAGGAGACAGACATTTTTCATGCAACTTTTTGTAAATTTGTAATATGTCAAAGCAAGAGACCGAAAAAGCTATGACGTCATAAATATAGCCGCTGACAGTTACTGATAGAAAGAAATAGATATTTATTAACGTTCATTTTACGTTTGTAATATGCTTAAACATGGCTATTGTTAATTTGTCGAGCAATGCGGAGCAGTTTTGTAATGAAATTAAAGTGTTAAAGAAATGTGGAGACAGTTTAAACAGTAGATATGTCGTATATATAGAGTATATGATGGAAGTTTAGGAGCGAAGCTATAAGACATAATTACTTGATAGTCACTGCAGTGTCACTTTACAAATGAAAAAACGAATAAACTTTTAAAATATTACAACGGTCAAGACAAGACATACGTTAAATAATTGATTTGTTTTCCCTCAGCGGCCATGTTCTGATGTCACACTTTTTCGTGTTGGTTTACTACGTATATTGATAACAACAACTCTAGAAAATAGTGATTCTGTTGAAGGACATGTCAACACCGTTATAACTGCCGCTCAAGTATAGGCTTAACAGTTAGTGACGAATGGATAGGCACGATTTTGTTCGTTGGTACTCCAGAAACGTACAAGCCAATGATAATGGGAATCGAAAGTTCAGGTACTCCAGTCAAAATCAAGTTGCTTCAGGATATCAGTAGTTTAGGGTTGTGAAAACAAGGCAGTGGCCATGTATGGTTATCAGCATTGTAGGATAAAGGTGACAAATCGTGGTTTTTAGACTCAAGTTGCTCAGCGCATATGACAGCAAACCGAGATGTGCTAGAAAATGAAAGAAAGTCCGCAAAATTGACTGTTACCACTGCAAATAATGAATAGATGTGTACTGATACTATAGGTGACGTCAATCTTTCTCTATCAGTTGGTAAAAACAAACATTCAACCATAAAAGTACATGATGTATATTTTGTTTCGGAATTAAAAATGAATTACAATGGTGAAAACAAACTAATACCTACAGCTACATTAGAAAATAACCTGCTTAAAACAGGGATGATAAAAAACACGTTTTTTTAGAGAAAAACAAAACATGCTGTTTTTTTGTTTAAAACTGTTTTTTTTAGTTTAAAACAGTTTAAAGTACTTTGCAAACAAAAACATGTTTAAAACAGTTTTGAACAACTGTTTTAAACATAAAAAAAGAGCGAAGGCAGATACCTCTACAGCCGCGAAGCATGTATCTATTTTTAATTTAGCTAACGTATACCAGAGGTCAGTACTAATCAACTGAGTCTGGGAACTCCCCTAATTCGCTAGCAGATAAAATTCTGTGTTAGGGATTAGTTTTGGGTTCGTTTATCAGAAACAGCCAGTTTTACTTTGTGTGTTTGTCACTTAAATTTTGTGAAAATTGGAAATGACTGGACGAAGAAAAGATGTTGTTTGGAATTACTTCATTTCGTCTACTGGAGCCAGTACCAGTAAAACAGCTAGAGTTCAGTGCAAGAAATGCAATAAGGAACTTGTTGCTTTAGTAGCACGGATGCAAAAACATGTAAAAGAGTGTAGGAAAAGTGCAACAGAAACAAAAATACTCGGCGAAATACTTTCAACTGATTCTGACACCATCAACTCCGATAATCAAATTGAAAGTAGCAGTGATATATGCGTCGATTTCGATTTAGGAGGTAAGTGATAAGAATAATTTATATTCAATTTGAATCTGCTTTTGTTTTTCACGTAGTATGCATGTACTGTTCACGTAAAGCTGTGCAACATAATTAATTAAGGAAGGTTTTAACAATAAGTATATGTGAGAGTAAAGATAAAACATGATTTTTTAAATTGCAAATTGCTTTACTTCCCCCTATATAAATTTTTTCGTTTATCTCAATTATTAATAAATAAAAATTAATTTCAGGCAGTACACAATCAGAAGCAAGCACTAGTTCAATTTCAGTTGAATCTTTCTTATCCACAGCAAAGAATATTTCTGTGTTGGCTACTGATCCTCAAAACTCCAAGAAAAGAAGAAAATTGGATTCATTTGTAGTAAGAACCACAGTTAAGGAAAAGAAGAAGCTAGACATTCACATTGCCAAGTTTGTATATGCGACAAATTCGCACTTTAAAATTGTTTAATTTAAGAAGATGATTGAATGCTTGCTCCCGGGATAACAGGTTCCAGATCGGTGCAGAATTGTTAGATGAAGTGTATAATTCCATTAAATCCAAAATTCAGAATGAATTAGCTGGTGAAGTAGTGTGTATGTCCCTAGATGGATGGAGTAATGTAAGAAATGATTCCATTGTGTGTATCTCTGTAACTGATGTAACTGATGAAAAAGTTCATTTAGTAAGTACTATAGATACGGAAGACAACAGTCATACATCAGAATATTTGCTTGCTCTAGCCATAAAAGAGATAAAAGAGTACCTAAAATTGAATTGTATTCCACGTAGTCTTGTGACTGATAATGCTTCGAATATGAGTAAAATGAGAAAAGAAATTGCTACATCTGAAAAAGTTGGGAAGGTAGATATTCTAACGTATGGCTGCTCTGCACATATTTTAAATTTACTTGCACAAGATATTCAAATTCCGGCAGTAAAGGAGAAAGTTAAGAAAATAGTGAAGTATTTTAGAAATGTTCACTTTGCAGCTGCACGTTATAAGCAGGAGGGAAGCAAGGCGCATGTCCTGCCACAAGATGTGAGATGGAATACCCTAGCCGATTGTTTCGAATCTTATCTGAAAAACTGGCATATAATTTCAAAAGTGTGCACTGAAAATCGTGCTGCAATCGATACTCAGATTGCTTCTTTAGTACATGACATGAATTTGAAAATGAATGCCCAAGATTATCTAGAAAAACTCAAATTGATCGCTGTTGCTCTAGACAGAGTTCAAGGCAACTTTTGCACAATTAGTGAAGTTACAGAAATATGGTTAAATTTATTAAATAAATTTAGAGAAAATATTACAGAAACAGACTTATCATGCTGTGAAAAGAGATTTGCAATGGCTATGACACCTGCTCATTTTCTAGCTAATATTCTTGATCATCGTTTTAGAGGTTTCAAATTAGATAGCAATCAACGTGAGATAGCTATGGAATATGCTGCTGCTTCATATCCAGATGCAATGACTCCTATAATAAATTATGAAGCAGAAGCATTTCCATTCAAAAACTATTTGTTTACGACAGAATCAGTAAAAAATGTTAAACCCATCGTTTGGTGGAACGCTTTGAAAAGAGATTTGAATGCTGCCACCATTGAACTTGTCCAACAGTTACATTGTGCAACAGCATCTTCGGCTGGGGTAGAACGACTGTTTTCTGCATTCGGATTAGTCCATACCACCCTTAGGAACAGACATGGCACCGCAAAGACTGCTAAATTAGTAACCATATTAAAACATTTTAATACCCAGACACCGATAGATATTGATGAAGTATGTTTTGATTTTGAGTAGTTGTCTTGTTCGTACGTTGCATAATATATCTATATTATTTTATGTTATTTTTATATTATTTTTGATAGAATATTTTTATTTCTGTTAAGCACTTAATTTATATCAGGTAGGTGTCAGTTACAAATATGTATTAATAAAAAGGTGAGTTGTATTGAAGAGTTTTTTTAAAGTAATAAAAAAATTTTTAAGATTAACAAACGTTTAAAACAGGTTAAAGAAAACATGTTTTAAACAGTTTAAAACAATCTTGTTTAAAACATGTTTTTTTCGGGTGTTTTAAACATTTTGTTTTAAACATCACAACCCTGGTTTAAAATGGATTTAGTTGCAACACGTAATAATGGTTCCGTCTGGTTCAGTAATGCAGAAAAATAATACAATCTATGGCATAGGCATTTAGCGCAAGTAAACCCAGGAGTTTTAAATAAATTGAAAAAGGGACGTTATATTTTGTAAGAAGTCGTCGTCACCTTGCTACTCCGTCCAATCAACCAGCTGTCCCAGCCCCTAGAACAGATCCTGAATACGCCCTCGGACAATACCAATGTGATTTCATAAGAGGCAGATCAACAACGGATGCAATACATTAAAAAAATTATGGAAAAAGCATACCAACATCAATATGAGATAGAAATGTTATTTTTGGACAAGGAGCTTTAAATAAATTGAAAAAGAGACTGGTGGTATATGGCTTAGATTTTTCGGATAATTTTGATCCGAACTTTGAGTGTGAAACATGCATAAATGGGGATATGCTGATACTATCTCAGTTAATTTAGTTTTTTTGATAAAAAAATTTCCCGTATGGTGCAACATTTTTTGCTATCACGATATGAGCGAGGTAAAGACAACTAGTAGAATGTATTTGCCAAAACCGAACTAAATAATAAAAACTTGATTTTTTCTAAAAATGTTAAAAATCAAAATGTCTGTTCACAGATACTCTATAATTTGTGATAAAATCGTTATTGGGTTTATGGAATCAAACTAACAAAAAATTAATGAATGAAAAATTGATATTTTTGTTTCATTTTACAGTAATGTATAAATTCGCCTATTAATTAGACAATATATTCAAAAGTTTGTGGTTTATTACACATTTCCAAACAAAAAAAAATAGAAAAAGAGGTACTTTTTCACTACCACAAACTATTATGTCCAACATTCTATAAAGAAGCAATCAATAGACGTAGACAAACGTGAAGTGAAGCCACATTGCGTCGAAAATTTAATATAAACAACAAGGAAACTAAAAATAAAAAACTGTGAGCAAGAATCTTAAGAAAAATTCGACAAGTTGACAAAAACACTAACCAAAATAACATGAAACCAAGGTTAATCAGATTAGAACGTAAATTAATAGTTCCGATTAAATAAAAATTCACTGTTTCGACCCTTACTGTATGGAATGTACTCATATATAATAATAATAATAATAATAATAATAATAATAATAATAATAATAATAATAATAATAATAATAATAATAATAATAATAATAATAATAATAATAATAATAATAATAATAATATCGCTCTAAGAAACCCTGACCAACTACCAGACTTCCTTACAAATGGTGTAACTTATCTTCTTCCAAAATCTGATCAAACCCAAGATCCTTCTCAATATAGACCCATCACGTGCCTTCCTACAATGTACAAAATCTTCACTGCAGCACTATGTGATAAACTGTACGCATACCTAGAAACTAATGATATTCTAACTGAGGAGCAGAAAGGGTGCAAAAGAAAATATATGGGCTGCAAGGAACAAATAACAATCGATAATGTGATATTGGAACAAATCAGAAAGAAGAACAGAAATCTATACATGGCTTATATAGACTATCGGAAAGCTTTCGACTCAGTGCCCCACAGTTGGTTAATAAAAACTTTGGAAATTTACAATATACACCCTGTGGTGGTTAGGTTTCTAAAAAGTACTATGAGTAATTGGAAAACAAAACTCAAAATTAACCTAAATCACACAGAACTAGAAACTGAATCTATCAGTATTAAAAGAGGAATCTTTCAAGGAGATACACTTCCCGCTCTATGGTTCTGCTTGTGTTTAAACCCATTATCATCTATTCTTTATGGATGATCTGAAACTATATGCCGCGTGCAAAAAACACCTAGAATCCAACTTAAAACTCATGCACCAGTGGAGCACAGATGTCGGAATGTCGTTTGGTATGGAAAAATGCCAAACTGTATCGGTTGAAAAGGGAAAGCTGAAAGAAGGAGAACCTATAGAACTAGAGCCAGGCAAATATATTGAAGCCATGACAGACAAACCCCACAAGTACTTAGGAATCCTTCAGACACACAAGATAGAACATAAAGAAATAAAAGCCATATTAACCACCGAATTCGAAAAACGCCTTTACAACCTCTTAAAAAGTAAGCTAAATTCAAGAAACCTTACCACGGCCATAAATAGCTACGCCATATCCGCTCTTCAGTACTCCTTCGGAATAATTAAATGGACTCAAACGGACCTGGAAGCAGTAAACAGAAAGATTAGAACCGAGCTAACAAAACATAGAAAACACCATCCAAAAGCGTCCGTCGAAAGGGTAAATTTACCTAGAGAAAAAGGAGGTAGAGGAATAAAAGATGTTGTGGAAGCTTGCACTCAGCAAATTGCAGGCTTGAGGAGTTTTTTCCGCCACCAAAATAGTCAACTTCATAAAGCCATAGTGAAAACAGATACGGGTTATACACCTTTAAACCTAAGCATGGAAAACTTTACGCCCTTTAATACACGAAATGAGGAAGAAAAAATTAGAAATTGGCGTTCAAAAGAATTGCACGGAAGATTCATTAATGATTTACAGAAAGACACGATAGATCAAGCTAAATCGGTTGAATGGCTTAAAACTGGAACGCTATTCCCAGAAACTGAAGGTTTTATTGTTGGTATACAAGATCAGGTTATAAAAACGAGGAATTACCAAAAGTATATATTGAAGGAAGAAATACCAACAGATAGGTGCAGAAAGTGCAACAGAAGTCAAGAAACGATTGAACACATTCTTTCTAGTTGCCAAAGCATAGCTGAAACTAAATATCTAGAACGACACAACAAAGTTGCCACAGTAGTATACCTAGAAGTACTGAAAAAACTTAACCTTGATCCACAAAACAACGAGCCATATTACAAATATAAGCCCCCTCCAGTTATCGAAAATCAGTATGTTAAGATCTACTGGGATAAAACTATCATGACGGACGTAACAGTACGACACAACAGGCCGGACATCACAGTCATTAATAAACAATCCAAGCAAGCTCTGCTTATTGACATATCGATTCCAAATAATTCTAACACAGAAAGCAAATACAATGAAAAACTAAGCAAATACGCCGAGCTAAGGACCGAAATAAAAGAATTGTGGAATCTTAAAGAAGTCAAGATCATTCCAGTTGTTTTATCCTGTATGGGGCTAATTCCCAAGATACTAAGTACTTCCCTCAAAGACATTGATATTCCTGAGTCAACCTACCGATTAATGCAAAAATCTGTAATCCTGGATGCGACAAACATTGTTAGGTCATTTCTAGAATAGTGACACACAACGAAAGTCTTGCTGTTGAGGCCGACTGTCGTTGAAACACGCCGGGTGTAAATCCGGTGACACAAAAAGGAAAATAATGATAATAATAATAATAATAATAATAATAATAATAATAATAATAATAATAATAATGTTTAGTCATCCACTTTTTTCGTTTTCTCTGTTTGTTGTTGATTTTTATAAAACTCTTACATTTATTTAAGTTAGTTTTTATAATTTTAATTAGTTAATTTGTGGCGAAGTAGATCATAGTGATAGATGTCATCTCAGTTTACTTTTTTTATGTAATCTATGAACCTTTTTTCATTCACTTGTTTATAGTATCGTATCCTATTTTTTTCAACACTCTTACTATTCTCAAGAACTATTTGGGCTAAAATTGTGTAATGGTCTGTAATGGATGTTTCGAACGTAATTGGTAAGATTGTGTCATAGTTATGATATCCTGATTTTTTGTAGGCGTATTTCCTACAGATATATATCCGTGCTCGCTCATGGTATCCCGGTAATATTCGGTATCACAAGAAGTATTTAACAAATCAACATTCATATCACCAATCACTATATTATAGTCAATTCGCCTTCCTTACTGAAGATAGTACTCAATTGGTAGTCAATGGGACCGATGTCTGTTGCTGGTGATCTATAAATGCCATTTACTATAATAGTGAGTCATGCACAGTCATTTTAGCTCTCACGAGGAAACTACCGTTCAGACCGATTGTGGTATGAGATACGTACGCCTCTGATCTAACAAACATTACGACCCCATCGTTTTGATTTAATTGTCCAGAATTATAGATTGTTTTGTATACAGGAATGTTGAAAATTATGATATCAAGAATGATACTTGTTTCTGTGAATACAATACAGTCGAAGGATTCATCTAATTCATCTAGAGTGATCAAAAATTCATCGAGGTTATTTGATAGACTGCGAATGTTATTGTGCATAATTTTGAAATTATCATATGGATTATTGATTTCGAAAACTTTTTTATCAGTACTCAAGGAGAATGAATCTAATTTAGTTGTAACGAAGTCCCGTTTATAAGGATCTATACTGTAATTTAACTCACCTGATTATTTGAAATTTCTAGTTTAATTACAATACATAAATAGAATTCTAGTAAAATGTTATGATTACAGCCACGTTTGAGTACTTTGCAGTTTAATAGGGGAATTTCTTCTTTTCTTTTTCACTTATTGATCTTGTCTTCGCTTTCTCGGTCATTTGGTTGGTCGTTTGTTTCTAGAGTTGTTTCTTGTTGGCTCCAAGGATTCCGCTTCCTTTTGGGGTCCCAGTGTTTGGTTTGACCGTTCCTTCCAGAACTTTCGTCATTTCTTCCTCAAATATTTCACGGAGGAGGGGTTGTGTAGGTGTCGATGGGGCACTATTTGTCTTAATGGTTTCTTGTCGATCTTCTTCGCCTTCAAGTAGTTGACTTACTGAATATTTTGTCCCATTAACTACTAGCTTATTTCCTTTTATGAAAGATTTTTTGTTTGGATTTTGTCTCTAGATCAGTAGATTCTTTTTAAGGACTGCCTGTTGTTCTCTTTGTTTGGCGGTGAGGTCTTGAGAGATTCATATTTTGGTTCTCTTCAGTTTTTGCAGTTTACGAATATGTATTTCTTGGTGAGATATGATACAAATTCGATTTTCACAGGACAGTTTATTTTCGATCCCAAGCAATATATGTCTTTTATTTGGTTTGTTGTAAGATTTACCTGAAGTAGTGACTTTAACTGGCCTTAGATAAAATCAAAAGTGATTTCGTTACGTTCTCGATCGAGTCCGAATATGACAATGTTATTTGATTTCTGCTGCCGTTCTAGATTTTCAATTTTATGCTTCAGAAACGAATTTTCCACTTCCAGTTGTCTGATTCTCTCGTTTGATTCTTCTATTCTTAATTGGATTCGTGCCTCACTGGCATCAATGGCTCTCTTTAGTTCTATTATATTCTATCACCCTGTAGATTACATAACATCGTTTAGTCAGCTGTTATTTACATTTTTCTTTATCCAAAGGAATCCCAAAATTGATATCACATACCTACGATACTTTGTTATGGCTCGACAATGTTAACAGGCTGTAGTTGTGATTAACCCTGTAGATTGCTTATCGTCGACCAGCCAACAGGGATTTATGCTTTTATTTATCCAAAGTATTCTTAAAATTCATATCCCATAAGTTACTTTGATATAAATTTCAACTGTTTGTAGTTGTGATTCACTCTGTAGACCGCGTATCGTCGTCCAGCCAACTGTGATTTGCGATTTTCTTTTCGGGGTTTCCGGAAGCGAGCCAGACAACTAAGATTATAATATAATAAACAGTGCAGTACCGCGATTGCGGTTTAAATTGAGGATCATTATTTGATGGTATAACCAGCAGACATCGTTAAAGAAATGAAAAATGATGATGGCCGATGACTTAATATATAGGAATTCCGCGCTTTTTTCACCCATCTTATGACCTTCATTGCAGTCTGGTAAGGTTGAAAATGGTAGTAATAGCTATTTAATGATTGTGATTCAACGAAACTATTTTTATTTGACGAGATATATTATGAATGAACATGGTTTAAATTGTAATACTTATATACCGGGAACCGAGGGCCTGTTTGCCAAATCATTAATAACAAGCTAATTCTTCGAGAGCAGCTTCATTTTACAAAGACGCCCAACTTTTTCCTATGTGAAAACAAGTAGCTAACAGAGTGCGCGGGTGTAAAACATGTCGATTTGGTGATTACGCAAATGTCATTAATAAGAATTAATTTTTTAGCTAAATGTTGAGATAACTCTATCAATAATTGAAACAACATTTGTCCGACAATATTAATGGTTTGGTCTAGGGTGTCCTCCACCTCAAACATGTAGCAATTACTGGGTCAGAAAAAGTGATTAGTAACCGGCTAATTTTTTTACCGTAGCTTGGTAAATATTAGTATAAATAAGTCACACTGTCCTACAAATATAGGGGTAGGTTTAGTGTTGCCGCGAGACGAGACGAGAGAAAATGTGTCCCTCGTCTCGTCGAGAGAGGGCGAGACGAGACGAGAAACGACCTTCTCTCGTCTCGTCTCACTTCTCTCGTGATTTAAACCAAATATAGTAAAAACCAACCTAAATTTTAACGCGTTGAAGTTAGTTTCTACCATATTTGACATAAATTGTGTGCAATATATGTCAAATATAACAGAACCTAATCTAAATGAGTTAAAACTTTGCTTGGTATTTATTACAGGGTAGCCCATTAGTGCGACAAAGTCAAAATCTCCTGCACCAATAAAGATAGCAGGAAAACGGTTGACGAAGTTTATAAGGGTTAAGAGGTGCCTGTTATAAAATTATTTTTGTCTATACAGGGTGCTCCAAAAAACCAGCACTGTAAAAAAATTCCAATTTTTAAATAGAACACCCTGCATATTTTTAAATTTTCAGATTGTATCCGCTATATTTAATGGTACAGGAGATGGTCGCACTAATGAACCACCTTGTATATCAAATATGAGAAAGGTAGATTCAGATAGTAGCAAAAAAATAAGATATATTTTATTTCAAATACCCCGACGATGTAATAAAAAGCTGGGAAGTTTTGCATCGGATTATATTTGTTCCTAAAAACCCAAGTGAGGTGACATGTATTATTTAAGTTCGTACCTACTATTTTCTCACTTGGAGAAACATGGCAATAAACTATTGTATTTATGTAAATTTTCATTAGAGATATCAAATCACCATTTACTAATCCTTTGGTGCATGCCGGCTGACGAAGCTCATTATAGCAAGGGTCCGATCCCAGATGTTCTTACCAGATGTTTTATTATAAAAGATAATAGTAGATATCGGGAGTTTCTTACTATCGTTTCCTCGTTTATGATTTGTATCTTATATCGTACGGCTAGTTATTTGAGAAGATTTCAAAATGAAAAGAACATGCGTTAGCGGTAGTGAAATTGAAATGGACGATAGTGACAATGATAAAGACTACACACCTATACAAGGAACCTATAAATCAAAATCAAAACGTTTCAAAATTGTTGAAACAACTGACATCAAACAGAGCAATATAATAGGTAGTGCATCATCGGGACAAGGACAATCAAAATATTCGCACTTTACTATTACTTTTTTGTCAAATAACACTAAAGAGGGTTCATGCAATTTATGCAAAAAAATTAATACTGAGAGCGACAGCATAAAAATGTGCCAATCAAATACTTCTGGACGAAAATGGCACTTAAAAGCGAAACATCCACAAGAATTTGCTTCACTTTTCCCGTCGAAGATAAAAGTTTCGTCTGTTCAACCGCAATCGACATTGGATGACATATTCAAATCCAAAGCTAAAATGGTAAGTACCTACAGTTAATTATTTTTATTGTTTTCTTCATATGGATTTACATGAGTTGTAATTTAGGGGATTGTTTTGATTATGTTATTTTTGTAGACTGTTTTTGATAGATTTACTCGCTATTACTTATTAATTTTATAAATGTTCTGATATATGCATTTACTTATTTGAAAATGTGTAGCATAATCATTTATCTCTTTGCCCTGTGTAATGGTGTGGACTACACCGAAACGTTGGCGTTGATTTAATAAACATAATTTGTCCAAAAAGCTGAAATCTGACCTTAATTGAAAAAATCTACTTTCCGTATTTCATGTTATTAATCTTGCCTTGTTAAAGTTTTCACTACTGTCGTTTAGTCCTAAGCACACATCGTGGATTTTTTGAATTAACATTCTTTTTTATTTCAGGTCCCTGTAAAAGACTAAGATATCGTCGAGTGGGTGTCTTTGAAGTACCTACCATTTAGCATTTCTGACGATGAACATACTCAAACTTTCTTCAAAAAATCAAACCCTAGGGCAGTGCTCCCAAAACGAACAGCCCTTAGAGAAAAGGTAATGAAAACATTTACTTTGGTTAGACGAAACGGATGTTAGAAATTTTAAAAGATAATAAATCGCAATTATCTTTCACAATCGATGGATGGACTTCGATAAACTATAAGTCCTATTATGGAATAACAGCACATTTTATTGATGAATTTTGGGATCTGACTTCAGTAGTAATAGATTTTTTGCCACCTAATGGTATTCATACTGGAAAAGACATTGCAGAAATATTTTACAAATGTGCAGAGCATTATGGAATTGTTGATAAATTGCAAGGAATCACAGTGGATAATGCAGCAGTAAATACAACTTTTTTAAAAGAACTGGACAATTTAATTAAAAAAGATTGTCCAGATCACTCATTGAACACAGAAGATTGTCATTATAGATGCTTTGCGCATATTTTAAACTTGGGTGTGCAAGATAAATTAAAACTATTAAAATTGGAAAATGAATTCATTGAAGAGGGCGACGACGATGATTTGGCCGAAATTAACCAAGAGAGAAGAGAATTACCGCCTTTGACAATGTTTGTTTAAAAAAATTAAAAAAATCTGAACAAATGCAGAATCTGTTGAAAACGTTATGTGATGTTGCCCGACATGAAATATGTGTCAGTAAATATAGATGTGTCCACAAGATGGAATTCTACTTGCGATATGTTAAATGTAGCGATTCGTTTAAAAAAGGCCCTAAACAGTTTAGTTCAAAGTAACGAAGATTTTAGTCACTTACCTTTAACAGAAGCGCAATGGAAATTAATTGGCATATTATGTCAATTTTCAAAATATTTTAAATCACTTAGTACTACACTTTGTGGAGAAACCTACTCAACATTACCCTTAGTTATACTTGGTTTTAACATATTGCTAGACAAATTGGAATCTTTTTTAATTTCTGTTAATGATATAGAAGACACTAATGTGGAAAACACCTTAATAGAAGCATTTCAAGCATGGAGAGACAAAATGCTGAAGCATTATTATAAAACGAATTGGGTTTATTGTGCGGCGTTAGTATTAGATCCGAGGCACAAAATAGAGACATTTAATTTGACCCCGTGGGGAGGACAAATTTAAAAAGGATCTTTGAAGAAGTTTGACGAAATCTTCTATTCATTTTACGTAAAACCAACTGCTACTATCGCCACTGCGACGGAAACAGAAACAGAGAAAGATTCATCATCAACAAGTAGTGACGAATTTATGGCTGGCTTATATAAAAAACCGAGCATTAACATCAACAATAGAGAGGTAGCAAGAGCCGAATATCAAAAATATATAGACGGAGAAAGAGCTGGTCGAGATACCAATATTTTAAAATGGAGGGGTGACCATGAGAAAATATTTCCAAATCTTGCTGGAACGGCTAGGGATATATTGGCCATACTTGCTACCAGTGTTCCTGCTGAAAGACTGTTTTCAAAAGTAGGACTCGTAATAAGAAAACATAGGAACCGTCTTAACGCAGAATCAGCGAGAACATTGTTATGTTTAAACTCTTGGTATTCGTGTAGCCTTAAGAAAAATATATTTGTTAAAAAATTATTATTTTAAATTTCCAAATTTTTTAGTGTCCCTAATATATGTATAAGTATTAACTAAATGTAGGTAATAAATGTTTTTTCACCCTAAGTTACTTTTTATACATCATTATATCAACCTTTTTTGTATCTAGGTCTATCTGTAATATATTTTTTAGTTCAATAGTAAATGTTATGTTAACTGTTGCAATATTGTTTCTGATTCTTCAGAATGATAATTAATTATCAAAAATGACGTTTTATTATTTTTGATAAAATTGCATTTGAGTGTGCAACTACAATTATCTACGTTTCAACACATAGATAATCAGGAAATTTTTTGATATATTTTTAGTAACTACGCCTATGGTTGCTTCAAATTTTTTCTCTTTTCTACCTCAATTTCATTCTATCTCAAGCAAAAAAACAAAAATTGAGATAATATTTAAAAAAGCCATAAGCCTACTGAGAATATTTAAAAAAAATTTCTTGACAATGTATACTTTGTGTCGAAACGTACATCATTGTATTTGAGGTAATATGTACTCAAAAATTAATATGAAAAAATCTTGGACCGTATTTAAAAATATGAAGTTGACCATGATATCTCAGAGACTTATAACAAGTGATATAAAAAAAGGTAACGGTAGTTTGCAAAAATTAAAAGAATACAAATTTTATTTCAAGAACGTTGTCCTAAAATTAAAACCTTTCGAGTTGAAATTTAATATTAGAGGTTTCTAACCAATCACCGTATCTCAGGAAGTGAAAACAATTTTACAACGCGGTTAGTGAATACACAAACATTTTTATTGCGTTAATAATAATATGTTTGCAGTCGAATAACTCGAAAACCGCTGGTCCAAATATAGACGTTATATATATTTTTGCAAAGAGGAATTTAAGAAGATTTCAAAAATCTCAATAAATATTACGTGTTTTGCTCGAGAGACATCGAGAGAGACGAGAATTTCACGACGAGAGAGGGTACTTATCTCGTCTCGACAGACGAGAGAAAATTTGTCTCTTGTCTCGTCGAGAGAGGGCGAGACGAGACGAGAATTTCTCGTCTCGGCGGCAGCACTAGGTAGGTTTTCCCAGTCCTACACTCAGGGACCCCGCTACCATATGCGCAAAGTATGCAATGCACACGGGCGCCATCCTTTAAGAGAGCCGATTCCTATGTTGCGAGTTTATCGATTTTTCCTGTTCAGACATGAATAATGCCTGGAGCGCTATAAAAGCGATACACCGCCAGAACCGTTATTAAACCGGTTAGTTCACTGGAACGTGCAACAAGTGCATAAAAACAAGTAATCCTATTAATTTTTACATTTAAAGTTATTTTTATTTTGTCAAGTGTTTCGTCGGATAATATTTTGTAGTCTATTTCTTAATGTCTGACAGCACAGTAGCCTCATTAAATATTCAAATAGAAAATTATCTCTTACAGAGTGATCCTAAAAATTTAACTAGTAAATACTAAAATTCTAATGCAAAACATGTATTGGTTATCTGTACATCCCTGTTTCAGCTCAAAATACAATATGGTAATAAAACTGAACAATGCCAGCAAAAGGATAAACAGTGCGGCAGTGGCTGAGATTACGATATTAGTTCATTTTGCTTATTTAATTAGATTCGGTCAACATTACAGTTGAAATAAAATTCATTGGTTTAGACCTATTAACAAGTTACATTTTCATTTTTATTAAATTAAATTAATTGAAGAAAATATAGTTTAATTCTCATAATTCAAATTAATGACAATGAATTTATGTATATTAAGTAAAGTGAACATACCATTTATAGGAAATATAAAATTCAATCTATAGTATCTGTTCAGAATTTATGAGAATTCTTCGCAGTGAGTTATTGAAATTCAAATAATTACTTGTCGTATTCTATCTAAACTCTAAATATTATATCAAAATCAGTAAAATCTGAAAGTTTCTCTATACATAAAAATAAAATGTATTACTTGCTGTGTAGGATTCATACTCTTTAAATGTTATAGTTATAAGTCATCATGACGCATAAAATTGTAAACAAATGTAGGTATTGTGTTGACAACTGTAATCGAAAAATAAATAACGAGTTATGTCATTGTATGGAGAAATAAGTCAAATAAATCATTATTATATTTTTGTTCTTCGAGAAGAAGTTTCAGTTCATATTTAATAAACATTATACAAATAGGAAAAAATAAATTAAATGCCGATTATCAGTAAAGCGTTTGAATGCCAATTGAATATATGTCTTCAGCTTCCTAATCCAGAAAACGAAGGTCTTCTGCGAGGTACCTGAGAGTGAAGGAAGGAAATAACAATTCTATAGTCTACTCTAAACAAAATAATTCCTTCCTAAACCATCGAAACCTTGCCCAGTATCATCTTCTTCGCTGGCCATACAAGAATCATCCGAAGACTCGTCGAGAGAGATCACTATCGGTTCTATAGTTTGTTCTATGAGGTTATCTAAAACCCACATTTTCTCTTCCTCTTTAATTACATGATTCACAGCATCTCTCCAGTTCTCTTCATTTTAAATGTTTTATTATGTCTAGCTACATAACCTTTCATTTGGGCACATATTAACTCTATCGCATTTAATTCACAATGGTATTGCGGCAAACGAAGCACTGTTATCCCACGATTCTTGGCTATTTCATCAATCACAAACTTTGTAAATTGTAGCTTGTGATCTGAAGCAACCTTTAAAAGTTTTTTCAACATATCATCTTCAAATGGTATATCTTTTACGATTAACCAGTTTCTAATATCAGCTTTTCTCCAAGAGGTAGATGGAAGATTTTCTGTTAATCGCGTATGATAAGTGGCATTGTCCATAACGATTACAGCATTATTTGGAATTAATTCGACCATTTGTGTAAAATACATCTGCAGTCATTTCTTCATGATAGTCTTTGGTTGATGCTGACTGAAACTCCAGTAAACCACCTTCAACGAACCCTTGATTGCATCCAATATGCGTTATTATTAGTCGGCGACCTTTACCGATAGGAGTTTTCAGTCCAGTAGATAAACCTTCTATGAAAACTTGACGACTGGTTTGAATACTTTTGTCCTGCCATATTTTTTTCACTGAATGTCCTTCATTGAGCCATGTCTCATCTAGATAATAGATTTGTCTTCCCTCCTGTCTGTATTTTCGTATATCTCGTAAATACTGGCGTCTCCAACATATTGTTTCTTCGTTGTCGATTAGCACTGATTTGCGACTTTGTTTCTCCCAATTAAAATTAATTTTTTTGTGTAATATTTTCCACAAAGTTTTTCGCTCTATGTCAGGCAAATTCTCGTCCTCCTTCACCATTCTTAGAATTCTGTCAAGGGTTGGTATCTCTTTTTCAAAATATGATTCATGTAGTTTTCGGCTTATTGTATTTTGCATATGTTCATCAAGGTCAAATGGTTTTCTTCCAGTTGACTGTTTAGGTGGAGATATATATATATATATATATATATATATATATATATATATATATATATATATATATATATATATATATATATATTTCATTTTTCCTCTCTCTTAGAAGCCTGTAAATAGTAGATTCACTAACTCCTGTCATATTGGAACATGTAGAAACTATATTTCTTACAGTAGCAGCCGGCATTTGATGTACAACAGCATCATGCACCTTTAACACTACAGTCTTCATTTGTAAGCTAATCACGCTCTTACACTTTACTGAGGTAAAACTTGAAGACATTTTTCACAACACAGTTAACACTTATGGAACATAAGCGACTCTAAGCAAAACAAATTATACAAATTTGGGCGAGACCAAGTTTCACCATATATACCTGCAACATTTCTAAGTAATCATTGGGACAATCCCCCGTAGGACCCTATTGTAATGTTTCTTGGAAATTTTATTATCAACATTTCGAAAATCAGAAAGTAATTATCTGGAGAATGAATTGATAAATGGTTTGTTAATATTTCTCCCAAGAATTGACCTGCTCCAAATTCTTAAGATAATTAATGAAATATCAGTCAGAATAGTTGCGTTACAAGATTATTTCAAAAGTAATTTATTGTTTTAACTGTATGTACTCTACAAATGTATGAAGGTCAGTTAGTTGTTTTAACTAACCGAATTTACATTTATATTACCTTTATATATCAGATCGGGTATAAAATTAAATAGTAAATAAATTCCTTAGATGAACTGTGACGCTTATGCTTTACTACCTGACTAGCATCTGTGACCTTTTCGCGTGCTGTCAGTCAATAAGAAACAGACTATACTTTTTTTTCTAAAAAATTAAGGGCTGAATATCTGGTGACTGCAATTTCAACGGTTTAATTTTTAATGAAATGGTAAGTGTTTCCTACTTTATACTATCAACATTAACCGTTTATAGGATACTGATTATACTACAACGCTTAATACGATATAGACATGTGAAAGTGCTTTATATTCTTGGAAACTGTCATTACTGTAAGAAGTAGGTACATACTAAGTACTTTTACTCTATTTCACGCAAAATTGTTAATCAGTATCCTGTAAAGTGAAATTGTTTTTCACTATGTCCGGAAACCGAGGAAACAAGACAGAAAACAAAGGTGATGATGAACTGCACTCAACTATGAAAACATTAGTGGCAAAGCTTTGTACTTCTGATGATTTTATAAATCAACTCTCAAAAACTATAGCAGATAGTATTATGAAGCAGATGGACAAAAAAATTGAAGACCTGAAAGCAAAAACTAAAGAGTTGGATAATGAACTAAGAAGTCTGAGAGTTACTGTAGATTATCTTGTAAAGCGGCAAAACATACAAGAACGTTTGGATAAGCGTAAAAATATTAGGTTTTATGGAGTAGATGAGAACGTTGGGGAAAAGCGTATGGAAACAGTGCTGGATATCTGTAATACTAAAATGAACCTAGAAATAGATGAAAAGTGCATAGATTTTTGTTATAGAAATGGACAGTTTCAAAGACACAAAATTAGACCAATTTTAGTTACTTTCACGTGTATGTTCTATAAAAATAAGAAGCTACTTAAAACCTCAAATACTATAATAAGAGAATATTTAACATCTGAACAAATGAAGCTTCTAAAATCAGTCCGCGAAAAAAGTCAAACAATATGGACAAAAGGTGGAAACATATTTTTGAAAATGGCCGATAGAAATGAAACAATGTATGTTGAAAATATTGAGCAGCTTGAATCCCAGCTGGTAACCGATGCTGATTAAATAAAAAGTATCATTTATCCAATTCCAATCTTATTTTGTCACTATTATAGTATAATTATTAGGTTCTTCGTCTTTCTTTAATTGTATTCTGTAATATACATTCTATTATTATTTTTTATTATTTATTTTACTTTGTGGTATTTTCAATGAGATTAACTTATATCTGTTATCTCTATTAAATTTTTTTAACAAATTTTGCGTTTATAATTTTCACCACGTGCAATTGGATGTACCGGGTGTTAAGCTTTTTTGTTACCAACCATTTATTACTTATTGGTTTTATTATTATAATTGTTATTTGGTTGTTAATAGTTTGTGTTTGGATGGGTTATGTATTATAAACTCCATAAATATTGAATGTTGGAATGCGAGGTCATTAGTTCCTTCATTACATAAAGTTAAAAGAGTTAGCACAGATAATAACATCGATATACTTTTAATTTGTGAAAGCTGGTTAAAAATTTCAATTAACAGTGATAAGATACATGTAGATGGTTTTGATATATATATAGGATGGATCGTAATATGAACGGTAAAGGCTTATGCATGTATATTAGGAGTAATATTAAATGGGAAATAATTGATGTTTATAATTTGATATGGGAACAGTGTTGAATGAAAGTTACAATAAATCTATTGCTGTAGGCCTCATATACAAACCTCATGAACAAAATACTAGTATTTTTTTGGGCGAATTTGAAGGCAGTTTAGGATCAATATCTGTTACTGTTTATGAAATTGTTTGTATGGGAGAATTTAATTTAGATTTATTCGAATTGGACAGTACTACTGTTAAAAAAATTTACTCTTTATTAGATTATTTAAATATAAAACAGCTAATAGATGTACCTACAAGGGTAACAGCAACTTCATCAACTCTGTTGGATTATGTTATAATGCGGGATGAAGCTTTAGTTGAGAGCGGTATAATACACAATGATATTGCATACCACGCTATTGTTTTCTGTATATTGCCAATCAATACATATAAACAGGTTCCTAAAATGTACACTTATAGAAACTTCACAAATTTTATCGATGATTCTTTTCAACGAGACTTGTTTAGCACATAATTTTTTAGAATTTACGATCAAGCAACCGTTGATGAAAAGGTTTCATATTTTGTAAACTGTTTATATCAGTTATTTGATAGATACGCTCCAGTGGTTACAATAAGAGTCACTAAACCTAAAGCCCCTTGGTTAACATATCCTATAAAACAAATGATTAATGAAAGGGACAAAGCTCTAAGCAAATTTAAAAAAAATCTGAGGCGTACTTTCGATATTACCAAGATTTGCGTAATTACGTAAATAAAGCCGTTTTTCGTGAAAAAGGGCTTATTTCACATACCAGCTAGGTACCAATAGCTCAAAAGAAATATGGAAAACATTAAGGTCAAAAAAATTACTAATAGAAAAAAAATCGAGTTTATCCGATAACTTTAGCAATGTTGATGATATTAATAAAAAATTTATTGAGTCTGTTCCTAATGCTATCCCAGGTAAAAATGTCTCTCATTATTATGGGAGCAATAGATTAGTTCAGTCAGATTTTGTTTTTAAGGAAGTTAGTGATTTTTTTGTACATCAAATAATTTGTGGAATTAAAACAAATGCCACTGGCTGTGATGAGTTAAATATTACTATGTTAAAATTATGTGGTATCATATATCACACATATAGTAAATTTTTGTCTTACTGAAAGTGTGTATCCTTCTGTATGGAAGAGAGCGGTTGTGCGAGTATTACCAAAAGTAAACAATCCCAGAGAGTTCAAAGATCTTCGCCCAATCAGCATATTACCCATATTGTCAAAAATTATAGAGAGAGCCATGGAGACTCACATAAAAGAGCACTTAGTTACGTTTTCAATATGACCATCAGTTCAGTCGGGTTTTCGTAAGGGATATAGTTGTACAACTGCTCTTCTTCACACAGTAGTTGATATTAGTAAGGCTACTGATGGTGGTAAGTGTACACTACTTATACTGCTCGATTTTAGCAGAGCATTCGACACTATAAATCATGACTTATTAATCAATATATTACAGAATATATGTTTTTCAGAAAATGCTCGCTTATTAGTTAGTAATTATTTAAGAAATAGACAGCAACGTGTCTCACTAAATGGTAAAAACTGAGAGCTACTTTCACTTTCGTCGGGTGTACCACAGGGCTCAATATTGGGTCCGTTATTTTTCTCAATTTATACGTCTCAACTATTGCAACACATATCTAATTGTAGTACACATTTATACGCAGATGACACCCAACTCTAGTATAGCTTTTTCCCGCAGGCAATAGAACGTGCTTGTAATGCTATTAATGCTGACCTTAATGCATTTGTAGAGGCCGCTGAAAAATAATTGCCTTTTAATCAACACTAATAAATCAAAAACTCTCCTATTTGGCTCCAAACTAAATCGTCAAAAGATTTCCAATGAGATTGATGTTAAGATAAATAATGAAAAATTAGCTACGGTCTCGGAAGCTAAAAATTTAGGTGTAATCTTGGATACTGATTTGAGATTTGAGAAACATATTAACGCGATACTTCAAAAAGCGTACATGTCATTGAAAACATTTTATGGCATCAGACATTTTTTGCCATATGGCGTAAAAAACACTATGTGAGACTTTGATTTAATCGGTGTTTAATTATGATGACGCTCTATATGGTCCATGTTTAACTGTTGAATATAGAAAGAAATTCAGAAAATGCAGAACTATTGTCTTAGATTAATATTTGGTATTCGAAGACGTCGCAGCATTTCAAATAAACTTGAAGAAATTGGGTGGTTATACATGAATAATAAAAGAATATTACATTCGGCGTGCCTCTATCATAAAATAGTACTTACAAGAAAGCCGTCTTACTTACATCGTAAAATAATATATAGGACAGATATTTACAATCTTAACATTAGAAATAGAGGTTTAATTACAGTTCCATTCCTTAAATTAGAACTTTCTAGATCGTCTTTCAGACATCAAGTTGGCCATGTCTATAACGGACTTCCTACATATCTCAAAAGTTATAAAATTAGTAAGTTTAAAGTAAGTGTTGCTAAATATCTTTTCACTACTCAAACCTGAACACTCTGTTAATTACCTTATTTCAAAAAATTAAAAATGTCTCAGGCTATAATTCCTAATCTAAGTCTGGATACCAAGTTTATTTAAGCATGTACACTCCTTAAGGTTAAGTGGTAGTAGTAGCTTTTATTGTGCTTAATACCTCATAAAAGCTGAACTTCGTCTTTTATTTTCATTAATGAATTTGTTTTTAAATTTATTCTATTGTATACATTTATATTTTGAAAATAATAAAGACAATTATTATTATTTAATTTTTTTTACCCAAATATCTTTTTATTAATTGAAATATCATGTACGAGTTTAAAAAAGTAATTGGTTTTTTATCTATAACACGCTTATTTTTTATGCTATCAATCTTTTTAAAAAAAATTGTAGGGTTTTTCAAGGGCCATAAAATCAAATTAGTTTTTCTCTGCCTTTATTTTTGTAAGGGTTTAATCATGAAAAAATAACTAAAAACAAAAAGTAAAAAATTTGCCTCAGCACGGGATCGAGCCCCGCTACTTCACGTTTAACTTTTAAATGTCCAGTGCGTCAACCGCCGTCGCTAGCCCCGCCCCGTTTATTATTTTTCGAAAGTTGAATGTTTTTAGCCAAGAGTCATATAAATTGGTTCTTAGACAACGTGAACGTTCGTCGGTGTTGCAGGTTTTTGCGGTTTTCCTGTACACTCTGTGAATTTATTCACTAGCCAAATGGACCGACGCACCCGCATTTTTAGATTTAATATTATTATTTATCGCCGACCACCGTAAATAGTCCCGAACCACCGAAGGCACGTCACCGCAACTTTTCATCAATCTCAACAACTTATTATATTCCATACACTTTTGAAAAAATGTCTCCTATACACTTTTCTTTCGCAAATTCCCAAATCAATAAAAATCTTAAATCTCTAATATTTCATTATATTTCTTCTCAATATCGGAGACATTTCAAATTCTTTTAAATTCAGTTAACAACACCCTTTTACATTAAATAATTCAATAATTCCTGACACCTAGCCAGCTCAACTCATCGGCAACAATACATGGTTCGTCTTCAACATTCAAACTCCCATCCTAGACACTTTTCGTCACACCATCCCTGCACACTTTTAAGCTTCGCTGCTTCCAAACACCATCCCCCTACACACCCCCACACAAACAACCCCCCAGTTATTTTATAGTGAAAAGCCCACCCAACCCTCTCTAAATTCTATACGCCTTTTAAACAAATTTTTCCTAGTCACTTCTAAACATTTTTTTTACTAGACACCTTTTCTACCGCCAACTCAATTTCTCAGTCAACGCGCACTAAACCACCCAACACACCCCCAACCCAGCCCTGAAGAGGAAACTAATCCTACACCAGGGCATCAACAAGAAAAGAACACTCTCAACCAAGAAAACTCCAATCCATCCCAAATTCAGTTACGAATTTCTCTCTCTCTCTCTCTCTCTCTCATGTGAACGTTGAGGCTATTCGACAAGATCAATCAGACAAGAAAAATATAAAGGAAGAAACACTTAGAGTTAGTTAAATATCAGTGTAAAGCGTGGTCTACAAGTTAGGCTGAATCATCATGTTTGACGACCTGGAATCTACTAGACATTCACTCTAAATGATGGTATATTGTAACATTTTGTTAAATTTTATTTGTTTCTAATATTTTGTACAATTGAAGATTAATTTATACAAAAATATCACGTCCCATACCGTTAATTTATTTTATGCATGACTATTGTAATTTCTTATGACAGCAACTAATAATTAATCAAGGAAAGTTCGATATTAACAAAACCAGAAACCGTTAACTTATCATATCTGTCATGTACGCGACTTTAGTGTTGAAGTTTCAGATTGATTGATCGCCGTATTTATTGTAGTTTATACAGGGAGATTCATAACTATTGGTACTTCATACCTCATAGACAGAGCAAAAATAATGAGTAAGAGTAGCCACTTTGTTTTGACTTGCTAACGTTGTAAATTCATTTTGTGTGGTTGTTGGTTATGACGACATGGTCAATTTCATAGGGTGTAAGTTTATACTGGATTACATTATTTTTTAGTAGATTCTAAATTGATGTTCGCTTGATTAATGCTTTTTTTAGCAAATGTGGTTAAAATTATTTGTAATTTTGTAATAACAGTCAGTTATTTATGTTTAGCCAAAAAATGATTAATTTTCAAATGAATATACAATAAAAATACTTACATATTATGAAGAGAAATGATCACGATCCTAAAACAAAAAAAAACAATTTAAAAAAAGGTTTTAATAGAAAATAATTTGTTAGGTTAGGAGAAGACACAAAAAGCAATTTATTGTCGCAGAAAATGAATTTGTTTAAACTTTTAATTTATAATTGTTATTTGAAAGTTTTTATTTACTAATGAACATAAAAAGAGCCAAAATTAAACAAATAAAAAAGAATTTACAAAAAAACAATAAAACTCATAACTATAAAAAACAAAAAATTTTGGTAGTTGCTGAATCTCCATGGGCTGCGGCACTGAGTTAACAAAGTTAAATATTGCTTGATCTTCAAGCAGATCCCGTTGTTCCAGAATAACAAGTGTGGATCGTTATTCCAATTTTAACGAATTATTAAAGACTCGAATTGAAAATAGGTGTTGTTTATTCTTTTATAAATATCCAAGTAACTCATTTAAAAAAATGTACATAAACATATAAATAAATATGGAAACCATATCTTGATGAGAACCACAAATGTGCTTCTTTTGACTTCGCCGTCGTTGTTCTGTGATTAAAGTTAAAAAACATAAAAACTTCTTTTTCTCACAATATCTCAGTCACATCAAAATTGACATTCTATGATTGACAGAAATAGTCTCGACAAGCGGATTGTCTGTCAAAATTAAAAGCGCAACACAAGAAATAAGTCGGCTTAAGTGGCTGGAACAGCGATACGAGCTGTAGCTTGTCTTCCTATTATATTCCAAAGGTGGTCGATAGGATTCAAGTCGGGACTTCTCGGGGGCCACTCAATTCGGTTGATTTCGACATCATCTTCAGATCTTTTGTATTCTGAAAGCAGAATATTGGATCTGAAACAACTATACTTTTTATGCGTTTCAGTGGAATATCATAGATCAAAGAATACATACAACTTACCAATCCATAATTACAATACTCGGAATAGACATTTCCATACAGTCCCTAGGATGATAAAAACTAGTTGTCAGAAAACATATTCTTTCTATTCCGTTAAGATTTACAACCGTATTCCAGATTATATTAAAAGCATCCAAAATATTCGATTATTTAAAAAGAAACTAAAACACTTCATTTTAGAGCAGAAGAGAATTCTGCGATATAAAAATCGTAACGTGAGAAGCATCTACACCTACACATGGTTACATTGGCTGAAGGTTGGAGTTTTCGGTGTTCAATAACTTAAATAGTTTAATATACTACAGGTTTTTTTCTGTAGTTGTACAGGTTCATTTTCTTTATTCCTTTAATTTTTCATATTATATTTTTTTTAAATTCATATTTTGTTGAGATATTCTGATTGTGCTATGTATTATTTGTGATATAACTAGTATCATTATTGTTAATAAGTTTACTATTGTTGTAAGTGTACTTAATTTTTATACCACTTACAAGCTGTTTTTTACAGCTTCTGTGGGGCATTGTGTTTATTTACGATTTTTGATCTACATTTGTTATACTTTGTAATTTATAGTGAATAAACATATATTATCAAGGTATTATATGATAATCCTGGCGATCTAAGGTCTCGTGCATTTGTACAGTCTTCGCCATTGAATGGCGCAAAAGGTACCACATCGTGATCTTGAAGAACTTGCTCAATGCATCTATGTGCGTTTATAGCTCCCCTATTAATCAACAAAAATTCCCTCTGTAGAAATGCCTCCCCATATCATAATAGAACCACCTGGGAACAATGTTACACAGAATATTATCTACTAGCCCTCCTCCCCAAACTCAGTCGCGACCATCTGGAGTTCGTAAGCAAAATCGGGACTGCATAAGCTAATGTCCGTCTGTTGACTTCATGCTGCCTGATAAGTTCAGAGCCATGCGTAGGTGTTCTTGCCATTAGACTGCGTCTCCTGATTATCCTATTGCTTACGTACACATCTCGAACCTATGCAAGACGATTTATGACCTCTACGGTAGTCACATTACGCAGCATTTCCAGAGTAAGAAAATCGTCATTTCGATCGCTTGTAGCTCTTTGGAGATCTATAAAATCTAGTTTCCAAGAAGCGATCCAGTTGTTTCAGACACAGAATTGTGAAACTAAAACAACATAATGGTCATTCCGTATCAAAGCAACTGTATCCAGTTCACTAATTGCCATAATAAAGACTTGGTAATTAAGAAAATGTCAAAAAATGGTCACATTAAATATTCTCTAGACGTTAAAAGAAGAAAAAGAATAATAAAAGTAGCATTAATACAATGTTAAATAGTTCATCCGATTATACATAATATTCTAATTAAGCAATTTACTACAAAAAAAAATTTAATATTTTATTAATCCCCCTCTATATTTCATTGCTTATGGTACCGTAAAACGGGTCACTCGACCCATTCCGTTGTCCGACACAATTTTTAGTATCGATAGTATCTACGTCTAAAATAAATAATTTATTATAAGTGCGAACAACGAGCTCACGTTATAGCACCTAAATATAGTCGACGAAAATTCCACAACTCTCCAGATTTGGTGCCTTCACGCCCAGGAAGAGAAGTTAACATCAGGAAACTAAGAATACTTAAGGTAGGGCCTGATTAGCAATAAATATAGAATTGGCCACTTGTATATTCTCCGGAGGCTGTATCGTACTAACAACCCGAAATTTCTCCAAAAAGGACAAAAAATGTGGCACTTCAGGTACCATAGCACCCGTTGTGCACCTCAGGTGAGCTAAGAATCGATAAGGTCCATCTATAAGACGCCCTGAACAATATTCAATCATGAAGTGGGTCACTTGTATACACGTTGGAGGCTGTATCGTGCTAACAAACTGAAAATTCTTCAAAAAAGACAAAAATTTGGTACCTCAAGTACCATAGCACTCGTTGTACTGGCTTTAATGAGCTGAATATCAATAGGGTTCATATTTATATAATATCCAATCGTAAAATTAGTTAGTTGTATATACTCCTGAGACTGTATCGTGCTAACAAACTGAAATTTCTCCAAAAATGACAAAAATGTCGTACATAAAGTACTATAGCACATGTTGGACTAGCTCTGGTGAGCTGAAAATCAATATGGTTCATCTGTGGGATGTTCTGAATAATATGCAATCATAAAATTGGCGACTTCTTGCACTCCGGAGACTGTATCGTGCTAACAAACTGAAATTTCTCCAAAAATTACAAAAATGTCGTACATAAAGTACTATCTATAGCACATGTTGGACTAGCTCTGGTGAGCTGAAAATCAATATGGTTCATCTGTGGGATGTTCTGAATAATATGCAATCATAAAATTGGCGACTTTTTGCACTCCGGAGACTGTATCGTGCTAACAAACTGAAATTTCTCCAAAAATGATAAAAATGTCGTACATAAAGTACTATAGCACATGTTGGACTAGCTCTGGTGAGCTGAAAATCAATATGGTTCATCTGTGGGATGTTCTGAATAATATGCAATCATATAATTGGCGACTTTTTGCACTCCGGAGACTGTATCGTGCTAACAAATTGAAATTTCTCCAAAAATGACAAAAATGTCGTACTTAAAGTACTATAGCACATGTTGGACTGGCTCTGGTGAGCTGAAAATAAATAGGGTTCATCTGTGGGATGTTCTGAATAATATGCAATCATAAAATTGGCGACTTGTTGCACTCTGGATGCTGTATCGTGCTAACAAAACATGTAACGAAAAGTGGCCGACGACAACGACGACATACACACAGGATTTTTTTTATAAAATCCGTTTTTTTGTGTTGATGAAAAACGTAAAAATAAATAAATTTTTTTTCAAAATTCCAACTTTTTTGTCGGTAAACCAATACTTTTCTCGCAGATAGGTTGGGCGGAAAAGTAAAACAGGTAATATTTTGCAAAACAACATTATTGTTGACGAAAATAGAAGTTTTTACGATTTAAACTGAATAACATTATTAACGGTTACAAATAATATTACGTATTTTGAATATATTTTTTTTTATTGTAAGTGTTCATTAAAATCAATAATAACTACATTAACTGTTTAATTATTGCAGCCAAATTTTGCCTCACCGCTTTTCCTCGGCGACGAAGACAAGTCTATTTTCATCGTCATCATTAATAGGAAAGTATTCATCTTCTTCAGGAATATCTTCAGGTCCTTCGGATGTCTTAAATGTTTTGCAATGTTATGCAATATAATACATGCCAATATTATTTTTGGGACGTTTCTAAGTTTAACCCGGCAGACATATTGTAATATGAGAAATCGTCGTATTAACTGCCGAAAGCTCCTTTCGATTACAACCCTTTCCGATTTCAACAGTGCATTGAATATCCTCTCTGTATGATTAATTGGATTTTTGAATGGTGTCATCAACCAGGGCTCTATTCCATATCCACTATCACCAACCAAAACCGCGTTCTGTGATGTATGCATAACTTGTCTAACGTGGGAGTTTTGCCAAATTCGGGCATCGTGCAGGCCAACTAACGTCGAAACGTAAAAATTTCTTTTGCATTACAATATTTAATGTTGGTTTTCCTTTCCGATTTATGTATTCGTCCCCATGAATTCGCAGTTTAAGAATTCCTACATGAGTGCAATCGATTACACCAATCGCTGTTGGAGAGCGATATTTTGTTTGCCACAATCCCTTTGCCTGCAGGATTTCATTTTCAGTATTGGGAAATTTTATCCAATTATCAGCTTTTGCAATAATACAGTCCACCATATCCTTAGCAGTAAGTGATACTGTACCTTGAGTTACTCCAAGTTCTTCTCGATTTCACTTTGATAACCAGGATCGGTTATGTATCGTAAACATATCTTCATTTTTTGCACTGCTGACAGTGCACTACCTCGGGTCTCTCCAGTTTCATGGAAAAAATGGTTTGCAAGCCATTCAACATTATTTTCCTCAAAGCGAAATAACTTTTTAAAATCTTTGCTGTTTGGAGTACAACGAGGTTTGTAATATTTGACGTCCCTCACGTTCACCAAATCAGCCATAGCAAGAGTTAATCACATACACACCTTTCACTACTACGATTAATCTGCATCTGACCAGATGCATCAATATGCAAGGATTTGCTTCAACAAGTAAGTATAGGCTTTACTTTATTAATATTCATTTACTTCAATCTAAAGGTAAACGTCGACTGGATAAGGATTTGCTTTTGCTAAAAGAGGAAAACGTTTTGCTTATTTTTTTTATTTAGAAAATAATAGTTGCATCCACCACTAGGGTTATTAGCAACATAACATAACAGTAACATGAAATAACATTTAGGTTGGTAACGTCACTATAACATACAATAATATTTGAATATCAAAGATAGGAATCAGTAATAAGCAACATGGTAACGAGCTTAGTAATTTACATTTTGTTGACTAAACCTATTTCAGAGAGGAATCCGATTGTGTTTTCAAAATTACAGTACACACCAAGAGTTGATTTTAAATCCGCACTTATACTGTACGCCTGGCGTTGTCGCGAACCTCGGACACTCGACCATGAAATGTTTAACTGACATTGGCTCCTTTCAGCAAGTGTTCCTGGGTATACTTTGTATGTCCAGTGCGCAAACGGGTGATTATTATTTGGTGTCTTCTTTGGCTAGGGATGTTTCTCCATGGCTTGATATCATCTTTAATTTCTTTAAGTTTCATTCCAGATTCTGCCCAGACAGATGACCAGTAGTTAGATACCACATATTTCATATATTTTTTCAGATCAGTATACGGTACTCCCTCTTGCTTTTGAAAGATTGGTTCATTCATGGTTTCACGTGCAATTTTATCAACCCGCTGATTGCCAGAGATCCCAGCATGTGACGCGACCCACATGAAGTCCAATCGTCTGGATTTTTCCCTAATTGTGTGAACATATATGAACATACTCTTTGATGAGCCTTGTCAGGGGACGATCTGAATAAATGAGTTGTATACCTTGTAACGAGCTTAACGAATCTGTAAGAATTAAAGTATTGTGGATATCTTCATGGGCGGCGTATTTGATTGCTTGAAGGATTGCGAAAAGTTCACCACTATAAATACTGCATTGTGGAGGTAGTTTGAATCCACTAGATGTATTCGGGCTTAAAAAAGCTGATGCTACTCCTTGATTTGACTTGGAAGCCTCTGTGCAGATGTGAGTATAATCACAATATTCATTTATTGATGAGCGGAAATGATTGTGAAGCAGACTAGGAATAATTTCAGATTGGTTGAATTTGGAGAGGTATAGGTTGCATGCTGGCAAGGCAATAAGCCAAGGAGGCGTGTCTGA
Source organism: Galeruca laticollis (assembly GCA_963921935.1). Classification (NCBI taxonomy): domain Eukaryota; kingdom Metazoa; phylum Arthropoda; class Insecta; order Coleoptera; family Chrysomelidae; genus Galeruca; species Galeruca laticollis. Next base: position 74,483,550 of record OY998177.1, read on the forward strand.
GTTGTTGTTGGGAAGGGTAACTGGGAAAGTCACATTCAATTCGGAACTGAACTTGTTGATCCCTGATAGAAAGGGTATGTTAGCCTTCTTCGGTTTTCATACAGATTGCGAAAACGGTTTGAAAAAGTGTTATGATATACTGGATGCTGATTATCAGTAGAGACTAAAGATGCATAGGCTAAGCTCAGCTGCTGTCGTCGCAGCTGCAATGATGGCTCCCAAGCTTCACTGTAGAGACTCTCAGCGACCGTTGTCCTGTATGCTCCAAGGGCCAGCCGTATTGCTGTATTGTGTACCGTGTTAACAATTTTCAGAACTGATTTACTTGCTGCGGCATATATTATAGAGCCATAATCGATTTTGGATCTTACTAGAGCTCGATATAGAAGTAAGAGCGTTTGTCTGTCGGAACCCCAATTTTGGTTTGACAGAATTTTCAGTAGATTGATGCCGCTCTGACATGATGTTCTGAGATGGTTAAGATGGGCATTCCAGTTTAACTTTCTGTCGAAAATCATTTCTAGGTAACGCATCTGTTCCACCACTTGGATATTCCGGCTACATAGTTTCAGATTAGGCAGTGCTAGTTCTCTTTTTTTAGTAAAAAACATGCACTTAGTTTTTTCTGGGCACATTTTGAAACCAGTGCATTTCAGCCAACTATCAATCGAAATCACTGCCCCCTGCAAGTTATTTTGGATTGTGGTAAGATTTTTTCCTCGCGAGTATACCACAAGATCGTCAGCATAAAGGCTAGCTTCTACAGGTTGTTTGATATTCTTCACAGCTTCATTTATCGCAATTAGAAAGAGGGTGACGCTCAAAACCGAACCTTGAGAAGTACCATTCTGTTGCACTCTTTTCCCGGAAATTGTTCCATTAGCTTTAACTCAGAAGAATCTTTCTCCCACAAAGTTTTCAGCAAATTTTAGAAGATTGCCATTTATACCCCAGGAGCTCAGCTTTCTAACAACGTTATATCTCCAGGTCATGTCATAAGCTTTACTTATATCGAAGAAGATTGCTATGGTGTTTTGTTTGTTAGCATACCCTTCGTGAATATATTCTAAGTTAATTAGATTGTCTGATGTTGATCTACCTTTCCTAAAACCACTTTGTTTTGGTGTGAGCAGGAGGTTTTTCTCCAGGAACCAAGTGAGTCGATTGTTAACAGTTTTTTCAATCAGCTTACACATTGTACAGGTTAAGGGTATTGGTCTGTATGATTGAGGATCTGTCTTTCGTTTACCATGTTTTATTAACGGAACTATGGTTGCCTCTGACCACTTCTCAGGAAAGACCGCTTCTGTCCATATCTTATTAAATATTTTCAGGAGAATATGCTTAGCTGTATCTGGCATGTTTTGTAGGAAAATGAACGGGATATAAGCAGGTCCTGGGCTGGAGTTTTTGAAAGAAACCAGAGCTTCGAGGAATTCTTCATAGGATATAGGTACATTCAAAGGGTTCATTTCATCTTGGGAAACATCAATCCCTTCAGATTCTTCATTATTTTTGTAGTTCAGAAATTCGGGTGTGTAGTTTGCACTGTTAGAATTCTTTTCATAGATGTCTGAGAAAATTTGAGAAATGTCGGTACAACTGGAAGTTGATTTTCCCTGATATTCAATCCGTGAGATTCCACGGTCTGTTTTATTACATTTAATACGTTTCAATTTGTCCTAGATCGTAATCAGTGGTGTTGAACTGCTAATGGATGATACATATCTTGCCCATGATTCTTTTCTACTTTTTTTCATGATCCATCGAGCTTTTGCCCTCAGACTCTTAAAAGTTATCAGGTTTCCTGGTGTGTGGTGCCTTTTTAGTCTGTTGAAAGCGTGTATAGAGGATTTTATTGCCTGGTCACATTCTTGATTCCACCATGGAACGGGAGTGTGGTTGTTCAGTTGCTTTGTCTTTCCTATTGCTAGTTCGGCTGCATCCGTTATGATTTTGGTAATATCATCAACACATTCATCGATACTATCTCGCATGTGGGAAGTGACTAACCTTGGTTTCTATGATATTTGCAAAAAGATTCCAGTCAGCTCTTTTTAGTTTCCATTTTTTTGTCACAATAGGTTCTTCTACAACATGCTGTGAACTTGTGAGTAAGATGGGAAAGTGGTCACTGCCATATAGATAGGGAAAGATGGTAAAATTGAATTGAGTGTGGAGTGAGAGATCGCTAATGCTGAGATCTATAACACTGGAGTTTCCTGAAAACGAGTTGAAACGAGTTTTTTCTCCGTTGTTAAGTAACGCCATGTTGTTATCATCGATAACATGTTCTAATAAACGACCTATGTGTGGAGTCGCATCCCCATAGGGTGTTATGGCAATTGAAGTCTCCTAAGAATAATCTTGGTTTGGGTATTTGCTGAAAGAGATCATTGAGCTCCTCGTATGTCACGTCACGATTTGGTGGAATGTAGATATTACAAATGTTTATCACTTTAGGGTCCAAAATTTTAATGGCAATTGCTTCAAGGTGGGTTGTTATAGGGATTTCGATTGCACCGTAAGTTTGGTGTATGTAAGTAGCGACGCCCTCGCTTGCTATGTTTTGATCTGGTCTGTTTTTATGGAAACAAAGATAGTTCCTCAGATTTTGTGAGTAGCCTTGTTTAAAATGGGTCTCCTGTAAACATATGATCGAGGGTTTGTTTTCGGAGATAATCAGTTTTAGCATTTCTTGTTGTGTGAAGAACCCATTAAGGTTCCATTGAATGATGGATAGTTCGAAAGTTGATATTATTAATGTGTTTCTTGTGACGATGCGCCGCTTTCAGAATCTGAAATGAACGATACTTCTGCTAGCAACTGTTTCAATAATTTTTTCTTAATTTTGGTACACCTACTCTTGATACATCTGTCTTTAAAATATGGGTACACACTACTCAGCATATGAATAAGACCATGTGGATTGTGTACTGTTTCGCCACACTCAGAGGGTCATTAGAGCCGTATACGTTTTCAAAAAAGTCTTTGAGTTGATTGTAGTTGATTACAAAATTTTCTGAATCAATGTATGCTTTAGTTGATTGCATGTGTTCTTCGAAACTTGAGGTTTTAGGGCGACTTTTCTTACTTATACTCGACGATGGTTTTCGGAATGGGTCAGATGGTGTATCTTCCGTAGGAGTTAATATTTCTGAGAGGTTCCTCTTATTCGATGAATTAGTTTGGTTGTCTTGGTCGAGAGTGATGGGGGAATCTTCTGGAATTAGGGAGGTTGTAGTATACTCTGGTGGTTCTTCTGGATTTTCGGGAGGGGGCATTGCAGGGGGTTCATTTAGATGTTCAGGTGTCTCAGTTGTACATTGAGAAGATATATGACCATTTTGCTTGCATTTGAAGCAGGTTAGATTATCTACTGATAAGAATATTCGATAGGAGGTATTTTCATGGTTGATCAACATAGACTCCGGGATGACAATATTTTCGGGAGGATTAATGTAGACTTGCCTTCTGAAACTCATTATATGTGCAAAATCTGGGTTGGTCATGTTGACTCTGAGAAAGGATATAGGGGATAATAGGCTGAGGCCAAATATTGTTGTAGGGCTTGCTCTAAATGTGAATGTGGGATTGTTGGGCTCACGTTAGATAGGATGAAACGTTCAGATGGAGTTATCAAACTTCTGGCTCGTACAATTTGGTTGTTGACACCAATTGCACCGTGGTCATTCATAAAAGTAGTTACTAACTTTGGGCTGGCGAGGTATATACAAATTTTATTATTCGAAATTCTAGATGCGAACAGAATGTGTTTAGGGTTGGCGAGTATTCCTAAGGCTAGGAGATATTCTTGAATTTTGGTTCCTTCAATCGCAGGAAATATTATAGCTTGGTTCTTCTCTGGAAATTTTGTTGGCTGTTGTTTATTAAGTACTGAAGAATATGACATGTTTCTTTCGGTTTGTTGGTTAAATTTCTCTATTCTGGTATCCATGGTTGTGGTTTGGGGATTCCTGTAGTCAGAAATCCTCGATATTGGTGGACTCAATTCAATATTTGAAACTTTTGGCACGGGTCATGTGTACCTGAGTACAGTCCTGGCCCGTTCGATTTATCGACACTTACGAGTCTCAAATACACACAATGGTGCACTATGCACTATGATATTAGGTAGTACACTTTCTCGAATTTATATAAGTATATTTTGAGATAGCAATTTTTTCGAAGATAACGGGTGTTTTTTCACAAACTATTTTTCGCGGTTATATTAATTCAAAACACACACCATCGCTTGCAGAAGGGGTTACGAACTACGCGCAGACGCGACAAGCGACGTGCGCTGTGAAATGGCTGACGAACTGAACCTTTTCGGCGTGTACAAAAGATAAATTGGAGTGTGTGAAGTTAGCCAAGGAAAACAATTGTGTATACAGAAACATTAAATGCCTTCAGCCAACTTCAATAACTAAATCAAAGTTATTCGCGGTACAAATAAAATATAGTCCACGTTCTAATTGTCTTTTTATCGTCAGCTAGTACCGTGAACGATCAACAGGTTTTCACCAGAGATAAGCAACACTCAGTCTTTAGTTGGTAGGCTGACATCAAGAAAGAGTGTTTTTAATGGATAATAATTTGTACTTTGAAAATTATTGTACAAAACAACAACTGATTGAAGGTTTGCAGACAAAGAAATTTAAGAAATTATACGCACTAGAGAGCATTTCTGAACAACAGGGACACTCTATATTGAGATTTCCTCCTTATTTTTGTATTTTCAATCCCATCGAGTTAATTTCTTTTGTTCATAAAAAATCGAATGGGATACAAAACGGGCTCAGTTCACGCCTGGTATCCCGATTAAACCGAACGACCTTTCAACAATTAGGTAACATCAAATACAATATAGGTATTGCTAAAAGTAAACAAAATATTAATACCTTTCAGAGTCTAGCTCCGCAACACAACTTAAAGGGGATACCATTACATCGCTCACTATATGTTTTGCGCCAACTATACACAAAAAGCTATTTTTTATGTGAAGAAAAAAAGTTTTTCCCCTCCTAGCTGGTGCAAAAATATAACATTTGATACCCTGCGAAAAGATACTTTCTTTTTCCCTAGGGAATTTTTTTTTCTTTTATTCCTAGGGAAAAAACCATACGAAGTTTCATAAATTTTCCGCGGTTTAGCTGGCACTAATAATACTATTTGTGACGTTACCTTCGCTGTTTGTACTAACTACGGTGGAGTCAGAGAAAACCCGAAATTAGATATTTTTTAACTTTACAATAATCAAAATAATTTCTGAATAACCACTACGTTCGCCATTTTTAAATCAAATCACAAAATTAAATTGATAGATATTTGATTACTTTAAAGGTTTCTTTAGCAGCGTAGGTCTAATTGTCGCCTACCAGTCGATAACTTCAAATTCCACATCGATAATTTTCTGACTTTAATATATTGTAATATTTTTTCAGTTATAATATCACAAGAGCTTCGAAAACAATCGATTATTTTCGACTGCTCGAGTGGTATTCGTTACGATTATATAATGAATGGACCGATAATAATAAATCATTTATTTTGTATTAATATTGACCGTACAATTATCGTAAGTGATTTGTGAAACATTGTTATCTGTCGAGTAGCTTGAGCTCGCCTTATTGGTAATGAACGACAGCGTTTTCTGTCTCATTTTTTCAACGACTCAGTTGAATAATGACTAGTAATTTAAATAACTTCTTGTAAGTTAGCACCAGATTTTGTCAAATTGCGGAGCTATTGGAATGATTGGTTATTTTTACCTTCTTGATATTAATCCCAATACTCTGCGCACTTAGACGTGTCCGTTTACTGAGTTGGTTAATACCTATTGAATAATTTTTTTACCAAATTCCTGTCTTCTTGCAATCTGTATTTGGAGTTAAGAACAATCGATTCGTTTTGATATTCGGTTATCTTTTGCTTAACATTTTCTGTATTAGACGCACTGGACACTTGTCTTGATATTTATTGTTCGATGTTAACCATTTAGATGCAGCGGTACGGTTTTCTCCGCCCTGCGCAGTTTTTGGAGAATATGGATGGTGTTGTATTCAATACAGCCTGTAAATTCACCATAAATGTCGACTTGGTTTTTGAAAAGTTCTACTTGGCATAATCCTGCTTCGTTGCCATGCCACGCGAGCTCGACAGCGGATATTTGGTAGAGATTTTTTTGGAAGCCATTCGGTGAGTTTTCATCATTTTCCACAATTTTGCTGATCATTTCAGTTATCAGAGCTGGATTTTCACACACACCTTCGAGTTAAAATCTAGTACTTCCATCCCTTGTATAATAAATCGCTAATTTACCCATCCCCCTCTCCCCCCCAAAGGTTCAAGTCTGGGTACGCCACTGGGGCTGACTACTGGAATCGGCTGTAATTAGTCGCACTTACCTTAGTTTTATTTCATTTGTAGAAAATGGTTTAGATTTTTTTGCAATTTTTTTTTACTTTTTTAGATAACTCATCAAAATCTTATATATTTAAAAAAATTATGAAAACTGAAGTCTGGCCGTTCTATCCGGCCGGTTTCTTTCATTCTCTTAAATGAAAGGTATTTAGACACAGATATGTCATCAATCATTGAAAATTACTCAACTCCCACCTTACTCAAGTTATATTCAAGAGCGATTCTTCCCTGTACATTTCTTATGGGACATATTCACTCAAGCAATTCGAATTCTCATAGCTCCTCTTCTAATGAATGGATTTTGATCGTTTCACTCTCAGAACACTCAGTGGATCTAGCTCTTTCTTTTGAGCTATTAACTGCTTAAATTCGTTGAGTTTGAGGAAAGTTATGCGGGCACAATTAACTTTACATTCAATTTTTTCAAGATTTTCCTTCACTCAAACCTCTATAACTAATTAACGTAGACTGTCGACACAAGTCTAAGAACACTCAGTAGATCAAGCCCTTTCTTTTGAACTATTAACTGTTTAAATTCGTTGAGTTTGAGAAAAGTTATGTGTGCACAATCAACTTTACTTTCAATTTTTTTCAAATACTGCGGCCGACGCACAGCTAATATTGTCTGGAAGGAAGAAGTGTAAAATGATTTTATGTAATAATTACACCCTCTCATACATAGTCTATCCTAATGCTGCGGAGCAGCACGGGTCCTCTAGTAAACAATTAAAACTTATTCAGCAAAGCTATTAACCCTTAATTGGTATGGCAGGGTCAATTATGACCCCAACACAAATATATTTCAAATTTCAATAAGAACGCAAGCACTTGGCAACGTCGCCTACTGTGTGTTCTCCAGTAGAGGTGTGCTTAACAGTTCATTTCAATGAACTAGTTCATGTGAAATAGTTCACCAAAATGAACTAGTTCGCTGAACTATTTCGATTGAACTATTAACACCAGAAACCGAATTACTATTACAATACAATAATTCTTATTTAGTTTTTCGTTTTTTCTAGTTCAGTTTCTCTAACCGTTCCATTACAAAAAAAGGGAATGTTGTTATAGTTTACACCGGTTCTGTCGTTTAGTCTACGGTCCACATTCAGTCATATTAGTAGTTCACTTTGAACTGGTTCATTTTAGCAAAGTGAACTAGTTCATTTTTTTGTTGACTGAACTAGTTCCTATTTCTAGTTCGTTCGAGAACTACCCATCTCTATTCTCCAGAGACCGTTGATGTATCAGTTATTCTCGTACTGACGATCACAATGGTGCTGTGCGTTCTTTGGGTCGGATTTAAGAGATAGAAAAAGACACAGGAGGAGCTGGAAGGCATAGATGATACGTTATGGGATGAAGATGGCGATATTTCTGACGCTGAAACTATTATTAGTGATCACGAAACCGATTCAGACAGAGACAAAAGTGACAGTGATAAAAATTATGAAAGCCGGGAGTCAGAAATTAGTAGCGAGGATGAAATTGACCTGGATGAAGTGGTAAGCAACTATTATTACGGAAAAAATAGGTCAAAACAAGCTCCTGCCAAAGTCGCACTCGGGAGTCAAATATAGTTTCACATCTACCAGGTCTTTCTTAACCAGCGCGAGTACACAAGCCGACGTCGTCTTTTGAAACCATTCTGTTATTAATTGATGATACAATCATTGATCAGATTATTGAGTGAACAAATGAAAAAATAACAAGCTTGCAAGCAAATTACAGCGACAAAGCTCTAGAATGCTGTTTCTTGAATCACGTTGACAGAATTGAAATGTTGGTTTTTTTTGGTCTTCTGTATTTGGCAGGTGTGTTCAAGTCAAACAATGAAGATATCAATTCTCTGTTTGCATGTGATGGCAGAGGCCGTGATATATTTCGCTGTGTAATGACTGCAAACATGTTTAGTTTTTTACTAACAGCTTTGAGATTTGATGACTCGAACACCAGAGATCATTGAACTGCAGAAGGAGTCAAGCTTGCTGCGATTTCTGAAATTTTTAATCGTTTTATAAATATCTGCAAGACCAATTATTCATGTGCCGAATATGTCACAGTTGACGAAATGCTGGTTGAATATCGCGGTAAATGTAGCTTTAGAATGTATTAGAAGAGCAAGCCCGAAAAGGATGGAATTAAAATAATGTGCCTTTGCGATGCCCGCACATTATTTAGTAAATGCATTTGTTTATACTGGGAAACTGGATAATATACCTAATCCGAAAAAACTATCCATACCCACGTTAAATGTCTTATCGCTTGCTCAGCTGATAGTAGGATCCAACAGCAATGTTACCGGAGATAATTGGTTTTCTTCAGTGGAACTTGTTACAGAGCTACAGAATTCTAAACTTACATATGTTGGTACCGTCAGAAAACACAAGAAAGATTTGCCAAAACAATTTTTGCCAAACAAAGAACGTGAAGTTTATTCTTACCTATTTTGGATTCACTAAAAATATAACTATACTTTCACATGTACTGAAAAAGAATGAATCTGTTTGTCTAATTTCCAGTTTCCATCATAACGATAAGGTGCTGGATACGGTGAAAAAACTACCAGATATAATAGACGTTTACAACTTAACTAAAGTCGGCGTAGATGCATTAGATCAAACTTGTGGCAGTTATAAAGTACGAAGACGAATTAGGAGGTGGCCACAGGCTATTTGGTTCCATTTTATGGATATTGCTGCTGTGAATGGAACTATTCTTTATAATACTGCTAATCCAGATTCTCAGCTAACACGACAAAAATATCTTAAAAGCTTATGAAGAGAACTAATACACAATAATATGGTCCGACGGGCTCAAATACTAAATATCCCTAGACAATTGAGAGCGTTTATTCGTCAAGTTGGCAACATTCTAGAAATTGATGAAAGGCCCTTTGAGAGACCTACCCAACGTGTAATATGTGACTTTTGTCCACGAAATGATAATAAACATTCACTTATATGTAAAAAATGCCAAACACATGTTTGCAAAATACACTGTGTTATAACAAATATTGTTATTTTTTTTCTATTTATCTTTTTGTCAAAATTTTAGTGTGTGTCGATTACCTGGACATTTATATTACGAATTCATTTTTTTTCACTTAAATATTTCTTTTTCATTTTATATTTTAAATTTTCAATTTTTCTAAAAGATTCTTTTAAACTTGTATATTTATTTTTACGTTAGTTGAAATAAATTTTTTTGGTTTATATGGTTCTTATATTACTGGTAGATTCTTTCTGTAATATTGGATAATTTTCTATATCTTTATTGTACATAAAAATGAGCGGGTCACTTTTGACCCCGCCATACCTTAAACGTTTTTGTTTTTTCGCCATACTAGTTAAGTGTTAATATCCTTGCCTTTTCTCAAATTTATAAATTGGAAGTAATATTTTTATAGGTATAGTTTATTTGATTTCGTTGGTAAAACATTGTTGCTTACTGTTGAAGCTTGTTTAGTAACAACTGGTAGAGTTAAATTTTCGCTAGAGGTTGAATTATTTCCGGAAATTTTTTCGAACTCATGAATATTCTGAAAATTAACCCGAATCGTGAAGCGATGAGGGATACTTTTCTAAAAATATGACGTAATTTGCCATCAAACAATGACGTAACGGTTAATACAAATCCTCGCTAGGACGCTACGGTATTTACTTTTGGTATTAACCAACACTCGCTTGGACAGGCTAAAAGAAAAGTTGTGCTGCATTTCATGAGTTAGAAATTCGCCATTTTGTTAGTAAATGGTAAGTTTTAAATGCTTGTTTTAATTACAATTAGGTCCATTTTTACGCATATCCTATTACTGTGTAGGTCAAGAATGATGATTAATGTATTTGATCTATGTGTTATCAACTTATCTGATTTTAAAGGAAAATTACAAACATGCCAACTACTGGATATTCTATTGTACCCAAATCCAGTCATTGGCACTGCTATCAATAACTGGTTCACTTAAAATTTAGTGCGAAACAGTTATTGGCAGATTATTATTTTACGGATTTGAATTAAAATTTCAATTTAGTATGGATTTTAGAACATTATAGAATAAACTGATAGTCTTTATGTTAAGTATAATGTAATCCATTTTATACTGTATATCCATAATGCTTATGTACCTATTAATTACAGCATGAAATAGTTAAAAATGCCGAAAGTGACGAATGGTTCTAAATACCGCAAATCGTACAATGAAGAGACTCTTCAGAATGCCATTGAGGCTATAAGCAACGGCATGTCTAAAGCTAAAGCTGCAGAAAAGTATAAGATACCCCGACATACACTTCAGTATCGCGACTCGGGGAGAAATTCAAAAAACCCACACATGGACCTAACCCGATTCTGACTAGTGATGAAGAAAACTTATTGAAAAAATGGATATTGGAATGTCACCAGAAAGGATTTCCACGAAGACGCGAATATGTACAGGCCACAGTAAAATATTTTCTAGATAAAATTCCTCGACCAAATCCTTTTAACAATAACACCCCAGGCAAACACTGGTATCAAGCCTTCTTAAAAAGACATCCTTTACTGGTTCATAGAGCTCCCGAAAGCGTTACACCTTCAAGTGCTAATGTGTCTGAAAAGTATATAAGAAGTTGGTTTACAAAAGTTGAAAATTATCTCCAAAAAAAAAACTTTGCGGAAATTATTCAAGATGGGACAAGAATTTATAATGGTGATGAGACCTGCTTTTTGTTGTGCCCTAAGGAAGACAAAGTATTGGCATCAAAAGGGACGAAAAATGCATATGAAGTAGATCAAGGCGTGGCAAAATCTAATCTTACCGTATTGTTTACTTTTTCAGCTTCAGGTTCAATGACTCCACCCATGATTATATACCCCTATAAGCGCATTCCAGCAAATATTGTTGCTAGTGTTCCCAATCATTGGGCATAAGTACCAGCGACAATGGATGGATGAAGTCTGAGGTATTTTATGACTATGTTTCAAATATATTTTATAAACATCTTAAAGATAAAAAAGGCCTGTGATTTTATTCGTAGATGGTCACAAGACCCATTTAACTTACGATATAAGTAATTTATGGACCAAGCTAGAAATAATTCTTATTGAATTGTATCCCAATTCAACAAGAAGTTTACAATCCGCGGATATTTCTTGTTTTGAGCCACTGAAAACACGTTGGTAGCAGGCGGTATTACAGTGGAGAAGACATAATCCCTTAGTTCAATTGAATAAACAACATTTTGCACCTATATTAGAGGAAGCAATCAAGAGTTTGAAGGAATCGACCATTGTAAATGGTTTTAGAGCTTGTGGTCACTTTCCATGGAATCCGAGCGCTATTGATTTCAGTAAGTGCTTGGTATAAGAAAAACGAGATCAACCCCAGCATGATAGCCTTAATAACAACTATTTAATTGAGTACGAAGATTTTTGCACTATCGTCGGACCAAACAAACTACAGGAATTGCAAACTTACGAAAATTAAGATACTGACGATAACTTTTAAATTCTTCATAAAATTTATAAACAGTTTAAGCAATCAGAAAGTAATATAGTACCAGATTGGAATAATTCCATCATCCAAGTGGAATTAGCATCTGATGAGAAAGAGTTCACAGAAAATTCCATCATTCAAGCGAAATTAGCATCTGATGAGAAAGAGTTCACAGAAAAAGAAATAGCTGATATGCCGAGAATAATAAACGAGCACATCAAACTATAGTCGATAGTCGAAATTCTGTAAAGTGACTCATCGCTCTTACTGTCCATAAAATCAGTTGCAGAAGCGAACTTCATGAGCGCATCATTTTTGAAGGGTTCTTAATAGTCCTAAATAAAAAATAAATAGAAAATGTTCTTGTACGCTCTGGCGTTTAAATTTGAGAGAACAGAAATACGAAATTATTATGGTAGGTATCATTATGTATATACAGGGTGTTACCAAGAATAATACACATTTTTAAGGATGAGCTATAATAAGATGTATATAAAAAAGTCGATAGTCGAAATTCTGTAAAGTGACGTCATCGGTTATCTACCGATTTAAAGTGAACTCCATGAGCGTATCATAGTTTAAGGGTGCGAATACTGAAATATCTGGAATTTCAATTTTTAACATTTGAAATAATAACTTATCACAAGTTGTTCATAAGTAAGTTAAAACAAAATAAAAAAATGTTTAAAAGTCAATTCCAACTTACTACTACTAAAACTAAAAAAAAGTTGTTTGTCAAGACCAAAATAAATTACCAATAAGTATAGGTATGTTGCGAGGTCACTTGTAAAATGTCTGACTAACTGGAAGCGGTATCACTCCCTGACGACTCCTCAGAATCATCGCTTTCTCCTCCTATATCGATAATGAGTGGTTCCGTCATTACTTCTACACGTATGTCTAAATCCCAAAACTTTATTTCTTCTTTTAATACGTGTTGAATACATTTACGCCAACTCTCAGCAGTAACGGTATGCAGCGCCTCGTCAAACAGTTTCTCAACGTCAGCCATTTTGAATGTACTGTTTTTTCTCGCAACATAATTTTTCACTTGGGCCCAAACCAGCTCGATGGGGTTTAACTCACAGTGGTAGGGAGGAAGTCTAACAACTGAGACGTTGAAATATTTCGCCATTTCATCGACAACGTACTCAATATAACTGCTTTTATGTTTCCGTACGAGAGATAATAATGCAACTTTTAGCATTGCCTCGTTGTGCGGAATGCTTTTACTCTCTAACCAATCAATTATAACCCTCTTGCGGCTAGCTGAAGTAGGTATTTGCTCCAGTTGACGAGAGTGGTATGAAGCATTATCCATAACTATCACTGAACCAGGAGTTACCTTTGTTAAAATTGATCTAAACCATGTTTCAAACCGGTTACCATCCATCTCTTCATGGTAATCGACAGTTTTTTTGGACTGAAAACTTAGTAATCCACCTTCTACAAATCCTTCCTCGCTGCCAATGTGAGTGATAATCAGTCGACGTCCTTTCCCAGAGGGAGCTTTTAAACCGGAAGAGAAACCCTCCATAAAGGCTTGTCGATTGCTTCGTATATTCATGTCTTGCCACACTTTTGACACAGTGTGGCCTTCATTTAACCATGTTTCGTCAAGATAATATATGTGCCGTCCTTCGTTACGAAACTGTCGTATCTGTTTTAAATAATTTCTCCTCCATTCCACAATGTCATTTCGTTCAATTAAGGCACTGTTTCTACTTCTTGTTTGGTAACGAAAATTCATTAATTTTAAAGTTCGTCTCAAAACTTTATCACTGATGTTTGGTAAAGTATCATCAGCTTCTATTACCTTGCTCAATTTAGCTACCGAGGGGATTTCATTCCTAAAATAAAAAGAATGTATTTCCCTACGTATAGCATTCCGTGTTTGGTCGTCCAAAACAATTTTCTTTCTTCCCCTACTTTCCGGTTTACAGTTTTCACCTCGTTCTCTTGTCAAAGATCCGTCCCGCGATTTCTTTAGAATATTGTATATAGTACTCTCAGAAACTTTAGTTAAATAACTGCACTTAATCACAGCGTCACTAACACCCAACTGTTTGTCCATGGCACGCAGTCCTTCGTACACATTTAATATGAGGACTTTTTCTTCCCGAATTAAATTGTTACGACGCCGTTTTTTATCGCCAACACCGCTACACTCCGCCATTATTGTCACTAAATATACCGATATAAATATTACAATAAATACCAATAATAACCGATTTATCACACAAAACCAAAACACAAATACTGATGTTACGCTCATGAAGAGAATAAACACCTCACATAACTGTTTACTATCACTGTCTCATTCGCGTAGCTCGATCTATCTATCTCGTTCTCAAAGCCGGAACATTGAAGCGACTCTCCAACATTGTCAAATCGGCGAGTTTTTCACAACAAACTTTGCGTTCAAGAAATATACATAAACACTTTATTTCACATTTCAAGTAAACTAATTATTATTAGTCTGCTTGAAATTTGAAATAAATATATTAAATTGGTATTGACTTAATTACATTGCATCTTTTGTACCTGAAATATTGACACAATGGATTTGAAGTGTATTTATAAAATACAGCATTTCTCTCTAGAATACATATGGCAACTGCGCTTTAACCAAAGTGTTGATTAGATAGCTCTGACTCACTTTACACAATTTCGACTATCGAGTATAGTACAAATGGGAACAGTTTGCGAACCTACTGGTAATGAAGAACCAATCATCCACAATGTTAAAGAAAAAATAACAAAACAAGACAACACCGTATCTGAACTTTCCAATAAGAGTTCGGAAAATCTCAGTCCAATTGTTAGTGACAATAATAGGACATATTCTTCCTACCAACTTAGCGACTGTCTAATGTGGCATAAAACACCGGAAAGAAAGAATGAAAGGCAGGTGGAAAGGTTGCCCTTTGTAATCACATCTAGTGACTGGAAAAAAATATATGAAGACAAACAAAAAGAGAAAAATGATAAGGAGAAAGAGAAACAAGAAAGAGGACGCAGGAAAGAAAAAAATAAGATGGGTAAGAAATTGAAAATCTCTAGTGCTGTGGGAGAAAATAACAATAGGAAAAAAAAGGATACAAGACCAAAGGAAGTAACAACCCTAAGTTCTATTGAGAATACTGAAGTAAAACAAACTCACGACAAAAGAACAAAAATAGCTTCCGCAGATTCCTTTGAAATGATCGAAAACGTGAATATTCGAACGGAGGCAAAGCCAAAACACATAAAAAATCTGAGTTTAATTGATGAATTTATGACCATAAATTCTGAAACAAATATTCAAACAGACGAAAAAATAACACAGGTGAAGGTCCTAACTAATTATGATATAGATCCTCGTTCAAATACTAATACTAGTGAACCATTGATGAATAATTCGACTCTTAATAATGTGATATACAGCAAAGGACTTTGTTTCATATGCACACACAATTTTTTTTACTAAATTATGGTATTAAATGTCAAAATGTTCAAGGGCACATCACGCAAAGTGCTTAAAAAATCATGGAATATACAAAAAATTTTAGATATGTAAAGTTTGTTGAGGGATTAATGAATTTATATTATTATGTTCATTAACATTGTATTGTTATAGTTTAATCACAAGTTTGTGGGTTTAGTTGCAGTTTCTTACTTGATATTTTCAAAAAAACTTGGTAGGTACTATTCATTATCTCAATATCAAAAATTTAAGAGATAAATTCCAGATTTGGTAATAGGACAATCAATATTTCAGAAAGCATGCTAATAACTACTCATCTACAGCCAATAATTGGGTAATTTGTTATGCCAATAATTAGAGTCTACAGCCAATAACTGGGAAATGTGACCATAATTAGAAAATATTATTATTTAATCAAAAGATCTAATCTGAGAATATAGTTTTCTGTGTTTATACTAAGGAAGAATTGTTTAGAATGTCGTAACCAAGGCGGTTTATAATTTGCCTCACTTTAAGATGCCCAAATTGCCATAACAGTCAGATATATTGCTAAAGGTGCCAATAGTTGGGTACTTTGCCCTACAAATAATTTTAGAAATGTCAGGTCATATAGATGGGTAGTAATGGCTATATTGGATATTGTCTGAATGTCACGTTCCTATTGTCTATAAACTTTGTATCGTAATGAATTAATGTACTGCTCATAACAGTATATTATGCAACGATCATGTAATGATGGTTATTAATACACGAGCATTAACCGGGATACGAAACGAGCCGAAGGCGAGTTTCGTATGGTTTATGCGAGTGTATTAATAACCATTACATGAGAGTTGCATACGCTATTTTTTCTACACCCGATAAATAATCAAAAACCATAACTTTTATATTTTTATTGAACACATTAGGTAACGGTAATTATTCGTATTTCTATAAAAAAAATCTACAAAATTGTAATTAATACCTCGGGTATTGGTATTGCCATAGACACAAGAAAACTATAAACATTTTATTTGTATTTATATTCAACATATAATAATTGTAATTAATCCGATTTCTTAAAAATATTAAGATTATTTATTGTGCAGTTTGAAAAGTTTATTCCAGGTCCCACTGATCTGGAAGTGGAAGGAATATTTACATTTATTTCATTATTGCTAGTCTCAATAGAGTTCAATATATTGGAAATGCTGATTTTATTCTGAACCGAATTTTCAATGTAGCCTTCTGCCACCGAATTGGATTTCCAGCCACCATGGCGTTTTAATGTAGTAATATCATCACCGGCATCTACTAATACGGTTGCAGATGTCTTACGAAAACAATGCCCTGTATATAAATTCGGATCAGGCAGATTTAAATATGTTGCTATTTTCATCCCTATATCACCAAATTTATTAATACCAATGTTTTGAATTGTGCATTTTCTATTTAAATAATTAACGAAAAAAAATGGGGTGGGACAAATTTTAGGCAGTAGATTCATATATTTTTTACTAATTTCGTAGTATTCAAATGCACAGCATGTTTGATTGAAAAATTATGGGATTCTATTGATTTAAAAATCTGTATCGTAATGAAAAATCTGTATCGTAATGAGTATCATTATGAAACGGATTATGGGCATATAAGTGCATTGTTATAACACGGGTGTAGAAAAAATAACATAATTTAAGTATTGGTGTGCAAAAAACAATATTTTTTCAACTATTTAGATATTATTTTAGTGTATATACCTAACATATTTATTCCTATTTTTTTCCATTTTTCAGCATTAGGGGCAGTTTTCCCTCCTTAAAAGTAACATGTACCTTATATTATCTTATCTAGAGCGTAAAACGCACTTAATACTGTATCGGTTTTAAGCGTACGTACAATTGTTTGCTTTATTTCCTAGACCACACCGGCATTACATTATATTGAACATTTCGTTGAAAACCAAAAAGAAATATAAAAAATATGATTTCTCATGCATTTTCTATAGAGTATCTTAAAAATTTTAACTCCATAGTTACTTACACATTTTTGACAAAAGAAAGTTGTTACAGTTAAACACTCGCAACACAAATCACAAAACACTTTGTATTTCAAAAACCACCCAAAACGTCACAAAATTAATTGAATCACGAAAACTTTCAAGAAAAATTCATGTCGATATAAAAAAGTAGCTTCTAAACAGTAGTTGTATAAATAATTTCAAGACGACAACGCGAAGAATTTTATTAAAGAGAAGACATAGCAAACATTAGCTAGTGACTAAAATCTACTACAATCACGACCTACGAACTTACTGTCCACACTGCCAACTTGATTTCTCCGTGCGGTGCATCCGCGACGTTGCCGTTGTATCCGCGCAAAAGTCGTTACAAAAACGAGCTCTCGCGAGATAAATAATATGATAAAGATACCGTATACTTTTACGGACAAACATATAAATGTATACTGATGAGGATGATGAATTGCTCTTTTCTGATGTAGAATCGTGAGATACATAAAATTGGAGATAAAAAAAAATATATATATAAATAGATAGAAGGTAGAAGACATCTCTCATTTTGAACAAAAGCGCGTAATGCACTACAGTGTGTTACAAAAGTGTCGTAACGGCTTCACAATAGCTTTAAAAAAAGTTAAAAATGTAATTTACTGTTTCGACCCTTACTCAGTGGAATCTATTCATATTACTTTTTTAAAAGAAACTACCGGTTTCTAAATATATCCACAATATATTGAATTTTTACCATTTTTCCAATATATAATGAAATTATTTAGAAACAGTTAGTTTCATTTAAAAAGGTGGTTAGAAATGTATTTTTTCTAATAGCGTGCGGAAATGTCCACTTTTCCGCACTCATTTTAGTGTTGAAAGAGTCACTTTTCCGCACTAGTCACTTAGCGCGGAAATAGTATATTGTGCAACAAGTGAGAAAAGTTCAACTTTTTTCACGAGTGTGGAAGTTTGTGGCACGAGCCAAGGGCGAGTGCCGCAAACACACGAGTGTTGCACACTATACTTTTTCTACAACTGCACAAATTTGAAGAATACAAGTAAATAGTTTTGTAGAAAAAGTCTAAGCATCGAGGACCACTCACCGAAAACGGCTGGGCATCGAGTATAAGTTTCTGAAATTGGCTGGGCATCGAGGATCCCCTACTGGATTCTCCATATAAATGTATGTAGTGTGGACAAAGTGCCGTGAGAAATAATATTTCTCACAGTGTGAGCAATATATGGTTTTGAAATTAAATAAGGTATGAGAAATATGCTACTTTTCATAGCAGTTGTAGAAAAAGTAAATTTGTTAATTTTTTGGGGAAACACGTCGAATATTCTCGAGCTATGTCGGGAACGGTGGGGGCTAATACGAGAAAAAGAATCAACTGCAACGCACAGTCTCCACTCACTGTTTATACTGCCACAGAGAGTACGTTACGTCTAGTTGACACCTGCGATTTTGTGGAAGCGTAAAGTAAGTATTTTTAATTTTACCATTTTGGAGGTTAAAGGTACGTTTTCCTCCACATTCGCCAGTCGCTAGTAACCGCGAAAAAGTAGCGACGACTTATTCGCCAAGACACCTATTCATGTATTACGGTAGTGTTTTTCTACGCGCTACTGAGTAGCTGCTACCCAAATTAAGTCGCTATTCGCTCAGTCGCCAGACCTCTCTGGTTTTTCAGGTAGGATAGTGTTTTAAAGGTATGTTGTATTAATGATTTGATCAAAAATGTATTAATTTTTAAATGTTTTATTTTATTTTTAGGCACAATGGAAGACCCGCTTTCAGTGGTAGATAATGTACAGTTTGTGGATCAGATATCCTATTATCCAGAAATTTATGATCCTAAACTTGAATCCTACAAATTGCACACTAAAAAAGAAACAATATGGTTAAAAATTGCAAAAGAATTAAATACAACTAGTAAGTATTTTAACAACAAATTTATTGTTACATAGGTATGTACGTAAATTGTTTTTTTTGTGTGTGTAACGATTGATGATTGTAAACAAACACTATTCATTTATCATTTCATCCTGCCATTTTACTGCACCTTCATTGACAAAGTAATCTGTGAATCTACTTCTAACATCAAACCCTTCTGCACGAGCAAATCCCCCCGTACCTTTCTCAGTAGGAAGTGAAGAAATTTCGTCTTCAAAATTATTTTTTTTGGTTATTTGAAATATATTCTTCGCGCAACATATTGTGTAAACAACAGCATGCTAAAATAATTAAGTCAACCGATGACGGTTTCACGTTAATTGGTGTAAAAAAATCCTAAAAACATGACAGTAAAGAGGTAAAGACCAAAACAATTCTCAGTAACCCTTGCTCTCGAAAGTCTATAATTGAAAACTGCTTTTTTATTGTCCTGTAATATTTGTTTTTTGGGATATGGTTTCATAACATTTTTATCTAACTTAAATGCATCGTCGCCAACTATAACATAAGGCAGGATTATGTTTTTGAAATGAGGAAGTAGCTCAGGTTGGGGAAAATTATATTTGTCGCTGAAGATTTGTTGACCGGTTTCAGATTTTGAAAACATAGGTACCTGCATCACCCTCTTTGCCGTAAGATCCGATATCTACTAAAACGAATTTATAGTTAGCATTAACAAGTACTAAAAGAACCACACAAAAATAATTCTTGTAATTAAAAAAGAGAGAACCGGTTTTATCTGGACACATAATTCGTACGTGTTTCCCATCAATAGCTGCAACGAGGTTGGGGAAATCCCAATGTGTCCAAAAATCTTTTGCCTTTTCTTTAAAATATACTTCTGAAGGTAGCGGTAAATACAATGGCTTTAGTTTTTTAAATATATTTCTTAAGACTTCTTAGATAAATGGGCTTATGTAGCTGTGACTTATTTGAAACGCAAAAGATAACGATCTGTAAGACTCTCCTGTTACCAGAAACCTACAATAAAAATACTTTTGTTAATGAAATTAACTGTCTCGACCCTTATTTCGTGAAATCTACTCATATTTGTGTTTTAACTGAAACTCAATGTTTCTAGCTAATTCCACAATATAGTGAAAAATGTTGAAAATTCTAAAAAATTGACAATTGTTTCGATGATATTCAGTTATCGAAGCAATTGTCAATTTTTTAGAATTTTCAACATTTTTCATTATATTGAGGAATTAGCTAGAAACATTGAGTTTCATTTAAAACACAAACTTTTGTTAATATTAATATTAGTCCCCCATAGTTATCTATGGGGAGACAACTATTACGTATAAACAAAAAAAAGTATACAAAAAAACCAACTGGAAGTCAAGATTTGGACCTGTTAGTATTTTTAGACGTAGTGGAACACGAAAGAAGGTACACATTTTTTTCTGTAAGATAAGTAATTGGTTGTTCAGTAAACATCTTGAATTTTTGTTAGAAAATCTTAACAATAAATAAAGTTAAGTACATTTTTATGGAAATTTGCAAATCGTAGTGGATAAAGAATGTTTCATTACTGATTTTAACATAATTACTACAAAATTAACATTGTTTTATATTATTGACGAATGCTGAAGTTGAAAAAAGTATGGATGAAACTTCGCATTAAATTGAGTGAATTACATGAGAAATCTCATAGATACCAGTTAGACGACAAAGCCAATGACACATTAGTGGATGACACTGAATCTGCAATTGATGTAATAACTCCGGCTAAACGTACCGCTAGAACTGCAGAAACTGGTAGTACTTCATAGACCTTAATAGATGTTTCTCCAAGAGATTTACCTCAGAAAAGGAAGAAAAGCGTAACATCGCAAATTCTCCCTGCAATAAATAATTTGGAACGAGAGGCAATAATGAGCCAACTAACTGTTCCTCCTGCACCTGCTGAGGATGAAATTGATTTACTTTTCAAGACCTTCGCAATTACTGTGAAAAAACTTCCCCCATTGTTGATGGCACAAACAAAAAATAAGATTTTTAAAGTGATTTTTGATACTGAAATGGAGTTGCTCAAAATAATCTCCTCATTCATGCACAAACGACTATCAATGCAGAACACCTCTGCCAACTCCCTCACCTAATACTACTTCTACTGTTAATAATAACTGAGAACAGGACCATCAAATTATGTGCTCGAATACTAATAATAGTCAACATGAAGGACAACTCAGTACAGCACATTGTTTTGGAGATTTTACGATAAACAATGAATTTTGTTAGTTTTTGTATTATCATTATTATTATAAAAACATAATAGGTTTGAGTATACTCATTTCTTTTGCTTTTTCAATTTGTAGAAAAATATGTTGATTTAATTAAAATTAAGGTTATCAAAATTTATTTTTGTTCTTTTAATATTCCTCTTCAAGAGTAACCTTTTTTTCTCTAAAAAATAACAATTTTACTTACCTTAACGTCACGTCTAATTTTTCTGCTGGTGTTATTGGTTCCTTAACACGATTATAGGGTGCTTTCAGAAGAAGATAACGCCCTATTAGTTCCAATATGTGGTTAAACCTTAGAGTAATAATAAACATAGAGAGGGTTATTCATTCATAAACACGTTTATTTTTGCGGCCAGCAATTCTAAACGTCAGTAGTGAAATCATGAATGAATTATAAAAAGTGGGGATGGTATTGTAGCTACATTGCCTTGGTAATTTCGCCTGTTTTCTGACAAACTTGGCATCGACGAACCATGGTAATCCAGAAACGTTAAATTCATTAACTTAAAAGTTTATTTTGTCACTAAAAGTTTTGAAAAACACATCAAAACGAAAGAGGTAAATGTTTACTCTGTAGTCGTAAAGGCGCTCGTATAAACAAACCACGTTTGACATTATTTACTACAATACTACGACTATTCGAAATGATCGTCGATCACAGTCTGACGAGATTTGCTTCTCTCTTTATACAGTGATTAAACAAGGACAAAACTACTAAATAGAGTACTATTGACACATTAAACAGGTACTGAAATTTTGAGCAATGTTGCCACTTTTAGTTATAACTATAAAGGTATCTAAGGATTCAACAAATACTTGTTTAAAATTTATATAAGAATATGCCTTTATTAAATAAAATTCAAGTATTATTAATTAATTTTAAAAATAGCGACTCAAATGCATAAATTAGTATGACTTTTTTTTATTTGCATAACTTTTTAACACATTTTCAATTAAACTTCTAATTTCATTTTTCCTGCAACTAAAGAGACTGTAAATATGGCAAAGCAGTGGAAGTGTTCGCTGTCCGCAAGTGAGCTTAGAATGTGACTCAATGTTTGGGGCAAGAAAAGATCAAAACAAACATATTTGTTAATCTGAGAGTTAAACTGATGGCCGGAAATTCGGAATTTTTCTTAAAATTTTGATTCATTATCAACCAAATGATTATCAATCAAAATAGAGTGAAATCCTTCATACTGCCTATGTTTAAACATTGGCAATACCTTTTCCCGCCTTCTTTTAGACTCTAGTGCTAATTGAAGAAGCAAATTTTCATTTTCAGCCTGGTAATGTAGAAGCATTAAAATCACTCTTTGTTTAGAAATATTCATTTTATTATTATAGGTGTTGCAGAAAAATATAATAATACAATAATTATTAATATAAAAACGACTGCTATAAAAAGAAATTTGTTGACGAATATTTAACAAGCTCTGATCGGAGGAAAACATCTCTTTGCAAAATTCGTCGACGAATATAATCGTTGCTACTTTGGTCGCAGTCGTTAGCGACCTACGAATATGGAGGAAAACGTACCTTAACGTTTGATTCCAATAGATTTTCTTATGAAATTTTCGTCAATGTAACTTTGAATATTTCCGATTCTATCAATATAAGCTAGAATTGGGATAGACACGTAGATTTTTTGTTATAAGATAAAATATTTGACTGCGGTTGGGGGCGATTGAAACAAATTCTTCGGGGTCGATTGAAGCTTGTTTCAATTGATCCTAAGTCTGAGGACCACAATAATCATAACAATTATTTTTATTCCAGGTGCCCAGATTTCAACAAAAAAAACAAATCGAGGCGAAAACTCTTTGGATCAGTACAAACACGCTTACGATTATCTGAAGACGGGAATAACACTTAGAAAAGCTGCCGAAAAACACGGTATTAACTACACGTCATTGTTTCACTATAGACGAAAACGAGATAAAAATTAAGATGCGGCCATGGTTTATTCACCATACAACAGATATTTCAGTGACTCACAAGAAAAGTCACTAGTCAAATATTTAACGAAATCTGCCAATATCTATCATGGACTTTCGAAAAATGATATTCGAAAACTAGCCTTTGAATTGGCAGGAAACTATAATCTAAAACGACCAACGTCTTGGGACAATAAGAAATTAGCTGGCGAAGATTGGTTCAGAGCCTTCATGAAAAGAAACCCAGAAATAGCTATAAGAACTGCTCAGGCTACAAGTTTATCACGAGCGACAAGTTTTAATCGAACCAACGTCGATGCGTTCTACGACAATGAAAAACATACTGTCGCATTGTATTTGAAATCCTATAGTTAAAAATTTAGGAAAATGTAACGTTTCACACTATTATTTTATTGTGTTAATGGAATCGTAAACGCTGTAAAACGGT
Source organism: Galeruca laticollis (assembly GCA_963921935.1). Lineage (NCBI taxonomy): Eukaryota > Metazoa > Arthropoda > Insecta > Coleoptera > Chrysomelidae > Galeruca > Galeruca laticollis. The sequence continues at coordinate 74,507,493 of OY998177.1, forward strand.
ATTGCTTGGAGCAAACCAAATAGCGCCTTGTAAAATTCGTAAAAGACTTACTGTCGCATTGTATTTGAACTTCTATGGTAGATCTTCAGAAGGTTTGTAATAAGTCCTTGAATAACCTTTCTGAGTAAAAGGTTACAATAGGACGGCCTCACCTTACCATAGTAATTGAAATATTGGAGGCGTCCATTGTTGATTCCTGTCAATGGTCCGGCAAATCAAATGATACTGGCCAATAGGAAATGTTTATTTCTTTTTAGTTACCCCAATCCACGTGTAAACACGCTCCTTGCAGATTTCTATTTAACACGTCTTACAGCGTGAAGAAATCAGTTCAATACGCAACGAAGTGAGTTCAACACTCATTCAAGAAGCATTCACACTTAGTTAAGCAGTTATCACACAGTTACGCAATCGGTTACATTATTAACGAGTCAGTTGGTTGAATAGTGAATCGGTTCCTTAAGCTGTGCAACAAAGTCGAAACTCAAGTTCTAAGTGTAATTCAAGTCGAAACACATCGTTTCACCGCTATTAAGTCAAACACGTCGTTTCTTAATTAGTTTTCGAGTTCAACACGCAATCCAGTTCATCACTCAACAACGAAGTCAGTTCAACACTCAGTTCGACTCATCGCTCGATCACGAAGAGTCATCATTACATTACGAAGTAGTTATTACTCAAATTCAGTGAGTCGTCGTTACATATCGAAGTAACTTCACTCAAATTCAAACAGTCAGAGTTACTAAGTCTAACATATCGTTACTTAGTTGCTATACGAGACAAGTGCGTACTCATCAAGTGGAAACATAACGTACCCGAATCAGTAAGTTCTTATTTACCTTCCGATCTGAAAGCCAGTGTAGCAAGAAACGTGACGAGTGCAACATCGGACTATCTATTTTATTAAAAACGTGTTTTTTTCTTTTGGTCGATATTTTCGAAACAGGTGAGTATTTTGAGTTAAAATTAACTGAAATCATTCATTGAATATTCTTTTTAAACATAGTGAAGTTATAATTAGCAAACTTTGAAGAAAAACCAAGTTTTGAATATATTTATTTTATAAAACATTACTTCTTTTGATTCATACTAATAAGGCCCGGGTCTTATTAGTATTAAACTGATATTTTTATTAAAATTCTTTTTTTTATTTCAGTATGCCGCCTAAAAATGGCTTTGTGGAGTCAGCAACAGTTAAAGGCAGCAATGGCTTCCGTCAGTAGTGGGGAGCTCAGTGTTCGAGCTGCAAGTAATCTTTACTCTATACCAAGGAGGACTTTAAGAAGCCACATAACAGGTAATACGTGAAAAAAAATTGGTAGAAGTACTTTTTTTGAGTGAAGATCAGGAGAAAGATCTGACCATTCGAATTTAAAAGATTAGCAGAGAATGGAATGCCGTTAACAGGAAAGGTTTTACGCAGAAGCGTTTTTACATTTTACAGAAAAATAAAATCGCTCCTTTTTTAAAAGAAGAAAAATGGCTGGGCGCAAATGGATGACACTGTTTATAAAACGTAATCCTGATATTTCGGAAAGAAAGGTTCAACCGCTTAACGCTGCTAGAGTTGCAAAATTAAACAAATTTATCGTTAATGATCACTTTGCAAAATTAAGAAACCTGTACGCTGAGCTAGGTTTGCACGATAGACCTCACTTAATTTATAACTTAGATGGAAAGGGATGCCAACTAAAACTACACAAAGCACCGGAAGTACTAGCTCAAAAAGGAATGAGAAATGTTCATCTGATTGCCGAAGAACGCGCAGAAAATGTCACAATCGTGGCTTGTGGGAATGCACTGGGAAACGTAATACCTCCGATGATTTTGATGATGGGAATCAGGGAAAAACCAGAATGGAAGGATAACCTTCCACAAGGATAGAATATATTAAGCACTTTGCGAAATTTAAACCGGAAGGCAAAGTACTGCTCATATTTGATTGTGCTTCATCTCATTTAGACTGTGCTATCATTGAAGAAGCAGATAAACACAACATAGTTTTGTACTGTCTACCTAGCAACACAACACACTGGCTTCAACCAATGGACAAATCTGTTTTCAATCCATTTGAGACATATTGGGATGAAGAAATTTTGAATTTTTGGGTCAACAAACGTACTTGCCGCATTGATAAAGCTACATTTGGAAAACAATTTACTGCCGTTTGGCCAAAACCGCCTCACAAGCAAACGTAATGGCGGGATTTAGAGCTGAGCAGAAGAGAAGCAAACAACGATAAAAATACACCTCCAGAAAATATGAACCTAGCATCGTTACAACCAAAAATTGTGTTACAACGTCAGGTAACGGAATTAATCGCAAATAAGCCAGGAACTTCTGGTCTACAGAAAAATACATACAAAAAGAAAAGATCTAGAAGCTCCAGCACTGAAGATGACATGCTTCAGTCGACCAAAATAGACAAGAAGAAAATTAAGTTGTAGAGTTGGAAGGCACCTTTAAAGATCTGCTTCCAACACCTGAAATAGAACTAAAAAAAATTACACCTCGTAAGAAATCTCTAAATTACAGAGGTCAGAAAATAACCAAAAATCTTTTTGCTAAAAATAAAGATCCAGAGAAAGAATCACAAGAGGAAATCTCTAAAAATAAAATGAAAAAGAAATCAATTAAGAAGGTAGACGAAAAATGGTATTGCCATTTATGCAACGAGGACAGGATTATGGATATGCGTCTGTGCAACATGTGCATGCGATATGTACATGAAGAATGTGTGGGTCTGACCAGAAATGTGAATTAGTTTAATGACTTATTTTTTAGTTTTTATTTGTTACAACAATCTTGATTTGTTCGTTTAAGTATTCAGTATAAAATATATAGCACTAAGGGAGGGCCTTATTAGTCTCCACATGTGGGCCTTATTGAGAACTATTGTTCATAACAAGGCCCAATGTCACCTTGCATCAAAAAATGGTCAAATTTAAAGTAAAAATAAAACATTTCTCCAGAAAACTAAATTATGGTGAAACTCAGCGTTGTCGCTGGTTGGTTTATTCAAGTTCTAAAAATAAAAGTTTTCTGTTATCCATGCAGATTTTTTAGCAATTCACAAATTCAAATGGTACAGGAAGGGTGTTGTGATTGAAAACACTTGAGTGATATTTTACATAGGCATGAGAATAGTAAAGAACATATGGCCTATTTGTTCCAATGGATAACATTAGAGAAGGAAATAAAGCACGGAAAACATTAGACCAAGAAAACGAAAGGCGAATTCTTGAGTCTCAAAAACATTGGTACAATTTGCTTGAGAGATTAATTGATATCATAAATGTCTTAGCCTCTCATAATCTGGCATTTAGAGGCCACAGAGAATCTCTCAAAACAGACGAAAACACTAAGAATTCTGGTAACTTCATAGACTTATCTAAATATGAACGTTACATGAACGCATAAATCGCATTAATTATAAACAACTTGCACACCATTATCTAAGCCATGATATTCAAAGTGAATTGATCACATTGATGTCAAACACAGTTACCAGTGAAGTGATTGGTAGGATAACAGAGGAAAAATATTATTCTTTTTTACTCGACTGCACTAGAGGCTGTAGTAGAGTTGAGTAAATGTCGGTTATCATAAGATATTGTAATACATCAACTGGAACAATACAAGAAAACATTATCGGTTTTCTTGCTGTCACTGAAACAACTGCCAAATATTTGAGTCATGCAATACTAGGAGAGCCAGAAAAAAATGACTTAGATATTCACAACTGTCGCGGCCAATGATACGACAATGGTGCAAATATGGTAGGCATAAATAGTGGAGTTAAAACTCTAATATTATATATAAATCCCAGCGAATTTTTCACAACTTTGGTTGTCATAGTTGTAATCTGTTGTTTTGGTAGACGCAGCTAATTTTTTGGTAGCAGCAAAAACATTTTGTGGTTTTATTGAGAAGATTTTTTTGCTATTTTCAAGTTCCAGCGGGTGCTGGAAAATAATCAAAGATACATTAAAGCTTATTATGAAGCCTTTATCAGACACAAGGTGGGAAAGCAGAATCCAGGCGGTGAAGGCCGTATTATTGCAATTTGATGATGCTGTTGAATGCATGGAAAACTTAAAACACTAATCGGACACACTCAGTGAATCAGATTCCGTTTTAAACGAAATATTCAGTTTGAAATTTATCATATTACATATATTGTATGAGTTATTAATGCGTGTCAATACCATAAGCAAATTATGGCAATCTGTACAAGTCTATTTAAGCTTTACTCTTGAACATTTTGTGACTGGATCAAAGAATATCGACAAACTGGATTCGAAAAATGTTTGTCAGTTTATTAAGAAACGCAGTTATAATTTGCCAAAAGATTTTAAAAATTGAGCAGCCAAAAAGAAAAGGATGTTTTTTAATACCATGATTGATTCTGTGATAAGTAACATGGAATCGAGATTTATGTCTTTAAATCAACATTTTCAAAATTTTGGTTTCCTCTGAAAAAAAATTCCAAAAGAGCCAATAATGAAAAACTGTCAGAATTTACACACAGTTCTGCAAGTAGGTGAGAGCAGTGACTTCCAACCTTATGAGTTGTATGAGGAGTTACAAAATATGATCCCAAATTTACCCAACTCTATTAATGACGTGAAACATCTGCTCCAATATATCTAGAGAACGATTTGAGAAAAAATTACCCAAATGTTTACATTGTCATTAGAATTTTGTTAACAATATCTGTAAGTATAATGCTTCCGTTGAAAGGAGCTTTTCAAAATTGAAACTAATTAAAAACTATTTATGAAATACTATGGGTCAAGAAAGACTTTCAGCTTAGTTTAGATCCATTGAAGCAAATATAGCATGTAAGATAAATTACGATCCAATCATCAAGGAGTTCAGTAAAACCAAAAGTAGAACGTTTCTGTTTCTTGAATTTTTTCTTAATTTTTATTTAATATTCCAAAGGAGTATAAGTGAAAATTTAGGTTTGTTTCTTAATGAATAAATAACTGTTTAATTTTAAGTCATTTTTTATTTTATATTCCCTTCTTTTTGCACCATCAGAAAGCCTCGCGAAATTTACCTTGCTCACAACTTTAAGTCTTGCGCCGCCACTGTCCTCTACATTTCCACACATCCTGCAATGGGGATTTGTTACGTCAATACCCATATTCGCTAGGTGTGGATTGAATAGCCAGTGGCCAGTTAGAAATGCTACCACTTTTCGCAGTTATTACCTGTCCAGTCTAAGAGTATCTGCTGCATTTGAACTCGATGGTTCTTTGAGCATTCTTTTGAACTGAGCGTGTCACGCAACTCTGTTCCAGCGCTTTTGGTGTTCATGCGACACCCAGTTGGAGGCAGTTTTTCGTACGACGCTCTATGAGTCGCCGTATGCTGGTTCTGGCCCCATGAGGGTGAGATCAGCTCCTTTCTTGGCACACTTATCAGTTCCCTCATTTCCAGCTACCCTGTTGTATGGCTTGGCACCCAAGTGAGAATTGCCCTATTGGCTTCTGCCAAGGTTTTCAAGGTATTATTACAGTCCCACACTATCTTCGACGTACAGCTGTGGCTTGCTAAGGCCATAAGAGCCGTCCGACTTTCCGTGTTCACATAGATAGTATTTTTGTTATATTTCCTGTCTATGCATGTTCTGCCGCATTCGATTAGTGCAGCTATTTCTGCTTGAAATACGGTCGGCAGCTTACCAAGGCAAACACTTATGCTTTGCCTGGAGCTGGCGCCGTAGAGGCCTGCCCCTGTATCCGTTTGGTTATTTAACCCGTCGGTGTACCAGGTAATACTGTTCAACATATATTGAGGTTCTCCCTGAGCCTATTCGGATTTGCCACTCAAGATTACGCGATATGGTATTTCAATTTCCACGACCTTGGGCATTCTGTCAGGTGGCATTTCAAGGATGTCGCATCTCATGGTGTCGTGTACTTTTGTATGTTTTATGATATGGTGCTTGCACCAGTTGCCATTACACTGCATTATATATGCAGCCATTTTAGCCTCCCCCTGTACGTATAGATCTATTGGTGGGATGTTTAGCAGTATTTTCAATGCTGCGGTTGGAGTGCTTTTCATGGCACCTGTAACGCTCAGACACGCAGCTCGCTGCAATTTAGAAAGCGTTTTAGCGACTATGCTTTGCTTGCTAGACTTTAGGCCACCACACAATTGCACAGTACACCATCATTAGTCTGATTACTCTGGTGAACAACAAGTTTACCATTGACAGTGTTAGACTCCAGGTACACCTCATCGTTATTAGCGTGATCTGAAAACGGCTTGTGATGCTCGCTAGATGGCTGTTCAAGGTTAGTTTGTCATCTAACCGGATTTGGTTTATTCCTGTAATGAGACTTTCTTTCATAGTTCCACTGCCATATAACTGTTCTATTTTATCGGACGAAAGGTAGCGTTTCAATATAGCAATTGTTGGAATTACTTCTGAAATAACCGAGTCCGTGCTGCTCATCAGTTTCGTTATCTCTTCAAAAGGTCTAAGTAATTCAAGGACAAATTGCAATAGGTCCCACTGTTTATCGATTTTATAGCGCTATTTTCAGTGTGATAAATAGTTGCACAATGTTTCAAATCAAGTAACCTCTCTAACATGTAGAAAGAGGAGTTCCATCGTGTTTGTACATCTTGGATAATTTTCTTCTGGTCCATATTCAACTCTTGTTGTATTTCACTTAATTTTCTGCATGCTAAAGAAGAGTGGTTGACATGAATTACAATTCGGCGGGCACAACTAATCATATCTGATACGGTTCTTTGAGATTTTATACTGTCATTGATTATTAATTGCAGTTTGTGTATAAAACATACCTCACTGTTTATTTCTGCATCTCTACAGCCATTGATCTATTTACTGGAAGACAGTGTGCTTTATTAGAATAATAGATGGAACTCCACAAAGCAATGACGTTTAATTTTTTTATTTCTTTATAACTCATAACGCGGAACGGAATAAATTTAAAAAAAACGAAAATAATATAGAGTTTTATGTTTTAGAATTAGATTGATAGAACCTGTAAAATATCGTTAAGCTGCAGGAATTTGAAATATTTCCAAATAAATCCCGATCCGGCCGGAATTCCGGCGGTCCGGTCCGGTTACCGGCCGGAATTCCGGTTTCGGTCGGACCGGCCAAATACTCGATCCGGTACATCCCTAGAATCAAGTATGTGTTATATATTGCCTATGTAGGTTTGGCATATTTTTGATATCTGTGTTCTTTTGAAATTTTAGAAATGTGATGTTTTTTGTTTAAAAATTTGGTATTTGAATATTTTCTTGCTTTGTTAGTAAGGGGCACATTTTTTAATTTGTCAGTGGTTTCTTCTGTGCTAAAAACGATGCCTACAACGTTAACTAATAAAACAGTTGAAATAAAAATTAATAGATTTACATGAATCACCCTGTATTTCAGGACAGTATCGTTATACAGATAAAGGAATATGGATGAACAATTGGAGGATCCTGGGGCCCTTGAGGAACCGTTTGCTGGTGGCAGTTCATCAGATTCTGATTATGTACCAGAGCCAACTTCCAAACGAAGTTAATAGAGTGTTCATGGTTATTTCGGAGTACATCCCATCCCAAGAAACGAAGAAGCTACAAATTGTTGAAGCAAGTAATGCCAAAGATGCCATTTAGATGTACGTACTTAGTTCAAGTCAACAGCTGTCGTCAACATCTCCATTCAGATAAGATACCTCATTATTATTTTCCATATTGCCTTCATTATTATGTTCAAATCCTTTATAACCTGTTTGTGTAATAACCTTGAATTTAAAGTTGCTTGACTTTACTTTGGTTAAAGTATGCTTCCTATGCTCGACTTGACGTTCAGTTTTAACCTTTGTTTGACGGAACCTTCATCATTCCGTAAAATTTAATCAAAACAATTATTGTAGCGAGGTGTTCGTTATGCATTCCGAATACAACATTAATAAGAGGTCCTATGACCTATAATGAGCATAAAACCAAGTTATTGTATAACACTATAACAGCAACAGAAAACTTGTTCAATCTAAAATTTTCTCTTTAAAGCAACCGATATAAAAAAAGTTAGACCAAAGACAATTTGACATTAAATTAATCAAGTTTGTCGTTGAAACTATGTCTCCGATAAGGATGATTGAACATGTCAGTTTCAGGGACCAATTTTCTGATTTTAATATAAAGATAATGACTCGGAAAACTTTCGTTAAAAAGAGGTTTATGAGAAAAATGTCGAGCAAATTATGTCTGACCTCAGCAAAACTGAATTTTAGTGTACAACTGCAAATGACTGGTCTGCTAAAAAAAGAAGTTTTCTGGGCATAACATGTCACTGGATTGATAAGGAAACATTCCAGAGGAAGTCAGTTGCTTTGGCATGTGAGCGATTTAGTGGCTCTCACACATTTGATCGCATTGCGGAGAAACTACACAAACATACTGAAGATTTCATATTGATCTCACTTACCTGGAAGGAGAACGCAAATAATGCAGATGTTAAATACAGCATTTGAGTCTGCCAAGACACATCAGATGTGCAAGTCAGACACTTAATTCCAAACCAAAGAGCGTGGAAGTTCTGGAAAAAATACTAGGTCATACCTTAAGTTATCCTACAATTACTCGATGGAATTCATTTAACAACGCAATAAGTCAAATACTGAGTAATATATATGCAGCCAATAAGGCCAAGTTGGCAATATGGCCAATTCCTCATAACTCGGTAACTACCAAAAATTTGAAGTAGACGGCGCAAAACGTATAAACAGCATATTCGCCAAATAAACCAGCCACTAAAGTCATCAGTCTTGAGCAAACCGCCTGAGTGTGTGCTGCTTTCCAAATGAAAATTTTAATTCAAAATTGCCCCATATAAAAGTGAAATTTTTTAAATCTACTGTTTTACAAACAATCACGTAAGTATTGTTTAAGTTTCACAGACTATAGATTTTCTACAAGATGAAACGAATACGTATTTTGGTTATCTTATACCTAGCATTACTTCCTTAAGAATTAAATTACAAAAAATTAAGTCAAGCTCAAGCATGACGCTTAATAGAAATATTTATTCGATACTAGACCCTCTAATTGAACAGATAAACCAAAGATTCGTATCAGATTTTAATATTGATATTGAAACAGTCAAGCAGATTGTTATTCAAGCAGGACTAGATCTTCAGTTGAAAGACCAGGAAGGTGTCAAAACCCCAGAATAATTGGAAAATGTAGAAGACATTAAATTTTTTCAATTCGACACTGAAGTAGATAATGAAAAAAATACTACTCAAAGTATTGGAGGAAAATACTATAAAGAAAAGGGTACAACTCAACTTATTCCAATATCTAGCGGATAAAAGAACATCATTGTCTACGCTGGACGATTACCCACCTATGAAAATGATATTTATGCGGTATAACACAATACTACCATCATTAGCACCTGTTGAAAGATTGTTTTCTTTCGCCTAAGCGACAGCAACTTAGTGACGAACTGTTTCAGATGTTGGCCGTTTTGAAAGTAAACAGAGTTTATAATTAATCATTTTACATTTTTCTCATTTCATTCCTCAGTTTATCCTATATTTGTATTTTTGTTTAACCATATTTTATATGAAGTAAACGTATAATAAAGAAGAGTTTCAATAAAACGATCTATATTTCTCATTTACCTTTAATTTATTTGATTTAGTAGATAATGGATGCAATTATTCTAGACAATATGATTGAATACTTGAATACAAATAATCACATACACAATACATTTTAAAACATGAACTCTAATTCTCCGTATTTCAAATACATTTTTAATTAGATTATTCAGTATTCGTATTGGAATACCATTTTTTTGAATTAGACCCAATATTGACACTATATCAGCGTCTGAATCTCTCCTGCAAAGTACCTATTACTAGATTTTGATACTCCCCTGGAGCGATGACATCACCAATAATCTAAACCTGTCCAGTGCCCACACTCATGATTGATTATAACACAGTTCTTTGGGAGTATACAGCACCCACTTTTTTAAAGGTAGACTCATCAATAGAAATTATGCCGATTAAGATATAGGTCGTTGTTTATAATTCGTCTTTAGTCATCTTGCAATAAATTGGTCAGGCTATTAGGTGATATTCTTCATTATGTCATCATAGCACACACTTTTTTATGTCAGTTTGTATATAAAAAAGTGTAAATTCCATTATCTACAAATGTAGGTAAAGTAAAATTTTAAAAAAACATTTTGAAAATTTATACATTTTATGTGAATACGCATAATGTCCGGCAACATTGCATTAAATGATGCATCTCATTGAATGCGCGTATAACGAAAACGCATTTAGCGCGCGTCTCGTGCACTTGCACTTCCACATCTTTCCGATGGCACCCCTGACGGTCGTACGGTCAACTTCCAACTTTCTCCTGCGACGGGTTCACGTCCTTGCTGGAACGAGGAGGGGTGGGTGCCATGTTAGCCACGCCTACGTGCATCCAGTGCTTGTTGTTGCTAAGCGACACCCTCCACGGCATACTTTATTTAGCCCAGTCGTCAAGGTTACCGCGAGGTCTATGCTATGCTACGATCAGGGATATAAACTGCACGAGAGTATGTATGTACTTTTTAGACCAATATATGATTTTTTTTACAGTGAAATAATAAAATTTGCGTCTATATTATTAATTAGTAGGTATATTAATATAAACAGTTTTTGTGATATGAGATTGAAAGTTATGCTTTAAAAGTATGTGAATAGGTATGTGGTATCTAAAATCTAAACCATAGAACAGAAATGTGAAGTGGGAAGAATAATAATTTTTTTATTTTAGACGGATGACTATGTTGAGATATTTATTGTCATTATGGTTAGGTAAATTGTTATCCACAATTTTCACCCCTAACATTGACTTAAGTCCTTTAGTGAAAGGGGGATGTTTTACATGAGGGTATTTTTCTCTGCCTGGATGTGTGCGTTATGATATACTTTTTTTGATCGGTAAAAGCATTGGGTACTTCAAATTAGGATGTCAAAAATCAACCGTTGTTTAGCAGCAAAAAATCTTGAACCAGGATGGACAACACAAAATGAAATGAAATATTTTCGGAACAATAGTTTTTATTTGTAATAGTAAATAATTTCGATATTATTGTAAGAATACAAAATCAAGTCTATGAATATCACTAAATTGTCCTTGAATTAACGAAGCCTTATCACATTTTATCGAAAATTTATTTACACAGATAGTTACAAACAAACAAAATCGATGAGAAAAATAGTACAAAATTATATCAATTTGTACCTAAATAGTACAGTGAGGGGACACAACAATAGCTTATTTGAATTTGGCACCCTGGAGAGAAGGTAGTTAGGGAAAGGGTGGGGGTAAACACAGTCGAAAGAGTTCCTTTCGTAACAACATTTTATATCGTTTCAGTAAGCATCGTTCGCTGGTGATGTGAAAAACAAAAAATCTGGACTCCACGTAAACTTAATTATCACCTACATGTTGTAGTTGATATTGCTGACAGAATAAATTGGCTTACCTTTTCTTTATTGAAATTCACAACAAGTTGCTATGCCCAACCTAATAAAAACCTAGGCATTCAGTACTTCCATCATACAAAGACGTTCGTATTTTATGTTAATTAATACCAAAGATGTAGGTAACTTCGATCCTAATTAATGCGAATTATCTCACAACTTCTTATGGGAATCGCAGACTCAGCAACCTCATTTCCAAGGATTTGCTAATCATATCATTTTAACTGTTTTAATCTCTGAATTGTTGACTTTTAAGTCAATCTTTGTAGATATCAGATGTATTTTTGTTGTAATAATTAATTTCGAATAATGAAATATTTTTTTAAAAAACTAACTTTGAGACTTCGAAACATTTCTGGCGCAGTCAGTAGGATTTCCAAATTGTCGCGTATTGAACCTAGCAATTTCGTTTCAACGATTGATTGGAAATCGAACCCAGTGTCGCGATTCGTGAGTGGAGGTGTTCGCAGCGGAGTAGTTCCCAAAAAATCGAGAATCTCATCCATAGAGGACCACTACGACATTTCACAACGCTTAGCGTCGAAAGCTGAGACAAACATTGCTCAACTTTGCAAGGATTGCATACCCAGTAATAGGTACTGTTCATCCTTATAGTTTTGGATAGAAAGATGCTTAAATTCGTAATATTATTGTAAGTAACTTTGAATTTATTTTGTCATTACATGTCTATTGATTCATTTAGTGATTTTGACTTTGAAAACTTAATCGATCTTCCTAGACCAGAGAAAGAAAGATGTTCTAGATTCAGTAAAAGATCAAAAAATAAAAATATTAAAGTCAAATATAATTGTAATAACATGGCAGATTTTAAACCAGAGTATTTAAACTGCGTACCGGAGTTCGACAGTAATCCTAATGAACTCAATAGGTACTTATCCGTATGCGAATCATTTATTAACAATTTTTATAATAGGGAGCAACCAAATCATTTTCAAAATATATATTTGATTAATTCCTTAATTTCTAAACTTCGTGGTAATGCTAAACTGGTTGTAAATATTCAAAATGTCACTTCTTGGACATCACTTAGGGATACCCTTTCTAGAAATTTTGCAGATCAAAGGGACGAGGTGTTGTAGCCTAACGGAATTATTAAAAGGAAACCCGGCAACACTGTTAGACTTGACGTCCGAACGGCGAAGAAAACCATAAAGAAAGGTTAGGTTAGGGAATAGAACAGAGTGAAAATATAGCTGCAATAATAACCACGTGTTTCATTTTCACCTCACTAAAACTTGCAAAATAATACATTTTAAAAGCAATTTTCAAATACAAAATTGGTCCTTCGTGAAACCGGATGTAAATTAACAGAAGGTGTGCAAGAACTTCAGCAATATAAGTAAAATTAGTGCAATAAAGTCATTAAAACATCGGAAACAAGTGTGTTTCAGTTGACCGGCAAAGTTATTACGAAATCGAGTGCAACAGAGAACAGTAAGTGCCGTCGATAAACGAACTGGACAGTTGTTTTAAGTACATACTTTCGTAACCCGACACAAAGTGTAACAAAAAGTTCGAATTATCAAGGATATATATCACTACATTGGAAACAGAAATCAAGTAAGCCCGTTCAATTTCTTATTTCATACAAACATTTTTTCCTTATTCTTCAATTCCAATAATCCTTAATCGCATTTCAATAAAATGGCTCCATCTTTGCAAAAAATGAGAGGTTCAATTAAACAAAGACAAACAAATTTTAAAACATTTCTAAATGGTTTTCTTAGTGCAATCAAAAAGGATGGAACTGATTCAGATTATTTAAACATTGATAAGAAAAAGATCGTAGAGTTAGAAACACGTTTTGCAAACTTTGAAAATATATTAAGTGAATTCGATAATATACAAACACAAATTGAGAATGACTTTGAGGATGATGATTTATCCCATTGTTATTCTGAGCGTATGGACTTCGAAAATGAATATTTCAATTTGTCAAGCACTTGCAAATCATTTTTGAATGACTATTATGAAAAAATCAATAAGGTTTTAGTTCAGCAAAGCAGTAGTGGGATCAATAATAATCCTGTTTCGGTTTCGGCAAACAATAGTTTTCATCATAATTTGAAATTTCCGGAGATTAAGCTGCCGGTATTCTCGGGTGAGTACAGTTGTTGGTTAGAATACAGAGATACTTTCGATTCATTGATAAATAATAATACTTCTCTGGACGATATTCAGAAATTCCATTATTTACGTTCGTCATTAGAGGGTGGAGCGGCGCAAATAATTCGTTCATTAGAATTTTCAGCTGCAAATTACATTGTCGGATGGGCGGCTCTCTTAGAACGTTACAATAACGAAAGTGTTTTGGTTTATAATCATTTAAAGGCTATTTTTGAGATTCCTATTATGGCTCAGGAATCTTCAACTGAGCTCAGGCGATTAATTGACTTAGTTTCGAGGCATTTAAGATCTTTAAATACCTTGGGGCAACCCACGGAGCATTGGGACACTCTTTTAATTTACTTTTTAACATCCAAATTAGACAAGAGAACTGCAAGGGAATGGGAGGAAAAAAGGATAAAATTATCAAGAAATTCTGCCAGTCCGACAAATCAGTCAACATTACCGAATTTCAATGAATTTAAACTATTTCTTCAGCAAAAAGCTGACTTTTTAGAAACGGTCGCACTTTCCACCGAACAAAAGGGAAATAAATCCAAAATTTCAATTGCAAATACAGTTTGTCAGACTTCTCCTTCATCCAATTCAAATAGAAATGATGTTCAGAACAAAAGAAATATTTGTACATTTTGCAAAGATGCACATTTCATTCAAAATTGTGCAAAATTTTTAAAACTTTCGGTAAACGAAAGAATTGCAAGGGTCAAGGCACTCAAGCTTTGTCTCAACTGTTTAAGGGGTAATCATTTGCAAAAATTTTGTCTGGCCGGTACATGCAAACAATGTAACAGGAAACATAACACATTATTACATTTCAATTCTAAAACTGCGGAAGCAAATTCAATTAATGATGCAGGGTACAGTTCATTCAATTCAGCAAACAAAAATCAAACGAGTAGCGAAGGCGATACCCCAGGAAGCGATAGTACTGTTTGTTCCTTTTCTAAGGTTTCAATGGACACTTATGTTTTTTTGTCTACGGCATTGGTGGAGATATTTGACAAGTCAGGTAAGCCTCACACATTTCGAGCACTTTTGGATTGTGCATCACAATCAAACTTTTTGAGTGAGGAATGCTGTAACATTTTGGGTCTGGAAAAAGCTTCTACAGATATTGCGGTAATAGGAATAAATCAATGCTCATCAACCTTAAGTCAAATGTGCAAAGCTACGTTCAAATCATTACGAACTAATTTTCAAGCTACATTACCCTTTCTTATTTTACCAGTTATAAATGAATGTCTTCCAAACCGTTTCATCGACATTTCTCAATTAGAAATTCCATCTCATCTCAAATTAGCTGATCCAAATTTCAACAAAATAGAGAAAATTGATGTCCTCTTGGGTGCTGGGATATTTTACAGTCTTCTATGTGCTGGTCAGGTTCCACTTAGCAAGGAGGGATATCCGATTCTCCAAAAAACTGTTTTAGGTTGGGTCATCTCTGGTCCCACTCCATCTTATCCTTCTACACAAACAATTTGCAAATTCTCTTCAGTTGATAATTCTGGTACTGAACTTCAAAACCAATTAAAACTTTTTTGGGAGATTGAAGAACCCTGTCCAAGAACTCCTTTAGTTTCAAGTGATGATGAGGAATGTGAAAGGATTTTCCAAACCACAACAAGGAAGGCTTCTGATGGCCGATTCATTGTTCAAATTCCGTTGCAGAAACCACCATCACTTTTAGGTGAATCTAAGAATGTAGCTTTGTATCGTCTGAAGTCGTTGGAATACAAACTCTCAAAAAATCCCAATCTTGCAAAACTTTACTCGGAATTCATGAACGACTACCTTGAGGTAGGTCATATGACACCAATTCCCTTGGGAGACAACAGTCCAATTTATTATTATATGCCTCATCATGGGGTTTTCAATGAAAACAATAAAACAACACGACTCAGAGTAGTATTTGATGCCTCTTCACAATCCGATTCTGGTTTCTCTTTGAATCATCTTCAATACACTGGTCCAACTATTCAGGATGACCTGATTTCAATTCTAATGCGGTTCAGACAGCATCCTATTGTTCTTTGTGCGGACATAGTAAAGATGTTTCGCCAAATTTGGGTCGACCCGGCTCAACGATCATTGCAAAGAATCCTGTGGAGACCAAACCCAGAAGAGAAAGCTCAAGAATATACTTTAAACACTGTGTCCTTTGGCCAGGCTTCGTCACCCTGGCTTGCAGTGCGTTGTCTTCATCAAATTGCCTTTGATCATAAAGACTCGTATCCGGAATGTTCAGATATCATTGTTAGAGATTTCTACATGGACGATCTTCTTACTGGAAGTAACTCTGAGGACAAGGTGATACAAATTTGCGACGAACTTGTGACTATTTTGGGTGCGGGTGGTTTCAAACTACAGAAGTGGGCGTCAAACAGTTCTCGTGTTTTACAACATGTGCAAGCAGCTGACCCTCTCACGATTCTTAAAATAGGTGATGATGATAAGACTAAAACTCTCGGTTTGTTGTGGTCCTGTTCGACAGATATATTGTCCTATCACGTCCCTGAATTTCCGACAAGATGTATCAATAAAAGAAGTGTTCTATCAGATATCTCACAGATTTTTGATCCTCTGGGATTGGTGGGACCTTGTGTAGTTTTGGGCAAAATACTTCTGCAAAAACTGTGGTCTCTAAAATGTAGTTGGGACGAATCCTTACCACTAGAGATACATACAACATGGAAAAATTTCCGAAATCAATTACAAGGCCTAAATGATCTAAAAGTTCCCAGACTTATCTTGTTTTCAAATACCTTTGACATACAACTACATGGGTTTGCCGACGCATCCACAGAGGCATACGGTGCTTGTGTTTATATTCGCAGTGTTAATCAGCATGGTCACATTAAAGTTCACTTGTTGTTTGCAAAAAGTCGTGTGGCTCCTTTGAAATCTTTAACGGTTCCAAGACTAGAGTTGTGTGCGGCCTTGCTTCTTGCACAGTTATATTCCAAAATAACAGCCTCTATGAAGTTATCCTTTTCAAAAACCTTTTTGTGGAGTGATTCAAGTATATGTTTGGCATGGATCAAAACCGATCCTCATCTTCTCCAAACCTTTGTTCAGAATCGGGTGTCTCAAATACGAACCTTGACGTCTATTGAAGATTGGTATCACGTTCGAAGTGCAGATAATCCAGCTGACCACCTTTCCAGGGGAGTAAGTCCTAAAGACTTGGTTGAGCTAGGACAGTGGTGGCACGGTCCAAGTTGGCTTAGTAATGAGAAAGAATTTTGGCCAAAATCTTCACTCCATTTTAAGGGAGATCTTCCCGAGCTAAAAAAGCAGAAATATACTTATTCTTTAGTGAAGCTGTTAGATCCATTTCCGATACACAACTTTTCTTCATTTCAAAGATTGTTACGAGTAACAGCATGGTGTCTCAGATTTGTCAAGTGTCTGAGATTCCCAAGGGATGATAGAGTATCGGAGCCACTTTCAAGCGCGGAACTTCAATTAGCTACTGAGCATTTGATTAAAATTGCTCAGAGGGAATCCTTTGGAGAAGAAATTTCTCTTCTTGCAAAATCCAAAACCTTACCAACAAATTCAAGAATTTTGTCTCTGGCTCCCTTCCTTGATGCTAAGGGTATACTTAGAGTCGGAGGTCGGATCCAAAATGCCCAGGTAAGCTTTGAAAGAAAACATCCTGCATTGCTGTCTCCTAAACATCATTTATCTTCACTTATTTTCAAACATGAACATTTGAAAATGTTTCATTTAGGCCCCCAACATTTATTGTATCGCGTAAGAGAAAAATTTTGGCCTTTGAGTGGACGCAGTTTAGCTAGGAAAGTTGTCAGACAATGTGTGAAATGTTTCAAATCTAAACCTAGCGGGTATGACCCAATGATGGGAAGTTTACCAAAAGCGCGTATTTGCCCCGCTCCTCCCTTCCATTCTACCGGAGTGGACTATGCGGGCCCAATAAAAATAAAAAATGCCATTGGGAGAAGTTCAAGAGTTTCAAAGGCATACATTTGCTTGTTCATATGCTTCACCACTAAGTGTATTCACCTCGAGGCGGTTAGCAGCTTAACAACGGAAGCCTTTATCGCAACATTTCGACGATTCGTTGCGAGGCGTGGTAAACCGTTCGAGATGTTCTCGGATAATGGCTCAAACTTTGTGGGCGCTGTGAGGGAGTTGCAAGAGCTTGCCCAGTTTTTATCAAAAAATGAGTCATATTTGCAAGAATATATCAATGATAAGGGTGTCAACTGGAAATTCATTCCTTCTTACAGTCCTCATATGGGGGGATATTGGGAAGCTGGAATTAAAGCGGCTAAGGGGCATTTGAAGAAAATTGTATCTGATGTTCATTTAACTTTTGAAGAATTGTCGACTCTTTTAGCGGAGATAGAGTGCATTTTGAATTCGCGACCTATTTCTCCAATGTCTTCTGATCCACACGATATGACTGCCCTAACCCCTTCCCATTTCCTTATCGGGCGATCTATTTCGGCACTTCCAGATCCAGATGTCGCGGACATACCCAGGAATAGACTTTCCCGGTTTCAACTCATTCAACGCATCCAGCAGCACTTCTGGAAGAGATGGTCACGAGAGTTCCTGACAGAGCTGCAGGTTAGATCCAAATGGAGAAAGAATTGTGGCAAGATAAATATTGGTGATCTTGTTCTTCTGCATGGTGATGACTCCCCTCCACTTCGGTGGACTCTCGGAAGAGTTGAAGCGCTGCATCCCGGTTCTGACGGCATAATTCGAGTAGTGGACATAAGAACAAATGGCGGCGTAACGCGTCGAGCTGTGGGTAAATTGTGCAAATTACCAATTGAACAAGACGAACCCAGTGAAGTCCTCGAAAAAAAAAAAAAAAAAAAAATAATAAAATAGTGACTATATGACCGAACTAATTTTATTGTTTACAATTAGGACTTTATATTTTGTATTGTAATATTGTGCCATTTATATATTTAAATCAACTTCGAAAGATATCAAAATCTTTCAAGGCCGGGGGTATGTTGTAGCCTAACGGAATTATTAAAAGGAAACCCGGCAACACTGTTAGACTTGACGTCCGAACGGCGAAGAAAACCATAAAGAAAGGTTAGGTTAGGGAATAGAACAGAGTGAAAATATAGCTGCAATAATAACCACGTGTTTCATTTTCACCTCACTAAAACTTGCAAAATAATACATTTTAAAAGCAATTTTCAAATACACGAGGTGTTACGAACTAACATGGATCTGGGGCAGTAATAATCCAATAATCTCACCGCAATAAATTTAAGTATATCCGAAATATATTCCATCACTTTCCGTTAATTAATCGGAACATTCGGTATAATTAACAGCAGAATAAAAACCAATTGAACTAGTTGTGTTTTACAATTGCCGTATCATCAAAAACATGGGTAAAGCGACTACGAGTGAAGGATTGAAAGGTGGGTTTTGTGTGAAAGGAAATGATTGTTAGTTCTCCTGCAACCAGTGAAGAAATATTTTCTATACTAAGTTGATTGCTGTAAGCAGATTCATTTAATATTTCTGTAAAATTGTGTGATTTCGGATATTGTGGTTTACACAATTTTTGGTATACGGATGTACGGATATAACTGGTTCAGGGTTAAGAAGAACGAAAGCAAACATCTCTGACAATAAGGCGTACTGTGCGAGAGGTTGGTATTTGTGAATTTTAATTAGAAGGGTAGCACAATGCATCTTTTTTTTTATTCAGGCGTTTTGTCCATGGGGAATTACCAGCCTAGGTGATACGAAATTATTGGAACTCCTAGTGGGGTAATAGATAGAAAGTGACCGGGAGATAAAACTTACCGCTGTCTTCCCGTGCAACTTAGGGGGCTAACCTACAATCAGCATAATCCAGTTAACGATAAGTACCCCTTCGTGGGAAATTTCACTTACTATGAATTGTTGGATATATTCTACACTGTCGCCACACTCATCCCTTCAAGTTACTCAGTTAAATGAATTAGATACTTAATAAATTATTTTCTGTGCTGGATACTTGGTGAGAGTTGATTATTTATGGGGGTCTATCCTCTCCAGGCATCCATGAACTCTTGCAAGAGCTAGGGACCAATAATAATTTTGTTTTATTTAAGTAATACAGAAATCTCGTACGCATATTGCGTTTTAATAATCTATACATTCCCTATGTAATAACTGTTTCACGTACAGCACGCGAAATTAACGTAATAGTTATTTTTGGGGGCTCAACCGGAATATTAATAATTTTTTTGTGTGTTTGGGACTTCTCTCGTAACAGAGAAATATGTAAATAAGAAATACGTTCAAATTCTTTCTATTCATTCACATAGGTAAAGTATAGAAAAGCTTTAAAACTATTTTAATTACGATTTGCAAAATGAGTGAATTCTTTTGAAGAAATTAGTGTAATGCTTTACGGTTGCTTTTTAGGACATTGTTTTGTTTCTTTTCGAAATTCAGTTATCGATTTGATAATTAGGTATAATATATTTGTATATTATTAATTGTTTATACAGAGTGAGCGAGAGTGAGGAAAAGGAAATTAGTTAACCGAGTTATTTTCTTTTAAATATCGTAAAAGACTTTAAACGGAAAAATACTTGATTTTATGATTTAGATTTAAATGTACGGGATAGTCAGATGATAATGAAGTTCTGTTTGTATTTTATTTTTATGGTTAAGGTATTAAATTCACGATTATAATAGAATCGATTGGTAACTGACTAATCACTAATAATTTCGTGGAAGAGATTAGGTCGGATCTCGTTGCTTTATTTGCTAATTAAGAATTTCTTTTTGCTGACATATTGTGTTTTCGTGGAACCACCCGACATTACAAATTTTCTTTGAGTATGCAAGATAAAGGTTGTCCTAATATTTGCATTCCCTATAGTTGACGTATGTATCGAGCTACGTTATATATTTTCTTTTCTTCGCAATATCTAGTGCCGTCTTAATCTCTATTAGGGTAAATATTTTTTTTCCTTTCTTCCCCCTTCTCTTTCTTCTCGGTCCGCTACTAAGAATGGAACCTCAATATTTAGGTAGGGAAGAATTGGAGTACGAGTTACAAGTCAGAGGTTACACTGAGTTCGGTCCTGAATCAGTTAGGTCCTTGAGACGGATGTTGTCGCGGAAACTAGAGAAGGAAGCTTTTGGAACCTTATATTGTCATGCTTCTTTCACTCCCGACGTTAATCAAGAGATCCTTGCTTGTAATCAGAAGGTCGTTACTCTAGAAACATTTATAGATCAGTTCGACGGGGATCACAACAGTGCGGCTGCTAATTACATATTTACCGTTCTGCAACACTTGAATGGAAGATTGCGCAGGCTTACTTTTGATGCTTCCTTGGACGGGGCGGATGCATGGAGGAAGTCCATCGATAATTTGTTGGATCAGTTACGTCATCTTGAAGATGTGGTAGACAGGAAATGTGCCGAGTCGTACATGGTTCCTGCTGCTACTAATGCTACCGTGATGGTCCCTGAGGTTCCTGCGGCATCTATTTCTTTGAGTCCTCCGCAGACTCCTATAAGTCATGGTGAGGCTTCAGGAGCAAATGTTAATACCGTTGTTGTACGAGATAGTCGTTGTCTTACTAGTCAATGGGGCGTTACTTTTTCTGATAAGCAGAGTGGATTGAGCGTTGAGTCTTTTTTAGAGAAAATTGAGACTTACAGGGTGGCACGCAATTTTCCTGAGAACGAATTAAGAAATTATTTGATTGATATTCTTCAGGGTGATGCTCTCATTTAGTATACTTCCATTAAGTCTCAAATAGATTCCTGGTCTACGTTTGTTCGTCTCTTCAAGGAGGAATACTTACCGTATGATCACAATGAACGACTATGGGAAATGATTAGAGCAAAATATCAAAACCAAAAGGAGTCGTTAGGTGTCTATTTTGCTTCCATGATAAATTTGTTTAATTGCTTAGAGCAACCACCCACGGAAGAAGAAAAGGTTTATGTTCTAAAACGTAACATTTACCCTATCTTATCCATCATTTAGCGGCTTATGATGATATTAAGACCGTCAATGATTCGACGGTATTGTGTAAGAAATTTTGAAATGAATAGGGAGCTTGCGTCTCGACCTCGCCTTAGTCTTACACCACCTATTAGTTCCATAGAGCCGGATTTAGCGGGTGGAGTAGAGTCGCCGTCGTCGTCATCTAACACTGGTTCAAGTCGTAGTAGGAGATTCAATGAAATTAATGTTTTGGGTAATAACAACTCTGGCAAGTGTTGGAACTGCGGTGAATCACGGCATGGTTTTCGAGAGTGTACGAAACCTCGGTCACGAAAATTTTGTTACAGGTGTGGTAAATTGGAGGTAACTCGATATAGCTGTCAACATTGTGCAGAAAACTGAAGGTCAAGCCGTCGGTAAGTCGGACTTCGGTTGTTGACCATGAGAAACCGACTACAGATTCGTGGTGTGATTGGTTGGAATTTGTGGGTATGCAATTTCGAAAGCAGAAAATAAATAGTGTACTTCATAAGGTAAAGGGAGACTCTCGTCCTTATTTGGTCGTCGATATTTATGGGTTAGAATTTATAGGTCTGCTCGATAGCGGTGCTACTTGCACAGTTATGGGCCTAGAAGGCTGGGAACGACTTCAGAGTCTGAATTTAGATTTAAAAGTTGAAAAATCGATTTCCTCAGTTACAGTAGCAAATGGTGAAAATTGTAACGTGTTAGGGACGGTTCAACTTCCTATTAAGCTAGATAATACAGTTAAGATAATTAAGATATTGGTAGTTTTAGATATTAACGATAATATTATTTTTGGTGTAGATTTCTGGAGAGATATGGATGTGTTGCCTTGTCTTTCTACAGGTACTTATGAAGAACAATTAGGAGAGTTAAATGGTTTAATTTCGGATTTCTTTTCGAAACAGACTGTCGGTTTAGGTTGTGCAAGAACTGTTTGTCACGTTATTGATACGGGAACCGCTGTTCCTATTAAACAGAGATATTATCCTTGTTCTCCTTATATGCAGAAAATCATTAATGATGAGGTGGACAAAATGTTAAAATTAGGTGTGATAGAACATTCACAATCTCCGTGTCTTCACCGGTTGTCATTGTAAAGAAATCTAATGGAGAGCACAGATTTTGTATTGACTTCAGGAAGGTTAATGAAGTTACTAAGTCGGATGCCTACCCTATCCCTTATACTTCTATGATCTTGGATAGGCTTAGAGATCCTAAATTTTTACCCTCAGTCGATCTCAAGAGTGCTTATTGGCAAATTCCCTTAGACAAGTCATCGAGAGAGAAGACTGCCTTCACAGTTCTAGGTAAAGGCCTATATCAGTTTACCCGAATGCCTTTTGGGCTGCGTAATGCTCCCTTTTGTTTCCAACGATTGGTAGATAAACTCGGTGCTGATTTAGAACCCTATTTATTTGTATATTTGGATGATATAATCATCGCCACTCCTGATTTTGAAACCCATTTGAAGATTCTAAAGGAACTTTTTGTTAGATTGAACGATATGGGACTGGTGGTGAACAAGGAAAAATGTGAGTTTGTCAGAAACGAACTCAAATATCTTGGCTATGTTGTAGATAAAAGAGGATTGCGTCCAGATCCAGAAAAAATTATAAAAGTATGGTGGATTTTCCAACTCCGAAAAGCGTTAAAGATGTTCGGCGATTTATTAGTTTAATTTCCTGGTATAGAAGATTCGCTACTGATTTTGCAAGTAGAGTTCATCCGTTGATTAGTCTTACCAGGAAAAATAAGCCGTTTTTGTGGGATCATGCTACAGAGCGTGCTTTTCTTGATATCAAACAATGCTTAATATCGGCTCCTATCTTGGCGTGTCCGGATTTTTCGCGTCCATTTACGATTCAAACCGATGCATCACATCAAGTAGGTTTGGGGTGTGTCCTTACGCAGGAATTTCCGGAGGGGGAGAAAATTATCGCTTACGCAAGTCGTGCTCTTACCCCCCAAGAGACTAAATATAGTACGACTGAGCTTGAATGTTTGGCTGTAGTTTTTGGAATTGAGAAGTTTCGGCCTTATATCGATGGAGTTCATTTTGTTGTTATCACAGACCACAGTAGCTTGCGCTGGTTGTTTAATTTAAAAAATCCTAGTTCCCGTTTAGTAAGATGGATGCTAAGACTTCAGGGATATGATTTTGATATCGTGCACCGAAAAGGAACTTTACATTCTGTAGCTGATGCAATGTCTCGAGCAATTTGTTATATTGATGTTACTGATCAAGATAGATGGTATTCGGATTTGTTGGAGAAGGTATCTGAATATCCTCATGAGTACCCAAAGTTTAAAGTAAAAAATAATAAGTTATACAAACTTGTGAATGCGGGCATTCAGCAGTATGATAGTGAGTATGACTGGAAATTGGTGATCCCAAAGAAATTGCGGGAGGCTGTTCTTTTGGAAAACCATGATGAAACCACCGCAGGTCACTTAGGGTATTACAAAACATTAAAAATAATTTCTTCCTTTTATTATTGGCCCAAGCTATCTGTTGATGTGGCTAGGTTTGTTAGGAGCTGTGATGTGTGCAAAGCCCAGAAACCAGAGCAAAAGCTGCCACATGGTAAGGTGAAGCCCAGGTTAATAGACTACCCATGGCAGTACGTGTGTACAGATCTGATGAGTCCTTTTCCCTTATCCAAAAAAAGGAATAGGTGTGTGTTAGTTATTTCCGATATGTTTACCAAGTTTTCTTTGGTGATTCCTCTAAAAGCCGCTACGGCTGGGGCTGTTGCTAAACATTTAGAAGAAGATGTCTTCCTGGTATATGGTGTGCCACAGTTTCTTCTCTGCGACAACGGTCAGCAATACAATAGTCGCTCATTCAAACAATTGGTTAATTCAAATGATTGTCAAATTATTTATAATGCATATTTTAGTCCACAATGTAACCCCACTGAAAGAGTGAATCGGACCCTAAAAACTATGATTCGGTCATTTATAACAAAAAACCAGAGAGACTGGGATGTTAATTTAACTAAATTAGGCTTTGCCCTACGAACTGCAGTTCATGAAATTACTGGTTATTCGCCAGCTTATTTAAACTTTGGAAGAAATCCGTTTATTTCCGGGAAAATGTATAAAAATTATGACGACGTTCAAGGTAGCTCTTCCTTAGAAGTCATCGACACTTCTCACCTAACAACTCACGTTAAGTTACTGAAAGAGATTTGTTCTCAAGTCCGATCACATTTAGCTAAAGCCTACGAACAGAATTCAAACAGGTATAATCTCAGACATAGGCCTCTTACCCTCACAGTTGGTCAAATTGTGTGGAAGAAAAACCATTGTCTATCAGATAAAGCTAACTATTTTTCATCCAAATTAGCTCCTAAGTTTATTAAATGTAAAGTCCGAAGGAGGATTAGTACTAACATCTATGAATTGGAGTCGTTGGATGCCAGCGCGTCATTGGGATCTGGGCACATTAAGGATATCAAGGAAGACTGACTTTTTTCTCTCTTTCTCTTTTACTTTTTTTTGTTTCCTTTAGAAAGGGGAGAGTGTTACGAACTAACATGCATCTGTTAGACGTCTCAGTTGTTAGACTTCCTCCCTACCACTGTGAGTTAAACCCCATCGAGCTGGTTTGGGCCCAAGTGAAAAATTATGTTGCGAGAAAAAACAGTACATTCAAAATGGCTGACGTTGAGAAACTGTTTGACGAGGCGCTGCATACCGTTACTGCTGAGAGTTGGCGTAAATGTATTCTACACGTATTAAAAGAAGAAATAAAGTTTTGGGATTTAGACATACGTGTAGAAGTAATGACGGAACCACTCATTATCGATATAGGAGGAGAAAGCGATGATTCTGAGGAGTC